>JAENHJ010000525.1:0-4800000 GCA_025330945.1 Mucuna pruriens | reverse complement strand
GATGATAACAACAGTATAGTTTATGTATGTATATACATATGTGTATATATATATATATATATATATATATATATATAATTATAAAGAAAAATAGAAAAGATCACCAAAGCAACACAGTATAATTATGCAAATGACAAAATGATAAAGTACTATATATACTAATTTTAGATAAAATAAAATAAAATTTTAAACAAACAAAAAAATATGAAAGGATGTTTTGTATAGATATGAGAATTATTTTGCACCAATAAAGAAAAATAAGGAGTAACTATAAAACTCAAAAGCAATTGTAGGACTCTTTTTTGATATGGATTGACTATAGTCTATAGAATTAGTGATTCATGCCTTCAAGGGATGACAATGATCCAATAAATTGGAAAAATTGGAAAAAAGGAGAAAAAGAAAAAAAACAAAAAAATAAAGAAAATGTGATCTACCTCTTACGTTTAATGATATAAGTGTGTGTGCACAGAGGTATAGGGCAAATTTTATAGGTAATTACCCCGTACCTAAGAGGAAAAGTTAGATATTAAGATACTTATAACTGTTACGTAATTACTTGTATCCAACCTCATACTCATTAAGTGGATAATTCTACTATATGTCATAGATAATTTTTGCAAGTACTCATTAGGTTTGTTAGTTATTGTCATTCCTAATTTAAGTCTTGTGTATATATAAGTAAAAGTAAAACATACATCAACATAGTTACTAACGTAAAAATAAATCGCGTATGTAGCGACAATGTAAAGAATCTTCATACTATTGTCCAACACAAATTGTCATATATATATATTGAAGGAAATAAGAATCATACAAGAGTTGGGTTGAATTGTGATTTATAATTACTTTTTGAAAATGTTTAGTAGATATAAATTTGAAAACACTATCTGAAGGTAGATCGTCCAAAGCTTGTAGAAACAAAACAAAGAAAAGGAATAAAGAGAGAACAACATAAGGTTTTATCCTAATTCATTTTTTTACAAGAGCTACATTCAGTCCCTTCAACATGAAGAATTTTTCACTAAGTCATAAAGACTTACAACCAAGTATTCTCAAACCTCTTCAAGTTATAAAATACTTGTAATCACAATTATTACAAGTAACTCAAGTATTCCTTTTCACGTATTCAAGCTACACAAAAACAAAGAGTCTTACAAAGAGTGGTAACTCACTAGGTGAACATACAATAGTTCAAAATAGAGCTTAAAATTTTCCGTAAGAGAAAATGCAAGATTAGATCAAAACATGAATTTAGAAAAACTTTTTACAAAAGTTTTCAAATCATCATCTAAAGGTGTTAACTTGTTTTTCTTTTCGTTTCTTCCTTTTTGATTTGTATTATTGCATCCTTCTTCAAGGAGGAATATATAGACATAAGAAAGAAAGTCATTGATGTGCATTGAAAGAGAAGTATCTTTGCATTAAATGTCAAAGATGATTTTTTTGCATAATTACTTAAACGTGCTTCATTGAACTGATATGTTAAAATACATTATGCTTGTTCCCATCTTTGTAAAAACTTTAACTATAACACTTCTTTATCAGAGTTGAGTTGTTTCTTTAAAGCTTCAAAGGAAATTCTTTCTTCTCTAAAAAAATAATAGAAAATAAACGTGTTTTGGTAAATCAAAATGTTCTATTGATACGAGATATCATATATATAAGTTAAAGCACAAGTTACTAGATATTATCAATGTTAAGAAAATGAATTATCCCTTTTTACATGTTTCGATGAAGTTCTTCTATGGACGATGTAGTTGTTTGGATGACAGTGAGAAACTTGTTAAAAATTATTCTGATGACTTATTGTATTTTCTGAAATAATTAAACACTAATATTTTAATGTTTGATATCATCAAAATTCAATCCTTTTTGAGATGTAGACAAATCTTGTTTTATATATATATATATATATATATATATATATATGAAATAAATTTATTAATTTTTCCAATAATTAAGGTATATAAATCATAATTTATAAGTAACTGTATTTATGATGGGTCCTACTCGGGATGGTGGTCTTAAAGTAGATGCAGCTACTTTATTGGACTGTATTCATTTATGGTTGCCGTAGGTTGTCATTAATTGGAAGCTGGATTTCTAGTCTTGCTTCTCTGACCGTGTGCATCACGTGTGACACGAGTACTTAGCAGTTTTTTTTTTAAAAAAAAAAAAGGTACTTAGCAGAGTCTTTTAAAATTAAATATATGATACGGTTTTATATTTTGGATATGCAATATTTATAGAGAGTATTCTTTAACTGATATTTTAATTTTTTTTTAAGAGATCGATTTCATATTCTTCCTGAATTAAAATATAAGAGAAAAAAGACATGTGATTGTCGATTAAAATATAAGGAAATTTTAATTAATTTGTAATTAATTAATAATATTCATTTTAAAAATACTTTTTTATTTATTTAATGTTTTATTTTTAATATCAAATTTTAATAAATTATAATTTAAAAAATTATTTTAAATAAGATTAATAAAATTAAATATTTATTTTACTAGAATCCTAAATTAACGTAAATTACTTGCATTTCAATCTAAAGAAAGTATTCGCTAACTGTGATAATACCTAGAGAATCATTATGACTATAACTTTTGGTAAATTTATCAAAAATAAAAATAATTTATTTGATATTGTGGATGACTGGTTAAGCAACGATCGTTTTATTTTTTGAGTTAGTCTGGTTTACTACTCTTTCCTTATGCCTATTTTGTATTGGGGGATTGGTTCACAGGTACAACCTTTGTAACTCATGGTATACTTATGGATTGAGTAGTTCTTATTTGACTTTTACGAAGAAAAAAAAAACTTTGACTTCTCCATGATCTCATAAAAAAGCTTGAATAGAGCCAAAAGGCTAGAGTTGTTAAATGGGACAACTCTAGTTCATTTAGTTCTATTAAGGCCTGTCACAACCTAAATTGTGACGTGAGGCTGGGTGGGCCGAGACCATGTCGACCACAAAGGAGTCACCACCGGCGTTTTGGTTTAGGGAACGCTAGGAAACCTAATGGAAAGGCTGGTCTGGAATCAGAAATGTGGGTTCGGGAGTTGGTTACACGCTAGGGGCATAGGGGCCCCCAACATGCCTATCACTTGATAGTTACCCTTAGCTAGCTATGTGGGAAGAGGGACAGTGCTTGTATTTGGGTTGTGTTTTTGGTCTAAGTCCCGGGAAGGAGGAGGTTCAGGTAAGGTGTTCTTGGGATTTTGGGATTTAAGATTTGACTTGATAGGGGTGTGCCCCTCAGGCCTACGCCTCGGCCTAGAGGATTCAAAGCCTACGTAGTTCCGATGGGGTGTTGCTAGAAAGGGTGAGGTCAATACCAATACCAAATTGGCTATGGGAGAGGTTTGAGAGATTTGGGAGGCTTGGGAGAGGTTTGAGAGATTTGGGAGGCTTGGGAGAGGTTTGAGAGATTTGGCTTTCAATTTTCTAGAGTTTCTGCCTGGAAAAATTCCTCCTCTCAACTCTTCATTTTGAGGCTTTTTATAGGCTTGGGATTGGGCCGGTGGTTGCCCCCATATCCCTTGATTCTCTCCTGGTAGTGCTGAGTTTGTTGCAACTACCTTCCAAGATATTATTTTATATGTGAGTCAAGGTGGGTCCCGGAAGACTCAGTCTCGGGAAGACTCAGTCCTGGACAATTTTGGGGTGCAACAAGGCCAGAGCCAAAAGACTCATAGAGTCAAAATAAAATTTATAGGTCCAAAAAGTTGTGAGGATCAAGCAGGTTAAGGTGAAGTTATGTCTTAAATTTTGTGAAAATTTTATTTATTGTTAATAGAGTTGTTAAATTTGTTACTATTGTTTTATTAAATAATTTGTTGTTATGTTTTATCATCTTTTAAAATAATTATATTTTATGAATAATTAAATAAATTGTACTTTTGAGAAAATATGTGTTACTTAAGATTAAGTAAAATTTGAATTCAAATACAATTAACAAATTTTAGATATTTAAAAAAATATTTATATTATCTTTATGGATAACATATGTTTAACAAGCTTTCAAATTTCTATAAAAAATATATTATTTATATTTGAAAAACATTATCTTTAGATATAAGATATATCTAAGATCAGATAAATATTTAAATAATATATATTTAAAAATATAGCTCGACCCATTTTGACCATATAAGAAAGGGAATTAGCACAGTTCCGAATGCGTTAGAAACTCTTCTTCCAAACTCTCTTTTTCTGCTACAGCAGAAGGAAGAGGAAGAACACCCTCAAGAAATTTCAAAACCTTTGTTTTACATATTTCAGGTTAGAGGAGGAGTGAAATTATCTCACTGTGGGGTGCTAGTATGAATTGTAGGTAGCGGAGTCGTCCCTTGGACCTCGATGTTTTGTATGTTTGAAAGTTAAGATTGTGGAATCAAATCCCTATATTAGTGTGCATCTTTGTATATGGTTTCACTGACTTTGCTTGCTACGTGGTTAGAAGATCAAACCCTTATATTAGTGAGTCTGATATGTGATTCTTGCATGTCTTATTGGAATAACCTCGAAGTAATTGAATAAATCTTTCATTCTTGAAAGTTAAGATTATGGATAAAAGGGTCATTCCTAAGACCTCGATCTTTGTATGTTTTGGCAATGTTTGAAGAGAGATAAAACCCCCAGATTAGGTTATTATCTTCTAATCCATTTGTTGATTAATATTTATGCCTTTGTGTTAAAATGTTGAAATTATTGTGTGGAATATTATTATCATGAATTGAGACCTAAGCATATAGAGCAAATGAAAATACAATTAAGGAGTTGTGTGTACCACGGCAAGTGACTTAATCCAAGCAAGGCAAGAATGCGCTCAGTGCCACTTATCAAGTGAGCTACCTAGGCCTTTGAGGGACAAGAATGATGCTCATCGATTTGTGTGGGTTGTAGATGAATAGCCTAGCCCTAGCAGGGTAAGGATGATCCTCATCGACCCAATCTTATAACAAGAGAAACTAAGAAAACAACTATGTGACATGCATCATATAACGAAACAGTTGTAAAGGAAAGTAGATAAGAGCTTAGTTATAAGGTCACTAGACCTCCTAGGGTCACTCGGTATGAAAATCTTAATAGTCATGCTTGATCCCACGAGGCAAGGTATACAATACAAGTTGAGTAGATCTTGACGTGCTACCAAAAAACATAATGCTAGATTGTATAACTAACAAATAATGGTTGAGGAGAATTATCCTAGCCTACTATTTTGATTGTGATGATACCAAATGCATACAAAGTTGAAGATAATGTGCATCTCTATAATGTCATATGCATTGTAATTATATGTTATGCTACATGTGAGTGTGTGTTTGTTGTTATATATTGTATATGTTGTATTGTGTGGTCTACCTAGCCTTGTCAGGTATTCCGACATAGCAGTGAAATATATTCTAACTCCTCTATATTTGTATGTTATTTGTGCTTGGGTTGAATGCCACTTGTAGGAGATGAAGAGTTAGAGCAACACGACTAGTGTCCTCATGCCATATGGGTTTATTTCTCTCTTGTCTTAGGATGCTTTGATAGGTTGTGACATCAAGGTAAGGTTGTAAATATTAAGCCTTTGGGTTGAAAAAGACAACATTCTATCTTGAGATATGGTTTTTTGTTTGACGTGTTCTTGGCGCCATTGGAAAGCTTGATAAAAATATTATAATTCATGTTTACACCTTATTATCAAAATCAACTTCTATCTTAATGAAAATTAACCTTAAAGTAGACCATTTAATATCGTAAAAGCTCAAGTCTCACATCAGGCAACGTAAGCTCATACATCATTTCCTTCTCCCATATAAGGATTGGGATAACTCAAATCTCACAATGGGTAACATAAGCTCATGTATCACCTTCTCCTATATAACGAATAGGATACCAATAATAGGGAAGTCAAGAAAACCTCCAAATAAATTGGGTTTGATGCAAAGCAACGAATCCATGATAGTTTAATTGTTTTTTCATCTCTTGGAGCTTCCATTAAAAGTGTAAGGACTGTTTGCTTGTGCATGACACTTACAACAAATCGTCATCTCTAGAGGATTAAGGAGAAGAACCCCCAAAGAGGACACTAAAGGAACAAGGCTTTTGCTTAGAGTCGACAATCTAAGTAAGAGGGAGAGTGAGTTTATTACACTAATTGGGTTTCCTTTATGTAAGATAGGTAGAGGGATAGTCCCTAGGACCTCAATTTTGCATGATTTTTGGGGTATTTGAAGGGGGATTAAACCTTTAGATTAGTATCATGTCTTTGTATGTAAGTTTTATTGATTTTGCTTGATTAATTGCTATTATTTTGATAGATTTTTCTACTGTTTGGATTTATTATTGTTGTTGTGTGATTAGGGTTCATGTTGGGCATATTTGAGCATTTTTTGTATTGAATGAAATTGGATGCATCTGAGTGTTGTTTTGGATATGGCTTCATTTTCTAAAATTGTAGGAAGAAAAGAACATAGATTGGTTAACTTCCCCTATTTAATTCTTGAGTATGAGTAGGTTTTCTGTAGAATCAAGAAATTGCAAACTGTTGTTTGTCGCTCCTCGTTGGGCGAGGGTTGATCCTCGTTGGGTGAGTGATCAGCGGGTTTTTAGTCGTCTTACATGTCTCAAATAAATACTAAAGCTAACTAAAGTATAGCTAACCCTAGGTCAATTCTCTCAAGGACACAGTGTGTTAAATTGTGACTAAGTGTAGAAATCAGGGTTTTATGCTGAAACCGCTAAATGTTGTGAAATACCGACTCACTGTCGATCGGCTTAAGTGCGACCGGGATGATATCGATGGGAGACCTATCTATTCATTCTATTCTCATTAACAATGCATCATTAAACAATTATAATAAATTGTGGTCACAAAAGTTACTAAATCTAAACGATAATATCAATTGTTATTATTTAATATTAACAATTTTTCATTTCTACAAACATTTTTTACAAATAACTAAAATGATCATTTAAAGCTAACTCACTGATGCACAATTAAACAATTATAATTATAATAATAAATTGTAAAGGAAACATAAAATTAATGAATGGTATGTGTGATTTTTTTAAAACACTTCAAGAAATCACAGGATAAAATATTATTGAATGAAAGGATAGTTTAAAGGGTGTAGAACTTAAGATAGAGATAAGTAAAATAGAGATAAGGAAGAGAAAAGCAACACAAAAGTTTTATCCTGTTTCACTCTTCTACAAAAGTTATGTCAAGTTTCTTTAATAGGAAGAAGAATTTTATAAAAGATAACTAATTAGGTGAGCATATTATAGTTACAAATAAAGCTTAACTTTGCTTAACAAAGCAAATACAAATATAAGAAAAAAGTTATTTTACTTAAAAAAACTTCTACAAAAACTTTTCTAAGATGTCGTCTATAGAAATATGAACACATGTTTCTTGTTTGAGCTTTTTCACTTGTATATTCACATGTTTTTATTTGTTACTTCTTCCTTGAAGAGATATATAGACAAAGAGAAGAAAGTCATTGGTCTGCACGAAGAAAGAAAAGTATATTTACATTAAATGCCAAAAATAACCTTTTGCATAGCTTTAGCAAAGGCTTTGTCTTCAAAATTTTAATTATGAAAAATTAATATTTTTGACAAAATTAATACTTACACTTAAAAGACTCATACTCATCGAATAGTAACTTAATACTTATGTCCATGCCATTAGGTAACTATGAGAATTGATAAATAAGAATATTAATGGGATTTGCATAATTGGATATTTGCATGTTGTCAAATAATGACCAGATAGACCTAACAACAATCGCTACGATAGACTCTGATACAATTTTATTTATGTCATTGGTGCAATAGAGGCCCGATGGCAGGTGACCAAATAAGACCATCATCAATCTCTAGAATAGGTTCTTATATCATATTAAAAAAATAGGTTTAGGCCTAATTCAATCGTACAAAACTAGTTTGTAATGTGAAGATTTCTCCTTATTTATATGCATTATTCATGCCATCACACTAGACGATATGAGATCTCCAATAGTCATAATCATAAAATATCACAAAAATTAAAATTTTACTAAAAATCATTTACAAAGCATAACAATCAGACATAAAACACTACAAATATTATAATAAACTTTTATAATAACAAATTTATAAATTTCTAAGTGTTAAGTTGTTATTTTCCAAAATATTTTAAAAATAATATATTAAATTCGTTAGTTATAATTATAAAATTAAAATAAATAACCTAAATAAAAAATATTGTAAATATCTTTGTACCTCATCCACAATTTAAAATCTTGAAAAGACTACAAGCATTTATCTTTCACATAAATATTATTATAGGTCCAAACCAACAAAAACTAAAACTAAAACATAAAAAAATAATTAGATTAAACACAAATCTAATTGAATAAATATAATAGTGTAACATTTATTACTTTCTTTTTAAATGAATCATGATTTGTGATAAAGTACATCAAAGAAAGAAAATTTAAAAAAAAGTTAGACAAAATCAATATACTAAGTTTTAGTGACAATACTCAAATTATAACTTCCTTCACAACTTCAATATGATGTTCTCAATTTCGGATCTACCATCATAAATAAATAAGAAATATATATATACTATTGAATCAATTTTAGTTTATACGTGTGTGTCTATATAACAACTATGCAATAACATCAGTGTAAAATAGTTTGATACAGTTATCCAATGACAAACTCTTATATATGATAAGTTTGTTGACTTTTAGAATAATTACCTTAAACTCATGCCAATCGTGATTTGTGATTGGATGATAGTATAAAATTATTTTATATTGTTAGTACAAAACAATTAAACCTTATATAAAATGTGATGATAACAACAGTATAGTTCATGTATGCATGTATATACATATGTGTGTATATATATATATATATATTACTATAAAGAAAAATAGAAAAGATCATCAAAGCAACGAAGTATAATTATGCAAATGACATAATGATGAAGTTCTATATATACTAATTTTAGATAAAATAAAATTTTAAACAAACAGAAAAATATGAAAGGATGTTTTGTATAGATATGATAATTATTTTGCACCAATAAAGAAAAATAAGGAGTAACCATAAAACTCAAAAGCAATTGTAGGACTTTTTTCGATATGGATTGACTATAGTCTATAGAATTAGTGATTCATGCCTTCAAGGGATGACAATGATCCAATAAATTGGAAAATTTGGGAAAAAGGAGAAAATAAAGAAAAAAGAACAAAAAAATAAAGAAAATGTGATCTACCTCTTAGGTTTAATTATATAAGTGTGTGTGCACAGGGGGATCGGGAAAATTCTATAGGTAATTACCCCATACCTAAGAGGAAAAGTTGGATATTAAGATACTTATAATTATTATGTAATTACTTGTATCCAACCTTATACTCATTAAGTGGATAATTGTGCTATCTGTCATAAGTAATTTTTGCAAGTACTCATTAGGTTTGTTAGTCATTGTCATTCCTAATTTAAGTCTTGTGTATATATAAGTAAAAGTCAAACACACATCAACATAGTTACTAATGTAAGAATAAATCGTGTATGTACTGACAATGTAAAGAATCTTTATATTATTGTCCAACACAAATTGTCATATATATATTGAAGGAAACAAGAATCACATAAGAATTGGGTTGAATTGTGATTTATAATTACTTTTTGAAAACGTTTAGTATATATAAATTTGAAAACACTATCTGAAGGTAGATCGTCCAAAGCATGTAGAAACAAAACAAAAAAAAAAGGAATAAGGAGAACAACACAAGGTTTTATCTTAATTCACTTTTTACAAGAGCTACATTTAGTCCCTTCAACATGAATAATTTTTCATTAAGTCACAAAGACTTACAACCAACTATTCTCAAACCTCTTCAAGTTACAAAATACTTGTAATCACAATTATTACAAGTAACCCAAGTATTCTTTTTCACATATTCAAGCTACACAAAAACAAAGAGTTTTACAAAGGGAGGTAACTCACTATATGAACATACAACAGTTCAAAATAGAGCTTAAAATTTTTCTTTAAGAGTAAATGCAAGATTAGAACAAAACTGATGAATTTAGAAAAAAATTTTACAAAAGTTTTCAAATCATCATCTAAAGGTGTTAACTTGTTTTTCTTTTCATTTCTTCCTTTTGTATTCGTATTCTTGCATCCTTCTTCAAGGAGGAATATATAGACATAAGAAAGAAAGTCGTTGATGTGCATGGAAACAGAAGTATCTTTGCATTAAATGTCAAAGATGATTTTTCTGCATAATTACTTAACTGTGCTTCATTGAATTGATATGTTAAAACACATTCTGCTTGTTCCCATCTTTGTAAAAACTTTGATTATAACACTTCTTTATCAGAGTTGAGTTGTTTCTTTAAATTAAAGCTTCAAAGGAAATTCTTTCTTCTTTAAAAAATAATAGGAAATGAATGTTTTTTGGTAAATCAAAATGTTCTATTGATACAAGATATTATATATATATATATATATATATATATATATATATATATATATATATATATATATATATATAAGTTAAAGTATAAATTACAAGGTATTATCAATGTTAAGAAAATGAATTATCGCTTTTTACATGTTTGGATGAAGTCCTTCTATAGATGATGTGGTTGTTTGGATGACATTAAGAAACTTGTTAAAAATTATTGTGATGACTTATTGTATTTTCTGAAATAATTAAGCACTAATATTTTAATATTTGATATGATCAAAATTCAATACTTTTTTAGACGGAGACGAATCTTGCTAAATATATATATATATATTAATTTTTAATTATATTAGTAGCTATATAAATAATAATTTTTATGTAATTGAAAATGTAAAAACTTACACGTCCATCTAATTCTTTTAGATATTTTGAAACGTAAAAAAAAGGCACGGTACAAACATGCTTGGTCTAGAAAGCTACTTTGAAACTCTCTTCCTTTTGCCATCAAGTTCACTAAATATGTTGTGCCTCTTCCCTTTCTTCACTTCTACGTTCTACTTCTACAAAACATTTATTCACTTCTACGTTCTACTTCCACAAAAGATACAAGGTAGCCACAATTAATTACTCTGCTTCATTTTATCCTATTCACATGTAACAATTTTCTCTTGTGTTTTTTTTTTTCTTGTTTATGATATTAAAGTATTTTATTATTTAAATTTAAAAGAGTAATTACGTAAAATATTTTAATAATTTTAATTTTTTTATCTTTAAACTATTTTAAAAATTTTATCAACAATAACTAAAATTGATAATTAAAGAGATTTTTAAAAATATTTTAAATCTTTTTAGAAAATATCCACAAATACCTCTATATATTAAAAAAATTCACAAGTATCTGCTTAATAAAAAAACTTTCATACCTGGTTGACATTCCTAGTTTGGAGCTCTTACCCTATCACAAAATAAAAATAAGTGCAAAACCGTTAAAATTTTTATGATAATTGTTAAACTGTCATAAATTTCTTGTGTGGAAAATAAAGATGCTCATCTCCCTCTTCCCGAGCATCGTCCCTTCATGTTCTAGAGCAACCATAAATAGTGTATGGCTTGGGTAATAAATAAACTTGTGTACATTTATAAGAATTCTGCTATGGAAAACTTCAACATATTGAATGTAGGTGATGAGCAAATCCCACCCAAATAACGAGCATGTTTTGCAAGATACCCATCAACTTTACATTTTAGTGGGTAATATTGCTATTCAACCATCAAATATGAGCATGCTTTGAAACGAGATTTTTAAACCTAGATCGATTATTGAATTGATGAAAACAATAATTTAACTTTAATAGTTTAATTATGATTAATTAATGATTAAATACATATAATTAAATTATATTATTTTATTTTTAATATATTATATTAAGAAATATTAATAAAAAATAATAATATATTTATAATTTCATAATAGTATTGATAGAAAAATATTAAGAAATTTAAATGAGTTTATTTTTATTCTCACCTAGACTCAAAATTTTATTAGAATCGTTTATTTTAGTTTAAAATTAACACAATGAAGATCCATAATATCACGAGACAAGATCAAATCAATCCAATTATTAACCTAATTTAATAATATTTAATATTTTTAAACAAAATGTCTTGATTTAAGTTTTATACTTATTTTATTCTATATTTTAACTATATACTATATATAATATTAATAATGATATCTCATAATATTATGATATTAATTAAGTTGAATTCAAACTCAAATAAATTATCATAAAAAATTTCAAGTCGGATAAGAATAAAGATAAATATTTCACACTAATCTTTACTAATAATATTATGAAATTATGAATTTAATGTTATTTTTGTTTAATATATTTTAATATGTTATATTAAAAAAGTAAAACAATATCATTTAATTATATGAATTTAATATTGAATAAATCATATTGGTTGCAGAGTTTTTCATATAATTTATAGTCAAATGCAAGAATACATTGTATTTATGATGGGTCCTACTCGTGATGGAAGTCTTAAAGTAGATGCCGCTGCTTTATTGGACTGTATTCATTTATGGTTGGCGTACGTTGTTATTAATTGGATGCTGAATTTCTAGTCTTGCTTCTCTGACCGTGTGAATCACGTGTGACACGAGTACTAGCAGTTTTTTCAAAACAACAAAAAAAAATTAGTTCTTGGTAGAGTCTTTTAAAATTAAATATATGATACAGTTTTATATTTTGGATATGCAATAAACCAATATTTATAGAGAGAGTATTCTTTAACTGATATTTTAATTTTTTTTTTTAAGAGATCGATTTCATATTCTTCCTGAATTAAAATATAAGAGAAAAAAAGGACATGTGATTGTCGATTAAAATATAAGGAAATTTTAATTAATTTGTCATTAATTAATAATATTAATTTTTAAAATATCTTTTTATTTATTTAATGTTTTATTTTTAATATCAAATTTTAATAAATTATAATTTAAAAATTTATTTTAAATGAGATTAATAAAATTAAATATTTATTTTACTAGGTTCCTAAATTAACGTAAATAAATTCATTTTACTTACCTTTCAATCTAAAGAAACTATCTCCAGAATCATTATTGATTATAACTTTTGATAAATTTATTAAAGATAAAAATGATTTATTTGATATTATAGATGACCGGTTATGCAACCATGGATCGTTTTGTTTTTTGGATTGGTATGATTTGTTTTTGTGGATTGGTATGATTTATTACTCTTTCCTTGCACCTATTTTGTCGTGGGGTTGGTTCACATGTACAACCTTTGTAACTTCATGCTATATTCATGATTGGGTAGTTCTTATTTGACTTTTACGAATTTCTCCATGGTCTCATAAAAAAGCTTGAATAGAGCAAAAATCAAAATAAAATTTACGAGTCGAAAAGTCACGAGGATCAAGTAGGCTAAGGTGAAGTTATGTCTTAACTTTTGTGAAAATGTTATTTATTGTTAATAGAATTGTTAAATAGGCTGAGAATCATGCAAAATATAAGAATGTAGAATGCAGACTCAGATAAGGAATGTAAAGAGGGTTTTTGTTGGCATTGCAAAGTAAAGACAAAACGGAAAGTAAATTGCATATGGAAATTAAGAACAAACAAACAATGAACAAAATATATACTTAGCATATCAATTCCAAAGCTAGCAAGTAAATAGTTCAGATTCCTATTAATGCATGTGATTCTACACCAACCTAAGTCTTAAGATGATCGTCTAACATTCGTTCATTGTCGATTGAAGACTTACACGATCGCAGCCTCGAGTTAGCAGGAATTACGCCTGTGGTTGATGTAGGTTTTCTATCGATTACCTATAGAGTTGCTAGATTGGTTTCAATCGGCCCCTAACATTACGTGATTTGTTTCTACCGTGCACGATCGTGACACAAGTAAGAATAGAGATACAAACAAGAATCACAAGCAGAAAAGTAGATAAATGCAAATTCAATTCATTGAATAACCATTGGATCGATACATGAAGTGTGGATACATGGAAATGTGAATTTAGCCTCCTACAACGATCGCCATGGCAGAGCTGTAGTGTTCCACTGGAGATGGCCAAGTACAAAGGGGTTGGTCCACTAGAGTGTACCCGATATGGGTCAGTTCTCTCTAGCAATTGGTTGCTACCCAAACCCTGGTCCTACATCCACTCGATTGACTAGACGCCATATGAAGCACCGTGTAAACACCGAGGAATGAAGCAAGAGCGTAGGTGTGTACGTCGAAGTATAAATGCGTAGGTGTCTTTATGCGTCACTCTACGTAACCAATGAAAGTGCTACGCCTCCCTTTTTATACATGTTTAGACTAACTAACTCTCTAACTGAATTAACAAAAATAATTGTCTTAACTAACTAATAGCTAACTAAAATAATAGACTTAACAAATTAACTAACTAATTCCTAAATGACCACGTGCCCAAAATCGTTGGAGCAAAGTCGATCTTGATGCTAGGAGGGATTCAGATAGACGGTATGACTTCGGCATCTGGAGTCAGCTTGCGGAGACAGAGTTGGCACGTAGAGACAGAGTCGGCATGCAGAGTCGGCATGCAGAGACGGAGTCGGCTACTAGAGATGGAGTCGGCTAGGAGAGGAACTCGTTTGTCCATGACAACTTCATTTGGCTAGGACGCCTTCAGTTGGCCGAGACATCTTCGGTCTCGGCTAGAATGGTCGAGAGGACTTGGACTCGGTCTCGGCTAGGATGACTTCATCTAGGACACCAGTTTTGTTTTGCAAAATGAGTTTACTATTTTCATTAGCTAAAATCTTCAAATTAGCATAGATTTGAGGAGAGGAGTCGACACGCGGAGATGGAGTCGGCTATTGGAGATGGAGTCGACTAGGAGAGGAACTCATTTGGCCAGGACAACTTCATCTGGCAGGACGCCTTCAGTTGGTCGAGATGCCTTCGATTAGTCGAGACGCCTTCCGTCTCGGCTGGGATGGCCGAGAGGACTTGGACTTAGTCTCGGCTAGGATGACTTCATCTAGGACTCCAATTTTGTCCTGCAAAATGAGTTTACTCTTTTCGTTAGCTAAAATCCTCAAATTAGCATAGATTTGAGGAGAGGAGTCGGCACGTAAAGACGAAGTCAGCTATTGGAGATGGAGTCGACTAGGAGAGGAACTTGTTTGGCTAGGACGACTTCATCTGGTAGGGACGCCTTCAATTGGCCGAGACGCCTTCAATTGACCGAGATGCCTTTAGTTGGCCGAGACGCCTTCAGTTGGTCGAGACGCCTTCGGTCTTGGCTGGGATGGTCGAGAGGACTTGGACTCAGTCTCAGCTAGGATGACTTCATCTAGGACTCTAGTTTTGTCCTGCAAAATGAGTTTACTCTTTTCATTAGTTAAAATCCTTAAATTAGCATAGATTGATATTTTTCCTGTTTTTACCTTGAAAATCTGAGTCCTAGCTAATATGTGATTCTTTACTACAAAATAGAATCTACTATGCCCATCTTAAGACCTTATTGGGTGTCTAAAATATGAACTATCAAACCACCACATAGAGAAGCTTTCATCAAAGAAAATTGCAAGAAACCATTGCAATACAAATATTTCTTCAAAAAAAATTCACAAGCACCACGTGAGCAATGTAGAAACCACAACCGCAACTTAGAAAACTTATGGTTCAAAAGCCAAAATGAATTCAAAACATTTCATCAAATTGTTGGTGTGCATAATAAATCTTATTCTGATTCCCTCTGTATTCTCCCTTGCATAACAACAATGTTGACGGCTTGAGTTATTCCATTGTCATATTAATTATACTTTAACATTGTTGTGAGAGTGAAAGAAGAGATCAAAATCAAGAATCTTGCAGCGGAAAAAAAGAATCATGATGGGTGTCAATGCTCAGCCCACACATCCTGTGGAGATGCACCAAAAGGAATGTGCTGAGAACCAATAGTGAAGTACAATTCTTCATAAATCCATTATAATGACCAACACCAAGTA
Source organism: Mucuna pruriens (assembly GCA_025330945.1). Lineage (NCBI taxonomy): Eukaryota > Viridiplantae > Streptophyta > Magnoliopsida > Fabales > Fabaceae > Mucuna > Mucuna pruriens. The sequence continues at coordinate 4,784,004 of JAENHJ010000525.1, read as the reverse complement.
GAGACGCAATCAAGGTAACAAGCTTTACACATCCCAAAACCACAAGGGTAAAATCAAGAGAATTTGTGGTAAAGTAGGACATAGTAGAGTCAGACTATAGAGTTGCTTGCTACAAGAAAATAAGCAAAGTAAGAAGAAAAACACTAAGTTGTTGCACAACCGATAACTGAACAATGCTCTGTTTTGAGCTTTCCAAAAACTCTGGCCCACCAAAAAGAAGATTTTTGCCCTCTTGGTGTATTGAACCTAGGTTGTTCTTTTACAAGAACAACAATTGTAGGTGCTAACTATGGAAGCAATGTTGTGACACCAAAACAAACCTTACTCCATATGTATCCATCAAAGATCCACTGAAGTAGGAGCTCACAATTCCTCCAAAGGTCGAAGAACCCCAACATAAAGACTAAAGATATCTTGAGGTGCTTTATGACTCACCACGTGCCCTCTCCAAAATTATTGAATCAACAACATCCGAGAAGACGATAGAGAAGGCAAAAAAAAAACATTATATTTGTTGTCAACAAAAGTAGCCATCAAATTCCATGAGAGTGTCCCGATTAGCCTTGATAAAACACTAGATATGACCTTCTTCAATTACCAAAGAGGGGGACAGAATCACTAATAAACTCATACAAAGATTTGACAAGCCACGCAATGTAGAAAAGCCAAAAATCATAACTGTCTCGACAAGGTCCAAATGCAAATCATCTTTTAAGTAAAAGTTCACAACCAACCTTGCAAGTCCTAAACCACCTCAACATCAACATTACCATGAGACAAATCTATCCCAAACAACTTGTTGTTGCTTATATGACATTTGTATGGTCAACAACAACTCTAACAACAACTCTAACGACAACATGGTGAATCCCAAGCTAGGAACTCTCTGTTTCGTAGTTGTCAAACAAGACCATTGATAGTCGTGGTGTGAATGTGCAGATCAAGAATGGTGGTGGCCTCACCATGCAATACGTGAACAATGTCATCATTCATGGAATTTGCATCAAGAAAATCATGTCCGAAGATGGGAGCATGATTAGGGACTCTTGTAACAACTTTGGGTTGAGGACAGGGAGCAACAACGACGCCATCTTCCTATTTGGAACCTCCAATATTTGGATAGATCATGTTTCCCTTTCTGACTCCACTGACAGTCTTATTGATGTCATCATGGGCTCCATTACCATCACCATCTCAAATTGCCACATGACCAAACATAACAATGTGATGCTATTTGGGGCCAAATACCAACACCATGCAATAACGAGCTAAGAGCCAAAGTTCTAAGAGCCAAAGTTACTCACCTTTAATTGGTATAGAAATGTCAAGGTCTTCAAGGAAGTTATTATCTAATAAGTTCCAAGACCACCTTGCCATTAAAAAATGCCAGAACTTGGAACCAATAAATTAAACACAAGACCACAAGTCATGGAAGGGATAATGGTGACCAAAGTTACAATGATTCTTCTAGAAGGGATAATGACGATCAAAGGACAAAAAACAATCGTTACTTATAACAAAATAAAAGCACAAGTCATGGAGAACATAATGGTTATTAATGTGACCAAGATATAAAGATACCATGCCACCATAATTTGGTTATAAAATTTCTATAATTACAAGGGTTTTTTTTTAAAAAAAAGGTTTAAATTATAAGGACTTAATTAAAAATAACTAAAACTAAAAAGACTTACCAATTAATTTAACCTAAAATTTTTTATAATCATTTTACAGTGATCTTTATTTAGTAGATAAAAAAATATTAAAGATAATTTTTATTTGTGATATTTACTATTTTTTATTTGTGATATTTACTACTTTTTATTTTTAATGTAAACTTTTAATTGAATAAGAAAGTAAAAAAAAAAAAAAAGAGTTGTGAACAAATATGAAGGCAGAAGAGAATTAGAAAATAGAACTAAAATTAATTAATAGAGATGATAAAAGTTTTTGAAAAATATATTTTAAGAGAAAATATTTATTTATTTATTTTAACAAAAACGAATATTATTTATCACATAAAAATAATCCATAGAATAAAAAAATTATGCCATGTACACTTGTAAAAAAAAATGGATATCAACATAACCAATCCATTAAAATGAATAGGATATGGACAAATTTTGGTAAATAGGATATTTTGCGCAATCATATCTCTAGTATTTTGATTTTGATGTGGTTCTTTTTCCTTCTTTGTTTTCAGATATAGGCTTAAATACCATTCTCTCTATATCACAGAAACAGAACCTCACATATTGCAAAAGCAATGGATTCTGAACCGCACCAGCAATTACATGTCACTTTTATTCCATATCCATCTCCTGGCCATACTAACCCCATGGTTGACACAGCAAGGCTATTTGCCAAGCATGGTGTTAGTGTTACCATTGTCACTACCCCTGCTAATGCTTCCACATTCCAAAAAGTCATAGACAGTGACTTCAGCTGTGGATACCACATCAGAACTCGACTGGTTCCATTCCCTTCCGCCCAACTTGGTCTCCCTGATGGAGTTGAAACTTTCAATGATGCAACTTCCGCAGAAATGTGTGCTAAAGTCGGTCATGGAATAGTAATGCTCAAAGATCCAATTGAGCTTCTGTTTCAGGATATGAAATCAGATTGTCTAGTCACAGATATGTTCTATCCTTGGACTGTGGAATCTGCTAGAAAACTAGGCATTCCAAGGCTTTACTTTAGCGTCTCAAGCTACTTCTCCTCTTGTACCATTCATTCTCTCATCAAGCACAAGCCTCATGAGAGGTTGGTTTCTGATACTGACAAGTTTACCATTCCTGGTTTTCCTCATAGCATAGAGATGACCCCTCTGCAGATAGAAGAATGGATGAGGACACAGACTCCTGCCAGAGCCTATTTTGAAGCAATGTTTGAAGCAGAGAGCAAAAGCTATGGGGCAGTGTATAACAGTTTTCATGAACTTGAAAGTGATTATGAGCAACTTCATAAGAGTATAGTGGGGATCAAATCTTGGAATATTGGACCAGTTACAGCTTGGATTACCAAGGATGGTGAACAAAAGTCCAATAGGGAGCACAAGGAGAACGTTGCAGAAGAGGCAGAGTGGCTAAAGTGGCTTAACTCTAAGCAAAATGGGTCTGTACTTTACGTAAGTTTTGGAAGCCTTAATAGGTTCTCTCATGCTCAAATTGTTGAACAGGCTCATGGGCTTGAACAGTCTGGTCATAGTTTCATGTGGGTCGTCAGGAAAAAGGATGGAAATGAGAATGAAGAGAGTTTCCTCCAAGATTTTGAGCAAAGGATGAAAGAAAGCAAGCAGGGTTACATCATATGGAACTGGGCACCACAGCTTCTGATAATGGATCACCCTGCCATAGGGGGAATTGTGACTCATTGTGGTTGGAACGCCGTTCTTGAAAGTGTGAGTGCTGGATTGCCAATGATCACATGGCCAATGTTTTCTGAGCAGTTTTACCATGAGAAGTTGGTAGTTGATGTGTTGAAGATTGGAGTCCCAGTGGGAGCAAAACAAAACAAGTTCTGGGCAAGCATGGGGGAGGATGCAGTGGTGGGAAGGGAAGAGATTGCAAAGGCTGTGGTAAAGTTGATGGGAAAAGAAGAGAGCATAGACATGAGGAGGAGAACAAGAGAGCTTGGTGATGCTTCCAAGAAGACCATAGAGAAGGGTGGACGCTCTTACAACAACTTGATTCAGTTGATAGATGAGCTGAAATCATTGAAGATAACTAGAGCAATTGATAATCCAAATTAGATCATTCAAATAGGGGACTCATCTTGGGTGCTTTATGATTATAATAAAATGGAACAACGTCCAAGTATGTTTTATTTTCTTCCCGCTATATTTTAAGTTCAGCTAGCTAAGCTAATTTCTTCTGCACTGCTTTGGTATAAGAAGATTTTAGTTCTTACCTGTCCGTTTGCATTTGCATGCTCTGAAGATTCTATGTTTGGAAAAATATATCTTCTAATGAATAAAATTTCATCCATTTTCATGTGTCAAGTAAAACATATCCTTGTTCTTTCAATTTACTACTACAAAAGTGGTATGCTTAAGTTAATGTATATGTTTTTCTTTTATAATAATGTATATGTTGGTGAAAGGTTTTCCAAATCATGTCATCAAAACTTCGTCTCTCCTACAATCATAGCCACACACAGGGCAATGACATTTTATAACTTCTTTTTCATCAATAAAGCCATACTGGAAACAAAATAAAAAAATACATTCACTTATTATAAAGTATTTTACTTTATTTAATAATATAATATAGTATAATAATATAAATATTAATATAATATAAAAACTATAATTTGTTTCTTATGAAATTCTAAAAATTATAATTTAAATTAAATTATATTATTATATTATTAAATATAGTAAAATATTTTATAATAACCCTAATATAATATGTATTTTTTAAAATTTAATAAAATAATTTAATTAGTAACACTTATAAGCCACCGGCATTTATAAATTAATTAGTGAGTTTTAATGACATATTAAAACCAATAATTTGTGAAGCAACATTGTTATTATCAATTAGGTAGTAATGATTTTATTGTTAAAGTTATATATAATTTGTTTCAAAACCCTCTCTTTCAATATTCAATAATATTTTGATACTTGTTAAAGACTTATCTTTTTAATATTGTACTTAAGTCTTAAAAGGCTTATTAACCATTTTTTATATTTTATATTTTTAATTTTTAAAATTTATTTTTTAAATGTTTATGATAAAAGCTTAAATTCAACTTTTTACATTTCCATATTCGGGCTCTTTGCATCTTCTTTAGTTATAATTTTTGTGATCCTTTTTACTTTCAATATTTTGACATTATTGATGTTCTCAAGGGTCAAGATGCAAGAGAAATCAAATGAAGATAAATTGTAATTTTGTCGGTGGTTATTGATTTTATCCATTTTGCTACGGATTTTTTTTATTTATTTATAATTGAAACTTGATACAATGTTATTCTCAATTTCGAAATTGTTACATCAATTAATAAATACTTTTATTTATTTATAATCTTCCTCCATGTTTTTTTTTCAAGGTCTAACAAGAAAACATTTTTTTCCTTTTATCAACAACGAAATTGATGGCTTAAATAACATGATAAGATTTTAACGAAGGTGTCCACTATTTGAAGAAAAGTAAAGGTGGTGAATATATCTTGATTATCTTTACTACTCCAACATATTGTTGTATTAAAAATGTAAGTGAGATAAAAGATTTATGAAACCTTTTGATTAGACAATAAATTTGAAATATATTTTTTATAATATTTTTTTTTAGTGTGGTTAACAAGTTAAGTCTTTTTTGTGTGCAAATTTTTTATATATTATTATCTTATCATAATTATAATATTTTAATTATAAATATAACATTAACAAATGTAAATTGTATGGTAATTAATTTAATTACTATTAAAAAATTAATATCATAATTTATTTGATTACTTTTAAAATAGATAACTTATATCGTAATTCTTTAAATTACTATTAAAAAATATTTATATCATATTTAATTCAATTATTATTAAAAAGGTAATTTTTACCGTAATTAATTTAATTATTATTCAAAAAGATAATTTATATCAAACTAAATTAATTATTATTTAAAATGGAAATTTGTATTGTAATTAATTAAATAATTTGTATCATAATTAATTTGATTATAGTTAAAAAAAAAAAGTAATTTAGAGCAACCAAAACATTTGTACTTTCCATTATGTACAAAGTAGGAGTCAAATAATTGTTAACATGTAAATTAGTTAAAATTTTATTTGTTAATCACATTCTTAGTTAAATAAGAATAAAATTATAATAATAATTAATTAATTAAACTGATTAAATACACAAAAATAATTAAATATAATTCAATTGAGTATATATAAAAATATTATTTTTATTCTTAAGTTTAAATTGAAAATTAAAAAATCTAAACCTTAAAAAATTATTTAATTTTTAAATTTTGTACGCTTTGTTATAAAATTATAAAAATACGTAAAACTATGAATAAAACGAACTAAATCGAAGAGTAATATTTATTACAAAATTAATTCTTCAAAAGAAATAATTTATACTTAACATTTGACAATCAACTTACTTTATAATTGGTTATATAAAAAATTAAAAGGAAAAATTTGAATTATAAATAAAATTTCATCGCAAATAAAATTTAGTTAAAAATTGAAAATTACAAAAAAAAAAAAAACTTACGTTTAAAGTTCGTACTCTTTTATGAAAACACACCAAATTATATATAAAAAAAAAACTAAATCAATGAGTTAATATTTATCATAAAATTAATTTTATGAAAGAAACAATTTGACAATTCACTTATTTTATATTTAGTTACAATTTCTTTTTAAAAAACATATTTAGAATTATAAATAACTTTTTTATCATTAGAAATATTTAATTACAATGTTCTAAGTGAATTATAAGGTCATTTTTTTCATGGAAAACAAAAAAATTATAAAATAAAAATATAAAGTAAAATTTATATTATTGATTTTTTTCTCAAAATGAGAAAGAGTGAAATATATATTTATATTATTTATAATATAATAATAAAATAAAAATGTATTGGAATATATATAAAAAACAAAATAATGATCAAAACATAAAATAACATATTAATAAAATGAGAAAGCAAAATAAAAAGGTGCACAAAAAGATACATGCATAGGTAATAAAAGAAACAATAAAAGAATTTTTTGAATCAATATATATATATATATATATATATGAGATATTTATCTATTAATTTTTGTTTTAAATTTAATTAAATATCTACAAATCCTTTATTTATAATTATTATTATCCGTCAAATATATTTTAAAGTAACTAAATTAAAAAATAAAATAGTTGTAAATATACTTAATTTATTTCAATTAATTAAAATAAAATATTATGAATTATTTTAAATTTAATCACATATTTATAAAATTATTTATTTTAGTTATTATTGTTCATAAAATTTATTTCAAACTAACTAATTTGAAAAAATTAAATTGAGCATAAATATTAATGTAATATTGAATTTAATGTTATTATTATAGTATTGATATATTTATTTTTTTCATCTTCAACTTTTGAAATATATATTAGTAACTTACCATTAATAAAATTATATTATGTATCAACTTAATCATGCATTAAATATAATTAAATCCATTAGATTTTATTAGAACCGATCAACAACTATTATAAAGTTCAAGTATCAATTATCAAATAAGAAGAAAATTATAAATATAAAATACGTATAAAATTATAATAAAGAAAAAATTAACAAAATGTTGTAACAATAATATTCTGCTTGGTCCTGTTAGTGAGTTGAAAATACAAAATGATAGTTAGATCATTAATTTTTTTGTTTCTCTGCATTATTTATAATATAATAATAAAAGAATAAAATATAAGAATATACATGAAAAAGGTAACTGTAAAATAAAAGAAAAAAAAAAGAAAAGTACATTGTAAAACCTACAAATAGAAGAAAAGAAATAATAAAAGACACTAGGATTACACAATTGAACTGAGTAAAAAAAAAAAAAAGTTATTAGATAATTCAACTATATAAAATTGATTAAACCATGCTAAATCAAATGCATGAAAAATAAAGAAGACAATTAACAAATAAGAAGAAGTTGCTACACTAGGTTCCTTTTAGTCCTATTAAAAACAAAAACAAAAAATTGTAAGTTAAAAATATAACATCAAAATTAGATTATCGTTTTTTTTTTCAAAACGAGAAAGGATGAAAATATATACACATTACTTATAATATAAGGAAAAAAATATATATATGAATAACAATAGTAAAATAAGAAGTGAAAAGAAAAGAAGCAGAAATGTATTACCTACAAAAAGAAAAAAAAAAGTAATAAAAAAGATACAAAAAAAATGTAATATCTATGATAATTTGTTATGCATTGTTAAAATAGCATATTTATTCTCAATCTCCATTTCTCTTATTATGTGATATTAAAATAATGTATCTGTTCTTAATCTCCATTTCTCATCATGTAAGAATTTTTTTATTTACCTACCCAAAAAATCTATGATATATTGAACAAGATTATTCTTTTGTAAAGCTGCAAGAAAAGTGAGGAAAAGAAAATGTTAAGCCCAATAAAAAAAATAGTGAGGAAATATAAAAATAAAGAACACATTAACACATATTTTTTTTACTGTAATTCAAATAATAAATATATCTTAAATAAATATTTTTATTTTAATATAATAATAATTTAAATTAATATTTGAAATGTTAATATAATAAATAATACATATTATTATGAACTTATAATAACAAATAATGATAACAATTTATAGAAAAAATCGATTAATTCATCTTGTAAACTTAAATTAATTTATTTAAAATTTACAATTTTATCATTCATGTATGGTTAATTATTTTTAATATCATTGAGATCTATAAGTTAGAATATTTTAATATTTTAAATTAATATATGAAATTTTAATGTAATAAATAATACATATTATTATGAACTTATCATAAAAAATAATAATAACAATTTATTTTCACCCTGTAAATTTAAATTAATTTATTTAAAAATTACAAATTTATCATTCATGTATTATTAATTATTTTTAATATCATTGAGATCTATAAGTTATATTCTAATCATAAATTTTTTTATTCATAAAAAAATTAATTTTAAAAAGGTAAGATATATAATAATAATAACAAAAGATAGATATACTTTAAATAATGATTTTATAAATTTGTAGTTAAATTTGAAAATATTCATAATATTTTATTTTAATTAATAAATAAGAATATAAATTAAGAAACAAATTATATATATATATATATATATATATATATATATATATATATATATATATATATATATATTATAGATAAAAATAAGATATATAAATACTATAGTAAGAAAATTAAATATTATCTATATATTTCTAAATTAATGATATTATAAATATGTAGTTAAATTTGAAATGATTGATAATTTTTTATTTTAATTAATAATTAGTTAAAAATTAATAAATATATTATTATGTATATACATATATCTATTTTATTTTAAAATTCAGTTACCTATTATAAATTATGAAAAATAATAATTAAAATTAATAATTTTGTAGATAATATTTAAATTATATATATATATATATATATATATATATATATATATATATATATATATATATATATATATATATATATATATATATATATATATATATATATTTGAGAACATGCTTTAACTAGATTTATTGCTACATTGATTCAATAAATTTAAATTTTTCTTTCTTCCTTCCCATCTTATTTAAATATTTGGTTAATAATTAAATATGATTAAATATGACTTGATTAGAAAAAATATATTATTTACCTAATTAATTTTTTTAAAATTATATAATAAGTAGCATTAATGTAAGGAATTAAATCTAATTAATGACTAAATTTAATCACATCTAATTAAGTTGCTATTAAATATAATAAGTAACTAAATTTAATTGCATCAAATTAACTATTATTGTAAAATTAAAATTCTGTTCAACTGGTAGAGTAAGTTTAATCGAACTTTACATATAGATATAAATAGATTATAAATAATATATTCTTTTGTTTAAATCATATATATTTTATAATCTCCTAATTTTTATTTTATTTTATTATTGGTGGTAAATGTTTTATTTTATTAATTATTATTATAAGTAGTTTATTTATTTTTATAATTAAATAAATAATATGTTGGGAGAAATATAAGTTGAATTTTAATTAATTAAATTAAAAAAATAGGATAGTTAAATATAATAAAAATTTTAGTCTCACATCATACAACATAAACTTATACCTTATCTCTTTTACTTATATAAGGAGTATGATAGCTTAAGTCACACATTGGATGATATGAACTCATGTATTCTTTCTTTCTCCTATGTAAGGAGTTGGATAACCGATTAAAGGAAGATATAAGATTCTCCAAACAAATTGAGATTAATGCAAAGTATCGTACTCAGATAATTTCAATTTTCTTCCAAAATATAAAGCTTCTTCAAGGGTTTGTGGGACCTTTTGTTTGGGTTTTACATGGGTTGTTAGTAGGAGTTGCAAGAAAGACCTCTACTATTGACACTTGACTTTAAGTGAACAGAGTTGTTGAAGGAGAACTTCTTGGAGAGAACTCTGAGGGAACAAGAAGAGCGACGACCCTAAGGGATGTGTTCTCTATGTTTACATTTCTCCAAGTAAGGGGAGTGAGAAACTTTGCTCATAATAGTATGAGTATGACTATAGGTAGGACTATGGGTAGGAGAGAGGTTATTCCTAAGATCCCAAAGTGTGAGGGGTTTTCCCTTGAACCCAAAGTGTTTGTTGTTGGTGTTCCTTGAAGGGGATTGAACTCCATAATTTATTGAATCTTGTTTGTGTAATTAGTTGTGTATGTGCAATTATTTGAGTTTGCAAAATATAGAAAAACTATAGGTTCCCTTTAGGTTCGAAACTCCGGACAAGAGAATTTAGGAGATTTTGATAGCAGGCGAGCATGGCCACGTAGAACCTATGCACGATTGTGCATAGTCACACCAAATGCACATGCATGTGTTGCTCTATTTATGATGTATGAATCTTTGGTGTATGACTGTATTTGTTATTTCTCTATTAACCTATGTGATTGTGTGAATTATACTAATATAATTATTGTTGCATTAAGAATGACGATATCCCACGTAAAAATGGTAAAGAAAAATGAGAAGGATGACCTAGTTGTAATGGATGAGAATAGTTGATAAATTAATATTTTGTACAATAATATTATATCTTTTTTGGTGAAATTCTGAATATTATTTACAAATACCATGCACGAGACAAAAAAAAAGGAAGATGGAATAAAAATAAGAACTTTTAGGCCAAAAAGATGAAGCGACAGAAAATCAAAACGATCATGTAGCTTTATCTTTATATTTATCTTTTATTTTATTTTATATTTATTTTTTATTTTATGTTATCTTTATCTTTATCTCTTATTTTATTTTATATTTATCTCTTATTTTGTCTTATCTTTTGTTTTATCTGCAAGTCCGTGCAAGCTCCTAGAAAGGTCCACTTCGTACAATATAAAAAGAGTTAACCTAGAGGCTATAGAACTTACTCTTGGCACTCCTAACACATGTCATTCCTCTTCATCCTTCCATATTCTAGAATCTCCATTCTTCCAAGTGCTCCCTTTGCCTTCGAGGCTCCCTTAAGCCCCATAGCTCCTAGGTGACAGGCAAGTGACACATAAGAGGTACAATGTAAAGAAAGTTGAACGTCCTTGCCAAATAGATTGAGTCATTAATATTGCACGTCCCATCTTCTCCTCCCACCTATAAGCAATGTAGGACCATAGGCCATACAAAAAAAGATTGTCAGATGGACAACTTCTTCACCAAGGCCATAGAGGAAGCAAACTTCATCACTTGAAATCAAAACGACTCATATTCCTCTCACTATAATGTAGGTTGGAGGGAGCACCCCAACTTCTCTTAGGGAGGACAACACAAAAGCTAAGCTTAGAACACCTATAGATCTCCACCCAAGCAACATCATAACTAGGGACAAAGAAGAAAGGAGGCTAAACCTACAATATACAATGACTTTATTCATGACTAAGACTGATGAAAGACTTAAAGCAATGGAGGCTCAAATCTCTGACTTAGCCACCCTCATGACCCAAAGAGTTCAGGACCCACCACCACCACTCCAAATCGAGCCAACCCCAAAAGAAGAGGTAAAGGTCATCACTCTTAGGAGTGGAAAGGTCATCACTCTTAGGTGTGGAAATATTATCGCTGTTAGGAGTGGAAAAGAGTTAAAAGAGTTCCAACAAATAGAAAAGGTGATTTTTCCAATACCCATCAAGGTAGCCACAACATATATAGTCTTAATGAAAATAACTGTTTTATATATATATATATATATATATATATATATATATATATATATATATATATATATATATTAATGTTCTGAATCCTTTAATATCGAATAAAAAAATATAAAAGCTCAAGAGAGGGGAGCTAAGGCCCTGCTTGCCCGCGGATGCTGGTCCTGCATTTGGACACAATTTACTTACGGTTGCCGTACGTTGTCATTTATTTATATCTTTAGTTACTCAAAATTTTCATTTTAATTTGAAAAAAAATAGTTAAAAATTTTATTTATTCTAATAGAATTTTCAAGTTGCTTAATTTTAAAAATCAATTTAAATAAATGAATTAAATATGTTTTTGGTTTTTCAAATTTAAATTATTTAATTTTTCATTTCGAAAATTTAAAATTATTTTTTATCTTCAAATTATTTTAAAAATAATTGATTTAGTTTCTCTCCTAAATATTGAGGAACGAAAAATAAAATTAATCTAAATTTAAAAAAAATAAAATTAAATAAGATTATCGAAGTTGTTTTTAGAGCAAACAAATATCTTTCCTTAGAAGTATCATAAATAATTTCAACTAAAGCTCACCCATTTTTAGACAGCATCAATTTATATAAAAACATATATAATTAAAATTTTGTAAAAAAATTATATAAAAATAAAATAATTATCAATAATTAATCAACTAATAAATAATATTTCTACTTTTCAACTAAAAGATACCCACAATTTTAGGAAAATAAATATAAAGTTATCTTATTTTTTTTAAGGTGATCAATTCATTCTCAAAAAGAATTTGATGGATCTTCATCAAAATCTGAATTTTCTCACAAACAGGACAAAAAAAATGCATAAGTGATAAAATATATATTTTTTTTAATATTTCAAATTATTATGTTTAAACTAGTAGTTATTATAACAAACTTATAAATTTTCAAATATTTCTCGTACCTTTTTTGGATTAGAAGTTATTGGACAAAAATATTATTTTTTCAAATTAAAATTATTATGTTTAATAAAGTAATTATCAATAACCAACTTAAATTTGTTTAATATATTTCTCATATATTTTATTGAATTAGAAGTTTTTTTAAAAAATATTTTCAAATTTTAAATTATTATGTTTAACACAATAATCAACTTAAAGATTTTTAAATATTTATTATTTCTTCTTCAAATTAGAAGTTAACTTCTAAAAATTTTAGAAATTTTTAAAAAAAATTTAAATTGTTATATTTAACCTAATAGTTACCAATAACCAATTCAAAAAGTTTTAAATATTCCTTCAATTTTTTTTTTTTTTTGAATTAGAAGTTGCTTGAAAAAAAATCATTTTTCAAACTTTAGATTATTATGTTTAACAAAGTAATCATCTATAATCAGCTTAAATATTTTCAAATATTTCTCATAGTTTTTCAAATTAAAAAATTATTAAGAAAATTATTTATTTTTAATTTTAAATTATTATATTTAACACAATATTTATCGATAACTACCTTAAAAGTTTTCAAATATTTTTCACATCATTTTTCATATTGGAAGTTATTAAAAAATTCCAAATTTTAAATTATTTGTTTAGCAAAGTAGTTATATATAATCGGTTTAATGATTTTTTATATAATTCTCGTATTTTTTTCAAATTAAAAGATATAAAAAAAATTTCAATTTTCAAATTTCAAATGATCATGTTTAGTCTAGTACCTATGAATAATTTACGTAAAAATTTAATATTTTTTATATATTTTTCGAATTAGAATTTATTAGGAAAAAATATTTTTTTTTAATTTCAAATTATTGATAACCAACTAAAAGAATTTCAATTATTTTATATCTTTTTCAAATTAGAAATTATCAATTATTATTGATAAAATTAAAACACAAAATTACTAAAAAATAAACCATTAGATTTTTAATAAAACACTATATAAAAATTACTTTTGACTTGCTTAGTGGTTATTAATTAGTTGACCAATTAAATAAGACTTTTTAATTAAATGGTATATCTAACTCACTAACTAGCTAAAAATGTTAATGCCTCAATTTTATCTTACAAGATTTAATTGATAGGTAAGTATCATCTATCACTTGATAAGCTCTTCATAATGCAATCACAAATTATGAGAACTACCAAAGTATTTTTATTGCACTAAATTTAATGTATTCAAATATTTTTTTTTTCTATTTTACATTGGTGTGTATTAATTTTGTCATATTCTTAGCAAAGAATTAATATTTTATTATTAAAAAATTTTAATATTTAAATGTAAGAATAATATTTTTAATAAATTTTTAGAGTAGATATTCATACAATGTACAAAAAATAAATAGTAAATAATCATAAATTTTAGAGACATAAAAAGTTAAAAAAAGATATGTACACATGAACATATATTGAGTAAAAAAATAAATTAATAAATTAAACTAACATGTATAGATAATCAATGTATAATAAGAAAAAAAATGTTAAAAAATAAAATTTAATGTCTTAAACAAATAAAAATGTGTATAAATAAATATGTATTTAGAAAAAAAAAAGAACTAAAATTAATATACATATCAATGCATGATAAAATGAAATGTTATAATAAATCAAATTTAACACAATAACAATGTGGACATACATACACTAGTATTTTCGCTAGTACATAATAAATATTTTTAATATATAAAATATATTATAACTAAAATTCATAATAAATAAGTATTTTAAATATAGAATTTATATTTTGACTTTCTTGCATTTTTTTACTCCAAAGTTGCACAATCTTGTAAATTTTTTTTTTTTGAAGATTTTTTTTATATTTTGCCCTCCAATTTATAAAATGTTGTTAATTTTGCCTAAAAGTTTGTTAAATCCCAAATGGTATCAAAAGTTTCTAGTAGTTTTGAATCACATGTAAACACAAATGTTTAAAATAATTATTTTTAACATAGAGGTGACTTTAGTAGAAAAATTCTTCTGTGGAAAAAACTAAATGTAATTTTAGATTATAGAATGAACTAGAAAAATATTTAATATTGATTTCTCTTTCCCTCTTTTAGTTATCTTATTATCATGCTTTTGAATTCTTTGCACTTTGTGATTTTTCAAATTTATATGTATTTTGTGAAAAGTTTTCAAATTACTTAAAAATCATATACACAATTCAATCTCCTCCTCCTTTTACATATATCTTGTTTATTTCATAATTAAATTATGATATTAATTATTTTAAATATTGATATTTTAAAATTAATTTTAGAGTTAGAAATAAAAAAAATAAAAATTTAATGGTCATTCATTAACTATGTAAAATATTTCATTCAATAAAAAGAACTATTTGTATGACTTTAGGATAATTATTCTAAAAGTCAACAAACTTATCACATATAGTAGTTTGTAATTAGATGAGTGTGTAAAGCTATTTTATACTATTAGTACATAGCCTAATTTTCAAAAGATAATTTATTACAAATGATAAACAATTAAAAATATCAATTAAAAATAAGAGTAATTTGATATGACTGTGAGAGAATTATTCTAACCAATATCCTGTTTTTTGAGTAACAGAGAAGATCAGTTTAAATTTTTTAAAATAATTAATGGATTAATATAGATACTAAAATATAAAGATATTTGAAAAAAATTAAGGAGTGTCAATATAATTTGCTTTTTTAAGTTATACCAAATCACCGATGGATTAAATTCTAGCTTATTTTTAAAAAGTTAAACATATAAAAGAATAATTCTTTTGCGTAAGCAAACTTTAAGTTACTCGAGAGCCGTAAAGGATCTATCCGGCCCGATATTTTAGTGGCCCGAAGTGGGCCTAGCTTGCCCGAATATCGGGCCCTTAGTGACCAAAGTTTTAAAACCAAACCCATAAATATCTGAAAAAAAAAAAGAACATAAATATTTCTAAATCATGAAGAAGAGTAGATGGGTAGAGTTACCTCATCCTTTTCATCCTTCTCTTTGATATGCTGATGAGGGAATATATCTGGCTGTCCTCATTGTTTGGATAAGAGAGACAACCCTTGTCATTCATGCCACGTCAATGTGAGGCCTTTTAATTCAAAAGCTAACATGCCAGACTGAGACCAATCCCACTCTGTTTTCTTCCTAAATTCCACAAAATATGGCTACTCAATGTTGTTCTTTTAATCAACTGGTACACACAAATTCCTTTTGCAGATGAATATGCGTTTAGGTGAGTGTTTGCAAAATTAATTATGATTAAAATTGAAGTGGTTTATGTTTGGATGTTTTTATTTTTAAAATTAATATTAAAATTTAGTATAATTTTTTTTATCAAACGTAAAAATTACCTAAAGTTATTTTAATTTAAAATCAATTTTAGATCTAGAATCAATTTTTTTAACATAGAATCAAAGAACTTTTATCTAAAATTACTTTAACTAGTATTTTAACGTAATTTTAAATAATGGGTCATGAATTGAAATTCGTATTTAAATTCAAGTAGAGTTTAAATTTCTTCAATTTGATTCCTCTTTGTTTGTAGATAGGGTATAAGTGGGTTTGCGTTTACATTAGAGGGTCCATTTTGACGTGTTAATATGCCTTACTTGTGGGCGAGTGGAATTGAAGCACTTTGTTATCTAGTTGGTGCAAGCACTGGACCCTTTGACATGATCTTAAACTTAGAGAACATTCGCGGAAGCTGGAACTCTCTCATTTGGTTCACATTGAATTGTCAATGCCATCTAATTCCAGTGGAGATGAATTTTTGGGTGAAATAAAGGAGAAACTCAATCACGAGGATATTCAATTATTTAGTTTTCTAGGATTATAACACATTATTTAAAATGAAAAGACTTTAAAAACACAATTTAACTTTTTTTTTTTTTTTGTCTTTACAATTATAAATTATAAGTCTTGGGACGAACCGTTGATGGATCATAATCCATATACCTACTATATATCCAATCCCTATTCCAATGGAGCTTCGACGTGACTAGTTTGGAGTCTATATTCATTGATCTAGCTTATTAGCAAGATGTGTTGGACGTCATTTATCTCTAGATGAACGATGTGGAGAAATTTTAGCAAAATTTTGGGTTCTTTAACTTGTCATTTTTCCTTTTTGCAGAAGGTGTAAAATGGGGCATACTCTGTTGCTTGCAAAAACAAATGATTGCCAAAAAAAAACAGGGTCAAGTTATAAAGTTTTAAATTTTAGGTCTATTAATAAAAAATATTTACTATTAATTCATAAAATAAAAATTCATATATTAATAAAAAGACTCAACATATAATTTTTTTTCAAAATTTATTTTAAACTGGGCAATTCAGCCTCTTCAACAAAGTGAGCCTCATCTTGTGATGGTTGCTCGACCACTTCCAAAAGTCTAAATGTTTTAGGAATGGGAGACATCTTAGCTAACTGAGAAGAAACGGAGCGTTGTTAATGGCTCAAAAATTAATTTATGTTTATAATAACAAAAGGGATATACAAACTTTGTTAACTTAACTACATTGAAATTAAACTCGCGAGTTATACTACACAACTATGGAAGAGCGATTAATCAGAGGTTGAAAGAAGAAAGACTTTTTTCTTTCATAAAACCTATTTGGTTTTAAGCCTAGGAAATCAACCATGAAGAGATGTACCTTTTGTTGCAAGGTGTAAAGAAGAGGTTTTGGAGTAAAAAAACAAAAATCTAAACATAGGTTTCATTAATCCTGAGAAATCCTATGATAAAGTGTCAAAGAGAAATCTGATGGAAGACAATGGAAAAAAAAAAAGGAGTTATTGTTGCTTATATTCAAATTATTGAACATGTTTGGATAAATAATTTAATTAACGTCTTATTAAATAAGTACTTGTTAGTAAGTATTTATTTATAAGTTATTTTTATTTTAAGTTGTAAATTGTTTTCAGATAAATTTATTGAAATAAGTTTAAAATAACTTATGACATATCATAAGCTATTTACATAAACTCTCTCAAATATTTATATAAATATTTATGTAATAAAATAAATCAAAATAAATTATAAATAAGTTTTTTTACGGAACATAATCATATGTGTGATGGGGTTACAATTAATTTGTAACACACGTTCAGTGTCACAAAGAATTTCCCTGTAAGTATATATTTAGGCCAAGGTCAATATGGAGCTCTTATCTTTCTACCTTTTATATCTAGGTGATAGTTCTTCCCTTCTCGTTCTTTTTCTTTTTAGATGATATAAATGAGAGAATCAAAAGAAAACAAAATGAAAAACTGCAATTATAGAGAGACAATTTGGAACCATGTGATTTTTATTCAAGCGTGAAGGTGAAGTATATGTAATTCAAATTTGAGAAGTTGTGTTCTAACACCTGCTTAGATGTGAAAGCTGGAAATCATATCATATATCCCACAATTTAGGTATTTACGACTCTTGGCTTTATCGTGATTCATACTAAGTAAGGAAAAACTGAAGGAAATGTAAATCATAGGATTTAAGTTAGGTGGATATGATATTGAGGAATGTTTCAAGTATTATTATTTGCAATAAAAAGATTATAGGAAGATTCTCTTTATGTTAAAGAATTAATAATGCATACCCTCACATGCTGTTAATTTTTATAAGAAGAATAATGTAATAATATGTATATAACAATTTGTACATTATATTATGAGTCTATTTTTTTAGTTACATTATTAATTATATTACATATCTCTCTTCTTTCTTTTTTTTCTCTCTTTATTGTACACAAATTATTGTACAAATAATATTTTTTTAAAAATATTAAGTAATAAATATTAATAGGATATTTAAATAATTTACTAAAGACATATAATTTATTGAAAAAATATTATGATTTTTCTACAGAAGTGAACTGTAACTTTAGTCCTTTATACAAAAAGAAATAACTAAAATTTTATATATAAAGCTTATGGACTTTTACATTCAGAGCAGCCAAATTAAGATATATAATTTAAAAAATTTAAAGCATTTTGTATCAAAATATTATATTTTTTTATTTTTAAATATATTATAAATATTGTTAACTCAAAATATGAAAATATAATTTATACTGAAATATGACGTTACGTTTAGTAATCAGTGCATTCAACATTTATTTAATAAATGCTTATCACAAGATAATTTATGTTATAAAGTGTTTAAATTTAATAAGTTATTTGTATTTAAATAAATATTTTAAAAGTATTTATACAACCTTGGATGCATTACTATGGAAATATTTATTTACACTTATCATTAATTTTTTGAATTGAAAAAATAAAAAATAAAAAATAAAAAAACCATAATAATTAGAATGTTAGTTATTCTTATTCCCTTTATAAATTCTATTACACTCTTGTAAAATCATCTTTCTTATTTTAATATTATTTTATATTCAATTATGTATTTTTCTTCTCTCTCTTAAAATTATTATTATACTCTATTTCAATTCTTCAAACGCTATGATACAAATATATTTTCAACTCTGTATAATTTGTCTCTTTATAATCTTCATTGTACTGTATTTTTATGTTGATTAACATGGTATTAGAGCATTAACATTCACCATGATAAAAAAAAAAAAAAAAACTGCTACATAAAATTCTTTGAGCTCATTTTCTTTCAATTACTTATACATTCTCGTTATTTTTCTCAGCAGTTCTTTGTGCCTGCATATTTTTTTCTTTCTCCAATCAAATTTTTGAGAAATTTAAATACAAATTTATGTTTTTTTTTCTCAACTCTTTCTTTATTAGGTACGATGTATTTGATAGAAATCCAACCGACAAAAATAAAGATAATTTACGTGTCACATGACTAGGTCCAAAACCAAAACAATAAAACAATTCGTAGCGGGCTTGAGTTCGGGAATTAAGGAAAACTTAGAGCAAAGTGAGTCAGATGTTGCATCAAAATGGGTTACTTTATTACAAGTTGATGAAAAATGAAGTTCATCTTCTAGAACACAAATAAAGCCCAAAGTCATTGTCATGTAATTTGGGTTAAGTAGTTAGTTAGAGATTTTTTATTTTAGATAGAGATTTTGATTGAGATTTTAGATAGAGCTAGAGATTTTTGATAGAGATTTTATGCCAATTAAAATATTATTAGGCTTTAACTTCCAAGCTGACTAGCTAAGCTTATAAATAAGCTCTTGTAATCAATTAGAATTCATAATTTGGAATTTAATAAAATTTGTGTTTTCACTTTGTGAGCACTTTTCCTTTGTTCTTAGGATTAATAAGAACATTTTTATAGTGTTGGTTCTACCGGCAGGTCGCGGTTAGGGTCACACTTTCTTTTGATAACTTTGGTTCTACCGACAGGTCACGGTTAAGGTCAAGTTCATTTTCACCACGTCCCTTTGATAACTTTGGTTCTACCGGCAGATCGCGGTTAGGGTCAAGTTCCTTTTCACCATGCTACGCTTTTACCTATTTTCAAGACGGTCCGCTTTCTGATCCCTTAGTAAGATCATATCAATATTTTAAGTCCTAGTTAAAATTAGTTTTAGTCTTTACTTTTAAAATTAGTTTTAGTGTTTACATTTAAAACATAGTGGTTTTGGTTCTTATATTTTGGTGTCTCCTTAGATCAAAATAAAATATAGGTTTAAGTACGAAATTCACCACATTTAAAAAATACTATTTTTAAATATAAAGGTTAAAACTAATTTTGATCAAATTGAGGGACTTAAAACACATTTTAACCTTCTTTATTGCTTTCACTTATGAATTACATAAAAAAATACATAGTGCTTTGGGAGAAACAACAAGGAGAACTTCATTACCTACTACAAGTCAACCACACAAGTGAACTTGCACTACATCCAATCCAAAATCTTTAGTCATTAGGTTAGTAGATCCTTCTCACTTATATATTACTCAACATGTTCATTCCTAACCAATGTGAGACTTCTTATTCACACTTGCATTATAACAATTTCCCCATCAAGTGTAAGTCTCTCTTACATTGTATACTCCCCCTCAAGCGAAAGCTTTTCCGTCCACGAGTATTCAATTATGGATTTAGAGCTTAACCATTATTGTAAACAAGCTCTAGATACTTACACCATCCATGGTGGCCTTAATGCTTAGCCATTGACACTAATATACTCTAGATACTTGCACTTCCATTAGGGACACATTGTTTGAACTCCATATCGCTTGGCAGATTTTGATATAAGGGATCCCCCATTATGGATTCCCTATACATGGATCCACCACCAATTCCATTCAATACTTGTCTAAGCCAAACATATAATCGCATCATCAACTCTAATACCACTTGTTGAGAATACAAGACTATTAAACATCGGGAATAGCTCTATTAATGAGCCACAAACCAATCACATAAACTAACTTGACATAACATCTAATCCAAAACTTTAAGGCATTAGGTTATGAGGTCATTCTCATTTATATTCATACTTCCACTCAAGCAAAGTTTTTTTTTTTACCCATGATTATTTAATGATGGCCTTTAGAGCTTAGTCATTATTATCAATACACTCTCAAATGGAATTTTTTTATCTATAAGAATTTAATGATAACCTTTAAAGTTTATCCATTGTTTCTAATATGCTCTAGATACTTGCACCATCGTTAAGGACATGACACTTGACCTTTACATCACCAAGAAGACTTTCTCGATTGAAGGGATCCCCATAAATGGATCCATTTTCAATTCCACTCAATACTCATTTAAGTCGGTCACCTAGTTGCATCATTGACTCTAATACCACTTGTTGAGAATACAAGGGGATTAAACACAAAGAAGAACTCCATTAATGAGTCATGAACCAACCACATAAGTGAACTTGATACCATATCCAACCCAAAAGCTTAAGGCATTTGATTATAAGTTATTCTTATTTATATGTATACTTCCCCTCAAGCAGAAGGTTTTTTTAATCCATAACTATTCAATGATGGCCTTTAGAACTTAGTCATTGTTGTCAATACGCTCTAGATACTTGTACAAATGTTCGGGGACACGCCACCTAACCTTAATATTGCCAAGAAGACTTTCAATACAAGGGATCTTCATACATGGATCAATTGCTAATTTCACTCAATATTCGTCTAAGCCATTAACTTGATCAAACAATCACCTTTGATACCACTTATTAGGAATATGAGGAGGTAAACATTAAGGACCTCCATTAATAGGTCATGATCCAACTACACAAGTGAACTTAACACCACATCCAACCTAAAAACTTAAGGCATTAAGTTAATGGGTCCTTCTCTCTTATATGTAGCTCAACTTGTTCATTTCTATCTAATGTAAAACATTTTACTCACACTTATACTCCAACAACTATATATACCTCAAGATCAATGGAAGCAAATTTATCTTCCTTGTGCTATACATGGATGATATATTGTTGGCTTCCAATGACCTTAGCATATTGCATGAGACAAAATGAATGTTGACTAGATCCTTTGACATGAAGGATCTTGGTGGTGCTTCTTTTGTATTAGAGGATTGAGATTCAGAAGGATAAATCATGTTGTACACTTGGGTTGTCTCAAAAGACTTACATTGATAGAGTCTTGGAGAGATTTAATGTGCAGAATTCTAAACTCGATGATGTTTTAGTCATTAAAGGTGACAAATTCAATAAAGAACAATCTCCTAAGAACAAGATTGAATGAGCAAAAATAAACAATAATTTTTTGGAAGTGCTTTAGGCATCCTCATGTATGCTCGGGTATGCACTAGGTGTAACATTGATTTCATGGTTGGTGTTATGAATAGATACCAGTCCAACCCTGGAAATGATCATTGGATAGTTGCTAAGAAAGTGAAAAGTTACTTGTAGAGGAGTGCAATATCCTAAAAGAGAAAATAACAACTCTTTTTGCTTCTTCTACTATACACGTACTTGTTTTACTACTGCTACTCATGCCATTTGGTTGAGGAATCTTATGATGAAACTTCACATTATGAACTCCATTGCTAGGCCATTACGGATTTTTTTTATGATAACAATGTTGCAGTGTTTTATACAAAAAATAATACAAGCTTCTAATGGATCTAAGTACTTGAAACTAAAGTACCTGATTGTTAGAGATCTTGTCAAGGATGGTATTGTAGTGGTAAAGTATGTTGACATGGATTTCATGTTGGCTGATACCTTAACTAAGAGACTCAAGCATCTTATTTTTCAAAAGACATGTTGAGAACATGGACAATGTAAAATTCTTTTGATCTATTTAGTTAGTGGGAGTTTTGATTTTATCTTATTTCCTTTTTTATGATGATGGGTCCTTATTTTGAATTTTAGTAAATGGTGTATTGATGATATTTTGCATTTGATTTGATGAATAAGTGATAAAATGAATTTCATAATGAGACTTTGTACATGTATATCAAATATGAAATTATTAAAGCTTTGTGTCATTAAGATTATTGTGCTCATAGTCGATGTTGATTTGGAGTGAAACATGATGGGTTCATGGTAAACCATGTAATTTCTCTAGCTTTCAGACATTTGAGAGAACTTAAGGATTAACATACATAATAACAATATGACTATTTGATCATATTGACACATCATTTTCTTGTTACACTTCACACTGGTTACTAGTCAACGAAGTAAGTGATATTTATAATCATGGAAAGTATTACATCAATGAGAGATATAGTTACCGTCATGATTCAATATTGCATGAATTTTGTTGGATTGAATCTTAATTAAGTGTTGTATTTTATAATCATATGTTTCATGGTCATAATATGTTATTAGTTTGAGAGTCGTATTTTCAAAAAAAAAAATCCAAACCTAAGAACTGCACAACTAATTTTGGTTAAGTAGAAGAGTGTTAGGAATTTCATGAAAATTATTGTTAGCTTCAATCAATAATGTCATTTTTTTTCCAAAACAGATTAATATTATGATCTATTAAATTATGTTTAAGTATGCTAATATTTGATTAATTAGTAATAGACCTTGGATATCTAATGCTTATATATGTGAGAAAGAATGTAGGACTAATCACTAAATGCATAATGAGAGTGTTTAAGGTTAATAAATAGTTAGGTTAAGTTCCCTTTGTCATCGTTCAATTGCTATCTATAATTTGTTCTATTGAAACCTAGAATTTGAAACATGTGATAAGACAAAAGAAGACTCAATTTCTTAGTTTCAAGGAGTCATACAATGTATAAGTAATTCCCAAACATTTGATAATAAGTTAAATTATTCTTTTTGTTCCTTTTTTATTTACTTTATTCAACTTGGTTTCTCTATTTTTAAAATGTTCAATTTGGTCCTCCATTTTTTTAAATGTTCAATATTGCTCTTTTGTCCAAATTAACACTAACAATGTCCTAAATATTTTTATTTATCTTATAATTATTTTAGATTAAATTAAAACAAAAATATAAAAAAATAATTTTTTAAAATTCCTTAATTTTTTATCAATTTTGGATTGGTTCAACTGATTCTTACCACTTATGAGATGATAAGACAAGTTTTTTTTGTAAGTTAATAGACGATCACTAGATTGATTTATGGTTAAACTACTTGATCTGACTTATAAATACAATTTTTAAAATAATGATTAAAATTAAAAATATTCATACAAATAAACATAATTACCTTAATAAGATCATGGTGGGTAACAAATTAAGAACTTAGAATAAAAAAATATAAATAAAATGATCATAAAACAATGAAGAAATGATTATGTAATAAAAGAAAATATTAAGTAGGTAAAATAAATTTTAAATTCATCTTGATAGGAGAAAATAATAAGTTAGTTAGATTATTTATTTTGTCAACTATTATTTAATTTAGTCTCTCTATTTTTAAAATATTCAATTTAGTTCCTCTATATTTTAAATGTTCAATTTAATCCTTCTATTTTAAAAATGTTCAATTTGATCTTCTAATTTTTTTTTTAAATGATTCAATATTTTCCTTCAATCTAAATTAGCAGTAACAAGGTTAATAAAATTGGGCAAAAGAATAATATCAAATATTTTTTAAAAAAATTAGATGATTAAATTGAATATTTTAAAAATAAAATGACCAAATTAAATTATGTAAATAAAAAATAGATTAAAAGAGTAATTTAACCTTAATAATGTCTTCAATAAATAAGTATTTTTTTAATCCATCGAAAATGAATATGATATCAAAGAAATTATAATACCCATTCACCATATTCAATCAAATGAATTATATTGTTTTGATTCAGTAAATAAGTATTTAAATCAGTACTATAAATTCTTATAAAATATATTAGTCCTGAAATAATATGTATTGCACATTAATCTATTTAAAATTAATTTTTATTAAAAAGGTTTTACTATGAAATGAACTTTTAAATAATTTTTAAATTAAATTAAATTTTTAAAAATTTAAGTAAAGAAAGACTTTTTTTTTTACTTAAAGAAAGACTTATATAATATAAATAGGTTAGGTTTAGATTTGAAAATTAAAAAATGTTAGATTTGTGCCTTCTAATAATACAAAATTTAATTCAGCTTATTTTCATCTTTAATTTTATCAATAATTCTATTATCTTTTTAAGTTTGAATAAATTAAATTTTATTATATAAAACAAATAATTTTCTCCAATTCAGTAAAAATTCAAAATAATTCTAATAAGAATTTTTTTAAATAAGGAGGAATTCGAAACTTATTTTTCACTTCATTAATCATCATCCATCAAGTGAATCATTTGATAATAAAGTGATGTGATTTTATATCGAAATCAAAGATCAAATTCTTAATAAATAGCAAAAATACCGTATCAGCGTATGGTAGTAATATTTGATAATAAGAAAATTTATTTGATAAATTAATTTTTCTTTTTATTTACATCAAAATGAAAATAGGCAAGTCTGAACACCTAATTGATCCAATCCAATGGCATTGGAATTTGAACACAGGTACACCAACCAACTTCCAACTTCCAACGCCCAATACGAAACGCACGTGAAGGGTGTGTCGTCGCTCTCTTCATCTGCTATTCTGCTGCGCACCCTTTTCGCAGAACCATTCCAATGGGAACAATACAACATCAGAGGCGTCAAACGACGTGCCGGGCGCCCACAGAATTGTACAATATAAATTCTTATTTTTATTTTATAATAAATAATTATCTTAAAATATATAAGTAATTTTATTATTAAAAATCATAATAAATAAATATATTTGAATCTATAAGTTACATTTTAAATTTATAATAAATATTATTGTCATATAATATAATTTTTAATTATTGATAATTTATTTTAAAAATATTAAAATTAAATTTAGAAATAAAGATAAAAAAGGTAAATTAAAATAGATAAGTTGTTTAAAAAATTTAATATTGCCCTGAGAAAGAAAAACATGTCCTGTGTACTAAAATATAAGTAAATTTTAATTAGTTTTATTATAATTAATATATAATATTTAAAATATCCTTTATTTAATTCATATTTTATTTTTTATGATTCTCTTATATCTTATATCAAGTTCTAATTAAGAAAAATTAGGAGAAAAATTATTTTTTAAATGAGATTAGTAAAATTAGATAATATTAGCTATTTTTTTAATTAGCGTGAATTAATTATATATATATATATATATATATATATATATATATATATATATAAAATATGAAAGGAGTATATAGATAAAGATAAATTAAGAGTAGTTTAAGATGATTGAGAGAAATTTTTTGATTGGTTACATACAAAATGTGTAAAATACCCTCTGAAAAGAGATAAGAGAAGAATAACAAAAATATTTAATTGACATAATAGAAAAAGAGAGTATTATTTTTCAAATTGCATATTGTAATTTATAATCCAGGAGTTGATTATAGAAATAAATTTCCTTTTTTGTAGTTAGAGAAAACAAAAGGAAAAGAGAAAAAACAAATATATCTTAAAGAACAAGACTTCTAAAGAATTAGCTAGTAATAAATTGTTCAATCCAGGAAGAATATTATGAGTTTTGAAATACTCTCAAGAGTTGGTTCTCATCTTTGTAAAGGTATCAAATACATGGTTCTTTTCCCACAATTTGTGAATCAACAAACTAGTAATAAGACTCTTTAGTGTAGCTAGAAAAGAAGATATGTGACAATAATGAAATAGTTCTTCAATCAACTTTATAGCAAGTATTAAGTCAAAGTAAACAAGTGTCTTGTGGCCAAGGTCCCACGCTAGGAGCAAGCTTTGTCGCATAGCTTCCAATTCAGCATGTAAGATGATGAAAATGTCAATATGTCTTGAGAATCCAACTAGTCATTCTCCATTTGCAGTTCTTATGAGACCTCAAATACTAGCTCTTCTAGGCTAACTAATAAAGTTGACATCTATGCTCAAAATTGCAACTTCATTTATGTTATGAAGTCATTGAACTAGCATATCTTATCTATCTATTTGGTTTAGGTCATGAAAGTTTGCTCAAATGTCAAAAACTAGAGTTGTCATTTGACTACAAAGATTAGACCACAAAGTCGAAAGAAATTTATGGTCATTGACACATGTATTTCATTGTGAAGCCAAGTATGCTTGTCATATTGGTTATATAATCATTGCTTATAAATGTGAAAGAGTTTTAGTGATTCCCCGTTGTGTAATAACTCTCTAGTTGGTATCAAATTATTCCACATAAGCAAAATGAAGAACTTTTTTTTTGTGTGTGTTTTAAGATGTCATAGTCAATGCTAGCCTTCGCCATTCAAGAGCTTGTCATGAATCTATCAATCATAACTAAGGGTAGCAAATGGATGAATTGGATAAATTTTAATTTGGATTATAATAGATGATTTAAAACCAACCAATTTATATTCAATAAAAGTTCAATAAAAAAGTTCAATTCATTCATTATCCATGTAAAAAAGTTTCATCCAATCCATCCATTAATAATTCTTTTTTAAAAATAAAAATTATGACTATTTAAAAAAAAAATTCTCAAATTTTTATAAAAATATTTTCAACTCGACTTTGAGTAAATTAATTTCAACTTGGCTTCAGGTAGAATATTTTCAACTTGATTTTGGCTAAAGCATCTTCAGCTAAGCATCAACAAAAGTATAATTGACTTGGCTACCAAAGAATCTTTGGCTTTACCTCACCTAAAACATCTTTAGCTCGGTTATGCTTGGAGCATCTTTGGCCCGACCTTGGTCTAATCTTTGTCGAAGCATCTTTGGTTTGTTCTCGTCTTGCACTTTTGTTTTTATTTTTTTTATCTAATGGATTTATTTATTTTATTTAATATAATCCAACAAAATTTGAAAAATAGTGGATGGTTCCCTAACCATCCATGAATTAAATGGATGGATTGGATCTAATCCATTAGTTTTTTTTTGTTTGTATTGGATGAATTGGATGAATAAATGAATTGTTTTGTCATCCCTTTTCATAACTAGCTTTAGTTTTGTATGTCACCCTTGTCTTATTAGTCTATTTAAAGGTATTTTGTAACGACTCAGAGGTTGTTACAACCTTTAAACAACTAACAACTAATTCAAAAGGTTAATTTTACAAAGATCTTTAATTAATTTCTTTTCAAAGAAAAGCGCTAAAATTTTTCTTTTTCGCGATACGCATCAAACATCAAAGTATGAAATATAATTAACAACTAAAAAGAACAAAAGCATGCATCATATGTATAAATGAACTGTAAACATATCTGGTAAAATAAAACCTATACCTTATGCAATGTACATTGAGTCAACAAGGAAATTAACTGAAGCTAGGAGCTAACAAGTACCCGAAATGAAATTGATACATCCAAAACAGGGGAAAAGGGGTAGGAATATACAAAACACCTTATATGTTGGTCCATACACAACATGTACTAAACTATTACGAAGATGAAGGTGGTGCCAGTGGAGGAACTCCAATGCCTCTCCTAGGTTTAGCAGATTTGGCCTAAAAGCATCTGAAACTGGGAGTAAGGTCAGCAAGGTGAAGGGGAGGAAAGTCGATCCTCTCTACTCTAGGCATCCCCACAGGAGGATCCTACATAGATCTAATTAGAAGAAACATCTCCAAGTGGGTGTGGAAAACAATGGCAAACCTCATTATCCCATTTAGCGCGTATTCTATAACTATCTCTTCATGATACTACACTTGTTGGGTATTATGTTGTATCTTCCACGCTCCTCTAGGTCCTACCCAGATGTCCCGAAAGTGGATGCGAAAGGGTCCTGAGTAGATCGTCGCCACCGATGTGACCTAGTGTCTTCATCCTCTTAGAAGTCTTGGCATCTGCTCCCATGAACATGCAATTCAAATAATCATAATCGTAACATGCAACATATAGTGTAAGGGTAAGCTGTAATAGAATTATGCTCACATACACAACAACAAACTAATCTCTACAATCATCAAAGATGGACTTCATTTCTTTAGCAACATCAAACAACATAATATTCCACAATCATTGTATTAAGGAAAGAGCAACATCAAACAAACTAATGTTGACATTTTCACCACTACTCCATGGAGATTTATAGGTCAAGTGATCACCCTCACACTTCCTTTACATACCTTTCTCTCAGTATTGAGGAAAAATGATATGATCCTATGGATTGAAAAGTGTGTCTGTTGGGATATAGGTATGTGTGTAATGGCATACCACAGTCTCAATTTTGCAATATTAGGACCTATTAAGATCACTATTTTTCTATGCTTCTATAACAACAATAATTAAATCTAACTAATTAATTTAGATTGATTGTATCCATATGGGATAATAAAAGGGGGAAGAGAGGCTTTCAAAAAAAACAAGATAAAAAGGGATGTGCTTGTCCATCTATCTCCTAAGCTCACCATACCTCACTCCTTTGCTCCAACATTGGTTGTGGGTCCTTGTCATCATGATAACCTAACAATTTACGTGTCAACTTGTCAATAGCGTCCTAGAGGGACTCAATACATCAATCAACTGTGATTCTCATATCACTTCCAACTTTCTTGAGCAATGGATACTAACACCATGTATTCACCATCTCATCATGGTCATCTTCAAGACAACCTAGAATTCACCACAACAAGGAATGATACACTATCCATGTCCTTAAGAGTAAGGTAGATCCTCTCACTCACCCAACAGGCGTTCTATCTTTCAAGATAGCAACATTTCAACATATTATGTCATTATCTTCATTAGATTTTCACTTACAAGCTTTTAACCCAACCTACCTATAATCATCATTTTATACCAGTATTCCTCATGCTTTAATATGGTATAATTAATCTCTTGTGTAATTTTCCATAACTTAGACATTTTCTTACCGCAAGGGAAATTCGCTCAACGAGAGAGATAACTCCCCTAGCGATTTCTTACTTCTAGAAAGGTACCATACATTCTCTCAACAGGAGCCTAGCCTCGTTAGGCGAATATAGCCATAGAGAGCTTAGATTTCATACTACTCTCTTAGTGAGAGGGTATCTTGCTCACAAGTCACAAAGACTTATTTTCCAAAAACTTCACATGTCTCACTCAACGAGGCTAATCCTTTGCCCAACCAAGGAACTCATAGAAAGTACTCTAACTTCTCACCTTATTTTCTACTTAGCAAGTAGGATGGCTCGCCCAACGAAATGATCTCATAGGGGCTTCACATCTTAACTATGTTCATTTGGTCCAACAAAAACCCTTCTTTGCTCAACAAGAGAAGACATAGAGAGCATTCTTTCAATCCTTCTTGGAATCATTTAGCAAAAACCTTACAAAGACTTAGCAAATTTTATGTCTCGTCTCCTCCTCACTTAGTGAAGGCACTCCTTCGCTTAGCGACTAATAGTTATATAAAGCTCTTAAACACTTGCTCAACTAGGCATAAGATTCGCTCAACAAATCTGAGTTTTGGGGTTTTCCAGGAACTCGCCCAAGTTTTTCTCACTAAGTTCATAATTTTGCTAGCGAGTGGTGTACTTGCTCAGCAAGCATCCATCATCTTCATGGTGTTCTTGAGTTCACTTAGCAAGAAAGTCTCTCACTTGGCGAAAACTTCTGTTTTCCAAAATTCTACCTAGAAATGCAAGGTCGCTTGGTGAGAGTTTCCCCTCGCTCAACGAGCATTCATCAAAAACTCATAAAAGGAGATTTCGCTCAGCGAAAGGGCTTCTTGTTCAATAAAAACATGTAAATAGCAAGCAAGTAAACACAAAACTCAATCAAAACTCATCAAAATCAACATGCAATCCATCCATTCAGTCTAGAACATTAACATAACATATTATAGACATAAAGATCGTGACTTTATACACATGCATGTCAAATCATCAAGATTCAACATTTTTCATGAAAAACTTCAAATGAACAACAATGGGTACCATAACTACCCAAATTGTGATCATGCATATAAGCTCATACTAACAACATACAACAACAACTTATTCATAAAAAATAGCCACAAAAATACCAAGATAAGTTTCCTTACTTGTTGTAGACTTAAGGCAAGAAAACTTTAGTGAAGAAGGAAAGGGAAACTTGGTCAACTTGGTGCTTTACTTTTGGTTAAGGATGACACATGAAAAATAGAGGGGGAGGAGAGTGTTTGCTTCTGTTTCCTTGCTTCTCAAAATCAGCCAAGTGATGGCCTTAGAGGATGTATTTATAGGGTTTAAGTATCCTTTGGTTAATAAGGGGTGGTGGTAGCAATATTAATAAGGGGTTTTGGTTGACAGTTATAGGGTTCCAAGGTTTTCTTTAGGACTCTAATCGATCAAGGTTTTGCCTCAAAAAAACGTCTTATTGCACAAAAAAATGTGTCAATGACAATGAATCAACTTGGTTTGACTAAGAAACATCTTAAACAACTGCTTATCAACTATTTGTGTTTAAATTGACTCAGTCAACTATTTTTAGGAAAAACTTGTTTTGGTATGCATGCTTTTGGCCATTTCGGCTCATTTCGAGATTTTTCTCGAGAAACATGCAACATGAAATTTTCTTATTTCTTTTTCAACATTAATTTAAATTTAATTAACTTGTCAATTACTCATTCACCTATTTAAACACATGCATAAAATAAACAATCTTACATATTTTCAATGTTGGGATTCATGTGGATATGAGTGCTCGAGATAGTTGCAAGAATGCTCTTTGAGAGAGACATTCAAAGATTTGTAAGATGTCATTGATGGTCTACATACATATCCTAAGTGAAAATATTTGTGTCTTGAATGTTCATATACAACACTTGAGAATATTTGTGTCTTGAATATTCATATACAACACTTGAGAGCATAAGCACACTCAAGAGGTGACCAATAATTGTACCAAAATGATGACAAATAAGCATTGATTTGCAAGATGTATCTAACCTATAATTCCTCTTTCACTTTAAGAATGAAGTTACAATCCATAAATTCCTTTGTAAGGTCCCTGTCTAGGAAGTGGTGCTTTTTGACATATTTGTTACGACCAACTTGAACCCAAAGTGTATCCTTATTTTACACATCTCAAACCATTTTTACGAGAAGAGGAGGATTGACTCCCTAACAATGCGAAACTCGAATTTTTCGTGCTTCTTTGAAAGTGTCACATTATTCCAACCAATAAAAATCAAATCT
Organism: Mucuna pruriens; assembly: GCA_025330945.1. Classification (NCBI taxonomy): domain Eukaryota; kingdom Viridiplantae; phylum Streptophyta; class Magnoliopsida; order Fabales; family Fabaceae; genus Mucuna; species Mucuna pruriens. The sequence goes on along the minus strand of JAENHJ010000525.1, from coordinate 4,751,582 downwards.
ATTTGTTATTACTTTTTCAAATAAATCTTGTCATGATCCTATTGATCTATATTATTACGCTGTACCAAAATTTAAAAATAAAATTTAAATTAGAATTGGTGAAAATTATAATTATAAAAATTTTAGAAATCAATTTATCTAGCAAATGAAGAAGAGTATAAACAACATGTTCTGTAATTGGATAAAATTTATTGAAAATGATAAAAATTAACATAAAATCATTAAATAAGAAATGAGATTCACCAAAATTTATAATTTTTATTAAATCCCAATCAATAATAAAAGTGTATTAAAAATATGAATTAAAAATGTTATATAAGTCATATAATTTAATAAAAAATAAATCTTAAAAGTACTCTTATTTAAAATTAAAAACTCAAATTTAAAAGAATTCACAACTCTACTTGATTTTGATTATTATTCAGCTTTCCACTATTCCATTCCTTTGATTTACTTTCAGGTTGTAAGGAAATCATTTTATTTAGAATAGGAAGGGGATTTATTCAAGAAAAATATATAATTAAATAAAAAAACTCTTAAAGTATTTTTATTAAAATTAAAAACTCAATTTTTAAAAAATTAACAACTCTACTTGTATTTGATTATTATTCAGCTTTCCAGTATTCCATTCCTTTGATTTACTTGCAGGTTATAAGGAAATCTTTTTATTTAAAATAGGAAAAGAAATAGGAAGGGGATTTATAATATACTCTCGAACAGTATTTTCTAAACAGTGTTATAATTACTTAAATCTAGGCCAATATTTCATCCTCTTTATTATTCAAGAAAATAAATTTATATTAAAAATGTTTAATATTTACATTTTAAATAATTAAAGCATTTAATATACTATATTAGATATTTTTAATTGATACCAATTGGTATAAGTGGTATTATGTTCAAATCTTTTTAAGTAAGATATCATATTTAAGTATTGTGATGGCTGGAATGAGAGATTTTTTTAAGTGATTAACAAGATTTTTCAATGAAGATGAGATATTAACAAAAGTATGTGTCAATTTGATTAAGAAGCGAAATCAAAATAAATAGTCTCTTATTAAATTTTATTGTGATAAAATTATGTTTGAATTTTGTATATATTGCCCCACTAAATAATTTTTTTATCTATTTAATGTCTATTACAAGAAAAGTAGATATAAATTTACACTTAACTAATTTCACAATGTGATCACTTTTCGTATATATCCAGTGAATTAAGAGATTTAAAATAAAAAATAACTTTACAATTAAAATGAGAAATGCACAATGTATACATTGATATTTTTATCTATGCTTGCTTTTAAATGAACTCTTATGAGCGGATAGAATTTAAGGGTATTTGTGGTTGGCTCTGGATAAATTTAGAGTAAGAAAATTATTCAAAATATCATAAAATGAAGTTGAATTTAAATTAGTTTGAAAATAATATCAAATTTAAAATAATTTAAATTAATCTTGTGTAAGTTGAATTTTATTAGTTATTTTGATTTTTGCTTTATTTTTTAAGGAATAACGGATTATTTTTTGGTTAATAAACAAATAAAATCTTATTAACCAGAATAAGAGTAGAATTCTGAATTAATACAAAGATTTATCAGGTGATTAATTTTTATCTAAGGGACAACTAATACTTTAGTATCAATAATATATAGGACAAATGTTTTTTTTATATTACTAAAATTTACAATAAATAAATATTTTTAAATATATAAATTATATTATAATTTAAATTGATAATAAATAAAAATTTTAAACATATAAATTATAATTTAGATTCATAATATATAATTTATATAAATTTATTTTTAATTATTAAAAATTAAAAAAAATGGTTGAAAATCAATTTAAAAATAAAGATGAAAATTGTAGATTGAAAGAAATAGGTAGTTAATAAAATTACAAAAAAAGAAAATGAAAAAATGAAATAAATTTTTTGATAAGCTAATTTGAAGAAGTATTTATATTTACATGTTATGTTTTCCAAAAGTTAATATTTAACTTAGAAAAAATAGTTTATGTAGTGACAATTTAAATGAGAAAAACTATCTACTCTCTAAATATTTCACTCTTCCTATTTTCCCTCACATTCATTCTCATTTAAATATCTCACTCTTGCAAAATCAAAAAATTTTATATTACTTAACTGTTAATTTTAATAAAATTAAGATCATATATAACCAAATCTAAAATTAATTATAATTTTAATTATTAATTTTCTAATTAATAACTATTATTATTCTTTCTCCCGTTTTTATAAATTAAAAGTAGTTTTTGAAGTATAATAATCATACTAAGTAGACCATAAAATTTTTTTTTTCTAAAACTACTTAAGTAGGAGAGGGATTAATAGTTCGGTGGTTTGCTTTTAAAAATCATAATAAATAAATATTTTTAAAAATATAAATTATATTGAAATCTATCATAAATAATTTAAATTCTAATATAAGCTTATTTTTAACTATTGAATTTTGAAAAAATTACTAAAATTCAACTTAGAGATAAAAAAAAGATTAAAAGAAAAAATAAGTATATAGAAAAAAGACAAAAGAAATATAATTTGAGATTATCAAAAGAAAATGTTTTTAGCTAGTTAAAAAATAGCAAATAAAGTGCACCTTTAAAGAAGAAAAGAAAAGAAATATTAAAAATATGTAATTGAGAAAATTTAGATCTTCTTAATTTCTTATTCTTTTTATTTTATTTCTTATTTTTATTTTTAAATTAAATCTTAATAATTTTATCTTATCTTATATTTTAAATTATTTATTATAAATACAAATTACTACTTATATATTCAAATTTATTTATTTACTATAAATTTATATTTATAATATAAATTATTATTAAAAATATTTATTAATTATATAAAATTAAATATTTATCTTATAGACTAAATAAACTAAATAGTCACCTATATTATTATATAAAGGAAATACATCTTTTAATAACTTTATTTGATTTTTAATTTTGTTAGACCATTATATTCTTCAATTATTTTTAAACTATCCCTAAAATTATTCACAATTTGTTTACATTCTCTCTTATTTTCTATTTAATCTTTATCCTCTTTTATTCTTTTATAAAAAATATAGAGTCAGAGTGTCGTCTCTCTCCCTCGTTATCGATAATGTCTATTCGTTATCTACTAAAAACAATAATGTCTATTCATTTAAAATAAACACCGTAAACTTGGTTTTTCCTTAAATGGTATTGGCGAGTTACATAAATAGTTAATTTAATTCTGCATACGGAGGAAAATCAAAAGCATGAAGCATGGGCCTGCAAAAGGAACCAAAACAGCACATAGACAACATATTACGTGGACATGACTAATTCCCCACCCCAAACAACACAGGTCGTACTGCTCTTTCATTGCACATGCTGATAATCACAATATACTTCTCCCTCTGGAATTATGCAACTTTCACATATTATCAAATCATAATCCCAAAACGCCGCAAAAATTATCCCAATCATAATCCCCCAAAATATCTTATTATTTCCCTTACACATAAAGAATAAAGATATACAGTATTAACAACCTGGTAAGAGGTTACCAATATTATTTTTATTTTATTGGTTATGAAAAAATATAAAATTATTTTATATTTTCTTTTAATAACTAATAAATACATCTTTTTATAAAAAAAACGTGTACCTAAGATTGGTATCTCAGCCTGTACTCATTATATTTTTGAAGATAAAAATTTATTTTATATAATTAAAATTTATAATAAATAAATAATTTTTAATATAAAGATTATATTTTAAATTTATAAAATTATTTTTAATTATTCATATTTTTAAATATTATAATTTAATTTAGAATTAAAATTTTTAAAATGACATATTGAATGAGATAAAGGATTTAAACTTTTCATAAAAATACTCTTCAATGAAAAAAATAATTAAAAATATCTTATATGAAAATCACAACTAAAAATACTATTATTTAAGATAATTATTTTATTTTATATATAAAATTTACTAATTTATACCTACTTAAATATTAAATAAAATAAAATAATAAATTATAATTATAATTATCTTAAAATATATTCAAAATATAACTTGCTAAATTATTCTTTTCTAAAAAAATTGGATATACATAAGATTGTTAATATACATCTGGTTATTTTTTTTAAGAAAGAGTAGGTCAACGAGTTATAATTACAATATTTTAAAATACACTCAAGGTGTAATTAACTAGAAATTGTAAGTTAATAAATATATATAAATTAAATTATTATAAAAATAATTCTAAAAAAATATTTTTTATTTTTATTCTTTATTTTAATTAAATATGAGTTATGCGTTATAATTATTAAATTAAAAAATATAAAAAATAAAAATGAGAAGTAACTTTATAATTATTTATTTTTGGAAGTAACTTATTTTTTTTCGTATATATATATATATAGGATTAGGAAAAAATTGTTAAATAAATATAAAATTTATAAGATTAAAAAAGTGTGTTCCTGACTTTTTTCTATTTGTTGAAAATGGCAATGTCGAGGCATTCTTGTAATTTACACAACTCCAGGGCCCAATTTCGAAAAAGAGAATATTAGACTACCAACGGCTTACTCACACTTCCTTTATCCACGGAGCTCAATCCGCTTCACTTTTCCCTTTCCCCTAGGCGTTTCCTCTTTCTCTGCAAAACCACCACCATCAGCGAGTCACACACTCACCGAGTCATGAACTCGCTCTTCACTTCTCCATAGCAAACACTGAGATAAAGAAGAAAACCAAAAACACCGCATTTTCATTGCCAAATTATGTTTTTCCGTTTTGCCCCTCGCTTCCCTTTCTATTTCCCAATTTCTACCACCCAACCAAAACCTTTAATCGGAGCCAACCACACTTCATCTCGATTCTGCTCCCGATAAAAGAAAATAGAGCGAGAATCGAACTTCAATTCTTTTTTTCGTTATTTTTTTTAATTTCGCCAAAATTTTTTTATTAATTTTGTGTGAAGGAAAAAAAAAGAGAAGTGCACAGTTTTACCATGGAACCTACCGCAGGCAAGCCCGGTTCTCTCCGGCACCTTCTGATACGGTTTCTCCTCTTCGGCGTTTTAGTCATTGGCGTTCGTTTCGCTTACCTCATCACCGTTGCCGGCGAGTCCTGCAACATCGGCGACTTCTGCTTCTTCTCCCTGCCGGAGACTCTCAGCCTCATCATCGCTGGCACCGGTCCTCTAGCCGTTGAGTCTGCTTCCGGAAGTTCTGGCGGCGGTTCGGCGCAGCCGGAGCTTTACACCAGCAAGGACTGGATCAATGGCGTTCGATTCTACTCGTCGGCGTTCCAGGACCTGATCGCTGGCGGTTACCTCTCGCCGGAGTCGAAGTCGTTGTGCGTGGAGACGCCGACCGGACGCGACGTCTTCGCGCTGAGGGAGATCGGCGTCAAGTATGCCGTCGGAATCGCGCGGAAAGCGGCGAAGCCGCTGGTGAAGTCCGGCCGCGGTGACCGAATTCCGTTCGGGGACGGCGCCTTCGATTTCGTGTTCTCCGGCGAGGACTCCTTCGTGAAGTCGGCGAAGCCGGCGGAGTTCGCGGCGGAGATCGCCCGGACGCTGAGACCGGGAGGGTTCGCGGTGTTCCATTTCGCAAACCCTAAAGATACGTATAGTTTCAATTCGTTCCTTGATTTGTTCAATTGTTTCAAAGTAGTGAAGTTGCATGGCTTAGAAGGCTTTGATTCTTCGATGCCGTATATACGTGAAATTGTTTTGAAAAAAGAGTGTGGTGATGGAGTTGGTAAATTTGATTTTGATTATTCAAATGGAAAATGTTATGTTCCTGGTTATAAGCATGATTTGGTAAAGATTGCTGAGCCGTTGATTGCGGAGGAGCCGTTGAAGCCTTGGATTACTTTGAAAAGGAATTTGAGGAACATTAAATACCTTCCTTCAATGGCTGATATAAGCTTTAAGAATAGGTATTTGTATGTTGATGTTGGAGCTAGAAGCTATGGCTCTAGCATAGGGTCTTGGTTTAGGAAACAGTATCCTAAGCAGAACAAGACCTTTCATGTGTATGCAATTGAAGCTGATAAGACTTTTCATAAGGAGTATGGGTTGAAGAAGGGGATCACTTTGGTTCCTTATGCCGCGTGGGTGAAGAACGAGACCTTGACGTTTGAGATTCATCGGGATCCTGGGGAGCATGTTGAGGTTAAAGGCAGGGGGATGGGTAGGATTCGACCTTCGCAGTTGTCGGGGAAGGGGGAGTTTGATGGTGAAGTGGAGAAGATACGGGGGTTTGATTTTGCTGAGTGGTTGAAGAAGACGGTTATGAAGAATGATTTTGTTGTGATGAAGATGGATGTGGAGGGTACTGAATTTGATCTGATTCCGAGATTGTTTAAAACTGGGGCTATATGTTTGATAGATGAGATTTTCCTTGAATGCCATTACAATAGGTGGCAGAGATGTTGCCCTGGGCAGAGGAGTTCAAAGTATGAGAAAACATATGATCAATGCTTGCAGCTCTTCAACTCTCTTAGACAAAGTGGAGTTCTTGTTCATCAGTGGTGGTAATTGCCCGGCATGATAGGTGAAATCATATACTTCTTCTGTAACATTATTGTTTTCCTCTTAACCTTCTACATGTTTCTTTTAAGAAGTTTTTTTGTCCCCTTACTTTTTTACCCTAGACAATAGAGAAGATTACTGTGTTTCAAATTTCTTTGCATGTAACGATTGCAATTGAAAATGAAATCATTTCTTTAAATCAGCGGTATTTGTTGCAGGACTCTCTTCTTTTTACCCCTTGTATAAATATGGAAATGGATAATTGGACTCTTGATCTCTTACATTATCTCAGAAGAGAATATAATTGTTCTATTTTGCCAGTACTTTTAAATTATAAATTGGTTTTTCAATGTATGGAAATTGTAATTGTTGGGGGGGATTATAAGTCAAAAGGCTCTTGAAAACATTTCACCTGAAGGAGAGTCACAGTTTTCTTGAAGTTCCGGTTCCCTGGATAGGATGGCGTTGTTCATGCATAATTTGATAATGTGGGTGATTTGTGAGACTTGATGTCAATGTCATTGACCTATACTCCTATATGCATATTGCTGAAAGTTCAATCAATTGAAAATATCTGATATCTGGATTCTGGAGGCAAATATGATCAACTTTAGTATGTAGCAGGTAGTTCTTTCCTTTGTTTTGTTGAATAATTCTAAATCCTCTAACAAAATCTTCTTACTAATCCTCAAACAAATCAATAAAATATTGAATGTTTTTGACGTTAAGATATTAAATATATTACTTCTTCATTTAATATTTTCTTCATAAAGGATTAGGAAGATTTGTAGCAGGATTTAGAGGATATAACATTACTCTTGTTTTGTTCGTGGTTATATACAATTTGATTTCTTGTTCCTGATAATATTTGGTAATTGTGACATAACTTACAATTTGATTTCTGATTCCTGATAATATTTGGTAATGGAGACCATAACTTAATAAACAGTCCTAATTTTACTTTTGTTTTTTGTTCTTTGGATGTATTGAAGAATTACTTAGGAGAGTAGAATAGGTAACTTGATATCATTATCACACCCAAGTCTGGTACTAATTGAAATGCTTTTATCATTTCCTTAAATGGTTCTAATGTGGTTTCAAGGTATGTCAGCAGAAGCTCTGATTGTTGCATTAGCAAAGGGAAAGCAAGATATGAGATGTCATTAATTAACACAGCAATGCGAGACTAACCCAGTGCTGTTTTTATGAGATCTATTCCAGTAGTGGTTGTTAAAAGGCCATTTTTATTTATAACAATGATTTTCATGGGACACCCACCCACATGGAGGACATCAACGTCGCTACACCAACACATTATTGTTGACATGCTATTTACGACACACAATAAAAGGTTAGAAGTGTAGACTTACCTCTTGAAATGTCGCATCATTTAAAAAAAATAGAAAAAAGAAAAAGGAAAGTGGTGTTATCTTGCATTGAACAATCCTGCAACTGCGATGATTCCAGATTGTGTTAGTGTAGTAATTGAGCTCGCCGATATAATCCCAAATAACTTTTTCGCCGATATAATCCCCACTTAGAGATATTGAGGAGAGCACAGTAACTAATGGCTGAACAGATATTTGTTTTTTTTACATAGATATCTTTTATTGGATACAATTTTGATCAAACGAATAAAATTATTATACATGATAATTTTTTTAAATTAAGTATTTAAATATCATTGGTTAGATTAGAATAATATCAATTACGAAGAGTAATTAAACCCACCCCACCCCACCCTATTTTTTATACACTATTCTGGTGGGTGTGAAGATAGGTTCAATTGGCTTTTGATGTAGCCAGTGAGTCTGTGGGGTTCTTGCAAAGGCTCTTGGTTGTTGAAGAGAGACTAAATGCCCAAGAAAAAGATCGCAATGTATGACTCCATTATTAATGACAGCGAAAACAGTGACCAAAATTCTTAAGTATGAGTTGCAACTTAGCTGGATATTGATTACAGTCAAGATTCCACATTGATGCGAAGCACATGTTAAGTAAATAAAAGAACATAAAGGACAAAACATAACGGAAAAAATCTTGCAATCCTGTCATCATCTTTTCGGAGGAAGGTGATGCGGTAAAAACCTTTCGTTGCAAAATGTCAGCAGCATTTATTTTATTTGACATTTCAGTAAAAAATATTATTTTATTTTAATTATTATTTTATAATATTAATAAAGTATTAAAATTTTTATTATAAATTTAATTATTTATTGTGGAATAAAAAAAACTATATAAGAAAGATAATATAATTAATATGAGAAATAAATAATATATTAATAAATTACGTAATAAATTTTTCTAATTTTTGTGTTAAAACTTTAAACATCAATCAAAATGAGACGTGGAGAGTATTTTTAGGGTGTAAATGTATATCACCTTTGCCCTATTTTATTTAACGTACAAGATTTTGACACAAATTATAAAATGTAATTGATATTTTAAATTTTATAAAAATTATTATGTAATTTCTTGACATGTTTTTTATTTTTTATATTAATTAGATTCTTTCATGTCTATGATTTTTTTTTGTCATTCCTCAATAAATTTGGTTAAGAATTTAATAGAAAATATAAAATATTTTATTAATATTATAAAATCACTATCAAAATAAAATGAGAAACGATGGTTAAAACGTAAACAATTAAATGGAAGTAACGGTCATAGAATAATAATTAAGGAATGGATAATAAAGACAGAGAAGTATTAGTAATATGTTTTTTAATATTTTTATTAATTAAAATTTATTAAAAATTATAAAATTGAGTGAATCATTAAATAAAGATTAGAATTTTATAATTTTATAATTTTTAATAAATTTTGGTTAATTAATACTTAAAAAGGAGTGTATTTAAAAGAATACTAGAAAATTAATTGTTAATACTAAACTTACGTTACTTTGATTAGAATTGACTTCAAACTTCTTAAACAAACTCTCAAATTTGAGTTTTCTGATGAAAAAAAAAGTAAAAAGTAGTCAGTTAACTATTTTTTTTTTACAAAAATAATCAGTAAAATTGGTAAATATTTCACACTTATAACATAATTAAAAATAAAATAAAATTCCTAACGTTATAGGTGAAGAAGGGGCCAAGAATGCAGTTGTTTCAAAACGGGTGTAGAATAACGTTGATAGCCGATACTGGGAATTAGGGTAGTTTTGTTGGAGAAGGAATAGTGATTTTTGTGGTTCGCATTTCACAATTCCCTGATTTCCCATGCGTCCCTTTGACTTGCGGCCAGGGGTGCATCTTTTGCATTTTTTTTTATTAGCCTTCAAATGACAAATGAAATATCAACTAAAATTTTCCTTCCTAGGGTACGGTGTGGATTTCAATTCATTTCAATGTTCATGAACTGGCTAAGGATTATCAATCATTTGGAAAGTTATTTGCAACTGGATTAATGTCCTTTTCTTTTTATGGTAACAAACATATATGCACAGAACTTTTAAACCAGTGATGTCACGGGTAATAACATGTCACGATTAAATTCAAAGCATATTATTTTTTTGATAGGTGCTGTTGGCATCATGAATAATGAACTATTGTGACTTGTGATCTATTTTTTGTTAAATATCCACCGATCTAAGTGCTAGGTTATCTTTCAACATCCCTATCATGAAAGTACGACGCTTCCACTTACCATTCTCTCACATTGGCCGGCTATTACGACCTTCACGGACTTTGCAGCTGTTGGTTTTAGATTAAAATTAAAGAAAATTATTATTTGTATAACAAATCACAAACAGAGAAAAATAAATGTATAATTAATTATGCAATTGAGAGATAGACACGTAAAACAATGTTATACAAATTGTTATGACGTATTGTACTTCAAAATTAAAATTTTAATTGTAATTTTCCCAGTTACAATGATCTTTCCTCCAATCAAAACTTGTCTATGCATATGTGGTTAAGCAATCACAAAGGCCAAATGAAAAAAAAGCAAAATTTAACGAAGAAGCTTCGAATCTCAACCAGTAAGTGTATCCAACACAAGTGTTGGCTGATTCGGCAAGTGGGAGGGTGCCAGACATTCAAACACCCCTTAGCCCATTATCATTTAGGTTGTCTTTTTTAGGAGAGTTCAAAATTTTAAGAAAATTTAAATATATGAGAATTTAATTATTTTCATTTTAGAATATTTTGTTTGAATATAACAATTTAATTTTTTTCACTATAAAAATATCATTTAACAAAAAAAATTGATAGTTTTTATTATTTAGAGAAACGTAAATGGAGAGAAAGGAAGAGAGAGAAATAAAGGTGTGAATGATAGGGGGAGAGAAAAGCATCAAAGCTTTGGAACGAAAGTATTCACATTGAGACTATGAAATAGATAAACAATTTCTTATTTTTTTTTAATTTTATTTTCGGTGTTATTTGAATTTTTTTCATTTTGTTTGGAGAAAGTTACTATAAAATTTTCAGCATTTTAAAATTTTTTTGGATTTAATATTTAAACAAATCATTTTGATATATGGTATTTTAGATTCACATAAAAATTTTATATTTTTTTAATAAAAAATAAATTGAGCTGATTTTCTTTTCATTACTATTACAGTTTGGTTTGAAATTCTGATTAGAGTATTTATTTAAATTCAAATTCGATCCGATTAAAACACGTAAAAATAACTCAATTTTTTAACATAATATATTAATTTTAATATTATATATAATTAAATTATAAAATAAAATAAATATAAAATTCAAATAAGATATATTTTAAAATAAATAATATTATTATAAATATAATAGTATATTATATAAAATAATATATGTTAAATAAAAAATATTATTAATATATAATTATTAAAAAAATTATATATTTGTTTTAAAAATAAGACATCAAGTTAAGACTATATTGACACGAAACATATTTTGAACTTCACAAAAATATATTAAGTTTAATTTCAAAATCTAAATCAATTCAACGTTTGGGTTGAATCCTACCTAAAATACACCATTAGTTAATTTGGCTAAGAATTATAAGCCAACCTACTAAAATAGTAATTTTGTTCCATAGCATAACTGAATCCTTTGACTCGGCGGATATAAAGTGCGAGGAGTATACTTTAGAGTAGAAAGTACGTTTACAATGTTTGATTAAAAAAATTTAGTTTAAATTCTAATTAATTTTAGAATTTATTATATATAATAAAAAATAAATTATACAATAATAATATAAAATAATTTTATATAATCATATAATCATATATCATCGTATATCAATAATTATATATTATATAAATGATTTATGATTAGTCAAGATTATAAAATTATTTTAATATAATTAGTATATCATCATTAAACTCATATATATATATATATATATATATATATATATATATATATATATATATATATATATATATATATATATATATATATATATATATATAATATTTTAATCAATAATTATAAATATATTTAAACATACCTCTTTACTTTTGAAGAGGTAAATCCAGTTAAGATATATTATAAACTCACTATTCTAATATCTGTTTCTTTCTTAAAGTGACCATTTTATGATTCAAACCTTTTACCTTACAAATAAAGTTTGTTATGCAGTCACAAATTAAAGAACTTTTTTTTTCCTTCAAAATAGACATTTACAAATTTAAGATGGTATTCTTGATTTCTTTGGGGAACATGTTTAATTCTTGACATTTTAGAAAATCATAACAGATACATGATTCTAATGCTAGTTTAATAGCCAAATGCTCAGTTTCTCACGAATTGGTTAAAATATTAATGTTCAGTTCTTCAGGCTATCAAGTAATAACTTTTAATTTATCTTTTTATATAACAAAATAGAATCTTTAATTTTTATACATCTTTTATTATATACTTTTCTTCAATATGTATGTTTTCATTACTATTTAATTTATTATATTATTAATTAATTTTAAATTGTTTTGAAAGTTAAAAAATTCTTTTTCATTTCAAATTTATAAACACGATAAATTCCTTTTAATTTTTTTTAAAATTTCACCTTTTTCTTTCCTTAAATTTGAACTACTTATCTTTTTGCTTGTTAGCTTAAATTAATTATGCATATCTCTTTTATAATTTTAAATATCTCTCTCTTAAATATTTATTTTAAATTTATATTTTCAAATTTTCACCTAAATTAAAAATATCATGGCAACGTATGAAAAACTTACTTGTATACTAAAATTTATGTTCTAGAAATGAATTTGATTCTTCTAACTTATAGAATAAAATATTTTTTTAATCAATATTTACTTTGTAGAAATCAAATCAGATAAGAATATTGATTTTGAAACTTATGTTAATGTAATCATATTTATCCATCTCGATCATGCAAGTTTTCATATTTATGGTTAAGATTACTATATTGTATTGTTCATTTTATTTCTAAAAAATTAGGTGAGTTTTCTTAAAATGCGTTTCAATTTCGTTAGGTCATGGTAGAGTATTAATTGATGGTCCTTTTCCTTATTTTCTTATCTATACAATACCCCAATGACAAAACAAAGAAAAGTCATGACAATTATGTGTGAAAATCCATTTTTAATATAATTTTTACTTTGCTTGCCGACCCCACTAAAAATAAAATGAAGTGTGAAATACATGAGTGGACTGATGAGTATTGACTATTGAGAAAGTGAGCAAGTGGGATTAATGGACCTTTTTCATAAATCCACCATTATGTTGTGGGACCATTATGCATTAAATCCACAAGCCCACAAATGCTCTTCCGCGTTGTTCAAATTCCTTCCACACTGTTATACCATGATTTTTTTTTTTTTTTCTGGGTGGGTGATTTATCCATACCTGAAAATGTAATCAACCTCATGATTACAATTAATACAAAACTTTAACCAAATTTTTATTAATTCGAATTATTTCAATTAAATCTAGAGTCATATACTTTGAATTTTTTTTATTACGACTGTGGTACATAAAATGTTATTTATATTATAGATGTTCAAAACTAAGAAAATTACCAAAAAAAAAAATTAATATTTATCATGAAATTATTTAGAGTATCTAGAGACTAATTTATCTTTCTCATTGACTTAAATTTTTTGATAAAATTATTTATTTAAATTTGAATCTAACCTAATTAAATATTAATAATATATATAACTGGATTAACCTAATTGGTTGACATAATAATTTAATCTTAATGTTGGGTATAATTAAAGTGTATAATTATAGAAGTATAAAACTATAATTACAATATATTTTATAATATATATTTTAATATAAATAATATAAATATAATATTATGTAATACAAATTATTATCTATTAAGTTATAATTGTTTTAATATATATATATATATATATATATATATATATATATATATATATTAAAAAAGAATATAAAACATTATACTGAATTAAAATTAACCCAAGTAAAACTTCAATTCATTTCAAGTCTAATTTTTAGATTTTAAACATATTAAAATTAACTTCAAATCAATCAATCGGGTTAGTGGAACATGAGTACACGATACAACACCGATCCTCCTAAAATTATTAGGAAATTCCAATTTTGTAGATTACTTTTAGTTTTATATTATTATTATTATTATTATTAATTTTTTATTACTTTTTGAAAAACTTTCTAGAACAATTCACAAAATTTCATTGATGGTAGAAGTCTTTATTTACTTAAAAAATAAAGCTTTGTTAGAAAAAATTACACATGCCCCCGAAATCACTTACCTGATTGATGTTTAGACAGAATACACATAAACATCCCATAAGGAGAATAGATAGAGAATACAATAAATAATAAGGAATGACACCTTTTGCCACGTTTATAAAATTATCAAAAAAATGTTTTACCATCTCAAATATGATAACAAGAATTGTAATGTACTCCAAATTGTATATGATTACTTTACAAATTCAAATGTCTTCGCTCAAAAGTTATAAGAAATGATAACACACTACAATAGAGTGTCACACAAGTGATCGCATAACTTGTTTTCTTCTCTAGTTTTGGTTAGGATATACTCCATCTTTTTCACATGACCCCTTTATATAGAAAAAGTTCATGATTCCATTCATGAATGTTATTTCTTCATAGAGTGTACCTCTTAAAATTCTACTTAGTTGTATTTATTTAAAACTTTGAATTATTTTTCGAACAATATTCTCCCTCAATAAAATTTTCAAATTATCACATGATTAGAAAATTTCACCATTCTTTTTCATTTATTGAAGTCATATTTTCCTCTTCTAAAGCTTGATCAACACCTTGTTGAACCCAAAGATCTTGAATGATACTCTATCAAATCATAAAATTTATTTTCCCATCAAATAACAAGATCTTAAACTTTAGTGTGTTCCTTGCCATAACTCTAATACCATTATTGAGAAAAACTACACATGTCAACAAAACCACTACATACTTAAGAGATCTTAAACAAATCACACATATACATATCACAAAAAGAATATACAAAGAATACAAATTAATGCATTTGATAACTCTTGCTCGTGTCTACAAAATTGCCTAAAAAGGTTTTACTATTTCAAATATGATTACTATAATTATAACTCATTGTGAATCGGTCCATAAACCCTAGTACCTTCGTTCAAGAATTATAAGAAATGATAGCACAATTTCACCACAAAAGACTCTCTCACACACCTATTCTCTTCTCTTGTTTTGGTTGAGATATTTTATTTTTCCTTTTACATGATCCCTTTTTATAGCAAAGGTAGAGGTAAAAAAATGGGTTACCTAGTTCAATGTGGGATATGAGTTATAACGGTCATGATAAAAAAACTTATGTTTAATTTGACCTTTAAAATGAATCTTAAGCCTAGTGAAAGTCCAGTTGGCTAAGCTTGTATTGAACCTTAATTTGATTGGACTAAACAGGACATGTTCAATTCAAACTCAAAATTTAAAGCTCAAGTCCTATATTTTATTGGATGAATTCGATTTGAGTTGGATGTGACTATAAAATTATTAAAATTTCAAAATAAATAATGAAATTAAAGATCATTAGTCTAAGTTATTCCAATTTTCACCCCTTATCAACTAATGAAACATGTTGATGTGACCTATTAAGTACCTTGTTAGTTTTCTTGTTGACTTACACGTGATAGCTCAATCATTAAGACCATTTTGTTGTTTTTGTTTGGTTGTAAATTTTACCTTCTTCCTCTTATTTAAAAATGTCCCTAAAACCCTAGAATTTTCATAATTAGAGTTCTAAGAAGAAAAACATAAACGTTCAAGACAACAAAATGGTAATGTATTTTTTACATAATCAAGACAACAAAATCGTTCAAATGGGAGTTAAAGTGTATTTACAAACTTAAAAGTCAATAGTTAGAAAATTAAGAAATATAATTTACAATTTTGCTATGGTGGTTTAATAACAATTATGTGAACCTTTATAATTTAGAAAAAATTAGGGAGGACTTTTTTACATATATGCTCCACAAAAGATATTTTGAATAAAATTTGTGAAGTATTCTGAATATATTAAATTATGATTATGATTATGATTATGAAGCATATTATAACTTTTTGTAGGAAGATAAATAAAAATGTCAATATTTTACTTAGGTTGACGAAGGGATGAAGTATGTGTAGCTAATGCAAATGAAAAAGAATAAATATAAAGGAAAGAAGTAATGTCTCAAGATTGACAATGTGTGGACCGAAGTTAAATTGTTAAGATATTGTGTAACTTTTTTGTGATGATAATTTATATTATTTTGGAGTGATATGTCATGAACATAAATATTCATGTAAATAAGTGAGAACATAGGTATCTATACTCCTTACTTATTACTCCATAATAAAAAAAATAATTGTCATTATAAACATTAACGTCACGTAACATCTAAACATTATAACTTCAACCCCATGTATCAACCTTGACATTAATTTTGTCCTTCACATTTATTTTATTTTATTAATTACACATATTTCACTTCCATTGTCAAGTTAGGAAAAATAGTAATGGTTTGATTTTTCATCTGCAAAACATTACAATATACTTCTTAATCATAACATTTTTTCTTTAAATAACTTATTAGTCAGTATACTATATGGTTATTTTTATTTTGGTTATCTTACTTTTTTTTTGGCTTGTTTTGGTTCATATTAAATATTTTTTTATTTTAATTTCTGACATTAGAATTTTTGTTAAGTGATGACATGACTAAATAAGATTAAAAAATATGTCTAATATTTCTTAAAAAAAAAGGATAAAATGAAAATATTTTAATATAAGAGAGATTAAAATGAAAAATTTAATATAATAAGGACCTATAATTGCTCTTAGACCACTATATTATAATTATAAATTTTGTTTTGCAAATGCATTCCAATTCCAACTCCCATGTGTGCCTTTTATTTGGCTATATATTGACTATACAAATGACCATACCCTGTCATTCTTTTGTATATTGTTGTCCTTGGAATACAAATTTTGCATATTCAAGGATTCAAGAGACATTTTTTAACATAAAAGAAAGAAAATGAAAGAATGTGAAAGTTGTAAAAAAAATATTATCAAAATGATTTATATGCTTAGGTTATCAAATGTAGGATAACATGCAAGTCAATATGACATTTAACATGTCACATCAATGTGTCTGATATTGTTAGTTGATTGAGAATAATCATTAGAATAATTTGATTACAATCTTTAATTTTAATATTATTTTAAATTTTAAATAATTTTTTGAATTAAATTGATAATACCTTACTATTTTAGGGATAACATTCTATGCACCAAGAATGTAACATGTAGGTGAGTTCTGACACCACACTTAATGTGTGACGTTAAAAATGATTGTGATTGTTAATTCAAAATAATGATAATAAGATTAGGTCAATTAACCATCTTCAATTTTAAGATTTATTTTACAATTTTAATAATTTCAACAACTAAATTAATAAAATCTTATAATTTTAGAAAGAGTTAAATATGTTTTTATAAACATACAATATTTTTTATTTAATCTTTTAAAATTATTTTTTTTAATTTTCATAATTTAAAAATTAATATTATTTGATAATCATGTAATATATATTTAAAAATAACATATCAATATTAAGGTTGCGTTGATCCAAATAATATTAAACTGTAATAATTGTGACAAGATATAATATATGTCACATTATCACAACATAAAATAATGATAGAGACTAATTTAAAACTTTCAAATTTTATAAGAATGGAAGCTAATACTTTTTAATGATTAAAATAAAATTTTACTGTATTAACATGAACCTAAAAAGATATGAAACCTTTTAGAAACTAAAATAGCAATGAAGTGGTAGCAGGAGTTTGGCAAAGTCTATGTTTGTTCAAAATGAAGTAAACAAAAAAGTGGGCGTTGACGATGTTGTGTGAAAAAGTTCCATCGAGGTCAAGATGGAAATGTGATGTGGGCTCTGCACCTTGAACTCCTCCATGTCCATCCATGTATCAAATTAAACACTCACCTTCTCTGCATTGCATTTATGCTTATGTCTTCCTATTCTGGTTTTCATTAATTGCTACTCAAATTTATTATTGTGTCAAGAAAGGAGGCCACTCAAGTGGGATCAAGCAACACATCTGGTAAAATTTACAACGGAGTTCGATTCAAGTTAAGAAAATTCAAATAAAAATTATATTTTCTTGTAAGATTTTTAAAGAATATTTAATATATCATATATATATATATATATATATATATATATATATATATATATATATATATATATATATATATATATATAAAGTTATAATATCTGTTTTGAATATTGACTTTTCATGAACTATTTTTCAATGAGAATATTTTTTGGAGTTTTTTTAATATAATATTTTTGGAAAAAATTTCAACCTTATATCTTACTAATTACAATTTATTATTTTTATCTTTATTTTAAATTTAAAATTAATTTTTTTTTAAATTATCAATAATAAAAATATAAAATATGTATTATATATCTTGAAAATATAAATATATTTATTATATATTATTTTAAAAATAAGATAATTATTAAAAGATAAAGATTATTTGAATCTCGAAAAACAACTATTCTAATATTCTTTCCAGTTTCAAGTATAAGAAACAAAATTTACATGAATATTAGTGTTAAATATAAACAAATTTTAAATAAATTTATTGTAGATATATCTAAAATACCCTTAATTAATTAGAAGTTCTATTTCCATGACTTTTTTTTTATTTTTGATATTAAATTTTAATGAAATGTAATTTCGAAAAAAATTATTATTAAATAAGATTATTACAATTAAACAAGACTTAACGAATTTTTTAATTAACATAAATAAATTTATTTTTGCTTATATACGAGATAAAATAAAGTATATTATATTTACATAAAAAAGTAATTACTATAAAAATGTTTACAGAATAATCATAGATTTTTTTTTGTTTTTCGCAAATATTCTCCTATATAAATAATCATGTACGAAATATTATTAAACGCTAAATATTAATACATCTGCTATTAGGTATTCAAATTTTAGTTCACTGCACACTAGATTAGTCATTTCTACTGGACTAGCCCCTTTCAAAATTAATAGATATACACTAATATAAAATAATTTATATTAATATATACCAATTTATATTTATTAACAATATTATGTATTACTCCCTCTTATACTTATTAGTTTATTAAGTCATATATAGTACAATTTTCATTCATATTTCAAATTAACATTGTGGCCTGATTGTAACAGTGATAATTACTCCAACTATCCTTAAGATAATATCTTTAATTTAAACAAAAAAGAAAATGTAGTGGTCTTGTTGCCCTAAAAATTTATGGGTAAGGATTCAGTCTTTACCACCAACATTTTATAAACTTCTTCAATTTTACACATGTAATGTGAATATATATGTCATGTCATTTTGTCACGTTTGCGTTAGCAGCACAAAAATGTATTATACATTTTGAAAATATAAAATATATTTATTAGACATTATTTAAAAAATAAGGTAATTATTAAAGGATAAAGATCGTTTAAATCTCGAAAAAAAAATATTTATAATATATCACTTCTAATACATTATTTTTATTTAAAATTTTAATTAGTATAAAAATGTTTACAAGCAGTGGCAGTTATTTTTCATCCTAACAGAAAATCTATTTTCGTTTCATTTATATATGGTTCAAAAAATATTTCTTAATTTGTATCTAATTTAATTAATTTGATAAATATTAAAAAAAAATTACTCTCTATTGTCATCTTATTTCACTCATATAAAATTTTCTCTTATTGATCGAAGATTAAAAAAAGAAATTTGATAACCAAAATGTAGTCCATCAAGATTTTGTGATTAAAGAAAATTTTATGATGATATCATGTTCTAAAAAGAACATTTTTTAGAAAGTTTTATTAACGAATATTCCAATAATATTTGTTAAAGAGTATCTAATATTTCATTATTTAAAGAAATAAAATTAAATGTTATGTGTATTTTTCAATATAGTAACTATTTAATAGTTTTTATTTAATATTTACAATTATTGATTCTTAACTAATATCAATGAGGTTCTAAAGAAAACTAATAACAAAGAGACTAACAATTTGTTAATGTAACTTTTTTTTCTACATTCGTACATGTAACTTTTTATTTTCGCATACAATTGGAAAATAGTATTTTTTTAACAGATTTTCTTTTTAAACAAGCTTATTTCTAAAGCGAGGAATTAAAGATATATCTATCCTTAAATTATCTTAAATTTATTTTATTTTAAAGACATTATTTTAAACGAACGATATCCTGTAATAACCATCTTGATTATTAAATAAAGTTCCTCAACTGTTTCATGACTTTGATCCATTTCTCGTGAGCATTCAATTATTTATCTGAGTTTTGTAATTCTTTGTAAATTTAGTTTCTGCTCACCATCAATTAATTAATTTTTTAATTTAATTACGTATAAAAAAAAATTCTGCACTGAATAAGCTGTTAAAATTCATATCTAAGATAAATTCTACTTAATTGATAATGTAAAAATATTTAAATTAATCATATATGAAAGTTAAATTAAAAATAATTATAAATATAATTTTCAAAACAATTAATTATTAAAAAAAGTCAATAATTCATTAATACATGAATATTTGATGAGAAGTGTTTTTTTAATTAAATTATTTCCTTTTATTTCAATTTAGACTTTGACTTTTGCCAACCTTGAAAAACAAGAGACAGCAAAACCACCGAAGAAAGAGACAATAATATGCATACTTTCAACCTCTGTCTCAACATGACAACCTCTTTTCCCTACCCTCGTTCCATTTGTGTATGTTCCAACTCCTTCCATGCATTTTTGGCCTTTTCCACCTTCTCTCTATGCATTTTTCGGTCACTTTTCTATGCCTCTTCATCACACTGAATTCTTCTGACCCTTCATTGCTTGGTGCAAAAAAATTACTTTTTTCTCTTCGTTCTCGCTATCATCAGGGTATCCCTTGAATTTCGTGGGATACCCTTGTGCCTTCATTGGAAACTCTTGTTGGGTTTCAGGCATGGGAGGCTGTTGTAGCCACGAAGTTTCGGTTCGAGGGAAGGTGGAAAGCGAGGTGGATGATAGAGAATATGACTATGATTATGAAAATGATGTGTCCTATGAACATGATGGAGCATTGGTCAGGTTAAGAGGATCCTCTAGGTTTGTATCAATGTACACCCAACAGGGTCAGAAAGGTGTCAACCAAGATTCAATGACAGTTTGGGAGGTATGAATATGATTCTCCATCTATTTCTTTTCATTTTTTTTTATTTTGATTTTGGTTTTTCCCTTTCCATTAATTTTGATGGTTTTTGCTCTTTGATAAATCTTTTATGGGTTTTTTTAACTTTTCAATCAATTCTTGTGGCCTGGATTATAGTTGTGCTTTTCGTCACGGGCTTTTGTTTCATTTCATTAATCATCGACTTTTGCTGAATTTAAAGATATATTCTCATTGGAAAGTTGTTTATTGTATGAGTAATTACCTGTTTTTGTAATTATATGGTGTTTTTCACCACTTTTTTTTTTCTTCCTGATTATTCTCTGGTTTTTCATGCTATTTATTTAGTTTTCTCTCCCTTAACTGTCTTGTCGACATGACTTTATTTCTGTGTCTTCTCCTCTTCTTTTTTGTTTTTTTGTTTTTGCTTTTTATTGAACACAAAAATATGAAAATTCGTTGTCACAAGGACAGATATAGATTTGAAGTTTGTAAGAGTTATATCCTTGTCTGCACTTTGTCCTTCATCTTTTTTTCCTTTAATTTGTACATGATGGCAGTAAGTAAGGTAATTGTTATGATTTGGAAATAATTCAGTTTCAACCATTCATAATAAAAATTTATTTCTGTAAGCCAAATATTAATATGATCTTCGAAGAAGATAAAAGGTTAAAAAACAACCTGTGTGCATTTTTTTCCTGTTTGAATAAAAGTTGAGAACGTGTTTTTGGGAATTTAATGTATTTCCGAATTCAAGACACAAAATAAAAAAAAAGGAAGAAAAAATTTGTTGTTTTAGGAGTAAAAGTACTTTTAAGCTCCCTGAACTCAATGTCAAACTTAAAGTGCATTGTTTTGACCTAGGATCTTCGGGAATTGCTATCAAGATTCTTGTTTATAGTTTTCTTTGGCTTTATGGTTCTAATAATGATAGAATTGAGTTACTCCATGAATCTATCCTATGGTCTTTACTTTAGCATGATGCTTTTTAGTAGATGAAACATGTGGCTTGGATTAATATTGGATATGGTACATTATTAGGATTATTCTGGGGAAAAAGATATGATCTTTTGTGGTGTGTTCGATGGTCATGGTCCTCTAGGCCACAAGGTTTCACAATTTATTCGTGACAATCTGCCCTCAAGACTGTCTGCAGCAATAGAAATTTCAAAGGAGAAGGCATGCAAATACTATGATGCTAATGATTCGGATAGTGCCAGTTTTGATGATGATGTCTACGATGAGAATAATCACAGCATTTCCCTTGCTTCATGGGAGGGATGCTTTCTGAAATCCTTTGTTGAGATGGATGATTACCTTGCTCAGGAAGTTAACACTGACAGCTATTGCAGTGGTTGCACCGCTGTAACTTTAATTAAACAGGTATGTAACTACATGTTCACAATAGCACCATTACCTCCTACTCAAACACTTTTCTATGATGGAAATAACTACGTGCATCACTTTTTCACCTAAAATTTCAGGGTGACCAGTTGATAGTTGGCAATTTGGGTGATTCTCGTGCAGTTCTTTGCACAAGGGATAGGGACCATCTCATTCCTGTTCAACTCACTGTTGACTTGAAACCAGAAATTCCAAGTAAGTAGGTCTTGGTTTTGGCCTCAATTCCCAAGTCTTATTACTAATTACTAGACCATCATCAAGTCTTGAGTGTAACCACCTTTTCTTCTTCAATTTCTCTCAGGTGAAACCTCAAGAATCATTAACTGTGAAGGAAGGGTTTTTGCAGCAGAAGAAGAGCCAGATGTGTACAGAATATGGATGCCTGATGATGACTGCCCTGGACTAGCCATGTCAAGAGCCTTTGGGGACTTTTGCCTCAAAGATTATGGCCTCATCTCAGTTCCTGATGTATTTTACAGAAAAATTACCCCACAAGATGAATTTGTGGTTTTGGCAACTGATGGGGTAAGTAACATTAGAATGTCATCTTTGTATACTTGATCTTGAATTCCAAGTTAAAAAAATAATCCTGTTTGAATAAACTTCTAAATAGACACTTAGAAGAAAAAATAATAAGATAAAATGAATTTAATTTCTCCTATTAGTTAAAATAAAATATTTTATGCATAAGTCCAAATCAGTTTTTAGAGAAATTAATGAACAAATTTCTATATATCGACTTATCTCGTATTTTGAAAAAAAATTATCCAACCATAATCATGATTATTATTTCACTCAATTCATACATTTCACCCCATCCACAAATATTTAGTCAAGTTATGCATGCAATGAAATAAGCCTTTGACTGAATTTCTTTTACAAGCATCAATTTGAAGGACAAAAATTTTCTATTTTCTACAGGTGTGGGATGTGCTGACTAACGGTGAAGTAATAAACATAGTTGCTTCAGCACCAAGGAGGTCCATTGCAGCCAAGTTGCTAGTAAAGCGTGCTGTTAGAGCCTGGAGGTACAAGTATCCTGGTTCCAAGGTTGATGATTGTGCTGCCATATGCTTGTTTCTGGATGATCAACCTGTTCTGTCCCATTCACAATCTATGAGTAGAAAAAATAGACAGCGCGGCAAGCACATGCATCGTTCTAAATCCACTAGAAATGAAGACAATGAAACTAGTACTGTAGCTGGCAAGGTTGGTGTGGAACTAGATGAAGAATGGAAAGCTCTTGGAGGGTTGGCTAGAGCCAACTCTTTATCAAAACTTCCACGCCTTGCTAGGGGTATGAGTAGACGGCAATCATCTAAGTACTTTTCAGGTAGTTGAAGACTTGAAGTTCACTAATAAAGGGCCTTCTGAGAATTTAATAAGGGATCAAATTGGACCTCATGTTGTATATTTAAGAGGGAAAAAACAGGGTTGAAGATTCTAGGATCATGTGTGTGTCCCTTAAAATGAGTGGAAAATTTAATGATGAGCTTTAAGAAGATACCAAACTGCATATGCCTCAAAAGATGTAATGGTTGTGCCTTCTCAAAACATTGGCAGGGCCACCACCATTGACTAATTATTTACCATTATGAAACTGTCATCAATGGCAAGATTTATGTCTTATCCGTTTTATAGATTGGATTTTTATTGTGAAGAGTAACTTCTAAGTAAACTCTAATGGTGGTTATCTTGGTTCCCTATTCTGCATGTAATTTGAATATCTGCAAAATGGTCTTTGATAATTTTCAGCTCATTGTACAACGAGTTCCATGAAATTTTTTTGCCACTAGAGTTCAAGAAAGAACAATGAAGGGTTCTCATTTATTTAATTATTTATTTATTTTGTAAATTGAGGTTTGTTAATACTTTTTTGTATGGCATGCCCATTCAAGAGCTTAAATGATTGTCTTTTGACCATCTGGAGCAAACGTTACCTTAAACATTCCTCTCTTATCTATAATTTTGCACTTTTCAGAATCAGAACTTCAAACCGTGCCCTATAATTTATTATTATTATTATTATTATACTTTTATATTCTACCACTAGGAACATTGGACAAGTGCCCCTTTTTTATATATGTGCTAATGAGTCATAGAAACACCTTGGCTTCATTGCTTCTCTGGAAGTGTCTAATGCACCTTATCTAGTGCACTAGAGTCCATCCTGGTTGGTTGTGGTGGCTTCATAAAAGTATTTTTGCACTTACATGATGATTTTAGACTCTAAAAACCTTCAAGAGGATCATCCTTTACTGAACATTCCAGAAGAGCAAGTTGTCTGAACATAAATTAGCATCATCCTTTACTGAACACAAATGGTCTACGATAAAATGAATACAAAGCATGCAATTTTTCTACGTCAGTTTAGTTATACCTCCAATCATAAAAGGCAAATTACATTGTAGGACCATTCTACAATATACCAATGTAGCATTGTAAATCCCAATAGTTGATCACAGTTCACACACAGCAGGCACCACAGTTTTCATGGGGTATCAGATAATTCTCAAGCTTCCCAAACCACTCACCACTTCCAACTTTATTTGTAAGATCAGAATCATAGGTGAAGCTAATCTTTAGTAAACTAATAGTGAAGCAATTATAGCGTTTTACGGATAAGAAATCTGCATATAGAGTGCATTCACCTTATACCTATGTGAGGGGCCTGAACCCTTTATAAGAACCACTAGTACATGAAATGTAATGCTACATAGTGCCTTGAAAAAAGGGAAAAACAAACAAAGTGGCTACATGCAAGTGTGGACTAATCTTCATGGTCCCAAATATCTGCCGCACTCCTGAATGGCCCAGCACTCTTGTTCACAAAGAGTTCCTCACCGTCAAGAACTCTCCTCTGCAATGTATCAGTAACCAAGGAAAGATGCAGAGTTATGATGAGTTCAGGGACCAAAAGAAGGATAAAGTGAATAAATGTGTGAATTGAAAAAATATAAAGCAGGTTTGATAATCCTTGCACATTGTACATTTACTCACTTTCAAGATTTTAATCCTTGCATAAGATAAAGACAACTTTTTACTTGCAAATTCAAATCCATGAGTCACTAGTACTTGTTTAGTGTTATATGACCCTAAAAGAAATGAACTACATGCATTACAAGTTTGAATAATGTCAAAGTGCTAGGGCCACTCATGTCTAATTGTTATTCGTCTAATTGTCAATAACAATGGCAGGATATTCTAACCAAAATTCTGGTTGTTTAGTATTTTGCTACAAGACTAATAATCTGTCCCTTGACATCACAAAGTAGTATCTATAGTAACTGGAATTAGTCTCTTCTCCCTTATGTAGAGATGTTGTCTCTTAATTGAGATACTAGAGTAGTATGTGTAAGTAAGGGAGTTGGCCTCTGGAGAGATACCTCTGAGTCCAATTCAGATTAAAAAAAAATGTCCCAACCCAATGTTATGTGCCTACCTGATCAGGAAGGTTGCTAAGGGCCTTAAAGTCTTGTTCTGGAAGTTCCCAGTTGAAAACACTGACATTCTCCATGATCCTATCTGGATTGGTTGATTTGGGGATGACACTTGTCCCTCTCTGAATGGCCCACTTCACCAACACCTGCCCTGGATTCTTGTTCAGCTTCTTGGCTAACCTATCAACCGTTTGATCATTGATCAAATCCCTCCCACCATCTGATGAGCCCAGCGGAGAGTAAGCCTATAGACCAATTTTTTCATTCCAATCATGACCCTCTATCATGAAATTCAAAACCAAAATGAAGAAAATTAAACTAGCAATATGTTCATTACAGTAACATGGATAGAATGCTTCCTGCAAGCCTCAAGCATCTTATTATTTCTCCATCCAGGATGCATTTCCATCTATAACAAAATAGAAACAAGTGGGATTGTTCCTTCCAAGATAACAGAAATTACAGTAACTTATCATGGTCCTCTATCATAAAAATTTCACCTGACAGACAGAAGGCACTATTTGAGCAACGCTAAGAAGCTTATCAAGCTTTGCAACAGTGAAATTGCAGATTCCAATGTCTTTGACAAGGTTTTCCTTCACAAGATTCTCCATTTCTTTCCACACCCCTTCCATGTCAAACTCTAACACTTCTCCTTCTTTGGGGGGTCTGCTGGCACCATCTTTCAATCTGAATGGCCAATGAATCTGCATTTTATACATTAGAGCCTCACTGTCTCTGCTATTACACATATCAAACCACATTCAGCAAGAATGAAAAAAATAAAAGGGAAGCTCATTACCAAGTAAAGATCAAGGAAGTCAAGTTGGAGTTCTTGAAGGGTATTGTTGAGAGCAGGTCTAACCCTTTCGGGGGTCAAGTCTGTGCACCTAGTAGGTATAAAATTTCACACACATACACAAACTACTATCACAGTTTCTTTCGAATGTTGAAACAACATTATCCAAATGAGGTGGTATTAACTAGGGTGCACAGGATTATCTTTGCTCTTACCTAAGCCTAAAATTTTATTAAAATCATTTATTTAAATTTAAACCCAATCCAATATATGAGACAAGATAAATCTATCAAATTTAATATTATATTATACAAAATATTATATATTAAATCAAAAAATTATTATTAGTATTTAAATAATCCTTAGGTTTTAACTTGGTTATAGTTATTAATTTTCTTATTTTACTTAAAAAATAATTGAAATGATCTAAAATACAGCCTGAATATATTAGATCTAATATCGAAACCAAACACAGTAAAAATTAGCGTGAGGCCATGACATGGCGTACCCTTAGTATTAACATGACCTACATCTATTATTAGGTTAGATACCATAGTTTGGAGGTAACAAATAGATCCTTCCTTTCCACTCCTGCTTGCATGGCAGCCTGGAGTGCATGTCCAACCTATGAGTAGATAGATATTTTGGACAGTAAGAATGGGAAAAAAAAGGATGGTTTAAATCAAAATAAACTATTAGGAAACACATTCATACTTCTTCTTGAACTCCATACTGCAAAGCAGTGTCTACGTGTCTGTAACCAGCCTGCAGCCAAAGGTCAGATCATACAAACAAGAGTCAGCTCCACAAGAATGGCAAAAACTAACTTGATTTAGTGAGAAACTCATGATCCTCGAGGAGATGTAAAAACTCTCAAGGGAAGATTGAAGTTAAGAAATGATCTTTAAATTTGAAATTTTATTTTTGGAATTTACAGCACTAAGGTCAATGTTCCACAAAAATCTAGTGTTGTTATGCAAGATACCAACATGATCCATAGATTAATAGAGATTTTTTATTTGGGCACCTTCATTTTTTTTTTTACATAGATTTCAACAAACAATTAGATCAATAGATTCTCATTTTATCCGGAAGCTTTATTCATTAACCAATGAATAATGATCACTCCCCATGCCCAAAAGTGAAGCCAATGTTCCATAAACAAATTAACAAATAAACTTAAAAAGTGAAGGAATTAAAATGAGGCAGTGTAATTACCTCAACAATGGCAGTGAAGACAGAATTGCTGGCTTGTGAACCAGATTTCCATGTGCCCAATCCAACAGCTGGTATGGTATTACCACTTAAAAGGGTAAATGACTGTGTCTTAGGTTCATGTGGCTTAACAACTTGTGTCATCTTTCAATGTTATCTAATAATACAAATGGTGATCGATTGTTTCTTGTGACATATTAATATACAAGAGACTTTTTTAAGTACCCGGGCATGTAGGAGCTCAGTGACGTATACAAACTAATTTGCATGCATTACACGTCCACACCACTTGAGGCTCGTGTTCCTTTCTACAATTACTAGGCTCACTCTTTTACACGTTTCCTATGTCCTTTCTCTCTTTGCTTCTCTTCGTTGACACATGGTTGGGAAACCGAACAATGATCATTTATAGTTTATATTAATAATTCAAAAATATTATCCTTTTTTATTTTTTATTTGTGGTGATGTAAAAAATGATATATTCTAGTTTTTAGTTTTACAAAATTATTAAAAATATGTAAAATTTTATAGAAATATTAGTTAAAAATGACAATACGAAATAAAAAAGAAATCCACTATGATTTCATCACGATAAAAATTTAGGTTACATTGGCCTATCTGAATTCGGGGCAAGAAAATCTTTAGTATTAAAAACGTTGGAGTGAATAAGTGTTTTTATTAATATTACTCGAGAAAATAACGAAATTTGCATGAAAAAATAGCGAAATTTTTATGAAGGAAAATATAATTCTCCTAACAAAAGTTATTCTTCATTGATTCTTTATTTTTCTAATTATATCACTATTTTGCATAATAAAAAATGTAAGAATGTTTCTCACTAATTCCTGCTATCCAAAATAATATTGTGTACTTACATAGACACTAATTAAAACAGGCTCTAAATTTTTCCATTGAAAACAGGTCTATGTTATTTTAGGTTAATTTTAATATATTTTTATTTTTACAAAATGAGAAAATTTTTATTTTTATTTATATTTTAAAATTCGAAATTAATGTTCTTGGTTCTAATATAATTTTCCCTCTTTGTAAAATTTTTATTTTTTCAAAATTTAAAATAATTATTTTAGTTTATAACACCTATTTTAAGATAAATAAAAAATATTTATTTTAAAAATAAAAAATGTAAAGGTATTATATATTCACATAATACCATAATACCATAAATACTAGTAAGTATTATCTAAGATGATCCCTTGATCTTACATTAAAATATAAATAACTAACGAAGATTACATAAATGATTTTAATTTTTGTGGGATAAAAACTAAAAAAAAAATTCATAAAGACTAAAATCAATTTGTGAAAATTAAAAATATATAAATTTTTATTTTATATAAATAAATAAATCAGGATTCTTCCAAATTAGCTCATATATATATTATACAATGTTTTAATAAAAATAATAATATAAAATATTATATACCCTATTTAGTTGGTTCTTTTAGCCTAATAGATTCTTGTGTTGATCGTAAGTAAGGTGTTGTTCTCAAGCTTTAATGGAGATGATGTGAATACCTGTAAATAGAGAAATTATATGCGAAAGTTGTGTGGACATCTGAAAATGTTAGAAGGATTTTATTTATAGTTGTACTTAGATGTAGATGATGTTGGGAAAATTACATGCAACAGAATCACCCATACGTCAAAAAAAATCTCATGGAACACACAATTATTAACTTGCTTGGTTTGAGATTTTTATGTTTACATTTACATAGCAATCTCAAAAGAATTTTACTATTTTAAATATATTTCAAATATCTTCGTCCAAGACTTATAAAAAAAATAACACATTCTCATATTACAAAAGACTCTTTCATATAGATGACCACACACTCACATTTGCTCTCTTCTCTTGTTTTTTTTTTTTTAAATTATCCATCATTTTCCATAACTCTTATATAGTGAAGCCCCGTTCATAGCTTCCTACGTAAACTAGACACGCTGGACTTTAATTGTCTCGTATCTCTCTATCTACCCTCTTTATAACAGTGAATTTCATTGCTTCTTAAAATCCACCTCTTAAATTTTACTACTTGTATTAATTTAAAAACTTAAATTATTCTGCCAACATATGATACTATAAAAAATTTAATTTTTAGTGGAATTTATTTGTGAAAATTATTATAAACCGTCACAAAATGATATGATTAATTTCTTTAATCTTTCACAAATTAATATATATAGAGGGGTTTGTAGTGACGTAATTTGTAATGGTGTTTATAAACCGTAAAAAAATATATAATTTCTAATACATGATATAATTGTCACACAAATTGAAATTTTTTGGTAGCTTAATTTTTTTATTATTCGTTGTTTTAAATTGATATATATTATTATTTATTTTTTACTTAATTTTGATTGCTGTTTTACTTTATATAATTTTTAATTAATTTTTTTTATTTTTTTATCTTTTGTCAATTTAGCTTGTCCAAAAGACAAATCAAATTTAAGAATCATATTTATTTTTTATAAAAACAATGTTACATGTACATAACTTTTATCAGTAGTTAGTACTAATAAAAAAAATTGTTAATATAATTTTTAAAGTAGTTATTATAAAAACACTACAAAGTATTTAAAATTTAAAATAATTTTTTAATACCAATAACTTCACTACTAGAAATATGTTTTTTATCTGCAAATTTTCCTACTAAAAATAATTTTTAAGAATTTTATGTAAATTTTGTTGTAAAATATAATATATGAGAAATTCCTACGAATTTTGCTACCAAAATATATATTGAGAAATTCCTACGAATTTTGCTACCAAAATATATATGTAGAAACTTCTTGCAAATTTTGCTACTACTTCAACTATCATAGAATTATTTTTTGCAGATAAAAAATAGTATAAAATTTCATAGATTTTTTTTGCTTCCTATGAATTTATTTGAAAATAAATAATTGAAGAAAATATTTCATACAAATTAAAAATCTACAGAAAATAATGTTGTAAATTTTTTCGCAGGAAAATCGGTAGAAAAATTTATAAGAAAGTTCTTCATTAAATTAATAACTATTATAATTGAATAAAATAAAATAAAATATATTATAAAACTAAAATTATTAAACTGAATATGTTATAAAATCATTATATAATAAAATTAATTACATTACATAGTTATTGTGAAATAAATAAAATTAATATATCATTATATATTAACTATTATTAATTATTTTATTTTTCATAATATAAAACTTTTATTTTATTTTTCAAACTTAATTTTTATAATTTTTATATCTTTATTTTGGTATGAGAAAGTTTATATAATACCACTTGAACCTGCTTTTTTTTCATGTAATTTTTCTTGTATATTTTTTATGCAGATTTTTGTGTGTGAATATTTTAAAAATAATTTCTACAAATTCTGTTATAGTTTGGTAAAATTAAATTAGTAAAAAAATCATAATTTTATTTTTTTACATTTTTTATACCAATTTTGTTTCATATAAAAAAAAAAACCTTACGTTTCATACGAATTTTTAAAAATATAAATATGGATAAATTTTCTAGTTTTTCTAAAGAATGTTATAAATAAAGTAAAAAAATCTTTTAATATCTTAGAAGATAACTATCTTTGGTAACTTATCCGCAAGGTAAAAGCTTTGGTAGCTTATCCTCACCATGAGCGTTCAATAAGAAGAGGAAAATGAAAATTCGTTTCTTATTTTATCCAAATCGCATCCTGGTCTTAGTATTCATTTTCAGCTCACTTTGTTTCTATATTACAAAGCTAGGTTTCATAAGTGATCATCGTAGCAAACAACGATGGTCATGACTACTGTTCTGCGTCGCGAAGGGAGGTCATCATTGTAGCGAACCAATCATCATTCTCCAATCCTCTCTCATCTCTCGGTCAATTCCCTTTCTCTCATTCCTCAAATCTCAAATTTCAAATCTATGTCGCGAAGGGGCAGAAGATGGTTTTGGTTTCCATAAGATGAAATTTAGTTTACTTCCACAGTAGATAATTTATTAGTTGGTCCCTTTGTTTTCTTTGTTTTCATAAAATGAAAGTCTCCTTCATTTTCTCTATTTCCAAACAGATAAGCATTTTTGTTTTTAACTATATTTGATAGAAGTTGGCCCAAGGAAGAGAAGAGTTTAAGACTTGCATCTTTTGTATTTTTTTGTATTGATGACTTGGACTTTTGGTGTGCCCTTGTATTTTGGGTTCGTTGGCATTTCTTTGAAGGAATTCTCTACCTTGCTATTGGGTCTATTTGGGCCAACTTGTGGTACTTTTTGGGACTAGTTTGAGGACTTTCATGGCTAGCCCCATAGACATCAAGATAGTGGCCTTTTGGGGGGGTTTGAGGGAGTGATTGGACCAATAGCTTAATATACTCTATATTAGTGATGAAAATGAGAGAGGGGAGGGGACATCATTAACTTCTTCTTCCTTCCCTTTGACCTCTCTATTGGACTTGATCCTAGTGCCTCTTAACTTAACAATAGATCAAGTCTAATCTAGTTATTAAGGCCTATTATATATGTTACTTTTGTAATTAAGTTAATCACTTTTAGCATTTAAGAAATAGAACTCAGAGTTTTTGATAGCACTCCTCTCTAGTTCTTATTCCAGAACCAATTTTCATTCAGAACAATGGTGTCTTGTGGTGAATTATTGACTTACCTTATCAAGAAATTATAATTTCTTATGGCGGTTCATCTTTAATCCTTTCCATTTTATTATTTCTTCTTCCATTTTAAATTTATTGTCAATTACGTATGAACCCTAATTGCTTGAATTTTGATGATGATGGAGGATCCAAATGAGGGCTTATTAATTCCCACGAGGTTAGCCTTAGATCAGTTGCACTTAGAGGATGTCATATGAATGTCGTATGAGGAATACAAATAAGAGCGGACCTTCGATAACATCTTTTATTTTTGTACCTTCCTCAAATATGGCGCTCGAATATGCATCCATCTACTTTAGATGATGCTACAACAATTTGATACGTACAAGAGATCCTTTGATCATTGCTTGATTGTTATCCAATCTTTGAGCATGTAATAAGCAGTTTACTGAGTGGGTTGTACACACTGTCGACATCAATGGTAGAGGAAAACATGTACCTCGTGGTTCTT
The DNA here is from genome assembly GCA_025330945.1 of Mucuna pruriens. Lineage (NCBI taxonomy): Eukaryota > Viridiplantae > Streptophyta > Magnoliopsida > Fabales > Fabaceae > Mucuna > Mucuna pruriens. The sequence continues at coordinate 4,718,352 of JAENHJ010000525.1, read as the reverse complement.
CATGGTCATGCATACATGACTATTTGGAGTGATTTCATCACAATTCCCATTGATACATCATTTCCCCAACAAAAGGAGATCTTTCATGAATATTTGTGTAACATCTTGGAGGTAATTAGATAAAGTTTTTGTTTAACAAATCTCATGATTGTTAGGTAATTATTTATATCCCTTTCTCCTTTGTATTGAATGAAAATCAACCCTTCATAATAATTATTTATATTTCCTTTTGTAGCCATTGTTTGAGACGATATCTCAAACTATACACCACATGTTTGATTTGAGGATTGATACTAATGACACTAACGCTTATGCAGACATGCAAGACACATTGATACTTGAACAATCACACACTTCAATGGGAAGTATATATGATCAGAGGAAGAAAAAGACTCATGACAAATATTGTTATAGATTTTATTTTGTAATGTTTCATCTTCACCTATTTTGTGTTGCTTCGTATTATGTTAGACTTATTTTTTACTAGTATTGATTGATATGATATAGGTTCGCACAGGGATTTATCTTGGCAATTGATATTGAGATTTGGTGAAATGGTTGTTTGAAATTCACCATAAACAACTGAGACCCCTTTCCATTGTGTAATGTGAATTCATACAAAATATAAATGCATTTTTGCTATGTATTGTAAATTTATAAGTAAAAAAATATTTTTTACATATTTTCGTCTAGTTTGGTCTAAATAAACAATGAAAAAATGTTTTTGTTTTGTATTTTTAAAACATGCCAACTATTATCAATTATTACATAAAGAGACTATCGTTGCGTGTTATTATCAACGAAAATATATTTTCGTCAAAGATATATAATAAAAAAAATAAAAAAATTGGGGTGGAATCTTATCCAAGTAAGAGTAACAGCACCTGTTGTTTATTATCTTAAAGTAGGGTCAGTATATAGAGTGAAAACAGAAGTAGAGGGTCAATACATCATAGAACCCGTCCTATGTATAAATCTGAAAGAACGAACTGCTGCTACTGTTTCCTAATGTAGAAATATTCAGTTACATACAGTAAGCCTAGACAATATTTTGTACCATTTCTCTTTCACTAAGACGGAAAATTGAACATCATAACCCTTGAAACACGGACCTCTCAGCAATTCTATTCGATCTTCTGCTGATTTTTCACTTGGTAAAATCGTACAGGGCCATCACTCTATTTTTTGTTGATGAGAATAGTAATCATATTTTCACTCTTCTTTTTCACAAACAATACTTAAGACGGAGAGATAAAAAATAAATAAAAATAAATATAAACGATGAAATAAGTGGTGTGATAGTGAAAAATTAAAAAAAAAAAAAAGTATATTCTAAGTATCATTGCTATCTTATAAAACGGAATGCTTTAACTTTTCCTCTACTCCCCACGGAAATATGACGATGACGATAACCCCGGTTGAATATAACTCATAAAAGCTTACTGGACCTTGTCATTTAAATAAAGTACTTTTATACTTCTATTGTTTGTAAATAATGCTCATAGAAAGACTTAATTCACAGTGCTTCTAGAAAAGCAGCCGCATGTGGCCACTTGCTACAAAATTTCCTCTCAAACATTTCCAGCAAACAACTGCTGTTAACAGAATGTAATGAATGCATGCTTAAACATAATGATGTTTACTAGCATGATATCTATTGTATAAAAAAGATCACAAGTTAAAAGAATAAATTAAGAGTTAACAACGGGATTAAAGGGGTTAAAGATAGCACATTAACAAGATATTGCACTTAAACCAGCGCGATGATCAAATTAAAATATATAAATAAAAGAACATTTTTTATCTTATAAGTTAATTTTAAATTCACACTTTAAAATATACCAAACTTCTTATCAAGTTTCACATTCTAATACACATGACTTGTGAGGCCACACCTGTAAAATAGAATCGTCCTTTGCATGTCTGTGAAGGAATCACAATACTGTTTGGAAGAGACAAACAAACCTACATGTTCTTCTTTTCATTATAAGAGATGCCATTTACAGAGGTAATTTTACTTTAGTGGCCACCAGGCACATGAGACCCACCAAATCGGACGGTCTGATTATATTGTCCAATTTATTTAGAGACAAAATAAAGAATGCAAAGATATTTATATTTTTTGAGTGTCCAAATATCAAGCCTCTTTTTATTTTGATTTGTATGAGTTCAATTATAATAACTCTGGAAATAAAAAAGGATGAACATGAATTCACCAAACCACAGCAGAATGCAGACATCACCATCAATACATTAGACAAGGAAAGATGCTCCACCATTCAATTTCCAGTTCCCGAGCCCGTGAACTCTTCATTGCACTATCATCATCGATCATCATGCATGGACCATACATCATATCAAATCATATCCATCCAGAGCAGGTAAAGTCCATCCCCACTCAATTCATTTCTCTTCCGTGAACAAAACTAAAGTACTTTCCCACTCATGCTACTAAATAACAATACCCTCTGACAAAAGCAGAGCCAAATAGTAAAACGGTATAAGCAAAGCCACTTGCTTTTTCTTATGTACCCAAAATCATCATCACTGGCATGATTTTTCTCTTCTTTTTCTTTTACATTATAGTAACACAATACTAAGTGGGTCAAATAAGTTCAGAATCATAAGACTTAGAATTAACTTCATAAGCAAAAGATCATATATATATATATATATATATATATAGTTGCTACAATTATTTGGGGCATAATTGCTCCTCTGATGGTGTGTTGCATTTGCGCACAACATAGCGATAAGCAGCAACTTTTTTCTTCCTTGAGGAAGAGTTATCAACAGAGAGTACCATTTTGCCAGCTTCTTTTGATGTGAAAGAGTTATGGATTGCTTCTTCTGAAGCCTCAATCTTCCTTGCCCTATCAACTGCTAAGGTGTAGCTACCTTGTGCTACTGGGACAAACTCAGCACTGTATTCCAAGTCCCAGCCTCCCACCACAATGTCCCATGTGATAGTTGCACCACTCTATCACCCAATAACAAGCAATGAGCAACAAATATTTAATCTTTTCCATATTTACCAAAACATCAACTTTTGGTTTAGTTAATGCTTTAGAGTTTAATTCAGTCAATTAGGAAATATTCTAAATATAATTTTAAATAATTATTATAAAAATTATTAATTTTACCGTTCATGACAATTTAGAGTTAAATACTACTCGATCTTGATTAAAAAAAAAAAAAAAAAAAAACTCTATGTCAGTCTTAAATATAAACAATTTTAAAATAATTTCATCTTATTTAATGAGACAAATTCAGAAATACTCTTGATTTAATTAAAATTTTATTTTCAATCTTTTTTATTCAGGGTTCCAAGTTCTAATAAAAAAATAGTTTAAGAAAAAAAAGTTATATGAAATTCATACAAATAAATGATGTTAACTAATTTTTTCAATTAGCATAAATTACTCTATTTTTATATTTGAAATCAATGGGAGAGTATAAAAATGCTTTGTCCTAAACATTTTAATTAAATTCAATGCTTTAACTTGAAATTGAAAACCAAAGAAGAAACCATTATAGTTTTCATAAGGGTAAATGAAGAGAAGGAAAATTAGAAAATTGTTACCTCAATTCCTTCTATTTGTATGTTCACTTTCTCTCCCCCTTTAACTGTGAACTCAGAAGCAGGTTTTGGGGGACCATTCTCCAAATCGCTGGGTCGACTCAATCCACCATACCGAACAGGAATATTCTCGGGCCTTATAAATCTGAACAAAAGACAATAACCCATCTTAAAATACAAACCCAAAAGTGATATTGTGGGGCAATGGGGTAAGAGGCATTTTGTTTGATACAGGTGCAGTGTAACACAAAATAAGTCAGGAAAGATAACTTAAATTTAAAGTGAATAAAATAAATTCAAGACAAAATTACAATGCGGATAAGAAAGTTCAGACTTCAGAGCCATTTTGAAATCTACAAAATAACAAGCCATTAATTAGACTAACTTGTAGAGTGTCTCCGCAGCATTTCCTTCCTTAGAGATCACAAACTTGCTCTTAGTCCTTTGGGTCAGAAACGGGCTGAACATTGAATACAACACGCCGAAGTACCATGGCACATTGATGAAAATCTGAAAGCAAGAAAATAAGAAAGAAACCAGTGAAATTGCCATCAAACCAAAAGGTGTAGATCGCATGACAAAGATAACAAGCAAAGAACCAATTAAAATTTTCTCATAATTCAACAAGTTCTATAACAATATTTTAACTTATAAAAAAAGTGATTTTAATTTATAAATAAGAAGGAACCTTGGCAGCGACCATTTCAGGGTAGTTATCTTGGAAGAGAGAGAGGATATGGTTGGAAGCGACCCTGAGTTCTCTCTTGGGCATGTCCTTAAGGTCAGTGACCTGAATGAGAGAGTTGACACCAGCAGGCTTGAAGTGAAGCATGTTGATGCCCCTCTCGAGGACCTGAACCCTCCATCTCAAGAACCTCTTGAGCTTCTCTTCGTCCCCGAAGACCCTCTCGTACATTTCCTTATCCCTGAACACACCGTACGCATTGTAACACACGGGGTGCCCCTCTCTGTCGTGCCCGTGCGTGTACGCCACCACTCCTTCCAGCTCTTCCAACCCCAACGACTCCTCCACAACGTTGTCAGCTCCGAACTCTCTCCTCCACGACAGGCACTTGAGGAGCATGGCGAGGGCGTCGCTCACTCGGAACTCCCGCGCGCGGAGGAACTTCAGGAGCAACACGTCGGATTTGTCATCCCCGCCTAGGAGGGGGATGTCCCACATCGACGGGGAGGACTCCGACGAGGCCAGGAGCTTCTGCTTTAGGTCTTCAAGGGCCTTTTTCTCTGATGCTTTGAGCTGGGAGACAATGTACGTGTCTTCTTTAAAGTAGGGGACTCTGCTCTTCTTTAAGGGCTTCGGAGAAGCTTCTCGAAAGGGTGAGGGAGAGCGTGTCGTCTCCATTGATGGTGAACGAGGGACACTCAGATGGAATCTCTGCATGGAAATCGAAATGAAAATGGATTTGAAGGTTAAACAAACAGAAAAAGGAAAATGATCCAGAACACGAATAAGGAATGGGCTTTTTATATGTTCAACTTTCAAGTCGTATTCTTCTTCTTTGTGTTCGAGTTCAAGCGAATTTTAAAGGTGCAGAGAGTGAAGCCACGCGCTCTTTCCAAATGGAAATGAAGGAATTGGGACACCAAATGTTTTGTACCGTTTACACTTTTCCTTTTTTACATGCTAATTTAACAATTAATATATAAATCAATTTATTAAAAATATATTAATAATATCAAATTTTATGTTGTTTTTATTTTTTATTTTTTATTTTTAATTATTTCTCTTGAGAAAAGTTGTGAACAAAATCATTTTTTAAGGATATTTACATTAATAAAAGTTCATTTTTGTTGAAATAGACAAATTATTGCTAGTGTTTGACCTGTAGTGACACAGGACAGGACATTTGTTTGATTAACTAGTGACACACGTATAGTGATATTTCTAATTTTCTCTTATGTTATATTAAAAAATTTAATATTTTCTCGCATTTTGAATTAGAGAATCTCAGTTCTCGACACTTTTTCTATTTTTTCATGCCTACTCTTTTTAAAATTATTTTCGCAAGGAGTTTTAGTAAAAGTTGCACTTCAAACACAGGTTAGATAAATGTAAGTGTGTGGGAAGAGTTTAAAAGAGGGAAAAGGGTAACTTGAGTTTCTTAATTATAATTTAAAATTTTAATTATTGATTATTGAAGAGGTAAATTACTAGTTGAAATACACCATTCAACTAATCGTCATTTGTAATGAATGTTATATATTAACAACATTTTATTTTATTTTGTGTAAAATAATTTTATATTATTATTGAACTATAAATTATTATTTATAATAAATCAATTTATTTTTAAAATAATTACTTAAAAATTTATATTAACAATATGATAATATATCTTTTGTAACGATATTTTGTAATTAGAGTGTAACTACACAAAATTATCATTTATGACAAACTACTATCTTGGTCAGGGATCACCATGCTTCTTAGCAACAATTAATTAAAATTTCATAATGCATCAAAATAATAATTCAAAAAGATCACAAAGCCCTTGTAAAAAGTGATTTTATTATTATCTTAAGCTGTACCTAATAAACACGTGTGTTCGTGCAAGTAATTAATACTCTTCGTGTAAATGAGCTTGTTACTGACAGTTTATAGTGTTCTTCTATTTCAAGGAAATCAGGAGCAAAGCTAGGTTATAATAAAGATAAAAGAAATAATTTGAGTGGTCATCGTTAAGAAAGAAAATAACATCTATTTATAAATTAAAATTATCAGTAACGAAAATGTTTTTAATTTTTTTAATAATAATATTTAAAAAAATTCCAGCATCATATTTATTTTAATATCTTTTAAAATCACCAATAATTAAAAATAATATTATATTATAATATAAATTATTTATTACAATTCTAAAATATAATTTATATATTTAAAAATATTTATTTATTACAAATTATAATTACAATACAATTTATATATTAAAAATATTTATTTATTATAGATTTTAATTATATAAAATAAACATGCATGCATACATTATTCATGATAGAATACTATTTACATGTAAACTCGGGAAAAACATGGATGGAGGGAGCATTGCCTCTCTCGCAGTACACACAATCCACGCCCTGAAAGGAATGACTTTGATGTGACGAGGGTAAGCTTTTGTCCCCATTGGATAGGAAATTCACTTTAATTTACTTCTATTTTTTTTTTCATTTGTATTTTGAGAGACAAAAATATTTTGTACAAAAAAAAAACTAATTGAATTTAACAAAAATGTCCAATAAAACATTGCATGAAATTATGACAATCCCATAGGCCATAAGCTTTGCAGAATTCAGAGTTTGTTTGTCCATAAATCGTTAAAGGCACAGAGCCTATATTTGTGTATGTTTACGGGAACAATTGTGTCCCCATGATATGGGCATGGCTATATCAATTTAGTTGATGCAGAACATTAAATAAAAAAAAGACTTGGCAAAGCCTAAATCATTTTCAAGTGATTTACTCTATCAAGGATTGATATATTCGCCATAAATATTAAATTTTGAAAGTGATTGGACAAGCTTCCTAGCTTGTATTGTCAAATGTCAATTTGTGTATCTGAGACCATTACACATACAAAAGTGGTCACATATTCAGGTGCATATGCAATGTTGTCTCAATTGTGAAGGTGAGCTTAATCATGCATGCATGAGTTACCTCATTGATAGGCCTACCCAATTTGGTTCATGGCCTTTGTTGATGCTGGAAACTGAGCCAGTCTTGGCATGACTAAATATGAATAGGTATTGCAGGCTTTGGATTTTGTTTGCTTCAAAACAAGAAACATTGTAATTATTACTGAGGCAGCGAATCTCTCAACAGTTTCTTGTGTGGGGAGCTGAGATATAGTGTGGTCCAGTGCCTCATGTGTCTGTGACTCTGATAAACGCCATGGAAATTAAATCCAATTTGAAAAAATTGGGATACAAACAAATGAAAATAGAAATTGTCCTAAGCTGATTTTTTATTCAGATTCTATCATGTATAAATGTCAGCTACTGTGTAATTGTACGTGTGTATTATGTACATATTTCTCTCTCTAAAAAAAACATTATTAATTATATTTCCAATAAAAAAATTATTCAAATCCTATTTAAAAGACTTGTTTGGTCTCATTATTTGTCATTATGCTTGATAATTTTCAATGGTTCTATCATTCATAGAGAATTGGTTAACTCAAATTTGGTATGGCTTACGATGCCACAAAATTTAAAAATTTTGATAATTTTTTTCTCCAATAATACAGTTCGTGTTTGATTATCATTGAAGGGAATTCCAACGTACTTTTACTAAAGCATCTCTTTTGTTATTTCTCTATTGAAGTACATTAAAATTCATGCTACCAAACTTTCTCTTTTGTTATTTCTCTATTGAAGTACATTGAAATTCATACCACCAAACTTTCAACGAAAAACAAATATAGGGATAGTCTTTAAGAACTTAAAATAGGTCTTATAATAGTCTTGTAATTTTTAAGAACAGACAAGAATTTATATAAACAATATTTCTTATAAGAACCATCATTTAAATTACTTTAATGGCGAAATTGTATAAGAATGGGTCCTTAAATTCAAGAATCTTATACACAATTTCCATTAAAGATACTCTTATGTACTAATTATGGGATGAATATTAACCATTATGATAATCATTGGATTTCGTCTAAGGTTTAAGCTTAACCATATGGTGACGCTTTGTCATCTTTTCTTTTGTACAAAAAAAGGAGAAAACTGATAAAGAACAAATAATTGAGACAATTGCCTAAAGGAAAAGGCAGAGGGCATGATAGCAGTAATTGTTAAAGTTTGTTCAGGTAGGTAATGGTTTCATTGTGTGGAGGTAATAGTACCGTGAGACTCGAGAGTACTGGCACTGCCTTATTTAGAGACAACCTGTTCAAGACTTTTACCAACTTCCAAGACTAGCATTTTTTGTCCCCAAATATCAGAGGTACAGCTTATGCAGAATCACCAATACTACATGAGCAAACGGATTTTAAGTTACTGTTGTGAAGCATTGAAAGGTCAGGAATGTCCATAGTTCCTCAGGAAAATACACTCAACTTGGCAAGATGCAAAACAGAAAGTGCACAAACCTATGTAATTAATGCGTTAAATGCGCGTACTCAGACTATGTTTCAAAGTTTAGAGCCAAACTAATACACTAAGAACAATTTTGCAAATGCACACGTTGGAGGTACAAAATGTACGTTCACAATGTTAAAGAGCATTAATAAAGTTTGTCTAACATAAGCACTTTCAATATTTGAATTCATGTCCAGAGATATTTATACCTAATGTCTGATAGTATTTCAAATAGAAATTTTTCTAAAAAATGTATCTTTCTAAAATTTGATATCCGATTCAATAGAAGTAAATAGTTAATTATAACTTATACATAAAAGTGATAAAATGGGTCTCGACTGATGGCTCAATTCAGTGGCCCGTTAGAGTAGGTTGGATTTAAAATTTTTGATATAAATAAAATAGGACTAATTTGGCTTACTCTAAAAAAAAGTTAATAAAAAATCCAAATTCATTTAATCAGCTATTATTTTTTAATTTTTCTTTAAAATTTTTAATATTTATAAATAAAAAAAATTAGATTCAAATTTATCCTCTACCAAACATCAAATCAAACTATAAAATATTACTCTATATAAAAATCAAGCTAAACTAAATCCATTTATTACGCATCTTTCTAGTTTTTTTGGATGGGATTTGCCACCACTAGTTATGCATGAAACATTGAATTTGACATGGTTTTTAGTATATGCGTCTGTCACGTGAGTTTTCCAACGTTTGGAAAAAAAAATGTTGACGATGAAAAATAAATAAAAAACTGAAAAGGGTGCAAATGTTCACAATTGAAAAGGTTTCCAAGCAAGTGAATGAAGTGAACATTTGACTAGACTTTCTTTTGCTATCACCTAGCTGCAGTAATGAGCAACCATCGTTTCCCGTACCCAACTTCTAGTAGAATTCGCCTGCTTTAAAGTTAGACAGGTACGATTGTGATAGAATCAATTTTAAATCATTAATCTTAATTGACAAATTAATTTCTATTATAAATTTATATTGGAACATTTTTTATTAAAATTTGTGAGTTAATTTTCTAATTCGAACAGCTACGTATTCTCTCATGCTACCAAGACAATACGATCTTTGATCATTTTTTAAAAAATCAAAATAAAAACAAAACAAAAAATACTAAATTAGTGTCCTTATGATCATTGGGAAAGATGTAGGACTAGAGTAAATGCGAGACTTGTGGTGGATGCATGTATTAAAAGAGATACCCAATTAACTGGTATTTTGTATGTGTATTAAAAGAGGTGTAATCTTGTGTTTGAAGTGCATTAATTAACAATACTTAGTGGAAAAGAGAGAGATCGTATAAGATATAAGAAAAAGAAGAAAAAGAAATGATTAATAGAAAGGAGAGAGAAATCATGTATACCCACATTATGTTAGTTGAAATATACTAACAATCTACTTCAAAACTATTAAAAAAAACATAATTATCTTTTTATTTCAATAAATTTAGTTTAAAGATATTAGGTAATTTAATATTTTTAAAAATAAAAATTTATTTTATTTCTTCTTTTAATTTCTTAATGTCTTATATTTTTTTTATGTGACTTCTCCCCTTTCATCTCTTATGTTTTAGATTAATTTTTTCTCTATAAATGATTTCTCACCTTCTCTTATTTGATACTAATTTTTCTCTCATCTTTATCATTATTTCTCTCTCATCTACCATATCATATTTTAAACTAATTTCTTTCTCATCTCTCTTATCCATGAAGTATTATTCATTTATGTGTCTTCTATACTAACACACAAGATCCGAGGTAGACTTTATTCTCCTTTGGTGCACACACAAGACACTAGCTATTTCAACACCTTCTTTAATGTACACTACCAGGTATGATGAGACGCGAGCTTCGCACCTCCTATTTTTACTGTGTCTAAAAGATACCAGTTTACTATATTATTTTATTTTATTTTAAAAATGTTGTTTATTTATTTATTTATTTATTTCTATAATGGTCAGAGATACAAGACAATACTTGCTATTTTGGTTTCGCGCTCCTGAATCCAAATACACATAAAATGACGGTAGAAAACAGGACAAAGGTGGACATTGAAATGAACAGAGTCTTTAAATGAGGTTTCACGAGAGGGATACGGAAGGAACACAACCTAGGCGATGTCGTCTTTGAAATTGCAATTCAGGGAAATATATGAAACCATTTAATTAACTAACATAATGAATATATCAAATAAAAAATACACTTTTTCTTATCATATTTTTAAATATATTATTTTTTATTGACTCAAATTTATTAAAAATTATAAATATAAATAAATTTTACTTTTTATTTAATAATTTTTAATTTTAATAAACTTAAACTATTAATAAAATATTTTTAAAAATATTAAACAATATATTGTTAACTCGGCATCAAACAAACACCAGCTGTGCTCTCTCTTTTTTTTTCTTTTTTTTTTCTTTCATTATAAACTTTGTCTAGATATGGGAGTCCAATACACATAGCACTAGCAACAATTTTTATTATCAATATGTGGGTCTAAAGAAACTAGTCCCTACAACATCTCAAACCGTGATTTGAATCTTTATTGAGAGAAATACCTACGTTAAAAATCTTGAATAAAATTATTTTTGAAAAAAAAAATATTTATACAAATTACTAACAAATTTTACATGTTAAAATAGCTTTTTTTTAATATAATAATCGCAATGAAATTTAAATCTATAACTTCAAACTTCCAATAACTTAATCTTAGTAACTTCAGTTCTATTAGATTTGCTCATTTGAGCTATTAACACTACAAAATCAAATTTTCTGGATCAATTTATAACTAACTACCCGTCGTTGTTGTTGAAATTCTAGGGTTTTAAATACGCGAGGAAGAAAAAGTAGATAACAGACACCAAATACTCTAAAATCGATATTAAATTTATACGACATCATGTGTTAAGAAAGACATAAAACATTAACATTTATTTAACTAGCTAAGAGAAAATCACAACCTTAATTAGATAAGAAAATAAATAATTAAATATAAGAAAATATAGAAATCAGTCCTACAAAATAATAAGTCAATATAAAAATAATTTTAAGAGATAATGCGGAAATAAAGAAATCAATCATAACAAATAATCTAACATACTTTAAATTAGTTTCATTATTTGAATATCAAATAATTGATACCGTATTCATTTCTTTCGAATCTTTTTCAAATACATACATCTAAAAAATCCTTTATCAAAAAAAAAAATATTAACTCATTTTTGTTGTAAAAAAAATGCCTGAACTTATTGCAGCCTTCTTTTTGTAGATTACAATTGTGGCTAGTCATTTCAAGTGATTGATGGATTGAACATGGTGTAGAAGATTTCATCTCATAGCTTTATTGTTGGAGCTTGTCTATGGGCTTTGTAAATCAGATTGTGTATAAATCTGCTGTTGTGCTTCATAAATCACAAAATTTATCTCAAATCCAAGTAGTCTCTTTCAACTCTGTTCAAGATCACATTCCAGTTTCATGTTTATAAGGTAAAATCCAGAGTTTTGCCATTGGTCCGCCTAGTTTAATGGTCCTCATTGATGTCGTTCAAACTTCAAAGCCCTTGTTTGTTCATGCTTTAGACCCTCTGAACCAAATTTATGTTATTTATTTTAAAGTACAAAGTATATTCCATTTGCTTCTATCCCCACTTACTCCATGTCATGTCCCTCATAAATTGTTGACATGGTTGGATTTTCAGAATGGATGCTCTTCCCCACTTTGCCATGTAACTTGTCAAGAATTCTCCATGTCACAGAATCAGGAGTCAGCCCATTCTTTTTCATCTCTCTAACAATTTGGTAAGCCTCTCTTTTCAAACCAAGATTGCACGCACAGTTGATCAGAATATTGTAACTAAATATGTTTGGTGAAACCCCAGAATCCACCAATTCATACAAAAAATGACAAGCCTCATTAAATTTGCCAGAGCGGCATAGCCCTTTCAGAATTGCTGCATAAACAAAATTATCATGAACCCCTGAAGGCCATATAACATTGTGCCAAAAACTCTTTGCCTCTTCTATTTGATCAGATTCGCATAAACCTTCTACCACAACTGTATAAGTAGTACTATCTGCAGTAATGCCATCATTTACCATATTACCGAAAGCCCTTAATGCATCATTGGGTCTCTTCAGTTTGAATAAACCTCGGAGAAGAGCATTATATGTCACAACACTAGGTCTTAAACCATTTTCTGGCATCACATTATGAAAAAGATCAAGAGCTTCATTGACTCTTGCAGCATCCAACAGACCAGAAATCACAGTAGTGAAGGTCACAACATCAGGTGCAGCAAATTTACCCACCAACATGTCATGCAACACCTTCGAAGCTTCATCAACCCTACCCATCTTGCAAAAACCATTGATCACCGTGTTGAGGGTAATCACATCAGCCCGACACTGGCTCTCAAGCATAAACACAAGCACATTCAAAAGCTCTGTCGGATTGTTCACAAGACAAAGAGCTCTCAAGTAAATGTTGTAAATCCTAGTCTTGTCAACACCTTCCTTGCTAAGCAAGAGTTTCAAAACTTCCCTCGCCTTGTCCACGTCCAACACTAGGCAAAGAGCTTCCACTAGCACCTTATATGTATGCTCAGATAGCATGAACCCAAATTCAGCTCCTTCCTCTAACAACTGATAAGCCCTCATACAATCACCATCCCTGCTAAGACCATGTATGATATGATTATACGACACTTCACTCGGAATAAACCCTCTTTTCCTCATTACATAAACGATCCTAGCTGCTCCATTATACCTCCCAACTCTGCAGAGCGAATCCACCATCTGGCCATAAGCAACCTCCTCAGAAAAACCACTCCCAAACGGCAACTCCTCAGCAATCCCAAACACTTCATTGAAAAACCCTTCCCTACAAAAAGAATCAACCAAATTCAAAAGCCGCAGTCTTCACAGAATCTTCCACTTCCACACTCATACTCTCCCACAACTTGCACATCAACTCCCTCCCACTTTCCACATCCCTCTCCCGAAGAACCCCGCGAATTAAAACACTGTAAGTCACCGAATTCGGCGCCACGCCACTCTCAAGCATTTCATCAAACACCTTGCGCGCGTCCCTCATTGCACCAACCAAGCAATACCCATTAACCAAAGTGGTGAAAGAAACAACATTTGGGCAATGCCCACGATTCTTCATGTCGAAAAACAACCTATGAGCGTCGCGGGGCCGATGGGCACCGCAAAATTGATCCATCAAACGGTTGTAGTTGACCAAAGAGGGAACGAAACCGGGCTTGGAAGCGATCAGAGAGTGAACGAGACGACACGTGGCGTGAGGGGTTTGAGAAGCGAGCACGCGGGCGAGGAGGACGTTGCAGGTTCGCTCGTCGGGGAGGGTGCCGGAGGCGAGGGAGAGGGAGAGGCGATGGTGGGCTTCGGTGAAACGGTGAGCGTCGCAGAGGGAGTGGACGATGGTGGCGATGCTGTGTTGTGAGGGTGCATTTTGGGAATGGAGATGTGAGAGAGAATGAGAAACGGTGGTGCTTGAGAATTGAAGGGAGAGTGGAATGAGGAGTTTGGGTTTGTGGACAATTGGCGCCAAGGTTGTCTGCATAGTCGCCGCAGAGAGTGAAGGACAACCTCCGTGTAAGCATATCAGAAATTACATTTCAAGTCATTATAGGATACGTTTGTGTTATATTTCACAATGTGTTATATATTTTTCTAAAAATCTTTTAATCACAATGTCAACTTCTCTTTTATGTTAGTGTAATAAAATAAATATTATAAAAAATATATACATAATATATTTATATTAATTAAGGGAAAAGATAATTCTGCATTGCTCGAGTAATCTTTTCTTATTTGTCTCTACGCACAAACCAAAAAAAAATATTTTTACTATGTTTCTTAGTGCTCGAACAACAAACCAAAAGTTTTTGTGAAAAATGCAAACTCTAGACTATCCATTGAGAATGAACAAATACAATAAATGTAATAATTTATATTGAGTATTTGCACTGTATAACATAAAATATTTGTTGAATGATCGGAAGTAAATATGTACAAAATAATTCTTAAGAACCTTAACTTTCGTACCTATAAAACTTTTATAAGCATTATATCGGATAGTCATATGTGAAGGTTTTCTATTATCAAATATCATCGTTGAAGTGTATTTAATGCTGTAATTAATGTTTTTCGTGTTCTATTGGAAATATTAGAATAGAAGTATTTTATTAGTCATACACAGTGGATAGAGGTTTTTATTTCAATATATTTACATATTGACTTCTTTATCCATAATCATATTTTTCAAGATATGAAATTTGATAAAATTACAATTCTTTGTTTTTTTTTTTTAGAAAAATGAAATATTCTTCAAACATGTGATTATGCCAATTAATTTTACTTGATCAAATTTTATGAAATATATGAAGTTCTTCGTCCGATGAGGCAAAAGACTTGATTAATTAAAGTTTTAGAAAGATATATTAATAAATTTTTCTAATCAAATGAAAAAGATAATATTTTTTTTTAAACTTGAAATATCCTTTAATTGCGAGTTAAAAGCTAATCTCTTAATACATTAAGATATATTTTATGAGTGACATCTTCTAACAAATGCTTTTTTTACACACAAATTTGAAAATCAAACTTTTGACTATATTCTTAAAAGATATGGTTATTTATCCATCATATCACATTATATTAGTAAATCAATTAATATTTACGTAATTGTAAAAGTTAATTTTAGAACCACAATATTTTTTTCAAAATTTTGTTAGTTGAAATGCAAAATTAAATCATATTAAACTTCAAAATTTGTAGCATATTTAATAAGTTTTACTGCATAATAGATTTTTAAATAATTTTTGAGTTAGGTCAATTTTTTTTTTAAAGTCAAAGTAAACATTAAAATATATTAAATAAATAGGTTTTAGATTATGTGCTTTGATTTTGGAAAATGTGTCAAACTAAAATTTTGTAAAGTCTGACTTACTTAGATGCATTTTTTCACCTATACTTGAAAGCGCAAGTATGAATCCTTTGCATTGAAACCAAACATGGGCTACAACTTTGTTTTAGCTATATGTGTTACGTTTTCAAGTTAAACTCCTGTCTCAATTGGCCTTTTCACCGTGGAGACTTACATAAGTATATATTTAAGTAGGTTTGATAAAATTAATTTTAAATGAAATTGATTTTAGTTAAGATTAATTTTGAAATAGTGTAATTTTTATTTGGATGTTTTATTTTAAAAGCAAGTTGATAGTAAAACTTAATATAAAAATTTTGATTTAACACAAAAGTTATCTAAAGCTGCTTGAACTTAAAAATCAATTTTGAAACCAAAATCAATTATTTAATGTGAAACTAAACATACACACATCTACCTAAAATTATGTTAATGGATATTTTAACATACTTCTAGACAATCCAACGTGAAATCAAACACGTAGATAGTATCATGAACATGATATAAATTTTGTCTTAACATGCTTGGAAATTTTGAAGCAAAAATTATTTTGCACAAAACTATGATTTTCATACCCAATCTAAAAGAAATATTATAGTTACTTTTGTAGTGAAAAAAAAAATCACTTGAAGATGTATTAACAAAAATATTCTCATAATTTAAAATTATATTAGTATTTATGCTCTAATATTAAACATCAATACACGTCTAAAGTAATTTTTTAATATATTCAAACAAAATTCATTATATTAAATCACTTTTTATGTAATATATTTCTATAAATAAATAATTCACTCAAGCACACATTTTCACTAAAATCAATTTTACAAAATTTGGTTTATTTAAAATCAAAATTTCCAGCTCGATAACTTCAAAATTTAATTTCATGTGGTTAAAAAAAATTGGTGTAGATAAAAAACCTTGACGGCAGTAAAATCGAAATATGACTTAGGCAGAAAGCAAAATTGAGAAATTGATAAGAATAAAGAAATTTTTGGGAGAAAACATTATTCTCATTTTACATTAACAAATTCTACAGAGAGATAAGAAAAAAAAAGTATGAGATATGGTGAATGATGAAATATAGAAAGATAAAAAAAATATTATACAAATATTGAGAGAGTGAGAAACAAAAAAATACATCATGTACCAAAAATAATAGCGTTACTTTTTCAAAAATGAATGTGCCAAAGTACATGCTAAGGTCACGAGGATCTTCAATATGGGCTTACGGCCCATACAAAACATTTTGACACATAAACCGAAGGACAGCAAAGAACACATTATAGTTAAGGCTCATTCCACTGTCTAACCCTATACGAAAAAAATATTTTTGTCAAAAAGGTAATATTATAAGAATTTGAACCTGTAATAACCTTCGAAGGAAATAATGAAAATACCTATTTGTCCTTTCTTTTAAGAAGGATGAAAACTTGATAATGGTAACTTTACGCACGGATTGTCACATTTTGTTTTCATGTTATTTAATTATTAATTTTTATAAATATTTTATTTACAATTTTCCCATCAAAGGTTAAGTGTAAAAAAAAAAAAAATTAAAGTACTGAAGTGATAGTGAGAATGTCTAGTTCAGGTACAGAATAATGATGTAAAAATTTCTATGTAGAAATTGGCACTATGAAAAATGCACGAAGGAATGAAATATGCATACACATGAACTAAAGCAAGATTAATAGATAATAAATCCTCGAGGACATCAATATTCAAAGCGATTTCTTTGAATCATGAGTGCTATAAAAAAAAATTATTTGTTTATCATTGTTTGGTAAGACAGAGATATAATGCTTTTGGACCTTTATATATGTCATATTTGCACTTATCTAGTTAACTTTATCATGGGGAACTTCTAGGCCCATGTTGATTGCAAGTTTCAAAATTGGCCTAGATGAATGATTTTAATTTGACATAATGACTTGAGTTGCATGAGCAACCACCGCACCACAAGCTGCTAAGAGTAAATTTTGATAACCAAAAGACTCAATTTTCATCCAACCACCAGAAAATTCATGGTAGACTCCGTGAATGAAACTTTAAATAGATTAAAAGAATTATTTTAAATGAGAAAGTTATATATATTTTTTATTAATATTTATAGTCTTTATTTTATAAAATCTAATAACGAATTATTTTTTTATGAATATAAAATATGAGTCTTAATAACTTTATTTTTGGATTGACATTGTTGAGAGGACGCATGGTACAATGTTATCGTATAACTTTATCTTTTATTTATATATATATAATATGTTATGGTTTGATTTCTAGGTTTATGTGCGTAAAAAAATATATCTTTTAAGAGAATTTATTTCTTTAAATAAATTTAGTACTTCAAAAACTTTTAGTTAAAAAAAAATCTTGCTAAAAATAAAGTGAATATACATGAAGGATAAAAGAGAGAAAATACATCTTTCATTAATATTATAGAATAATTTTACATTATTATTTAATTATAAATTATAATATTAAATTTATTAATTTTTACATTAATTATCTTAAAAATCATACCAATATTTTTTAATTGAAAGATTGTGCCAAAACTGTTTTACACTGAATGAATGAGTATTAAACTAAAATAAATTGTGTCAAAGTTGAGCAAGTACCAACGTAATCTATTCACTTTATAAATAGAAATTAAAAACATAAAAAAATATTACTAATATTAAATAATTAATCAGGAAGAATGGAGTATATTATGAATTTAGATTTTATGTATTGTAAGTATAATCAAGAAGAATGAAGTATAATAAAACAATTGTTGAAAGATCTTTTCAGAATCTATCGATCCAAGACACCATAAAAAAACACAATGGTTTGAAAGAAGGAATGAAAAATAAAAGAAAGAAAAAGATAGATAAATAAAGGGATAGCTAGTAAAATAAAATAATTATTTAGATTGACAAATAAAGAAATTAAAAAAACATTTATTTGTATGGGTTAAGAGTAAAGGTGTGATTATTTTGAAAAAAAATATTTTCATTTAGTATTTTTGATTTTCATAACAAAAACAATACACTATTTTTATTTGTTTTAAAAATGTTGTATATAAAAATTAATTTTTTTTACTGTTCTTAATTCATATAAATATTTTAAAGTAGAAAATAAAAATGGTAATAATATTTCGTAATAAAAATTAAAACAAAAAATCTTAACAAGGAAAAAAAAAAAGAATGTATATGTAAAAGACATTTTTATACTCCATTTATAAGGGCATCATCCATGCAACCAAAAATTAGATGAAATTAAACCAATTCAGTTCTGCCACATTAAATGAATGGCTGCCAAATGCAGATATGTTAAAATATTTTTTAAGTTAAACATGACTATTATGAGTCGTCCATGCATAATTAATTTTTAAAGTTTGTTTCATCAAATTATAGTATTTGATAAATAAGTATATTTCATAATTATAAGCTATAAACTAATTAAAATTCATTTTGTGATCTTATATTAAAAAAATGTTTATTTTCTTTCTTATTTTTGTGAGCATCCAAACCTTTGATTAGATATTCCATTTATTGTTTTTTTTTTTTTACTTCAATCAAAACAAACAATAATATACAATTGCTTTAGCAATTTATTTTAAAATTTCCATGATATTATTTTCAATGGCAAACAGTAAAGCGACCATAAATATAAAATCATTACTTTGTTATATTATTCCAATTTTCACATCAATCACAAAATTACAAATGCATAGTAGTTAAAGATGAGTCGAGGAGAAGGAAAAAATATATTGTGGCCGATCTCATCTAATCACAATTATTTTATTCTTATAATAGATATCTTAAAATACATACAATAATTTATAATTGAACAAAAATATAAACCTATTTTATAATATCCATGGATAGATAGATGATCATTAAATTAAAATAATTAAACATCAACCTGACATGTGAGTGAATGGGTATGATGGCCCAAAGCCAATATAAATATATGGTGCCAAAGAAATAAAAGCAAAATAAATGTCCTACATACAGATAGTATTGCATATGAATGGACATAGAATAGAATATCAATAATGCAAAACATAAAGATTGTACTCAACAATAGCATCCCCAGTGGTGGGTGAGAACCAGTGAGTTCTAAGTTGAGCATAACCCCTAGCAAATCGAAAAAGTCCACTTCCACCAATCACGGGCATCTCCCTCTCCTTGCTGTAAACAGGGTTCCTCCCTAATATGGTGATGGTGCTGCCGTTGTACTTCCCTTCCATGATCGCCAAATTCATAGCCATTAACAAGGTAATCTCACTCTGTGACGTCAAAGCATAGAACCCTTGTGCTTTTCCCACCAATTTCGAGTTCAATTGAGGTCCCAAAGTCAAAGGGTTCTCGATTATGTTCACCTTTCCAAAGCCCGTGCTTGACTTCTTCAAGGGTGATGAAACAACTTGTATGGAAGATGGCTTGGGACCACTCACCACGTCGTGCCAATAAAATCTGAATAAATAAATATATGTTATTTCTACACTATTTTATAATCAAGAGAGAAGTATACATGAAATGAAGATAAAAAAAAAAAAAGTTATTATATAAATTATTGTATGAATAACCTAACTCAACTTGAAATGGGTTAATTTTTCTTGCATTTCGTCCAAATCCAACATTTTGCGATCTAACGTGCGCACGAAATCATCGGTGTCATGGGCTGTGGTGGCTATGTTGGGAGTGAAGAGTAGGCAGAAGATGAGGAATTGGGTGAACATGGTTGGTGGTGGAGGAAGGGTACTCCTATGTTGATGAGTCACAAGAAGAATGAGTTGTGGAATATTAATTGTTGGAAATGGAAACACACAAGTCCTTATATTGGCACACCAACCTAACTAGGTAGGAACCAGTGTACTCACAGTGGGTGGCATAATAATGAATCACTGGACACTTCTATGTAACAACATGGTTTCTATTCTGTTTTTCAGGGTAAAAGTTCTTTGAGGTTGGATTGTTTTCAAAGTAAGCAAGTTCTGTCTTTTGTTTTAGATTTTAATGAGTTAAAATCATAATATACTGTAAATTAAGTGAAGCATAAACGCACCTTTATATGTTATTTATTTTAGAGATTTTAATTATTATAAGAATTTTACACAATCATCCTGGTCCTAACTTTTAAAGTAAGTATAACAAATTTTAACTTATATAAAAAAGTTATTATTGAATCAAAGTATAAAATAATTTTCAATGAGAGTGCATTTTAATTAAATTTTTTATTTTAATGTCATCCCATTTTTTTTCTAAAAAACACTTTGTTTAATTTTATTTCACTTATGAAAGTAATCTAAACTGCCAAGTTATACTTCTAATAAAGTTAGATAGATTCTTGATTTCTTACTACTTGCTCTACATTCTAGAGAAATCATTTACATTTCCAATTCTAATTGTAATTCTCCTTATTTTGTTTTATATGAAGCTTATTTTTATATTTTATATTTTTTGTCATAATAATTTGTGATATATTTAATAGAGGTTAAATTTATTTTTATATTTTTAATTATTTATTTTCTTAAATGATGATATTAAATTCATAAGACTAAGAATACTTTTTTTTTTGGTAATTAATTGTATTAATCTTTTATCTTCTCTTTCACTTGATCACTTTCTCTTCCAATTCATGCCACTATATCCACGACCTCTCTTAAATAATTAAATTATTTTTTCTTCAAGTTCTCCTTATTTTTTATTATTTCAATTTATAACAGCATCTTTTGGTTTTCTTAGACATTGATACGAGTGTAACAAAAAAATAACAATGATTTGAGTAATAAAGTAAGATAAACTCTTACTATTTATTCCACGTATTACATTCTTGTGAAATTATTATTTATATGATTCTTGTAATTCTTCCTCTTTTGTTTTTTATGAACTTGCTTTCTTATTTTCTATTTTTATCATAATAGTTTATAATCTATTTAATGAAGGTTCAATTTATTTTTATATATTTAATTATTTATTTATGATAAAAATTTATATTAAATTCATAAGACTAAGAATATATTTTCGTACTTTTCTATGTTAACTTATGATTTCTTTCACTTGATCACTCTTTCTTCTAATAAAAAAATGGTACATGTATAAATTAAAAAAAAACGAAATTATATTTTCACGGTTGAAATTTATTATGCTCTGAAATAAAATAAATGAATTAAAACATAAAATAAAATAAAATCTATATGAAATCTTATTTTTTTATGGGAATATATGAAATCATTTTTCTTATTTTGAATTGATGCATATTACTTTCATGGAGAAATAATATATAATTATATTTATATATATTGCAATTTTTTATAACAAGGTATAATAGGTACTCTAACTGCATAAACAAAAGTTTTACAAGGTAAATTTAAAAGAATACAAATTAAAAAGAGATAAACTACAAAATTAATATACCAATAAAGGAAAAACATTAAACACTATTCATCTGGCATTAAATGGTTTAGATCTAACTTTTATAAAATCTAAAGTATCATTAAAATTAAAAAGAACATCTTAAACACTATTTTATAAATAAAGTGTCATTAAAATTAAAAGTAACATCTTGAAACACTTATTATGCATAATTTTAATGTTTATGTGCAGTTCTAGTTATTAAAAAATTAATAGTGAATTTAAACAATTACATGACATTGGACTTTGATTATTTATTAACATGTCAGAATTGCTTTAAATATAAATTTCTTTAATTTTTTTCTAGAACACACCAAAAGTTCAAAGCCAAAACAATTTTCAAGTACTTATAAAATAAGTTTGAAATATTTATTGTTAAAAATAATAATTAATATCTTTAGAAGATTGTAAACTTACTAAAAAAATAAGTAATTTCTTTTAGAAAATTATTTTATATACAATACCAAAATTCAAATTCCTATTATTTTAATTAAAAAATACAAGTAATTATTACTTTAGTTGCGTCAACTCAACTGTAGTTTTATTTGCATTGGTTTCTTCAATTCAAAGAAAAAGTGACTCATATATAACTATCTTACGAACCCAAAAAGTTCTTTAATCATTGCCTCAATTTTCCACAACTTTTTAATCATTTTGACGCGTACGTTACAAACGCGTTATACACAACTTAAGTGTAAGTTAATAATTACGATAGAGTTGATATGCGCTAATAAAGATTTTATAGTTTCTCTCCTTAATAACCGTTGTACATTAGTTTTGTTTTGTTACTTAATATTCAACAGGAACATATTGTAATTATATATAATTACTCTGTTACCAATGAAATTTCATTCCGATAATTTATGTACTATCTCGATCTATATGGCATCCAGAGATTGAAAGATTATTCTACACTCAGCACCTTCATAATTTTGGTTTGATCTCGTTTGCAGATTGAATTCACTGTAGTTACAGTTTTTACATATTCTGCAGTTAATAAATCAAAATCATTCTATTTCAGAAAAACACGCAACTTTATAGCTGACGGGTGCAAATTACAACACTCGTCGTATATTTACAATGGTTAATAAATCACAATCACTAGGATGTATTTTTTTATTTAGTCAGAAAAAATTGAAAAAAATAAAGAGAAAAATTAACTTTTAAAAATAAAATTTAAAATTTTCTATTTTTTTACAATTCAAAATTTAAATTCTTCTCTATTCACTTTCTTTCATTTGTTTCAGACACATCCTTGAAGCTGTGCCATGTCGTAGCTCTGTCAAGAGCACTTGGACTCATTTGATTCAATCTCCAAACCTAACGAATCTGATCCACAATTGCTCAATCCAGCAGTTATATTTTCACATATTTAATTTTATAATGTCATTTTTTTACATTTTAATTTTCACGTGATCTTAATTTTTATATTTATTTATCAGATACTTATTATATTTTTATTTTCTTTCTATTTTCCTCTCATGATGTAAATATTTTATTATAAATAAATTCATTTTCCTTTTATAATGAAAAAGATAATAGAAAATTCTAATACACTCTTTATATTCTTTTTTATTAAAATTTTAATATTTTTGTTGTTTTGATTTGATTATTATTTTATAATATTAATAAATAACTAATTTTTTTTAATTTCATCTTTAAAAATTAATTAATATTTATTTTCAGAGAAGTTAATTAATACAAATGATAATTTCCATAAAAATTATAATATAATTAAATAAGATAAAATAAGATATGTATTAATAATGTAAAATATTTATATATTATTAGTTATTTACAAATGATTGTATATAGGAAATTATTACCGTACATATTTAATAAACTCTATTAATTATGTTTTATTTTTATTTTATAACTTTAACAATAAAACAGAAGGAGTAAATTTTTATGTTTTCAGTTTTCACTGAATTTTAGAGTCAAAATTCAGAACTCCATGTGATCAGAAGCAAATCTGTCGAGAAAGTCACAAAGGTGGAAAAGACACTTCACATGAAAGGGATAAATGGTTGAAAATGAATTGTTACTTTCAACAAAATTAACATATATATAGGGAAAGGGCAATCACCAACGTCTTGTCTAATTTAAAGAAAAAGTGAGTATAAGGAAAAGAGAAATAAAAAATATATAATAAGAAGGAAGAAAAAAATATAAAATAAATGTGTGATAAAGTAAGTATAAAAAATTAAAATCCAATAAAAATAAAAGTTGACTTACATCACATAACTATTAAAGAGGGGTTATTCTTAAACAATTTGATAAATGTTATATATATACAGTAAATTATAATATATATTTTTGTGTTTATT
This sequence comes from Mucuna pruriens, assembly GCA_025330945.1. NCBI lineage: Eukaryota > Viridiplantae > Streptophyta > Magnoliopsida > Fabales > Fabaceae > Mucuna > Mucuna pruriens. The sequence continues at coordinate 4,693,978 of JAENHJ010000525.1, read as the reverse complement.
TCTTTTTATTTCAATATTTATTACATGTTAAACTTCTTTCTTTTTGTTATATAATTATTGTATAATTTATTATATAAATAATATTTCTCTTTTGAAAATAGAGGTGGCCAATCTTATGAATGAAACTGATTTCATTTTCCTATGTCTTATTTGGATGATTGGATGCTTTAAGTTCAATCAAATTTCAAGTGTAAAAAACATTAAACTACCGTTGATAAATAAATAAAAGTATTTATTTAACCCTCTTTATTTTAACCATATTTACTAATAATTAAAACTGATATTTACACATCAAACACATGATAAATTATTCACATTTTATATTTCATTCTACATATTACAAATTTTATTAGAAATTTTATTAGAAGTGCTCGATTTTTATCAAAAGCTTGTGATTTAGTTTTTGATGGATCAAGTAGGGAAAAATAATTCTTAATTGTTGGTTAAAAAAAAACAGCGAATTTACTAGGGCGAACTATAATAAGAGTTCGATGTTATTTTGTTAATAAAAAATGACTCGATAGTATGTTAATGAATTTGTATATTACAGAAATACAATTTCAAAAGTTCAAGGACTTGAAAACGTAACAAAAGATGGAGAGATTCCATTATTTTTCAAAAAGGGATGCTACTATATTGAAAAGACAATTAGATTTTATTTGGAAACATATCTTGACAGCATTAAATATATGACGGGGCTACGTGATATTGTAATAATTGTTAATCAACAAGAAGAATATACGACTCTTCAAGAATTTATAACTTTGGAAATTCCAATAATTTGTTTAATCGACACAAATTGTGACCTGGATCTCGTCGATGTCTTGATTCCAACTAATGATGATGCTATAGCCTCAATTTGATTAATTCTTAACAAATTAATATTTGTAATTTGTGGGGATCGTTCTAGCTATATACGAAATTCTTGATTAATAATAAGATAAATAAATTATTTGATTTGGTCGGAGGGATTCATAGATTTATGAAATCGGTTACTATACTAGTAATAAATTACACAAAAAATCAAAATATAAAAAGAACAAACGAAAATTCTATGTGATTAGTCGCGGTATTCAAGATAAAAAATGAAAGTAGACAAATAAAAAAGGAAAGGAGATATTTGAATTAAAATAATTCCCTTTTCAAGTTCTTATTTTTTTAGAGGGCAGGGCAATATGAATGTTTTATTATGTTCTATCAATACATTAAAAAGATTATACAATATAGCTGCTGAGGAAGTAGGTCAACATTTTTATTGCCAAATAGGGAATTTCCAAGTGCATGCACAAGTACTTATTACTTCTTGGGTTGTAATTGCTATCTTATTAGTTTCAGCCATTCTACTTATTTGAATTCTTCAAACCATTCCCACTTTCAGTCATAATTTCATTCAATATGTTTTTGAATTCATTCGAGATGTGAGCAAAACTTATTAGAGAAGAATATGGTCCGTGGGTTTCATTTATTGGAACTATGTTTATATTCATTTTTGTTTCTAATTGGTCAGAGACTCTTTTTCCTTGGAAAATCATACAATTATCTCATGAGGAGTTAGCTACACCTACAAATGATATAAATACTATTGTTGCATTAGCTTTACTTACGTCAGTTGCATATTTCTATGCGGGTCTTTCAAAAAAAGGATTAGCTTATTTTAGTAAATACATTCAACCAACTCCAATCCTTTTACCGATTAACATCTTAGAAGATTTCACAAAATCCTTATCACTTAGTTTTCGACTTTTCATAAATATATTAGCTAATGAATTAGTAGTTGTTGTTCTTGTTTGTTTAGTACCTTTAGTAGTTCTTATACCTGTCATGTTTCTTGGATTATTTACAAGTGGTATTTACAAGTGGTATTTCAAGCTCTAATTTTTGCTACTTTAGCTGCCACTTATATATGTGAATCTATGGAAGTCATCATTGACTAATTTTTTCAAAAAAATAGTATTTTTCGTTTAGCTTGCCACACATATACAATGACTCAAGATAATCTACTTAGGAAACATCAATAAATATATAGAAAGAAATTTTGAAAATTTGCAAAATAATAATAAATAAAAAGGATTATCCCCTTAAAAAAAAGATGTAATAAGGTATAAAATAAATATATAATTTATAGTAAAATATAAAGGATCATCGAAGAATTGTAGAAAAAATAGCAAAAATATCTTTTAAATAGATTTTTTCCCATTTTTCCTAAAAATACTTTTTGTTTTACCAATTTCAATTTTCCTCTAATAAATAATATTTTTTCTTGTTATATTTTGTTTTATTTATTTTATTGAACTTTAACATAATAAATACTATTTTTATTTATTATTATTGTATTCTTTAATATTATTATATATATAATTCTTTACTATTATTATATATATAACTATATATAATTATTATTATATATTAGAATTAGATATTAGAAATCTAAAATTATTATTAAAAATATATAATTAATAGCTATAATTATCTATGATATTTGCGTTTAGGAGATATGATAAAAAGATACTATATAGATTGATCAAAATATAATTAAAAAAATTACATTTAGATCATTATTTTTCTATACTTCTATAGCAACAATAATTAAATCTAACTAATTAATTTAGATTGATTGTATCCATATGTGATAATAAAAGAGAGACTTTAAAAAAAATAATATAAAAAAATAGAGTAAGAGTGAGGGGTCAAACTGGGTGTATATAATCTAATCAATATAAAACAAGTCTTTCTTTGTTTTAGAGGTTCTAAAGAATAATTTTCGAATTCGATTGAATCTAAAACACAAATAGTTGGTTTCCAACGTGTAAGAAACTCATGTATATGTGATATTATATATGAACTAACCATATATTTTAAATAATTAATATTTTATATCTAAAATTACCTTGTCAATACCCTAAATTTCTATAGGGATTAAAAAAAACAAAGTCCCTCTGTTTCATCTCTAATTATGAATTGAATATTCAATGACTAAAGAAATTAAAAAAAAATTAAAGAATTCAAAGAATGATTCAAAATTTAAGGTAAAATAAGAACAAAGGTTATACATATTCATAAAAAAAACTACTTGGGTAGAAACGAAAAAAGAAACCTTGAAGTAATTCGTATAGTTCAATAACTATTATTATTTCAATTAGGAATCCTTCTTAATTTCTTTAACAGATTAAATCTTGATAGTTGAATAATTAAGTCATGATTTATTAGTTGATTATATCATTAACTATTTCTTTATTTTATATTTAGGTTACAAGGAACTTATTATGAATTCAATTATTTCTGTTGCTTCCGTTATTGCTGCTGGATTGGTCGTAGGACTTGCTTCTATTGGACCAAGAGTTCGTCAAGGCACCGCTGCCGGGCAAGCTGTAAAAGAGATTGCATGACAACCAGAGGTAGAGGAAAAAATAAGGGGTGCTTTATAGAAGCTTTAACAATTTATGGACTAGTTGTAGCAGTAGCGTTTTTATTTGCTAATCCTTTTGTTTAATCTAAAAAACAAAAAAATAGAAAAAACAAAAAAAATACATATCCTTTTTTTGTGGACTTGCTTTGCCGGTCTTGTTTTTTTGAATTATATTACAATTTCACTCCTACAGTTGCTTATTCATTCAGACAAGAACACAGGGGAAGGACCAATTGAAGGGTGCAAAAATTGAAGGGTGCAAAATTCACATATTGATTCGCATTCTTTCTTCGTTTTTTTAGTCTAATAAACCCCTTTTTAAGAAAAATTTTTGAAAGTGTTAAATTAAAACTAGAGAGATAATCATAATCCAAAAGCCAACTAAGATAATCATAATAAAATAGTTATTTACATTGCAATACTCATTTTGATGTCACATCCTATTAAAACATAAAAATTCAAAAGGAAGAAAAAAAAATGAGATGAGTACAAAAAGAGTCTGACTCACTTTTCTTACTCCTGCTTTACATCACCTACAATTGACAATTAGCCCTAGAAAACAATATAGGCACAAACACAAGAAAGTGAAAATATATCTCACTACAAGTTTGTGATATGAATGCAAAAGCTAGATAAAAGCACACAAAAAGCACACAAAATGCACCATACTATATCAACTACAAAAACACTTTCACAAATATATGCTATGACAATGATACATTGCTTGTTACTACTCTAAATGCAATGTGGTACCAATTCTAATTCAAGAAGTGGTCTAAGAGAAACATTGTTCAACCCTTTATGATTGGTCATACTACTCAAATGATATCGAATGATAATACATCAAGTACTACTTGACTTGCATTGTCTCTTTCTAGCATGTGAGATTAGTCACAATTAGGGTTAAAAATGAGTTGAGTTGAGTCAAACCAAGTAAAAAGTCTCTTGATACAAAATTACTTATACCAAGTCAAACAATGGTTGAATCAATTTGTGCAAACCAAGGTTGTCCATATTCCCTAAGAATAAAATGCAAGAGTGGAAATCTTATCCAAGCTTGCCAATACTAAAACTTGAAAAGTAATAAAATAATCATTTATGAAGAAATCTTGCACCCTAGTGTGGTCATGGAGATTGAAATAGAGGAAATTTGGATGATCATGGTTAAAGCCTACTTGATAGAAGGAAAACTCACCAAGAACAAAACAAAAGCTTAGAAACTATAATAAAAAGTTGTGTAGAACATGATGATTATTGATGCACAACTTTATAAAAGAAGATTTTATTCATTGCTCTCAAGTGCTTAATGCCAACAAAAATGAAATATGTGTTACTAGAACTACATTAAAAGAATTTACATGTATCACCTCTAAGGAAAATCCTTAATAAGGATGTATTAAATTAATAAAAAAAAGAGTTCAAAATCATAAAATTATTATTGTTTAATTTAAATTTAAAAGTTAAAATATTATAACGAATCTTTTAAAAGATAAAGAATTAAAATAAAATTTCACAAAAAAATAAGGACAAAAAATATATTTTAGCATAAATAAATCATTAAATATAAATATATTGAGTTATTAATGAGGTTGATTTAGTAAATTTTTGTAGAAATACTATATTAAAGGAATTGGATGCTTATGAGATGCTCATTAAAAAAAATAAAAATGAATAATATATTTAAGAAGAATCCACTTAGGAATATAAAAAAGTAATCATAAATTAAAAATATTCTAAAGAAAGTAACTTCCTTGAAAGATATTCCTAGAGTAGTTTAATAAATAATTATAACTTTATTTTTCTACTTTCTAAATACTATACTTTATATCTCTTACTAAAAAAGTATTAATAAGAATATATTTTCTTTGATTAAAATAAATGAAAAGAAGAAAAATAACTTTTTAAAAAACTCTCTTAATATTTTTTCTTTGTTCAAGGCACAAACTAAAGGGGGTTTATGTTTTGCGCTGTAACCGTTAACTTTACACCATTTTCATAAGCCGCTCCTTCCATTGGAAGCTTTGTTCCGCCTTTCAGTCTTGGCGACCCTCTGTTACTCTCTCCCATCATCAGAGCATCTCTCGTTGTTCTCTCACTTTCTCTGTTTATCGTTCGCTTTGCGTGTGCCACAAAAAAAATGTACGGTTCTAAAATGCGCACACACACACTTTTTTTCCCTCCCAGTTCTTGATTATAACCAGCGAAAGGTTTTGGTTTGGTTTTGAATTTTCCATGCCGTTTTACAGTTTTGGGGTGTTGGGATAAATTCCATTTCATCAATTTTGGAATTTTGAACTGGGTTTGTTCTATTATTCTTTGTTTTGTCCCCACTTGCATGCTATTGGGCAGTGAGTGCCACTTGTGATGTTTTGATACAATGGTGAATTTTCTAAACACGAGAGTTTGTACTGTTGAACTGTTCAAGTTTTGGTTTTTCATGGTTCTTGTGAATTGGAAATTTGGAATGTGGTCCAGGGTCGTTTTGCTGTTCTGGACAAAATGCTTCCTTTGTAAGTTTTCATTGTGGCATTGACTTTTAAGCTAAATTTTTGGTTCTTTTATTTATTAAGTTTGTTCAGATGTTGGATTGAGTTGCATTCAACTTTTACAATTGCATTTGTTTGAAATGTATGTATGTTGGTTGTGAATAAGCTATCAATCTTTTCAATAACTGAAAAAGAAAACCGATTTTCATTATCCAAACTTCGAATTCTTTTGTCTCTGGAGATGCTTACTCGGTATATTGATAACTTACAATTCTTAATGCTTTAATTTTGTCATGGATTGTAAATGAAATAACCTTTCTCCACTTATGCCAGGGCGGGGACATGGAAGAAAACACAAACTTCTCAGTTCAGTGGGACTCAACCTTTCTCTCCAAATTTAGCGGTCAATATATGTGGCAGAAATTTGAGGAAGAATCAACTTGGTGGTGTCATCTTTGGATGTAAGAACGCCACAATAAAAGAATGTCTATCTAAACAACTTTTTGGTCAGTTCTTCTCTTTTTTCTTTTCATTATTTTAAAATGTAGCGTGAGATAGCTGTTAGTATGAGTCCAAAAACACTAACATGACATTATATTGTTTTAAAAATGGTCCGCAATTTCAAAGGTTTTTTTTTACTCACCACATCACATTAGCCACATTTTTTGGCGATTTCCCGCAATGTCAAGGATTGCGGCAAATAGCAACCACAACTGCAATTTAAAACCATTCATGATATTCAGCATTTTGAAATGAACAATGTGTTGTACTTATTGGAAGTCTCTGCTCTACATGACATGGAAACACTAATCTTCTCACAAACATAGTTCTTAAAATTTGTATTATTTACATATGGTAATCAGTACTGCCAGTGAAGATGAGGATTGTAATATCTAGTTCATGGAAACTTTCATCTGTTTTGAACAGGCTTACCAGCTCAGCACTTCTCTTATGTGAAGAATATTGATCCAGGGTTGCCTCTGTTTCTGTTTAATTACAGTGACAGAAAGCTTCATGGAATTTTTGAGGCAGCTAGCAGTGGGAAAATGTTTATAGACCCCTATGGATGGACTACTGATGGCTCAGAGAGAACACAATATCCTGCACAGGTATATCACTCACTCGTAGTCTATGCTGAAATGGTTCTATTCAAGACAATTGTGGTTATGATTCAAGAAAAAGGCCTTTATTCTCATACTTTTTTATTAATGTTTAAGGTGCAAATTTGTGTTCGACTTCAGTGCCAGCCACTGTCTGAAGAGAAATTTAAACAAGTAATGGCAGACAACTACTACACTCATAACCATTTCTGGTTTGAGCTAGACCATGGACAAACAAGCAAACTTATTTCGTTACTATCATCTGGAGCAATTGACTCCGGTAATTCTGTCCCACTGAAGTGGATAAATGTATCTCGATCTCTTGCATCACATGAAACTCTGTGGGAAGGTGAAACGTCTAAAATACGTGAATTAGAGACAGAGCATTCTATTCCCTCAAGTACAATATCAGATTCAACTGAAAATGATTTTTCTTTAGATGGATACATCCAGCCATTAGATTCTAGTGAGGTTGAGAAGGATGTGAAAGAGGATGAGAAGAACAGCATATTTATGAAACTAAAGGAATTAACTCTTAACTGTGAAAGTCAAGATCTCTCTTTGGCAAATAATGTTAATGATACTCCTGATATGAATAACAAAGATAAGGGTTATACAGAGGCGTTGGGTGGTTTAGATAAGAAGGAAGAGAGTTCTGATCCTCGATTTGAGTATCAATACAGCATAGCTCAGGTGGTTGAGGATGTTTGATCGAAAGCATTAAATGTGATATGTTAATTTTGTTTGCAAGCAACTAACTTTTAATGTATTTATAGTTGGTTCAAGAGGTCAAAGAATTAACAAATTTCAAGAAAATACAAACAGAGAGGAACTGCTACCTGGAGCAGAAGCTGGTACTCTTTACTATGTTGTAGATTCTATCTGAAATTTATCATATTTCTCAATTGTTTCTCCATCCCCAACATCTTTAAGCATATTTCTGGCATGCATTAAAACGTATAAGGTTATCATAGAACTTGACCAAGTATGTGGAGTTTCTCAATCTACCATGTTTATAAATTCTTGTTAAGTAATTATTCCCATATGTAATTATTAACTTCTGCTACTGTTTGAAGTCCCCAAATATGTAGATCACCTGCTGGTATGCTTGTTTTTTCTCATTACACTCTCTTTGCAGATTTGAAATTTCCTTTTTAATTAACTCATTTTCACAAAGTTGTGGTTCTACTGCAGATATGCAGTGGGAGAGTGAAATAATTATAACAAGTTGAGTCCAACAATTTAAATATAGAGAGATTCACTTTTTCTTTTGGTTCTATTAGAATCCAATTGTATGGTATGAAACTTGAGTCTCACATTGGATTTGGGATTCTAGATTCTAGTGAGATTTATATAAGGCCTTGGGGTCTTCAATTGCAACAACTAGCTTTTGTGGTGTGGTTTTTCCAAGGTGTTAATCAATTGGTATCGAAGCCTTTCACCGTGTCTCTACTGCAAATGAGTGGCACAATTGGTGATGCCATAATTGCATTGTTTGCCTCGAACTAGTCAAAGGGCTAATGCACAACAAACTCACATCGGTGTCGAGATGGCAGAGTGTGGTAGGATGTTAGAATCTAATTGCAAGGTATGGGAGTTGAGTCCCATACCTTGGGCTCTCCAACTAGCTTTTGTGGCATGGTTGTTCCAAGGTTCTTATCAGGTTCTTTCTTTCCCACTACATCTATGCAATGACCACTGAAGATCCAAACCTGGAGTTTCTTCCTCCTAAGTTTGAGAACACGTAATCTAATGTAATTTAAAAGTCTTTAGAAAGTAAACTGAAGATAATATAAGTTGAAACTTCGAAGTATTAATGTATGGCTGGATGGCTGGATAAACGAAGAAAAATTAAGAACAGAAGGTACTTGAAGAATGGCTAAGAAGCTTGCATTGATTATTTGAGAAGCTCTATAATAAGTAAAGGCCCAAAAAGTATAAATGGCTGCAATTAAATGTGGGTTGGAGATAATTTGAGTAAATTTATCTGAGTGATATTGAAGTCAGAACAATCTTTTGGAAGTAATTTTGGTATCTTTAACTGCACTCATTTTCTATTTTCATAACATATATGATAAAGCCTCCTCCCATATCAATATTGACTTATTTTTTCCTTGCCATTCAGATTGATGCAGAAATGGAAATTCAGCATCTAAAAGATCGTTGTACACTTTTAGAATCCACATGTAATACTCCTAATCGTCTGACACCTGTTGAGAAGACAGTAATGAAGTTGAATGCTGAGCTGCATTTAGATCCCAAAGATTCATTATTTTTAATAGGAGGCTTTGATGGAAAATCATGGTTAGCAACCATGGATTTGTATTGTACTTCTCAGAATGTGATCAAATCTCTTAAGCCTATGAGCTCAGTTCGTTCATATGCTTCAGTTGTGCGGTTGAATGGTGAAATTTATATTTTTGGTGGTGGAAATGGTTATGTTTGGTATGACACAGGTATGAGATCTAGCTGTGCTTTTCAAATAATTATATTTTGGAATGAGATGAAGTTTTGTCAACCCTTTTAACTTCTATCTGTGTAGTTGAAGCATACAATCCAGTTAACGACAACTGGACATTGTGCCCCTCTTTGAACCAGAAGAAAGGAAGCTTGTCTGGAGCTGCTTTGAACGACAAAATATTTGCTGTTGGTGGTGGGAATGGAGTCGACTGCTTTTCAGATGTGGAGATGCTTGATTTAGATATTGGGCGGTGGATCCCTACACGCTCGATGCTAGACAAGGTAAAATTGGACAATCAAATGATCAATATTTCAGGTCTTGACTGAGATTTGAGAGGTATAATTATAGGTAATTATAGCTTATATCATGATGTATTCCGTATGTTTGCATCAAGTATTGTAATCGCCCCTATGCCTTTAATACTTGTACCTATTAGTCAATTCTAGGATGTGAAGTCAGAGCTATGCCTCACCAGAGTCTTGTCTTCTCACATGGCAGAATAAATTAAGTAATTATTTAGATCATTTATTTGAAAAGCATACAAACTGTTTAACATATTGCTTGAATGCTCTTTTATATGTCCAGAGATTTGCTCTTGCTGCAGCGGAACTCAATGGTGTCATTTATGCCACTGGCGGATTTGATGGAAATGATTACTTAAGGTAATATCATAACTTGATTTTGGTTCAATTTATTTACATCATTAGTTGAAACTCATCATGCAAACATTGTTGATCTAGACTATGATTTTTTTTTGTTGATATAACAGTATGCTATTTTATATTTATACCTATGTGAATGACATGACACTTCTACGTAACTGCAGGTCTGCCGAAAGATTTGATCCCAGGGAACATTCTTGGACCAAAATACCAAACATGAATGTAAAGCGAGGCTGCCATTCATTAGTTGTTCTAAATGAAAAATTGTGAGTTCAACATCTTTCTTCTCCTTTTATTGCCTTCAATATTCATTTTATTGATGAAATAGTAATTAAACATGCACAAGTGTGCTGTGAGTGTTTTGCAATGTGGTGTTGCTCTTGATAGTGCCAACTTAATGCTGTTCAGATTACACCCCTACTTAAAGTTACTCAATAAATTTTACAAATATAAATCTGTTTTCTAGAACCATTAGGTGATTGTTTGGAAAGTTCTCAACTTATCCTTCAAATAATTTTGGACAAAATTGTGTAGTCATTAAGGGTGAAATTCTATAGATAAATTACTTCTATTGTAACCATAGACCTAACTTTCTTGTTCTGAATTTTTCTGTTCTTGACTGAGACATGCTATACATTGCATAGGTATGCGCTTGGTGGCTTTGATGGAGACAAAATGGTTCCAAGTATTGAAGTGTTTGATCCTCGTCTTGGAGCATGGACATTGGGGGAAGCAATGAATCATCCTAGGGGGTATTCTGCTGCTGTAGTTGTCAAGGAATCCATTTATATGATTGGAGGAGTTAAAGTTGGTGAGAACATTGTAGATACAGTAAGTAAATCTATTAATACTAATCTTTTGTCTTTGAAGATACATTTAGGACTAGCCGTATATTATACTTTATCTAAATATGCATTACAGGTTGAGATTTATAAAGAAGGTGAGGGATGGCAGGAAGCTTGCACAACAGCAGCTGTTAAAAGGTGTTTCTTGTCAGCTATTGCTTGCAGTCATGAGTGAACGAAGGTTCTTCAGGAGTCATGTAGACGCAATTTTTGTAAAGTCATAGGATAAGTACATAGTTTTTGCGTGACTTCTTCCAATGCTTCTTTTCAGGGTCAGTTTCACAGACCAAATGCCATGTTTTGCTGAATTTGTGTGCATAAAAAAGATTTAATAGGACATTAACATTGTATATGAATTGCTTGGTTATTCCTACAGACTATGGTGACCACTTTTCACGTTTAATCAACTTTGTTAGCTTTAACATGTGTTTAAATTGTTCATTAAATGTATAGATAAAGAAGTATTTTAACGTGTTTTTTTATAGGATAAATGTTTATTTTATATAATTAAAATTTATAAAAAATGAATATTTTAAATATAAAAATTATATTATAATTAAAATTTGTAAAAAAATAATATATAAAATTGTGATATAAGGTTACTTTTAATTATTAACAGTTTTAAAAATTAATTTAGAAATAAAAATAGAAAAAATAAATTTAAAAGTATATATTGTTAAAAAGATAAAAATTCAAATGGATAAGAAGCAAAAAAATGTCTACTATACAATGTAGTTACAAATCTAAAACTCTAGTGGACAATTTGTCAATATTCATGATTAACAATACATTAGTTTAGAATTGGCTACTGCTACCCATTAACAATAGCCAACAAATAAGAATCCAACTGTGGAACAAAACTAGGACACCACAAGAATCATTCACAAATAATTGCTGGCATTGGATGAAGACGACACCGCCAATTCTCAAACATTTGGTCAATTGTGCAGTAATCAAGTTGAAAATCCAGAATAGCAATGTTCAGCGACTGAATCCAAGATTTCTGATTCCCAAGATCAAGCGAAACAATCAACAATTCACCAAATGTAATATCCAATTAAGAGAGCTATTTAGATACTATGATGAAAGATTGAAACGACTTGCTCACGCACAAGAGATTTAACAGCAAGCCATGACAGAATTTCTATCACCAGATCGTCGCACACGTATATTGCTTCTCTCATCTTGTTTTGCTACTGCTTATGGCTTTCAGAGCCAACAAACACAAAATATCATATCATTTCTAAATTACAGAAGATTACCGTATCACCCATTTTAGAGGAGCTTTATTTAGATTTAGTTTTAGTATTTTTTTCAAAAATTTTCTTTTGCTTTTATTTATCTTTTTTTTCTATGGGGATTTGTTTTACTTATCATACTTTAAATTTTTAGAATAAAATTAAATTTAAATATATTTATAAGCACTAATAACATAAGTGTTTAATTTCATCTGCCAATAGAATAATTTTTTTGCAGTTGAAGGGTGATGCACTGGTTATTTCTAAATTAGAGAAATTTTCGAGATTAGAATAGATTATAGGGCGAACATTAGAGATTACCATGTTACCAATTTTAGAGGAGCTTCATTCAAATATGAATAGATTTAATTTTAGTAATTTTTTCAAAAAATTTCTTTTGGTTTTACTTATATTTTTTTGGTGGGAATTTGTTTTATTTATCATACTTTTAATTTTTTTAGAATAAAATTAAATTTAAATGTATTTATAAGCACTAATAACATAGAATTTAATTTCAATTACTAATATTATAACTAGTTTAACCATTAGGTGAATCACCAATTTAGTTTTTAAAATTGTAATAAATTATCAAATTAATCCTTAAAATTAATAAAGCAGTAAAATAGTTCATGAATTTGTACATTTCAATCAATTTAATCCATTAAATTATAGAAAATGATTAAATTGGTATTTGAAATCAATTTAATTCTTGAAATTATAATAATGAATGAAATTAGTTCCTAAAACTAATTAATTGCAATTTTTACCACCTAAACTTTAAAATCATAAATTTTTCATTGATTTTTTTCACATATCAACTCTAAGTATATATAATTTTACAAAATTTATCTCCTACTTTTAAATTTTTGTCTATTTTGCTTCCATAAATGCAATTAAGCAATTAGAAAGCAGTAAAAGTGTTAGATTTAATACTTAAACTCATGATTTCTCCTCCTCCTCCATAACTACTAGAGTCACTGAATCATTCAGCATATTTTGTTAATTGCATTTTTGATCTCCTAATTATATTATGAAAATATTAAAGATTGAGATAATAAATTTATTTATTAAATATTTTTATTTTAATTATACATATTTATTTATTCAATTAAAAAATTATTTATACATATTTTACTCATTTATTTGAAGGATAGTTATTCACAAAAAATATTTTAACAAATAAATTTATAAGATATTGTATCATTTAGCTAATAATTAATTTTATATGGTTTAATAAATAAATTTGTATGTTTTATAAATTTAAATATTTAAAAATAAATTTATAAGATATTTTATAATTTAAATAATAATTAATTTTATATGGTTTAATAAATAAATTTTTATGTTTTATAAATTTAAATATTTTTCATATAATAAATACATACACTAAGGAAAACAAAAGTACAATTAACATGTTTTATATTTAAACTAAACAAGTCAAATGGTTTAATAGTTTTTGTGATTATAAAGAACAAATGAGTCAAAAGTTCAAATTTTAACTCCAACACTTCTACTCTATTTTAGGTGTGAAATTATATAAGTGGAAAATTTTGTAAAAATTTAAAATTATGAGACAAAAAGTGTAATAAAATTTTTTAATTTTAGGGATCAATTTAGTTGAGCATTATCATTTCAATTACTAAACTGATTGATAATTTACAATTTCAAAGATTATTTTTTCATTTCATTTATTTAAAGGATTGATCGTTCCTTATAATTTAAGGGACCAAAATGATTGATAATGTACCATTTAAAAGACTAATTGACTAGTTTATTAATTTTGGGAACCAAACTTGTTCTGTTTTCAAGTACAAGTCCAAAGAACAACTTATCTTCTCTCTGTCTCGGAAGGTCGCTTTTATAGTTTCTCATGGGTCACCGCATTAATGTCCTTTAAGGCCATAACAGAATAATAATGATATCCTTTAAAGCAATAAAGGAAGAATAATGTATATGCGTGTAAATTGGGGCCTTAATTATCATAATTTCACATGTTGGAACGTTTTTCTGTGCATTTACTCCTCATGAATGACTCCCTTTATTCGTGGGGGACATTCCACGTCAGCGTCCCGTGTGACAGTCGGGCAGCCTCGGCTGGATGGCGGGGCTGGACGGTACATAGCCCCTCAAGCTTGGTCGTCGAGACGTAAGCTTGCATTCTCGGTCCCTCTTAGCGGCCGGCCACGTCCCCGAGCCCGGGATTTCATTCCTTTGGCCCAGCGTGCACCGCATTCACCATGTCGACTCAGCTCCACCTAGACCGTTCGGACGACATGTGTCGGATGTATGCAGCCCCTAGGTCTGCTCAAGTTGTTTATTTACCACGGTCGTCTAGACGACTCCAATTTTGTTTGACCGTCCATTTTGTGGGCCTTGTAGATTATTTGCTCTGGTCATGTATTTTCCTACAAAGAGTTTGTTTTATTTCATGAGTTTATGGTAACATAAGTGGACTATAATACATGCGTAGGGTGGCGACATTCCATTTGCGCGAACCTTGGATCAGTTTTTTCGACTATTCGTTTTGGGTCTTGTAGATCGCAGTCAATTGTAGTCGGACCCCGGATCGGTCTTTTTCGGCCGATGGACCTCTTCGGTCGTCCGTTAATGAGTTTGTAGAATAATCGTCGTACCCCAGGATCGACTTCTTCGACCGTCCGTTAATGGGTTTGTAGAAACGTTGTCATACCCTGGATCGACCTCTTCAGCCAATCGACCTCTTCGATCGTCCGTTAATGGGTTTGTAGAATCGTTCTTTGTTCGAAGTGAGTAATCATAATTTTTTTATACCTGCATGAGTTGTAGATTATAGTTCTGCATATCTTAAGATATGAATATACGTACCAATGACGTTGTGAACATGTTGAAGGAGGATGTGCAGGTACTTTTGAACTGCTCCGAATTGGTATCTTTTGTCTCTTCTCTTTTTTTTATGATCAACAAAATATGCTTCTTTTTTGCAATACAAGATATACTTAAAATATTATCAAATTAACAAATATCTGATTCAGTACAAAAAAATCTCATCATTGCAGCCAACATTAATTAAGTCAGATCAAGACTTGTAAATACATTGTACAATATAATACATTGTTAAATATAAACTTTTCACGGTAACATATTTGGTTTTAGGAGAATTTACTCTTACTTCCTTTCGACATTTTGTTTCATTTTCTATCTCTTCCTCTCGTTCATGATCACTTTCTAGCAAATCTCGAGGGGGTCAAATGCTTTCTATTTCTGGGTTATAATAATTCCTTATAGAATTCTCTATTTTCCCCAAAATGTGTTGGGATTTCAATGCATACCATTTGAACCTAGGACGAATACGCAAAAGAGCTCATACTCCTGGTATGTATAGATGATTAAAAAATAGGAACCTATGTCACCTGTCGTGCTCATTCACTCCTATGTGTGTCATCACATATGATGGGTTATTTTTGGGCTCCCAACTATGTGGACAAAAGCCCAATACTCTCAAGCCCACTAAGTTTCTCTTTATAAGAGGAGAAGGGATCAAATTTGGAGAGATTGAGAGAGAGTAGATTTATCAGATAGAGAGAGAGTGTATTTCTCATAGAGAGAAATGGTTTTTACTCCTCTGAGGGAGTTTTTTCACATTAAAATATTGGTCTCTCTCTTGTGTGATTCTTCTCATTGTCACTGTCTGCATTTGTGTTACTCCTTAGGGATTCTTGCAAGTTAGGAAAATTAGGAAAATTTGGTGGTACCGTACCACCTTCCCATCATCAAAGTGGTACACACATATTTTTTTATTTAACGAATTCTTTTTTTTTTTTATAATTTATAGTAAGATAGAAATAACACTAGAGAATATGGTATTAATATTTTTATTTTCAAAAACTACTTATTCTCTTTTACTAAATAAATAATGTATATCTGAACTTTTTATGGAAAGTATTTAGTTAGATTTTTTCTTTCAAAGAGAAGACAAACATACAAAAAGTGAGGAGAAACATTCTCTATAATACCTTAAAAACGTAAAAAATAATATTCGATACTTACCAAATAAAAAAATAAGAAGAATAATTGGAAACATGAAAATTTTAATATTTATGGTACTTTTAAGACATTGTGAAAAAATTTACTTATTCAATGTAAAATGGCTTATGTCAACATAGTTGTAAACGAAGGACGAGTATTAATAAATTTGTTGGTTCTTATTACGAGAGGTTTTGACTAATCTTTTTTATATTCCGCTTTATTTTACCATGGTTATGACAAAGAAAAGTAGCTATCCACTTTTTCCAGGAAACGCATGCCTCTTTTTATTTAGGAGCGATAGAACCTGGTTTAATAGTGCAAAGGCGAGTTCCTGACTATTCCTTGCTCTGACGAAGACCTATCTATAGTGGAGGGGAGTTTTTCCTCGACTCCTCGGCTCCTTTTTCCTCTTCGTTCTCCTCTAACTCAGGGTTTCGCACTAAATCCCTCAATCTGGTGGGCGTCGGGAAAAGTTTCACCGGGCCCCACGGGCGCCAATGTTCTGTTCTCAAGTACAAGTCCAAAGAACAACTTCTTCTCTCTGTCTCGAAGGTCGCTTTTATTGTCTCTCATGGGTCACCAGGGCATTAATGTCCTTTAAGGCCATAACGGAATAATAATGATATCCTTTAAAGCAATAAAAGAAGAATAATGTATATGTGTGTAAATTGGGGCGTTAATTATCATAATTTCACATGTTGGAACGTTTTTCTGTGCATTTACTCCTCATGAATGACTCCCTTTATTTGTGGGGGACGTTCCACGTAAATTAGCAATTCACTCATATAAAATTGTTGTATGCGAGTGCATTATCTATTTTCTCACTTTTTTATACTGTCAACTAATTAAAATTACTAAAGTATAAATTTTAAAGTAAAGAAAACAGGCTACTGTCAACTAATTAAAATTACTAAAGTATAAATTTTAAAGTAAAGAAAACAGGCTACGATAAAGTTATCTAATCACAACTTACTGTAAGTTTGTATACTTTTATAATAAATACCTTAAAGTCATATTAAATGTGATTTATGATTAGATAATAATGTAAAATTATTTAATATATGACCATTAAACTTATTATCTTGTCAAATTTTTTTCTTTATATAAATTAAAATAACTATATTAAATAAGAGCATTTTTAGTTATTTTTTTAATGAGAACTAAGAGATTTTATTTAACAAAAAATTTATAGAAATTTTTTTCAACCACTTATCTCTTCTATCATTTTTATCTTTATTTTCAAATTAAATTTTAATATTTTAAAAAATTATCAATAGTTAAAAATAACATTGTATCAAAATATAAATTGTTTATCATAAATATAAAATCCTCTATCGATATAAATTATAATAATTATTTTGAATGAGAGTATATTTAGCTAAATTCTTTGATTACTTTAGCTATTTTCTTCAAGGAAAGCTTTTTTAAATATTTGTTCTTAGCTTTTTTATCTCTTCCAATTTATATTTTTAATTTTTTTGGTTCTAAATTAAATTTTAATATATTTTTAAGAGAAGCTATCATTAATTAAAAATCACATTGTATCGCATAAAATGATTTATTATAATTTTAAAATATAATCTACATGTTAAAATACTTATTTATTATAAATTTTAATAATTTATATATTAAAAATATTTATTTATTATAAATTTTAGTTATATAAAATAATGCATAGGCTAAAATACTAGTATAATTCATATGTTCTAAAAAATATATTTTTTTACTAATTTTAATTATAATTTATTTATTCAAAAATATTTATTTATTATAAATTATAATTATATAAATAAATATTTATCATATGCATTACACTACATAAAATACTATTTACGATTGAATGACCTTACAGAAAAACCATACACTATTAGTATATTTAATTAATTTTAAAAATTTTATTTTCATAATATTATTAGTTAGTAGTTATTAGATTTGGAAAAAATAATTCATATCCAGGATATCTGCACGTAAAACCCATAACAAAAAATGAATAACTTGGGTATTTGCAAAATAAAATAAAATAATAATAACGAACTTTTGTCTCTATTTGCTTATTGATATGATAGGATTAGGTAACAAGATATGTGTTGGTGGGTACTTGCAATTTAGAAATTAATTAAATATTTTTTATTATATACAAAATAAGTTATTTTAATTTACTTTTAATATAAATACATATTTCGAAATAATTTATTTTTCTAAAAATGTATTTTAAAATACATCCCTGTGTAATAATAAATAAAAAAATAATAATCTATAACATTATATAAAAGAATACATATTTTGGTGTAAATGTTAAGACTATTTTATATAAAAATATGTAGAGTGACACAATCTTCCCTCTAGTATTAATAAAAGAACAAGTCATCATGTTTTTTTTTAAAACAACACAACGATGATGGTAAGTTATCTATTATAAATTTATAATAATCAATACGTGAAATTTCATCGTAACAATAATGATAAAGTTTGAGCACTTTAGCAATTTAGCTCTATTTTGTCAATAGAAATTGCTCAATATCATTCTGTATATTGAAATCAAATAAAATCACATATCTTAAAGATCAAAAGTTTGAACACGATAATATAATTACTACTTCTAGGGAAGCTCATATAGACCTAAAAATAGTTAGAAAAATGTCAATATCATACTCTAAGATATTCTATTAACTGAAATTATAAAATTAAATCTTACTCCTATTTTAATATATCTTTTATAATCTTGTCATTTCCAAATTTGATTCAATAATAATTTATTAAAAAATATATATTAAATAGTATTTTCTCCAAAGTCCAAACTCAAATATAAAAAAGAAAAACTCATGTAGGATGACTCAAAATATAAAAAAATTGTAACTGTTTGTACCTTATTTATTAACCCTGGAAAGATAAACTTGTTTTTCTTTACAAAGAAGTACCAGTTCGTGTTTTGGTCCCCCATAACTTTGGACCAGATTAACATTTTCAAACGAACTTTCTGAACCAATGCAAACCTTCAATGTAAAAGAATTAGCTTGTGGTGTTCTGTAGAATGGCGCAACAAATGTAAATTTTCTTACCACTTCAGAGCCTTCAAAACGATCGAGATCTACAAAGGCATGATGTATGAAACCATCATCCATAATCATCCTCAGCCACAACCTACTCTTACTTGAAATATTATGGAGAGTGATTTCACATGTTACACCAACAGGTAGTCCTGGAACAAAGGGAAGAGGATGTTCAAAGTCACTATTGGGAATACATAGTTCTGCCTTTACATGTTTGATTGGTCCATGAAACACAAACTGCTTCAGGGAGAAGAACTTGAGACATGCATCAAAATGAAGTATACTTTCCCAAGATCCATTGATGGAGGTGGTAGTTAATACTTTCCCAAGTTCAACAACAAAATTTGATGGCAAAGCTGAACTTTCTTTAAGGATAGATTCAACACGTGAATATAGAGCAGTCAACCTCTTGAATGTAGGATTAAGACTGATTTCATCTCTACATATCCTGATGGTATATGTCAGTAACATTAGCTCCAAGACATTCAATTCCTCTTCTGCAGAAAAACCTATAAACCTACTCATCAGTTGTTTAACCCTCCTATCAAGCTTTCCCAGTTTGAATTGCAAATTTCCTATTCCCGGAGAATACAAACTTTTTGCTGGCAGCACGTGCGTCCATACTTCTGCAAGTAGCCCTATTATCCGGAGATATAGTGAAGTAAATGCCAAAGCATCAGCATCACCAGATCCCAAAGAATCAA
Source organism: Mucuna pruriens (assembly GCA_025330945.1). NCBI lineage: Eukaryota > Viridiplantae > Streptophyta > Magnoliopsida > Fabales > Fabaceae > Mucuna > Mucuna pruriens. The sequence continues at coordinate 4,674,021 of JAENHJ010000525.1, read as the reverse complement.
ATTTCATAGTGGTTAACTCCTTCAAACACCTGCATCATTGACATCAGCACCCCAAAGGAAGCAATGATTAAAAAAGAACGAAGAAACACTATTAGATGCATGCATATGCTAAATTAAAACAATCAAAATATAAGAAAATGCCATATTTAAGCATATTATAAGCTTCCAGGACATTTTAAATTTCAAACCTGAAACCAAAGATAGGCACTATCAACTAACAAGAATCCCCATATTTTGTATGTAATGTAAACTCACCACACAAACATACATCCATTGATATGCCCAAGTTGGTTAATTGTAAGTGACGTTTGTACACAGGTAACAGGTTTGGGATTACTTATATGCAACATACCACATAATACAAATATTGGAAGAAGCAACGGGCAAATGCCAAGACACATGTTACATTAAGTAATACTACAATTCATTACCTTAAGGACCTTAGCACTTCATTTGTATAACCTGACTGTATCCTCAGCCACATATCAGGGGCCTTTGCAAGGATGTAACGTGTCAAGTTTATAACTTCATCATGCACCGATTGCTGTTCTATCTGATAATTAGCTACGTCTTTTGGTTCCCTTGTGATATGTGAGTCAAGTTCGGAGTCAATTACCTCATTGCTGGCAAAATTTGGAGCATCACCTTCAAATAAAGGCAACTGTTGCTCCCCTTCCCCGAGCTTAATATTTGTTGCAGAATTCTCCGTAGATCTGCTTTTATCACATAGGCGGGCCAAAAGGGCATCCCTATCCATGATATCACTAAAAGCATTATAAATTCTACCTAGGAATGTAACTGCATAAGAAAACATTACTGGAGGTATACTGCCTACATCAGCATTCAAGAGTGAAGCAGATATAGAAAGGATTAACAGTGCAGCTATCCTTGCACTATTAAATTCTACACTTCCTTCCAAAGCTGCTTCTACCTGTAAAAGCAAAATAAAAAAGTATCAGTGTCACTCCTTCAAAGAAATATAGGAATATCAGTTTCATTGACATGCAAAATATGCCAATAGTCCAAATGAGCGCACCTCTTCAAACGTGTCCTTGATGATCAAGCTTACAAATTTCTTGTGATTTCGGCTCAGATGAGAAAAGGTAGAAAATACATCAGCTTCATCCTGGAAACATAAAGTTGAAAGTTGAAGATATGGAAGAAATAACAATTAAAAAGTGCTATAAGTGGTTGGATCCGTCTTTTAAAAGAACAGGATTAAGAAGCATGTAATTGATAAAGCAAAGGCAATATTTTGGATGGAATGAGGAAGGGATAAGCTCAATATAAACCTATCACGTTGAATGGAATGAGGAAGGGATAAGCTCAATATAAACCTATCACGTCATTTTTGTTGTAAATAAATTAGATTAGTTATAACTACTTGTGGAGTTAGTTAGTGGGTTGTTGAAGAAGTTACTTAGTGGGTTGTTTGATAGTTAGTTAGTGGACTATTAGCTAACTATTTGTGAATGTAATAAATAATGGTAAGAAATGGAATTGTATTAGTGAGTGCAGTTCAGAATTTTGATCAGCATGTTTTCTATCCTTTTTTCCTTTCTGTTTTTCTTGTGTTCCAACAGTTTTGTTCTAACAAGCTAACAAATAATCTTTTCAATTATGCTATGAGATCATTCCCTCTTTCACTTTTGTTCTTTCAATAGTTTAGGGGTAGCAAGTGCTTTGAAGGACCATAAAATATTCTTATGTTCACAGTTGGTTCTGAATGCTGGATGATAACTATAGTAAATAATCCATCCTCGCTGTTGTGAGCGGTGAGCCTAGTTTTCACTTAAATCATTTCCATTTCTTATCTGATTCTGCTATGCACCTCTATGGTTAGTAATAATACTTTTGAAGCCACAATAAAAGTTTAATCCATGATGGATATTGAGACATGAATGCAGCAAAGATAAGAATATTATGAAAAAGGGTGAAAAATACAAGTAAATAAGGATATTCTTCCTAAGGGACAAGTAGCTTCAATTGAGGACATGTAAAACTGCCCATAGTGCAACTGTGAAAGAAGAGATGATAATGGTGCAAAATAGAAATTATTACTTATTTAAAAATGGAAAACAGACAAGATAAAATGGATAAAAAAATGTTAAGAGATGATGATGATGATGCAAAACAGAAATGATTACTTATTTAAAAATGGAAAACAGACAAGATAAAATGGATAAAAAAATGTTAAGAGATGATGATGATGATGCAAAACAGAAATGATTACTTATTTAAAAATGGAAAACAGACAAAATAAAATGCATAAAAAAAATGTTAAGAGATGATGATGATACAATACAGAAATTATTACTTATTTAAAAATGAAAAACAGACAAGATAAAATGGATAAAAAAATGTTAAAAGATATAATTATATGTAGTCAAGGATACAGTTCTTTATTGCCTGAATTGTGAAATAAAAATACATGTACGTGTGTTTGGTTGATTTTGGAAAGTATCAAAATGTTTTGGGCAAAAGCTTGTTTCTAGCAGCTTTTGATCAAACACACCACTATTCATCAAGGTGGAGGTGTTTATTCTATACTACTTTTTTAATCCAAGGATTCTGGCAGCCAAATGTGAGTGAATGGGACAATGGCAGGCTGATTTGTGCATCAAGTTTGACTTTGAGGTGAATTTTATTGGTAATGAGTAACATAATTATTAAATATGAGAAAAATGAAAATTTGAGAGGGGAATATCAAGAACAATAATAAGGATGAGCTTAAAGAACAATATAGTTAAACCATCAAAATGAAAATGACCACACAAGTGAAATGAATTTTTTTAAAATATTTTAATAATAATTAATAACAACTTAATCTAGTGAGGTTACATATTTTTGCAGATAAAACCCTCTTGCATCTTGAAAATTAAAAAATTAACAAGAGACTTCACATAGCCATTTGAAAAAATAGAAGAGAAGTGGAACATAGTATAAAGCAAACCTGTGGATAACTGTCTAAATTTCTCATAAGTTTGTCAATAGATGATTTGAACCATGCCAGATTATTTAGCTTCACTATTTTAAGTATTTTCCTATCAGTATATCTCACATCGCAACTGTTGTCCACCAGAGCACCAAGAAACTGCAAAAATAAAATGAAACAAAAAACTAATGTCAATAATAAATTGCAACATAGATAAGAAAAAAACAGTAATACTAATACCATAAGCCATTAGGTGAGTCAGTAAGAGAAAATTTCATTATTTTTGGTAATTAAAGTTTATTAAAAAAGATTAAGACCACTTAAGAATTCAACTCAGACCACACTCAATGGGCCTGTTTGTTACAGATCAAAAAAATTAAAAAAGTGATTCTGATGTAAAATAATTTAATGTTTATTTTTAGAGATTTTAAAAAAAGGATAATCTAATTTATGTTTGTTTTCCAATCACAAAAATCTTTTTTTTTTTAAATAGCTGATTTTTATCAGATTTTAATCAAATTTTATATTCTTTTCAGCTTCTGATTATTTTGACGAGATGAAATGAACACATGAAAACTAAAAAAATGATTTTTTTTCTAAAAAAAAGTTATTCTTTTATGAAAAAACTGTAACAACTGGACCCAATATCCATAACCAATCTCAATAAAATCCCACAACCTATTCATGCTGTTCACCAGGTTTAGCAGTATACCTCAAATAGGCAGTCTAACCAATCTCAGAAACCATGCCTTTTTTGCCACCGTCAAGAACAGCTTACCCATGCACCCTACTAGTCATTCTTCACTTTCCAAAAGCAAAATTTTCAACCCTAGTGACCTACTTCATTCTACAAATCTAGTAAAAAACTTAATGGTCCTTTGGTTCGAGAAAATGTTTGAAACCCAAACAACTATAACTCTATTTATCCACCAAGAAAATAACTACACCAACAGCATAATTCCTTAACCATAAATAAAACTTCCAAATAAGAAGACATGGGATCTCCCCCCACCCCCCCAAATTTTGTCCTACCTCCTACCACTGTAAACAAGGTAAAACTTCTGATTAAGAAAAAGAAAAGCATACAAATTGTAATCATTGAATCTCCATACAGCAACGGGAAGGAGATTCCATAATTTGTTCAACATGAGATGCATCTTGCAGTTTCAAATAAAGGAAAAACTGTAGGCACTAAAATATATACTGGACAGAGAAAATTGATTAATGAAGGATCAGAAACATACCATGTGCAAATGTTTTTCATGAAGCTTTAAACAGCCATTAATTGCCATATGATGCATGGTTTCCAAAGCTTGTAACCGAACCACCGCCGAATCATCATTCAACACATCCATTAACGAGTCTAATGCTTCACGAGCAAACTTAACAGACAGGATTGTCAGTTTGCATAAGGACTTGCATACAGACTTCCTCACCTTCAGGTAAGGCAGAAATGAAGTCAATATTTTCACATAGTCACGTTAGGAAAAGGCATTATAACTATACCAGAAAATTGCCGTCAATTTATAGATGAAACTCTGCAAACAAGGAGCTATACTTGGGGATTTTCAAAAAGTTACCTCAAAGAACTCATCCTCAAGTCCATGAACTAGCGCACCAGCAACACTAGTTGCCAACATGTCAAATTGTTCAGATGTGCGCTGACCCAGACTTTCCCTTTGCTTCCCAGGCCCTAAAACTCTCTTTGATAAACTTTGCAACAGAAGATCCTCCGATACCATTTCCATCTTTCTGAGGCCATTAAAGGCTTCAACCCTGACCTTCATGCTCATATCTCTTGCCATGGAGCATAACTATATGCACATACAGTGAATGTGTTAAGTTATATTGAGGAACCAACCAACAACTGTCAGAAATGCGAGAAAAAAACAGATACTCAATACCAAAAACATTGGGACACAGAATCCATCAAACCCTGTGCAACCCACAGCATAAGAGCATACCTTGGCAAATACTTCGTTGGACCAATAGGCTTTCATGTCTGAGTTAGAAGCTGCCAACATTAGACCCCATGAAGACACCTGAAATATAACAGCTTACATCGTTCAAAGACTCCCCACCATCGACTAGCTCAAAAACAGAATATTAATCACTCGGCATTGACTGAACTCAACAAGAACACAACATCTGATGACACTAACACTGAGATATCTGATTTTCAAATTCTTAATCTCTCCGTAACAAAATAACTAACAATAATAAAAAAGGAGTAAACAATTGGCTTAGTTAGTCATCTAAAGATATACCCTACATCACATTGGCCCTTTTTTGTAGATGATCAATAATGGATGATAGCAAATTAGTCTTTCAATGCAGTAAAACCCCATTTGTCACTCCAAAAAATACACTCCACCCCACATTAGCCCTTCATTCATATATCCAATTGGTATTCAAATTACAATTAATAGGAATTCATCAGTTTGGTCCACTAGAAGAATTTCATGACATTAACTGACACCGAAATACTACTCTGATGTCAACATGGTTTTAAATGCAGTCCACTGCAGTCGTAGTATTGCAGTTTATAAAATCTCAGCAATTTGCCCACAATTTTAAAACCATGGGCATCATGTATAATTCAAACATATTTTAATTTAAAGATCATTTTAAGCATTTCCTCTAGAAAAATAATATTTTGAAAGTCACCCACGAGGGATTCGTGTTTAAACCGAAAACTCGTTTTCAAGTTAACTAATCTAAAAAGAAAACACCTACACTTTAGTTGATAGATTTATAACCATAAGTGAACAAATATCAGTAAACAAATAGGCATGGTAACACTGGATGTCGGGAACGAGTTTGACTCTCTTTGACTTTGTCTGAATAGGTTCAGGTTCAAGTTTAAAAAAAATGAAAATGAAAATTTAAATTTAACCTGCAAATAAACCCACCTGTCTTTTTTTAAATTTAGTTACCTCTATATTTTAAATAAATTATATATTCATTACATTTTATTTCAAACAACATATAAAAACTAATAATAATAATTTTTTAAAATTATTATAATCTAAATTTAGATTATTTAGTTGTTATAATAATTAATTTATATTATCAATAATTAAAAGAAATGAGAATGGAAAAATAAAATCTTAAGTAGTAGACTAGTAATCACATTCTTAACCCCCGATAGTCTTTTTGTAAATTAAGAAAATCTCAAATTGAGTCAATCTAAATTTAATCCTATATTATAAATCAAAACATATAATTTGGAGAGCGTAGATACTCTTAACTAGTCAAAGTGTTTGTTTCACATATTTAATTTTTTTCCTGTATTTTTTTAATATACTCTCTTTTTAATGTTAGTAAATAGCTTAGTTTTACCTAATTAAAACATAAAAATTCTATATTCTCAAATTCACATTCAGAGAATAATCTTTTAATAAAACAAATTCCATTTTAATTTTTATGTCAGTGTAGAAATAAAATAACAGAAGAGTAAAAGAGAGAAAAGCAAATAACTCACCGATAGACTAAAGGCTAACTTTAGTTCTTAAAATGAAAAGGTGCTGTTACATTAATTATTAAATAAAAAATCTTAAAAATACAAATCAATAATGATTTCAGTTTAAAATGGACGAGAAAAAATCTTAAATCACAATAAATAGTTAAATTTAACCACTTATTTAACATTTTAATTTTTTTTAGCTAAGAAACGATCCTGATAACGTCTTTTTAAATTAAGAAATTTTATAAAAGATTAATTCGAATTCATAATCTCCTTTATGAAAATAAAACTCAATTGAAAAGAAAAAGGAAATATAACTTACAACACGAACCGCAGAGAACCTAACGCACTGATGCACATCACGAAGCAGCTGAACAGCGCGTCGATAACACGCTTCCACCAAGCAAACGTCTTGCAACTCTCCGCGCTCGCTGAACCCAACGAGGCCATCCAACGCCGCCGCTCGCACGTAAGGGTAAGGGTCCTTCGTGAACCCCAACAGCACCGCCAGCAGCGAACCGGCTCGGACCTCGAACCGCGTTCCTGCGTTCCTCAGCATCCACACGCGCGCGGGCACGCAGTCTCCGAAGCACAGCGACGTGAACTGCGTGTCGTCGAGTTTGAGCCCGGAGGGGGACGACGCCAGGGCCTCCACGGCGAGGCGCGAGGAATTGGCGGCGAGCTCGGGGCGGTGCGCGGCGGCGTCGGAGAGGAGCTTGAGGGTGTGGTGAGTAGGGTGAGGGGAGCGAGTTAGGGTTTCGATGATGGAGGAAACGGTGCGTTTTGAGGTTGAGGGGTTGAGCAGGAGGGACCTCATGGAACAGAGGGTGCGTAGAGATAGAGGTTGTTGGAAAGTGGCGTCTTGTTGTTCGGCCATTGCCGGGGAATGAAAATAACGGTGCCGGCGGCGGTGGGGTGGGGTGGGGGAGGAGGGAAAGTGGCTCCTAATTTTCAGATTTCAATAAACATTTCGATTAAAAAGTATTTAGACCTTTTATTTTATTTTGCATTTAAATAGATCAAAATAGATTATATTTTTGTTTGATTCGTGACTAACCCACTCAGTCTGATTGGTCTTTAGGTCCAATAATAAAAATAAAAAAATAATTTTTTTTAAAGAAAATTGAAAATCTTGAAAATAAAAACATAGTTGATAAAGACTAAAATTTATCTAACATAGCATCAGCAAAAGAAAAATATAAGAAAACATACATGAAATAATGAAATAGTAAAATTAAAAAAAAAAAAAAACTTCATCTACGTCACCTGAACAATAGAGCCAAAATTTTAAATGGAGGGAATAGTAGTTACTTTTAAAATTTTAGCTCTCAATGGGAAGAAAATAGAAAAAATGAAGACAAATGTGAAATTTAAATAGAAAAAAAGTGAAAAAGAAAAACATAAACTCTTATGTCTAAAAATTAAAGGTTTTCTGTCTTTATTTTTTGTTTTTATTTTTAATTAACTATCATCTTATTTTTAATATTTTTGTGTTTTTAAATATTTGTATAAAAATAAGATAGTAATTTTGTAATTAAAAATGAAAATAGAAATAAACATACTTTTTTGAGAAAATTTCTCTTTTTTCTTATAGGTAAGATGAATGGCTTCTACTTTTTAAAAATATTTTTAATTTAGAAGATTCACTTATAAAACTAGTTAATTTTTTCTTAAGAAAAACAATATTTAGTTTTTCAAAAGATTGTCATCTTATATAATAAAAAATTTTGGCTTGTTGTTGTTCAAGAGTCTTTGTATTCTCATGCAATTTTTTTTTCCTAAGTTTATTATTTTATAAAAGAATCGCTTTATATATTTTTATATGATTTATACTCAACAATGATGATTGGAGATATTATAGATATTTGATAAGATATGATAGATAACTCATTAACAGGTTATAAATATTTAAATATCTCATTAGATTAAGAGGTTACAAATATCTAAGTATCTCATTAGGAGATCATGATCATTGTAGTTTATCTACAATGATTATCTTTATTTTTCTGTTATTCATATTATCGTTAAGTAGTTTTTATCCTATAAAATGGAAATTAAAAATTGTATTATTCAATTCAATCAAAACACAATTTCTTTTACTTTTAATATGGTATAAGAGCTTCAGATCTTAGGAGTTCTGTTTTTGTTATCTTCCACCGACTCATTCAGTAAACTACTACCCTCTGACGAGACTCACACGTCGGTGTGAAACTAGTCAAAGTCTTCTTTGTTATTCCCAACTATCGGTGATAACGACAAAGATAAAGTCGTTATCTTGAGAGCTAAGGAACTTCCAAATTTAAGCTTGGATGAAAAGAAAAGGATTGCAACGAAGCAAAGCGAGTAGTGAAAAGAAGGCGAAGGAAAAAGTTGAATCTATTTACTAGTTCCAGATTCTAACCTCTGTAAATCCATTCTTGGTGGCGCAACCCTGAACATGCCATTTCCATTCCAATCTTAATAGCCTATAATTTAGCCTTTACCACTATGTTATAATTGCGTAAGGCACTGGAAAAACCGAAAATAAATTTACTCTTCTAATTCCAGCCTCGAGGCATGGAATGATAACAACCAAAATGACAAAGAAAACAAAAGCAACCTTGGTCACATTACCAACCATCATGTCTTCCATGACTCATGCTTTTATTTTATTATAAGTCTCGGTTGTTTTTTTGCCTTATGCTTGCCATTATCTCTTCTAGAAAAACCATTGCAATTGGACCTTGTCGAGACAATTGTGAGTTTTGGCTTTTTTGTATTGCATGGCTTATCAAACCTTTGTATGAGTTTATTAGTGATTCTGTCCCCCTCTTTGGTTGTTGAAGAAGGTGATATTTAGTGTTTTATCAAGGCTGATCGGTGCGCTCTCATGGAATTTGATGACTACTTATGTTGACAACAAATATAATGTTGTTTTTTCTTCTCTATCGCCTTCTTGGATGTTGTAGATTCAATAGTTGTGGAGAGGGCACGCGGTGAGTCACAAAGTACCTCAAGATATCTTCATGGGTTCTTCGGCCTTTAGAGGAATTGTGAGCTCCTACTTTAGTTATTGATTTAACCTCCTTGTCAATCTTCCAAATGATGTCATCTCGGTTAGAGATTTCATCGAGTTTGTTATAGTCTTCCAAATTGTTGGTGTCACACCTCAGAGAACTCGGCGTGACGTTCCAGATGCAATGCTTTAATGTTTTCCTCATCTTCTACCTCTTGAGCCTTCAGTATTCCTCGTAGCTCAAACCCTTCAACTCCTCATCAGACTCAAAATTGAAATGTTGCCAATCGCCGCAGTCACGGTCCAGATATGCACCATTTTATGCAATCGAATTTCTTCAGCGGAGCGTTGTCATTCGGAGTTTTGTTTGTGTGCCTAGGGTTTCTGTGTTTGGGCAATTCTGAATGGCGATGGTAACGATCTGTGTGGTAGTCGTATGAGTTGTAGCTAGAGCTTCGACAACAGCGATAATCGTCAGAGACATCGAAGTCGGGGGTGTGGCGACCGTTATGTCAGTGGCGTTTGTGAGAGATTATGATGGTGGGATATGGTCTTCTCATTGAAGAAAAAAAAATCTTTGGAAAGCTCAAAACAAAGCATTATCAAGTTATAGACTGTGCGACATCTTAGTGTTTTTCTTCTTACTTTGTTTATTTTCTTGCAGCAAGCAACTTTGCAATCTGACTTTGCTATGTTATCGAACTATTTTACCACAAATTCTCTTTGCTATGTTCTACTTTACCACAAATTATCTTGGTTTTACCCTTATGGTTTTGGAATGTGTCAAGCTTGTTACCTCGATTGCGTGTTTACTTGGTGTTGGCCATTATAATGGATTTATGAAGAATTGCACTTCACAGTTGGTTCTCAGCAAATTCCTTTTAGTGCATCTCCACAGGATGTGTGGACTGAGCGTTGGTACCCATCATGATTTTTTTGCTGCAAGATTCTTCGATTTTGATATCTTCTTTCACTCTCACAACAATGTTAAAGCATAATTGATATAATAAGGGAATAACTCAAGTCGTCAACATTGTTGTTACGCAAGGGAGAATCCAGAGGGAACCAAACACAAGATTTATTATGTACACCAACGATTTGATGAAATGTTTTGAATTCATTTTGCCTTTTGAACCACAAGTTTGCTAAGTTGCGGTTGTGGTTTCTATGTTGCTTACGTTGTGCTTGTGAATTTTTTTGAAGACAAATTTGTATTGCAATGGTTTCTTGCAACTTTCTTTGATGAAAGCTTCTCTATATGGTGGTTAAGCATTGGTTTAAGCTTCTACCAAAAATGATTACACATTTATATATTTGACTTATTTATTGAGTGGCTACGTATTGTGTTTGACTTCTACTCTTGATGGTTAAGCTTTGTTGCTTATGTTTTATGGTGGTTAAACATTTATTCTTGGTTTGCTTCTGCCTGTTTAGGTGGTCAAGCATGGCTTCTACTCTTAATGATTAAGCTTTGTTGCTTCTGCTTTATGATAGTTAAGCATTTGTTCTTGGTTTGCTTCTGCCTGTTTAGGTGATTAAGCATGTTTGCTTTTGTTAAGTGGTTAAGCCTTGAGTTGTGACTTCTGCTTAATGGTTAAGTTTTGTTCATTAGCTTTGGAACTTTTCTTACATATGAATCGTATTAATAATGACTTCTTTCCCACCAACGTTTATTCCGATGAAGACTCTTTTCTCACACACGAATTATATTAGGTGTGACTTCTCTTTCATCGACGTTGATTGGTGGTGGCTTCTTTCCTACCAACGTTTTATTCCGATGAAGACTCTTTTCTCACACATGAATTATATTAGGTGTGACTTCTCTCTTTTTGATGTTGATTGGTGGTGACTTCTTTCCCACCAACATTTATTCCCATGAAGACTTTTAATTATATTATGTGTGACTTCTCTCTCATTGACGTTGATTGGTGGTGACATTTTTTAAGCTTCCAAATGCGATTTTTTAGAAAGGTGGACTTTGCCCGATGGACATCCCAATTATTTTAGTTAAGCTATATTTCAACCAAATTTCTCTGACTTCTCCAACATGTTCTCCGACTTCTCCATCATCTCTGAGTTACATTTCAAATTATTACTTGAAAACTCAATTTTTATCTTTATTTGTAGGAAAATAAAATTTTCTTCGTGTAACAAGTTGAAAGCTTAGTAAACTTCAACTTGAGGGGGAGTGTTAGAGATTTTACAGATATCTGATAAGATATGATAGGTAACTCAGAAGAAGGTTACAAATATCTAAATATCTTGTGATCATCGTAATTTATCTACAATGATTATCTTTATTTTTCTGTTATTCATATTATCTTTAAGTAGTTTTTATCCTATAAAAGGGAGAATAGAAATTGTATTATTCAATTTGATCAATACACAATTTCTTTTACTTTCAATAATGATCATATAAAAATTTACTAGAAAAATGTCATAGGACATTTCTTCATTGTCTAAGTCTCAAACTAATAGCTAGAAGATTGATACTCAATTTACCTTAAAGTAATCTTTGTATGTGTTGTCCATAAGACAAATTTGACTTTTTCATCATCCTCTAAGTTGTTATTATTGTTATTCATATATTCTCAAGTGACCATAAGACTCTTCTTCTTTGAATGTCATATTTTTTTTAGTTTTGGACACATATTTTATATGTAGTGGCTTCTTGCATTCAAAGTAGATGATTTTATTGTTTTCTTCTTTAGAGAACTTTTAGTATTTGTCATTCTTTAGAGAACTTTTAGTATTTGTCATTCTTTCCTAAAAATGTTTAAATTTATCTTTTTTTTAATATCTTTTTTAACTTCTTTAATATTAAGGACACTTTATCCTTTGTTGATCTATTTATGCTTTTGTCTAAGCTATTAGATTCTTTTGTTTGAACTTTGAAAGATTTTAGTCATTTTTCAAAGTTCTTTGTCCTCTTGATGCTTGATTCACCAATCTTTAAGATTAAAGGATCTTTAGTATTAAGCTTGTCTCTTTTCTAAAGATGAATTCCATGGACTCTAAAAGCTCCAAACAACTCATCCAATGTCAACATCTTCATGTTACTTGTTTTTTGGATGAGTGTGCTCTTTAGTTCTCATACCTTTGAAAGACTATCTACGATCTTTAAATTGTTACAAGCCTTGAAGAACACAAACAAATACTAAAAATTGTAGAGTACACAAAGGACAAACTCTCGGACTCTACTGTACTCCTATTTTGAAATGCATTTTCTTCCATCAAACAGAAATAAAAATTTCAAACTTTGTGCATAAACTCAAGTCCAAAAATCTAGTTTTCATAAATGTTCCCTATTTTCAAAATAATAATTTTACAAAAACATGTAAAATATCAAATCATATTCATTTCGAAGATCACCCTATAGTCTTACCACTTACTTTGGTTTTAAACATAGAGTTAAGTACTCAAACCAAATATTTTTGGAGAAAAAAACACCAAATTAAAATGTTTAGTATTCAAATATAAGTTGGTTTTCCCAAAGACTTTAAACAAAATAAATAAATCATCATAATGGCTCACCAATGTCGGAAAAAGTTCCCTAAAAATATATTCAATTTGTGATGAAATTTGCAGGGTCAAATGTTAACATTTTAAAATGAAACTTAGGCCTAAAGTGAAGCTTTGGAAGTTTAGTTTCTAGCTAACCATAGTTTCAAAACACAAATTTGTACAATGAGATGTGGTTGAAAAACAAAGCATGTTAGTGCAAAAATACATCACATCACATGCAAAAATATCATAGGCACAATAACTCTTCAAGCAAGCATATTTATCCAACCAAAATAGTGAGCACATAATCTTGATAACATTTTATTTTGTGGAAACCATGAAGTGATCATCCCTTACCTCGTGTAGATCCTCTAAAAAGAAACTTGGGAAGGTGGGGAAAATGGAGAAATATGAAGCCTTTGAGGTGAGCTTCTAAAATTCGAGAATGACACCATGGAAGATTTCATGAAGCAACTGAAGAAACAAAGTGTCAAAGATAGTGAGGGAATTTCATGTTAGACAGAGAAAAAAAAAAAAAAACATAGGCGAAGAGCTTACCAAATGATCTTAGAAATCAAGAGTTGGCATAGGAGATGGAGGCTCCAATGGATGAAGCACCTTGCTCAATTTGGGAGAGACAAGGATCGCAACTTAGTGTGAGGCATTCATGTAGTCTTCTATGGGGTAGAATGTGTTGGAGACATTAATGAAGTAGTCTTTTATAGAGGCAGAGGGAGAGATGTTAATGAAGAATTCTTTTATGGGGGTAGAGTGTGTGTTAATGACTGCGTTAATTCTCTACTAAAACTTACATAGAAAATCATATAAATTCATTTAAGTAAGTTTTTATGAATAAATTTAGAATTTCTCTTATAATTATATTCAATGAAGTTTAATCTTAAGTTATAAAAATTTGGGTGTTATAGATAACAAGTGCTCAAAGAAACACAAAATTAAATTCTCAAAACACATTTATACATAAACTTTCCATTCAACTTACAAATAAAAAAATTATTCAAAAAGTGACAAATTTCTAGAACACGATTTGAGCAAGAAATACAAAAATGAAATGCAAAGAAACCACAAGATCTATAGAAATTCACTTAACAACAACAAGAGAGATTTAACTAGACATAAGGAATGTAAAAGAAAAAAAAAGACATAAGGAAGAAAAAAAAACTCCATTACATTCTCGAAGAAATGCAAACTTTTACCCCTTTTGTCCTTACTTGTACCAATGGATCTATTAGAGAAATTACTGGAAAGAGTATGACACTCCAAGAGATATGTAAAATAATTATTCCCCAAACATCCTAAATGTGTAAAATAAGCTCTTAAATACTAGTAGGGATGTCTGTCACTGTGATTGAACTATGTTTTAGACACCTTTAAGTTTTATTTTTGCAACTTTGTTTTTTTTCTTGTCCCTTTGAGTTCAATTTTCCTCTTTATCACTTAAATCAAAACATCAAAAAGTAAGATTAAACCGAGTAAAAACATAACTAAAATTAGAACAAATTTAATCAATTGACTTTTCTTTTATTAATATCACAAAGACACTTCTTTTAGAAAAATCTAGTGAAATAATTCAAATGAGTTATATAATTTATCTAAAAAACATTACAAAATGGATAATCCAAAAGATTACTGATAAAACAAATACTCTCATATTTCATGATAGAAATTAAAAAGTAGAAAAAAAAAATAGAGATGAATTTAAAGTGAAATTTATAGTTGTTTGGATGAATGAAATTAGGAAGGAAATGAAATATTTTCTACATTTATTTAATTAGATTAAAAAGTAAAAGAGAAGAAATAAAAAAATATATTGAAAAGACTATTTTACCCTCTAATTAATAAAATTTGTTTCTGGTTTCAATAAATGATTACATTGGATAATTTTAATTATTGTATTAATTTACTAACAATAATGAGTTTATCTATAATTATTAATCATATTAATTTATTAATAACGAAACTCATCTATTCTTTCACCTAAAAAAACAATTAACTACCTACTCCATTGGTCATCCTCTATTGAGCTTCTTCATCATTCAAAATTGGAAGTACACGTCTTCCATTCACATACAAATGAATGAATGTTTGTGCATAACTGCCTATTGTCTCCATGCATGTTTGAACGAAAAATTAGGAAGGAAACCTCTATTGGTGGGTCCCACGTATTTTTACCAATTTCTTTTCTTATTTCATTTATTCCAACCAGTTAAAATATATCATCTCCTTCCTAATTCACCCCTCCCATTTCAATCCTTATCGTCTCATCAAAACAAAACATTACTATTTATCCTTCATTTATTTAGGTAGAAATAAAGCAGAAAAAAGGAAAAGATATGATAGAAATACCAAATGTTTATTGTTTGTTTGAGAGGAGAAATAAGAAAAGAAGTTATTTTTTTGTGTGGAACCAATCAGAAAACAATTCTCCCCAAGAAAATAATAATTTTATAACATAAAAAATTAAAAATAATAAATAATTTGTCTAGAAAAGTAACCGAGTAAAAAAATAATATTTTTAATTAATATATAAATATATTTTATATAATTTATTTATCTATTCCTACTTTTTTTTCACTTCTTTAAACAAGCAAAGCAACATTTCTTCATTTTTTTTTATTTCTATTCATTTAAACAAACAAGACATCTTTTCATTTTATTTCTATTATTTTTATTTTTTTTCTCTTATTATTTTTTTTCTCTATTTTACTTATAATCTAAACAAACATTAATGTATGAGAGTTGCCTGTCCTCTTAACTAATATTCTTTTTTTTTTTCTTGAGATTAGTCCTATAACTTTCAAATGCAAAAAATACTTCTGGTCCAATCTCAGATTTAAAAAAGATAGTTGCATTCAATCAAGTTTCTCTCATGATTAATAAGAAATCAACGATCACTGAAAGAGAGAGAAAAATTAAACGATGTACAGAAACTAGTAATCAATTTGTATTCTGGCAAATGTTTATGCATCTGAGTGATCTGAGCCAAATTGGTTTTAGGAAGAGCAATATTTGGAGTGGTCCTAGCAGGAAATTAGTTTACAATGATTTTCAAAGTTGACTCTTTTCACAGATTAAGAATATATTCTTAGTTAATTTGTAGGCTGTAATTTACGTGTTTCCTTTTTCGTCTTACATTATTCTATAAAAGGAAATAACACATTTTATTTATGAGTCTCATATAAATATTTTCTTAAAGAATCATATTATTTTTAAAATTTTAAATTAAGTAGTGAAAATTACATATATAATTAACTTTTATGCGTTTGTAACTTTTATTGTTCACACACATATATTTATTGTTCACACAGTAATTTTTAACAAATTAAAAATATTTATTGTGTCATACACACTAATTAACTTCTATTTTTATTGTTAACACTGTAATTTTATAAATTTAATAATTGAAAATGTATATTGCGTCACACACACATTTTTATTGTTCACTCAGTAATTCTTATAACTTTAACAATTGAAAAATATTTATCGTGTCACACACACACAAATTAACTTTTATTTTTTTTATTATTCACACTGATTTTTATAACTTTAAACAATTAAAAAAATATTTGTTGTTCATACGCATATTTTTATTGTTCACATATACATTTATATATATATTATATTGAAGGGGATCTCACTCCTTATTTAGTCTTTGTTTAATAAAGAAGAAATAGAGCCAAGAAAGAAGAAATTGAATGCATTTAATAGAGGAAAAGTGAAAGAACTCCACACTTTTTTATTTTTCTTCAAAATAACGAAAATAAAACCATGCAACGATGAAGTATATAAATATTTGTGGCAATTTTATGCAACAGTTAAATATACCATAACCATAAATAATTGATTTTCGAAGATGATAACAGGTTAACTGGGTTAATTTCATAACCAATTAACAGGACTTTATAATCAATTTACACATAACAAAAAACTGATTAAACTTTTTACCAATCGATTGTTCGTTAATTTTGTATACATTTTATTTATTTATTCTCTATTTCTCTTAAACTAAACCTCCTTAAATTCATCCTATTTTTATTCATTTTATTTCTCTCTTTCCTATTTTTATCCATTCTATTTTTCACATACTTCTTTCATTTATACCAAACACATCTTTAATAAAGTCTCACTTATAATTTTCTAATTTAAATATATATAAATAAACTTAAAAAATGTATTATTAACGTATATAAAATCTATTAAGATTCTTTTGCTCTTAACCACCATTTCAATCAAGTGGTTAAGCTTGACTTTTCCGTGCTCTCACGCTTCAAAGACAAATTTTTTGAAAAATCAAGTATAAAACAGGTTTGAATAAGATGGTTGCAACTTGAACTAATGGGCTGAATTCCAATCCCTCAGACATTTTAATTTGTGTGGCTGATTCATGATAAAATCTAGAAACATGATACAATGTTTTTGGTACAATAGTAGACACAATTTGAAAGTAAGCTCTTTAGCACTAACAGCAACATGATTTGACTTTGAATTCAATAACTCTTTATTGATACATTGTATGTTATTTTGTAGTAAATTTGTGTTGATGTTGGTAATTTACTTGAATTTTGAAACGAAGAGAGTCTTCTATTATCTTAATGCTTTTTCTTTGATTCTCATTTCTTGGGTGGTGGTACTATTCAAGATTGGATGGTACAATTCCAACATCCACACCACTATGCTTACAACAGGAGGAGTTGGCAGAGCACCACTCATTTTTTCCATCAACATAACTCATGTCGCTTCACAATTCTAATGTCAATGTCATACACTTTTAATTAATCGAATGCGTCTGGTAAGTTAACTTCATTGGTACATTTTTTTTATTACTAAAAATTTAAGTAAATTGAATTGCCTAACTCACAAAAACAGATTGTAAAGATTAAAAATTTATTTATAGATTACTCGTCGATAAATTCTTTATATTGATAATGAGATTAATGTATGATATAAGCTCAATATTAATTTGTTCTTTACCATCTTTTTTGGTGTATATGATGATATTAAACGGGAAAATAGAATTTTCAAAAGTAAAATAATAACACATTTGAATCAGCTTGCCTAAATTTCTAACTGAAAAAAAGCTAAGATAGCCTTAATTTCGAGTATGATTGATACATATACTGTTTATTTTAAAAAAAAAATCCTCTAGATTTTGGTTTTTGTCCCCACATTTAAAATTAAAAGTTTTTGTCCAGTATTTTAAATATACTTTTATCCCTTAAAGCTAACATTTTTCCCTACATATAGACCAAAGATTAAATATTTCAAAAAAAAAAAATAGTTTTCGTCCATATATTTTAAAAATATTCAAACTTTAATCTCTAAATTTAACAAACTTTTTTACAGGAGAGTCTCAATGATGAATTCAGAAATTTTATGTTGTGGGACCGTATACATATATAAATTAATATTTTAGTTTATACATTATACATGATACACTTTTTATTTTTGTATAATTAAAATTTAAATAATAAATAAATATTATTTAATCTATAAATTACATTATAATTAAAATTCATGGTAAAATAAATATATTTAATTATTGATAATTATTTTAAAAAAATTATTAAAATCTAATTTAAAGAGAGAGTTAAAGAGATAGATTGAAAGTGACAAACCGTTAGAAAATTCAAATATGCATATATAAAGATAAAAGAAAAATGATTTAAAATGATTAAGAAATTTATTTTTCGGTTAGTTTATTTGAAAATGCACATTAAAAAGAAAAAACAAAACAAAATACTGAAAATGTCTAATCGATAGAATGGAAATAATGAGATTAAAAGTAGTTTTGAGATTCATATACATAATGATTTGTTTTCTATATTTTAAATTATAAAAACAATTTATTTATACGTGTATTTTATATATAAATGTTATATATATATATATATATGAATGAATTGGTGTTGCCAAATGTTCTGGTTTCAAAGTATTCGTGTGTCAAGTTTACCATAAAACAACAACCAACCCTCTTTTCTTTTTTCTCTCCTATTTATTCTAAAGGGAACCTTTGTCATTTTGTGGTGAGGTCCTTTTCGACGGGAGCAGGTGACGTTTGATAAGGATAGGATTAGAAACTTCGATCTGAGTTTTCGTACACGCAAGTTTCTGACATATCTTTCCTACTCTGATTCTCATGGTTGACCATCGTAGACCTTCAAAGTTGACAGCTGAGAAGGAGTAGTTAATCGATTACGTACGCCAACCATGTGGGCGACCGTCACGTGATCATTGTCGGCTTCCTCCCGACCGGCCGCTTGGTCTCGACCGATACACCAAAGATTGAATATTTCAAAAGAATATAAGAATTAAAACTAATATTTTAGAAGTTAGGAATTGAAATCAAAATTTAGAATTTTTTCGGGAATTAAAAATACCATAACCTTTATTCAAACAAACAGTTTAAATTTATTAAATTGTATTAATAATTATTTTATCATTAGATAAACATAATTTTATTTTATGAATGAGATGCATTGTGATCCATAGTCACCACCATACACGACATGGCTAGTTTGTTGTGTCATGGGTTGATAAATTTGGTGGATCATATGGTAAAGTACCGCTGGAAACACCACAGACAAGCCTGCTTGCAACTTGTAGTGTCTGCCCCCTCAAAACAATAAGAAATGTAGCTTTATTGTTTTATTAAAATTTAATATAAAAAATAAGATAAAATTATTAGAAACATCGTCTCTACTACTTAAACAAAATTTAGAAATAATTTTATTAAATGAAGTGAAATTAGTTAAAATTTGTTTATATTATATAAGAAGAAATATATCTTTGTACGTTTTAAATTGGTTTAAATAATTTTTTAATTTTTGAAATATAGTTTTTTTGATTCACTTAAAAAAAAAAGAGTCTGTTTTGATATCTATAACTTCTTTTTTTGTTTTATTTTTGTCCTTGTCTTTCTTAAGTAATCACGTGACAAGATTGAAAAATAGATATGATGTTTCCAAATAAAAGAGATTAAAATGAAAATGTTTTATTATATAAACAGTTTACGATTTTATAGGAGCTAAAACAAATATTAGGCATTTAAATGATACAGAAAAATTAATATGGACTAAAATAGAAAAAGAAATTAAGAGGATAAAAAAAATTTAAGCCGTTTAAAATTTAAGATAAATGAATGGTGTCCACTTTAAGATAGAAAATAAGCCTAGTTGTTCACATATTCCTCAAACGAGGCTATAATAGGTAGCGATAGTGACACTTCGTTAATTGTTTGGGTTCCATTGATGATGATGAGAACAAAAGCACCAAGTGAGTGTTTTCTGAGGCCTACCTCCCATTAGGAAGGAAGCACAACTGCACAAGTCATATCATCCATAGGGATGAAGTGAATTTTCCAGAACATTGACATATTTTCATCTAAGTGTAGTTTTTTAGCAGGAAAACAATTTAGTGTACTTCTTCAGCCCTTTATTTCTTTCGCATATTCATATTAAGATGTTTGGAGATGCTTGATGGTGGGTAGCTGTAGTACACCCACCAAAGTTTTTTTTATTTTTTTATTTTTTTATGTTATAGATATAAAATATTTATTAACTTTGTCGATTGTTAATTTTTATAAAAAAAATATGCTGAATTATTTTTAGTAAAAGAAAATTTCAACTATATTATTTTTATTGACAATATTTAAATTCAAGACTTTAATTAAAAAAGTTTAACCTAGTTTCACTCTAAATACAAATATGGATACATATGAAAAATGTATTGAATAACAATTCAATTATTTTTAATAATATATAAAAATTGTTTGGTTGTTTAAAGTTGGTTGGTTTTAATGTAAAGATTTTTGTTATGTACACAACGATGCTTTTACTTTTGGTAACACTATTATTGAAAAAATAATTCTCAAAATATAAAATAGACAATAATTTTATAATTTGTGGATATTTTTATTAATAACAATTGAGAAAATGTTTCCTAAAGGTAAGATGATAATTCTTTAAATTCTAGACAATTCTTTTACCTATAAGTTTTTTTTTTATTTTACTATTAATTTTAGTTACTATTTAAATTAGTAGTTAAATCATAACTAATTAACTAGAATATTATTTTTCTTAACTAAATTTAAATTATATTCATTTATATTTTTTATTACTATAAATTAGCTAGAAAATAATTATAAAATTTAAAAATTTACTACAAATTAACTAAGATTATTTTCTTAACTAATTTGTTACTTATTTCATGCTACCACCAATATTATAGTAATTTTGTAACCAATTATTTTTATTAGAAATTAGTTACAAAATAACTATTAATTTTAAAATTTTATAACTAATTATTTTATAACAAATTTTAAATTTTCTAATAATGTTACCGACGGTTGGAAAATCATTCTTAAAATACACCATTTTTTAAATAGATTATTTTTTATTGTCTAGATCAATAAGTAGATTCAGAATAATAATGCCTTGATTAAGTTGGTCCTGTTTGAAATATTTGTCTACCTTTATGTTTCTCATAATTTATTGTCGTTATACTAGATCATCAGAACTATAAATAAGAATATATAAATAAATAAATATCTGGATTCATTTGTTGTTTTAGGATAATACAATAGAATCTTCAATAATTGCGACCTATTGGTTTGTGATCTTCCTCAATTAAACTACCTTAATTCGTTCAGCGACCTTCATTTCTCTTTTCTGATGGTAGAAAAGAGAATATATTTTTGGTTTGGTGTATTGGAGACCATAACTTTTATTGATGCGTTGGCCTACATATAGGGTTCTCATTATCCCGTAATGGACTATGCTGAATATCAAGCTCATATCAAATCTTTTTAGGAAATCTATTCTATTATTTAATTAGATCACTTAAAATTATAATCATTTTAAATAAATAACTAATATAATTATATTTAAAATATAATATTTACATAATTAAAAAAAATTATAAATTTCTATCTATTCGTCGATGATGTTCCAATTGAATTTGTGAATAAATCTGTTTTAGAGTTTATAATGAAGGAGGTTGGGATTTGGATTGTGTTAGACATTTGATTCCTCCCCATTTGGATTGTATTAGTGCCTTGATTCTTCTGCATTGGTTAGCGTGGAAAAGCTCATTTGATGGTAACTTTACAGTGGCGTCAACATATGATTGAGTGGCAAACATACCCTGCCTCATCATCAACTCGCGTAAAAGCCAAGGAACACCCATGAATGAAAAACGAGTTAAAAAAATGGAACTTTATCTGCCTAGTGACAAGGTAGCAGACTAGTGCATTGAATCATGAAAGGATCAAAAGTAGGATGTGTGGAACATAAAATTGCATGTTAGTAAATTCATCTGCTTTCAATCCAACAAAATTAAAAAAAAAAAATCAATTGAAAAGAATTATATTTTATTATTAAAAATTATAAAAACAATTATATTTAAATGAGAATAATTATTAATTAATGATAATACTTTTAAATTAGAATCGTGAATCTAAAATAATATATATACTTTTATACTTGAATTATATATATATATATATCATAAAAAATATATAAAGACTAAAAAATTCTTTTTGTCAATTACATTTATATAATATGTATTTATATACTATATTTTATAAAAGAATAAAAATAAATTATAACTTGCAGGTTAGTGTGGACAAGTTGAGCGAAAAAGATTGATGCAGATTGGCGAGCCAACTTGTGGATCAAACCCACTTTGCCATACGGATTCTCTCCAAAGTTATGTGCCTTGTCCAGCGAGAGACCTATTCTGTACGGTGGAGGTGGCTTTGGGTGGAAAAAGTTTGTAGCTTTCTTTGGAAGGTTGGGCATTCAGTTTTGTTAACTTATGGTCGACGACCTAGATTAGGGTTGACGCAGTTATATAATTGTGTTTGCTGTAATGGTCATAGAGAAGATATTTTTCATGCATTCTAGGAATGCAATGAAATTAGTGCAAGTTGGAAAATGTTGTTGACGAATAATATGGGAACTTTCTCTTCAAAACATTACTTTAAGAATGAATCTTAGTAGTCTTATGTTGTTCAGGATTTGCAGTGGGTAGCCTTTTCGGTGCTTTGTTGTTCATCTTATGGTGGCGTCAAATGATTTGGCCTTCAATAAGAAATGTTGGTTGGTGCTAGAAGCGGGGGAGAAGGTTTTAAACATATTTCATGGATTTAAGTTTGCGATTAGTGAGTTCATAGCTGTTTCCGGGGATAGTTCAGTGAGAGGAAAAAATTATTACATTAGATGGATGCCTCCAAAGCAATGGGAGATGGCTTTAAATAGTGATAGGTCTGTTACTGAAGCAAGTTCTAAAGCTTCATGTGGGGGGAGTAATTCGAGATGAATATGGAGTTTTTCTAGTTGATTTCGTAGTAAATTTGGGAGGATGTTTGATTTTGACAATAGAATTGTGGGGGATTTTTCAGAACATTGTTGTTTATTAAGGTCCTCAAGTTGTGAGGTTGAAGTTATAGTCTTATAATGTTATCGACACACTATCAAAATACTATATTTTTCTTAATTTTTATAGTATCAGGGACTGTTGAAATTCCTCCTTAATTGTTGTTCACAAGTCATAATGCTTGGGGGATGAATATGTTAGGTTATTTTTGGGCTCTCAACTATGTGGACAAAAGCTCAATACTCTCAAGCCCGCTAAGTTTCTCTTTATAAGAGGAGAAGGGGTTAGATTGAGAGACATACATCCAAGTGAAGAAACCCTAAGAGAGTTAGAATGTCCTTTTTGTATTTCTCTTTGAGAGAAAGAGAGAGATATATACAGAGAGGTTTGTATACCATTCGAGAGGGTGAGATTCATTGAGAGATCCTCAGAGATTGAAAGAAACACTTTGTAATACTACTTTTATAGTGGAGATCTTTTATTGGACTAGGTCCCGTGGTTTTTCCCGAGAGGGTTTTCCACGTAAAAATTCTGGTGTCATTTTCCCTCTACTCTTTCAGTTATTTTTTACGCTTCCGCATAGTGCCCATTTTGCGTTCACAGAGGAGGTAATAGGTATTGCTGTTTCCCAATAGTGGTATCAGAGCTATTGGTTCGAAAAGTCATAGTCCTATGCAATTCAAGATGGAAGGAACATTTGCTCATGATGGCGACATGTTCAAGTTAATTGCAGATAATTATTCCTATTGGAAGCCAATGATAGAAGACCATCTATACTGCAAAGATTTGTATGAGCCAATCACAAATGAGGGAATGCCAGAAGGGAAGACTGAAAAAGATTGAGAGATTCTGAATCGTAAAGTTGTCGCTATGATTCGAAAATACATCGACAAAAGCTTGTTTGAGCATGTGTCGACTTATACCAATGCGTATGAGTTGTGGACGAAGCTTGAATCTATGATTCAAAAGAAAACTCCTAGAAACAAAGCTTATCTTGTCGACGATTGGTAAAATTGAGAGTACTCGGCGACCGGAATATGATCGAAAGATCCGAATACCTTCAAAGGTATTGTGAATCAATTAATGAAGGCAGATATGAAGATTGATGATGAGTTACAAACTCTTCTACTCCTTAGTTCTCTACCCGAGAGGGACACATTGGTTGTCACTCTCAAAGAACTCAACACCGATGGAAAGCTTAGTCTGGATACTATTACGTAGATAGTCTGCGAATGAAGAGACCAGAAGGAAAGAAAGAGGATTGAGTAGTCACTCAGAAGCCAATGTTGTTGAGAATAGAGGAAGGAGTGAGCATAGAAGCAAAGGAAGTCGTGAAAAGTCACATGGAAGATCCAAGTCTCATCCTAGAGGTTTGACATGTTTCTATTGTGGAAAAATTGGCCATAAGAAGCAAGAGTGTAGATTCTTGAAGAGAGATCAGAAGGCTGGATCAGTCCATCCCGACGAGATAGACCCCAAAAAGAAGTTGGAAGAGAAAACCACAACAGCAGTGGCATCAGACGATGAACAGGTGTTCCTTATTGGTAAAGAAAATTATCTAAATGTTGCTTTTGATGATTGCACTTGGATAGTTGATACTGGAGCATCCTTTCATGTTACTCCTCATGAAGGATTCTTCTCATCTTATCAAAAAGGAGATTTTGGAACAGTAAAAATGGGCAATCATGTCACAAGCAAGATTGTGGGAATAGGAGAAGTGACTTTGGTAACAGACAATGGAAACAAACTTGTGTTAAAGGAGGTAATGCATGTGCCTGAGATACGCCTAAACCTTCTTTCAATAGGTAAACTAGATGATGCTGGAATGAACAACCAGTTTGGTGGTGGAAAATGGAAACTTAGCCGAGGAAGCTTAATTGTTGCTCGCGGCAAGAATGAAGGTTCTTTGTACATCATGCAAGGAAAGATATGCAAAGGGGAGACAAATGTTGCTCAAGAAGAAAGTAATGAGTTGTGGCATAAAAGATTGGGCCACATGAGCGAAAAGGGTTTAAAGATCCTTACGAAAGATCATCTCCAAAGCATAAAAGGACAGTCATTTGGTTTATGTGAAGATTGCCTAGTAGGTAAGCAGCACAAAGTATCCTTCCATAGACATGATAGTGGAAGAAGAAGAAAGCATATTCTGGATCTTGTACATTCAGATGTTTGTTCAACATCTAAAAGGTCCCTTGGTGGTGCTCAATATTTTGTTACCTTTATTGATGACCACTCCAGAAAGTTGTGGGTGTATCCATTAAAGAGAAAAGATGAAGTCCTTCGAGCCTTCAAGGAGTTTCACGCCACAGTTGAACGAGAAACTGGTAAAAAGTTGAAATGTTTGAGGAGTGATAATGGTGAAGAATATAAAGGTCCATTCGAGCACTATTGTAAGACTCACGGGATCAGACACGAGAAAGTACCTCCCAAGACACCTCAAATGAGTGGTGTAGCTAAAAGATTCAATAGAACGATTACCGAGAAGGTTATAAGCATGTTGTCTCATGCAAAACTTCCTAAGACATTCTGGGGAGAGGCAGTGGTTACTGCAGCTGATTTGATCAACTTATCACCCTCAAGACCATTAAATGGAGAGATACCAGAAGAAGTATGGACCGGTAAAGAGGCCTCATATCGCAACCTGAGAGTTTTTGGATGTAAGGCATCTGTTCACATTCCAAAAATTGAAAGGGCAAAGCTTGATGCTAAGGCAAAAGAATGTGTATATCTTGGTTCACCAAGAAATGGATTTGGTTTCAGATTATGGGATCCTGCAAATAAAAAGATTGTTCGAAGCAGAGATGTGGTGTTTTTTGAAGATCAGACAATCCAAGACATCAAGAAAATGGAGAAACCAATACTCAAGGTGAGTAATGATCAAAGTCCTCTTGTGGTAAACAACATAGGGGGAGAGACTCCTCAGACAGAACCAGATCAGGAGCAACAACTTGATGAGATGGCTGAAGAACCTGATCAGATAGATCAACCTAACATGACGCTAGAAGATCAAGCAATTGAGAATGTTCAACAGGAATCCCAATTGAGACGATCAACAAGAGAGAAGCAACCGTCAAGAATGTATTTTCAGATGAATATATAAATCTTACTGATGAAGGTGAACCTCAATGTTTTGCATAAGCCATTGAGATGGAAGACAAAGACAAATGGTTGCAAGTCATTGAAGAAGAGATTCAATCCTTAAAGGATAATCAGACATATGATTTGGTAGAACTACCAAAAAGAAGAAAAGTATTACAAAACAAATGGGTGTTCAAGCTCAAGAATTAAGAGAACAATCCAAACCCAAGATACAAAGCACGAATTGTCGTGAAGGGGTGCAACCAAAAGAAAGGAATAGACTTTGATAAAATATTCTCACCAGTGGTAAAGATGACATCTATCAGAGCAATTCTCGGTCTGGCAGCAAAACTAAACCTGGAGATTGAACAGTTGGATGTCAAAACAGCATTCTTACATGGAGATCTAGAGGAGGAAATTTACATGGAGCAACCAGAAGGCTTTGAAGAACCAGGCAAAGAACACTTGGTGTGTCGTCTGAAGAAAAGCCTTTATGGTCTAAAGCAAGCCCCAAGACAATGGTATAAGAAATTCGATTCTTTTATGATCCAACATAATTTTAAGAAAGACCTCTGCAAACCATTGTGTGTTTGTGAAGAAATATGAAAATGGTGAGTCCATCGTACTTCTCTTATATGTTGATGATATGTTGATTGTGGGGAATGACAAAATAAAAATAGCTGCTCTCAAGAAGGCATTGAGTAAGTCTTTTGCCATGAAAGACCTGGGTGCAGTAAAGAGGATTCTTGGAATGAAAATTTCTAGAGATTGTTCAAAAGGAATGTTGTGGGTATCTCAAAAAGATTATATTGAGAAGATTCTCAAAAGGTTTAACATGCACAATGCCAAACCTGCCCGTATTCCAATTGATGGACATTTCAAACTTAGCAAATCTCAATGTCCAAAGAATGAAGAAGAAAAAGAAGAAATAAACAAGGTGCCATATTCTTCTGCCGTGGGTAGCCTTATGTATCCAATGGTTTGTACAAGACCAGATATTAGCTATGCTGTAGGAGTTGTGAGCAGATTCCTATCAAACCCAGGAAAGGAGCATTGGGAAGCTGTTAAATGGATATTAAGATATCTAAGAGGAACTGCCAAAAGAAGCTTGTGTTTTGGCAATGAAAATCTAAAGCTCATTGGATATTCAGACTCAGATATGACACGAGATGTGGATTCAAGGAAGTCAACATCAGGTTATCTTATTACTTTTGCAGGGGAAGCTGTTTCTTGGTAGTCAAAACTTAAAAAATGTGTGACATTGTCTACAGCGAAGCAGAGTATGTAGCAGTCACTGAAGCCTCAAAAGAGATGCTATGGATGAAGAACTTTCTAAGAGAATTGGGACATGATCAAGATGATTATGTGGTGAACTGTGATAATCAAAGTACAATTCATCTGACCAAGAATCCCATGTTCTATTCACGCTCAAAGCATATTGACATTCGTTATCATTGGATACGAGAAGTGTTGGATAGGAAGGAATTGAAGATAGAGAAAATTCATACAGACTTGAATTGGTCTGACATGATGACTAAGTCAATGTCAACCAAGAAGGTTGAAGATTGTTGCCAAGATGCTGGTGTTGTGGTGCCTCCCAATTAAGTCAGGAAGGGGGAGATTTGTTGGAATTCCCTCCTTAATTGTGGTTCACAAGTCACAATGCTTGGGGGATGAACATGTTGGGTTACTTTTGGGCTCCCAACTATGTGAACAAAAGCCCAATACTCTTAAGCGCGCTAAGTTTCTCTTTATAAGAGGAGAAGGGGTTAGATTGAGAGACACACATCCAAGTGAAGAAACCCTATGAGAGTTAGAGTGTCCTTTTTGTATTTCTCTTTGAGAGAGAGATATATACAAAGAGGTTTGTATACCATCCGAGAGGGTGAGATTCATTGAGAGATCCTCAAAGATTGAGAGAAACACTTTGTAATACTACTTTTATAGTGGAGATCTTTTACTGGACTGGTCCCGTAGTTGTTCCCAAGAGGGTTTTCCACGTAAAAATTCTGGTGTCATCTTCCCTCTACTCTTTCAGTTATTTTTTACGCTTTCGCATAGTGCCCATTTTGTGTTCACAAAGGAAGGAATAGGTATTGCTGTTTCCCAACAGGAACCAACCTAGATCAATTTTTCACGAGGACACAATCCTATCATGACTAATCATGTGTATCGAAAACTAGAACAAAAATCAGAATGATAGTTTAGTATAGAACAAGAAATGTATAACAAAAAATTATGTAGAACAATTTGACAAAATAAAATTGATTTGAAAATGAATTAAGAAACATCAACTCAAGAATGCAATCATGCAACCTGTAGTTCTTCTAGAGAGAAATACAATTTCATATCAACCAACCTAAGTTTTTTTATATAATTATCTAACATTTGTTCATGTATATTGAAATCACAATCACAATCCCTAATTAACATGGATTCAAGATCGTATTGATTGATTTCAGATTATCAATTGATTACCTACTGGAAATATAATCCAAAACTCAGTGAGATCACAATCATGAAAACATATTGAGAATTGGAAAACACAATAGCATAAATTGCATACGGAAAGTAAAGAATTAATGGCTCAATCCGGTTGCAATCATGAATATTGAATTGATAACGAAGTTAGCCTTCCATGTTCATCGTCATAAAATACTTAACAACATTCAAAGAAAAAAAAAATAAAGAAGTTGCAGAGAAAATTACAGCAAAAATCATAGCAGATAAAATCTGTGTAAAGAATGAAAAACTTTTCCTACAAGTAACACCTTTTAACTACCCAAAATCAAGAGTCTCCAACAAGTTTCTAACCAACTAACTAACAAACTCCACAACTTCCTAACTAAACTTTCTAATGATTACATGCTCAAAAATGCTGAGGAGAATGGACTTGGACAAGTAGCTTCAGCAGCCCAACAAACCCACTAGTCTATAGGGGAAGGTCCAATTTAGAGTGATGCAAAGACAATGGCTTCCATTTTTGACATTACAAACGATCAAAATGTGTTAAACTGTAAGGAGAAAAGTTTTAGATATTTGTCTTAACTTTCCAGGGCTACCAAGATTGTTTGATTTGGAGGTCTGTAACTCCAGATATGGTCTGCACAAGATAGCAACCTCATAATGAAAATTAATCAAAAATAAACAATGATTAACAACTATCCTCAATTTAGCTCAATGACTCAAAACTCAATAAATTTGTGATTATTAACCAGAAAATAATGTCAAATGTGGGAAGAATAAATCACTATTAGGTGCCTTAAACATGTTCTATCACAATTTTATATATAATTTCATGAGAGTCATTCATAACCATCAACAAGACAAAATTCATATCTTGGACTTTGTATTTTTCGTTAGGCTAATAAATTATAAATACTTCTGGCTAAACATAGACTAAGCCTTAGTTCCATAAGTGTATTTTTTATGTTGATCCTGATTTTATTTTTAATTATCAGAGTGCAAACTGATGGGGAAAAGACCACCACTTTGATGATGGGAAGGTAGTACGATACCACCAATAAGGCACCACCAATGTGGTGACACAACGCAACGGATAAAAATTCCCCTAACTTGCAAGAATCCCTAAAGAGTAACCACAAATGCAAATGATAGTGACAATGAGAAGAATCACACAAGAGAGAGACCAATATTTTTAACGTGGAAAAACTCCCTCAAAGTGAGGAGTAAAAACCACGGGTCGTCCAGACCAAAGAAATTAATCCACTATGATTAATTAAGAGTACAAGAGTTATTCTCTCACCCACCCTGTGAAAAATTCACTCTTTCTATGAGAAATTCTCACTCTCTCTATTTGAGAAATCTACTCTCTCTCAATACCTGTGATAAATTCACTCTCTCTCCGGTTGTCTGCTCAATCTAACCCCTTCTCCTCTTATAAAGAGAGACCCAGCGAGCTTGAGAGTATTGGGCTTTTGTCCACATAGTTGGGAGCGCAAAAATAACCCAATACAAACTTGCTTGTATTTGCTTTCCTAGAGGTTTTTAAGCACTTAATAAATGTTTCGTTCACCAACTATTTTAATCCAGGTGAACTAAAATTTTAAATAAAAGTTGTTATAAGTAACTTCTTTTTAGAAGAAAAAAATTATAATTAAGTCTAGACTAAAATATTATTTTTTTCCTCATTTTATTTTTTAGTTTCAGTATACTTTCCTAAATTTTTTTTTTCATTTTAATCCTTTACACTAATTGTTTAAACTAAAATATAAGTTTGGTCCTTTGTATGTCTCTTAAGCTTCTATGTATTTGATTTTATTAGAATTGAAATTTTAGTGATTCTAACTCTTCTATATTTCAATTTTCATTGTATTTCTTTTGTGGTGTAATTTGTTAATTCGTTTTGTTGGACATTGAGTATCCCTCTATATCTATGTTTGGGTAGCTTTATCTTCAATTATCTATTGATGTTGGCATGACCACCTAAATATGAGTTTCTCATATCTCATTATTTGTAAAAAGTAGATTTGTTTTGAAACTCATGATCTCTTGTAGTTACTTTCGAAGCTGATGTAATCAACTATAGATGAGATTATTGGTTACTCTGGAAAGAAAAAAAAAAAAAAACAAGAAAAATTCGATTCAAGTAATCAGTTACATTTTAAAATTAATGGATTAACTAGTAAAGAACTAACTTGGTCTAGTAAAAATACTTTAATATAATAAAGTGACAAGTTTTCTTATACAAGTAATTTATATATATCATTAGTGTGATAAATTGATGGAAAAATAAAAATAAAAATAAAAATATTAAACTTAAAAACGAAATTAGAAAAATAATAATGAGAGACAAATGTGTATTTTAGCCTTAAATCTAATGAGTACATCATAAACTGCGCCCACTTGGCAAAAACTAGAGAGGATTGACATCCTGGTAACGACATATTTGATAGGGAGCGTATACTAATATTAATCTTTCTCTTTTTACGTATTTAATTTTATTAATTAAAATTATAAAAACAAGAGTGAAATGATATGAAAATTACTTATTTTTTATTTTTAATAAATTTTAATTAATAATAAATTTTATATTTTAAAAACCGTAATGGATATTATGTTTTTAATAATTTATTGAAATTTAAACCCATTAATCTGATTAGGAATTATAATGCTTTGGTACTATAAACATTTTTTAGTGTCATTGAATCATAGATTATTAATTTATTATGTATTATAATATCATCAACTTTGTAATAAATAATATTTTAGGTTCTTCAGGGTACATGATAAATATTTTATATAATTAAAATTTATAAAAAATAATTTTTTAAATTTATAAATTAGATTATAATTAAAATTTATAATAAATAAATATATTTTAACATGTAAATTATATTTTTTAGTTATAGTAACTCATTTAAATTATGATATAATATTATTTTTAACTATTAATAATTTCTTTTAAAGATTATTGAAATTTAGTTTAGAGGTAGTGATAAAAGAAAAAGTGTTCATTGGTTAGATTGGTTCAAGTTAAGGATAAAATTAGATTTGTACCGAACAAATTTAATGGTTCAGGTTTTGAATTTTTTATTTCAATCCAAACTCATATTATTAAGATTAGGTTGAGTTGTTTCCAATCAATAATAAAAATAATTAAATTATTATATTTTTCAAATTTTCATCTCTTCTATTGTATCCAAAAAAAACTCTTCTATTGTATATAAATTTTTAATTTTATGTTAATGCAAGGTAATTATATTTTTTATTCTTTAATGATTAAATATTTTAATTTATTTAATATTTAATTTTTCTATAATTATCACTTTATATATCATTACTTTTTTACTCAAAATATGATAAAAATTATATAATAAAGATGATCAATTAAAACACTTAATAACACTAGCTAAATAAAATTATAAGAAGATCATATTGAATGAAGAAGAAAAACCAACGAAAAAAGAAAAATTTAAGTATCAAAATTAAAAATGTGCTAATCTAAAGTTAAAAGATAATTGATCGGATCACTAAGTTGGTTTAGATTGAAAAGAAAGAAAAAATTGAGAAATAAATTGATATAATTAGTGTGATTTGGATTTGAAGTGAAAAAAATTAATTAATCAAACCAACTCAAATTAATTTAATTGATTTGGTTTGGATCCTCGAGTTCATGGAATCAATTCAATCTAATGGACAACCTAAATAAAAGAGAGTAAAGGAATAAATAATTAAAAAGATTATTAAATATACAAATAAATATAAAAAGAGTAATTTGACATGGTTGAATTTTTTTCCTAATTGTAGAAGTAGTAAAATGAATGACGAAGAGAAAAAAAATATTAACAATATCTAATTGAAAGAATGAGAAAATATAATTCTCCAAATTTGTCTTCTAATTTATAATATAGAAGAATACTATTTTCAAAATAATGTCTAGAATAATTTTTAATAAATTGGTAATGAGAGTCGGTCCAAACATACAAGGCTATCTATACCCTTGTTTTTTTTTTTTAATCTGTTCTATATCCCTGCTTTAGATTTTTCAATTATTTATTTATTTATCATTAGTATTTTAAAAAAAAATCATCATTAACTAGCCTAACATAAAGGTAACCAATGGAAAACGAGGTTTGCTCCTTGCTTGAGCAAAAACAACATTTACTCACAATTTGCTTTATTATTAGAAATATGTTTTTGAAAGAGTAAAAATTGTTTTAGAGTAAATTACACTTTTTTTTTTTAAGATATGAATATTACATTATTTTTTTTATATTAAAATATATAATTTAATTCATTTAACTTAGTACCGTTAACTTCAATTATATTTCCTTCCTTCAATATATGTAAATATTACCTTCTCTCTTCTCATGAGAGACGTGGGTATTCATTCCCCTCACACGTAAGATGCGACTATTACACTTTTAATATAATAAATTATATTTTTCTTTTAAAAGATGAAAATATTATATTATATTTTGTCTCTTATATTAAAATATATAATTTAATATATTTATCCTAAAATTATTGAAAAATATTCATTATAAGATTTTAAAATATATATTCAAATATTTTTTATTTATTCACTCGATATTTTTTTATAAAATATATAATTAAATATAAATTAATTATTTTTATCAAAATGATAATTAAAAACAAAAATTATGATAAAAAATATGTGTATATATATATATATATTAAAAGTATTAAATTTTTTAATAATGCAATTTTATTTAATAATAGCTTTAATATAAATAAATTCATTGAAAATATTGTATGTTTAATATACATTTATTAAATTAAATAAATATATTATATTTAATAAATATAATATTTAATACTATAAAAGAAAACTATCAATTATTTAAATATTTTTAAAATATTATATTAATAACATCAATTAAAATTTATTCTAATAATTGTGTTTAATTTTATTTTACTATATATAAATTATTTTTAATTTTAATTTTTAAAATATATTTTGTGAAAATAATAATAATTAAAAAAAAATTAAATATATAAATTAATTTAGCATAATTAATAATTAAAATAATAATTAGAGAAATAAATTAAGAGATAAGTTGTTATACATGTATATAAAAAAATATGAACAATTGAATAAATATTTGAAATAAATTTTATAAATAGTTTTTATAAATAAAAACAAAATTTTAAAATATATATCATATAATAAAGTGAATATATTTGTATTTGTTAAGGGAGACAAAATGTATTTTAACACAAAGAGGGAGGATGATGTAATATTTATATATTTGAGGGGTGTGGTAGTGTAAGAGATATTTTTGTAATTAAAAAATTAATGGAAGTTAACAAAACCTTAATGAAAATTTGAAAAGACAAATAAAATGTCATGTAGTTGAATCTATTAGGAGAGAGAAGTGCAATTTTCATCATAAGAGGAAAGGATGGTATAATATTTGCATCTCTCAAAGAAAGAGAAGGGAATTTAATCTTATTTATATTAGTAAGTGTCTATAAATATTAGTATTTAAATATTTAAAAATATAAAAATTCTTCTCTCATATCTATCATGAGAGGTGTAGTTTTCATCATAAGAAGGGACACCTCTCAAAGAAAATAGTATAATTTACTCTTATTTATATTAGTCAGTGTTTATAAATATTAGTAATTAAATATTTTAAAATATAAAAATTCTCCTCTCATATCTATCGTGAGGTGAATATCTTAGTCAAATATGTATTCTCAAGTAGTACAATAAATCATGTTTTTTATTTGTCACTTGAATTTTATCGTTTATGTTATTGATTGATTCAATGATGTAACTTTTTCCTATGAGATTATTAATCTGTGAAGCCTTTACTCCTTTTTTTCAAAATAAAATCATATTATATTAATATCATATAATATATGTAATATAAGATCATATTGTAAACAAGAGAATATGGTATAAGTAATTTCATCTAATAATAAATTATCACATATAATAAGTTTATTAATTTTTACACTAACTAACTTAAAAGTAATTTATGTAATATTTTATTAGTTGATAATGTAAACATTTGCAAACAATACTAACGAGCTCGTGGATCAATTAGTGTAAGATTGTCTTAATTTAATTAGTAGTCTCTAGTTCGTGTCTTAGACATGGAGTTGCCTTAAATACTTGATGAGAGAGTTTTATCGTCCATAGTTATTCTACTGGCTTGAATAGGATGACCTCCGCTAAAAGATAATTAAGACTACGTAAAAAGTTGTAGTCTAGACCAAAAAAAATTGTACACATTACATAAAAAATTAAATTCTTATATAGAGGAATTCACAAGTTTTCTTTCAAATTAATAAATAAAAAGCCTAAATATGTTTTAAGTTCCTACAAATATGATTGTATCTGATTTTAATCCTTATAATATTTATTTTTTTAAATCTTGACATTTAATCAATATTTTTTTATTCTTTATAATTGACTATAGTTAGTTTAGTGATGATATAATTAATAAAATAAATAACCTTAATTATGATAATTAAGTTAATAAAAAATATTTTTAATTAAAATAATTAAATTACTTTTAGATACATAATTCAATTAAGTCAAGTATAATTATATAATTAATTTTTATAACTTATATTTTAATATATTATGAAGAGTGCTTTTATTGTTTTTATTATTATTCTTAATTTTTAATTTACTAATTTATTTTTAACTTGTATTTTTTGTTTTAAAAATTATTATCTTTTATTACTAATTAACTAATCTATTTAGACATTTATAATTTAATTTTAATATATTATTTTTATATTATATTTACATTTAATTTAATTAATTTTGAATGATTATAGTTTAATTTACTTTTCTTATATTATACTTTAATTTACTTTTATCTTTAAAGACAATATCACACGTGATATATTAATGAATTGAAATGTAAAAAATAACATAAAAAATAATATATTAAAATGAAATTATAAAACACGATAACTTATATATTTTAAAAGGTATAAAATTAATAATAAATTAGTTAATTGAAAAATAAAAATAATATTAAAACTAATAATTTAAAAAAATACAATGTTAAAAATAAATTAGTAATTAAAAATTAAGAATAATATTAAAATAATAAAATCAATCTTCATAATATATTAAAAAATAAATTATATCTACCTAACTTAT
This sequence comes from Mucuna pruriens, assembly GCA_025330945.1. NCBI lineage: Eukaryota > Viridiplantae > Streptophyta > Magnoliopsida > Fabales > Fabaceae > Mucuna > Mucuna pruriens. The sequence continues at coordinate 4,638,038 of JAENHJ010000525.1, read as the reverse complement.
TTATTTAAACTAATAAATACATTACTTAATTAAATTATATTTTTAAAACTAGTCTAATGATCTTAATTTAAAATATTATTTATTACTTTAATTATCTTAATTAATATTATTTATTTTGTTAGTTATGCGAACATTAAACTAATTCTTAATATTAAAAATGAAAAGATACAAGAATAAATGTGAGAAATTAAAAAAAAAACAAATTTTTTAATATTAATTAAAACCAGACAAAAATAAATTCAGGTGAGCTTAAAATATATTTAAACCAAGCATAAATAATTGTACATTCAAAATAATATAAAATCTATTTATCCTTTATATATATATATATAAACAAAGATTTTATTAATCAAACGGAGTATAAGGGTGCCCTAAACCGATCTCCGTACCTTATACTCTGAAGTTACGTGTCTATAACACTAACAAGTTGCAACCAGCAAAGAAACAGAATTTCAAATCTTACTGTATATTATATAGTATACTAGAATTGACTCATGTAAAACGAGATGGGTGGGAAAACAAAAAATAATTACAAAATGAAAATAGAGTGTAAGGTGGCGTCTCAGCTTCCCTGTGTGTGTATATATATATACACACACATCCAGAGTGGGATTGTGCCATAACTGAAACTTGCAATATAGGCTCAATTACCCAACCAAATTAACTTAGCCAGGTTCCAACTCTTTAAACTAGAGGAACACCAACATGCCTTGCCTTTACATTACCACCAACCTTAACTTAGATGGAATTGACACTAACCCCATCTTTTCTCAAGCTACCACTGCTGTCTCTACCATCATCGGCAAACCTGAAAAGGTATTTCTAAACCCTTCATTTTCTTCCCTTTCTTCGTCAATTATATTAAACTTATGATCACATCATCTGTCTTTCCGAACATTTTTTTAGGAAAGTCATCAGTTTTTCTTAATAAATTGAATCACACACTCATTCCATATATGGACTCAGTTTATGTTATTTTAATTTTTGGTTGGTAAAGCATGATACTTCTCAATAGAAATGTTGATTGTTGATTCTCTTGTGGTAATTAAGTTTAGATGCAATTGAGTTAATGGGTCAACTATCTAGCTTTTACCAGCTAATTGTGCTCAACAAATTCATTTTTAGCTAAGCTAAGCAATTTGAATCTGAATTACATATAAAATTGGAACCACCTTTAAATTCGATCGACAATTTGAGGCTATGATGTTCAGGTTTCAGACGTACTTGCTTTTCATGTTGATAAGCAATTAACTCCTAATTACAATGGTGCAGTGCAGTTTTTCATTCATGAAAAGTTTTCACATGCTCGAAATTTTTAGACCACGTTTTTATAATGTTTTTTTTTTTCTCTCTATCGCATTACTTTGTCTTTCCCTTCTTTTTTTTTTCTCTTGTGGAAATTATTATGAGAATTTTAAGTGAAAATTCCCATTCAAGTTCGTTAATTATCACTAGTTTTTTTTTGTAACTCATTATCATTCAATTTGGGAACAAATTAAACAGGCAAGTTGGAAGGTTTGGTAAGGCGACGAGTGCATTAACAAACTGATCTTAATTTATCGTTGTCATAAAAATCAGTTCCAAGTTATAAAATAATGTGATGGACAAGTAAAATTAAAATTAATATTAATGTTTAAAGCATTACCATGACAAGACAGGGTGTGTTTTCCTTGTAACAGGATAACTGTGGCCCGAAGAACAAATTAAAATCATACAGCTCTATGAATTCTGAAGTAAATTATCATCAGTAACAAATGTTTGTTTTAAAAATGAGTTAAATTAATTTTCAACTATTAAATGTGATTAAATATATGGCCAAATTTATTTAAATAATATTTTTATGTTAAAACATATATATCGTTAGAGAAATTAATTTTAGGAGATAAAACGCACTCTAAGATTCTTCCAATTTTTTTCCTGTGTACGTATCACGTGTGAAAAGGAAATAGATAGTGGAAAAAGTGGTATGTTACAAATTGCACTTTGAAGGAAGTAGGCTCGCATCCTTTATATCAAGTGGGACACAGGCACCAACACCACTATTATTTGTTTATCAATATTGCAAAACGAACGAATTCGTGTTCAATGAAAAATTGAAAACTAGAATCCTCGTTACTTTTTCTATTTTTTTAATTTGTTATTTAGTCAATAATATTAACCCACACTAATTCGTCACAATTTGTTAGAAATATTTATTTATTTATTTAAAGCTGCTATTTTCCCATTCATTTTTTTATATTACTTTTGTACTTTTCTTTTTGTTATCATAAAAGAAAAAGTGTGGGAACAATATTAAAAAATAGTGTAAAAGGAACATCTTTCTTGTTCGAGATGATATATGAATATTCATCTTTATCGCTATTATTTTTTATTTTTTAATATATTATATTATTTATCGAACTTATATTTTTTTTCCCTCGTTCTTGCTTTAAGTATAATTTATATGTTAATTAATTAAGTCAGAGTCTAGCACCAAGAAGAAAAAAGTATTATGACTGACATGTGGCTTTCATTTATCGACCATCAGAATGCTAGAGCTGGCTAGCACTATGAAACTTGAGAAATAGTCATTGTTGAATGTACTTGGTCTTTATTGTGACTTGTTTGTCTATAATGTGAAGTTTGTGATGGTGATATTGAAGTCTTCAGTGCCAATATCATTTGAGGGTAACAAGGAACCAGCAGCGTATGCTGAGATAGTTTCAATGGGTGGCATAAATTCAGAAGTGAAGAGGAACCTGATTGCTACCATTGGAACCATATTGCAGTCCAACTTGTCTATCCCAAGAACACGATTTTTCCTTAAAGTCTTTGATACAACAGCGTTTCGTAACAACTCCAAAATGTAATGCATGATTTCAGATTCTCACGAGGCTCACGATTGTGCTTAATTTAATCATCAACTTCCGTTTTAAGTACCGTGTATACTTGTTGCTATTAATATTCTCATATTTGTGTGTTCTGCTTCATTTGATATCTATGAAAAGTTCATGCAATTCTCCTATGTTGCCTGTACGAAACACTTCTCAGTTGATAAATCAAACAATTAAGGAATAATTTTTTTTCAAGGAGTAAATTTAGGAATAGTTTTTTTCAAGGAATAAATTTAGGAATAGTTTTTCTCAAAGGACTAACAATTTTATTAAAATTAAAAAATAATAAGAAGGTAATCAAATAATTAATATTTTAGTATATTTTGAAAAATATATGTTTCGTTAATTTTTATCAATATAAAAGAAATATTAAGGAACTTTCAATTCAACAGTTAAATAAATAAAGTTCGTATTCTATACAAAGTTATTTAATGATGAAATATTATATGTAAATTACAAGTGTATGTACGGAAAAAATATCATATGACAATGTAATTTACACTAAGGATTATATTATTAAATAAATTTATAAAAAATATTAATTTATTATATCTAATCATTAAATTAAAATTTTATTTTACATAAATCATATATACAAATTTTTATATTAATCTAAAATTATTTTACATTATTTTCGTATTAATCACAATTAACGAAATATATATTTTAAAATATACTAAAATATGAATAATTTGATTACCTTTTTATTGTTATTTAATTTTAATAAAATTTGATACAAACGATTAAGGTAACATAAAATTATATGAAGTTATTAACAGTGTAATAGGTAGTACAAGTTATACTAGTGTAATGTGATTCCTCCCTAATATATATATATATATATAATAATTTTAGAAGAGGGATTATTCTAAGAATAACTCTTTTAGAATTACTCTATATTTTTGTCTTTTATTTTCTTTAATCTAATGTTTATAACAAACAATTTATATTTAATCGATAAATTTAAAGAAAATGAAACACAAGGATAAGAAGTAACTTGTACATTACTCATAGAGTAGTTTGGTCTTTTCTCATTATTTTTTAGTATGGGTAAGGATCTGTTTACAATACATGTTTCCCATAGATGTAAATGTTAGTCAAATTTCACTTTTAATAACTTTTTATAAAACAAAAATTTAATCAATACAACAATTGAATTTGATGTTTTTATTAATTAGATTAAATATATAAAATTTTATATAATTCTAAAATTATTTGGTATTTTATTTAATAATGAATATTTATATATATTTTAAATAATTTTTAGAATTATATGAAAATTTGTATATATGATTAATAATAACATAAAATTTAAGGGTAGGGTCAATTAATTTGAATTGTATAACAATTACACTCAAACAAACTAATGATCGCTCGAATTTAATGTTTCTCGGTAGTAATTTTCTCTTCCCTTATTGGATTTGTGGTACTTATGCTATGAGTGTCATATGGACTCCAAATTGGATTACGAAAATGCTCTTCATATTTCAATAAACTTTTTCAAATCGTTTAACACTTTATTATTCCATGCCCAAAATGTTGAAATGGCATATTTCTTCTTTGGATTTTGGTAAAATTACTTACATGAACCCAAAAATAATAACATTCATTTTTTTTATAAACAGTGATTTAAAGCTTAAAAACAAATATAAAAAAATCATGGTTCCACTAAAAAATATATACATAGAGATCCTCTTTGTTTCTTAAGGAGGTTCAACTCTTGATAACAATGATTTAAAAGTTTAAAAGAAGTTCATAAATTACTAGAGCTACACTCGAAAAATTTATACAAAATTTGACCATTGTTGGGTCCTCTTTGATAGTTATAGAGACTTATTCATCTTTTAACTTCTTATTGAGTTTTTGACCCTACTAACCCAAATTCATTTCATTTAACCATTGGAAAAAATTGCATTATTTGTTAAGTCATTGACATTTTATTAGTATATACTTTAAATCCTTATCACTCAAATTAGTTAAGATAATTAAGGTAATAAAGTGTCATACTTATAGAGAATTAAGCTCAAAACTGTGTGTATTCTTTTTAGAGAGTTCTCATATAAATACCATTTAATTACAAAAATTTCAACCTGATTTTCAACCCTCTAAATTAGCTAAATTGTCAACTTACTAAATTAGCTAAACTGTCATATATACATTTACGTCACAGTTAATCATAATTAGAATAATAATCACAAGATATCAAGTTAATTTTCAGCTCACTAAATTAATTAAATTGTCAACCCACTAAATTAGATAATATATACATTTACGTGACAATTAATCCTAATTAAGAAAATAATTATTACAAAATATTAAGTTGATTTTCAACCCACTAAATTAGCTAAATACTCAACCTACTAAATTAGTTAAATTATCATATATATATATATATATATATATATATATATATATATATATATATATATATATATATATATATATTTTTACGTGACAATTAATCATAATTAAGAGAATAATGATTACAAGATATGAAGCTGATTTTCAGCCCACTAAATTAGCTAAATCATCAACTCATTAAATTAGTTAAATTGTCATGTACTAAAAAAATTAATTATATGTTCATTTTTATTTTTACTTCTTAGCAAATTGATATAGCAACAAAAACTATAGATGACTCTTGGTCTCACATTCAAGCACGATCAAAAGTTTCATGAACCAAATTGTTTGCTTAGTGACAGAAAATTTTGGTCGCAAATAAATTGACCATTACTCGATCACAAAATATCTTAGCAACCACTCGCAATCGGTCACTAAAGTGATCCCTAACTCATTTAGCAATCGATTTAAGGAAAATAACAGCTAATTTTGGGGTCGCAGACAATTTTTTGTAGTATCTACTAGTGAGATGTCTTAAATAAAATAAAGAAGTGAGAGACAATTTTCATCTTACAAGTTAGTTTTGTAGTATTAGTTAGATATAAATTCACATTTTTAAATAGTATTAAAGTGTATTTTAACCACCATTATGAACCTTTCATACCACTAACTATTAGGTCATTATTAGACCACCACAAATCTTTATTTTTACATTGAATATGCCTGGAATATAATATACAAGTGTAGAATAATTTAGAGTGTGTTTTAGAGTTCATAAATCAATTAGTGATATACTTGAAATATAATATATAAGTGTAGATATGCATTCTAATTTTAGAAGAGCTGAATTAATCTTAAACACAGTTAAAAGATGTGTAAACATAAAATAATTGAAAATTTTATGTCTACGTTAAAGTATAAATATAGGATTTTAAAAGTCAAAAAGTGTTAGGTGGAGCAACGATAATTAATTTCTTAATCTGAATGGATGAAAGTAGGGTCCTGTAGTAATTCCGACATAATGGGTCAAATGCAGATAATTCCTATCATTTATTATAAGTTTACATGCAGAAAAGTTTAGTTGATCAGTTAGACAATTGTTTGGACACGTCTTCCTATAATGATTTAGCCATTAGGGTTTTGTCTATAAATAGTAGATTGGGCGAAAGGCGCGTGGTTGGAAAATCACATTATTTTGTCAAATGTTGGAGACAATGCGTGTAGTTCCAACATTTCTCTAATTCAATTCCAAGCATTCATTCATTCTTCCTTCAATTTTATCTTTTCACTTGCCTTTATGTTAGTTTGTTAAGTTATTTACTATACTTGTTTCCTTTATTAGTTTGTAATTGTTTATTCTTTTCTTAGTACATGCATATGGATCTTTATGATTTTTTTTTTTCATTAGTAGAATTTTGACAATCCATTGTATTGTCTTATTATATTATTTATTTTTATTTTACTTTAAACATTGTAAACCTATAGATTTATCGATTCCCTTGGGGAAATGAATTCAAGTCCCATATGACTTGATGAACTGAAGTGATAATAAATCATGTTAAATCCCTAAATTTATATACTTGTACGGTTATCAAAGAAACACACAAAAAAAACCCAAAACTAATTAGAATTTTAGAATTGACAAATAAAAAAATAAAAAATGATAGAAAGATTCGGAATGACTCACCATTAATTTCAAGAGAATTAAATTAGAGAAAGTGAGATTTACAACAAGTTTTATGGCGAACTTGATGAGAGTTTAATATTCTTGATGAGAATTTAATATTCTTTCAAGAACAAGATAAGAGAAATTCTCCAATAGTTTGCAATGCAAGTAATAAATTTCACCAAAAGTGATTACAAATGTAAATGATTAGACTTTTATACCTTCTCTTAATTACATGAATTATAGATCTGTTTGAAAAAACTTCTCTACAAATACTTGTAAGAGAGGAAAATAGGAAAAAAAATGAAATAAATTTTTTCATAAACTAAAATAAACTTATGCATAAACTAATTTGTAGAAGCTCTCTCATATTAGTTTCTCCAAAGATGAGAGATTTTTTACAAGTTAGCTTATAAATAAATTAATTTTAGCTTATGGAGAAGCTTATTTCATTTTTTTCTTTTCATTTTCTTCTCTTATAAGTACTTATGGAAAAGTATATTCAAACAGGCTTTATGAATAATCTAAAAGACCTTAAGTCAAGTCAAATTTGCAACCCATTAAGCAAGCCACAAAATGGATCCAAAGCTTTGAAGGAAAATCGCAACTCCATCATGAATTTCATCACTATGGCCCAATCCATCTTTAAGCCCATCATTATGTCCATCTCTAGATGGGCTTTGGGGCTCAAGCCAAAATACAAGGAAGGAAACAAAGATCTAAGGTTTTAATACAAAGAAATGCAATCCTAAGAAGCTAAATAAGAGCATTGTGACAATTCTACAATGTGAATAGAGTTGGGCCTTAGGTGGACCTTCCTTGCCCAATAAAGAGGCTTCTATTCTATTGCACTTCCTCCTCAAGCCTCTTCAATCTCCCTCTAGTTATGGGTCCTTAAAGGGCTTTGACCTCCATATACTTAGTGTCTTTTCCATGCTCCCCTCCATATTCTTTATGCCTTCCCAGATTTATATCAAATCATACTCAACAAATTAGCATGCACAATTAGTAATAGTAGGTGTCAAAATTTACACAAGCAATTGCATTGTAGAAAAACCACATAAATGAAAAATTCATATAAACGAAGGGAGATATGGATTTCATGAAAGAAATGGAATATGTATAGGTCAAATAAAGAAATTTATCATAAAAATAATGACGACAATAATGATAACAATAGAACTTATGTAACACACTTTACCTCATGATCTATTTACTAGTAATTCAATTGTTTTTTTTTCCAATAAATTTAAACTTTTAACATCATACATCTAGTAAAGGTTTCACATAAAATTCTCATCATACTGAAAATCATAATATAAAATCCTATCGGCATTCAAAAAGCTAATTTACTATCTAGTCTCAAAATCCATAAAACACAGTCTTAAACACAATAAACATTTTAGTTTATCTTGGTGTCACATGTCCTATGTAAGCAAAACAAATCCAAGTGAGTGAGAATATGTCTCATCGCCACAAAGGGATAACCTGATAAGGCTAGGTAAAACATACAACAACATATGAGAATCTATACCTTAGTTATGCCACACTAGCATTATATCCTCTAATAACACATCAAGAACTATTCAATTTTGTACATATACCCCAATATATGGGATCAAACACAACTATTGGTGGGTTAATAACTATGTTTGACCCTAAAAGGTTTTGAAGCTGAAAATAATCAATTAAGAAAGATGATCATATTTTACTTATAAAAAAAATGGTATCTTAAAATTAACATAAACTAAAGTAGTTTCATCTGATCCATCTGGCGAAAGAAAAGGACATGACATATGCTATATTCTTTATTCCCATCAAACAAAAGATATACTACTCATATAAGATGATATATACTTAAACACAACATTTCACTTAAAGTATCTATCTATTATAACATATGAAATATTATTTTATGTAATGTTATGATATAAGCTTTTAGGATTTAAAATGTTATAAAGTGATAAGAACACATCACATAAAAAAGGACATATTTTCCAACAACTCTAAACAACATATCTTTCAAAAGAAAAGCATGTCGGGACAACACGACTACCTTTACTAAAAGTAGAGATAATCACACCAATATATCATTTTACAATGATTAGTTGGTAAAAAACATTTAATGTAAACATGAAATGATTCGATGTCTCAACAGGCCAAAGACTTTTGAAATCACAAGGGAAGAACTTTGAAACTCTACAATGATTATCTTCTTCAAAAGTTCTATATATACCCTAGCTTAGAAAGTTTTAGTAGGATAGCATTTTACAATGTACATTTGCAATATTTTCTTTGGTAAATCTTGTCCTCTCTTAGGGAAACCTAGACTCATTCTATATTCTCACATACATTTATTCACATGATAAGAGTCACCCTTTTTTATAAACTTACTTGGTTAGTGGTTTAAACCTTAAAAGGCATGAAGCAAAGAATACTTGGGTATTGTTTGGAGAGATAATTGAAAGGCTATTTGGATTCGAAATTAGGATTAGTTTGATTGTGGTGAGTATGTAAGCCAAGGTGTTTTGATTATAGTGAAAAAAATTGGTAGTGTTGCCAAGGACTAGACATAATCCTTTAACAAACGAATTAATATAAACTTTTTAAGTGATTATCTCCTTCTTGGTCTCTTTGTTTATTTGTCTATTCTTTATAGCGTATCATTTATTTCTTCAACTAAGTTTTTCTAAGAAATTATATTGCCTTATCTCAACATATGGTGTTCTAGAGAATGAAAACTGTAAAATATTTTAAAGAACACAATTCAACCCCTCTTTTTTTTGTGTTCATTTGATCTAACAATTTAGTAACAAAGCTCAATCTCTAAGGGGTTTAGTGCTTTGTAGTGTTAGATGAAAAAACCCTTTATGGCAAATCTAGAAGCATAGTTTATACCCGAGGGAGCCTTCTTAACAAGGCCTTTTACATTCTTAAGAGAGGACTACTCATACTAGAGAAATCGTTTGGAGATGTACATTAAGTCAACACAATATAACGTGTAGAGGATCATCACACATGATGATAAAGTTGTAAACAAGCCTAAAACATAATACACTTAAGATGATTACAACACATTGTAGCTAAATGTTGGAGCAAGATATATCATTACTTGTGCTTTATCCAAAACTAAATATAACAAATTTTATAGTTATAAGACATCTAAAGACATGTGGAACATTATTCAAATCACATACGAGGGCACAAAAGATATTCAACTTTGAAAAGTTGCTACTCTCATGAGACACTATGAGATGTTTACTATGAAAGATAATGAAACCATTTATGAGATGTTTGGAAGGTTCCAAACAATTCTAAATTTGCTCAGCTCTATAGGACATGAGTTCTCAAAGTCACAAAATAACTTGAAGATTCTTGACAGCCTCTCCAAAGTGTGGGAACCAAAGGACACAACTATCTAGGAAGCTCACAAGATGAAAACTTTAATTTTTGATGAACTTCTTGGAGCTCTAAAAGTCCATGAAGTGCATCTTCAAAAAGGAGAGAAACTTGTAGCTAAGGATCCTCTTGCTCTAAAAATTGGGGAAACAAGCTCTAGGAAAGCAAAAAAGAAACATTTCAAAGCTTTTAAGGTAGAAGAGTTTGATAACTTAGATGAAACCCCTAGCGAGTTAATAAACGAAAGTCTCTCTATTGTCCAAAAAGTTTAAGCAAATGCTGAAAAAGAAAGGTAAGTTCAAATATTTTTCAAGTAAGAAAGATAAATATAATAAATATTTAAAGGAAGAAATAGATACTGTATGCTTTGAATGTAAGACGCTTAAACACATCAAGGTTGAGTACCCTAAGCTAAGAAAAATGTGACATCCTAAGAAGAGTCTAATGGTCACATAGGAAAATCTAAATAGTAGTAGTAGCTTAGAAGATGAAGTACAAGCCAATATCTACCTTATGACCAACACATAATCAGAGGACAATGAGGTAAACTCTACATCTAATAGCACTTTGTTTGATGATTATGTATATATATTAGAAGAAGAAATATCCTATGATGTTATTTTAACTCAATCTCACATTATTAATCTAGATCATAAAAATGTAAAGATAAATTGAAAGAAATATTTGCTAAAAAAAAAAAAATATTTAGATAAAGAGGTAAGAAAGGTATACTTAATCAAAAACCTAAATCTGGTTAAATGGAACAATTTTCCAAAATAGAAGAACTTAGAAAAGAAATTGCTCCTCTAAAAAAATGATTTAGTTTCTTAAGTTCATTATAATGTGTATTTAGTTTCAGTTATTACATAATTTTCATTAGGTGATGACATCACAAACAAGTGGTACATACGTTGCATAACTTGATTACGCTGGGTCATCATTTAATCCAATAAATCTAACTACAAAAAGAAAAATAAAATTTTTAATAAAATGAGAAATCAAATGAATTTTTTCTAGAGATTAAAATATAAAATGGATATTTTTCAAGAAACAAAATACATATTTAAGCTTTAACGATGAACATGTATACATAATTTTACATTAACATATTATATATTTGAAATTATATCTTTCAATATTAAATATCTTTATTTACTACTGTTAACATACCGATGTAATCTAATATAAAAAATTTAATCAAAATAAATAGTAGTATAAATAAAAAGAAATTGGATAAGTCATGAATGGATTGGCTTAACTCAAATGAATCAACCATTTCTCAGATTGAGTTGGTCCAATTAAAATGGGCTATCCCAGAAGCCCATAAAACTTGATCCATTTTAACATTTCTATCCTCGTGAATGAATCGAATGACCAAAGTAACAGTGGTCTAAAATAGAAAATGGTGGTTTAGGAAAAGGGCATTTTGGAGACTTTGAAACATTGCTGCCACATAAATGGAGAGTTGAATAATGAAAACAAAGATTTTACCTTTCACCATTTCACATCACTGGCAGAAGATTACAACACCTGCAGAGTGAAGCGATGCCGTGCCTCAACCTCTCCACGAACGTTAACCTTGACGGCGTCGACACCTCGTCCATTCTCTCCGAAGCAACCTCAACTCTCGCCAACATTATCGGCAAACCTGAGGCCGTACGTTAACTCTCTCTCTAACGGTTTCGTCACGTCTTTTAACACATGCTTTCGATTTTTGAAACTTCCGTTTCTGGGTTTTCACTATGCACGGTCGATTCTCTTCTCCCACCGCAATGTTTTAATTTAATTTATTTTTTTATGGAATTACATGCACGCTGGCATTTTGTTATTGAATAAATGGCTGGAAATTAGTGAAGTGATTAGTTCGGGGGATCCTCCCCTTTTCTTCTGTAGTTTCTCGTGTCTAGGGTTCTTACTATTTTTGTTATTTGATTCTTCAGTTATGATTATATGGCCATAATGGTGATTGGAATTTTGTTTTGAGTCTTTGGGTTTATTGTATGTTGAGACTTCAACTTTAATTTCACTGTTTTTGTAGAACTTAGTGTGCCATGTTAATTTGCTGGGTAAAGACTTTTTGATGTTTATGAATGAGGTGGAAATGATTTTCTCTATTATTTGGTTGTAAGGTTGAAAGGATAGAAACCCTTGGTGTGTAATGAATGACCTTTTGATAGCATAGTATAGTTTCTTTTCTACTGAATTAAATTGGTGGTTCTAGTGTTAATATTTTATTAAGAAGGGTACAAATAGCCAAATCAGAATGATTTGAGCATGTATGTTATTACAAAGCAGTAAATCCTTCGATGCATACTTAAAAATGGATAATAAAATATTGGGTTGTTAGTTTTTCTACATGTTGCAGCACATGCCGAGCTTGTAGGAAAAGACCTGGGTTCGATTCTCGCAGAACACATTCTTAGGAAAAGGCAGAATTTTAAGTGTGACTAAACTCTTGACCAAGGATCGGTCCCATGGCCAGCCGAAAATATGAATTGTGATTGACTCTAATGTGGCTGTAGTTTCTAATTGTCTAGTTAAGCTTCTCAATTATGTGTTGAACATGATTCATCGACATCCAGTGACATACTCTTTTGGTTTAACATTATCTCAGCAATATAAGTTGTTATATTTTGTGATTTCAATCCTGTATTTGCCAAACTACTTGTTTAAGAGCACAAGCTTCTTGAGTGAATTTGTAAGATGCTATTTGCAAGGTAGGTGCTGCTACCACTGAGTGATAGTCAATAGATATATAAGATGAACTTTTCGTGGTTTAATATCTTAAAATTAAGTTCTATATTTCTGTTTTCTCCTACTTTATCCCTCTTGCTTTGCTATAAAATTTTCTTCTTTTTATTTATTTGGATTGTCCTCAAGCCTTTTGATTCTGTCTTTTTTATTGTTTGCAGTATGTGATGATTGTATTGAAAGGCTCGGTGCCTATATCTTTTGGTGGGAATGAGCAGCCAGCAGCTTATGGTGAATTGGTGTCCATTGGTGGTCTTAGCCCTGATGTGAACAAGAAACTTAGTGCTGCCATTTCTTCAATTCTTGAAACCAAGTTGTCTGTGCCAAAGTCACGATTCTTCTTGAAATTTTATGACACTAAGGCAAGTATCTAGACTTGACTTCACCTCAAAAGAAGGGTCATTACCTTGCATCCTCTTATTCCCTTCTTCCTTTTTGTTTAGGCCCATCAGAGTCAAGAATATGCACAATGTTTGCATGCTTTACACCAGCACTAGGTCATGTAAATAAATCCTCACTGTCCAAGACTTTATAGTAGCCGCTATAAGCTGTACTTAAGAATCCAGCCAAATTTCTTTTTGATGCTAACTACCAAAATTTGTCTCCACTCAATAAATAATTGGTCACATATTGATACTGAATGTTGATAGTGCTTTGTGTGTTCTGCAGGGTTCCAACTTGGGATGGAATGGATCTACATTCTGAACACTTTCATGTTACTCTGGTAATGATGCCGTGGGTGTTGGAATTCTGATGAACTTGTTATTCTGTTTTAGAACTTTTTTCTCTATAGTTAATGTCCTTATATAAATTATCTTTGACGATATTATGCTATCGTAATTTGATTATGTTCAAGGACAACTGGGGATCGTATATGTTTATGATGCTGTCTCTGGACAAACATTATCTGGTGACCTTAAAATGAGCGGTTTTTTATTGGTGTATTATGCATGGTTAAAACTTACAAAATAATATCCTTTATGATATTATTTTGTAGTTCTAAGAATAGATTGATGGTTGTTTTTTAACCTCTAATCAGTTTACAATAAATTATACTAATTAGGTTAACCAAAGAAATTGGTCCATGTGGACTTTAAATAGCACAATTACGTTATCGTCTCCTTAAATTTGAGGAAATTGCACGCTCGACTATTTTTAAGTGCTAGTGGTAGAAATGATAGGAGATTTTTGCTATTTTCACAGGGGATTATGAGTTGTAACAGGTAACAAAATGTAGCCTTAAACTACAACGATGAATGCTTAAAATTCAAACTCAGGGTGGTGGCTACACCCATACATCCTATTCAAGTCAACCATCGAAACTGGATATTGGATACAATTAGGTAAGTGTGTACAAATAAACCAAACACCTTATAGTGGTTTTGATTATTTCTATCAAGTTGAAGTGAATAATTTCCCATATTCATTTGAGAAATTTGACGATAGATGGCAATTTAATGTGTTGAATTCAAGAAAATTAAGAAATGCCATAATCAATATCTGTTAACATTATGAATACATACATAACCGAATTCAATTCTGTAAAAGATATATATAAAAGAAATCAAACAAACCATTGCTTTATGTTTAAATTTATATTTTTAATTTCTACTGTTAAATGTTTATTAATTAAAGTAACCTTGTCTAAAATATTTTAAATGTTATATTATTTTTATATTCTTCGTCTGCCCGTACTATTTGGGATACTTGGCTGTTTAATTATTAAACAACTAAACATGTGATTTGCCAAGAAATAAAAAACTGTGGCAAGGATGTGACCTTAGTTAGGGTTGGCTGGTAAGGAACATGAACTAAATCATTAAGGTAAAAAACTGAAAAGGATAACATAAAGGAGTGTGTGATATCAGAACCAAGTAACTAGCAACAGTGAGGTGAAGATGCCGTGCCCCACCCTTTCAACTAACGTTAGCATTGATGGTGTAGACACCTCTTTCATATACTCTCAAGTCACCTCCACTATCATCAAAATCATGGGCAGAGACCCGAGCCTGTATGAGTACTTTCGCCTCTCTCTTGTATATATGAATATGTATATGTTCACGATTAATTCATTTTCCACTATGGATTATTCTTACCTTTCAAGATCAGTTTGGCCTGGATTCATCGGTTACGGTTAAACGTTGGGTGAAACTACATAAAATTCATATGCACATAAAATTAAGTAGAAAATTAATTTACGAAAAATTTCCCCCTTTTTTATCTTCAATTGTCCAACTGACCTTTAGTTCGGAATTTACCAGTGATATAATCAAAGTAAAATATATAATTAGGAGACAGTTCTTATTTTAAAATTCAAAATTGATTAGGTTTATAATGTTGTTAAACTTATTAAATCTTCAACTATTGTATTGTTATTGAATCATCCATATTTACTACGTACAAACTTCACACACACTTAGCTATCTAGTTTTTGATAAGCAACCATCACTGTGCAATACAGGGCAGTTTTGTAGCCTAGAGATAGACTCAAATCATTCTTAAAATTATCCTTAATAAATGTTCTGGATCGAAAATCATTAATAATGGCTTGGTGTTGGCCAGTCTGATCCGATCTTCTGTAGGTTCAATTGCGGGACAATATCTCGTGGCACTTTAGCCTAAAGAGAAGAAACAACCTGGCCGAAAAAAGTTCGTTTTTCCTCGAGACAATCTGACTTTTCAGCTTTATTTTTTTTTCCCACGTAACTATTGAGTTGCAGTATGTGGGGTTGCCATGTCTTTTGGTGGGGCTGAAGAGCCAGCTGCGTATGGTGAACTTGTTGTGTCCATTGGTGCTCTCAACCCCGAATCGAACAAGAAACTCTGTGCTGAAATTGCCTGCGTTCTTGAAACCAAGTTGTCAGTGCCCACGTCACGGTTCTTCTTAAAATTCTAACATTGAGGCAAGTTCTCTAAATACTAATTCTTCATATTGTTTTTATTTTTAAATATCGTAGACCATTTGTATAGAGCTGTTTAGTTGGAAGAAAATAAAAAAGAAATATTATTTTATCTATTTGGTTCAATGGTTAAGAAAAGAGAAAAGGGGAATGGAAGAAAACAAATCCCTTCTCATCTAATTTTTCTCATAAGATTTAGAAGGAAAAAATGAAGTTTAAAATATTTATATTTATATTTTAAAATTTTAAATTACAAAGATAAATTAATTTAAAATTTTTTTCCTTGTTAAAAAAAAAAAGATATTTTCTTTCTGTTAAAATTCCTTCTTTCCGCTTCTTTCGATTAAACATGATATTTAATTAAATTTTTTTAACCAAAATACCGTTATTCTTTACAAGAGAATAGAGTTCATTAGCTTTAGTAATCTTTTTCTCTTTTGACTTGATAATATGACGTTGCTTTATTTGTTTGTTTGTAGGGCTATAATTGTGGATTGAATGGGTCTATCATGGTGATAGGCTCCAAATGAAGGAGAAATAAAACGTTTTACTTTATTGTCGTTGCTCACGATCCGCACAGTAAATTACTTAATTTCATGTAAAACATCTACCTTATTATCTTAAATAACTTGTTTTCTTTTATAAAATGATATTTAGGATTTAAATCTATGAATAATTTGTATTTGAGTATTGTAATTCAAATCTTATTCTGTCTGTAATCTTATATTTCTATGCTATTAGAAGTGCATGGGTTGACACTTGATATGAGTGAATACATGCAAATATCATGCATTTAAATCAGAGGATAGTGAAGAACCTACTCTGAAGCAGAAGAGGCATAAAAAACTATTGCTTCAGAAAGAATGACCTGCATATAAACAAACCATTTCAGAGTAGAAACGTGGTATTTTTTTTCTGGTTCAAAATCTGTGGTTAAATTAAATAGAAAAATCACAGTTGTCCATCCATTTCACAGCATTCTTTTATGCAAAAAAAAAAAAAAATAGAAAAAAGTGTAATTAATATCATTGGAAGATTATAATTATAATGGGGTTAAATATAAACCTTTTTGAGTGTTTTATAGTAATAATTCAGGAATAGGAATGAAGGAAGCCAAATTAGAATAGGCAAAAGAAGCAAGTCTATATTATATTATATTTGTTGTGTAGTAGAATTCCTTTAATTTCCTACACCAAAAACAGAAACCCATCAAAACCTTGTGTCAATTATTTTTCCAACAGCATGGCCTCTCCATCTCCGGCACCCTCCCCCCAGGTCCTCCCAGTCTCAAACCCGCAATTCCAAACCGCCACGGAAGCGCCATCGCAACCAGCATTCCGCGCCATCCTAAACTACCTCTCCGGCTCCCTCCGCCAGAGCCTCTCCCAGCGGCGGCCCTGGTCGGAGCTGACCGACCGGAGCGCGCTATCGAAGCCGCTGTCGTTCTCGGAAGCCACGCTACGCGTGCGGCACAACGTATCCTACTTTCGCGTGAACTACTACATCGTGGTATCGCTGATCCTGGCCGTGTCGCTCCTGTCGAACCCGGTGTCGCTATTCCTTCTCCTGGCGCTCCTGGGCTCATGGCTCTTCCTCTACCTCCTCCGCCCCGCCGACCAGCCCCTCCGCCTCTTCGGACGCACCTTCTCCGATTTCGAGGCGCTCTCGCTCCTCGCCGGCGCCACCTTCATCCTCCTCTTCCTCACATCCCTCGGCTCCCTCCTCGTCACCGCCTTCACCCTCTCCGTCTCCCTCGTCGCCGCGCACGCCGCCTTCAGAGTGCCCGAAGACCTCTTCCTCGACGAACGCGACGCTTCTCAGCCCGCCGGGTTGCTCTCCATCATCCGCGCCGCCGTCGCCGTCCCCCCCGCCGCGCCCTCTGTCCCCGCCCGCGGCTGAACGAAGCTTCTCAACCCTAACTCTCTCCCCGTTTGGTTTTGATGTGGAATACATTACCGTTTAATTTTTATTTTTATTTTTATTTTTGAAAGTTTTTCCTCTACCAATCTGTATATCATGAAATTTGGATACTTTTTTTCATTATTTATTTTGTGCAGACGGAGCTGTCCGTTACCGTTTTATTCTTGAAGGAATGTCTCGAGTCTCGACATCTTTGTTTAGTTTTGTGTTGGGATTTATTTTTTGAGATTATTATTATTTTTTAATGGGCCTGAATAAAAATATTGGGCTCGCCCATGGCTCGTTGGACTGCTGGATTTCTTTTGGGTAGGTTTATTATTTAAAGCCAATTTTACACAATAATGACAAAAAAGAGAGAGGCACTTTTATTCAACCATGAATGGCAGATTAGAGTTGGTAGCTTATTTTGTTTGAATCGAGAAAGATGATTATAGATGACAAAAAAATTTCTTTAAGTATTTAATGCAATAAAATATTTATAGTTAAAATTCAAAATTATTAATTAAAATAAAATAATTTGTTACCTAGTTGTTAATTGAAGCCCGTGCTTTCCTGAGTTAAAGGATAATATTATATTTTTCCATAAATTTTCATAAAACTTAATAAAAATATTAAATAAAAAGTAAATATATTTAATATCTTAGAAATATAAAAATCATTTAATACTTACCCTACAAAATAAGTAAATAAAATTAATGGAAAAATAATGTAGAAATATTTAAAATTATTTTTAAACTAATTGTTACATGAGTTGGTATGACATGGAATATCTAAAATGAACTTGTGCACTAGTACTAATTTGTCTCATAGACAAGTTAATTTTTTTTTCTTAAGTATCTTCTTTAAAAAACAATCTTATTCAAAGAATGATTAGGTATTAAATGTTGACACTTTTTTAGTGAAAATTTAAATATTGATTCACTATATTGTAAGAAATTAGTCCTTTTCGCTAAACAATGTTAATTAATATGTTAGTTATCTTTTTTGATCTTATTCATTTTCTTCAATCTTTACAACAAAAGATGACTAATTTGTCTAGTACATTAATTTAATATAATCGTATATCCTTTCATACTAATTTGTCTCGTAGACAAGTTAAAATGATAAGTTATCTATACCTATCTTAAAAAAAATTGTTATTTTATATTTATAAGTTTTAAAGGTTTTTTTTTTCTTTTCATCTTATCACTCGTTATATTTCTCTTTTTCTCCTATCTCTTTTCTCTTGTTGGAATAATATTATTAAAAAGTTTTATAATAATAGGTTGATTAATACTTATAATCATAATGTTTATAAATATAGGTAATTAAAAGTTTAAGATAATATTAAAAAATTATTGTAGACTTTAGACTTTAACATTTATTATTGTTTTAATATATCTTGACCTTTTCATATATATTTAGAAGTACTGATAAAAGAATCGTCGGATATTATCTATCAAATAAATATTTCTTTAAACCTAAGAATTCTATTATAGCCATTATTAAAAACAAGATCATCAGATTGTGTGAAGCAATTGTTGGTACTAGAGTGACAAAATAATATGCAGCTAAAACTAGAGTTGAGAAAATAGAAATTGACATATAATATTTTAACGTGAAAAATCTTCAATTGATAATGAAAAAGCCACAGGCAAGACTAGAGAAATATTTTTATTAAGTGGAAGAACAATTACAACCTCTTTCTAAATACAAGGATAAGACAATTACACACTTTCTCTTATAATAGGAGAATATACTTGTAGCACACTTATAGGATTCTCTCTTAGATGTGATGATGAAACTCATCAAGTGACTTGCTATTTATAGTCAAGAGGTTGTACTTAAGCATTAAATGCATGACACAAAATTTCTATCCTTTAACCAAGTTTACAAGTCTAGTATATGTAGATGTAAATTTTTCTACATGTCATTTTTTACTTTACCACAAAAGTGGCTTTATGGTTTCATAATCTCCCACTTAAAGTTAGTTTTGTGTGCTTCCAAAAGATCTCTTTACCTTGCCAATTTTTTTGTAGCTTACATTTCTAATAGGCTATAAGAGGATCGAAACCATATAAAGTTGTTTGTATTGATTGACTTTGTCATAGCATCTACTAGGTTATCTGTAGTGTGAATCTTCTGCATATCTACACTTCCTTCCTCCACTACTTCTCTCACAAAGTGGTATTGAATACCTATGTGCTTTGTCCTAGAATGGAAGGCTGAATTCCTTGCAATGTGCAAAGCATTTTGATTATCACAATACAAAAAAATCTTTTACTACTTGTGCCTAAGTTCTTCCATTAACCTTTGAATCCAAATAGCTTCCTTGCATGCTTGAGTAGTTGCCATATTTTCAGCTTCTATCATAGATAAAGCTACAATAATATGTAATTTGGATAACTAGCTTACCACCCCTCCTGCAAGTGTAAACACATAGCTAGTAGTAGATTTTCTTTTATTAAGATCACATGCAAAATCTGAATTGACATAACCCTTGACAATAAACTTCAATCCTTCAAAACACAATGCAACACTTGAGGTTCCTTTGATGCATCTAAGGATCCTCTTAACAACATCCCAATGCTTTGTACCAGGATCTTTCATGAATCTACTAACTACTCCCATTACTTGTACAATGTTTTATCTTGTACAAATCATGACATACATAAGGCTTCCCACTACTAATGCATACGGTACTCGAGACATTTTCATCCTCTTTGCTTCATTGCTAGGAGACATACTCGAGCATAACTTATAATTTATAGGAAGTGGGGATAGAAATTGGCTTACAGTCTTACATGTTGAAGTGCCACAAGACCTTTTGTAAGTAATTCGTTTGAGAAAGTCAAATATTCCTATCTTTTTTGTCTTGGTGGATTTGCATCCCTAAAATCTTGCTTTCTGGTCCTAAGCCTTTATATCAAACTCTCTAGCCAATTATGCCTTCAATTCTTGGATTCTATCTATGTTGGGGCTTACCACCAACATGTCATCCACATATAATAGCAAAATGATGAAATAATTATCATCAAACCTATTGTAGTAAGTGAAATGGTCCAAACTTAGTTTGTTGTAATCAAGGCTAATAATGAAGGAATCAAATATCTTATACCAACATATTGGTGCTTGTTTTAGGCCATATAGAGATTTGTTTAACCTACAAACCAAGTTTTCTTTTCCTTTTTCTTTAAAGCCTTCTGGTTGGAGCATATATATTTCCTCTTCATATTATCTATGAAGAAAAATAGTCTTTACATCTAGTTGCTCAAGATGTAAGTCAAATGCATCACATAGTCAAAACAACTCTAATAGTGGTCAGTCTAACGACTGGAGAGAATATCTCATTAAAGTTAATACCTTCTTTTTGAGTATATCCTTTGACCATCAATCTTGCAAAATATCATTCCACTTGATCATTGTCATCTCGTTTGATCTTGTAAACCCATTTACTACTAATGGCTTTTCGACCCTTTGGAAGTTCAACAAGTTTTCATATCTTACTTTTACGTGATGCTTCCATTTCTTCTTGCATTGTTGTCATCCATAAAGACACATATGAACTCCTTAAAGCTTCTTGAAAGGTTGACAATTCTTCTTCTTCAGTTAGAAGATAGTATGCATCATGGCTTGCCATGACATAGTTTGAGTGCCAAGATGGTTTCCTTATTTGACGAGTTGCTCACCAAGCTTCTTCATCACTAACCTTATTTGGTTCTTGTTCTTCATGCTCTTGTTTTGCTTAAGAGTCATCTTCTCTAGTCTTTTTCTCTATCTATACTATAATAGTGTCTTTGGTGGTGCTGCCATTTTTTTGCTCACTTCGTAATTCATTTTCTTCAAGGACTACATCTTTGCTAACAACAACGTTGTAGGCAGTAGGATCCCACAAGCGATACCCCTTAACGTTGTCAGCATAACCTAAGAATATACATTTCCTAGATTTTGGATCTGGTTTTGTTCTTTCTTAGGAGTTGTACATTGATAGTCTAAAGATTGGTCATTGTTTCTCTTATCAAAATACTAGATTTTCCTATGTTATAGGTAGCATAGGGTCAACTTAGGTCATTCTTCTTAAGGACACGTGGTTTTAATGTTTTCCAGTGTCTAAGGCTGGAAAAGATTGTAGTACTGGGGAACATAGTATGTGGACTGACTCGGCAATGGAATGTAAACATGGGGTTTTAACAAAGAAACGTAAAGTGTAGGAATTTAAATAGGTTATCTAAGGAAGTAAATGTTGCCTAAGGTTATCACAACTACTGAGACAAAGCTATTACAATTACTACAACATATTTATCTTCAACACTATCCTGGCTTATCACTTACTAGTTTTAATTCCAGTTCTTACCATGCAAGTGATTTCTCACCAGCCCAATTTTCTACGACGATCGTTGAACATTCGTCAATTGCTAACTAAGGGCTTACACAATCACAACCTCGAGTTTGGCAGGGATTATGCCATTGGCTAATGTAGGTTATCTAGCAATTACCTATTTTGTTATTAGAGTGGTTTTTCCAATCGGCCCCTAAACTAATGTACTATATTCCTACTACGCACAATCGTAAATAAGCAAGAAAAGGTTAAGCTAACAGAAATAAGAAGATAGCAACAGCGGAAGCATATTCATTCATTGATTAACTTGGATTGTGATACAAAAGGAAAGTGAAGCATTTGTGGATGGAGTGTGGATCAACTTCCCACGACGATCGCTAGTGGTAGTTATAGTGTTCCATTTATGTTGGCTAGGTATTAAGGGGTTGAATCACCAGAGTGTGCCAGATTCGTGGTCAGCCCTTTTTGGCAACCAGCCACTACCCAGACTTTGGTCCTACACCTATTCAATAGAGAGACACTCCTTGAAGCACCGTGGAACAAAGAGGAAGGAAGTGAACTTAGGCTTGGGAACAAAAAGTCTGTATGGGTTAGGCTAAGTGTACTTGTGTACGTTGCTTTCCTCCAACCAATGAACATAACCATGCATCCCTACTCATACATGCATTAACTACTAACTTTGTAATCGTATTAACTGATATAACAGACTTAACCACCTGATATAATAGATTTAACAGAAATAACTATTCTAACTACTTTCCTAACTACCACATGCTGAATTACATTTTATGTACGTGCTTGAATTTGCCGAAGTGGAGTCGGTCTTTTGATGCCGAGATGGATCTGAACGGATGGGTTTCGGCATTTGATTTGAGGTCGACTTTTGGTTTGGAATTAGTATCCGATCTGAAGTCAGCATCTGGTATGAAGTTGGCATCCGATATGAAGTTGGTATTCGGTATGAAGTCGGACACAAAGTCGGTTCTGCAGACTTGGCATGCGAAATCGACATCCGACTGCTTGATGATAGAATCAACATTGTGGAGTCAGCTTTGTCCGACTGGGATGCTTTCGTCCTTGTCTGGTTCGACTTGGAGTCGGTTTCGTCCAGCCAGGACTCATCTAGCCTCAACTGGGATGACTTCTTCTAATCGGGACGAAGTCGGCCTGAAGGGTTTTGTCTTGCCTGAGAAGACTTCCTCGTCGAATTTGACTTTGTCCGAACTCTCTTATGAACTGCAAAACAAGACTTCTATTTTTGTTAGTTAAAATCAGTAACTTAACCTAGACTTGTATTTTCCTTAGTTTAACTTGGAAAATCTAAATCTTAGCCAATACATGATTCTTAACTACAAATTATAGTCTATTATACTCATTTAAAGACTTTATAGGGGGTATAAACTATGCATTATCATACATCACGTACACAAGACATCAAAACACATGTAGAGAAGAGTAATCAATTGGTTTTCCTTTCCACATCTCCATTGGTGCCTTTAAGCCAATTGCTGTTGATGGTGATCAATTTATTACATAATAGGAAATTTTAACTACTTCTACTTAGAAAAATTTGGCTAGTCCCATTGTTCTCAACATGTCTCTTGTTTTTTCTAAGAAACTTATATTCATCCACTTTGCCAGACCATTCTGTTGAGGTGTAGGTTGAGCTGTGAATTGTCTTGAAATACCTTCTTGTTTACAAAATGCTAGATGTCAATCTAATTATAGTTATTTATAATTATTATTCTTTTAATTAGGATTAACTATCACATAAATATACATGGTAGTTTAGCTAATTTAGTAGGTTGATACTTTTACCTAATTTAGTAGGCTGAAAATCAGTTTGATATCTTGTAATTATTATTCTCTAAATTAGGATTAACTGTTACATAAATATATATATGCCAATTTAGCTAATTTATTGAGTTGATAGTTTATCTAATTTAGTGGGATGAAAATTAGCTTGATATCTTGTTATTAAATAGTATTTATACAAGAACTTTCTAATAAGAGGACTCATAGTTTTGAGCCTAATTCTCTAAGTTTGACATGGTATCAATCTAGGTTACAATACAGAACCTCATGTTTTTTTTCTTATTTTCTTTAAGACTCATCCAAGTTTCACGATCTTGTTTCATTTCTCAAACCTAGATTACTCTATCATTTTCTTCAATTTTTTTCCCTAGCCTCATGTTTGTTGAAAAGTATGATATCTTATTTGTTCGCCTTAATGGTAAAAACTACTAAACTTAGGCATTCCAATTGCAGATATTTGTTAAAGAAAAAGATTTGCAGGGTCATGTTGATGGCAACACTCTTTCCCCTAATAAAGACCAAGACAATGTTGCCCATGCCAAATGGAAAGTCAAAGATGCACAAGTCATGACCTAGATTCTAGGTTCTGTTGATCCCACCATTGTCCTGAATCTTCGACCTTACTAGACTATCACAACAATGTGAGCTTACTTGAAGAGGGTCTATAGTCAGAATAACACAACTCAATGGTTTCAACTTGAGCACGATATTGCTACCTTTAACCAGGATAGTCTCTCCATCTCTAATTTTTACTCTTAATTCATGAATCTTTGGGTTGAATATACTAATATAATTTATGCAAGTTTGAAATATCTAAGTTTAGTTCAAATAGTTCATGAAACTACTATCGAGACCAATTTCTTATGAAGTTGAGATTTGATTTTGAAAGTACTTAGTTCAATCTCATGCATAGAGACCCTCTTACACTGTCTCTCACTGAAAAAAAAAATTGTCCATTTTTCTTGTGACAAATGTAGCAAACGAAAAGTCACGACACTACAACTTAAGTGTTGTTCAATGTTTATATTGCAAGAAATTTAGACATTATGCTTCAAATTGTTCAAAAAAAAATGTGCAACTACTACATAAAGGATGGACATATTATCAAGGAATGCCCAATGAGACCACCAAGGCGAATTGCAACAACTTTTACAATCTTAGTTTATTCTTTTATTACTAGCAATTTTTCCAATCTAGCACCTATCCAACAAAATGCTCTTACTAATTTTCCAAATATAACCCCTAATATGGTTCAACAAATGATCATTTCAACATTCTTTGCTTTGAGATTCTCAGGTAAATCCTATTCACCTTGGTACTAATATTAAAAAATATTTTAGAAATCTAAAGATTCATACTATTGATGGGAATCAATTGCCTATCACTGCAACTGTTGATATTTCTTCATTGCTAACCAATGTTTTTGTCTATTCTAGTCTCATGAGTAATCTTGTTTTTATTGGTCAATTAGTCGATAATGATTGTCGAGTCCAATTCTCACAGTTTGGTTATCTTATGCAAGATCAACACTTAGGAAAGATAATCACAAAGGGGCCAAAAATTGGATGTCTTTTTCCTATCCATTTTTTGTCATCTCCAAATCTTTCTTTGCCTTTAGTTTCTTGTAGTTCTGCTATTGTTGATTACCAAGTGTGGCATAAGCATCTTAGACATCCCAACTCAAATGTATTTCATGATATGCTAAATCTAGTTATCTTGAAAATAAACACATTCCATCTCTTAATGATGTTCATTTTGATTGCATTTCTTGTAAGCTTGGAAAAAGTAAAATTCTACTATTCTCAACTCATCATTTGAATGTAACACAACCTTTCGATATCATCTATAGTGATGTTTGAGGGGTGACACCAATTATATCTCATGCCAATTACTAATATTTTGTTACTTTTATTGATAATTATAGTTGTTTCACTTAGGTTTATTTTATGCACTCAAAAGACAAAGTGTTTTCCACTTTAAAATTCTATTATGCTTTTGTTCACATACTTATAGTATTAAAAAATGCTTGCTTTATCCATGAAATATTTAAATATACGGTTCAGGAGGATAATCATCAAAGTGCAAGGCTATGCTCTTTGAATTTCTTTTTTCTAGAAAATTATTAGGTAGTCTACGAAAATTGCGTTTTTGTAATTTTTGCCTCGTCCTCGTCCTTGTTCATGTTAGCATGAATAATTGTAGAGCATTAAAATTACTAAGAACATGAATAGGAATCTGATTGTGTTAAGGAAAACAACTACCAAAATTATAAGAAAGACTTTGATATTGGTTGAGAAAGTTGCACAATCAATGACCAATTATATTCACGAATAGTGATCATACATACTCTATCATCATGTTAATTAAGTACTAATTTTATTGCAATTTAAAGTTAATGACAAAACTTAAAAATTCTTGTAATGATCCAACCATCAAACACAAGTAAACAAATCATAATCCAACTTGAGACTACAAAAATCATCCACAATTTATTCATCATTTAATTAATTGTCAAGACAAAATAGAAAAGGATGCGACAAAGGGGAATAAGTTTCCAAATTATGTTCAAATGAAACCAAGCTTTCAACATAATCCATAGGATATAACCATGATATGGGGTGGGGAAGATTAGGACGTTCTATGGTAGTAAGACTCCCACGGTAAAAAAATGCAAAGGATTGGAGTTTACAATGACTTTGAACCATGAAGATATGCCCATCCTCAAACGTGCAGAGTGGTACTAAATTAACTGTGTTCCAGATATCACAAAATTCAAGATCCGGAACAAGGATGTTGACCAATTGAGTCCAAGATTTTTGATCTCCAAACTCCTTCATTTGCCATAGGGAAAAATGGTTATTCATGTAATTTTGAAGAAAAAGACTCAAACAATCCTTCAAAACCCCAATAGTTATAGGATTACGAATATAATTTTTTGAATTGTAGAAATCACCAAGGTGGAATTCATAAAGAGGGCAAGGCATCAAGAGTCGTGAGTACGTCTCATTCCCAAGATCAAGTGAAATAATAACAAGTTCATCAAATGTAATATCAAAGGGATCGGGTTCATTAATATCATGTGTTGACCCTAACCAATTAAGAGTATTATGTATATATACTCCATTTAAAACATCATCAGCAGCAGTGGGAAAACATTCAATTTCTCTCCAACAAGACTCATAAGTTGTTGCTGTGAGAACATAGGATTCATTTGAACTCTGCAAGTAACTATTATTGGGAAGGAATGCTGCCACCTTGTAAGTATTGCTTAAGTTATCATAGCCAAACCCAAATGCAGGATAAGTGTCGATCTCAAGGATAAATTTCCAATTATTGCATCCAAATATTTTTCTAGTTGCTGGATTCCATAAATTAACCGAGTAAAATGCCAAATCATTGATCCTGCAGTGTCTATTAACCAGACAGACCAACCCATTGGAGGATCCTACAATCGTAGACTCGGTCACAAAAAATAAATTCTGCTTATGTTTGACATCGGGAGTGAAAGGTATAGTGTTGTCTAATAGAGAAGGGATATGGTAGGAAACGAAGAAGTTATTGCTGGGAGCCAAGTAGCGTATTAGTAACTTGGCATTTTTGGGTGATCTCTCAAGGTGGAGTTTCACAAAACTTGGATCGGAGATGAAGGTATTCAACGACTTGCTCCCACGCGTGAAACGCACTAGAGATTTCACAGGAAGCCATGACAGAATTTCTATCACTAGATCGTCACACACCAACATTACTAAATTCCTTCACACAGCAACTACCACTTCTCCTCACATTTTAAATAATGAATCCCAATCAAATATTCAACTAATCTTCTGTTCGCATTCCCCAATTTTACGGCTTGACTTCACTCCAACCAATAAATATCTCAACAACTATTTGTTATGATATGAGAAAAGTGATATTAGTTATTATCACATCTATAGATATTTTATACAAGTGAGAAATATATGTTGTTGCTACCTCCGAAATTAAAATCAAATTAAAATAGATAATGGGGATAATCTGAGATTAATTGTCACTAACTTTATCATTATCAAATCCATTAGACTAAAATTTTTAAATTACTAGTTAATATGTGTGCAATGGACGGGTGTTTTTTCTTTTAAACTTTAGCATGTGTTTAATTATTTATTTCTTATTATTTAAATTTTCCTAAAATTAAGTTATAATTTAAGAATATATTTATATCTATCTATTTAATTATATAAATTGATAACATTCGATTTTTTAAAAAAAACTTAAGGAAAAAGATTAAATTTTGCTGATAGATTATATATATATATATATTAAATCTGAGATATGACAAATAAATAGATATTTTTTATAATAATAATTTGATTTCAGATATGACATGCTAAAACGTGATATGCTGTGACAATTTTAATTCAAAAAAAGATTATCTTAACTTTATATGACGAATAAAATAATTTATAACAATTTTATTTATGCACCGTTATCCAAAAATATTTACAAATGAAAGTTAATTATGCATTATATATGTATTTTATAATTTAAGAAAAAAATTAAAGATAAAAATAAAAAAATATATAAGAAATAAATTTATCATGATTGATCAATAATACTGAAATCACATATTTAATCAACAAAAAGTATTATAGGAGATATCTTTATATTATTAGTCACTAGAATTTTATTTTATATTATTAAATAAAAATCAATTAACACGATACGATACGTCAAACTGAAATTTTATATTTTAAATTTAAATTGAGATGGATTAAATTTAAGTAGTAGTATATGAGATACATAAAAGATATCAAAAAATAAAATACAAGATAATTGATTTAGAGATGTTATGTACTTAAATAAGAAAGATAATGAATCATAAAAAAAATTCTTATTCGATAATGATTAACCGAATTTACAATAAGCAGATAAATGAATAAATAAGATTTCAAATATTAAAGTGTATCTATATATCAATAACAACGATATATATTTGTGGGTCTATATATGTAAGTCTCGTTCACAAGATCAAGCGAAACAATCACCAATTCATCAAACGTAATAGCCAAGTCATCGTCGTCACGTGTTGATGCTAACCAATTAAGATTGCTATTTAGATATACCCCATCAGCTTCCATTGTATTGGGATCAGCGGGGAAACTTTAAATGTTTCTCCAACCATTATCGTTGCTTATGCTGAAAACTTTCACTTCACATGATTTCAATGACTCATCCTCAGAAGTGATGAGGACTATCACCTTGTAAGTATCAGTTAAGTTATCATGGCCAAACCCAGAGGATAATAGCTTTCATGAAGAACTAAAACACATTGTAGGTTTTAAAATGTTTTTCTAGTGGTTGGGTTCCATAAGAGAAACATGCATCCTTCAAAGGAACTCGTGTTAATTTCATCGACCAAACAGACCAACCCGCAAACCTGGTACTTGTTACTCATCAGGTCAAATCCGAGGCTGTCATGTTGGGCAATATGAGAAAATGGATTCTCTAATAAAGAAGCGATAGGGCAAGGATGGACAAAGGAATGACTAAAGGAGAAAGGACAATACTCTAATACGAAGTTGGCACTTTTTGGTGATCTTCAAATCTGAAATTTAATTTCGCGAAACTTGGATGGGAGATGTAGGATTCAAACGGGAGATGTAGGATTCAAACGGCTTCCACATGCACATGAATCGCAACAAAGATTTCACTGGAAGCCATGACAGAATTTCCTTCACTAGTTCGTTAAACAGGATTAGGGGTCCCATGTCATTCGTGGCTGTGGCTTTGCCCTTCGTGTCGTGCCATGCCCATCACTGTTTTATAACCTAAAACAAAATGTTGTGGAAATAATATTATATAATTTATAAAATTGAGGGAACAAAAATATATTTGCATACCCAGTAAAAACACACATAGAAAAAAATATATAGCTTTATAGATAATATGATGCGATGGAAAGGGAGATTAAATATTTTGAATAACTTATTGAAATATTCAATTTTAATAATATGCATTATAAAAAAAACGAGAAACTCATAAATGTTAAAGAAAACTAGAGTGAGTCTTTACATTGATACATGGATTTATTGTTAATTTCATTTACTTGGTTGAATTATATGTTCTGATATAATTGAGAATACGAGAGGACAAAAATATGTGAAAAACTATAAGTGAATTTTACAAAATATCCAACAAAAAATTTTAAAACATAAAGTTTATGGATCATTTTCACTTATATATTGTTCTGTTTGTTTATTTCCATCTTTCGAAACATCCAACTCACACTTGCACTCCAACAATTACTAGAGTATAGGAGTTGGAAGTTTTATATTAGATAAAAATGAATAAATTGACCAATATACCAATATATAAGTAATAAAAACTCACATACTTGATGACAACTAATGTTTAAAAGTTTTGAGTTAGATATAGTATAAGGTTACTTATGTAGTTGACTCGGTGAATCATAATGAAATTCTTTGCAATATTCCATACATCGTATGTCTAAAGATTTTTAAAAATCA
This sequence comes from Mucuna pruriens, assembly GCA_025330945.1. Lineage (NCBI taxonomy): Eukaryota > Viridiplantae > Streptophyta > Magnoliopsida > Fabales > Fabaceae > Mucuna > Mucuna pruriens. Next base: position 4,607,550 of record JAENHJ010000525.1, on the reverse strand, counting down.
ACTAAATAGAAATTATTTTAAATATAATTTTTAAAGTAATTATTTTATTTTTATTTTTTATATAATTAAAGTTCATAATAAATTTATATTTTTAATATATAACTTATATTATAATTAAAATTAATAATAAATAAATAATTTTAAATATATAAATTATATTTTAGATTTAGAATGAAAATTTTAAGTTATGATATAAAATTAGGGGAATTTACATAAAGTAAATCAAAATCTTTGACATTAGAACAAAAGATCCATCTTACAAACAAATCGCACATACTTTGTTCATATACAAAAGGAAATCAGATCAAATTGCAAAAAATAAGAGTCTTCTACCTGGTCTTCAATTCTAGTTTGGTGCCCTGGTGTGGCATCCTTAGAGTTAAAGTAAAATGGATTAAACTGGTTGGAATGTGGACCCTAGTGCCAATAGGTGAGGACCCATAATGAATACGACGTGACTTATACCTTCTTGAAGTTCCATATAAAAATGATGGTGCTGTTTTACGTGTTGGTGGTAGTGGTGGGACTGTACTAGGAATTATTCCCCGCAATGTTGAATTAATCCGTTTCCATACACTTCTTGAAGAATAAGAATTAATCTATCCAGAGAACACCTAAAACAAATTACAAGGCTACTATCAACACACTATGATACTCCAGTACTACCTAACTACCAACCAAAGTAAGCACCGAAAATCAGAACTCAATGCATGTCAATATATATGAACAACTTTTAGCAAAATGCAACTTGCTTGCATATGCTCAAATGGCTAGTGACATAGGCTGTCCTATGTACAAATTAACTTACACGCATGATACCCAATCACAACAATCCTTCAGCAATCTGTAGTTAAATTCAGTACACAAAGCACATATTATTACTAGAAAGTGATAATTAATTATGCTAATAAAATCATTTACAATAATCACAATAATTTAAAATCAAATTCAAATCTCAGTTCTTCGAGAAAATTTGTTCAAGAATATTGAAATACATGCTTCATAGTTCATACTATTGTGAATATCCAACTAAAAACAAGATTACATATCAGTGAATAACTATAAAGCAATAGCTCTGTAATGAATATACTAAATTTGTAATTGAAAAATAAAAATTGAAGGACTGAAGAATGGGGGCAGCTAAGGGTAACAATTGTTACAGCGAAACAAATATGATTACCGAAGAGGGGTATTGGGGGGAAGGGTTCTGATCCTAAAATGATGCGTGTGGTGGAAAATGTGCTTGATGATCTGAAAGGCAGAGGTTTGAATGTTCAAATGCTTAACATCAGACAGCTCTCAGATTGTAGAAAAGAGGGCCATCCATCTATCTACAGGAAGCAGTGGGATCCTCTAACCTAACAACTGATAGCAAACCCAAATGGTTATGCAGATTGCACCATTGGTGTCTCCCTGGAGTGCCTGCTGTATGGAATGAGCTCCTTTTATGCCTATATTTTCCATCAATAACAAATGTTTCACATGGAAAGGTTGCAAAATAGTATTGTGGTCAAATGATGCTTTTATTCTATCTTTTCAGGCTATTTAATGATTTTTACATTCAATCATACTGTAAAACACACTTTTGTTTTTCCTTTAACCTGCTTAAGCAACGCCATTAATATCCAAAAACATTCCTACGCCTAACACGGTTCATTTCAGCGTATAAATATCAATAACAAGGTGCAGACGACAACATTGATTATCTACAGAAAAAATATAATTATCTCAGGTTCATGCTCATCAAAATGACATGTTTTAGAATTTTAAAAGGCATAAGTTGCAAATATGTAAAAAAAACAACAATTAATGTTTGAAAAATGAAAATGTGTTTATATGGAATCTGACAATATGATTAGCAGAATCTCTTTGAATTCTCTTTCTTAGTGTTTCTTGCCTCCTACTCATAGCTGTCAATGTTGGCATATGAATCATTGCATTGCAAAGAAATCAGGAAGATGAATAACAACGTGATTGTGATAGGAAAAACCGCTAAAGAAAATGATAAGGAAGACTTTGACAATAAGACAGACGACGATGACGTTCACAATACAGAGGAATCTTTTGAGCAAGAAGCTGGTTGAAAAAACTGCCCAATTTGTAGCCACTTATATTATGTTTGTATGCATCTGTATTGGTAGGCTAAATATTTGTGTTGAGTTTTTTCGTTTATTCGTTTATTCTTCTTTATAACCTAGTATTGAGTATTTACTCCTCATTTATACATGTTCTTTTTTGTGCTTAATGTACCAATGCTTCAACAATATAGCGCATATAGCATGAGTTAAATTTAGATGCGAGAGAGAATGAACTAAAAAAGGAGCCGTTTAGGCTCAGTCTTGGCCTAGCCCACAATGAGCTATAAGACTAAAAGCTTATTTGTAAAAAAGACTGCAAGGCTAAAAAATCTTATGGACTAGGGCTAGCCATGAACCCAACTTTTAAAAAAATATATTTCATTATTTAAAAGTTGACCTAGCTCATTATGGGTTAGTTAATTCCATTAACTAACTAACTTGCTTCTACTTTTTATAAATAATTAAGTGAAATGTTTTTCTAAATAAAATTAAATTATCAACATTTTAAATAAATTTTGATATAGCATTCCAAATTCATACAAGCCGTAAAACTAAAAACATGAAAAATTCATTCAGACCGTGATCGTTGAATTAAATAGTAATGTCTTTTTATTTAAAGGAAATATTGATAAAAATTAAAATAATTGAAAAAATATATTCTTGTATTTCATTTGTATTTGTATATGTTCATAGTTAGATGCTTATATATTTATATATATCAAGAATAAGATAACAAATTAATAATAAAATAAAAGATAATATAATAAGATAACAAACTAATAACAAAATAAAAGATAACATGATAGCATAATAACAAACTATTCTTATGTGATAACCAGGTAATATGATGGCTAAATAATAATTTGATATTCAAATATTTAAATATCAGTTATCATCTTAATCTAAATATATCAAGATAATAAATTTGATTTTTAAATATTTGAATATTAGTTATTTCATATTATTATTTTGATCTAAAGCTACCTAATGTAACAAATTAATTCCTATAATCTCATTATTCTCCCTCAAGTTGGCCTGTGACTATTTTGAAAAATCAACATGACCATTTATTTTTGAAATTGTCGAGTGTCAAGTACCTTTATTATTAGAATATTTGTTGATTGTTGCTTAGTTGGAACATAAGCACTAATTATATGACCTAGTTGTAAGTGCTCATGAACAAAGTGATGATCCACCTTAATATGTTTTGTTCTTTCGTGAAAGACTGGATTGGCAGTCAGGTGAAGTGCAACTTGATTATTTCAACAAAGAACAATAAAACTCTTACATGGAACTTACAAGGATAAGAGCAAACTGCAAAGTCAGATAATGTCAGTGGTTACATGTGCCACGAAACGATATTATGCATGTAAGATGATTTGATTAATGTATATAAGTAGACGATCCTCAACTTACATTCCATTTTAAGGATTGAGTTAGGTTTAAACCAACTTTTCTTAAGATGATATCAATGCTTATTCTAATGATTGTAGTTAAGTCATTTGGGTTACCTGCTATTATGTTATTATCGGACTATCCATAAATATCCAATCTTGCAAACTTTATATTTAAGATATCTAGTCATCACCTCCTCGACCTGAGAGAAATCTGTTAAAGATCTTACATCAACTAGTAAAATGATCTAAATAGTATATATAAATGAGGGACAATTCTTACATTAAAATTGAATTAGATTTAAACTCACTTTTTTAAGAAAAACTTTTGTTTACTTAAGAATAATATTATAATGTCACATCACATTTTGTGTATAGGACAAAATCTTTTTTTATAATAGATAATAAATAATAAATAATAAATAATAATTACAAAGAATAAAAAACAAAGAATGAATAGAAATCCATAGACAACTTTTATAATAATTACTCCTCCTAACAGAGAAAAGATACAGAGATATATTATGTACATAGTTTATACCTTACCAAAAATAAAAAAGGAATGTATCAAGGTATTTTCCTTCCCCAAAACCCATTTACGAAACACTTGTGAATTTTCATGATAAAATAATCACCATATAAAACGCATTCATTACCTCATTAAACTTGAATGCAGTTAATTAATTTTTGAATTTCACACGTACAGTAAAGCGTCTTCTTGTTTCTGGTAAAAATAACTCAACTCTCCACTATACACCACACTCAATTCTCTATGTATATAAACCCCGTCACCAATTTTCTCACTCGAGAATTTTTCCGGAAAATTTCAGCCTCTTCTATTTCGCAGCCAAGAACAAAACAACAAAGAAGATCGACGTGGTATAATGTATTGTCATGTCAATAATTAATTACATTTTTTTCTTTACAAAATTCAAACTATTAAAAATTAAGAATTCTTGTAATGGTACAACCATTAACAAAAGCAAATAAATGATGATCTAAATTCACAGCAAAACTAGGGCACTGCAAAAATCATCCACAAATTCTATCGGTCATTTAATTATCAACGCACAAAAAGGAAAAATATTAAAAATAAAAAATACCACTAAAACAACAAATGGTAGCAGAAAAACGCCTAGGATCGCGTAGGTGAAACTAAGCTTTGAACGTAATCCTTAAAATCCAAAGTATGTTATTAAAAAATTTTCTACGTTTTGCTATATTATCTCTCCCACGGTGAAAAGAACACTGTTCGCAAACGTAATTGATGACGATATGTATTGTGAATCATGAGGACACGGTTATTCTCAAACATAAACAGTGGTATCCACTGCGCACGTTCCGATTAATACAACGTTTCTCGGTTTAAGCATCCATTGTGCACGTTCCGATTAATAAAACGTGAAAGAGAAAAATTGATGAATTTCCATTCAAGGACATTTCAATTGTGTAAAAAAAAAAATTAATAAACTATCTAACTTAACTAAACTCAACTAACTCATACATCTAACTAACATAACTAACTAATGGACTAAACTTACCTAACTAACACAACTAATTAACATCTCACAAGATGATAAGTGGTGTTAGTACAATTATCTAGAATTTCAAATAACAAGAGAAAAATGCAGAAAAAAAAAGTTATAGTTTTTTTTAACATCTAAAGGAGAGAAAAATCAAAGACAAGAAGAAGAAGAAAAAGAAGAAATAGAATGACGAACTACGATTTTTTTTAAGATAAAAAATAACAATCCACACATTCAAGAACCAAAAAGAAAATGTTGGTTTCTTAAGAGGAATTGTTATGATCAATAGAGATAATATTTTGAAATTGCAAATCAATCTTAAAATCATGAGCAATTTTTGTAACCTTATTTTTCTGTGTTCCATCTGTCATGATATCTTATGAAGCATGAAGAAAATTCTTGAAATAATAGCAAGGAGTATTGAATTCTTTAAGACTAAGGATGTGATACGTGGTTAAGAGATAAAATAAAATTCAGCTTCTTCCGAATACAAGATTATATATTATTCTCTTTCACTTCAAATTCTTACATTTCTTGATGTTTCTCTTATTTAATCTTCATCTAGCCAATACTTCCAAATTCTTCATCCATTATTGTTTTAGATGCAACACTTTCAGCTTTTATCATTGTCCTATTTTCTTTGACAATGGAACTCTACATTGGAGAGCTTTGATATCATATTAGAAATTTGATAGGTGATACAATTAATACACATTTGATGTGACCACACATCCTAAAGTTCAAAGAATAGGAGGGAAGTTCTATGAAAGAGATTTATTGAATTAATTAATATAAGAAGATGAAAATATTAGAAAAAATTATATGCATGTATTTATAAAAATACAATAGAAGTTAACTAATCTCAACTAACATCAAACTAATTAAACTAAACTAACTAACAACTTGTTACAGTGTGATCGTGTATGACTTCGGCTTCAGTGTCAGGTCACATGGAATAAAATTGATTTTTGTACACCTAAATATCTATTTGATACCTTATAAAAAGATAGATAAAAAAATATAAGTTTAGTAGGTAATATGACACGAAAAAAAATTGGTAACACTATTTTCAATCATGTGCACGGCCAAACAAGGAAGAAAGAAAGGGAAAATATCATATTAACGAAGAATTTAGAAAAACAAAATTAGTGTGCAGATATCATTTCCCAATGACAAATCTTCATCATCAACTATTGGAATTAAAATAGATAATGGGGAAAATATTGGAGATTACTATTTGGCGAACTTTAAAGGAGTTTTAAAGATTTAGTTTTAGTAATTATTTCTCTTTTGGTTTTATTTATCATAATTTTAAAAACATTTAAGTTAAATTAAAATATATGTATAAGTTTTAAAAACATATGAATTTCTGCATAGAGTAAATGTCTAAATATTTTTATACAGTTAACTAAATAGAAATTATTTTCAGAATAAATTTTAAAATAATTATTTTTATATAATTAAAATTCATAATACAAAATATTTTTAAGATATAAATATATTATAATTAAATTTCAGAATAGATAAAAAATTTCAATATATAAATTATATTTTAGATTTATAATAAAAATTTAAATTATTAAATAAAAATATTTTTTAACAGATATTTATAACTAAAAAATTATTAAAATTAAATTTAAAAATAAATAATTTAAAAAATCAAGTATACATTCTAATTCATCTCAATACCTCTCTTACAGAGGCTACAGTATGTATTTATTATTTAAATGTGTCTAAAAATTATAATTTAACAATATATCTATTTCTATCTATTTATATATAATTGATAACATTGAATTTAAAAATATTATGGAAAATAGTATAAATTTACAGATTAAATTAAGTATATACAAAGATATATTCATTAAATCTGAGATACGACAAATAAATAGATATTATTGTTTAGTATTTGATTTCGGATATACAGGTTAAAAAGTGATATTCTGTCTTAATTTTAATTTAAAAAGATTATCTTTTCCTTTACAGTTTACATGCCACATAAAATAAATCATAAAAAAATGTTTCCTAGACTAGAAAGTTAATTATGGATTATTATATAGAACATCCAAAAAATTTATAAGTAAATTATTAATAATAGCAAGCACTAACATGTGACTAGAAATATCAATTCAACTTGAATTTATGAATATTTATTTGATTTTTTTTCAACTTGAGAATAAGATTGAGTTGGAATTTTGCTCAATTAAAAAAAATAAAGATGTAACTAATTGTCCCGTCCTCTTCTAAAAAAAATATATATATATATATATATATATATATATATATATATATATATATATATATATATAATTTTATACTTTATTTTTTATAATTATTAAAATATAAATAAATTATTGTAATAGTTGATAATTAAAATAATAATAATAATTAAGTAACAAAGATAAAACTATATATTTAACTAAATAATAATTTTAAGTTATTTATTATTTATTATTTTTATATATTATTTAAATTAAAATAAAATTATTAAGTTAATATATTATTTATTTAGAATTATATAAGTAAAATAAATTATAAAAAAATTATCGGATGAATTTCCTAGAAGTTTCTTCAGTAAAACTCGAAAGAGTTAAGATTGAATTTCTTTTTTTTTTTTTTTTTTTTTGTGGATATCTTTAAAAACTCATCCCGGTCGCTGCTCCGCTTTTTGCCGCGACTGGGACGGGCCATTGGCAAGCATATGTGTGATAACCAAAGTTTTATTTTATTTATATTCTCTAATTATATTATTTTAAAAATACTTTAGTGATTCTAAACCCTAATTTCTTGTTTCTTTCTCCAGCCTGTTTGACGTACTCATCATCGAAATTCTGTCATGACTTCAAATGAAACTTTGGTGCGATTCATGTCTGCGAGCATGTGGTTTCAATTATTCATCTCCGATCCAAGTTTGGTGAAACTCCACCTTCTAAGAGCACCCAAGACCCCAATTTCCTGTTACTTTATCCTTGCTTGTCCTGTCCATTCTTTATCAGAGAATCCACTCTCCCCCACTGCCACCGATTGTCTCAGCCTCAATCACAAGTACGTTATTGTTGCAACCTGCAACGGTCAAAGAGACCGTTTGACCGTTGCATTTAACAACAACCACGCCTTCATGTTCTACGTGTTCTACAACTAGAGCGTCATGCCATATTAGGGTTTGGCTATGATAATCTTACCGATACCTACAAGGTGGTAACAATCGTTTCCACTCTTAATTGTGATGACAGTTAGCTGGAATCCTGTAGAAATAATAATATGGACGTAAGAAGAAGAGTGGTAAGTTACTCTGCATTCAGGACAATTACTCCATATTAAGGAGTAGTTATGAACCATTACTCTACGTTAAGGAACAATTATTTTGCATTAAAGGCATTACTATTTTGTAACTACTATTTATGAATATTTAATGTGTTAATTAAAAGACGTTGTAATGTCATGAATTATTCCATTTATAAATTACTCTACTATAAATAGGAGATCAACCTATGTAACTGATATACCAAGAAATAAAATATTTTTCTCTTCTAGTTTATCTAACAAAGTGGTATCAAATTTTAGGCTATGGTGAATTAAAGGAAACATGAGTTGAAAGATAGAGTTAGTAAGTTGAGAGATGACGAGTGATAATTTGCACTTGTTTCAATTCCCTCATCTTACCAATGAGAATTATGACAATTGGTGACGTCGCATGAAAGCCTTGCTAGGTTCCCAAGATGCTTGGGAGGTTGTGGAGAAAGGTTATACTCTCCCTGAATATGAGACTATTTTGTCACAACATGAGAAAGAGATTTTAGTAAAGACGAAAAAGATGGATCAATAAGCACTTACCTTCATCTATAAAAGTTTAGATGAAGCTATGTTTGAGATGGTGTCTAATGCATCCACCTCTAAAGAAGCTTCGAAGATTTTGGAAACTTCTTTTGAAGGTGTTGACAAGGTGAAGAAGGTGTGCCTACAAACTCTACGAGGAGAGTTTGAATCCTTGCGTATGAAGGAGTCTGAATCAATTTCAGATTTTGGTAATAGGGTGATGACAATAGTGAACCAAATGAAGTGTTATGGAGAGAATATGAAAAATATTTGTGTGGTAGAAAAAATTCTCTGTTCTTTAACCATAAAATTTGATTTTGTGGTTTGTGCAATTGAAGAGTCAAAGGATTTAGAATCGATGACAGTGGACCAATTGATGGGTTCACTTCAAGCATATGAAGAAAGGTTCAAGAGAAGACATGAGGAGCCTTTGGAGCAAGTCCTAAATGCTAAAGCTTCTTTGAAAGAAAATGGAGGAGAAAAATATCAAAGAGGACGTGGACGTGGACGTGGACATGGACGTGGACATGGACGTGGACATAGCCAAGGAAGAGGAGGAAGAGGTAGAAGAGGAGATCATGACAACTTTTATAATTTTGAAAGGAGTGATCAACCCACCAAAGGTCGTGGAAGAGGAAGAGGTAGAGGCAATTTCGGTAGATAGAATGAAAGGAGGTATGACAAATCTAATATTGAATGTTATAATTGCCATAAATATGGTCATTTTTCTTGGGAGTCTAGAACCAATGTTGAAGAAAAGACAAATCTTGTTGGTGACAAAGAAGAAGGTGAAGAGCCAACACTGTTGCTAGCACTTAATAAAGATAGTGATGATAAGAGCCTATGGTATCTTGACAATGGAGTAAGTAATCACATGTGTGGTTACAAGGAGAAATTTGTGGAGCTTGAAGAGAAGGTGAGGGAAAATGTTTCCTTTGGTGATTCTTCCAAGGTGCAAATCCAAGGGAAAAGTACTATTTTAATTTCTTTAAAAGATGGCTCTCACAAATTCATTAAGGATGTCAATTATGTTCCTAAATTAAAAAGTAATATTTTGAGTTTGGGACAACTTGTTGAGATGGGGTATGAAATCCTTATGAAAGAAAATTGTTTGTGGCTTAGAGATCAAAATTCTAATTTAGTTGCTAAGGTGTTTATGTCAAGAAATAGAATGTTCATGTTGAGCATTAAGACCAATAAAGCAAAATACTTAAAGGCTAGCATAAAAGATGAAGCGTGATGTTGGCATATGAGGTTTGGGAACTTGAATTTTGGAGCACTTAAGGCCTTAGGAGATGAGAAGATGGTGAAGGGGATGTCTCACATCAATCATCCTAATCAATTGTGTGAAGCATATCTCCTTGGCAAGCATGCAAGAAGAAATTTTCCTAAAGAAGCTGCATCAAGAGCAAATGAGCCTCTCCAACTTGTGCACACTGATGCGTGTGGTCCAATTGATCATTCTTCATTTGGTAAAAATAAATATTTCTTGCTTTTTATTGATGATTTTAGCATAAAGACTTGAGTGTATTTCTTGAAGCATAAATCTGAGGCATTTGTAATTTTTAAAAATTTAAAAGCTCTTGTAGAAAAAGAGAGTGGTTATGTAATTAAGGCTTTAAGATCTGATAGAGGTGGCGAATTCACATAAAAAAATTCAATGAATTTTGTGAAAAGAATGGGATTCGTCGTCCTCTAATGGTTCTTAGAACCCCACAACAAAATGGGATAGTAGAGAGAAAAAATAGAACTATTCTTAACATGGCTAGATGTATGTTGAAAGCCAAATCTATGCCCAAGGAATTTTAGGCCGAAGCTATTTCTGGTGTAGTTTATTTGTCTAATCGCTCTCCTACAAGGAATGTCAAAGGTCAAACACCTCAAGAAGCATGGAGTGGAGTGAAGCCAAAAGTTGACCATTTTAGAGTCTTTGGGAGCATTGCATATGCTCATATGCCCAACCAAGGAAGATCCAAGCTTGATGATAGAAGTGTGAAGCATGTGTTCCTTGGTTATGACGCAAATTCAAAAGGCTACAAGTTGTATAATCCAAACAATGGAAAGATATTGTAAGTAGAGACGTAGAATTTGATGAAGAAGCATGGAATTGGGAGAAAAAAGAAGTCACTTATGATTTCCTTCCATATTTCTAAGAAGGTGATCAAGAAGTTGCAGTACCAAATAAGTTTACTACTCCACCTCCATCACCAACTTCTTCAATTCATGAAGCCTCATCTTTCGAAGGGAGTTCAAGTGAAAGGACACAAAAAATGGGAAGCATTCAAGAAATATATGATGAAATTGAAATTATAAATGATTTATTTTGTCTTTTTGTTGATAGTGAACCTCTAACTTTTGATGAAGCGATGGAGGACAAAAGGTGGAGACAAGCCATGGAGGAAGAGATCAAAGTAATAAAAAAGAATGACACTTGGGAGTTATCAAATCTTCCTAAGGGTCATGAAGCAATTGGAGTCAAATGGGTGTTCAAGATCAAGAAGAATGCAAAGGGAGAGGTGGAAAAATACAACACAAGGCTTGTTGCTAAAGGATACAAGCAACAACATGGCGTTGATTATGATGAAGTGTTTGCACCAGTTGCTCGTATGAAGACAATTCGTCTCCTTATTGCAATAACAGCTCAAATGGGTTGGAGAATCTTTCAACTTGATGTCAAATCAGCTTTCTTAAATGACTATCTTGATGAAAATGTCTATGTTGAATAAACCAATGGGCTTTGCCATCAAAGGACAAGAGGAGAAAGTCTTGAAATTGAAAAAGGTGTTGTATGGTCTAAAGCAAGCACCAAGGGCATGGAATAGTCGCATTGACAAGTACTTTCAAGACAATGAGTTTGTTCGTTGCCAACATGAGTATGCTCTTTATGTTAAAAATTCTGATAATGGTGATATTCTTTTAGTTTGTCTTTATGTGGATGATCTTATTTTTACTGGAAATAACTCAAATTTGTTTGAAGACTTCAAAAGGTTATGTCTTGTAAATTTGAGATGACAGATATAGGACTCATGTCCTACTACTTGAGATTAGAAGTGAAGCAAATGAATAATTACATTTTTGTTTCTCAAGAAAGCTATGCAAAGGTGTTGGAGAAATTTAAAATGTTTGATTGCAATCCTGTGAACACACCCATGGAAGATAGCTTGAAATTGTCAAGGTTTGATAGTGGAGAGAAGGAAGATCCTACTTTATTCAAAAGTCTTGTAGGAAGCTTAAGGTATTTAACAAATACAAGGCTAGATATTATGTATGTGATGGTGTAGTTTGTCGCTTTATGGAGGTTCCTACCTCTACTCATATGAAGGTAGCAAAGAGAATTCTTCGTTACCTTAAAGCAAGCCATAGTTACACTTTCTACTTGTGAAACTGATTATGTGGCTGCAACCTCTTGCATGTGTCAAGCTATTTGACTAAGAAGATTGTTAAAGGAGTTTAACATGAACCAAGAGGAGAGTACAAAAATTCATATTGATAATAAATTTGCACAAATTCTTACTAAGAATCCAGTATTTCATGAATGAAGCAAATACATAGATACAAGGTATCATTTCATTAGAGAATGTATTGTCAAGAAAGAGGTAGAGCTAGTTCATGTGAAGACTCAAGATCAAGTTGCAGATACTTTTACTAAGTCCCTCAAGTTTGAAGATTTTAGAAAATTGAAAACAAGATTTGGTGTACAAAATTTTCTAATTACGAAGGACGTTAGAAATAATAATTAGAAAATAAATGACTGTAAGATGAAGAGTTGTTTGTTACTTTGCATTAAGGGATAATTACTCCATATTAAGGAGTAGTTATGGACAATTACAATTACTTTACATTAAGGAATAGTTATTTTGCATTAAGAGGCATTATTGTTTTGTAATCGCTATTTATGAATATTTAGTGTGTTAATTAAAAGACGTTATAATGTTATAAATTATTCTATTTATAAATTACTCTATTATAAATAAGGTATCAACTTAGGTAACTAATGTACAAATAAAATATTCTTCTCCTCTAGTTTATCAAACAAATCCTGTCACACAAAGTTTACAGCATAAGTGACGATAACTATTGGAGAAACATTCAGAGTTTCTCCACTGATCCCACTACAATAAAAGGTTCTGGAGTGTATCTAAATAGCACTCTCAATTGGATAGTGTTAGCGTTTTCGGGAAACCACTACCATCGCTACGCTACTATGTATCACCATGACTCAGATGTTACATTTGATAAATTGGTTATTGTTTCGCTTGATCTTGGAAATGAGACTTGATGATACCGTTTCGGCACTGATTATTTACTATCATTGTGCCGGGTGTTTGAGAATGGCGCTAACCCTAGAATCGACACTACAAATCATCCATTGCGAACAATTATTTATGATGGAAGAGATAATACGGTAGAAGATAGTGAAATTTCCTGCAACATAAACTGGGTCTACCCTAAGGATTATGTTGAGAGCTTGGTTTCGCCGAGAAGATACTGGATTTTCTTCTACGACAATTTGTTCGTTTTTAATCCTTTTCTATTTTTTGCGTTGATGAATAAAATTTGTGGATGATTTTTATAGTGCCCTAGTTTTGCTGTGTTGGATGATCATTAATTATCAATTGATCGGTTAATGAGAATGGTTTGATCCCTACAATAATTTTTTAAGTTTTGTTATTAACTTTAATTACCAATAAAATCAATTAGTAGTTAATTCTAAACTAATTAACATGATTATATGACTGACACAAGTTTATTATTCAACAGTTAACCAGCTGCAAACCAGTGTAGAAATTGGCTCCTATATTTACAAAAATGCCATGTTATCTAGTGAGTTAATATTACAATGTTATAGCCAACAGTAAAGATCCAATAGTAATTTTTAATTATGACGATTGCCATAATTGCAATAAAAACTCATGTAGGTGGTCAAATGTGTATATCATTATGCTGCACAGAGTTCTTTGTTCTTTGGTTCTTTAGATGACTAGTGCAGCTAGTGCACAAAGTTCATTGTTATGAAAAATTGCATTTTGTGAAATTCCTTGTAGTTATAGCCACAGAAAATATTATCATCATTTAATGTATTTTTCCCCTCAGTTTCTCCATGATTTTTTTCAAATGGATTTTGCAACCAATGCCAGATATGAGAGTTGAAAAACTATTTTTAATCAATACAAAATTAGAAAAAAAAAAAAAAGGAAAACAACATTCCTTGAGTTTTGGTTATAAAAACATAGAAACAAATTATTCATCTACATGAATAATCAAATGCAAGTTGTCATATGTGGCACCCCACAGAAAAGCAGTAAATTCAGCAAAGTTACTTGGATGAAGCGCCCTCCTTCTGCGAGAGGTACCTATTCAGGAAAAAAAAAACCATCAATTCAGACTTAGCCATGACTAGCAGAATTTTTAGTTCAGTTTTAATTAATTAAATATTTAATTTTTGTTTAAGAAAATTTTTTCATAAATATTCAATAAAATAAAAAAAAAAAATAATTTTTTTCAATAAATTAATTGTATATGTAAGTTAATTTATAAAAAAATTTCATATTAATTTCTTCAAAAATTTATTTTTAATTTATATATTAGTTGATTTTAGCTTAAAAAAATATTTTTTATTTTATTATCTTGATATATAAGTATAGAAAAATTAATCAAAGAAATTACTAAGTTGTATACCCATTTCCCTTTGCCACCCGGGAGAGTTGATATAATTGTACAGCTTCATTGGATGCATGGCAAGAAAGAAGTAGATAGTTTCGAGGTTGTACCATCCATGCAAATCTCATGAATAATGCTGAATAGACACACATCACTGCAGCACAAAGACAATACATGAAAAAATTCAGCCACCTACAATTATGCTATTCCTAAGAACATTCCAAGTTCCCTCGAAAACAGATATTTTCAACCTGCTGTCATGTTGCCAGAGATCATTTCTGGAGGTTTACTCATGTCCAACAAACCCTGAAAGCAAACACATGACAATTTAGTCATATGAGAACATGAATTACATGAGACAATTTTTAGTGGTTGGGGTAAATCATATCAATATAATTTGATCTATATATATATATATAAGGATTAGTGTAACCTACGGCAGCAACAAATCCCCAATTGGCAACAGGTCCCCAAAAATGTGTTGTTTTTGGACCAAGTGGACTGTTCAAAAATGTTCGGAAATTGGAAGCCATGTGTTACTATTGTTGATGAAGCAGTTCTAATTGTCAACACAAAACATAAGTTAGAAGATAGGATATATCTCTAATATTCATTATATGGAGAGAATATCCTATATTTTTTTCCAAACTCAGAAAACTTCAAACGATGTTATACAATTAGAAAGCAAACAATTACGGTAAGATGAAAGCATATGCAATGATATCATTTTAATGATCATTTCCCATAAGAGAAGTAATCATACTTGAAATTCCAGTTATTTCATATTCGGAGCATTTTCTTACATTGAAAAATAAACAGATAGTGATTAAAAAGCCTACCACAGCCCAAGTGTCATTTTGTCCCTTGATTCAAGTAATTCTCATCCACACTCAAATTAATAGCTATAGAATAATATATTCATTGTGACTTTATTTTTCGGTTCGACTTAATTAATAAAAGAAAATACAGTAAAAAGATAAATAAATTCTTAAAACGAAATAATCGACATAGTTGGGATTAGGAAAAAATAAAAGAGAGAAGGAGGCCTTCGTGATGAAGAAAGTTTCTCATGCATTGCCACCATGTGACAAACTATGCCACGTGTTGCAACCCTAGTTACTCATCAACCTTGCCATTAAAATTTGAAAATCTGCTGCTGTTATCACAACATTCGCATGTTATCACACCAATTATCAAGAAAAAAAAATGAATTAAATGATATAGAGAAAATAAATAAATAAAAAAGAAGCCTCAAAACCCAAAAGAAAACAAACATAGCGTTCACAAGCACGCACCTATTGTGTTGATGAAAAGAATTATGTGATGTGTGGAACATGGAAAACAGGAACTACACCTTATGATTAAGCATGCAACTAAATTGTGTAGAGAATGAGAAAGGAGAGAGAGAAAGAAGAAAAAAAAAAGGGTTGGCCAGAGATATAGTTGAAGCACGCACGTGTGGAGCCAGTCAACCAATAAATTTGTTTTGTTGAATGGTAAGGAAAGGTAGTAGGAGTAGGGAAGCGTGTTGGACCGTAGGAGAACAAGGTTCAGTATTCACCGTCAACATTTAAAATCACCAGCAAAATAATAATGTGAGGTAGTTTTAGTAAATTTAGAATCAAATTACAAAAATATAGAAGATCAGGGATTAATTATAATTTTTTTAGTTTAGGGATCTAATTAAAAACTCTCAAATAAACTGAGTAGCTCTACTTATATATTAAACCTATAGCAGTTTTTTATATAAAAAAAATTGACTGAATTTAATTTTTATTGTGCATGAGAAAAACTATTTTTTTGTATTTTAGAAATATATGACAGAAAGAAATTAAGTTATGCTCTTCTTGTGTTAATTAACAACGCAATGGAAACAATTTTTTATTGTATTGTTAATTTTTTTTAATATGTGTTTAATAGTTATTGTTTATTATTTAATTTAATAATTTTTATAAGTTAAATAATTCCTTAAATAAATATTATTTAGTTTATTTAATTCTTTATATTTAATTTTTATTTATTTTAAAAAAATTTAATAATCAAATAACTTGATAATAAAATATGAGACAAAAATATTTGACAAATAAAAATAAATTAATAATCAACATAAGATGAAATAATAGAAAATAATAAAAATGAAATATTAAAAAAAATCAACATGCAAAATAATACAAATAAATCAAAAGGATAACATCAAAATATCAATGGTTGGTCTTCTCTTCCTCATAGATGATTATCCTTTAATTTTTATTTAAATGCCTAAATAACTACTTGGTCTTATATAATATATGTTTTTTTTTTCTTGTTTTAGTTTCTATAATTTTATTTTATTTTTTTAATTTCAAATGTTACTGTTTTATAGTTCCTATAAAATTGTAAATATTTTATATAATTTATTTTATATTAAAATATTTTTATTTTAATTTTTTTCTCTGGAAATATCAAGTTTGTTTTCTATTCTCTATTAGTTACACGTCATTATTTAACAAGCACGGATACCAAAATGAAACAATTTTTTTTTATAAGGAATAGGACATGAAAATTTTAATAAAGCCAAAAGAAAAATAACCCACCAAAGCTAGTTAATACAAATAACATTTGTGATCTTTAATTAATTGAGGATTGAGTTTGATTCTGGGTTTGGGCATGGAATTGAACTGAAGGTATTATTTTATCCCGAGGAGGGTGGTCCTAAAAGTTGTCTTATATATAAGTAAAAAAATGTTTTGCATGTTGTCGTAAGTATAAGTAAATTTCAAATAATTTTACCTCATTGAATGAAGTTATTTCTAACATGAATGTTAATTTAAGAAAAATGTTTGTTATTAAATGATAACTAATTTTTTAATTAGTATAAATATTTTTCTTAAATGAGACCAAAAAGAGTAAGTTTTATCGTTATATGAGCAACTTTACTAAGTTATGCTTCATATATATGATCATTTATCTTCTTACTCTAGTACTTTTAGATATTACTATGTTGCATGTTGTCTCAAGTATGTCATGTTTTGTTTCTTGCATGTTACCTCATCTAATTAAGTTATTTTTAAAATGCATTTCATTAATTATTAGCTTATATTTTCAACGAGCTTGACATAAAATTTAAATAATCTTAATTTAAAAAAAATGTTTGTTATTAAATAAAATTAATATAATTAAATGATACCTAACTAATTTTTTTAATTAGTATAAATATTTATTTTTCTTATATGAGACCAAAAAGAGTAAATTTTATCTTTGTATGAGCAACTTTACTATGTCTTAATTTATATGATCATTTATCTTCTTACTCTAATATCTTTAAATATTATTATATTGTGTGATGTCTAAAGTATGTCATGTCTTGTGTGTTGTGTCAAGTATAAACAAATTTCAAATAATTTTACCTCATCTAATGAAGTTATCTTTAAAATACTCTTCATTTATTAGAAGTTATATTTTCAACTAGCTTAATATTAAAATTAAAAAATCTTAATTTAAGAAAAATGTTTGTTATTAAATAAAATTGATATAATTAAGTAATACTTAATTAATTTTCTTAATTAGTATAAATATTTATTTTTCTTATATAACATAGAAAAGAGTAAGTTTTATCTTTGTACGAGCAACTTTATGTATCCTGGTTCACATGGTCATTTATCTTCTTACTCTAATACCTTTAGATATGATTGGTTGCATGTTGTCTCAGGTATGTCATGTATTGTGTATTGTCTCAAATATAAGTAAATTTTAAATAATTTTACGTCGTCTAATGAAGTTTTCTCTAAAATACTCTTTATTTATTAGAGATTATGTTTTTAATGAGTTTGATATCAAATTTAAATAACCTTAATTTAAGAGATTTTTTTTATTAAATAAAATTAATATTATTAAATGATACTTAACTAATTTTTTTAGTTAGTATAAATATTTCTTCTTATATGAGATTGAAAAGAGTAAGTTTTTTCTTTGTATGAGTAACTTTACTACATCTTGGTTCATATGATCATTTATTTTACTCTAATATCTTTAGATATTATTATGTTGCATGTTGTCTCAAGTATGTCATGTCTTATGTGTTGTCTCAAGTATAAGTATAAGCAAATTTCAAATAAATTTACCTCATCTAAAGAAATTATCTTTAAAATACTATTTATTTATTTAGAAGTTATGTTTTCAATGAAGTTGATATCAAATTTAAAAAATCTTAATTTAACAAAATATTTGTTATTAAATAAAATTAATATAATTAAATGATATTTAACTATTTTTTTAATTAATATAAATATTTCTTTTTATATGAGACGAAAAAGAGGTAAATTTTATTTTGTATGAACAACTTTACTGTATTTTGATTAAATGATCATTTATCTTCTGCTTTTACAAAATTTTTGTGCGATGTAAAATCTTTAGAAAATTTCTGATGGTTGTTACTCTGGTCTCTGAATATATATATATAGAGGTGGTCGATCTCAATTAAGTTTAAGAAATTTATTTTAAAATATTTTTTATTTATTATATGTTATGCATTTAATTATTTTATTCTATTTTTATATAAGTTTTTAGTTTAAAAATATTTATTATTAAAGAGACATAACGTAGTGAACTTGAAAGTATAGTGAAGTTTTGTCCATAAAATAAAATATCAAATTAAGTTGATCTATGATTCATATTGAATCGATTTAAAATAGATAAATTTGAAATATAAGATTAGATATAATATTTATAAATTTTTCATCCCATTTAATCTGAATATATTAAAATTTAAAAATCTTTAATATTTAATTATTTTTTAAAATTACTACTATTATTTTTGTGTTTTTTATTTTATACTCTTTAAATATTAATCCGGTAATCCAAACTAGATCGAATCAAATTCATAACTATAGAATAATATATCTATGTGATTCTCCTTTTCGATTCTACTTAATTAATAAAAGAAAATATAGTAAAAAATAAATAAATTCTTAAAACGAAATAATCGACATGGTTGGGATTAGGAAAAAATAAAAAAGAGCGAGAGAGATTTCACAAGAAGCAAGATCTCCCAAGCAAGATCAAATAGAAAATGAGGCCTTCTTAGACGAAGAAAGCTTCTCATACATTCTCACCATGAACGAAACTCCACCAAGTGTCGCAACCCTCGTTACTCATCAACCCACATTACTCGTTATCCTTATCATTCAAATTTGATAATGTGAAACGTCATCAACCCTATCTAAAGCCACCCATTCGCATTTCCCTCGTTCAAATATAAATATAAATTGAACTTTCTACTTTTTCTTAGACAACAAGTCAAATGTGACGATTGCAATAACAACATACTACACTTCCCAAACAAACAGCCGCAACATAAGAAAATCCGAAACCCCTCTGAAACCCTCCTAACACAAATTGCAATTAACACTTCACACAACAACAAGAAGGAATCAAACTACATGGTTTTTCAATAGCAAAAGCGCATGAAGACTAATAACAACGTTTCTGGGTCAGTTACTCTCTTCTGTATTCACCTCAATATATCTCAAGCTATCTATAGCTTCATGTCCTTGTTACAGTTGAATCATTTCCTACTCTTTCATTTGACCAAACTGTATTTGGTTCTTATTTTGATTTGTTCATTTCATCCATTTTTTTTCTTTGATGGACCTTATAATCATTTTGTGCTTGCTATACAAGCTTGCTTAAGCTTCCTATGTGTTTTTATGTATAAAAGAAAAAGCTAAGCTTTATGCTATAAGCTGAAACATAATAATGCATTACAGTTTTTGAAAAAATAGATGAGAAATTTTTTATAAAAATTAAATATATAAGTTGATTTTTTTATACGAGAAACTCGATTTATTTTAATTTAAGTAGCTTCTTAAACTATTTTAAAAATTTTAATTAAGTTCCTAAACTAAAAGAAAAATTATAATTAAATCATGGATCTTCTATAATTTTCATAATTGTGTTAATGAAGTTGAAGTTAGGAAAACTATCACAAATTATTATTTTTTAGCAATTTTAAGTAGTTATAAGCTAACTACAAGATTCAATTACAAATATTAAAAGATGATCAAATATCTAAAAATTCCGAAAAAAAAAATTTATAAATATTTATGAAAAAATTGTATGTAAATAGGCCGTAAGTTTCTGGAAGTTGAGAACTGATGATGCTTTATTGAAGTACAAAGTTAACCAAATATATTGTTTATTTTGTTCAAATAGGTGCAGGCAGAGGAAATCACGCAAGAGACGCAATGGTGGAAGTGATTCTGTGGAAGACACTTTTGAAAAGTGGAAGGAGTATAACAGGCAGCAACAACTTGGCATTAGAGAAAATGGGATGGAAGTGATTCACAAAGCTCCTGCAAAAGGCTCAAGAAAATGGTGCATGAGAAGTAAAGGAGGGCCTCAGAACTCTGATTGCAAGTTCAGAGGTGTGAGGCAGAGGATTTGGGGTAAATGGGTTGCTGAGATTCGCGAACCTATGTATGGCCCTTGTGCTCGTTTGAATTTCCCTGAGTCCTCTATGGAGCCATTAGACTCTAATGAATCGTTGTTGTGGTTGTGATCGTCATCGTCGACGTTCAGTGAATGTGATAAGAAATTACCAAGTGCTTCTCCAGACACCTTGAATGGTGGTGATGTTGCACAAGCTGTGGAATTGGAGGGGAACCTTCATCAGTCTCATGAAGAGAAACCAAGGTTTTCTAAGGTTGGTGTCTTTGAGGAAACAAAAGAGAAACCGGTTTTTTGTTGTATGGCTGATGACTCAATAGAGGAGTTGAAAGATATGACAATTGGCTTTGAAGAATGTAAGGCTAAAGCTTTTAAGAATGTTAAGTCTGAAGCAGCTGGAGAAAGTGAAGGAGTTGAGAGAGAATTAGAGGAGGTCATGAAAATCTCTGGCATAAGTGAAGAGAGTAATCGCTTGCAGATGAATACAAGGGGTAACTATTGTAGCTCTTCTGATGCTACTAAACATGAGATTCTGGTAAAGAATGCAGAAACAAGAGGAGAATCAGTTTAAGCTTTGAAATCTTGTGAGTTAAGCTGCAGCAACCATTGCCTTGGATATATGCATAATATGTTGCCAGATAGCAATTCAAGATTAAATTATGAGCAATTTAATAACTCACAAACTAAGGCTTCTATTGCAAATAAACATACTGAGGAAGTAATTTCTGAAATCCCTGGACTATGTCACAGCAAGTGCTTGCAGATTAGTCATTCTCAGTTACCAAATGAGCAATATAGAGGTGAACATTTTGATGAGATGAAAACTGAGCTTAAGGGTTTGGAGTGCAAGCTGAGAGCAAATTCTATTCATTACAAGAATCAGGCTCCCATAGTTGGGGATTCCAATCACCCTTCTATGCAGGGAATTCATCTGTTTGGAGGTGGCACTGTTGGACCTATTGAAAATATGTCCCAAGTTGAGGCTTTGAACAACATCAATGCAAACAGAAATTCACTACCTTCTGGCCATAGTAGGAAGTTGAGTGATGTTTCTCAACATTTACACAAAATTGGTGGTTACTTTCCTGAGCAGTTTGCAGACTTGGAAGTGGGTTGTGATTATAGTTTCTTACGTCCTGATTATGATTTTGGCTTAGTGGAAGAGCAGAAGTTACTTGATATATGCTTTCCTCATGTAGGATCTTAGTATTCCTAAATTATTACTATGTTTGCTTTTCGCTTTGGTGGGGTTATGTATAGGATGTTTTTAGAGACTTTGTGGCAAGAATTATGTATGAAGTTATAAATATTAATGTTGTACTATGACACCATTCCAAACGTTGATTACCCCCATTCATAATATGCAATTGTAAATCATATAATCTTGAATCGAATTCCCATATACAATTTACTTGTCACTTGCCATAAAGTTATCACTAATACTTGATATCTTAAAGTACTTTTTATATTTAAATTTTTTTAAATACCAAAGACTCATTTTTATTTTACTGCAAATATTATTTTTGTCTAGACGGTGAAACTAACAATTTTATTTTTTATATATACGACTTGAACACAATTTAAACGTACACTATCTTAGTAAATGTTTTTTTGTTTATTAAATATAATATTATTAATTATTCATAAAGAAAAATTCTAAAATATCATTTTTTATTTGAAAATATCAATTTATTTTTTAATATATATTTGTGTGTTGATATAAAGGTAAACTTATAATACTGTTTTTTTATCTATTATTTCTAATTTATTTATTTGTTTAAAAAAAACATGATATATATATATATTATAATTTGTATAATTAAAATTAATTGTGGTGATTGTTAATTTAAATTTTAGAATAGAATAAGAGTAACAATAGAATTCTCAGGACTTTTCAAAACTTCTATTGAGTGGGATATAAGACATGATGTCAGAATAGAATTAGAATCAACATTTAAAATCAATAAAATTCTATGCGACCAACATATAGTGTTGATTAGAGTTTAATTCCTATTTTTATGTATAAAAAAAACTTTTCTAAAAAAAATCAGTGATTTTTACGTTTCAAAATAATTAGTTTTGATCATACACTCCAAATAAAGAAACAACAGCAGAAAGAAAACATGTTTAAAAATTAATAAAAAAGACTATTAAGAGGTAACATTTAATCTAAAAATAAAAGGTTAAAAATAGTTAAAAGAATAATTGAAGTTTTAATTAGATAGAATAGTCATTTAATTTTATTAGATAGTTAAAACTCTCTACAGGGTATTTTTAGTTGGAATCCAAAAGGAAGGGTATTTTTGGTTGGAATGAAAAAGGGAAGGGGGGGAATTGTATTTGAGGAGGAGAAGAAAGAAATTCTGATTAGAAAAAGAAGAAAAATAATAATTTTTTATTTGGTTTAGAAAGAGTTAAATTTTAAAAATTAATTTATTTTTATATTTTTACAATTTTAAATTTTAAAATACAAGTAAAAATGTTTTAATCTTTACACTTCAAATATTTTACATTTCTTTTTTTTACTAAATCCTCTCCACATTAAAGGGATTTCCTCCCCTTTTTTCCAAATCTTTCCAACGTTAAAGGGAAAACAAAAATTAAATAAGGAGAGGTTTTGGTTCCTTCCATTCACTCCCTCTTGAAAATTCAAGCAACTAAAAATGGTTTAAAAAAATCCTCCTCTCCATTCCCGTCCAACCAAACATCCTCTTAATGAAACCTTAATGAAAATTAAGTAATATCTATTTACTTAATAACCACTCACTGATGTTGACTAATAAAAAATAGGCAATACTGATATAGTGGAAGACAAGTTAACCAGATGTAAGTGACAAGTTAACAGCAAATACCAGACTACTGAATGAATAATGTTAATTGCTTGAAGATTAATGATAACCATTGACGTAATAACTATTAAAAATGTACATACTATAAACCTAACTTGAATAGAAGCAATGGACAAGTCAGAGTACCTAATTCTCACATGCTGCAGCTATCATTAGCAATGAAAATATACAAAATTCTGCACAATTTCCCAACAAATACAAATTACCACAAAAAGAGAAAAATAGAAGGCCAAAATGATTTGCCTCTAAACTGCAGGCTGACCATTCAATAATTTTCTCCCTCCCCCTATTCTATTGGCCATTCAAACTCTGCTTATACCAGAAATTGGTTTTTTTGCGGCAATTGGTGCGATATTCTAATAGTTTTTACCATAGTCCTGCACTGCTACTGGATTCTCTTTAATTGCTGTGATTTAGCGTCCACATATTATAGCTCTTGAGATTCATGTACTGATCATCCTGAAAATGGCTTTTTAACCTGATCAGTGTAAGTTAAAACTTCTGAGTACTGAATACATGAGTTAAGAGGAAAAAAAATCATATGGAGTGTTTATCTGTCAATAATTGAACTAGGTAATTACCATCGAGTAAGCGGCATTTCCAAAGTCTGATGCCCCATAATAAATTCCATCAATAACAAATGCCAAAGCATTCACTGGTTGAGATCCAGCAACAAACTGCACATGTAAGTAAATTTCAGATATTCCAAATGACATTATCATGTATACATGCTTCCACAGAAAGAATGGAGAATTGCACTGCATATAAGGAACATTTATTAGTCCTACTAAAAGGTTAACATGGCTTAAACGCCCATCAAACACAAATTCTGATACTGTCCAAACACAAATTCTGATACTGTCCAAAAACTTTAGCTTTCAATCTATTCAACCACATTAGAGGAAGAACAGTCCAAAGTCAAAAAAAATAAATAAATAATGAAACAGACAGCCCAATGAAATGCATTATTCTAGTTTCTTGAACCAACTCCTTTCATGGTAAACTCAATATAATGTTTTCAACCATACGAATTTCAATTTGGAGTTGGTACTCATGACTTAGCCACTCAGACCCACTTCTGCAAAGGCTGAGTGCCTGATTCTTAAAGTCAATCCAAGTCAACTATGGAGTGGCATAAAGCCTACAAAACAATAATAAAGGTACTTTTCTGTAAACAATTGTAATTTCTTACCCATATACCTGACCGAGCAATATCCAGAACTTCAGAATCTGTGCTAAATAAACTAGAAAATGCTCCAAACCCAAAGAATGAGGTCATAGACAAGGTGATTCATGCTCACTAAAAGGTATGAAGAAAAGAAGAAAACAATTTGTAGTGACAACAACCAGTAACCTGTATCACTCTCTGTATAACAAGGCGTGCTTGTTCATAATTTCCCTGGGAGTAACCACCGGCAAGAAGTGCCTGTAAAGAAATGTCATTTTAACATGACACATTAAGTTTCAGCAAAATAAATTTCAAAGACCTAATAATTTTGAAATAGTAAGTTTGTGTCATATCTTCAAATAATATGAATTCCACTAATAACAGAATTCATATCATCTGTCTCATTTGAAACTGCATGATACAGAGTCAATCCTTCCAATCCTTCCAATCCTTGCCAATTATTTTTTTTTTGGGCCACGTTCGAGGATATGGTACAATATGGGAATTCTTATTTCTTACGTATGCCATTTCAGAATCTTGGGAAATGAAGAAGTATCAAGCTTATCATGTAAAATGGAACACCCCCTAATTTTCATGGTCAGGGGAAAGCCCCCAAAATTCACCATATAATGCATTTCAATATTATAAAATTTTATTCTTCTGAATTCAAGCCATTTGGAAACTGGATGAGCTAAAGTGCACATGAGATATGTATTGATCATTTCAACTGGTATAACCTTGGCATGTATCCAAACAAAATGCAAGTTATAGTCCAATGCAATAGAATTATCTAACCTGACCAGCAAGTGCCAAAGCATCAATGAGCAAAAAAACAGACAACCAAACTTGCCTGCAAATTTGATGACCTGCCATAGGTATAGGGCCCTGCTTAGCTGCCATAGATGTTGACAGTGTCGTAGTTATAAGCACAGCCAAAGTCCTAGCAGTAAGAAGACCACCTACAAAACACAATAGTTAAAAGTACAAACACCACCAACTTCACCATTTTAGAGGCATTGTAATTATAATATCCTTTGAAAATGGACTTTATTCAATAAAATTATAACTTTCTTTAAAATCAGTCAATCACCTCTGATTCTATCAGCATCAGATTTCAAAGAAACATCACTGCATGCAGAAAGTAGGTTTGATAAAAAGATAAATAAATTTAATTCCGACATATTTTCTGAACTACAATTTAATAAGATCTCAAAGAAATATGGTTGTTGGATAAATTATATCCTTGTAGTTTCTAAAAACTCTTGTTCCAACTGACTAGTCCTTAAACAATGCTAGAGATGCAACACAACCATTTCTGTGTCTTCACCTAACAAAACTTTTGGTATAGTTGGTTCATGACATAGAATGAGACCCTCTATGTTTATTAATCCTTGCCACCCTTGTTCTAATAAAAAGCTGAATTTCATCAAAAGGTGGGTGGACCAGTGCATTATCCCCACTTAAAGTCCTAAGGGCTATTGCATGGGGGAGAGAATGTAAGGATGAAATATAAAACGTGGCCTTAACAACTTAAGTTTTGGAGATAGCTGGTTCAAGACACAGTAAAATCCAATTTGAATCAACAAGTCTCCCCGAGAGTTTCAAGCGAAAGACAGAATTAAATGCAAAATCAATAAAGAAAAACACTTTAAGAACAAAATAACCAGAACCCAAAATGTTATGTGATCCACGTGTTCACACTTAGTTGATTAATTCTAAACACAAGGTATTGTTCAGATAACCAGTGAGTTAAATTTGCTATCCACAATCATGCACAGGTGAAGCTAAATTTGCTATTCACAATCATGCATAGATGAAACTTGTCTAGGAAAATTTCAATGATATACTGCAGAAACTAGTAATCATCTTTCCGATCAACTCTGATCATTTCATTATCATTACCAATTTTCATTAAAGGGCAAGGACAACCAAAGCAGCAATTCAACTTAATCGTGAAATACGTACCAGATTTCAGATAGCTGAAAAATTTTCTCCCATCAAATTCAAAAGGGAATAGCAGCACTTCGTCACTCAGTTTCCATAGCAGAATGAAAGCTATTAAATATCTGGTGAACACAAATACAAATTCTATTGAAAGCAGATAAAATGAATTAAGGGACGTGTGCAAAATGCACAGATAATACTAAGTTTACCACATCATTAAGAAATATTGGATCCAATATGGCATTAAGAAAGTTTCCCACACCTGACATTCCAAAAAGACAAGCCTTCATTATTTACACATCAAGCAAACCTAGATGTACTCCTAATTCTCCACAAGTACACATCAACACTAGCAGGGTTGCATGGAGCATTTTGCAAAGTATAAACATGTATTAGCATGAAACTGACAGCCCATAGAGGCAAATTGCAGTGAGAATTTATATAAAACCATTGTGAAAATCACAAATATAAATTAGAAAGGAAACACTCAGAAATTGCTAGAGGGTCTGATTGGTCTTCTATGCAGAAAAGGAGAAAATGAAGAACAAGTGAAAATTTGCAGGTAATAGCTGTCACAACCTGATTTGTGAGTTTCAAGGCCTCATACCTGTGTTGCCTCGAGGAGAAACTAAAACAGGCCGAGTCAGAGTTATCTCGGCTATCCAGCCATTGAAACCGACTCGGATGCTTGGTTGGAGTCATCATTGACGTTTTTTGTTGGAGAACGCTAGGAAACCTAATGGGAAAATACTAGTCTTCAAATTGGGGATGAGTTTGGTAGTTGGTTGCGGGTTTGGGACACAGGGTGCCCCAACATGCCTATCACCTAATAGTTATCCTTAACTGGCTGGAGGGATCGGGGGCGACATTTGCGCTTTGATCTTGTTTCCCTAGGGGTTGAGCAAATAGATGAGTAGGACAGAATTAGGGTGTGTTGGTTTTTTTGGGTTCGTGACTTGACAAGAGTGTGCCTACTGTGCCTACATACCTCCATAGTCAAGGGAGTGAAAGGTGATAGAGTTGTTACGGCTGATGGGTTGGAGGGTAATAAAAAGTGTGGATTGGAGAGGAGCGGACTGCCCATTGGCGTCCAAAGGAGGCTGGGATAGAAAGGATTGTTCATTGGCGTCCAAAAAACCTTGGAAATTATCATGGCTTGGGATATAAATAAGTACCTTTTATTGTGGAACTTGATAGGAATTGCCCCCTGCTCCTACATATTTGCTTTTGCAATTCAAAGTTCACGTAGTTCTTGCTTAGGGTGATCCTTTTGTCGACGGGTGCTCCTATTATACTTGTAGTTTCTGAAGGATGAGAACCAACTATGTAGCATCTACATCAAGAATTCAAGTATTATGGGCTGTCCATTGGCGTCCAAAGAAGGCTAACTCTTCATGAGGTGATTGTGTGATTTTTCAAGGCAAAAGAGTCCCTAGGATAGAGTGGACTGTCCATTAGCGTCCAAAGAGGGTTAACTACTCATGAGGTAATTGTATGTTTTTTCAAGGCAAAAGAGCTCCTGGGATAATGTGGATTTCATAGTTTGTCTGGCCATTTGCAGTCTTAGGGGTATTAAACTAACCTATAGACAAACGTATGAGATGGTATTACACTATCCTATGGACATGCATATGAGATTTTAGCACTAACCTCGAATCCAAAAGGTTTGGTGTTGGGCTATTCCTTCTCCTTTTTCTCTGGTAGCACTTCTTGAATGGAACCATCTTTCACTTCTTGTCTTCCACCCTCTTTTCTCCCAAAATTTTCGACCTCTTTTACTTCATCTCGAGACCTTTTATAGGCTTCGAGGCTGACCTGGTTCCACTCCTCCATCATCCCACGATTCTTGGTTTCACTCCTCTATGATCATATGATTCCTTCTCAGACATCGTTAGTGGTTAACTCCACTACCCCATGATCCCCTCTTTGACGCGAGTCAGTGGAGAAGTGTGCTAAAGACTTGGTCCTGGACAGATTCAAGGTCGCACAATAGCTATTTTCTTTGCTACGTAAATATATATATATGATGGTTTAGTTAATTTAGTAGGTTGATAGTTTACTTAATTTAGTAGGTTAAATGTAAGCTTGATATCTTGTAATTAAATGCTATTTATACGAGAACTCTTTAATAAGAGGACTCACAATTTTGAGTCTAATTCTCTTTAAGTTTGACACTAGAAAGTTTCCATCTACATATTCTCCTCCATTGTTGGTCTTTAAGCACTTAATTTTTTTTTCCATTTTCAAGCTCCACTTGTGCTTTGAATTCCTTGAATATAGAAACACATATGACTTCTTGATTGGCTACACCCACAATCTCCAAGACTAATCATCAATGAACGATGCAAAATATTTTGCTCTTCCCATGGATAGTTTTGGTGATTACCACACATCAAAGTAGATCAAGTCAAAAATGTGTTTGCTTCTAATAGTTACTCTAGAAATTTTCAATCTATGTTGCTTGCTTATCACATAATGCTCACAAAAGGCAAGTTTACCATTTTGAGCCCAAGTAGAAGATTACGTTCCACAAGGACTTTCAAGCCCTGCTCAGACATATGACCCGGTTTGTGACGTCACATCATCATTGCTTCTTCTTGGCTTGATGTTGCAACTAATGCATTTGCTACTTGTAACGTGTCTCCCAAAAGCATGTATAGATTAACTATGATTTTCTCTACTTTTATCACTATAGGATTTCCTTTCACTACCTTTAAAATTCCATCTTCAATATGAATCTTGCACCCAAGGTCATCCAATTGCCCAATGAACAATAAATTCTTCTTCGAGCCCTTAACATGTTGTACTACTTGAATTGTACAAATAGTATAATCATACATTTTTAATTTGACAGTACCAACTCCAACGATTTCTAAGGTATAATCAATTCCCATGAACATGGCTCCTTCAAAGATAGGCTTATAAGTGCAAAAACAATCTCGATGTAGAGTCATGTGCCAGGTTGCACATAAATCCATTATCCAACCAACATGAAGTTGCTTTCAACCTTTAGAACTAATTGTTGCTTCGCTGTATAGGATTACTCCGTCATCTGAGGTACTTGTAACACAACCTTGGGAGGTTGATGCTTTAGAGTTGTTTCCTCCATTCTTTTGTTATGCCAATAGTCTTTCTTTAAGTTCCCTCTCATGCCACAATTGTAGCATTTGAAATTCTTCCTTCTTTGAGATTTTGATCTACCATGATTTTGATAACCACTAGAGCAACGTTTTGTATCTTCCTCTTGTCATCGTTAAATCCTTTGCTTGCTCCATATTTTCCAACCTATCTTCTTTATTCTCTTGCCTGGATTCTTCTTCAAGAATAGCTCCAACAACATCATCAAAGGATAAGCAACCAACAATATTAGTATTTGTTATGATGATGATGAGTTGATCATACAAATTTGGTAACTCTCTAAAGTAGAAGTTCTACATTTTTATTTTTTGCTATGTTGAAATCTAATGTTGTAAGTTGAGCAAAGAA
The DNA here is from genome assembly GCA_025330945.1 of Mucuna pruriens. Lineage (NCBI taxonomy): Eukaryota > Viridiplantae > Streptophyta > Magnoliopsida > Fabales > Fabaceae > Mucuna > Mucuna pruriens. Next base: position 4,577,205 of record JAENHJ010000525.1, on the reverse strand, counting down.
CGTATTCAGATTGTTGATGTGATTTGTCACCAACATGAACTCACTCATTCAAAGAGTGTAGAGTTTTCTCTTTACGAATATCTTGGTATGAAGTGACTTGACCTTGTATAGCTTGATTAAAGCATCCCAAATCTCCTTTTTAGTGTTCTTCTCTACAAACACTTGACAAAACTAAATCTGCCATTTCTTAGTGCAAATTGGAAATAACATTGTAATCCATCTCTTTCCCCCTTTCTTCATGGATATCTATAGGTCTGCCTTCAATTGCACTTAGACCATTGTCTTTTCTCAAAATTGCCTTTATCTTCAATTTCCAAAGGGAGAAATTACTCCCTTTAAACTTCTTAATCTCAAATTTTGCTACCATGGTTTTACACAAAATAATTTTAAGCCTCACTGGCTTACACAATTTTTATCGTGAATAGTGTCGTCTACTGGAATAATGACTATAGTCCATGAATGAGTACACCAGATAAGTTTCCAAAAATGCTCTTATGAGGCTATAAGTTTTACGATCCCACCTCAAGATCATTTTTTGAAATAGGAAATGCAAGATTTCTTAAAGAAGTTGAGTTTGAGAAGGAGAGAACACAAGGAATGTTGTCTTTGTGAAAGAATATGTTAATAATAATGGTGAAGTCCTTATACCTATTACTATTCAAGAAACAACTCTAGTAATAGAAGATAATGTTTAAACTATTGTTTTTGACATTGTTCTAGAACAAGATTATGCTGAGGTTCTCCCTTAAACACCTATAGAGCAACCACAACATCTTCAAGCAGTGCAATTTTAAATGATTACATTGTCTTTCTCTAAGAACATGACGATGATGTTGGTTTAACATATGGTTATCCAATTGTTGTAACGTAAGTCTATGCATTCAAAATGATCCAAGTGTTTTGATGATAACAAAAATTTTAGAAATAAATAATATATTATGATTAACCATTATTCTCTAGATTTAAAAAGAATTGCAAGTTATTTGACTTAAAAATTGGAAAACATCTATTTTATAGGAAAATTAACTTTAAAAGAAGTCCATCTACTACATCCATAAGGACCTCACCATCCATAGACGTACTCACTGTCAAAAGGATGTACTTAAACATGCTTAGCATTCATAGAACTACTCGCTATCCAAAGGACATTTCAAGCGTTCATAGTGAGACTCACTATCCAAAAGACATATTTAGACATTCCCAGTATCCATATAGTCACTCGCCATCCAAAGGACATATTTTGTGTCCATGAATTGTCCAAAGGGTCTTCTTAGTATCCATAAAGGGGCTCAATGTCCAAAGACGCAATTAATGGTCTGTAAAAGAACTTAGCATCCTAATACGTTCCTACCATCAAAAGAAAAGATCATCTAGAAAGTGAAACGACTCCATTATTCCAATAAGGAAAAACCTCTCGTAAAAGCGTAAAGTGTTGTTTATCTAAATTGTCTTGTGAACTCTTTCTTTTGTATAAAGAGTTGATTATCTAGATCCAATGTTCAAATGTCTACCTAATATACTACTTGAGTATGTGTTAAGCTGTTAGATTGACGAAAGTACAACAACAAATATTTTATAATGCAAGTCAAGTTTGATAAAAGAAAGCCCAAATTATGACACAATTCAGAAGGAACCAACATAAGCATCCTCAGTCATCAATAGTAGACAACATGTAGAATTTAGAGAAGAATAGTTTTTTCCTGGCATAACCTTTCTTTGCCTTCAGAAAAAGAGGAGTCTCTGCAAAAGTATTACAAAAAGCAATCAACACACATTTAATGTAGATTCAACAATTTTTCATGCAAAAATTAACGTTCAAATTTTCACATGCTATATTAAGAGATCTATCTAGCTCGAAATAATGTAGCTAAACTACAATGCATTCTATCAAGAAAGAAAAAAAAATTACTTTCTTACACATTGGATGACCGTCTTGTAAAATTTTTTTTGCGAAGCAGAGTAAGGTATGTGCTTTGTAATGTAAATGCTCACTGTGTTAGTTACTCATTTTTAAAAAGCTAAGTGTTAAATAATATTTAAGTTTCTTGAAATTAGGAAAATTATAATGGTTGGAATACCTGAAGAGGTAGAAAATATTTGTTTGTAAGTTAGGTAGACTTAGTAAAATTTCCTTGTGTCGAAAGTACTAGACGTAACTCTGTTGAAAGAGTGAACTAATATAATTTCTATGTATTTTTCTCTTTTACCTTGCACTTTTTTTTATTTTTGCACTCCTTTGGATAATTATATTAAGATCTTTTGTGAGTATACTTCTCACATGAGTATTGTTCCTTAGAATACCTTAGTTTATTAGGAGCCTATATGCTTTATGTTTTACTTTAGACATTTTATTATTCTTTGATTTTTTCCATAATAAAGTTGATGAATTATGTTTACATTTTGAACTTTCTTATGTTTCTTTGTATGCAATAATTGTGTTACATTCAAATAGTTTGGATTGATCTCACTAAAGATTGAAGAAAGACTAATTGAAAATACACATGTTTAAGATCACATTGTATGTCATTTTCATGTTACTCATTCATATTTGATCTATGTTATTAAGTATACTAATATTGTAATCATTGTAATTATCCTTGCTTATTTGTGATAAAAGTTGCGATGATTCAATTGTTAATGTATAAGATAAATTATATTGTATAAGGAGAAGTCCAAAGATAAATAGCAACAAATGCTTGCCTAAAAAATTTTGTAATATAATTGTTTTAAGAAAATATGAAATCCAATTGGGAGATAGTTAGAAATTTATAATTTCTATTAATTATTTGGACATCATATTTTAATATAATTATATTAGTTATTTATTTATTTAACTATTATAATATTAAGTGGTCCTTTGAAGAAATGATTTGGTTAAGGGAGATTACAAACAAACTACTTGGGATTATTAAATATTTTGCTACATTCTTTCATTTCATCAAATTTAGAAATTTTGATAAGAAATGTTAGAGATTTATAAAGATAGAAAAATTTCAACACTTTCATATTTAAGCTAAGTAAAAACATAAACATGAGATTTTTCACAGCAATACCATAATGTATGGTTAAAAGAATCTAACTCAAATGACTAGTTCATTAACTGAGAAGACTTCTTGACTTAAATATTACATAAAGTTTTATTTTCTACCCTATGAGAAATTTCTAGTATGCATGGAATTGCCTTTACTCTTTACCGGTAGTGTATAGTAAATATTTATCCTACACCCGAGACTACATGTTCAATTAACTATTTTGTATCTCGATTGAATATATAATTTTTTATAAAATAAATATATTGGATATTATTGAGACCTAGCAAAATAATCTTGGCATTCAAGGAAGACATTGTTCTAGAACAAGATTATGCTGAGGTTCTCCCTTAAATACCTATAGAGCAACCACAACATCCTCAAGCAGTGCAATTTTAGATGATTACATTGTCATCCTTAAGCTGTTTGATTGACGAAGAACAACAACAAAGATTTTATAATACAAGTCAAGTTTGATAAAAGAAAGCCCAAATTATGACTTCATTTAGAAGGAACCAACTAAGCATCCTCAGTCATCAACAGTAGACAACATATAGAATTTAAAGAAAAATAGTTTTTTCCTGGCATAACCTTTCTTTGCCTTCAGACAAAGAGGAGTCTTTCCAAAAGTATTACAAGAAGCAACCAAGACACATTTAATGTAGATTCAACAATTTTTATGCAAAAAACAACGATCAAATTTTCACATGCTATATAAAGAGATCTATCAAGCTCGAAATAATGTAGCTAAACTACAACGCATTATATCAAGAAAGAAAAAGAAATACTTTCTTACACTTTGGATGACTGTCTTGTATACCTTTTTTTTGTGAAGTAGAGTAAAGTATGTGCTTTGTATTGTAAATGCTCATTGTGTGAGTTACTCATTTGTAAAAACTCTACTAAGTTAATGTGATAACTTGAAGAGGCTAAGTATTAAATAATATTTAAGTTTCTTGTAATTAGGTAAATTATAAGGGTTGGAATACGTGAAGAGGTAGAAAATATTTGTTTGTAAGTTAGGTAGACTTAGTAAAATTCTCTCGTGTCGAAAGCACTAGACGTAACTCTGTTGAAAGAGTAAACTAGTATAATTTCTATGTATTTTTTCTCTTTTACCCTGCATTTTTTTTTTATTTTTGCACTCCTTTGGATGATCATATTAAGGTCTTTTGTGAGTATACTGCTCACATAAGTATTGTTCCTTAGAATACCTTAGTTTAGTAGGAGCCTATATGCTTTATGTTTTACTTTAGACATTTTATTATTCTTTGATTTTTTTTCCATAATAAATTTGATGAATTATGTTTACATTTTGAATTTTCTTATGTTTTTTTGTATGTAATAATTGTGTTACATTCAAATAGTTTGGATTGATCTCACTAAAGATTGAAGAAAGACCAATTGGAAATACACATGTTTAAGATCACATTGTATGTCATTTTCATGTTACTCATTCATATTTGATCTATGTCATTAAGTATACTAATATTGTAATCATTGTAATTATTCATGTTTGTTTGTGATGAAAGTTGCAATGATTCAATTATTAATATATAAGATAAATTAGATTGTATAAGGAGAAGTCCAAAGATAAATAGCAAAAAATGTTTGCATAAAGAATTTTGTAATATAATTGTTTTAAGAAAATATGAAGTCCAATTGGGAGATTGGTTAGAAATTTATAATTTCTATTAACTATTTGAGCATCATATTTTAATACAATTATATTAGTTATTTTTTTAACTATTATAATATTTAGTGGTCCTTTGAAGAAATGATTTGGTCAAGGGAGATTACAAACAAATTACTTGTGATTATTAAATATTTTGCTACATTTTTTCATTTCATCAAAATTAGAAATTTTGATAAGAAATATTAGAGATGTATAAGGATAGAAAAATTTCAACACTTACATATCTAAGCAAAGTGCAAACATAAACATGAAATTCTTCACAGCAATACCGTAATGTATGATTAAAAGAATCTAACTCAAAAGACAAGTTCATTAGTTGGGAAGACTTCTTGAACTACTCTATGACAAATTTCTAGTATGCATGATATTGCCTTTACTCTTTACTGGTGGTGTATAGTAAATATTTATCCAAGACTACATGTTAAATTAATGATTTTGTATCTCGATTAAGTATATATTTTTTTTATAAAATAAATATATTAGATATTATTGAGACCTAGCGAAATATTCTTGACATTCAAGGAAGACATTGTAATATTTCTTTTTGTATAATCTAGCAAATACCTACATTGGATTTGTTTCTGTGAAAAAATGTTATATCAGAGCTTCAAAATTCGAATGTATTTTATTGGCCACTGTTTGGCTGATTTGTTTCTTTCTTTTTCCTGATTAAATGGTGTTGTATAGTGTTAGACATGTAACCAAACAACATATTAATGTATGAATGTGTTTATATGAAATCTGGAAACCCCCTGTAATTATTGGATATTGCCATTTTATTTTCCTGTGTTCAACTCCCTTAAATTTGAATCTGTCGATCATTCTGACGTATGTTTCCATGAGGTATGGCAATATCCTGAAATATGTAATGACGTATGCTTTCCTGTAAAAAATGCTTGCTTTATCCATAAAATATGGCAATATACAGTTCAAAGGATAATATGCGTCAAGGTGCAGGTTGTGCTTTTTTGAATTTCATTTTTCTGGGAAATAATTAGGTAGTCAACGAAAAACTGCGTGTTTGTGATTTTTGCCTCATCCTTATCCGTGTTCATGTTGGCATGAATCATTGCAGTGCAATAAAATTATTAGGAAGATGAACAAGAATCTGATTGTAACAGGAAAAACAACTACCAAAATTATAAAAAAAGACTTTGATATTGGTTGAGGAAGTTGCACAATCAATGACCAATTAAAACATCAGTAGAAGCAGTGGAAAACATTTAATTTCTCTCTGACAAGACTCATAAGTTCTTACTGTGAGAACATAGGATTTCATTTGAACTGTGCAAATAACTATTAGAGGGAAGGAATGATGCCGCCTTCTTCGAGCAACTAAATTGTGTAGAAAATGGGAAAGAGGAGATAGAAAGAAGAAAAAAAAGGGGTTGGCCAGAGACATAGTTGAAGCACGCACGTGTGGAGCCAGTCAAGCAATAAATATGTTTAGTTGAATGGTAAGGAAATGTAGAAGGAGTAGGGAAGCGTGTTGGACCGTAGCAGAACAAGGTTCAGTATTCACCGTCAAAATTTATGGTAGCTTAAAATCACCAGCAAAATAATAATGTGAGGTAGTTTTAGTAAATTTAGGATCAAATTACAAATATATAGAAGATCAGGGATTAATTATAATTTTTTTGTTTAGGATCTAATTAAAAATTCTGAAATAAACTGAGTAGCTCTACTTATATATTAAACCTATAGCTGTTTTTATAAAAAAAATGACTGAATTTAATTTTTGTTGTTTATGAGAAAAACTATTTTTTGTGTATTTTAGAAATATATAACAGAAAGAAATTAATATATGATCTTCTTGTGTTAATTAACAATGCAATGGAAACAATTCTCTATTGTGTTGTTAATTTTTTTAATTTGGGTTTAATGGTTACTGTTTATTATTTAATTTGGGTTTAATGGTTACTGTTTATTATTTAATTTAATAATTTTTATAACTTAAATAATTCATTAAACAAATATTATTTAATTTAATTAATTTTTATATTTAATTTTTATTTATTTTAAATAAATTTAATAATTAAATAACTTGATAATAAAATATGAGACATAAATATTTGACAAATCAAAATATATTAATAGTCAATATAAGATGAAATAATAGAAAATAATGGAAATAAAATATTAAAAAAATCAACAAAATAATACAAATAAATCAAAATGATAACATCAAAATATCAACAGTTAGCCTTCTCTTCCTCTTAGACGTGCATCCTTTAATTTTTATTCAAAGGCCTAAATAACTTGTTGGTCTTTATAATATATGTTTTTTTTTTAGTTTTTATAATTTTATTTTATGGTACATATGTTTATTTATCTTCTTACTCTAATACCTTTAGATATTATTATGTCGCATATTGTCTTCAGTAAATCATGTCTTGTGTGTTCTCTCAAGTATAAGCAAATTTCAAATAATTTTACCTCATCTAATGAAGTTATTTCTAAAATACATTTCATTTATTATAGCTTATATTTTCAATGACATTGACATCAAATTTAAATAATCTTAATTTAGGAAAAATGTTTTTTATTAATATAAATATTTATTTTTCTTATATGAGATCATAAGAGTAAGTTTTATCTTTATATGAACAACTTTACTACATCTTGATTTATATGATCATTTATCTTCTTACCCTAAAATCTTTAATTATTATTATATTATGTAATATCTAAAGCATGTAATGTCATGTGGGTTGTGTATCAAGTATAAACAAATTTTAAATAATTTTATTTCATCTAATGAAGTTATCTTTAAAATACTCTTCATTTATTAGAAGTAATGTTTTCAACTAGCTTAATATCAAATTCAAAGAATCTTAATTTAAGAAAAAAATGTTTGTTATTAAATAAAATTGATATAATTAAATGATACTTAACTAATTTTTTAATTAATATAAATATTTATTTTTCTTATATAAAAATAAAAAAGTTTTATCTTTGTATGAACAACTTTATGTGTCTTTGTTCATATGTCACTTATCTTCTTACTCTAATAACTTTGGATATTATTATGGGAGCAACTTTACTATGACTTGATTCATATGATTATTTATCTTACTCTAGTATCTTTAGATATTATTATTCAAGTATGTCATGTCTTGTATATTTTCTTAAATATTAGGAAATTTTAAATAAATTTTCCTCATCTAAAGAAATTATCTTTAAAATACTATTTATTTACATAGAAGTTATGTTTTCAATGAACTTGATATCAACTTTAAAGAATCTTAATTTAACAAAATATTTGTTATTAAATAAAATTAATGTAATTAAATATTACTTAACTGTTTTTTATAATTAATATAAATATTCCTTCTTATATGAAACGGAAAAGAGTAAATTTTATTTTTGTATGAACAACTTCACTGCATTTTTGTTAAATGGTCATTTATCTTCTACTTGTACAAATTTTTTGTGCGATGTAAAATCTTTAGAAAATTTCTGAAGGTTGTTATTCTGGTCTTTTATATATATATATATATATATAATGGTGTTCGATCTCAATTAAGTTTATAAAATTATTTTGAAATATTTTTATTTATTATATGTTATATTTTTATTTATTTTATTTTATTTTTATATAAGCCTTTTGTTTTAAAAATATTTATTATTAAATAAAATTGATATAATTAAATAATATTTAAGTAACTTAATCATTCTTTTTATATAATAATGGAGGGAGAGAGTACATTGCTAGAAAATTTTTATTGGACCAAATTAATGCAATTTTACACCACCACAAAAATTTGGTAATGGTCTTAACAATAATATCATCTAAAGTATTAGGAACAGAGACCAAAACACATTAATTTTATTTGTTCAACATCTAAAAATTGTAATTTTTTACTTATAAGGTCCAAACAATAAAATTCAGATAGATATAAAAATAAATGAATAATCAAGAGGATAAAAATCACATGTTGTCTATACTAAATAAATTAATCCATTAAGATGAAATAGGAGGACAAGAGTGTATAATCAAGAGCATAATTGTGCATACAATTAACCAACTCAATCAAGCAACAAAACTTTCAAATGTAGAGCAAGAAATGAGAAACAAGAAAACGAACAACTCACGAAATCGTTCTATTATACAACATGATGTCTCACACTATAGACGACCAAATCAAGATGCAAATAGTCAAGATGAAAAACTATGTGTGTTGAATCTGCTGTCAAATTTCTAGTCAGATCCAATAATAAACAACGAAATCATGATTTTGACGTTGTACTTATGTGTGCAAAGATGAAAGAAACTCTTTCTTTCTCTGGATGACCCAAACTACGTTAGATCAAATTAATAGCTATAGAATAATATATTTATGTGCTTTTACTCTTCGGTTCCACTTAACTAATAAAAGAAAATATAGTAAAAAGATAAATAAATTCTTAAAACGAAATAAACCAAATGGTTGGGATTAGGAAAAAATAAAAAAGAGCGAGATTGATAACTGAAGTGTTGCAAGAAGTATGACCAAATAGAAAAGGAGGCCTTCGTGATGATGAAAGCTTCTCACGCATTGCCACCATGAGACAAACTCCACCACGTGTCGTAACCCTAGTTACTCATCAACCTTGCCATTAAAATTTGAAAATCTGCAGGTGTGATATCACAACATTCGCATGTCACAGCATTCACACTTGACAGAGAAAATCTTAGCATAAAGCACCAATTATCAAGAAAAAAAAAACTGAAATAAATGATACAGAGAAAATAAATAAATAAAAAAGAAGCCTAAAAGAAAACGAAAACAAATACAGCATTCACAAGCATGCACCTATTGTGTTGATTAAAAGAATTATGTGATGTGAGGAACATTGAAAACAGGAACTTCAGCTTATGATTAAGCTTGCAACTAAATTGTGTAGAGAATGGGAAAGGAGAGACAGAAAGAAGAAAAAGAAAAAGGGTTGGCCAGAGACATAGTCGAAGCACTCACGTCAAGCAATAAATTTGTTTAGTTGAATGGTAAGGAAATGTAGTAGAAGTAGGGATGGGTGTTGGAGGGTAGCAGAACAAGGTTCAGTATTTACCGTCAAAATCACCTGCAAAATAATAATGGGGTAATGTTAGTAAATTTAGGATCATATTACATTAATATAGAAGATCAGGGATTAATTATATTTTTTTTTAGTTCAGGGATCTAATTAAAAACTCTCAAATAAACTGAGTAGCTCTACTTATATATTAAACCTATAATTGTTTTTATATAAAAGAAATTGACTGAATTTAATTTTTGTTGTGTCTGAGAAAAATTATTATTTTTTGTGTATTTTAGAAATATATAACAGAAAGAAATTAATTGTATATCTTCTTGTTAATTAACAATGCAATGAAAACAATTCTCTATTGTGTTGTTAATTTTTTTAATTCATGTTTAATGGTTATTGTTTATTATTTAATTTAATAATATTTATAAGTTAAATAATTCGTTAAACAAATATTATTTAATTTAGGTAATTTCTTATATTTAATTTTTATTTATTTTAATTAAATTTAATAAATAAATAACTTGATAATAAAATATGAGACAAAAATATTTGACAAATTAAAATAAATCAATAGTCAACGTAAGATGAAATAATAGAAAATAATGAAAATGAAATATTAAAAAAAATCAACATGCAAAATAATACAAATAAATCAAAATGATAACATCAAAATATTAATAGTGGGTCTTCTCTTCCACTTACATGTGTATCCTTTAATTTTTATTCAAAGGCCAAAATAACTTGTTGGTCTTTATAACATATGGGACTTCCAAAAGTTGTCTTATATATAAGTAAAAAATTATCTTGCATGTTGTCTTAAGTATAAGAAAATTTTAAATAATTTTCTCTCATTTAATGAAATTATCTCTAAAATATTCTTCATTTATTTAAGATTATGTTTTCAACCAACTTCATATCAAATTTAAAGAATGTTAATTTAAGAAAAATATTTGTTATTAAAATATAACTATTTTTTTTTAACTAATTAAGGATTGAGGTTTGATTCTTAGTTTGGGCATGGAATTGAATTGAAGGTATTATTTTATCCTAAAAAGGGTCATCCCACAAGTTGTCTTATATATAATTAAAAAATTGTCTTGCGTGTTGTTTTAAGTATAAGCAAATAATTTTGCCTCATTTAATGAAGTTATCTCTAAAATATTATTCATTTATTAAATATTATGTTTTCAACCAACTTGATATCCAATTTAAAGAATGTTAATTTAAGAAAAATATTTGTTATTAAATGATAACTAATTTTTTAATTAGTATAAATATTTCTCTTATATAAGACCAAAAAAGTGTAAATTTTATCTTTATATGAGCAACTTTACTATGTCTTGGTTTATATGATCATTTATCTTCTTACTCTAACATCTTTAAATATTACTATATTGTGTGATGTCCAAAGTATGTAATGTCTTGTGTGTTGTGTTAAGTATAAACAAATTTCAAATAATTTTACTTCATCTAATGAAGTTATCTTTAAATTACTCTTCATTTATTAGAAGTTATGTGTTCAACAAGCTTAATATCAAATTTAAAGAATCTTAATTTAAGAAATTACGAGAATGATTGGTTTGTTGGAAAGGATGGGGGTTGTTCATTTCTTTCACTGTCATTCATTACAAAGATGTTTGTTATTAAATAAAATTGGTATAATTAAATGATAATAAAATTGGTATAATTAAATGATACTTTACTAATGTTCATAATTAGTATAAATATTTATTTTTCTTATATAAGACTTAAAAGAGTAAGTTTATCTTTGTATGAGAAACTTTATGAATCTTATTTCTTATGGTCATTTATCTTCTTACTCTAATACCTTTAGATATGATTATGTCTTAGGTATGTCATGTCTTAGGTATGTCATGTCTTGTGTATTGTCTCTATGTATAAGTAAATTTCAAATAATTTTAGCTCGTATGATGAAGTTACATGTAAAATACTCTTTATTTAATAGAGATTATGTTTTCAACAAGCTTGATATCAAATTTAAACAACATTAATTTGAGAAAAATGTTTGTTATTAAATAAAATTAATATAATTAAATGATACTTAATTAATTTTTTTAATTAGAATATAATCAAATTTTAAATAAATTTACCTCATCTAAAGAAATTATCTTTAAAATACTATTTATTTACCTAGAAGTTATGTTTTCAATGAAATTGATATCAAATTGAAAGAATCTTAATTTAACAAAATATTTGTTATTAAATAAAATTAACATAATTAAATGATATTTAACTTTTTTAATTAGTATAAATATTTCTTCTTAAGACAGAAAAGAGTAAATTTTATTTTTGTATAAACAACTTTACTGCATTTTTGTTAAATAGTCATTTATCTTCTGCTTTTAAAAAAAATTTGTGTGATGTAAAATTATTAGAAAATTTCTAATGGTTATTTTATATATATATATATATATATATATATATATATATATATATATATATATATATATAATATGATGGCCGATCTCAATTAAGTTTAAGAAAGTTATTTTAAAATATTTTTATTTATCATATGTTATGTTTTTAATTATTTTATTTTATTTTTATATAAGTGTTTAGTTTAAAAAAATATTAATTATTAAATAAAATTGATATAATTAAATAATATTTTTTTTATATGATACAAGAAGGAGAGAGTGTATATTGCTATAAAATTTCATATTGGACGAAATTAATGCAATCTTACACCACCATAAAAATTTTGTAATGGTCTTCACAACAGTATCGTGTAAAGGTATCAACAACAGAGAACAAAACACATTAATTTTATTTGTTCAAAATCTAAAAATTGGAATTTTTTACTGATAAGGTCAAAACAATAAAATTCAGATTGATACAAAAATAATTGTATCATCAAATTTTTAACTAATTATTTTATTTTTAATTAATTTTGTACAATAACCAAATTCAAACATAGCAATGAAAATACAACATTAGATATAATGTAATATTAGGTGAGGGAAAAAAATAATAATACACATGCAATGATGCAACAATACAATAAATATGAATTTTCTTAACTTACAAGAATCTCTAAGGAATAATCACAAATAAGAATGATAGCAACAATGAGAAAAATCAAGCAAGAGATACTAATATTTTTAACGTGAAAAAACCTTTTTAATGTGAGAGGAAAAAATCATGGGTCGTCGAGACCAAAGAAATCAATCCAGTGTGATCAAATAAGAGTACAAAAATGTTCAATCAAAAGCACAAATTTGTGCATACAACCAACAAACTCCATCAAGTAATAAAGCTTGCAAATGAAGAGTAAGAAATGAAAAATAAGAAAACAAAGACCTCAAAAAGTCGTGCTATTATACAAGTACGATGTCTCATACCACAAACCTCTAAATGAAGATCCAAATAGTCAAGATAAAGAAGTATGTGTACCTCTGTCAAATTTCTAGCTAGATCCAACGGTTATCGAAGAAGATATCATGATTTTAATTTCGTGCTGATCTGTGCAGAGATGAAAGTAGAACTCCTTTCTTTCTCTCTTTTTCTCTTTTCTCTTTTGGTTGTAAAAATCCACTTTCTTTCCATCCCTGTGTTTCTGTCTGTTTGTGTGTGTCTCTGTGTGTCTTTTCTAGTCAATCTGACCTCTTCTTCTCCTAGAAAGAAAGATGACCTAACAAACTTGAGAGTATTAAAGTTTTTTCCACATAGTTAAGAGTTCAAAAATAACCTTAACATAATGTTGATCCAAATCTAATATATTAAGCTAATTTATGATGCATATTGAATCAGTTTAAAATATATAAATTTGAAGTATAAGGTTAGATATAATATTTATAAATTCTTCATCCCATTTAATATTAATATATTCATGTGCTTTTACTTTTCGATTTGACTTAACTAATAAATAAAAATATAGTAAAAAGATAAATAAATTCATAAAACGAAATAAACAACATCGTTGGAATTAGAAAAAAAAAAAAAAGAGAGATCAATAATTGAAGTGTTACTAGAAGCCAGACCAAATAGCAAAGGAGACCTTGCTGACGAAGAAAGCTTCTTGCGCATTGCCACCATGAAACAAACTCCACTACGTGTCAAAACCCTAGTTATTCATAAATCTTGCCATTAAAATTTGAAAATGTGCCATGTCATTGACCCTATCTAAAACCATTCATTCGCACTTCCCTCATTCAAATATAAATATAAATTGAAGTTTCTACTTTTTCATAGACAAGTCAAACGTGAGGATTGTAATGATAACATACTACACTTCGAAAAAAAAAGTCCCAACATAAGCAAATCGGAAACCCCTCTAAAATCCTCCTAACACAAATTGCAACTAAACACTGCACACATCAACAAGAAGGGACCAAACTACATGCTTTTTCAAAAGCAAAAGCGCATGCAGACTAATAACAACTTTTCAGGGTCAGTTACTCTCTACTGTATTCCCCTCAATATATCTCAAGCTATCTATAGCTTCATGTCCTTGTTACTGTTGAATCATTTCCTACTCATTCATTTGACCAAACTGTATTTTATTCTTATTTTGTTTTGTTCATTTCATCTTTTTTTTTTTTCTTTGGTGGACCTTTTAATCATTTTGTGCTTGCTACACAAGCTTGCTTAAGCTTCTTGTATGTTTCTACTTATAAAAGAAAAAGCTAACCTTTATGTTATAAGCTGAAACATAATAATGCATTGCAGCTTTTGTAAAAATAGATGAGAAATTTTTTATGAAAATTAAATATATATCTTGAAACTCAATTCATTTTAATTTAAGTAGCTTCTTAAACTATTTTAAAAAATTTTAATTAAGTTCCTAAACTAAAAGAAAAATTATAATTAAGTCATGGATCTTCTATAATTTTCATAATCATGTGTTATTGAAGTTGAAGTTAGTAAAACTATCACAAATTATTATTTTTTAGTAATTTTAAGTAGTTATAAACTAACTACAAGATTCAATTACAAATATTAAAAGATGATCAAATATCTAAAAATTCCGAAAAAAAAATATTTGTAAGTATTTATGAAAAAATTGTATCTAAATAGGCCGTAAGTTTCTGGAAGTTGAGAACTGATGATGCTTTATTGAAGTACAAAGTTAACCAAATATATTGTTTATTTTGTTGGAATAGGTGCAGGAAGAGGAAATCACGCAAGAGACGCAGTGGTGGAAGTGATTCTGTGGAAGACACTCTTGAAAAGTGGAAGGAGTATAACAGGCAGCAACAACTTGGCATTAGAGCAAATGGGATGGAAGTGATTCACAAAGCTCCTGCAAAAGGCTCAAGAAAAGGGTGCATGAGAGGTAAAGGAGGGCCTCAGAACTCTGATTACAAGTTCAGAGGTGTGAGGCAGAGGATTTGGGGTAAATGGGTTGCTGAGATTCGCGAACCTATCAATAGCAAGCTTGTGGGTGAGAAACCAAATAGGCTTTGGCTTGGTACTTTCTCCACTGCACTTGAAGCTGCTCTTGCTTACGATGAGGCAGCTAAGGCCATGTATGGCCCTTGTGCTCGTTTGAATTTCCCTGAGTCATCTATGGAGCCATTAGACTCTAATGGATCATTGTTGTCGTTGTCATCGTCGACGTTCAGTGGATGTGATAAGAAATCACCAAGTGCTTCTCCAGACACCTTGAATGGTTACTTTCGCTTGCAAATGAATACAAGGGGTAACTATTGTAGCTCTTCTGATGCTACTGAACATGAGATTCTGGTAAAGAGTGAAGAAACAAGAGGAGAATCAGTTGAAGCTTTGAAATCTTGTGAGTTAAGCTGCAGCAACCATTGCCTTGGATATATGCATAATATGTTGCCAGATAGCAATTCAAGATTAAATTATGAGCAATTTAATAACACACAAACTGAGGCTTCTATTGCAAATAAACATACTGAGGAAGTAATTTCTGAAATCCCGGGACTATGTCACAGCAAGTGCTTGCAGATTAGTCACTCTCAGTTACCAAATGAGCAATATAGAAGTGAACATTTTGATGAGATGAAAACTGAGCTTACGGCTTTGGAGTGCAAGCTGAGAGCAAATTCTATTCATTACAAGAATCAGGCTCCCATAGTTGGGGATTCCAATCACCCTTCTATGCAGGGAATTCATCTGTTTGGAGGTGGCACTGTTGGACCTATTGAAAATATGTCCCAAGTTGAGGCTTTGAACAACATCAATGCAAACAGAAATTCACTACCTTCTGGCCATAGTAGGAAGTTGAGTGATGTTTCTCAACATTTACACAAAATTGGTGGTTACTTTCCTGAGCAGTTTGCAGACTTGGAAGTGGGTTATGATTATAGTTTCTTACGTCCTGATTATGATTTTGGCTTAGTGGAAGAGCAGAAGTTACTTGATATATGCTTTCCTCATGTAGGATCTTAGTATTCCTAAATTATTACTATGTTTGTTTTTCGCTTTGGTGGGGTTATTTATAGCATGTTTTTTCCCCACCTTGGTGATTCAATAAGGCTTTGTTTCCGTTCATTATAGAGACTTTGTAGCAAGAATTATGTATGAAGTTATAAATATTAATGTTGTACTATGATCATGATTACACCATTCCAAACGTTGATTACGCCCATTCATAAAATGCAATCGTAAATCGTATAATCTTGAACTGAATTCCCATATACATTTTACTTGCAACTTGCCATAAAGTTATCACTATTATTATTTGATATCTTAAAGTGCATTTTTTTTATATATATTTTTTAAGTACAAAAGGCTCATTTTTATTTTACTGCAAACATTATTTTTTGTCTAGACGGTGAGACTAATGTTCTGTTCTCAAGTTGTAGATTACTCAAAAAAAAGAATGTATCACTTTTCTTTCCTTTAACACATATATACAAGGTTGTCACGTCATTCGATAAAGATACAGAGACATGTCAGAGGCCACAACGGTATGTAAGGATCTACGCTCTGACATGTCAGATGTAATCCACCCCTAGCTTAAGGAGGTATGAGTTGTTGCGCAATTGCTCACGTGTGTGAGCACTAAGTCGTCAAGGTTGATCGATACACACAGCCCCTCAAGCTTTGACCATAGTAAATAAGCTTAACCCCTCCTCCTGGCATGTGGCTGGAGGGTATCGCTCCAGGTCTCAATTGGTGAGTCGGTCGGGCAATTGCTCCCAAGATCAAGGATCTGACTCGGCTAGTTTGGACGAGTCTTCCCTCATTTGGTCGTACTTTGTTGTCTGGGTAGCTTGTTCACAAGGTAGTCTCTATGGCGTTTGGTTCTTTGCACTCAATCTTAGACGCGCATGTGCGTCCCTTCCTATTCTACACCTTAATTGTCAATCACTCCTTATTGTTTCACTTGCCATCTGTTAGACATGATTGTTGGGTTCCTATTTGCATCTTCTTATCTGTTAAGGGTCTCTTCAATTCAAAACACTTGAAACCCCTAGTATCTCTTGTACTCTCCGTGAGCTCCCCAATTCATCACCACGACTTCCTGATTTCTAGCATTTTTGTTTATCTATCTTCTTCAACCTCTAACACTTCCTTTCGTTTCTTAATGGCAAGACGAGGTAAATTTTCTATTCTTTGATTCTCTATATGTGATACTGATTTTAGGGCTTTCTCACCTAGGAGAAACCTTTTCCTTTTGGCATGGGTTCTTTATCTGACCTAGCATACTTCATCGTAGGGATCCCCTCAATGGGTCATCTAGTTCCTCCATTCCTGACGACGTGGTGGCCAGCGGCTCCTCTGCCTAGGGAAACCAACCTCCATGTGATGCTACCCCTGAAGCAAGCGAGGAGTTTCCTTTTAGAGTCTAGTTTCGTGAAGTTGGGAACAACGATCTCTTGGGGGAGTCTCCTTTGTGGATTGACCCTAGGATTGAGAAGGTTTTCTCTATTTATACCGACCCCAACTCTCTAGTGGGTGTGGTCGATGCCATTTGCCAACGCAACCCCTGGTCTGTTGAGGTCTCGCCTTATCGTTTAGACGAATTTGTTTGCGAGTGGCTGGACAACACTGAAGGTTCTTTCTTCTACTTCTATGACACTCTACCCCTCAAGTTGGGCATCAAACTTCCTTTCACCCATTTTGAGCAGTCGGTGCTTCACGTCCTAAACATTGCCCCCACTTAACTTCATCCGAACAGTTGGGCCTTCGTGCGAGACTTCGAGCTCCTGTGTGAAGATATGGGGAGAGCACCCTCACTGGGTGTCTTTTTTTGGTTCTTCTCTCTCTGTCGAGCGGAGAAAGTCGATTGGACTTCTTTGACCAGCCGATCCAGGCGGAAGCTGTTGAAGCCCTTCCATAAAAGCTACAATTTTTTCAAAGACCACTTCTTTCACGTTACTCTCGGTAACACTAGACCCAATCTTTTGATTGACAACTCTAGGGATCCTTTCTTCCCTCTCAACTAGATGAGCCAACCTGTTGTGTTGGTTACGATCAAGAGGGACGACTTAGAGGATTGGGAACAAGAGTTTGTGGAAGAACTTAGCCACTTGCTTTTCTCCATCCGATCGTGGACACCTTTGAAGTTGGTCCCTTCAAAGAAATTGTTGATGGACAATTGGTCTTAGCCTCTTTTCCCCCAGATTCTCTTATAGCTTAGTTATCAGTTTGATTGTATAGTTCATTTGCAAACTTTATTTGAATTGCTTTTGAATTTCAAAAGCATTTTGTTTGCATTTATATGCTTGAATTAAATGTATCATGACGACTCTCCTTTTTATTCTGCCTTGTAAATTTTTAATTTTACCATATCATTCTCGTTTTTATGTGTTTTCTTTTGTTGAGAGTTTGTAAGGCTCCCCTTTCATTGACTAGATCAGATGATATATTCACAGGTTTTGTGTTGCGATGGATAAGCTTTGATTGGCTTGCCACTTATAAATCTTTGAGCTTTTGCGTGCTATGGACAAGCCTTGATTGGACAGTCATTAATAGATCTTTAGGTGTCATGGACAAGCCTTGGTTGGTTTGCCACTTATAGGTCTTTGAGTCTTTGAGTGCCATGGTCAAGCCTTGATTGGCCGATAGCTTATAGGTCTTTAGGTGCCATGGACAAGCCTTGATTGGCCGATCACTTATAGGTCTTTAGGTGCCATGTACAAGCCTTGATTGGCTTGTCACTTATAGGTCTTTGAGTCTTCGAGTGCCATGGACAAGCCTTGATTGGCCGGCCGTTTATAGGTCTTTAGGTGCCATAGACAAGCCTTGTTTGGCTTGCCACTTATAGATCTTTGGGTGCCATGTGTGGGACCCCAAAAGTGTCCGGCTAAGAGAGGTACATATCCAGCAGAAAGAAAATGGTGAGGATGGACCTCCACGGCCCAATGTGGCCACCTAGGAATAACATTGGCCCTGACCCAGACTACCATGAGAAAGGAGACTCAAAATTGACTTGCTAGAGTTAGCATTGGACATCCCAAAGACCAGCACGAATCGGATCTAAGAGCCCAGCTCAGCACTGACGAATTCACTACTTCAGCAGAATAGACACCACTTCACCATGTTTAAAACAACCAAGCCATGGAATCCTTTAGTAAGGCAGAACCGCTGATCAAGCCACGTCAAAATAGCAAGGTCCAGGCCAGTTTTAACAGACTAAAAATTCTTGCCAATCATAGTACACGAATGCGCCAGGTTAGCCACCACCCACGAGATGCGTTGTGAATCTCGGGAGGTCGTGGCACAACTGAACGTAGGTTCCCACAAGGATCAACCTAGGGATTGTTGGTTATAACAAATTGAATCAGGTGGTTGGGGAAATGCCAGATGGCAGGATCAAGTGTACCCTCAATGTTCCCCCGATGGCTATAAGATGCCTCGCTGCGAAGAACACGGGGCCAAGAATCACGGAGTACTAAAGGAATTCGCTAAGAAATCACTATTATGATAATTCGAGAGGCACCTGCGTAAGTTCCTAACTAGTCGCACCAATCTTCTCTCTAGATACGAGGTAAGGTTCTTGACCGAATCTTGTTCATCATCCCGGCGAGCTATTATTCATTGCATAAATAGTGTGCATTACACTTCAGATGGCTGCCGAGCCATTATTCATTTCATAAACAGTGCGCATTACACTTTAGATGGCCGGCAAGCCATTATTCGTTTCATAAATAGAGTTCATTACACTTCAGATGGTCGGTGAGTCATCATTCATTTCATATAATAGTGTGCATTACACTCCAGATGGTCGACGAGTCATTGTTCATTTCAGAGATAGCAGGCATTACACCTCAAGTGGTCAGTATACCACCTCCTAGTCGTACAACCAGTTCGTAGGATGGCCTATAGCTAATCCTCGAATCTAGGTACTCAAAAACATAGTGCATTACATGTATCTAGGTCAACCCACATGTGTTCGAGTCATCCTAGCTCATTCTCACACATCTAGAGGACGCCCATGGGATAGTCCGACTTCAGATCCTTGGTTACCGAGTCGAGTACCCATGGACTCAGGCGCTACCGCCATGGGGACGCCCAAGCAAAAGTTCCCCTACTAGCTATAATACAAAATTGGTTTCCTAAGGACAAACGCCTAATGGAATGTCTAATCCTGCATGTACTCATAGAACTACGTTAACTTTGATTCCTTCAAGCTAGAAGAGGTATGTAGGAGCGAGGGGCACACTCTCGTCAAGTTCAAAATCATCCATATTCCATCTCATGTATCCCTGATCTGGTCATGCTATAGGAAGTGAATGTTGTGCTTACATATGCAAGTCGTAGGGTAACTATCAGGAGGTAGGCGCATGGGATGACATGTCACTCCCATGCATAACCGAACCCTAACCCTAAACCCTAAACCGACTCAATCCGAAGTTAGTATAGGTTTAGTTAATCCCCATATTGAGTGAATCGATATCGACTTTGTGTCAAGTCAGTACACAAACCTGGTCCCCGATCTACCTTTTCTCAAAAGGAAATATTCCAAAAACGTAAATGAAATTGACAAAATGACAAGCCTTGATTGGCTTGCCACTTATAGGTTTTTGTGTCTTTGAGTGCCATGGACAAGTCTTGATTGGTTGACCCCTTATAGATCTTTAAGTGCCATGGACAAGCCTTGATTGGCTTAACGCTTATAGGTCTTTGAGTCTTCGAGGGGGGCTACCATGGACTGACTATCCTTAGGCCCCATTTTGAATTTACAAAAATGTGCTACTAAAATTGCATTACATTGATTTGATGCCTCAGTACATAGAACTCATATTGACTTTTCAACTGTAATATAATCGAAGGTTGGCAACATTCCATGTTCATCGAATTCTCTTACCATCCAGCTACTCCAAATGATATGCTCCCTTTTCGACGTTTTCTATTACCCTGAACGGCCCTCCCAATTTGGGATTAGTTTGTTGTTGGTGGTGGTTCGAATGATCTTTTATAACACCAAATCTTCACACTTATATTATTGGGATGACAGTTTTTTGTCTTGTCATTTGGCCGCCCTTGCCTTTACCGCATACTCCTTTATATGTGCCACTTTATGAGCCTCTTACAGCAGATCTAGGTTCGCCCTCAACTCCTCTTCGTTTTGACTTGGCTGATAAAGGGTGGTCCGTGGGGATGGTTCTCTAATTTCTATCGAAATAACTACCTCAGTGCTAAAGGTTAGGCAGAAAGGCATCTCATTAGTGATTGAATGGGGTGTAGTATGGTATGACCAAAGCACCTATGGGGGCTCCTTAACTCATCTTCCTTTAGCTTTTTCCAAGCATTTTTGCAATCCCCTTAAGATGACTTTGTTGGTGACCTCGGGTTGACCATTTGATTGGGGGTGCTCCACCGATGTGAACAGTTGCTTGATTTTTAATTGGGCATAGAAATTCACTGTTGATCGGGATGCGAACTATGTCTCATCATTAGAGAGTATTTCGACCAGGAGACCAAATTGACAGATTATTTTCTTTCAATAAAAGCACTTGATCCTCTCTACCGATATAGTAGCGATTGGCTCCGCTTCCACCCATTTAGTGAAATAATCCACCACCACAATCAAGTACTTTATCTGTCCTGGTGCTGTTGGAAAAGGGCCTAGGGTATCCACACCCCACTTGTAGATGGCCAAGGTGATGTGATAGAGTGAAACTACTCTGGCGGTGCCTTATGTACTTCTACAAACCTCTGGCATTTGTCACATTTCTTCACATACTCCATGCAGTCATGTTCAATGTGGGGCAATAGTAACCTACTCTGGCACTTTTGCTTGCCAAGGCTCGACCACCTTTGTGTGTCCTATACACATCCTCATGAACTTCGTAGATCACATACTCAAATTCTTCTTCATCCATGCACCTAAGTAACGGAAAAGAGAAGCCTTTTCGGTACAACTGTTGACCCATGAGAATGTATTTTGACGCTTCTTTGACCAACTTCTTAGCTTTAGCCGCATTGCTAGAGAATCAATCTTCTTTCAAGTGCTCCAAGAACGGGCTCATCCACGTCCTTTTTTCCCCTATGCAGCACACTTCCTACTTCTCTATTGTTGGCTTGCTTATGTTTTCGTGGATGACCAACCTTTGTTAACCCTTTTTTTGTGTATTGGCCAACTGCAACAACAGGTCAGCCCTTTCATTTTGTTCTCAGGGCACATGGAGAAGTGTGAATTTTCAAATGTGGCTTCCATCTTTATCGCTTTATCCCAATATTTGATCAACTAGGGTTGTGTCGCTTAGTACTCCTCATTCACCTGGCCCGTTACCAATTAAGAATCGCTTTTCGCTGTTAGGATTCTTACTTTCAACTCTTGGGCTAGCTTCATCCCGACTAGCAATGCTTCGTATTCAACTTGATTATTGTTGGCCTTGAGCTTGAAGTGTACAGATTGTTCGATTAGGACTCCATTTGGGCCTTCGAGTATTACCTTTGCCCTACTTCCAGCTTGGTTGGACATTTCATCAATAGATAAAGCCCACTCTCTACCTCATTAGCAAATTGTCCCCTAGGAGTTAACTTTGTGATGAAGTCAGCTAGTGCCTGGGCTTTTATATGACCTCTTTTTTCAAAAGAGATGTCAAACTCAAACAGTTAGATTCTCCACACCACCATTCTTCCAATCAGGTCCAACTTTCGCAGTACTTACCAGATGGTAAGCCCGTCTGGACAATTATATTGTACCCTTGAAAATAGGGGCGTAGTCTTCTTGAAGTGATTGTAAGGGAAAGAGCTGCCTTTTCAATTTTATGGTACCTTCTTTCTACACCTTGGAGGACCTTGTAAAATAGACCAGGTATTATTTCCCCTCCTTCTCTTGGACTATTGTTGCGCTAAGAGCATCATCAGATACAAATATATATATATATATATATTAAAAGAGGGATACCTGGAGTCGGCCATGTGAGAACCAGAGGAGTTGCCAACATTGTCTCCTTTCATGAGGGTATTGAAAATGGGTATGGCCGTATTCGTCGACCTGGATATGAAATGGGACAAAGTTGTGATTCTCCCGGCTAGTTGTTGGACCTCCTTCATGCTTTCTGGACTTCTCATGTTCATCACTGCTTGGAACTTTTTCGAGTTAGCTTTTATCCCCCTCTTGGTCGGCATAAAACCCAAGAATTTTCCTGCTTGGACATCGAAAGAGCATTTTTCTGAGTTCAATTTAAGCTGGTGCTTCCTTCGGATTTTAAACACTCTGTCCAAGGTACTACAATGCTCGTTTGCCATCATGGATTTCATGGCCATATCATCTACGTATAACTCCACACCGACTCATATTATTTCCTTAAAGATTTTGTCCATTAGGCTTTGGTATGTTGCCCCTACATTACTTAGCCCAAACGACATCACCTTGTAACAGAAAGCCCTAGAGTCAATGATAAAGGTGGTTTTGGCTTTGTCGTAAGGGTGTATGCTTATTTAGTTATATCCGGAATACACAATCATGAAGCTCAATAGGGCAAAAATTGGAGCCCCATCTACTAGTCGTTTTATATTATGTAACGGGGTAATGGTCTTTAGGGCAAGCCTTATTTAAATCGGTGTAGTTTGTACACATCTGCCATTTGCCACCAACTTTCTTCACCAAGACTACATTGGCCAACCATGTTGGATACTGCACCTTCTTGATAAACCCTACCGCAAATAGCTTGTTCGTCTCTTCCCTAGTAGCCTTTCGTTTCTCCTCTCCCTACTTCCACTTCCTCTAGGTGATTGGCTTGGATCCTAGTGCTATCAAAAGGTGATGGCACATGAAGTTTGGGTCGATGTTGGGCATGCCATCCATGCGAACACATCCCTGTTCTCCAAGAGGAGACATAGAGGTGGCTCTCCTCTTCCTTTTCCATTGTCGTTCTGATTTTCGTCTTGTGAGCCGTTGAGGGTCCTATCTGAACCTCCTTCAAATCAAGGGGCTTCTCATGCTCAGTCCGACATCTGGGATCTAGGTCCAAATCAAAAACGTTGACGGTCGGGTCCATCTCCCGAGAGGGTTGGGATCTTACCCTCAAGCTATCTTCATAGCATCGTTGGGCCACTTGAGTATTGTCCCACACATTACCCACCTCCTTTCCTACCAGGTATTTCATACAGAAGTGCAACGTGGACACCAGGGTTCACAACTTATTTAGGGTTGGTCGTCCCATGATTATGTTGTAAGACGCAACTATGTCCACTATCGTGTACAACACCAAGATGCTATGCATGTAATTACCTTCTCCAAACATGGTTTTCAGCTCCATGACTCCCTTTATTGGCCCCTGTTCGCCAACAAATCCATATAATGTTCCTGAGAATTCCTTTAGGCTGGTCGGCGGGAGCCCAACTTTTCATATGTCAACCAGTACAAGATATTGGCATAACTCCCCTAGTCAATTAGGATCCTCTCTATTTTATACTCTGCCGCAATCATTGATACCACCATCGGCTCATCCAACCATGATGGCCTGTACCTCATGTCTTTCTCGTCAAATGTGATAACCGAGAAAGGTGTAGCATCGACCCTTGCTTGCAGGGTTAGCACATCACGTGTTCTACTCCTCCCACTCGAACTTATCGTGGCCGTCGCAACACTCCCTCCTGATATAGTAGAGATAGTGCCGCGGTGCTAGGCCTTAACATCGTCACCTGATTCCTTGTCACCAACATCGTCGCTTATCTCATTTCTCCAATGATTTCAAACTTTCGCACTTAGTCTCTCAATCATGTGAACGTCGGTATAAGTTTTATCGATGTCCCATAGTGGGCGCCAATGTTCTTTTCAAGTTGTAGATTACTCAATAAAATGAACATATCCCTTTTCTTTCCTTTAACACATATATATACAAGGTTGCCACGTCATTCGACAAAAACATGTCAAAAGCCAAAACAGTATGTCAAGACCTATACTCTGACAAGTCAGATGCAATCCACCCCGGGCTTTGGATAGTACGAATCGTTGGTTGCACAACTGCTCACGCATATGAGCATTTGATTGTCAAGGTCGACCAGTACAACTAACTATTTTATTTTTTATATATAAGACTTGAACATAATTATATTTAAAAAATTAAACGTGTACTATCTTAGAAAATACTCTTTATTTATTAAATATAATATTATTATTTATCCATCATAAAAACTCCAAAATTTTAATTTTTGTGTGCGAATATCAATTTATCTTTTAATATATATTTGTGTGTTGATATAGATAAAGGTAAACATTTAATACTATTTTTTTATCTATTATTTCTAATATTTATTTATTTGTTTTCAAAAACCATTTTATATATATATATATATATTGAGTTCTAGTAATACAATTAGCATATAATTTATATAATTAAAATTAATTATGGTGATTGTTAATTTAAATTTTAGAATAGAATAAGAGTAACAATAGAATTCTAAGGGCTTTCCAAAACTTCTATTGAGTCGAATATAAAACATGATGTCAGAATAGAATTAGAATCAACATCTTTTAACAAATTAGAAAACATGTTTAAAATCAATAAAATTCTATGCGACTAACATTTAGTGTTGATTAAAGTTTAATTCCTATTTGTATGTATAAAAAAAATTCTGAAAAAAAAATCAATAACTTTTACCTTTCAAAATAATTATTTTTCATCTATTAGTTGAGACACTCCCAAATAAAGAAACAACAGCAGAAAGAAAACATGTTTAAAAATTAATAAAAAAGACTATTAAGAAGTAACATTTAATCTAAAAATAAGAAGGTTAAAAATATTTAAAAGAATAATTGAAGTTTTAATTAGATAGAATAATCATTTAATTTTATTAGATAGTTAAAATTCTCTACAGGTATTTTTGGTTCGAATGGAAAAGGGAAGGGGGAATTGTAATGGAGGAGGAGAAGAAAGAAATTCTGATTAGCAAAAGAAGAAAAATAATTATTTTTTATTTGGTTTAGAAAGAGTTAAACTTTAAAAATTAATTTATTTTTATATTTTTACAATTTTAAATTTTAAATTTTAAAATACAAGTAAAAATGTTTTAATCTTTATATTTCAAATATTTTACATTTCTTTTTTATCTAAATCTTTTCCACATTAAAGGGAAATACCAGACTACTTAATGAATAATGCTAATTGCTTGAAGATTAATGATAACCATTGACGTAATAACTATTAAAAATGTACATACTACAAACCTAACTTGAATAGAAGCAATGGACAAGTCAGTACCTAATTCTCACATGCTGCAGCTACATTAGCAATGAAAATATACAAAATTCTGCACAATTTCCCAATAAATACAAATTACCACAAAAAAAAAAATAGAAGGCCAAAAAGATTTGCCTCTAAACTGCAGGCTGACCATTCAATAATTTTCTCCCTCCCCCTGTTCTATTGGCTATTCAAACTCTGCTTGTACCAGAAAGATTTTGGCAATTGGTTTTTTTGCGGCAATTGCTGCGATATTCTAATAGTTTTACCATAGTCCTACACTGCTACTGGCTTCTCTTTAATTGCAGTGATTTAGCTTCCGCATATTATAGCTCTTGAGATTCATGTAATGATCATCCTGAAAATGGCTTTTTAACCTGATGAGTGAAAGTTAAAACTTCTGAGTACTAAATGCATGAATTTGAATGCTTGTTAATCAGTCTTCTGCTCCATCTTTATTCCATAGTGTATCCCATGGCCCCGTTTTGCTGCTCAACCTTAAGAAAATAAAAAATATTAACTCAATAAAAAATTTAAGAAGAAAATTTTGTCCATGTTATCCATAGATATTCTACCCTCCCCAATAAAAAACAAATGGGACTTGATGACAAATCACATTCATCCTACATGCCCTGTATCATTTTCTCATTGTTCTTTGAGGTAAAATTTGAATGGGTAGGACAACAGGTCATAATACACCAACATGAAGTTTCCCAACAATAACCTTCAAAATGAATTAAATAAAAACTTCACCTCCAAACTCCTGCTAGAACACGCAAACCCATGAAGATAAACAATCCAGTCCAGACTCCAGAAGGAAAGTTGACGAAACTAGTCCAACTAGCACCTACCCATAACAAAAGCCAAAAGAAAAAAAGGACACAACGTTAAGAGGAAAAAAATCATATGGAATGTTTATCTGTCAATAATTGAACTAGGTAATTACCATCGAGTAAGCAGCATATCCAAAGTCTGATACCCCATAATAAATTCCATCAATAACAAATGCCAAAGCATTCACTGGTTGAGATCCAGCAACAAATTGCACATGTAAGTAAATTTCAGATATTCCAAATGACATTACTATGTATACATGCTTCCACAGAAAGAATGGAGAATTGCACTGCATATAAGGAACATTTATTAGTCCAACTAAAAGGTTAATATGGCTTAAACGCCCATAAAACACAAATTCTGATACTGTCCAAAAACATTAGCTTTCAATCTATTCAACCACATTAGAGGTAGAACAGTCCAAAGTAAAAAAAAAAACAAATAAATAATGAAACAGACAGGCCAATGAAATGCATTATTCTAGTTTCTTGAACCAACTCATTTCATGGTAAACTCAATATAATGCTTTCAACCATACGAATTTCAATTTGGAGTTGGTACTCATGACTTAGCCACTCAGACCCACTTCTGCAATGGCTGAGTGCCTGATTCTTAAAGTCAATCCAAGTCAACTATGGAGTGGCATAAAGCCTACAAAACAATAATAAAGGTACTTTTCTGCAAACAATTGTAATTTCTTACCCATATACATGACCGAGCAATATCCAGAACTTCAGAATCTGTGCTAAATAAACTAGAAAATGCTCCAAACCCAAAGAATAAGGTCATAGACAAGGTGATTCCTTCTCCTATACCAATCTGTTTAACATGTAAAAGAGAGTGGGAGAAAAGAATTCTGTATCAGCAAGTTCCGATCTCACTAAAAGGTATGAAGGAAAGAAGAAAACAATTTGTAGTGACAACAACCAGTAACCTGCATCACTCTATGTATAACAAGGCTTGCTTGTTCATAATTTCCCTGGGAGTAACTACTGGCAAGAAGTGCCTGTAAAAGAAATGTCATTTTAACATGACACATTAAGTTTCAGCAAAATAAATTTCAATGACCTAATAATTTTGAAATAGTAAGTTTGTGTCATATCTTCAAATAATATGAATTCCACTAATAACAGAATTCATATCATCTGTCTCATTTGAAACTGCATAATACAGAGTCAATCCTTCCAATCCTTGCCAACTATTTTCTTTTGGGCCACATTTGAGGATATGGTACAATATGGGAATTCTTATTTCTTACGAATGCCATTTCAGAATCTTGGGAAATGGAGAAGTATCAAGCTTATCATGTAAAATGGAACACCCCCCAATTTTCATGGTCACGGGAAAGCCCCCCAAAATTCACCATATAATGCATTTCAATATTATAAAATTTTATTCTTCTGAATTCATGCCATTTGGAAACTGGATGAGCTAAAGTGCACATGAGATATGTATTGATCATTTCAACTGGTATAACCTTGGCATGTATCCAAACAAAATGCAAGTTATAGTCCAATGCAATAGAATTATCTAACCTGACCAGCAAGTGCCAGAACATCATTGAGCAAAGAAACAGACAACCAAACTTGCATGCAAATTTGATGACCTGCCATAGGTATAGTGCCCTGCTTAGCTGCCATAGATGTTGACAGTGTCGTAGTTATAAACACAGCCAAAGTCCTAGCAGTAAGAAGACCACCTACAGAACACAATAGTTAAAAGTACAAACACCACCAACTTCACCTTTTTAGAAGCATTGTAATTATAATATCCTTTGAAAATGGACTTTATTCAATAAAATTATAACTTTTTTTAAAATCAGTGAATCACCTCTGATTCTATCAGCATCAGATTTCAAAGAAACACCACTGCATGCAGAAAGTAGGTTTGATAAAAAGATAAATAAATTTAATTTCAACACATTTTCTGAACTACTATTTAATAAGATCTCAAAGAAATATGGTTGTTGGATAAATTATATCCTTATGGTTTCTAAAAACTCTCGTTCCAACTGACTAGTCCTTAAACAATGCTAGAGATGCAACACAACCATTTCTGTGTCTTCACCTAACAAGACTTTTGGTATAGTTGGTTCATGACATAGAATCAGAGCCTCTATGTTTAATCCTTTCCACCCTTGTTCTAATAAAAAGCTGAATTTCATCAAAAGGTGGGTGGACCAGTGCATTATCCCCACTTAAAGTCCAAAGGGCTATTGCATGGGGGGAGAGAATGTAAGGATAAAATATAAAACGTGGCCTTAACAACTTAAGTTTTGGAGATAGCTGGTTCAAGACACAGTAAATCAATAAAGAAAAACACTTTAAGCACAAAATCAACAGAACCCAAAATGTTATGTGATCCATGTGTTCACACTTAGTTGATTAATTCTAAACACAAGGTATTGTTCAGATACCCAGTTAGTTAAATTTGCTATCCACAATCATGCACAGGTGAAGCTAAATTTGCTATTCACAATCATGCATAGATGAAACTTGTCTACGAAAATTTCAATGATATACTGCAGAAACTAGTAATCATCTTTCCGATCAACTCTGATCATTTCATTATCATTACCAATTTTCATTAAAGGGCAAGGACAACCAAAGCAGAAATTCAACTTAATCGTGAAATACATACCAGATTTCAGATAGCTGAAAAATTTTCTCCCATCAAATTCAAAAGGGAATAGCAGCACTTCGTCACTCAGTTTCCATAGCAGAATGAAAGCTATTAAATATCTGGTGAACACAAATACAAATTCTATTGAAAGCAGATAAAATGAATTAAGGGACGTGTGCAAAATGCACAGATAATACTAAGTTTACCACATCATTAAGAAATATTGGATCCAATATGGCATTAAGAAAGTTTCCCACACCTGACATTCCAAAAAGACAAGCCTTCATTATTTACACATCAAGCAAACCTAGACATGTACTCCTATTTCTCCACAAGTACACATCAACACTAGCAGGGTTGCATGGAGCATTTTGCAAAGTATAAACATGTATTAGCATGAAACTGACAGCCCATAGAGGCAAATTGCAGTGAGAATTTATATAAAACCATTGTAAAAATCACAAATATAAATTAGAAATTGCTAGAGGGTCCGATTGGTCTTCTATGCAGAAAAGGAGAAAATGAAGAACAAGGGAAAATTTGTAAGTAATGGTTGTCACAACCTGATTTGTGACTTTGAAGGCCTCATACCTGTGTAGCCTCGAGGAGAAACTGAAACAGGTCAAGTCGGAGTTATCTCAGCTATCCAGACACCGAAACTGACTCGCATGTTTGGTTGGGGTCATCATTGGCGTTTTTTTTGGAGAACGCTAGTAAACCTAATGGGAAAAGACTAGTGTTCAAATCAGTGATGGGTTTGGGATTTGGTTGTGCGTTTGGGACACAGTGTGCCCCAACACGTCCATTACCTAATAGTTATCCTTA
Organism: Mucuna pruriens; assembly: GCA_025330945.1. Lineage (NCBI taxonomy): Eukaryota > Viridiplantae > Streptophyta > Magnoliopsida > Fabales > Fabaceae > Mucuna > Mucuna pruriens. The sequence goes on along the minus strand of JAENHJ010000525.1, from coordinate 4,546,612 downwards.
ACTGGCTAGAGGGATCGAGGGCGACATTCGGGCTTTGATCTTGTTTCCCTAGGGGGTGAGCAAATAGATGAGCAGGACAAAATTAGGGTGTGTTGGTTTTTTTGGGACAAGAGTGTGCCTACTGTACCTATATACCCCATAGTCGAGGGAGTGAAAGGTGACGTAGTTCTGGCTGATGCTTGGAGGGTAATAAAAAGTGTGGATTGGAGGGAAGCGGACTGCCCATTGGCGTCCAAAGGAGACTGGGATAGAGTGGACTATCCATTGGCGTCCAAAGAACCTTGGAAATTATCATGGCTTGGGATAGAAATAAGTACCTTTTATTGTGGAACTTGAAAGGAATTACCCCTGCTCCTACGTATCTCCTTTTCCAATTCAAAGTTCACGTAGTTCTTGCTTAGGGTGATCCTTTTGTCGACGGATGCTCCTATTATACTCGAAGTTTCTGAAGAATGAAAACTAACTATGTAGCATCTACATCGAGAATTCAAGTATTGTGGACTGCCCATTGACGTCCAAAGATGGGTAACTCTTCATGAGGTGATTGTGTGATTTTTCAAGGCAAAAGAGTCCTTAGTATAGAGTGGACTATCCATTAGCGTCCAAAGAGGGTTAACTCCTCATGAGGTACTTGTATGATTTTTCAAGGTAAAAGAGTTTCCAAGATAAAGTGGATTACATAGCTTGTCTAGCCATTTGCAGTCTTAGGGGTATTAAACTACCCTATAGACAAACATATGAGATGGTATTACACTATCCTATGGATATGAGATTTTTGCACTAACATGTAATCCACAAGGTTTGGCGTTGGGCTATTCCTTCTCCTTTTTCTCTGGTAGCACTTCTTCATTGGAACCGTCTTTCCCTTCCTGTCTTCCACCCTCTTTTACTTTATCTCGGGACTTTTTATAGGCTTCAGGCTGACCTGGTTCCACTCCTCCATGATCCCACGATTCTTGGTTCCACTCCTCCATAATCGCATGATTCCTTCTCAGACATCGTTAGTGGCTAACTCCACTACCCCATGATCTCCTCTTCGACGCGAGTCAGTGGAGACGTGTGCTAAAGACTTGGTCCCGGAGAGATTTGGGGTCCCACAATAGCTATTTTCTTTGCTACATAAATATATATATGATATGATGGTTTAGCTAATTTAGTAGGTTGATAGTTTACTTAACTTAGTAGGTTAAAAGTAAGCTTGATAACTTGTAATTAAATGGTACTTATATGAGAACTCTTCAATAAGAGGACTCACAATTTTGAGTCTAATTCTCTCTAAGTTTGACACTAGAAAGTTACCATATACATATTCTCCTCCATTGTTTGTCTTTAAGCACTTAATTTTTTTTTGCATTTTCAAGCTCCACTTCTTCTTTGAATTCCTTGAATATAGAAACACATATGACTTCTTCTTGATTGGCTACACCCACAATCTCCAAGACTAATCATCAATGAACGATGCAAAATATTTTGCTCTTCCCATGGATATTTTTGGTGATTACCACACATCAAAGTAGATCAAGTCAAAAATGTGTTTGCTTCTAATAGTTACTCTTGAAATTTTCAATCTATGTTGCTTGCTTATCGCATAATGCTCACAAAATGCAAGTTTACCATTTTGAGCCCAAGTAGAAGATTACATTCCATAAGGGCTTTCAAGCCTTGCTCAAACATATGACCCGGTTTATGATGTCACATCATCATTGCTTCTTCTTGGCTTGATGTTGCAACTAATGCATTTGCTACTTGTAACGTGTCTCCCAAAAGCATGTATAGATTAGCTATGATTTTTTCTACTTTCATCACTATAAGATTTCCTTTCACTACCTTTAAAATTCCATTTTCAATATGAATCTTGCACCTGAGGTCATACAATTTCCTAATGAACAATAAATTCTTCTTCTAGCCCTTCACATGTTGTACTCCTTGAATTGTACAAATAGTATAATCATACATTTTTAATTTGACAGCACCAACTCCAACCATCATGAAGTTGCTTTCCACCTTTAGAACTAATTATTGCTTCGCTATATAGGATTACTCTGTCATCTGAGGTATTTGTAACACAACCTTGGGAGGTTGATGCTTTAGAGTTCTCTCCTCCATTCTCTTGTTATGCCAATAGTCTTTCTTTAGGTTCCCTCTCATGCCACAATTGCAGCATTTGAAATTCTTCCTTCTTCGAGATTTTGATCTACCATGATTTTGACAGCCTTTAGAGCAACGTTTTGTTGATCTTCCTCTCGTCATCGTTAAATCCTTTGCTTGCTCCATATTTTTCAACCTATCTTCCTTATTCTCTTCCCTAGATTCTTCTTCAAGAATAGCTCCAACAGCATCATCAAAGGATAAGAAACCAACAATATTATTATTTGTTATGATGATGATGAGTTGATCATACAAATTTGGTAACCCTCTAAAGTAGAAGTTCTACATGTTCAATTTTTGCTATGTTGAAATTTGATGTTGTAAGTTGAGCAAAGAACGTATTCATATCGTTGATGTGATTTTTCACCAACGTGGACTCACTCATTCGAAGAGTGTTGAGTTTTCTCTTTAAGAATATCTTGGTATGAAGTGACTTGACCTTGTACAGCTTGATTAAAATATCACAAATCTCCTTTGTAGTGTTGTTCTCTACAAACACTTGACAAAACTAAATCTGCCATTTCTTAGTGCAAATTGGAAATAACATTGTCATCCATCTCTTTCCCCCTTTCTTCATGGATATCTATAAGTCTTCCTTCAAATGCACTTAGACAATTGTTTTTTTCTCAAAATTGCCCTTATCTTCAATTTCCAAAGGGAGAAATTACTTCCTTTGAACTTCTTAATCTCAAATTTTTCTACCATGGTTTTACACAAAATAATTTTATGCGTCACTGGCTTACACAATTTTTATCATGAGTAGTACCATATACTAGAATAATGACTATAATCCACGAATGAGTACACCAGATAAGTTCCCAAGAATGCTCTTATGGGGCTATAAGTTTTAGGATCCCACATCAAGATCATTTTTTGAAATAGGAAATGCAAGATTTCTTAAAGAAGTTGAGTTTGAGAAGCAGAGAACACAAGGAATGTTGTCTTTGTGAAAGAATATGTTAATAGCAATGGTGAAGTCCTTGTACCTATTACTATTCAAGAAACAACTCTAGTAATAGAAGATAATGTTTAAACTATTGTTTGTGACATTGTTCTAGAACAAGATTATGTTGAGGTTCTCCCTTAAACACCTATAGAGTAACCACAACATCCTCAAGCAGTGCAATTTTAGATGATTACATTGTCTTTCTCTAAGAACATGATGATGATATTGGTTTAACATATGGTTATCCAATTGTTGTAACATAAGTCTATGCATTCAAAATGATCCAAGTGTTTTGATGATGACAAACATTTTAGAAATAAATAATATATTATGATTAACCATTGTTCTCTATATTTCAAAAGAACTGCAGGTTATTTGACTTAAAGGTTGGAATACATCTATTTTAGGGAAAATGATTTTAAAAGAAGTTCATCTACTACATCCATAAGGAGCTCGCCATCCATAGACGTACTCACTGTCAAAAGGATGTACTTAAACATGCTCAGCATCCATAGAGCTACTCACCATCCAAAGTACATTCCAAGCGTTCATAGCGACACTCACTAACCAAAAGACGTATTTAGACATTCCCAACGCATCCATATAGTCACTCGCCATCCAAATGACATTTTTTGTGTCCATGAATTTTCCAAAGAATCTTCTTAGTATCCATTGAGGGGCTCAACATCCAAAGAGGCAATTAATGGTCTATAAAAGACTTCAACATCCTAATACGTTCCTAACATCAAAAGAAAAGATCATCTAGAAAGTGGAACGACTTCATTATTCCAATAAGGAAAAATCTCTCATAAAAGCGTAAAGTGTTGTTTATCTTACTTGTCTTGTGAACTCTTTCTTTTGTATAAAGAGTTGATTATCTAGATCCAATTTTCAAATGTCTACCTAATATACTACTTGAGTATGTGTTAAGATGTTAGATTGACGAAGAACAACAACAAAGATTTTATAATACAAGTCAAGTTTGATAAAAGAAAGCCTAAATTATGACTTCATTCAGAAGGAACCAGCATAAGCATCCTTAGTCATCAACAGTAGACAACATGTAGAATTTAGAGAAAAATAGTTTTTTCCTGGCATAACCTTTCTTTGCCTACAGAAAAAGAGGAGTCTCTGCAAAAGTATTACACAAAGCAATCAAGACACATTTAATGTAGATTCAACAAATTTTTATGCAAAAAACAACATTCAAATTTTCACATGCTATATAAAGAGATCTATCAAGCTCGAAATAATATACCTAAACTACAATGCATTCTATCAAGAAAGAAAAAAAAATACTTTCTTACACTTTGGATGACTGTCTTGTAAAACTTTTTTTTGCAAGTAAAGTGTGTGCTTTGTATTGTAAATGCTCACTGTGTGAGTTACTCATTTGTAAAAACTCTACTAAGTTAATGAGATAACCTGAAGGGGCTAAGTGTTAAATAATATTTAAGTTTCTTGTAATTATGTAAATTATAAGGGTTGGAATACTTGAAGAGGTAGAAAATATTTTTTTGTAAGTTAGGTAGATTTAGTAAAATTTGCTCGTGTCAAAAGCACCAGACGTAACTCTGTTGAAAGAGTGAACTAGTATAATTTCTATGTATTTTTCTCTTTTACCCTGCACTTTTTTTATTTTTACACTCCTTTGGATGATCATATTAAGGTCTTTTGTGAGTATACTGCTCACATGAGTATTCTTCCTTAGAATACCTTAGTTTAGTAGGAGCCCATATGCTTTATGTTTTACTTTAGACATTTTATTATTCTTTGATTTTTTCCATAATAAAATTGATGAATTATGTTTACATTTTGAACTTTCTTATGTTTCTTTGTATGTAACAATTGTGTGACATTCAAATAGTTTGGATTGATCTCACTAAAGATTGAAGAAAGACCAATTGGAAATACACATGTTTAAGATCACATTGTATGTCATTTTCATGTTACTCATTCATATTTGATCTATGTCATTAAATATACTAATATTGTAATCATTGTAATTATTCATGTTTGTTTGTGATGAAAGTTGCGATGATTCAATTGTTAAGGTATAAGATAAATTAGATTGTATAAGGAGAAGTCCAAAGATAAATAGCAAAAAATGCTTGCATAAAGAATTTTGTAATATAATTGTTTTAAGAAAATATGAAGTCCAATTGGGAGATGGTTAGAAATTTATAATTTCTATTAATTATTTGAGCATCATATTTTAATACAATTATATTAGTTATTTATTTATTTAACTATTATAATATTTAGTGGTCCTTTGAAGAAATGATTTGGTCAAGGGAGATTACAAACAAATTACTTGTGATTATTAAATATTTTTCTATATTCTTTCATTTCATCAAATTTAGAAATTTTGATAAGAAATGTTAAGAGATTTATAAGGATAGAAAAATTTCAACACTTTCATATCTAAGCTAAGTGAAAACATAAACATGAAATTATTCACAGCAATAAGGTAATGTATGGTTAAAAGAATCTTAACTCAAAAGACTAGTTCATTAGCTGGGAAGACTTCTTGACTTAAATATTACATAAAGTTTTATTTTCTACTCTATGAGAAATTTCTAGTATGCATGATATTGCCTTTTACTCTTTACTGGTAATGTATAGTAAATATTTATCCTACACCCGAGACTACATGTTCAATTAATGATTTTGTATCTCGATTAAAAAAATTTTTTTTTTATAAAATAAATATATTGGATATTATTGAGACCTTTGACATTCATGGAAGACATTGTAATATTTCTTTTCGTATAATCTAGCAAATACCTACATTGGATTTGTTTCTGTCAAAAAATGCTATATCAGAGCTTCAAAATTCGAATGTATTTTATTGGCCACTGTTTGGCTGATTTCTTTCTTTCTTTTTCCTGATTAAATGGTGTTGTATAGTGTTAGACATGTAACCAAACAACATATTAATGTATGAATGTGTTTATATGAAATCTGGAAACCCCCTGTAATTATTGGATATTGCCATTTTATTTTCCTGTGTTCAACTCCCTTAAATTTGAATCTGTCGATCATTCTGACGTATGTTTCCATGAGATATGGCAATATCCTGAAATATGTAATGATGAATGTTTTCCTGTAAAAAATGCTTGCTTTATCCATAAAATATGGCAATATACGGTTCAAAGGATAATATGCGTCAAGGTGCAGGTTGTGCTTTTTGAATTTCATTTTTCTGGGAAATAATCAGGTAGTCAACGAAAAACTGCGTATTTGTGATTTTTGCCTCATCCTTATCCATGTTCATGTTGGCATGAATCATTGCAGTGCAATAAAATTATTAGGAAGATGAACAAGAATCTGATTGTAACAGGAAAAACAACTACCAAAATTATAAAAAAAGACTTTGATATTGGTTGAGGAAGTTGCACAATCAATGACCAATTAAAACATCAGTAGAAGCAGTGGAAAACATTTAATTTCTCTCTGACAAGACTCATAAGTTCTTACTGTGAGAACATAGGATTTCATTTGAACTGTGCAAATAACTATTAGAGGGAAGGAATGATGCCGCCTTCTTCGAGCAACTAAATTGTGTAGAAAATGGGAAAGAGGAGATAGAAAGAAGAAAAAAAGGGGTTGGCCAGAGACATAGTTGAAGCACGCACGTGTGGAGCCAGTCAAGCAATAAATATGTTTAGTTGAATGGTAAGGAAATGTAGAAGGAGTAGGGAAGCGTGTTGGACCGTAGCAGAACAAGGTTCAGTATTCACCGTCAAAATTTATGGTAGCTTAAAATCACCAGCAAAATAATAATGTGAGGTAGTTTTAGTAAATTTAGGATCAAATTACAAAAATATAGAAGATCAGGGATTAATTATAATTTTTTTGTTTAGGATCTAATTAAAAATTCTCAAATAAACTGAGTAGCTCTACTTATGTATTAAACCTATAGCTGTTTTTATAAAAAAAAAAAATGACTGAATTTAATTTTTGTTGTTTATGAGAAAAACTATTTTTTGTGTATTTTAGAAATATATAACAGAAGGAAATTAATGTATGATCTTCTTGTGTTAATTAACAATGCAATGGAAACAATTCTTTATTGTGTTGTTAATTTTTTTAATTTGGGTTTAATAGTTACTGTTTATTATTTAATTTAATAATTTTTATAACTTAAATAATTCATTAAACAAATATTATTTAATTTAATTAATTTTTATATTTAATTTTTATTTATTTTAAATAAATTTAATAATTAAATAACTTGATAATAAAATATGAGACATAAATATTTGACAAATCAAAATATATTAATAGTCAATATAAGATAAAATAATAGAAAATAATGGAAATAAAATATTAAAAAAATCAACAAAATAATACAAATAAATCAAAATGATAACATCAAAATATCAGCCTTCTCTTCCTCTTATATGTGCATCCTTTAATTTTTATTCAAAGGCCTAAATAACTTGTTGGTCTTTATAATATATGTTTTTTTTTTTAGTTTTTATAATTTTATTTTATGGTACATATGTCTATTTATTTTCTTGCTCTAATACCTTTAGATATTACTAGGTTGCATATTGTTTTAACTAAGTCATGTATTGTGTGTTGTCTCAAGTATAAGAAAATTTCAAATAATTTCACCTCATCTAATGAAGTTATTTCTAAAATGCATTTCATTTATTATAGCTTATATTTTCAACGACCTTAACATCAAATTTAAATAATCTTAATTTAGGAAAAATATTTTTTATTAGTATAAATATTTATTTTTCTTATATGAGACCATAAGAGTAAGTTTTATCTTTATATGAGTAACTTTACTACATCTTGATTTATATGATCATTTATCTTCTTATCCTAAAATCTTTAATTATTATTATATTGTATAATATGTAATGTCTTGTGTGTTGTGTATCTAGTATAAACAAATTTCAAATAATTTTACTTTATCTAATGAAGTTATCTTTAAAATACTCTTCATTTATTAGAAGTAATGTTTTCAACTAGCTTAATATCAAATTCAAAGAATCTTAATTTAAGAAAAAAAATTGTTATTAAATAAAAATTGATATTATTAAATGATACTTAACTAATTTTTTAATTAATATAAATATTATTTTTCTTATATAAAAATAAAAAAAGTTTTATCTTTATATGAACAACTTTATGTGTCTTGATTCATATGTCACTTATCTTCTTACTCTAATATCTTTGGATATTATTATGTGAGCAACTTTACTATGACTTGATTCATATGATTATATATCTTACTCTAATATCTTTAGATATTATTATTCAAGTATGTCATGTCTTGTATATTTTCTTAAATATTAGAAAATTTTAAATAAATTTACTTCATCTAAAGAAATTATCTTTAAAATACTATTTATTTACATAGAAATTATGTTTTCAATGAACTTGATATCAACTTTAAAGAATCTTAATTTAACAAAATATTTGTTATTAAATAAAATTAATATAATTAAATAATACTTAACTGTTTTTTATAATTAATATAAATATTCCTACTTATATGAAACGGAAAAGAATAAATGTTATTTTTGTATGAACAACTTCACTGCATTTTTGTTAAATGGTCATTTATCTTCTACTTCTACAAATTTTTTGTGCGATGTAAAATCTTTAGAAATTTTCTGAAGGTTGTTATTCTGGTCTTTTATATATATATATATATATATATATATATATATATATATATATATATATATATATATATATATATAAATAATGGTGTTCGATCTCAATTAAGTTTAAAAAATTTATTTTGAAATATTTTTATTTATTATATGTTATATTTTTATTTATTTATTTTTATTTTTATATAAGCCTTTTGTTTGAAAAATATTTATTATTAAATAAAATTGATATAATTAAATAATATTTAAGTAACTTAATCATTCTTTTTATATATAATACAGGAGGGAGAGAGTACATTGCTAGAAAATTTTTTATTTGACGAAATTAATGCAATTTTACACCACCACAAAAATTTTGTAATGGTCTTAACAACCATATCACGTAAAGGTATTAGGAACAGAGACCAAAACACATTAATTTTATTTGTTCAAAAACTAAAAATTGTAATTTTTTACCTATAAGGTCCAAACAATAAAAATCAGATAGATATAAAAATAAATGAATAATCAAGAGGAAAAAAATCATGAGTAGTCTAGACTAAATAAATTAAACCACTAAGATCAAATAAAAACTTACAAATGTAAAGCAAGAAATAAGAAACAAGGAACAAGAAAATGAACTACTCACAAAATCGTTATATTACACAACACGATGTCTCACTCCACATACGTCCAAACCAAGATGCAAACAGTCAAGATGAAAAACTATGTGTGTTGAATCTGAATGAAAAAGATATCATGATTTTGACGTTGCAAAATGATGTGTGTAAAGATGAAAGAAATTTTTTCGATGATCCAAACTAGATTAGATCAAATTAATAGCTATAGAATAATATATCTATGTGCTTTTCGTTTTCGGTTCCACTTAACTAATAAAAGAAAATATAGTAAAAAGATAAATAAATTCTTAAAACGAAATAAACGAAATGGTTGGGATTAGGAAAAAATAAAAAAGAGCGAGATTGATAACTGAAGTGTTGCAAGAAGAATGACCAAATAGAAAAGGAGGCCTTGGTGATGATGAAAGCTTCTCACGCATTGCCACCATGAGACAAACTCCACCACGTGTCGTAACCCTAGTTACTCGTCAACCTTGCCATTAAAATTTGAAAATCTGCAGCTGTGATATCACAACATTCGCATGTCACAGCATTCACACTTGACAGAGAGAAAATCTTAGCATAAAACACCAATTATCAAGAAAAAAAAAACTGAATTAAATGATACAGAGAAAATAAATAAATAAAAAAGAAGCCTCAAAACCTAAAAGAAAACGAAAACAAACACAGCATTCACAAGCATGCACCTATTGTGTTGATTAAAAGAATTATGTGATGTGAGGAACATTCAAAACAGGAACTTCACCTTATGATTAAGCTTGCAACTAAATTGTGTAGAGAATAGGAAAGGAGAGACAGAAAGAAGAAAAAGAAAAAGGGTTGGCCAGAGACATAGTTGAAGCACTCACGTGTGGAGCCAGTCAAGCAATAAATTTGTTTAGTTGAATGGTAAGGAAATGTAGTAAAAGTAGGGAGGGGTGTTGGGACGTAGCAGAACAAGGTTCAGTATTCACCGTCAAAAATTGATGATAGCTTAAAATCACCTGCAAAATAATAATGGGGTAGTTTTAGTAAATTTAGGATCAAATTACAAAAATATACAAGATCAGGGATTAATTATATTTTTTTTAGTTCAGTGATCTAATTAAAAACTCTCAAATAAACTGAGTAGCTCTACTTATATATTAAACCTATAATTGTTTTTATATAAAAAAATTGACTGAATTTAATTTTTGTTGTGCGTGAGAAAAATTATTTTTTTTGTGTGTATTTTAGAAATATATAACAGAAAGAAATTAAATGTATATCTTCTTGTTAATTAACAATGCAATGGAAACAATTCTCTATTGTGTTGTTAATTTTTTTAATTTATGTTTAATTGTTATTGTTTGTTATTTAATTTAATAATATTTATAAGTTAAATAATTCGTTAAACAAATATTATTTAATTTAGTTAATTTCTTATATTTAATTTATATTTATTTTAAATAAATTTAATAATTAAATAACTTGATAATAAAATTTCAACATAAGATAAAATAATAGAAAATAATGAAAATAAAATATTAAAAAAATCAACATGCAAAATAATAGAAATAAATCAAAATGACAACATCAAAATATTAATAATGGTTCTTCTCTTCCTCTTACATGTGCATCCTTTTAATTTTTATTCAAAGGCCAAAATAACTTGTTGGTCTTTATAATATATGTCACGTCTCAAATGTTGTCTTATATATAAGTAAAAAATAATGTTTTAAGTATAAGAAAATTTCAAATAATTTTACCTCATCTAATGAAATTATCTCTAAAATACTCTTCATTTATTAAATATTATGTTTTCAACCAACTTATATCAAATTTAAAGAATGTTAATTTAAGAAAAATATTTGTTATTAAATGATAACTATTTTTTTTAATTAATTAAGGATTGAGGTTTGATTCTTAGTTTGGGCATGAAATCGAATTGAAGGTATTATTTTATCCTAAAAAGGTCGTCCCACAAGTTGTTTTATATATAATTAAAAAATTGTCTTGCGTGTTGTTTTAAGTATAAGCAAATTTCAAATAATTTTGTCTCATTTAATGAAGTTATCTCTAGAATATTGTTCATTTATTAAATATTATGTTTTCAACCAACTTGATATCAAATTTAAAGAATGTTAATTTAAGAAAAATATTTGTTATTAAATGATAACTAATTTTTTAATTAGTATAAATATTTCTCTTATATAAGACCTAAAAAGTGTAAATTTTATCTTTATATGAGCAACTTTACTATGTCTTGGTTTATATGATCATTTATCTTCTTACTCTAACATCTTTAAATATTATTATATTGTGTGATGTCCAAAGTATGTAATGTCTTGTGTGTTGTGTCAAGTATAAACAAATTTCAAATAATTTTACTTCATCTAATGAAATTATCTTTAAATTACTCTTCATTTATTAGAAGTTATTAGAAGTTATGTGTTCAACTAGCTTAATATCAAATTTAAAGAATCTTAATTTAAGAAATTACGGGAATGATTGGTTTGTTGGAGGATGGGTTTCTTCATTTCTTTCACTGTCATTCATTACAAAGATGTTTGTTATTAAATAAAATTAGTATAATTAAATGATACTTCACTAATGTTCATAATTAGTATAAATATTTATTTTTCTTATATAAGACTTAAAAAGAGTAAGTTTTATCTTTGTATGAGAAACTTTATGAATCTTAGTTCATATGGTCATTTATCTTCTTACTCTACTACCTTTAGATATGATTATGTTTTAGGTGGGTCATGTCTTGTGTATTGTCTCAAGTATAAGTAAATTTCAAATAATTTCAGCTGGTATGATGAAGTTATCTCTAAAATACTCTTTATTTAATAGAGATTATCTTTTCAACAAGTTTGATATCAAATTTAAACAACCTTAATTTAAGAAAAGTGTTTGTTATTAAATAAAATTAATATAATTAAATAATACTTAACTAATTTTTTTAATTAGAATAAGTATTTCTTTTTATATGAGACTGAAAAGAGTAAGTTTTTTCCTTTGTATGAGCAAGTTTACTAAGTCTTGGTTCATATGATCATTTATCTTACTCTAATATCTTTAGATATTATTATTCAAGTATGTCATGTCATATGTGTTGTCTAAAATATAATCAAATTTTAAATAAATTTACCTCATCTAAAGAAATTATCTTTAAAATACTATTTATTTACCTAGAAGTTATGTTTTCAATGAAATTATGTTTTCAATGAAATTGATATTAAATTGAAAGAATCTTAATTTAACAAAATATTTGTTATTAAATAAAATTAATATAATTAAATGATATTTAACTTTTTTTAATTAGTATAAATATTTCTTCTTAAAACAGAAAAGAGTAAATTTTATTTTTGTATAAACAACTTTACTGCATTTTTGTTGAATAGTCATTTATCTTCTGCTTTTAAAAAATTTTTGTGTGATGTAAAATCATTAGAAAATTTCTAATGGTTATTATATATATATATAAAATATGATGGTCGATCTCAATTAAGTTTAAGAAAGTTATTTTAAAATATTTTTATTTATCATATGTTATGTTTTTAATTATTTTATTTTATTTTTTTATAAGTCTTTAGTTTAAAAAAATATTAATTATTAAATAAAATTGATATAATTAAATAATATTTTTTTATATGATACAAGAAGGAGAGAGTATATTGCTATAAAATTTCATATTGGACGAAATTAATGCAATCTTACACCACCATAAAAATTTTGTAATGGTCTTCACAACAGTATCACGTAAAGGTATTAGGAACAGAGAACAAAACACATTAATTTTATTTGTTCAAAATCTAAAATTTGAAATTTTTTGCTGATAAGGTCAAAACAATAAAATTCAGATTGATATAAAAATAATTGTATCATCAAACTTTTAATTAATTATTTTATTTTTAATTAGTTTTGTACAATAATCAAATTCAAACATAGCAATGAAAATACAACATTAGATATAATGTAATATTAGGTGAGGGGAAAAAAATAATAATACACATGCAATGATGCAACAATGCAACGGATATGAATTTTCTTAACTTGCAATAATCTCTAAGGAGTAATCACAAATAAAAATGATAGGAACAATGAGAAGAATCAAGCAAGAGATACGAATATTCTTAACGTGAAAAAACCCTTTAATGTGAGAGGAAAAAATCACGTGTCGTCGAGACCAAAGAAATCAATCCAGTGTGATCAAATAGGAGTACAAGAATGTTCAATCAAGAGCACAAATTTGTGCATACAACCAACAAACTTCATCAAGTAATAAAGCTTGCAAATGGAGAGTAAGAAATCAAAAATAAGAAAACAAAGACCTCAAAAAGTCGTGCTATTGTACAAGCACGATGTCTCATACCACAAATCTCTAAATGAAGATCCGAATAGTCAAGATAAAGAAGTATGTGTGTTGAACCTCTGTCAAATTTCTAGCTAGATCCAACGGTTATCGAAGAAGATATCATGATTTTAATGTCGTACTGATCTGTGCATAGATGAAAGTAGAACTCTTTTCTTTCTCTTTTCTCTTTTGGTTGTAAAAATCCACTTTCTTTCCATCCATGTGTTTCTGCCTGTTTGTGTGTGTCTCTGTGTGTCTTTTCTACTCAATCTGACATCTTCTTCTCCTATAAAGAAAAATGACCTAGCAAGCTTGAGAGTATTAAACTTTTGTCCACGTAGTTAGGAGTCCAAAAATAACCTTTAACATTAGGTTCATCCAAATCTAATATATTAAGCTGATTTATGATGCATATTGAATTAGTTTAAAATATATAAATTTGAAGTATAAGGTTAGATATAATATTTATAAATTCTTCATCCCATTTAATATGAATATATTCATGTGCTTTTACTTTTCGATTTGACTTAACTAATAAATAAAAATATAGTAAAAAGATAAATAAATTCATAAAACGAAATAAACAACATCGTTGGATTTAGGAAAAAAAAAAGCGAGAGAGATCAATAATTGAAGTGTTGCTAGAAGCCAGACCAAATAGAAAAGGAGACTTGCTGATGAAGAAAACTTCTCGCGCATTGCCACCATGAAACAAACTCCACTACGTGTCACAACCCTAGTTACTCGTAAATCTTGCCATTAAAATTTGAAAATGTGCCATGTCATTGACCCTATCTAAAACCATCCATTCGCACTTCCCTCATTCAAATATAAATATAAATTGAAGTTTCTACTTTTTCTTAGACAAGTCAAACGTGAGGATTGTAATGATAACATACTACACTTCAAAAAAAAAAGTCGCAACATAAGCGCAAATCGGAAACCCCTCTAAAATCCTCCTAACACAAATTGCAACTAAACACTACACACATCAACAAGAAGGGACCAAACTACATGCTTTTTCAAAAGCAGAAGCGCATGAAGACTAATAACAACTTTTCAGGGTCAGTTACTCTCTACTGTATTCCCCTCAATATATCTCAAGCTATCTATAGCTTCATGTCCTTGTTACTGTTGAATCATTTCCTACTCTTTCATTTGACCAAACTGTATTTGGTTCTTATTTTGTTTTGTTCATTTCATCTTGTTTTTTTTTTTTTTCTTTGGTGGACCTTTTAATCATTTTGTGCTTGCTACACAAGCTTGCTTAAGCTTCTTGTATATTTCTACTTATAAAAGAAAAAGCTAACCTTTATGCTATAAGCTGAAACATAATAATGCATTGCAGCTTTTGGAAAAATATGAGAAATTTTTTATAAAAATTAAATATATATCTTGAAACTCAATTCATTTTAATTTAAGTAGCTTCTTAAACTATTTTAAAAAATTTTAATTAAGTTCCTAAATTAAAAGAAAAATTATAATTAAGTCATGGATCTTCTATAATTTTCATAATCATGTGTTATTGAAGTTGAAGTTAGTAAAACTATCACAAATTATTATTTTTTAGCAATTTTAAGTAGTTATAAACTAACTACAAGATTCAATTACAAATATTAAAAGATGATCAAATATCTAAACATTTGGAAAAAAAAATATTTGTAAGTATTTATGAAAAAATTGTATCTAAATAGGCCGTAAGTTTCTGGAAGTTGAGAACTGATGATGCTTTATTGAAGTACAAAGTTAACCAAATATATTGTTTATTTTGTTGGAATAGGTGCAGGAAGAGGAAATCACGCAAGAGACGCAGTGGTGGAAGTGATTCTGTGGAAGACACTCTTGAAAAGTGGAAGGAGTATAACAGGCAGCAACAACTTGGCATTAGAGCAAATGGGATGGAAGTGATTCACAAAGCTCCTGCAAAAGGCTCAAGAAAAGGGTGCATGAGAGGTAAAGGAGGGCCTCAGAACTCTGATTACAAGTTCAGAGGTGTGAGGCAGAGGATTTGGGGTAAATGGGTTGCTGAGATTCGCGAACCTATCAATAGCAAGCTTGTGGGTGAGAAACCAAATAGGCTTTGGCTTGGTACTTTCTCCACTGCACTTGAAGCTGCTCTTGCTTACGATGAGGCAGCTAAGGCCATGTATGGCCCTTGTGCTCGTTTGAATTTCCCTGAGTCATCTATGGAGCCATTAGACTCTAATGGATCATTGTTGTCGTTGTCATCGTCGACGTTCAGTGGATGTGATAAGAAATCACCAAGTGCTTCTCCAGACACCTTGAATGGTTACTTTCGCTTGCAGATGAATACAAGGGGTAACTATTGTAGCTCTTCTGATGCTACTGAACATGAGATTCTGGTAAAGAGTGAAGAAACAAGAGGAGAATCAGTTGAAGCTTTGAAATCTTGTGAGTTAAGCTGCAGCAACCATTGCCTTGGATATATGCATAATATGTTGCCAGATAGCAATTCAAGATTAAATTATGAGCAATTTAATAACACACAAACTGAGGCTTCTATTGCAAATAAACATACTGAGGAAGTAATTTCTGAAATCCCGGGACTATGTCACAGCAAGTGCTTGCAGATTAGTCACTCTCAGTTACCAAATGAGCAATATAGAAGTGAACATTTTGATGAGATGAAAACTGAGCTTAAGGCTTTGGAGTGCAAGCTGATAGAAAATTCTATTCATTACAAGAATCAGGCTCCCATAGTTGGGGATTCCAATCACCCTTCTATGCAGGGAATTCATCTGTTTGGAGGTGGCACTGTTGGACCTATTGAAAATATGTCCCAAGTTGAGGCTTTGAACAACATCAATGCAAACAGAAATTCACTACCTTCTGGCCATAGTAGGAAGTTGAGTGATGTTTCTCAACATTTACACAAAATTGGTGGTTACTTTCCTGAGCAGTTTGCAGACTTGGAAGTGGGTTATGATTATAGTTTCTTACGTCCTGATTATGATTTTGGCTTAGTGGAAGAGCAGAAGTTACTTGATATATGCTTTCCTCATGTAGGATCTTAGTATTCCTAAATTATTACTATGTTTGTTTTTCGCTTTGGTGGGGTTATTTATAGCATGTTTTTTCCCCACCTTGGTGATTCAATAAGGCTTTGTTTCCGTTCATTATAGAGACTTTGTAGCAAGAATTATGTATGAAGTTATAAATATTAATGTTGTATTATGATCATGATTACACCATTCTGTATGAAGTTATAAATATTAATGTTGTATTATGATCATGATTACACCATTCCAAACGTTGATTACGCCCATTCATAATATGCAATCGTAAATCGTATAATCTTGAACTGAATTCCCATATACATTTTACTTGCAACTTGCCATAAAGTTATCACTATTATTTGATATCTTAAAGTGCATTTTTTTTATATTTAATTTTTTTTAAGTACAAAAGGCTCATTTTTATTTTACTACAAACATTATTTTTTGTCCAGATGGTGAGACTAATGTTCTATTCTCAAGTTGTAGATTACTCAAAAAAAAAGAATGTATCACTTTTCTTTTCCTTTAACACATATATATACAAGGTTGTCACGTCATTCGATAAAGGTACAGAGACATGTCAGAGGCCAAAACGGTATGTCATGACCTACGTTTTGACATGTCAGATGCAATCCACCCCTAGCTTAAGGAGGTATGAGTTGTTGCGCAATTGCTCACGTGTGTGAGCACTTAGTCGTCAAGGTTAACCGGTACACACAGTCCCTCAAGCTTTGACCATAGTAAATAAGCTTAACCCCTCCTCCTGGCATGTGGCTGGAGGGTATCGCTCCAGGTCTCAATTGATGAGTCGGTCGGGCAATTGCTCCCAAGATCAAGGAACTGACTCGGCTAGTTTGAACGAGTCTTCCCTCATTTGATCGTACTTTGTTGTCTGGGCGACCTGTTCACAAGGTAGTCTCTATGGCGTTTGGTTATTTGCACTCAATCTTAGACGCGCATGTGCGTCCCTTCCTCTTCTACACCTTAGTTGTCAATCACTCCTTGCCAATCACAGTACACGAAGGCACAAGGTTAGCCACTACCCACGAGATGCGTTGCGAATCTCGGGAGGTCGTGCCACAACTGGACGCAGGTTCCCACAAGGATCAACATAGGGATTGCTGGTTATAACAAATTGAATTAGGTGGTTGGGGAGATGCCAGATGGCATGATCAGGTGCACCCTCAATGCTCCCCCGATGGCTATAAGAGGCCTCGCTGCGAAGAACTCGGGGCCAAGAATCACAGAGTACTAAAGGAATTCGCTAAGAAATCACTATTCTGATAATTCGAGAGGCACCTACGTAAGTTCCTAGCTAGTCGCACCAATTTTCTCTCTAGATACGAGGTAAGGTTCTTGACCGAATCTTGTTTATCATCCCGGCGAGCTATTATTCATTTCATAAATAGTGTGCATTACACTTTAGATGGCTGCCGAGCCATTATTCATTTCATAAACAGTGTGCATTACACTTTAGATGGCCGACAAGTCATTATTCGTTTCATAAATAGAGTTCATTACACTTCAGATGGCCGGTGAGTCATCATTCATTTCATATAATAGTGTGCATTACACTCCAGATGGTCGACGAGTCATTGTTCATTTCATAGATAGCAGGCATTACACCTCAAGTGGTCAGTATACCACCTCCTAGTCGTACAACCAGTTCGTAGGATGGCCTATAGCTAATCCTCGAATCTAGGTACTCAAAAACATAGTGCATTACATGTATCCAGGTCAACCCACATGTGTTCGAGTCATCCTAGCTTATTCTCACACATCTAGAGGACGCCCAAGGGATAGTCCGACTTCAGATCTTTGGTTACCGAGTCGAGTACCCATGGACTCGGGCGCTACCGCCACGGGGACGCCCAAGCGAAAGTTCCCCTACTAGCTATAATACAAAATTGGTTTCCTAAGGACAAATGCCTAATGGAATGTCTAATCCTGCATGTACTCATAGAACTACGTTAACTTTGATTCCTCCCGGCTAGAAAGGGTACATAGGAGCGAGGGGCACACTCTTGTCAAGTTCAAAATCATCCATATTCCATCTCATGTATCCCTGATCCGGTCATGCTATAGGAAGTGCATGTTGTGCTTACATATGCAAGTCGTAGGATAACTATCAGGTGGTAGGCGGATAGGATGGCATGTCACTCCCATGCATAACCGACCCCTTACCCTGATCTTAGATTTGCTTGTCTGTCTTATCCTTCTTAGGTTCTCGACGTACCATTAAATATTGGTGGCAACTCCAATCCAAGTTAGTATAGGTTTAGTGAATCCCCGGATTGATTGAATCGATATCAACTTTGTGCCAGGTCAGTACACAAACCTGGTCCCTGATCTACATTTTCTCAAAAGGAAATATTCCAAAAGAGTAAATGAAATTGACAAAATGACAAGCCTTGATTGGCTTTCCACTTATAGGTCTTTGTGTCTTTGAGTGCCATGGACAAGTCTTGATTGGTTGGCCCCTTATAGATCTTTAGGTACCATGGACAAGCCTTGATTGGCTTGACGCTTATAGGTCTTTGAGTCTTCGAGGGGGCGGTACCATGGACCGACTATCCTTAGGCTCCATTTTGAATTTACAAAATTGTGCTACTAAAATTGCATTACATTGATTTGATGGCTTAGTACATAGAACTCATATTGACTTCTCAACTGTAATATAATCGAAGGTTGGCTGCATTCCATGTTCGTCGAATTCTCTTACCATCCAGCTGCTCCAAACGATATGCTCCCTTTTCGACGTTTTCTATTACCCTGAACGGGCCCTCCCAATTTGGGGTTAGTTTGTTGTTGGTGGTGGTTCGCATGATCTTTTGTAACACCAAATATTCACACTTAAATTGTTGGGATGACAATTTTTTGTCTTGTCATTTGGCCGCCCTTGCCTTTACCACATACTCCTTTATATGTGCCACTTTACGAGCCTCTTATAGCAGATCTAGGTTCGCCTTCAATTCCTCTTCGTTTTGACTTGGCTGATAAAGGGTGGTCCGTGGGGATGGTTCTCTAATTTCTATCGAAATAACTACCTCAGTGCTGAAGGTTAGGCAGAAAGGCATCTCATTAGTGATTGAATGGGGTGTAGTATGGTATGACCATAGCACCTATGGGGCTCCTCAACTCATCTTCCTTTAGCTTTTTCCAAGCATTTTTGCAATCCCCTTAAGATGACTTTGTTGGTGACCTCGGGTTGACCATTTGATTGGGGGTGCTCCACCGATGTGAATAGTTGCTTGATTTTTAATTGTGCACAGAAATTCTCTGTTGATCGGGATGCGAACTATGTCTAATTATTAGAGACTATTTCAACCAGGAAATGAAATTGACAGATTATTTTCTTTCAATAAAAGCGCTTGATTCTCTCTACCGATATAGTAGCGATTGGCTCCGCTTCTACCCATTTAGTGAAATAATCCACCACCACAATCAAGTACTTTATCTGTCCTGGTGCTGTTGGAAAAGGGCCTAGGGTATCCACCCCCCACTTGTAGATGGCCAAGGTGATGTGATAGAGTGAAACTACTCTGGCGGTGCCTTATGTACTTCTACAAACCTCTGACATTTGTCACATTTCTTCACATACTCTACGCAGTCATGTTCAGTGTGGGGCAATAGTAACCTCCTCTGGTACTTTTGCTTGCCAAGGCTCGGCCACCTTTGTGTGTCCTATACACATCCTCATGAACTTCCCAGATCACATACTCAAATTCTTCTTCATCCATGCACCTAAGTAATGGAAAAGAAAAGTCTCTTCGGTACAACTGTTGACCCACGAGAGTGTATTTTGACGCTTCTTTGACCAACTTCTTAGCTTTAGCCACGTTGCTAGGGAATAAATCTTCTTTCAAGTGCTCCAAGAACGGGCTTATCCACGTTCTTTTTTCCCTTATGTAGCACACTTCCTACTTCTCTATCGTTGGCATGCTATGTTTTCGTGGATGACCAACCTCTGTTGACCCTTTTTCTGTGTATTGGCCAACTGCGACAATAGGTCAGCCTTTTCATTTTGTTCTCAGGGCACATGGAGAAGTGTGAATTTTTCAAATGTGGGCGCCATCTTTATCGCTCTATCCCAATATTTGATCAACTAGGGTTGTGTCGCTTGGTACTCCTCATTCACCTAGCCTGTTACCAACTAGGAATCGCTTTTCGCTGTTAGGATTCTTGCTTTCAACTCTTGGGCTAGCTTCATCTCGGCTAGCAATGCTTTGTATTCAACTTGATTATTGTTGGCCTTGAACTCGAAGTGTAAAGATTGTTCGATTAGGACTCCATTTGGGCCTTCGAGTGTTACCTTTGCCCTACTTCCAGCTTGGTTGGACTTTTCATCAATAGATAAAAACCACTCTCTACCTCATTAGCAAATTGTCCCCCGGGAGTTAAATTTGTGATGAAGTCAGCTAGTGCTTGAGCTTTTATATGACCTATTTTTTCAAAAGAGATGTCAAACTCAAACAGCTAGATGCTCCACACCACCATTCTTCCAATCAGGTCCAACTTTCGCAGTACTTATCAGATGGGTAAGCCCCGTCTGGACAATTATATTGTACCCTTGAAAATAGGGGCGTAGTCTTCTTGAAGGGATTGTGAGGGCGAGAGCTGCCTTTTCAAATTTATGGTACCTTCTTTCTGCATCTTGGAGGACCTTGTAAAATAGACCAGGTATTGTTTCCCCTCCTTCTCTTGAACTATTGTTGCGCTAAGAGCATCATCAGATACAAATATATATATTAAAATAGGGATACCTGGAGTCGGCCATGTGAGAACCAGAGGAGTTTCCAACATTGTCTCCTTTCATGAGGGTATTGAAAATGGGTATGGCCGTATTCGTCGACCTGGATATGAAATGGGACAAAGTTGTGATTCTCCTGGCTAGTTGTTAGACCTCCCTCATGCTTTGTGGACTTCTCATGTTCATCACTGCTTGGAACTTTTCTGGGTTAGCTTTTATCCCCCTCTTGGTCGGCATAAAACCCAAGAATTTTCCTGCTTGGACACCGAAAGAGCATTTTTCCGAGTTCAATTTAAGCTAGTGCTTCCTTAGGATTTTAAACACTCTGTCCAAGGTACTACAATGCTCGTTTTCCATCATGGATTTCATGACCATATCATCTACGTATAACTCCACATCGACGCATATTATTTCCTTAAAGATTTTTTCCATTAGGCTTTGGTATGTCGCCCCTGCATTACTTAGCCCAAACGACATCACCTTGTAAAAGAAAGCCCTAGAGTAAATGATAAAGGTGGTTTTGGCTTTGTCTTAAGGGTGTATGCTTATTTAGTTATATCCGGAATACACAATCATGAAGCTCAACAGGGCAAAAACTGGAGCCCCGTCCACTAGTCGGTTTATATTATGTAACGGGGTAAGGGTCTTTTAGGCAAGCCTTATTTAAATCGGTGTAGTCTGTACACATCTGCCATTTGCCACCAACTTTCTTCACCATGACTACATTGGCCAACCATGTTGGATACTGCACCTTCTTGATAAACCCTACCGCAAATAGCTTGTTTGTCTCTTCCCTAGTAGCCTTTCGTTTCTCCTCTCCCTACTTCCACTTCCTCTAAGTGATTGGCTTGGATCCTAATGCTATCAAAAGGTGATGGCACATGAAGTTTGGGTCGATGTTGGGCATGTCGTCCATGCAAACACATCCCTGTTCTCCAAGAGGAGACATTGAGGCGACTCTCCTCTTCCTTTTCCAATGTCGTTCTGATTTTCTTCTTGTGAGCCGTTGAGGGTCCTATCTGAACCTCCTTCAAATCAAGGGGCCTCTCATGCTCAGTCTGGCATCTAGGATCTAGGTCCAAGTCAAAAACGTTGACGGTCGGGTCCATCCCCGGGAGGTTTGGGATCCTACCCTCAAGCTATCTTCATAACATCGTTGGGCCACTTGAGTATTATCCCACACATTACCCACCTCCTTTCCTACCAGGTATTTCATACATAAGTGCAACGTGGAAACCACTGCTCACAACTTATTTAGGGTTGGTCGTCCCATGATTATGTTGTAAGACGCAACTATGTCCACTACCGTGTACAACACTAGGATGCTACGCACGCAATTGCCTTCTCCAAACATGGTTTTCAGCTCCATGACTCCCTTTATTGGCACCTGCTCGCCAACAAATCCATATAATGTTCCTAAGCATTCGTTTAGGCTGGTCGGCGGGAGCCCAACTTTTCATATGTCGACCAGTACAAGATATTGGCATAACTCCCCTAGTCAATCAGGATCCTCTCTATTTTATACTCTATCGCGATCACTGATACCACTATCGGCTCATCCAACCATGATGGCCTGTACTTCATGTCTTTCTCATCAAATGTGATAACCGAGAAAGGTGTAGCGTCGCCCCTTGCTTGCAAGGTTAGCACATCACGTGTTCTCCTCCTCCCACTCGAACTTACCCTAGCCGTCGCAATACTCCCTCCTGATATAGTAGCGATAGTGCCGCGGTGCTAGGCCTTAACAAAAAACTTGTGGTCCAGGTCATTTACTTGGACTATGGCATTATTGAAACGAGCCAAATAGTTCTTGAGGCTCTCGCCCTTTGCTTGCCTTATATCGAATAGGTCAACTACTTCTAGTCGCTTTACTTTGTTCGGTGTGAACTGTGAAACAAAGGAGGTGGCTAAGTTGTTGAATGACCGAATGGATCTGGTCGAGAGAGTAGTCATTCAATGCATAGCCACCCCTTTCAAAGTGTCGGGAAATAGCTTACAACTAAGGGAATCATTTTCCCACTGATGTACATCTAGATCTGGAAGGCTTATAAGTGTGCGTGAGGATCTTGAATTCTGTCAAATGGCTCCACAACCACCTCTTGAAAATTTGGTGGGATGGGGACTTTGTTGATTTTTTCACTAAAAGGTTGTCCTTAAAAAGCTTGGACGTTGACCGTCTCCCTCACTACTCGCCTCGACTTTTCTGTTGTCGCCTTCATCATTGCAATATGCCGGCGGAGCTCGTCTTCCCTCTATTCAGCAGCCTTCATAGCCTCAAGATGAGGCTCCTCGACCTGGCGACATCGCTCTTCAGCTTCAACTTGTCTTTGCTCAGCCTCCACACTGAGTTGGGATTGCTCACCACTTCATGCTTGCAGTGAGGCCACTTCCTGGAGCAGCCTTTGTAGAGTATCCTCCTCACCCTCGTTAGTGGAACTCACCTGATTCCTTGTCACCAACATTGTCGCTTATCTCATTTCTCCAATGATTTCAAACTTTCACACTTAGTCTCTCAATCACGCGAACGTCGGCATAAGTTTTATCGATGTCCTATAGTGGGCGCCAATGTTCTTCTCAAGTCGCAAATTACTCAAAAAAAAGAACATATCCCTTTTCTTTCCTTTAACACATATATATACAAGGTTGCCACGTCATTCGACAAAGATACAAAGACATGTCAAAGGCCAAAACAGTATGTCAAAACCTGTACTCTGACAAGTCAGATGCAATCCACCCCAGGCTTAGGATAGTACGAACCGTTGCACAACTGCTCACGCATATGAGCATTCGATCGTCAAGGCCGACCAATACAACTAACTATTTTATTTTTTATATATACGACTTGAACATAATTGTATTTAAAAAATTAAACGTGTACTATCTTAGTAAATACTCTTTATTTATTAAATATAATATTATTATTTATTTATTAAATATAATATTATTGTGTGTTGATGTAGATAAAAGTAAACATTTAATACTATTTTTTTATCTATTATTTCTCATATTTATTTATTTGTTTTCAAAAACCATTATATATATATATATATTGAGTTCTAGTAATACAATTAGCATATAATTTATATAATTAAAATTAATTATGGTGATTGTTAATTTAAATTTTAGAATAGAATAAGAGTAACAATAGAATTCTAAGGGCTTTTCAAAACTTCTATTGAGTGGGATATAAAACATGATGTCAGAATAGAATTAGAATCAACATCTTTTAACAAACTAGAAAACATGTTTAAAATCAATAAAATTCTATGCGACAAACATATAGTGTTGATTAGAGTTTAATTCCTATTTGTATGTATAAAAAAAAAACTTTTCTGAAAAAGAATCAGTAACTTTTACGTTTCAAAATAATTATTTTTCATCTATTAGTTGAGACACTCCCAAATAAAGAAACAACAGCAGAAAGAAAACAAGTTTAAAAATTAATAAAAAAAGACTATTAAGGGGTAACATTTAATCTAAAAATAAGAAGGTTAAAAATATTTAAAAGAATAATTGAAGTTTTAATTAGATAGAATAGTCATTTAATTTTATTAGATAGTTAAAATTCTCTACAGGTATTTTTGGTTCGAATGGAAAAGGGAAGGGGGAATTGTAATGGAGGAGGAGAAGAAAGAACTTCTGATTAGTAAAAGAAGAAAAATAATTATTTTTTATTTGGTTTAGAAAGAGTTAAACTTTAAAAATTAATTTATTTTTATATTTTTACAATTTTAAATTTTAAAATACAAGTAAAAATGTTTTAATCTTTATATTTCAAATATTTTACATTTCTTTTTTTATCTAAATCCTTTCCACATTAAAGGGATCTCCTCCCCTTTTCTCCAAATCTTCCCAACATTAAAGGAAAAACAAAAATTAAATAAGGAGAGGTTTTGCTTCCATCCATTCATTCCCTCTTAAAAATTCAACCAACTAAAAATTGTTTAAAAAAATCCTCTCTCCATTCCCGTCCAACCAAACATGCTCTTAATGAAACCTTAATGAAAATTAAGTAATATCTATTTACGTAATAACCACTCACTGATGTTGACTAATAAAAAATAGGCAATACTGATATAGTGGAAGACAAGTTAACCAGATGTAAGTGACAAGTTAACAGCAAATACCAGACTACTGAATGAATAATGTTAATTGCTTGAAGATTAATGATAACCATTGACGTAATAACTATTAAAAATGTACATACTACAAACCTAACTTGAATAGAAGCAATGGACAAGTCAGTGTACCTAATTCTCACGTGCTGCAGCTACATTAGCAATGAAAATATACAAAATTCTGCACAATTTCCCAATAAATACAAATTACCACAAAAAAAAATAGAAGGCCAAAAAGATTTGCCTCTAAACTGCAGGCTGACCATTCAATAATTTTCTCCCTCCCCCTGTTCTATTGGCTATTCAAACTCTGCTTGTACCAGAAAGATTTTGGCAATTGGTTTTTTTGCGGCAATTGCTGCGATATTCTAATAGTTTTTACCATAGTCCTACACTGCTACTGGCTTCTCTTTAATTGCAGTGATTTAGCTTCCGCATATTATAGCTCTTGAGATTCATGTACTGATCATCCTGAAAATGGGTTTTTATCCTGATGAGTGAAAGTTAAAACTTCTGAGTACTGAATGCATGACTTTGAATGCTTGTTAGTCAGTCTTCTGCTCCATCTTTATTCCATAGTGTATCCCATGGCCCCGTTTTGCTGCTCAACCTTAAGATAAAAAATATTAACTCAATAAAAAATTTAAGAAGAAAATTTTGTCCATGTTATCCATAGATATTCTACCCTCCCCAATAAAAAACAAATGGGACTTGATGACAAATCACATTCATCCTACATGCCCTGTATCATTTTCTCATTGTTCTTTGAGGTAAAATTTGAATGGGTAGGACAAGGGGTCATAATACACCAACATGAAGTTTCCCAACAATAACCTTCAAAATGAATTAAATAAAAACTTCACCTCCAAACTCCTGCTAGAACACGCAAACCCATGAAGATAAACAATCCAGTCCAGACTCCAGAAGGAAAGTTGACGAAACTAGTCCAACTAGCACCTACCCATAACAAAAGCCAAAAGAAAAAAAGGACACAAGGAAATGAATTAAGAGGAAAAAAATCATATGGAATGTTTATCTGTCAATAATTGAACTAGGTAATTACCATCGAGTAAGCAGCATATCCAAAGTCTGATACCCCATAATAAATTCCATCAATAACAAATGCCAAAGCATTCACTGGTTGAGATCCAGCAACAAATTGCACATGTAAGTAAATTTTAGATATTCCAAATGACATTACTATGTATACATGCTTCCACAGAAAGAATGGAGAATTGCACTGCATATAAGGAACATTTATTAGTCCTACTAAAAGTTAATATGGCTTAAACGCCCATCAAACACAAATTCTGATACTGTCCAAAAACATTAGCTTTCAATCTATTCAACCACATTAGAGGTAGAACAGTCCAAAGTAAAAAAAAAAAAAACAAATAAATAATGAAACAGACAGGCCAATGAAATGCATTATTCTAGTTTCTTGAACCAACTCCTTTCATGATAAACTCAATATAATGTTTTCAACCATACGAATTTCAATTTGGAGTTGGTACTCATGACTTAGCCACTCAGACCCACTTCTGCAATGGCTGAGTGCCTGATTCTTAAAGTCAATCCAAGTCAACTATGGAGTGGCATAAAGCCTACAAAACAATAATAAAGGTACTTTTCTGCAAACAATTGTAATTTCTTACCCATATATCTGACCGAGCAATATCCAGAACTTCAGAATCTGTGCTACATAAACTAGAAAATGCTCCAAACCCAAAGAATAAGGTCATAGACAAGGTGATTCCTGCTCCTATACCAATCTGTTTAACATGTAAAAGAGAGTGGGAGAAAAGAATTCTGTATCAGCAAGTTCCAATCTCACTAAAAGGTATGAAGGAAAGAAGAAAACAATTTGTAGTGACAACAACCAGTAACCTGTATCACTCTATGTATAACAAGGCTTGCTTGTTCATAATTTCCCTGGGAGTAACTACTGGCAAGAAGTGCCTGTAAAAGAAATGTCATTTTAACATGACACATTAAGTTTCAGCAAAATAAATTTCAAAGACCTAATAATTTTGAAATAGTAAGTTTGTGTCATATCTTCAAATAATATGAATTCCACTAATAACAGAATTCATATCATCTGTCTCATTTGAAACTGCATAATACAGAGTCAATCCTTCCAATCCTTGCCAACTATTTTCTTTTGGGCCACATTCGAGGATATGGTACAATATGGGAATTCTTATTTCTTACGAATGCCATTTCAGAATATTGGGAAATGGAGAAGTATGAAGCTTATCATGTAAAATGGAACACCCCCCAATTTTCTTGGTCACGGGAAAGCCCCCCAAAATTCACCATATAATGCATTTCAATATTATAAAATTTAATTTTTCTGAATTCATGCCATTTGGAAACTGGATGAGCTAAAGTGCACATGAGATATGTATTGATCATTTCAACTGGTATAACCTTGGCGTGTATCCAAACAAAATGCAAGTTATAGTCCAATGCAATAGAATTATCTAACCTGACCAGCAAGTGCCAGAACATCAATGAGCAAAGAAACAGACAACCAAACTTGCATGCAAATTTGATGACCTGCTATAGGTATAGGGCCCTGCTTAGCTGCCATAGATGTTGACAGTGTCGTAGCTATAAACACAGCCAAAGTCCTAGAAGTAAGAAGACCACCTACAAAACACAATAGTTAAAAGTACAAACACCACCAACTTCACCTTTTAAGAGGCATTGTAATTATAATATTCTTTGAAAATGGACTTTTGGTATAGTTGGTTCATGACATAGAACATTTGGTATAGTTGGTTCATGACATAGAATCAGAGCCTCTATGTTTAATCCTTGCAACCCTTGTTCTAATAAAAAGCTGAATTTCATCAAAAGGTGGGTGGCCCAGTGCATTATCCCCACTTAAAGTCCTAAGGGCTATTGCATGGGGGGAGAGAATGTAGGGATGAAATATAAAACGTGGCCTTAACAACTTTAGTTTTGGAGAGTTCAAGCAATAAAATCCAATTTGAATCAACAAGTCTCTCCGAGAGTTTCAAGCAAAAGACAGAATTAAATGCAAAATCAATAAAGAAAAACACTTTAAGCACAAAATCAACAGAACCCAAAATGTTATGTGATCCACGTGTTCACACTTAGTTGATTAATTCTAAACACAAGGTATTGCTCAGATACCCAGTGAGTTAAATTTGCTATCCACAATCATGCACAGGTGAAGCTAAATTTGCTATTCACAATCATGCATAGATGAAACTTGTCTAGGAAAATTTCAATGATATACTGCAGAAACTAGTAATCGTCTTTCCAATCAACTCTAATCATTTCATTATCATTACCAATTTTCATTAAAGGGCAAGGACAGCCAAAGCAGCAATTCAACTTAATCGTGAAAGACGTACCAAATTTCAGATAGGTCAAAAATTTTCTCCCATCAAATTCAAAAGGGAATAGCAGCACTTCGTCACTCAGTTTCCACAGCAGAATGAAAGCGATTAAATATCTGGTGAACACAAATACAAATTCTGTTCAAAGCAGATAAAGTAAATTAAGGGACGTGTGCAAAATGCACGGATAATACTGAGTTTACCACATCATTGACGTACTCAGAGATCACAGTAGCAACTGCAGCACCACCAACACCAAGACCAAAAAGAAATATTAATATTGGATCCAGTATGGCATTAAGAAAGTTTCCCACACCTGATATTCCAAAAAGACAAGCCTTCATTATTTACACATCAAGCAAACCTAGACATGTACTCCTATTTCTCCACAAGTACACATCAACACTAGCAGGGTTGCATGGAGCATTTTGCAAAGTATAAACATGTATTAGCATGAAACTGACAGCCCATAGAGGCAAATTGCAGTGAGAATTTATATAAAACCATTGTAAAAATCACAAATATAAATTAGAAAGGAAACACTCGCAGAAATTGCTAGAGGGTCCGATTGGTCTTCTATGCAGAAAAGGAGAAAATGAAGAACAAGGGAAAATTTGTAGGTAATGGTTGTCACAACCTGATTTGTGACTTTGAAGGCCTCATACTTGTGTAGCCTCGAGGAGAAACTGAAACAGGTCAAGTCGGAGTTATCTCAGCTATCCAGCCACCGAAACTGACTCGCATGCTTGGTTGGAGTAATCATTGGCGTTTTTTTTTTAAAACACCAGGAAACCTAATGGGAAAAGGCTGGTCTTCGAATTGGGGATGGGTTTGGGAGTCGGTTGCGCGTTTGGGACACGGTGCCCCAACACGTCTATCACCTAATAGTTACGCTTAATTGATTGGAGGGATCGAGGTCGACATTCGAGCTTTCATCTTGTTTCCCTAGGGGGTAAGCACATTGATGAGCAGGATAGGATTAGGGTGTGTTGGTCCTTTTGGGTTCGTCACTTGACAAGAGTGTGCCTTCCGTACCTACATACTCCAATAGTCGGGGGAGTGAAAGTCGACGTAGTTCTAGCCGATGCTTGGAGGGTAATAAAAAGTGTGGGTTGGAGGGGAGCGGACTGCCCATTGGCGTCCAAAGGAGGATGGGATAGAGTGGACTGTCCATTGATGTCCAAAGAACCTTGGAAATTATCATGGCTTGGGATAGAAATAAGTACCTTTTATTGTGGAACTTGACAAGAATTGCCCCCTACTCTTACGTATCTCCTTTTGCAATTCAAAGTTCACGTAGTTCTTGCTTAGGGTGATCCTTTTGTCGACAGATGCTTCTATTATACTCGTAGTCTCTAAAGAATGAGAGCCAACTATGTAGTATCTACATCGAGAATTAAAGTATTGTGAACTGCCCATTGGAGTCCAAAGAAGGCTAACTCTTCATGAGCTGATTGTGTGATTTTTCAAGGCAAAAGAGTCCCTAGAATAGAGTGGATTGTCCATTGGCGTGCAAAGAGGGTTAACTCCTCATTAGGTAATTGTACGGTTTTTCAAGGTAAAGGAGGCTCCCGGATAAAGTGGATTACATAACTTGTTTGGCCATTTGCAGTCTTAGGGGTATTAAACTACCCTATAGACAAACATATGAGATGGTATTACACTATCCTATGGACATGCATATGACATTTTAGCACTAACCTGGAATCCAGAAGGTTTGTCGTTGGGTTCTTCCTTCTCCTTTTTCTCTAGTAACACTTCTTGAATGGAACCATCTTTCCCTTCCTGTCTTCCACCCTCTTTTGTCCCAAAATTTTCGACCTCTTTTACTTCATCTCGGGACCTTTTATAGACTTCAAGACTGACCTGGTTCTACACTTTCATGATCCCACGATTCATGGTTTCACTCCTCCACAATCACATTATGCCTTCTCGAACATCTAGTGGTTGACTCCACTACCCCATGATCCCCTCTTCGACGCGAGTCAGTGAAGATGTGTGTTGAAGACGTGTGTTGAAGACTTGGTCCCGAACATATTCGAGGTCCCACAATAGCTATTTTCTTTGCTACGTAAATGTATATATGATGGTTTAGCTAATTTAGTAGGTTAATAGTTTTCTTAATTTAGTAGGTTTAAAAGTAAGTTTGATATCTTGTAATTAAATGTATTTACATGAGAACTCTCCAATAAGAGGAATCACAATTTTGAGTTTAATTCTCTCTAAGTTTGACACTAGAAAGTTGCCATCTACATATTCTCCTCCATTATCTGTCTTTAAGCAGTTAATTTTTTTTCCATTTTCAAGCTCAACTTGTGCTTTGAATTCCTTGAATATAGAAACACATGGGACTTCTTCTTTATTGGCTACACCCACAATCTCCAAGCCTAATCATTAATGAATGATGCAAAATATTTTGCTCTTCCCATGGATATTTTTGGTGATTCCCACACATCAAAGTAGATCAAGTCAAAAATGTATTTGCTTCTAATAGTTACTCTAGAAAATTTCAATCTATATCACATAATGCTCACAAAAGGCAAGTTTACCATTTTGAGCCCAAGTAGAAGATTATGTTCTCCACAAGGACTTTCAAGCCCTGCTCAGACATATGACCCGATTTGTGACGTCAGATCATCGTTGCTTCTTCTTGGCTTGATGTTACAACTAATGCATTTGCTACTTGTAACGTCTCTCCCAAAAGCATGTATAGATTAGCTATGATTTTCTCTACTTTTATCACTATAGGATTTCCTTTCACTACCTTTAAAATTCCATCTTCAATATGAATCTTGCACCCGAGGTCATCCAATTGCCCAATGAACAATAAATTCTTCTTCGAGCCCTTCACATGTTGTACTCCTTGAATTGTACAAATAGTATAATCATACATTTTTAATTTGACAGTACCAACTCCAACAATTTATAAGGCATAATCATTTCCCATGAACATGGCTCCTTCAGAGATAGGCTTATAAGCGCAAAAACAATCTCGGTGTAGAGTCATGTGCCAGGTTGCACATGAATCCGTTATCCAACCATCATGAAGTTGCTTTCCACCTTTAGAACTAATTGTTGCTTCGCTATATAGGATTACTCCATCATCTGAGGTACTTGTAACACAACCTTCGGAGGTTGATGCTTTAGAGTTCCCTCTCATACCACAATTGCCTTTCTTTAAGTTCCCTCTTTTGTTATGCTAATAGTCTTTCTTTTGTTATGCCAATAGTCTTTTGTTATGCCAATAGTCTTTCTTTAAGTTCCCTCTCATGCCACAATTGTAGCATTTGAAATTCTTCCATCTTCGAGATTTTGATCTACCATGATTTTGATAGCCACTAGAGCAATGTTTTTTTGATCTTCCTCTCGTCATCGTTAAATCCTTTGCTTGCTCCATATTTTCCAACCTATCTTCCTTATTCTCTTGCCTGGATTCTTCTTCAAGAATAGCTCTAGCAACGTCATCAAAGGATAAGCAACCAACAATATTATTATTTGTTATGATGATGATGAGTTGATCATATAAATTTTGTATCTCTCTAAAGTAGAAGTTCTACATGTTCATTTTTTGCTATGTTGAAATCTGATATTGTAAGTTGAGCAAAGAACGTATTCAGATCGTTGATGTGATTTGTCACCAACGTGGACTCACTCATTCGAAGAGTGTAGAGTTTTCTCTTTAAGAATATCTTGGTATGAAATGACTTGACCTTGTATAGTTTGATTAAAGCATCCCAAATCTCCTTTGTAGTGTTCTTCTCTACACACACTTTGCAAAACTAAATCTTCCATTTCTTAGTGAAATTGGAAATAACATTGTCATCCATCTCTTTCCACCTTTCTTCATGTATATCTATAGGTCTACCTTCAATTGCACTTAGAGTATTGTCTTTTCTCAAAATTAATTTCCCTTATTTTCAATTTCCAAAAGGAGAAATTACTCCCTTTGAACTTCTTAATCTCAAATTTTGCTACCATGGTTCTACATAAAATAATTTTAAGTGTCACTAGCTTACACAATTTTTATCGTAAGTAGTACTGTTGGAATAATGACTATAGTCCATGAATGAGTACACCAGATAAGTTCCCAATAATGCTCTTATGGGGCTATAAGTTTTACGATCCCACATCAAGATCATTTTTTGAAATAGGAAATGCAAGATTTCTTAAAGAAGTTGAGTTTGAGAAGGAGAGAACACAATGAATATTGTCTTTGTGAAAGAATATGTTAATAACAGTGGTGAAGTCCTTGTACCTATTACTATTCAAGAAACAACTCTAGTAATAGAAGATAATGTTTAAACTATTGTTTTTGACATTGTTCTAGAACAAGATTTTGCTGAGGTTCTCCTTTAAACACCTATAGAGCAACCACAACATCCTCAAGCAGTGTAATTTTAGATGATTACATTGTCTTTTTCTAAGAACATGACGGTGATGTTGGTTTAACATATGGTTATCCAATTGTTGTAACATAAGTCTGTGCATTCAAAATGATCCAAGTGATTTGATGATAACAAACATTTTAGAAATGAATAATATATTATGATTAACAATTGTTCTCTAGATTTCAAAAGAACTGCAAGTTATTTGACTTAAAGGTTGGAATACATCTATTTTAGGGAAACTGACTTTAAAAGAAGTTCATCTATTGCATCCATAAGGAGCTCGTCGTCCATAGATATACTCACTGTCAAAAGGACGTACTTAAACGTGCCCAGCATCCATATCATCACTTACCATCCAAAGGACATATTTTGTGTCCATGAATTGTCCAAAGGATCTTCTCAATATCAATAGAGGGACTCAATGTCCAAAGACACAATTAATGGTCTATAAAAGAACTCAGCATCCTAATACGTTTCTGCCGTCAAAAGAAAAGATCATCTATAAAGTGGAATGACTCCATTATTCCAATAAGGAAAAATCTCTCATAAAAGTGTAAAGTGTTGTTTATCTTACTTGTCTTGTGAACTCTTTCTTTTGTATAAAGAGTTGATTATCTAGATCCAATGTTCAAATGTCTACCTAATATACTACTTGAGTATGTGTTAAGCTTTTAGATTGAAGAAGAATAACAACAAAGATTTTATAATACAAGTCAAGTTTGATAAAAGAAAGCCCAAATTATGACTCCATTCAAAAGGAACCAACATAAGCA
Organism: Mucuna pruriens; assembly: GCA_025330945.1. Lineage (NCBI taxonomy): Eukaryota > Viridiplantae > Streptophyta > Magnoliopsida > Fabales > Fabaceae > Mucuna > Mucuna pruriens. Next base: position 4,512,521 of record JAENHJ010000525.1, on the reverse strand, counting down.
TCCTCAGTCATCAACAGTAGACATCATGTAGAATTTAGAGAAAAATAGTTTTTTCCTAGCATAACCTTTCTTTGCCTTCTGAAAAAGATGAGTCTCTGCAAAAGTATTACAAGAAGAAATCAAGACACATTTAATGTAGATTCAACAATTTTCCATGCAAAAAACAACATTCAAATTTTCATATGCTATATAAAGAGATCTATCAAGCTCGAAATAATGTAGCTAAACTACAACGTATTCTATCAAAAAAGAAAAAAATACTTTCTTACACTTTGGATGACTGTCTTGTAAAACTTTTTTTTGCGAAGCAGAGTAAAGTATGTGCTTTGTATTGTAAATGCTCACTGTGTGAGTTACTCAATTGTAAAAACTCTACTAAGTTAATGTGATAACCTGAAGAGCCTAAGTGTTAAATAATATTTAAGTTTCTTGTAATTAGGAAAATTATAAGGGTTGGAATACCAGAAGAGGTAGAAAATATTTGTTTGTAAGTTAAGTAGACTTAGTAAAATTCCCTCGTGTCGAAAGCACTAGACGTAACTTTGTTGAAAGAGTGAACTAGTATAATTTCTATGTATTTTTCTCTTTTACCATGCACTTTTTTTATTTTTGCACTCCTGTGGATGATCATAGAATGCCTTAGTGTATACTACTCACTTGAGTATTGTTCCTTAGAATGCCTTAGTTTAGTAAGAGCGTATATATTTTATGTTTTACTTTAGACATTTTATTATTCTTTGATTTTTTCCATAATAAAGTTGATGAATTATGTTTACATTTTGAACTTTCTTATGTTTCTTTGTATGTAATAATTGTGTTACATTCAAATAGTTTGGATTGATCTCACTAAAGATTTAAGAAAGACCAATTGGAAATACACATGTTTATGATCACATTGTATGTCATTTTCATGTTACTCATTCATATTTAATTTATGTCATTAAATATACTAATATTGTAATCATTGTAATTATTCATGTTTGTTTGTGATGAAAGTTACGATGATTCAATTGTTAATGTATAAGATAAATTAGATTGTATAAGGAGAAGTCCAAAGATAAATAACAATAAATGTTCGCCTAAAGAATTTTGTAATATAATTATTTTAAGAAAATCTAATTGGAAGATGGTTAAAAATTTATAATTTCTATTAATTATTTGAGCATCATATTTTAATACAAATATTATTTATTTATTTATTTAACTATTATAATATTAAGTGGTCCTGTGAAGAAATGATTTGCTTAAGGGAGATTACAAACAAACTAGTGATTATTAAATATTTCGTTACATTCTTTCATTTCATCAAATTTAGAAATTTTGATAAGAAATGTTAGAGATTTATAAGAAAATAAATTTTCAACACTTTCATATTTAAACCAGGTGAAAACATAAACATAAAATTCTTCACAACAATACGGTAATGTATGGTTAAAAGAATCTAAATCAAAAGACTAGTTCATTGGTTGAGAAGACTTCTTAACTTAAATATTACATAAAATTTTATTTTCTACTCTATGAGAAATTTCTAGTATGCATGATATTGCCTTTACTCTTTACCGTAGTGTATTGTAAATATTTATTTTACACTCGAGACTACATGTTCAATTAATGATTTTGTATATCGATTGAATATATAATTTTTTATAAAATAAATATATTGAATATTATTGAGAAATATTCTTGGCATTCAAGGAAGACATTGTAATATTTCTTTTTGTATAATCCAGCAAAATGCTATATCAGAGCCTCAAAATTCGAATGTATTTTATTGGCCACTGTTTGGCTGGTGTTGTATAGTGTTAGATATGTAACAAAACAACATATTAATGTATGAATGTGTTAATATGAAATCTGGAAACCCCCTGTAATTATTGGATATTGCCATTTTATTTTCCTGTGTTCAACTCCCTTAAATTTGAATCTGTCGATCATTCTGACGTATGTTTCCATCTGCATTTCGGTATCATTATTAGCATCTAGCTATTTGCTTGAACATAATTAGCTGCATGGTTTTCACGATTTTGAGCTAGCTAGTTGTGAGACATGTAAAGTAGTCATTTTCATATACTTACAGTATTAACAAATGCTTGTTTTATCCATGAAATATGGCAATATACGGTTCAAAGGATAATATGCGTCAACGTGCAAGGTTGTGCTCTTTTAATTTCTTTTTTCTGTGAAATAGTTAGGTAGTCAACGAAAAACTGGGTGTTTGTGATTTTTGCCTCGTCCTTATCCTTTTTCATGTTGGCATGAATCATTGCAGTGCAATAAAATTATTAGGAAGATGAACAAGAATCTGATTGTGATAAGAAAAACAACTACCAAAATTATAAGACTTTGATATTGGTTGAGGAAGTTGCACAATCAATGACCAATTATATTCTCTCTGAACATTTTTGGATTGCTCGACCAAATCTTTGTGACAAAAATTAAGAGGGTAAACTTTTTACTATTGGTGGTCATATATACTCATAGCATCATGTTAATTAGGTACTAATTTGTTTGCAATTTAAAGTTAATGACAAAACTTAAAAATTGTTGTAATGATCCAACCATCAAACACAAAAGCAAATAAATGATAATCTAACTTGAGATTACAAAAATCATCCACAATTTATTCATCATTTAATTAATTGTCAAGACATAAAATAGAAAAGGATGCGACTAAGGGAAATAAGTTTTCAAATTATGTTCAAATGAAACCAAGCTTTCACCGTAATCCATAGGATATAATCATATCATGGAGCGGGGAACTTTAGGACGTTCTGTTATAGTAAAACTCCCACGGTAAAAAATTGCAAACCATTGGAAGTGAAATTGATTTTGAAACATGAGGACATGCCCATCCTCAAACATGCAGAATGGTATTAAATTAATTGAGGTGTTGATATCACAAAGTTGAAAAGATCCGGAACAAGGATGTTGACCAATTGAGTCCAAGATTTTTTATCTCCAAACTCCTTCATTTGCCATAGAGAAAAATGGTTATTCGTGTAATTTTGAAGAAAAGACTCAAACAATCCTTCAAAACCCCAATAGTTATAGGTTCACGATTATAATTTTTTGAACTGCAGAAATCACCAAGGCGGAATCCATAAAGAGCGCGAGGCAGCAAGAGTCTTGAGTACGTCTCATTCTAAAGATCAAGTGAAATAATAGCCAATTCATCAAATTTAATGTCAATAGGACGGGGTTTATTAATATCATGTGTTGACCCTAACCAACTAAGAGTATTATGTATATATACTCCATCATTTAAAACATCAGTAGAAGCAGTGGGAAAACATTCAATTTCTCTCCAACAAGACTCATAATTTCTTGCTGTGAAAACATTGGATTCATTTGAACTGTGCAAGTAACTATTAGAGGGAAGGAATGCTGCCACCTTGTAAGTATCGCTTAAGTTATCATAGCCAAACCCAAATTTGGAAAAGTGTCGATGTGAGGGACAAATTTCCAATTATTTTTCTAGTTGCTGGGTTCCATAATTTAACCAAGTAATCTACAAAATTAGAGTATTTTTGTCTATAAACCAGACAGACGAACCCATTGGAGGATCCTACAGTCTTAGACTCGGTCACAAAACATAAACTCTACCTATGTTTGACATCGGGAGTGAAGAGTAGTGTTGTCTAATATAGAAGGGATTGGGCAGGAAAGAAGAAGTAATTGTTGACAGCCAAGTACTGTATTAGTAACTTGGCATTTTTGGGTGATCTCTCATGGTGGAGTTTCACAAAACTTGGATCGAAGATGAAGGTATTCAACGACTTGCTCCCACGCGTGAAACGCACTAGAGATTTCACGGGAAGCCATACAAAATTTCTATCACTAGATCGTCACACACCAACATTACTAAATTCCTTCTTAGAGCAACTGCAACTTCTCACATTTTGAATCATGAACCCCAATCAAATATATTTCAAAATATTCAACTAATTGTCTGTTCTCATTCCCCAATTTTACGGCTTGACTTCACTCCAACCATAAACATCTCAACAACTATTTGTTATGATATGAGAATTCGAAAAGTGATATTAGTGATTATCACACGTCTATAGATATTTTATTGAAGAGAGAAATATACGTTGTTGCTACCTCCGAAATTAAAATAGATAACGAGGATAATCTGAGATTAATTGTTACTAACTTTATCATTATCAAATCCACTAGACTAAAATTTTTAAATTACTAGTTGATATGTGTGCAATGGACCGGTGTTTTTCTTTTAAACTTTAGCATGTGTTTAATTTATTATTTATTATTATTTAAATTTGCCTAAAAATTATAATTTAAGAATATATTTATATCTATCTATTTAATTATATAAATTGATAACATTCGATCTTTTTTAGAAGTTGAGGGAAAAGATTAAATTTTACTGATAGATTATGTATATATATAAAATATATATACATTAAATCTGCGATATGACAAATAAATAGATATTTTTCTATAATAATAATTTGATTTCAGATATGACATGCTAAAACGTGATATGCTGTGACAATTTTAATTCAGAAGTGATGAGGACTATCACCCTGTAAGTATCAGTTAAGTTATCATGGCCAAACCCAGAGGATAATAGCTTTTATGAAGAACTAAAACACATTGTAGGTTTTCAATTGTTTTTCTAGTGGTTGGATTCCATTAGAGAAACTTGCATCCTTCAAAGGAACTCGTGTTAATTTCATCGACCAAACAGACCAACCCGCAAACCTGGTACTTGTTACTCAGGTCAAATCCGAGGTTGTCATGTTGGGCAATATGAGAAAATGGATTCTCTAATAAAGAAGCGATAGGGCAAGGATGGACAAAGGAATGACTAAAGGAGAAAGGACAATACTCTAATACGAAGTTGGCACTTTTTGGTGATCTTCAAATCTGAAATTTAATTTCGCGAAACTTGGATGGGAGATGTAGGATTCAAACGGGAGATGTAGGATTCAAACGGCTTCCACATGCACATGAATCGCAACAAAGATTTCACTGGAAGCCATGACAGAATTTCCTTCACTAGTTCGTTAAACAGGATTAGGGGTCCCATGTCATTCGTGGCTGTGGCTTTGCCCTTCGTGTCGTGCCATGCCCATCACTGTTTTATAACCTAAAACAAAATGTTGTGGAAATAATATTATATAATTTATAAAATTGAGGGAACAAAAATATATTTGCACACCCAGTAAAAACACACATAGAAAAAAAAATATAGCTTTATAGATAATATGATGCGATGGAAAGGGAGATTAAATATTTTGAATAACTTATTGAAATATTCAATTTTAATAATATGCATTATAAAAAAAAATAGAGAATGAGAAGCTCATAAATATTAAGAAAATGAGAGTGAGTCTTTACATTGATACATGAATTTATTGTTAATTTCATTTACTTGATTGAACTATATGATCTAATATCATTGAGAATACGAGAGGAAAAAACTCTGAAAAACTATTAAGTGAACTTTACATAATATCCAACAAAAAATCTTAAAACATAAAGTTTATGAATTATTCTCACTTATATATTGTTCTATTTGTTCATTTCCATCTATCGAGACATCCAACTCACACTTGCATTCCAATAATTACTAGAGTATAGGAGTCATCCAACTCACACTTGCATTCCAATAATTACTAGAGTATAGGAGTTGGAAGTTTTATATTAGATAGAAATGAATAAGTTGACCAATATATCAATATATAAGTAATAAAAACTCACACACTTCATGATACCTAATGTTTAAAGGTTTTGAATTAGATATAGTATCAAGTTTACTTATGTAGTGGACTCGGGAATTATTAATGAAATTCTTTGCAATATTCTATACATTGTATGTCTAAAGATTTTTAAAAGATCAACTAAATAGAAATTATTTTAAATATAATTTTTAAAGTAATTATTTTTATTTTTATATAATTAAAGTTCATAGTAAATATATATTTTTAATATATAACTTATATTATAATTAAAATTAATAATAAATAAATAATTTTAAATATATAAATCATATTTTAGATTTAGAATGAAAATTTTAAGTTATGATATAAAATTAGGGGAATTTACATAAAGTAAATCAAAATCTTTTACATTAGACCAAAACACCCATCTTACAAACAAATCGCACATACTTTGTCCATATACAAAAGGAAATCAGATCGAATTGCGAAAAATAAAAGAGTCTTCTACCTAGTCTTCAATTCTAGTTTGGTGCCCTGGTGTGGCATCCTTAGAGTTAAAGTAAAATGGATTAAACTGGTTGGAATGTGGACCCTAGTGCCAATAGGTGAGGACCCATAATGAATACGACGTGACTTATACCTTCTTGAAGTTCCATATAAAAATGATGGTGCTGTTTTACGTGTTGGTGGTAGTGGTGGGACTGTACTAGGAATTATTCCCCGCAATGTTGAATTAATCCGTTTCCATACACTTCTTGAAGAATAAGAATTAATCTATCCAGAGAACACCTAAAACAAATTACAAGGCTACTATCAACACACTATGATACTCCAGTACTACCTAACTACCAACCAAAGTAAGCACCGAAAATCAGAACTCAATGCATGTCAATATATATGAACAACTTTTATAGCAAAATGTAATTTTTTTTTTTTCATATATGCTCAAATTGTTAGAAATAATAATTAGAAAATAAATGGTTGTAAAAAAAGTAATTATGGACAATTACTCTACATTAAGGAGTTATTTTGGGTTAGGAGGCATTACTATTTTTTTATGGTTATTTAGTGTGTTAATGTTATAAGTTATTCTATTTATACTCTATTATAAATAGAATATTAACCTATGTATTTTTCTCCTCTAGTTTTTCAACAAAGTGATATCAGAGCTTAGGCTCTGGTAAGTTGAGAGATTCAGTTTGAGTTGAGAGATGACGAGTGATAACATGAGTTTGTTTCAATTCCCTCGTCTTACCAATGAAAATTATAACAATTGGTGTCGTCGCATGAAAGTCTTGCTAGGTTCCCAAGATGCCTGGGAGGTAGTGGAGAAAGGTTATACTCTCCCTGAAGATGAGACTATATTGTCACAACATGAGAAGGAGATTTTAGTAAAGACGAAAAGGAAGGATCAACAAGCACTTACCCTCATCTATCAAAGTTTAGATGAAGCTATGTTTGAGATGGTGTCAAATGCATCCACCTCCAAAGAAGCTTGGGAGATCTTGAAAACTTCTCTTGAAGGTGTTGATAGGTGAAGAAGGTGCTCTTACAAACTCTACGAGGAGTGTTTGAATTCTTGCGTATGAAGGAGTCTGAATCAATTTCAGATTTTGGCAATAGGGTGATGACAGTAGTGAATCAAATGAAGCATTACGAAGAGAATATGGAAAATATTCGTGTGATTGAAAAAATTCTTCGTTCTTTAACCATAAAATTTGATTTTGTGGTTTGTGCAATTGAAGAGTCAAAGGATTTAGAATCGATGACAGTGGACCAATTGATGGGTTCACTTCAAGCATACGAAGAAAGATTCATGAGAAGATATGAGGAGCCTTTGGAGCAAGTCCTAAATGCCAAAGCTTCTTTGAAAGAAAATGGAGGAGGAAAATATCAAAGAGGACGTGGATGTGGACGTAGCCAAAGAAGAGGAGGACGAGGTAGAAAAGGAGATCATGACAACTTTGATAATACTGAAAGCAGTGATCAATCCACCAAAGGTCGTGGAAGAGAAAGAGGTAGAGGCAATTTTGGTAAAACAAAATGAAAGGAGGTATAATAAATCTAATGTTGAATGTTATAATTGCCATAAATATGGTCATTTTTCTTGGGAGTGTAGAACCAATGTTGAAGAAAAGGCAAATCTTGTTGGTGAAAAAGAAGAAGATGAAGAGCCAACACTATTGCTAGCACTTAATGAAGATAGTGATGATAAGAGCCTATGATATCTTGACAATGGAGCGAGTAATCACATGTGTGGTTACAAGGAGAAATTCTTGGAGCTTGAAGAGAAAGTGAGGGGAAATGTTTCCTTTGGTGATTCCTCCAAGGTGGTAATGGAAGTGTTTTCACCTGAAAATGAAACAACCGTAGAAGAAAAAGAAAGGGACCACTTTGCCCATGATGTTGAAACTGACATGAAAGAGCATCGTTTGAGTTCTTCTGAAAGAACTATGTCTGACTCAGGTTCCATGCTTGAACTAGAGAGGGTGAAAAGGGAGATGAAAATGATGGAAGCTGCACTACAAGGTGTTGCAAGACAAACTCAGGCTAAAGCTAATGATATTACAAAATTGATGAATGAAAATGAACAATTAAAAGCTGTGATTGAGGATTTCAAGAGAAAATCCAATGAGGCAGAAGTTGAGTCTTTGCGAGAGGAATACCATTAGAGAGTTGCAACTCTTGAGAGAAAGGTTTATGCTCTCACAAAGGAAAGGGATACACTTTGCCGAGAGCAGAGTAAAAAAGGTGATGAAGCTGCTCTCTTGAAAGAAAAGGATGTAATAATTAATCAAGTTATGACAGAAGGTGAAGAGCTTTCCAAAAAGCAGGCTGCTCTAGAATCCACAATGAGGAAACAAAGGGCTCAGATTAGAGATCTTGAGGAGGATAAAGAGAAAGGAGTGCCTGCATTTTGGCTTACTGCAATGAAAAGTAATGAAGTGTTAGCTGAGGAGATTTCAGAACGTGATGAAGGTGCTCTCAAGTTTCTCAAAGATATCAAGTGGAGCAGGATAGAAAACCCTAAGGGATTCAAGCTTGATTTTTTCTTTGATTGCAATCCTTATTTTACCAATAACAAAAACATATCATATGATTGATGAGGATGAGCCAATATTAGAGAAAGCAATTGGGACTGAAATTCAATGGCACACAGGAAAATGCTTGACACAGAAGATTCTTAAGAAAAAGTCGAAGAAGGGTTCAAAGAATGCTAAACCAATTACCAAAATTGAAAGTTGTGAAAGTTTCTTCAATTTTTTCAATCCACCACAAGTTCCAGAAAATGATGAAGACATTGATGAAGATGCGGCTCAGGAACTTCAGAATCAGATGGAACAAGACTATGACATTGGGTCAACAATAAGAGACAAGATTATTCCCCATGCTGTGTCATGGTTTACTGGGGAGGCAATTGAGGCAGATGAATTTGGAGAACTAGAGGATGATGATGATGAAGAAGAGGATAATGTTGAAGATTTTAGAAGATTGAGAGCAAGACTTAGTGGTCAGAATTTTCTAATTACGAAGAGATGTTAGAAATAATAATAGAAAATAAATGGTTGTACAAAGAGTAATTATGGACAATTACTCTACGTTAAGGAGTTATTTTGTGTTAGGAGGCATACTGTTTTTTTTTATGGTTATTTAGTGTGTTAATGTTATAAATTACTCTATTTATACTCTATTATAAATAGGGTATCAACCTATGGAATTGATACACACAAAAATAAAGTATTTTTCTCTTCTAGTTTTCCAACACAAATGGCTAGTGATTAACATAGGCTCTCCTATGTACAAATTAACTTACACGCATATACCCAATCACAACAATCCTTCAGCAATCTGTAGTTAAATTCAGTACACAAAGCACATATTATTACTAGAACGTGATAATTAATTATGCTAATAAAATCATTTACAATAATCACAATAATTTAAAATCAAATTCAAATCTCAGTTATTCGAGAAAATTTGTTCAAGAATATTGAAATACATGCTTCATAGTTCATACTATTGTGAATATCCAACTAAAACAAGATTACATATCAGTGAATAACTATAAAGCACTAGCTCTGTAATGAATATACTAAATTTGTAATTGAAAAATAAAAATTGAAGGACTGAGGAATGGGGGGCAGCTAAGGGTAACAATTGTTACAGCGAAACAAATATGATTATAGAAGAGGGGTATTGGGGGAAGGGTTCTGATCCTAATGATGCGTGTGGTGGAAAATGTGCTTGATGATTTGAAAGGCAGAGGTTTGAATGTTCAAATGCTTAACATCAGACAGCTCTCAGATTGTAGAAAAGAGGGCCATCCATCTATCTACAGGAAGCAGTGGGATCCTCTAACCTAAAAACTGATAGCAAACCCAAATGGTTATGCAGATTGCACCATTGGTGTCTCTCTGGAGTGCCTGCTGTATGGAATGAGCTCCTTTTATGCCTATATTTTCCATCAATAACATATGTTTCACATGGAAAGGTTGCAAAATAGTATTGTGGTCAAATGACGCCTTTATTCTATCTTTTCAGGCTATTTAATGATTTTTACATTCAATCATACTGTAAAACACACACTTTTGTTTTTCCTTTAACCTGCTTAAGCAACGCCACTAATATCCAAAAACATTCCTACGCCTAACACGGTTCATTTCAGCGTATAAATATCAATAGCAAGGTGCGGAAGACAACATTGATTATCTACAGAAAAAATATAATTATCTCAAGTTCATGCTCATCAAAATGACATGTTTTAGAATTTTAAAAGGCATAAGTTGCAAATATGTAAAAAAAACAATTAATGTTTGAAAAATGAAAACGTGTTTATATGGAATCTGACAATATGATTAGCAGAATCTCTTTGAATTCTCTTTCTTAGAGTGTTCCTTGCCTCCTACTCATAGCTGTCAATGTTAGCATATGAATCATTGCATTGCAAAGAAATCAGGAAGCTGTTGGCATATGAATCATTGCATTGCAAAGAAATCAGGAAGATGAATAACAACGTGATTGTGATAGAAAAAACCACTAAAGAAAATGATTAGGAAGACTTTGACAATAAGGCAGACCACGATGACGTTCACAATGCAGAGGAATCTTTTGAGCAAGAAGCTGGTTGAAAAAACTGCACAATGTAGCCACTTATATTATGTTTGTATGCATTTGGATTGGTAAGCTAAATATTTGTGTTTAGTTTTTCGTTTATTCTTCTTTATAACCTAGTATTGAGTATTTACTCCTCATTCATAACAAACTTACTCTTACATATGTTCTTTTTTGTTCTTAATGTACCAATGCTTCAACAATATAGCGCATATAACATGAGTTAAATTTAGATGAGATAATGAACTTAAAAAAAGGAGCCGTTTCCTTTTTAAATATACACTAGATGTGTCAATTAGGGTCAGTCTTGGTCCTAGTCCACAATGACTTAAAAAAACTCATTTGTAAAAAAGCCTGCAAGGCTAAAAAAATCTTATGGACTAGAACTAGCCATAGCCCAACTTTTAAAAAAATATATTTCATTATTTAAAAGTTAACCTAACTGATTATGGGTTAGTTCATTCTATTAACTAACTAACTTGCTTCTATTTTTTATAAATAATTAAGTGAAATGTTTTTCTAAATAAAATTAAATTATCAACATTTTAAATAAATTTTGAAGCATTCCAAATTCATACAAGTAAAACTAAAAACATGAAAAAATCCATTCAAACCGTGATCGTTGAATTAAATAGTAATGTCTCTTTATTTAAAGGAAATATTGATAAAAACTAAAATAATTGAAGCAAAAATATTTTTGTATTTCATTTGCATGTGTTCATCATTAGATGACTATATATTTATATACATCAAGAATAAGATAAGATAACAAACTAATAATAAAATAAAAGATAATATAATAAGATAAAATACTAATAACAAAATAAAAGATAACATGATAACATAATAACAAATTATTCTTATGTGATAACCAGATAATATGATGGCTAAATAATAATATGATATTCAAATATTTAAATATCAATTATCATCTTAATCTAAATATATCAAGATAACAAATTTGATCTTTAAATATTTGAATATTAGTTACTGCATATCATTATTTTGATCTAAAGTTATCAAATGTAACAAATTAATTCCTATAATATCATTACTCTCCCTCAAGTTGTCATGTGACTATTTTGAAAAACCAACATGACCATTTACTCTTGAAATTGTCAAGTGTCAAGTACCTTTATTATTAGAATATTTGTTGATTGTTGCTTAGTTGGAACATAAGAACTAATTATATGACCTAGTTGCAAGTGCTCATGAGCAAAGTGACTATCCACTTCAATATGTTTTGTTCTTTTGTGGAAGACTGGATTGGCAACCAGGTGAAGTGCAACTTGATTATCACAACAAAGAACAGTAAAACTCTTACATAGAACTTGTAAGGACAAGAACAAATTGCAAAGGCAAACAACTTCAATGGTTACATGTGCCACAAAATGATATTCTACATGTAAGATGACTTGATTAATGTATATAAATAGGCGACAATTCTCAACTTACAAGTCATTTTTTAGGATTCAGTTAGGTTTAAACCAACTTTTTAAAGATGGTATCAATGCTTATTCTAGCAATTGTAGTTAAGTATATTGGGTTACTTGCTATTGTATCGGATTACCCATAAATGTCCAATCTTGCAAACTTTATACTCAAGATATCTAATCATCACCTCCTCGACATGAGAAAAATGTGTTGAAAATCTTACATCAATTAATGAAATGACCTAAATAGTATATATAAGTGAGGAACAATTCATACTTTACAAATCGATTTTATAAAATTGAATTAAATTTAAACTCATTTTCATAAGAAAATTTTTTGTTTACTTGAGAATAAATATGATAATGTCACATCATATTGTGTATAGGACAAAATGTTTTTTATAATAGATAATAAATAATAATTACAAGGAAAAAATAAACAAAAAATGAATAGAAATCCGTAGACAACTTTTTAATAATAATAATTAATCCTCCTAACAAGAGAAAAGACGCAGAGATTATGTATATAGTTTATACCTTACCAAAAATAAAAAAGGAATGTATCAAGGTATTTTCCTTCCCCAAAACCCATTCACGAAACACTTGTGAATTTTCATGATAAAATAATCACCATATAAAACGCATTTATTACCTCATTAAACTTAAATGCAGTTAATTAATTTTTGAATTTCACACGTATGTATACAGTAAAGCGTCTTCTTGTTTCTGGTAAAAAATAACTCAACTCTCCACTATACACCACATTCAATTCTCTTATGTTTATAAACCCCGTCACCAATTTTCTCACTCGAGAATTTTTCCGGAAAATTTCAGCCTCTTCTATTTCGCAGCCAAGAACAAAAATACAAAGAATTTCTCTCTAGTTCTTGCCTGATTCGATTCAAAAGAGAGAAAAGAAAAGAAAAGAAAAGTTGATCGAAATGCTTAAAAGTTTTTTGAACTGCAAGTTGGTCGACGTGGTATAATGTGTTATCATGTCAATAATTAATTACATTTTTTTCTTTACAAAATTCGAACTATTAAAAATTAAGAATTCTTGTAATGGTACAACCATTAACAAAAGCAAATAAATGATGATCTAAATTCACAGCAAAACTAGGGCACTACAAAAATCATCCACAAATTCTATCGGTCATTTAATTATCAACGCACAAAAAGGAAAAATATTAAAAATAAAAATACCACTAAAACAACAAATGGTAGCAGAAAAACGCCCAGGATCGCGTAGGTGAAACTAAGCTTTGAACGTGATCCTTAAAATCCAAAGTATGTTATTAAAAAATTTTCTACGTTTTGCTGTATTATCTCTCCCACGGTAAAAAACACTGTTCGCAAACGCTATTGATGACGATACATGTAGTGTGAATCACGAGGACACGGTTATTCTCAAACATGCACAGTGGTATCCACTGCGCACGTTCCGATTAATAACAACGTTTCTCGGTTTAAGCATCCATTGAGCACGTTCCGATTAATAAAACATGAAAGAGAAAAATTGGTGAATTTCCATTCAACGACATTTCAATTGAATAAAAAAATAAATAAATAAACTAACTAACTTAACTAAACTCAACTAACTCATACATCTACCTAACATAACTAACTAATGGACTAAACTTAACTACCTAACACAACTAATTAACATCTCCCAAGATGATAAATGGTATTAGCACAATTATCTTAAATTTCAAATAATAAGAGAAAAATGCAGAAAAAAAGTTATAATTTCTTTTTATAGCATCTAAAGGAGAGAAAAGTAAAGGACAAGAAGAAGAAGAAAAAATATAATGATAAACTACGATTTTTTCTAAGATAAAAAATAATAATCCACACATTCAAGAACCAAAAGAAAAGGTTGGTTTCTTAAGAGGAATTGTTATGATCAATAGAGACAATGTTTTGAAATTATAAATCAATTTTAAAATCGTGAGCAATTTTTGTAACATTATTTTTTTTGTCACATTTGCCATGATTTCTTATAAAGCATGGAGAAAACTCTTGAAATAAGAGTAAAGAGTATTGAATTCTTTAAGACTAAGAATGTGATACATGGTTAAGAGATAAAATAAAATAAAATAAAATTTATTTTCTTTCAAATACAAGATTATGTATTATTCTCTTTCACTTCAAATTCTTACATTTCTTGATGTTTCTCTTATTCAATCTTCATCCAATCAATAATTTCAAATTTTCATCCACTATTGTTTTAGATACAACAGTTTCTATTTTTATTATTGTCTCATTTTCTTTGACAATGGAACTCTCTATATTGGAGAGCTTTAACTCTCTATATTGGAGAGCTTTAATATCATATCAAAATTTTAATAGGTGATACAATTAATACACATTTGATGTGACCACACATCTTAAAATTCAAAGAATAGGGGAGAAGTTTTATGAAAGATTTATAAAAGATTTATTGAGTTAATTAATATAAAAAGATGAAAATATAAGAAATATTACATTTATTTGTAAAAATACAATACAAGTTAACTAATCTCAACTAACTATCGAACAAATTAAACTAAACTAACTAACCATTTGTAATAGTGTGATCGTGTATGACTTCGGCTTTAGTATCAGGTCACATGAAACAAAATTGATTTTTGTACACCTAAATATCTATTTGACACCTTATAAAAAGATAGATAAAAAAATATAAGTTTAGTAGGTAATATGATATGAAAAAAAATTGGTAACACCATTTCCAATCATGTGCACGGCCAAACAGGGAAGAAAGTAAGGGAAAAATCATATTAACGAAGAATTTGGAAAAAAAATTTTGGAGTGTGCAGATATCATTTCCCAATGACAAATCTTCATCACCAACAATGGGAATTAAAATAGATAATGGGGAGAATATTGGAAATTACTATTTGGCGAACTATAAAGGAGTTTTAAAGATTTAGTTTTAGTAATTATTTCTCTTTTGGTTTTATTTATCATAATTTTAAAAACATTTAAGTTAAATTAAAATATATGTATAAGTTTTAAAAACATATGAATTTCTGCATAGAGTAAATGTCTAAATATTTTTATACAGTTAACTAAATAGAAATTATTTTCAGAATAAATTTTAAAATAATTATTTTTATATAATTAAAATTCATAATACAAAATATTTTTAAGATATAAATATTTATAATTAAATTTCAGAATAGATAAAAAAATTTCAATATATAAATTATATTTTAGATTTATAATAAAAATTTAAATTATTATATAAAAATATTTTTTAACAGATATTTATAACTAAAAAATTATTAAAATTAAATTTAAAAATAAATAATTTAAAAATCAAGTATACATTCTAATTCATCTCAATACCTCTCTTACAGAGGCTACAGTATGTATTTATTATTTAAATGTGTCTAAAAATTATAATTTAACAATATCTATTTCTATCTATTTATATATAATTGATAACATTGAATTTAAAAATATTATGGAAAATAGTATAAATTTACAGATTAAATTAAGTATATACAAAGATATATTCATTAAATCTGAGATACGACAAATAAATAGATATTATTGTTTAGTATTTGATTTCGGATATACAGGTTAAAAAGTGATATTCTGTCTTAATTTTAATTTAAAAAGATTATCTTTTCCTTTACAGTTTACATGCCACATAAAATAAATCATAAAAAAATGTTTCCTAGACTAGAAAGTTAATTATGGATTATTATATAGAACATCCCAAAAATTTATAAGTAAATTATTAATAATAGCAAGCACTAACATGGAAATATCAATTCAACTTGAATTTATGAATATTTATTTGATTTTTTTTCAACTTGAGAATAAGATTGAGTTGGAATTTTGCTCAATTCAAAAAAAAATAAAGATGTAACTAATTGTCCCGTCCTCTCCTAAAATATATATATATAATATTTATACTTTATTTTTTATAATTATTAAAATATAAATAAATTATTGTAATAGTTGATAATTAAAATAATAATAATAATTAAGTAACAAAGATAAAACTATATATTTAACTAAATAATAATTTTAAGTTATTTATTATTTATTATTTTTATATATTATTTAAATTAAAATAAAATTATTAAGTTAATATATTATTTATTTAGAATTATATAAGTAAAATAAATTATAAAAAAATTATCGGATGAATTTCCTAGAAGTTTCTTCAGTAAAACTCGAAAGAGTTAAGATTGAATTTCTTTTTTCTTTTATTTTTTTTTTGTGGATATCTTTAAAAACTCATCCCGGTCGCTGCTCCGCTTTTTGCCGCGACTGGGACGGGCCATTGGCAAGCATATGTGTGATAACCAAAGTTTTATTTTATTTATATTCTCTAATTATATTATTTTAAAAATACTTTAGTGATTCTAAACCCTAATTTCTTGTTTCTTTCTCCAGCCTGTTTGACGTACTCATCATCGAAATTCTGTCATGACTTCAAATGAAACTTTGGTGCGATTCATGTCTGCGAGCATGTGGTTTCAATTATTCATCTCCGATCCAAGTTTGGTGAAACTCCACCTTCTAAGAGCACCCAAGACCCCAATTTCCTGTTACTTTATCCTTGCTTGTCCTGTCCATTCTTTATCAGAGAATCCACTCTCCCCCACTGCCACCGATTGTCTCAGCCTCAATCACAAGTACTTATTGTTGCAACCTGCAACAGTTTGGTCTGTTTGGTCAAACTGTTTGGTCTGTTTGACCGTTGCTGAAATAAGCGTCATGCAATATTAGGGTTTGGCTATGATAATCTTACCTATAGCTACAAGATTCTACTCTCAATTGTGATGACAGTTTGATGGAATCCTCTGTAAATAATAATTTAGAAAATAAATAGACTTTAAGATAAAGAGTTGTCCGTTATTCTATTAAGAGATAATTACTCCTCTGTAGACAATTACTCCATATTAAAAAGTAGTTATGAAGAATTACTCAAACCACTACCCTCACTACTATGTATCACCATGATTCAGATGTTTCATTTGAAAAATTGGTTATTGTTTTGCTTGATCTTGGAAATGAGACTTACGCACAATTCTTGCTGCCTCACTAGTTGACTGAGCCTGAAAGTCGAACTTTCACCCAAAGTGCATCGTGTTTACACACACAAATCTGCCACCATGAGACAAACTCTGCCACATGTCGCAACCCTATTTACTCATCAACCTTGCCATTAAAATTTGAAAATCTGTGGCTGTGTTATCACCACATTCGCATGTCACGCATTCACATTTTACAGAGAGAAAATCTTAGCATAAAACACTAATTATAAAAAAAGCAAACTGAACTAAATGATACAGAGAAAATAAATAAATAAAAAAGAAGCCTCAAGACCCAGAAGAAAACAAACACAGCGTTCACAAGCACGCACCTATTGTGTTGATGAAAAGAATTATGTGATGTGAGGAACATGAAAAACAGGAACTTCGCCTTATGATTAAGCTTGTTGTGTAGAGAATGGGAAAGAAGAAGAAAAAAAAAAAGGTTGGCCAAGCACGCATTGTGGAGCCAGTCATCCAATAAATTTGTTTGTTGAATGGTAAGGAAATAATGTAGTAGGAGTAGGGAAGCGTGTTGGACCTAGCAGAACAAGTTTCAGTATTCAGAGTCAAAATTTATGATAGCTTAAAATCACCACCACCAAAATAATAATGGGAGGTAGTTTTAGTAAATTTAGGATCAAATTACAAAAATATAGAAGATCAGGGATTAATTATAATTTTTTTTAGTTTAGGGATCTAATTAAAAACTCTCAATAAACTGAGTAACTCTACTTATATATTAAACCTATAGTTATTTTTTATAAAAAAAATTGACTGAATTTAATTTTTGTTGTGCATGAGAAAAACTATTTTTTTGGTGTATTTTAGAAATATATAACAGAAAGAAATTAATTTATGATCTTCTTGTGTTAATTAACAACGCAATGGAAACAATTCTCTATTGTATTGTTATTTTTTTTTAATTTGTGTTTAATGGTTATTTTTTATTATTTAATTTAATAATTTTTATAAGTTAAATAATTCATTAAACAAATATTATTTAATTTAGTTAATTTTTATATTAATTTTTATTTATTTTAAATAAATTTAATAATTAAATAACTTGATAATAAAATATGAGACAAAAATATTTGACAAATCAAAATAAATCAATAATAAACATAAGATGAAATAATAGAAAATAATGAAATAGAAATATTAAAAAAATCAACATGCAAAATAATACAAATAAATCAAAATGATAACATCAAAATATCAATAGTTGTCTTCTCTTCCTCTTAGATGTGCATCCTTTAATTTTTATTTAAAGGACTAAATAACTTGTTGGTTTTTATAATGTATGTTTTTTTTCTTGTTTTAGTCTCTATAATTTTATTTTATTTTTATAATTCCTAAAGTTACTGTTTTATAGTTCTTATAAAATTGTAAATATTTTATATAATTTATTTTATATTAAAATATATTCATTTTAATTTTTTTCTCAGGAAATATCAAGTTTGTTTTCTATTATCTATCAGTCACATCGTTGTTTAACAAAAACGGATACTAGAATGAAACAATTTTTTATAAGGAGTAGGACATGAAAATTTTAATAAAGACAAAAGAAAAATAACCAACGAAAGGTTGTTAATACAAATGACATTTGTTTTCTTTAACTAATTAAAGATTTAAAGATTGAGATTGAGGTTTGATTTTTGAGCATGGAATCAAATTAAAGATATTATTTTATTCTGAAAAGGATCGTTCCAAAAAGTTTTGTTTATATATAAAAAAATGGCTTACATATTATCTTTTAAGTATAAGCAAATTTCAATAAATTTGCCTCATCTAAAGAAATTATATCAAATTTAAAGTTTTAATTTAATAAAATATTTGTTAATTATTAAGTAAAATTAAAATAATTAAATGATATTTAATTATTTTTTTAATTAGTATAAATATTTCTTTTTTATATGAGATGGAAAAGAGTAAATTTTACTTTGGTATGAACAACTTTACTGCACTTTGGTTAAATGGTCATTTATCTTCTACTTTTACAAAATTTTTGTGCGATGTAAATAGTTACTTTCTATATATATATATATATCACGGTGGTGGATCTCAATTAATTTTAAGAAAATTATTTTAAAATATTTTTATTTATTATATGTTATATTTTTAATTATTTTTTATTTTTATATAATTCTTTTGTTTTAAAAAATATTTATTATTAAATAAAATTGATATAATTAAATAATATTTAAGTAACTTCCTTAATCATTCTTTTTATATGATACAGGAGGAGGGAGAGAGTACATTGCTAAAAAATTTTCTATTGGACGAAATTAATGCAATCTTACCCCACCAGAAAAATTAAAATTTTGTAATGGTCTTAACATCAATATCACATAAAGGTATTAGGAGCAGAGACCAAAACACACTAATTTTATTTGTTGAAAATCTAAAAATTGTAATTTTTTTACTTATAAGGTCCAACCAATAAAATTTAGATAAATATAAAAATAAATGAATAATCAAACTTTTAATTAATTATTTTATTTTTAATTAATTTTGTACAATCGAATTCAAACATAGTAATAAAAGTACAACATCAAATATCATGGAATATTAGGTGAGGGGAAATGTAACGAAGTAATGATGTAATAACATAGTAGATATAAATTTTCCTAATTTGTAAAATAAGAATGACAGCAATAATGAAAAAAATCATACAAAAATTTTTTAATGTGAATAAAATCTCTCAAGCTGAGAGAGATAAAAATCATGAGTCATTGAGACCAAAAAAAATTAATCCACCATGATCAAATAGGAGTACAAGAGTATTCAATCAAGAGTACAAATTTGTGCATACAAGCAACCAACTTAATCAAGTAACAAAACTTGTAAATTGAGAGCAAGAGATGAGAAACAAGAAAATAAAGAACTTACAAAATTGTGCTATTATACGAGCACAATGTCTCACACCACAAACCTTCAAATTAAGATCCAAACAATCAAGTTGAAGAACTATGTGTTGAACTTACTATCAAATTTCTAGCTAGATCCAACAGTTAACGAAGATATTATGATTTTAACGTTATGTTAATCTATGCAGAGATAAGAGTAGAATTCTTTCTTTTTTTCTTTTTCTCTTTTTTTTTTTGACTGTGAAAATCTTCTCTCTCTCAATCTCTTTTGTTTTTGTGTGTCTTTTATGTTCAATCTGATGCTTTCTTCAACATTGAGGTTTTGTCCATATAATTAGGAGTCCAAAAATAACACCAACATTAGGTTCATCCAAATCTACCACATTCATTCCATCCAAACTAAAAATATCATATTAAACTTATCATATTGAATTGGTTTAAAATAGATAAATTTAAAGTATAAGATTAAATATAATTTATAAATTCCTCACCCTACTTAATCTAAATATATTAAAATATAAAAAATTTTAATATTTAATTATTTTTTAAAATTATTATTATTATTATTGTATTTTTTATTTTATACTCTTTTAAATATTAATCCGATGATCCAACCTAGATCGAATTAAATTAATAGTTATAGAATAATATATCCATGTTGCTTATTTTTCGGTTCGACTTAACTAACAAAAGAAAATATAAGTAAAAAGATAAATAAATTCTTAAAACGAAATAAACACATCATCCGGATTAGGAAAAAATAAAAAAGAGCCAGGGGATTGATAATTGAAATGTTGCAAGAAGCAAGACCAAATAGAAAAGGAGGCCTTCGCGATGAAGAAAGCTTCTGGCGCATTGCCACCAGGAAACAAACTCCGCCACGGGTAGCAACCTAGTTACTCATCAGCCTTTGCCATTAGACTCTGAAAATGTGCCACGTCATCAACCCTATCTAAAACCGCCCATTCGCACTTCCCTGTTCAAATATAAATATAAATTGAACTTTCTACTTTTTCTTAAACAAGTCAAGCGTGACGTCCGTAATGACAATATACTACACTTCCCAAACAAACAGCCGCAACATAAGAAAATCCGAAACCCCTCTAAAACCCTCCTAACACAAATTGCAACTAAACACTTCACACAACAACAAGAAGGAACCAAACTACATGCTTTTTCAAAAGCAAAAGCGCATGAAGACTAATAACTACGTTTCTGGGTCAGTTACTCTCTTCTGTATTCACCTCAATATATCAAGCTATCTGTAGCTTCATGTCCTTGTTACTGTTGAATCATTTCCTACTCTTTTATTTGACCAAACTGTATTTGGTTCTTATTTTGTTTTGTTCATTTCATCTTTTTTTTTTTTTGTTTGGTGGACCTTATAATCATTTTGTGCTTGCTACACAAGTTGAGAACTGATGATGCTTTATTGAATTACAAAGTTAACCAAATATATTGTTTATTTTGTGGGAATAAGTGCAGGCAGAGGAAATCACGCAAGAGACGCAGTGGTGGAAGTGATTCTGTGGAAGACACTCTTGAAAAGTGGAAGGAATATAACAGGCAGCAACAACTTGGCATTAGAGAAAACGGGATGGAAGTGATTCACAAAGCTCCTGCAAAAGGCTCAAGAAAAGGGTGCATGAGAGGTAAAGGAGGGCCCCAGAACTCTGATTGCAAGTTCAGAGGTGTGAGGCAGAGGATTTGGGGTAAATGGGTTGCTGAGATTCGCGAACCTATCAATAGCAAGCTTGTGGGTGAGAAACCAAATAGGCTTTGGCTTGGTACTTTCTCCACTGCACTTGAAGCTGCTCTTGCTTATGATGAGGCAGCTAAGGCCATGTATGGTCCTTGTGCTCGTTTGAATTTCCCTGAGTCATCTATGAAGCCATTAGACTCTAATGGATCATTGTTGTTGTTGTCATCGTCGACCTTCAGTGGATGTAATAAGAAATCACCAAGTGCTTCTCCAGACACCTTGAATGGTGGTGATGTTGCACAAGCTGAGGAATTGGAGGGGAACCTTCATCGGTCTCATGAAGAGAAACCAAGGTTTTCTAAGGTTGGTGTCTTTGAGGAAACAGAAGAGAAACCGGTTTTTTGTTGTATGGCTGATGACTCAATAGAGGAGTTGAAAGATATGACAATTGGCTTTGAAGAATGTAAGGCTAAAGCTCTTAAGAATGTTAAGTCTGAAGCAGCTGGAGAAAGTGAAGGAGTTGAGAGAGAATTAGAGGAGGTTGTGAAAATATCTGGCATAAGTGAAGAGAGTAATCACTTGCAGATGAATACAAGGGGTAACTATTGTAGCTCTTCTGATGCTATTGAACATGAGATTCTGGTAAAGAGTGAAGAAACAAGAGGAGAATCAGTTGAAGCTTTGAAATCTACTGAGTTAAGCTGCAGCAACCATTGCCTTGGATATATGCATAATATGTTGCCAGATAGCAATTCAAGACCAAATTATGAGCAATTTAATAACACACAAACTGAGGCTTCTATTGCAAAGAAACATACTGAGGAAGTAATTTCTGAAATCCTGGGACTATGTCACAGCAAGTGCTTGCAGATTAGTCATTCTCAGTTACCAAATGAGCAATATAGAAGTGAACACTTTGATGAGATGAAAACTAAGCTTAAGGGTTTGGAGTGCAAGCCGAGAGCAAATTCTATTAATTACAAGAATCAGGCACCCATAGTTGGGGATTCCAATCACCCTTCTATGCAGGGAATTCATCTGTTTGGAGGTGGCACTGTTGGACCTATTGAAAGTATGTCCCAAGTTGAGGCTTTGAACAACATCAATGCAAACAGAAATTCACTACCTTCTGGCCATAGTAGGAAGTTGAGTGATCTTCCTCAACATTTACACAAAATTGGTGGTTACTTTCCTGAGCATTGGAATAGTATGCAGTTTGCAGACTTGGAAGTGGGTTATGATTATAGTTTCTTACGTCCTGATTATGATTTTGGCTTAGTGGAAGAGCAGAAGTTACTTGATATATGCTTTCCTCATGTAGGATCTTAGTATTCCTAAATTATTACTATGTTTGTTTTTCGCTTTGGTGGGGTTATTTATAGCATGTTTTTTCCCCACCTTGGTGATTCAATAAGGCTATGTTCCCGTTCATTATAGAGACTTTGTAGCAAGAATTATGTATGAAGTTATAAATATTAATGTTGTACTATGATGATTACACCATTCCGAATGTTCATAATATGCAATCGTAAATCGTATAATCTTGAACTGAATTCCCATATACATTTTACTTGCCACTTGCCTTAAAGTTATCACTAATATTTGATATCTTAAAGTGCATTTTTTTTATATTTAAATTTTTTTAAGTACAAAATGCTCATTTTTATTTTACTGCAAACACTATTTTTTATCTAGATAGTGAGACTAATGTTTTGTTCTCAAGTTACATATTATTAAAATAAAAAAAGAATGTGTCCCTTTTCTTTCCTTTAACACATATATATACAAGATTATCATGTCATTTGACAAAGGTACATAGACATGTCAGAGGCCAAAATGGTATGTCAAGACCTACATTCTAACATGTCAGATGCAATCCGCCCCTAGCTCAGGGAGGTACGAGCCGTTGCACAACTGCTCACGTGTGAGCACTTGGTCGTCAAGGCCGATCAGTTTACGGCCCCTCGAGCTTTAACCATAGGAAATAAGCTTAACCCCTCCTCCCGACGTGTGGCCATAAGGTATTGCTCCAGGTCACTACTCATGAGTCGATCAGGCAATTGCTCCCAAGATCGAGGAATTGACTCGGCTAGTTTGGACAGGTCTTCCCTCATTCGGTAGTACTTTGTTGTCCAAGCAGCCTGTTCACAGTGTAGTCTCTGTGGCGTTTGGTTCTTCGCACCTAGTCTTAGACGCGCGTGCACGTCCCTTCCTCTTCTGCGCTTTAGTTGTCAATCACTCCTTGTCATTTCACCTGCCATCCGTTAGACGTGATTGTTAGGTTCCTGTTTGCACTGTCTTATCTGCTAAGTGTCTCTTCAATTCGCAACACTTGAAACCCCTAGTCTCTCTTGTACACTCCGCGAGCTCCTCAATTCATCACCACAACTTCCTACTTTCTAGTGTTTTTGTTTACCCATCTTCTTCAACCTCCAACACTTCCTTCCATTTCTCAATGGCAAGACGAGGTAAGTTTTCTATTCTTCGATTCTCTGTGTGGTACTGTTTTTAGGGCTTTCTCACCTAGGAGAAACCTTTTCTTTTTGGCTTGGGTCCTTTATCTGACCTTTGCATACTTCATCGCAAGGAGCCCCTCCAATGGGTCATCTGATTCCTCCACTCTTGACAACGTGGTGGCCAACGGCTCCTAGGTCAGGGAAACCAACCTCCACGTGATGCTACTCCTGAAGCACGCGAGGAGTTTCCCTTTAGAGTCTAGTTTCGTGAAGCTAGGAAGTCTCCTTCATGGATTGACCCCGGCGTTGTGAAGGTTTTCTTCATTTATACCCACCCCAACTCTTTGGTGGGTGTGGCCAATGCCATCTACCGGCATGGCCCCTAGTCCATTGAGGTCCCGCCCTATCGTTCGTATGAATCTGTTTGCAAGTGGCTGGACAACGCTGCGGGTCCTTTCCTCTACTTCTATGACACTTTGCCTCTCAAGTTGGGCATCAAACTTCCTTTCACCTATTTTGAGCGATCAGTGCTTCACGTCCTAAACATTGTCCCCACCCAACTTCATCCGAACAGTTGGGCCTTCGTGCGAACCTTCAAGCTCCTGTGTGAAGATAT
The DNA here is from genome assembly GCA_025330945.1 of Mucuna pruriens. NCBI lineage: Eukaryota > Viridiplantae > Streptophyta > Magnoliopsida > Fabales > Fabaceae > Mucuna > Mucuna pruriens. The sequence goes on along the minus strand of JAENHJ010000525.1, from coordinate 4,487,594 downwards.
GGGGAGAGCACCCTCCTTGAGTGTCTTTTTCTAGTTCTTCTCTCTCCGCCAAGCGGAGAAAGTCAGTTGGACTTCTTTTAGCAGCCGGCCCAGGCAAAAGCTATTGAAGCCCTTCTGCGAAAGCTACAAATTTTTCAAACACCACTTTTTTGGCGTTACTCCTGGTAGCATTGGACCCAATCTTTTGATTGACAGCTTTGGGATCCTTTCTTCCCTCTTTACTAAACAAGCCAACCTGTTGTGTTGATCACAGTCGAGAGGGACAACTTAGAAGAATGGGAATAGGAGTTCATCAAAGAACTTAGCTACTTGCGTACCCTCTCCAGCGCCAAACTCATAAAGAACAAGGGTGACCGACCTGTCCCTTTGTTTGGTTTTCATTTTCATATGTCCTTCTAACCTGTGTTTTTTCTCAACATGTTATATTGCTCAAGCCTTAATGGCTTTGAAGAAGAAAGCCTCTTGCTCCCCTACTCCTATTAAGGTGGAGGCAGCCGTCGCTGTGGAACCTTTGGCTATTGCTCGGCCTGAGTCGCCGCGTCCGATCAAGGAAGCTTCACAAGCACCCCCACCCCACCCACTATTATTCTTGACACGCCTGACGGTTCCCAACCAAAGCTAACACCAACCCTAGTGATTTTGTTAATAAGAGTGCAGTTGAGGTAGGGGCCTTAGATGATTAATAGCGTCCCAGGAAGCGGATGGCTGCTGCTGATGTTGAGGGTGGTGTTGGCGGGTCTAAGGTGGATAGGCCTGTTAAGGTCAGCGGCACCGGCCTTCCTAATTTCAACAACTGGGATACAATTTTGGCGAGTCACCTTTCAAGCCCCTTAGTTTGGGCTCCTACTTACCCTATTGGCGAGGGGGTAGACCGGAACCTTGCAGATGTCTCTAACCACTATAAGGTCAAGTAGCTTGGAGTTTCTGGGGCATTCGGTACGCTGGGTATTCTTTGGTGTTGTCTCGTGCTACTAAGATGGAGTTGGGAATTTGGAAGCTCGTAATAAATTGTTGGCCAACAAGAATCAAAAGGCTCACGAAGCCCATGACAAGTTGTCGACAGCATATCTTAAGGCTAACGGCAAAATAAACAGCTACCAAGATGCCATTGCAAATTTGCAAGACCAACTTCAGCTGGCTGTGACGTAAACTAAAGATCTAATGCTAGCCCAATGGGAGTTTGGAAGGACTCACGACTATCTAAATGTTCAAGTGCATACTATGCAGCAAGAGAAAGAGGGGTTGGAGGCGGCCAAGCTATTATTTGAAGAAAAACTGCAATCAACAGAGTTGGCCTTGAGGCAACTCAAGGAAGAAAAGGAGGCTGAGGTGTCTCTGTTGAAGGAGGAGAATTTGGCTAAGGATCGCCTTATAAAGGCTAAAGATGATCCTTGGGCGAATAGGGCCTTGCTATTGTTGATCAATTTGAAGAAGGCTTTGCTCGTGCCTTAGAACAAATTGCTTTTCTCCATTCGACCGTGGACACCTCTGAAGTTGGCCCCTTTCAAAGAAATTGTTGATGGACAATTGATCTTAGCCCCTTCTCTCCCAGATTCTCCTATAGCTTAGTTATCAGTTTGATTGTATAGTTCATTTGCAAACTTTATTTGAATTGCTTTTGAATTTCGAAAGAATTTTGTTCGTGTTTATATGCTTGAATTAAATGTATCATGACAACTCTCCTTTTTTATTTTGCCTTGTAAATTTTTAATTTTACCATACCGTTCTCGTTTTTTACATGTTTTCTCATGTTAGGAGTTTATAAGGCTCCCCTTTCATTGACCGGATCAGGTGATATATATTCATAAGTTTTGTGTTGTGATGGATAAGCCTTGATTGCTTTGTCGCTTATAGATCTTTGAGCTTTTGCGTGCTATGGATGAGCCTTAATTGGTTGGCCGTTAATAGATCTTTATGTGCCATGGGCAAGCCTTGGTTGGCTTGTTGCTTACAAGTCTTTGAGTCTTCGAGTGTCATGGATAAGCCTTGATTGGTCGGCCGCTTATAGATCTTTAGGTGTCATGGACAAGCCTTAATTGGTTTGCCACTTATAGGTCTTTACATCTTCAAGTGCCATGGACAAGCCTTGATTGGCTTGCCGCTTATAAGTCTTTGAGTCTTCGAGTGCCATGGACAAGCCTATATTAGTCGGCCACTTATAGGTCTTTAGGTGCCATAGACAATCCTTGATTGGCTTGTTACTTATAGGTCTTTGCATCTTCTAGTGCCATGGACAAGCCTTGATTGGCCGGCCACTTATAGGTCTTTAGGTGCCATGGACAAGCCTTGATTGGCTTGCTGCTTATAGGTCTTTAGGTGCCATAAACAATCCTTGATTGGCTTGTCGCTTATAGGTCTTTGCATCTTCGAGTGCCATGGACAAGCCTTGATTGGCTTGTCGCTTATAGGTCTTTAAGTGTCATGGACAAGCCTTAATTGGCTTGCTGCTTATAGGTCTTTGAGTCTTCAAGTTCCATGGACAAGTCTTGATTTGATGGCTGCTTATAGGTCTTTAGGTGCCATGGACAAGCCTTGATTGACTTTCTGCTTATAGGTCTTTGGGTGCCATGGACAAGCCTTGATTGGCTTGTCGCTTGTAGGTCTTTGCATCTTCAATTGCCATGGACAAGCCTTGATTAGCCAGTCCCTTATAGGACTTTAGGTGTCATTGACAAGCCTTGATTGGCTTGTCGCTTATAGATCTTTAAGTCTTCGAAGGGGGTGTCATGGACCGACCGTCCTTAGGGCCCCTTTTGAATTTACAAAAATGTGTTATTGAAATTGCATTGCATTGATTTCAAGCCTTAGTACATAGGACTCATATTGACTTTTCAACTGTAATATAATCGGAGGTTGGCTATGTTCCATGTTCGTGGAATTCTCTTACCATCCAGCTGCTCCAAACGATATGCTCCCTTTCCGACGTTTTCTATTACCCTTGAATGGGCCCTCCCAATTTGGGGTCAATTTGTTGTTATTAGTGATTCGCGTGATCTTTCATAACACCAAATCTTGACACTTAAATTGTCAGGATGATAATTTTTTGTCTTGTCATTTGGCAGCCCTTACCTTTATCGCATACTTATTTATATGTGCCACTTCACGAGTCTCTTGCAACAAATCCAAGTTCGCCCTCAACTCCTCTTCGTTTGGCTTGGTTGATAAAGGGGCGATATGTGGGGATGGTTCTCCAATTTCTATCGGAATGACTGCCTCAGTGTCGAAGGTTAGGTGAAAAGGCGTCTCATTAGTGGCAAAATGGGGCGTAGTATGGTATAACTAGAGCACTTGTAGGAGCTCCTCAACTCATTTTCCTTTAGTTTATTCCAAACGTTTTCGCAATCCCCTTAGGATGACTGCTTGATTGGTGGTGCTCCACCAATGTGAACAACTGCTTGATTTTTAATTGTGCGCATAAATTCGTTGTTGATCGGGATGCGAACTATGTCCCATTGTCAAAGACTATTTCGGCCGGGAGACCAAATCGACAAATTATTTTCTTCCAATAAAAGCACTTGATCCTCTCTGTTGAGATAGTAGCTACCGACTCTGCTTCCACCCATTTAGTGAAATAATCCACCGCCACAATCAAGTACTTTATTTGTCTAGGTGCATTTGGAAAAGGGCCTAGATTATCCACACCTCACTTGTGGAATGGCCAAGGTGATGTGATAGAGTACAACTATTCTGGCGGTGCCTTATGTACTTCTACAAACCTCTGGCATTTGTCACATTTCTTCACATACTCCATGCAGTCATGTTTCAGTGTCGGCCAATAGTAACTTGCTTTGGCAATTTTTCTTGCCAGGGCTCGGCCACCTATGTGTGTCCCACATACACCTTTATGAACCTCTCGGATCACGTACTCGGATTCTTCTTCATCCATATACCTAAGTAACGGAAAAGAGAAGCCTCTTCGATACAATTGTTGACCCACGAGAGTGTACTTTGACGCTTCTTTGACCAATTTCTTAGCTTTAGCTACGTCGTCAGGGAGTCATTTTTCTTTCAAGTACTCCAAGAATGGGCTCATCGACGTTCTTTTCCCCCCTATGCAGCACACTTCCTGTTTCTGTATCATTGGCTTGCTTATGTTTTCCTGGATCACCAACCTTTGCTGACCCCTTTTCTGTGTACTAGCCAACTTCAACAACAAGTTAGTCCTTTCGTTTTGTTCTCAAGGCACATGGAGAAGTGTGAATTTTTCAAATGTTGCCACCATCTTTGTTGCTCTATCCCAATATTTGATCAGATGGTGGTCTATAGCTTGGTACTCCCTATTCACCTAGCTCGTTACCAACTTAGAATTGCTTTTCACTATTAGGATTCTTGCTTCTAACTCTTGGACTAGCTTCATCCCGGCCAGCAATGCTTCGTATTCAGCTTGACTATTGCTAGCCTTGAACTCGAAGTATAAAGATTGTTTGATCATGACTCCACCCGGGCCTTCGAGTATTACCTCTGCCCCACTTCCGACTTGGTTGAACACTTCGTCAACAGATAAAAACCATTCTCTTCCCTCATTAGCCAATTGTCCCCCAGGAGTTAACTCTGTGATAAAGTCAGCTAATGCTTGGGCTTTTATATGACCTCTTTTTTCAAAAGAGATGTTAAACTCAGACAATTGGATACTCCACGCCACCATTCTTCCAACTAAGTCTGGCTTTCATAGTACTTGCCAGATGGGTAAGTCTGTTCGGAAAATTATGTTGTACCCTTGAAAATAGGGGTGTAGTCTTCTCAAGGTGATTATGAGGGCGAGAGCCACCTTTTCAATTTTCTGGTACCTTCTTTCTACACCTTGGAGGACCTCACTTGTGAAATAGACTGGGTACTTTTTCCCCTTCTTCTCCTGGACTATTGTTGTGCTAAGAGCATCAGATGCAAATATGTATATTAAAAGAGGGATACTTGGAGTCAGCCGTGTGAGAATCGGAGGAGCTACCAACATTGCCTTTAACCTTAGGAAGGCCTCTTCAATTTCGGACATCTAAGCAAAATTTCCTCTTTTCTTGAGGGTATTGAAAATGGGTATGGCCATCTCCACCAACCAAGATGTGAAACAGGACAAAGTTGTGATTCTCCAGGCCAGTTGTTAGACCTCCCTCACGCTTTGTGAACTTCTCATGTTAATTATCGCTTGGCACTTTTCCGGGTTAGCTTCTATCCCCCTCTCAGTCAGCATAAAACTCAAGAATTTCCTGCTTGGACACCGAAGGAGCATTTTTCCGGGTTCAATTTAAGCTGGTGCTTCCTCAGAATTTTAAACACTCTCTCCAAGGTACTGTAACGCTTACTTGTCGTCGTGGATTTCACGACCATATCATCTACGTATACCTCCACATCAATGCCTATTATTTCCTTAAAGATTTTGTCCATTAGGCGCTAGTATGTCGCCCCTACATTTTTCAGCCTAAACGGCATCACCTTGTAACAAAAAGCCCTAGAGTCAGTGATAAAGGCGGTTTTGGCTTCATCTTGAGGGTGAATTCTTATCTGGTTATACTCAAAATACGTATCCATGAAGCTTAGCAAGGTGAAACCCAAAGCCTTGTCCACCAGTTGGTCTATATTAGGTAACAAGTAAGGGTTTTAGGGCAAGCCTTGTTTAAATCAGTGTAGTTCGTACACATCCCCCATTTGCCACTGGCTTTCTTCACTATGACTACATTGGCCAGCCATGTTAGATACTGCACCTCCTTGATCAACCCTGTCGCGAGCAACTTGTTCGTCTTTTCCCTGGTGGCCTTTCGTTTCTCCTCTCCCTGCTTCCGCTTCCTCTAGGCGATCGACTTGGATCCTGATGCTATCGAAAAGGCAATGGCACATGAAGTTTGGGTCGATGCTAGGTATGTCATTCGAGGTCCATGCAAACACATCATTGTTCTCTAAGAGGAAACGTGTGAGGCGGCTCTCCTCTTCCTTTTCCAATGTCATGTCGATTTTCGTCTTGTGAGCCACTAAGGGTCCTATCTGAACCTCCTTCAGATCTTCAACCAAGAGGGGCCTCTCATGCTCATTTTAGCATCTAGGATCTAGGTCCAAGTCTAAAACGTTGATGGCCAGGTTCGTCTCTTGGGAGGGTTGGGATCCTACCCTCAAGCTATCTTCATAGCATCAGCGGGCCACTCGAGTATCAGCCCACACACTACTCACCTCTTTTCCTACCGGGTATTTCATACATAAGTGCAACGTGGACACCATTGCTCCCAACTTATTTAGAGTTGGCCACCCCATGATTATGTTGTAAGATGCATCTACGTTCACTACCGTGTACAACACCGAGATGCTACACACGCAATTGCCTTCTCCAAACATGGTTTTTAGCTCTATGACTCCCTTTATTGGCACCTACTCGCCAACAAATCCATATAGCGTTCTTGAGCATTCCTCTAGGCTGGTTGACGGGAGCCCATACTTTTCATATGTCGACTAGTACGAGATATTGGTAGAACTCCCCTGGTCAATCAGGACCCTCTCTATTTTGTACTCTGTCGCTATCACCGGTACCACCATCGACTCATCCAACCGCGATGCCCGTACCTCATGTCTTTCTCGTCAAATGTGATAACCAAGAAAGGTGTAGCATCGGCCCCTACCTGCACGGTTAGCAATCACGTGTTCTCCTCCTCCTAGTCAAACTTACCCTAATAGTCATGGCACTTCTTCCTGTTATGGTAGCGATAGTGCTGCGTTGCTAGGTGTCGGTCCTCCGCCTCGATCTACTCCTCTCTCTTTGTCCCTCCTCTCTCCAAGTAACCTCCTGGCCAGTTCGACACTGCTCATCCTCCACTTCCCTTCCGCTTGTCCCTGGGTTCGCACGGTCCTCTCATTTCTTCACAAAACATAACGACCCAGGTGTCCTTCTTGGATCAGTCTTTCAATTTGAGCCTACAGAGTTCGACGCTCTTCTGTTAAATGGTCGTGTGCCCTATTGAACTCACACTAGTCACTCTGATTACTTCCCAGCATCCATCCTTTCACTTCGTTCAGGAACTCCAGCAAACGCGTGTGGCATATTTCACGCAGTATTTGCGTTCTCTTCTCTTTCAAGGGAGTAAAGTTTTGTGGATTGTCACGTGGCTGGGCTTGAGCCGAGTGCTTTGCTTCCCTTTTCTGTTGTCCCTCGGGGACTTCAGGTCTTGACTCTATTTGTCCGAAAGGTTGGCCTTCTGCTTCTAGCCAGTCGGCCTGGTCTTCCTCGGCCTCTATATGTTTCTCAACACGTGCCCTTATTTCCTCCATACTCAACGATCTCCTCAAAGCTAGGGCATCGCTGAACTGGCCAACTCTCAAACCTTCTGAAAGGCCTTAACAAAAAACTTCTGGTTCGGATCATTTACTCAGACTGTAGTATTATTGAAACGAGCCAAATAGCTCTTGAGGCTCTCATCCTTTGCTTGCCTGATATTGAATAGGTCAGCTACTTCCACTCGCTTTACTTTGTTCATTGTGAACTGCGAAACAAAGGAGGCGACCAAGTCGTTGAATGACCTAATGAATCTAGCCAGGAGAGTAGTCATCCAATGCATAGCTACCCCTCTTAGAGTGCTGAGAAATAGCTTACAACTAAGGGAATCATTTCTCCCTCTAATGTACATCTGAGTTTGGAAGGCTTATAAGTGTGTGTGAGGATCTTGCGTTCCGTCAAATGGCTTCACAACCACCTCTCAAAAATTTGGTGGGATGGGGGTTCCATCAATTTCTTCACTAAAAGGTTGTCCCCAGAAAGCTTGGACATTAACCATCTCCCTCACTACTCCCCCAGATTTTTTTGTCACCGCCTTCGTCATCGCTATCTACCAGCAAAGATCGTCTTCCTTCTGTTTGGTACCTTCATAGCCTCAAGATGTTACTTCTTGGCCTGGTGGTGTCGCTCTTTGTCTTCAACTTGTCTTTGCTCAGCCTCCGCACTTAGTCGAGATTACTCATCACTTCATGCTTGTAGTGAGGCCACTATCTAGAGCAGCCTTTGCAGGGTATCCTCCTCACCCTTGTTAATGGAACTCGCCTGATTTCTTGTCACCGACATCATCGCTTCTCTCCTTTCTCCAATGATTTTGAACATTCGCACTTAATCTCTCAATATCGTGGACGTCAGGATAAGTTTTACCTATGTCCTACGGTGGGCGCCAATGTTCTGTTCTCAATTTGCAGATTACTCAAATAAAAGAACATGTTCCTTTTCTTTCCTTTAACACATATATATACAAGGTTGTCACGTCATTCGACAAAGGTACAGAAACATGTCCGAGGCCAAAACGGTATGTCAACACCTGCGCTCTAACATGTCAAATACAATCTGCCCCTGACTCAGGAAGGTAAGAGCCATTGCACAACTGCTCACACGTGTGAGCACCCGGTCATCAAGGCTGACCAGTACAACTAACTATTTTATTTTTTATATATACAACTTGAACATAATTGTATTTAAAAAAATTAAACGTGTTCTGTCTTAGTAAATACTCTTTGTTTATTAAATATAATATTATTATTTATTCATAAAGAAAAACTCCAAAACATCAATTTTTGTGTGCGAATGTCAATTTATCTTTTAATATATATTTGTATGTTGATACACATAAAGGTAAACTTCTAATACTATTTTTTTATCTATTATTTCTAATATTTATTTATTTGTTTTAAAAAACATATTATATATATATATATATGAGTTCTAGTAATACAATTAGCATATAATTTATATAATTAAAATTAAATTATGGTGATTTTAATTTAAATTTTAGAATAGAATAAGAGTAACAATAGAATTCTCGGGGCTTTTCAAAACTTCTATTGAGTGGGATATAAAACATGATGTCAGAATAAAATTAGAATCAACATCTTTTAACAAATTAGAAAACATGTTTAAAATCAATAAAATTCTATGCGACTAACATATAGGGTTGATTAGAGTTTAATTCCTATTTGTATGTACAAAAAAACTTTTCTGAAAAAAAAAATCAGTAATTTTTACGTTTCAAAATAATTAGTTTTCATCTATTAGTTGAGACACTCCCAAATAAAGAAACAACAGCAGAAAGAAAACATGTTTAAAAATTAATAAAAAAGACTATTAAGAGGTAACATTTGATCTAAAAATAAAAGTTTAAAAATATTTAAAAGAATAATTGAAGTTTTAATTAGATAGAATAGTCATTTAATTTTATTAGATAGTTAAAATTCTCTTCCGGGTATTTTTGGTTCGAATGGAAAAAGGGGGAATTGTAATGGAGGGGGAGAAGAAAGAAATTCTGATAAGAAAAAGAAGTAAAATAATTATTTTTTTATTTGGTTTAGAAAGAGTTAAATTTTAAAAATTAATTTATTTTTATATTTTATAATTTTAAATTTTAAAATACAAGTAAAAATGCCTTTTCTTTGCTCTTCAAATATTTTACATTTCCTTTTTTATCTAAATCCTCTCCACAGTAAAGGGATCTCCTCCCCTTTTCTCCAAATCCTCCCAACATTAAAGGTAAAATAAAAATGAGAAGAGGTTTCTCTTCCTTCCATTCACTTCCCTCTTAAAAATTCAACCAAATAAAAAAGGTTTAAAAAAATCCTCCCCTCCATTCCCGTCCAACCAAACATGCTCTTAATGAAACTTTAATGGAAATTAAGTAATAATTAATTACTTAATAACCACTCACTGATGTTGACTAATAAAAAATAGGCAATACTGATATAGTGGAAGACAAGTTAACCAGATGTAAGTGACAAGTTAACAGCAAATCCCAGACTACTGAATGAATAATGTTAATTGCTTGAAGATTAATGATAACCATTGACGTAATAACTATTAAAAATGTACATACTACAAACCTAACTTGAATAGAAGCAATGGACAAGTCAGTATCTAATTCTCACATGCTGCAGCTACATTTAGCAATGAAAATATACAAAATTCTGCACAATTTCCTAATAAATACAAATTACCACAAAAAAAAATAGAAGGCCAAAAAGATTTGCCTCTAAACTGCAGGCTGACCATTCAATAATTTTCTCCCTCCCCCTGTTCTATTGGCTATTCAAACTCTGCTTGTACCAGAAAGATTTTGGAAATTGGTTTTTTTGCGGCAATTGCTGCGATATTCTAATAGTTTTTACCATACTCCTACACTGCTACTGGCTTCTCTTTAATTGCAGTGATTTAGCTTCCGCATATTATAGCTCTTGAGATTCATGTACTGATCATCCTGAAAATGGCTTTTTAACCTGATGAGTGAAAGTTAAAACTTCTGAGTACTGAATGCATGACTTTGAATGCTTGTTAATCAGTCTTCTGCTCATCTTTATTCCATAGTGTATCCCATGGCCCCGTTTTGCTGCTCAACCTTAAGAAAATAAAAAATATTAACTCAATAAAAAATTTAAGAAGAAAATTTTGTCCATGTTATCCATAGATATTCTACCCTCCCCAATAAAAAACAAATGGGACTTGATGACAAATCACATTCATCCTACATGCCCTGTATCATTTTCTCATTGTTCTTTGAGGTAAAATTTGAATGGGTAGGACAACGGGTCATAATACACCAACATGAAGTTTCCCAACAATAACCTTCAAAATGAATTAAATAAAAACTTCACCTCCAAACTCCTGCTAGAACACGCAAACCCATGAAGATAAACAATCCAGTCCAGACTCCAGGAAGCCCTACTGGAGCAGCCACCAGAAGGAAAGTTGACGAAACTAGTCCAACTAGCACCTACCCATAACAAAAGCCAAAAGAAAAAAAGGACACAACGTTAAGAGGAAAAAAATCATATGGAATGTTTATCTGTCAATAATTGAACTAGGTAATTACCATCGAGTAAGCGGCATATCCAAAGTCTGATACCCCATAATAAATTCCATCAATAACAAATGCCAAAGCATTCACTGGTTGAGATCCAGCAACAAACTGCACATGTAAGTAAATTTCAGATATTCCAAATGACATTACTATGTATACATGCTTCCACAGAAAGAATGGAGAATTGCACTGCATATAAGGAACATTTATTAGTCCTACTAAAAGGTTAACATGGCTTAAACGCCCATCAAACACAAATTCTGATACTGTCCAAAAACATTAGCTTTCAATCTATTCAACCACATTAGAGGAAGAACAGTCCAAAGTCAAAAAAAAAAAAAAATCAATGAAACAGACAGCCCAATGAAATGCATTATTCTAGTTTCTTGAACCAACTCCTTTCATGGTAAACTCAATATAATGCTTTCAACCGTACGGATTTCAATTTGGAGTTGGTACTCATGACTTAGCCACTCAGACCCACTTCTGCAAAGGCTGAGTGCCTGATTCTTAAAGTCAATCCAAGTCAACTATGGAGTCGCATAAAGCCTACAAAACGATAATAAAGGTACTTTTCTGCAAACAATTATAATTTCTTACCCATATACCTGACCGAGCAATGTCCAGAACTTCAGAATCTGTGCTAAATAAACTAGAAAATGCTCCAAACCCAAAGAATAAGGTCATAGACAAAGTGATTCCTGCTCCTATACCAATCTGTTTAACATGTAAAAGAGAGTGGGAGAAAAGAATTCTGTATCAGCAAGTTCCAATCTCACTAAAAGATATGAAGGAAAGAAGAAAACAATTTGTAGTGACAACAACCAGTAACCTGTATCACTCTATATATAACAAGGCGTGCTTGTTCATAATTTCCCTGGGAGTAACTACTGGCAAGAAGTGCCTGTAAAAGAAATGTCATTTTAACATGACACATTAAGTTTCAGCAAAATAAATTTCAAAGACCTAATAATTTTGAAATAGTAAGTTTGTGTCATATCTTCAAATAATATGAATTTCACTAATAACAGAATTCATATCATCTGTCTCGTTTGAAACTGCATGATATAGAGTCAATCCTTCCTATCCTTGCCAACTATTTTCTTTTGGGCCACGTTCGAGGATATGGTACAATATTGGAATTCTTATTTCTTACTAATACCATTTCAGAATCTTGGGAAATGGAGAAGTATCAAGCTTATCATGTAAAATGGAACACCCCCCAAATTTTCATGGTCAGGGGAAAGCCCCTAAAATTCACCATATAATGCATTTCAATATTATAAAAGTTTATTCTCCTGAGTTCATGCCATTTGGAAACTGGATGAGCTAAAGTGTACATGAGATATGTATTGATCATTTCAACTGGTATAACCTCGACATGTATCAGTTAAAAAGATCACTATATTGAACTGAATAGTGTATGTAATACAATTTCTAATCTCCCTTTTATAGGGTAAACATCTAAGCCTTAAAAAAGAAAATAAGGAAACTATATCAAGAGAGTATAGAGAAAATAAAAGTCATATCAGAAAAAATACAGGAAAATAGTAATATATTTAACATTCCCCCTCAAGCTGGAGCATATATACTCCAAGCTTGGAACATATAACTTGTATCTGTGTCCCTTTAAAGATTTGGTGAAAATGTCAGCAAGTTAATTATTCGAGTTGACAAATTCAGTACTTATTTCTATGGCCAGCAACTTCTCCCGTACAAAGTGACAGTCAATCTCAATGTGTTTGATTCTCTCATGAAATTCAGGATTAGAAGCAATGTCAAGAGTCGCTTGATTATCACAATAGAGTTTCATTGGTTGGACATCAGCAAATTTCAATTCTTGAATAAGTTGTTTTACCCATATCAATTCATAAGTGGCTGAAGCCATAGCCCGATTTTTTGCTTCAGCACTAGAACAAGCAACAGTATTTTACTTCTTACTTTTCCAAGAGACCACATTTCCCCAATAGATATGCAAAAGCATGTAGTAAATTGCCTATCAATGGGAGATCTTGCCCAATCGGCATCATAATAACCTGATATATGGGTGTCTCCCTTATCCTCATTTAGTAAACCCTGTCTAGGTGTCTTCTTGATATATCTAGGGATACGGAGGATTGCTGTCAAGTGATCATCACAAGATGCTTGCATAAACTGACTAACAACTCCCATTGCAAAGGAGATATCAGGTCTAGTGATAGTGAGATAAATGACTTTTCCAACTAATCTTCTATACCTCTCTGGATCAGAGTAAGGTTCGTCATATTTTACCATTAGCTTCATATTTAGATCCATGAGACTGTCAACGAGCCTGCAATTACTCATACTAGTCTCTTGCAAGATATCAAGAGCATATTTTCTTTGAGAGATAACAATGTCTTCCTTGGATTGAGCGACCTCTATGCCAAGAAAGTACTTTAAATGGCCAAGATCTTTGGTCTGGAAGTGGTTAAATAAGTACTGTTTTAACTGGAAAATTTTGATATCATCATTTCTTGTGATGACAATATCATCCACATACACAACCAAATACACACATTTATCAGAAGAGGAATGGCAATAAAATACAGAGTGATCTGCTTTTTGACTTGTAGCTCGTTAGGATGCGAGCATAATTGGAGTACCTTTGAGCATGTAAGTTAATGTGAAGGTGAAATTTTAAATTTGAGTTTAAAATTTTATATAATCATAATGTAACAAAGTTTGTTAAATTATTATAGATTCATTCAAAGAAGAGAAGCAAACTCGAGCATCAAAAGCTTCAAGACTTAGTTTATGTTAAATATAACCAAGCTCTTCATGAACGCTACAAGTGTCGTGATCTTGTTGATCCTATTGCTTTAAATGACATTGATGATAGCAATGAGTGGATAGTGGGAGAATTGGATGGAGAGGGTGAAGATGCCGAAGATGAATTGGTTTTTGATGATGATGTTTTGACTTGGAGAGATGTTGCTAGTGCAACTGGGGCTGCTGAACCTTTGAAGTATACTAGGAGGCAAACACAAATGCAAATGACAGTGGTTGCATCTACATCTAACAAGGAAAAAGGAAAAGGAGTGGTTGAAGAAGAGGATGCAGATGAATTAAGTCAAGATGAAAGGGAGAAAGAGTATAATTCTAGTTGTAATGGGAGTGATGAAGACAATGACAGAACTTGAAGAGGATGAAGAAGATTACTAATTTAAGATGTTATTGTATTTGACATTTTGACTATTTGTTTTACCTTTTACTATTTGAATTTTCATTCATTTATGAATTTTTATTATTAATGATACTTGTTAGTTTATGTATTTTGAGTAATGTTTATGTTTTTGAGCTTATATATATAATATAAATATATTAATAATTTTTTAATATATATATATATATAGATAATATTAGAATAACAATTATCCCGCTATCCTGCTACCCCAGTTCGGGGGTCGGCCGCTCCGCTCCGCTATCTGGGATTAACTACTATGCTTGATTATGTGTTTCAAGGGATGACGACTCTGTTGGACTAAGATATGGAATTGGTAGTGCATGTTGGATAGAGTCACAATCATCTTTGGTGAAGAACATAGTTTCCTCAAAGAATGTAACATCAGCTGACATATAGTGTTTTTTTGTAGATGGAGAGTGACATTTGTACCCTTTTCGAAGACAAAAATATCCAAGAAACACACATTTGATTGCTCTTGCAGGAAGTTTATCATGACCTGGAGAGACATCATGAACAAAACATACACAACTAAGACTTTAGGAGGCACATGATACATTTTATCTTTAGGAAATAAAATTGAATGAGATCTGATTCTCAAGTGAAGCAAATGGCATTCGATTTATTAAAAAACAAGCAGTAAGAACGGCTTCACCGCAATGATGAGTAGGGACATTGCACTTAAAAGTAAGGTGCGAGCAGTTTTAGCCAGATGTCTATTTTTCCTTTCAGCTATACCATTCTGTTGAGAAGTATGAGGGCACGTGGATTGATGTAAGATTCCTTTTGAGGACAGATATGAGTTTAGTTCGGAAGAAAAATATTCTTTTGTATTATCACTTCTCAATATTTTAATGGTTTTTTCAAATTGATTTTCTACTTCTTTAGAGAAGGACATTAAGATGGACAAAAGTTCAAATCTTTCTTTCATCAAATAGACCCAAGTATATCGTAAGTATTCATAAATGAATGTGATGAAGTAGTTAAAACCAAAAGATGTTACTCGACTTGGTCCCCAAATATCTGAATGGACAATAGAAAAAGGCAAATTACATCTTTTGTTAACTTGGTTAGGGAAGGTGGATCTGACATGTTTGCCTAATTGACAAGACTCACACTCTAAGGTTGACAGTTTATTGAGACTAGGAACCATTAACTTTAGCTTTGCAAGACTAGGGTGCCCTGAACGATTATGCAAAAGCTTTGGAGATACAGACGTAAAACACAACGTAGAGGGATTGTTGGATAAGTAATAAAGTCCTCTTGATTCATGTCCTTTGCCAATCAGCTGGCCCGTATTCCGGTCCTGTATAACAAAGGAATCAGTATAAAAGGTTACTGAGCAATTCAAAGAACGAGTCAATTGACTCAAAGAAATCAAATTGTAGGGACATTTGGGAATGTACAACACAAATATTAAACTAATTGATGAGGATAGAGAAACTTGACCAACTCCCTGAGATACCATTTTGGAACCATTGGCTAATGAAATGAAGTGAGGAAACTTAAGTGAGGAGATAGAGGAGAATACAGACTCATTACCAAAAATGTGATTTGAAGCACCTGAATCGATTATCCATGGACCTTGACTCCCCATGGACTAGGAAATGCATGCAGTTGAAATACTTAGTGATGCCAATGATTGGGTGTAACTATTGGACTTGAGCCTTAGGAACTCCTGATACTCTTCATCTGAGAACCAGTCCTTCTGTTTTTGAAGGGGTATCACTTGAAGATATATTTGCAGTTTTGTCTGGCCAACCAATCAAATCATAAGATTTACTTTGTAGGTGTCCTTCTTTTCCATAGTGTGAGCAGATAAGCCTACCACAACCACCTTTACCATTTCGTAATATTCCTCTAGTACCCCGACCGCTAATTCCTCTACCACGAGAGGCTACCATAGCAGAGTTTCCAACAGCGATACCATCACCTTTCGTTATGGTAGGAACCCGAAGAAGCCTAGTAACAAGGCAATTCATAGAGGGAATCTGCTCACCTGATAGGATTTGATCCCGAACATGCTCATAGTCAGGATGCAGGCTTCGCAGGATTAGAACCATCAATAATTTGTCAATTCGCTTTGTTGTTTCCTCAACAGAGTTACACACAAGTAAGTCTTTCAATTCTTCAGCAGCAGTCCTGGCTTTGGCTATGTGCGACACCATATCATGATTAGTCTGTTGAAGGGAAACAATCTTTTGAGTTGAATCAAACAGACGTTGAACATCATTAGCAAAGACATCTCTAGCGTTCGTCCAGAAGGAATAGCAGATCTTGAATGACCTTAAGATTTCTAATAATTAAGGGCTAACAGACTACCACAAAATGGCACATAATTGATAGTCAAGCTTCAGTCATGGAACTTTGTTACCTTCTAGTATTTCAGCCTCTTGTTTCTCCAAATGGTCATGAAATCCTTGTCCCAAAAACCATAACTCAACTTATTCTAACCAAGCTCTATAATTTTTCCAATTGAGTTTCTCTGATGTAATAGTTGGGGTTCCGGAAAAAGAGATAATAGATCCTTGTGAAAAGAAACTGGCAGTGACCATTTTTAACTTCAAATAGTGAATAGAGGAGGAGAGGTAATAGTTCTAAACACTTGCAATAAAAAAACAGTAGCACGGTAACTTAGATCTTCCAGCTGCAGTACTTCCCACCAAATTTTTGGGAGTTGGAATAGGTTCAGAGATGACCCAATGAATAGAACGATGGACTTCCGACAAAGAACGGCGGTCTGACGGTGGCGGACAGTGGCAACAACAGCGGCAAACGACGACTCTCAGTCACTGGATACTGAGACAAATCTTTTGACGGCGGAGATCGACGGTGGCGGTCGGCGACGGACGCACAGGACACAGGCAGAGCAAAACTCTGATACCAAGTTAAACAAACCACTATATCGAACTAAGTAGTGTATGTAATACAATTTCTAATCTCCCTTTTATAGGGTAAACATCTAAGCTTAAAGAAGGAAATAAGGAAACTATATCAAGAAGATATATAGAAAATAAAAGGCATATCAGAAAAGATTCAGGAAAACAGTAATATATTTAACAGCATCCAAACAAAATGCAAGTTATAGTCCAATGCAATAGAATTATCTAACCTGACCAGCAAGTGCTAGAGCATCAATGAGCAAAGAAACAGATAACCAAACTTGCATGCAAATTTGATGACCTGCCATAGGTATGGGGCCCTGCTTAGCTGCCATAGATGTTGACAGTGTCGTAGTTATAAACACAGCCAAAGTCCTAGCAATAAGAAGACCACCTACAAAACACAATAGTTAAAAGTAAACATTAATCTGCATTGCTCCTTAACTCGCATAATTTCTTCTGCCAAGTCATAGAAGTTGTTAACCAAACAACATTTTCAAGGTAATGCAAATCATATTTCTTTACCAAAATACAAAAACATAGATTATCATATACAAACAAAAAGAAGTCCTGCCAAAAGTTAAAACACCACCAACTTCACCTTTTAAGAGGCATTGTAATTATAATATCCTTTGAAAATGGACTTTATTCAATAAAATTATAACTTTTTTTAAAATCAGTCAATCACCTCTGATTTCAAAGAAACACCACTGCATGCAGAAAGTAGGTTTGATAAAAAAATAAATTTAATTCCGACATATTTTCTGAACTACAATTTAATAAGATCTCCAAGAAATATGGTTGTTGGATAAATTATATCCTTATAGTTTCTAAAAACTCTCGTTCCAACTGACTAGTCCTTAAACAGTGCTAGAGATGCAACACAACCATTTATGTGTCTTCACCTAACAACACTTTTGATATAGTTGGTCCATTACATAGAATCAGAGCCTCTATGTTTAATCCTTGCCACCCTTGTTCTAATAAAAAGTTGAATTTCATCAAAAGGTAGGTGGACCAGTACATTATCCCCACCTAAAGTCCTAAGGGCTACTGCGTGGTGTGTGGGGGGAGAGAGAGAGAGAATGTAGGGATGAAATATAAAACGTGACCTTAACAACTTTAAGTTTTGGAGATAGCTGGTTCAAGACACAGTAAAATCCAATTTCAATCAACAGGTCTCTCTGAGAGTTTCAAGCAAAAGACAGAATTAAATGCAAAATCAATAAAGAAAAACACTTTAAGCACAAAATCAACAGAACCCAAAATGTTATGTGATCCACGTGTTCACACTTAGTTGATTAATTCTAAACACAAGGTATTGTTCAGATACCCAGTGAGTTAAATTTGCTATCCACAATCATGAACAGGTGAAGCTAAATTTGCAATTCACAATCATGCATAGATGAAACCTGTCTAGGAAAATTTCAATGACATACTGCAGAAACTAGTAATCATCTTTCCAATCAACTCTAATCATTTCATTATCATTACCAATTTTCATTAAAGGGCAAGGAGAGCCTAAGCAGCAATTCAACTTAATTGTGAAAAGATGTACCAGATTTCAGATAGCTGAAAAATTTTCTCCCATCAAATTCAAAAGGGAATAGCAGCACTTCGTCACTCAGTTTCCATAGCAGAATGAAAGCTATTAGATATCTGGTGAACACAAATACAAATTCTGTCGAAAGCAGATCAAATGAATTAACGAACATGTGCAAAATGCACAGATAATACTAAGTTTACCACATCATTGACGTACTCAGAGATCACAGTAGCAACTGCAGCACCACCAACACCAAGACCAAAAAGAAATATTAATATTGGATCCAATATGGCATTAAGAAAGTTTCCCACACCTGACATTCCAAAAAGACAAGCCTTCATTATTTACACATCAAGCAAACCTAGACATGTACTCCTATTTCTCCACAAGTACACATCAACACTAGCAGGGTTGCATGGAGCATTTTGCAAAGTATAAACATGTATTTGCATTAAACTGACAGCCCATAGAGGCAAATTGCAGTGAGAATTTATATAAAACCATTGTGAAAATCACAAATATAAATTAGAAAGGAAACACTCGCACAAATTGCTAAAGGGTCTGATTGGTCTTCTATGCAGAAAAGGAGAAAATGAAGAACAAGTGAAAAATTGCAGGTAATAGCTATTTTCTTTGCTACATCCCAATTCATTTATTATTCTCTATTGTAACACTATGCTGTTCCAGCATTTCATATAGTAGTCCAAAAGGGCCTTTACCATGAATTAAGATTTGTTTAAACTTTAAATGATCCAATTGCTAACAAGTTAAAAAAAATTAGCATCGTTCCATAAAATATAAACTGCAGATAAAGGGCATATATAGATTATAGTTTCAGTGATTAAGACAATCACGCAATCCCCATTACATATTATGCAAACTTTGTCTCTTTTCAAATTATGTATACTTGTTTCTAATTTTTATATTTCAAATTATGTAAACTTTGTCTCTTTTCTTGATTCAAAAAGGCATAATTAAGTGTTAATTTCTTGTTAATATTGAACTATTGCCGTTATAAATAAATAAATTTAGAATTGTCGCCAATTAAAATTATTGACAAAGTACTGCTGGTAAAAGAGTACTTCACCACTAATTTCAATTGCATGTACTATATGAGTAGCAGGAGAGTAAACAGTTGAAATACTTGCCAACGGCATATAGAGGTGTCTTTGTATCCAAAAATCCACGAAAGGTGCCTTGTGCGGCTAATGCGAGGACAATTGCTGGAGCACCAAAGGCCCTCAATGTAAGAAACTGCTCAGCAGGTCCACGCATGGGAGAATCCTGAAAGGCATATAAAATGGAATAAATGATGCAAAATCCAATTATATAAAACCAAGTGCCCACGAAGAGCAGCCAAAAAATGCTTTTCTTTTTTACTTTCATGACCCCAAACCAACAAAAAAGAAACAAAATACCAGGATATATGAATTTTCTAGCTATGCATACCAGAAGACTGATAGCTGATGAATGCAAAGGGAAATTGTATATTTATATTGATATTGATAGTTAATGCATTTTTCAAAACTCAAATAATGTATAATTAAATGTTAGGCAACAAATATCAAGTGTAATTGGTGTTTAAAATTTTCCAAATTGTTACAGAACACATAAGTGTCATCCCCAAACACATTTCATATAAAGCTCTATTAAAACAACACAGAAGTCTACATCTGAAATTCATTTTTTTTTTTTTCCAACATTTCTGATTATTCATTAAAATTATACACTACTGTATAACATAAAATAACAGAGTAAGAAAACAATATTGTTTGGAATTATACAACATGTTCTGGTCTGCAAATTGAATACAGTCCCAGCAACTTGTCTTTCTTTCGTGTCCTTACAGATATAGACATATATATATATATGCATGACATTTTCTCTTTCCTATTAAGATTTTGTCCCCTAGCTTATTAAGATACTACACAACATGACAAAAGGTGTCAGGTGCAAGTTGTTATGCCCCCTCACATGTGTCGTCTTTTGGTAGGGCTGAGATAAGGTGAGAGTTCGGGATGGACTTGACTCGGCTGCTAGGTTGGACACAACTGGCTGGGAGGGATCCGACCCTTCAATGCAGAGTGGACTCAGTTGGTAAAGTGGAGTTGGTTAGCGAAGCGGAGTCGGTTTGTGGAGTAGAGTTGATTGGTGGAGCGGAGTCGGCTTGTGGAGTGGAGTCGGTTCACAGAGTAGAATCGGCTTGTGGAGTGCAGTCGTTTGGCGGAGCGGAGTCGGCTTGTGGAGTGCAGTCGGTTGGTCGTGAAGGACCTCGACTGTCCGGTAGGGCCCTATGGGTCGACCGGTACGCAACTCCCAAAAGTACCGAGTGGAGCGATAGACACTTTGAATTGGAGGTCTAGCCAAGATGAGACTCAACTGGCCAAGAGGGACTTGGCTATCTGGGATGGGCTCTGAAGGTCGACCAGTACATAGCCCCCAAGTGCCGAGTGGAGCGATAGACACTTTGAATCAGAGGTTTAGTCAAGATGGGACTCGACTGGCCGGGAGGGACTCGACTGTCCAGGATGGGCTCTAAAGGTCGACTAGTACATAGTCCCCCAAGTGCCGAGTGGAGCGATAGGCATTTTGAATTCACAAGTTGATCATTTTTGGTTGGCCGAGAAGCATCCGGTAACAGGTTTGGCCGAAGGGTATTTTGGTCTATGGACTGACCTAGGGGGTCTATGGATCGGCCTCTCAGGTCTTTATGTGCCCTAGACGGTCTCGACCGACCTGTCTCTAACGGGTCTTTATAAGTTTTTGCCCCGGACAGTCTTGACCGACTCGTGGCGACTGTCGCTCCTTCCGAGACCCCGAGCTGAGTAAGCATCCTTCGAATCCGACTCTGATCCTGAGTTTTCATCGTCGAGAATAGCGATAGCCTCCTCGTGATCCTTGAAGGCGTCGGTGTCATCTTGTGCCTCTTGTCCATTGTTCGATTGGAGCAGAGGTGCGCGAGGTCATGGCAGAAATGAAGGCAAAATGGGTCCTGGCTGGATCTGCCGGTGATAGGGGTAGATCCATGCCCAATGAGGGCTTCACGTATGACTAGGGTAGATCTACCCACAACCTCTCTATGTGCCAGATTCCTTTAACAAGAATGACCTCGGCATCTAGATCTAGACCAAATTTGTGCGTCTTTAGTCACAGGGTGTGGTAGGGGCAAAGGATGAAACAGCTCTTAAAGCCTCGTCGGCATTGGCGACTTGGTTTCTTGTTACTGGCATAATTACTCTCACCTTCCCCCTTTTTTTTGTGAGCTCAAGGTTTTAGCTCTAAGTCTCTCAATCTTACGGGCGTGGGGAAATGTTTTTCCAAAGCCCTACAGTAGACGTCAATGTTCTGGTCTGCAAATTGAATACAGTCCCAGCAACTTATCTTCCTTTCGTGCCCTTATATATATATATATATATATATATATAAGTCATTTTCTCTTTCCTATTAGGATTTTGTCCCCTAACTTATTAAGATACCATACAACATGACAAAAGGTGTCAAGGACATGTCAGGTGCAAAACGGCATGCTCAGGCTCTACTCCCTGACATGTCAGTTACAATTCGCTTTTGTCAAAGGGTGGTACAAGTCATTATGCCCCCTCACATGTGTCATCTTCCGGTCGGACCGAGATAACACGAGAGTCGAGATAAGGCGAGAGTCGAGGATGGACTCGACTGCCGGGTTGGACTCGGTTGGTGGAGTGGAGTCGGTTGGCAGAGCAGAGTCGATTTGTGGAGTGGAGTCGATTGGCGTAGCGGAGTCAGCTTGTTGAGTAGAGTCAGTTGGCAGAGCAGAGTCGGCTTGTGGAGTCAGTCGGTGCTGGGAAGGAGCCCTAACTGTCTAGTAGAGTCCTAAGGGTCGACCGGTACACTGCCCCCCAAAGTGCCAAGTGGAGCGATAGACACTTCGAATCGGAGGTCTAGCCAAGATGAGACTCGACTAGCCGAGAGGGACTCGACTATCTGGGATGGGCTCTGAAGGCCAACTAGTACACAACATAAAACAAGCTCATAAGAAATTAATTATAAGTTCATTGGAAACCTCATATTTTAGTTCAAAATATTTGCTGAACCTGAAATATTTGTTTCAATTAAGATAATTTTTCATATATATTTATCTTGCCACACGTGGAGGTTGTCCAAAGACATTTAGATCTAAAATGGAATAAATAACTATGCTTTCTAGTATTTGCAACTAATGATTCTTCTTTTTTCGTTGAGTGGCGGGTTGTCTAGCCCAGCAAAGTGCAAAGTATGAAGAAATTATAACATAAAGAAACATAATATCACTTATATGAGATGATATATGGATCAATAATTAGCCATGTTTGACATACAACAGGTATACCCATGATATTCATAAGAATGCCAGAGCCAAAGGTAAGTGCCATAGTTTCAGCAATTCCAAGAGTTGCAGCAAGTGCTAAAGAAGTTGATACTGAGGGAAGGAGCTTCTTTCCTCGGTACTTGCCTGAGAAATCATGATAATACCCACATGAGTAGTAGATGCATCTGAACAAGAAAATCTACGACCATGTCCAGGAAAACTAGACATCCTAGTAAAACTGTGATACCTTTGCTGAAAAACATACCATTTTCATCACTTGAACTGGACTCTTCCTCCTTGCTAATCAGTGCCTGCTCCTCCGCAACAAAGGATGTAGTAATATTAAGTAAAGGAACATTGAATGCTTTTGACACTAGATTAAACACAGAAGCTGAAACCCCAACTGCAGCCAATTCAGTTGCCCCTGCATATAGATATCTGATTAAGGGAGAATTCTCTCTTCAGCAACAATCATTTATCAATTTATCAATACAAGTCAAAACAAACAGAACCAGAGAAAAGCTAGCACTTGCTACCACAATTAGAAGGTATGTTTGGTTTGAGAAAACATTGTGTTTTCATTTGTTATTTTCAGTTTTTCACTAATAATCACAAAATGACATACTGCTTTAACTTTGTTTCCTGTTGAATATTTGTATAAAAAATGACGAGAAGAACATTTTTATTGTTTTCACCATTTCTTGTATAAATATGTTAAAACAGGGAAAAAAAAAAGTCAAACAATGTGGCATTTTGTTAATTTGTAGTAATAGTAAAAATTAAAAATTAAAACAGAAATTCTTTTCTAGCTAAATTCAGAATAAAATGCTGCAGCCAGCTAACTCACAATTCTTTTTTATTTCCTCAAGTTAAATTAAAATTCAGATCATTAAATTCATTTCCACAGAAGCACCTATATGGCCAACGAACGCTGTGTCAATCAATGAGGCAATAGGGTCAGCCGCCAAAGCCAAAGCAGCAGGCAATGCAATGAGCACTATCTCCATCACAAGTTCATCAAATTTAAACCAGCCATTTCTGTTCATAGCCCAATAAACAAACTTCAAAGTAAATAAATATGCATAAAATTAAATTCAGACAAAGCATAGACAACAAATCCATCAAATTTTAGCCACCCATTTCATTTCAAAGCCCAAGATCCAACCTTCAAAACCCCAATTTCTAAACAAACAAATAAAAACCTTTAACTCAATACAAAAACCATTTAACAGATAAAATCAAACTCAAAATTAAAAAACAAAGCATAGATAACCAATTTATCAAATTTAAGCCACCCATTGGTGCTCAAACCCAAGAAACAAACCTTAAAACCCCAATTTACAAATAAATAGATTAACAAAAATTTAATTTTCATTTTCCTTTTTTCAAAATTATCACACTATCAATCAATTATAAATCACTTTAGACATGAATTTTAAAGTAATTATTTTTATTGGATAACTAGATTGCAGTGTATTTAAATTAAATTCTAAAAAATCTTAAAAACAACTTCAAAATTCAACACAAAACAAATCAAACCAAAAAAAAAAAAAAAAAAAAAAAAAAAAAAAAGCTCTACAAGGAACTCGAAATCAAAGAGTACCTGAAACAACGAAGCAGTGAAGAAGAGGAATCATAAGGAGGTTTAGGGGAAGAGGGTTGAAGGGACGGAGTTTCAACGGAATCAGTGTTGGCATTGTTGTTTTGTGAAGAAGCTTTGGGTGGAACTCGAACACGAAGACGAGCAAAGCAATGAGGCTTCGTGGGAAATTTCAGCGTTGGAGATTTCAAAGAGTGTGAACAAAGAAAAGTGGTAGAAAGAAGAGAAGCCATTCTCAATTTGGAGCATCAGAATCAGAAAGATCAGAAACGAAAGAATGAGAATGAAAATGCCAAACGAAGCATAAAACATATCTTCGATTTTTACGCTTATTTTGTTTTTGAAGTAAACGGTTGTATGAATTATTTTGGTCAGAAATAATTTAATAATTAAATATCAAGGTTCGTGGGGTCACAACCTATGTTTTTTTGCATACAACATTTTGGCTATTTCAGCTTGGGCTTCGTTTTATATAAATATTTTTATTTTTATTTGCATAATTTTTAAAATAATTAAAATTATTATAAATTTAATCTTAACATTCTATTTATTTTTATAAATATTATATATTTTATATAGAAATATATAAATAAATTATTTTCTCTCTTCCTAAGATTTTTTCAGTTTTCTCGAGATTCTAAGCCGAGGAATTTTAGCCTCGTGTTCCTTAAAATAGTACAATAGTACAACTGAACGAAATGTACTACATTCTTTAAAATTTTTGTTCAATTGGATTTAAAAGAACTAATACTTTCAAATATGATTTATATTTAATAAAAATATTTAAAAAATTAGTATTTTGCATGTGTATGATATGAAATAAATATTTATTTTATATATTTAAAATTTGTTATAAATAAAATTTTTAAATATATAAATTATATTATTATTAAAATTTGTAATAAATAAATATTTATATAAGTTATATTTTAAATTTATAACAAAAATATATATTATGAAAAAATATTACTTTCATCTATTAATAATTTAAAAAATGAAATTTAATTTTAAAATAAAGATAAAAAATAATAAATTAAAAGAGATAAGAAATTAAAAAAATCTTTAAAATATTTTTGTTAAAAAAAATTCATAAAAGCACTAAAATAATAATTCTAAAAATATATTTTAATCAAAATGATTATTCTAATATATATATATATGAACAAATAATAAAATATAATTATTTTTAAAAGAATAGATAATATAAGTACTGACATGATAAATTTATATTATCATTAAATCATAAATTATTATATATTGTAAATTTGTTAATTTTTATAATAAATATATTAAAAATTATATCAAGAATTATTTTTAATTAATTAACAAAATAAATTTTTATACTAACAATAATTATTATTTTTACAAAATAATATATAATTATTAAACTCTTTAAAATATAAAATAGATCTATGTTTTTAAAACATTAAGAGTTACGTATTTAGAATCAATTTTATTTAATTAAACTTTAATAACATTGTTTTAAGTACTTCCTCTCGACGCATTGATTGGATTAGATATCCTCTTTAAAAACTGTCAAATTATTTTTTAATTGTTATTTATGCTCAAATGAGCACTATCAATATATTCTTTAATGCATATATTTTAACATATTTTTTTATTAATAATGAAAATATATTAGAAATTATAAAATTTATAAAGCCTTTTTTATATTTAATATAGTTTTATAATTTTTAATAAACTTTTAATCAATAATAAAAAAAATATGTTACTAATTCCCTCTCCATCATTATTTTATATTGCTCCTTTTTTCAATTTGATGTAATTATTATAGGGGATGTGTGCTTCGTTGTATTGGTAGTAGATATATCAATACAGTCTCTCAATAACTATTGTTGACTAAAATTATCATAAATTTAATTTCTTAACATTTTTAATTTTATAAATATTGTATAATTTTTTATTTAAAAATATGCTTCTATTTTCTCCCTTCTTAAAAATTCTACTTCTAAATTGACTCCTAAAAATTTTAGTCTCGTGTTCTTTTAAAAAGTACAATAGTACAACTGAACAGGGTGTACTACATTCTTTTTAATTAAAATGGTTTGAAAAGAATTAATAATTTCAAATATTATTTATATTTAATAAAAAAAATTAAATTAAAATTAGAAGAATTAATTTTATTTAAAAAATAAAATATAATCATTTTTAAAATGTAAAAATAGACATATTTTAAAAATCTTAAGTTAAATATTTAGAATCAATTTTATTTAATTAAAATTTAATTTCCATTTTTCTCAAAATTAACTCTACTCACTAAATATAATTAATTTTGGGAATCTAAAAGTTTTATTCAAAGTAATATTAGTATCGCAATTTTTAACTCGTACTATCAATAAATAATCCTATAATTTAATATTTGGATTAAGTGAATGATCAAAGTAATATTAGTATCACATCCACCACTCAATAACTTGTTATTAACAAATCAAAGAACATTCAGAGATAAACTACATGCCATGATAAAATTTTAATTAAAAAAATAAGAAAGTAAAAAATTAAGTTTCTCTCATAACCATTTATTTTTTAACCACTCTTATTGACCCATTAAAGATAAGTAATAGTCGTTGACAATAAATATTGACTATCAAATTATAATTTTATAATTGAATATGAACCGTGGATTAATTATCATTTTTCACTCTTTCATGTGAAAATAAGGCTAAATAGACTAAACAAGTATATTCATAACTAAAACAAAAAAATATGAAATAAAGATTTAAGAACTTGTCGTTTCATTATAGATTCTCAATTATTTTATGCTTTAACAATGGAACGAGGGAGTCAAAGTCTAAATGGGACACTGGAACATCATAATCAATGTTTATCGATATAAGTAGCAAGGAGAGTTTGATTCCGGTTGAATAAAGCATCAAGCATGAGACTTGTAAATAAGAAAAAGCACAAAAGAACTCTGTTCTCTTAAAATAGTCCATTTAAATTAATTCAGATTAATTATTGGGACCTTACAAAGTTTTTAAATATTGAAGGTCTCAAGAAAAAATATATATATAATTACTGTTTTGTACAAATTTTTTGGATGGAATTTTAATTTAATTACAGTTGTATTTTTAATAATTTATTTATTAATTTTTATAGTTAATTAAGATACACATACAGAAATTAATATTTAAATAAAAAACATAAATATTAAAGTTACTACTACTCATGTGAATATCAATTTGGTTACATGACTGAGTTGTGCTGTTGTGCTGTGTACCATTTGAGTACAACTGATTGTTTGGTTATGCTTTGTAAAGGATTGGATACTACTCACTTTAATGAAAGATAAAGTAGCTTACGGGAAATTTTGTCTAAATGTGGACAATGAATACATAACCAAACACACACAAAGAATTCATATTCAACGGATTCAAATGTAAATTCAAACCCACCCTAAATCAACCTTTTAAGTACACTATAGCAAGATATACATGTGCAAGTATTTCAAAATGTCAGTCTCACCTGGTATGATTTTACATGCATTCATGTCTTTGTAAATCAGCTTTTGTTCTGAATTTACAAACAAGCTAATAAAGGTGTGGGTTTTCAAGCACAACATTGGGCCAAGTGGACTCTGTAGTACAAATCATCCGATTTCTCTCTCCATAACATTAGTTTGGGTTCAGGTTCACTTTTTTGTCAAAGGGTGAAAAGCTCAAACTGAATTACGTATTTTTTTGTCAAAGGGTGAAAAGCCCAAGCAGGAATTTTTTGGCCCATCATACTTCGTAACAAGGTAGAGGGGATGGATTCGATCACATCCCATGTTCTACACGTAACAAGTTGTGATGAACAATATAGCCTTGTGAGTTAGTTCAATGTTTAAATTTGATGAAACGGTCATTCTAGCATTCAAGATGATTCTGTTATGTGTGATGGCTAAATTTTTTTATAAACTTCTTCATGAATTAAAATCAATTTATATATAAGTATAGAAACTCTCTCATTAACTTTTTAAAAATTGATTTTTAATTCATACATAAATTAATTTTCTATTTTAAGTAACGTGGTTTTGGAGGAAGAGTGTTAAGTTAAATGAAGCATAAGCTCTGCAAACAACTGTAGCCCTCCAAGAGGAGCATACTGAACGCAGTTGAACACTTGAACGTGAGATCTTCATTATCATTTCCAAAAAAGCAACCGGGTCAAGGATATCTGACCAACTTTTTGGAGGATCCTTCCTCTAGTAACACATAAGAAAAGGAAATAAAAGCTGAGAAGAGTGTGAAAGTGGCGTTACTTGTGTTTAATCAGATATTGCAAGAGAATCCTGACTAGAAGCATCTATATTTAACCTGCCTTAAATAAGATTACTTCCTCTGTAGAATTTTTGTAAGAAAAATAAATAAATAAAGGACACCGTAAAATAAGAGATTGAACCAATGAATCTACTGATACACGTAGGCAAATAAGAACCAAAATGAAGTGTGAATTTGTTTCATCCGAGACTAAAGAAAAAAATAATGTCAAATATAAGGACTAAGTCTACCACATACCATCGTAACAGCAAATGGAAAATTTTCACAAACATTTTTTCCGGAAGAATCAAAATGTAGAGTTTTCTGTGTAGAGCCTAACAATAAACGATGTACTAAATATTAAAACACTATTTCATCACATATAACCTAAAACAACAGTAATTTTGTGAGCACTGTCATTATTGAAAACAGTGAAGAAGACGAATGTGAAACTGAGTTGCCATTCAAAATGGAGAAGTAAAATAATTTTATTATACACAAGATTGCATTTGAACTTGCCAACCCAAGTAATAACGCATGATATTGTGAAATTATTGTAATCAGACTCATGATGAAATGAGATCAGAACAAAATTTAAATATATCTATCAACTGCCTTGATTTGCCGAAAAGAATGAAAGATGGGGTGAGACCTGTGATGGTGATAGCCGTCAAAAAAATGCTTTAACTTCAAAACACAAGGGCCTGAGGGCGTAAATCGAGATAGAAAAGTATTTGCAACACCATCTTGGTGCCCCCGCAAGAAAATCTTCCAAGTGCTACCACAAAAAAATGCATTATGGGACTGGAATGCATCTTCATCGTGTATCATGGAAATTTCAGGCTCAGGCGCACTACTTTCAGCTGGTAAACATTAGAATATTATGTTCCAATTCTTTCAAGATTTTCAGACACAGTTTTCATTCTAGGCCTGACCTCAGGGTCTCCCTCAGTGCATTGTAGTGCTACATGAAACACAGCCAGTACTTCTTTCTTGGCACGCACTTCATGGAGCATTGATGGATCAACCATTTCAGATAATGGACTTTCTTGTTCAAACCCTTTCCTAACCCACCTCACCAAGTCAGGGACTTCCATGGAAGTTGATGCGGCCGGAGAAGAGTCTGGGGCCTTCCCAGTAAGCAATTCAAGTAGTACAACTCCAAATGAATATACATCCCATTTCTGGGTGGGTCTGCAACCTGGGACTCGAGCCTCGGGGGCTTTGTAGTTGTTAGTCCGCTCTGTTTGTGATGGCTTCAAGTAAGGAAGAGCTCCTCCCATAAAGCCACCAGAGGAGGGGTTGTTGCCTGTGATGCTGATCAGCCTGTTAAGACCAAAATCAGAAATGTGGGGTTGGAAATCCGTGTCAAGGAGGATGTTGGAGGGTTTGATGTCGGCATGAACAAATTTTCTTGGACTGCATTCGTGGAGATAGGCCAAACCCCTGCCTGTTCCTTTGATGATCCTCAGCCTGGTTGACCATGAAAGATTCGGAGATGGTTGACCATTTCTCCCTGCATTAATAATTAGGATTAAATATGGACTAATTTTAGCTAAAAATTTATGTTTGGAAAATTATAAATCTGGTATAGAATGCAAACAAAGATTGCAAGTTATTTTTTTGTTGCAACCACAAATTTATGCTGTTCACTCAAAGGATTTTATACAAAATTCATAACAGAATGATATATCTTCTTGAGATGAAGTCAAAACTAGCAATTTTAAATATTTTTATAAATAATTTCAGATACAATACTCATGAATAATTAGTCCCTTCGTCTACACCCCACATAACACATTATTCTGTAAGCAAAAAATCATTCGTTTGTGTGCGCATTGCATTTTCCTTATAATAGTCAAACATAAGTGCAGTAGAATCATGCATATTGGAGAGTAGGAAAATAGTTCTGGAAGGGCCCGGTTGTAATCAAGCGATCGTGAAGCTGGTAGAGACTGCTTCAAAAGTCAGAAAGTTTAGCCAAAAGGAAAATAACGGAACATGGAAAAGCAAAGTTTTCCACTAAGAGTCTAACAACTAGGATGTTCAACTACAATAAACAAAAACTATGGAATTCAACTTTAGCTGAATGAAATAAAGGCACAAAAGCGGGACAAACTAGAAAGTTCCTTTTTGGCCTACAAGCACAAGCCTACATAAAAGCTTCCTTTAAGAGATACTGTTACGGAGTGTATGATAACTGATGAACTGGAAATATACATATAGAAAAGGAGATCCAATCAACTAAAAAAATAAATTAAAGTCAAACAGACACTGCACTTGAGAAATGACTTGGAATTGTTAAACGGCAACTTTTCCACCTAAAGTTTTGGTTTGTTAAGTGTGGCCCATGTGCAGCAAATGAGCTAAAGGTCTAGAAGCTCATGGTCCCAACACGAGTACCACTACCTTCAAATTTCCCAGACACATGGTGAATGTCTTACTTTCTCGTCGGATGTCCCCAAAGGGAGGTCATTAACATTAGCACTGTTGTCTCACCAAACAATTTCTTGGATCCAACGCCCCTTGTCAATAATAAATAAACATTTAACTAAAGTGCTCACCTAGCCACACACACCTCAAATTAAATTAAATTAAATATAATGTTATTTCTTTATTTGTATCAAGACAAGTTAAAATTTAATATTGCACATTTGCACCAGTTAACCTACTATTCTGGTCCCATTGTCCCACAAATCTATAACAGAAAGGACAAATCCTAGCCAAAAAAATAAAAAATAAAACAGAATGAAAACAACGAAAAAATACAGAACTCCAGAGGCAACTTCTTTCAATTTTTCCCTGAAAGTAAATCTAGCATATTTTAGTGTCACTTTCTTTTAAGAAAAACATGTTAAATTTATATATTGATAACAATTTCTTTGTAGAAAGGACAATTTTTTTTTTCTTCTGGCTGAATTAAAAAGGACAATAATTAATCTAATCATCGAACGCATAGAACATAACATTCGGAAAGAACCTAGTTTGCGCAGTTAAATAGCTCTTTTAACTCGTGAAAACCAAAAAATGAAAAAAATATCTCATATTAAGTTCAGGGTTATTTGTCAGCTTATAGAATAACAATTCAGACATAGTCCAAATCATTTAAAAGAAAAAAGAAATATTAAAAGCGTAGGGATAAAAAAATTATACACGGACGGGTAATAGATCCTAAAGTTGCTAATACAGTAAGCTAGTTTTGATTAAGAAATTATCATTAGTCAAATTAATGACAATGCTATATTAAATATTTTCTAAAAAAATTACTTATTGCTTGAGATTAATACCAATTTATGTTAAAAAAATGTTTTCATGTGTCAGTAATGCCGGAATGGTTAAATGTTTTATTAATGAATACTTTATTTTTAAAAATATATTTTATTGATAAAAAACCATTCATTTGACATAATCGAACACGATAAGTTGAGCTTGTATAACAACCTCCTAAAATGTTTAAATTACTTACGTTACCTAAGAACCAAATTTCACCCAATTATTATCAGCTATCATTATTATTCTTTTTGTTACTACTATTATCCAACTCTAATTAGTAGCCATCACTTTTTTGCCTGTGTGCGGGAATATTCATCACTATGTACACTTTTACTCGGTCTGCTACTCTATTATAGATGGTGAGAGTTAAATCTTCGGTGGCCAAACACTAAAAACTCCTGATCACTGAATACAACTGAAATCAATGACCCAAAAGTAAAAGGAAAAAAGAAAAGCATGAACAGAATGTGAAAGAACTCACTGACCTCTAAGGGCGGTGGCCAAATTGCCATTGGAGATGAAATCACTGATCAAAAGCTTCTCATCAGGAGCCCAATAATAGGCTCTCAACTTAACAATATTAGGGTGCTTCACTTTGCCAATGGCTTGAACCTCAGCAGCAAACTCCTTATATCTCTGTTCCCCACCCTCCCCCAATCTCCTCACAGCCACAGGCACCCCATTCCCAAGCACCACCTTATACACAATCCCCAACCCACTCTTCCCCAACACATAAGCAGAAGCCCTCAATAACTCATCAAGCTCGAAATTAAAACCCTTATCAATGGCCACCAAATCCCCTTCCCCTCTCCCACCCTCTCCCCCATCCTTCTCCCCCTCCTCCACCTCAGAATCATCACTCTTCAACCCATTACACCAACAACACAAACATGATTTCTCATTGTCCCCACCAAACTTCCTCTTCAAAGTGCAGCTACACCCACTGGACTTGTCCTTCTTCTTCAATAAACATACACCAAAAACAAGTCCAATCAAGGCCACCCCAGCAGCATCAGCCACCGAGATCAAAATAATCGAACCCGGACTCAGCCCCTTCGAGGACCGACTTGTCGGTCCACGAGAACCAGGACTGAGCCCCGGTTCGCTCGGAGCCGAACCTGTGCATGATTTCTCCAAAGGGAATCCGCACAGGTTCGGATTGTTGAGGAACGCAGTGGGCCCCTGGTTCGAAAACGACCCCGTTTGAGGAATCTCACCACTCAAATTATTGTTCCGAAGATCGAAACTCACCGTAACAGGCAAATTCCTAGAGATTTAGGAATCTTACCAGATAAATGGTTGAACGAGAGGTTTAGGGTTCCGGTTAGTGATTTAAGGTTACCGAGTTCGTCCGGGATCGAACCTTCTAGAAGGTTCGACGATAGGTCGAGCTGGACTAGGTTTTTCAGCTCCGGCCACGGACTCGCCGGAATCTCGCCGGAGAATTTATTCCGGGCGAGGATTAGGCGCTGGAGGTTGGAGCAGTTTCGGAGCGTGTCGGGGACGGCACCGGAGAGGACGTTGTCGGAGAGATCGAGGTTTTCTAGGCGGGGGAGGGTGCAGACGACGGGAGGGAGGTTGCCGGAGAGGTTGTTGCCGTGGAGGAAGACGCTGTGTAGCGCGGTGGCGTTGAAGAGCTGCGCCGGGATGGCACCACGGAGGGCGTTGGTGTGGAGGTTGAGGCGGCGGAGGTAGAGGAGCGTGCCGAGCTCCGACGGGAGGTAGCCGCGGAGGCCCTTGCCGGAGAGCGCGATGCCGACGACGCGCGGCTCTGGGAGACCGGAGATGTTCGCGCAGGTGATGCCGGACCACCGGCACGGCGTGGCGTCGCCGTCGTGCCAGTCGGCGAACGTGGCGGCGCCGGACGCGTCCACGGCAGACTTTAGAGTGAGAAGCGCGATCCCGTCGGAGGAGAGAGAAACGGCGGGATGAAAGAATAAGAAGAAGAGAAAGATGCAGAGAGTAACGGTCATTTAGAACGAGCGATTATACGGCACCGTTTCGAAAGAGAAAGAAATGCGGTTAGGTGCAGTGTTGGGAGAATGGAAATGCGGTTCGGTGCAGTGTTGGGAGAATGGTTCAGTTGAGGCGTAAGAAAGAAAGGAAGTAGTTGTATTTATGAGAGAAAAAATATGCAGAGTTGGGAGAGGACGAGATTTTAATTCGGTGGGGTCCAATTCCCGCCAAAACATAGAAAGAAAACAAATCAGAGAGAAAGAGAGGACTTGCTAACGGAAAGAGTGTAGTGAAAGAGAAGCAATTGCCAATTGGAATTTGGAAGAGGAAGAAAGAATCTTGCTCCCTTTAGTTGCAACTTGAAATTAGATCATTGGATTTGGAATTTGTTTGAGTTGGTATTGTTATTGAAATCATGTTGATGATTGTGTTCAACTGTAGTTTGCATCGTGGGGTCTTAATGCTTCACTTTTTGGTTAGGGGGTATAAAGAAAGACAAGTTTTTATTCCACACGAAACTTATGTTGATTCCTCATGCATGTGAAAATTTAATTCTCGGAAGTTCTTATTTGTTTCTATTGTGCACCCCTAGTCTTTCTTTTTTGTTTTTATGAACTATTTTGTGCACCCTATAGTTGAATATAATACATTACATGAAATATTGCACAACTTAGTCCATGAGAAATTTGTATTTCATGTGTTTCATTTTTAGCAATTTATCTATTTCAACCAAGTAAAGTTTTCTTTTGAATTATTGGAATATATTCAATTTATCTACCTTGAATAATATATTTTCTGGTTAATTAATGAATTTTACTGTTGACAAGCCAAGAAGCTTTAAATATATAGGGTAAGTAGTGTTAATAATGATAGATGCATTGGACAAGTATGAATTTCACGTCATTATTATCCCTTCCTGCCATCATGAGCTCTTGCTGTGATGACAATTCGCAAAACTTGGGACTTCAACCAGAACCAAACACCACTCGGTCATGTTCATAATGGCAGGGTTACACCTACATTGAACACTTGTTTGTACCTCGCATATATTCCATTTAAATTGCACTCTACTGTTCCTTCACTTAATTGGGTACTACAGAAAGACCCTGCTTTTGCCGTAATTATATATTCTTTGAACGAAACTATACGTGATAATTACATCTACTTCTCAATCATGCAAAGCAAACTTAGAAGCTAACAAATAGCCACACGAACTATAATGCAATTTGTTTTCGGTATTTCTTGTGCGTATAATTTCAGGAATGATTTCTATTAGCAAAAGATGAAAGAACTTTATGCATGCCCAATCATATCTTCCCCTATTTTAAAAGACGACAGCTTAAATTCACTCCCAAAGAATAATTAGATACACTTTGAGAAAGATAATAAATTAATAAAACGCTTTGCTTTGTAGTCAAGGGATATAGTTGGTACCAAATGAATTCCAACTACATAAAGCCACAAAATTAACTCAAACAGTTAGAGCAGGAGCATCGGTCCCGCACCAAAATAAATTAACAACAGAAATCTTAAACGGGTTTCTTCTCATTAAACAAAATGGATCTGAAGTACTTTATCCATTTATTTATGCTAGAGTTTTGCTTTTTATTGTAATTTTTAACAACTTTCACTGGTATTTGAACATGAACAACGCAACCAAAATTAAAATAAATTAAGTGTTTTTTTATGACATAATTCCGGTTTTGTAGTAAATATTTTATGTACTTTCTAGCTCAAATCATCTGATATATTGTTCATTTTGGTGTTTGATGAGCCGTTACATTTTTGTCCATAAAAAATACTTTGATGAACTAAAAGAAAAGTATTTATCAAATATTTTTAAATTCAACTCCTAAGCAATGAGAAATTCATTTTGTGTATTAGATCAGTAACTCCTAAATAAAATTAAAAGTAGTTTATAAACATTTTTTTCTTTAATTTAAAAAAAAAAAAATAAAAAATTGTGAAGGATCACGATTTAAAACAACATCTCATATATAACGACTCTAATTATGCAGAAAATTTGACCACAGAACATAAATTCACAAGTTGACAACATCTTTGTTTGTCAATGGTTTTACTTGCTTTATTTCGGATACTTCAACAATTTTTTTATTAAAGTATTTGTGAACTTAAAGTGTTAAAAATGCAGTATCGTGGAAATAAATCCAGAGCCAAAAATTAAAAAAAAAAAAAAGGGATTATTGTCTTTCTATACATTACCATAAACAGCCTTGCCTGAGGAGCAAGACTTTCAATGTGTTGAGAAAGGTCAATGTGCCACTTGCTGCCAACAAGAGTTATTAACACACACCATGTGCAGCTATGATTGCAATTCTAGTTAGTACTATTTTTCAGACCTCAATAACCCATCTCACTTTGCATTTTCCAATTCCCCTACCTTCCCCCATTTTTATTTATTCATGACGGCAATTTTTGCCTGAACCAGAGTATTTACCTCAAGAACCAGTTTTGCCATCTGCAAATGGAACCATAGTTCACGTTGAATGTTTGGTATCAAAGTAGTTTTATATATTACTATGTGCATCTTAATTTCTATATTTTATATTACTTTAAAACAAAATGTCAATTCCCCTGTTATAGTGAAAAATGAAATAAAGTAGTCATTTTACATTTCACAAATTGCGTTCATACATATCCCCCATGTGCTATCAATATCATCATTATTGGATCCATAATTTTTACTAGATATAGGGGTCTTTTTGGGGAATGGATGATAAAATGTCTTGAATAAGTACGAAAGAACGATTATTCCATGTGTTCATTTCAATACGAACTTCCAGAATAGATGAATCCAATTTGAGGCTTCTCTTTTTCTTTGTTTTTTACTTTTCTTAGAAACTCGATGCATATATAACACAGCAGCATAACGCATGTCTTGATTTATTACTAAAAAAAATCAGCTGATAAAACTTGTAATGTATATCATGTTAAATAATTCTCTATTTGATCACATAAAGTCAAACTAAAATTCATTTTCACGTACGGCAATTACTACCGAAAAGGCATAGCAGCTTCCATTATATTTTCAAATATTTTTCCAACAAAACAACATGGACAGCCTTGTACTTACGATCGGGACCACCTATATAAGATTTTTATTTTTTAAAAAAAAAAACTTAAACGTTTGCTTTTAGATTATTAAATCGTATTCGCAAAACTAAATAACCAATATAATCTTATTTGACTTGTAATGGTCTTCCCCAACTCGTTCCGAATTAGTCAAACACCCTATGTAGTGGTCTCCGAATGAAAAATATTACTAATTAGATCCTCCAAACACTCGCGTTAATTTATTTTTCCAATATTTAACATAAAATACATCCTCTAAAAGTTAAAAATGACATCAAAATTGTTTTTATTTTGATGTATAATAGCTTGACACAAGAATCATACTGAGAATGTTTTTAATTTTTAGAAAACTTATTTAATGTCAAATCTTTGAATAACTAAAATATAATCAAATGATATTTCATTCTATGCAATGGGTCTAATTGCTTTCAAGAAGACTTTAACAATATGATCCTATGTCCCCTCCCCCATCATCTTTGTTGTTCTATGTATGAAAAAAACTAGTCCTTTTGATCAAGCTAAAAGTTGACGGTGGCTGCGTTTTCATGTTGTACGAGGTCTTGGAATCTCTCATTTCAGTGATGATGCCCTTCTCTTTTGTAAGACTATAAATGCCCTGATTCACTATATAGGAATTCTCTCAAATTTCTGAATTAAAAGTTAATTTTGAGATATCTAAGCCTTTGTACTCAGCGACTGTCTCAAGGAAAAGAGGAGATAATTTCACCAATATTTCTTCAATCGGAA
This sequence comes from Mucuna pruriens, assembly GCA_025330945.1. NCBI lineage: Eukaryota > Viridiplantae > Streptophyta > Magnoliopsida > Fabales > Fabaceae > Mucuna > Mucuna pruriens. Next base: position 4,449,907 of record JAENHJ010000525.1, on the reverse strand, counting down.
TTGTTAATAATCTTGGAAAACATCTGGGACTCCCTCTACTGTGAGGGCGAGTTTCAAAGACAATCTTTAACCAATGAATGGCCTTTCGAAAAGTTAAGAATCTTATTAGAAAAAACTTTTCTATAAGAAGAAAATAAAAAATAAGTTAAAAATAAGTTTTTAAATATGAAATAATTTCTACAAATTAATTTTTATATAAACTAATTTTAACTTATAAATAACCTATTTTCTCATAAATACTTATAGAAAAATTTATCCAAATAATTTATAATTTTTTTTTAAATAGAGCGGGCATAATTTGTCCATTGAAGTACCTAATCTGCTCTGTGCAAATTCATTTAGTACCTGGGAGTATATATATGACAAGATAGACTGAGTCACTTTATAAGTGAGGATTTTCACCATGAACACTTAAACATTTTATATGTTTGAGTAAGCAGAAAGCTTCCTACAAACTCTCTATGCATGTATTTCCTCGACAATGGTCTACCACTGACATGCTTGATATACAAACATGACATTACCATTGGAGGATGCAGATATTGACCAACATAGCAAGGAGAAAACAGAAAAACAACAACTATACTCAGAAGTCAAAACTTTTTCTTTATTGTTGGAGTTGGGGAGAAGAGAGCACGGGGGAAGGGAAAATGCCCCTGTCAACTACATAATTAAAAACATTCATAATCATAACCCACCAAAAAAGAGCTCTCATGAGTTTGTATAGACTCATGGATTTGAAGGATGGCTGGAATCAGTGGCTTAGTATATGACAAACTAATGAATAAGAAATGAGTAAAGAATAGTGATTCCGAAAACAAAATTTAACACAATTTACTGGTAATTTCAAACACATACCTGATGTTTATGTCATAAGATAATATACTGTAAATAAGATCTTCCATGAGGAAAATATTTTGGCTCATGATATTCACAAGCACCCTTTTTATCTTCCCACCCTTACTTTTTCCACTCCCTCATTCTCTAGGCACCCCCTCAATCTCACCTCCTTATCTTCTTCAAATATCTTTGCATTTTCTCTTCTACAAGCATTGTTTTTTCTTATTTTCCATTGTTTTCTCCATGAGTTTTCGCACCTCATTGCTTCTTGTTTCTGTAGCTTTCCATTTTTTTTTCATATGTCACAAGTATAAAACTAGTTTCCATTATGGCAAGATACATTACGAAAACTATTTTCTGTCAAGGGTAATTTTGTAAAAAAATTACAAAAATTAAAAAAATGGGGAATGAGAAGATAAAAAAGGAGGATGTGAATATCATGGGCCAAAAATTTATTTTTCACATAAAACAAGTAGTTCTTTATAATCCATGAGCCCACTTTAACTTTTCTAAAAATGGGCCTAATGGCTTCGGTTTAATCATGGCCCACTAAATTCGAGAAGGACAAGCTCACTTGTGTTTTTTATTATATGTAATATGTAGGTACCACATTGTGCTCCACGTATTGTTATTATTGACTAGTATTAATATGTTAATTTGAAATTTGAGGAATTAAGATATTTGAACGTTCGGCTAATAGAGCTTGAAATTAACTTGAATTTATTCTTCTTTTAACTCGGAAAAAATATGATTTTAATCTTTGAAATTTGATAATTAATATCTACTTTTTGTATAAATACTTTAAACTGATTTAGGTCGATCTTCAAAAGTATTTACATAAATTAATCAGATTATAAATGTAAATGAATTAAGAATAATTCCACAAAGAGTTGTATTTACGTGAATTCAGTCAATAAGAAATTTAGTTATCGAGTTAAATTTAAATATCAACATGATCTATTTAGGTAAATAAATTTAAGGCAGTTAATAAATAATAGTAATATTAAAAAAATAAAAAGGTTTAGCATATTAAAAAAGATTATGCAAAATTTATTTAAAGATAAAAAAATACCCGTATTAATAAATTTACAAATGATTATTATTTATTACCCTATTGATTTCCTTGGGTAATTGTTTCTTACTTGTGTTAGGAGTTTATGCAGGCCCAATCTACTCAGTGACCTTAACATCCTATGAGTGGAGCCACTTAACTATTTTAAGAACTTGTTGTGCATGAAGGAAGGAATAGTTGGGAGATCAGCAATAATCTGCTATGGGATCCTTGTTGGCAGATGAAAAATTGGCCTTGCTACAACTTGTTTCCAAGGAGAAGGTGCATAAGACCTTTATGAGCATGAAATCTTACCAATTGTCAAGGCCAAACTGTTTCTCGATCACTAGTATTCTCCAAGATGTTCTAGACGGTGGTAGATGACAACGTATGACATTTGGTTAATGATGCCTGCACCTCTAGCTCTTTTGATTCACATGTGGTGGAGACACCTTTTGGTGCTAATCTCGAAAAAATGAACATTCTACTGCTTACAAGGATTTCAAACCTATCATTATGTATAATGTGATCTATTGGCTCATTTCAAAGGTATTAGTGAACAAATTATAACCACTACTAAATGATTTGAATAGTTTTCTTTAGATCAATTTTATCCTAGATAGAAACATTGTAGACATTACTATTATGCTCTAGAAAATCATCCATCATGTGCATAAATCAAAGAAGAAGAAAGGAAATGCAATCTTCAAACTTGATTTGGGGAAGGCATATGACAAAGTGGATTAGAGCATCCTGAAACAAACTTTGAGAATAGTTGACTTCCTAAAGGTGATTATCTCTCTTATCATCCATGAAATCTCTTTCACTCCAATTTCTATTAAATCTCTTTCACTCCAATTTCTATTTTGTTGAATGATAGCAAATCTTTAAGCTTCTCCCCTATAAAAGGTTTAAGACAAGGTGACCCCCTATCCTCATATATTTTCATGCTCTACATGGAAAGATTAAGAGAAATTTTTTCTTCAGAAATAACTAGGAATTGGCTCCCTATTCAAGTGAAGAAAGGGCCTACAATTTCTCACATTTCCTTTGTAGATGATGTCGTCCTATTTTCCAAAGCTAAATCTTCACAAAGACATCTTATAGCCCAAGTCCCTTAGAATTTATGTGCACTCTCTTGGATAAAGGTTAACTTGGAGAATTTGACAACTTATGATTCCCAAAGTGTTCCTCGAGGATAAAAGAAAAAAAATCATTGATATTACCAATATACAATTCATAGCAAGGATGGGGAAATATCTAGGTTATAAAATCGCTGATAGGAGGCCAACCAGGAAAATTTATGCGGATATCCTAGATTGAGTCTCAACCAAGTTAGTGACTTGTAAGTGTCGTCTTCTAAATAAACCCGAATGATTTACATTAGCTAATGTAGTGTTATCCTTTATCATCGCTTATGACATATGTAGATTAATTGATTTCTACAATATGCTTGTGATTAATTAGATAAAACAATCTAGAGATCCTCTAGAAGGGAGATAGTGACAAAGGCATGCACATGGTGGGTTGGAAGCATATAACCAGAGCAAGGAAGCACCAAAATGTAGCCATGTTAGGTAAACTTACACGAGAGATACTACAAGCAACCAAAAGTTATGGGTTTAATTAGTGATCACTACCAAATGCGTGCAAAGAGGTTACTTGCTTAAAGGCTAATGTGGCAGGTTCCCCTACATGGAATGCAATCATCAAAGATTTTGCTTGCCTAGAAGATGGTTTCCACATGAAATTAGGAAATATAGAAAATCTAATTTTTGGTACGAACCTTAAATCCTTAAGCATTCTTTATGCGAGCTTGTTCCTGTGGTACATATTGCAAATATCAACCACATGGTCTCGGACCTATGGTATCACAACCGTCAATTTCAAGCTCTGGCCACCGAGTTACCTATTGATGTTCAAAACATTATTGAAGCAATTCAAACCTGCTTGATATAACACATCCCTAACACTTGGGGTATGGAAGCCTTACCTAATAGGTTAATAATAATTAGAAGTGCCTACAAAGGGTAGTTGGAGCCTCATTCTAAGTTGAAAACATGTAGGCTTGGCGTGGATATGGAAGACGCTATCTCTGCTAATATTCAATTGCTTTTATAGCAATTATGCCATGAGCTAGGACTTACCCACACATACATCTATGCAAAAAAGAGCCTGATGATACCAATGTTCTACTAGATATGTAATTCCTCATAAGAATCTTGAGATCATTGCCTAGTCTTATGTTTAACTGTGGAACAATTATGGTACACACATGGTCTTGCGATTGTCCTTCCTCTAGATGGTGACACGTCTTAGCATGTGTGGTTATAAGGATAAGTGGTGAAACATGGTATAATAATCTCCATTATGTTACGGATTGCATAGTGCTCAAGAAACAAAATTGTATTCAAAGATGTCATTGAGTCAGTACTTGCACTTGTTGCTAAGGTGGGACCTTGGATAAACATAACTTCTTGCGTGTATAACGACGAACAAAGAGGAAAGTTGCTTGGCAAAATCCTAATATGAACTATGTAGAACTTAATGTTGATGAGATTAAGATTAGGAATCGTAGTTAGGCCAGGTTTAGAGGATTGGTAAAGGATTATCCAGGGGTGTTCTTGAAGTGTTTCTTTAACAGCGTGGGTGTCTCTAACATGCTACATGCAAAATTCATGTCATTGTTCTATGAGCTTCAAATTTATTGGAAAGCTGGCTATAAAAAAGTGTTTTGTTATTCATACTCAAAGCACGTGATTCAGCTAGTGCAGGAGTTGTCCATTCACCATCATTATGGGAACGAGATGGCTATTATCATGGGGTACATGCATCAAGACTGAAAGTGTAAGTTGTTTCATACACTACAAGAAGAAGGGAACCATCATACAAATTGTCAGCCAATTTAGGGTTAAGATCTAATGATAAACTAGTATTAATAAATGTTATAGGTGTGTTGTTCTGGTGTACTTAGTCTTTATTTCTTGTTTCTTTTTCCTTTTTTTTCTCTTGTAAAAAATCTTATTTTTTATTAAATAAAACATATTAAATCCTCTTTTGTATTTTAAAATATTATTTTTAATTTTTATTTAATTTTACTTTATAGAATATTACTTACTTTATATACACTAGTGGTAGAAAGACACTTAGTATATGTATTTGAAAAATGAGGAAGATACAGGAGTTACGAGTGATTTGCCGTGGTTAAAAGATAAATGTGTGAGAAACGTGAGAGATTGAAAGAAGAAGAAGAAAGAAATTAAAATAAATAGTGATGACCGTTAAAGAGTAAATAGGTATAAATGAATAAAAACCAAATGAGAATATTGCCTATAGATATAATAGTATTTGTATATTTGTATTCTAGATATATTCTTCTTGCAGTTAATAGCAGTTTGCACACACCACATATACGGTGGCATCATTTTACTTTGCACGATGAATTTAGTGTTCTAAATTTTTTACATGGCTTTACCTTGCAACTAATTCATTTGTTTTTCAAAATATCATTTTTTTATCACTGTACAAAAAGTCTATAGTAAAGTTGCACGACTAGGGTGCTATTATATAAGGGCATAATTTAGATATAGATTTTGGTTACTCTTTAATATCATTCTTTAATTAAAATTAAAATTTTATCCCAAAGGTTGATATTAGTTATTAACGTAAAATTTTAATTTTAATCAAAGAAATAATTAATACTAAAATAACTTTAAAATTAAAATCTTCTATCTAAATTTTGTTTTAAGGACTAATATGATAATATTATTTTATGAGAGAGAAAGATAAAAAAATTTAAATTAATGGATCTTATACAAATAATAATATATCTTGTTATACTAATTACTAACAAGAGAGTTTAATATGAAACTTTCAAAGCTCCAAATAACAGTGCAATGTTAAGTTTTGAGAGATTTGTTAAGGTTCTCTTAACAGAAATAATAATTCCTCTGCCTTGTAAAGGATTTTTTTTTAAGTAACCAATATTAGTATAACTACAATTAACTCGATTAACTTAATAAGCACATTAGTGCAATAGTGCATGCTTTCCACTTCTCCACATTTCAAGATTTGCACGTGAAAATTACTATTATTATTATAATTTTTTATTTTACTACTAATTTTAACTATTATTTAAATTAGTAGTTAAATCCTAACTAATTAACTAGAATATTATTTTTTTTACCTAAATTTAAGTTATATTTATTTATACTTCTTATTACTACAAATTAGTTAGAAAATAACTACAAATTTTAAAATTTTACTACAAATAAACTAAGATTATTTTCTTAGCTAATTTGTTACTTATTTCATGTTACCATTAATATTATAATAATTTTGTAACTAATTATTTTTACTAGAAATTAACTACAAAATAACTATTAATTTTAAAATTAACCACAAAATTATTTGATAAAAAATTTTAAATTTTCTAATATACAATATGTAACATTATTTATTTCCTTTATAGATTCATACCCTTTGGATAAATTTTAACTACAACTACCCCTTCAGCTTGGTCTTAGGCTTTTGTCATGTTTTTATTTTATTTTTTTAAGTGCAGTTAAGTAGATTAAATAAACTTACCAATAAGTGAAGTTAAGTAGATTAAACAAACTTACCCATATCAGCATCATATTCAAATTTTGTATATAGAAAAATATGTGGAAAGAGTTCTAAATAAAAGTGACTAGTCATATTTTTTTATAAAATTTAATTATTAGAAATTTTATAATGTTTAATTTTAAAAAATTTAGAAAAAAAAAAAACTAATCATACATGTCAGATCTTGATTTTAGAGAGGGAATTTTGTTTTGGTGAATTATAGAGAGGGAAATATACACTATAGGATAACCGAAAATAAAAAATCATGTTCAATTTATTCACGTTTACAATTGGGCTAAAGACAAAATATAAGAATTAGAACCTTTACAAAATGAAAAAATGTTATAACATCAACACCTAATTTTAAACTGGAATTTATTGAAAAATATTTATTATATTAGAGAAAAAGTATAGTGCATATTTGTAATAATTTTTTATTTTTAATTACTTAAAGCTGATGTTAAGAAAAATAAGATTGTACCTCCATTATAACAAATTGACAAAACAAATACGTAAAAAACTAATAGTAAACAAAGATACACGTCATGATATTTGTCTTCTACTACTAAACAAAACCGTCCAGATTATCATAATATTGATCAACGGATCATTCCAAAAGCTTCAATCATGGTCAGTGCCACGCGTTCCTTGCTTTATCCTATACTCATTTATTGCGTGCCGCGATTCATAACTTGTTAATTGTCTTTTTAATAGCTAGCTAGGTTCCTAATTTTCTTTTATCTCATATCATAATTAAAATAACTCATTTTATATATATATATATTAAAAGAAAACATGACACAACTTTATTTATATTATAAACGAGACGAGTACAATAAACAATATTTTGTTTGTCTCCGAATCAATCTTACCTGCAAAGTAGCATTAATCAGAAATGTAGTGTAATAATTATAAAAGAAAATACTCGGTTTCAATTCTTTTTTTCATCGACTCTAAACACTCGAATTTTCTCTCTCTCTTTTTTTTTTTATGTATAATAATGTTAATGAGATTTGAATCTAGTATTCCTTACTACTATATTGATTTCAGTAGGTTTCTCTTTATTTCTAAATTTCACAAACTTAGAGTTTATAAGTAGATAATATATCTCATCTTCGGATTAAGTTATGCACAAATTCATATTATTAAAACTTTTATGATACTTTATTATTTTAAGTAAACAATAAACATATTTAATATTTTAAAAGTATAAAAACATTTAATATATATTTTTTAATTAAAAATATTTCTTTATATGTCTTCCTAATGAAAACTTGGAAACTGTGGCTTTTATCATTAGATAGCAGTGTTTTTCATTTTCTTGTATGCCCCTATTTGTAATTTTTTCTTCAATTAATGAAGCAGATCTATTATATTTGGAATATATATATATAGTTTAATTTTAATATATTATCGATGTAAAAAATATATTATTAGCCAATTAAAAATATTTTTTAAATAATTATTATAAAAATCAATAATTTTATCATATATAATAATTAATGAATAAATGATAATAATTATATAAATTAAAATAATACATTCTAATTCTATCTATCTATTTGTTGGTTTTTATTTTTTTTTTTATCTTTCTATATCTATTTATATGGTGTGTTATTTTATTTTTCTTTTTTTATGATTTTTAAAAATATATAATTTAATTAAATAAACTTAATTATATTGTTTAAGATTATTTTTAATTTGAATAATATTATTTTAAGAAAACCATTTTTATAATTTTAAAAATTTTATCAACTTTTATTTAGTGATTAAATATTTAATTAAAATTAAAAATAAACAATTCAAATTAGTTTAAATAAATAGTTTGACATTAAACAAAATAATCTATAAAAAAAGTAGTATTCCAAATTGTACAAGACCAGAGAATGAAATATTTCTAAATTGAAAAAAAATGTATAATTTTTTTAAGTAATTAGTGAGGATAAAAAATTGGAACTTATAAGTTATAAATTATTAAAATAATTTTAAAAATAAATTAGAAACTAATTAAATAAATTTGTGTATATAAAAAAGACTTGCGATCAAATTAACTTAAATATCATTAAACAAGTTTACAAGGGATAGTTTGGAGTGATTTTTAGTTATAAATTTTAAATTTTTAAAAATTAAAACAAATTTTAATTTTAAAATTTAATTTTTAATTTTAAAATAAATTTATTTTTAAAATTTTCCTATCATGTTAAAATTCAGTTTAATGATGCATTTACATATTATGCAGAAGTAATGATGAAATAGTGACAATGACGACAAGATAATAGCGACAACATAGTAATAATAACAATAATGATATAGTCATAACGACCGACAACAATAACAACAACAAAAAATTATAATTATTAAATAAAATAAAAGAATTAAAAATAGAAATCAAATTTACATAAAATATTTTAAAAATGAATATAAAATTATTTTAAAATTAAATTAAAAATTAGTTAACCTTTATTTTAACAAAATACATTTTATTTTAAAATTTACATTTAAAAATCACTCCACTTCATCCTAGATATTAAAGTTGTTTGTCAATTAAAAAAAAATTATATGTCCATCACACTCTAAATTAATTTTAATTTACGCTGAATTGTAGAATTGAGTTTAAAAGAAATTTGAAGTATTTACTCGAATACAATATGTAGTTAGTATTTACTTAATAATAGTCTATGAAAATAATAAAAACCGAACTGTGTTAAAAAGAACTTTACTTATTATATCAAAAGTTAAAGTAATTGTTATAGAAAGACTTTATCTTTCAGATGATGCGAAGATTCACTTTTGAAGACAAAAGAAAAAGAAATAGAAACATGCATTTTATAATATAAAGACAGTGAAGTTCCACTCGATATCAACAAGTTATTAAAATATTTAGCATCAAATCTTTGCCAGCACTTTTCATTCCCAAGAATAAGATATGCAACAGAAATGGCACATGCCTCATTTTTGACCCTAAAAGGACTCGTAATTCATTTGTTCAAAAGAAGAAAAAGTAGTCCTCAAATAATTATTTTATATTAGACACAATGATTCCAGATTTCCTCCAGATTTGTAATATATTGCTTACCACATACTAACAAAAAAGAAAGAAAAAAAAACCTAACGAAATAAACACAAAATTAGGATGAGAAGATCTCCACTTACAAGTATTACTGTATATTTTTCTTTTAGTGAGAGGAACCGAGGGGGCTGTTTAGGGTACATAAGAGGTGCAACACAATTCCTTCTCAAAAGTCATCGATTCTAATATCACTTTTGTCTAATCATGTTTTATAGTAAAAAAAAAACATCATCTTTATTTATGATTAATTTTTGTCAAAATTTTTTTATTAATTATCCTTAATGAAAAATTTTAATTATATTTTTAAGATTCAAACTTAATATTTTATTTAAAAATTAAAATTAGTACTACTGATAATATCATCATGAATGGTGACGTGACTTATGATTAATATTTTTTTTTCAATCTCACTGTTAAATTCTTTCTAACATGTTATGTAAGAATGAGGGCAGATTTGAAAATATAAATACTTATAACAATTAAATTTTAATAATAGTTTATATGAAATAAAAATTAATCGCAAATGTTTTATTTTAATAATATGAGATTTAGTTTTTAAGTTATTTTTACTTTCTAAAGAATCTTATATATTCATGTTTATATATTATTTAATTCTGAATATACTTAATATATAATTTGTTGAAAAAATGAGGCGATGCAAGTGTAAGTCGCCCCAATATTAGGCAAAAGAAATGGGAGGTGGGACAAGTTTCTCGAATTTTTCAACGGGGAAAAGGATTAATATGCATTTTTCATCCCTAGTAGAAATGCATGTCTAGTCACAAGTAGCTACGATCAATTTTATATTATATTGTTATGTAAGTGACATGACTACTTGACCTTTTAATGGTAATCATGGCGAGAAATCTTGTCCAAATATTTAGAATTTGCAACATCTCTCTTTTCCCCAATAACACGTTGATAAGGAAATTATACACCATTGATAATATGGATTCTACAAATATAATGATTTCCTTTTAACAAGTAATTTGTTTATTTTTGTTTCATAACATAAGCATTGTTGTGCTCTCAAGTTTTGGTTCCATTGTGCGTCCATAGTAGTATTGGATGTTCAGTTACGGGTCCCTACCTGTTTTATTGAATAAATATTTGTACCGTATATGTATGAGAGTATCTGCTTAACGAATATTTATGATTTCTTTTTGCTATTCCTAATTATGAATAACTATATTTCAACCTATCTTTTTATGCAATGAATTCTTTTTAGCTTGTTATTTTATACATTCACTGTGTTTTAATTTGTCTTTTCAAACATCATGTTTTGTTACAAATAGGCTCCATTCGATCTCGTCTTGTATCAAAACCGACTCCATTTTAACACATATCATGTTTGTTCCTATATATGTAATTTGCCTCCGTCTATGATTCATAAATATAGTTTGGCCTCATGTTTAATCCCTGATGTAATGTTTCCTTCATTCTTTCCATTGGATTAGACATTTTTAGTATATTTTCTTTTATTATGTTTAATTATAACAAGCTAAATGAGATAGAATATCTAAAATATATTTTATTAATATCATCATTAAATTTTATAAAGTTTCTTAATTCTTAAATTATTTAGTGGGAATTATATTTCCTGCTTTTTTTTCTTCATTGATTTAATTAAAATTTAATTTAATATCAGTTTAAATAACAGGTGGTCTTCTATTGTATAGCATCCATTGAATATTATTGCAAAAAAAAAAAAAGAGTATTATTCAAAATATTGATTTTTTTTTGGTTCCTCATTCCCTACCATTTCGCTATGATTTCAACAATATAAAATATAAAATCATTTATGTTCTTTGATTTAACAATTTAAATATGATAATTATTCATGGAATGATAAAACTTACTATTAATTGAGGAATTCAATCCACGCTCTTGATAAGTTCAATGAACTTTTACACGAATCTACCACGGTTCAAGTTCATTGAACTCTTGCATGAAGGTTTTTGAAATATAGTTGATTAATAATGGTATAACACGATTCACGTGATATATATCCGTGTTGCAGTGCTTGTACAAAAGATTGTCATATTGAAGGGAAAGTTGGAGCGCATAACCGAGGACTTGGCAATCAAGTCTTGTGGGAGAATTGATACGTCCCATCCCACAGGACAGGGAGGCAAAAACCTACGAACACTTCTATAAATACTTTAATGTTGAAGTTAGGAAGTATAGAAATATATAAAATGAGACATAAAAATATACTTTTAAACATGAAATATTTTATATAACTTGAGTTAGATTGGGGTTGGATAACTTTTTCATAGAATAAAATAAATTTTTATAAACTAAAATTAGGATATATATATATATAAAGTTGAAATTTAATTTTTTTAATAAATTAATATGAAAATTTTTATAAATTAATTTATCTATAAACTATATTTTTATTTTTTTTATTTTTTCTTTCTATAAATACTTATAAAAAATTTTATTCAAAACATGTCAAGATATCGCATTTCATGTAACAAAACCCAGAATAGGTCTAAAAAACCAAGTAACCGAGAAAAAAAAAATATTTATCACCACTTTATTCCTCTCGGGAAATTAAATGAACCTTCATTGAAATTTCAAACAAAACTATAGTCAAAACAGGACTTCAATATCAAGGCTTGACCATTGGATGATATATATACTTCAATTTAATGCATGGGGTTATAAATTTTAAAAAAAAAAAATTGCAAGATTTAAGCATATATTGTTATTCATAAAATATACAATGCATGGAGAAAATTGTGTACGGTGGTTTGGGGAGGGGGTGTTTGATTTAAACAAAGCTTTGGTAATGGTGCGGAGAGAAAGAAAAATAATATATATATGTCACCCGTAATATAATGAAAATAAAATAGAATATATGAAAAATAGTTTTTATATTATTATTTAGTTATATATATAATATGATATATGCAACTTAATTTATTATGCTATAAGAATTAAGTCTTTATGGTATACTTAATTTTTAGTAGTTGATAAATTTATTTATTGTTTAGATTAATTATTTTAAAACTATATGTAATAGAATCGTTTCAATTTAATAAAAAAGATAAAGTTTGAATTCTAAATATATAATTATATTTGTTATTAATAATTCTATCTATAATGATTATTTCTAATAAAAAATATTTGTGATTTATTTCAACGAAATTATTTTAAAAATTAAATTATGAATAATTTATAATTTGTTGATAATATAAAAATAAATTTAATTTCTATGTATATACTATTAATTAATAAAAATCATTATTAATATAATCTTAAAAAATTATTATAAAATTTAATAATTTTATTATATATAATAATTTATGATTGAACTGTTTATTCTATAAAAATTAGAGCGGGTAGGAAGGAATAAAGCTAATAGTAATAAAGAAATTAAAATAAGGAGAAGGATGAAATGAAAAAATCAAGGAACTTGCTTACATTCCTATAAGCTGATGGATGAGGGGTGATTAATTGTTTGGTGGTTGTTCCTTGAAGCTATGAGATTGAACAGAGAGCCAAAATGGAAAGAGAAGAATAATGGAGTGGGAAGAAACCATGAAACTCAGGATGGACAGCGCCAAAGAAAATCGATCAGAGATACAGGAAATTAATAGAAAGAGCATCCATGGCGCTATCCCTCCTGAGCTTTACAGATTCTTCAACACTGAAACAAAACAGTAGGAAGTTGGAGATATATAATAATAACCTTTTCATAAAAGCTGCCTATCATTATTATTTAACATAAATGCTTCTGATTCAGGTAGGGGAGTGGGTAGCAGAGGTATTTATAGATGCACATAAACCTTCTATGGATTAATTAATTTATAGGTAACAAATTCTTTTGGTTACTGAAAATAAAATAAAAAAAATCAAAGAAAAACTTGCTGTATAAAAAAAATGAAGTGATTTATTTGAATGATATTTGTTTATAATGATAAATATAAATAAAATAATACATATAAATGAAATATAAGTCAAAATACTAAAAAAAAATTTAGCTCAACGTTGATTTATGTAGGCAAAAGCAGACGCTTAATTAACATTATTGTGATGGCTAACCATGCCAAACTTCAAACTATATTTGCCATGAAGTCAACTTTAATAATATGATAATTGGTTTTTTTTTTTTTTTGTTACTTATAAGATCCAGCTAAGTATATAAATTAAATTTAAGAATATAATTATAAAAAATAATAGCTATATATGAATAATAATATTAAAATAAATAATAATCATATATAAATAATAATGTTGATAAATGTTGTACAAAAATCAAAACATTAAAAAAATTAAAAAATAGTATATAATTATCTAATAATCATATTAATTTATCATTAAAATCATTTTGACAGTGGAGCTCTCAATAATAATAACAATAATAATAATAACAACAATAATAATAACAATAATAATAATAACAACAACAATAATAACAATAATAATAACAATAATAATAATAATAATAATAATAATAATAATAATTATTATTATTATTATTATTATTATTATTATTATTATTATTATTATTATTATAATAATATATACAGAGTTAACAATTTAATAAGATTATCTAACCTATTTAGATATCTAGGTCAATTATGTTAGAAATTTATAAATTCTTTTAATTTTTATTGAGTATTATATTTTAGATACAATTATATTAACTATTTATTTTAGACAATTATAATTCTAAATGATTCAACTTAAGTAATAAAATAGACTTCTAAAATGGACTTGATATAGACTTAATGAGTGAATACTCATGTTGTCGTTAGAAGATAATGAGAACCCTATATGTATACTAACATATCAGGAAAAGTTATGGTTCCCAATATACAAAATCAAACGTGGTTTTCTGTTCTCCTTATCAGAACAGATAAACAAAGATCCCTAAAAAAATTAATGTGATTTAGTTGAGAAAAATTACAAACTAACTGCTCGTGATTACTGAAGATTGTATTGCGTCCTCCAAGGATCTAAATATTTATACAATTTAAAAAATTTTGACAATTTAATATAACATGATAGGAATACGAGAAATTTAAAATTAAGAAAACTCTAACAAATTAAACTCGGTTGGGTTGACCACTAACTAGCAAGCTAGCCCGAAAACTACCAATTAAATTAAATAAAAAAATATAGAGTACGTGACTGTTCCATTGCTTTGCTTATCGTTGTTGCTCTCGTCTTTGTGTTGGTGGGGGTATGTTGGCTGTGTCTTCTAAATTGTTGGTGCAAGTATTTATTTCAATTCATAATTCAAATTTTGGGTTGCAATATTCACCGCACTTGTCAGTAAAAACACAAAAGTTTCTTCTGATCATTTGCCAACTTAGCAATTAGGCAATCAACAATTGCCAATAATTTGTAATTGTAAAAAAAAAAAAATTGAATCCAAGTCATTTTTAATTTTTTATTCATTTTAATTAAGGTCAATTTATCCCATTGGCCTGTTGCTCCTCATAAGGGCATGTTGGGCTAACAAAACAATAACATGAAGGTTATACATGATAGATCGAGCTAGCCCACTTCCATGATTTGACCCATTGTGCTAGGTGGAAGAGTCTATTTGATAACTCTACTGGTGCTTGACATGGAAGAAAAGTTCAATTAATAATATATTGACACTTCTATTTATAAAATAATTAATTAGTTAACTAATTTGTTTATTTATCATATCATATTATTTTTTAAATTTATATATTTTATTTTTTTATGTTAAATAGTATTTAGCCTTTGTTTGGAAGCATTGGAATAAGAGAAATAGGAAGGAGGGAGAAAAAATAGTAAAAAATAAAAAATAAAAATGGAAATATCTGGTAAGATGGAAATGAGCTCACACATTTTTATTTTCACTTTTAAAGGCAGAAATGAATAGTAGTTATTTCAAAAATTATAATCAAATTTGAACTCTTAACAATAGATTATCTTATAATATTGTATTATTTTATTTATTTTAATTAAATATAATACTTCTATTTTTACTCTATTTTTTTTACTTATTTTTATTCACACTATTTTTACATTTTTTTTATTTATTTCTTTTCTTCCTGCCCAACACACTTAGGTGTGCATGCCTTATTTCCAACACAGAAATTGGTAATGGAAAAAGTAGCATGTTCAAACACACAGAAATTTCAAAGATAAGACCTCAGACTTGAATAACCAAAATACAAGGCAAATGGACTATAAATCTTTTAATCCACGTATAACCAATCACTGCGAAGATGGATACTACTGTTATATTAAATGTTGCCATGTTGGTATCTAAGATGCTATCGTGTGAATTTGAATAAGATATCATAGTATAATTTTTATATATTAATTTGCGTTTATAAAAACATTTTTTTAGATTCATATTTGTATTGATAATAATTTTTAGTGCCTATTTCTATATATTGTGAGTATGTAAATATTCATATTTAAATCTATTACTGTTTGAATCTTTATTAAATAAAAATGGTATCTGATCATATGTTAATAATATGGATAAATGTGTTAAATGGATGATCTAACTCTTTATTTATCAACTTCAATAACTTTACAAAAGCACTACCACCCAGCCACAAAAATGAAAATGTTAGATAATGATCGTAAATAGTTAAAATTTTTAATTTTAAAATAATAAGATTAAATCATTAAAATAAGATTCATAGGTTACTAAAATAAAGTTGAAAAGATGTGTAATATTGATTTTTTATTTTTTAAATTAATATATTCAATATATGTGAATATAGGATAAGTTGAAGAGAAAATAGGATAAGTACTATTATCAGTACTTATTCTCATAATTTTTTATGTGTAAATATCCAAAATCATTTAACGAGAGTAATTTTCCTCCCTATTATGAATATTTATACTACTATTAGTACTCATTCTCATAAATTTTTGTGTGTAAATATCCACACTCATTTAACGAGAGTAATTTTCTTCCCTATTATGAATTTTTTGTGTGAATACTTACTGCTGCTAAGCTAAGGATTGTTATTCGTACGTCGAATACATAACTTTTATGATGATATACTATTAAGAATTAACTTTATTAAAGAGAAAAGATATATAAATAAATATTTGTTTTTATATTAATATAAATTAAGTTTATAAAATATTTTTAATACATGTATAATATGAGTGGACATTATTTATTGGTATCTAGTTAAGTAATTTTCATTGGATTGAATACGGGCAAGAAACGGTTTGGATATTCTTGATATATACCTAACTTTGGTTTGACAACTAATAACATGACACGGATCTTTTTAAAAATGTACTTTATTAATTACATTTCAAAAAGAAATTTAAAATATAAAAATAATAATAAAAATATATAAAAATACAAATTACTAAGAAGCTTCTCCATGATGATCAAGAAAGAGCAGAAGGTTTAAGATACATTAAATCCCTCCTTTTTTTTTTTTTTTTTTTACAGTTGCCCGAATATATTGAAGGCAAACGGATTAAAAAAAACTAGTTTTATAATAAAAATATTATAAAACTTAATGAACTATATTTAGAAGATGACCATAATCTGAATCTAAATCCTCTTCAGTTACTTTTCAATCCGGAATTTAGTCTCATACTAACTTAAGACTTCTCGTCTTTCTTTAAAAATGTATTATATAAAAATCGAACTCAAATTTTTTTCATTAACTGTGTTGCTGACATATCTACACTTATGTTACTTCTTCAAGTTATAAATTATAATATATAGACTAAAATAATGTTCTATATCGATCTTGGAAACGAGTGTAATGAAATAATATCCTACAACTAAAATTAAAGTCAACAAATGTGGAAAAGTCAAGAATAGAACAAATATTTTCATTAAAAAAAATTGCAAGATCTCTCTGTCTATTTGAAAGAATTTATTTATAGCTTATTTAAAATTTTATAAAATAGTTGAGAGAATTTATATAAATAACTCATGACATGATTATAAATTATTTCAACTTATTTTAATAAAATTTCTAAAATAATATATAAAAATAACATAATTAATATAAAATCTATTTAGTTTAATCATCATACACTAAAAAGGTAAAACAATTTTACACGTTTATTGAATAACAAATTATTATTAATACAAATTTAATGTAATTATTTTAACAACCAATAAATTTATCATATATTATATTTTATGATTAGTTCACATTGTTAAATTGTTTTACAATGCGTCTATTTTTTCAAATCTATTTCTCATTTAATTATAAAAATAATTTATATACAAATGTTTACTTAATTATATTTATTTTAAAAAAATAATTTTATACTGTGATTTGATCTCAAACAATGTATATAGTAACTTAATTTTTATAATAATTATTTTAAAAATTATATGAACGATGATTTATATATATATATATATATACTATGTTTTTTTTCGTAGGCTTTGTCCTTGTTCACCCCAAAATAGGGGGTGGGGCAGTCTTATATTTCTATTGGAGACATTTGTTCTCCACCGTGAATGCATGGCGAACCACTATGTTCCTTTCTGACTTTTGTCACGAACGTGGCTTTTCCCATGTTCACACTGTATTATTGGTCGGGTTGTCCTCTCGAGTCTTGCCGTGTAGGAAACTTAAAAGTTTTTTTTTTTTTTTTCCAGGAGGACGTTTACTATATAATTCACGACTATACTAAACTTTCATGCGATGAATTCTTAAATATAATCATTCGATCTTTCTTATTATAGACTTTTACAGGTTGCTGAGTACTACTACATAAGTCTCATTAGTGATCATGAAGGAGCCAAGGTTTTTTTAAAAAATAGTGTGCTCTCAATTTCAGCTCCAACGTCAAGATGATTTTTGGTCACTTCAATTATAACCATATCAATCTCATTTGTCCACAGTATCAAGGAAAACAACCAAAATCGCAGCTTCAATCTTCCAAGTGACTAATGTAGGTTGATCATGTATATTTCATTATATATCCAGGATTTGTAGTCAATAACTTGAACTTCTTAATCATGAATACTCTTAATTTTGTTATCTACTTTATCAAACCACATGATTATAAATAATTGGAAGGTAAAGAAATTTCAAAGGATCAAAACAAGTAAATTTGAATAGGTTTTTCTTCTGTTTTCTTTTTTAATTTCATCTCTGTGATATATGCTTGAAACATGATTCTGCGACCTGAGGTATACACTTTGCTTTTCGTTTCTATTTCTATGTTTAGTATTTTGCTTAATTTGAAAGCTTTAGATCAATGTTTAGATTTTATATGTAGAGCTGCTGCTTTTGTAGTTGTATATTTATTTGTTTACCAAAAGTTTCTATTCACTGTTCCATATTGAAATTTTATAAAACGATTACCATCAATCTAGTCAAATAAAATCTATACTTTCATTTTTTACATTACTTGTGTACAGTGTATACTCCATATATAAAAAGTAGTGTAGCACATGTGTTTTAAATTCAACAAAGATATTATAGCTTTTCAATTTCATAGTTACTCGTTAGCATCACGATTCCATGAATCAGAATAGGGAGGAAAGGAAAAGGAAGCTTACTGGTTGCTGTAGTTATAGTGAAATCAACATCGTGCTGTAAATTATAGTGGCAGTTTTAAATTATAGTTGCTGAAGTGTTTCGATTATTGAAATTGTGGGAAAATATGGATGCAACCAATATGGTAGCAGATATTTAAAAATTCATAATATTATTGAAGTTATTAAACATATGCTATTGTGCATGTAACTTCTTCTTGTTAATAATAGCTGAACAATATCTCTATTCAAGTTTAACACATTTTGTGTACTGATGAACTGTGAGTATCATGTCTTTAATTTAGACTTGCATAAAGTCTATGACAAAACTAGTCATATGATCACTTGCAGGGAAAATTACATTTTATATTGATAACTATAAGTTCTACTGGTATTGGAGTATTGGAACAAACATTTTTCAATTAAGGTATGCCTTTTAGCAACTCCTATGTAAACTTTGGTTAATTACAAATTACAACCATTAACTATATCATGAGTTGGACTGTTATTTCTATAACTCTTGTGTTATTTCAGTTGCTTCCCTTTGTCCCTCTCTGATTAATTGAATGGTTGGGAGCTCTGGCTATCCTTTAACGATGTCAAGTGCTGTTTGGTCCATATGCCTTGTCTGGTTTCTTCTCATCACTTCAAACTTATGGTCTCAACATATAACATCTACCTATGCATTAGGAAATGAGACCGATCATTCTGCATTGATCAAATTCAAAGAATCAATATCTGACGATCCTTTTCAAGTGTTCAACTCTTGGAATAGTTCAAGTCACTTTTGCAACTGGCATGGAGTCAGATGCAGCTCACGGCACCAAAGAGTTATAGAGCTGAACCTAACAGGATATCACTTGCATGGATTTATATCACCCCACATTGGGAACCTTTCCTTTTTGAGAATCCTCCTCCTCGAGGACAATAGCTTCTACGGTGAAGTCCCACAAGAATTGGCTCGTTTGTTCAGACTATTAGTACTCTATTTCACCCATAACACATTAGGGGGAGAATTTCCCATCAACTTGACAAATTGCTCTAAACTGAGCTATTTACGTTTAGATGGAAATCGTTTCGTTGGGGAAATACCAAGGAAGGTTGAATCCTTTGGCAATCTTAAAGAGTTGACTATTCGTAGGAACAATCTAAGTGGACAAATCCCACCTTCTATGGGAAATCTATCCTCCCTCACTCGTCTTTCATTGAGTTCAAATCAATTGGAGGAAACATACCAAAAAGAAATAGGCTCTTTGAGAAACTTGAGAATTTTTGGTGTGTCAGGTAATAAACTATCAGGTAATGTTCCTCTTTCCTTGTACAATTTGTCATCTCTCAGTGTCTTCTCAGTCACAGACAACCAATTTAACGGTTCTTTTCCGGACAACATGTTCCTCAGCCTGCCTAATCTCAAAATTTATACAGTCAGTGGGAATCAATTCTCAGGTTCAATCCCAACTTCCATCTCTAATGCATCTGGGATTCAAATATTGGATATTGGTGACAACCATTTGGCAGGACAAGTCCCAAGTTTGGGGAAGTTACAAGATATTTCAACTCTACAACTAAGTTTAAATAATTTGGGTAGTAATTCATCTAATGATTTGCAGTTCTTGAAGTCCTTGATAAATTGTAGCCAGCTAGATATATTGGTTATAAGCGACAATAATTTTGGAGGGCCTTTTCCTAGTTTTGTGGGCAATTATTCCACCCGGCTCACCCAACTATATCTTGGTCGTAATCATTTTTTTGGAAACATTCCTATGGAATTAGGAAATCTTGTTAACTTGATCGTCTTGGCTATGGAGAAAAATTCCCTAACTGGCATAATTCCAACTACTTTTGGTAAGCTTCAAAAGATGCAATTATTAAGTTTGGGGGTAAACAAATTGTTTGGAGAGATACCTCCTTCCATAGGCAATCTCAGTCAATTGTATTACTTAGAACTATCATCCAATATGTTCGTTGGAAATATTCCTTCAACAATTGGAAATTGCAAACAATTAGAGTTTCTTCATCTTTCAGATAACAACATTTCAGGAGCCATACCATCAGAAGTGTTTAGAATTCCTACTTTGTCAACTGGACTGATCCTATCATATAACTCATTAAGTGGCAGTCTACCAGCAGAAGTAGGCATGCTAAAAAATATTGAATTGCTGGATGTGTCTGGAAATTATATCTCTGGTGTCATTCCCGAAACAATTGGAGAATGCCTAACCTTGGAGTACCTTTACTTAGACGAGAACTCCTTCCATGGAAGCATGCCTCCTTCATTGGCTTCATTAAAAGGTCTTAAAAAATTAGACCTTTCAAGTAACAACTTGTCTGGATCAATTCCAGAAAGACTACAGAATATTTCTCTTTTAGATTACTTCAATGCTTCTTTCAACATGTTGGAGGGTGAGGTACCAACAAATGGTGTCTTTCAAAATGCAAGTGCAGTTTCGGTGACTGGTAATCCCAAGCTTTGTGGTGGGGTATCTGAACTAAAACTTCCCCCTTGCCCTTTAAAAGCTAAGAAAAGAAGAAAACATCATAATCTCAAGTTAGTAGTGGTGGTACTCTGCCTAGTTCTTTTTCTTCCTTTACTATCATGTATCCTTGGTATGTATTTGATAAGGAAAAGGCACAAAAAGTCATCTATCAATTCATCAATTGATCAACTTCCTAAGGTATCATACCAGAACCTACACCAAGCAACTGATGGGTTCTCATCGCAGAACTTAATAGGAATAGGAAGTCATGGCTCTGTATATAAAGGAAGGCTTGATTTGATGGATAGACTTGTTGCTATAAAGATTCTAGACCTTCAAAAGAAAGGGGCTAACAAAAGTTTTATTGCTGAATGTAAAGCATTGAGAAATGTTCGGCATAGAAACCTAGTGAAGGTTGTCACATGTTGCTCTAGTGTGGATTACAATGGAAATGATTTTAAAGCTTTGGTGTTTGAGTACATGTCAAACAGAAGCTTAGAGGAATGGTTGCATCCACAGAATGGAAGTGCAGAATGGCCAAGAACATTGAATCTTAAGACAAGGTTAGAAATTGTGATTGGTGTTGCTTCTGCACTACACTATCTTCACCATGAGTGTGAGGAACCTATTGTTCATTGTGATTTAAAGCCAAGTAATATTCTTCTTGATGATGACATGGTTTCTCACGTGAGCGATTTTGGCATAGCAAGACTTCTCTCAACAATCAACAACTACCAAATTAGTACAAGTGGAATAAAAGGGACAATAGGTTATTCTCCCCCAGGTATGTTTTCATCTTATTTATATTTCCTTTTTGATTCATGTTGAAAAAATGGAGAAAATATTGATGGTTTCTAATATATTTCAGAGTATGGAGCAAGTTCTCGAGTGTCAACAAAAGGTGACATGTATAGCTTTGGTATTCTTATTCTGGAGATGTTAACTGGGAAACGACCAACAGATAAAATGTTTAAAGATGGACACAACCTCCACAACTATGTTAAGATTGCATTTCCAAATAACCTCTTGGAGATTGTTGATGCAACTCTTATCTCAACGGAAAACGAATGTCCTACAATAACAGTGTCAGAACAGAACAACATCTCTGAGATTGTAGATCATTTGCATCCTAATATCAAGAACAAGTGCTTGTTTTCATTATTTACGATTGGTCTAGCCTGTTCAGTGGATCCACCAGGAGAAAGGATGAATATGATGGAAGTCACCAGGGACCTAAATATGATTAGAAATGCTTTTTATGCTCAAGGGATCAGAGGTAATGTGTTTAGTTTTTTGAAAATTTTTCAACTAGATTGTGTTTAATTTTTGTAGTTTGTTCGGTTAAACTAAATTATCTTGTAAGTCTTACCGATTTAATTTTGGATTTGTTACAACAATGATCTCTATATTTCTTTATAAAGTAGTGACAATACATATGTCTGGTACCAAAATATTATGTTTTTGTAGATGATTATTCGACAAGGCCAAGTAACATGGCAAGAGGATCCTAATAATGGCAATGTTGAAACGAGGTTCATGTTGGATTGTTTTGTTGAGTGCAAGATTGAGAAAATATGAAGTGCAAGGTTGAATGAAGACTTTTACAATACTTAGATGTGTCTTAAAAAGTATCAAGGCAGATGTTACTTCTATTTGATTCAAGGCAACAATTACTTCTTCAAGTCCTGGAAGAGTGGTTCCTAGTGGTTAAACATGTTTTTAGTCAATTATTTACGTACGCACTTAATGTTTGTACCAAATAAGTTTTGATCACATCATTCAGGTGTTAAATTAAACCAGGTTACTTTGTTTATATATAAACCTTGTAGCAAAGGCATAAGGATGTTTGGCTTTCTAATTGATACAAATTCAACATATCTAAGTTACTCAGATGCTCACAAGATTCACGAGTTGATTTGAAGTAACTGGATGTCTGGATCCACTACATTTATGTTTTTGAATTGTATCAATCAACAATATTCCAGTTCTTCATCTAGCTTTTTCACTTTTTCATTTATCCTTTGGCAATTTTCTTGCTGGATGTTAGATATTTTCAATTTTCAAGCCACTTTGATTTCATGATTTTGTTTTTAATCGTCTTTACATCCTACATATTTATATTTGACACACTTTTACATTATTGTTCAATTTTTAATTTGTACACTTTTACTTTCCCGCGCGTGATGGTCCATTGTCCTACTTTAACGTTATATGTTGTTTTATTTAAATACATGGTTCATGCAAATGTAATATTATAAGTAGACATATGTGTTTCAAAATATGCTTAAAAATAATAAAATAACTTTGTTAAGAGCAACTTAAATTAAAAGAGTATCATTTTCATGATTTACAGATAGAACTAAATTTTTTTCGAATAATTGACAACTTGTTCGACTCATCATTTCACTTAATTTTTAACACATTTCATTAACTTATAAACTTACTAATTTATTAAAATAGAAGTTCTTGCTAATTAAATTTATATCACTACTTGAAGTAATCTAATTCAAATAGAAGTTTTTATTTTTATTTTTATCTTCAATATTTTAATAAAATTTTATTTTTTTATTATTTTTATTAAAAAGATACGAAATATTTATTTTAATTACTACACCAATTTTACTATTTTTTAGTATTAATTTTTTAATATTACACTTGGAATTGTAAATTTAAGTTAGTTGGTCCATTCAAGTTGACCCATCATGTATCATATTTTTTTTCAAGTTAAATCAATTTAACATTAGACTTAAAATTTTCTAGTTCAACTTATCCTTAGTAGGTCGTGAATCAAACAATTAGGTTAGTGGGTCAATTATTTTTTAAAATAAAAATTATAAAAATAATTAATTTTATATAACAAGTTAATAAAATATTTTTAATCACTTTAAACTAAAATAGAAAATATTACATAATAATATAAATAAAATAAAGTATATCAATTAGAACAATTAACTCAATATATATATAATATTAATCTTGAAATAATTTATCATATGTGATTCTACCGATTATAAAAAATTAAATAATAAAAAATAAACCTGGTTGTTATACTAGTCCAACCTATTCGTCAGGCTAATAAACGAAAACTCATTTTGGTATTCCTAACTACGATGTTTATTTTAATTACTACATCTAGACTATTTGTTTTAAGAAACAAAAATGATAAAAGTTCATAAAAGCTTAGAGGAACGTTTTTGGCCGGAGGATATGGAAATACAGAATGGCTGGCCAAGAACATAGAACTTTGAACATTGAGACAAGGTTAGAAATTGATTGTAGTGTTATTTTTGCATCATTCAACTATATCTTCATTATGAATTTGAGGAAAGTATTGTTCATAATGATTTAAAGAGAAGTAATATTCTTCTTCACGATGACATAGTTGCTCTTATGAGCGATTTTGGGTTAAATCTAAACTTTTCTCAACAATTAATAACAACTTTCACACAACACAATCAAATACATATAAGTGAAATAGATGGGACTATAGGTTTCGATCTTTTACGAGTGGTTAGATCTTACTTTTATTTCCTTATACAATATTTTTTATATAAAAAATTATATTAATTTTGAAAAATCAATATAATATATGACATGATAACATTTTGTAATATTGGGATAAATATTTTATATTAATTTCTAGATTAGTTGTATTGAGAATTGGTGTAGAAATTATTTTTTAAATTGGTTGTTTAGCAATCAATTTTAAATGGGAACCCTTTGTAATTTAAATTCTTAATAAGATTTTTTAGATTAGTTAAACTAAAAATTGATCTAGAAAATATTTTTTGGATTAATTATTGATACAATCAATTTAGAATGTTGATACTCTTTATATTTTATGAACTATTTTTCCAATATTTTTTATATTAATTATATTAAAAATCAATCTAATAAAAAATATAAGCTCGATTTTTTAGTACAATCGATCTAAAAAGTCTAATATAAGTTTTGTAATTTCATATATATGCTCTTAATTTTGTTCTTGCTCCTACTTTGAACTTTTGTTCTCTGTTTCAAAGGTTCCTTGAGGATATAATATTCAAGAGAGCATTAAAAACACCTTGATGACATCAATATTTTCTCTTATACAAGTATTTCTTTCCCTCTTTATACATCTTTTTATTTTCGTCTTTCTAACAATTTTTTTTTTTATATAAGTGTGTTTGACAAGTTTTCAAATTTTGTTCATTTTCAAATCCTTATTCGCGGTTCTCAATTATTTTCTCTTTCTAATTATGACTTTGTCTTTCAAACCCTATTTTTTTTTTCAAATACCAACTTTGTTATTCCTCTCTCTTGTAGATATTGTAATATGACTTATGTGTGCTTTGTTCAGCAGTTATATATTGTGTATCCAAAGTCTTTAAATAATATTACTAACTCGTTTAAGGTGTTATAGTAAGTTACAACAACAAAATGATTATAAATATTTTTTTTTTAACATGTGAAACACCCTCTTAATTCCAATAATCTTTTTGTTTAATTTGATTTATCAATATTACACGTAAAACCTTAATTTAAAAGTAAAATTTAGTATTTTAAAAAAATTTAGAATTAGATAAAAGAATTATAAATATTCTAGTGAAATTTATAAAAGACAATATTATAAATTTAAAATATAATTTATATATTCAAGATTTATAAATTTTAATTATAACATAACTTACATATTAAAAAAAATTATTTATTATAAATTCTAATTATACAAAAATAAATATTTACTATAAAAATTATAAATTTATATTCCATCCCTATGTTTTCAGCTTCCAGCAGCTCTCACTGCGTTAACGCTTTCTCGCTCTGTTCCTGGTTCTCCAATCGCAGTCTTCGCCTTCTCCATTTCTGGTAAATATTTTCTGTTGCATTTTTGTCCACTAAACCCTAAAATTTCTCTCTCTCTCTCTCTCTCTCTCTCTCCATATTTTGTCTAAAATGCCATGAACTATATATATATATTTTTTAATCTGATTGTGTTACCATACCTATTTTACTGTTCTTGAGGTTTCTGTTGGATTCTGAATGTTATCTCGCAATCTCGTATTTCCCCATGCCAATTGTGTTACTTTTAGGTCGAAAATTTAAAACTTCCCCTTCTGATTTCCTTTAAGAACGTTGGCGAATGTTAAAGTATATTTCATAAGATTCTGTAAAATCTCTGTTGCGAATTAAAACTGCGATTCAGTACTTGGAATTATAATTTTCACTTTTTGTGGGTCTCTGAAAGAGTAGAATAATCTATTTAGTGAACGTGGATGATGATTAATTAACGAGGAAACTCTCGAATTTGTCCTAGGCACGAATGTGAAAACCCTATCCCAGATCCTGAGAATCCACGAGTTTGGGCCATCTTGGTCTTTCTCAGGGACTAATATGCTTAGTGCCTTAGGGTTAATATGATTAGACATTTGTGGCTCATCCTAAACTCAGTGAATTTTTCCATTTTCAAGAACTAAGATTTCTACCCCAAATTTTTTAGGAGAATTTTGGAGATATGGATCCGTTTGTTTTAGAAGTTTGGAAGAGTTGATTCTGATAAAGCTAATTTTGAATCATTGGACGTGACTGGCTCGTGTGTTTAAATTAATTTCAACTACAAATTTTACATTAGAATGTGTGCCATGGTGGAGGGAAATAATTCTTGTAGTTTGTCAAAAATGGGCACACACTTTTGTCCATATAGGAAGCACTGTATGTTCTTCTGCTTTGGATCCCTGATCCAATTCCAGTTTCATTCATGTTAAGTGATTTTAGGCTTTATTATGCCTTATGTATGGTCTCTGCTTCCGAATTTCTTTATGCTGTGAATTGTGATGGTTGGTTCAGCAGTCAGCAGTCAGCACTCAGCAAACATGGAACTTACAATTCAGTTTGTTGTGTGTTTATGAAGATTTGTGTTCATACTACCTTCATTTGCTGTCTGGGCTGTAAAATCTTTCAATTGATTGCTATAGTGACTTATAACTGTATCTTTTTGGATTGCTGACACTTTCAAAGTTTCTAGATTACTAGCTATACATTACTTCCATATGTCCTGGGAGGTTTATTATCTCATTTTTCTTAGAATGGATTTGTGTATATCATGTGATTTTCAAAATGTAATGTGCTTACTTTTAATAGAAGAGATAAAGTCACAATCCTTGTTTGTGACTTCAGAATGTCACAACTGTTTGTTTGGAGCTATTGATATGGCAAATTGTCTCCTAGATGAATGACACAGAATCACAGTTATTTATTTCTGAATGTATGGTCATGTCACCAGAATGATTCCTTCTTTTAAATGTGAATGTAACTATAGTCTTGATTTTGTCATATACTTCTGAGTTCAGTCTTGCTTTCAGTTTTCTTAATTTTATATGGAAGCTTGATGATATTCTTTGACCATAAATCATGGACTTATCTCTTATTCATTCTTGGTGTTGCAAATATCTTTAATTTAGAATAGGAACACTATAGGCAGGAATATAGATTAGGCCATTATTAATTCACCCAAGTTTCCCACTTTGTTCTACTCTAGTCTTTTAGTTTCTATTTAGCTTGCAATCTATGTAGAGACGTGTTAATATAATTAATTCATGGGAGGATTTCAAAAATGTAACTCTTGACAAAAAATTCCATGAAGGAAGAGTAATTACTCAAAATGGTCATTTAATTCATTTCAAGACAAGGTATTAATATACTTTATACATTTTCTTCTACAGGAGTGCCTTTTCTCATTTATTTTCTTTGACCTAAACTATACTTTATTCATTCCTCTCCTTTCCTTGTGTTTGCTTTGAACTTAAAACTCAGATCAATATGTCTCGAAGATATGATAGCCGTACAACAATCTTCTCCCCCGAAGGACGTCTTTACCAAGTGGAGTATGCAATGGAGGCCATTGGGAATGCTGGTACTGCAATAGGGATCTTGTCAAAAGATGGGGTAGTTCTGGTTGGTGAAAAGAAAGTCACATCCAAGCTGCTGCAAACCTCAACATCCACTGAGAAAATGTACAAGATTGATGATCACGTTGCATGTGCCGTGGCTGGAATTATGTCTGATGCCAACATCCTAATCAATACTGCTAGGGTCCAGGCCCAACGTTATGCATTGGCTTACCAAGAGCCAATGCCTGTTGAGCAGTTGGTTCAATCTCTTTGTGATACTAAGCAAGGTTACACACAATTCGGTGGTCTTCGACCATTTGGAGTCTCATTCCTATTTGCCGGTTGGGACAAAAACTTTGGCTTTCAGCTTTACACAAGTGACCCCAGTGGAAATTATGGTGGTTGGAAAGCTGCAGCTATTGGTGCCAACAACCAGGCAGCACAGTCAATTCTTAAACAGGACTACAAAGATGATATCTCAAGGGAAGAAGCAGTTCAACTAGCACTGAAGGTGCTAAGTAAAACTATGGACAGCACAAGTCTTACCTCTGAAAAGCTTGAACTTGCAGAGGTTTTTCTGTCACCCTCGGGAAAAGTCAAGTATCAAGTTTGCTCCTCAGAAAACCTGACTAAGCTGTTGGTGAAGTTTGGGGTCACTCAACCGGCAACAGACACTGCTTAGCTTCTTGTTTCATGTCATATGCACTTTAATTATGCCTATACAATGCATTTGGAACGTTCTTCCTTTCAGAAAGTGTCCCAAATTTATTTTAGTTCAAACTTATATTTTGTATCTTGGTAATGCCAATTACTTTTTAGTTCGTATTTTTCTGTTGGATTTATGATATTTGCATCCGTTCATTGATTTTGCTGTCTATTTTCTGTTTCTTGCTTGTAATATGCATTAAGGATCTATTTGGATAAATTTCTTCACAATTAACAATACTTCCAGATTCTGTTCAATCAATTAAGCTAAACCTACTTATAGTATTTTTCTTCGGATCCACAGTAATTTCGGATACACAGTAATTGCAGATATGTGAAAAATGCTTAGTTCTTGGTCCAGGAGACTGAAAAAGAATTGAGACAAAAAATAAAATTGAAGTTCTGAAATTACTGTACACGAAACTGTTTACTTTAGTGGGCCGACCCATTTTCTACCTTTACGAAGGGACATGAGAAATTAATATTTGGCACAGTGAATCAAAGTTTAAAGTATCAACCATCTTACTGAAGTTTTGATGTTTCTTTTATGAAAATGTTTCAAATATTTCAAAAAAAAATTTCTTATTGTCTCACTTTTAATTCAACTGTGAGGTCATTATCTTTCTTTGTTTCACGTTTTTTATTTGGAATTGTCCTGTTTTGTAACCTACACAATAACATCAAGAAGTAAAAGTAATTTATATTTATTTAAACACCCCTTTAACTAACCCAGCAAAATTGAAAGCTTCTCTAACCTTTTGTTTTAATTTGTGCAAAGTAAATATAGTTAAGGTTTGACTAATTCAGATGAAATTGTGGCGTTGCCTTTTATAGACACGTAAACTTTATGGTGTTTTATAGTTCTTATGTAATTTAATAATTTATATATAAGTACAGTTGTCTTATCATAGTCTAGTTTATATTCTTGTTTGTTTCTAAGTACGACCAACCGAGCCTTGTAATGATCTATAGATTCATTCGAATGAAGCTTTATAAAGAATATAAATTTGCTGCCTAAAGGTTTAATGGGGGAAGGACATGACACTATATCCCATGTCTAATTTTCATCTAATGCGAGAAGTTTAGTTTTGATAGTTTTTTGTCAGCATTCATTCTCCATGACTTGTTTATAGGAAGAAAGAATAGGAATAGATGATAATGTTGCTGTCAAGGAACTTATGTACCTTTTTGGAGGCTTATGAATGTATGAACTATGACGTAGAGTAGTTGATTCAACTTCTCTTATTGGAACAACAACTAAGGATTTATCTTGAGGGGCCCTTACTATGAAGTTAGAAAACAATTACAAAACAACAATTGGAGAATGGAGAGAATCATATTGTGTTGCAAAAGAAAAGTATATTCTTGGAAGATAACATTTATAGAGACATGAATTTAACGAAGGTTAGGATCATAACACATAAAAGGGTTTTGATGAGGAGAATAACCAAGAAACGCACATTGAACAGATTGTGCATTGAGCTTGATACGTTCTTGTGGAGGAAGATGAACATAACACACATTACCAAAGATACGAAGAGTAGAGTAATTAGGTGGGTGACCAAATAATTGAGTGAAGGGGGATTCATTACCTAATGATGAAGATGATAATCTATTAATAAGATGAATTGCAATGGAAAAGACTTCACACCAAAAACGTGATGGCATATGAGACTCCAACAACAGACTTTCATTCAGCTATCCTATTTTGTTGTGGGGTTGATGGACATGACCTTTGAGATAAAATGTCATTAGATTGCAAGAATTCTTGAAATGAGTGTGATGTGTATTTCTCTCCATTATCAGAGCGAAAAATTTTGATTTTGGAAGAGAATTGAGTTTGAACATAAGTATAAAAGAATTTGAAAGTGGAAAACACTTCATCTTTTGAGTGCAGAAAATAAACCCAAGTGAAATGACTATAATCATCAATAAAAGTAACAAAAATTTGTAATTGACATGAGATATAATTGGTGCCACCCCCAAACATTACTATGGATGATATCGAAAGGTTGTGTTGCGTTCGAATGATGAGTTGGGAACAGTAGAGTTTAACTTTTTCAAGCTTACAAGAAATGTAATCAAAATGAACAACATTAAGAGATGGAGTGTGTTTATTTCCAAGAAAACCAGATTTTAGCATATCATGAAGTACATTTGAGTTGGGATAAAATGCTTATGCCACACTTGGTAATCAACAATAGTAGAATTACAAGAAACTAAAGGCAAATAAAGATTTGGAGACGACAAGAAATGGATAGGGAAAAGACGTCCAACTTTAGGCCCCTTTGTGATTCCCTAAGTGTCAATCCTGCACAAGACAACCAAATTATGAGAAATGGACTCGACAATCATTGTCGACTAATTGACAAATAAAAATGATATTACTCATGAGACCATAAGAGACAAAAACATTGGTTAGAGATGAAGTAATATCACCTGTTGCAATGATAGATAATTGATTCCCATTAGCAATATGAATATTGAGATTTCCAAAATTTTTTTTTTATATTAGTAAGTAATTGAGCATTGCTGATCATTTGGTTGGAAGCCCCAGAATTGAAGTATCAAGGTGAAGAGGATTTGCTTGAGAATCCCAAAGTAGAGAATGCTGAAATGATCATTTGTTGAACCATTTTAGGAGTCATAGTTGGAACATTAGTAGTAGTATTTTAATGGATAGGTGCTAGACTAGGAAAACTGTTAGGAATAGAAGAATCAACTGAGGGGGTAGGAGTGTTGCCATCAACATGACTCCATAAATCTTTCCCTTTGACGAATATCTGGAATTGGAATGCCCAAGTTGAGTAGTTTTTGCCATTAAGGCAAACAAATAAGACATCATACTTTTCAGTAGACATGGGGCTAGGAAAAAATTGAAGAAAATGAGAGAGTAATCTAGGTCTAGGAAGTGAAACAAGATCGTGAAACTTAGATGAGTCTGAAAGAAAACAAGAAAAAAACAGACAAGGTTCTGGATCATAACCTAAACTGATACCATGTTAAACTTAGAGAGAATTAAGCTCAAAACTATGTGTCCTCTTGTTAGAAGGTTCTCATATAAATACCAGTTAATTACAAGATATCAAACTGATTTTCAGTCCACTAAATTAGGTAAACTGTCAACTCACTAAATTAGCTAAATTGTTATATATACATTTATGTGACAGTTAATCATAATTAAGAAAATAATAATTATAAATAAATATAATTACATTGGCAAATTGTATATATGTGCAAATTTTTACCTCATTTTTATTCTTAAGAGCTAACATATTTTTGTTGTATGGAAGATTGTACCTTTTATGAATGCGTTTAATTAAAGTGATTGATTAATTAAAAAATAATTAAGTTACAATTGTGTTGAAAAATAATTAAAAAATATTATGTTGTATATTTTTCGAGAAAATCTCAAGAAAAGGCTAGTATAGTCGAAAATACGCTTATCAACATAAATCTTTCTTAAAAGTGGTTATTCGAGTTAGGTTGTCACCTTAAGTTAATATACAATATCCTTAAACAATTTCTAGTTGAATAGTGTCAAACCAATATCGTCAACATATTTTTCAGTGCAACGACTTGTTTTTCGAGACATATCACTTGCCGATCAGAGCTCCTGAGAGATCCCAAAACCTTGTAGTTATCTCTAACTTGAAAAACCTAATATCTAGTGAATAATAAATCCTTATTACCCTTTGTTTTTTTTAAACCCTATACCCAATGATCTAAAGAACCCCCTTTGTCCAATGGTTAAAAACCTATACCCTACATATAAGGTCATGGCATGACTAACTTTGAGAGATTTTACAATTTAGAAAACAACACCCTCCCCTTTCATTCCATCCCTTCATCTTCGATCAAGTTGGAGCTAAGTTGTTGACCAAGATTCAAACTCCTTCCATGAAGTTGTTGACCAAGATTCAAAATCCTTGTTGCATTTTTGTGGTTCGCATGATGTTAATATGTTGTTATTGCATTGTTAAAATGTTTAGGAATATATGTATGCGATCTGTTTTGGTAATGGTAGCCATTGTTTTGAGCTTAACAATCATTTTTGAGTTTTGAAGCTTTGAGGAAAATGTTGAGATGACCATGAATGTGTGGTTGCATGTTGGTTTTGGTGTTGTTTTGATGTTTATTGGTTATATGTTAATTTGGAGTTATTGGTTGAGTTGCATTTTGAATTAATTGAGTTTTGATGATTTTTTGATGATTTACATGTTGTTTGTCCAAGAGTTCTCATTGGGTGAGTCCCTTGTCTAGTTGGGTGAATGCCCATTTTCTGGATTTCTATGAAGATTCACTGGGTAAGAAAAGACTCTAGTTGAACAACCTTGCATTTTCTAGATAGGTTTTTGAAAAACATGAGTTTCAGTTAGACAAGTATGAAGTTTGGCTTCTAGTTGGCTGAGTATGAAGTCTAGCTAGACAAATCCAACGTCTAGCTAGACGAATATAAAGTTTGACTGAGTGAATTAGACCTAGTTAAGAATGTGAAGTCACTATGACTTCATTTATTGGGCAAAACCTCTCACCTATTGAGCGAATAAGAAGTGGGATTTTGGGGAGTTCTCTGTGGCTCCTCTCGTTGAGCAAAGAGACACCTTCGTTGAATGAGATAAGTATGGTGGTGAGTGTGAAGTCTCTATGGCTTCACTCGTTGAGTGAGCAATACCAATCATTGAGCAAATAAGTGAGAGTTCTCATAGAATATTCTTTGTGGCTTCTCTTAACGCACGAAGAAGAGTCTTCTTGAGTCAAATGAATGTTGATAAGATGTGAAGTCATTGTGACTTCATTTCGCTAGGTGAGTCATCCCATTTGCTAAGTGAAAGTAAGGTGAGAACTTAGGGACTCTTTGGAAGTCCCTTGGTTGAGAGAGATGAGTGAGATTTAAGAAGTTAAGTTTTTGTGGCTTATTCGTTAAACGAAGTACATTCTCGCTAAGCGATTAGAAAAAAAGTGAGATCTCCGTAGCTCCATTCACTAAGTGACGTTAGACTCTCATTGAGCGAATGTATGTAGTTGAGTGATACCTTTCTAGAAGGTAAGAAACTGTTGTGCAAGTTATTCCTCTCACTAAGTGAATTTTCCTAGGAGTGAGGAAATGTTATAAGATTAGAGCATGATGAATAAACTCTTTTACTATCCAATGTTTGATGTACATTAAATATTTTTAGAAATAGTATATATTTTATACTATTTTATGTTTGATGTACATAAAATAATATTAGGATATGATATTGTATGTGCACGAAGACATATGAATGTTGTGTATATTTTTTAAAATTAATTTGTTATATGTATTTTTAACTTTTAATGCATTATTTCATTTTTAAATTACATAAAAATTATTTTTAATATTTCTTTTTAAATTTTCTACATTATATCATTTATAAATGATAAAAATTAACTAAAAGATTAATGAAATAATTAATATTAAATATTTTGTAATAAATCATAATATTATTATAACACGTCTTAGATAATTAATACAATTTTTATTGCAATATAATATTTATAAATTTTATTATCTGTATTCTTACAAAATTTAAAAATGAATAGTAACCATGTTGCAGCAAGGAAAATAAAACGCCGTTGCCGGGGATCGAACCCGGGTCGTCCGCGTGACAGGCGGAAATACTCACCACTATACTACAACGACATGTTATAACATTATTTCTAATTATTTATAATTAGATCTTAATTCATCTTTCACTAAGCTATCTGATAATCCACCAACCAAAATAATAATAAATGAGAGAAATTGGGTTTCGACTTCATGAAAAGTTCATTGGACATCGAAAGATGCAGGCGAAGTCTAGGGTTTAGCACGAAAGAAAGAATATTTAGCATGAAATAACAATCAAGACCAAATTACCTGATATAGAAATCATTTCTTCCCCTTAAGACTGTGTATAGTCGTTAATCGCAAAGGGCAACTATTTTTTTTTTCCTTGCATTTATAAACAATACAAATAGAAAGTTTTACTGCCCTTCATGGGGTCACCATGCATGTACTATACATTCATTCGTTACTTCACTTTTCCTTTTTTATTTTTTCTCTCTGCAAGTTTTATTTTTTCATAATTTGATTTTTACTTTTTTTTAAATAGTTCAAAATTATAAAATATATAAAGAAACTTTTCTATAATTTGATTCAACTTTTTAATATTATTTAAAATTTTGTGAAAATATTAATTGCCAGACTTTTTATTCAACTACGATAAAGATCAAAATTTGAAAAATAAAAAAATAGATTAATATTAATTATTCAAATTACTATGACAAAATTACTTTTTTATTTATAAAAAATAGTGCTTATTCAAAGAGTTGAAATGTAGTTGAGAATCAATTTAAATAGGAATGACAAAACAGGTTGAATTTAACTCACCAATCTAATGGGTTGAATGTAAGACACATTCAATTGCATTGTTCTTTAATTATGTCAATTGACCTAGCAATCCATCCCTTAAATTTTTGTATTTATAGACTTTTGAAAGACAAATTTATAATGGATTGATATTGATAAATTAATTTGTATTCGTGGATGTATTGGTAATTGGTTAAAGTATTTAGTTTCTTAAAATATTATTGTCATTCTTATTTAAAAAATATAATTTTATTATTAAATATAATTTTGATATTTCCTTTCTATTCTTGTTTATTGAATTTGTTGAGTTCTAGAAGTTTGCCAATAATAAAATGAGATAAATAGTTAGTATATTATGCATGATTCTTTTGAATAAAATTAAATAATAAGAGTTAATGAATATTAAGGATTTTTTTTTTAATTTTTAGGTAGGATTTGATTGATCATTCCACCAATCTGCCATTTTATGACTCATCTTTGTGGGTCAATTCTTCAACATGTGATTTTATCCTTTGGTGTGCCAACTTATCAACACACATCTAAACATAATATATATTATTTCTCAATCCACTTTCTTTAGCGCGTCAACCCGCTTCCACCTAAGTTAGGTTGAAAGTGGGTTGAGAAGTTAACATATTTCTACTTGGTTGCTTGTACCAAATCGATGGTAGTTATAACTCTCTTAACGGATAGTTTAACCATTAATTGAGAAAAGGTATCAAATAAATAAATACCAATTAATGAGATAACAATCTTAATAAAAGAAAATTAATAGAGGGTAACAAAAATTATGGCAAGATGCTAATAGCATGCATTCATTAAAAGACAACTATAAAAGGAAGATAAGAGGAAGGTTAAAGTATCTTCTCTAACATAGAAAAGAAATACTAAATTCAGTAAAAACTGACTTAATCGTTAGTATGTATTTTACATGTAACCTCTCCTCCCATCACTTAAAAGAGGAAGCTCACATTCCAAGTGTAGTTTGTAGGTAACCTCTCCTCCCATCACTTAAAAGAGGAAGTTCACATCCCAGGTGTATTTTGCAGGTAACCTCTCTTCCCATCACTTAAAAGAAGAAGCTCACATCTCAAGTGTTGGGGTCGAAATCGAGTAAGAACATAGTGAATATGCTAATATTTTTACAATTTTTTTGAAAGGAGAAGCTGAGTCAAACATATTTGAAGAAAAACTCTAAAATAATAAATAAACTTAGTTTTTACAAAAGAAAAAAAAAGAGAAAGTAGTTTTTAACAAAGTTAACTCAAAATCTTCTTAAAATAAATTATGTACCCTACCATCTCTTTTCCCATCATTCTAAATTAGTTGATGTGACAAAAAGAACAAAAATTTTAAGTTAAAATTTGTAAACAATTTTTTTTTTGAAAGTTTTATTTTAAATTTTAACTCTAAGGTAATTTTTAGACAAAAAAGGGACAAACATAATGCGTTTAGGTGAAATACCCATAAATAAGAATATTATTGAAAATAATTAATTTTATTTTCTAAAATGACAAATATTAGGAAAAAAATTTGTGACAAAATAAAACATATAAAGAGATATATAATATGAGGAGGGAGTATAAAAGTTCAAAAAAAAAATCTTTTAATATTAGGTGAGAAAACTAAGAACTAAATCTAAAAAATTAGAAAACGATTACTTCAATCCAATTTTTTTTACCATTATTTACATTTTTTTAAATTACTATAAATAATTTTATGTCTAAAAAATTATGAATTTTATTATTCCTTATTTAGTTTTAGTTTTATTTTGAATTTTTCATAAATATGTAACTAGATTTCATTTTTGTCATTTTTACTATTTTGAATATTAAAAATTATAATATTGATATTTTATGTTCAGAAATATTAAGAATAAATAAATAAACTTAGAAAAATGAATAAAATTTATTTTCATTAGATTAGTTGAAAGAATTCAAAAGAAGAAGAAGATCGGGTACCAATAAAACAAATGAAGAAATATAAAAATGTCTTAATTTAATTTTTTACCATTATTTAAATATTTATATTTTGAAAACTTAGTTTAAACATATTTTTTGTCCTTAAAATTATGAATACTTTTTAATTATTTTTGGTACTGCTTTCAATTACAATTAAAATTTCATTTTGGAAATCTGTATTGATATTTAATGGAAAAAGAAAGAAAGAAATCACCTAAACTGTAGCAAATAAGATGCATTTGAAGCCCTCTATAACATTTTTTTTTCATAGAAACAAATGTTGGTATTCAATGGAATAAGATCTCACATTTTGATTCGAAATAAGGAAAAAGGTACTACCTATGCCTAGAAAAGGTACAAGGACGACTGGCTCCAACACGAGAGAGAATAGTAAAGATAAAAAAGACGAACCAACATAAGAGGCTAAAGGTTCAACCACAAAAAACAAAAGATATTAATTATAAAGTGATTATCAACATTATTAGATTTTCTTAATTTAATTTTATAGTGTAGGAATCTAGATCAAAATTTTTAATGACACAATCATATAATGATTAATCTTGTTAATAAAAAACCAAATTAAATGCTAAGAGGAGGTTTGAATGTAGAATAGAATTGTCAAGAAACTTCCTCAAGGTCCCAAAAGTATTTAACTAATTTCTAATTTCTCTAACTAACTACTAATTAATTATTACATGCTTTGAATGCCAAGAAAGATGGTTTGAATAAGAGGAATTTGCAGCTCAAAGGCCCACCAGCCAAGGTCCGAAAATTGAGTCAAAATATATAAGGAAAAGCCCAATAGAATAGGTGTAGAAGCTGCAATTTCATGTAGACTTTTGATACTCAAGACGATCAAACTAAGTTGAGCCCAAAAGAGAAAAGTTGTAAATATTTGTCTTAACTTTTTAGAATTGTAACATCCTAAAATTTATTTAATTATTTTTAGAAATTAATTACATTATCATTATTATTATCAATTTTATTTTAATAGAGGGGTTAATGATTTTATAAACTGATGAGACTTTATCTAAATTATTTTCATTTATTAATTTAATTAATTGAATTAACGGGGGAGGCTGACGGGCGGGTCGGAGTTGACCCGACCCAGTTAGAATATGGTAATCAGTTTACCCTAATTTGGATTTTGCACGTCAGACAGCCAGACCTAGAGGAGAGAGAACGCAAACCTGCAAGGAGGAGAAGCTAGTGTGTTCAGATCGTCCCGGAAACGCATCAGTTCTTCTTCGTTCATCGTCTCTAAGGTACGGGGGAGATTGGTTCGGTCATATATGAATGTGGGAGGGTACGAGTAGTGAGGGCAATCCCTAAGTCCCTCTACGATCTAAATTCTCAATTTCGTTTGATTATTATGTTTTAAAAATATTTTAATCGACAGAAAGATTTGTCAATATGCTCTGTGGTCTGATTAACGTCTTGTCCTAATGTGATTTTGTTGGGAAACTGTATGATTAATTGTCCTAATTACTTGATTCTTGTGTTGTTTATGGTTGTTCATGATTTGAGGCTCTTGTGTGCAATGATGAAACTGGGTGAAATTCAATGGTGTTTTATGTGTGTTTCTGTGTTTTTTGATGAATGATTTATAATAATGATGGTTAAATTAATTGGTTGGGTATGATTGTAGACTGTGTGAATGATGTATAAATAAATCATGAGAATAAGAGTGTGGATGAGAATGCATTGAGCATGGACATGAGAGACATGAGATGCATGAGCAGCCAGACGTGGTTATAATACCTTGACCATATGTGGTGTTTAACCGGGGGACTAATGATGGAGGACAATCATATGCATGGGCCACAGGTGGTGTTTAACCATGCTGCACGCCGGCCATAGGTGGTGTTTAATGGTTGTGTGGAATGTCTTCACACGGGCATAGGTGGTGTTTAACTGTGCGACACACCGGTCCATACGGGGTGTTTAACGGTGTGACCATCATTAGTGATAACTAAGGGGATTGAGGAGGTTCGCCCATGGTGTGTTGTTCTGACTCGAGACTCTTAGGTGTGGTGATGAGCATATGCATTGTGTGAGCATGTGCATTTTGTAAACATGAACGAACTGTGATTGATTTTGAATGAATGAAATGTGATTGATATATGAGCATCTGTTAACTGTTAGTAATTGAGTATGGTAATGGATGAGATTTGGGGCATTATCTGCCTTTATATATGATTGAATGAGATTTCTCACCGTACTTTCTCTTGTTTTCTTTTAGGTAACGTTGAGGGCACTCATGGTGTCAAGTTTTGAAAAGGCAGGGTCTTGCTCTGATTAATGTGACATCGGGGTTCTAGAAGTTAGAATAGTTGCTCTATGCCTTGATGTTTGAATGACTTATTTTAAAGATGATGATGACTTTAGTTTTCTCAATTATAATGTTTAGATCTAAAACTTCCTTGAAAACTTTGTAGCTACCTTTTAATTATCATGTGAACCTTTTATCCTTAATACGAATTGTGCTTTTTGGTTTTAACTATTACCCTGTCTTCATCTTATTTACTTGATTATTTTAATATAAGTATTCGGGGTAGAAGAGTGTCACATTTAGTGGTAACAGAGCAGGTCGATTCATTCGGTCGTGAGTTATGTGTCTAACACGTTTTGTATTGCGTTGTTAGCATGGTTGGACTGATTTGAAAGATGACAATAAATTGTTTATTCTGTTTTGCATTGTGTTGAATTCTGGGTGATTCATTCGACCAGTGAGTTATGTGTCTA
Organism: Mucuna pruriens; assembly: GCA_025330945.1. Taxonomy (NCBI): domain Eukaryota; kingdom Viridiplantae; phylum Streptophyta; class Magnoliopsida; order Fabales; family Fabaceae; genus Mucuna; species Mucuna pruriens. The sequence goes on along the minus strand of JAENHJ010000525.1, from coordinate 4,409,727 downwards.
CCATGTGTTAGTATTTATTTATGTCAAGTGTGATGTACAAGTGCAGTAATCTAGTGTATTTTAAGGAAGTGTTGAGGTAACATAGATGTTCCTCTGTTGGTTGTTGTATCAAGCATCTAACTACGATCTATTGAGACTGATCACCTCAATATGTTGTTAAAGGCAAAAAGGAATCTTGGCGAGCCGGTGGATCAATTGATTTGAAATATTTTCTTTTGAAGAATGAACATTTTGTTGTGACTAGCCTAAGTAGCTATTTATTTTGGATGTCTGTGAAGTTTGAGGAATGAGTTCCTCATCCTTGTTCTAATAAAATTGGAAAGTGATGATGTGATGTGTTTTATTGCTGTATTTATTATTGTTTATTGTGTTTGTGATGCTTACTATTATCTTAATAGATTAAGATGGCAGTAAAGAGAGTGTGAAGATTCATGCTTCACAGCTCATGGCAAGGGCCTTAAGTAATTAACGAGTTAGATAGGATACTTGAGGGTAGTGCTTCTGACTCTTAGAGATTAACATGCTAAATTATTTGAGTATGACATTTGGTTAGAAGAAGTGAGTTCTCTAGGTCATGTAATCTCTAGAAGAATTATAGGGGTAGATCATTCTAAGGCAGAAGTTGTTCTTAAGTGGGAGATCCTTTAATCGGTGAATGAGCATAGAAGTTTTCTTGAACTAGTTGGTCATGAGAGAAGGTTTATCTAAGTTAGCGTGACCTTGATGGAGTTGGTTAGGAAGGGAGTTGTTTTGGGTAGAATAGTTAGTATGGGTATAGCTTCCAAACCCTTAAGGAGAAGTTGACTAGTGCATCAGTTTTAGTATTGTCAAACCTTAGTGAACCTTTTGTAGTATATTGTGATACTTCTAGGATGTGTATAGGTGGAGTGCTGACGCAAGAGGGTAGAGTGGTAGCTTATGCTTATAATCCACGAGAGGAATTACCCTACCCATGATCTCGAGTTGGTGGCTGAAGTGTTCGTTCTTAAGATTTGGAGACCAGAAGGCTTTAAAGTTCTTGAAGTGTCAAAAGAAATAGAATTTCTTCCCTTTACCTCACTACAAGGATTTATGGCCATGATTCCCTTATCTTCATGGGAACCATTGCTTTCACCCATTGATGACGCTGGAGATAACCCATCAGTGGATACAGAAGGTGACATGCAACAACGGTTCTTTTTAACAGATGAATAAGTTGGGTGAGAACATTTTTTGGGGTGATTTCGTTGGTTATTATTCTGTGGTTAGATGGAGGGATAAAGGAACAATTGCAAGCAGAGGGGTTGCTATTAGGGGTAGAAACACTAAGTGAAAATTCAACTAGTAGGAGAGGAACCTAAAATAGATGAGGTGATTGGAATTTCCAAATGACCAAGGTTTTAGGAAGCCATCACTGGGTAGAATCAAGACAGTAGAATTTTTCGTAAATAGGAAATCCTTTCGCATCCTTTCGTGTGATTAGAGGGCATGATCTGTTAACTAGTTAGAACACCCATTTTAGTGGATAGAAGAGAAACCATAAGACGAGGGAATATGCTTTTCTAGATGGCATTAAGTAATTCAGAAATGAAGTTATGTACTTAGTAAGTCTTAGAAGAGGATCGTACGATAGATTTAATATCGAATCGATGTGGTATAGATGCTTGAGGATCTTTGGAAGATGTTTTGGCAGCTTAAATCATGGGAAGAGTGGATAAGCGTGAGTACCTATTGGGTTGACAGGTTGGAATCCTAGAGTTATTTTAGAACTTGTGGGAGAGATTTTGTTAAACTCGAGTAATCTAATTGGATTGGGTTCAGTCTACCACTTCACCCGTGTCATGTACACAATAATTGCACATGTTTCAACTCTGGACGTACATTATTATTCTGGCAAGTAATCGAACTAACTTGTTTGAAGATTAAAAGAAGACTAGGTATGAGAATTGATACAAGAAATTATGAAAGATTTAAGGTTAACTGGTTTAGAGAGGTGAGGTGATGATTTAGCCAATGCAAATCGAGTAAGGACTGTCGTTAGAAACACTAAATGAGTAAAGGGAGGGCAATTGTAAGGGTATGAGAAGTACTTACTCTATGTAAATTCGAGGACAAATTTTTTATTAGGAGGGGAGAATTGTAACATCTTAAATTTTATTTAATTATTTTTAGAAATTAATTACATTATCATTATTATTATCAATTTTATTTTAATAAAGGGGTTAATTATTTTATAAACTGATGAGACTTTATCTAAATTATTTTCATTTATTAATTTAATTAATTGAATTAACGGGAGAGGTTGATGGATAGGTCGGGTCAAACCTAACCTAGTTAGAATATTAGACGAGGGTAATCAGTTTATACTAATTTGGGTTTTGCACGTCAAACAGCCAGACCTAGAGGAGAGAGAACGCAAACCTTCAAGGAGGAGAAGCTAGAGTGTTCAGATCGTCCCGGAAACGCATCAGTTCTTCTTCGTTCATCGTCTCTAAGTTACGGGGAAGATTGGTTTGGTCATATACGAATGTGGGAGGGTACGAGTAGTGAGGGCAATCCCTAAGTCTCTCTAGGATATAAATTCTCAATTTCGTTTGATTATTATGTTTTAAAAATATTTTAATCGGTAGAAAGATTTGTCAATATGCTCTGTGGTCTGATTAACGTCTTGTCCTAATGTGATTTTGTTGGGAAACTGTATGATTAATTACCCTATTTACTTGATTCTTGCGTTGTTTATGGTTGTTCATGAGTTGAGGCTCTTGTGTGTAATGATGAAACTGGGTGAAATTCAATGGTATTTTATGTGCGTTTCTGTGCTTTCTAATGAATGATTTATAATAATGATGGTTAAATTAATTGGTTGGGTATGATTGTGGACTGTGTGAATGATGTATAAATAAATCATGAGAATAAGAGTGTGGATGAGAATACATTGATAATGGACATGAGAGGCATGAGATGCATGAGCAGCCAGACGTGGCTATAATACGCTGGCCATATGTGATGTTTAACCGGGGGACTAATGATGGGGGACAATCATATGCATGGGCCAGAGGTGGTGTTTAACCATGCTGCACGCCGGCCATAGGTGGTGTTTAATGGTTGTGTGGAATGTCTTCGCACGGGCCATAGGTGGTGTTTAACTGTGCGACACACCGGCCCATACGGGGTGTTTAACGGTGTGGTCATCATTAGTGATAACTAAGGGGATTGAGGAGGTTCGCCCATGGTGTGGAGTTCTGACTCGAGACTCTTAGGTGTGGTGATGAGCATATGCATTGTGCGCGAGCATGTGCATTTTGTAAACATGAACGAACTGTGATTGATTTTGAATGAATGAAATGTGATTGATATATGAGCATCTGTTAACTGTTAGTAATTGAGTACGATAATGTGTGGGATTTGGGGCATTATCTGCCTTTATATATGATTGAATGCGATTTCTCACCGTACTTTCTCTTGTTGTTTTCTTTTAGGTAATGTTGAGGACACTCATGGTGACATGTTTTGGAAAGGCAGGGTCTTGCTCTGATTAGTGTGACATCGATGTTCTAGAAGTTAGAATAGTTGCTTTATGCCTTGATGTTTGAATGACTTATTTTAAAGATGAAGATGACTTTAGTTTTCTCAATTATAATGTTTAGATCTAAAACCTTCTTGAAAACTTTGTGCCTAGCTTTTAATTATTATGTGAACCTTTTATCCTTAATAAGAATTGTGCTTTTTGGTTTTAACTTCTTCATTTACTTGATTATTTTAATTTAGGTATTCGAGGTAGAAGGGTGTTACAAGAATCACAAAAATTATCTAATTTGAAGGTACGTAGCTTCAGATATGACTTGCAGAAGATAACAACATCATAATAAAAATTAAATATGAAAATAAGTAAATATCTAGCAATTAAACTCAATTAAGTTTAATAATTTAAAATTCAATAAATGTGTCAATATTAACCATATAATGATGTCAAATATGTCTAACATAAATCATTATTATATACCTAAAAAATATTCTATCGATCAGCAAAAATTAACTTCTTGTCAGAATCACATGAGTTACTTGATTTACAATAACATATATATCATATAAGGTATCACATTTGTAAATTAGTTTGTACATAGGACTGCCTATGTTAAACAATAGTCATTTGAATATATGCAAGCAAGTTGCATTTTTCTAAAAGTTGTTCATATATATTGACATGCACTGAGTTCTGATTTTCGGTGCTTACTTTGGTTGGTAGGTAGTAGTGGAGTATCATAGTGTGTTGATAGTATTTTTTTTAGGTGTTCTCTTTATAGATTAACTCTCGTACTTCAAGAAATGTATGAAAACTGATTAATTCCAAATTGTGGGGAATAATTCCTGGTACAGTCCCACCACTACCACCAACACATAAAACAGCACCATCATTTTTATATGAAACTTCAAGAAGGTATGAGTCACGTGGTATTCATTATGGTTCCTCACCTATTGGCACTAGGGTCCACATTCCAACCCGTTTCATGCATTTTACTTCAACTCCAATGATTCCACACGAGGGCACCAAACTAGAATTGAAGACTAGATAGAAGACTCTTTTATTTTTTGCAATTTGATCTGATTTCCTTTTGTATATGGACAGAGTATGTGCCATTTGTTTGTAAGATGGATGTTTTGGTCTAATGTCAAAGATTTTGATTTTCTTTATGTAAAAATTCCCGTAATTTTATATCATAACTTAAAATTTTCATTCTAAATCTAAAATATAATTTATATATTTATTAATATTTTAATTATAATATAAGTTATATATTAAAAATATTTATTTCTTATAAATTTTAATTATATAAAAATAAAAATAATTACTTTAAAAATTATATTTAAAATAATTTCTATTCAATTGACCTTTTAAAAATTTGTAGTAAATTATAAAATACATGTATAATGCATAATTAACTTTTGTAAATATTTTTGGATAACGATGCGTAACTAACTTATTAGTGTTTAAAATACAATATGTTACAATTTATTTTATTCGGCATGTAAAGTTAAGATAATCTTTTTTTTTTAATTAAAATTGTAACAGAATATCACGTTTTAGCATGTCATATCTGAAATCAAATTATTATTATAGAAAATATCTATTTATTTGTCATATCTCAGATTTAATGTATATATATATATATAAAATCTATCAGTAAAATTTAATCTTTCCCCTTAAGTTTTTTTTTAAAAAATCGAATGTTATCAATTTATATAATTAAATAGATAGATATAAATATATTCTTAAATTATAACTTAATTTTAGGAAAATTTAAATAGTAAGAAATAAATAATTAAACACATGCTAAAGTTTAAAAGAAAAAACACCCGTCCATTGCACACATATTAACTAGTAATTTAAAAATTTTAGTCTAGTGGATTTGATAATGATAAAGTTAGTGACAATTAATCTCAGATTATCCCATTATCTATTTTAATTTGATTTTAATTTCGGAGGTAGCAACAACATATATTTCTCACATGTATAAAATATCTATAGATGTGATAATAACTAATATCACTTTTCTCATATCATAACAAATAGTTGTTGAGATATTTATTGGTTGGAGTGAAGTCAAGCCGTAAAATTGGGGAATGCGAACAGAAGATTAGTTGAATATTTGATTGGGATTCATTATTTAAAATGTGAGGAGAAGTGGTAGTTGCTGTGTGAAGGAATTTAGTAATGTTGGTGTGTGACGATCTAGTGATAGAAATTCTGTCATGGCTTCCTGTGAAATCTCTAGTGCGTTTCACGCGTGGGAGCAAGTCGTTGAATACCTTCATCTCCGATCCAAGTTTTGTGAAACTCCACCTTGAGAGATCACCCAAAAATGCCAAGTTACTAATACGCTACTTGGCTCCCAGCAATAACTTCTTCGTTTCCTACCATATCCCTTCTCTATTAGACAACACTATACCTTTCACTCCCGATGTCAAACATAAGCAGAATTTATTTTTTGTGACCGAGTCTACGATTGTAGGATCCTCCAATGGGTTGGTCTGTCTGGTTAATAGACACTGCAGGATCAATGATTTGGCATTTTACTCGGTTAATTTATGGAATCCAGCAACTAGAAAAACATTTGGAAGCAATAATTGGAAATTTATCCTTGAGATCGACACTTATCCTGCATTTGGGTTTGGCTATGATAACTTAAGCAATACTTACAAGGTGGCAGCATTCCTTCCCAATAATAGTTACTTGCAGAGTTCAAATGAATCCTATGTTCTCACAGCAACAACTTATGAGTCTTGTTGGAGAGAAATTGAATGTTTTCCCACTGCTGCTGATGATGTTTTAAATGGAGTATATATACATAATACTCTTAATTGGTTAGGGTCAACACATGATATTAATGAACCCGATCCCTTTGATATTACATTTGATGAACTTGTTATTATTTCACTTGATCTTGGGAATGAGACGTACTCACGACTCTTGCTGCCTTGCCCTCTTTATGAATTCCACCTTGGTGATTTCTACAATTCAAAAAATTATATTCGTAATCCTATAACTATTGGGGTTTTGAAGGATTGTTTGAGTCTTTTTCTTCAAAATTACATGAATAACCATTTTTCCCTATGGCAAATGAAGGAGTTTGGAGATCAAAAATCTTGGACTCAATTGGTCAACATCCTTGTTCCGGATCTTGAATTTTGTGATATCTGGAACACAGTTAATTTAGTACCACTCTGCACGTTTGAGGATGGGCATATCTTCATGGTTCAAAGTCATTGTAAACTCCAATCCTTTGCATTTTTTTACCGTGGGAGTCTTACTACCATAGAACGTCCTAACCTTCCCCACCCCATATCATGGTTATATCCTATGGATTATGTTGAAAGCTTGGTTTCATTTGAACATAATTTGGAAACTTATTCCCCTTTGTGGCATCCTTTTCTATTTTGTCTTGACAATTAATTAAATGATGAATAAATTGTGGATGATTTTTGTAGTCTCAAGTTGGATTATGATTTGTTTACTTGTGTTTGATGGTTGGATCATTACAAGAATTTTTAAGTTTTGTCATTAACTTTAAATTGCAATAAAATTAGTAATTAATTAACATGATGATGTATGATCACTATTCGTGAATATAATTGATCATTGATTGTGCAACTTTCTCAACCAATATCAAAGTCTTTCTTATAATTTTGGTAGTTGTTTTCCCTAACACAATCAGATTCCTGTTCATGTTCCTAATAATTTTAATGCACTACAATGATTCATGCTAACATGACCAAGGATGAGGACGAGGCAAAAATCACAAAAACGCAATTTTCGTAGACTACCTAATAATTTTCTAGAAAAAAGAAATTCAAAGAGCATAGCCTTGCACTTTGATGCATATTATCCTCTGAACCGTATATTTAAATATTTCATGGATAAAGCAAGCATTTTTTTAATACTATAAGTATGTGAATGGCTACTGTACAGGCTAGCTAGTTCAAAATCATGAAAACCATGAAGCTAATTAAGTTCAAGCAAACAGCTAGATGCTAATAATGATACCCATATGGAAACATACGTCAGAATGATTGACATATTCGAATCGAATTTAGATGATAAGGGAGTTGATCACAGGGAAATAAAATGACAATATCCAATAATAACAAGGGGTTTCCAGATTTCATATAAACACATTCAAACATTAATGTGTTGTTTGGTTACATCTCTAACACTATACAACACCATTTAATCAGGAGAAAGAAAGAAAAAAATCAGCCAAAAGTGGCCAATAAAATACATTTGAATTTTGAAGCTCTGATATAACATTTTTTTCACAGAAACAAATCCAACGTAGGTATATATTTGCTAGATTATACAAAACGAAATATTACCATGTCCTTGAATATCAAGAATATTTCGTCATGTCTTAATAATATCTAATATATTTATTTTATAAAAAATTATATATTCAATCGAGATACAAATCATTAATTGAACATGTAGTCTCCGGTACTAGTAAAGAGTAAAGACAATACTATATATAATAGAAATTTCTCATTGAGTAGAAAATAAAACTTTATAAGTAATATTTAAGTCAACTAACTTTTCTTGGCTAATCAACTAGTCTTTTGAATTGGATTCTTTTAACCATACATTACCATATTGTTGTGAAGAATTTCATATTTATGTTTTCACTTAGCTTAGATATGAAAGTGTTGAAAATTTTCTATCTTTATAAATCTCTAACATTTCTTATCAAAATTTCTAAATTTGATGAAATGAAAGAATGTAGCAAAATATTTAATAGTCACAAGTAGTTTGTTTGTGATTTTTCTTAACCAAATCATTTCTTCAAAGGACCACTTAATATTATAATAGTTAATAAATAAATAATATAATTATATTAAAATATGATGCTCAAATAATTAATCGAAATTATAAATTTCTAACCATCTCCCAATTGGATTTCATATTTTCTTAAAACAATTATATTATAAAATTCTTTAGGCGAGCATTTGTTGCTATTTATCTTTAGACTTCTCCTTATACAATCTAATTTATCTTATATATTAACAATGAAATCATCGCAACTTTCAAATTTCAATAATTACAATGATTATAATATTACCATACTTAATTTTCATCACAAGCAAATTTCAATAATTACAATGATTATAATATTATCATACTTAATGACATAGATCGAATATGAATGAATCTTAAACATATGTATTTTCAAATGGTCTTTCTTTAATCATCAGTTAGATCAATCCAAACTAACTTCATATATGTGATTTCAATATTATTCATCAATCATGATAAATTTATTTCTTATATATTTTTATTTTTATCTTTAATTTTTTTTATTAAATTATAAAATACATGTATAATGCATAATTAACTTTCTTTTTTAAATATTTTTGGATAGCGATGCGTAATTAACTTGTTAGTGTTTAAAATACAATTTGTTATAATTTATTTTATTCGGCATGTAAAGTTAAGATAATCTTTTTTTGAATTAAAATTGTAACAGCATATCAAGTTTTAGCATGTGATATCGGAAATCAAATTATTATTATTATTATATAGAAATATCTATTTATTTGTCTTATCTCAATTTAATGTGTATATATATATATATATATAATCTAATCAGTAAAATTTAATCTTTTCCCTTATTTTTTTTTAAAAGAATCGAATGTTATCAATTTATATAATTAAATAGATAGTTATAAATATATTAAATTATAACTTTTAGGCACATTTAAATAATAATAAATAATAAATTAAACACATGCTAAAGTTTAAAAGGAAAAACACCGGTCCATTGCACACATATTACCTAGTAATTTAAAAATTTTACTCAAATGGATTTGATAATGATAAAGTTAGTAACGATTAATCTCGATCAGATTATCCGCATTATCTATTTTAATTTGATTTTAATTTCGGAGGTACCAACCACATATATTTCTCTTCTATAAAATATATATTTACAACGATAAAGCGAAGATAAATAATTTTGGACTACTTTTCTATAGATGTCATCATCACTGATATCACTTTTCTCATATCTTAACTAATAGTTGTTGAGATGTTTATCGGTTGGAGTGAAGTCAAGCCATAAAATTGGGGAATGCAAACAGAAAATTAGTTGAATATTTTGGATTTTATTTCATTGGGGTTCATGATTTAAATTGTGAGGAGAAGATGAAATGAAGCAGTGGGTTGTAGTTGCTCTGAGAAGGAATTTAGTAATGTTGGTGTGTGACGATCTAGTGATAGAAATTCTGTCATGGCTTCCTGTGAAATCTCTAGTGCGTTTCATGCGTGCGAGCAAGTCGTTGAATACCTTCATTTCTGATCCAAGTTTTGTGAAACTCCACCGTGAGAGATCACCCGATAATGGCAAGTTACTAATAGAGTACTTCACTCACTTCTCTACCTTATTCGTTTCCTGCCCTATCCCTTCTATATTAGACAACAACATACCCTCCACTATCGATAAGGAACAAAGGCAGCGTTTATATTTTAGGTCCGACTATGAGATTGTAGGATCCTGCAACGGGTTGGTCTGTCTGGTTTTTAGACAGAACTTCTTTTGGTGGGTATCATACAGGGCTAGCTTATGGAACCCAGCAACTAGAAAAATATTTGGAAGCCATTGTTGGAGTATGTTGCTTGCAAACTTCCAAAGTCCTATGTTTGGATTTGGCTATGATAACTTAAGCGATACTTACAAGGTGGCAGCAGTCCTTCCCCTTCCTAGTTGCGGGGACTCTTCATCACTTGAATCTTTAGTTCTCAGAGCAAGAGCTGGTGAGAGTTGTTGGAGATGCATTCAAAATTTTCCCGCCAATTCTACTATATTTGATTTTGATGGAGTATATCTACGTAATAATACTCTTAATTGGTTAGGGTCAACACTTGGTAATAGTAACCCTCTCTTTGATATTACATTTGATAAATTGGCTATTATCTCACTTGACCTTGGGAATGAAAAGTACTCACAACTCTTGCTACCTCGCGCTCTTTATGGACTTCGCATAGCTGATTTCTGCTTTCCAAATCGACCTTATGATAAACCTATAACTATTGGGGTTTTGAAGGATTATTTGAGCCTTTTTCTTCAAAATCGTATGACTCACAATTTTTCCCTATGGCAAATGAAGGAGTTTGGAGATCAAAAATCTTGGACTCAATTGGTCAACATTGGTGTTCCGGATCTTCATCTTAGTGATATCTGGGCCAGAGTTAATTTAGTACCATTCTGCATGTTTGAGGATGGGCATGTCGTCATGATTCGAAATCAACATCAATACCACTGGCATGCAGTTTTTTACCGTGGGAGACTTACTGCAACAGAACGTCCTAAAGTTTCCCACTCCATATTGTGGTTATATCCTATGGATTACGTTGAAAGCTTGGTTTCACTTGAACATAGTTTGGAAACTCATTTCTGTTAGTCGCATCCTTTTCTATTTTATGCCTTGATAATTAATTAAATGATGAATAAATTGTGGATGATTTTTGTAGGCTCAAGTTGGATTGTCATTTATTTGCTTTTGTGTTTGATGGTTGGATCATTACAGGAATTTTTAATTGTCACTAACTTTAACTTGCAATAAAATTAGAACCTAATTAACATGATGATATGAGTATGTATGACAACTAATCCTGAAAAGTTTATCCTCTTAATTTTAGTTATCGTTTGCTAATTTTTTCTTTTAAAGGCAAAGATGTATTATTATTGTTTGCATGGTTACAATAAAGAAAAAGTATTCGCTTTGATGAAAGACATAGGAACTTCGTAGGCATGATAACACATCATACCACCTACCTACAAGGCATTGTACTGTAAGCTCAATAAAAGTAGGCACTGCATTTGGAGGCCGAGCCACTTCTATTAGATGTTACAACCCCCGAACAATTACATCACCTTTTCCCTTTATACTGGCAAATGGTAATGAGCTTGATTGTTCCAAATTGTTTGTGTGTGTGTGTTCAAAATAAGGAAGTGGGGTGGATAATTATGTTCTTTAGTTCTTGCACTATCTCATCTTTAACTTAACTTGATCATGCTATTGTTGAAGCATCAATCATGGTACTCCAAGGTTACAAGTAATTAATTAAGCACAAGAAAGACTATATATAATATAAAATGCTTCGTATGAACAAGGAATAAATACTCAAATACTATGTCCTAATGAGGAGTAAATCTTAATCGCTAAGCAAGGTAACGATCAATTGGATTTGTTGACTAATTGGAGGTCAAAATTCTAGTCGTTAAATCAATCGCTATTTTGCATTTTTTTTAAATTACATTGATCAGTGACTAATTTTTTATTTTTAATTATTTATATAAAAATGATAGCTAATTCGGTAGCTAATATTTGAATTTTTTAAAATTTGATCATTAAATCGGTCAATAAAGCTGTTCTTTTTTTTTTTTTAAATTAGATCAGGCGGCGATTGGAGGAGGGAGGCGACCTATCGGAGGGAAAGAAGGAGAAGGAAGAAGGAGTGGAAAGAGAGGAGAGAGAAGAGAAAGTAAAGTAAAGGAGGGATGGGATGGAGAAAAGGTAGTGATGGTCGGAAGGAGAGAAAGGAGGAGAGGAGGGATGAAAAGAGTGAGGAAGGGAAAGGAGGTGGAGCAGGTGGCGGCGACGATCGAGGAGAGGAAGGAGTGAGTGAATGTTAAAGGGAGGGAGGGGGAAGGAGTGTTTAAATAATAAAGGTGAGAAAGCAAAATAGGAAAAAATTTTCGAATTTTTGAAATCAGTCGCTAGATCGGTCACTCTTTATTTATTTAAAAAAAATTAAAACTAGTCTCTAAACCGATTGTTACTTGTTAAATCGATCGCTATTTTTTTATTTTTAATTTATTTTTTATAAATAAAATGTGGTTGCTAAATCGATCACTAATTATTATTTTTTATTTTAAAAATTAAATTCAGTCGCTAAAGTGGTCATTGTTTTTCGATTTTTATTTTAAAAAAGTAAATTTATTGCTAAATCGGTCACAATTTACTTATTTTATTTTTTTAATAAATTAAACTCGGTCACTACATCAGTCGCTATTATTTAATGGTAATACGAAAAGTGTCAATTATGGAATCGAGTTGGTGGCTAAAAGATAAACATATATTCCTTTATCTTTTGCAATCAATTATTTAGCAGCGGGACCTTTTAGCCACTAAGATTGGAGTAACTATTCTCTCTATATTTGGTCGCAAAATTGGTTGCTATTAGCTGAATTATATTGATCGCTAATCATGCTTTTTTTTAGTAGTGAAGCATTAATGTGTTGTTTGGTTACATCTCTAACACTATACAACACCATTTAATAAGGAAAAAGAAAGAAAGAAATCAACTAAATAGTGGCCAATAAAATACATTTGAATTTTGAAGCTCTATTATAGCATTTTTTTCATAGAAACAAATCCAATGTAGGTATTTGCTAGATTATACAAAAAGAAAGATTACAATGTATCCTCCTTGAATGCCAAGAATATTTTGCCAGGTCTTAGCAATTGGTAAAGTGTAAAGATAATATTATGCATACCAAAAGTTTCACATTGAGTAGAAAATAAAATTTTATGTCATATTTAAGTCAAGAAGTTTTCTTAGCTAATGAACTAGTTTAGTCTTTTACGTTGGACTCTTCTTATCATACATTACCATATTGCTATGAAGAATTTCATGTTTATGTTTTTTCACTTAGCTTAGATATAAAAGTTTTGAAAATTTTCTATCCTTGTAAATCCAAAACATTTCTATCACATTATGTTATATTATCAAATTTTCTAAATTTGATGAAATGAAAGAACGTTGCGAAATATTTAATTATCACAAGCAGTTAGTTTGTGATCTTCATCAACCAAATAATTTCTTCAAGGGACATTTGTTTTTCTTCTTCATGGTGAGAGCAAAAATTGTGTTTCTCTACTTTATATAAAATTTTCATTATCTCTAAACGGGTCAACATGAGTATTTATTCATTAAACCTATATTACATTTATAAGAAGTCTACTAGATCACTTAAATTACACCACTTAATATTATAATTGTTAAATAAGTAAATAGAAAATATATTAAAATATGATTCTCAAATAATTAATAGAAATTATAAATTTCTAACAATTTTCCAATTGGACTTCATATTGTCTTGAAACAATTATATTACAAAATATTTTAGGTGCACATTTGTTGATATTTATCTTTAGACTTCTCCTAGTACAATATGATCCGTCTTATACATTAATAATGAAACCATCACAACTTTCATCACAAACAAGTGTGACTAGATCATGATGATTATTATATTAATATACTTAATGACATAGATCAAATATGAACAAGTGACATGAAAATTACATACAATGTGATCTTAAACATGTGTATTTCCAATTGGTCCTTCTTGAATCTTTAGTGAGATTAATCTAAACTCTTTGAATGTAACACAATTATTATATACAAAGAAACATAAGCAAGTTCAAAATGTAAACATAATTCATCAACTTTATTATGTAAAAAATCAAAGAACAATAAATGTCCAGAGTAAAACATAATGCATATAGACTCCCACTAAACTAAGGTATTTTAAGGAACAACACTCATGTGAGCAGTATGCTCATGAAAGACCTTAGGTATCAGCCCCTTAGTCAATGGATTAGTGATAAGTCATATTTTATACACCTTACGGGGGCTTAATATAGGTGTCATTGAAACTATTTGGTAACTAAGAATTACATCTTAGGTAAGATTCAGATTATGGACCTAAAAATACAAATCTGTGCTAATTTGGGGATTTTAGCTAATAAAAGATTGGGTTCATTTTACAAGCCAAGCGAAGGACATCTCAACTCATTAAGAGTCTCGGTCCAGGAGAAGCTGTTTCTACAAGACTGGCTCCTTCCCAAATCAAGCCGACTCCTCAACCTAGTAGCCCAAAAGGAACGAAGCGACCCAATTAACGCTGATCCAGCCAAGGCGCGTTCCTTTCCAACAGAGTCCTGCTCAACTACCACGTCACTCCAGGAGAAGCGTGCAGTGCATGAAGGATCATTTAAGGGGTAGAAAGGTCAATTCAGAGTCTGTAATTTAGTTAGGAAATTTGTTAGGATTAGATGTGACACCCTTCTACCCCCAAATACTTAAATTAAAATAATCAAGTAAAAAAAAAGGAAGACAAGGTAATAGATAAAACCAAGGAAACTTAATTCGTATTAAGGATAAAAGGTTCACATGATCATTATCATGTTCAAACATGAAGTACACATAAAAAAATTATCACATAAATTATTAATGTTGATCTAAACATGTCATTCATGTGTTTGACACATATTTCAAATATATAAATCACCTTCATTTATGTATACATTTAGTGAGTTATTGATATGCCCATCATTTTCAAATATTTAAGATGCAAAAGTACGTATGAAAAGACATAGAACCGCTATTCTAAATCTCAAGCCCCGATGTTACACAAATCAAAGCAAGACCACGCCTCTTCAAAACTCGGCATCTTGAGTGCTCTTAACATTACCTAAAAGAAAACCACAAGAGAGTACGGTAAGAAATAGCATTCAATCATATACAAATGCAGATAGTACCCCAAATACCATCCATTACTGTACCAAATTACTAACCGTTAATAATTACTGATATATCAATCACACGTTCCATCGCATTCAAAATCAATCACATTCCATTCATGTTTACAAAATGCATATGCTCGCATAATGCATATGCTCATCACCACACCTAAGAGTCTCGATTCGAAACTCCACACCATGGGCGAACCTCCTCAATCCCCTTAGTTATCACTAATGATGGTCACATTGTTAAACACCCCATATGGCTGGTGTGTCGCACAGTTAAACACCACCTATGGTCCGTGTGAAGACATTCTACACAACCGTTAAACATCACCTATGGTTGACGTGTAGCATGGTTAAGCACCACCTATGACCCATGCATATGAATGTCCCCCATCATTAGTCCACCCTGTTAAACACCACTTTGGCCAGGGTCCCTGTTAAACATCACATATGGCTAGGGTATTATAGCCACGTCTGACTTCTCATGCAACTCATGCATCTCATGTCCATGCTCAATGCATTTCCATCCACATTCTCATTCTCATGATTCATACATCATTCAGGTAGTCCATAATCATGCCAAAATCATATCAATTTAGCCATCATTACCATAAATCATTTATAAGAACGCACAAAAATGCACATAAAACACCATTGAATTCCACCCAATTTCACCATTACACGTAAGAGTCCCAAATTGAACCTCAACCATGAATAACCATGGACAACCATGAGAATCAAGTAATTAAGACAATTAACCATACAATTTCAAACGAAAATCACATTAAGGCAAAACGTTAATCCAAGAATTTAATCCCCTTCAAATGTCACAAGAAACCATACAATAATTATTAATAAGGACCCTAGGGAAGACCCTACTGCTCTTTCTTTCTTATGTAAATGAAACCCAAATAGTGAGATGGAACTGACATCTCTGCATACGGAAGCATAATGAAGAAAACGTGTTCATCAAAGTCATTCTTCTTGTTCCTTTGGGATTCCCTCTAGAGGTTTTCCTTCACACTAAAGGTAACTTATTACATTATCAATTAAGTCAACCAAAACCACGGTACACATTGACGAATCTTTTCTACCGATTAAAACATTTTTAGAACATAATAACCAAACAAATTTGAGAATTTAGATCCTAGAGGAACTTAGGGATTGCCCTCACTACCTGTATACCCCCCGCATTCACATATAACTGAACCCATCTCCCCCGTACCTAAGATGTGAAGAACAGCGAGGATCTAATGCTGCTCCAAGACGATCTGAACACCCTAGCTCCTCCTCCTTGCAGGTCTATGTTATCTCTTCTCTAGGTATGACTGTCTGACGTGCAAAACACCAATTAGGGTGAACTGATTAACCCCTGTCTAATATTCTAGTTAGGTCGGGTCAACCCCGACCCGCCCATCAGCCTCCCCCGTTAATTCGATTAATTAAATTAATAAATAAAAATAATTTAGATTAATGCCTCATCAGTTTATAAAACCATCAAGTCCTCCATTAAAATAAAATTAAATGTAAATATTTAAATACTAAATAAATTTCCTGCCTTCATTAAGAATAATAACAACAATAATAACATTTCAGTTTCAAAATGCAATTATTTAATAAAATAATTTCCTGTAGAAATTAATAATTAAAATAAAATTGATAATAATAATAATGATATAATTTATTTTCTAAAAAAATAAATAAATTTTAGGATGTTACATTAGATGTGCATCATAAGGAACCACTTCCTGCATATATAGGGACCTAGTGCACATCTCAATCGGTTGTTGAATTCAAAGTTTATTCCATCTCATTTGTGTTCCATCTTCTCGCTCTCACTACCAATTTCACAGTGGTGCATGGTACCTCAGTGGCATCTCTCTCGATTGAGGAGGTGCAGGTTAGGAACTGGGAAGCCAAAGGTTATCAAAGGTGACCGCTTGGCGTAACCAACGCACTCTGGTGGACTAGATCCTCAACACCTTGACCATCATGGTGAACCATCGCCATTCTTCCATGACGATCGTTGTGAAAGACTAAGCCCACGAGTTCACTCCCTATATCCATACTCTGTTTCAATAATACAAGTGGTTTGCGTTCTTATCTTGTGGTTATGAATCCTATTTTTATTCTGCTTTACTATATTGCGATTGTACATTGTTAAAGTGGATCAATGTTAGACTAGACCGATCTGAACCGGTTTAACAACTTAATTAGGTAATCGATTAAAGAACCTAAAATCAACCATGTGCTTACTCCCTACCAACTGATGAGGTAGCGATTGTGTAAATCCTTGGTATGTCAATGGATGAATGTTTGGTGATTGTCATAGGAACCTTAGGTTGATTTGGAAACATAATCTAAAGTATAAAATCGAAGACCACTTGCTTATTGATCTTAGTATTGATGCAATAGTAGTTTAGCATAGTTTAGATATCATTTACTTTCATACTTAGTTTACTTTCTATCTTTACGTTTCTGCAATACAAACTCCCCCCTATTTACTTGCATCTTAGTCTAAGACCAAGTCTAGTTCGATTGTTGCGTCTGTCTGCCCTTAGCCGAGACCGAACCAGATCAGTCTTTACCGAGAGCAAGTTGACATTTTACACTTAGCGTTTTCTGCATAAAACTTTGATTTTCACACTAAGTTATAATTGAACACATTGTGTCCTTGAGAGATTCAACATAGGGCTACACTATGCTATAGTTAGTCTTAGTTTTATTTGATGCACGTAAGACGAATAAAAACACAGTTATCAATTAGCTAGCATAAAACTTGTTCCTATATATATGCAATATGAAAATCTATTTATTTTGAACTTTTTCTTTAACGACCAAAAACTTGATGTTGATGAACTTTAACTTTGTATAAATCCAATTGTTGTTGGAGTAAAGGACTACCAAACTATTGTCACAATAGATTTTGAATGACCTTCCAATGTCATCAACCACTCGCAAACTAGTGACACGTAGCCATATCTCATGGTTGGATGCCTTAAAGAAATCTACAAACACTACAGCCATGATACAAGGGGCTATAAGAGTTTGTTTAGTAAACTTCCAAGAGATAACTTCTCCAGTCAACATATAAATGTATCTAAATAAGGATTGTTTACTATCTTGACATTTAATAAAATCAGAGTCAAAGTACCTAATGATCTCTAATCCCTCAAACTTTTGATAAGTGAGAAAATACCATTTTGTTCTCTTCAAGTAATGCATCACACATATAATTGTCTTCCAATGCTACATTCTAGAATCACTCAAATACTTGCCCAAAATTTCCACTAGAAAAATAATGTTTGGATGATTACAAACTTAAGCGTACATAAAATTGCCTACTACTTATGCATAGGAAATCTTTTGAATCTCATTTCTTTCAATGTCATTGTTGGGGCACTACTTGTGACTGAACTTGCCTCCTTTAGCTATCAAGGTGTCTCTTGATTTACTATCTTTCATGCCAAATCTATCTAAGACTTTATTGATATAACTCTCTTGTGACAATCTTAAGATACCTTGAGAACAATCTCTTAGTATCTGAATACCCAATACAAAAGAAGTTTTTCCAAGATCTTTCATCTTGGAATTCTTCGATAAAAATATCTTGATTTCATGCAACAAATCTATGTCACTACTTACAAGTAGTATGTTATCGATATATAATACAAAGAATATGTATTTATTCCCACTGAACTTATCATAAACACAATCATTAACTACATTTTCCTTGAGACCATATGAAGTAATGACTTAATGAAATTTGTAATACCAATGACAGGAAGCTTATTTGAGACCATAAATTAACTTTTTTAGTTTGCATACCATATACTTAGAAGCACCTAACATAAAGTTTTCAAGTTGTTTCATATAAATTTTTTCATCAATGTCACCATTTAGAGACACAATCTTATCACCCATCTGATGAAGCTCTATATCAAAATGAGTTATTAGTTCTATTATTGTTCTAAACGAATCCTTTGAAGATATAGAAGAAAATGTTTCCTTCTAGTCAATGCATTCCTTCTAAGTAAAGCCTTTAGCAACAAAATAAGCTTTATATATCTTGATATTACCCTTAAAATCTTTCTTGGTTTTAAATATCTATTTATAACCAATAGATTTCACACCTTCAAATAATTTGACGAGATCTCAGATGTCATTGTCTTGCATAGACTTCATCTTATCTTTCATGGCATCAATCCATTTTTGAGAGTTAGAATTGCACATAGCTTCGCAGAAGTTGATTGGTGAAGGAAAAGTAACACACAAGAAAAATGATTGAATTCTGTGTGTGTGATTTTTGAAAGCTTTTTGCAAAACTGAAGGATTTAAAAACACAGTTTAATATGATTGTCCAAAGGAGTGTAGAAATAAAAAGTGTAGGGTAAGAGAGAAAATTCACAGAGATTATATTGGTTCACTCTTTCAACATAGTTACATCAGCTTGATTATTCAAAAATGTTTGTGTTTGTGAGTTATGTGTGTATGTGTTTCATTTCATCACATAGTCTTGTTCTATTAATTATTCAGTTGCTTGTATCATAGGTACCATGGTATGTCGCTTCAAGAAGATTAGATATTTATTACGCGCGGTTGAAATAGTGTCAAAACTTAAAAATTCTAGTAGTAGTCAAACCATTGGTGATAGCTGATGATTTTAATCATCCAACAACACAGGAAAACTAGGGCTCTACAAAATTTATCACAAAATCTTTCCACCATTTATTTAAAATCGCATAACAAATTATCATAGAAGAACACTTATATCTTGTAGGCGAAACCAAGCTTTGAACGTAATCGACTTCATAGAGATTATGTACGTCCTTGCAAATTTCCACATGTTCAAATGTATTATCCCTTCCATCATAAAATATTACTAGCAATGGATGAGAAATTGAACCGTGAAAGAAGAAGATGCGGCCATTTTCAAGACGCAGCCAAGAAATTTGATTCTCAAACTCCATTTTCCATATGACAAAGTGATTTAAGTCGGGATAGTGAAGAAAAAGACTCAAACAATCGTTCATAACCCCAATAGTTGGAAATTCTTTACGGTTCGATTCATGTTGAGGAGTGCGGAAATAATCTGAGTGGATTCCATCAAAACCCCAAGCTAGCAAGAATTGTGTGAAAGTCTCATTTCCAAGATCGAGTGGAACAAGCACATTTTCTACAATTGTAATATCTGGGTCATCATCGTGGTAACGTGTTAACTCTAACCAATTAAGAGAGTTATTTATATATAGTCCATCAAATGATACTGAAGATGGCATTATGGGATAAGTGGGGAAATGTTGAATGTTTCTCCAACCATTATCATTAACGAAACTTAGATTGGAGATGAAGGATCGAAACGACTTGCTCACACACATGAAATGCACAAGAGATTTGACAGGAAGCCATGACAGAATTCCCATCACGTGTTCGTCAAACAAGATTGCTGGTCTCATCATGTTGTCGTGCGCTATTGATGCCAATCGTTCTTTTATAACCGGAGACACGACGACAAAAATAACTAAGCTAGAAGAAATATGCTATCAATACCAATGTAAATGAAATGCATATTTACCCTTGTTATCGCCCTTCGATTTTTCATACACAAATTGATATAATCTTTAAAATTAATTTTACAATTTTTTTTATTTCCTTTCCACCAAAACAATTTAAATTTTACTATATTTTTTTTTCTATACTACGAAATAGCGTGTTAAATATTTATTATAAAAACCAACTAATTTAACATATATCGTAGTCTATAATTGAATGATATTTTAAAACTATTTTACAGTGATAGTATATATATATTTTTTTAAAAGTAAAATAAGGCTAATCTCGTTATAAATAGAGAAAAAAATTATGTGCGCATTAAATTTATTTATTTTTATAATAACTATTTTAAAAGGTGATTTTTTTATTAGTTGATTGTGTAAACATTTTAATGTATTACTATTAAATCCTTATACATAAATGATTGATGTAATTTTGTCATGTAATGGAGAAGATTACCATGTCTTTGATTTTAAAATATTTTTAATCAAATGAGAATAGATTTATTTTTTATTATAAAAAATTTCATGTTTAGCGACCAAAATATCGGTCGCTAAAACTGTAAAATATCGCTAAAACTATAAAATCAGTCATTAAAGTAGCATTTCAGTTTGGCTTACAGACGGAATTAGCAACCGATCTTTTCCGTTGCAAAATTCCTAGTCGCTAATTTAGCAACCAAAATGTTTTCGATGGCTAATTGAAGTTACATTTCGGTTGCTAAATCAGTTGCTATTTTATTTTTTAAAAAATATCCGACAACTTTTTTATTTAAATTATTTACAAATTAAAAATCAATCGCTATTTTTTTATTTTTTATTTTAAATAATTCAATTGCTAAATCGATCATTATTTTTGATTTTTTATTTTAAATAATTTGGTCGCTAAATCGCTCGCTATTTTTTTTATCTTTTTAAAATAATTGAGTGGCAGTGGTAGTTGGTTGGTGGTTGGGGGAGCGAGGGAGGAAGGAGTGAGGGACAAGGAAAAAGAGAAAGAGAAAAGCGAAGAAAGGACGGAAAGCGAGGAGAGAAAGGAGTGGAAGGAGGGTGGTTGTGGTGGTGGTGAAAGAGAGAAAGAAAGAGAGGAGGGTGAAGAATAGAAAGGAGAAGAGGGAGGGAAGGAGGGTGGTGGTGGTAGTGGTGGTAGGTGCTGTGGTGGTGGTGGTGTAGGAAGAGAAAAAGAAAGAGAGGAGTGTGAAAAATAAAGAGAAGAAGGAGGAAGGGATAGTAGGCGACGACGGCGGAGGAGAAGAGGAGAGGAGAGGAAGGAGTGAGTGAAAAGTAGAATAGGGAAGGAGAGGATGAGTGTTTAAATAAGGGAGTGGGAAAAAAAGGGAAAAATTAGAGTGAAAAAATTTTTCAAAAATTTCAAAATCGGTCGCTAATTCGACTGCTAAAATATTTTTTATTTTTTCGTTTTAATTTTGGTCGCTAAATTTGTTTTATTTTTATATTTTTCTCTATTTTTGGTTGTAAAAATGGAACCTTTTTTATATAAAATTTTGAATTGTTAATTCCGTCGTCGCTAAATCGGTCGCTAACTTATTTTTTTATTTTAATTTTGACATCTGATCGCTAATTCGGTCACAAAAGTAATCCTTTTGTTGTTTTTTGTTCTGTCGCTAATTCGGTTGCTAAAATATTTTTTTCATTTTAATTTTGATCACAAAAAGTAATAATTTTTTGTACTTTTCTTTTTGTCGCTAATTCGGTTGTTAATATATATTTTTTAATTAATTTTTAAATTTAGTCACTAACTTATTTTTTTATTTTTTATTTTATAAAATTTGGTTGCTAATTCGGTCATAAATAATAATCCTTTTGTCCTTTTTTATTCCGTTACTATTTTGGTCGCTAATATATATTTTATTTTTTTTTTACTTTTAAAATTTGATCACTAAAGAGGTCGCTAATTCGATTACAAAATATAATATTTCCTATATTTCCATTACTATTTCGGTTATTAATATATTTTTTATTTTTATTTTTCGATCACTAAATTGGTTACTAATTTTTTCTAAAAAATTTTAGCCTTTTACGTAACTATAAAAATTGGTCGCTAATTCAGTTGCTAAAAATTATTTATCGTAATTTAAAAATTAAAATAAATTAAATACACTATCAAATCAACTGAAAGAAGGTTGTTGATATCAAGTTTCAGTCCTTAGTATGATATTGTATGAACCAAAATTTTGAGACAAAGTTTTTTATTTTTTCAATTGAAAAACTTAATATTATAATAATTAATATAATTAACCTGGTACATAATCATATCAACTATATTTATTTAGTGGAAACATCGATTTTAAAAACAAAATTGTCGGAAACAAATAAATTTTACATATTAGACTACCAATCCAAAGATATATTCATTAAATGAGATGTGACAAATAAATATACACACTGTTCTATAATAATTTGATTTCAGATATGAGAGCTTAAAAAGTTAAATTCTGTCATAATTTTAACTAAAAAGAGATTATCTTACCTTTACATGCCAAATAAAATAAATAAATAAATAAATATATTTATTTATTTATGTATGTATATATAAGTAAATAAAATTAAATACAAGTATTAAGATAGTATTTAATTTATGTTATTAATATACTGTTTTTATAAATATTTAAATAAATTAGTATGTTTTACATGGTATTATTTATCAAATTAATATATTAATTTTAAGAACATTATTAAAAATTAAATTTATTGAGTTTAATTAACTTAATGTTAATTTATGTAAATTAAACCTATAAATTTTTAAATGGGTCTATTTATATTAAAAATTAATTATTAAAAATTTAATGCTTATATATATATATAAAGAAAAAATAATACTGAAATCGCATATATAGTTAAGAAACATGAAATATAAAAGGAGATATCGTTATTGTTAGTAATGAGAATTTTATTTTATATTATTCATCAAAGAAATATTTAAAGTGATAGGACTTTTTAAATTGAGTATAAATTTATGAAAATTGATTATTTCAATTAAGACATAATTTCAAAGTCTACCAATTGGGTATTGTACGTGAAATTTAAAAATTTAAATTTAAATGAGTGAGGTCGGATTGTTTGTTCATGATCTTAAGCTCAAAATGTTTGTCGATTGTAGTCGGTCTAAAAAAAAGTAATAATATTTAAAATAAATAAATAAAAGATATAAAAAAAATAAAATATGAGATAATTGATTAAAAGATGTTTTGCACTAATGAATCTTCAAAAGATGTTTATTTAAAGACTCTCAAATATATAGGAAAAGTAGTTAAAGAACTAATTAAAAGTTGAAAAATTAATTATGTAACTAAAATTTATTTAAATAATTTATTAAATTTTAAATATTTAGTAAAATTATATGTTAAAGTAAATAATAAATGTAAATAACAAAAAAAGATATATTTATATAATATTTTATAAAAATTGTAATTTTATTTTATGTTAATTAATATAGTAATTCAAATATCTTGAAGTATAATATTATAAATAATGTAAATGACGTAATGGTTAAAATAAATAGTATAATATAAAAAAAATTCAAATAACTTATAAAAATAAAATAAAAATTTAATTTATCATTATCAATATTTTTTAAAATATAACATTGAATAATAAAATAAATATTATAAATAGAACAATAATTAAAATAAATAATATAATATAAAAATATTTAAAAATAATTTAAAAAATACAAATTTAATTCTATTAAGTACCGAGTATGTTAACCAACTTTCTTATTTGTTGAGTTAGTTAAAAAAATATCATATACATAAATTAATTATTAATATAAAACTTCTAGATAAATAATCCATGTTGTAAGATATCTAATGAAACCGTCGCTGGAATTGAGATCTCATTCAAAGAGAAAGATATCAAATATCTGGAGCTCCTTTTTGTATATTATATGGATGATCCGATCCGTAAGGACCATGATTGGGAATTTTTTGATCGTCTTTCTCCGAGAAGGAGGCGAAACATAATAAACTTGAATTTGGGACAGCTATTCGAAATCTTAGTGAAAGATTGGATTTATTATCTCATGTTTGCTTTTTGTGAAAAAATACCAATGGAAGTGGAGGGTTTCTTCAAACAACAAGGGGCTGGGTCAACTATTCAATCAAATGATATTGAGCATGTTTCCCATCTCTTCTTGAGAAACAAGCGAGCATATTGCGATATCATATTGTATATTGTTGTGAATGCATAAAGTCACTTTTGTGGTAAAATGAAAAATAGTATGTAGAAAAAATTTCTCTACATATATTAGGCTTGTAAACTTGGTTGGAGAGTAGAAATTTTATGTCATGCATTTAATGCTTAAGCACAACCCCTTTGCTATAATTAGCAAGTCATTTGATGAGTTTCATCATTTCATCTAAGAGAGCATCCTATAAGTACGTTATATGTGTATTCTCCTATTATAAGAGAGAATGTGTAATTGTTATCAAGTTGTATTTAGATAGAAATTGTAATTGTCTTCCACTTACTGAAAATATTTCTCTAGTTTTCCTATGTTTTTCCCTTTATTCGTTGAGGGTTTTTCCCGTTAAAATATTGTGTTAATTCCTATTTTCTCAACTCTAGTTTTAGCAATGTTATATTATTTTGTCACTCTAGTACCCAATAGTAGTATCAAAGTCAATGGGTTGTTGATACTATTATGTTGCAATACATGCTAGCACAATGCTAAATTTATAAAAACATTCTTAGTATGCTCTGTGGTTGCAACAAGTCTATTCTTCACCCTCCTCTCTTCCTATACCACCACTACCACACCAACAACAACCACCACCACCACCACCCTCCTTCCACTTCTTTATCTTGTCCCTTCCCTTCCTCTTCTCCTCTCTATTCTTCACCCTCCTCTCTTCCACTCTTTTTTCTCATTTCTCTCCTCCCTTCCCTCCCTTTCTTCTCCTTTCTCTCTCTCTTTTTCCTTTTCCCTCACTCCCTCCTCCCTCCCCCAACCACCAACCAACTACCACCACCACCCAATTATTTAAAAAAAATAAAATAAAATAGCGATCAATTTAGTGACCAAATTATTTAAAGTAAAGAATAAAAAATAGCAACCAATTTAGCGACCGAATTATTTTTAAAAAAATAAGAAATAACGATCGAATTAGCGATTAATTTTTTAATATATAAATTATTAAAATAAAAAAAAGCCATCGAATATTTTTAAAAAATAAAATAACGACTAAATTTTAAATTCAATTAGCCACTTCGATCGTTAAATTACTTAGCGATTAGGCTTTTCGCGACAGAAACAATTTGATCGTTAACTATGTCGCTAAGCTATTTAGTGACCGAAATGTAATTTTAATGACATTTTTAGAGTCTTAGCGACCGATTTTTTGGTCGCTAAACATGAAATTTTTTGTAGTGATATTTTTTATTTTTGTCTTTAATTTTTTGCATAAATTATAAAATACATATATAATGCATAATTAACTTTCATTTTTAAATATTTTTGGATAACAATACGTAAATATAATTGGTATAAATTATTTTATTCGGCATATAAAGTTAAGATAATCTTTTTTTGAATTAAAATTGTCACAGCATATCACGTTTTAGCATGTCATGTCTGAAATCAAATTATTATTATAGAAAATATCTATTTATTTGTCATATCTCAGATTTAATATATATATATATATAATCTATCAGCAAAATTTAATCTTTTCCCTTAAGTTTTTTTTTTTCAAAAATCGAATGTTGTCAATTTATATAATTAAATAGGTAGATATAAATATATTCTTAAATTATAACTTTTAGGAAAATTTAAATAATAATAAATAAATAATTAGAAACACATGCTAAAGTTTAAAAGAAAAAACACCCGTCCATTGCACACGTATTAACTAGTAATTTAAAAATTTTAGTCTAGTGGATTTGATATGATAAAGTTAGTAACAATTAATCTCATATTATCCCCATTATCTATTTTAATTTGAACGATATATATTTCTCTCTTTTATAAAATATCTATATATGTGATAATAACTAATATCACTTTTCTCATATCATAACAAATAGTTGTTGAGATATTTATTGGTTGGAGTGAAGTCAAGCCGTAAAACTGGGGAATGAGAACAGAAAATTAGTTGAATATTTGATTGGGATTCATTATTTAAAATGTGAGGAGAAGTGGTAGTTGCTGTGTGAAGGAATTTAGTAATGTTGGTGTGTGACGATCTAGTGATAGAAATTCTGTCATGGCTTCCTGTGAAATCTCTAGTGCGTTTCATGCGTGCGAGCAAGTCGTTGAATTCCTTCATCTCCGATCTAAGTTTTGTGAAACTCCACCTTGAGAGATCACCCAAAAATGCAAAGTTACTAATAGAGTGCTTCGTCGTTCCCATGTATAACTTCTTCGTTTCCTTTCTCTATTAGACAACACTATACCCTTCGCTCTCTATGTCAAACATTGGGAGACTTTATGTTTTGTGACCGAGTATAAGATTGTAGGATCCTCCAATGGGTTGGTCTGTTTGGTTTATAGACACTGGATCAATGATTACGCATTTTACTCGGTTAATTTATGGAATCCAGCAACTAGAAAAATATTTGGAAGCAATAATTGGGAATTTATCCCTGAGATCAACACTTATCCTGCATTTGGGTTTGGCTATGATAACTTAAGCGATACTTACAAGGTGGCAGCATTCCTTTCCAATAATAGTTACTTGCAGAGTTCAAATGAATCCTATGTTCTCACAGCAACAACTTATGAGTCTTGTTGGAGAGAAATTGAATGTTTTCCCACTGCTTCTGCTCATATTTTAAATGAAGGAGTATATATACATAATACTCTTAATTGGTTAGGGTCAACACATGGTACTAATAAACCCCGTCCCGATGATATTAAATTTGATGAATTGAATATTATTTCACTTGATCTTGGGAATGAGACGTACACACAATTCTTGCTGCCTCGCGTCTTTATGGATTCCGCCTTAGTGATTTCTACAATTTAAACAATTATATTTGTGAACCTATAACTATAGGGGTTGTGAAGGATTGTTTGAGTCTTTTTCTTCAAAATTGCACGAATGACCATTTTTCCCTATGGCAAATGAAGGAGTTTGGAGATCAAAACTCTTGGACTCAATTGGTCAACATCCTTGTTCCGGATCTTGAATTGTGTGATTTCTGGAACAAAGTTAATTTAGTACCACTCTGCACGTTTGAGGATGGGCATGTCTTCATGGTTCAAAGTCATTGTCAGCTCCAATCCTTTGTATTTTTTTACCGTGGGAGTCTTACTACAACAGAACGTCCTAAAGTTCCTTGCTCCATATCATGGATATGTCCTTTGGATTACGTTGAAAGCCTGGTTTCATTTGATCATAATTTGGAAACTTATTTCCCTTAGTGGCATCCTTTTCTATTTTATGTCTTGACAATTAATTAAATGATGAATAAATTGTGGATGATTTTTGTAGTCTCAAGTTGGATTATCATTTATTTGCTTGTGTTTGATGGTTGGATCATTACAAGAATTTTTAAGTTTTTTCATTAACTTAAATTGCAATAAAGTTAGTACTTAATTAACATGATGATATGAGTATGTATGATCACTATTCGTGAATATCATTGATTGTGCAACTTTCTCAACCAACATCAAAGGCTTTCTTATAATTTTGGTAGTTGTTTTCCCTAACACAATCAGATTCCTGTTCATGTTCCTAATAATTTTAATGCACTACAATGATTCATGCCAACATGAACAAGGACGAGGACGAGGCAAAAATCACAAAAACGCAATTTTCATAGATTACCTAATAATTTTCTAGAAAAAAGAAATTCAAAGAGTAGCCTTGCACCTTGATGCATATTATCCTCTGAATCGTATATTTCCATATTTCATGGATAAAGCAAGCATTTTTTAATACTATAAGTATATGTGAATGACTACTGTATATATCTCACAACTAGCTAGCTCAAAATCATGAAAACCATGCAGCTAATTAAGTTCAAGCAAACAGCTAGATGCTAATAATGATACCCATATGGAAACATACGTCAGAATGATTGGCATATTCGAATCGAATTTAGATGATAAGTGAGTTGACCACAGGGAAATAAAATAAAATGACAATATCCAATAATTACAAGGGGTTTCCAGATTTCATATAAACACATTCAAACTTTAATGTGTTGTTTGGTTACATCCCTAACACTATACAACACCATTTGATCAGGAAAAAGAAAGAAAGAAATCAGCCAAACAGTGGCCAATAAAATACATTCGAATTTTGAAGCTCTGATATAGCATTTTTTCATAGAAACAAATCCAATGTACGTATTTGCTAGATTATACACAAAGAAATATTACAATGTCCTCCTTGAATGCCAAGAATATTTCGCCAGGTCTTAATAATATCCTATATATTTATTTTATAAAAAATTATATATTCAGTCGAGATACAAATCATTAATTGAACATGTAGTCTCAGGAGTAGGATAAATATTTACCATACACTACTGGTAAAGAGTAAAGCCAATACCATGCATATTAGAAATTTCTCATTGAGTAGAAAATAAAATTTTATGTAATATTTAAGTCAAAAATTAGTCTTTTGAGTTGGATTCTTTTAACCATACATTATCATATTGTTGTTGAAGAATTTCATGTTTATGTTTTCACTTAGCTTAGATATGAAAGTATTTGAATTTTTCTATCCTTATAAATCTCTAACATTTCTTATCAAAATATCTAAATTTGATGAAATGAAAGAATGTAGCGAAATATTTAATAATCATAAGTAGTTTGTTTGTGATCTTCTTTAACCAAATCATTTCTTCAAAGGATCACTTAATATTATAATAGTTAAATAAATAAATAACTAATATAATTGTATTAAAAGATGATGCTCAAATAATTAATAGAAATTATAAATTTCTAACAATCTTCCAATTAGACTTCATATTTTCTTAAAACAATTATATTACAAAATTCTTTAGGCGAGCATTTGTTGCTATTTATCTTTAGACTTCTCCATATACAATCTAATTTATCTTATACATTAACAATGGAATCATTGCAACTTTCATCACAAATAAACATGAATAGTTACAATGATTACTGTTGCAACCTAGGCCGCGACACATATCGGCGAAGATGGAATCTCGAAGTCCAACTCTCCTATATGGAAGGAACAGGGATTGAGGAGGCATCACTGGCATTTTTATGGAAAATGCCAGGAAACTTAGGTTGGACAAGGTAGGTCTGTCAATCAAAGGCTGAGTTCGGGAGCCGTTTATGTATTGGGGATCACCAAGTTCCCTGTCATGCCTATCTAGAGATAGTTACCCTTACTAAATGCATGAAAAATAAAATGGTCTCCTTACTATGGATTTTGCCTCCCTAGAATGGAAGATATTTACAAGGTAGGAGAATTTTGAGTGTTTTTGGATGAATAACTTGACAAGAGTCGTCTCTTAATCCTACGTATCTCCTGCTGCAATAGAGAAATCAAAGTTTATGTAGTTTTGTGATAAAGATGGCTAGATAGGGAGGAGCCGAGACTTACCTGACTTCATTAGGACAAGAGGAGGCTGAGATTGGGTAGGGAACCTAATGTGGGATGACCGAGATCGACTCGGTTATATTGGAGTGTATGGGGACCGAGACCGATTCAGCTTTACTAGGTTGTATGGGGCCACGATGACTCGGTCTTACTAAAGTGTCGATTGTAT
Source organism: Mucuna pruriens (assembly GCA_025330945.1). Classification (NCBI taxonomy): domain Eukaryota; kingdom Viridiplantae; phylum Streptophyta; class Magnoliopsida; order Fabales; family Fabaceae; genus Mucuna; species Mucuna pruriens. The sequence continues at coordinate 4,379,401 of JAENHJ010000525.1, read as the reverse complement.
TAGCGAGCAGTGTTTCTAGTGGAAAGGATGGACTATCCTCTAGCGTCTAAAGAGGTAAAAAAATGGATGGACTGTCCATTAGCATCCAGAGAGGTTTGGAGTAAACTGTAGTTTGAAAATTTTAGATATTGAGATAAAAAGCCGAAAGGGATCGAGATCGACTTGGTCTCGTTGGTGTGGGTCGACTTCCTAGGAGTCAGCCTTTGATTATTCTTGATCCTTGCCTCATGGGATTGGTCTCGGTGTAGGTAGACACTGGTTTCGGCTATATGTGAGGTTAATCCAGAGTCGGCCTACAACCAGGAGTCAGTTATATGAGAGTTGGAGTTGGTTATCAACTTACAGAGTGTAGTAGCCTAGTGGACTATACCATGGAGTATATTGACTCAGTATGTTGGGCCATCATGCGGGTATATGCAGGGGAAATTTTCAAAGGACTTACCTTGTATCCAGGAGTTATAGGTTTGTTGTAGAGTAGGTGAGCTCCTTCCTTCTCTACTACGAATCTTCCAACTCCTCTTGACCCTTCATGTTCTCTCAAGTTTTCCTTTCAAGGTTTTTTCTTCTAACTTTCTCACTCACGTTTCCTTAAGATTGAAATGCTTCCCTTTTTTTGCAGATTACGATCTCTACCTCCTTTTCATCTCTTGCCCCTTCGAGCTTGAGCCCTTTTATAGGCTCATCCATGGGTCTTCAACATTTAATGCAATGTGTAATGTCTTAGGTTCCATTAATGCTTCGGCGCAACTGCGAGGGTTTTCCTTCACCCAATGTGGCGGCCCTATAATGGATGGGTAGTGACACTCTCCACTTTTCTAATTGTTGCCGCCTCTACATCTCCCTGCCTTCTGCTTTTCATGGGAAGAAGACCTTACTAGATAGTGCACGAGTTCCTATCCCGGTTGCTCTTGCCCGAGGTCCATTGAGCAGAGTAACGTGGCAAGGTCCGCTCCTCTAGGTTGCTTTTCTGACACATCTTTCTTCTTTTTCCTTCTACTGGGCAAACTGTCACCGCCACCTCCAACTATTTTGTTTTCTTTTCTTTTTTAATTTTTTCTGAGCCGCCATCTTCTTCCCTTTTCTGTACCCAGATAGAAAAGGAGTATTACAATTACAATATTAATATACTTAATGACATAGATCAAATATAAATGAGTAACATGAAAATGACATACAATGTCATCTTAAACATGTGTATTTTCAATTAGTCTTGCTTCAATCTTTAGTGAGATCCAAACTATTTGAATATAACACAATTATTACATACAAAGAAACATAAGCAAGTTCAAAATGTAAACATAATTCATCAACTTTATTATAGAAAAATCAAAGAATAATAAAATCTAAAGTAAAACATAAAGCATGTAGAGTCCCACTAAACTAAGATATTCTAAGGAACAACTCTGATGTGAGCAGTATACTCACAACAGACCTTAATATGATCATCCAAAGGAGTATAGAAATAAAAGAGTGTAGAGTAAAAGAGAAAAATACATATAGATTATACTAATTCACTCTTTCAACAGAATTGCGTCTAATGCCTTCGACGCGAAGAAATTTTACTAAGTCTACCTAACTTACAAACAAATATTTTCTACCTCTCCAAGTATTCTAACCCTTACAATTTACCTAATTATAAGAAACTTAAACATTCTTTGACATTTAGCCTCTTTAGGCTATCACACTAACTTAGTAGAGTATTTTACAAAAAAGTAACCCACACATTAAGCATTTACAATACAAAGCACATATTTTACTTTGTTTCGCAAAAAAAAGGTTTTACATGATAGTCATCCAAAACATAAGAAAGTTTTTTTTTTCTTGATAGAATGCATTGTAGTTTAGCTACACTATTTCGAGCTTGATAGATATCTATATATAGCACGTGAAAATTTGAGCATTTTTTGCATGAACAATTGTTAGATCTACATTAAATGCTACTTGATTGCTTCTTGCAGTACTTCTGCACGCAAAGACTCCTCAGGAAAAAAACTATTTTTCTCTAAATTCTACATGTTGTCTATTGTTGATGACTAAGGAAGCTTCTATTGATTCCTTCTGAATGGAGTCATAATTTGGGCTTCCTTTTATCAAACTTAACTTGTAATATAAAATCTTTGTTGTTGTTCTTCATCAATTTGAAAGCTTAACACATACTCAAGTAGTATATTAGGTAGACATTTGAATATTGGATCTAGATAATCAATTCTTTATACGAATGGAAAAGTTCACAAGATAAGATAAGAAAGATAAACAACACTTTACACTTTTACGAGAGATTTTTCCTTATTGGAATAATGGAGTCATTCCACTTTCTAGATGATTTCTTCTTTTGACGGTAGGAACGTATTAAGATGTTGAGTTCTTTTATGGACCATTAACTACGTCTTGGGACGTTGAGCCCCTTTGTGGATGTTGAGCAGATCATTTGGACGAAAAACTTCTTCATGGACATAGAATATGTCCTTTGGATGGCAAGTGACTATATGGATGTTGGGAATGTCTAAACACGTTTTTTGGATAGTGGGTCTTGCTATGAACGCTTGGAATGTCCTTTGGATGGCGAGTGACTCTATGAATGTTGAGCACATCTGAGTACGTCCTTTTGACAGTGAGTGTGTCTATGGACGACAAGCTCCTTATCGATGTAGTAGATGAACTTCTTTTAAAGTCAGTTTCCCTTAAATGGGTACGTTCCAACCTTTAAGTTAAATAACCTGCAATTCTTCTGAAATCTACAGAACGATGGTTAATCATAAACATTGTCTTCTTTTACTAGAGTTGTTTTTTGAACAGTAATACGTACAAGGACTTCACTAATGTTATTAACATATTCTTCCTCAAAGACAATATTCATTATGTTCTCTCCCTTCTCAAACTCAACTTCCTTAATAAATTTTGCATTTTCTATTTCAGAAAATGATATTGATGTGGGATTGTAAAACTTATAGTCTCAAAAGCATTCTTGAATTCTATTTTCTTTCATGCGGCCTATAAGGTCATGTTTTAACTAGATAACCCCAAATGTGCAAGTATTTGATGCTTTATTTTTTCCCATAATGACTATAACAAAGAAGAATGATTGATCAATCATATCATTAAGAGTTTGACTATAGTAAAAAAAAATGATTGATCATACTTATCACTGTATCATTAAGAGTTTGATTTCTTCATCCTCTAATAGAAATTATCAAATTCAAAATAGTATATGTTGATACCATGTCAAATTTCATGTTAAAACAAATTGACAATAAATAAGATTATTTAAGAAGTATATGAGTTGAACATCAATAATTGAAACATGTGAGGTAGAACTTTCCAACAATAATATAGTGTGGTATAAATTTGACTCTAGTAAATTTGATAATAATGATAAAATTAGTAACAATTAATATCATATTATCTCCCTTATCTATTTTAATTTTAATTTGGGAGGTATGAACAACAAATATTTCTGTATTTTATAAAAAAAATAATATGATATTATTTGCACAAGTAATTATAAAACATGATTGGCATATGCAGTTGGCAGAGAGGCATAGCCAGTAGCCACGCACGACAAGATGATGAAAATTCTATCATGGCTTCCTGTCAAATCTCTTGTGCGTTTCATCAGTGTGAGCAAGTCGTTTCAATCCTTCATCTCCGATTCAAGGGATCACCCAAAAGCGTGGACTTCCTGTTGACTTTGCCCTTTCATGTCCTGTTGCTTCTTTATTAGAGAACCCACTATCCCTCGACGATTATCATAGTCTCGGATTTCACCTTGGTTACGACCAGTACGAGGTTGTCGGAACCTGCAACCAACCGGGTTGGTCTGTTTGGTTTCTGAATTTAGCACGCGCGCGTTCCATGGGAGCATGCATGTTTGGCTTATGCAACCCAGACACTAGAAAAACAAAGATTCAAAGGCTAAACAGAGAACCCAATAAAGAAAAAGTATCCATTGTAGGCATGATAACACATTATAATATAAGCTGAATAAAAGTAGGAACTGCGTTTGAAAGCCGAGCCACTTCGATCTATTGGATGTTAATACTGCCCAACAATTACATCAGCTTTATTCTTTACACTGTAAAATTATACATTGTATAATGAGCTTGATTATTCCCTATTGTTTGTGTTTGTGTGTATGTGTTTAGAAAAAGGAAGGGGTGGATAATTAAGTTCTTTTGTTCTCATCTGAATTTAACTCAACCTTGTTATTTTTGAAGCATCGGTTATGCTATTCTAAGGTTACAAGTATTTAATTAAGCACAAAAAATAGCATATAGAATAGCAAGTTTTTTATATGATGAGGAGTAAATACTCCATTCTAGGTCCAAAAGAAGAATAAAAGAATTTGGCCTAGCAGTCCAAAAACATACAAACATAATATAATTGGCTACTGATTATGCAGCTTCCTTAACTGATTTCTTACTCAAATTCTTCACCCTCATATTCCTTTGTCTCATTGTCAAAGTCTTCCGTATCATTTTTGTTAGTGGTTCTTCCTATATTACAATCAGGTTGTTGTTCATCTCCCTAATTTCATTGCACTGCAATGATTCGTGTCAACATTCATAGGCATAAATACGAGGTAAGGAACAATAAGAAAGAGTGATTCAAAGAGCACTGGCTTGCACCACGAAGCCTAACACTACCTTACTTCATGAATAATACAAGAATTTATTAATATTATAAAGTATAAGTGAATACAGAATAAGGTTGCCTAATCTGAAGTGGCATGAGATTGCGTTTGATACAGAACAAGGTTCAGTAACTGTTACCAGTCATGGAAACTTTATTCCAACGATATCAATGATATAAGTGATAGAGTCTTTGCTTCAAGCTAGCCGAACCAAACATCCTCAATTGAGAATCCCGAATGGAACATGCATTATCAGCAAATAGAAATATGCATTGTGCTTATTTTTTAAGTAGTGATATAGATACCAAATTAAAGTTGAACTGTGACAGAAATGATACATCCTTAAGAATAACGATTTCTGAAATTTTCACATCACTAAAAATGGACTATTATACCTTCTTCCATATGCTGCATTTACAATGGACTGAAATCATCAAAACCATGCAGCTAATTAAGTTCAAGCAAACTGCTAGATACATCAGAGTGATCGACAGATTTGAGTTCAGATATGATAAGGGAATTGACCACAGGGAAATAAAATGACAATATCCAATAATTACAAGGGGTTTCCAGATTTCATATAAACACATTCAAACATTAATGTGTTGTTTGGTTACATCTCTAACACTATACAGCACCATTTTATCAGGAAAAAGAAAGAAAGAATTCAGCCAAACAGTGGCCAATAAAATATATTTGAATTTTGAAGCTCCGATATAGCATTTCTTCATAGAAACAAATCCAATATAGGTATTTTCTAACCTATACAAAAAAAAAAAAAAAGATTACAATGTATCCCCTTGAATGCAAGAATATTTCGCCAGGTCTCAGCAATATCCAAGATGCACTGAGAAACATCGTAGCAAAGATCTTGACGGTCAAATCAAATTATTTATTTTATAAAAAAATATTCAGTTGAGATACAAATTATTAATTGAACATGTAATATCAGGTGTTGGATAAAAAAAAAAAAGTATGTAATATTTAGATAAAAAAGTTTTTTTATCTAATGAACTAGTTTTTTTATTTGGCTCTCCTAACCATACATTACCATATTGCTATGAAGAATTTCATGTTTATGTTTTTCTGTTAGCTTAGATATAAAAGTGTTAGAATTTTTCTCTCCTTATAAATCTTAAATATTTTTATCACATTATGTTAAATTATTAAAATTTCTAAATTTAATGAAATCATTAATCCATACACATTGATGAAAGAACACAATGAAATCTTTAATAGTCACATGTAGTTAATTTTTTATTTTCCTCAAAGAAATTGTTTCTTTGAGGGATCTTTTGTTTCTCTTTTGATTTGCTATATTGGGATCATAATGTTTCTTATCATAATGTTTCTTATGTGTCTGTTTATATAAGGTTTCCACTTTTCTTTAATAGGCAAACATGGATATTCACTCATTAAATCACATTTTTAAGAAGTCTATCAAATCACTTAAATTAGACTACTTAATATTATAATTATTAAATAAATAAATAACTTATATAATTGTATTAAAATATGATGTCCAATAATTGATAAAAAATTATAAATTTTTAACAATCCCCAACTTGACCTTCGTATTTTCTTAAAATAATTATATTACAAAATTCTTTATGCACGCATCTATATCCTATTTTTTTTGAAACTTCTCTTTAATTCAATCAAGTTCATCTTATACACTAATAATGGAATCATCACAACTTTTATCACAAACAAGTGTGACTAGATCATGATGATTAACATGTTAATATATTTAATAACATAGATCAAATATGGATAAGTAGCATGAAAATTACATGCAATGGGATCTCAAACATGTCTATTTCCAATTAGTTCTTCGGTCTTTTGTGAGATCAATCCAAACTCTTAAATGTAACACAATTATTACATACAAAGAAAGATAACCAAGTTCAAAATGTAAATATAAATCATCAATTTTATTACATAAAAAATCAAAGAACAATAAAATTATAATGTTAAAATTTTGTATTTAATAATTGCACACGCAAAAATAGACAAAGGCACAAACATAATATATATTTTAAATGATTTATATAATGTTAAAAGTTTACATTAAAAATAAAATTAGTGAAAGATTAATAATCAAACTTTCTATTTATATACATGTAATCATGTGGAGATCTTCTAATTTCCTCTTTATCTGATCCCTTTGTTTATTGTTTATTTTTGTGATTTCTTCCATCTGTATAATATGCTGGGGTAGGTGAAAGAGGTTGATTGAATCTACTCAGAAAATGAGAACTAAATTGGGAATGTAAACATATTTTAAGTTTCCTAATCACCTTAGAAGTCTATGAAGTGTTGTTGGAGCCAGAGAACCAAATTGTTGTTTCTCCCTTGTTATTCATATTTATGCACTGAAATGAACCATGTCAGGCGTAGGAATGTTTTTAGAAATTAGTGTGTCACTTAAACATGTTAAAGGAAAAACAGAAGTGTGTGCTTTGCAGTATGATTGAATGTAAAAATCATTAAATAGCCTGAAAAGATAGAATAAATGTGTCATGTGAACACAATAATATTTTGCAACCTTTCCATGTGAAACATTTGTTATTGATGGAAAATATAGGCATAAAGGAGCTCATTCCACACATCAGGCACCCCAGGGAGACACCAATGTATGCAATCTGCATAGCCATTTGGGTTTGCTATCTGTTGTTGGGTTAGAGGATCCCACTGCTTCCTGTAGATAGATGGATGGCCTTCTTTTCTATACTCTGATAGTTGTGTGATGTTAAGCATTTGAACATTCAAACCTCTTCCTTTTAAATCATCAAGCACATTCTCTACCACACGCATCATTTTTGGATCAGAACCCTTCCCCCAATATCCCTCTTCTGCAATCATATCTGTTTCACTGTAACAATTGTTACCCTTAGCTGCTCCCCATTCCTCTGCCCTGCAAGTTTTATTTTCCAATTACAAATTTAGTATATTCATTCAGAGCTATTGCTTTATAGTTATGCACTTATATGAAGCATGTACAAAATTCTTGAACAATTTTTCTTGAAGAACTGATATTTGAATTTGATTTTAAATTGTTGTGATTATTGTAAATGATTTTATTAGCATAATCAATTATCACTTTCTAGTTATAGGTGCTTTGTACACTAAATTTAACTAGTCAGTCAAAATTGAAACTGGGTTATGAGTTATGCCAACAATGAGGACGTTAATTGCATAAACCAATTTAATAAATAGCCTGAACGTTACAGCTGAAAAGTAATATATCATATGGGAAATCCTCTTTATCTATAATAGTAGTAGAAAATATGTACAGAGGCGATTTTTAACATTAGTTATGTAAATATTCTTACATACAAAACTGTATATAGATGAATAAAGTCGTTTTAAATGGACAAAATATACGTAATTTATAGGTATTTTTGTTGTTTTCAATTAGAATTAGAATTTCATTTTAGTGATCTGGGTTGACATTTAATGAAAATTTTTTAATTGCACAAATTATTAAGATAAAAATTAAACTTTAATTAGAGAATAATTAAAAACACCTATAAAACTCCATCTATAGTTTGTCTTTTAAAAAATTGAGTTTGTTACATGGTGGCTGGAAAATAATTAAAAACATTATTGTCTCGCCTAAATCAATTGTAAAACCTTAGAAACAAGATAATTTTATTTTAATTCTACAACCTGAATTTAAAAAATAAATAAAATAGAACTGGTCATTATTAAAATCGATTTTAGAGAGTTACACAAGATTCTGGCTCTCTAAAATTTTGAATGAATAGACCACGTACAGCTCCATGATATGCATTAAGGTAGTTATGATTTTCATTATTTATTTATTTATTTTTGAGTTGGATCTGGTACAATGGGACTTCCTAACTGTGATCCTGGCCTTCTCTTAATTACATAGAAAATTTATGTAATATTGTTATCTAAAGAGGCTGCTGAAAAAGCAAGAGGGAAAATCGGTGCAGTTGAAATTTCACATTGCAGAAGGTTATCATGGTATGATTGGTCATTGAACGAGTTCCGAAATTTATTTTCAATGAGGATTTTTGTTGCTTAAACAAAGTAATGACCTAAATTGCCACAAAAAAAGTAAAGGGCTAAATAAATATTATAGCTGAAAGTATACATCTGTTGAAAATAAATAGGTAATTAAAGGATCGAGTCCTTACTAATTGTAACAAATCAATTAGTTAATGTGTATGTATACTGTTCTAGCACACAAAACTATAACTAACAGTGTAATTGTTTATTAATTTTTAAAGTAAATTAGTTGAGTGGTTCAAAACAGTAAAACGCTATAATAACATTTTTCCATTTATGACTCCGTTTTGTTCTTATTCAATATAGAACAATCATTAAAAAAATCTTCCAAAAGTTTCTACCAACAAAATACACCTAACATCAATGGTTTTCACCCAAAAAGCAAGATAATTTTACTTTTCGTAGAATCAATTCAACATGGAAACGTGAAATTTGATTTTGAAAAATAATTTATATATAACTGGTCATTGTTTGTACATATTGGATTTTTTTTTTGGGGGAGGGAGGGGTCCACAACTGATATTTAGAACATATTCTACAGTTTAGGATAAATAGGTCCACAAAAGCCGAAAAAGGCAGATAAATAGGTCCACCTCCATGTGCATATAATTGTAAATATGGTTCTCTCTTCCCCTCACTCTCTAGTGGGAAGAATTGCATATGAAAAAAAAAATCATTCAACACATTAAAAGAATACCAACGTATTTTAATTATTGAATCAGGTATAATTCTTATTCAGTCATCAGAACTGTCGGTATAAACATCTTTAATGTCTATTGCTGACTACCTTACAAGAAAGATGAACAATGGAATCCACTATGAAATTTGACATAATGATAAAAAAATATAAAAAAAAACTTCAAAAATACGCTGTTAATATTCCTTATGATAAATTAATATTAAAAAAACTCCAGCAACACATTTTTTTTATTATGAGTAAAATTTTATTAAAAATTAAAAAATTTTGTATGTTTTACATTATATTTAATTATTCTCTTCTAATTTTATAACGTACAATATAAAATATGTTAAAAAAGATAATGTGAGGTCAGTACACTAGTTAATATTTCATGATTGTGAGATGACATTACTTTTTTCACTAATCTCATATGCATTATGGGAATGAATTAATGCACTTGTCTTATAGACATAGACATGGTTAGCATATATATGAATGAGCCAATATGATAGAGTTGCTATGAGGATACCTTTCATGAGTGGGTGACATGCTAACGAAAAACAAATGGGTCTTGGTCCGATTGACATGGACTTCCAACCAATCGGACCATGTCCTCAGGGCCATTTCATAGACTCTCAACATTTCAACTCCTTTGTAGACACCATCAGGGTCTTCAAATGACCCCCACCTGTTATGATCAATTAAAATAGTCACAATCAAAAATCAATTTGTAAAGTGGAGTTGGATGAATGATTGTGTGATAAATATTGAATAGTACAGTGAAAGCCAACACAATCATATCATGTGGTGGTTGGAATTGAAATTGGAGTTGTTAATTGTGTTGACATGCAAGTTGATCAAATTATATAAGGAAGTGATGGTTAGGTTAACTGCACTTACAGAACATTCATTACTGGCCTTCTCCACCAGAGGTAAGTGTTGAAAACCAGAAAATCTGCATTGGTCCAGAACCTCGCATGCTTTTCAATGGCCTTCACTCTCACAGTGCGTTCTGGTACCCTATGGTTTACTGGGTCATCTGAGTTTGATTCTACTAGTAATGGGGACCAATAGTGCTCAATACTTGCATTGTATTCCTTAATTAAACATGTCAATTAACCGTATTAGTTACATGTATAAATAGTTGCAAATGTGGCAATAAGGTATTTTTCATTTATGATAAAAAATAAAATAAACACTGTTATTTGTTAAGACTTAAGATAACAATAGACAGTTCACAATGTGGTTTTTTTCCCTTGAATATTTTAGGAACATTTCATAGCTCTTTCTCTAAGAAGCCATGGCACATGTTAACGTTGATGCTCTGTGACTTTGAAGTCATAGGTTCAAATATGAGCAAAATGATATATTGATATTTCTATATATCAAATGCTTAATTAATATTTATTTATTTGTTATTTTTTTATTATATCAGTTGTTATATTTATATTTTTCTTTCTTTTCCTCCTCAGGTATTAAATTTATTAATGGACACCAAATGTTATATAATACTTAAAGACAACAAGAGAAAAAAAAAATATAAATTTAATAAATAATTTAATGTTTTAAAAATAAAAATATAATAAAGATTAATAAAGCATTTGACATATAGAGATATTATATATCATCCCTCTTTTGTAGAAATAAGACCGCATATATTTATCCTCTCGAACCATGTATTTATTCTCTCAAACCATGTTACGGAGGTGTATTGAGTTTTTCTCTCGTTATTACGTATGAATTTTTGTAACATTTAAAAATATTAAAAAAATATTATTTATTAATTTTTATAATATTTTAATAAATTTCGCAAAATATTAATAACATTTAAATATTACAAAAGATATAAAAAATACTACTAAAAAAAATATGAATAACATTTTTATAATATAATATTATTAAAAATTATATATGCTGGAGTGTCTCTTTTGTATGGGTTTGAGTAAAAAAAAAACCTTAATTACAAAAGTAGTATATATGCGATTCGGGCGTTAGTTACTTCAATATATCTTTTTCTTTTGTTAAGAACATAAGTACATTTCTATAAGAGAGTTAGTACATTTAGAAATCTAAGGTAGTTGCTTTTTGGGTCAACAAACGCACCAAAAGAGAGGGTGAGGAAGGAGAGAGTTTCATTAAATGAAATCCATTTAACAATTGGTAAAAAAAAATAGCATACTAAATCTTTTAAATTTTGTGGGTACTATAGAAATTCTCTTTCTTTCTATAATTGATCTCTAAAGTAGATAAATCCTCTTATTTTTCTATTCCTAGTATTTATGGTCAAATAAACACAAGAAACAAGAAATTCGAGAAACAATTTGTTTACGTTTCTACTCCTATGCTTGTTACAAGGGTGAGGACTTACTTTGGCCTTCAAAATGTTTAGTGAACCATTGGCAGTGGAATGCATGGATTTGAGGGTTTTGGGCAGTATAGAGTCAACAAGGCAAACCATGGAAACCCATTGGCCTCTGTTGAGTGAATCCCCCACGAACACAAGTCTCTTGTTCCTTAGCCTTTCAAGCAATGCTGTGGCATTGAACCTTATTAACATAGAAAGAACCACATTCCACAAAGCTCAATAACATAGCCAAACCTGATTAAGCATATATATATATATCATACAGTAGATACGTATGTATAATATACTATAACAATCAATATTAAAAAATGTCATGTCCAGAAGATATTATTGTATGATACAGACCATATATATTTTTATAATCATGACCAATGAACAATCTCTATTTGATACATAATTGAGTTTTATTAACTTATTTTCATAAATTAAAAAATTTAGTTGTATATTATATAGAGATTGGCCAAAACATGAACACAAGATGGTTCCAATTCGAGGCCATTCAATAATTTTTATACGAGGAAGGAATAAAGAAGAGACACACACCTAGGAAGGTCACAGTGATGGGGCTGCCACCTCCAATTCTGATAACTCATGTCCTTCCTTCCAAACTTCTCACAAGCCAACTGATCTGACATGAAAGTGCATTGCTTTTCTTTGTATAATGGATAAGATTCGTTATCAAAAACCCACTTGCCAGAGAACAAGTCACATTTTGATGATGACGAATCACTAGAACTAGAAGCAGTTATTTTTTGAGACACTTGTCCCCTATTCTGTCTTAGATAAATGGTAGTGACAACCAGAAGAGTGGTTAAGATGGCTAAAAAAGAATGAAAGGTGTTTCTAATTCCCCAAGAACTCCCTGCTAGCACTATTTGCTGTGTCTTTGCCATTTTCATTTTGGCTTCAATTCGTTCCTCTCTCACTGCAACACCATCTCTTCCTCCTTTTTGAAGCTTCATTGCAATCGGTTGGTGACAAAATTAAATTTATTTTAGCTTAGCCAACTTGTCCACTAAAAGTAGTAGGTAGAGTATGATGCACTTCGAAGTTTTTGTTGTTGACATATTCTCAGTGAAAATGCTACGTATTTTATGAGAAATGGCAAAATAAATTAAAGTATTTAATGAAGAATCAGACCACTTTTGTGATGATGAAACCTGGATTTTAATTTTCAAATATAAAAATTAAACTTAGTTTGCGTAATCTTTCAAGAAATTATTCTATAGACATCGCAACAGTGCTGCTGGATTAGCTCCAATATACGGAATTTCTAACTTAAACTTTCTTTTAAATTTTGTTTTGCTTTTTGTAAAGTCACTTCACTTTTTATTTTCTATTTATAATTGATAACAACATTCAAACGAAAAAGGTGGACCTCTTTATTATGCTAATTCGACTTAGGTGTGCCAAAAAAGATTTATTCGTCCATTGTCCATTCGACTTATCTATATAAAATTTAATCTAATTCATTCAATTGTTAAAAAAATACTTAGATCAGATTGGATACATCATATAATTACATGGGGTAATAATTCATCATATCTTATTTTTAAATCCAACCGATAATCTAACTAACTTTATGAACCAAAATTAATCTAAAACATTTTTGCACCAAAAAATTAATAATAACTCAACATATTTTTTTCATATTTAATTTTTTAACTTTATTAAAAAATTAAATAATTTTATGGCTTATTCAGAATAGTTTAAATTTTACAAAATGACTATTCATTTTTAAAATCAATAAAATAAATAACCATTTCTTTAAAGTGAGTTAAAAATTTATAAAAAATATTTTTTGAAAATATTTTTATAGATAAATGAGAAAGTGTATTTTAAAATAATCATAAAAATGTTTAATTTAAAAAAAAATTATGGATGGATATCATAAAATGTTAATGAATGAATTAGATGAATTTTATTAAATGCATCATGGACAGATTAAATTTTTTTAATAAAATTTTAATAAATTATAGATAAGTTAATCAATTCTTTTTATTTCATCTATTATAATTTGAATAATATTATTCAATCCATCCATTTTACGGGCCTAATTCGCCCCCAAATTTAAAATATTGCATGTATTGGTATTTTCAATTTCATCCTATTCGATGTAAGCTATGTGAGGAGTCTGATTTAGTTAGAGAGATAGAGCATGTTTTGTGTTGAAAATAAATAAAATTTACCCTAGCACTTTTCTGTATTTTGATTATAATGTTTCCAATTTCCGTTTGATATGACTATATAGGCCCAGTTTAAGGATATAAATATCAGTAGGTTGTGTTGTTGACGTTTTCACCACCGAGAACATTGCTTGAAGTAAGCTCGAAGCCTCCTTGTGCTTTTCCCATGATTCAAATAAAAAACCAACTAACAATTCTCATATAATATTTCTCTATTTTTTTTCATGGATATGCTAGCTTGACATCTATAGTGGATAACAGGTAAGATATTCTTCAGATTAAATTTATTTGATTTTGTCTTTAAACACACACATGGCAGAAAAGAAAGAAAAAGAAAAGAGAGAGATAAATACGTAAGTTAGAATAAAGCTATACGTAATGGCTGAAGTAATTTGACGTAAAACGAGTTCTATTATTTATAAACTAATTTATATAATATTATTATTACTATCTCTTTTCATCGTATTATTAATTATATTATACATTTTTTTCCCTTTTGTTATACATATAACATTTTTTATTAAAAAAATGACAAAGAAAAAGAAAAGAGGTATGTAGCATAAATACAGAAGTTAGAATAAAAATATATACACAATGGCCGAATTAGTAATTTTACCTTTTTCACGTACTAATAAAAAAGATGGCTCAAGGGTTCAATCAATTTTACTTGAAGAAAAAGGGAACAATCTTAAATCAACTTCGGTATTAATGAATTTAGCAACTTGGTCTTCACTTATTTTACAAACCTTTTACTCTTCCAGTTCCCGAAAACTTTCACCCTCAGTTACAGTTCCGATTTAAGCAACTCAAAAATCTTATGTCAAGAAATAGGAGTTACTTGGAGTCTACAGATGCCTCTGCGTGAGACCTGAGCCTTCTTAAAATTGAGTGATGAAAGTGTGCTGTAATTTTTATGTAATGTTTATTTAAATTTTGTAATTTAAATATAAAATAATTAATAATACTATATTACATATTATGAAAATATTAATAAATATCATGATGATTCTGAATCACTTAATCATTTCTCTGACTCTTATCCCCGCCCTCACATAATTTTAGTATTATGTTACAATGCCTCTCCCATTGCTTCAAGAATGATTTTCTCATGTTCAAATTTTTATGCCAATGTCATAAATAAGTTTTGTTTCTATTTCTTTCTTGATAAATATAAAATAAATAAGCGGGAGCTTATTAAAATTAATAAGAGAAAAATACAAAACGTGTACATAACCCATTATGTAACATAAGATATGATCCTATCCCGTATGTTGCACTCATACAAGCTATATGATGGAAACACAAAGTAATTAAACATGGTTTAATTAGTGATATACATGTATCTACTCATCCATGCATATATTATAGAATTGGGTGGGAGTGAGTTGGATGTGCACTTTAATTAGGAATTGTTATGTAAGGTGCTGTGTCATTTCCCTCTTGTAATCTGTCTTCTTGTCTAACTCTAGCTCCACCTCTTTTGCTGCTGTTTAGATTTAACAAATATTCTTTGGCCTTTCAAAAAAATCTCTATATTATATAACTTGTACTTTCAAGAAATCACGGTTTTAAAGTATTTCTTATGCATATCTGTTTAAAATATGGATAAAATTATATTGTGGGTCAAGTTCCATGCATGATTCAAAATAACTTACGAAGATTGGCTCTTGATGAAAGTTTGGATAGTTTATAAGAAGTCTTAAAAGATAAAATTTGATTTACCTTTGTTGTATAAAATAAAATACATGATTAATTTTATATACGAGCGTCATATAGATATACAAATATTTGTGTACTTATATTACTCAAGCCAAGCCAAGATATCAAATTTAAAGTGATGGAGTTGCATTTTAATGTCTTGTCTCCTTTATCAATCTCGTTTTTCTCCTTCAAAACGTTATCAGAAGTAAGCAAATCCTTTGAAGAGGGCCACCTCCTCTTTTGTGGTTGTCAAACTCAAGATTTCAATAATTGGTATGTATGCTCGAGTGATGACAACTCTTGGCTGTCAAAATGCATAAGAAATGGTAAAAAAAAAATGTTTATGAGAAGTAAGGAATGATGATCAAGCAAGGAAACTAATTGTAAGGGAATTGCAGAGAGGATCAAAGTAACCTTAGGCTGAAAGAAGCTAATTGTAAGGGAATTGTAGAGTGGATCAAAGTAATCTTAGATTGCGGTTGATAAGTAATTTCAGTTAGTTTACTAGTTGGAAAAGTTTATTTGACTTTATTGATAATGTTTGATAAACAATTTTGTTAAAACTTTTTAGTATTTTTTAGGTACTATTTAAAGTAGTATTTTTAAAAATAAGGTTAGCTTTTAACTTTTTATATTTTTTATCTTTAAAATATTTATTAAATTTCATTTTTATCCTTTATAAATAAGGTGGAATTTTTTGTTTGTATGTTTCTTTTCTTCCTCTTATTTACATGTTTACTTTAATGATTCTAGTGTATATTTTTATTATTTCTATTATTTTAATATCATGTTTCGAAATATTTTAACCATTACACTAATCAACATAATAAAAGTATGACATCTACTTAAATGTATGTTATTTTTATTTTATTTAAAATTTGATTGGAATATTTTAAGATATAGAATAAGATTAATAGTAGAATATAAAATATAGAAAATTATAATAATTAAAACTAAGCAATGTAATTGAAATAATTTATTTATAAATAAAAGTTGTATTAATTTAAAATAATAGAATTATAAATATCCCAAAATATATTTTTATCTATAAAAATAAATTATAATTTATATAAAAT
Organism: Mucuna pruriens; assembly: GCA_025330945.1. Classification (NCBI taxonomy): domain Eukaryota; kingdom Viridiplantae; phylum Streptophyta; class Magnoliopsida; order Fabales; family Fabaceae; genus Mucuna; species Mucuna pruriens. Next base: position 4,362,726 of record JAENHJ010000525.1, on the reverse strand, counting down.
ATCATATGAATATTTTTTTTGTTATTTTATATTTATCAACTATTTCAATATATAATTTTATAAATATTTTTAATTTAATAAATTATTTTTTCAACTTTCAACTTTTAGTTATCACCTGAATTTTTAGCTTCAAGCTAATTTTTCAATTATTTTGTCAAAAATAACTTTAACATTTAGAGAATTACACGTTTGAAAAATATTATCACAATAGAAAAAACATGTTTGGAAAATTCTCTAAACTCCTTGCCAAAGTGTTGACATGGTAAGATGTGTTAGAGAGGTGAGATTGAATAGTTATTTATAATTAGGAATTCGAATTCATTCATGATTTGGTTTGAAAGTATTTAATTTAGCAGTTGTATTAAAAGAAGAAATATGATAAAAAAAAATTAAAATACTCATGTGGAGGAAAAACTATTAATTCATGCACTTAACTCAATTTGATTTTATTGTTGTGATCATTAACAATCACAAAACTTAATTAGAAATTAAACCATGACCGATGAACAGTAAGAGCCTTTTACATGTCTACGAACAAAAACAAACTACTAATCTAAGCTTTCTAAACAAAAGCCTCGTAGGAAGATGAAAGGCTAGAGCGTACTAGTTCTCATAAAAGGTCATGGTAGAATGAGATTTAATTGTAACCATAGTTATGCAAGAAGAGGCGACTAGAACTGTAATAATAAAGAATTAAGGTCAAGAGCAACAAAGATTTAAAAAAAAAAATGAAATTTTTGTAGACCTTAGTACGTACAACTACTCTTTTTCACGATATTTATTCTTAAAGATTATTCTTAGAAGTTTTGAATTAGTTTCTATGGATGATAAAGGTCATTCTTAGAGGTCTTGAACTAGTTTATAGTTTTGAAATTTTAACAAGAGTATAGTATATAGTGTTAATTCTGAAGGAAGTTTTTCACAAGAAGAAAATCTACTATCACTGGGGCCAGAAATTTACGGTAATGTAAAAATTACTGCAATTTGTAATTATCAATGAATCATCGATGATGACTTCGGATCTGCCGATAATTCCTTTGATTATAAATATTATCCATGGATTAAAAAAAAGTCATCAATAATACAGTGAGTTGTATGTTCATTATAATCCGCGGATAATAAGACAAAAAGATTTACAAGTATGATTTATGGTGGACTTTTAAGTCGGTAATTTAACACTAAGTAATTAATACAGACGGGTAAGCACTTAGTAATATGCGCATAAAGAGGGAAATTTTGGATTTATAGTGACATTTGACAATTTCGTCATTGGTAATAACTAATTAATATCAACAACAAAGCCACGGAAATCTGCGCTTGTGTGAGAACATTTTCAATTTTTTACGAGATTTGTTGACAGCTTTGCCCTCGATAATTTACAGCAGATTTAGCTTATTGTAAATAATTTTTTATATATATATTAACTATAAATAATTATATATTATTTTATATTTATCTTATATATTATTTATATATAACAATATAATATTTATTTAATAATTTATTTATTATTTATATATAATATAATTAATAATCAATTGTACAAACAAATAAAAGGGGAAAACATAAATGTAAATAATATAAATAGAAATATAAATATTTGTCGCGACCTCGCCATGGAAGATAAGAGTCGCCACTAGCGTTTTACGGATGAAACACCAAAAAACCTAAAATTTTTAGACAAGGCAAGGTTTGGACCAAAGAAAAATGGATTCGGGAGTCGGTTACGTGATGGACACAACATATCTCACACGTCTATCACTTGAGTTACCTTAACTAAATGTATGAAACACACAAAGCTCTCATCATATGTCCATTTCTACCCGTTGAACAAGCGTACCAAAGGGTGATGTATAATACGAAAAGGGGAGGAGAGGAGATTTTGGAATAAACTTGACAAGAGTTACCCCTTGCTCCTACGTATCTCCTGTATTGGAGAAATCAAAGTTTACGTAGTTTTGGCATTCAGAGGGTTAAGATGTTACGAGCGTCGGGGCCTACTCGACCCGTGATAAGCGACGACTACCTGTTTGCTAGGTTTAAATGTTGAGACCAATGAGTCTCTCGGTTTCGATTGAAAGCACCAACTTTCATCCGAATCTGAATCCCTATCAGAGATCGGCTCAAACTCAAAAGATAGGTTATAGCATTTTGTGCCCAGCGTTTGCTATGATCATGTATGAATGAGGACTTAAAGATTTCTAGATTCTCACCTGGTATCCAATAAATATGTATGTCGAGCTAAATGTGTAGAATCAGTGCAATTACCTTTCTCCAAGATAATTCTCTTCCTCTCTTGACCTTCTCTCCAGGAATTTCACAACGGAGGTCCCTCACACTACACTCTCCTTTCGTCGATTCCCCCCCCTCTAAGCCTTTTATAGGCCCCTTCCTCCTCTCAGATCACCATCTTGAATATTTTCAGCAAATCTCCTATCATAAATGTAGTGGCTTCTTCCTCATGCCCATTAAATGTCGCGACGCTTCTTCAGGCTTTTCTGCTATGCTTTTCATTCAATACGGTGGTGATGAGTCCTTGCTCGACCTCTTGGTATGGTTGTTGTCTGTTAATGAGTTATGCATTCCTGTCACTCCTCTGGTGGTGCAGTCGGAGGCCTTTCATGGGTGCCTTTCCCATGTTTTCACCATTTGCTTCATAATGGTCTGCTCAAGGAATAAGAACTCCCTACATTTTTCGATTTCCTTCTTTATTTCCTCCTTGTCTTTTTCCTTCTTCGATGAGAACAATCAGTTTGTATATTCCTCACTCTATTTTGTCCTTCCAGTTTTAGCTTTTCCTATCATAGTAGTAGCCCTTGACTTTTCTCTTAGCCAGCTGGGTCTCCTTTTGTTCTTAAGTCAACCGTGAGTCCTACATCTTGGACAGTTGGACTCTTTCTTTTATCTCCCGGATAAAATGAGGGTCCTACAATATTAAAATTATTTTTATAATTTTTCAGTAATTAGAAAAAAAAAAAAACGAAACACCATAGGGGCGATAGTTTCAAACGAGGTGGGGAAAGAGAATGAGAAGGAAGAAGATAATGGAGGAAGAGAGCTCATATCTTATTAGGTGTATCTATATTTGTTTTGGAGTATGTTTGAAACTCATCCTCCAACATGTTACACAAGATACTCGAACAGTCATTCTGGTTGAGATATTTCAGCCCAGCAAGACACAATTGGTGCTTGACAAATGACAAATAACGAATACTTTATTAATGGCCAAACTGCCAAAGTTGTCACGTGATCAGAGGGTTAGATATGCACCAACAGTTTGAAATAAAATTGGTTCTTGACACTTGGTTCATCATATTAAAAATGATATTTGCGCACCAAAACCCTGTTATAACTTTTACACTATTTTTTTGAAAATAATAGAATAATTTATAATCTAACCTACACTAGTGTGCATGATGACACTTGTCATCATTTACATACACATGCACAACTCCCATTACTGTAGAGAAATGCTCCAGTTGTCCTTTAAAAAACACAAAAAAGTAGAGATAACTTTCGTTCCATCGATAAATTTATTATTAATATTGTGGATATATAAATTCTTTAAAAGCTAAAAATAAATAAATAGTTGATATTGTACATAGCACTTGGCAGGCAATTGCTACAGTGACACAGGCTGCAGTAATTAACCTAAAAGAAGGGAAGAAACACAGGCTGCAGCCATATTGTGTGGTCAATTTCCAATTTCAGAATAATTTGACAATAATGGAGCCATCAGCCATAATTAATGCACTCAGAAATCAAATGTGGCCTGAAAGTTAATTTTCAGATTGAAGAAACCCAATTCAATTGAATAACGCCATAGAACCTACTAAAAATATTATGCAGAAATATCAAAGGTACCAACCACACTTTTTTTCTTTCATATATCTCCATCGATCATCCCATCGTTTTCGTTTTTATTCCTTTTTGTGTGGAGTGTTTGGGAAAATGTTTTGTATCTACATCGATCTTTTTTATTTTTATTTTTTCAATATTCAACTTTGGAAAAAATTAGGTATACATCAATTCTGAACAAAGAAATTTTACCGATCCGGAATTTAATCTCTAAAATTTCTTCAATTGGTGGATAAAATGATATGTAAAATATTTCCATCTGATTTAACTTGAGTGAAGGTATCCAATGCACTTTCTTATTATCTAGGTTTATCTTTATTATATGATTGGTACCTGTTTTTGGTTGACAACTAATTTTTTATAATTATTTTTATCAAAAAATTTAAAATTAATTTTAGTGAGATTTTTTTTTTTTTGAGATATTTTTTTTTCATTCACAAAATTTAAATTTAAGTATTTATTTGATAAATTCATGTTTAATTCCAATTAGACCAACATAATGTTTATATATCTAAATTGTTATTTTTTTATACTAATTTTTGTCAAAAAATTTAACAATCTATATATCTTTTAGTGAGATTTCTTCTTTTAGTTATGTTTTTTCACTCACAAAATTTAAATTTAACACATTATTTAAAGAATCTTGGTTAAGTTTTAGTGGGACAACATAATGTTGGTGTATATATCTAAGTTGTTTTTTTATTGTTATCATGTTATTTATGTAAAATATTATTGATTTTATTTTTAATGAATCTTTATTAAAAATTTTAATTAATTTAATAAAATTTTCTCTTTCAACTATGTTTTTTCTATACAAGACGCGAATGGATATCTTATAAGTTAAATTATAGTGAAAGCAATGTAAAGTAAAAATGACCGTGTATTTTAAATTTATTTTTAAAAATATGAAAAAATATAGAGTTTGCAAACATTTATTATTATATTTAAAAAAGTTTTCCAAACGAGAAGTGGACAAAATAAGAGGGTGGGTAGAGCCTGCGCTGCACGGGAAGATATCAAGAGCATCTATCTCGTGTAAATGTTAACTTATCACCCACTTGCTCCCCAACTTGCATAAACCGACGACGATTCGGTGATTATTCAAACAACCCAACCCATGCTGCACGACATTTCTTTTCTTTTCTTTGGTTTTCCTTCATTTTTATTTTATTTCCCTTTCTACCAAATTAAATAAAACCATTGTAGCTCAACAATATTCAAAATATAATAATACTCTTTATGCTGCAACTTGCATGTCTTTTTTCTTTCTTTGAGCTAATTATAATAATGTCATGGACTTGGCTTGAAACTAGGGAAGTATACATCTTTGAAAACCCCAAAAAAGTAACCATACAGCCGAATCCAGCTAGATATATAGCTATCTACTATTCAACATGGTTTTTTTTTTCGTCTAGCTATCTAATTCAATGCAATTTCTTATTTATAATATATGTTCTAACGTCAATACAGTAACCCAACTTGAATTTTAATATTGAGTGAGAGAAAGTATCGAAATTTTTGGGTACAGGTTTCATTTACTTCTTCATCAGGGTATGAAAGAATTAAAAGAACTACTCCTAAGAAGGTACTAAAAAAAACAATTTATAAAGGTATAAAAGAATTCAAGGTAAAGAAATTACTCTGTCAAATAGGATGGTTATTTAAAAAATATTATACTCTTTAATTTATAAAAAATAAAATAAAATGAACAATTGTTTTAGATAACAATATGCTAGTACATAATATATAACAAAACAAACACAGCTACGATCTCCTCCAAAATTTACCTTATGGCAAGCATTTATATTCATATCTATCTTTCGTTCAGTTTTATAATTTACATTAATGAAAAATCATCTCCACGTGACAAATGGATCCGTGCATAATTTTTACCCAAACAAGTCAGAAAGTGAAAGCACGAACAGAACCCATACCGCAAGTTGCATCGCCCCACAACTAGCCATCGTCACATTCGCCTTAACTTCTGGGAGGTCATATTCAAAAGCTATGCATTTCATGTGGAAACTTAAAATTCACATCACCACCACCACCACCTAAATTATATATACAATAACAATTTAAATACAATACAAGCTCATCATTCAAACTATTTATCAACAACCTAGTCGGTGGTGCAATTCTTATCCCCTAGCTCATTATAAAATGCCTGATTGTGTATCCACATTTTTCTATTTTCTGAAATATTAAATTTGTTGTATATGTAATTAATACTGTTTTTTATTAATATAACTGATGTGAGAGGTTGAGAATAGAAATAATTAAAATAAATTAATAAAGTAATTTGTACCGTACAAAATACTAAACTAAAAAAAGTATCCTGTCTTTATTATTGTTATGAACTATAGATAAAATTTCTACAATTGTATTGACCACAAGAAATTACTACAATGAGAACAAAGATTACAGCAACATTACATAAATCCTTGTTTCATTTTCACTTTCTCAACGAAGAGAAACAAATGATCACATAGCGGGGTAAAATTAAGACAAACTCACACAACCTTGTGATGTGAATCGAAGAGTATATAACAACTAATCGCTAAAATTACATGCAAAAATTATAAAAGGTAAAAAAAATAATAATACCAACAGTTTTGAAGTTATCGTTGATGAAGCTTGGTTCGGGCCATGTTCTCGGCGAATTTGGCGAGCGATTGGAGGTTGCAGCGGAGGATAGTGTCGACGAAGACGCGAGTGTCGTCGGTGGTGTTTCCGGGGGGGACATCGACGACGTAGGACTCGACGACGACGGTGGCGGCGCGGTGGTCGGCGAGGGAACGGGGGTGTAGGGTGGTGACGGAGCGGTAGTTGGAGAGGCGGTGGTCGCCGCCTACCATGCTGAAACCGATGACGTGGCGTTCGTCATCGAGGACGTCGAGGCGCTCGGTGCTTACGGCGGCGGGGAGGCCGGAGATGACGCGGACCTCGCGGAGGGTGCCGACGTCGCCGTCGCCGAGGATGACGTGGCAGCTCTTGACGAAGTTCTTGTATGCCTGGGGGTTGTCGAAGCGGCGCACCACGGACCACACGGTGGAGACGGGGGCGGCGATCTCCTGGACCACGGCGGAGCAGCACTGGTGGGGGGCCACGGCGTGGATGTGGTGGCGGGCCACGGCGTCGGGGATGGCGGTGGGCGGAGGAAGGTGTGGTGGCATTTTTGTGTTTAGGAGAGTGGATATGAATAAATGGTTTGGTTTGGTGTTATGAGAGAGAGAGAGAGAGAGAGAGAGTGTGTGGTTATTTATTTTAAAGGGATTATTGGAATAGGGAAGTTAAGTGAAGTTAGAGGGACCAAAGCTAAAGAAGAGGTTTCAGTTACATTTGCAGTTATTGGGTTGTTTATATAATACAGTATAAAGCAAGTTGTAGCCCAAGATGGAGAAATGTTGAAAAGGGAACCTCGGCGGCTTCCATTGTCAAACTATGAAAGGTGATTGGAGTAACCAAGTTCATGTGAAATCATATATTAAAACAATCTCATAGTCAATTCTTATAGGAATTTTTTTGTTTTTTACAAAATTTAAGAGGACTGTTTCTCAACCCAAAACAGAATTAGTCTCTCAATTCACATGTATTTACCAAAAAAAAAAACAAATGATAAATAATAAATAAAAAGAAAATTTTAATGATATGTACTTTATAAATATTTTTTATATTCTCGCTCAATCATAAATAATCATAAATTACTGTCCTTATAATTTTAATGTATTTAATATAAAATTTAAAAATTTATTATATATAATAATTTATAATTAAATAAATGTGTCAAATTATCTTGTTGAATGCATAACTTATATTTTCTAAAAAGAGTTGTATATAAAGTCACAAAATCGATATAATATTGATGTTTTTTTTACCAAAAATAACGAAATTGAGTTTTGTCTCTTTTGATTAAGTATTCTTGGTACTCTTATTGTCAGTAGTATCAATATTTTGTCTGGTCAAATAATGAAATATGAATGAGGACCTAAATTTTAATTGTCCCAATTTGTATAGAACTTAATCGAAATAAGTGTTTAATTTATATACATCATAAAAAAGTATACCGTTAATTAAAAATATTATGATGGACATAATTTTAATGTAATTATTATAAAAACTAATAAATTTATTATATAATAATTTATAATTAGATGATTACGTAAAATATTATATTATTATAGCATATTATTTACTCTTGAAATGAACTTACCGTGCCTTTTTACATAGACATCTACCTATGAATTATCGTATAATTAAATTTTTATTAACTTTTGTAATAATATTTTAAAAGTTATGTTTAAAGTAATTTTAAAGTATATGATTCGATAAAAATCATTATGGTAGTAACGTATCAAAATTAAATTTTGTCTTGTACGGGAGGGACTGCTCTCATATTAATTTTGATTATCTTGCGAGGAAAAAGGAATAAAAAAATTATAATAGAACATATTTATATCTCCTTTTGTGTTTATAAATGTAAAAAAAATTACCTTATCGACAAATTAAAAATTATTTTAAAATAATTTTATAAAATAAATAATTTTATCATATATAATAATATTTAATTAAATAATAATATAAAATACTTTTACATCACTCTAATTAATTTGATCTAAATTCTTTTTTTATTATTATCTTATCTATTATATTTATTACTTTATTTATTATTTATTATTTATTATTTATTATTCCTCTTTTCTCACAGCACGTATACAACTCAAGACGTGAAAAAGAAAATTATATTAAATATATATATGGCTTGGTTTTTTTCTCAAACAAGTCTACATTCTTGAATATGATGAAAGGCTTTTTTGTTCTAAAGTCCCATTAAAAAGATTTTTTTTATTTTTGAAAAATGAAAAATAATGTTTAACCATCAAACTCCTTTTAATATTGAAAAAATATAAATTTAAAACTCAAAGTTAAAAAAATTGTTTAAAAATTCAATTTTCTTTTTGTTCGGACAGATATACATAATAAATTCTTATTAAGAGATTATTATTATCTAGCTAGAAGGATTACTAATAATAACTAAATATAAAATCTGTTTATTTAATGTTTGACAAAGTAAATTTTACTTGAAAATTTATTTACATGTTGTATAAATGTAATATTATATTATACAAAATAAAATAATATCTATTAAATTAAAAATTATTATTAAAAATATAATTATTAAAAAAGATATTTTAAAAGAAAAGATAAGACATCATATTGAGTTGAATGACTTGAAACCTACTTTGAATTCATCATCAAAATACATCAATTTTAATTTCAAAACTCAAACCTATATAAATCAGTTTTGGGTTGAGTTCAATTAACCAACTATGTTAGCTTAACAAATCGAGATAGATTAGACCATACTTACTCTAAATTTAGAGTATTTGAATATTAATTTATAGTTCATTTTCTCTTTTTTTTACTTTTATCCTTGTTATTATATTAGAATTCTTTCTTTATCATCCATATTTTCCAACGCCTTTAACCCCTCACTCTATCGTATCTCTCACAATGTCGAAGAATATTATCTTTAATAATAAAAATTTATTTATATTTTAAAATAGAAATAAAATTAAATTATCATCCTAATTTTTAAATGATAAATTATTTAAAATAAATTAACATATAAAAACTGGTAGAGTAATTATTTAAAAATATATTTACTAAATTATGAGTTATAACTAAGTAATTAAATATATTTTTTATATCATTTTATATTTATCAATTAATTAATAACCAATTTCATTTTAATTAGCTAATTTATCTTTCGATTTGTAGATTTCTAGTTTCCAACTTTCAATTTTCATTTTACTATTTTTTTCAAACATACCCTTAACGTTATCATTCAAGCCAATTATTATTTTATTAATTGCTAGAGACTAATATAGGTGGAGTTATTAATTAGGTTTTAAATACCACTTTCTTTTCTTTTCATCCCCTTCCTATAATGATCTTATCAAGTGGATCAAGTCGGGTATATGAACGAATTATAATCAATAAAGATTCGTTCAGTTGAATTGGTTCAATTATGATTTTTAGGCGAATCCAAAACAAACCAAGTTCATATTAGTTGGGTTAGTTAACTTAGTTTACAATGACTGACTGGATCTCTTATATTTTTTATTTTCTAAAAAAAACTAGAAAATAAACAAATAAATAAAACAAAAATAAAGAAAATTTGTTTGTGTAATAAAAAATGCACCCAATTTGCAAATTATTAATTGGGTAAAATCTACTAATTATGAACGTGTAAAGCAATTACTATTGCATCGAGTAAAAAAGAAAAATTGCACTAAATTTAAATTATAAAATCCAAAATATATATTCATGAAATTAAGTGGACTAAAGTGATTTGCAGATCTATGCATTAAAACTGAAAGAAAAAACACTACAAGAAAACCATTATAAAATGATGGGAAAATTGGACAATAATAACCACAAGTAGTGGCAGTATTTGCTTGTGGTAGTCATTAAGTTGTCACAAATTTATTTATGTCTGCAAACTATTATCAATGTTTACGGTCATTTCTTTTACTAACACATAATTACGAAAATTATTGAAAAAAAACATCATTATTGTTGGTGGTGTTTTTCTTTTTATCTTAAATTATTGTCAAAAATTATTATTGTTATTATTAGTACCTATAACAAAGAAAATGTCACATGTAATATAGAAAAACCATCAATAAGGAAAAAAAAAAGAGAAAAAAAGAAGACACAAAGTCATCATTACTCATCTTCGCCATTTTCATGATCACTATCAATCATTAATACAAAAGAAACCACAAAAAAAAAAAAAAAACATAGAAAATAAAGTGGAATGGAAAGAAAGAAGCTGGGAGAAAAGAGAGTGAAATTAAGTTGTAGAGTGAGAGGAAGACCTAATTGTAACCAAGAAAAACAAGCTACACCATGACACCACTTTGTAGTGATGGCCAAATACATCATTTTGTAACAACGACTTTATCAACAACATAGTCCTCACTCGATTTAAAATTAAAAAAAATGCAAGGAAAAAACCGAGAAACAAAACAAATATGCAAAATAGAGAAGTTTTACTTGTTAATGAGAATAAATATTAATATTTTTTTGTCTTCTGGCACTTTCTCCGCTGTAATACTGTAGATAGATAAGCAAGTGAGTTTATTATTATTTCAAGTATTAATTTGGTTTGTATATTTTATGTTCGACAACAGAGAAGGCATAAACCCTCTCACCGATTGTTTTGAAATCGTTGAACGTTATGTCATTTAGCATTCATTCTAAATACTTTTAATTTTAACATCTCATTTTTCTTAAATTAATATAAATAGATAAAATAAACAAATTGATCTTGTACTAGTGGCTTCCCACACCTGGACTCGAAAAGTAGGAGAGTCGACCGATCAATAATACACTATAATAATTAATGTTTGTTTATGAAAGACGTTATATAACTGAAGTATAGGAAGGAGTGTCCTACTCAAGGTCTGATAAGAAGATTTCACTCATCCTATGGGTAAATATTCAAAAGCTATAGGTATGGGGAAGAAAAGATAGGATTGAGAGATCTCATCAAGTAAAATCTACACCGAGAAAGGGTGATGAATATAAATAGAAAAGAAAAAAGGTCAACAGTAAACTTAGGTTTAAGATAGTAATGGATCTAATATTTGATTTAATTAAAGCTAAATATAAAAAATAAATAGTGAAGAATAATGTCGTACCCACTTTCTGTCCCCGAAAGAAATAGGCCCATAGGCGATGCGAGCCTCGTCATCGACCCATTGGGCCAAAACAGGAGGAAGATGTTTCCGGCCCAATAAAGACCAAGTGCGAGCATGGTACGGTCCCACACCATTTTGAGAAAAACTGACGTGGAATGAAAGCAGGACTGCGATCATAGTAATAAACAAAGTCAAACGTAAAAGCTGAAAATAGGGGACAAGACAGAGTCTGGCAGAGGGAACAAGGCAAATGTGCTTCTGAAGAGGTGAAAAGGGATAAGGAAACAAAGAAATAAGTAAGAACAGAGTCTCTACGTGGGGTGGAACGCTATCATATAACAGATGAAAATATGGGGAGATATGCTTGACAGGACGACGAGACAAGATGACAATTGCTCGCCTTTGGGATACAAAACCACAACATAATCGCCACCACATTTAATGCTAAGACGCCCCAGGAGAGACTCGAACGAGAAGAAAGACCATTGTCGCATTAAATGAATATAGGGAACTCGTCACCGCATTTATGAATAAAGATTTCCCCATACGGGGAATGAGGAAAAGAGTTTGAACTCGCCTATAAAAGGGGAGGTCGAAACATCTGAAAGGGGTCTTTGGTTGCGAGGAAAAGAGAAGGAACAAGGAGAAAAGAATCAAGGAGAGTAAGAGAGAGCATTCATAGAGAAAGAAGTTGCTCGTGAATTGATAAGAGGGAATAGCCATCCAAAAGAGAGGAGAAGGTCGTCTGGATACCAGGTAAGCCATCCCTATTTTCTTGTCTGATTCGTCTTCACCACCCTTTCCACACGCAGTTCCGTCAGATACCCCGGAAATCGAGAGTGTCGAAACTCGCCCATCAAGAGAACTACACACATGTACCTTAACTGGTCCCCCGTCCTTTTTCTTTCAATTTCATCGGGACTAAATCCTGGGAGGCGTCCGGAAACAATTAGTAGCCGAAACCACATACCGATCTGACACGGTGTCGGACCTATAGCCCCTCGTTCCATCCTGCACAGAACTACGTGGACTTTTACTTCTCATAACAAGGATACGTAGGCATGGGGGAGCGATTCCCCCATCAAGTCCATTCCTACACACATTCACCCCTTCCCGGCCTCCTCCAAAGGAGTCCTCACCAAGACGTTCATCATCCAAAACACCTTTCCCCCAAGAGTGTCCATAAGAGTAAGTGTCGTAGGAGAGTTTCTTTTCAGTAGGGTAACCATCAAGTGATGGACATAACAGATGTCAAGCATTTCGTCATGTAAGTGACCTCTGAACCCCTTTTCTCTGATCCGAGACTAAGCCTATCCAATCCAACTCCCGTCCAAGATTTTTCTGATGTTCCTAAACAAAACATCAGTGACGACTCTTTTGTACCACCTTCCGTTGAAGGAAGTCGCGAGCCATCACGACAAATAAGATAGCTAAATTATTATATGTAGATTATACATTATAAATGCCATAACAAATAAAAATAGCTAATGCTAACTATTATGCTTTTGCATGAATTCAGTAAAAGTATATAACGAATCATCATCTAGCTAATGCTAACTATTATGCTTTTGCATAATTCAGTAAAAGTATATAACGAATCATCATCAGTAATATAAAAAAAAAAAACTGCAAATATAACTATTATAAGTGAATTGTTATAAAAAATAATTATATTTATATAATATGGAATTGTTAAAATAAATTACATAAAGATTTACTTTTTTATTTACAGAAGATAAATATTTACTTAAACTTCTCTGAAAGCACCCTGTTCATTAATTTAATTACTTTTTCGCAGCGCAATGAATCTTAAGTTCAAATGGATTTATTAGAGTTAAAAATTAAATCTCTTCAAGGAAAAAATTATGTCTTTGTTTGGATTAGAAATAAAATAAATAAATAATATAAAAACAGAGGAAAAATAATGTAAAAAGTACGTTATTTGAATAAAAATAGGGGGAAAAGTTGAGAAAAATTATCTTCGTTTGTTCCGGGTGAGTGAAAAATAAATAAATAAGATATATAAAAAACTATTTTTATATTGATTAAAAAATTATTTGTAAATATATTATATCTATCTTAGTATAAAACTACTAATTATTATTTTAAAATTTATATTATAATTCAAAAATAAACTAAAAAAAAGTGAGAGATCATTTCCTTCTCGTTCATTTCAATTTGAAAAAAAAAAGTGTTTTATGGTTTTCTTTAAACAAACGATAAAAATTTAATATTTGTATCATATTTTTTAATTTCTTTTTTTTTCGCTCTATTTACACCTAAATAAACAAAGGATAAGTGTGAAACAATAATTGATATTAGGAAATTTCAGTTCAAAAGTTTCATTAAGTCTATATATTAAAAAAAAAATCATTAAGCCAAGAAAGCTCGAATAAATGGCATGCTACCAGATAGATTTATTCAAATGAATTATGATCAACTTGTAGGATAGGTCGTAAGCTATGAGATCATATATTTTTTTCAAACAGAATAAAGCATTTAGAAAAGCACACAAATTCACGTATAAAAACATGCTCAATTACAAACGTCGTTGTTTTAAATAGACATATTATCAATTAAGAAAAAAAGGGAAGAAAAGTTAAAAAATTCAACCCCTTGACAGCATCAGGCTCTGCAAATTGCAGATGTAAGCACAATTTGAATCAGTTATCCTTAAAATAATACTTATTAGACATACGTATATTTATTAACTCCAGTAATGCTGAACAAAAATTAACATAATCAAGTCAAAATTATCGGTGCTATTAACTTATCCTAATAGCAAAAGTTTTCACAGAAACGAGTAATTCTTTTATTGAGTTTTGCTATGTAATTTGCGTATAAAAATTTTAGAATAATTTTTATTTTTTATTCTATATAACTTGAGTCATTTGATAGAAAAATTACAAATGTACAAAATTCTTAAAATAGTATAAACATGACAACTTAGAAAAATATAGTTTAGTTTTTAGTGACTCAATCAACGGCCTTCACTCGTGAATATAAATTCAACTACAAAGAATACATGAGTTTAATTTTCACATGAGACAACATAAGAATGGTGAAAATTTTCAAGTGTATCTAATTAGTAAGGTTTTTCATAAATATTTATAAAATAAAAATAAATAAATAATTTTTTTCATAAGTTTAAAATATTTAACTTTTTTAAATAATAATTTTTAATTTATATATAAACTAATATTAAAAACCGTAAGTACATTATTAGTTAAAAAGAAAGAAGAAGGAAAAAAAAAAAGTAAACGCAAGCGTGGGCAAGCCGCATACAGCTTTGACACATTCCAATTGTCAACAATCCGATCGCAGCCTCACTGATGGTGTATCTGTATGCCTCAATTTGCAGGAGACCTTTTTGTTGCTTTAATGTGATTAACCACTCTTTTTATTTTTCCTTTTTCAAAACTTCTAAGTCTCTAACTATGCTTGACCATGGCTGTGCCAATGGCCACATTCACACTTTGGACCCATTTTGGTGCACGTGAGGTCAAATTAGCTACTACGCGCTACCAACTTGGTTTCTATATGCAAGGGGACCATGCATGTGACAATTTCACTTTACTCCTTTTTTTTCACTAATTATTGTATTTTTTTCAAGAATATTACCAAGTTCCTTTAAGATACTAGTTAACAAATTAAAAAAAAAATTATGAGAAAGTATTATCGATACATTTTTTTTTCAAAATTTTAATGCATTTGATTTCTATTGAAGGCATTTTTTTATTGTGTGTATAACTTTAGATTCAAACTTATGAGATTAATCTACTCAACATTTAAAACATAAGGTTTAGTGAGTTTCGTAGTTCAACTTAATATTTAGTTATTTGTGGTGTTAATATTCAACCCAATATGACTAGTCAAAATGTCAACTTTCTAGAGAAATATTATCATTTGAGTCTAAATTTACTTAATTAAATTGTTACCGAATTCTTAGTGTTGAGAATGAAACAAACATAAATTTTAATTTAGTTAAAATCTGAAAGCCACGACAAATTCTATTAAATCAAATTTAAAATTCTGAAATCTAATTTAATTTAACCCGTGTATTATAAGAATACATCGAATGTAAGTATAATACATCACATTATTAGTATAAATTACAATTATTACAAGGCTAAGTTATGAATTGCTGGTTTCAGAAGTTATATCCCATGCCCAGTTGCATTCTTTTTACTTTTTGAAACAAGTTGCATGCTTTTTAATATCAATTGAGATGGATTGAGCAAGTCTTTATTTCTTTTAAACCGTTTCTTTCATTTTCTAAGAAAAAGGAAGTTCATATTCTCTTATATCCTTTCCTTGTTTCTTCCACTTGACCATCCAAATATAATAAACGTGATACCCAATATGGCCTACACGAAAAGATGACTGATTCTATAGGTCCCCCACCCCAACTGACATATATCATTAAGAAAAACCTTACACAAATATCCAAATGGTGGATGATTCTTCGTGTCCAATTTTCTCTTTTACGTTCAAAAACGACGAAAAACACTACATTTTTTTAACGTCTTTCATAATATTTAATTATTTATCTTCTCATACCTGCTATTATTTTTTCTCATTTTCTCTTTTTCCTTCCACAAATCTTTACCTCAAAAAGTGTTGCGTGGTAGGTAAAAGATGTATTAATGATGCGTAACCCATGCTTTGGGCCTTGTTACCTCGCATATTGCTTCATACGAGCTTGAAATATTCAACCTCTAGTTAATTAACAACTTTTTTTTATAGTGTAAAGTATTTATTTATTTAATTTATGTTTTGTGAGAGAATTTCGTTAACTATTTTAAGTAGGGTCTCTCCTCTCACCTATGTAAGGATATTAAAATAAAGTTTCTCAAACCAAGTAACTGTAGTGGTCAATTAAGAACTTGTTTTGTAAAATGTTTTTTTATTTATTTTTTATTTTCATAAATAAGTAATTTTAGGTTTGGTTTTTCAAATCCAAACTCTTCCAATCATACAACTCTTGACGATTCCAAACCCTCCAAACCTTAGAAAAGCCCTCTTTCATCGTCTTTAAATTTCTTCACCAACCCCAACTTTGTAGACTCTGCAATGCAATTGCAACCAATCTGTAAGACCACTTAGTTTTTTTTCCACGCGACTCACATCGTCAACCAGAACAGTCTTTACATCGTCATTCTACGTTACTTTTAAATATAAAATTTTTAAATATTAAATATTAATTTAATTTTATTAAGAACCATCATTTGTGTTCTAATCACTAACTTTTTTTAATGTCATAAGTTTTTATTCACTTCTATAACACATAATTGTGCATTTTTTAATAAAATAAAATATTATAAATCATTTTAAATTTAACAACACATTTTGTTCTTACATATTTATAAAATTATTAGTTTTAAAAAAATATATCTAACTTTTTATAATATTATAATATTTAGTGTTACAAGTGTAATAGAAAATATATAATAATTTATTATGACCCATCGGTTATGTTCTAATCATTAATTTTTTAATACCATAATTTTTTTCACTTCAATATACTTGTGCAACGGTTTAATATTTACCTTTATTTACATATTTATAACCTTTATTACTAATTAAAATAAAATGTTATAAATTATTTTAAATTTAACAATATATTTTCTAACTAAAAATAGCTATATAATTATAAATTTATTATTTTTAAAATATATCTAACTTTTTATAATATTATAATATTTAATGCATTACTATAGTATTTATATATCTAATATCTATAAAATTCTCATTTTTAATCATTATCGTTAGTAGAGGAACTAATTTTTTAAAAAATAGACATAATTATTACATACTAATTTATTTTTAATTTTTATAATTTTTAATATTACTATTATAGTATTTATATATCTTACTTATTATATATAAAAATAATATAATCATTTATCTCTTATTTTATACCCTTGATATATCAATTCAAACCAAATATTTTGAGTAATTTCAAATTTATCTACATATTTATAAATGTAATAGTTTTGAAATATATCTAATTTTTATAATATTAAAATATTTAAAGTTATTATTATATTATTATATATCTAATTTTTATTTATAAATTTCTTATTTTAAATCATTATTAGTTTTATACTCTACCGGTATACATTACTTTTAAATATAAAAATTTACAATATTAAATTATTTTTATTAGGACTATATGTTCTAATTATTAATTTTTTAATACCATAACGTTTTTTCACTTCTATAACATATAGTTGTGCATTATTCTAATATTAAGTTTTACTTACGTATTTATAATATTTATAATTAATTAAAACAAAATATTGGAAATTATTTTAAATTTAACAGTATATTTTGTAACTAACAAATTAGCTACATATTTATAAAATTATTAATTTTAAAATATATCTAACTTTTATAATATTATAATATTTAGTATTATTACTATAGTATTTATATATCTAAATTTGTATGTATAAAAATATATAATAGTTTATTTCTTATTTTATATCCTTGATTATTAATTAAAACTAAATATTATGAATAATTTCAAATTTAACTATATATTTATCAAAACACTAGTTTGAAATATATCTTAACTTTTAATATATATATATATATATATATATATATATATATATATATATATATATATATATATATATATATATATATATATATATATATAACCTATAAATTCCTTATTTTAAATTTACTATTTATAAAGTATTTTTTAAGACAATTAAATTAAAATAAAGTAAAAAAATTGCGTCGTTGCATCATTCAAATTTTTATTTTGAATTAAATGAAATAGTGAATGTTAAACAATAAATTAAGATAAAATTAATTATAAGATAAAAAATAAATTAAATTATAAATAACTATTATATGAAAATTAAAATAAATTAGGTATTGGGCAAAAAAAATAAATTAATTAAATTATAAATTTTACTTATATGAAAATTAACATAAATTAAGATATACTGTTTTTTTGTTTCTTCTATCTTATTTAATTATAGTATTTATAATTATTAATATATATTACTTTAAATTATATTTAAAAGTTGTAGAAAGTAGAGTTTCATAGTAATTAGGTTTGTTAGGTTCATTAATGTGAGCAATTAAATGTAATAAACGACTAAATTTAATTGCATCTAATCAATGCTATTAATTGTAATAAATGAATGATTCACACTTTTAGATGTCACTTTATCATATACAATGAAATTTCATTTTTACCCCGTTTTAGGCTGAAAAATAGTAAGTCAATGTACATTACTTTTATATATAAAGATGTACTAGTTTAGAATGTCTATATGTATATGAATCATTTATACAAACCATTATTGGACACAAATTCAAACCTCCATAAGACAAGTGAAAGACTAAAAAGGAATAGGTTTGTTAGAAGCATTATAAAGTGAGTTCACCTCTTCAACATGGCCTTCAAGGGTGACTCTAACCTTGGTTGTATGACATATGGTATTAACTATGATGTGTGGAAATTAGATTTACTAGATTCTCACAAAAACACCAAAAGATATGTTTAAGATTGCTTGTGCTAACATGTCTAAAATGGATGACTAACTCAAGTGAATGTTGGATCAAATGGACTTTAGAGTGGATTGATATATGTGTTTTTGAGGTGATGGTAAACTCTTATACGTGGCCTAGATACCATGTGAAATGGGTGGGTACAACAAAAACACTTTCTAACACTTAAGTTGGTAAATTTTTTATTTTGAATAAAATGAAATAGTGAATGTTAAACAATAAATTAAGATAAAATTAATTATAAGATAAAAAAATAAATTAAATTATAAATAACTATTATATGGAAATTAAAATAAATTAGGGTATTGGGCAAAAAAATAAATTAATTAAATTATAAATTTTGCTTATATAAAAATTAAAATAAATTAAGATACACTATCTTTTTTGTTTCTTCTATCTTATTTAATTATAGTATTTATAATTATTAATATATATTACTTTAAGTTATATTTAAAAGTTGTAGAAAGTAGAGTTTCATAGTAATTAGGTTTGTTAGGTCCATTAACGTGAGCAATTAAATGTAATAAACATTGAATTTAATTGCATCTAATCAATGCTATTAATTGTAATAAATGAATGATTCACACTTTCATATGTCACTACACCATCAAGTTATCATATACAATGAAATTTCATTTTTACCCAGTTTTAGGCTGGAAAATAGTAAGTCAATATACATTACTTTTATATATAAAGATGTACTAGTTTAGAATTTCTATATGTATATGAATCATTTATACAAACCATTATTGGACACAAATTCAAACCTCCATAAGACAAGTGAAAGACTAAAAAGGAATAGGTTTGTTAAAAGCATTATAGAGTGAGTTCACCTCTTCAACATGGCCTTCAAGGGTGACTCTAACCTTGGTTGTATGACATATGGTATTAACTATGATGGGTGAAAATTAGATTTACTAGATTCTCACAAAAACACCAAAAGATATGTTTAAGATTGCTTGTGCTAGCATGTCTAAAATGAATGACTAACTCAAGTGAATGTTGGATCAAATGGACTTTAGAGTGGATTGATGTATGTGTTTTTGAGATGATGGTAAGCTCTCATATGTGACCTAGATACCATGTGAAATGGGTGGGTACAACAAAAACATTTTTTAACACTTAAGTTGGTAAATTGTTTACCAAAATGACGATGTATATTAAATATTTACCTACTTCAATGGTGCTTGTTATATTTATAGTGGTTTGAGATGAGTTGAATTCTTTGACATAGGGCCGAAAGCCTTTCATGGGCAATAATATTGTATCCTAGTATAGTAACATGACATCTTTAATATGTACTGAGATATATTGCTAATGAATGTATGTTAGAAACTTCATATTTGGTGTTAACCCTAATCACCACTTATGAATTAAACTAAGACATATGTTATATACACCTTCCATTCTTAATAAATATACCTCTATTTCTAATTTTTCTATAAATTTTCTAAAATATCATTTCTATAAAGTATTTTCCAAAACTATTTTTTAACCAAAAAAAGATATAGTTCCGAAAATTACTTTTTGGAATATGTATTTCTTGTTTCGGAAAGTACTTGATGTAATATGTATAATTTTTTGTTTTGGAAAGTATTTTTCAATAAAAAATAAAAATTAAATTATACCTTAAAATGCAATGTTCATCGTTGAAAAAAATAATAAAACTTGAAAAATAATTGACACCGATTTGTCAAAGAAAATTATCACTACATGTTGATATTTATTTCAAAAAGTATTTTTCGAAACTAAAATATACATTCCAAAAAGTATTTTTCAAAATAAGTATATTTTTGTTACAGAAAATATTTTTCTGTAGAATTAAAAAATTTAAATTGAATTATACCTCCATCATCTAAGAAAATAGTGATATTTAGAACAATTGCTACAACCATATGAAAAAATTACTTCTACATATTACTATATGTTCAACAAATATAAAAAATATAAAACGTAAAATCATGGATACTTTATTAAAAAAAAAAAGAGGAGATAAAATAGATATGAGGGATTTAAAAAATAATGAAAATAAAAGTGTAAAAATAGAATTTAAAAAAAAAAAAAAAAATATGTAAACATAAGATATAAAAATAACAAAGATGAGGTGTACAAATATTTTTTTTAATTTTTTATATAAAGAATATTTTAGCAATAAAAAAAAGAAAAATATATTTATTAAAAAGAAAGATGTAAATATCATAAATCTTAAACTAATTCTACTTGGACCAAAGTGTACCATTATATATATAGTTCTAGGTCCAATCAAGAATACCGTGTCAAAAGATAGTTTTCTCTTTTCAATAAAATGTATTTTAAAATAAAAAAATTGTATTTTACTATTATTATAATTTTAACCAATCTTAATTTAAATTAATTTTAAAATTTTAAAATTTGATGCATCATATCAAAAGTTACATCTCTTTAATTTATTCCTATCTAACATAACAAAACATTCACTATTAATACTGAAAATATTTATGGTTATTTTTATTTATAAATATTTAAAAACTTACCTTAAAAATATTTAGAGACATTTTTCAACAAAAAACATTTTTAGAAGTTTTTCATGACCTCTTATTTGTTTCAATCTATCTTTTTCATTTTTATTTCTAAATAAATTTTAATATTTTAAAAAATATCAATGAAAAAAAATATTCTTATACCATAATATAAATTATATATTTAAAAGTATTTATTTAAAAAATATTTTTATAATTTTTTTATCATATCACTTACTTTATTTTCTATTTTTTATATTATTACGTTATAAATAAGAAATATTTAATAACTTTATTGAAGACTAAATTTTGTTAGAAAACTTAATTGGTGAAGTTTTCCGTCTTCCCTTTATCTACAAGTTCATACACTAAATTTTGCTTAAGAACTTCAAATTACACTCCATTTTAATAAATGTAACTGCAATACTCATTTTATTTCATATTTACATCTTATTCTCTATTAGAACAAATTTTATTGTACGAATAGAATTTATCCGATATAATCTTTTATATATAAAAATTATAATATTTTTTTAAATAAGAGTATTTTTAGTTATTTTTTTAATAGAAGTATTTATCATTATCATTCTATTATTTTTAATATTTTAAAATTTAAATTAAATTTTAATATATTTACTAGAAATTATCAATAATTAATAATAACATGGCATCGTAATATATCTATTTATCATAAATCTAAAATATAATTTATATGTTTAAATTTTATTTATTATAAATTTTAATAATAATAATATAAGAATATAATTTATATATTCTGAAGTATTTATGTATTATAAATTTTAATAATATCAAATAAATATCTATTCTAAAGGGTATTTTTAATCATTATTCTTTAATGAAAGTGTTAATTTTAAATAATATTTTTATCTCATTGAATTTATCATTTTTAATATATATTTATTTTATATTAAATTTAAAATTTTAATAAAAATTATCAATAATAAAAAATAACATTATATAAAATATAAATTAAAAATTTAAAATATTTATAAAAAAATCCACCTGCAGTTGAAAAAGTATAATATGTATCTATTTTTGGTACAAAGAAAAAAAGTTTATTTTAGACAATATAATAATAAAGTAGAAAGACCCTGAAGTTTGGTCAGCTTTTAGACTTCTAAGAAGTTGTGTTCTGAAGTTGTTTATTCTGAGAAGGAAGAGAGAGAAGAGTGAACAGAACGCAATGGATGAGATATTGAACAAGGTGGGCTCATACTGGTTCAGCCGGAAGGCAAGCAAGGAGTTTAACTCTGTCGGTGATGATATCAACGTACACAGCACTATCCTTAACACCCTTTTTAATCTTTTTCTTTTTCTTTTGGTAGATTCAATTTTTTTCCCTTTTATTTGGTAAAAGAATTCCTTTTTTTTTTTTTTTTTTTTCAATCTTGAGTACTTGAATTTTATGGTTCTTTCTGGCTATCATATTTGTCCCTCTTAAAAAAAATGGAATTATAATCTCTTGCTTAATCTTGGAGTCGTGGTTTCGGTTGAGGGTTGTCGTTGAAACATAATTGTTGGTTACTCGTGTGAATGAACACACACAGGCATGTCCTTTTAGGATTCTTGAAAAGGGAAATTTTTAAATGCTGAATTTTTATTTTTATTTTTAGGGAGAGTGTGAAAAACGGTTTAGGAAGTTCATTTATGTGTGGTAAAGAAAATTTAGGTCGGGTATGATAAGTGGAAAGTGTACTACGAGGTAAAAACATGGTGCATCAACTGAATTTGAGGTTTTGGTTTATATGAGTAGGGAGGTGCACCCCTTTGGAATCAAGCTGTGTCACGTTCATTGATCTGGGTATGAGTTTTGATAACAATGTAAAGTATTTGATTACGATTCTCTTCTTTTACACACCCACACAATGAAATTTACTTGTAGGTGTTGGTTTGGTTCATTTTCTCTTTTTGGTTACTTGGAGTTCCTTATTAAATAAAACCCAGGGTATTTGATAGTTATTAGTTAATGTTGAGTTTGTTTTTCAAATTCTTCTGTTTTTGATATGTAGGGGAGTGGGATACCTTCAATATAAATCTCAGTGGCAATGTTCGAATATGATATTCTTCCCTGCTGATTAATCAATCCATTACCACTGGGATAAGTGTAGCAAATTAGCCATATTTGCTTTGGTTTTGAAGCAGAAACACTGCATTGGAATTGAAAAGAAACATTGTCTATAAATGTGTAAGAAATGTTTGTAGATACTTAATAATGAAATACTATGGTTGTTGTACCACATCACCAGCTCTGGGATAGTTAGATTTTTCTTTGGTTACAAATTTTTAATGCATTTTATGGTTTTGATGAATAGAAAGTAGGCTATAAGACAAAGTATAAAAGTGAGTGAAACATTGGCATTGGGCCCAGTATTAGAGGTCAACTCTCAGTGTTGGAAGATTAATCAGATTATTCTTTTTTTGTGTGGGGAACATGAGATTAAAGAAGGATTGGGCAAAGTGAGGAAATATTTTTTAAGGAGGAGCAGGTATTGTGAATACCTAGTAAGGGAATTTAGGTTGTGAATGAACAGAGGAATAGTAAAGCTCTGTAACTTATATTGGTAGCTACCTTATTGTGTGAGATTATGTTTCTGGAATCGTTTTGAGAAATTTTAATATATATCACTATCAGTGATTCAGGTGAGAGGTGCACCACCCTATGACAATGATGTTAATTGTTTAACCAAGTTAGAAGTAGTGTGAGTGATACAGTGAGCCCTAATGACTAATAGCATGTAATTATCTCAATGCATGCTTAAAAGTTAGTTTTGGTGCTGACAGGTGTTTGTTCGTTTTTCTTTACTAGAAATTTTGAGCCTGTCACTTAATATAAGCAAAATGTGTTGGCTTGTTAATGACTTGATTTTAGCTCTCTAATTCTTCCTGTTTTGGGTATAAAGCATAGAAGATTTCTTTGATATGAATATAGGGAAGATGCAGTGCTCAAGATAGATTTATGCCCTTGCTGATGAAAGAAATCATTTGTGCATCTTGGGGATGTAATGTTTCCGATAGATGATACAACAAATGTTGAAGAAGACATTTCATTGCTTATGTTTATATTAACACATTTTCTATTGTTGATTAGTCACTGTCGACCAGTATTGAAGGGGGAACCAAATGGTTGGTCAACAAATTAAAAGGTTTGTATCTACAATATTTCAATCTCCTGTTCAAACTTTTGTACAAATATATGCTATAAAATCTGTGCTTTAGCGGGGATCTCTTTTAATAGAAACTCACAATGCCTAATAAATGAATGAATCAAAGTTTCGAAGTCGCCAAGGCCACTAATACATCTTTCAACCAATCTTATATGTAGTTGATTTTTATTTGACCAGAATTGAGGGGGATTCTTCATGACGAGTGGACTGGACAAACATTTGGAAATTTAGTATTTTGAAATTTGGATCACTTTTGGTGGTTGTCTAGTGTAAATAGGAACATATATACTTGCACTACTTTTGCTGAAGAACAGTTAGATACACTGAGAAGAACTCCAAAACATTCATTGTCTTGTATGATGAAGTCATCTTGTACAATAAATCTTCTGAATTTTGATATGTGATCATTCCTTAGGTAACGTAAGCTGCGGAAGTAGGATATTTATATTTGATCATTAGTACATACAAATTACATACTGAATATTAGCATCCCACTTTTATGAATCTTAAAAACCTGCTAAGTCCTTTGAAAGATGATTTATACATTCTTCACCTGCTTTCTCCCGTTATTGTCATGTGAGACTTGTTACCCCTCAATCATTCCTTTTCTTCCCCTCTTTTGATTTACACTACTCTTTAACTAACAGGAAAGATGCAAAAGGCATTAACGGAGTTGCTAAAGGAGTATGATCTGCCCATAGGAATCTTTCCTCGTGATGCAACAAACTACGAATTTAATGAAGAGACAGGAAAGCTTGTTGTTTACATTCCTCAAGTGTGTGAAGTCGGGTACCGGGATTCATCGGTGTTGCGTTTCTCCACCAGTGTGAGTGGTTATTTGGAGAAAGGAAAGTTAGCAGAAGTAGAGGGAATCAAGACCAAAGTGCTGATCTGGGTAAAAGTGACCACCATTTCATCTGAGGGACCAAAGCTTCATTTCACTGCTGGCGTGAAGAAAACAAGGAAAAGGGAAGCATATGAGGTTACTAGAGATGGTATAACCGTAGATAAGTTCTGATATGTTAACTAGAAGCTCCTTTAGTAAAATAATTTCTCTGTTCTTGTGGACCGTTTTATTCTACTAAATTATGAATGTAGTGAAGTTGGGTCCGTCCTTGTTGGATGATGTAGTATAGTAGTTTCAGTTTTTGCTGTTTGGGTTTATTCAACACTGGAACATATGGGAAAGTGAATAACAATGTTGTCACTATAATTAGAGGCTGCTATTAATTGTGGAGAGAATGCTTACAATATCAATTTAAAATTGAAAAGAAAAAAAAGTACATTGCACCAGCCGGGAATCGAACCCGGGTCTGTACCGTGGCAGGGTACTATTCTACCACTAGACCACTGGTGCTTCATGAAATGTAATTTACAAATATATAAGATATTGTAAAAAGGAAGGTAGTTGTGGGGATATAGCAGTTGGGGCGAGTGGAATCGATATGAATGAAGCTTGAAGCGTAGTTGTGGGGATTCTCTTCTATACCCCGCCAATATGGAGTGGGGAAGGTCATAGTGAAGTCAGCAAGCTGGAAAGTAGCCGGCCCTCTTAGATTGTGCACAGCCACTGCACTGCCATGAGACACCTAATAGAAGAAGCGCCTTCCTCTCATCTTTTTCATATTTCAACATCCACTTCATAGACAACTGCTTAAGACACCAAAGTATTTCCAATCACTCCAATGCCATAAATAAACCATTCCTGTATGCAAAAAACCACTGCCCAACCCCAATCCTCGCTCTCCACCCACCATGTCCACTGCCAAATCGCGAAACTTCCGCCGCCGCGCCGCCGACACCGAAGCCAACGACGACGAAAGTTCCACCGCCACCACTATCCCTTCCAAGCTCGCTTCCTCCGTCAAGCCCAAGAAGCCCCAAGCCCCGAAACTCCTCAGCTTCGCTGACGGCGAAGAAAATGAAAGCCCGCGTCCACGCTCCGCAAAACCCCAACGTTCCGCCACCGCCAAACCCTCCTCCTCACACAAAATCACCACTCTCAAAGACCGAATCGCGCATTCCTCTTCCCCTTCGGTCCCTTCCAATGTCCAACCCCAAGCCGGAACCTACACCAAAGAAGCGCTCCGTGAGCTTCAGAAGAACACCCGAACCTTGGTCACTAGCAGCTCCTCTCGTCCCGATCCCAAACCCCCTTCCGAACCTGTCATCGTCCTGAAGGGCCTCGTCAAACCCTTAGCTTCGGAGCCCCAGGGTCGGGAATCGGACTCCGAAGGGGAACATAAAGAAGTTGAAGCCAAATTGGCTAGTGTAGGCATTCAGAACGGGAAGGACTCGTCCTTCCCCGATCAAGAAACCATCAAGGCTATTCGGGCTAAGCGGGAGCGTCTCCGGCAGGCGCGTCCTGCTGCAGCTGATTATATCTCGTTGGATGGTGGGAGCAATCACGGCGCTGCTGAAGGGCTGAGTGATGAGGAGCCAGAGTTTAGGGACGAATTGCAATGTTTGGGAGAAGGTGGATGGTGGGAAGAAGGGGGTTTTTGAGGAGGTGGATGAGAGGAGAGTGGATGTGAGGTTCAAGGATGAGGAGGAGGACGATGATGATGAGGAGGAGAAGATGTGGGAAGAGGAGCAGTTTAGGAAAGGATTGGGGAAGAGAATGGATGAAGGATCTGGTAGGGTTGATGTTCCTGTTGTGCAAGGTGCTCAACAGCACAAGTTTGTTGTTCCCTCTGCAGCAACTGTGTATGGTGCTGTTCCAAGTGTAGCAGCAGGAGCGAGTCCCAGCATTGGAGGAGCAATTGAATCTATGCCGGCTTTGGATGTCATGCCTATGTCTCAACAAGCTGAGATCGCTAGAAAAGCTTTGGTTGAGAATGTGAGGAGGCTGAAGGTATGGACTATGTTTATTGTCTCTGTCAGGCTCAGTTGTTACTTGTCAAATTTGTCATCTTGCTTATAGTTAGGCCATAAGCCCAAGTTCTAACATGGTATTAGAAGTTTATGCTCTAAATGTGTATTCCTAGGCATGAAGAGGTGTTGTTATTGGGCTATCTGCATTTGTTCACATTTTAGATGTCTAGTCTTGGGTGTGAGGGAGTAATGACTAATGTGATCCTTATTTAATTCAATCAATATACAATTTCTTTTACTTTCAATTCTATGTATGAAAGACAGTGTATCCAATTAAAAAAAAATGTTTATATTCACATGTTTAAATTGTTAAAAACAACAACAACAAAAATTTTTAATCCTTGAAACTAGTAAATTGTTTCATTTGATAAATGTCTAGAATGATACCTGTATGGGTGCCATGGTTGCCTTGAATATTGCTCTGGCATGAAATGTATTCAAATTTACCTGTTAGTGGATTGATACGTTTTCTTAATTTCTCATCATTTTTTATTAAAAAATTTCATAACAGGAATCTCATGGAAGAACTATGACATCATTGAGTAAAACTGATGAAAATTTGTCCGTTTCCCTTTTGAACATTACTGCACTTGAAAGCTCTTTAGTGGTAGCTGATGAGAAGTACAAGTTTATGCAAAAGCTCCGAAATTATGTGACAAATATATGTGACTTTCTACAGGTAATTGTAATTCTTGTATTCTTCTGTCTTCCTAGTTCCTTATCCTTCATAATTAAATATAAGGTGGGATTGGGTTCCACTATAGTATTTCTTTCAAGTTCTCCTTTTTCCTCCTCATATCATTAGTTTTGCTTCTTTTTCCTCTTTCCTACATCTTTCTGTTTTTACAAATGTGATAATGAGGTGCCTATACTGCTTTATCATGGTGGTAAGGTTTTATGGAGATATGCCACCTATAATGTTTTATGGTGTATTTGGCTAGAGTGAAATATTCGTAGTTTGAAGAAATTTTCTTAGTACTTGATCTGTTATGGGATAGAATTGGTCCTCTCTTTGTTGCATAGTTCATAGTTGCTTTAAGGGAGTATACCTAATAGATATGCAGGAGACAGAGGAGCTTTAACACAATGATGAGCTTATTTTTCTTTCTTTTGTTTGAGGAGGATATCTTGACATATCCATTAAATTAAGTACTGAAAGCAAAACTGTAAAAAGATAGCGAGGAAGACATCTATGAAACATATTTTAATGGATGGGGCACCTAAAGGAATCAACTGGGAAGATACACTAGTAGTTTTCTGATGTGGTTATTTAAAGGGGGGAATCTTCAGGCCGAAGTGATTGCTGTTGTCCATATTTTTTGGTGACTGTGTTGTCCAAAATGTTAATGACATGTGGGACAAATTTCAAGACATGAGGATAACAAAACATCATTCTTGGCCATGTGGATGGAATGGAAGATGAATCTTCATTGTCTTCATATGAGATATATTCCTTGGTGGACCAGTTAACCATAAAATGGTTTATCTTAGTAGAGTACACAGATGTCAAAATCATAACCTGCTTGTAGAAAATGTGCCTTTACATGTTTGAAAGGCTGGAGCAATCCCAATTTCAATTGTATGCTGAAAAATATATATATTTTTTTTTACCTAAAATGAAAGACATTCATAATTTGATCAAAAGTCAGAATTGGAACTAAACACACGTCAATAACAACAAATGTCAAGCAATCAAATAAGTTCAACTGTTCAAGCCTCTAAGATTTAAAGCAACTAAATACTCAAGTTCGAATAAAAGAATTTTCTTAATAGTTACTGTAATGGGGTTTCTGATCAGATTAAATGATGAAGGATGTGAAATCAAGACATGGACAGAATAGTGGCTGGGATGGGTGCCATTTCATTCAAAAGTGGCCATGATTTGTGCTGCTACAACTGTGACACAAAACTGCTCTGCAGCAGACCACTCAGAACCAGCAGGGGGCCAAAATGTGATAAAACTATAGCATCACTATCATGTGGGGTTGCCTGCTATGCTATAAACCACTTGGAAAACATGATGGTGATACTTCTAATAATGTTGAAGAATATGTATTTCTTTATTGCTGGATATTTAAAAGTTGACACTTAATTATCTGCTTGTCATTTGCAAATCCTTTTATGCATGGTATCATTTATTGAGGTTGTAACTAAAGTTATCCCATGACTTTTACTTCAGCATAAAGCTTTTTATATTGAGGAACTTGAAGAGCAGATGAAGAAACTTCATGAAGATCGTGCATCAGCTATTTTTGAAAGAAGAACCACTAACAATGATGATGAAATGATCGAGGTAGAAGCAGCTGTGAAAGCTGCAATGTCAGTTTTAAACAAGAAAGGTAACAATATGGAAGCTGCCAAAAGTGCTGCTCAGGAAGCGTTTGCTGCTGTGAGAAAACAAAGAGATCTGCCAGTGAAGTTAGATGAATTTGGTAGAGATTTAAATCTTGAGAAACGGATGCAAATGAAAGTGAGGGTTGAGGCTCATCAACGCAAGAGGTCACAAGCATTTGGTTCTAATAAGCTGGCATCCATGGAATTGGATGATCGTAAAATAGAAGGTGAATCAAGCACTGATGAGAGTGATAGTGAGAGCCAAGCATATGAGTCACAGCGTGATTTGGTGCTGCAGGCTGCTGATGAGATTTTGAGTGATGCTTCTGAGGAATATGGTCAATTATCCTTGGTGAAAAGAAGAATGGAAGAATGGAAAAGAGAGTATTCATCAAGCTATAAAGATGCTTATATGTCATTGAGTCTTCCACTGGTCTTCTCTCCATATGTAAGATTGGAACTCCTGAGGTGGGACCCACTTCACAAGGGTATAGATTTTCAAGAGATGAAATGGTATTGAACTATTCCCCTCTGTGTGTGGGGGGGTCACAGGGTTGTTTTTATTAGCCACTTAATTACACTCCCTAGCTTGATCAATATAGATGCACATTACGCGAGTGTCTTTTACCTTTCATCAATTTGTTTTATGTATTGAGTTTTTTCTTTCTCTCGTTTAATATTCAGGTATAAATTGTTGTTCACTTATGGTTTGCCTGAAGATGGAAAAGATTTTGTTCATGATGATGGAGATGCTGACCTTGAACTTGTCCCAAACTTGGTGGAAAAGGTTGCACTTCCTATTCTGCAATATGAAATTTCCCATTGCTGGGACATGCTTAGTCAACAGGAAACAGTGAATGCTATTGGTGCTACAAAATTGATTGTGCAACATGTGTCTCATGAAAGTGAAGCTCTTGCTGATCTGCTAGTTTCCATTCGAACACGTCTGGCTGATGCTGTTGCTAATCTTACAGTATGCCCTCAAAATCGTCATTTATATTCACTAGTTTTCATGTATCTTATTTTATTTATCTTCAAAAAGTTAGAAAACTCTGCACATATAGGTATCTGCTTTGTTCATTTTCTGTTGATCTGCATGGTGATTCTCTTTGCTATATTTGGATTCTATTGTAGGTACTTGGAATTATTAAGCATTTGTAGATAGATTTCTCATCTTGTCTACATTGTAGGTCCCAACATGGAGCCTTCTAGTACTAGCTGCTGTTCCAGATGCTGCACGAGTTGCAGCATATCGGTTTGGTGTATCTGTTCGATTGTTGAGAAATATTTGCTTGTGGAAGGATGTATTTTCAATGCCAGTCTTAGAGAAGCTTGCTCTAGATGAGCTTTTGTTCGGAAAAATTCTACCTCACTTAAGAAGCATATCGGAAAATATTCAAGATGCGATAACAAGAACAGAACGGATTGTTGCTTCCCTATCTGGGGTCTGGGCTGGCCCAAGTGTCATTGGAGACAGAAAGTATGTTGATGATACTTTGTTAAATTGTTGACATTGGTGATTACATTTGTTTCTTTTGAAAAGACATTTTACACATTCTTTAGACTCATTTGAATCACATTATTACTGTCAGTTTGTGTACTTCCTCTAAAGGCAAATTGGGTATTGTATAGGCAATTGGGGTACTGATTTAAGTGTGTACCTACAGTGGGGCTAATGTGATTGGTGGGAATTTGAATAGACAATGTAGGTTTAAGATGTGTTAACCACAATGAAGTTGCTCTTAGTGGTTATGAAGTCATTTAGCTCTGGTCTGATGTCTTTTATTATATTTTATCTTATTATATGCAGAATCTGAAGATTACCTTTATTATTTTATTATGAATTTTGGTCAGCAGTCTAATACTTCCACTGTCTTTCTCACATTGTAGCCGCAAATTGCAGCCTCTGCTGACTTATGTGCTGTCACTTGGAAGGATTCTGGAGAGAAGAAATGTACCAGAGTGTGACACAAATTATCTAGCTCGACAATTAAAGAAAATACTTGTTGACGTCAATGAATATGATCATGCTAGGACCATGGCTAGAACCTTCCATCTCAAGGAGGCATTGTGAGCTCACTGGGAAGTGGTAATTCATGTTTCATTATTCTCTTGGTTTGCCGTTGAATCCGGCCTTAAGGTTAACCCTTCTCAGGTGCAATTTTATGTAAATGAACACAAACTATACTTGTGATTAGTTATGAGTCTTGAAGTTGAAACATAATTGTTGATTATTCATGTGAATGAACACAGAGGCATGCCTTTTGGGGATCCTATGAAAAGGAAAATTTTTAAATGGTGATTTTTTATTTAGTTTGTTATGAGGGAGGAGTGTTAAATATGGTTTAGGAAGTTAATTGTGCTAAAGAAAATTTAGGTTGGGTGTGGGAGGTGGAATGCGTACTAGAAGGTAAAAGTATGGTGTGCATCAGGTGAATTTGAGGTTTGGGTTTATATATGAGTAGAACGGTGCACCCCTTTGCAATCAAGCTGTCACCTCCATCAACTTGGGTATGAGTTTTGATAACAATGTAGAAGTCTTAGGTGAGACCTTGTTAGTCGATACTGTGATTATAAATTTTGTTATTTTACACACCCTCAATGAATTTACTTGTAGTTGTTGGTTCATTTTCTCTTTTTTGATAGTTAATATGGAGCTTGGTCATCAAATGCCCCTATTTTTTATGTGGGATATCTTCAACATAAATCTTGGGGAAGGTGGCAATGTTCAAAACTTCAAATATGATATTCTCCCCTGCTGATTAATCAATCCATTACCATTGGGATAAGACATGAGTTTAGCAAATTAGCTGTATAAGCTTTGCTTTTGAAGCAGAAACACTGATTGGAAGTTGGAACTGCACAGAAACTATTAATGCTCTATATGTGATAAAACTTTTTGTCTGTTATAAGATATCAGAGTTTTAAATTTAGGTACTTAATACTGAAATACTATGGTTGTTGAATCACATCAACAGCTCTTAGATTTCACATTGATAACAAATTTTTAATGCATTATTTATGATTTTGGTGAATAGGATGTCGGCTATAAGCTGAAGTATAAAGGTAAGCGAGACATTGGCATTGGCCCAGGATTAGAGGTTAGTTCTCAGCATTGAACATTAATCAGATGATTCTTTTATTTTGTGAGGAAATATTTTTTAGGAAGAACGGGTGGTATGAATATCTAGTAAGGAAATTTAGGTTTTGAATGAACAGAGGAATAGAGAAGCTTTGTAACTTGTGTATATATGTAGATACCATATTGTGTGAGATTATGTTTCTAGAATCGTTTTGAGAAATTTTACTATATATCTCTATCAGCGATTCAGGTGAGAGGTGCATCACCTTATGATGATACTGTTAATTTTGATTAACCAAGTTAGAAGTTGAGTGTCACAGTAAGCCCTAATGATTATTAGTATGTAATTATCTCAATGCATGCATAAAGATAGTTTTGGAAATTTTTAGCTTCATTGAATATGGGCAAAATGTGTTGGCTTGTTAATGACTTAATATTTTAAGTTTTATAATTCTTCCTGCTTTGGGTATAGAGCTTAGAAGATTTCTTTGATATGAATATCAGGAATATGCAATGCTCAAGATTGATTTATGCTCTTGCTGATGAAAGAAATCATTTGTGCATCTTGGGGCTGTAATGTTTCCGATAGATTATACAACAAATGTTGAAGAAGACATTTCATTGCTTATGTTTATATTAACACCTTTTCCATTGTTGATTAGTCACTGTCAACCAGTACTGAAGGGGGAGCCAAATGGTTGGTCAACAAATTAAAAGGTTTGTATCTGTAATATTTCAATGTCTTGCTCAAACATTTGTTCATATATAGTGGGGATTTCTTTTAATTTAAACTCTAATCCCTAATAATTAAATGAATCGTAGTTTCAAAATCCTTTCTTGGATTATAGCCCAGGCCACTAATACATGCATATGTCAACTAATATTTTATGTAATTGATTTTCTTGACCAGAGTGCAAGGGGACTCTCCACGATGTGTGGACTGGACAGACATTTGGAAATTTAAGTGTGTTTGATTTTTATTTTCGAAAACTGTTTTCAGTTTTAAAAGAAACAAATAAAACAGACACCTACACCAATGTCTATGCCTCACTACATGTATATGTTGAGGGGGCACTACTTTTCCAGAAACTACTTTTGCAGAAGAACAATTAGATACACTGAGAAGGACTTTTTAGAACATTCTGAACTGGAATTAATGTAAAAAAAATGCATTGTAAGGTATGCATTGTCATGTATGACCAAGTCAGCTTGTAGAATAAATCTTTTGAATTTTTATATTTTGATCATCCTTAGGTAATGTAAGTTGTGGAAGTAGGATATCTATATTTGATTTTAAAAACCTGCTAAGTCCTTTCAAAGATGATTTATACATTCTTCCCCACCCATTGCCTTTTCCAGTTATTGTCATCTCACACTTCCTATTAGCAAATCAAATTAAAATAAATAAGTTACCCCTCAATCACTCTCCTATACAAGGAATGAAGGCCAAAGTACTGACTGATATGGATGAAAGTGACCGCCGTTTCATCTAAGGGATCAAAGCTCCATTTCACAGCTGGGCATGAAGAAAACAAGGAAAAGGGAAGCATGAGGTTACTAGATATGGTATAACCGTGTGGATAAATTCTAATATATTAACATCCTTTTGTTAAAAAGTTTGACTATCAGTAAAATAAATTCTGTTCATGTGGAACCATTTTATTATACTAGATATGAATTGAAATCGGTATTTGGTGGAACTCCTTCTGGGTCATTGATGATGTATTTTCAGATTTTGCTGTTTGGCTTTATTAAATATTTTTCCTGATGTCACATAGCTTTATTCAATACTGGAACATATGGGCAAGTGAGAAACAATATTATCACATTATTCTTTCGGTTCATCAAGTCTAGGATATTGTTTCCCCACTATTATTATTTATTAGAGGCTGCTGTTAATTGCGTATTGAATGATTACGATGTCAAAGTATACTTGTAATTTCAAAGTCTCTGTCTATGATTGTAAGGCAATGTATTTTTTTTTATAGCAATTGTATTTGTAAAAAAGTTTGATGTGATATATTTGGATTTGGCCCTCACTTTAAAGGATAAAGTGTAGTTGATCTCAACGGTAAGAATTATGAGATGTTTTCGTCAACGATTCAGCATGTGGAGCAATACACCTTGTTTTCCTTTTTGCTAATTTGGGAAACTGAAAACAAAAGGAGGATGCACCTGACATAGTGTATGTAGACCAAATCACTTTTCCTAAATGCAAACAAAAAAAATGCACCAGCCGGGAATCGAACCCGGGTCTGTACCGTGGCAGGGTACTATTCTACCACTAGACCACTGGTGCTTGTTTATTTAAGCATTCAAATCAAAATTAATTATAACAATTAGATATGCAACAAGGGATTTTCCTAGTTAAACCTGACTGAGAACAAAGTACTTCCAATTCTCCCTGTCCATTCGTGGATATACATATGATAAATATTAATTATCTCAGACACTATGTTTATGAAACATATTCAAAAATAAAATTCTAATTGTGATAAATGTTAATTAGCGTACACAATATGTTTATAAAACATTCAACAATTCTTACACACATAATATGTTTACGAAACATATTCAACAATTCTTGCATTGCTTTAGGATGATTACTTTTTTTAAAAATAAATTGAGTAGAATACTACTTAAGATTGATAATGTCTTAACAAAGACTAAATATATTGATTTATTATTAATTGAGAAATAAATACCAAAGAAAATTAGTTATAATAATTTAGTAAAAAATTTTACATCTTAACAGTGCAAGAAATTACAGGTAGCAAAAATTTAATGATAATTGCAAAAAAATTGTTGGTATCAATGAATTTTTTATAGCTGATCAACGAAGAAATTTCCATAAAAAATAAACAATGGGCGAAAATGAATCCCTTGATAACATTGACAATATAATCGTGGGTAAGTTAATAGACATTGAACAACTAATTTATGACATTACTGCTGGCAATTGACTGTGGGTACCTACTAATAATTAGATTACCAGTAAATGTGTAGAAAATTTCCCGCCACTAACTTATTCATACAACTATCCTAAATTTTCACGTTTCACACACAATAGCTTTTTCTAGTGTAAAAGGTCTAAATTTTTTCAACTAAAATAATAATGATTTTAATAAATTATTTTAATTAGTTTTAAAAGTGTCTCGTCTTGATGCTGCTACGCACAAAACAGTAACGCATTATCGTGTACGGTTTATGGAAAAGTTATATACGATTTCATCCACACAAAACGTTTAGTTATATGATTCAAAAGTAAGTTATAAATGTTTCAAAAAAATGGACTCTGAATGATAACTTGAATTCACGAAATCGTCATCCTTCGGTGTAAGCCATTGGTGCAGTTAGTGATTCAATTTCTGTTGTGTCATAGACTCATACCAATTACTCTCCGATAAACTTTGGCAAATTGATTGACCAGTGAAAAATAATATACAATTATAGCAGAACAATCTGCATCATATATACATGGTGCTATGACTTATTCGGTAACATTTAAAAAATGTTATAAAAATATATTATTTGTTAATTTTGATAATATTTTAATAAATATTGTATCTAAATAATATTACAAAATATTATTAACAATATTTTACATTTATTAAATATTATTAAAAATATAAAAAGTGTTACTAATAAAAATATTTGTAACATTTTTATAATAAATTATTATTAAAAGTGATATATGTAAACCGAATTTAATATACAAATTCCAACAACAACTAAAGAGTTGTATCTGAGTTACATATTGTAGTTATAATCGAGTAAATATCTGTTTCAATAATTTTTTTATAAATTCTTATAAAAGAGAAAAATAAATAAATTAAATTTTTTCATAAGTAAAAATTAATTTATACATAAATTAATTTGTATAAACTTCATATTAGTTTTTTTAAAAAGAAGAAAGTTTTTATACATTAGTTTATCATAAGCTAAAATAAGTTAATTTTAACTCATAAAAAATATTATTTTATTTATTTTTCTATTTTTTATATAAATACTTACATAGAAATATAGCAAAAACATACCCTTATTCAGTTGGGTTCATACGAGAAGGTAGATGGCAATTCAAAATTTTAAAATTTTCGTACAGTTTGAAAGAAAGATTTAGAGGCTTCATAGGTAGACCAACAGATAGCAGCAGCAGGTGCATGGAATAGCATCCTAGGTATATATCCTCTCATTAGACCCCCATATCCATCTTTTTTTATCACTGTTTGGATGACATGCCCAATTGAACTGCTAGAAAATTTATCACATCCACATACACCCTGAAAAATAGAACCAATCATACATAATCAAATATTAAGAAAATTATCACTACTAATTTGTGTCAGCTAACCAATATTTTACGTACATAGTTAACATTTATTTGACAGGTATCAGGTATGGAATCTCATCTCTAGAAAGAAAAACAAAAATGTTTTATGTTTAACCTAAGTTTTTGACGCATATAACCGCAGGTTACTTATGCAACTGGTCATCCATTGATATTTAATAAGACAAAATTTAAGTTGAATGTATTAGGTATTATTTTTTAATTAAATTTGAAATTTTACTTAATAAATATACCTTAGCTATCGTTTTTTTAGTGAAAATTTCTCACCTATTTTATCAATATAAAAAAGTTGAGATAGTTTACTAAAGTGAAGCTTTAAATTGAATGGGGAATAAGACAGAATCACTTAAGAAAAAAGTAATTAAGCTTTATCTAATTTAACATTGAAGATAACTATTGCCCCCTTTAAATTGAATTTAAATAGTTGTATATCAAATAGCAAAGTCTGATGTAATTAATAGATAATTGTGTTTTTATGCATCATGTTGACTAAGATTTTTATTTCAGATTATGATTCAGAATATTTGTATATATAAATAAATAAATAAATTATTTTAATGATTTTTACTCGTTTGAGAAATTAGTTTTTCACTTATAGTTGAAATATACTCTGTGCACAAAAAAGAAGATATAAGTACTCTTAGTCTCTTTTATTTTCTATTTTTACTTTATACACTTCTTCGAAAGGAGTCAAATCTACAAACCATTACATTCTAATTTGATTTATTTCATTCTTACAATATATTATCATAATTTTTTTATCTCTTTATTATATCACTTATCCAATAATTCATTTCTTTTTTCCCCCTTCTTTTCCCATCTCTTTATCTTAATTGTAGAAAAAAATATATAGAAAACAAGAATAAGAATAGATTTTTTTTCCTAATTTTAACTTAACAAATGGTTCACAATGAAAAGCTTCCATTAGTCTAGGTCCATATTTAGAAAAATGTTAAAAGAGCCAATTTATATGTATCATATTAAATCGGGTATATCTGTAAATTGGTACGAATTAACCTTAAATTGGATTGAACCAATTTTAAAAAATATTTATTTTAAATGTCATAATTGAAAATTCAACCTATTATAATACTCCTAGGTGTTAAAGATAATTAATTATACCTTTAATAAAGTATACAAAAAATTATATAATTCTAAAATTATTTAATAGTTATTACAATATTAATGAATTTATTATATATATATATATCGTCATTTATGATTAAATAATGATGTTTTATTTATATTTTGTGGTTCCTAACAAGTATATTTGATGAGAAGAAGAAAGATAAATGGTAGAAAGTTGTTAGCATATTATATGTTGTTACCTGGCACTGCAGTTGAGTTTTAACAACATCAAGTGGCGTGGTGAAGGCAGCAGCCAAGGCTCCGGCGGCGGCCCCAGCCGTGGCATGAACCATCCACCTGTCGTCATCCGCCGCCTCGTCCCCCATCCCTCTCTTGGCGGCCTCGTACGTGGCAAAGTGCACCGCCGTGAACGGCGCGTTCATGACCACCGTGGTCCGGTACGACGCAAAGAACGCCCCCAGCCTCTCCTCCAGCGCCACCCTCCTGACGCAATCCAGCACCCCCTTGTACGGACTGTCCCTGAGCTGCAACCTCTGCTTCACGACGTCCATCGGCGTAAAGACGGCGTCACTGGCCACCGTGGCACACACGCCACTAACCGCATGCGCCACCGAATTGTTCTGGTTCGTGTTCTTGTGACTTAACCTTTGTTTGCAGAACTCGTAGACTGAGAAGTAAACTGCGTGAGCGGGCCCAGCGCCGAGGCCCATTGCGGCTATGCCGCGGTAGAGTCCTTTTGGGCCTTCGAGTTTGATGATTGAGCCCAGAGATTGTCGGAAGGGGTGGGCCTGCATTCGGGTCTTGATGGTGTCGACGGGGAACATGGCTGTGTGTTCCACTAAACCTGCTATGGAACCTGCTATCATGTATTGCCAGAACTCCAAGCCGTCGTTTGGGGAAGTGTTTGTGGCCATTGTTATGGTGAAGATTGAGTATGGTAGTGTAGTGATATCAATGTGTGGGAAATATACAGTATCGATTGTCTTCTGCAAAATGGAGATCGCTTTCCCACTGGAATATAATGCCTTTTCTTTATCTTCAAAATTATCCTTCACCACCCTTTCCAATACATACCCACATAAATTTATCTGCATAAACGATTTATTACTTTTCTTAAACAACATTAATTAATTAAGATAAATAAAGTTAATCAATAATATTTTAAATTAAGATAATAAGATTATCTTTAATTGTATAATATATATTATTTATAAATAAGATAATTCCATATAATTTATTTTTACAGTTTATTTTTAATATATTATGTGTAATGATTAATATTAATATTATTCTTAATTTTTAATTAACTATTTTTTTTAATTTATAATTTAATTATAATATATTATTTTTTATGTTATTTTTATATTTCAATTCATTAATTTTAACGTATGATAATCTTATATACTCTTTATATATATTATTTTAAACAAGAGTGATTTTAATTGTTATTCACTAATGAAAGTATTTTTAATTATTTTTTTTAAATAAGAGTATATTTTGAGATCTTTTAACTTCTTATTTATCTTAATCTATCATTTCTAATATCTTTATGTATAAATTGAATTTTAT
The DNA here is from genome assembly GCA_025330945.1 of Mucuna pruriens. Lineage (NCBI taxonomy): Eukaryota > Viridiplantae > Streptophyta > Magnoliopsida > Fabales > Fabaceae > Mucuna > Mucuna pruriens. Next base: position 4,322,647 of record JAENHJ010000525.1, on the reverse strand, counting down.
TTTTTAAAATTATTAATAATTAAAAATAATATTATATCACAATATAAATTGATTATCATAAATTTAAAATATAATTTATATATTCAAAAATATATATTTAGTATAAATTTTAATTATAATATAATTTATATATATTATAAATTTGAGTTATACAAAATAAACATTTATTCTATGCAAGACACATTTTAAAATATTAGTATATATAAATTAGAATGATTATATCGAATGTACGTATTTTTTATTAAATTCTTATATTTATTTATTTTAAGTCTATCTTGTGTAGAAAAGATTCGTAGTGGGACGTGAGAGAATAAAGGGAATGACAATAGTACGTATGGAAAAGGAGAAAGGAGAAGTGGAGATTTGTTTAAAAAAAAGTACAAGTCCAAAAATATCAATAATGATGGATAGGAATTTGAGAAAAGCTCACATTCACTTATGGAAAAAGAAAGGTAAATATTAACACTTAAAAGAAATAAAGAAATAAAAAAATGTAAAATATGTATTCATAATATGAAGATATCCATATATAATTTTTCTTTCTTTATGAACTTAGATATGTAAGAGAGTGATCTGTGTGTGCGCACAAATGTAATATAATATATTTTTAATTTGGTTGAATTAGAATGACGTTACATGGTGACCTATATATATCTGTTTAGTTAGCTTACTTGTATCGTAAAAGATGGGCTCTATTCTCTTAATTGCAAAGATTAGCAACGAAAGTAATAACAATATACACACAAATGAAAAATGCTAAAGGTCGATCCCTGGGAGGTGGATAAATAAGAGAAAAATAGAGAAAGAGAAAAAGAAAAAGAAAATAAAAAAATTAAAAAAGTAAATGTATATGTATAATTATAATTATTTGAAACGTTTGGGGATAGTTATGGATAATATTTGAATAAAATAAGTTTAACTGTATTTTTAGTTTTTTTTAATCTGATGTATAAATAAATTTGTTCTGGTCTACATATTTAAAAATCAGTAATTTTAATTTTTATAAATTTAATTAATTGATTTTTGTTTTTATATTTAAAAAATGAATAATTTTAGTTTATATATTAAATAATTTAATTTATAAAAATAATTAATGTCACATCAAATATTTATATATTATAAATTATCTAATTCAAAAAATAGTCAACAATAGGACTAAAATTGAATAATAAGATATGAGACTAAAATTGTTTATTTTTTAAATATGTTGAACAAAATCAAATAATTAAAATTACAATGACTAAAATTGTCTATTTTTTTTAAATGTATGAACCAAAATCAAGTAATTAAAATTATAAAAATAAAAATTGTCTATACACTAAACTATAAAGATCAAAAGTATAATTAAGTTAATATAATATATAAATAGAAGATCATCATCTTACAAGTTGATTTTATAGATAATAAAAATGAGTAAATTATATTCTCTTTTCTTGAAAGATACATATATTATATCGTCCCCTATCTTATGTTGAAAATTACACTCTCCACTCCTAATAAATTCCACTATATGACATTTTACTTATTTTTAAAATTTTTCTAGCTTCTGTTAATTTTTTTTATTACCAAAACATCTCTTATATTGCTGTTCCTCAAATATGTAAATATTACATCTTATTCCTTTTTGTATTAAAATACATTTTTTTCTTAATAAATACAAATATATTCACTTTACTGTATAATATATATGATAAAACTTTGTTTCTTGTTGCATCCCAAAACAGTCCGGGACTGAGTCTTCCTAGGACCCACCTTGACCAACGTAAAAACAAAGATCATGGAAGGTAATTCCCACAAAATCGGCACCTACCAAGAGTAGGAGATAAGATGTGAGATATTAGATCCCAAAATTAAGGAGAGAATCATGGGATATGAAGGCAACTATTGGCCCAATCTGAAGCCTATAAAAAGCCTCAAAATAAAGAGTTAAGGGGGAATTTTTTTCCGAGCAGAAACTCTAGAAAATTGAGAGTAGAGGGAGAAAGGAAAGAAAAAAGTTCGACAATTAAGCATTAGAGAAAACGAGGAGACAACAAATCCGCGCTTTAAAAGTTAAAGAAATATTAGGCAATTTGAGACAACAAAACCCTCTTACACAACTTCGCAGTTAGTATTACTCATCCCTAAACCTTGCATAAGGTTAGAATATAATATAATATTCCAATTTTCAACCGAAAAAAATATAATTCATTCTATATTTTTACATAAGAAAAAGAAAAACATAATACTTATATCTTACATGAAAAGAGAAGATAATATAATTTAGCAAAATTAAGTTAAATAGATTATATTATATATTTAGTAATATTCACGTATCTTAACAGAAGAAAAGGATAATTTACTCTTAAAAAAAATATTGAATAAATGTATAATATAATTCCAAGAAACAATATGCATTGTACTTCATTTAAATGGATGACACACAGGATGAAACTTAGCTTGTATACCCCAGCCAACCTTGGGGATGTGACAATCTTTTCTTGATTCAAATATCTACAAAGATGCTTTTGCTTCTTTTTGTCTTATTTATCACTCAACATTCCTCATGTCTGTAAAATTTCTATCCATTTTCGGGACCTCTCAATATCTGACTAAAAGCTGATTCCATAACCTCATCATAGAGACGTGGGGTGAATTATAAACATATTCTTAATCTCTTCACGTTTTAAATTTTGAACTTTTTTTAATACTTGTCTTATAATTATTTAGGGTCCATATGTGTATGAAACTCTTTTTTGACTCAGTATCTTCATAGACCAGGAAAAAACCAAATCTTTCTTGTGTACTGCAGTTATCAAATTTTACCGTGTTTGGTTCCGCGATGAAACAATCCAACGCCCATATTTTACGTGGATTATAGTGTTTTTCCTTTTCACTATAGGTGTGTTTGATAAAGATAATTTATAAGTTAACTGAAAAGATAAAACTTATCAACTATAAACTATGAATTGAAATGTGGAAAATTTAGATTATAGATTAAGTGGTTGAATTTAAAGTATTGGGTAAGATTAACTAATAAATCTAAAACGATATAAAAAAATACTTAATTATTTGACTTTAAATTAATAAAAGATATTTTAAAAATTAATGAAATTAATAAATAAAAAATTAGTATTTTATAAGTTAATTTATTTTTATAAGATATTTCACATAAAATAACTTATAAAAATAAATTAAAAACTATTAAAATAAACTTTAAATAAATTTATTTTGATCAAATTAATTTATAAATTAGTTAAAAGTAAGTTATAAATTATTACTTTAACTTACCCAACATTATATATAGAAATAAAATCATTTTATTTTAAAATCATCGCTTATCCATTTGTACCATCGACCGAATGTACTCTCGGATTACCTTCATCAAAGGTTAGTTGTCACCAAAGGACTCAAAAGTGTCTTCACTTTGATTGATGTTTGAAGACTACATATTAGTCGACTGGATGTTCTCTCAGATCATCATCAGCTTTATTCAACCGGTCTCAAGTGACCAATAAAATACATCCAACATTTAATATTTGTGGGAGACACCACTCGACAAACGTAGTGGTCAAAACGTGCAACTTCATGCCAGAACTCCTTCCTGAACTAAGATAAAAGTCAAAAGTCTACAAAATTTTATCTCATCAAATTCAAGATCTCATTTTGACATATATCCTGGTTAAAGAGCGACTCCCACCCTCTTTTTCAAAATTATAAGAAGTGAATTGAGAAATTAAGTAAGAAAATGAGTACATCAAGAAAAGAGGAATTAAAGAAACCATAAAAAAAAAAGAGATAATTGTGTTGGCTCGAAAATATCATCCAAGGAGAACTCCAACCAAACAATTGAACATCTCGTGTTATAAAAGTGTTTTTGGCCTTTTAATCTGGCCTTTTAATCTGGACATTTTCATGCAAAGCAAACAATCCCACTAAACTTGGACACATGTCAGTTAAAAAAATTTCAGCATTTCACATCAAAAGCAAAAGCAACTAATATGTTCAACAAGCTTAGGATGCTTTACCTTTCTTTTATATTCAACTTTGTGTACGTGGTCATGACCACATGGTATCCATGAGCATATATAGCATATGATACTCTGAAAGCATTATCTTGAACATTCCTAGCAAGGAAATGACAAAGAGCTGGAATTTCCTGAAACTTACCCTACTTTCCCACCCTCAGCTAACGACAAAAGCCTAAAAATATAGTATATTCCTTGTATAACTAGTTTGATTAAGCAGTGTGGTATTTTAATATTTATATTCCACTCTCTATGTTATTAATTCTGATAAAAATTTTTATCCGATTCATATTATTTATATAACAATTTTCAAAATACTTTTATATTTTTAATTTTTTACTCTTTTCTCTTTTTACAATTATCATTTTGTCCTAAACTTCTTTTTCTCTGTTTTATAAAAGTTGTTGAAAAGACATTATACCGATACAGAATTTGTCTTTCCACTAATATTATTATATTTATTGAATACAATGTTCAAGTGAATATATATATATAAGGAGGAGGATTGGGTCTTGGCCTCCTAAATTTTTTTTCATTGCGTAATTTTAATTAATTAATATATTTGCTATTTATGGAAATAAGAAAATTACATATAATTTTTTTAATATATTATGAACAATAATTTTATTATTTTTATTATTATTATTTTTTTTAATTTTTTAATTTATTTTTAATAAAAAAATTATAATTTATTTAGACATTTATAATTTAATTTTAATATAGTATCTTTAATGTTACTTTTATATTTTAAATTATTATTTTTGATCGATTTTAATATAATTTAATTTTAATATATTATATTTTAATTTAATTTTGTTTTTAGAAACAAAATTATTACTTGAAATATATTAAAAATTATAGTATAATAAATCAAAATTAATGAATTGAAATATAAAAATAACATAAAAATAATATACTAAAGTAAAATATATTTTCTTGAAAAATACAATGATAAAAATAAGTTAGTAAATTCAAAAATACAAATAATATTAAAATATATAAATTATTGTTTATAATATATTAAAATTAAATTATATATAATTACTTTGTTTATATAAAATAATAAATATATTAATTAATTTAATTAAATATCTAAAAATAATATAATTATTTTAATTATCTTAATTAATACTATTTATTTTCTTAGTTAATCAGAATTAATAAATGACACTAGATATCAGATAATTTTTTTAAGAACTAAAACTATATATTATTACATTTTGATAAAGAGACTATATAATATAATATAATATAATATAATATAAATTGAGGATACGTAAACATATTTAATGATATTTTATGTGTAATTGTTAAGCTGAATTTTACATTAAGTAAATGATTAAAAGATGATTTTTTTTTGTCATTTAAGCTATATGTATTTAATATCACTGAGTAGGATTACCTTGAATGACACTGTATATTATTATATTTAAATTGATTCATTGAGCAGGATTACCTTGAGTGACGAAGTATATATATATATAGTTCTAGCTCAAGACTATTAATTACCATTCGGATTAGTTGATCCATATATCGTTATATGTTATGATAATTAATTGTATATATGGAATACATATATTATTTTCATATCAATGAATATAGATTTTATTTTTTAAATAATTAAAGCGTGAGAAATTAAGGATATAAGTAATATTTAATAGTAAGTTTACATATAATTAATTTTTATAGCAATTGACATATCATATTAAATGAATATAATAACAAATTTTATTCATTAAATACATTTAATATAATAATATTGTCAAATCATAACAATTTATTTATTAGGTTTATGTAACGCGCCAACGACGTTTCAATCTGTGATGAATGTTTTCCAGTCTTTGCTATGTAAAATGGTGATAGTCTTTTTCCAAGATATTCTTGTTTAAGGGGACGACTTTAGGAAACTTGTTTCTGCTTAGATTACAGTTGTATTTTAGAGACTAACTCTTTAATTATTTAATAGTTTAGATTAATTTATATCTTAAGGAACATTGTTATATATATAATTTATAACTTTGTTTTTCTATTTATTAATAATAATATGAAATAGGAATCAACTGGGTTTTAGAAGAAGTTTGTTAGAAATTTGTTATTGGCCTGGTTGGTTGTGTGTTAGCACATGCAAAAAGCATCACGCCGTTATATAGCATCTCGCCCTTTTTCTAGTCTGTTCTAACCTCCTAGAAGAGCCAATTATCTCATCATCTTACCTCTGCATACTTTAAATTTGATTGGTATGATTATTTAAAATTTTTAACTAACAGGATAAAAGTTTGAATTCTATCTTTTAAATATGAAATAAATTTTATACCCACCATTACCATCTATATTATAAGCCTATGCTTAATTGAAAAGGTAAAGTAACGCTCACCCATACGTTATCTTTGGAAAAAAGGATAATGATATATTTTCTTTAATTGATGAGAAAAAAAAGAAAAAATAAAAAAAGAGTTATAGAAAAAAATGAAGTATTAAATTTTTTTTTTCTTCATTTTACAGTAGAAAGAATTAATTGGATTTGTGGGGTTAAACATTAAGGCACATAGAATGTGTTAATTTAGAACGAATTAATTGTCCATAAAAGAAATAGAAATGGAATGAAGGTAGTGTACCCGTGAGTGAAGTTGAACAAATCCATTATAATAGTAAAGCAAGAGACACTTGTCCCCACTTTTCCTAATGAAGCCATGATCCTTACGTGGAACGAATATTTCCTTTTAAAACTGCGTTCACACTGCGACACTGGACGCAGCACGAGGTCGCCACACGCCCCTTTCCTCACGCGATCCTACCCGTCCATCTGTTTCCAATCCAACGGCTCAAAATGCCAGATCTCGCACTCGAAACTCCCAAAATGCCCCTCGCCACTACTACATATACCATCCATGTCCACCTAGCTTCATCCACACAACACAATACAGCTCTTAGCCGCCATTGATTCCTCTTCTTCCTTTCTCCATTTCCCACCCCTTTTCGCTTACCCACTTCGATATTCTGCCCTCATGGCTCTCGCTCCTTCTAAAGTTTCCTCCTTTTCAGGGTTTTCTCTCTCGACCACTGTTGGGGACGCTCTGAGAAACCCAACTCTCGTTTCTTCGCTGAGCTTCGCCGCTAAGAAACCTGCAAGCAGAAACCTCATAGTTTCCGCCTCCACTGTGCCGCTCACTGGGGTCATATTCGAACCCTTCGAGGAGGTTAAGAAGGGCGAGCTTGCTGTTCCCACCTCTCCCCATGTTTCGTTGGCTCGTCAGAACTTTATCGATGAGTGTGAATCTGCCATTAACGAGCAGATAAAGTGAGCACTTCTGTTATCCTCGTCTTCTTTTATTTTGGTTTAAATTAGTTTTTTCTTTTTGTGTTAATATAACAGATCGAGTATTTCTTTTTCTGGATGGCTGCTCTAAAGTTACCATTTTACTTTATTGAGCGAAAAAGTACTTTTAGTTGTTGTTGATAAAAAATAACTGTGGTGTGTGGATATTATGAGCACAATCAACACATATATGATAAATCATTCATGTCTTATAAAGTTAAAACATTAACCATTTAACATTTAGCATATTCTGTTTTTATTTTTGGGATTTTTCTTCCTTTATTATGAGTTTAGATAGTGATTAATATTCTTAAATATTCTATAACTTATTATAGATGTGTACAGAATATTGATGGTTACTTTTGGGGGTAAAATGTATTTTTAGATCTCAAGATTTGGTGAATATTAATTTTAGTCTATATATTTTAAAAACAATGGTTCTTGTTGGAGATCTACTTTGACTCGAGTAAAATGAATGACCTAAAATAGAGTAGGTAAATGGAGGATAATCTTTATTTACAGGCCGAATCTTTATAAATTTTTATTGTCCATGTGGGATTTTAAACATATTTTAGTCCGTTTTTGATGGATTTCGTCTATGGTAATGTCAAACTGAAGTAAAGCGTTAGAGATAAAATATCAAAATTAATGTTTTTAAATGTAGGGATTAAAATTAATTTTGATGAAAATTTGAAGGACGTAAAACCCCTTTTATTGTCTCTAGTGAGTTGTTGTGGAGAAGCTGGATCCTTAGTTTTTCCCCTATTAATAGAGCACTAGGATCTTCGTTTATTGCTTTAAAAAGAAAATGTTTTTTTTTTTTTTTCGCGTTCATCTAATAGTCTCGTTGGTCCTTTGCTAAGTGCTTCTCCCTTCAATTGTGTGTCACAGTGTGGAATACAATGCTTCCTATGTGTACCACTCCTTGTTTGCATACTTTGACAGGGACAACGTGGCTCTCAAGGGATTTGCCAAGTAAATAACATAAACCCCTTATTCCTCTTCCTCTCAATGTTTCTTCCTTTTCTCAAACGGGTTATCAATTTCATTTGGTGTTTTTGCTGAAAACAGGTTCTTCAAAGAATCTAGTGAAGAAGAAAGAGAGCATGCTGAAAAGCTTATGAAATATCAGGTTAAATTAACATTTTGATTAACTATTTAACTCATGCAGTAACTACAATAACAGTGACATTGATGTATGTGGCTCTTGTTAAATTGTTTAGAACACTCGTGGTGGAAGAGTTGTGCTTCACCCCATCAAGAATGTCCCCTCAGAGTTTGATAATGAGGAAAAGGGGGATGCATTGTATGGTGAGCTTGCTGATTTCATTCCTATCACAAACTTATCGTGCCTTGATCTTTTTCTATGTGCAGCTTCACACTGTATAGTTGTAGTTTCTCATATTTGTTCAAATAAATGTCTATGCTGACTTTACTCTATTGCTTGGTTCAGCAATGGAATTAGCTTTGTCTTTGGAGAAGTTAGTGAATGAGAAACTTCTGAATGTGCACAGTGTAATGCCTCTTTACATTTCTCCTTTTTTGTTTGCAATTATTTTTTTGCTCTTGAATTTTTTTTTTTTCCTGAGGAACTCTCAAATTATTTGATCTATAGTTGCTAAGGCTAATCAATTGAAGATTTGTGACTAATAGGTGGCAGACCGCAACAATGACCCTCAAATGGCAGACTTCATCGAAAGCGAGTTTCTGTCTGAACAGGTGAAGCTCATCTAAACTGTAGAGTGGTTGTGGATTCTTAGAAACTTCTGGAATTTATAAAATATAAATTAGGGAAAGGAAAGAAATTGACAAAATAGGAAAAATAAGAGGAACTGTATGTGTTTGGGTTTCCCAATTTGTTTACCTTTTTTTATATATTTTTTTCCCTTACAAAACAATTCAGGACTATAAAATGTGGGTTTTGGTTAAAGGTAACTTTCAACACTGTGTTAAAAAATGAGAAGCATTACATATGCATCTATGCAGTGAACTTTGAACATGAATTTGCAAGTTGACTCTGTATCTTTGCTTACATTACCAATGTGTTTGTTAAAACATGTCGCATTCTTTTGTACAGGTTGAAGCAATTAAGAAGATATCAGAGTATGTGGCTCAATTGAGAAGGGTTGGAAAGGGTCACGGTATGTATATAGTTACCATGATTTCTCATACTGGTCCACTACATTTGCCTTGGATGTACCTTTTCATTATTATGGTACTTTCCTTCTAATGCCTTCAGCTTCTAATAAATTTGATGTTTTATGGCTTGCAGGTGTTTGGCACTTTGATCAGAAACTTCTTGATTAGGAAGATGCTGCTTGATCTTGAATAGACTTCTTATTAGTGTTCGTTTACATTTGGTCTTTTCTGAAATTCTGGGTGTTTTCTACTATAGAATAGGATTTTAATGCTTTTCCTATGTACTGAGATTTAGGAACTCGCTCGGCCTAATGAAATTTACTAGTATCACATGTAAAAAGGCTGCTGGCCTATTATGCAATGAAATTTGATATCTGCTTTTCAAAGATCTCCTCCCTTTGCTTTTTATATTCTGGTATCTTGATACTGCATTATATCAGAGAAAGAAAAATGTTCCCAAGGTGAAATTAAAGGCTACCTCACCCCAATACCTGCCAACTAAAATTATAAAAAGCATCACCCTCCTTACTGAGGTTGAATTACTTAAAAAGAGGTTATGGTTTTAAATCAACATAAATTTGTGTCAGCTTTCCAAAATAAATGACAAATGAAAATTGCCAATTTGGATGTGGGTAATGGTAAGAGAATCGTTGATCACAACTATAATTGATATATGTCGCTTGCATTCCCGATCAAAAAGTTTGTGGTTTCTGCTTCTTTTATGTAGGAACTTTACTTTTCTGAAGGAAATGGATAGTAATGCTTTGGCTATGTATGGTTTCTGTTTAGCTGTATTGAACGTCCTTTTGTCTTGTTAAACTCGTGACAAGTTTGTGTTTTTTTTTTGGTAATTTTGCACACTTATGTTTTGCTTCAAAGTTTAAATTAGTTTCAAATGAAAGGAATAGTACGTTGCTTTTAAAACTTAAGTTTGCAAACTAAAGTTCATTTTGCAAACTTCAATCCAAGCATGCACTTTGAGTTTCCTCCGATTCATGCTAGTGTATGAAAACAAAATCTAGCTCCAAAATATAAACTAAACTGAGTAGATACTGGCTTCTACAAGACTCAAATTTAGACTCTGATCATTCACTTGGAATCTTTTAGTAACAAAATCAATGATGTGATATGGAAGGAGTAGAGCCTGAAGGAATGGAACTGTCATGAAGAAAAATTTGATTCCCCTTCTCTTCTACATCTACTACCCATCATACTTAAAACCTGTGGACTCATCCACCAAGAAAAACAAGGACCATATAACTGACCACCCAAAACCAATTCAAGTTGGCCTGAAACAGACCACCCAATATGATGACCTATTGATCCTTTTCTTGTGGCAGGCATATTGAGGAGAAGAAGATTCAATCATTTTCCACATGACCCGGATATCTTCATATTCCCCACAAGACTCCATGTCCTTATAAAGACTAAGAAGTCCATTTCTGCGACCTGTATTCAACACCATAAATAAACAAATGACAAAGACAAAGCAGATACAAGTTAACTTATTTACTTCCTGTGATCCAGAATCATTGAAGAATGGTGGCATCTCAATCTCAAACTAGTCTTACCTTCGGATTTGAACCTCAAGTTTGAAGTCACTTTACGAAGGATACTCTTGATTGGGTAGATTGATAGCCTCTTGAAGTATCTCCCACCCTTCCAGTTCCCCATTTTCTGGAGCGGATAGCTCTCTCTTCCTTGCCCTCTCCATTTTATATGTGAACTATATATGCCCTTCAAAAAATAATGCAATGATTTCAAGCAAAACAACAAGATGAATCCTTCCATACAAGAAAGCAACAAAATACAAGACAAGGCCTTTTATGTACTCCTGTTTCTTCTATTTTGTATAAAATATTCAAGAAATTTGCTTAGATATCCTGTCCAAACTGATACTGCTACTACTACTTGAAAGTAAAATATTTATGTTAAAAGGGAAATGCTATTAACTATTTTTTTAATATACTTTTTATTATTCACTAAAATTTATAACAAATTTATATAAAATATCAACATAATATGATAATATGATATAGTTGACCATAATCATATATTTTAAATATGTAGTTAGAAATTTGTCTTAATTCTTTTTACACGAAAGAAATTAAATAGATTTTCATATTTCAAGATTTTAGTTTGACTTTCTTTTAAGGTATCTTGAAAATTCAATTTTATTTTATTTTTATAAATCACAAAATTTTGTTTCCTATTTATTTATTTTTAGTAAGTATCACTGATCATGTTAATGGTACTTCGTAAATTTATCAGAAAATCAGGATATTGTAAATTGATATTGGGTGTAGAAAAGAGAAAAATACTCCAAGGTCAGACGAACCATTGGGTAGTAATTGGACTTTTTGATTTTATGAGACATAATGCAGGGCAACAGTATGTAGATAATGAGTTGGAGGAAATTCATTTGGATTTTGCTTTCCCTACTTATTCATCTCACTGAATATTCTCAATTTAATTGCATCTATAAGCAAAGCGGTGGGGTGTGGGCCCCTTTTGAAGCGGTTGGTTGGTTTATCTTCAATGCCTTTGTGTTTGTATTTGCACTTTATTTGTAGTCTTTATGCACCAAAGTAAATATTAATTATGCCATGGAAGAGACTTAACATCCACAGTGTTTGATATTGATAGCCAAGGTGCTTGAATTGGCACAATTTAGTAGGACCAGAAAAGTGATTAATGTTTGAAGGAGCATTAGGATTCTGTTTCAATCACTTTCTATGCTAACATATCGTTTAATTTAAGTGAGTTGAATTTAAAAGTTAGACCGTGCCATGTTCGTGAGCTATTTTTTGTGGTGTGTATCAACCACTTGTTATGACATCTCACCTATATATATGCTTTGAAATTGATTTTATCCCTCATGTTGTCCTAGTCTCTGTGTTTTATTTGAGGGAGAGGGGTAGAGGAGAATATTTTGGTGTATATTCTTGGTTTTTAGATAACTTTCACTAATTTATATTTTGGATTGAGAAAATTTTTTTTGAAAGGAAACAGATTGAACAGAGAGAAAATTGTGAGAAACTGAAGTTCTCTTAACACAAATACTAACAAATAAAACAAAAACTAAAAATAAAGAAGTTACTTCAAAATAAAATGCTTTTTTTTTTTAATTAAGGATACTCCGGAAAGAAAAAGTATTAAAAACCAATTAATTAAAAATATTTCTTCCTTTTTTCTTTTTTCTATTTTGGTGCATATTCTTAGTGTTTTATATAATTTTCAATAATATATTTATTGTATTGAAAAAAAACAATTGAAAGGAAATAAATTGATAAAGAGAAAATGATAAGGAAGTAAGATTTTCTTGACACAAAACTAACAATAAAAATGTTATTTCAAAATAAAATATTTTTATTATATGATTTTTCCTGTGAATTTAATTTCTTGTAAACTTTTCTACAAATTTAAAATCCATAAGAAAATTATCTATTGATTTAAAATTTACAGGAAATTACCTGCACAATTTAAATCCACATAAATACCTGCAAAAAAAAATTAATAATTTTTTTGCAGGAAAAATTCCTGTGATTTTTTTGTAGGGAAATCTTCAGAATATATCTTAAAAGCACCCATCCCCCCCCCCCCCCCCCAAAAAAAAAGCACCAATGCTTTTAAGTGAGAAACAAAATAATGAAAAAACACCAAAAAATTAGATTTCTATAAGCAAGTTATCTCTCACTCTCAACCTATAATCCTTTATCTAATTGTTTGAAAACCAAGAATCACGTATTTGTTAACAAAATTCAAGCACGATCAAACGATGAATGAATCTATGACACAACAGTCATGTGAATATGCCAGTTGGTTTTTTCCTCTTTGCTCTTTTTTCATTATGCAAATTGAGTCTCTCTTAACCTAATTTGACCCATCTCCACCTAGAAAAATGAGACTAAAATAGATTTGCCTATTTAGCCCTTGCTCCACATTTAATTATATGTTGATATTTATGTGTATGACAATATATTATTAAGAGACTAAACTACATATTGAGAGACCAGTCTTTCACTTAAAAGATGCCTTTGGAATTAAAAGAAAATAATTTAACTACTACAAGAAAAATCTAGCTTGGCCACTACAGCAGAAGTCGAAAACTACTACAACAGGTTTACATGAGATTTGTTATGGAACACGAACTTACTACAAAAATGAAAGTTAACAAAAAAATAATAATAATAAAAATAGGCATACCAATATTTGTTTTAGTAAAATAATTAAATATAATGACAATAATTAAATTAGAATAGAATTTTATATATATTATTTAAATTTTCATCACTAAATCAACCCTAATAGTTTATACATTTTAACATGTTTGAAAACACTTTTTTTTTTTAAAAAAACTAAAAAACACATTAATAGTGCTCTACATTTCTCTCTTAACAATTAACCAATGATAATCAATATATAACAATATATAAACGTGATACGTGATCTTGATGTACCTTTAACTACTGGTGATAGGAAATTTTATATATTATTTTTTAATTTGTATTTATTTTATCTAAATTGTTATATTATTATCTTAATTGTAACTTTAACTTATCTAAATTGTTATATTACTTTTTTTTATTTGTATCTATTTCTTGAAATAGAATATTTAAATGTATCCTCGTTGTAACCGTAACTTATTTAAATTGTAATATTACTTTATTATATATATATATATATATTCTTTTTAAATAGAATATTTAAATGTATTCCAATTGTAATAATAACATCTGTAATCTATAACAATATATATAAAGGTAATATATGATTTTGATGTACAAATTTTTTTTTGGTTGCGGTCGGTGGTAGAAATTTTTACACATTATCTTTGTATTTACTTTTTTATTTAAATTGTTATATTAATTTTTATTTGTATTTATTTATTCTAAATAGAATATTAAAATGTATCGTAATTATGATCTTAACTTATCTAAATTTTTATATTATTTGTTTGACTTAAATATGTTTTAAGTATTATAAATACAATTATATGATTTTACTTTTTGTAAAATTTTTTGTTTTTTTAAATTTATTTAATATTTTTTTAATCCTTATTATTAATTATAATTAATTTAATATTAATATAATTATTATAAAAATATTAATTAAAGTAATAAAAATGATTTTTAATTAAGATAATTATATTACTGTTACGTACATAATTTTATTAAGTTATGTATTTATTATTTTATATAAATAATATAATTACATATAATTTATTTTTAATATATTATGAAGAATGATTATATATTTTTTAATATTATTTTAATTTTTTTCACTAATTTACTTTTAATTTATATTTTATTTGAAAAATTATTATTTTTTAATTTTATTTTTATTTTTCAATTAAATAATTTAAAAATAATTTGTATTATCTTTATTATCTTAATTAATATTATTTATTATAATAATTATATCAAAACTAGATTATCTATAATTAGAGGTAAGAAATAAAAAAAACATGAGTAAATGTCACTGATTAAAAAAATAATTTCCGCTAATTAAAATAACACGAGTCCACTTTTTATGATTAACAATACATAATCATAGTTATTTTAGAATTAACTACTAATTCAATTGGTAGTTAAAGTTGGTAACAAGTTATAATTGTTGCATTGATGAACCATTAGCAATTAATAAACGATAAAGGATCATCCAACAACAGCAAAAGAAGGAGTCTACAAAAATTATCCACAAGTTGAATCCATCATTTATTTACCAAAATCTTGCATGGTATAAAGATCATCATCGCTTTCAGGTTTCAGAGGCAACACTTTCTGCCAACCCCTGTTTTACAGCTCAGAGACAAATTTTGGAGATTACTTTTTTTTTTTTTTTATAAGAATCTTCGAGGTTACTATTTTTCAAGCAATTTTATTAATCAAATATGATTGGATTTAGTTCACTCAATTTTTCTTTTATCACGATTTTTATTTTAGAATATATAGATTATACTATAATTTAAATTTAAATTTATAATTTATAATTTATAATTTATAATAAATAAATTTTTTTACCTACAGATTATATTTTAAGTCTATATCTATATCTATATAATAAAAAATTTATATCATGATATAATATTATTTTTAATTAGTGATAATTTCTTTTAAAAATATTAAAATTTAATTTAGAATGAAAGATATTAAAAAATGATAAATTAAAAGAGATATTAAAAATGATAAATTAAAAATAAATAAAAATCATTTTTTATGTTTTTGAATGATATATATTTTTTTAGCCAATAAGTTCTTATAGAATTTTAGTTGATATTTTAAAAATTAAATCAATTCAAACCAACATCTTTAATACACATGTATTTTTTTAACTTGATTTAATATTTTATTATATTCTCTTATTGTCAAGTAACAAATAATATATTCTTTTATATGACTTTATATACATAACAAATAATCTATCATATTAATGATCTAATGTTATATTTATAAGATTCTTGAAAATGAGAATCTTTTTGGTGTGAAACAACAAATAATCAAGAAAAAAACTATTTTAAAAATAATCTTTAATATTCAAAGCGAAAGGTACTCAGTTATAAAAAAAAAAATCAACAGGATGTATAGGTAAAACTAAATTGTAATAAGTCGCTGTTGTCACTCTGCTAAATACTAAACAGTGAATGTGCGAAAGTTGATTTTAGGAAAATTTTATGTTAATATATTTATAAAAAAAAAAGGTAAATTAATTGCATTAATAATCTATTAAAATACAAAAACATCTTTTTTACATGTCACAAAAATAATCTTAAAATGCAACTACTATCACTTCAGATCCAATACAATTATAAAATAACTTAAAAACAAGATTATATATATAAACTTACTCGTGTAAAACAAAAATAATCGATAAAAATTAATTGGAATCTTTTAAATTTGTGTGTTCAATTATTTGTAATAAGTATGTTGCTACTAACCATTTCTAAATGTTTATTTTGATTTCTAACAGATTACCGTGGTTACCAAAAATTAATTTATGTATATAAAATTTATGTTTGGGTTATTTATTTTCCTATTTTCATATAAAATTAATTAAATTGTTGGATTGTAATTACAGAGTGTCTACGAGATTGTTCCCTCTTTAGTGGGTAATTCTCCTCTTTTTATAGTCTTTCTTTTCCTTTTATTTCTGTTTCACAATCTGTCATTAATGTTTTAATTTTACTGTTATGCTGTCAGACTTGTGTGGTAGGTTTACTTTTGCTATATGCTTACTTTTGTTGTTGCATCACCTGAAACCATCCACGTTGTTAGTTGTTGTTCCTTATTGTTTACGGATTATTAGGAACCTTGTCAAGTTACAATCGGATGGCCTAGTGATATTTGATTGGTTGGCCGGTCCGTAGCGTCGTCGCTCCTTATAGTCAAGAGTCTTGTTAAGTTACAGTTGATTGGTCCAGATAATACTCAATTGGTTAGTCGGTCCACAATGTCGTTACTCCCTACTATTAAGAGTCTTGTTAAGTTATAGTCGACTAATCAAGTAATATCTAGTCAATCGACTAGTCCATAATTTCGTCGCTCTTTATTGTTAAAAATCTTGTTAAGTTATAATCAACTAATCTTACTAATGTTCGATCGACTGACTAGTCTAAATTGTAAAAATCATTATCACTTTCCTTGAATGAGCAATTTCAGTCAATCATCTTGACACTCTCTGTATCTTCAAATTAATGTCTAACGTTTTTCTCTATGGTCATCTTTGATAACTTCTTTTTTATTATCTTTAGCTTGAAACATGAGTTGAAATAAAAATATTATAACTATCATATCCATGTTAGTGTGTATCTAATAATAAAAGTTAATCATACAACTAGAGACAACTAAAATCAATATACACAATCACGCATAATAAAATAAATTGTTGCAATATATTAAACTTAACGTGATAAAAGTGTGTTAACACAATAGAAAGAAAACACAAAAACTCGACAATACTTGTGTTTCCTCCAATTAGAAAATTAGGAGACCATTTTTTATGATTAATAATACATAACCATATTAATTAGTTTAGAATTACCCAGTAATTTTGTTGGTAATTAAAACTGAATAATTCTTGATAGATCAAACCATTAGTAATTACTAACCGATTAATGATCATCCAACAAGACAACAAAAATAGGGCTCTACAAAAATCCATAATTTATAAAATAGAAAAGGGATTAAAAACAAGTAATTTGGTAGAACAGCTAGGGCGAAACCAAGCTTTGAACGTAATCCATATTATAGACCAAAAGTATGTCGCCAGAAATTTGACGACGTTCAACTTTATTATCTCTCCCAGTGTAAAAAATTGCTTGCAATGGATGAGCATGTGTATAGCGGTGAATCATGAGGACACGAGCATTCTCAAAAATGCACAGCGGTTGTAAACAATGTAGCATGGAACCAAATTGAAGATTGGAAATAGGGATGTTGAGCAATGGAGTCCAAGAATTTTGATTCCCAAACTCGTTCATTTGCCAAATGGCGAAATGGTTTGTCTTGGGATTGTGAAAATAAAGACTCAAAAAGTCATTCAAAACCCCAATAGTAGGAACTTCTTTAGACTGCAAGTCATCAAGACCAAAAGGCAGCGAGAATTGTGTGTAAGTCTCATTCCCAAGATGAAGCGAAACAATCACGAATTCATCAAAAGCAGCATCTAAGACGTCATTTTCATAGTAATTAGGGTGGTTATGGGGAATTGCTAATGCTGTCCAATTAAGAGTGCTCTTTAGATACACTCCACAAACTTGCATTGTAGCGACAGGATCAGCGGGGAAACACTGAATGTTCCTCCAACCATTATTGTCACTTACGCTGCAAACTTTGACGTCACATGATTTAAGTGAATAGTCCTCGAAATTAAGAGTAGGAAGGAGTGCTACCACCTTGTAGGTATCGCTTAGAGTATCATAACCAAACCCAAACATGGTAATAAGATCGTTGTCGCTTTGAGGAAGGAGTAAACTACGTTGCCGGTCTCCAAATATTAATTTTCTAGTGGCAGGGTTCCAAAAGCAAAACACGCACGGGACATAGTCGTTGAATTCGGACACCAAACATACCAAGCCATTGCAGGTTCCGACAACCTCGTAAACGTCGAGGTCAAATCCGAGGGTAGGGTCGAGGGCAATGTGGGATGAGGGGTTGTCAAGTAAAGAAGAAACATGGCAGGGAAGGAGAGAGGGATAAGGGAGAGTGCTGTTTGAATACCTTAATAGGAAGTTGGCATTTTTGGGTGATCTCTCAAGATGGAGTTTAACGAAACTTGGATGGGAGATTAAGAATTGAAACGACTTGCTCGCGCACATGAAACGCATAAGAGATTTCACAGGGAGCCATGACACAATTTCTATCACTAGATCGTCGCACAGGTATATTTCTCGTCTCATCATCTTCTCCTCCCTCGATTTGGGTTCCACACGCAACGGCTCATGCCAATCACTCTTTTTATAACCTCAAACACAATGGGATCAACATTGGAGATTACTATAACCAAATATCCAATGATTTAGTTTAGAACGTTTTTTTGTTTTTTCGTTTTATCATCACTTTAACTACTATTTTAGAAATTTTTAATTTTATATAACTTTAATTTATAATTTACAATTTATAATTTATAATAAATAAATATTTTTGACATATAGATTATATTTTAAATTTATAATAAATAAAGTATATTGTCATATGATATTATTTTTAATTATTGATAATGTTTTAAAAATTATTAAAATTCAATTTAGAATTAAAGATATTGAAAATGGTAAATTAAAAGAGATAAGAGTAAGATGTTCAATTCCAATCTAATCTAAAAAAAAACTACAAACCAATTAAAAAACTAAAAATTGATAAAAATTAATTTTTTTAGATTATTTTTTTGAAATTGATGGATCTTATCAAAATTTAGAGAATGTTTTAGAAACTAAACTAATCTAAATTAAACCGATATATTTTAATACATGTTTATTTTTCAATTCCATCTAATATTTTACTGTATTTTTTTCTATTGAATTATAAATAATTTATCTTTTTATCTTTAACAAAAGATCTATGATGATATATATATATCCTTTTGGTGTCAAATAAAAAATAATCAACTAAAAAATATTTTAAAATTAATGTTTAATGTTCAAAGTGAAAGGTATTCAGCAAAAAAAAAAAAAGTAAAAATATGGATAAGAATGTATTGTAAAACAAATCATTCAATCTAATAAATCACATATTAATAGATCAGGTCGAATTTAAAAAAAAAAAACTAAATATCACAAAGTCTTCAAATCATTCATTCTAATGTAAATCACAATTTATCATATCAAATCAGATTTTTTTAAAAAAAAAATAACCCAAATTGAATAATATGTTTCAGTCTTTGAATTAAATTATTATTTTTATTTAAAACCTATCAAAATTAATCCACAAACATCTCATTGAAAAAAAAAAACTATAAAAACTATTGTTGAAAAATGACCATTAAAAATTCCAGTGGGAGGATGTGTACAGATTATACAAACTTGAATAAGACATGCCTAAAGAACTCATTCTTTTTCCAACATAGATGGTCTGGTTAATGGAGGGTCAGGGTGTAGACTCCTAAATTTCATGGATGCCTACTCAAACTACAATCAACTCAAAATGCATCCAAATGATGAATAAAAAACGATGTTCATCATAGATGAAGGTAACTTCTACTATAAAAAGTAATGTCATTTGGTTCAAAAAATACAAGGGCAACGTACCAGAGGTTGATGGACCAGATCTTCAAAATCCATATCGGTCGCCAGATGGAGGTTTATGTATATGATATAGTGGTTAAGTCAGACGTGGAGGATTGACATGCTGAGAGTCTCACTTCCATCTT
Organism: Mucuna pruriens; assembly: GCA_025330945.1. Taxonomy (NCBI): domain Eukaryota; kingdom Viridiplantae; phylum Streptophyta; class Magnoliopsida; order Fabales; family Fabaceae; genus Mucuna; species Mucuna pruriens. The sequence goes on along the minus strand of JAENHJ010000525.1, from coordinate 4,302,322 downwards.
TTCAATCCTAAGGGACCATTAGTTGAAGCTTAACCTCGACAAGTATTCCTTTGAGGTCAAGGTGGAAAAAGTTCCTAGGTTTCATGCTGACGAGGAAAGGCATAAAGGCCAACCCTAAAAAATGTGAAGTAGTCATTAAGGGAACCCCAAGAGCATTAAGAAGGTATAGTAGTTGGCAAGGCAGATCACGACTTTGGCCAGTTTTTTGTCCCAATCGACCGAGAAGGCAGCCCCCATTTTCCAATGTTTGAGAAAGGTAGATTAGTTCAAATGAACCGACGATTGTGAGACGGCTTTCCAAGAGTTGAAAATGATGTTAGCCTCTCCCCTAATTCTTGTAAAGCCGATTGAAGGTATCCCCATCCTAATCTATCTCTTTGTTTCCAATAATATTATAAGTACAACAATTTTTTAGGAAAACGAGATGAGTCAACGACCAATATACTTTGTTAGTAAGATGCTCCAAGGAGTAGAGACGAGATACCAAAAAATCGAGAAGACAACCTTAGCCCTCATAATAACAGCCAAGAGGTTGAGACCTTACTTCTAAAGTCATCTAGTGGTGGTCAAGATTGACCTACTCATCAAACAAATCTTGAGAAAACCGGATTTGACTGGAAGGATGGTCAGATGGGCAATTGAACTATCTGAATTCAACATCACCTTTGAAAAAAAGGGGCACATTAAAGCCCAGATGTTGGGAGATTTTGTAAATGAACTATCCCCTACTCAAAACAAGGGTCAAAGAGAAGAAAAGAGATGAAAGTGGGCACTCTCGGTGGACGGGGCATCAAACCAAAAAGGAAGTGGAGCAAGAATCATATTGGAAGGCCTAGGAGGAGTATTAATTGAGTAGTCCCTTTGTTTCAATTTCAAGGCAAGCAACAACTAAGTAGAATACAAGGCCGTCTTGGCCAGAATGAGACTAGCAGGGGAAGTGGGAGCTAAAGTTCTTGTTGGCAAGAGTGATTTTCAACTTGTGACCAGGTAGGTAAACGGTGATTACCAGGCGAAGGACACTCAAATTGACAGAGCCAAGAGTCAAGCAGCCACTTTTGAAAAGTTCACCTTGATCTACGTCCCGCATGAACAAAACAAAAGAGCAGATTTATTGTCAAAATTGGCAAGCACTCAAAAAGGAGGATTTAATAGGATGATCATCCAAGAAATCCTCAGTCGACCGATTATAGAAGCAACAGAGGTGCTATGCACCAACAAACAAAAATCATGGATGGACCCAGTTGTTGATTTCCTCTAAGATGATCAAGTATCGCAAGACCACCAAGAGACTAAGAAACTCATAAGAGAAGCATTGAAGTATGTGTTGATCACCAAACAACTTTATAGGTGTAGTTTCTCTTATCCCCTCTTGAAGTGTTTAGGTGAAGAGGAAGCCCAACACGCCATTAGGGAAATCCATGAAGGGGTTAGCAAAACTAATTGAAAAAGAGGGAAAATCAGCCACATAAAAATTACCTTTTGGGGAGGTTTGTTTGATATCAAAAAATTGCTCGGCAACAGTTAAACTAGTGAAAAATGTTAAGGTAAGCATCCTATAGTAAGAGAAGTAGTTATAAGTCTTGCAAACCATCTGCATGGGAGTGGTGAGGAGAGGGCCCTAATTGGTAAAAAAAACCTGCAACTCCTTGGGGTTTTCCTGCACTTGGAAGAAGTGTGGAGCACATATTAGAGGAAGGACCCTTGTAAGCAAGATCACATGGGTTGCTTACTACTAGCCAACCCTTAAGAGAGATTGTATGGTGTTTGAAAAAAATGTGACAAATGCCAACACCAAGGAGACCAATACAAGGCACCACTAGAATAGCTCCACTTATTTTCATCCCCCTGGTTGTTCCATATGTGGGGTGTTGATATCTTGGGACCTTTCCCATTCGGCCAAGTCAATTTCCTTCTAGTGTCCGTGGATTATTTTACCAAGTGGGTAGAGGCCGAACTGGTCGTAATAATCTTGACAAAAAGGGTAAGAAAGTTTTACTAAAGGAAAATCATATGTCACTTTAGACTTCTTGTTGTCATAGTAATAGATAACGACACTCAATTCGCATTGCGATCAATAGCCGAGTTTTGCTCCTAGTATGGAATAAAGCATTAATTCACGTTAGTTGAGCACCCGCAGACTAACGACCAAGCCAATTTAGTCAACAAGGTCATTCTTAGAGGGTTGCGAAGGAGACTGGAAGAAGCTAAGGGGAGGTGGGTTGAAGAACTACCCCAAGTACTATGGTCATATCATACCACACCCTATTCAACAACACAAGAAACCTCATTCTAGCTGAAATTTGAAATAGAGACTATGATCTCGATTGAGATTAAAGAACCATCACTGAGAATTACCTTCTTCCAATCGACCAATATTTAATATGAATTTTAATTATAATATAATTTATATATTAAAAAATATTTATATATTCAAAATATTTATATATTATAAATTTAAGTTATATAAAATAAATATTTATTTCGTATGAAACACATTTTAAAATACTAGTATATATATAAATTAGAATTATTATCTTAAATGTGTGTATTTTTAAGAAATATTAACATTAAAATTTTTATTCGCTAAAGATATTTTAAAGAATTTTTCTCCATTTCTTATATTTTAATTAAATTCTTATACTTATTTATTTTAAATCTATCTTGTGTTGAAAAGATTTGTAGTGAGACGCGAGAGAATAAAGGGAATGACAATAGTACGTATGGAAAAGGAGTAAGGAGAAGTAAAGATTTGTTTCAAAAAAGTAGAAGTCCAAAAATATCAATAATGATGGATAAGAATTTGAGAAACGCTCACATTCACTTATGGAAAAAGAAAGGTCAATATTAACAATTAAAAGAAATAAAGAAATAAAAAATGTAAAATATGTATTCATAAAATGAAGATATCCATATATAATTTTTTTTTTATGAAATTGGATCTGTAAGGGAGTGATCTGTGTGTACAAATGTAATATAATATATTTTTAATTAGGTTGACCTAACATGGTAACCTATATATATATATATGTTTAGTTAGCTGACTTGTATTGTAAAAGAAAGATTGGCTCTACTCTCTTAATTGCAAAGATTAGCAACGAAAGTCATAACAATATACATACAAATAAAAAATGCTAAAAGTCGACCCCAAAATTAGGAGGTGGATAGATAAGAGAGAAATAGAGAATGAGAAAAAGAAAGATAAAGTGAACTATATATGTGATAAAGAAAATTAAAAAAAAGTAAATATTCAAATAAAATAAACTTAATTATATTTTTAGTCTTTTTAGTTTTGTGTATGAATAAATTTATTTTAGTTTATACATTTATAAATAAATTATTTTAATTCTCATAACTTTAATTGTTTAAATTTGATTCTTATATTTAAAAATAAATAACTTTAGTTTATATATTATATAATTTAATTTATAAAAATAATAATTAATGTTACATTAAATACTTATATATTATAAATTGTCTAATTCAAAAAATAGTCAACAATAGAACTATAATTAAATAATAAGATAAGTTGAGACTAAAATTGTCCATTTTTAAACGTGTGAAACAAAATCGAACAATTAAAATTACGATAATTAAAATTATTTATTTATTAAATGTGTAAACCAAAATCAAGTAATTAAAACTATAAAAATGAAAATTGTTTGTACACTATACTATAAAGACCAAAAATATAATTAAACTAATAAAATATATAAATAGAAGATCATCATCTTACAAGTTGATTTTATAGATAATAAAAATACAAGTAAATTACATTATTTTTCCTTGAGAGATACATATTTTACTATATGACATTCTACTTATTTTAAAAAATTTCGTTAAAGTTTCGTTAGCTTTTGTTAATTTTTTTTATTACCAAAACATCTCTTACACTACCACCCTTCAAATATGTAAAATATTACATGTCATTCCTTCTTATATTAAAATACATTTTTTTCTTCCCTTGATAAATATAAATATATTCACTTTACTATATAATATATTTTAAAATTTTATTTTTTTATAAAAATATTTATAATTTATTTTAAATATTTTATTCAAGTGTATATATTTTGTTATATATGTCTATAACTATCTATCTCTTAATTTACTTATTTAATTATTATTTTAAAAATTTATTATGAACTATGTTAAATTTATTTTTAATTATTTTTATTTTCACAACACATATTTTGAAATAATTTATATATAAGTAAATTAAAATTAAACACAAGTATTAAAATAGTTTTTAATTGATGTCATAAATATAATATTTTTAAAAATATTTAAATAAAATGATATTTTCTTATATAGTATTTAATAGTATATTTATTACATTTAACATATAGTTAATTTAAATAATATTATTAAATAATATATTTATTAAATATAATATATTATTGAATTTAATAAATTTAATTTTAATATATGTATTTTAAACATCAAATATTTTCAGTGAATTTATTTATATTAAAAATATATTATTAAATAAAAATGTCATCATTAAAAAATTTAATACTTATTATATGTATAATTAATTTTTTATTATTTCATTATTTTTTATAAAATTAGTTTAAAAAAATATTTTTTTAAACAAAAAACCAAATATACTATACACATATAATTTATCTCAATTTTTGTTTTTAATTATCATTTTTATTAAAAAAATTAATTAATTTAATTTTAATTATATATTTTTAAAAAAATATCAATGAGGCTTAAATTAAAAATATTTTAATATATATTTTAAAATTTTATAATAAATATTTTTCAACAATATTAAGTTAAATAGATTAAATTATATATTTTAAATATATGATACTGCTATCTTTCTACCGAAAAAATTGTAATTCATTCTATATTTTTATAGAAGAAAAAAGAAAATATAATATTCATGTCTTACCTGGAAAAGAATGTAATATAATTTAATAATATTAAGTTATTGTATATTTGAATATAAGAATGGAGAAAATCTTAATATAGAGAAGTATAATTTACAATATTGTATAAATATATAATATAATTCAAATAAACAATATGCATTATACTTCGTTTAAATGGATAAAACTTAGCTTGTATACCCCAGCCAACCTTGGGGATGTGACAATCTTTTCTTGATTCAAATATCTACAAAGATGCTTTTGCTTCTTTTTGTCTTATTTATCACTCAACATTCCTCTCATGTCAGTAAAATTGCTATCCATTTTCGGGACCTCTCAATATCTGACTAAAAGCCGATTCCATAACCTCATCATAGAGACGTGGGGTGAATTATAAACATATTCTTAATCTCTTCACGTTTTAAATTTTGAATTTTTTTAATACTTCTCTTATAATTATTTAGGGTCCATATGTGTATGAAACTCTTTTTTGACTCAGTATCTTCATACACCAGGAAAAAAACCAAATCTTTCTAGTGTACTGCAGTTATTAAATTTTACCGTGTTTGGTTCCGCGATGAAACAATCCAACGCCCATATTTTACGTGGATTATAGTGTTTTCCTTTTCACTATAGGTGTGTTTGATAAAGATAATTTATAAGTTAACTGAAAAGATAAAACTTATCAACTATAAACTATGAAATGAAATGTTGAAATTTTAGATTAGGTGGTTGAATTTAAAGCATTGAGTAAGATTAACTAATAAATGTAAAATGATATAAAAAGTATTTAATTATTTGATTTTTAAATTAATAAAAAAATAGTTTAAAAATTAACAAAATTAATAAATAAAAAATTAGTAATTTATAAATTAATTTATTTTTATAAGATATTTCGCACATAAAATAACTTATAAAATAAATTAAAACTATTAAAACCCTATATCCCCTAACGCGACGCCCCTCAAGATGGACAAAACAATGTCTATCCTTAGGCATGTTGTCTGTCCTTTGTCTTCTGTTGCATTGTCAAGTTGTTTTCCCCGTGGTAATAAATGAGGGGAGTACAAATGTTATGGACACCCAATTAGTTGGTTATGCTTGAGCCAAATGCCACACCTTGTCCCTTTTCTTAGACTGGTTCACAACCCTTTAGGCATCGAGTGAAGCAAATGAGCTTTTATAACTGTCCTTCATCCCTTGTTGGAGTCGACTACGTGGTCTCCCGGTTCCGCAGCCTAGGCCAGATGCCTTGCTCAGTCACTTCTCCTAGATCAGTTCACAACCCTTCAAGCATTGAGTGAAGAGAAGGATACTTTTGTAGTTGTCCCTTATCCCTTGTTGGAGTCGGCTGCCTGGTCTCTCGGTTCCTCAGTTTGGGTTGGATGCCTTGCTTGGTCCCTTCTCCTAGATCGGTCCACAACCCTTCAAACACCGAGTGAAGTGAAGTATGCTTTTATAGTTGAGTTGGTTGATGGCACGTATTACTTCAGCTACAGACCTATGTAGGAGGCGGACATGACCATTTTAATGCAAGAGACACCTAAGGACTAACTCCCGTAATGATATCGGGGTCGCGCCTTTTGATGTATTGCAGGTATGGGGAAGTTACACATGGTGAATAGTTAATGGTAGTAAATGCATTACCTATATTACAACTCATTAATATCATCATTGGATTGCTCTAAAAAGAGGTCGTTACCTCTTGATGCTTGGTTAGGTTAATCACAACCCTTTGATATTTTCCCCTTTTTTCGAATTTCACATAGTGGGTTTTAATCAACCAACCCTTCTTCTAGTGCCAAATACTTTGTTGTCATCTTGTCATTACCCTTCATCCTCGACTTTGTTGCGCTCGAGTCTGTGCCTAATATTTCATACTCTTTACGCTTGATTTTTCTCTCGACTTGTTCATCAGTCTCCATGGCTAATACATTGAAAGGTGAGTTTTCATCCCCTGCGGCTCCTTTGTTCTTTATTTTCACTTTTGGTTTTTCTTTTGGTGGGCTTTGTTATTCGAATCCCTTGTAAGAGTGGTGAGGTTTCTCTTTTGACCCCATCCCCCGTCTTTGTCATAGGAAATGTCCCTATGCCTATCTCTTGCGCGTCCTTGGTAAAGGATGCTATAATTGTTTCTAATTCCTTAACAGGGGAAATTAGTCCTTCGAGTGTGTTTGCGCAGAACGGTCCTCTTCGTGTTTGATATCAGGAAGAGGAAGATGCTGAAATTTGTTTGAGGGACCTGGGAGAGACTTGGATGATCCTTTTCCCTACTCTTGGGGTAGACAGTAAGGTTTTAGAGGTTTTCTCTGTCTACACAAAGGCTTCTCTTCTCGAGGCGCTAGTACATCATGTTCGATTACCCGGTCCTTGGTCGATTTGATTACTTCTATGTCGACCTGATGAATGCATTTGCTTAGGCGTAGACGGGAGGAGCCGTATACCTATTTATATGATACCCTAGGTGTGAAGCTGGGCATAAAAGTGTCATTCACAATTTTTGAATGCTTTGTTCTCCGTGCTCTTAACGTGGTTCCTATATAGCTTCATCTTAATAGTTGGGTCTTCATTCAAGCCTTTGAGATTTTATGTCATGAAAGGTTAGTCTTCCTCTCTGAACATATTCTTCTAGTTTTTTTAGCATTCGAGGGACCGAGAAAGCGGGTTGGTTATCCTTGCATGGTCGGTCACAACGCCCCATGCTAAAACCCTTCCGAGAAAGTTACAAGTTTTTTAAAGTTCATTTTTTTTGGATCTATTGCTACGGGGACGATCAAAACTTTCTCCTCAATTGAAAGGGTGGACCACTTTTTCCCCTCTTTTGGACCAAGACCCTAACTGCCTCTATCTGTGTGGAGAGGTTGTGTTTGGAGCCATGGGAAGAGCAATTTCTCATTGAACTCCTTAATTGTCTTATGTCATCTTGTGGTGATCTCTTGAAAATGGGTGATACTTCCTTTTGTAATTTTCGTTTCTTTTGCATATCCCCATTCTTGATTATCTAATGTATTTTCATGTCTGTTCTACAGGTGTGGATGTTGCTGTTCGCAAGATCTTACAAAAACAAAAACAAGCTAGTTCTGGTGCTGGGCTTGCCTCAGTGCGGGTGTTAACGTAAAGATGACCCGACCTGTGCAAGAGGTGACCTCTTTGGCTGCCCCTTAAGAGGTCGTCTCCACTCTCCCTGCTACGGGTGGAGAGCAAAGGTTAAATCCTTCTTATCCTATAGGTGAAGGGACCTCGATTGGAGATCGTGTGTGTGTGTCTAAGAAGAGGCAAAGGATCGAACCGGTAGCGTCTTCTACTAAAGGCTCTTTGCCTATAAATTGGAAAGCTCTCTTAGACGGACCTCCTAACTCCATGTCGATCTGGAATAAAAAATTTCCCTCTCGAACTTTATTGACCATAACCTTTCTTCTCCTTCAGATGCCAAGAAGGTTAAGGCTTTGGTGGTTGGTAGAGTGTTTAAGGTTATTGAGGCCTACTCTAGTTACTCCATAGTGCTAGCCCGGATCGCCCAACTTGAGCTTAATGATTTCCTTGTTTAGAAGAAAAGGTTGATCAAGAATAGGAGGAAGGCTTATGATGAAATCCAATGGTTGGAGGAAGCTTTGAAGAAGAAAGGAACCAAGTTGGCTGGGGTTGTTGATGATGTCACCAAGTATCTTTCGTTGAAGGAGCGGCTTGAGGAAAAAGAGCACTTGCTTAGGTATCCTGTCTGAAGGATCAAAATTCTGATTTAGAAGTTGAGTTGACTAAGTAAAGGGGGGTGGTTGTTGCCAAAGATCAATCTTTGTTTGAGAAGCTCAAGTAGTTGGGCTAGAAGGACAAAATGGTTATCGGGAGGGACGACGTAATTGTAGAAAAAGACAAGGTAATCACGACAAAGGACATATCTCTCTTGGATCAGTTCAAGGTTGGCTTCAATTGTGTCATCCAACAAGTCGGCATCATATATCTCGATGTGGATCTTATTGCGATGGATATGTATAAAGATGCAGTTGATGGGTGATTGATGGATCATGATTCCTTTGTTCCTTGATCGTTTGCATTTTTGTTCTTTTCTCGACTTTTTCTCCAGTGTTTTCAACATTTTTGTTTTAGCGTCTATAACGCTCTTTGTACTGGCTTGACTTTGCCTTTTTGGCTTAATTATATGCTTTTTTGCCTACTTGTTCCCTTTGCATTTTTCTTTTACGATTCCCCCTTCATGATTTTCCTTTGGTGTTTTACCTTCGGTGTTTTACTCATGTAGCTGTGGGTCGATTGCGTGTCTTTGATGTCGCGGACAGTTGTTGGCCGATTGCCACTCGCGGGTCTTTAGTACCTTAGATAGCCATTAATCGACTGCTACTTACGGGTATTTAATGTCATCATCTATGGAATTCGCATCAAGAAAATCGTGCCTAGAGATAGTGGCATGATTAGGGACTCCTATAATCACTTCGGGTTGAGGGCAAGGAGCGACAACGATGCCATCTCTATATTTGGAGCCTCTAATATTTGGATAGATCATGTTTCCCTTTCTGACTTCGTTTACAGTCTTATCGATATCATCATGGACTTTACTGCTATCACCATCTCAAATTGGCACATGACTAAACATAACGATGTGATGCTATTTGGGGGCAAATAACAACACCGAGCAATAATAAGCTAAGATCCAAAGTTACTCATCTTTAATTGGTATAGAATTGTCAAGGTCTTCAAGGAAGTTATTATCTAATAAGTTCCAAAACCTTGAACCACCTTACTATTAAAAAAATGTCAAAACTTAGAGCCAAGAAATAAAAACGAGATCACGTCATGGAAGGGATAATGGTGACCAAAGTTGCAATGTTTCTTATGGAAGGGATAATTTCGACCAAAGGACAAAAAACAACCGAGGCTTACAACGCAAAATAACAAAATAAAAGCATGAGTCATAGAGAACGTAATGGTTGGTAATGCGACCAAGGTTGCTTTCATTCTCTTGGTCACTTTGCCTGTTATCATTCCATGACTCAAGACTGACATTGATGAGTTCGATAATTTTCTAAAAGCCTAAGCCAATACAAAATTGCTCTCGATGCCTATATCCCAACCCTTGAAGATGTCATTAATGAACTCAATCTCCATGTTCATTCGACATAGAAAAACAACATAACTACAAGGAGGAAGGGATGGTAGGGCTCACTGTTGTGTCTAATTCTGGTGACATGACGTATGGATTCAACTGTAATGGCATGTTCAGGGGTTGCACCACCAGGATGGATTCATGGAGGTCAGAATCTAGGACTAGTAAATGAATTCTACATTTCCCTTCATTTTCTTTTCACTACTTGCTTTGCTTCGTTGCAACCCTTTTCTTTTCGTCCAAGTTCAAATTTGGAAGTTCCTTAGGTCCTAAGATAACAACTTTATCTTTTGCCGTAATCATCAATAGTTAGAAATGATAGAGAATACTATGACTAGTCTTGCGCCAACATGTGAGTCTCTTCATAAAGTAGCAGTTCACTAGAGTAAGGTAATAAAAATAGAGCTTTCAAGATCTGAAACTTTAACATCAAATTGAAAGTAAAAGAAATTTTGTATTAACTTAATTAAATAATATAATTTTTAATATCTCCTTTATAGGATAAAAACTAGTTAAAGATAATATAAATAATAAAAAAATAAATATAATTATTACAGATAAATTATAATATTTACGATCTCCTAATAAAATATTTAGATATTTATAACCTCTTAATCTGGTGAGATATTTAAATATTTGTAGCTTCTTAATAAATTACTAATAATATATTATCAGAACAATAATAATAATAATAATAATAATAATAATAATAATATTATTATTATTATTATTATTATTATTATTATTATTATTATTATTATAAATTGAGGAGACGTAAACGTATTTAATGATATTTTGTGTAACATATAATAAAAAATTAAATATTTATTTTTTTGAATTGTTAAACTGAATTTTACATTAAGTAAATGATTAAAATTTAATATCACTGAGTAGGATTACCTTAATGACACTGTATATTATTACATCTAAACTGATTCGTTGAACAGGATTACCTTGAGTCACGAAGTATATATATAAAGTTCTAGCTCAATACTATTAATTACCATTCGGATTAGTCGATCCATATATCGGTATATGTTATGATAATTAATTGTATATATGGAATACATAATATAATATATTCATATCAATGAATGTATATTTTATTTTTAAGTAATTAAAGCGTGAGAAATTAAGGATATAAATAATATTTAATAGTAAGTTGATATATAATTAATTTTTATAGCAATTGACATATTATATTAAATGAATATAATAACAAATTTTATTCATTGAATACATTTAAAATAATAATATTGTCAAATCATAACAATTTATTTATTAGGTTTATGTAACGCGCCAACGACGTTTCAATCTATGATGAATGATGTTTTCCAGCCTTTGCTATGTAAAATGGTGATAGTCTTTTTCCAAGATATTCTTGTTTAAGGTCAGGACTTTAGGAACATTGTTTCTGCTTAAACTACAGTTGTATTTTAGAGACTAACTGTTTAATTATTTAATAGTTTAGATTAATTTTTATCATACGGAACCCTCGCCCTCCACCCACCATGTCCACCGCCAAATCGCGCAACTTCCGCCGCCGCGGCGGCGACACGGAAGCCAATGACGATGACAGCTCCGGCGCCACCATCCTCCCTTCCAAGCCCGCTTCCTCCGCCAAGCCCAAGAAGCCCCAAGCCCCGAAACTCCTCAGCTTCGCCGACGACGAAGAAAACGAAAGCCCGCGTCCACGCTCCGCAAAACCCCAACGTTCCGCCACCGCCAAACCCTCCTCCTCTCACAAAATCACCACTCTCAAAGACCGAGTTGCGCATTCCTCTTCCACTTCGGTCCCTTCCAACGTCCAACCCCAAGCCGGAACCTACACCAAAGAAGCGCTCCGCGAGCTCCAGAAGAACACCCGAACCTTGGTCACTAGCAGCTCCTCTCGTCCCGATCCTAAACCCCCCTCCGAACCTGTCATCGTCCTGAAGGGCCTCGTCAAACCCTTAGCTTCGGAGCCCCAGGGTCGGGAATCGGACTCCGAAGGGGAACATAAAGAAGTTGAAGCCAAATTGGCTAGTGTAGGCATTCAGAACGGGAAGGACTCGTCCTTCCCCGATCAAGAAACCATCAAGGCTATTCGGGCTAAGCGGGAGCGTCTCCGGCAGGCGCGTCCTGCTGCAGCTGATTATATCTCGTTGGATGGTGGGAGCAATCACGGCGCTGCTGAAGGGCTGAGTGATGAGGAGCCAGAGTTTCGGGGACGAATTGCAATGTTTGGGGAGAAGGTGGATGGTGGGAAGAAGGGGGTTTTTGAGGAGGTGGATGAGAGGAGAGTGGATGTGAGGTTCAAGGATGAGGAGGAGGACGATGATGATGAGGAGGAGAAGATGTGGGAAGAGGAGCAGTTTAGGAAAGGATTGGGGAAGAGAATGGATGAAGGATCTGGTAGGGTTGATGTTCCTGTTGTGCAAGGTGCTCAACAGCACAAGTTTGTTGTTCCCTCTGCAGCAACTGTGTATGGTGCTGTTCCAAGTGTAGCAGCAGGAGCGAGTCCCAGCATTGGAGGAGCAATTGAATCGATGCCGGCTTTGGATGTCATGCCTATGTCTCAACAAGCTGAGATTGCTAGAAAAGCTTTGGTTGAGAATGTGAGGAAGCTGAAGGTATGGACCATTTTTATTGTCTAAGTCAGGCTCGGTTGTTACCTGTCAAATTTGTCATCTTGCTTATAGTTAGGCCATAAGCCCAAGTTCTAACATGATATTAGAAGTTTATGCTCTAAATGTGTATTCCTAGGCATTAAGGGGTGTTGTTATTGGGCTACCTGTATTTGTTCACATTTTAGATGTCTAGGTCTGGGTGTGAGGGAGTTATGACTAATGTGATCCTTATTCAATTCAATCAATACACAATTTCTTTTACTTTCAATTCTATGTATGAAGGACAGTGTATCCAATTAAAATTTTGTTTATATTCACATGTTTAAATTGTTAAAAACAACAAAAAAACATTTTAATCCTTGAAACTAGTAAATTGTTTAATTTGATAAATGTCTAGAATGATACCAGTATGGGTGCCATGGTTGCCTTGAATATTGCTCTGGCATGAAATGTATTCAAATTTATCTTTTAGTGGATTGATATGTTTTCTTAATTTCTCGTCATTTTTTTATTAAAAATTTCATAACAGGAATCTCATGGAAGAACTATGTCATCGTTGAGTAAAACTGATGAAAATTTGTCTGCTTCCCTTTTGAACATTACTGCACTTGAAAGCTCTTTAGTGGTAGCTGATGAGAAGTACAGGTTTATGCAAAAGCTCCGAAATTATGTGACAAATATATGTGACTTTCTACAGGTAATTGTAATTCTTGTATTCTTCTGTCTTCCTAGTTCCTTATCCTTCATAATTAAAAGGTGGGATTGGATTCCACTATAGTATTTCTTTTAAGTTCTCCTTTTTCCTCTTCATATCATTAGTTTTGCTTCTTTTTCTTCTTTCCTACATCTTTCTGTTTTTACAAATGTGATAATGAGGTGCCTATACTGCTTTATCGTGGTGGGAAGGTTTTATGGAGATATGCCACCTATAATGTTTTATGGTGTATTTGGCTAGAGTGAAATATTCGTAGTTTGAAGAAATTTTCATAGTCCTTTGATCTGTTATGGGATAGAATTGGTCCTCTCTTTGTTGCATAGTTCATAGTTGCTTTAAGGGAGTGTACCTAATAGATATGCAGGAGACAGAAGAGCTTTAACACAATGATGAGCTTATTTTTCTTTCTTTTGTTTGAGGAGGATATCTTGATTCTTGACATATTAAGTACTGAAAGCCTGTAAAAAGATAGTGAGGAAGACATCTATGAAACATATTTTAATGGATGGGGCACCTAAAGGAATCAACTGGGAAGATACACTAGTAGTTTTCTGATGTGGTTATTTGAAGGGGGGAATCTTCAGGCCGAAGTGATTGCTGTTGTCCATATTTTTTGGTGACTGTGTTGTTCAAAATGTTAATGACATGCGGGACAAATTAATTCTTGTACAGCTCAAGGCATGAGGATAACAAAACAACATTCTTGGCCATGTGGATGGAATGGAAGATGAATCTTCATTGTCTTCATATGAGATATATTCCTTGGTGGACCAGTTAACCATAAAATGGTTTATCTTAGTAGAGTACACAGATGTCATAATCATAACCTGCTTGTAGAAAATGTGCTTTTACATGTTTGAAAGGCTGGAGCAATCCTAATCCCAACTGTATGCTGAAAAATAATTTTTTTTACCTAAAATGAAAGACATTCATAATTATGATCAAAAGTCAGAATTGGAACTAAACACACGTCAATAACAACAAATGTCAAGGAATCAAATAAGTTCAACTGTTCGAGCCTCTAAGACTTAAAGCAACTAAATACTCAAGTTGAAATAAAAGAATTTTCTTAATAGTTACTACAATGGGGTTTCTGATCAGATTAAATGGTGAAGGATGTGAAATCAAGAGCGATTTTCACTCATGGGCATAATAGTGGCTGGGATGGGTGCCATTTCATTCGAAAGTGGCCATGATTTGTGCTACTACATCTGTGACACAAAACTGCTCTGCAGCAGGCCACTCAGAACTAGCAGGGGGCCAAAATGTGATAAAACTATAGCGTCACTATCATGTGGGGTTGCCTGCTATGCTATAAACCACTTGGAAAACATGATGGTGATACTTCTAATAATTGAAGAATATGTATTTCTTTATTGCTGGATATTTAAAAGTTGACACTTAATTATCTGCTTGTCATTTGCAAATCCTTTTATGCATGGTATCATTTATTGAGGTTGTAACTAAAGTTATCCCATGACTTTTACTTCAGCATAAAGCATTTTATATTGAGGAACTTGAAGAGCAGATGAAGAAACTTCATGAAGATCGTGCATCAGCCATTTTTGAAAGAAGAACCACTAACAATGATGACGAAATGATTGAGGTAGAAGCAGCTGTGAAAGCTGCAATGTCTGTTTTAAACAAGAAAGGTAACAATATGGAAGCTGCCAAATGTGCTGCTCAGGAAGCATTTGCTTCTGTAAGAAAACAAAGAGATCTGCCAGTGAAGTTAGATGAATTTGGTAGAGATTTAAATCTTGAGAAACGGATGCAAATGAAAGTGAGGGTTGAGGCTCACCAACGCAAGCAGTCACAAGCATTTGATTCTAATAAGCTGGCATCCATGGAATTGGATGATCATAAAATAGAAGGTGAATCAAGCACTGATGAGAGTGATAGTGAGAGCCAAGCATATGAGTCGCAACGTGATTTGGTGCTGCAGGCTGCTGATGAGATTTTGAGTGATGCTTCCGAGGAATATGGTCAATTATCCTTGGTGAAAAGAAGAATGGAAGAATGGAAAAGAGAGTATTCATCAAGCTATAAAGATGCTTATATGTCATTGAGTCTTCCACTGGTCTTCTCTCCATATGTAAGATTGGAACTCCTGAGGTGGGACCCACTTCACAAGGGTATAGATTTTCAAGAGATGAAATGGTATTGAACTATTCCCCTATGTGTGTGTGTGGGGGGGTCACATGGTTGTTTTTGCACTCCCTAGCTTAATATAGATGCACATTACGCGAGTGTCATTTACCTTTCATCAATTTGTTTTATGTATTGAGTATTTTCTTTCTCTCGTTTAATATTCAGGTATAAATTATTGTTCACTTATGGTTTGCCTGAAGATGGAAAAGATTTTGTTCATGATGATGGAGATGCTGACCTTGAACTTGTCCCAAACTTGGTGGAAAAGGTTGCACTTCCTATTCTGCACTATGAAATTTCCCATTGCTGGGACATGCTTAGTCAACAGGAAACAGTGAATGCTATTGGTGCTACAAAATTGATTGTGCAACATGTGTCTCATGAAAGTGAAGCTCTTGCTGATCTGCTAGTTTCCATTCGAACACGTCTGGCTGATGCTGTTGCTAATCTTACAGTATGCTCTCAAAATCGTCATTTACATTCACTAGTTTTCATGTATCTTATTTTATTTATCTTCAAAAAGTTAGAAAACTCTGCACATAAGGTATCTGCTTTGTTCATTTTCTGTTGATCTGCATGGTGATTCTCTTTGCTATATTTGGATTCTATTGTAGGTACTTGGAATTATTAAGCATTTGTAGATTTATTTCTCATCTTGTCTACATTGTAGGTCCCAACATGGAGCCTTCTAGTACTAGCTGCTGTTCCAGATGCTGCACGAGTTGCAGCATATCGGTTTGGTGTATCTGTTCGATTGTTGAGAAATATTTGCTTGTGGAAGGATGTATTTTCAATGCCAGTCTTAGAGAAGCTTGCTCTAGATGAGCTTTTGTTCGGAAAAATTCTACCTCACCTGAGAATCATATCAGAAAATATTCAAGATGCAATAACAAGAACAGAACGTATTGTTGCTTCCCTATCTGGGGTCTGGGCTGGCCCAAGTGTCATTGGAGACAGAAAGTATGTTGATGATACTTTGTTAAATTGTTGGGACATAGTTGATTACATTTGTTTCTTTTGAAAAGACATTTTGCACATTCTTTAGACTCATTTGAATCATATTATTACTGTCAGTTTGTGTACTATCTCTAGAGGCAAATTGGGTATTGTACAGGCAATTGGGGTACTGATTTAAGTGTGTACCTACAGTGGGGCTAATGTGATTGGTGGGAATTTGAATAGACAATGTAGGTTTAAGATGTGTTAACCACAATGAAGTTGCTCTTAGTGGTTATGAAGTCATTTAGCTCTGGTCTGATGTCATTTATTATATCTTATCTTATTATATGCAGAATGTGAACATTACCTTTATTATTTTATTATGTATTTTGGTCAGCAGTCTAATACTTCCCTGTCTTTTTTCACATTGTAGCCGCAAATTGCAGCCTCTGCTGACTTATGTGCTGTCACTTGGAAGGATTCTGGAGAGAAGAAATGTACCAGAGAGTGACACAAATCATCTAGCTCGTCGATTAAAGAAAATACTTGTTGACCTCAATGAATATGATCATGCTAGGACCATGGCTAGAACTTTCCATCTCAAGGAGGCATTGTGAGCTCACTGGGAAGTGGTAATTCATGTTTCATTATTCTCTTAGTTTGTCGTTGAATCCGGCCCTAAGGTTAACCCTTCTCAGGTGCAATTTTATGTAAATGAACACAAACTATGCTTGTGATTAGTTGAGTCTTGAAGTTGAAACATAATTGTTGTTTATTCATGTGAATGAACACGTAGAGGCATGCCTTTTGGGGATCCTATGAAAAGGAAAAATTTTAAATGGTGAATTGTTTTTTTAGTTTGTTATTAGGGAGGAGTATTACATATGGTAGTGTACCAGTGAAATTATTGGAGGCTAAATCAACAATCTGAAGCATCTCCCAATGACCAATGCTATGTTCACATCCGAAGAGTGGAAATATTGCTTAAGAAGCATGGAAATCTATCACTCAATAGATTACTTCCCATGTTTAGAACTTCAAGGTTCTGACAATTGACCAAAGATTTTGGAATGGTACCCTCCAAGAGATTTCCATTGAGATTAAGGAATCTTAAGTCGCATGAACTTGAAACTGTATCAGAAATGGAACCTGTTAGTTTGTTTCCAACTAGATCCAATACTCTGAGAATATTGCTCCTTGAGGTCAAACACTCGGGAATGGAAACGTTGAAGTTATTGTGGGAAAGATCATGCATCCTAAGATGAGAACAGTTACAAAAGGATTCAGGAATTTCTCCATGAAAGCTATTGTTTGAAAGGGACAGGACATTTGTGAAATTAAGGTATTCTTTGATGTCAGGTTGGATAATGCTGAATCTATTACTTGAGAAGTCCAGATGGATACCACCTTTTGTGCAAATAGGAATAGACCCACTAAGTTGGTTGGAGTGAAGGTCAACCATGAACATATTAGAACTAATATTTCCCAAGGGTCCTCTCAAGCTTGTCAGAAAATTGTTGGAAAGATTCAGATAAACCATATCACTAAATCTCCAAATCCAATTTGGTATCATTCCTTGAATTTGGTTGTTTGACAAGTCTAGAGAAACTAGTCGGGATTGGTTTTTCAAGAAAGATGGAAATTTCTTTAACTTGCAATCAGCCAAAAGCAGATTTGTCATATTAGGAAATGCTGAAAGGCCATGATTTCCACTAGAAGTGATATCAACTGACAAGTTGTTGTGGGAAAGGCCTAACGTCTGTAGATACTGCAGTCTGTGAAACAACTCTAGCCTTGTAGTGCCATTGAATTGATTTGAAGAAAAAAGGAGGTAACCAAGACTTTTTAGATGAATGAAGGACAGTGGAATAGGCCCTTGCAATTTGTTGTTGTTCAAATCAATAGTCTGTAAATTGGACAAAGACACATTTGGGAATTCATCCAACATACCATCGAATCCATTGTGAGAAAGAATAAGCTCCTGTAGTGATGGAAGTGTGAAGAGAGTTGAGGGAACTTTTCCACTAAAGGAGTTATCACCTAAATTGATGCTAATGAGGTTTAAAAGTTTGTTCCAATGAGTGGATGTGATTGGTCCTGTGAGAGTATTTCGGAAAAGGGATAGATATTTGAGATCATTGGACATGTTGAGAGATGGGAGAGGGCCAGAGAAGTTATTGAATGACAAGTCCAGGTGAACAAGTTGGGTGAGTCTCGACAATGAAACAGGAAGTGTTCCATTAAATTGACAGTTAGATAAATCTACTATAGCCAACTGCTTCAAATTTGAAATAGTACCTGGCAACTTATCAAAGAAATTTGTATTGCTAAGATTGAAGGTTTGAAGATATCTTTCTTGTGAGAAGTTTGGCAAGGAGCCATGAAGATCCTGATTATATGACACCATAGTGGTTAATAGCGGTTAGAGCGACCGCTATAGCGGTGAAGTAGAGCGTGACAGAACCTACATAACGGTGCAGTTCAATGTTGTAGCTGTGATAGCTGCGGAGCGAAGCAGCTGTTGTAGCGAGAAATCGTGGCGGAGTGGGTCGTTACTGTCCACATGATGGGGAAAAGTCGAAAATGCCCTATTTAAAACGTTAGTGAGAGCATTTTTTACTTTTTCATGTTTTAGGTTTTAGTTTAAATAATTTTTTTAGTTTGTTTTCCCTCTTCCTTCTCTGTTCTTCTTTTTAGCCTACGTTCTCACTGTTGCGACTTAACTTCTTTAGCAACGCACATTTGTTCTCCGACGACGCGTCTTCTCTGGCTAGTCCTTGTTTGTTCTCCGGCGGCGTGTCTTCTCACGAAGTAATTTTTTTCTGTTACTACCTATACAAATACCTCTTTTCCTTTCTTTCTAGCAACTCATGTTCTCTTTCTGTTTTTCTGTTTCTGTTTTTTTTTTTTTTTCTGGCCAATAGAAGGAAAGAACCTTCTATTGTTCAATTCAATCATGGCATCTAGTTCCCTACCAAGCAACGATCAACAGAAAAAAAAACTACCGTTTCTGCTGCTGTTGGTGGCAGTGGTGCACCTATACAATCAATGAGATCTTCAAATGCAATGTTCAAGCCTACCGGTTAAAACATTGACATTGCATGGAAGTGGAACAGTTTCAAGGACAAAAATAATAAGCCTTTTATGAATTTTTATTATTAATGATATTTGTTAGTTTATGAATTTTGAGTAATATTTATGTTTTTGAGTTTATATATATATATATATATATATATATTAGAACAGTGGCGATCCCGCTTTCCCAGTTTGGGGGTCGACCACTCTGCTCCACTATCTAGGATTAAATACTATGTATGACACATCAAGGAGTTTTAACTTTTGCATTTGGGAGATACCCTTTGGAAAAACACCAGTCAATGCACAATTGCTAAGCTGCAGGGTGGTCAAATTTGAGAGATTTGCCAAGGATTCCAGTATCGGACTTGACATATTATTCAAATTCAATTGAATCATCGAGATAGACTTAAGCTTTGAAAGCGAAGAATCAATTGGCCCTTAGAGGTTGCAGGATGACATGCTCAAAATTTGAAGCTTTTGCAATGAAGATAATGCATGAGACCACTCCTATCCAGTGGCAGATACCATCACACCATCCAGATAGAGTTCTATGATTTCTGTGAGATTCTTCATGAGCATGCCAATGTTTGGCTTCTCAAGTTTTAGACCATGCTGTAAAGTAAATGATGTAGATAAGTCAAGAGTAGCCAGATTTGTTAGAAGAGCAACCTCAATTGGAACTTGCCCCACAAAGCCAGCATTTGACAAGTTCAAGTACCTCAAATTCTTCAGCAAGCCAAATTTGGAAGGAATCAAAGAACCAAAGTCATTGTGAGCCAAATTCAAATTCTGAAGATACTGTATGTTGAAGAGACTAGAAGTTAGCCCCCCAGTTATGAATTCTTGGCTCAAGTCAAGACCAATGACACGCCCACGCCCCTCATTGCATGTTACTCCATTCCACTGACAGCAATTATATAGTTTCTAATAAACTTCGACAAATAATTAAAAACAGAGTTAACAAGACAACATAATTATCCCCCACTTATTTTTTTACTAGATCATCTAAGTCTGACACTAACGCGGAAGTTCCTTCCTTGCGTGATTACTTATCATCATCAATGTTTGAAATTATACACGGAGACGCAAATTAAGGAAAGTCACTACTCCTTTCTAGTCAAAGTAAACTTGCAAGCACTGATTTAATCCAAACTACAAATATATTATATGGGGACTATTATTATGATTCATATATAGCAGAAAGGCATGGAATCTGAGAATTAGTTCCATTTTCCGGTACTACCAATAAAATATTTCACCAAACTAATTATTATAAGGT
Organism: Mucuna pruriens; assembly: GCA_025330945.1. Lineage (NCBI taxonomy): Eukaryota > Viridiplantae > Streptophyta > Magnoliopsida > Fabales > Fabaceae > Mucuna > Mucuna pruriens. The sequence goes on along the minus strand of JAENHJ010000525.1, from coordinate 4,281,558 downwards.
TTGTTTAATAGTAAACCATGACAGAACAAACGTGTAGTATGCGTTAGTACGGCCATAACTGGCGAAACAAGTTAATTAACACATAATTTTAGACCCGAAAGGGATGTATGTCACCATGTTCCATTTAGCCAATAGGATATATTCTCACTCATGGACGTGAATACGTAATATATGGTCAAATAACTCAACTTCACTTCAATTAATTTCTCAATTTTCTATTATTTCTAACGCTCTTAAATGGATAAGTTATTCATTTTTATTTTTAAATATTTTTTTATTCGTTGAAATCGAATACGATACACGAAGTTTATAACAACACACAGTTAAATTAATTAAGTTAAACTTTATTGGTATTGTTTTAATTTTTTAGTTTTTCATCAATTTGAATATTATTGTTTTAAGTATTGTAATTGTATAATCGGACATTACTTACCTATTATATTGATGTCATTGTAAGAAAATTTCTGACACTCAATATTGTCTCCTATTATTATTATTATTATTTTAGAAAATAATATTTTTATAACTATTTTTTTATAAGAAATCATCGTTAATTAAGATATAATTCAACATTTAATGTAGATTCTTTTTCATAAATATCACTTTTAATTTAACAATTTTAAAATTTCATATTATTTATTAATTTTACTATAATATGAATTTGACATTATTTTTTTTGACAAGTTTAAATATGGTTCTATTTATATATGTGTATGTATATCAATTTATATAGTTTTTAAATTTTGAATTATGATTTTTGTCCTTCGTTTTTTTAAAAGTGGGCACCATATAAATTTGTTAAGTGCTAACTTATTAAACAAATTATCAACTCCCTTTTTGTCATGTCATCAAAGATAATATACCAACCAAATTTTTGGCTTTAGGTTCTCTAAAAATTTGTTTACAGTTTCTTATTTTAAAAAATAAGCACTCATAATTGTTGTCATATTTATATTTTCACGATCCAATTGAATCACAAAATTGGCTTTTTCAATAATTGATTGAAAAATCAGTAAATTAGTGAAACTGATAAAAACTTATCATTTACTAGTTTAACCAGTCAAGAAAAAAAAAGGTATTTTTAAATGTCATTTCTCATCTTTTTTATCACTATATTATATTTTCTTTAAATGCTCATGGCATTAATAATTTTTAAATGCGGTCTTTCTATTGTTGTCAAATATCATATTTAAAGGTTATCATTAAACCGAATTATTGCTTGTATTTTTTTTACTATATAGTAATTTAAATTAACTAATAGGTGAGTGTTATTGTTAATGAATAGTATTGTTATGAATAGTAAAATTATTAATTTTATAATTACTTATATATATAAAAAGAGAGAGAAAGGATTAGTTACTATGTAAAATATTTGCATGGTAAGTGTAAAGTAATATCAAAATGACATTGGTACGAGTGATTTGGATTCAAATTATTTAAATAAAGTTCTATATTTGAATATTGTAGATAAAAGTATATAGTTGAAAAAGAAACTTCATTAAATATAATCAATCTAATTTATTGATAGAGATTATTTAAATTAATCAATAGATATTTAATATAATAATGATAAAAAATTTCATAACCCATAAAAATCATCTCGCATCAATTGTGGGAGGTAAAGTAATTTCTCATAGAAAAGAAAATGATGGATAAACACACATTTACTATTTAATACTAGAGATAAAGTGAAAAAATATAAATAGAATGGTTATATAACATGATAAAATAAAAGAGGTGAAAATAATGTGTTAATAAAATATTTATAATAAAAATCTGTCCATATATTATTTTTCATAAAATGAAAGCTCATAAGAAATAAGAATCTTAGTTCAAAAGCATAAAAAATTATACTAATTATTATTTTTTAGTTAAAATATTAGACGTGGAAAAATATATAAAATAAAATAAATCACATCAATAATGTGCCATCAAACATATTAAACATGATTTCAGACCGGAAAGAAAAAAATAATATATTTTCTGTCCGACGTTTTTTCTAAAAAAAAAAAATAAACTGAAAAGAAAAGCAAGAATATATTTAGATGGACAAATGGTTTTACAATCAATATACTAGCATTAGACCATCTCCAAATGGTTCTTCTTTGGATTCTTAAACTAAACCACTTCTTACTACTTCTACTTCGAGAATTGGTTCTATCAAAATTTAGTTCATAACCAAAGAACAACAAAAAGAAAAGGAGAACGAGAAAAGGTGGGGTCAGTGAAAAGGAATTGATTGTAAGATCCATTATGTAAATGTCATTAGAGTATAAATGATTCGAGTTTAATTTCTTAAATATTAACAACATGTTTAGTGTCTCGTTTTATATGCAATTTTTTATGTTTTAGAAATAATTTTTAAATATTAATAGGTATAATTTTCACATTTTAAATATAATTCTTTTTTTTCAATGAATTTTCAAACACACTATAAATAACAATAAAGAGTTCACCAAAAAAAAAAAAGTGTCAAGAATCTAAATTGGATTCTTGAGTTGGAGATGTGCTCATAAATTGTCGTTACCATCTATAACTACTTCTAAGTTAGTAATTATCATTAATTTAACTTTTTATGGTTTCATGTGATATTGACCCAAATTAAAAATAAAAATTGTTCGCATAAATTCTTTTTCCATGAGACAATAGAAAAAACTTTATCAAGCAAGACAGAGCACTCAGCTTAAGAAAATGAATTTAACATGTTTTTAAGAGAGATATAAATGGTATAAAACATGTTATAAATATTATTGACTAAAGACTTTACCATATTTTATGTTTACCATGGATAAAAAGAATTTCTTTTTTTCTCTAACAATCGTAATTAATGTTTTTTATTCTTCGGTAGGATGTCTTCCAACATGTTTCTGTTTCTTTAACTAATGATAAGATTAATCTCTTTTTTTTTTAAATTTAATCACACTTAATTCTTTTCATCTATTCTCAAACAATTATAAATTTAAATATATTTCAATCATTAATTTAAATTATGATAATCTCTCATTATTAATATATTCTATTTTAGTTATGTTTCTAGTCAATATAAAATATTTTTATATTTTTTTAAGAGTAAAGAAAAAAGATTTTAAGTGTAAAATTTATAAGATTAATATTTATAAGTAACGTGATAACAACTTAATAAATATAATACAATCATTAAAATAAATTCGTATATCATTTTACAATTTGGATAATCTTAAAAAAAAAAAAAAACTAGCTAGTAAAATCTTCCATAATAATTGAAGTCAAATTCTCTCCACAAATTTAGATGTGTTGCAACTGTAAAACATCTTATATGCATAGAAAAGTTTTATCTATGAGCTCTGAATCCTGATGGATAAGAAATAACAACAGGACACTAAAATCTGTTATAAACTTTAGGGTTCATAAAACAGTCAATATTGTATACAACTATTTCTAAACTATGGTAGACAATTACAAACTTGACGAGACGCGCAAGACACTGCAATTTTTAAGCACCATTGCACAAGACCATTTGGAGTTACACTCCATACTAAAATAAGAACTAAGCGTTACCATAAACGAACCCAAAAACTCTCAGAAAAAATAAATAAAAGGAACACAGAACAAATACACGACACAGTGCAAAATAATCCATTTTGTTGCACCGTGAGTTGAAGAATTGCTCTGCTTAGTCACGAACAAGAGAGTTAATTAAAAAAGTGGCCTCGTCTGCTGTGGGAACCGCATCATCTGGTGCCAAAATAGAAAAAAAATAACATTTTTATAATTAAAAATAAAAAATTGAGAAAGAAAAACGCTTAGTTTTGTTCACCTGGTATTGAAGCAGGTAAATGCGAAACAATGTTATGAACGACGCTTCCATTCTCTGTCTTGAACCGTTTGATTTTTTCACCATTCATGATTTCCTCTTCTTTGTGCTTGTCCTTGTCCTCTTGAGTTTCCACCACACCTTCTTCACCTTCACTTTGATGGAAGAAATTGGAAACTATTTTGCTGAAGAGTCCTCCCTGATCTCCACCTTCACTTTCATGTTCAGTGGCTTTCCCAATGGTTGGACTCAAAGTTGATATCAAGTTGTTAATAACACCACCACTACCACTCTCTTCATTACCAAGATCCTCTTCTTTCTCTGAGGAGACACACCCCTCTTCCTTTTCTTCAACATCTTTTGAATTGAGATTCATTGGAGGAACCAACCTCTCATCATTTGTTACACTGTCTTCCATATAGTATGAAATTGTGGACTATGGTTAGGGAATTTGTTTTCTCTTTGATAATAAGCATTGACATAAGATACTAATGTTATTTATAGGAGAAGCGGGGACAAAAGCTGTGTCCTATGACACGTACTTGACGGTTATTGTCTCTATGAACAACTTAAGCCAATCAAGTTAAGACACGTGGTGCTTCATTAAGCAATTGAACAAAGGTTAACGTTAATTTCACGACTCTCCACATGAAGTCGGTGGGATATATAAGTCCTTGGACTTTGTAGCCACCCTCGTCTTATTTCTAGACCCGTGTATTTAATTCACACTTTAACATTCAAAAATAAGGTTTTCTTCTTCAAGGTTGAAATTCTCTACTACTATGTAAGTACTTTCTTACACAAGTGATTACCATTTGAGTTATATGTCCTATGTTTTCTCTATTTAAAAATAATATGTCGGCTTAAAAAATTCTGGCAAAGTTATTAATTTTGTACTTGGAAATTTAATTTAATTTAACTTATTTTCTCATCTTACATATTTGTCTTTCATGCATTTCTTATATCCTTGTCATCATATTATTTCCGGTTATTAAATTTCATTTATCTTTGTTTCTATAAATTATGTCGGTCTAATTATGCATTGTTTTAAAGAGATAATTATATATATATTCATTTCATTATTGGAAGTATTCCAATGACTCATATTATATATTTCTTTTTCATCGTCTTTTTATTTGTTCATCTTTATAATTTGGGAACAGACAAAAAAAAAAATCAACTGAATAGAAGGGTTGAAGATTAGAAGAATTGAAGACCAACTGATACATTATTTAATTTTAATAAATTTATTTTAATATCTTTTAGACCTAACTTTTCTAAATAGAAAGATAGATAGTGATAAAGTAATTATAATTTATGGGTAAATTAACTCTTTGATTTATATATATTAAAGAAATTTATAAACATAACTTACTTTTAAAAGATTAACACCCTTTATTATATATTAACATTATTTTAAAAACTATTTTTGACTTAGTCTAAATATTTTAAAAATGTAATTTCCCCCAAAATACTAATTTTTGTTCTTTCAATTAAACTTTCTTATATTTTATAATTACAATAATGAGATTTGAGTCTATATATCAACTTATATATGTTAATTATATAATAAATATAATGCATAACCATAAATAAATATATTAACGCTGCATTCATAATAAATGTATATAATAATAAAATAATAGCTATAATCTATAATTTTATATATAATATATAATATATTTTTAATTACGTAAAATATTAATTACATAAAATGTTATTAATTATGTAATTAAAGAATGTGAAAATCAAAACACAATATATTGATGTCACCTCCTGAAATGGAAACTTTTCCTTTCCTTTCCTTTCCTTTTAAAACATCATTTATTCATTTAACATATTTTTTTAATACAAGTTTATCAAAATTTTCTCTTTATCGTGTCTATCCACTAAATACAATCCATCATAAATAAATGAATCAATATAACTGTTTTTATTACCAATTTACATACTATTAAAATTTTCACAAACCATTAATGTTATTACATTCAATATCTTTCAAAAACAGTCGAAAGAGGCTAATGACAGAGTTAATTTGACCATGTATTAAAACTTATCACTACTAAAAATATAAAATAGAAATGTAATTTATTTTAGTTTATAAGAATAATAAAAATATAAGAATAAAAATAATTTATTTTAATTTATTATAATTGGTGAATGATATGATGACAAAGGAGGAGAGAGTTAATGTGACAAAAAATTGTAGAATTATTCTTTTTTGAATGCTGACTTTATTATTTAAGTGCTCATCATGTACCTTTGTACATCTTTAGAAGACTAACTTTATTTTTATTTTTATTTTAAATTTTTATATAAATTTATTTATTTTAATTAATATTTTATTTCAGTTTATATATATAATTTAAATTTATTCACTTTTTAACTAATATTTTATTTAGTTATTTTAAGTTAAAATTTAATTTTATTTATTTTAAGTTAACTTTTATTGAATTATTTATTTATTTTATTTTATTTATTGTTAAATTATTTATGAATTATATTTATTATTGTTTTATTTATTTATGTTTATTTAATTTTAACTTATTTTTTTATTATTTTTAAAGAAGTCGTCACATAATGGCGACCTCGATGTGACAAATTATTTTCTTTCAAATGTCCTATGTGCCCACATGGGATGCAATCCAATTAAAAAAAAATAAAAATAAAAAAGCCACATACTATTAAAAATCGCTACAAGCAAATAACGTGATTAAAATAATCTCATTTTGAAATTTAAAATTTTATTTTGTTTGGATAGAAAATTTAACTTTAATAAAAATTTTACATATTTTCGAATTTTAAAATTCATTATCCTCGTTCATTTTTTTTCCTCTTACACAAATTCTCAAGACATTTTTTATATAAAAAAAATATCATTTAATTTACTCTTTTGTGTTGGTCCAAGTAAACGCAATAAGCTTGCTTCCCAAGAAGTTGAAGGTAAATTAACTTAGTTTCTAAATAATTTATACATAAAATTTATAACGATCACTTGAACCATGCATAATTAATTATTTTATATTTATATAATAAGTACAAAATATCTACCATAAAAGCGAATAATTAATCTTCGTTAAGGATCGTGAATTTATTTAATAATGAATATTCTTCTCTTATCATAATAATTTGTTATTAAATCATAGAAGACGAAAATAAATTTTAAAATGTAAGAGATATATTATATATATTAGGAGAAAATAAAATAATATTAATGAAATTTATATTAACTATTATACTATTTTAATAATTTAATAAAAAAAAATAAATTTTATTATATCTTTATATTATTTTTATTATTTATATCAAATTTTATTAAAAGTAAATAAAATAATAAGATAATTAAATAATTTATATTTTAGTATATGTTAAAATATACATTTCATTAATTTTTATTAATATAAATAAAAAATCAAGTAATTTTAAATTAATATAAAAATTTATACTTGATGGATGTAAAATGAACTTTCAATTAACAATTTATATTTTATATAAAATAAATAATTGATATAAATTACACTCATATCTTTATAATTAATATATATATATATATATATATATATATATATATATATTTTATTTATTATAAAATTAATAATATTATTAAAATATAACATATATTATAGCTAGCTACTCACAAATTTTCACAATTTAAAAACATTATATATATATATATACTATTTTTTTCTGTATACACGTAACTAAACAACAATTTAACAATTTATTTCCTATGTTGTTGCGCAACATATTTTGATGCTGTTTACAGTAAAAAAAAAAGTCTTTCATAAATATATTAAACAACAAAAGTAAAGCATGAGCCATGCAATTTCATAATTATCTTTTCTTAATATTTTTAATTTTTTATGCAATCTAATTTTTTTGGGTGGGAATCTAATTATTATATTCATTGTTTATTACATTTGAAGATATATGTGATAAAAATTATAACTTAAATATTATAAGTTATGTAACAATTAATTTGACAATTCTGCAAGTAAAATATAAAATAGTAACAAAAACAAATGCATGAACAACTAACATGCAATATCAAGATGATTTTAAAATTTTAAAAATAAAAAACTCATAAACAACATCTTTTAATAAACTAAACTATGCTATCTTTAATGAGCACAAAAATAACGAATTTTTCAGTTAAAAACTGAAGGATTTTATAATAAAAAAATTTAAAGAAAAATTTGTCAGAAAATGATGATATTGTTCAGTAGAATAAAATGTAAGTGTCAATGAAAATACTAATATTTAATATATTAGGTAACGCATGGGCAATTAAAATATAATAATATATAATAAAAATAACTTTTGTATTCATAATAATTAAAAAAGAGTAAAATCTTAGTGGGGACAGTTGCCCCACCGTTGTTAACGTCGATCAGAAGACTTTTTTTTTTATAATGTATTATTATTGAATGTAATTTATATATAATTGTTAAATGATGTGTCTCATTTTCTATTTATTTAATTTCAATTCTTATTAATAGATCTTATATAAAATTTATTTAATATTTCAAATTGTTTAAAAAAGTATTTTGCTAACATTTACGTAATTTTATTTTGATTTTAAATGTTTTTGCTTGTATCAATTATATTTTAAAAACCAGAAAATGATTGGTCTGTTGAGCTCAAGTTTTTAAAACAAATGGTTACAAGTTTTATAGAGAAAAAAACTTAATTGAGAAAAAGACCATTATCTTTAACTAGGTTCAAATCTTTTGAAACATATTGATTTTGGTGAATATATATATATATATATATATTTGAAATTATTGCGGAGACGATTGTTTTAAGGTGTAATATTACATTCTAAAAATTTACATTTTGTAGGAATATTATTCTGGTAAACATATTTAGTTGACATATAATAGTTTAAAGAAGATTTAAAAATAAATGTGGAAGAAGAAATATGAAAAAAGCAAGTGGGAATAAATAGTTATTATAGAAAATGAGAATGTAAACTTTTCACCATGAAAATAAAAAGGATGACAAATGTAGATGTTTTATATTCATGATCATCAACTACTCTTGGATTTTTTTTTCAAAACTTGTACAAAATACAAGAATGTAACTTTTTCATACCTCGAAACAAAATACAACTTATGCAATAAAAATATAGATTTAAAAGAATAAATTTATTGCAAAGAAGCAAGGGTAATATTTCAATGTATATAGACAAAAAACCTCAATAAGCAAAGCAACATTTTTCATACATTATAAAAAATATTAAATAATTTATTTATTGGATATAGAAGAACTAAAGCATCAGAAAAAGAAACCTGAAAAACAAAGGCAAAAAGGAAAGCAAATGAAAGTGGAAGAATTCGTTTTGCACAGCATAGAGTTGGTAACATAAACCAAGTTTTACACAAAACAAAATGAAGCTAAAGCTACTAGTTTCAATATATTATGATCTTCTGTATTTCTGGGATTCATTACCCATTATTTACCTGGGGAAATAAATATTACAGAAGTGGACTATATTTTTGGCCTTGCCAAAAAATAAATATGAAAATTGATTTATTAACATATGGCAAAAACTATCTTATGTTTACATTAGTATAAAGAAAAACTATTATGTTTACATTGACGTTTTCCATAAAGCCGTATACAAACAAAGAAATTCAATGTACTAACTATTAATGGGTACTGTAGGTCAATCACTAGCTACCTTTTCTACACAGAGTTTCTCTCTCTCATTTATAACATTTTCTTTGCCAAAATATATTTTGTGTCTCGAGATATTTCAAAATTTTGTTTTTATTCTTATAATTTTTTTAAAAAGTTAAAAATATCCTCTCTAACACATTTTTTTTTGTTTTTTTGTTAAAATTTATTAAGAATTATAATTTTATAAATTCTATTTTATAATTAATGATTTTTCTCTTAATTTTATATTTTCAATAAATTTAAATAAATAATAAAATATGTGTTAAAATAGCGTGTTGGTAACCTATTTTAAAATTTAACATGTTTTAAACTTTATATTTTAATAGACACGCGTGTTTTTAATTTTAATGATCCAGACTAAAATCATGTCAATTTTGATAAATATAAAAATTAAAATATATTAAATTTTTACACTAGAGTCAAATTGCATAATTGACAAAACTTAAAATATAGTTATATAAGTATTTTTATGAAAATTATAATTTTATTTCGTTAATCAATATAATATATTAATATGAACTTTATCCATAAATCATTAAAGTGAAATTTTAGTTCCGAAAAGTAAAACACAAACATTAGATAAGGAAGAAACAGTATTTATGTTTTCCCCTTTAATAATATCTTGAAATGCTAAAAATATATTTTAGTTTTGTTTTTTTTTGCGCGCGCTTTAAGATACATGAATGACTTATTTATTAGAGTCAGTGTTATATTGATTACACTCAGAACCAGAAACAGAGCAGAGAAAAGTCCTCCTAGTTTTGCAGGCCTGAAAAAAAAAAAAAAACAATGGTTTCTTCAAAATTAGCTATCATCACTGCACTAGCATTAGTCCCTTTGGCTTTCATCAATGAATCTGATTGTGTTTCTTACTACCCTTCTGGTTTACATGCTGATAGTGCTGAGGTTACACCACTTGCTTCTCAGAAAGTTAATCTCTCAGTGTACTATGCAAGCCTATGCCAACCTTGTGCAACTTTCATTGTTAAGAATCTGGAGGGAATCTTCAACAACGATCTCATCAACATTATCAATCTCCAGCTAGTTCCTTGGGCCAATGCTTATGTCAATGAGACTAACCATTCCATAATATGTCAGGTTTTGTTATATGATTTTGTTCCTCTTATCTTTGTTGTGCTTGGAGGAATTTTGGTTATGTAAGGTTGTGCTATTATAAGTAAGATTAAGATGAAAGTTTATTGGTTTGTTGCCATCCAAAGCATTAAAAATTTCAGCAATTAACATCATTGAATTTTCTGTGTCATTGACAAAACTTATTCTGATACCAATTCAGTTCAAGGGTCTGAGAAAATTGAGGGTAGAATAGTGCAGTGTGTATTCCTCCCAGCTGCTTGGACTTTGGCTTAGTTGTACATGCTATTTCATTTGCTTTAAGTTATTCTTTTTATGGGATCTATTAAATTAGTTTACTTTATATGCACCTTTTCCTATGATTTTCTTTTCACCTCAGTTGTTCAATTGGAGAAAAGGGGTTTAACATTAACTATGGCTTTCAATTTCTATTTGCTATATGTTTTGGTCGGTGACAATTAGTATTATAGTCCAAATCCATTGTAATTCCTAACAATTTTCAATGTTTTTCCCATCCGAAGAGTCGTGTCAAACATGCACAAACCATAACAGTAGAGAATATTTGAAAAGGAGAAATCATATTTCTACAATAAGGGTGTACAGTTTTTTAGAACCGACAAGAGAAAAGGGAGTATCATGAGATATGTCATGAGATGACTAATGTGGTGGAGAAAAAAATAGTGTTGTAAGAAAATGTAATGTATAAGGATAATTTTTTGAGATACTAAAATGTCTTTATTTTTTTAGTTTTCAGTGCTTCTATTCTGTTAGTATTGACCATTCTTTTTATTTGGAATTTTGGACAATAATTGTAAGAAGAATACCAAGAGTCTTACATTCTCTTTCTGATAAATATAAATATTTGATGATTATTTCCCAAATCAAACTTGTACTTCAATAAAAATTTGCAGAATGGCCCTGAAGAATGCGAGCTAAATTCATTGGAAGCATGTGCCCTCAATGTTTGGAATGATGTGGTAAGAGTGATGTGCCTTCACCAGTTCTTTAGAGAACTCATCAACCTGTCCTTAGAGGGTGTAAACTTAAAATTTTCATACAAAGCATGCTTTCTGCTGGACCTCTGATATCTACAATCAAATTTTGTGCAGAACATACATTATGGTTTGATTAACTGCTTTGAGTATATGGCAATTGATGGAAGGCACAAGAATTGGGAGGACTGTTTCAGCCAATTGGGGTTGCCCAATGAGCCTATTCTGAATTGCTATAACACAGGAAATGGAACAGAGGTCATATTATACATTTCTATAACCATCACTAACTAAAACAATATAGCCCAAGAATTTTTCTTTCCTTTTTTAGTGAAGTCAATACACAAATGCAAAATTATGTATGTTATTAACCTTGTAAGAACAACCTTGTATTTAATTGATTTTTTACTTTATGATCTTTTAACATAAAACTTTAGTCACCACGCAGATTGGACGAAAGTATATTAATGACACTGCTCCCCTTTACACACCCCACGAATTTCTGCCTTGGGTGCTGGTAAACAATCACTCTATTGGAAAGGTTCGTCCATTCTCTCACTTTTCTCTCCTTTAAGGAAAATTTTTATAGAACTTGATTACATTACGTATTTATGATCTCGATCATTCTTTACATAATAGATAATTGAATTTTTTAATTTATTAAAAAATTAATAAAATTTGACTACATGAAAATTAATCGAAACACATGCAAATACACATATCACTGGTACAATTTCCACATTCTTGTGATGATACTCGTCAACAAAGAGTTATTAAGATCATTATCATTTGTTTGTGTTAATTCAGGAATATGAAAATTTTACACGCTACGTTTGTGAGGCTTATAGAGGCACTCCCGTTCCAGCAGCATGCAACCTTCATTAGGAATTGATGAAGTCCAAATAAATATATAAAGTGGTGTGTATATTCGCCAAGCATGGCTTTATAAACACGAGAATAATATTTTGGTGAGAGCTCTCAGAAAAAGCACAGAACCTGGCAGAACAACTCACATTTACCGTAGTCATCAAGGCACCTTATATGTACAACTCAAAAGAAAAAGAAAAAGAAAATTTAATGCAAATACCCAATATTATTAATACAAATGTTGCTATATGCGTGTTTTATGTTATGCCTAAGCCTAATAATGTTATTCTCCTCTAATCTATCTGAGTCCCTCTCCATACACGCCATATACTTCATTATTGCATACCTCAGGCATGCCGTATAATGAAAGCTGCAAATGTTTAATACTAATTAACATTCATAACCATAATACAGAAGACATTGATTTTTCATCATTATGTTCATTTGAAAAATGACTAATTTTTCCCTCTTCTCCTTGGAAAGATGGTACGAATAATATATTATAGGATTAGGTCCATCGCCATGTCATTTTTCTTTTAGGGATGGAAAACTGAATAATATTTTCTTAGTATAAAACAATAATTTAATTAGAATATACAAAAAGTGTAAAAGTTATTTACATTACTATCCCTGGTACAAACACTTGATTCATGGCAAGCATATGGAACAAGCTGAAACAATTCTTCAGACAAATGACAACAGCAAAGAAATCAAGGTGAGTGAAAAAGAAGTGAAGAAACATAACAGCAAATGGACAATGTTCCTAATAATGTCCTAGAAATGATTATGAAGCATTTGTACCTCACAGATTACCTAGATATGCTCCCCATGGAGGGACACCGTAATTGCAAACAAGCATTGACACCCTTAACAACACTGAACAAGCTGGAACAGGCACATTGCCTTTGATAAACTCTTGTGTGTTACTTAGGCCGTTAAAAAATGAGAGAATTTCAAAATTTGAATTTATCTCTCTTAATTTTAACGTGAGCAATGGATGTAGGGGTAGAATGACAAAAGAAATGACGTTAAAATATCACGGCTCTTTGGCATTTGCTACAACTTATGAATTTGGTCAATAGTTAAACTATGTTATGGCATTAACTCATTTGCCTACTTATGATGTAACATCTTACCTGAATGTAATGTTCTGCTAGGTAAAACATGTCATGCTAGATCAACATCACTTTCCATTGTCTTCTCATAGTTAAGGTTCATTCCCTTTAACAATTCCACCCTGTCAATATCACGCCATACACCACCATATCCTACCATTTAGAAGTATTAGTTCCATATTTTCTGAAACCTACTTGAAGAGTATAGGTTAATGTGCAAAGTCCAACAGATAAAAGTAGAATAATAAAGTTTCAAGTAACCCACAAAATGTGCTAACTGAAAAGTGAAAACTGAAGCAACAGGAAAAACAGACTCATCATTTTGGATGAGTAAAGCCTTTTTGCCTTGTAATTGCAGGAGAAAATACTGCACCAGCATTAGAATCTTCACACAGGAAACTCTGCTAACTTCAATCAGCTGAATTTTCTACATATGCTTAGTGTACTGCATATTAGTTGATAGGCCAAGTGGCCAACTACGTAAACTTTACAAGCTAGTACGCAGTACACTAGCATATCTAATTTTTGAGATGAAAAGCCAACCTAAGAAACTGAGTATTGCAAGCTGTAGAGATGCCATATTCATACAACACAACTCATACCATATAACATGAATTCACTTATGCTTTAATTTTGTTAATTGTTTGTTTAGTTTTATCATAAGCGGTTAATTTTAGTTTGAATTTTTGTTAAACATATTTTTTAAAAAGTTGTGAATTTTTTTTTATGTAAAATGGAAAATAAAAAATTTAATATAATAAAATGGATCCGCTAGTCAAATTGAAAACCAGTGACGTGGCCTGTCTGTGGATTATTAGTTGTGCATTCAACTCGGTACGAATCAGTATGACTCGGGCAACTTTTAAGAAAACTGGTGACTCAGACACACATCCAACCACCTTGAGTCTTACGTATTAATAAAAATAAAAAGTAAGAGCTTGCCGAGTTTGAAGGAGTTTCAACAAAAACATTGTTGCATCGTTCTAAGTAGTAGAGGAAAAGACACAATATGAAGTTATATAGTTGATCCGATATAGTGAATTAAAAAAACATAGAAGATGCTTGTTTAAGGAAAATAAAAACGATGAAAGGAGGATATTATTGGAGTTTGTGCGTTATGGAGTGCCAGTAATGAGAAGGTTCCCTTCCAGCTAACTCAGATGTAATGATTTTCTGATTCTTGAAACTAAAAACAAAAAAGGAAATTGACGGGACATGTCTGCTTTATTGGATAGTGTAAACACACTAATTAATGCACTAGATGAAATAGGTACATTGAGTTGTGTAATTAATAATAATAATAAAATAAAATGAGAAAATCATCTATCATAAGAATTGAGTCCATGTCTTGATGCTTCAAAAGAAATTTATCGACAAGGATTTTATATTATTTGATCTAGAATCTTAATTGAGTTAATGATTAGTTCCAGTTCTTACAACACTACATAATATTATTATACTATAGTGATATGGGAGAAATTTTATTTAATTTGAAAAATATAAATTAACTATAAATAAAAATTAGTAAAATATTCACAATTTTAAACATTAATTTGTTTTAATAGAAAATTATAATGATTGTGTTTTTTTGTTTGATAAAACTTTCGTTTTTTTATTGTTTCACCTATCTTCTTATATATGTATATGACTAGTATTTTGCTTTCTTGATATGTCTTGTTGCATTAAAAGATTAATCATAAAATTTGAACTTGAATATCGAGATCAATATTCTTTGTTTTCAAGGTCACGTCATGTCATAAATTTTGTAAATGTTTTTCAATTTGTATATAAAATTAACATATACTTTCCAATCTAAATTACAATAGGAACATGTTATATTTATATAAGAATAAGGAAGTTGTAATACTTGAAATTATATCATTTTTTCAAATTTACATAAGTTTTTACTCACTAACCCACTTAGGAATTTGCTATATCTTGAACGTCAAACTCATTTATATATCAAGTATAGTTTTGAACATAATGTTGTACCTTTATTATATTAAATATTTACATCTCTTTATAAATAAACAAAGCATTTAATCTAAAAAAATGTAGCTTTCATTAAGGTGATTATAGACAAGGCTCATGCTCATTTTAACACACGATTAACAATCGATTAGAAATGTTGGTCCTAGGATAAGAATAGTATATAAAAAAAATACAACTAATTCCAAGTGATCCTAGAACAAGAAAGAGAGGAGTATTACGTATCAATGACCCTAATGTATAAGAAGACCTTGGTGTATAACAATACTAACTTTTAAGACTTTTATAATTTTTTAAAAATAATATAAATTTTTGAAGTCGTAAAAAATTATACAACTTTCAGAGGAAAAGTCTTCTTTTTGAAACAAGACTTACTCTAATTTTGATATATATTTTTTAAAATGACTCATTTTAGTAATTCAAAACAAATTATCTTGTACGATAAAGAGGCATAGAAATTCCTAAATTTTATTATTTAGTTTGTAATTTTTATTTATTTGATATTGTTCTTAAGAAGTAAAGCACCTCATTCTGAAAAGTAGTACTGAAACCCACAAAGATTAAACGAAAATTACACGATAAGTTTGCTTAATCACCAGAAAGTCAAGTGCAGCTCCACCTTAGGGATCTGTACTTTTGCTCTCCCTGGTGTTGATATAGAAAATAAAGCTGAGGGAAAATCCAGCAAAGCAAATCCTCCACATGCTTGCAATACCATAGCCTCCATCTCTTCCAGAAAATAAGGGGAAGGATGACCAATCCAAAGCCAAAAATGAATCCCAACTCACCACTTAAAAAATTCCAATCAATTGAACTTTGAGTTTCATAGGTTGAAGATGGTAGTGTTGGTGACCCTTCTACCCCATCATCAGCACAACTTTTGGTTAGTGGAGGTCCACACAACCCATCATTCCCTTCAAAGGAATCTGCTTCAAAAGACTGAATTTGAGTACCTGTTGGAATTTTTCCCACCAAATGATTAAATGAGAGATTCAAAACTGAGAGGAAGGATAAACTTGCAATCCCTGTGGGAATCCCTCCACTCAAATTGTTATTTGACAAGTCTAAGGACTCAATTTGTGCCAAATTCCCTAAAGATGAAGGGATATGGCTTGAAAATGCATTATGTGACAAGTTGAGAACAATCAATGCCTTGAAACTCATAAGCTCTTCTGGCAGTGGACCTTCAAAATGGTTTGATGAGAAATCCAAGGAAGTGAAGACACTTGGAATTTTGACCAACTTCATTTGCAAGCCTTTGTTGACAACAGTAACTGAATCCAAGTAGGCTCCTCTCCATTGCAATTGGTATGAATTGACAAAATAAGAGTACAAGTTTTCAATGGTTTTGTAAGGTAAGGATACTATCAATTTGTTTAATATCAAAACAAGGCTTTTGTCCATTTTCACCACCATATCCTTGTAACGCAAAGAATGATGCAGGTCATAGATATGCAGAAATAAATTGCCAGACTTTTCTTTAGCTTCAGCTCCATCATCCATCATTGCCGGCCAACTTTGCAAGAGTTTTCCTGGTAGTGTACCAGTGAAATTATTGGAGGCTAAATCAACAATCTGAAGCATCTCCCAATGACCAATGCTATGTTCACATCCAATGTGACCATGGAGTTTGTTTGACCTTAAAATCATCACCCGAAGAGTGGAAATATTGCTTAAGAAGCATGGAAATCTATCACTCAATAGATTACTTCCCAGGTTTAGAACTTCAAGGTTCTGACAATTGACCAAAGATTTTGGAATGGTACCCTCCAAGAGATTTCCATTGAGATTAAGGAATCTTAAGTCGCATGAACTTGAAACTGTATCAGAAATGGAACCTGTTAGTTTGTTTCCAACTAGATCCAATACTCTGAGAATATTGCTCCTTGAGGTCAAACACTCGGGAATGGAACCGTTGAAGTTATTGTGGGAAAGATCAAGCATCCTAAGATGAGAACAGTTACAAAAGGATTCAGGAATTTCTCCATGAAAGCTATTGTTTGAAAGGGACAGGACATATGTGAAATTAAGGTATTCTTTGATGTCAGGTGGGATAATGCTGAATCTATTACTTGAGAAGTCCAGATTGATACCACCTTTTGTGAAAATAGGAATAGACCCACTAAGTTGGTTGGAGTGAAGGTCAACCATGAACATATTAGAACTAATATTTTCCAAGGGTCCTTCCAAGCTTGTCAGAAAATTGTTGGAAAGATTCAGATAAACCATATCACTAAATCTCCAAATCCAATTTGGTATCATTCCTTGAATTTGGTTGTTTGACAAGTCTAGAGAAACTAGTTGGGATTGATTTTTCAAGAAAGATGGAAATTTCCTTAACTTGCAATCAGCCAAAAGCAGATTTGTCATATTAGGAAATGCTGAAAGGCCATGATTTCCACTAGAAGTGATATCAACTGACAAGTTGTTGTGGGAAAGGCCTAATGTCTGTAGATACTGCAGTTTGTGAAACATCTCTAGCCTTATAGTGCCATTGAATTGATTTGAAGAAAAAAGGAGGTAACCAAGACTTTTTAGATGAATGAAGGACAGTGGAATAGGCCCTTGCAATTTGTTGTTGCTCAAATCAACAGATTGTAAATTGGACAAAGACACATTTGGGAATTCATCCAACATACCATCGAATCCATTGTGAGAAAGAATAAGCTCCTGTAGTGATGGAAGTGTGAAGAGAGTTGAGGGAACTTTTCCACTCAAGGAGTTATCACCTAAATTGATGCTAATGAGGTTTAAAAGTTTGTTCCAATGAGTGGATGTGATTGGTCCTGTGAGAGCATTTTGGAAAAGGGATAGATATTTGAGATCATTGGACATGTTGAGAGATGGGAGAGGGCCAGAGAAGTTATTGAATGAAAAGTCCAGGTGAACAAGTTGGGTGAGTCTTGACAATGAAACAGGAAGTGTTCCATTAAATTGACAGCTAGATAAATCTACTATAGCCAACTGCTTCAAATTGGAAATAGTACCTGGCAACTGTCCAGTGAAATTTGTATTGCTAAGATTCAAGGTTTGAAGATATCCTTCTTGTGGGAAGTTTGGCAAGGAGCCATGAAGATCCTGATTATATGACACATCAAGGAACTTTAGTTTTTGCATTTGGAAGATACCCTTTGGAAAAACACCAGTCAATGCACAATTGCTAAGCTGCAGGGTGGTCAAATTTGAGAGATTTGCCAAGGATTCCGGTACTGGACTTGACATATTATTCAAATTCAATTGAATCACTGAGACAGACTTAAGCTTTGAAAGTGAAGAATCAATTGGCCCTGAGAGGTTACAGGATGACATGCTCAAAACTTGAAGCTTTTGCAATGAAGATAATGCATGAGACCACTCCTTTCCAGTGGCAGATACCATCACACCATCCAGATAGAGTTCTGTGATTTCTGTGAGATTCTGCATGAGCATGCCCATGTTTGGCTTCTCAAGTTTTAGACCATATTGTAAAGTAAATGATGTAGACAAGTCAAGAATAGCCAGATTTGTTAGAAGAGCAATCTCAATTGGAACTTGCCCCACAAAGCCAGCATTTGACAAGTTCAAGTACCTCAAATTCTTCAGCAAGCCAAACTTGGAAGGAATCAAAGAACCAAAGTCATTGTGAGCCAAATTCAAATTCTGAAGATACTGCAGGTTGAAGAGACTAGAAGTGTCTAGCCCCCCAGTAATGAATTCTTGGCTCAAGTCAAGACCAATCACACGCCCCTCATTGCATGTTACTCCATTCCACTGACAGCAATCGCCACTTTGGTTCCAATGAACCAGTTTTTCAGATTTGGAAGGGTTGAATACAAGGTTGTGCTTCATATGGAGCAACAAAAATTGCTGATGAGTGAGGCAGTGGCTTGTTGCTACATAGTTTATGAAGCATAAGGGTATAAAGAAAGGTAATAGTAGGATAAGATGAAATCTCATTGGTAATGATTATTGGAGGCTAAGAGTCACGGGTTAATTAATACGAGTTGAGTGGTTTAGCTTGATTACAACATCGAATTCATCATATTTATAGTGTGTATTGGGTGATCTAATTCTATATATTCTAATGTGTTAGTTCTTTCCGCATTTCATCGAATATTTACAGATCGTGTCGGCCACCAAAAGAATGTCGCTCACGTTTACTTGACTCAGTAAACTACCCATGAGTATTAGATTTTGCTTTAAAAAATTGTAAGTTAAGTATATTCATGATAGTATAGCACAATAACATCGATTAAAGGTGAGAACTAAGGTAGTAAGGTGTGACTTAATAGTACGTCTACTTAAACATTCACTCTACGAATCATTTTTTACCCATCATTAGATAACAACTTCGTTAAGTGATTCAGAAACAAAAGCATTTTATAACGAGAAGGTTGCTGGTATACTTTCCAACACTCTTTTAAATACATTTTTTTTATTGATAAAAATTATAAAATCAAAAGAGAATATATTAGAGAATTCTTTGTATCCTCTTGTTGGAAATTTTTTTTTACATCAAACAAATAAAAATAAATAGAATGATGCTAGGCTAAACACAATATGTTTAATTACACAAATGAATATATAAAAAGATGCATAGCGTAGACTGAAACTGATGCCCCGTTACGCAAGGAAAAGGAGGAGAGAATATAAACAATCATTCAGCGGATGAAATTCATTTTTCCATGATATTACGCGTCGACATGTTATCGACAATTTGATATTACGCGTCGAAATTTCAATCCAATGCAGTTTAGTAAACATTGTTAGGCTCAAAAGAAGAGAAGAAGAGAGAATCAAGGCAACCATATAAAACTAAAAAATATATTATTTTAACAATGAAAAAATAGAAAATATAAAGATGTTACATGATTTATATAGAAAATATAAAATTAAGAAATTGTTAATTAATTTTTAACTAACTTTCAATTAATTATATTTCTAATACTTCCTACAAGTTTGAAGATGCTCACAACACTTCTAGTTTGGGATGAACAACATAAGAACATATCAAAATAGAGAAAAATATAATGAAAATATACCATAAATACATTGACTAGTAGCGATACAACGATTAAAAAGATCCAAAGTTAATAAGAAAAACTTAATCATTAAATAAAAGTTATAATTCATAAACAAATTTGATCAACTACCTAAAAAGGTGGAAGCAAAACAAGAACAAACGCTTAACTACTATAAGGCAGAAACAACAAAGTTTAATCATAAAGAGCAGAAGTCAAAACATAATGCTTAACCACTTAAGACATAAGCAAAAACATCTTAATGTTTAACCATCATAAATAGGAGCTTACAACAAAGAAAAAAATTCAAGAAATCACATTAACCCAAATTTGTCTTCATAGAGGAATAATCACAAACACCTTGTGAGCATAGAAATCACAATTGCAACTTGACAAACTTATAGTTTAAGAGCCAAACTAAATTCATGTTCACTATACCATAACAATAAGAATCAAGAATCAAGACAAAGTTGGATTAAGAACCACGAACTAACCCAAGATCATGTCGAATCAAAACCAAAACTCTCACTCCCATTTCATCAAATAGTTGATGAGCATAATAAAGCAAGCAAGATCGCCAATAATTTTGTGTAGATGCAAAACATGTAAATTAATGGTGTCTTCACCTGAGACTCCATAAAAAAAAATGAATGGTTTTCGTATTCCTCACAACATCGCATTCCAAATTGTTGTGGAGTACCAATGTGGCCCAAAAAAGTATCTAAGAGAAAATTAGAGCAAATAGGTTTAACTCAGTTCTACAAAATTAATTTGTAAAGTGAGGATTACCCACACTTATATATACTTTTCAGGTCATTTCATTAGTCCAATGTGATCTCCATGAAGAAATAGGAAACAAACAAGAAGGGAGGTTAGAGGGTGAATTGTGTGTGTGAATTTTATATACTTTGTAGGTCATCTTACTAGTTGAGTGAGATCTCCATAAAGAAATAGGAAACACACAAGAAGGGAGGTTAGAGGTTGAATTGTGTGTGAATTTTATAAAGCTTTCCCAAAACTCAAGGATATGTAAGTTTTCAAGCGTTGTCCGAACAGATCGTCCAAAGATGCTCAAACTAAAACAGAGAAGGAATAAGAGAAAAACAACACGATCGTTTTTATCCTGGTTCACTCTTCCACAAGAGCTAAGTCAAGTCTTTTTAACTCAAAGGATTTATCTACTAAAGTCAAACTAACTTACAAGCTAAGTATTCTCAAACTTGTTCATGTTATACAACACTTATAACATACCTGATTCACTAGGTGAGCATATAGTTACAAACAAAGACTTTAACTTTTCTTAACACATCAAATACAAAAGCTTTTTACTAAAGAATTTTCTAAGACTGTCATCCAAATAACATGAAAGATAAGCTTTTATTTTGTTTTTCTCTTTGTGTTTCATAGCTTTTCCTACTTCTCAAAGACTTGTTCAATAATATATAGGGGTGAGGAAGAAAGATGTTGTTCTACATGGAGAGAGATATTTTGCATTAAGTACCAAAGAGGTGATTTTTGCAAAGTTGTTGCATAGGTTTGTCTTCTTCTAAAGTTAGAACTGCATTACAAGCCAAAGAGGTGTTTTTTACATAATTGTTGCATAGGTTTGTCTTTTCTAAAGTTAGAGAAAAATGTGTGCCTGAGAAAGTTATTTTTCTCTTTTCTTAAGCATGTTATCTTTGCTTGATAAGAGAAGTTTGTTCTTTTTGTTTCCATAATCATAAAAGTTTGAATAGAACTTCCTTATATCAAGGTTGACTTGTTTTTATCAAAGCCTCAAAAGGAACCTTTTGTTACTCTGAAAAACGAAGCATAGGTGAGCATATCTTGTATATGGAATATGAACGTTATACAAAGTTTTGAGTAAAGATACGTTGAAATCAAAGGTGTATAAGTTAAATAATGAGTTATGAGATATAATAAGCATATAAAACCAAAAAAAAAACTTTATGCTCAAAAAACTAAATATTTTATTGGACAAAGTTTTTCTTTAAGACAAAATTTTTTATGGACAATAGAATGTTTGGATGGAGATAGATAAACTTGTTAAGAAAACAATTTTTTTTTATATGAATGCGATCTATATTTCTGTATTGTGATGACTTTGTTGTTTTTTTCAAAACTTAATACGTAATCAAAAAATTATTGATCACTTTTTAATAATAGTATTTGTTATCATTAAAACACATGAGTTATTTTGGACGTATATAAAATATATTCTAACACTCCAACATTCCCTCTTATGTATGAGGACTGTTCGAGCATAAAATTTACATGACTAAACATATATGAGTGATCTGATAGTGGATATACTTATCAAATACTAAAATATGTTCTGATACTATGTTAGTAAACATGGTTTAGACTTACGTGAAAAGAGAATTTTAAAAAATAATAAAATTAAAAAAATATATTGTATTGATATCGAGAGAGATAGAAAATACGTAAGTATATTAGATAGTGTATATAAAAAATATAAGATTAACTTATTCTATAAAATTAATTTATAATAAAAATTATTTTCTATTTATTTACTCTATTTTAATTATATCAATTATTGATTTGATTTCTCTAACCCAACATGTAATTGACAATTTGCTTCCTTCGTTATTAAAGGTTCCCACTTTTTGTTGTAAAGTCCACCATTTCATGTGCTCCTCATTCGGATGCAGTGTAACTAAGAAGGGTCTAGAGGGCAACAACACGCACAAAAGGATAAGGTCTGGAGGAAATTGGACGAAGTCAAAACTATAGTCATAATATATATTACTCTAAAGTATTCATAGAAATATTTACGGTTTTATCCAGCTAATTGTTTTCTTAAAAAAAAAAAAACAGAAGAAAGAAATATAGTCAATGCGTTTGATGCTGGTTTGGTTTTTGGTAGTTAACTAAAGTTATAAGAACTATGCATGGCGAAGACTGAGAGTGAGTATTGGTGAATTTTTTTTTTATTCTAAGTGAGTGCCTACTAAGTTGAATTCTCACATTAACTTTTTGGAATGACAAAGAGGGGATGTCCCATGTCTTACGTTGTAGTAGAAGTTGTATCTCATTTAGGTGGAACTTTAACTAATAGAATAAAAACAATTTCATTATTCTAATATCAAATAACCAATTTCATTGGCCCCCTGTACGGTAAAAATTTTCGTTGGGTGGGGAATAAGCACCGTTTACTGGGATAGATATTAGTGAATACTTGCACCATTTCATAGGTATATAAAACTAACATTATATTTAACATTGTATATAACTATTTTTATTATTTATTTACTTATTTTATCTTTTTTTTTTTGTCTATTGTGTTTTAAAAACCCCGTTTCAAAATTAAAGGAAACAATAAAAGAATGCATATAAAAAATAAAAAGTACGCGTCAAATAAAAATAATTGTACATAATATTAAATACAGTGTCAGTTATTTAATATTGAAATAATGTATTAGATATGAAAATATGGAGACCGAATTGAAGTCTTTATCTAGTTTTATTTTGTTTATTTTATTGGCTTGTATAATTCCAAATTTATATAAAAAAAAACTATGAAAATATATTGAAGTGTATATGTGCGTGTGCGTGACCGCCAATGACAGAAAACATTGTAAAAAGAATAGAAAAACAATTGTATTTATACATTATTCTATATAATATAATATAAAAAGAAAATACATAATAAGTTGAGAAAATAAAAATATTATAAAAGTACGACATATAAATAAAATGCTAAAATATAATTTTTTATTGTAAAAATTAATTTTAATCTTCCATCCTTTAAAATATTTATTTTGAGATCTTTATTTTTTTAATTTAAGATAATATTATACTTTCAAAATAATATCTATTTTTAATTTTGAGTTAAAATTTAAGATCTGAAATACTAAAATTTGTCTAATTCAATTCACCTATATAAAAATTATAGTTCGAAAAAAAAAGTTATAAATGTTTAAAAATTATATAAAAAATAAGTCACAAATAATTAAAAAAAATTATATTTAAATTTTTAATTGTTTGTAAGACTTTCTTTTCATACAATATTTATTTTATTTATGATTTTTTTAAAATATTAATTAAATTTTATAGTTTTGATTCAAGTTTAATTTTACGTTTTGAATTAGTAAACAAATTAAAAATTATGTCTCAAAAATAAAAATAACTATTAATTTAAAAGGTCAAGAATTTAAATAATTTTAAAAAATAAATTATTAAAATATTTTTATAATAAAATAAAAATTAAAAATTATATTTGAATCTAAATGAAATAACACGCTATAAGTGTTCCTTGCAGTGATACAAGTGGGAGTAAGAGTTGGTATAATGATTTGGACAAAATTTTCTTCCCCATTTTTGCGGTCTAACTGACTCTCAGAGTGCTTACTAAAAAATAATATGCGACTCATTCAATGAAATCCCAATAAGTGTTGAAAACATAATTTGGATCATTCTCATTTTCTTTTCCATTTTGGCCCTCTGTCTCTTTTCGTGTTGACTCAGTCGCAAAGAGCTTCATATGACTTTGATGTCTCATGTAACTATGCTTCCAAGGGTACTAACTACTATCACATACATTAAAAAGTAATAATAATAATATATATATTCTTTCTCTGGAAAATAATATTATATATACTCCCAAGGATAATTATTGAATATGTTACTTTAATCAATAATTTTAAATATGTAATTATATTAAACATTTTAAAATTTTTATTATTTATAAATTATTTTAGTTAATTCCAACATAATTATTTATAATAAATAATATATGTGGTGTATGCAAAAAGAGAATATATAAACAGTTGGAATATTATATATATTCTTCATGGGTAATCATTTCAGTTTTCAATTTTACAGTAGACTTAGATTCCTGGAGTAAGGAACCCGTTTAATTTAATAATATAAAGACATTGTTGCTATTAAAGGGGTGATGTTATCTTGATAAAAGTATTATTATTGTAGTTCTTTTTTCCATCCTTTACTACCACAACGCTTGACGCGGTGATCAATTGTTGCTTTATTTTATTTTTTAGATGTGTTACTATTATCATTTTAACTAATTTATAATTTATTAGAATAGTTTACAAATGTATTAATTAATCAAAATAAAAATATGTGAAACAAGTTTTTTTCACTAACTTAGAATGCTTACTTATATCATTGCCTTATAATATTTATACTTCTTTTTTTTAATAAGTATACGTTTCTTTTATTTCTTTTTTATTATTAAAATATCTTTTATATATATATATATATATATAAACTACAGTTTTACACCGTATCTTTATCATTCTTTAAATTTATTTTTACACTTTACATTCATCATTTCTTATATTCTATTTTTACACCTCATATTTATCATTATTTAAATCATATTTTAGCACTCTCGTCTTCATCATTCTTTAAATCCTTTACATCTATTTTCTCTTCTTCCTTTTCTTTTTTATAGAAACTTATCATAATTTATTTTTAAAATTAAATACAATAAATTAATACGTTAAAATACATTTTGTATATGTTATTGTTTGCAATTTATATAATAAGATATTATTTGTTATAATTTATATTTTTAATAATACTTTGTTCAACAAGAATCAATTTCTGATATTTATTTAGGAATGAGAATATGCCATGTCGTCGACAAGGCCTATGACCTAGTCTTTTAATTAAAAATGTTAGGTTTAAACTTTTGAAAAAAACCTATTTATTTAAATAAATTAAGTTTCAACTTATAAAAAAAACCTATTAAACCTAAAAATCATTCTCTTTATCTCTCTATATAATTAAAATTTTAATATAATATTATTAATATTCTTGCACCAAAATAAAATAAAAATTTATTCTTAAAAATAAATTATTATTGATAGCCTATTTAAAAATAAGTTTGTTATTTAAAAATAGGTATATTAGTCTATTTAACTTATTGACTTATTTTAAAAAATTAATTTTATTAATTTACTTAAAAATTTTAATATAACATAGGCTTTTTAAGTAAGCTAATAGATCAGATTAAACT
The DNA here is from genome assembly GCA_025330945.1 of Mucuna pruriens. NCBI lineage: Eukaryota > Viridiplantae > Streptophyta > Magnoliopsida > Fabales > Fabaceae > Mucuna > Mucuna pruriens. Next base: position 4,255,024 of record JAENHJ010000525.1, on the reverse strand, counting down.
TAAATCAGGCTTTAAAAAAAGTTTTTTAGTACTTTTATAAAATAAGTCAAACTTATTTATGTAAAACGTAGCCTAACCTATTTTCATATGTATAACTCATTATCTTTAACACGTCATGATCATTGGTTTTTAAGATATTATTGTTTTCTTAATCGTGTTGTACATTACATTTTCAAAGTACAATTCATCTTATATTTTTTATTTTATTAAAAAATAATTTTTGGAACAAACATATATACCTATTGTAGAAAGTAATTTCTGAAAATTTTTGAAAATTATTTTCAATAATAAATATAGATTTGTCATGAAAAGTAATTTGGTAAACTTATTTAAAAAAATCCTAATAAATTAAGAGGGTATTTAAGAAATTTCTAGAAAAAAAGTATATTTATTAAGAAAATGATCAGTAAATATCATTTGCCATCATTGATTAGCTTGAGCATTAGTATGGGTCCTACTTAATAGGATAAGCACGTACTACAGTTAACCTGTTTTGGTTAGGTCTCTTTTGCATTATATTTTATCACTCCACAACTGCAATTGAGAATTATGAATAGGGAGTGTGACAGTTGAGAGAAAGTATCAGTTTTACAAGTTCTTGAAAGATTTGAAGATCAAAAAGGGCAATTCTATGGGATCTAGATACGCGTCTTCAACAAGTAACTACAAAACTAGTTTACTAATTTCATATAATCTCATTCTTTCACTTACCATTAACACTATTTAAACCTTTTTCTAACCTTGCATCAGAAGTCCTTTCCATGATAAACTATATTAAACCATATATGATGATAGACACAAATGCGTGCAGTTTTTTAATTTTCTTTTTTGCAATATAACTTTTCTTAAACTCAACACTTAACATGAAAAACCATGATAAATATTATAAAGCAAGTTGTAGCTATGTTTTTTCACTAAGTGTACCATTATTGAATGAAGTCCTTATTTTGCACAAACTAAAACAAAAAAAATATAAGAAGAAACAGAAACCCAAATGAGAAAGAAAACTAGAAGACACATGCATTGGCTTTACCATCATCAGATCAGCTACACTATCCACCTTAGAGTTCTGTATCTTTGGCCTCTATAGTGTTCATAAACAAAACAAAGCTGAGGGACAACCCTGTAAAGCAAGTTATCCACTTGCTGCCAATAGAAAAACCTCCACGTCTCCAAGAACATAAGAGGAAGGATCACAATTCCAAAGCCAAAAATGAATCCCAACTCCACACTTAAGAAATTCCAATCCATTGATCCATGCATTTCATACACTGGTGTTGGAAGTGAATGCCACAATTTATCATTGGTGCAATCTTTTATTGGAGGCCCACATAATCCTTCATTGCCTTCAAAAGAACTTGACTCAAATGTTTGCATTTGAGAACCTATTGGAATTTTCCCCCACAAATGATTAAATGAGAGATTCAAGTATGCCAGAAAATTTAAACTAGCAAGCTCAAGAGGGATTTCTCCACTTAAATTGTTATTTGACAAGTCCAAGGATTCAAGATCCATCAAATTTCCAATTGATGATGGGATATGGCTTGAGAAAGCATTATGTGACAAGTTAAGAACGTTGAGTGCTCTCAAACTCGCAAGTTCTTGAGGTATTGGACCTTCAAAATGGTTGGAAGAGAGATCCAAGGAAGTGTAGATAGTGGGAATTTTGATCAACTTCATTTGCAAAGCCTTGTTCACAACAGTAACTGAATCAAAGTAGCGACCGCCAAATTCGTTGGAAGTGACATAATAAGCAAATATGTGGTCAGCCACAAAATAAGGTTCAGTTGCCAACAATTTGTATAATTTTCTTACAAGAAATTTGTTGATAACTGAGAACAAATTATTGTAACGCATGTTGTCATGATTATCAAACATGTCAAAAAACAAAGTTCCATACTTCTCATGGGATTCAGCCTCATTACCCATCATTTTTTTCCAGGCTTCTCAAAATGGTCCAGGTAGTATACCTGTGAAATTATTGTAGGCTAGATCAACAATATGAAGCATCTCCCAATTGGTAGTGCTATGTGGGCAGGCGATGGGACCATTGAGCTTGTTTGACCTTAAAATTAGGACTCGTAGAGTGGAAATGTTCCTTAAGAAGCATGGAAATCTATCACCAAACTGATTGTTTCCAAGATTTAAGACTTGTAGACTGTGGCAGTTGGCTAGAGAGTTTGGGATAACACCATCCAAGAGATTTCCATTGAGATTGAGGAATCTTAAATTGCATGAACTTGAAATGGTATCAGAAACATAACCTTTGAGTTTGTTTCCAGCAAGATTTAGCACCCTGAGGGTACTATTCCTTCTCATCAAACACCTGGGAATGAAGTCATTGAAGCTATTATAGGAAAGATCAAGCAACCGGAGAGAAGAGAAGTTACAAAAGGCTTCATGGATTTTCCCTTGAAAGCTGTTATTTGAAAGGGAGAAAAAGTATACAGAAGGGATATGCTTATCCATGTCAAGTGGGGCAGTGCTGAATTTGTTGCTTGAGTAGTCCAAATGGACAGCATATTTTGTGAATGTGGGAACTGATCCAGGAAATTGATTGGAATGAAGGTCAAGGATGTATAGATTGGAATTCAAATCATCAAAGGGTCCCTCCATATTTGTGAGAAAATTGTTGGAAAGATTTAGATAAACCAGAGAGTCAAATCTCCAGATCCAGTTAGGTACTATTCCTTGAATCTGGTTGTTGGATAGGTCTAAAGCATTTAGTTGGGATTGGTTTCTCAAGAACCCTGGAAATTCCATCAACTTGCAAGAAGCCAACAATAAATATTTCATGCTGGGAAAGGATGACAGGTCATGATCATCTTTGAAAGTTACATCAACGGACAATTTGTTGTTTGAAAGACCTAATGTATGCAAATTGTGTAGCCTCTGAATCATATCAAGTCTTATGGTGCCATTGAATTCGTTTGCAGAAAGTTGTAGGAAACGAAGTCCTTCAAGATGAAAGATAGACACAGGAATAGGGCCTTGCAATTTGTTGCTGCTCAAGTCAATCAACTGTAATTTAGAGGATGAAAATTTTGGGAATTCATCTAATAGACCATCAAATCCATTATGAGAAAGTGTAAGTTCTTGCAAAGATGGAAGGGTAAACAGAGTCAAAGGAATTTTTCCATTGAAGGAATTATCTCCTAAATTGATACTGAGGAGATTTTCAAGTCCCTCAAAATGAGTTGCGGGAATGGATCCTGTCAAATTGTTGTGCAAGAGAGATAAATATCTGAGATTTTTTATCATCTTGAAAGAGGGAAGTGGACCAGTAAACTTGTTAAAAGATAAGTCCAAATGAACAAGTTGAGTGAGTTTTGACATCGAAAAAGGGAGTGTTTCAATGAATTGGCAGTTAGATAGATCTAACCTGGACAAGTGCTTTAGATTGGAAATAGAACCTGGTAATTTCCCTGAGAAATTTGTGTTACTAAGATTCATGGTGTGAAGAACTGCATGTGGTAGGAAGTTTGGCAAAACACCATGAATATCCTGGTTGTTGGATATATCAAGAACACTTAATGTTTGTGTTTGGAAGATACCCTTTGGAAAACTACCATTCAAGCTGCAACTGCTAAGCTCCAAGACATTCAAATTGGAGAAATTTGCAAAGAATTCTGGCACCTGGCTTGAGAGATTATTCAGACTCAGTCGAACTACTAAGAGTTCCTGAAGTGTTGCTAGTGAAGAATCAATTGGTCCTGAGATATTGCATGATGACATGCTCAACACTTTCAGTTTTTGAAGAGAAGATAAAGCATGACACCACTCCTTTCCCACAGCAGATACCCTTACACCATCAAGATATAGTTCTGTGATGTTTGTAAGGTTCTGAAAAAACACTCCAACATTTGGCTTCTGGAGTTTTAGAATATTTTGTGAGGCAAGTGATGTAGACAAATCAAGTGTTGTCAAATTTGTCAGGTGAGAAATCTGAGCAGGAATGTGCCCATGAAATCCAGCATTTGACAAATTCAAACACCTCAAATTCTTTAGCTTGCCAATCTTCAAAGGAATGGAAGAATTGAAACCATTGTAAGCCAGATTCAAATTCTGCAAATGTTGCAGCTTAAACAGACTCGAATTATTTAGTCCTCCAGAAATAAATTCCTCACTCAAATCAAGACCAATTACGTGGCCTGTGCTGCATGTTACTCCATTCCATTGACAGCACTCTATTGTTTGGTTCCAGTGAACCAATTTTTTGGATGTGGCAGGGTTGAATACAAGGCTGTCCTTCAAGTGGAGTAATAAGAATTGCTGATGATTAAGACAGTGGCATGTTGCTACATTGATGTTGATATTCAAGTTTATCAAGCAAAAGGGTATAAGAAAAGTAAAGAAGATTTGATGGATTCTCATTAGATGACTATAATGACTGACAAGTTAAGGAGGGTGAGGATGGTGTAGATTTGAAGTAACATAATCCTTTTATACACCTCCATGCACTCTCTCATACAATAAATTATTAGATAATTTATCTTGAGTTTTAAACCATTTTTATATAACATGTATTACTAGAAATTTTAAAATTTGTTATAAAATAATTTTGTGACTAATTTTAAAATCAATAGTTATTTTGTAATTAATTTTTAGTAAAAATAATTAGTTACAAAATTACTATGATATTGATTGATAGCATGAAATAAGTAGCGAATTAGTTAAGAAAATAATCTTAGTTAATTTGTAGTAAATTTTTAAAATTTGTAATTATTTTCTAGTTAATTTGTAGTAATAAAAAGTATAAATGAATATAACCTAAATTTAGTTAAAAAATAATACTCTAGTTAATTAATAGTTAATTAACTAGAATTTAACTATTAATTTAAATGGTAACTAAAATTAATAGTAAAATAAAAAAAAATTCTTGTACTTATACGTAATAAATTTTAATTTATTAGAATGAATTAAAGACATTCAATTAGATGTTACGGAGATTAGTAATCTTATAGTATCTACTATTTTTTTCTTAAGACTCTAACACCCTCTTTTTAATATATTTTTATTATTATTTTATTAATTAAAATTTATTAAAAGTTACATAATCTGACAAAATAACTACGTCAACTACTTAGTCGAACTCCTTTGTAAAATAAGACTTAAAATTTAAATTATGTCCAAATTAATGTTGAACTTTTTTTTAGTTCGATTATGGATTGAAACAAGCTAAACCCACAAAAATCCCCTAAAAAAAAAATACTTGATATTCATTTCATAGATTTATGCTAAATCTTAATTTTTCTATCCAACCCACTATCGATGCAATCCACTCTTTCTAGTTGGTCCGCATACTATCCACTACAACCCACTTTCTGATTGGTACACATCAATTGTGTACCTTATTTTGACATTTATTAATACTAATGAGTGCTGAGACTCATCAAATAAACAAATTAATTAAAAACTTGAGTTAAAAAGAATACATAATTTTCCAAGCCCACTTATTTTTTTACTAGATCATCTAAGCCTGACACTAACGCGGAAGTTCCTTCCTTGCGTAACTACTTATCGTCATCAATCTTTGAAATTATACACGAATGAGACGCATATTAAGCAAAGTCACTGCTCCTTTCTAGTCAAAGTAAACTTGCAAGCAGTGATTTAATCCAAACTACAAATATATTATATGGGGACTATTATTATGATTCATATATAGCAGAAAGGCATGGAATCTGAGAATTAGTTCCATTTTCCTGTACTACCAATAAAATATTTCACCTAACTAATTATTATAAGGTTTGTTTAATAGTAAACCATGACAGAACAAACGTGTAGTATGCGTTACTACGACCATAACTGGCGAAACAAGTTAATTAACACATAATTTTAGACCCGAAAGGGATGTATGTTCTCACTCATGGACGTTAATACGTAATATATGGTCAAATAACTCAGCTTCACTTCAATTAATTTCTCAATTTTCTATTATTTCTAACGTTCTTAAATGGATAACTTATTCATTTTATTTTTAAATATTTTTTTATTCGTTGAAATCGAATACGATACACGAAGTTTATAACAACACAGTTAAATTAACTAATTTAAACTTTATTGGTATTATTTTAATTTTTTAGTTTTTCATCAATTTGAATATTATTGTTTTAAGAATTGTAATTGTATAATTCGGACATTACTTATCTATTATATTGATGTCATCGTAAGAAATTTTCAGTTAAATACAACTAATATTGTGTGTATAGTAGGAAGATTTTAGAATTTGATTCAAACAAGGAAAAACTTTGACCACACACGATGATCATGAACAAATGTTAAATTATTTTATAGCTAAGTTGAACATCCAATTTCTTTATAGTCAAGCAAACAAGATATAAAGTATAACCCATTGTTAGAAGGAGAATATAAATAACCTCGGAAATTATAATTGTAGAATAAAGACAGACATAAGATGACATTAAATGTCAAAAACAAAACAGAGACAGGTGATAGTATATGATACGATCAAGCATTAAGTTAATTAGAAATGTCGATTTCCCTGCTTGTTTGTTTTTAATATCATTAATTATTAGGTTAATTTCTTATAACCCTATAATTTTTAATACAACATGAATTCAGCTAATTGCCAACAATTATTCAGCTACTCTTAAAAAAAATTATTTGTTTATATCTTTATTATTTTGTTTTATTTTAGTCCTTGACTCCAAGTTTCCTGTTAAGTGATGACTTAGCTAATCGAAATTTAAAAACAAGCCTATTATTGTTAAGATAATAAACACTAAAATGAAAATCTTTCAATATAAAAATAAATTATATAAAAAAAAGTTTGTAATTTTATAAGGATTAAAATAATAAAGTGGATGATTACGTGTAAAAAAATAATAATAGAGACTCAAACAAATATTTTTTTTTAAGAAGATTAAAACAAAAACAAAAATTATAAGCACTAAAAATTTAGTTAAGCCTAAATTTTTGTGATAAACAGCTCCAATTTGACGGAATAGGAGAAAACATCTGACACTCAATATTGTCTCCTATTATTATTATTATTTTGGAAAATAATAACATTTTATAACTATTTTTTATAAGAAATCATCGTTAATTAAGATATAATTCAACATTTAATGTAGATTCTTAATTTTTCATAAATATCACTTAATATTTTTCTAGAAAACTAAATTTGTAAAGGATTAATTACTGATTTTTAAGTTAACAATTTTAAATTTTCATATTATTTATTAATTTTCCTATAATATGAATTTGACATTATTTTTATGACAAGTTTAAATATGGTTCTATTTATATATATGTGCATGTATTTTATTTATTTTATTTATTATTAAATTATTTGAATTATATTTATATTTATTTTTATTTATTTATGTTTATTTCATATATATTTTTTAAAATTTTTAAAGAAGTCGTGGCGATATCGATGTGACAATTTTTTTCTTTCAAATGTCCCGTGGCCACATAGGATGCAATCCAATTAGAAAAATAAAAATAAAAAGCCACATATTATTAAAAATAGCTACATCCAAAAACGTCATAAAAATGATCTCATTTTGAAATTTAAAAATTTATTTTGTTTGGCTAGAAAAGTTAACTTAAATAAAAATTTCACATTTTATCCTCGTTATTTTATTTTCCTCTTACACAAACTCTCAAGGTAATCTTTTTTAGAAAATGTATTTAATTTGTTCTTTTATTTTCCTCTTACACAAACTCTCAAGGTAATCTTTTTTAGAAAATGTATTTAATTTGTTCTTTTGTGTTAGTCCAATACAGTAAAAATAAACTTTCACGCAATTACTTATTAGGTCGAAGGTAAACTAACTTAGCTTCCAAATACATTCTAATTTATAACTATCTTGCTTCCCCAATGAATGTCTTGGTCGAAGATATGATTTCTTTGAATTGAAGTTTATTTGGTCTTTAAGAAAGATGTAACTCAACAAGAAATTTTCTTACCTATTCAATTTCTAATGAATCAAGATAATCATTCGTTCTGTTATAAATAGTAATTATCTGTTCTTCCATGGAAAGAGGAGCTGATTGAGATTGTTTAAGTAACTCGCGCAATCGTTGACCTCTTGCCAATTGATTTTGAGTAGCTTTATTGAGATCAGAAGCGAATTGTGCAAAAAAAATAATTAATTTTCATCAAGAACTGTGATCAACTTACTAAATAGTGGATATTCTCTTCCAAACATAATATTTTCCTAGATCATAAATGACAAAACAAAAATTTTAAGTTGTAGATTACCTTGATTGTTTATATCAAATTTTATTAAAATTGAACAAAATAATAAAATAATTAAATGAGTCATATTTTAGTATACGTTAAGAAATATATATTTCATTAATTTTTATCAATATAATAAGATATCAAATAATTTTGAATTAATATAAAAATTTGTAAAAGAATTTTCAATTCAACCATTTGTATATATATATATACACATGCACAACTAAACAACAATTTAACTATTTATTTCCTATATTGTTGCACAACATATTTTTATGATGTTTACAGTAGAAAAAAAAATCTTTCATAAATATATTAAACAACAAAAGAAAAGCATGAGCCATGCAATTTGATAATTATCTTTTCTTAATATTTTTATTCCAACAGATAAAAGTAGAATAATAATGTTTCAAGTAACCCACAAAATGTGCTAACTGAAAAGTGAAACTGAAGCAACAGGAAAAACAGACTCATCATTTTGGATGAGTAGAGCCTTTTGCCTTGTAATCGTGGGAGAAAATACTGCTGCACCAGCACTAGAATCTTCACACAGGAAACTCTGCTAACTTCAATTAGCCGAATTTTATACATATGTTTAGTGTAATGCATACTCGTTGATAGGCCAAGTAGCCAACTACGTAAACTTTAGAAGCTAGTACGCAGTACACTAGCATATCTAATTATTGAGATGAAAAGCCAACCTAGGAAACTGAGTATTGCAAGCTGTAGAGATGCCATATTCATACAACACGACTCATTATATTTTATATAACTATTTTTTTTTCTGTCTATTTCTTTATATTACATTTCTTATTTCTCTCTTTTTCTCTCAATTGTGGATTATTATACAAACTAGAAGTGAACCCGTGCTTTGCACAGTGAATCTCGTAATAGAGAAAAGAGAATAAAGGAGAGAGGATGAAGGAGAATTATTATTTTTTAAATAAAGTAGGCCCATACTGCACAAAAATGTGGCACATGGTGAAGGTTGGATTGTTTTATATTACTTTTTGATAACATTTCTCCAAGCTATATTACCCCCTCTCAGTAGTCAACATCAACATTGCAAGATTTTCATTCATAATAAATTAAGACATTGAATTCTTACACCAATAAATAAGTGAATTGCAGGATTGCTAAGATGCCACTCAAATTTGAGAAATAATAAACGGTTGGAAGTATCAACTTAATTGGTTGGCATGCATCACTCACTTATTATTTTCCAAATAGCATTACATATATCAAGGGCAGTCATCTTTGTGGTGTCATATTCAAACTTCTCAACAGCGTCTTTATCCTTTTCCACAATATCTGCAATCAAGGGTTAAGGAACAACCAATTTTTGTTTTTTTGAAGAACAGAAAACAGATAATATCATGTACAGAATACCAGAAGAAACAGATGAGGGGGCAGAGAATAGTAAATTCATCAAAAGGATACACCCTGAAATTTTGGACTGTTCATCTAAGTTAGGCACAATATTTGTGACAGAAGCATACATTGAAAGTACCATCCTGAAACAGAAGAGAAGAGAATGCATTTATGTTCCACTTTATGGAGAAAAATGTTACAAGTAAAAAACTGTCATTAGTTTAGAACAATTAATTGACTCCACTGTTATTGATAAGGCATAATCACATGATTGAGACTCTAATATGAACGAAAACAAGAATAGTAAATAAATCATATGTACGTGGCAGCTTTACAATCTTAGATTCAAGTTCTGTAATTTACTTACTGTGTCCTCAGCTTATTTTTCTCAATTTGCTGTAAAGTCTTCTTTTGCTCTTGGACAGAAATCCATTGCTTTTCTAGATCATTAAACTCATCGCCGATGGCTGTGTTGATGAGAGAGTAATGGTAAGATACATCATGTCAGAAAGCTAATAATCCAAAATGAACATACAATTGAAAAGACGAAAACCACTAGACACTTATCTAAACTCGTCTTTCAACGAGCGTTCTTTTTCAAGTTCTTCCTCCAGTTCTCTCTGCAGAAGTTCCAGGTCTGCATCAGTAGCAGTGTCAGATCTAGCCTCCTCTATTTTCTGCTTGCATCCATCTATTTTTTTCTGATAATCTGATTCATATAAGCACAAGTCAACAGCATAACACAATCAAGAAGATTCATGAACTACACAAGAAATAGTAGAATTGTTAGCATAATTTATAATCAAGGTTTTAAAAATGACCTACAACCGCAATTTCAGCTGCAACATCAAAAAATGGTCTACAGCCATGCGACCACAATTGTAGCCATTTGTCCCCAATATCAAGGAACGCGAGAAACCATGACCATAATCTAAAACCTTTGTAATAGTTAGCAATTAGAATAACACAATCCACTTCCACTTGAATCACTAGAAACCTTCTATCAAATCCAACAGCCCTTTCAATTTTTTTATTAACCACTACCATTATTTAAATTAAATATAAAATCAAATGACTTACAAAGGTGAAAGCATAACCAAGACAGGGATACAAACATCAAAACACTTCAACTTCATTCATATTCATTTATAATAATAGGAGAAAACTCAGATGCATGCAGTTCCTTATGTACTTTTGGTGTTATTTTCCAATTAGAAATTAATTTTTACTTCAGTAATTTGCAAAATAAAAGTTTCCATTAAATATCAACCTAAATTCCCAAGACAAACCTTCAACAGCTCTGATTGGAGAACAGTACCAAAAACACCAATAAAATTGCATATAAGTTTTGTCTTGCATAATATTTTCAAGTTTTCAGAATGTCACCGAAGACTTGTTTGAAATCAAAATAATCCCCGACGAGAACAAACCTATTGGCACTATAACCTGAGTGAAATATTGACATACACATTGTACATAAAACTACGCGTCTCTTCAGCAGCCAAAGACACGTGGTAAACAGTCAGAGTAAAAATACACTTTTCTTTAATCATCAACACGGCTTGCAAAGTTCAGAACCATGATTAGAAAACCTGAGAGTTCGACATTTTAATTTTATTAATTAATTTGACTATTTCCGTATGCAAAAATGAAAGAGTATACATAGGAACGAGACACGAAAGTGAAAGGGGGGAAAGGAGTGATTGACCTTGGAGGAAGGAGCGAACCTCGATGAGATCGGAGTGGCAAGAGGAAGAGAGGGAGAGGGTATGTTGGAGACAGTGAGAGAGGTTGTTGAGGTCGCGTGGATCCTGCAATACCTTAACCAGGTCGTCGCTGTACGAGATAAGCTTCTCCACCTCGAAGTTTCTCGAAGGTTCCGCCATCTCTCTGGAAAAGCCCTTCTCCTTCTTCTCTCCAGAGATCCACAGAAATTTTGAAAACTTTTTGGTTCGGTTTCTGAACTATTTTCTCGAAAGGGTTTCGACTTTGAATTTTCCTCTTTGCTTTTCCAAGGAGGGAAACATTTCCTTTCATTCTCACTGTTGCTGGATTATAATATCTTTTTATTTATTTTTTCGGTATCTATATTATAACAGACTATCCATTTTTCTTTTCTACGCTATACTTTTTTTCTTTATTTTATCTTTTAACTAATATCGTAAATTATACTTCTATTATGATTTAACTTCGGATAAAAAATCACTCCACTGATTATATATAAAGTTCAAATTTTAAATAATTATACATTTTTATTTTCTATTTCACTTTAATTATTTTTATTTTTTAAAATGAGAAATAACTGTACAAAAATATACCTCTTTTCCCCCTAATACATCGCGTCAGTTTGTGTAATTACGTTATAAATATTTACTTTATATAAATTAAATTTATAATAAATATTTTTTAATATATAAATTATATTTTAGATTTATAGTAAATAAATTATAATATTATATTAAATTATTTTTAATTATTGATAATTTTGTTTAAAATATTAAAATTTAATTTTAAAATAGAAATAAAAATGATCGATTGAAAAAAGACAAAATGTTAAGAAAAACTTTTTAAAATGGTTTAATTAAAAAATTATAAATATTTTTATAAAAATAATTTCTAAAAATAATTTTATTTTAATTAATTATTCTAATTTTAGAGTTCGAAAATTAAGAATTATTTTAATTTTGATCCATATATCATTTGTGGTAAAAGTCAATATTTTTTATTGATTTAAAAATTAATATTTTTACATAAAAATAAAAAAAATTGTAAGAAAATTTATATAAAACAATTTTACATTATTATTTAATTATAAATTATTATTAGTATAACTTTTAAGATGGTTATTATATCAATGAAGTGTGGAAGTGAGTATTATAAATCCTCGGATTTTGGGAGATAAAAAAGTTATTATAAAAGTAAAAAGATTTATAATAAATAATAATTTACGATTGAATGAAATTATAAAAAATATTTTACACTATATTTTCTCATATATTATTTTGATATTTTGAATACAAACTAAAACAAATTAATTTTTATACATTCATAAATTATTGTTAATATAATTTTAAAGTGTTACACTAAAAAATAGATTAACAATTAAAATAATAAAAAAATTTAGTAATTTTACACCTAGGATTATGTTAATATACATTAACAAGTGATAAAGCGATATTTATTATCCTAAAAAATTAATTATTTTATTTTTTAAAAATCATTATCAATCATTATCACATAGAGGGATTTGTAATTGAATGAATATGTAAAAAATATGCATAGTTTATTTTTTAAAATAAAAATTTCAAAATTATTATTTGATATTTATAAATAAAAAATAAGTTATACATAAAATAATTTTACATCATTTCTCATTATAAATACTTCAGAAAAAACAATCATTATTTTACTGATATAGATTTTCTGTTGTTTAAAAAACAACTGACAGGATAAAATATTTTTATCTTATCGATGCATGCATGACCCTTATCTCATTATAAATTCGTTAGGAAAAAATAATCCTTATTTTACATACATGGATCCTCTGTTTGAAAAATAGCTGCACGAGGAGCAGTTACATCTCTCACCGGACATTATTTTTTAATTATATATTTTTTTATTAATATTTTATTTAAATAAAAATAATTTCAATAGTTCAGATTCATGCAGTTGAAAAAAAAACTGATGGAGATCTTGATCCTTATTTTACACAGCGCAAAAAAGATCAATGTGATGAGAAACAAATGCAAACAAACAAATCGATGAGAATAAACAACTATAAGAAACCAAATATATATTCACAAAGTTGGAAATATTTACGATTTTCTCATGTCACTTTCTTTTATATCGTCTATGACTTCTTTTAATTTCTTTTTCTTCTTTTATTCACACACCCCAGCTTGCATACGGATGTATGACAATCATTTTAGTATTAAGATTATGATCCAAACTGAAATCAACAACATATATTACTTTATAAAATTATAAGAGTTTTGCATACAATGGATTCCAAATTATTCTACAAATTATATTATATTTTATGTAAACCTAAGTCAATCCACTTACACCATTAAGTAACCCTTTATAGATTTAAATTTTATCAATTTAATCATTACAATCAATCTTTATATAAAACATAAAAAGATATTAAACTTAGTAAGCCTCCGAGTTTTATACCTAATAAATTATGTCCTAAATAATAATAATAATAATATAAAATTTGCAAAATTAGTTTTTAATTTCTTTGCCGACCTTCCTATTGTTAGGTAGTTCGAAAAAAAAACGTAATTTTTTAATAAATTTTAATTGAAATATATTAACAATTTGGTCTTTGAAATATTGAATGGCTTCAAACCTACTTTAGAGTGCATGTTAGGGAATTATTTTTTAAAATATATTAATAAATTTGGTCTTTCAAATACGCAACAAGATGAATATTTTTGAATTGAATTTAATGAATTGACTATCTTCACTTTTATTACTAGAAGTAACAAGAAGTAATTTTTGCATTATACGGGTGTGCTGATGTAATTTTTTTATAAATTAATGTGACGACGTTTTTTGAAACACGCTATTAGTTGGTCTTTCAATCAAAATTGCAATTCATTTTTAATTTTATCCACAAAATAGAGGTGGATGATTTTGCAGAATTTGTTTTTATTGCTTGACAAAACCCAATCCATTAGCAAAAAAATTATTTTATTTTTCTATTTTTATTCACTTGATTTAATTAAGGTAGTAATCTATTCTTAAACGAGTTAATATATACTACGGAGAAAAAGAATAAACGTTTTTGTATAACTTTTGGGGGTACACATGCTGAGCATGAATCTTTACAAATCAAATTATAATAGTCACTACCACTGCTTGTATAATTTTGATAAGTATACACATACAAAAAAAATATGGTCAACTCCTTAGTCCTTAATCATTTGGCTTTAATTTTTCCAAGTTGAAAATCTTAATAGTTGAGTTCCTTTCCACTCCAAAACTAGTTCATTGTCATGTTGTCCTTCAATCCTGGCCTGATATGAACCTTCACTTCCTCTCAACACTTCTCTGATTTCCATTAAAATATTATTGGTCAATTTGCAACCCTCCAAGCTAATCTCTGCCTCAAGATGGCCACCCCTTTTCATCTCCTCCCATGTTTGTAACCAATCAAGAGAAGAGATACAAGGTTGCAAAAATAACTGCTCCATGGCAAGTCTTGCTTCTGAGAAATGAGTTGGGAAATGTGATTCAATTGATTGTAACAAGGCATGGTAATGTTCCAAGTGTCCATTAAAAAATGACCTGAAATTCAAGTTGTTTTTCACTTTCTCAAAAGCAGCCCCATCTCCAAAAGTGATGATTCCCCTGTTGCCAGAGCTTTTGATTAAATCCTCAGCTACCCTTAGAAACTCTAAGGCATGTCTTCTGCTCCTTACCCTTCTCATATGTGGAAGACCAGTCATTATATTGAAGGCCAAAAACTCTCCTCTCCCACCCCTTTTGTTCATTTTCTTGATCTCAGTAACAAGTTCCTCCACTCTTTTCTCCTCCACCTTCAACTTCAAACCACAGGATTTGGCATGCTCATAGAGCTGCCTTCTAGTTTCCTCAAAGTTGCATGGACTAGAAACACATTCAGGATCCTCATCACCCCATTTGATTGATGTCAATTTCAATGTTTTGTGCATGTGTGCAATAGCCTCAAACACTGCAGGCCATTGGACCCCAAGTCCAATACAAAAGTCCACTATGTGTACAACCTCACAATCTTGTGGCATGGCTTCAATAATTACTGAAACAGCTGCAAAGTGAGCAATTTTCCCAATTGGGAGGCCTTGATAGAGTGCCCTCTGGGCAGCCTCAAAGTTCTTGAAGGCCTCCCCTTTGAGATAGTCTCCATGATTTGTCATGCCTTGAGACATGTAGAATGCAAGCCTCTCTAGAGATTCACCAAGTGGAGTAGCTTTCTGGCTCATGCACCTCAAAATCACTTCTGCTAGTGCTTTTTGCCCTTGCTCCAAGGCCTCTCCACATGCCTCCATCAAGTGTGGAAGGCTCACTTGGTTTTCAATTTCCATGTTTTCTTGTGGTAAAGTCAATGGTGAGGTTTGAATTGAGGACAACTCTGACTTCACAGATGGGCTAGGACTCCATGCATCATTTTCCACCTCACTGGACAAATTTTGTGAAGGGAAGAAGCTCCCTTCACACTCTCCATGGCCTTGAGTACTAGGAATTTGAGCACTCAGGATGCAATCAAAATCATCCAATTCCATCAGTGGTGGAAGTTCCAAGGTTTCTTCATTGATTGAGTATTGGACATAATCATTGGGGAATATGGGGGAGGAGGGAAAGGGGATGGAACAAACTTCTGAAGAAGAATCCTCTAGAGTGCTCAATAGAGTATTGAGTCCACAATCACCAATATGGTCATCATCCATAGTGAAGCCATAGGGTCCACAACCCCCAACATGGTCATATATGGTGAAGCCATAGGGTCCATAATCACCAACATGGTCATACATGGTGAAGCCATAGGACTCAACATCTTGATCAAAAGTTGAGTTCATGTCTTCAGAAGAAGACCATGGGAACTGCAGATCCTCTGGCTGCACCATCTTTGCGATTTCTTCACACTACAAAGAAGGAGAGTCTTGTTTTAGAGTGGGTTTGATGAGTAATAATACTGCTTGACTATTTATAGGAGGAGAAAGAGAAACTAGTATTGGAGAAAGGTTGTTCCCACTCACTTTCAACCAAATTCTTATGTTAATTAAAATAGCATGCATTATATTTTAATAAAGCATTATCTATTCCACAAAACTCACGCGAAAGATTGAATCAAATTAATCAATACATATAATATAATATAAGCAATGATTTTATTATTAAAAATACATGCATATTTAGTATCCGTGTTTTGAATGGAATTACTTTCAAAAGAAAACATGTGTGAAAATTTATAAAAAGTGAATTTATTTTAAATTAAACTATTTAGCTCATATTTTAATCTCTCAATTTGTTATTTTGTTTGAGCTGATATTCTAACATGTCAAACTTACGCACCAAGCCTTGGATATCCTTTAAAAAAAACACTAATATATTGAAACCACGTAATGGTAAATGATAAAATAGCAAAATGATTGGCCAATCGCTATCTTTACATGAGAGGAATAGAAAATGACGAATAATTTTGAACCAATTTTGAGAGAGTTTTATTCCTACAAGGTTGCCATGTAAAGTGTGCCTCCTCTTTTTGGCAGTTTCGATGAAACGCCGAATTAAATGGGTACCCAATTTACCGGGGATATCACTATTCCATATTATAATTAAATAATTGATTAGTTAATGGTTCATGTCTTTTCAACACAATTACGAATCAATTTCATGGGAATTCAACTTCAATGACAATGAAGTTTCACTACTATCTGCATAGCCGTGTACGTATGGGCGAAATATTATGTACACGCGTCCACGTGGGAAGGCTCCTTAATGACATACACGTGTATACTCAGATAATCATTACAAAGGTGCTTTCCCAAACAAGATAAAATTAGAGCTATAATATGGGTGATATGTTATGTCCATTTAAATTTCTTACAATTATTTTTATAATAAGAAAGAGATGTAAAATAAAATGAAAGATATGACAGCAAAAGTTTTAAAAAAATATTACTAAAAATATTGTAAGATTTTTAAACAATACTAACATTACGCTTAAAATATTCCCTTCAAAACAACGGCAACAAACTTTTATTTAAAGATATGGTGAGAGTTTATTTAAATTTAATTTTATAAATATAATTATTTTTTAGATTTTTAAAAATAATTTAAATTAAACACGAAAATAATGATATTGTAAATAAATATTGTTTTAATTTGTAAATGAAATTTAGCATGCTAACACGGAAGAAACATAATAAAAATATTTTGTTTTATTATATTATATTATTTATTTATTTTATTTTATTAAATTAAAATTTATTGGAAAATAATAATATTGGAAATAAAGATTGTTTTTATTTTTAATGAAAGTTAGCATGCAAATAAAACGGAAGAAACATAACAAAAATTATTTTATTTATATTAAATTAATTTTTTATTTTTATAACACATTAAATATATAATAAAATTTATTTTAACACGTATACTAAATATTATCTTTAAATCGAATAATAAAAAAAATGTTTTGCTATTAAAATTTATTCATAAAGTCTCTATTAATAATATTATTATAAAAGCCAATTGAGACTTGGAATATACTGTGTATGAGAAATGGATAACTTTTTCTATGTCTAAACTTATTTCCCACAGAAGAGAAAATATATAAAACTTCTATTGCATGAAAGCGTACTACATGGAGTGGCAAGGTCGTACCATTGTACTATTAAACTAATACGCCCCCTTCATCCAATTTCTCAATCTTAATTTCTTTTTGACAATTTTTGAGAAATCTTTTAATACAGGTGAATGTTAAAAAAACAAAACAAACAAACAAAGGCCAAACAACTGCTCTAATATAAGCTGTGTTTTAAAAATTTGCTTCGACCAACTATTTGACCGGTCCGACCGTGAACCGGAGGCACAAGTAATTCAGGCGCGTTATTGATCGGGCATGTCTTCAACTCAGGCATGACGTCATTCAACCGAATAAAAATTGTATTGAACCGGTACAAACCGGCCAATCCCGAAGGAACCATGCCCATTTTTAAATCACATGCACATTGCTCCTTGTCTACATAGTTCTCTCGAGACTGTGGTTCAGTGAACTAATGGTTGTACGTTGCTCCGCGTCTGGTCTAGTGGTCATGGTTCACGCTATTCTCATGTAAGTTACAACAGCCTAGAGGAGGAAATGCATTAAAGGGGGAAATTATAAAAATTAACACTCATACGAATCAAACCTACACCCTCTTATTCCCTATTGACTTAGGAATTCAGTATCTTGATTGAGTTGATTAGTTTTTAGATTAGTCTGTTAAGTGAATCGAGGAGTCAACTAATTTTGATATAGTTAATCGATCCGATATCAATATGTATAGTTGTCCGATTAGTGAGACATCATAGATCAGATAAAGATAACCAGTCAAGTACATAAAACATTAGTACTATCTTCATTTATTACACTAGGAAAAGACATTTGACAAAGGGTAGATGTCAGATCACATGGTTCAAGGAAAACGATTCTTCCCCCTTAACTTATATAAACACTTAGAGAAGTAGAGAGGGGATCAAACAATTCATATTGTATATATATTTTGTGATTATGGTCATCTCCCTTCTTGATAAAGGACCAACTACCTTAGGTCGTGTAATTGCCGGACTAGTAAGACAACACGGATCCAACCAAAATAGTCAGGGTATACTGGTCAGCCTATAACCCTCCTGGCCAATTAAACTCATTCCGACCAGTTCTCTTAAAGTGGCTACCTTGTAAAGTACCCTAATTACGATCAATGCTAGAAGGATTGTGTACCGATTGGCCAATGCCCTCTTGACCAATCAAATCCATTCCGATCGATTCTATTGAAGTGACCACCTTATCAAGCATCATCACTATGATCAACGTTTAAGGGACTATGTGCTAGCTAGTCAGCCTATGACCCTCCCAATCAAACTCATTCTAGTCAATTTTCTTGAAGTGATCGACATAGTACAAAGATATTTAATACGTGCAAGAGACATTGTTTGACAAGGACAGAAATCATGACGCATGATTTCTGGCTTACGATGGATAATTACCTAATTCTTGACAAAGGTGATGGTGGGTAAGAATACTTAGGAGAAGGGATACGTAAGGGACAAACTCCAATTCATCAATCATCATCATTACCAAAGGGTTGAGATGGGTTGAGAGAGTATAAAGATAGGAGTCAAAATGAAGAAAAGGGAGGCAACAAGAAAAATAGAGAAAGAAAAATAGAGAGAAAAGAGCAAATATAGTTTCATCAAGGAGTCATAACCAGACTTCCAAACATGAACAATTTTAAAACATTGAATATAAGTGGTGAGTTATGATCTTGATATTGGGTATGAGTTTTATTCCTATGTCTTCAATACTGAGTCATCAAATGTCTTTTATCAAAATCTTTTTTATCTTAGATTATTATGATCTTAATTAATTTTGATTCCTAACTTTTTTTTATAACACATAATTAGATATTATTATTTTTTATAAATTAAAATTTTAAATATATATTATATGAAGATTGATTGACCTCATAACTAGGTGATAATTCAAGATTATTTAGTAATTTTTCTCTAACTTAAATTTCTAATAATTTATCCTTAGACCTAAATTTAGGTATGGAAAGCCATTAATATGACTTGTTGATTGAGGATAAAATGTTTTATTTAATTATCATTATTTTTATAATTTTAAAATTAAAAATATATAATATTTTTATTTTTCTCATCTTTCTTTTTACATGTTTTTTATTCATATAAGGTGATTTTTCATATCGTCACTTATGTCATACAATTATAAATAGAGGATTTTTATTCCAGATGGTAGACATCTAAAAATTTCATCAACAACAAGTTTTTGTTAGGTTCTACAACATCAATTAAATAATAAATAAATAATTATTAATTGAATACATGTTTTGATTTATTTATTATCTTGCAAGATTATGATACCTTAAAACTTAAAAATCACTATAGGTTAATAAAATATTATTTTCAAAGGACACAAAATATCTTAATGAGATCTCAAAGATATTAGACATAAGAACACTACAAGAAAATTATATATTTATGATATACCAATATTGACAGCTTGAGATCCATTGAAAATAATTTTGTTACCAACAACTTTAATTGTCATAATTGTTGATAATTTTTACACAAAAATATAAGTGCAAAATTATTAACAACTAAGTTGTTAGTAATTTTTTGTGCCTATTAAAACAAAAAATTATGTGAGAAGTTAGTTACCAACACTTAATTGGTGGCTTGATCGTTAGTAAGGGCATCTACCATTAGCAATAATCAAGTTGTTGATATATGATTGTTGAATTTTCATATTATTTTATCTTACTAGTAGTGATTTAACTATTGGTAAAGGTATTTTTTCCTATATGACAATCAAGTTATCGATAAGCGACAGTTATAATTATGATGTTAATTTTCATTACTAACAATTTGGTCATCAATAAGGTTATTTTTTCTTTACCCATGATTGTCGATAAGCCATTAATAAGTTTTGCATAAATAATCCATCACAACACTTCTTGATTCTCTCTTCTACTCATTTTTTTTCTTCTCTTCAATATTTCTACCTACAATCATTGCCACTACTTGCAAGGAACAACACTTGCTTCTACCACCTACAAGCATTAGTCTTGCACTTGTGAGAATCCCCACACGCCACCACTTGTGAGGACTACCATTGCTTGTACCTCCACAACATCACATGCTCATCTTATGTGAAAATTTCACAAGTGCACAGATTTCTTCAAGTGGTAAAAATATCAAATCCATAGAGATTATGATTTTGGCTTATGCAATTATAGTAATTTAATAAAAATCATATAATTGGGAAAAAAGATAAGGATTTTGAATTCTAAATTTAAGAGAATAATTGAAAATAAATATCAATATAAGGAAAGTTTTGATCTAAGAAACAATTCAAGATTTGGAAAGATTCCAGGATCGAGGATCTTGCACCGAGACTTTTGATTATTCTAATTCAATTAAATTGAGGTTCTAAGAATTCTTTTAAAGGCAAATTAACCAATGTAATCTTCTTTCTTTTTTAAGAGAAGAAAATGCATCTAATCGAATTTATTCCTACTTTCGTGACAATGTTCCATTAGACCCATTGTAACCTTTACTAATTTGTTTTACCCTTCTAGGATTAATTCTATGGTCATGAATTAAAACCTAGGTTCTTCAATTATAGATCAAACATGTTAAGTTCTCATTTTAGCACTTTCCTACGCGTTTTTAATTATGCGAGACATTAGCTAATTGTTTAACATATATAAATTAACAAAAAAGAATCAAGAGTGAATAACAAGAACCTCAAAGAAATTTAAATTAGAATAACCATCATTAAGGGCTAAACCTCAATCCTAGAAAAAGAGTCATAAAAAAATACAAAATAAACTAGAAGAGAGAAAGTCCAAAGAGAATACTTACTCTTGCTCTCCAAAAACAAACTCCCTTTTCTCTATCCTTTATTTCTTTTTAAAAGACCTAATTATGAAATTCTAAAAAAAAAGCTAAATGGCACGCTTGTTCTAGTCACGACCATTAGAGAAAAGTAAGTAAGCTAATCTACATAGGCGTGCGGATGGATGACTTGCTCATACTTTTGGCATTGGCTAAAAAATTGCTTCTTTTTCCTTTCAAAGTGGGTCCTTAATGGTCTTACATGTCTTGAGAGTTCAATATGCACGAGGAAGACTCCATTTAGCTCCAAATGTCAAGAAATATTGCTCTTGTACACATAAAAACACCCTAGGCATAACAAATTCGACAAAAAGGTAAAATACAATAAAAATGAACAAAAATGAAGACCTAAGCAAATATTAAAGTAGAAAATTCTAACTAAAGTATTTGACTAAATGAAACACATCATCCTTACCAAATTCATACCTACAATGATTACACCTTCATCATCACCTAAGTTATCAAAAGGTGTTTTGAAATGTTTTTATTATAAAGGTTTCTTTCTTCGAAGATGACAACGAAGGCCATCACCTCAGTGATCAAGAGGCAGTATTGATCTCCTTGGACCAAATGGGGAATGTTAGAGGAGAAAAATAGTAGGGTATGCCTCGATTCTTTTAAGGTAAGTTGCAACTTTCAATTTAATCAATATGTCATTTTAGTTTATTATTTCATTAACTTGTATTACAAAAAATATTGTATATGCTTTCCTCACAGGAGAAAGTCACTCAAAGAGTTGAGGATGACCATAAGTAGAGTGGAACTTTCACCATAAAGTCCCCGTTATCTCTCTAATATGCTTAAGAATGTTTGTATGTTGAGACAAGGTCTTGAATGTATATAAGTGGGAGTTGAAATGGTTAAGCCAGTCATTACAAGAGAGTTGAATGGTGATCCTTGACTAGTTATGTCTTTTTCTACACAAATCTAAAGTATCTTAATTTTGGTGAGCTCTTAGAATCCAACTCACTTAAATTTTTAATACAAAAAAATTATCAATTTCTAACATTTACTAATGAAATTATTTACGATCATACAATAATTATCGATAAGTCGTGGAAATTTCATTTTACTTTGCCTTCAATAAACACTAGATTTATTATAGTCTTTTGATGTATTTCATCTAAAGACAAATTTATGGTAGAAAAAAAATATTTGTAATTGTATAAAAAATTTACAATTAAAAGAGAAAATAATATATATAATATGATAAATTATGTGATGGGAAAAATAAATATAAAAAGTATTATTGTATAAACTATTATAGAATATCGCATGTCATTGTATATCATAAATTAACAACGAAATTATTATATATATGGGCGTGTAACGTGTCTTTAAATAATGTTTTTTCATTTGGAGGATAACAGTATATCCTGTCAAATAGATGCTTTCTAATAATTAATCAGAAACTGATAAAGGATGATTTTAGTCAAAGCTTTACAACTTCCTGGTGTTTCATCACGCAGCAAAAATATAAACAGGACAAATATTAGAATTTTTGAACATGAGTATATGCAAGAATCAATTTGACCACAAGTATTTTGATGCGTCGCGTATTATTATTATTCACCGGTTTAAAAAACATCTTAATTAACTTCTTATTTAATAATTATTATATTACAATTTACTTTATAAATACATAAAATTTAATAAATTTTTTATGTTTGGATATACACATTGATAAATAATTATATAATTTTAAAGCATTTATATATGAGTACTTACCAGATATTATCTTATTTTAAAAATTAAAAATAAATTATAATTAAAAATTTAAACTGAATAATGATTATACTAATATTATATATATCACAAAAATATTAAAAATAAAATTATTCGTTACCATTTACCTATTTTTAGCTTTTATAAAACACAAATTTAATTATCATAAGTTTAAGATAAAAAATTGTGAAACACACAAATTTTATTATCACATACCAATCAATAATTTTAAAAATTAAAATATTTAAATTTGACTAAAATATAAATTAAGGTGTTAAAATTAAATAACATATATACATGTACTTTAAAATATCTTAAAATTAAGATATATAATAATAAAATTAAGATATACATAAAATTATTATATATATATATATATATATATATATATATATATATATAAACTTAAAAAAATCCTCATTCACTTGTATAAAGAAATATAAGTATAAAATAATAGTAAATTATTATAAAAATTCAACCAATACACACTATTGTAAAAACAAAACATATAAAAAATTACTAATATATATAAAAATACTAGCAACATAAAAAAATATAAATTTATTTAACTAAATTAAATTTTATAGTGAAAATAAGAAAATATATAAAAAATAAAAAATATTACTAGCAACAAATAATCATAATTTGTTTTGTGTATAAGTTAATATTTATATTAATTTAAATGAATAAACGAAAAATAAAATATTTAATTTGAGAAAAGAAACAAATTAATAAAAAAAGATACATGTTCTATATATTTACTTTTTGAAAATTGATCTTTTTATAAATTATCATAAGCTATTCCCGGAAACTATCTCAAAGAACTTACAAAAAAATCAAGCTAAAAACATCTTATAGCAATTATAAGATTTTTTTTTTTAAGTTCTTCAAAATACTTTGCAAGTATAAGAAATTATTAGGTGGTTTAGAAATACTACCTAGTTTATGATTCGGATCAATCTTTATATAACATGTAACTAAATATTATTAATTTTTTTTTTAAATTGAAAAACTTAAATACATGTTAAAGTCAAAATTAGTTGATATCATAGAAGTGGTAATTGACGACTATCTAACAATTTCTCCATAAATATTTATATAACAAGATAAATTAAAATAAACTTTGTATTCAATAACTAAATATTATTGGTTCATTCATATTCCTTCATTGGCTTGATTTATCGGAATTCGAAAGTAGTTATTGCTTCATGAGATCACTGATTGTGGATTTTCCTATAGTGATCTCCACTAAATGGGATCTAATTAAACCCTTTGAAAGTTTGAAACTCAACCTTCCCAATGATGTAAAGTACGTAGAAGGGGTCAACAAATAAAACAATTTTACTTCCAAATTATCCTTTTATAGAACTCTGATCTGGCATGCATACCTCAGAATCATAACATTATTGTCATTTTCTAATTTCTAAATGCCAAGACCACAATGTCCTGCTCAGAAGCTCTTCAATCCAAGATGAGAATATTTCATTATAATAAAAGTTACGTTAACTACTCTTTTGGAACTTTCTCCTTTATAGTATTTTATAACTCATTGTCATCAAGATTAAAAGTTAATTATAAATTTTATATAACTATTTAAAAGTATAATGTGTATATATCTTCTAATCTTAATAATTCAAATGTACCTTTGTTATTTATATTTATTATTTTTATTTCTCGTAATACGAGTTCTTATTCCATATATATTTTATATTTATATAATAAATAAATTAGATAAAAAATATAAAAAGAATAAATATCAATTGTATAGTTGAATTGTATAGTTGAAATGGATGATTGATGTTAAAACTAACTAAAATCATTTTGACCATTGAAGGTACGAATTATGAGGTCAAGATTTTTTTTTTTTATGTTTTCGATATATATATATATATATAATTTAACCAATGCCCTCTTATTTAGCATTTTCATATTTCAAAGCGTCAAGCATGATCTACGTATATTATCTTGGTTCTTACAAAAGAGATTTTTCCCCTTATCGCTGCATAAACATTCATGTCATGTAAAACACTATCAGTGATTCTTTACTTTGAAGATAATTATAAGATTTAATAGCCAAAGCGCCAATAAGACAAAACACATGAAGATTATATGCCACTTCAAGATATTTTTGCATGAATGGAAGAGGATTCGTACGTATTTCTTTAAAATATATAGGTTAATACGCTTACAACTCTTTGGATCCAACATGAGAAGAGTTAATATAGGATAAGATTAAAATATATTTTATTTAAGTGCCAAAGAATCAATAACTTGCTTGTAAATTTTGCTTTAATTTAAGCTAAAGAAGACATAATGTCCTTATATTTGTTTCCTTTCGCTTTCCTTCAAGATTTTTTTTTTATTTCCTCGGACTCTTATTTTATGTAAAACAACCAAAGACAATTTATACCATTTTATTTTAGTCTTAAACATATTTCTAGTCTTTACAAAATAGACAAGTTTAATTTGATTTTGATCCTGGGAAAAAGATTTCCTTAATATTTTTATCCATAAAACAATATGAAATTATTGTTTTTGTTTCTATTTTCATATAACAATAGCTAACTGTATATGCATGTAATATAAGGTAAAATGTCCATCTTAGATTGTGTTTATGAATGTCTACTATATCATGTCATTATGTAACATTTTTAAAAAAATGTTTAAATTCATATAATGAATGTTATTTATTTACTTTGAAACAAAAATTATATTTAAGTATTTATTTTATCATGTTTTCCTCACAATTAATATATATATCTTGCTATATAGGGAGATATTTTGAGACGTTAAATTACCCCAAAAAAAAAAAACTTATGAGCAATGTCAAAAATTTTGTTTAAATAAAATGGATTCTGTCTGTCATTGAGCCATTGCATACTCCCCATGTACAATGTATTGCCTTGAATAATTAAGAATTGTATAATTTTCTGACCAACAAGGAAAAATGTAATTTGAATATTAAATGAGATAATAAAAAAATAATTCCTTTTAATTTTAGGATGTATATTTTAAAATACGTGTAAAAACTATAGATTTAATGTAACATAGCTAATTAATTTTTTTATATTGAGTTTACGGCACAATCGCTTCATTCTTAATTAACTCATTATCCACAAAGAGTCAAGACTACAATTCAATAGGAAAGTTAAACGTGAAATACTGCTGAAATGTTTATACCTTAATTAATTCAGATTCGTTTCAATGTGATAATGAAGTTGCGCCAAACCATTGATTTGGTACATTTCATAATTTCGTCCTTTATTTTGTTCAGGGAATTATATTAATTACATTATATTGACTTTGGAATGAAGTAGAAGTTTTAAAGCAGCATCTCTCATATCTAATAATAAATATACACGTATTTTTATAGTTGGAATCTAGTGCTTCTTATCTAAAAGATAATCACGATCTTCGCAAATTAGTGTAATTAAGTTTATTGTAGATTCCTATCTAAAAGATAACCACACATACGAGATTGCAAACAGACAAAATATGAATCAACGTTTTTACGTAACGTTAATGTTAAGTCTTAATATATTTGCATGACCAAAGGAATAGGATATAGGACTCTATTGAAGTTAATTATTAGTCTCTTTTTTTGTAATATATGTTAATTAAAGACCGTAAAAAGGCCTTTTAAATTTTTTTGACCAAAGGCAAATGAATTTGATATCTTAACAACTCTGCTGAAAGCAAGAGAAGAAGGAGAGATACAATGCACAGAAATCATATTCATCCTATCTCAAGAATGAGAGAAATTAACACCAAGAGACAATATAACAGATTCAAAGAAAACTAGTTCCAATTCTAAAACATCAATTTGATTAATTGTTGATTTTGGTGAAGTTTATTTCTCAAAAACTCTTGCATTTTTTTTTTAAGAAAGTGATCAACACAACGACATAACCCCCCAACAAAACAATAAATGGGTGGTTGAGAAATTCTGACCAGTGCAAAAGCAATGGACCGGATGAGCCAATTTTCAACTATTCATGTTTTTTAATTTTTAGCTTTTCATATATAAATTACCTTTCAATGTAATTATGTTTAAAATATTGTTGTATATCTCTCTTAACAAAAATTTAAACTTTAATTCAGCTAACCATTATTATAGTAAGCTTAGTGGTGGGAAGATTTGACTATTATGTGCAAGATATTAATTTATAATCTTGTTACTATCATTATATTTTTGTACTTAAGAAAAAATAATTTATCACTTTTAGAGATTAACTATTTTCACTAAATTCCACCCATACAACTATGCATATTTAATGTTAAGGTTTAATTTTGCGTACACATAAATCATTTCTTTTATTTAAATATGTCATCATATCATATCATATAAGTCAATAAAGTAGACTTTTACGCGGTGTGTAAAAGATTATTGATAGAAACTTAGAAAATTTCATTTTATCAAAAGTCATAAAAGAAAAAGACACGATATGAGAGGAATTCACGTGTTTTTGGTAAATAGTTTAATTGAGTATTTAGTTAATAAATTTTTATTAAACGTGAGTTTGTTTTCATTCAAAAAGTATCATTTAATAAGAAACCAAAAATATTAAACATTAAAACTATTCCTAGAGTCTTATTAAATTAACCATATCTGTGAGTCACGTTGCGGAAGCACTTTTCCAATATCGCATATTCACCATATCTATGATTTCTTCAATGGTTGTTTATGCATGGATGATGACCAAGGAAAGAAGGCCCAAATAATTGTCCAAGTCTCCCAAATGTCGATCGATGTTAACCCTTAAAAGTCATAGCCTGTTTGACATTAGGACAATTTTTCTTACTAAATAAAATTGCAGTCTAGCTTGTCTATATAATTAAGGTTACCTTTGGATAAGGGTTGGAAAAATATTTTTACGAATTTCAAATGTATATTTTTAAATTCTAATGTACAAAATAAAAAGAGGGAAAATTTTTACTTTAAAAAGAAAATTTTCAAAGTAAAATATTTTTAAATTCTCAACTAAAATCCACACATGCACTAGTGAAGTATAATTAATTTGTCATTAGCCGATTGGAACGATAAGGGAGAAGTGTAATAGAATAGTCTACAAAATATAGATTGGATTGCGCAATAAAAGATAGTTGGAGTTGTTTATGGTATGAGAATGGACGTACCATAAGAAATAAGAAATAAAAATTAGAAATAAATTATTTTTATATCAAAAATATAATAATGATTCAATACTTACTTTTTAAAGTAATTTAAAGCATAAAGAGTATTTAAATTCTTGTCCACCATGTTTTAATGAGCACACAATAAAAAAATTACAATTTAGTTTAATGTGATGAATTGTTTTTTATTCTCTGTTTATTTTTAATTGATCACGTAAGAGAATAACTCACAGATTAATTAATGTAATTAATATTTTATTTTAAAAGTGTACCTCTCTAGCCCAAAATTTTTTATAAAATATTTATGAAGTGAAAATTAGTTAGAAAGAAATTTTCATTTACATTAGAAAATTATGTTTATAGAATTTTTAAAATATATAATTCAATTGAAAAGTCCACTCCTAATTTTAGAGAAAAGTTCAATTCAAGAAGTGTCACAACCTAAACTGTGACGTTAAGCTGGGTGGACCAAGACCAAGTTGGCCACAAAGGAGTCACCACCGGCATTTTGGTTTAGGGAACGCCAGGAAACCTAATGGATAGGCAGGCTTAGAATTAGAAATGTAGGTTCGGGAGTTGGTTACACGCTAGGGGCATAGGAGGCCCCAGCATGCCTATCACTTGATAGTTACCCTTGGCTAGCTATATGGGAAGAGAGACGATGCTTGTGTTTGAGTTGTGTTTTTGGCCTAAGTCCTGGGAAGGAGGAGGTTCAGGTAAGGTGTCCTAGGATTTTGGGATTTAAGATTTGACTTGATAAGAGTGTGCCTCATGTGCCTACGTACCTTGGCTTTAGAGGAGTCAAAGTCAACGTAGTTCTGGGGGAGGCTTAGTTTTGGAAGAAGGTGAGGTTAAGATGGAAGCTGGAACGACTCGTCCCGTCTCGGCCCCATCGAGACCGAGACGGTATCGGCATAGGGGTTGAGGTTGGAAGACCGAGCCGGCTTGTGTCGGCTCAGTTCTGTTGTGAGTGGGACCGAGTCGGCCTTGAGGCTAAGACATAGGCTAGTAGGTGGGTCAGACCGAAACCAAGTCGGCCTCTGAGGGGGCTGGGTGCGGGAACCAGGTCGTTTTGGCCGCCAGCTCGAGGCCGGTATGAACTCGGCTCAGGGCTGCCACGGTGTGGTAGGGGTCTTGGCTTGATATCGGCTCCTAACTTGGAATGATGCGAAGGGTGATCAGAGATACTAACCTGGTATTTGGGGATGGCGAATTCTTTTTCCTTGCTTTCGTCCGAAGTCTACGCCTCTCCTTCTGCCAGCCCCTGGGGTTCTCCTTTCGCTTTTTGCGTGTCATCGTCAACTTTCTTTTCACCAATCTTTCGTCGCACCTTCACTCTCTCTTCTGCTCCTGTTCTCCTTTTACCTCCTTTTTTCCGTCCCTTCTCTTTCGTCCAGGGGCTTTATATAAGGCTTAAGGTGGCTGCCTAACAACTAAATCCCAAGATTCTCGCAGATATTATCCTCTCTTTCTTTCTGTTTCTCCTGCGATTCTTTTGTGATTTGGTACGTACCGTATGGGGTCCACTGGGATGTGGGGAGACTCAATCAAATGTGGACTCGGTCACGAGCTGACTGGGGTGGACGGAGGTGATTGGGGTGGACTCAGTCCCGGCCCAATTTGGGGTCGCGAGGAGATGACCCAAGAGTTTGGGATTGGGCCAAGAAGGAAGCTGATTCGGCTGGTTTCAGGAGGGATTGGAACGACGTTCCGGCCCGGACAACTTTGGGGTGTTACAGTATTGCTAAAAGGTGCTAGAAAATAAAAGAATCTCTGACACTTGGCTGGCCGTTCTGGGAATTTTAATCTTTGAATGATCTTGACGTTCTTGGCCAGGGCAGGTAAAAGTTCTTATCTGCAACGGACGTTTCACAAAAGAAAGATTATATCACGCTCAATATTTTTCCTAAATTAAAAGAATTACATGCACACACACATTGGTAATAAAAAAGAAAGCAACTAAAGTAAAAGACACTGAATTCACATTTTATATGGCCATATTTTCCTCTAATATGAATTTTGGTGGCTCAATGTCCGTTTTGCTGCTGCAAGCATGTAAACAGGAGCAAAATATCTTGTCGTACATCTATGGACTTGATTAACAACGATAACACATCAAGCTCTAACTGACGTGAATTTCTGGTTCCAGCAAAACCCAAAACAAGCGCAACCTGTATTTATTAAAAGAACGCACAATCCAATTTAAACTCAGGAGATTGACACAAGCATTGATTGATTAGGATTAAAATGTAGAAAATGCAGAACAAATAGAAAGGCATCCACAAAAACATGCAGAAGACTACAAGGGGGGAAACACATTTAGAGTAAAATTAAAAAAAAAAAAAAAAACTGTCTGCAAGTTTTGCAAATCTGCTAGGGTATCATTTTATACATCCTTGTTTCAAATAGAAAAACAGGGTCAGTAAGCCTATAGGCTGCTGGTGGTACTGCCCACAAAGAGGTTGAACATTGAAAGTAATCTTCAACAACTAAAAGTGTCACAACAGGAAAAAGATGAAACTTACCTTGAATCTGAGTCCAACAAACCCCAAGATGGTAACAAACCAAACAGTAGCAATAACATTGGCACATGACTCGCTAGCATTACCATTCATGCTTTTCAAAGGGGTGTTGTAATGTATGTTAGCTGCAGAACTATTTGATTGCTAATGATGCTGAGGCAGCTGCTGCTGCCTTTGCTATTAAGGAAATAGGTTGATGTGCCTGGAGGCAGGCACCTATATCAAACGGAAGCAACTCAGAACCATCAAAAATAAGATTTACTCCAGAAAGGATTACTTCTTTACTATCACTTTCATCTGCTTCAGCTTTTATTGTGTTGGCTTGAGTAGCTTCTACGATGGACCTTGTGGCAGCTTCATAAACCGGAGTTAAGGCATAAGATCTGCATGCACCATCCAAAAGTATATACTTTCTGAGAATTTGAATGATTAGGAAGCCAAAATTATGAACTATAATGAACAGATAAAAGGAGTTATAACAGGTTACTTAATATTTCAATGTCTTGAGTTTGTATAAAATATTGCCATTTTAATTTTAAACTACTACGACCATATCCACACACATAATAATAAAATAACATAAAAAAAATAAAGAAACAAGAAAAAAACAATGGATACCAATGCAACATAACACCACTAACCAGTTATAAATTCTGGCACACTTCACATATTCCTAACTCCTTTCCAACAGAGGTAATTGATCCATCAGAGTTCTTTAAGGGCAAGGGATATCCATAGTAATCACCTTTCCAGATTCATCAAGGTCATACCTACTTAGCGGCTGCACCAGCACAGCTGAATGTTTAAGAAGTGAATTTAAACAATGCAGGAGTATGCTTCCCTTTACTAAATTTCCTTCATGTTTCCCTCCCAACCCTCCTACTGTGGAACCATCCCAAGACCATATGAGAGCTTTCTCGCAACCAGCCAATGGAGCAGGAATATAATACCAATTTCATCCAAGGAGTCATAAAAGAATATGTGGGGGGACCAAAGTGCACCAGACCTGTGGATCCAGGAAGAACTGATGAATGAGGAAGAGGCACTATGGACACAACTACATCATAGTCACGAACAAACAATCGATCAAGGGTTGCTGGTGCAAGAGAAGCCAAGCTTTCACAGCGGAGAATGTCTACACGATATTTCATTTTTCTTTTCAACATTTCTGTTCCAACATCTGAGT
Organism: Mucuna pruriens; assembly: GCA_025330945.1. Taxonomy (NCBI): domain Eukaryota; kingdom Viridiplantae; phylum Streptophyta; class Magnoliopsida; order Fabales; family Fabaceae; genus Mucuna; species Mucuna pruriens. Next base: position 4,222,704 of record JAENHJ010000525.1, on the reverse strand, counting down.
CTTGAACCATTGGTTTCTCATCATTCTGGAGATTTCCATCTTCAATGTCTTCCTGTACATGACTACCATCACCTTCAAAAGGAATAGAACAGGTTCCACCAATCATATTTCTAGGAGCAGCTTCATCGGAAGCAGAAGGCTCAACAGTCTTCTCTAAATCTGAACTTAGCATATCATAATTATTCATCCCAGCATCTGTAATACCAGAATCTCCTGATTTGTCAGTCAGAGAAATTTCAGATATTAGAGAACTAGACTCATCAATGCTTACAGTAGCCATATCCATCTTATCTTCACCCACTTTTGCATCAGAAGCAACTCCACCTGATTGTAGACATTCTAAAACACAATGCAAACTAAATGCATGATTTGCAATATCCTCTAGTTCTCCCTCAAATTTGGCACCTTCCAGAGTGCTAAGATCCTTGCAAAGATCAGCAATGCAGGCATGACCCAGTTTCCCCGCTTCATAGAGTGTAACAGCATGAGATTTCAGGCCTGACAATGTTCAGCAGGAAGAATGACTTCGATTAGACTAGACAGAAACATACAAATCAATTCTTGAACATAGAAGATAGGTGACAAACTTACTCACAATGAATAGTCCAAAACGAAAATTTTACAGCTTAGAGAACTAAAACATGTGGATTTATTAATCAATAGTCATAGCAAATTAGCAATTGTAATCCCATTAATTTAGAAGTTATGTAGCTCAATATGATCCTCTTTTGCAAGTTTCAAGAATTTGGAAGCTAAGAATAATAAACAGCTTTCATATTTATATGCAACGGTATAGATTTTTGTTGTACTTCAAAGGTGGCTACTTTTTTACAGAACAAGTTGTTTAGGGTCTTCAGGGAACTCTAAAGTTGCCTCCTATTTTGGAAAGTCTTTGGCTGGTTAGGTTTGGAAGATTTGACAAAAAGGAGGTCAAAACCTTGTGGTAACCTTGTTGTAATTGCATTTATTGCAATCATTTGGTGCATTTGTTTGGAGAGGAGTTTAGGGATGCCTCTTTGCTCTTAATTTTGCGATAGAGTTTTTTCATGGCTATTCTGGTGTTCAGCTAATGCTAGTTTCAGCTGATGTTTGCTTCAATAGTGTTTCCATTTCAGACATGTATTGGGCAACTTTGCTATATTTTTTGTTTTTCTCTCACATAGAAGATCTTAAAGCTCTTGATACCATGTCAAGATTCAGAGAAAAGCAATAAGGGTATTTATAGAAGAAGATACAGAAGGTTACAGCAGGTTCAGTTGTAACTGAACACTAACTGAAACTAACAGATTAACTAACTACAGAAAAAACTATACAGTACAACAAACTCAGAATAAGAGTCTGCACACCCACTCTTAAGGAACACACTCAAACAAACATCAGCATATCAGATGTTACAATAACAATAAAAAACATAATTAAAAAAATTCTAGTAAATGAATTTAAGCTTTGGAAATGAGGAAGGTACAAACCTGGTGAAACAGAACCCATCATAAGATATGATGTTATATTAGCATCAACTATGAAAGCATCAATTACTTAGTTTTAGTTCCTGTTCCTAGTTCAGTGGGATTTCCAAATAATTCTGGTGATCACCCAATTTTTGTTTCTGTTTTTGGTTTTAATTTTCGCCACATATTATGCCTTGATAGTCAGAATAAAAATTCATTTATATTGTACCTTCATGGCTGACTCACCCACCACACCACAAAAAACAAGAGAAAAAATTTTTCACTCATCCAAACCTCAAACTTAACTTCCACAGCCTCATCCTTCCAAACTATTGACTTTGTTAGAATACACGAAAATATATAATATCATCTTGATCAGAATATTGTTATAGAATATATGAAAATAGCTTTATCATATCTTAGAATATATTATATTATCCTCTGGGATTACTTTTCCTATTTCCTCTTTATCTCTGAGAATTAATTACCATATTTCTTTATCTTACAACTATTTGTTTCTCTAATTTGTTAAGATTATGATTAGTAGTATAAAGGTTAGTACTATAGACTTTATAAATATATTAAACTAGCATGGGAACCCATGCGATGCGTGGAAAAATTTTTGGAGAAGGGTGGAGTAATATTTTTAATATGTATATAATGACATAAACAAATTTATATGTAGTTTCAAAAGATTTAATAATGAATTATATTTTAAGAAATTGTTTACTAATAATAAAAAATACTAATTAATAATTTAATATTCTCTTTATAATTGATTATAGATAATTAGCAACCATTGGTCAATTACGAGAGAAATAATGAAAATTATTAAATAATAACAATAATGATAACAATAATAATATATAAACATTGTTATTATTATAATTCAACCTTGTTTTAATTTAAATATAGATTATATATTTAAAAATTTAGTGAATTTTTTTTTATAATATTTAAACACTTTTGTTCAAAATTACAAATTGATAATCAACATTTTGATATAAAATAGGTTATGATCATTGCTTATTTTTTTATAACCATTTTTAAATTAAAATCAGCATAAATAATTACATAAATCCTTACAAAGGGAAGCACCAAACATATTTAAAAAATTCATGGACTTATCAATAGAAATCATTAAATCTTAAAAATATTAATTAGCACAAAAAAGAAAAAATTAATAGACCTTCATTATCAATATAAAAGTTTTATACTTCCATCCAATTAAAAATTATTTTTTGTATGGCTTCTAAAATAGTTATTATAAAAGTAAAAAACTTAATATATGTACATAATAATTGGTAATTAAATGATAGTGTAGAAGAATTCTACACTCTCAATGCATATATTATTATTCTTTAGTTAAACTTAAAAAATTTTAACTCAAACTTTCAACTTTTAACCATAAAAGACTTACAAGAAGAAATTAAAACACTCAAACAAGAAATACTAAGAGTTAAAAGAAAATGATATATCATTAGAATATAGATTACTACAGTTAGAAGGAAAAGAACTAATAAATAACCAAAAAGGAAAAGAAAAGATGAATGAAGAAGAAAAAGATAAAATAGAACATCAAGAAAATCCTTTCATTAGTATATTAAGTTTAATAACTAGACAAAAATGGAATACAACAATAACCTTATGTCACAACCTAAATTGTAACATGAGGCTAGGTGGACCGAGGTCGTCCCAACCATCTGATGGCCGAGATCGATTCGGCCACAAGGAGTCACCACTGGTTTTTGCAGACTCACCAACTGTTCTGAATCTGCATAGGTATCAACTCATCATGTTGCTTTTTCATGACAATCATCCCATACTTCTTTAGCACTACTTGCACAGGGCTCCACCCATTGCTATCCGAGATAGGGTAAATGATTCATGTAGCAAGGAGTTTCGCGACTTCTTTCTTAACCACATCCAGGATGGTCGGATTCAGCCTTCTTTGTTGTTGCCTTATGGGCTTAGCCTCCTCCTCCATTAAAATTTTGTGCATGCATATGGAGGGGTTTATACTAGGAAGGTCAGAAAGTTTCCACCCAATTTCCTTCTTTTGCTGCCTTAGGACATTCAACAACTTGTCTTCTTGCTCCTGGGGAGGTTGTTGGCAATGATAACTGCGAGTTGCTATTCAGTATCCAAGTAGGCATATTTCAGTTGATTTGGCAATGACTTCAATTCCTTGGGTGGTGGCGGAGATGAAGAATTGTCATTTAATGGCTTCAGATCCGACTGGCTAACTTGAATTGGGCTTGGCACCAAATGTGCCGACATGATTTCGGCCTTTAGCTACTATGGCCGACTCCTTTGTACTGGGATAAGTTTTGTCAGATTGGAGTCGGGCTCGTCTTTTTGTTTGACTTTGGAGTCAGATCTGGATGGAACGCAGTTCTCACTTTTGTTGTCCGAAATGGACTCGGCTTGCTTCTAGTCTTCTTTGGCTGAGGCAGACTCAGCAAGCATGTCGACCTTGTCTCTTAGTTGCTCGGCTGAGTTGACCTTTGTCTTTTCTTCGTCTCGGCCTCTTTTGGCCGACTCGACTTTGGTCATAAAAATTGTTGCCAATTGTGCATGGAAGAGTTCTTTGGTCTCGACAACTTTGACTTCTGCTTTGTTTACACATTCCAGGTTTTCCAGGTTGCAGACTCGGTCTAATACTTCGATCAATTCGACTTCAAATTCCAAGTCGACAATGTTGTTATCATTGTCCTCAGAGTTAGGAAGATCATGTACTTCCTCATAGTTGGGCTCTTTTGTTATGGACCCTATGTAGCTGATCATCTCAGTACTTCCAGCAAAATTTTCAACGTCTTCATTACTACTGTCTAGTTGAAGATACTCATCAACTAGTTCATCAATCAAATCTATGCCAAAAAGGGAATGGTCTTTAGTAAGGTGCTTCATAGCTTTGAAAATATTGAACTGCACCAAAGTATCACCAATTTCCATCGAGAGTGTCCCGGCATGCATATCAATCTTCATTCTGCAGTCATTGGACGAGGACATCTTCTAGAACGCCCAAAGGTTGAACAACACTTATGTTCGCCAACTGTATTGTCATCCTAGTGGGTTCTAGATCCCCAAAATTCAAGGATTTGTAGATCGATGTTGGCATGACATTAATTGAAGCTCCCAAGTCCAGCATGGCATCGGCAAAGGTACAATCGCCAATAGTGCATAGAGAAGATTCTAGGATCTCGGCATTTCTTTGGCAGTGCTTGCTGTGCACTTGCAGTGAATTCTTTGTTTCTGATTAATATCAACACTATACCTCCTACTTCCACACTCCCTTTCATCTTTTTCCTCTTGTGTACACACAATTCTTTGAGGAATTTTACGTACTTCGGAATTTGCTTTACGACATCGAGGAGTGAGATGTTGATTTCCACTTTTCGAAACATCTTCAGTAACTCTTCATCAAACTCAAGCTTTCTTGATGAGATAGTCCGAGTTGGAAATGACAATAGGACAGTTTTTTTTGGTTGCTGCACCTACGAGTTGGCATCCGATTCAGAGTTGGCTTCGGCTGATCTCGACAGTTGCAGTGCTGGCTGGGATAGTTCTTTTCCACATCTCAACATAATTGCACTCGCATTCCCTCTCGGGTTCGGAATTGTTTGTGAGGGAAGGTTTCTAGATACAGCTGACTGTAATTGGCTCACAGTATTGGCTAATTGTCCTATCTGCGTCTTGAGGTCTTGAATATGGGAGGATGAACATTTGGAATGCATGTCATATGTGTGGATTGTTGGATGCGTGTATGCTTGGAATGCATGTTGCATGGACGTTTGATGTGGATTGTTGGATGCAAGGTTGTATGGATGTATGCAGGTTTGCCTTGGATGGCTGGATGCATGGATATATGGATGCGTGGAGGTTTGTCGTGGGCTATTGGATGTGTGGAAGTATGGATATACGGAGGTTTGTATGGAGGTTTGGTTATGTCGACATGGGTTGGCGTGGATTGCTAGGTGTATGCAAAGGTATAGACCGTATAAGGTGATGGCAAGGTGTGGAGTTGGATGAGGGAGTGTGCGTTTAGCGGGGAAAGTCTTTATTTCCCTATAGTTTGTTGTCCCAAGACTCATGGTGGCGGCAGTTGAGTTTCTTCCAGTTTTGGTGTTGGAAACGTCCCGGATGTTGTTACCTCGTTATTGCTCATGGGTTGAAACTAGTCAGAGGCTCACTGCTTTGAGAAATCTTTAACCTTTTCATCTTAACTACAACTCTCCTTTTGTTTACTTTGTTTCTAGTTCATGGAGGAATGGAGGGGATGGTGTTTATGTTGTTTCTACGGAAGGGTTTATGGGGAGGGATGACAATGCTATCCTCATATATACAATTTTTGAAGAGTCCATCATCCAACGCCTTTAAGGATAATTTAGGTATCTCTATGACTGTGTTGTTTCTTCTAGCTGGCTTTTCCTAAGGGGTGGCTTGCCCCCGGTATTACATTTTCGCTTAGACTTCCCTTTTAGAGTTTTCAGTCTTAGTGAACTTTTATTTAACTATTTGGACTAAGTTGTTATTTTGAGGTTTCAACCTAGCGGGTCATAATGTTTAATGGGCACGCTATGAAAAAATTCTTGTACACCATGTTTTAATGGACACGCAATGAAAAAATTACAATATAGTTTAATGTGATGAATTATTTTTTATTCTCTGTTTATTTTTAATTGATCACTTAAAACAGATTAATTAATGTAATTAATATTTTATTTTAAAAGGTGTAGCAGAGTGTATCTCTGTAGCCCAGAATTTTTTATAAAATATTTATGAAGTGAAAATTAGTTAGAAAGAAATTTTCATTTACATTAGAAAATTATGTTTATAGAATTTTTAAAATATATAATTCAATTGAAAAGTCTGACTCCTAATTTTAGAGAAAACTTCAATTCAAGAAGAAAAGTAAACGATAAAAATAAACTTAAAAGTTAGATTCACAAACTTACGACAGACACATACAAACCTATGGACAGATTAGAGTTTTTTTTTTCTTGTCTTCTGGAAACCTAATAAAATTCAAAATGTCGTGTATCCAAATACAATTTAGAGATTTTTTTATTATTATTATTCAGGCTCGGAGAGAATTAATTAATCTGGAATAAGCTGTAACTAAAACTTGACAATCATGCATCAAGTTTTTAAGAGTACTCGCAATTTAAAAAGAAAAAAGAAAAAACTGGATTTGACTTCATTTGCAAATTCATTTTTACATTTATAATGTTAAAAAAAAGAATTTAAAATATCATGTATTTCAATATAATGGTTTAGATTTAAAATTAATCATGTCAAATATGGTGAGCTTTGCTAAGATTTTAAACAAGTAGAGATATCTTTATTGACATTATAATTTCACATATACCGGATAGTTGGAAGAAATAATTTTTAAAATGGTAAGAGATTGAAGTTTTCAGGGATTGAAAGATAATTCATAATTTCTCAAAGATAATCTTAATATAAATTACACGGGGATGATTTAGAATTGATTTGTGTGATGAAAAATGGTAATAAAATTGAAAAAACATAATTAAGAATATTTTTGGGATTTTTTCTTTTTAGAAAACAAAAAATAAGAATGAAGAGAAATTTAATTTAAATAAGAAAAATGTTGGGAATTAAGTTTGTATTCTATTTTTCCTATAACTCTTAATATGAGTTTTAATTCAATTTGAGTTCTTAACAGATTTTCTAATTTATTTAAAATTTAATTTCTTAAAAGTTAAACTTTCACCCTTAAGTAACAACCTTAATTCTTTAGATGAAATTAAAAAAACAACATTAAATGATTGTTTCTAATTAAGTAACAAGTCCCTAATATTATTCCTAAATTAAATTATTATATTAAATTTGTGTCACCTTAAAACACATATATAATGCAAATTCTCATTTACAAATTAGATCGAATCTTCTGAAGCAATAAAAGAAGGGAACACCAACACATAAAAAAATTCATTAAAAATTTCAATTTAAATAGGACTTTAACTAGACAAGAAAAAAAATAAAAAATAACAATAAATGAGAAAAAGGGAAAAGAGAAAGGGAAGAAGAACTTTAGAGGTCATCTACCAAAATTAAAGATGAAAGAAAAAGATTTCTAATCCTCTATTTTCCTGTGGTTTCTATATGTGGTAAGATAGTTAACCCTAAAGAAAAAGACTCAAAACTTTTAAAAGCTTCGTTCTTTTCTTTTGAATTTTGGTTCTTCTGATTTCTTAACCGATCAGAGCTCTAATTCTCATTTTTTATTATATAAAAATAAAACACAAAAAATATTAGAAAGTAAATAAAAATTATAATTAGACTTCATAAAAATAATAATAATAACATCTTATATTCTCATATTCCAAATTTTATTTATTTAAGGAGAAAATAAATTAAAATTTAAAATAAGTGGATTAAAATTCTCTAAAAATAGATAAAAAAATAATCTAAAGAATTACCATCCTATCTTCAAGTTAATGGAAATGATTATATTAAATGGCTTAAAGTATAGAATGATATAAAATGATAATACTTTGCCAAAAAAAAGTATAAAATGATGAAATGAAATCAAATTTATTATATTTCTACGCTTTCAAATATAATTTTGATATATGGTTAGTATAAAAGAAAAAAGAAAGAGTTTTACACTTACATATAAGAATGTGATAAAATACCAGTTGCTGAGTTTGATATATCATGTATTTGTTAATGTAGTGAAATTATTAATTAAATAAATTTTCGGTGTAAAATTAAAAATAAATAATATATACGTTAACATTATAAAAAAATTACATCATTACACTTTCTCACCTTGTTTTGCCTCTACACAACTTAAAGTAATCTCCATCCGAGTTGAAGTATATACCTTATTTTAGTAGGTTAAATAAAGAGAAATATTGACGATGCAAAGTTTACCATATTATTTAAATTTACCGTTTACTAAATAAATTTTAAAATCCCATTAAATATAACCTTAACACACTTTTCATTCATTCAAAAATTCACATTAAATACATAAGTATATTATCTTAGCGTGATTCTCTATATCATGTAAGTATTTCTTTTTACCAGTTAAAAATTTAAGGGAGTTAGATCTTAAAGTTTATTGAAATAAGAGCAGATTTTAAAAATATTTACAAATTAATAATTCACTAATAAAATTCTTATCTCAAACACAAAACTCAAAATTCATATTTACGTGGTCTAGTCCTTATTTTATTGACATCTCATGTAACAATTATAAGTAAAGTAGAAAAGTAGAACATCAATGAAGTTTGTATTATCTTTCAAGATGTAAGTGGTAGAATTTTTCTATTTTATAAATATCAAACATTTTTATTACATTATGTCAAATTATCATTGTTAAATTTAATGAAATATTTGAATTCATAAACATTGATAAAAAAAAAAACAAAATTTTTAACTATCAAGAATAATTGATATTATAATTTTTCTTAATTAAATTATCTTAATTGCTCCGAAACTTCGTTTTTATGTTATGAAAAGAACAAAAATTATTTATTAATTTAATATTTTGAAAATGATTTCTAACATATTAGTCTTTATAAAATTTCAATTATCTTTTGATAGGTCAAATCTATCGTGTGAGCATTATTAGATAAGTTAATATTGTAATTATTAAACAAATAATTAATATAATTATATTAAAACATGATTGTAGCATAAGTTAATGAAGCAACTCCAATATTAATTTTGTTGTTGTGTAATTATAAATTAGAATAATTGTCCCTCAGCCACTGCTCCACCCAACGCAAATACGGCAATTGGCAACATCTAAGCTTCCTAAACAGTGGCGGTGTCCCGAAACATGGTATATTTTTCCACACCCACGGTCTTTTTCATTTTCTTAAAATTTAGAGTTGTCAATTGAAGCAACTATGTAAATTGCCATCAAAATGAAATAATGGTGCATGTGGGGTTGTCTTTTGGACCTTTCTTATCTTTTTAATGTGGTCCATTAATGTGAAAATGCAAATAATTGAAGGATCACTTGGCATATTTCTAAAGAAAAAACAAGCCTGCAGCTTGCGGTCTTATTCCATTGTGCAAATAAATCAACTTGCCCAAGACTTTCTTTGCACCAAATCGTTGTGCCTCTTATCTCTTTTGTGTTCTTATGGTGCCACATTTAAGCCTTCAAGCTGACAATTTTCAAACCATGCATTTTTATCATGGAAAAAGTATTAAGCTCTGTAAATTGGCTTCAATGGAAGAAAATTTTACTTCCATCCAAGGACATAATTGGAATGTCAGTATTCAAGTAATCTCAACCATTTCATCAAGTGTGTTACCTTAAGTGCATTTTAAACTAAACAAGTCTTGATTCGCTCATTGTCTTAGAGAAAATACAATAATTATTGACAAATGACAGTAAACTAACTCCTCTGTAACACATTTCAACATATTATTTATTATTAGTTTAAATTTATTATAAATTACAAATTTTATTTTATTTCTTAGTTAACGAGACTCACTTATTATTTTATAATTTTTAACAAATTTTAACTTCAAATAAAAAGGAAATAAATTTAATTAATAATAAAAATTCGTTAAAAATATAATATTAACGTTACGGTCCTTGTTGATAAAAAATGGAAGAGAGAATAACAAAATTTGAACCTCTAGTATTTTACTTTTTATTATAAGGGCCTAATTAAGACTAAGATATTTGTAAAAATATAAGACAAAAGTGCTTCTGGTACTATTTTGTAAATAAAATTAGTTATTTTAATAATATGCATAATAAAAAATTATGTTAAAAATTAACCTAAATTATTAAAATAAAAATATATTTTTAATTAAAAATGACTCATAGTATCTAAAAAACTGCATATAAATTTTGTAAAAAAATGTGAATATAGTTTTAAAGAAAATCTGAAAATAGTTCATTTGGCATTGCTTTCCACTCACACATCCACATGTTAATATGGCATGATATAAAAGACTTTCTATGCATATTGTTCTTGGCTTTGACCCGTTCAGTACTTAAAGGCCACCATAATTGATTCACTTGCTAATGCCTATATCTCTTACCATTGCTTTATTGTCTAAGTCTATTATGGCTTCTGCAACTCTTCTTCTCTTCCTCCTATTTGTCCCTCTCTTAGACCAAGTTGCCTCCAACTCCAAGTCTTTGATCTTTGAAGGATTCGATGAAAACAGTGAATTCATCCTTGAAGGATCTTCCATCATCAAAACCAGCCGTTTACTTAAGCTCACCAACAAATCAACCAACATTGTAGGCCATGCATTCCATGCCACACCCTTCCAAATGCTCAACAAAACAAACCCTCCACTCCAACCCTATGCTTATTCCTTCAGCACCTCTTTTGTTTTCTCAATTGTGTCCCCAAATTCTGGCTCTGGTGGCTATGGCCTTGCCTTCACCATAGCACCCTCAACAAAGTTTCCTGGGGCTGAGGCTGGCCATTTTCTTGGTCTTGTTAACTCCACCAATGATGGAAATGACTCAAATCACATCTTTGCAGTTGAGTTTGACACGGTAAATGGCTACAAAGGGGACTCAGACACTGAAGGAAACCATGTTGGGGTCAATGTGAATGGCATGGACTCAAGGATTACTGAGCCAGCAGCATATATTGAAGAGGGTACTATTAGTGTGAAGGAGGATTTTAGAATGGCTAAGGTTGATTCTGTCCAAGCTTGGATAGAATATGATGGTGAAAAGAGAGCTATGAATATAACTGTGGCTCCTTTGCCTTTACCAAGGCCTAGCAAACCACTTATAGAGAATTATGCCATTGAGCTTTACACTGTTATGGAGGAAAGAATGTTTGTTGGTTTCTCAGCATCAACAGGCCAGGAAGCAAGCTCTCATTACCTTCTGGGATGGAGTTTTGCAGTGAATGGAATTGCCCCTTCACTGAACATTTCCAATCTTCCAAATCCACCACCAAAGGAGAAAGAACCATCCTCCTTTCCTTGGGTCAATGTTGCAATTGGCATCTTGTCTGCTTTGACTTTGAGCCTCTTGTGTATTCTATTTCTTCTAACATGTTATAAGAGATACGTGGATAATTTTGAGGCTCTTGAGGATTGGGAGGTGGATTGTCCTCACAGGTTTAGATACAGAGATCTTCACATAGCCACAAAGGGGTTCATAGAGAGCCAGCTTATTGGAGTTGGAGGCTTTGGTGCTGTGTACAAAGGTGTCTTACCAACTACAGCAACTGAGGTTGCTGTTAAGAGGATTTTGAGGAGCCCTTTCCATGGAATGAGGGAATTTGCAGCTGAAGTTGAAAGCTTGGGAAGGTTGAGGCACAAGAATTTGGTGAACCTTCAAGGGTGGTGCAAGAAAAAGAATGATCTACTCATAGTCTATGATTTCATTCCAAATGGGAGCCTTGACCACATCCTATATAACCCCAATAGAAACTTTGTTTTAAACTGGGGGCAAAGATTCAACATTCTCAAAGGCATAAGTGCTGGACTATTGTACTTGCATGAAGAGTGGGAAAAAGTGGTGATCCATAGAGATGTGAAAACTAGTAACATTTTGATAGATGGACACTTGAATGCACGTTTAGGTGACTTTGGACTTGCAAGGCTCTATAACCATGGTCAAGTGTCACACACAACCAATGTGGTTGGCACTGTTGGTTACATTGCACCAGAGTTAGCTCGCACGGGAAAGGCTTCTACAAGCACAGATGTGTATGCATTTGGTGTTGTGCTCCTTGAAGTGGTCACAGGAAAGAGACCTATTGATTCAGATCACTTTTTCTTGGTGGAGTGGGTGATTGAGAATTACCATTTGGGTCAAATTCTTGAGGTGGTTGATCCTAAGTTGAATTTAGTTTATGATGAGGAAGAGGTTGAGTTGGTTCTCAAGTTGGGTCTACTTTGCACTCAACATAGACAAGATTATAGACCTAGAATGAAACAAGTTACAAGGTACCTAAACTTTGATGACCCTCTTCCTTTCATTGGTGAATGGGGACATGGTGTTTCTGAGAGCAGCAGAACGAGCTCAGGTTTCTTAGAAGTCACGAGAACTGTTGCAAAATCAGGGTATTTGTCCTCCATTAACATGACTACCAAGTCCATAGATGCTGCTAGATAGCACATAATCATATTGTAACATTTTCTACTTCACCCTATTTCTCTAAATCTATGCATAGTTCTTGTCTAATTCTTTTATTAGATAATAATAAAATGGTTTTAAATTGCTGTTTGCAACCGCTATTGTGACAGCAACCGATATTTTTTTATTCATTGTTATTATTGTACGCAGAAAAGAAGGATAAGAATGAAAAATAGTTTACATTTTTAAGATACATATAATTTGAATGTGATTTTATCGGAAAGAAATTTCTTAATGCAATTTGGTTAACGATTTATTCAATTATTACTTTTGCAATTTTTATATGTTAAAGAAAACATTACTACAGATGTAAATAGACTCAGAAATTTTCTGTTAATATAATTTAAAGATTTTGTTATTGTTTGAAGATGAGATACAAGGCCATTTAATATACACTGAACGACATAGTAATTTCACTACTTTGTAAAAGAAAAATAGCTTTCCGAGTTTAGCGTGTAAGACATTTGGACATTATTGTCAACTACTTAACTAATCTTATCTGATTGTTATTAAATTCAGAGAAAATTCAGAATTAAAGATGAGTGAAAGGATAAAAAGTAATAACAATAATAAATAGTTACATAAAATATACATTCATATTTATGTATATTGTTTTGGACCCTACTAACGCTATTTTGGCCCAAATAAGTCAATAAGCAAATATGTTGGGTTCAATACCACAAAGTTAAATTATTTGGCCATAGTTTATTGCCTTACAAGGCTTGTGAACATTCTTGTTGTGCACCTCAACCTGTACATGTTAAGGAATAAAATCATGAAGACAATTTATTAATAATGGATGTAGTGAATCACAAGATTCTTCTCAGTGGCACCTCCACACCTCCACAAATCCATTGACCCCAATCCCTTTGACAATAACCTCAAGAAGACCAAGTATTCATTCCCCTTAGAATCACCTATGTTGATGAATAGATACTCTTTGTGAATCAACTCCTTTTGAGCAAATTTTAGCATTTATAGTGTCTAAGAATCTCAACTCCCAATGATGGAGTCATACAAAGGATTATGAGATTTCAATATAACACTAGGATGTATTTGAATCTATGATAATGTATAGGAGAGTCAAGGATCTTTTGTTGTGTAAATGAGAAACTAAAATTAAAAATTTTATAAAGACAAAAACATATTTAATCTTTTAATTTTTATTCATGTGACTTAATATTATATTTGAGAAGAAATTGATCTACCACTTATTAACACTTTAACTTTTATATATATATATATATATATAATAAATAATAAATAGATTTGACTTATTTTTCAAATTTAAGGTATCATATTTATATAATATAAATATTTTATTAAGATTTATCCTGATTTTTTTTAAAAGCTTATCTAACATAAAAGTTTATTTAAAACCTTATTTGATGTTAAAACTTTTAAATAAATTAACATGCTTATACCTTTAAATTGGCTTATAGCTTCTGTCGTTATGTATAATAAGTCAAACCTTTAGATATGCAAACTACTATATAATTTTAGAATTCCAAACTAAAACTCCTACATAACAATAACAACATCAGCAATGTAATGAGTGCACGTCTAGAAATGATTGTTTTTCTTAAAAAATGATTATTCTCGAAAATAATTGTTTGTTATTAAAAATTCCTTTTAAGAAGTTAAAATATATATATAATGATTTTAAAAAAATAAGTTAACTCAAAACACATTAATTATATTTACTTAAATAATATGTCAGCCATAATTTTTTTTAAATGACAAAGCTTGATTTTTTTTAAAATCCAATATTCTTCTAAAAAAACGACTTAACTTATTTAATAGTTCATAAATGGGCTCACAGGCCATATTTTTTACAGACCATTTGACCGGCCTATTTAAATATATTTTCATTATGTCTTCTTAAAAAATATTTTATTATATATTTTTTAATGGGCACAAAAAAATTGTTCATATTGATGGAATAAGAACTCTATATATTTTAAGATATACAATATATATACAACAATTTTTATAATAATATTTACAATATTATTTTTTATATTTATTTTTTTATTACATCATTAATTATACTATACACTCTTCTCTAGTTTCTTCCTCTTTTCCTCTCTTTGTTGTATAATTTAGTGTACAAATAATATTCGTCATATTTTAATAAATAATAATTTTAATAATTGATCAAATAAAAAATTTACTGACAATTTTAATATTTTATTCAATTCAAATAATATGTAAATATCTTTCATGTTTTAAATAAATAAAACTAAAATTTACTCATTCTATAAAATTAATAATTTCAAATTTTAAAATAATAAAAATCAAACAAATTTTTTTTCAAAAATCAAAGTAAAAATCCACTCATTTTATGGTGATTAAAAATATATTCAATCCCTAATTATTTATTTCAAAATTCAGACTTACAATGGATAAAGAGTACATTCATTAAGCAGGTACCAACAAATTGAATTCAATTGACACTTTAAGTTCTTGCTGGATTAATTGCAAATTGACATTGTTCTTCTATTAATTGACCTCGTAAATATTGTAATATAGTAAAGCTTTCATATAAATGCTCTAATAATGATAGGCTTATTTCTCAAATATTGAATGAAAAAAGTTCGATAGATTAATTACAAATGCTTTGACTAGAGGTCATGACGTGAGTGTCCCATGTACCACAGTGGTTGATGGTCTTTCTCAATGTGATGCTTTGCAAATTGCAAATTATAATTTTTTGGGTTTTTATATTAAAATTTTAAGTAAATTTCCAAAACTCAATTCAATTTAGTTCCTAAAAGAAAGTGACCAAATAATTCCTCGACATTTTATAGGAGGAAATTACTAAAGGAATAAAGTGTTTTTGTAATCTTAATTAAGGAATTATTTAGTACTTTTTATTTTCTTTAAAGACTAAATTAAGTCAAGTGATTTATTTTTCAAAGAATGAATTGAATGTTTACACTCTAAAATTTTTATTTGATTATAACTATTTTTATTTTTATTTTTTATTTTGTATAATTTAAAATTTAAAGAATATTCTAAAAATAGATTAAATTTGAAAATATCTTAAAGACAAAACAAAAAGAGATTTTATCTAAATTACTCTCAATCCGACCGAGATTTTCAAATAGTAATTTTTTAACCCGAAAATCAAAAGGTATAAACCTAAAAGGTTCAAAGAATAAAATACTTAATTTGCTGAAAATATAAAGCTTACACCCTAAGATACTTGAGTTTTATTATTTGAATATAAAAAAAAAAAATAGTATATGATACTCTAGATAATTGTCACTCTTTTACTTGAAAATTATTAAATATCCTATCTAGAGCCTGCATACATGCATAAAGTTGAATATAACAAATTAAACCTCAATAACATTTAAATTTTAAAATACGGGACTCATTCAATTATTGTTAGCTGCTTTTTATATTTGGTTCATTCATATATAGTGTATGTAAATAGTTACATTAGGTGAAAGTATAATTAAAATAGGTTGTTAGAAAGTAATTATTGCTATAAGGTGAAGGTAAGAGGAGTTGGAAAGACATAAAAGATGAGGAATGCTTAAAAGGTGTTGGACTTAATTTATTTTAGATTTTTATCTCCTTAAAAGAAAATTTTGGCCAAATAAAATTTTAAGAAAAATATATATTTTAAATTTTTAATTAAGAAAAGTTTTAAAAAAGAATTTTTTTTTAAATGTTTTAAGAGCTTTTTGATTTTTACTTCTCATTTTCCTTCTTTATTTCAAACATTCAAGTAAAGTTTTAAAAAACTTATAAAATATCAAATGGCTTTAAATTTATATTTCAAAATCTTATTTAACTTTAATTTAAAAGTAAATTTTAAGTTCCTAAAAATTAAAGCAAAACACTACTTCAAATTATACTTATGCGACGTAAACATAAGATATGAAAAACCTAACATGACAATTTCACATCTAGCTCTTCAACTTTTATATATTTATATAGATTTTAGCTATTTTGCTTAATTTTTGCCTCTTAATTTAGTTTATTTCAATTTTCTTTCAAACCGTTGATATATTTAAATAACTAAACTTCCCAAAATTTAATATTAAATACAAAATGTTAGATGATATTCAGAACAACTTTAACCCTGTTACCCATCTTACTGGTTCTGCTTATTAGAAAATTTGCATCCACTAACAATTGCATCTTAAAATTGGTTCTCCCTCATATTATGTTATCAACGAATGGAATAAACAAGTGCTAAGCAACCCCTACTTCAATTTTTATAAAATCTCTCTCATTTCAAATTTTTTAAAATTAATTTTCAACTTATAAATAAATTAATTTTAACTTATAAAAAAACATAATATTTATTGAAAAAATTGTCCAAAAAGATTTAAAGCAATTGTTAGTTCATTACTTTATTGCTAATGATGATTTAAGTTCTTGCAAAAATTTCAATAAACTGTTATAGTAGTTTTCTTTCTTTCTTTTTTCTATTTACTCTGGTATTTCTCGTGACAAGGCTAGACTTAAACGTTTATCTAATCATAAATAAATCTTATTTAGTTTATAATATTAGATAAAATAATATTATATTATATTATTTATATACATTTCCAAGTCTCACATTATTTTTTGTATATTTATACTTTAATTCTTTCATTTGATTAAGGTGATTTAAAATTTTTGCGTCCAGTAATGTTCAGTTAGATATCTCTAATTTTATACACACAAAAAAAAAAAGATATCAGCACTAAAATGATTTGCAGAGTCATAGAAAAATCAACGTGATATTTTTCGTCTAATTCTACACCTTCTATGCAATTCTGAAAATCACCACATGAAATGAATTTAACTATACATTACTGGTTTAAATGGGATCGAGTTTTTGTTACACTTCAAGAACTGATTAAGCATTGGCATACAACAGGATCATATTGTTAAAAGATAACAAAAAGATTGCGTATAAAAGAAAAATGAACAAAAGAACTAGGTTGTCAAATAATACACCAAATCATTGTTTTCCTCAAATATCTTCTTTCACATTTGTACAGGACTTGTGGACAGATGAACGATGTTTCATATGTTTTGATCTGTGCAGATGCTTCTGCTGCACGTTTGTAGATGATGGTAGGACAGGGCTCTTTATAGCACAAAGCTTGTTCTTCATAAGCCAAGAGAAGAGAAATTCTAGACCACAACCTTTTGGAGAAGAAGCATATGAGTTCCCAGTGGAACCTTTCTCATGAATACAAGTACCACAAACTTTGGAGTCATTGGAAAAATGTGCAGCAGATGATGCAACCAATGCATTGGCATCATGGAGAAAACGGTTGATCATGTAAGTTGGAGATTGACCACCGTTGGACTCTGCAAGCTTTAATCTCAACCCATCTTTGCTGTCACCATGAGCTGTCTCTGACTGTTGCATAATGTCTAGTGCCTCTGATAGAGATAAAACATCCATGGCATCTGAAAAAACATCATGGTTTTTGTTGTTGTCATCATCATCACCGTCACAACCGTCGTCTTGATCGAATGCGAGAACACTGTTGTATACATCAGATTCAGCTGCTTCTTCTTCTAGTGGATGCCAAAGGCAAGGAGGTGGTCTTAGCCGCGGGGTGTCAATGTCTCCATCATAGATGCTGTCACTCCTC
This sequence comes from Mucuna pruriens, assembly GCA_025330945.1. NCBI lineage: Eukaryota > Viridiplantae > Streptophyta > Magnoliopsida > Fabales > Fabaceae > Mucuna > Mucuna pruriens. Next base: position 4,204,528 of record JAENHJ010000525.1, on the reverse strand, counting down.
TTCATGGTTTTTGGCTTCCCTGGGGCTTGTTCCCATGAAAATGGAACACTTGTATTTAGTGCTGTACCAAGTGAGCTTGAGGAGCAAGATGTATCTGCAACACCTGAAAAACCAAAACGCTTTGTTGACAGAAGAGGTGCATTGAAGTTTAACTTTCTGGGTCGTTTAAAATCCATGGCGTCCAAATTATCTTCTCCTTCCTCCCCTACATGGAGGTTATATGACTTAAAAGACTATGTGAAATAACTAATTATTTGGCAAAAGGTTCATTAAAATTGCGATTAGAGAACATGGCATCTTGTTAGTTGAGTAGGATAAAAATAGCAGTTGAAAATATGGATATCTCGTGAAAATCATTAAACCAAAGTCCTGCTTTAAAATGGTCACGGGTGGGTTGATAAGCACCTTCCATGTGGGAGAGAAACAAGAAGCCAGATATTTAAAGTTAAATAACTTGAAAAAGGGTGTTTTGGATGTAGCGTGAAAGGAAGAAGAAAAATACAACTTTTTATTTTTATGGTGAGTATAAAGCATCAGCTGAATTAACATGACTGTGTTTAGACTTGTCCATCACAAGGTCGGTATATGTTTAAGACAATTTATATTATCAACAAAAGACTCATAAAAAGAACAAAAATATAGACGAAATGAATAGAGGAAAACTCTCATAGCTGGGTATGGATATGGTTCTCCAAAAGAGAACTCGTCAAAATGCACAGTTACAAAGAGTTGCAAGGAAATTGCGCTTATACAACAAAGGAGTGAAAAAAGTTACAAGACAATGTGAATTGGCGATTGCTCAGCCAAAAATATTGTGGAAAATATCTAAACCTGCTGCACAACAAACTGACTTTCATGTACAAGTTTCGTCTAAAACTGTGGTAACTTGTCACCATCCTTGCCGGTGTTGCATATTGGAAAGGGCAGCAGCAGCATCTGCATTACTTGAACCATAAGCTGACAAAACCATAATTCATTACATATATTTACAAGCTACCCTCCTCTACTCCCCCTGCAGTTTCAATCCAGATGATCTTTCTAACTTACCCATTTCCTTTCTGTAATTCAGCATCCAGAGAAGGTTAGCCTAAAAGATATATAGACCAGACTGTTTCTGGAGACAAAATCCAATCGATAAATAGCACGGATGATTGCTAGGTCCTGATGAGTAAGAGAGTAGAGGTTGGCAAGAAGAGGCTTGTCACCATAAGGAACACCGAAAAAACATGATAATTGGTTTCTGATTCTCTCACTTTTGTTCATTAATTCGCTCCCATGCTTTATTACAAAGCTCTAACGTCTCAGCGTGGCTAGGATCAAGACAAAGGGCCGCTTCACAGTCTCGGACAGTAGAAACATAATCACCCATTGAATCATGAAATGCTGCTCGGAGATGTAACAGTTGCAGATCTGGCTTAAAATTGATGGCCCTTGATAGCTCTGCTATTGCTTCAGCCTCCTGATGATCATCCATTAAAACTGATAGAAAGAGATTCCATGTCAAAAACTTGACAAGTTATTTGGATAGTAAGTCTAAGACGCATTTCACACAAGGATTAAAGACTAAATCATGATCGCATTACTTTGTCACAGACAAAATACCATCTGCATGAATTAAGGCCAAAATCAAAACAGCAAAAGCATACAAAACAATTGAGGCTCTAATGAAGGTTATCAGACTAGAATAGGCTCAATCTCGATGATAGCTGGTGTCAAGATAAAATAGCCCCAAAGAAGCTCGGAACCTTCCAGAAATGTGTAATTTGATAGGCATGTTACCAAAACAAACTATATAAACTACTATGGTAGAGTACTCCTTCAAGACTTAAGGTAATGCCTAAAGTTCATTTTATACTCTAAATGTGCAAGATACACATGTTATTTCCCATTATCTTTCACCAGTATGATGTTACGAGGAGTTTAATGAATTACTAATGCAAGTTTAGATAAGGAGCATGGATGGAAGCTAACATTGATGCAATATTTAATTTAAACTAGAGGAAACTTAATCACATATGCTTCCAACTTAAACAAGTGAAGTTGGGGTACATAAACAGTAAATGAAGACAGCTGAAAGATAGAAAACCATTTTGCTCAAGTAATTATTAAAATGAATCCTTCCAGAAAATAAGAATTACTAATATTTTAAGGAGAATTGAAATATCTATCCACGAAGTTAGTATGATGAGTATTGATAATAGACTACATGATAAAGAAAAAAAAAAGTTCATGGGCCAAATTATCTTACCATTGATGATAAAAGAATATTATGAAAATAGATTGAGGGTGTATTTGGAAGAGCTTATTTATAGTTTATTCGAATTTATCTTATGACAGAAGTATTTGCATTAAGTGTTAGAATCAATTTATATACTTAAATTTTATAGAAGTACTTTGATCTAACTTCTCCAAAAACTTAAATGCATAAATGATTTTAACTAACAAGAGAAGCTTAATTCATTTTTCCTTTTTATTTTATTCTCTTGTAAGTTTAGGAAAAAATTTATCCAAATAGGACTATATTCGATAAACACTTAATTAAGTTGTTTACCCAAATGGGCCCTAAAAGATATAAAGCAAATATGTCATACATCACGTTAAAAGATCAGTACAAGCTTTTTGCATGCTAAAGCTTGTAACTATCCATGTTATATAGCAAAAAAGACTAGAGTACTAAACAAACAATTTGAGTAGAAGGATGCAAGAAATTTATTGGTTGATTAACTATTTAAGCTGGAGTATAGACTACAATAGTTGGCAGGAAAGAAGTCATAATGTAGAGACAATGAAGTATCCCACATGAGGGATCAAAGTTTCCTCAAAATTAGATTCTCACAATCATATTATTTGTTCAATTGATCCTGTGGTTCTAGAAGCCAGCATAAAGGAAGAATACTGGTTAGTACATAATGAAAGATTACAGCATCTCTAAAATTCACTCAATGCCAAAACCATTATCTATAGCTATAACTGAGGGATTTGCATCAGCCATGAAAATGTTTGAAATATAAAAATGGCTTACAATCACAACAATGTATTGGAAGTTGAGTTTTGCAGGGGAACAATAGAAGAACCCCTGTAATGGATGTCCTAATCAGTTAACATATCTCAAGCACAATATTTCCTAAAAATCTAGATTCTCCCAAAGTCCCAAACATATTATTTGTTCAATTGATCATGCGGTTCCAGAACCCAGCATAAAGGAAAAGTGCTGTTTAAAACACAATGAAAGATTACAGCATCTACAATATCCACTCAATGCCAAACCATTATAGCTATAACAAACAAGGATCCGCATCAGCCACAACAAATGTTCGAAATACAAAAATGGCTTACAACCACAACAAAGTTCCCTCCTATAGTCCTATCTCACCCCACACCCACAAAAGAAATAAAGACAATAGAGAATAATATAACTAGTTGTATGGAAATTACCTGCTGCCCTATATCTGTAAGGATAAGTCCTTAGAGGATCCAATTGTGTTGCCAAACTGAGATCGCTCTTCGCCATGTCACGATCACAATATTCTGAACGTTTCTCATAAGCAGATGCATTATTCCGGGCCTTTGCCATTAGTTTTGTCATCTCATCATATGCAGCTTTGTGCTGTTCTTTAAGATGATATACCCGTGCCAACCCTTGATGTGCTCGTGTATGCTTGATGTTAAGTGCATGCTTGTAGCAGTCAGCAGCAAGGTCCAGCTTGCCGCAATCTACATATACACTCCCTAAATTATTCAGTGCCTACAATGTAAAAGAATAACAAACAAATTCATTGTTTCAGCACTGAAATCCAGTTAATATGTTTAATCTGAAAAAAGAAGTATAATACTCACTTGTCCTTTACGAAGACCGTCTGAGGGGCATCTAAGAGCTTCCTCCAAGAGATTGATCACATACTTTGAAGACTCTGAATCAAGACTTGAGTCAGCTAAGGCATAAGCTTTGAGAAAGAAAGCTTCAAATGACCTTTGAATAGAAATGGACTCCTCAGCTTTTGCCAATGCTTCTTCACGATAACCAGTGTCATACAATATCCATCCTTCATAGACAAGCCTTTCATGGGCTGAAGAGGAATGATTTCTAGCTAGACGCAAACTATGCATGGCTGCCTTCTGAGAATTTAACCTGCAAGATTCAGAGCATCAATGCCTACAATGGACAGGGTCATGCCCGGGCATTAAAAATAATGGAGGACTGAGACACTAATTAAATAACCTATGTGAATAACAAGCAACAATGCCTACAATGGACAGGGTCATGCCCGGGCATTAAAAATAATGGAGGACTGAGACACTAATTAAATAACCTATGTGAATACAAGCAACAATTAGAAAGAGTTTGATGCATAACATTTGTGGTGGATAATGAAAAGTAAAAAACTAGTGAGGGAAATGCACTCGCATCATCTAACCAGCCTTGAAAAAGAGATATCAGCTTCCGTCCATCTCATAGTTAGAAAGGGTAGTAGGATACAATAACACAGCGAAGAGAACATTGCCTGGATCAAAACTTACAACAGCTTAAATAAAGCAAGGAAACATCTCAATTTTGAAACTCACCCCTATACACAATTTCTAACTGTAAATTACATGACCTTTTACAACCCACCAATTCTGTAATTTCTGCATATACTGCATTCTTCATGCTGTGGAATAAGGGTTCAACAAGGCAGATTCTTAGTACGAGGGATGTTGAAGCAAGTGATGTTCAGAAGAGCTCACTATGCTATTAAAGCTTTTAACCAAGGAAAGATATCTGGCTTGGAAAAATGGAGATACCACATAGCGTAGTAACTGGTTAGTAACAACATGGAGAAAATGGAATAGAAAATACCACGACTTTTTTAAGTGAAGTGCTCTTGGATTGAGAATTCCTCCCTGCTAACCTCCCACTTTACATAAACAGAAAACAAACTGATTTCATCTTTCCTCTTTTTCCTACTTTATGCAATAAAATTCTTCATTCTTAATGCTCATATGAACTCTATAGAATCTAGAAGAACAGGGGGAGACAACTCAATCCACACAGAAATGATAGCATCAACTGGAACATGCAAGTTGCAACCAAAACTATTGTACAGTACTTGGTTACTTTGTCTAGTTTGATGGATGACCATGCTACAATTTCCTCTAATTTTAATATACTACAAGGTCACATATCACACCTAATCTATTTAGCAGCAAATAAAGACAGAAGTTCCATGCAGAAATATGTTCATAATTCAGTTCAGTTTAAACTGAAAAAGAATAAGAAAAACAGATCTAGCTATATTTAGATATGAATCACCCTTGCTAATAACAGAGAGAACTATAAAACAACCAACAGAAAATAATTCCACTTAGAGAGAATTCTTGATGGAAGAAACTTACAAGGTTAGAAAATTTATAATTGAATTGATGTAAGGCTTACACTTACCGTAATAGAAGGAGAGATTGCCGAAAGCGTAAAATACTTTTCCCCGGGTCATTTTCTAACATTTTGTGTACAACAGCCAAAGAACCAATATCATCGACAGAAGACCATCTGTCATACAATTGCATCCAGCAATCAGCCTGACTCCACTGCTGAGCAATGGGGCGGAGGAGTTCTACCAAGTGACCACCATGCATATTCCCATAGAACATCATATAATTTGGATCCAATGTCAAAATTGCCCTGACATCTCTGAGGGCTCCTTCATAATCCTTCATAGCAATCAAGAACCAAGCTCTCAACTCAAGGCAATCTGGAGAAACCTTGAAACCAATTATTTTATCAATTTCGGAAATGGCAGTTTCAATCTTGTTCTCCTCCACCAAATAAACAGCCCTGTATTTGTATGGAAAAGAAAGAGTTGGATCCAATTCCGAAGCAGAGACCAAGTCCACCAATTTCTCCTTCCCAGTGCAATACAAAGACCTCTCTTGATACATCCAACCAACTGGCTTATAATCTTCTATAAGAGAGTTAATTATCTTATATGCTAAATACACATGACCACGCTTAAACTTGGCCCTAGCAACACCCACTAAAGAATAAACATGTCCTGCCTCAACAGCAGCCTCAAACCAATGCTGAGCCTCTTTGTATTCCTTTCTCTCAAGCATAACAACACCCAATTGGTGATAAGCAAGTTGCTTCTGCCAACCTTCCACCGCACACTCCCCCAATCTTTCCAAGAGCATCAGAGTCGTGTTAGACCTCATTTCTTCCTCCATCGAAACCTGACTCAAAAAATAATACAACACAAACGACACATGTCCTGCAAGGGCCAATCTATCCCTACCCTCTGGACTACAAAACAGTCTCATAATACTCCAACGCTGCATCCAACCAGGGAGCTCCCTCAGAAACACCTGCAAGCAAGCCGCTACCAGCAGATGTGCAGTCTCCTCCAGTCCATACTGAATCAGCAACACAGCATCATCCATATCCAAAACCAGAGAAGCCAAATGCATGTCGCAAGCATGCTTCATCTCCTCACAACAAAACTTATTTGCAAAAGAAAGCATCTCGAGAATAACATTAGGGGGGAATTGTCTTAGCCTCTTGGTTCTACTAAAAACCTCAACAGCCACCATTGCCTCAACAGAAACACAATTCAGAGAGAAATTTATCCTCTCACTGCTAGACTCAATGAATCCACCGCACAACATTGTCTCAAACGGCCTCGAAAGTGTGGCCATAGAGTATCTCCTACACCTAATTTCACTATCACCAACGCAAAAATACACATATTCATGGGAATCACAGCCGCCACCACCACTATCATATTCATTAGAAGCCGAGCATTCACATTCACATTCCTGATCAACAACATAATCATTAACTATCTCTCTACGAAAACAGGAACAGCGATCAAACACCGATTCATGATCATACCCAGGGACCAAACTAGCCTTAGGGCATTCAAGGTTTCTTCCACAGCAATCCATCGAATTCGATCCCACAAGCTCATCCTCCCTCCGTTCATACCTCAGCCACGAAGCCAACACGACCTTCATGTGCACCTCTATGGCGTGCCGCCGTGCCTCACGGAGGCTCCGGCGGAATAGCTTCGGATCCGGCAGGCTCCGGACCACCGCGCATTGCTCCAAATAAACCTCGGATTTCTCGAGCGGCGTGCAATTCTCGACCGCACGATGCACGCCGGCGAGGGTTTCCACCAAATCCAAGGGCTTCAAGGAAGGCTCGATCGAAGGTTCTAGAAGCTCCGAAACGGGAAGCCCGCACGGGAGAAGAGTCTCCAAAACGGCGTCGTGTTTAGGCGTCGTGGTGGTCGAAGCCGGTTTGGTTCGACCGGTTTGAGTTTGGGAGTGATCGAGTGAGTTATGCAACACTTTCTCCCCGGCGCTTCCTCCGCCGATGCCGTTGCTTCCGCCGCTGCCGCCGTTAACTACGGCGGCGGGTTTGAGCGCGTGGACCTGAGCGCTCTTACAGCCGTCCATGATTTTCATGCTCCGAATCGAGGTAAAGATGTTGTGCTGCATCTTCCGTTTTTTAACGGTGGAGCTTCGAGAATTGAGAATTGGGAACAATTGAAGCTTTTAAGATGAGAACAAAATCAGGTTCGGGAATATTTAAAAATTTTAAATAAAAATAAATGAAGGGGACAGAGATTCCAGGGTTTGGTACTGTGTGTTTTATTTTGTGTCTTCCTTTTATCCGAGAAAATGGGATGAGTGAAAGGGTGGAGGTGGTGGCGGCGGCGGTGGGTAACGAGACTTTGGTGCTGACGTGGAGGTGGCCGTTGAGACGGCCACTCCCTTCTCTGCTTTGTGTGAATCTCTTCGTTCTCTGGTTTGGACGGAGATGCACGTTGGATTTAGTAATACTTTTCTTATATGAATTTTCTCAACTTCATTTATGTAACATCAAATCTGTTTTTTAGTTTCATAACAGAGAACTAATAACTGGCAACTGCGTTGCTACCTGTTTCAACTAATTCCAGTTATTTTATCTGTTTGACAGAAGAAAACAAAAACATGGTAAATGAAAATTCGGATGACAGAATTTTTTTTTATTTTATATGGAAGAGACAAATATAATATAAATAAAAGTAGTTCATTACAAGAAATAAATAATATTTTTAAATTTTATTTTAATTAATTATATTATAACTTCAACTTATTAAATTTGACGATTTTAAACCTTTAATAAACAACTAAATCTGTCGGTAAATATTTAAAAACATCATTAAATTAAAAATTAAATTTTGTAGTGATCTTTAATAAACACTTATCGATAAATATATAGGATAAGTACTTATTTTATATAATTAAAATTTATAATAAATTAATATATTAGTTTGTGTAAGACAAGTGTTTATTTTTATATAACTGAAATTTATAATAAATAAATATTTTAATATATCAATTATATTATAATTAAAATTTAAAATAATATAAATACTTTAAATATAAAAATTATATTGAAATTTACTTTAGGAATAAAAATTACATATATATATTGAAATAGATAAATGATAAAAAAAATTCCTAAGATATAAATTAAAAGATTTATTAACGTATATCTATTTATTTTTTAGAAGGAATATATTAATAAGTTATATATTGAATTTATTTTAAGATAATAAAAATTATAATATGCTAGCCTACTTCTTCTAAAATTAGTAGGTGTAAAATAGTAAGTCTCAATAATTATATTATAGTTAAAATTCATAATAAATATTTTTGAATATATAAATTATATTTTAAATTTATAATATAAAATTTAAATTATATAAAGTTATTTTAATTATTGACAATCAGTATTTTAGTATCTACAGTATACATAATATAAATATTTTTATATAATTAAAATTTATAATAAATAAATAATTTTAAATATATAAATTATACTATAATTAAAATTTATAATAAAAAACTTAATCATATATATTATATTTTAGATTTATGATAAACAATCCTTTACTATAGTAAAGGATTATTTTTAATATTGTTATTTTTAAAATACTAAAATTTAATTTCTAAATAAAGATGAAAAAATATATTAAAAGATAAAATATTTAAAAATAAATTATAAACAGACTCACATTCAAAATAATTATTCTAAATTATTGTTAAAAAAAATTAAATGCAGAAACATATAAAAGAATGTAGATCAAAATAGAAAAATAATTAAAAAAAAGATAAGTCTGTAAGTAAAAATAAAATGAGGACAATTTGATATAGATGAGAGAGATAATCTTTTTATACTAATTAAGAAAGTAATATGTAAAATGCATGTTTAAAGGAGAAAATACAAATAATATTAAATTGAAAAAGTGAAAACTGAAAAGTGAGAAACATTTTTTTTAAAACTATATAATATATGATAGAATATTGAGATGAGGTGAAGAACACCTTTCACATTTTTTTATGAAGAAATTGAATGGATCACTAAATGTGTGTTTCTGTGTCCTTTTCCCGTACTATCTTGAGAAGAGTAAACTCTTCTTGCGTGTCCATCTCAATAAAACTAATAATTCTTAGGAGGGTCCAATCAAAAAGGACCTACTATATATTTATGCCATGTCCTCCACATCTTACATTATATTAATTACTAATATTTTTTAACTTATTATGTTATAAACTATAAAATATTATTGGTTTTATCCCTAATTAATTTATTAATCAAATTATATTTTTTTATTATACTTAAATTTAAGAATTTATTTAAAAATTTTGAGACTAATTCTGTTGGAACCACGTGTTATTATAATTATTTGTTTCTTATTTTTGGAAGAAGAGAGAAAGAACGTAGCTTTGGTACGAGTAAGCGCATGTGATGAAACTAATGGTTGTAGCAAATTATTTGTGTGATCTATTAAAGAGGGTGGCCTGTGACCATTTTGCTTTTTCTCTTGTTGACCTTTCTTCTCTAAGTTCAATAATAATATTCTCCAACTCTTCCACATTAAAGACAATACAAGAATAATGTTATAACTTTTACTAGTATCTTCTCTTAAGTTCTATTACAAGTTTTCTTAATAATTTATAAAAAAAAATAAACATATTTAATATCTTAGAAATATATACACCAAAAACATATATCTTAGAAATATAAACAAATATTTAATACTTTTATATTTAACAAATAGAAAGATAGTAGAAGAATGCGATAGAAAAAGTCTAGAATTATTCAAAAGAAAAAACATATTAATAATTATTAATTAAATTATTAACCGTTGAAATTATAATTAAATTTGTTATATATATAATTATATAAATTTTATTATATTTTCAACCATTAATTTTTAATTAACAATTGTAAATTTATTTTACTTTCTAAAATGCACTTTTAAACTTTTAGAAAATCGAATCCTTTCTTGAAAATTGACGTATTGATATCTATAAAAGTAAATACTTATGGAGGCGTTGAGGAACTATATCTCTTAATTAATAAATATTTTTAAATGTTCTTATTATATTACTTATATTTCACATTATATGTCATTTTAAATATTTTAATTTGTCTTGAGATATTTTTACACTGGGAAACTAAGAAAATATTAATTACTTTTTTTAATAATATTCTTTTTTATGAGTAGCTTATTTAAATATTTAAAATAAACTCATAATTATATTATAACCTTTTGATAAGACTATTTTTTATAAATAAATTGTTTTATCACAATAATTTATATATTTTTTTAAAAAGTACATTATCTTAAAAGAAATTTTCAAATAATATGAATTAGAAGAAATATCTTTATTAGTAAAGTTTTGGTTGATTATGATGTGTGATATTGTAAACTCTAACATGGTGTTTGATTTCATCAGACAAGGAATGTTTTTATATTGCATCAAGTATTCCTAATGGGCATAGCACTACTCTTTATGAGTTACTTAAGATTGTGTATATGCTTAGTAAATGTAGCTAAAAGTTATGAAAGTTTATAAATAAAATTTGTTAAGTCAGATTATTAAATTATAAATTTTTATGATTAAACGTAAAAGGATAATTATTTTATATAAATTTTAATTTTATTTTATTGATAAAATATATCTTGAGGGGTTTAAAATTTTAATTTTTAATTATTTTAAATTTTTTGTAATTTTTTATCAATAGATCAATTATTTTAATGACATATTTTAGTTTCAATTATAGTAGTTTTCATATTGAGTAATCTATTATAAATCTTATATTATATCTTAAAATATTTTCAATTAAATTTAAAATAAATAAAAATAACATACGTTTAAATAGGTATTATATTTTTACTTTCATTATATTAATTAATATAATATTTAAAATATATTAAAATATAATATTAAAAATAATAAAATAAATAATATAAATAGTGTTATAATTAAAAAAGAAATAGTATACAAATTTTTTATATTATCATTTAAATAGTGTTATGGTTAAAGACTACTGCATACTAGAAGAACAAAGATTTTATATTCTCATAGTAAATTTGGTTATTTTTAGAATAATTATTTTAATAATCATACTTAAAATAATTTTTATTTTATTAATGGTGTAAAAAAATACTAACATTAAATAAAAATGAACTCAATTTAATACCCTCTAAAAATATCTTGTTTCAGATACTTACACCAGAATAATAATTTCTATACAGAAAAGTATCCGAAGACTTATTTTCTAGAAAAAGAAAAGAAGCCAAGATATTTATGACTTAAACACAAAAGCAAAGGGCAATGGTAACATTACCAGCTAATTAATTATATTTTCTTATCTCACTACATTTGAATCAGACATAACTGATATGTTGACAGACGGTGATGGCTTATGTAAACAGTTTCCATTATCTTCACTCTCTGTCTAACAATTGTGTGTAACTTTATTTTGTCCATATATTTTATGGTCCTAAAATTATTAAAAATAATTTTAACATCTCGTCTAAAATTATTATAATTTGGCATTCAAATTTCAAAGCAACGCGTCAGATAAAGCGCGTGTGTAAACAAGCAGAAGCATGATGTTGAACATCCGTGCACGTATCACACTTAACTAATTCCTATTAATTTTAATGAATGGCAATGGATCATCTCGTGTATGTATGGAGTCAATCAGTGTGTTCGTTACTTTATTTTATTCTTTCTTTTATGTTCTCTTTTTATGATAATTTTCATGTTTCTTTTTTTTAAGTTATTTTTAACTTTTTCTAAGATTTGTTCACATTTATATATGAATTATCTATTTTTTTTATAAAAAATCATGCGTATTAGTTAGAATTCGAATTTTAATGCACGTAACTATAAAATTTGAGTTTAATATTACCCACGTTAATTACTTATCGATAACAATTATGATTATAATATCTTAAAACACCAGTTATATGATGTAATATATTCATTTGAATAATTATTTAGTGTTGATTAAAATTTATTAAAAATATAAAATTGTATAGGTTTTATTTTTTATTTAATCAATTTCATTTATAATCGTGTAATGTTTAATAAATCTTAATAAAATAATAGAGAATATGTTAAAAAAAAAGTGTATTGAAAAGCAGGATAATAACCTCCTCTTATTTTATTTTGTATTTATTGGCATCTTAGCGGTGGCAACACTGTTCAACCATGTGTGGAGCAATAATTTAATACACTTTAAATTGCATATAGTATCAAAATTTTAGAAACTTCCAAATACTGAAATGAAATGTGATATAAGAAAACATCAATGATGAGATCTGCAAGTTTAATCCAAACACAGTAATTTGCAAATTCTGATTTAATTTCTAATTGAATTAGTTCAAATTATTTAAATTAAAATATTTTAAAGATTGTTAAATTATTTATCCAAATACAATATGTTAGTGTATTTTATTGTACTTACGAATCTACTTTTGGAGTTTGGACTATTGTAGAAAAAAGTATAAATAACTTAGTTATCAATAACAGAATATTTGTGTGGTACAATGCGGAGTGCCTACGCGAGCTCTCTCGTGGTTCTTTCCATCCATGAATAATAATAAAATACTAAAGAAAAGTGAAAAAGTTTGAGAGCATTTTATTGGACAAAAGTTGAAAGAAAACAAGTAGAGTATATTTATTTTTATGAATAAGATTTATTTTAAATTAAACTAAATACACATATCTTAATTATTTACTTTAAAGGTAGTTTTACTTTATATATATGTATGTTAAAGTTTAAAGGTAATGTAAAGAATTGAACAACTGGTAATGACAAATGACAACCATTAAAAAATGTGACATGGCTTTATATTCTTATGGAGTTATGAAATACATTCAAAGGGTCAAAAAGTTAGATGCAATTCTACGTAGATAGGTAGGAGATAGGTAGGAGGGTTCGATCTAATCCAAAACAAATTTTAAAATAAATATGAAGTTACAAGTTATATATATAAATATAGTGGGCATTTGTTTTAAAACAGTAACCTTCGGTTATTTATTATAATTTATTTTTAATTGATTTCTAAAGACTAGAAAGTTTTATTAAAATTATTTAATAATCTCTGTCCACCTTAATTATCTTTTTAATATACCATTAATTTTACCATATTAATAATTATCGTATATTCCACTATTATTGAATTGAATATATGAAAAACAATTATAAAAGTGTTGAGTAATTAAATATGATGTAATTAGAGATTAAGAATGGACTTGAAATAACAGAAGTTTATATAATATGATTTATGAAAGGGAATGGAAGGCTAGTAAACTTTATCTTTAATTTTAAGAAGTTGTGTATTGTGAGCGTATGTGTGTGATTTTCATTTTAGTTTAAAGAACCTCTTGTAATGGGAAAAAATTATTAGGGGTTTAGAATCATCATAATTTTTATTAATTTCTATAATAATATATAATTAAATATTATTAATTGTTATAAATTAAAAATTTAAATATATGTCACGTAAAAATTAATTAAAAATATATTTGATAAATAAGATTAAGATGAAGAAAAGTGGGGAAAATAATAATTTATGATGGAGGAGAAAAACAATGGATTGGTTCAATAATTTTGACAACTTCTTATCTTCCTAAAATCAATTCTTTAAAAGTCTTGAAAAATCAATTATTTAATTAGTGAAATTATTTTTAACAGAATACTATAACTTTTTTATTAACAAAAAATAATTTTAAAAATAACATTTATAAAATATATTTATTCCAATTTTGAATATAAGAAAAAAATGTTATCAGTACTAGTTTAATAATTATGTAGTATCATAATAAAATAATTTGACGCTATCCTTCAATTACAAATCATTATTGATATAATTTTTTAAGTATATATTATAAAAATCAATCAACTTATCATAAAGTAAGATATGATTTAATGACACTATAATTTATACTATCAGTAAATGATCTATTTTCTCTTTAAATATAATCAAATCTCAACTAGTTACACTTGATATTAAATTTCAACGAAGAGTAGTTTAAAAAAATTATTATTAAATGAGGTTGATACAATTAAATTATGCTTAATGAAATTTTTAATTAGCATAAATCCATTTTTTTTCTTAGATACCAAGAGAATAAAATAAATATTTAACCTTTAATTGTATCTTAATATAAATATAAATAAAAGTAAAGTAGTATTTTTAACTAACTCTTCCAGCCTAAAATTAGGATAAAATTGTAATTATATGAATTAATCTAACTGTATTAATTAATAATACTATTTAATTGAAACATTTTCATTATTAAGTTGTTTTCAATGAGTTTTAAAATTTGGAAACTAAATGTTTTGTTTTCACTACCTATATCCTCATTAACAATGCACCATTAAACAATTGTACTAAAGTGTAGCAGCAAAATTTATGTAATTTGAATGACAATAACACTTGCTATTATTTAATACCAACAAATTTTCATTTAAAATATGATTTATTATTTTTCATGAAAAACTAAAATGACAATTAAGGACTATTAAATAAGATAAACTAAATCTTCTTTTTTATTTTAAGACAGTGTCTTCCAAACACTTATTTAAAACAAATGCAATATTGTTACATAATTTGCTCAAAACTTTAGCAAATATCTATAAAAAAATGAAACATATTCTGATAGTTATTTTTCTTTTACATTCAAATGGTGGGGTATTAATTGAGAGAATTAAAAGCTACATTATTTTTACATTTGTTCGAGAAATTAGAGTTATGTAAGGATGAAAGGAATAAATGCACCTATTGATAAATTTAAAACGAAGTTCTCTCATTTACTTCATCTTAAAATTTAGAAGACGGCAAACCATATAGAATGCTGCTCTTTCTCTACATTGCTTTATCTTCTTTCATTCATTTCATTTTACCTCTCTTTGAGGTAAGAAGAAGACACCTATAGTCATTTTATACATTTTTTTCTCATTCTTTTGATTTTTACTGTGTATAACATTGCTATGGTTGAGACTTGTGTGATGTTGTGTGATGATGTTGGAGGAGTCGAAGATGATTGGTTTTTTTTTAATAGGTCAAGGGAATAAGGTGCAAAATTGGTGATTGTGGTTTAGGACAACATTTGTAGTATATGCAAGTGGTGGTTTGATGGTGTTTGTGGTGATTTATTTTTATGTTTTTATTTTTTCTCTATTTATTGTATTCTTCTTTCTTTTATTTTAACTGAATATTATGTTGTTATTGTCAAAATTATATTACAAACTGAAGATTTAAGTAAGATTCTACATATACCAGATGATGATAGATTCCTCAATATGAAGGTGAAATTTTTTTTCAATTACAATTATTTAGGTTTTGTTTGTGTCCTATATATATGAGTTTAGCTTGTAATTATTTATTTATTTTTTCAAAACATTTCTTATTAGTTTTTTCTATTTTTATTTTTTGGTATTATGATTGTCGTAACCTGGATCACGATGGGTCCGGCGAATGGATAATTTTTTTTTATTTTACTCATTGTCTCCGTTAGAAGAAGACAACAAAACAAAATTAGAGGAGTCGTCACCTGTGTTTTATTGGAAACACTGGAAAAACCAAATCGCAAGATAAGGCAAATCATGAAACCAAAGTTCGAGTTCGGGAATCGGTTACGTAATAGAGATATAATACTTCTACTGCATCTACTCCAACGAGTAGTTACCTTATTAAATACATAGTGTAAACAGATTTTTATATCGTAAACTTTGCATGCAATATATATTTACATAAAATTATACATGGCTGAATGAGGAAACGATCAATGTACATATCTTGACAAGTATCACCCTTGCTCCTACATATCTCAACATACAAGAAGAATTAAAGTTCGAGTGGGTTTTATGCCATGAGCCAAATGAGTTTAGTAGAAACCAGCGTTTCTTAACCTAAACACCGGTTAGGAATCATCTAATATATTAACCTACATTGATGCAACGAGCTACACCTGTTCTTTGGCCAAACAGATGTTTACAGCAAGAAAACCCTTTGCTGCATGTCTAATAACACTTTAATATTCAGGGAGTATGGATGTGGACTTAAATTATTCGACCAACTTGGTATCCAGAGATAATATTCTTTGATTTTCTTGAGAATGATTTGAGGTCTTCTGGTTCTCCTTCGATAATGTCATTTCTTTGTGCTGCTATCCAAAGTCCGAAAAGTCCCCCTCATTTGAACTCTCTTGCGCCTTTTATAGGTGATTTCCACTCAAAACTCATCATTACCCCGATCTTAGCAAGGGTCTTTCCAACTAGATGTTTGATAACGCTATGTCCTCAGGAGTTTACTTCCCCTCTTGCCTTTAATGCGACAGTGACCACTCTTTCTATTCTGGGTTGACCTTATGATGGAGCTTTCTGTCATGCGACAAAGTGACAATCTTGGTCAGTTGCCATGCTTGTGCCCATTCTTTTTGTCAAGGCTTGATGTAGGACAGGCTGATGAAACCTTAACCTACTCCACTGATCTTTCTTTCCCTTTTCTGTCAAGGATAGTTTGAAACCCTTGCAGCATCCCATCTGTCTTTCCTTTTAGAGCTAATGACTTTTTATCTCCCTGAATAGCTAGACTTCGATCAATTTTGACAAGTTTCATTCATTCTTGGGGGTGATATACATTGCTCTCTTTGACCATTAGTGTTCCTAGGATTTTCTTGATATTGTCATTGT
This sequence comes from Mucuna pruriens, assembly GCA_025330945.1. NCBI lineage: Eukaryota > Viridiplantae > Streptophyta > Magnoliopsida > Fabales > Fabaceae > Mucuna > Mucuna pruriens. Next base: position 4,187,502 of record JAENHJ010000525.1, on the reverse strand, counting down.
CATCCTTTTCAGGAATGTGCAAAATGTAATGTTCAAGTTCCTTTCCTAACTTCCTTTAGGTTTTTGTATCAACAATTTTCCTCTTTTGGCTACGACATTCAATATGACCCTTTTCTCTTTGATCTTCCATTTCCTCCCTTTTCTATGTCTGACTATCTTAACCATCTTGCTGGGTTGGTCGGGCATATACCTAGACGAAATAGGGTATCCACAATGATGTAAACTCATTTTATCTTTGGTTTCATCCAAGTTTCTATCATGTTGATTTAAAATATTTTTTGGGTGAATAGTTTGTCTCTTATTTATTTATTTTTAATTATTGGTTTAATCGAGATTTTTTTGTCATGTTTTTATATTTTTTAATATTAAATCTAATTTATGTTTTTTTTCCTTTGTAGTCTACATAAAGGTCTAATGATGAATTTGTTAAAGAGATGTTAGCTCGTGTAAACTCATATTATACACTGTATCCAAATATGTCCATGTAATTTGTACCTTAATATTTTAGAATCAATTAAACTCATTTAAAAGATAGCATATTTCTTATAATTTTAAACTTTTCTTTTCTTAAATTTAAATGATAATTGACACTCAAATTGTACTTTTGATAAACTAATTGAATTCAACTTATTGTTATAAGTTTCAAGTAATTTGATTGTTAATATTTTAGAATCAATTTAATTCAACTAAAAAATAATATATTGATCAAATTAAGTTATAGACATGCTTTCTAGCTTTTCCTAAAAGAAACCTATATTTTTTAATCCTAAAATAATTATTTTTATTGATAAAGTATATAAATAAGAAGGTCAAATAGATTACTCAATTTAATCTCAAAATGTGCTTATTTAATATTTACTTAAAATAAAATTAATACATATTTAATGTAATCATAAATAAAACTAAAAAATTCTAATAAATTTTAAGTATTACTTTAGAAGTATATTTATAAAATAAAATATTATTTTATAAATAATAATTTTTTTTTCTTTCAAATATATCTTTCCCACATTTATTTCTATCTTTTCTATGCAAATCTTAATTATGAAAATTTAATAATTTTGAGACAAATAATTATTTTTTATTTTTATATATTTTATTATACAATTACTTAAACAAACAAATTATTAAATATAGTTTTAAAAAATATTATTTCTATTCATACAACTTACGTCTCATGCATCGCACACGAGTATAAGTACTATTTAAGTTAAAATAAAAATAAATCTTCTTAACTCTTATGTTTTAAAGTTATTAATATATATATATATATATATATATATATATATATATATATATATATATATATATATATATATATATATATATATATTATATATTGGTGGGATTTATAAAATATAAATTAATATTTTCATCTCAATTCTTTTTAATAAATCCTTTTAACATTAATTGTTTCAAAATTAATTCTATCAACACTTTAATAAATCAACCTTTAACACTAGTGCCTAGATCATGAAACTCTTAGCAAAGATATATATGCTCAATTATTCATTTATCATGTAAATAATCAACAAATCAATAAATTAATATGATAGGACTAAAAATAACTGCTCTTTAAAAGCATTAAAACTAAAAAAACAAAAATTTAACACTGATTACGATACAGAAATAATAATTTACACAAATAATTAAAGATAATAATGAAAAGAGAAAACTTATTTTTGAAAAATAATTATTTTACCAAAATAATAAACACGTTTGAAAACATACTAAACCTTATGGTTATGACAAGATTGATGCAACTTTTATACCTAAAAGAAATTATAAATACAGACGGTTTGACTTCAAATGTTCAACAATTAATATTATTTCTATCTTTATCTTTTTCTTTTTTTTTTCTTTTTCTTTTTCTTTTCTTTTGATACAATGTCCTTTAGTTCTTCTCATGTGCGAGAGTTACAACCTCCTTTTCCTCTTTCTCTCTTCAATAAATTAAACCTAAGCCTCTACAAAAGAAAAGAAACAGAAAGAATAAGCTTGTTGCAAGCTAATGGGCATACATATGGATATCTACATGGCACTTGCAGAGACAATGCTACATTCTCTAATATCATAATAATATTACATATCAACAAGATCTAGATTTCTCAATTGAACATACCACCAGCCAGCCAAACTCAGAAATAAGAATAATTGTTCACAAGTATATATTTTTCATTCTTGAATATAAAAAAAAATCATGTATGTTACTATAAAATATAATTAAATTTTAATTAACTTTGAAAAAATATGTTTTTAATAAATTTTATTTTCATATAAGTTTCAATAATTTTTTAAAAATAAAAATAATAAAATAAAATAACATGAACTAATTTTTTAAATTAACATTAATTTTTGTTATGCAAGATGAGAAGAAATATATCAACCATGAGCAGACAAATCATTAATGGCGATGACAAATACTAAACATAACAGGACAGCATTGGTTGTCTGATTGGCACGGACTGTACTTATTACTAAGCCTGGATATACATATGATTTAACAATTCCTCTCTAATTACAATAATTGAAATTTGTTTATGTTACTTTTTTTTTTCTTCTTTAGAAAATGTGTATGTTTGATTATTTGCACGATCTCCTTATCCATCCAGCAGGATTGGTTCACACATGGTTGTCCTGTGCCTCTGCTCGTGTTGGCCATGAGTTCATGACGCAAGGATATACGTAAGAAAGTGCATGACTTAATGGCTTGGACCTTCTTGTCTCCTACATCTGTGGGGTGGAGAAGGAATTACGTGGCTTGTTTATATACTTAACATTTATAAAATTTATTATTATTATTATTATTTTGACAAAATAATCTATTTTAGGGAATTCATATTATGAATTAAAAAAGTTATAATTTCAGTGTTTCTATTGTTTTACACCAAAAAAATATTATAAAAGAATTGTGTTGCTTCTCTTATAAATAGTAGAGTAGATACAATGATTTGGGATTTGAAGTTCACATGATGTGTAGTGGTCGGTGTGGATCTGCAAGGAAACTTCACTTGGCTTGATGAGAGCCAGCAATACGAGAAAATTCAATATATATTCCCCTAAATTATATAATAATGAAACAGTAAGAGTATAATTAAATATCTTTTTCTAATTGCAAAATGAATCTTAATAGTGAGTACATGGGTACTCAAATTCTTATATCCATTTTATATAAAGGATTAAGCTAAAAATAAAGATATAGGTGACAGTTTTTTACCACATTCTCCTCCGAAATTTATCTAATTTGAATAACGATTCAATTCACAGCAGGTTAAAGGTTGGAGTTAGTGATGAAGACGTTGAAATAGATAGTGAATTTTTTAGACAAGGTGTGGGTCACAAGGCCTCTTATAAGCCTAATTTAATAGATATTAAGGGTGATTAGTCACGAAAATCTTAGCAATTGAAGACGGTTGAATGTTCTTATGATAAGGGTGATGCATCAATTAAAGAAGGTGTACCCAAGTTTAATGAAGATGTAGAATTTAGAAATGTCCATTTGAAATTTGACATGGAATTTGCTACACAAGCATTTAAGGAAGGAGTGAAAGACTATATTATTCACCTTAGAAGGGTTATTAAATGACTGAAAAATGACTTTTTTTTTTTTAGAGTAAGACAAAGTATAAGAACTAAAGATTTACTATTTGGACTGATGTTTCTTTAGGGTTATCCAACCAGAACATTGTAGCAAGATATTGCAATTGTAGCACAACATTTAAAAACCAACAAGACTCACATGTTTGGTCGGTTAGGAAAATTGCAAAACAGATAACAAAATAACCATCCCTTAAACATAGAGAAGCTATAGAAGATATGAAGATCAAATATGAGGGCGCGATGATAATACACAAATACGGAGATATATATGAATAAAGCAGGAGAAATAATTGAAGGAAATGGAAAAAAAAAACAGTATAGGATTTATTTTGGTGAGCTTTTGAGAAGTAATCCTAGATAAACAATGATGAAGATGAAATACTACATTTTCATATACATATGTATATAGTGATAATGTGAGGTAAATATGGACAATATGAATGGTTAATAATTTTTTAATTAATTTTAATCTTAATCATCTATTTGAATAATACATTTAAGATTGGTTATTCTTACACTTTCATCTCTCATCTATACGTTCCCTCAATGATAAAAGAAGATTTAAGGTTGGTTGTTAGCCTACTCATGGGTTGAAAGAGACCTTTTAAAAAGATATTATAATGGATAATTACTGTTCACTATGAGACATGATATTAATGTTAATATGTTTAGGATTGTACATGTCATTGTGGACATGGAGAACAAAAATAATTGGAGAGTGAATCCTTTTCTTTTATAAAATAACCTTGGTGTCTTCAAAAAAGAGTATGAGTGAAATTTCATTTTATACATCTAAAAGCTTAATGTATTTTATTATATAGGAACTTAGTTGAATATTTTTTCAATTACAATATAGATTAACTATATTATTATGTAATATCGGAAGGACTAATTTGAATAATTTTTTTTTTGTATCAATTTAATTTACTAGTTATGATGTTTTTTTTATAGAAATTAATGTCACATTTTCAAGAAGTTATGTCATAATCTTACCACAAATTTTGTGAGTGACACATATGGTAAAATTTCAATAAAGAATAGAAAATATTTATTATTGATGAGTTTATTATGAGATTGTTTAAAGGTTACATCGGTTCCTCAATTCAATGCAAACACAACATACTTAAAAATAGTTAATGGAAATGCTTGGGTTAAAGGAGGTTCAAAGAAAGTCTCACTTTAGTAAATGACCTAAAGTGGATAATATATGCAACAATAACTATAAATTAGTGTTTAATGTCAAGATTGTAGAGACTACGTACGAGCAAGTAAATGTTGACATTTCTTGAAGAGGTCAAATGCTATAATATTAGAACAATTTGTGCAAATAAGCATAAATTAGCTACACATACTAGCTTATTGCCTCATATTCAATAAAGTAGGCTTGGGAAGGAAACAAGTAACAAATGGGCTTTTAGTAAAAACATTAGTTTTTATTACACTTTAGTTTTATTTTAAATTTTGAATTTAAAATTAATTTAGCTCCATATTACACAAACACTTTTTGTTATGAAAATTTACATTTGAAAAGGAAGAAAATGAAAAATTGCAATCTTATGATTAAGGTCTTAGCTATCAAACAAGTTGAGTTGTTTTAATTTAATGATATTATTAGAGATGTAATTAGTTGGAAGTTAATTAAGAGTTTTTTAGTATATGCTTATAATTAATTACTTGATTACTCTATATATAAGTCATATTAGATGACTTAATGTATTCACCTTTCTCATTTGAATATACTTTTACTCCAAGTTATGTCTTTTTTCCTTCAACTCTCTTTCGAGTCATGTTTACTAACATAGTATGAGAGCAATATCATATACCTTGAAAAAAAATTCTCTTTTCTGATGTTTAGATTTTTCTATTTGTTGTCTTTTTCCAATCTTATCTGTAGTACCTTAGTTAGTCCAAACTCCCTAATGTGATTTAGCACTAAGATTATATTACAACTTGATTTTTTGATCACGCAAGAATATCTTGCATTCAACAACAAGGTTAATATCTTGTTGTTGCTTTGGTGCTTCCAGCTTTTGTTCTTGCACTTCTCTCGCCTTAGGTGAAACGTTCTTCCAAAGTATGTGGCAATCAAATATGATTTTTGAAGGAAACATAGGACTTAGGCTTCTTGGTGGTTCCTAAAGGTTGTTCTATGCATGTTTTATTTTTCTTTTTCCCTTGTATTTTCTCTTTCGTAGAATGACCAAAATTATGCATGATGATTGTTGATCTCTTGGAATATCTTCATGTTCCTTTATATTAGGATATTATAGGGGGATAATATCAATTGGAATTTTTTTTATGGCTTTAATTTTTTGTTCAATATTCTTGTGCCCTCATATTTAAATACTCCAAGGATTGATATCAGTTGGAATTTTTTCATGGCTTCAATTTTTTTTGTGTTCTTGAAATTGATATTGATATTAGTAAGGAATTTGCTTACTTGCTATGACATCCTTTACTTCGCTCGCATTTGTACTTAGTAAAAAAAAAATACAATAATTAAAATATAAATTATGTCTTCATTTATTCCAAAAGGTAAATAGTTCATATTCTTAAACAACGCAAAAAAAAATCAAATCCAAATGGATGACATTGCAAAAGCCATATTTATCAAATGCAAACCAAAAGAAGGTAACACGTCATAAAACTTAATCTTTACAATCTTGCCCCGATGTCACAACCTATCATAGTGTCTCGAGACAAACATAAATAAAATCATAAGACACGAAGACACTAGTCTTCATGCTCTACCTCTACATCACTTGTAAGTGACATTCAACCTAAGCACATACAAATTACAAATATAAAGGAGTGATAATACTTTCACTACTATGTGGGAGTACCTTGGCAAGGACTAGTAGATCACACACACATAACCATACTCGTATATCATCAAGGCGCATATACAAGTAGTACAAATAATAATTACGATGTGTATGCCAAAATAGAAATAAACCCTATCTTTTACTTTGTATGCATATGGTACCATCACAATCAGAATAGTAGGCTAGGGTAAATCACCTCAACCATTATTGGTTAGTCATATCATATAACATGAAATCCTTTAGTAGCATGTCAAGATCTACTTAACTTGCATTGTGCACCCTGACATTAAGCACGACCATTGGGGTTTTCATACCCGAGTAGCCCCTAGTATATCTAGTGACCTTACCACTTGGCTTATATCTACTTTCCTTTACAACCATTTCATTACATGATACATGTCACATAATCATTTTCTTAGTTTCTCTTGTCACGAGATTGGGTCGATGAGGGTTGTCCTCATCTTGTTAGGGCTAGGCTTCTTATCTACAACACAAATTACTGAGCACTATTCTTGTCCTTCAAAGGCCTAGGTAGGTTACTTGAGAAGTGTCATCGAGCCCATTCTCGTCCCATTAAGACTAGGTCACTTGCCATGATGCACACAACTCCTTAATTGTATTTTCATGTTCATTTCCATTCACTATATGCTTAAGTCTCAATTCATAACAATAAAGCAATCCATACAATAATTTCAACATTCCAATACAAAGGTATAGACATTTATCAACACAATGGATTAAAAGAGAATAAACCTAACTTAGGAGTTTAATCCCATTTAGACATTGCCAAAAAATACAAAGATTAGGATCTTAGGAATGACCTCTCCACCCATGATCTTCATTTTCAAGAATGAAATATTCATTCAATTACTTAAAGGTTATCCCTCCAAAACATGTGATGATCACATATCAACAGTTTGATCCCCTAACCACATAACAATAGTGATAAATCTCAATAGGATGAATTTCAACCAAAACAAAAAATAATCTAACAAAGTCAGTGAAAATCATATACAAAGATGCACACTGATATAGAGGTTTGATCCCACAATCTTAATTATCAAACATAGAAAAACATTAGGGTCTAAGAGACAACCCCACTATCCACAATGCATACTAGCACCCAACAATGAGATAATCCTACTCCCCCTTTTACTTAAAAGGTGTAGAGCAAAGGCTTTGATATGTTCTTAGGGTACTCCTCTTCTATCCTCAATTTTAGCAACACAAAAATGTTTTGAAGAAGAGTTTTGAATACACTAGAGGTTGTGCTAGCTCCCTCTTCTTATAACGTTAGAATGAGTCGAGCTAAATTATTAAATATCTATTATCTAAATATTTAAATTATATTAAATATATTTTATATCTAAATATAATATTTTTCAAATATGGAAAATATCATTTTAAATATTCCAATGTCTATGACCATATTTGTAAGTTTGTCAAACATTCATTAACCATAAAGATAATATAAATATCTTTTTAAATATTTAAAAACTGTTAATTATATTTGAATTCAAATATTACTTATTTTTTAATTAACGCCTATTTTCTCAAAAATACAATATATTTAATTATTCATAAAATATTATTTTGAAAGGTGATATAACATATTAGACAATTACTTAACAGGATAATTGCAAACAATATAATAACAATACAAAAATTAAGATGTTACATGTGTTTTTCTATTTTATGAGACATTCTCTTAAAGTTGTTCAACATGATATGAGAAGACTCGTAAGGATTTTGCTTGGAATTTGTATAATAATGCATAATGGTGGTGTTTTGATGATACATTAGTGCATTGGCGTTTACAAGTTTGGTTTGTTGTTGGAAAGTTGTTTTGGTTATGAATCTATTTTTCATTCCTATGAGATGCTTTATTTGTTCTGGGTGCCTTGTCACATCATTACATGTATGATACTAAATATAGTTGGAATAATAACATTAATAGTTGCATTGATAGTTATCTTGATTCTCAAATCTGTATTGATAAATTGTTTGATTATTTGCTTCTTTGGTGATTTTAACTTCTTCCTTATTTGGTGGTTAAACATTTGTTATTGGCTAGCTTCTACCTTATGGTAGTTAAGCATTAGTTGTTGTCTTTGTATTGTAACTTATGTCAAGTAGTTTAGTCTTGAGTTGTTACTTCTATTAGGTGATTAAACTTTCCTTACCTATTTTATCACTTGATGATTGCTCCCAACATTGAGATTCTTGATTATGTTGGAGCGAGTGCTACGAAGATACTAAAAGAAGTTCAAAAAAGTTTAAAAGTAGGATAAAAATTTTTAGAAGTTATGCACCTCAGTTGCTACCGCTTTATTTGTTTGTTTTTTCTTATTTTATCGATGTGATTATAACTTGTATTTTTTTTTTTGTATTTCTTTTATCTTGGACTTATTTCAAGCTAAAAATATTAATTTGTACTTCCAATTCATAGAAGGCTATTAGAGATGTAATTAGTTAAAAATTAGTTAAAAATTAGTTAAAATTTTATTAATAAATAATTAATAATTACTTACTTTTTATTTTTTTACTCTTTATATAATTCATATTAAATGACTTAATATACTTACATTTTATATTTGAATATACTTCTATTATGAATTAAGTGATTTCTCTTTTTTTTTTTCTATAAATTCTCTCCTAAACCATGTTTAGTAATGTGAGTTACTCCTAACTAAAAGAATTATACTCAAATCTTAATTTGAACTGTAGTTAGTTTGAATAATTTATATGAAATTATAAATTTTGATATTAATGTTACTGTTGTTAAAAGGACCCAAAAAAGTTATATAATTGATAGAAGCAAATAATATTTCTTTATTGATATTATTATGTTAACCTCATAGACCATATTAATAATGCATCATAGATTAATATTAGGAAATAAATTTTATTCTAATATTTGTTAAAAAAACGTGACACCAAAAATTTATTTTGATGGATGAGTCATCAAATGCTAACGAAAGCAATAATCTTATGTAAAAATAATGATATATTGTTTTATGTATAATATAAGGAAAATAAGTTTTCAATAGAACCAAATAAAATACAGGTACTTCAAATGTGAGATGAACCCTATAATCTATATTATAAATATGACTATTTATTTTTAAATATAAAATAGTTATTTATTATATTTTTGTTACAAATGATTTTTTGTTATTTAATTTATTTTATATTTTCAAATTATTAATTGTTTTTTATTTTTTATGTTAAAATTTTGATATAATGTTTTTATGTTAAGTTTTCAAAATTTTAAATATTAGTTTTAATTAATTTTAATTTTTCATATTAATTTTTTTTCACATCTTGATTATTTATACTCTAAAATTAATTTTTTAAATTTAATATTTTCCTTAAATCTAAGCTACTTTTTTTTTTACTTAAATTAAAAAATATCAATGCAATGCAAATAATTCTTGCTAGTTATGTATTCATATTTGATTCTTATAAAATCAGAAGATCATGTATAGAGTAAGTAAGGATGTACATGTTGATTTAAGGTAGATTAAATTTACAAAATATTTGAAATTAAATCAATAATCAGTATACCAATACATTTTTATTTCATATATTTCTTTAGTGTCCTCCAAAAGGCCATGCTCATGCCTCAAAGCTGCCTGAAAATTAACTTGAAACCTTCCAATATGCTTATGAGAATGTGTTATTTTTGTCTTAAAAGTTAAAAATATAGGTTACTTGGGATGCTATTGGGCATTGGCAGCATGATGACCATCATACAGTCTATGAAATTAGTGTGAAGAAGAAACACTGGGCTTCAACCCATCCCATGTTTGGAGTAAGGTTGGGCTTTGAAGAGAATTAAGATTGGGACCATGCTATTCACATCTCATTGTTTCCTCTTCTCACTTCCTTTTTCTTTTATTTTTTTTTATAAAATTTCTATTTTGTCACTCTCTTCACACCCCACTCCTTCCCCTCAATCTTAGGCAGTAGTCACTCCCTCAGTTCTCACCCACTTCTTCATCTTCTTTAAACATCTTTTCACTTTTTTTTGATAATTATGGTTTTTCTTGTCTTTCATTATTTTTTTTTTTACGTAAGTTTTCTTTACAACGTTTCGTTTGCTATTTTTTTTGTCACTAATTTGAAAAAAATTAGTTTCCAGTATATCAAGATAAACATCAAAAATTAATTTTGTTGTGTACTACATATATAATAGAAATTAGTATTTGTCATGTAATCACACATAACGAAAAAAAATATAAAAAACGCGAATGGTGCGAATATAAAACAGAGGATGTCAATATGAGCAATAACATTACGGATATTTGGGGGCTAAAAGTTGGGCCTGCGATGGCCCAATACCCCATAGAATGCTAGGCATTACATATCTTATCACATAACACATATCTCTATGATTAGTGCATGGTCTGTGTTATGATAGGGATTTTGAACAAAATAATGTTATTTAAAATAATTATTTATTAAAAACGAATTCACGTGGTTCGTTGTAAGGAGTCATCTACACCACTCTTAAATAAATAAATAATGTACTAGCATTGTCATGTATTAGTATTCAAACGATGATGCTACTTGTCGTGAACCTTTGAAGGTACCACATAGAACAGAATCATTTGCAGAATGTTGACACGTGACAACAAATGCTGTTTTTTTTTTCTTCAATGTATGAGGTACAGTAGTGACACTATGTTTGGATTCAAAAAGAAACAAGGGAGAAAAAATGGGGGAAATAAATATGAAGAGAAATTTGGTAGAAATAGTATGATATTTGGATGAATAAAAATAAGAATACAAAGTGGTATAAAAAAATTTCTTTTTTTTTTATTATCATGTTAAAGATGTGAAATATTTATTGATTTTTATAAATGACTAATTTCTATTAATAAATCTTGCTAAGTATTTTTAATAAAAAAATTCAACTATGTTTTTCTCTATTAATGAAATTTAAACTTCAAATTTTGTTTAAAAGACTAGAAAGTTCTGATCAAACCACAGTAATGATAATTTTTTTTCTTACGTATTTGGTTGAGCAATAAATTGTATAAAAGGAAATTAGAATGATTGAAAGTCAAATTTACAAGTTCGCACTATTCTTTTTGCCAAATATTATGAGTTAGAGAAAAGGAAAAATAAAAAATATAAAAAGCTAGGGAAGAAGACATATGCATTATGAGTGAAAAGAGAGAAGTGTCACAAATATATTTTTACGTATATTATAATAGTCTCACATATGATGGGGTGAGTTGTTAATCTTCTTTTCTCCCTGAACCCTAATTCAACAAGCTGAAGATGGTAATTCTCTTTTTTTGCTAAATCACTCCTCTCTATTTGTTTCTCAGCCAAACTTGTCCATCTAAACAAAATGTAAATGCATGCTATGAATCTATAATAGAAGTAATCTCAAGTAGAGTTGGACCAGATTTAACAAAATAAAAAATAACTAGCTAATTATTTAATTTAATTCAATTAGATCAAATTATTTATTATTTTTTAAAACTAATCCAACTGAATCAAACTCAAGTTGAACTGCATCAAGTCATGTTCAATTTTGTTGAATTTTAATGCAATTATAAATAGGGGCTGGGCATTAATACAGTTGTTTGGTTAACATATACTTTTTTTAGTCAGACAAATAATATATAGCGAGTACAAGAGCTATTTCAATCCATATATAAAATAAATATACTGTTGTTTCTTGTCTAGTAGGCAAACACTTAAATCATGACTAGGTAACATCCTACAAACTTTTTAAACATTTAGGAAAAATTATTTCCAAGAAATATTATTTTTTGAGAATAATTTTTGTTTATGTTTTCATGAAAACATTTTCATAGGAAAGTGAGAATTTAAGTTTCTCAAATAGAAAGAAAAATTTTATTTATAAAAAATACTATGATACCATTATTAACTCATTTAGTGTAATTATAAATTTAGAAATAAATTTTTATTAAATGTGATAAATAAATATATTAAAAAATAATAAATATTAATAAGTATCATTAATATACTTAATATAATTTTAAAAATAAATTTATTTTATAAAATATATTATTTTAATTTTTAATACTAAATATTAAAAATTTTAAGTATTTTTATTTTTAATTCTTTAAAATTGTCACAATATTAATTTGCAAATTATTTAATAATATTAATATTATTAATGCAACATTTAAAAATGTTTTAGTAGAAATCGTAAAAAAATTAAATAGAGAAAGAAAAATTGTTATGTGAAAGTTAAATAAAAATATAAAAAGTTATACGAACATTTAGAATTTTAAAATTTATAAAAAATATTTTTACAGCAAAACTTGTTTAAACCTATAGTTTTAAAATTTATAAAAAATAATTTTCCAATAAAATTTTATATAAATTTATTTAATGGAGTTATTTCTCTGATATTCTTGAAAAATCACTTATATACCTAAAAAAATTTTATTAATACCAAACATAAAAAACTTTAATTTCCAAAAAAAAACATATGCAAATATTCCCATGAATCATGATTTTCAAATATAAAATAACTTGTAACAAACATCCTTGGTTCTATATCACCTTGTTGTAATGTGCTTTTTTATTTGCCATATTCCTTATTTATCCTTTTTTAAATTTGTATATTGATTTCTTCTATATCACCTTGTTGTAATGTGCTTTTTGATTTGCCATGTTCCTTATTTTTATCCTTGTTTTAAATTTGTATATTGATTTCAATTTCGCATGAAATTTATTAACTTTTTCTGTAAATTAAGAGAATCATGAGTCGCACCTCCAAAATGGGAAACCTCCCCGAGAATAAGTAGCATTAAATTACTACTACTAATGATTTTTAAAACATATGCATCCTAGCATTATTTTGGTTCTATTTCAAAATTGACTCAATTGTCAACTATTTATACGTGAAGATGCAATCATCTTCTCTCTCTCTTTTTTTTCTTTGACACACCAAATACCTTTGAGTGGTCCCATCATACTCATAACTTGTCAATTATTCAGATATGCAAATTAAATTTTGTTACATAATTTGGTAAGCTTATTGGTCGTGTAGTTGCACGAGTCAACAATACTTCTAACTAATGCTATTTAATTTATAATTTAGTATGAAATGTTTCAATATTAATGAGTGTATGACACATATTTCTTAACTTTGGTGGGTTAAAGGGTGAACCTAGCCATCTATCCATGCAACTCTGGAAAGAATTTATGTAGACATTAATAATGTCGCGTCACTAAAAAATATGTCAAACTCCAAATAATGTCATTATACACAGTAAACCAAGACTATTATTCTCCCTGTGTTGATTTTTAAATTATGTGACGTTATTATTTTTTATGGTAGTTGTTGTCTTGCCTTAACGTTATTGGCCCTGAGGAGAAAAAGAGTACTCGATAATTTGTACTTTACCAAATGTCAGTAACCATCGAAGATAGTGATAATTAAATAATATATGACAGAAAATTTTAATAAAATGAAGAGAAAATATATAGGTTTTGGATAGTGAAAAAGTAATATTTAACAAGTAAAAAAAGAAATTAAAATAATTCTCTTTAACTATAGAGGCGGAATAACCACCCCTTTTTTAAAAGAAAAGTTAATCAGAAACAGAAAAGCAATATTTAGGGATAGATAGAAATTTGCAGTTTCTAATTAGAGATGGATTGATTTTTATGCTACTTATTAAATATTTTGTTTCCATCAATAATTTTGTTTCTTTTTTTTTTTTTTAAAGATTACATTTTTTTCGAGATAATTATGTTCAAGACGGGTAGAATTATTATCAATACCAAATTCTTATTTTAAGTATTAAAAATAATTATATATATTGAATACTCAAACCCACAACTTCTTATTAAAGGAAAAGAATCTCATATTAATTCATATACTTATTAATATCTCTAATTCGGTTAATGACAGAAAAGTAATTATTTATTTTGTTAGTAGTGGAATATAAGTTAACTAAAAAAATCATGTCATTGTACAATGAATATGTAAATTACTTAGTTTAATTCGTACTGACTTAGGAGATTTAAAATAAGGCAATGGCATATGTAGATGCTTTCTGTAGGTTCACCAAATGTATATTTATTTTAAAACAAAGACGTGGCTTTTTGAGATCTATCTTCAATGTAAACAAGAAAATTGAAAATTAATTAAATAAAAGATTAAAAGAGTTAAATTAGATATTTTTACTTGAATTTAATGATAATATGTAAAACAATTCACATTCTTATTCTATTACAAATAATTGTTCACATAACTTTAAGATAATGATAATACAAATTAATAAATTTACTAAAAATTTATTATCGAAGATTATCTAAAACTATTTACACAATAAACATATATCTTGTTTTCGCTTTTCATTTAATGATTTTTAGAAAAATAACAAATAATTCACGAAACAAGCCCGTGCGAATGATATTTTTCATTGATACATGGAATGAGATATTCATGTACGCAAGATCGTGATTGCGTACCCAATAAATACTTTTAGTTTTGGTGGGAGATTTCTAATATTTTAATAATTCCATCTCTACATAATTTAATAATGACTGGTATAAAACGACAGACATACTCATTCTGAAATAAAAATACTGAGAATTTTATAAAAATAAAAAAAAATGAAGTTTGATTCGAATTTATAGGCTCACCAACTCTATTGTAGCTTGATGTATTAGAAATAAAAATAATAGAAATATCGAAGCACACGACAATACTGTTCAGCGTTGACCTCTCCAAAGACATAGATGCCCAATTTGGAGTGAATCTTCGCAAATCACGAACAAATTTACTGTAAAATAAATGTTATTATTATTTTTCGGGGTGTGTTCTTTGTTTTTATTATTTAAATTTAAATCTTGAATTATTTTTTTAGAACTACCAGTATTCAAACATTGGATTGAATCGAGTACAGTCATATATTATAGATAACAAAATCCTATATCTAAAAATAGTAAATTAGTGTTAATAAACTGAGCAATTTGAATTTGGATTTGAAAATTAATATAAATATAGTTATTTACATTATTAAGTATTTAAACAAAAAGGTAAGTTATTAAATATTTGAAACTTTTAAGCACTATAAGAATTAACTATTTTGTATAATTTGACTGTGTTATCAATTTTGTTAATATTAAAATTAACGTGACGTATACTTAATAATATAAATTGAAACATTTGCTCATTTAATTCAAAAATTAATTAATCTCACACTGTAAAATTTAAGATAATTAATTTGCCTCAAAAGGAAAAAGACACAAAAGCATCACTTAATAAAATTACAATCCAAAAAGCCATGGTTTGTCTTTTCCCTTAACCGAGTTCCTAATTAAAGATATGTAAATTTTACTCGTAAGGGTAACACTGCGTTTTATTCGCACCATGTATCCTCCACACACCTTGAGTTAAATTATGAATAGTATGTTTTGGGTTTTTTTTCCCTCAGAATCGAAAATTAGGAAGTTTTCCATATTTACGTACCTTAATAAACTAAGATAAACTCTGCTAATATAATTAATGTGTCTGAAAATACATTAAAAGTCGTTAGATGTATAAATTTCTAACTTAATTAATAATTATTTTTATTTATAGTTATTTTTTATATAATTTGGCACTAAATGTGAATTACCAATAGAAATCTAAACATGTACATGTACGTAGTAAATGAACGAGCCTAGGATATCTTCACTATCATCCCCAACAAGCATTTCAGCTTCCACAGTAATAAAAGCACATGGAATCTAAGATGTCAAGCAGATAGTTAATTTAGATATTGTTGTTATTATTTTATTAAGAGTTTAATGAATATATAATCATTGTAAAAATTATACGGTCAACTAATTTGTATTTAGTATAATTTTTAAAATAATTATTATATAAATGAATAAATTTATTATATATAACAGTTTATGATTAATAAATATAAAAACGTTTTGTATTGTAACCACATATCTTATATATTTTTTTCTTATAGAGTGAGTTTAACTCCTTTATTCCCGTTGGAGACACATAAGACTATTAAGGAAACAACTCAAATTTTGGTGTAGCTAAACTTATAATTTCATATTATTAGTTAAGTCAAAGTATTTCTTTACCATGTACGTGAAATTTATTTTTAATAAGAAATTAAGAAAGTTAGTATGGGTGGATAGTAACTTATATCAAGTTCTTATATATAAGCAGTAATCACTTCTATAGAAAATAAGTTATCAATGTTATAAACCAATTTTTTATAATTATTTAATTATAAATATGTATGATAAATTTATTGATTTTTATAATAAATATTTTAAAATTATATTAATAATGATATGAAGATTTTTTATTGACCATTAAACTCATATTTCTATTAAAAAATCATTTAACTCACGAGAATAAAAAATATATGCAAATATTGATGAATGTGTAGATAAATTAGTGTGAAGATGTTCTAGTTTAATCAATGACTTCGAATTTGAGTAATAAATATGCAGTTGTATTAAATGTTCAAAGAGGAAGTTTGTAACTCATATTAGAGTTTGTAACCCATATTAATCCTACTTGATTTCAACAGAAGGTGAGAAAAGTGTTTAATCGATAAAAAATTGTATTATTAATATGAAGTGTAAATATATATGAATAAAATACAACTTATAAAAAATATCTAAGAAAAATTTATTTTATTGTTAATAAAATACAATTTTAAATTTAAAAATTATTTTAATTAATAAAATATTATTCTAATAATAATTTATGAATAACTTATTGTATTTACTGTTAATTTAAAAAGAAAATTAAGTATTACTTAAAATAATTTAGAAAACTCATAATCTCATTAGTCTGAATAGAAAATAAAAGAGGGAATATTCATTTGATTTGTTAAAAGCTATAAAACATGTCAGAAAATGAAAATGACTAAATGATTACATACATTTCAAGAATAATGACTTAAATTTATAACATGAAAGCTAATATCATTTATTACAAATTTATTTTTTCATTTATTGATTTAGACATAATATGCCAAATTAATATTCAATTTGTTCTTGACGCGTTTTATGTTTTTCTTTAGTTTCAAACATTTATGTTAGCACCTATACAAGAGAAGGTGGAATTCTCCTACCATGTTATAGTAGCCTTTGGAAACGGGCTGCTTTCTAAGGGGTAAACCTAACTTTCAGACGAGATCTTTTAAAATTAGTACTTATAACAATTTTATTTTAAATTTATAAAAAAATAAATTAATAATATATAAAATAATTTTATACTATCATTTAATAATTTATGTGACTTTTATACTAACTACCTTTTCAAAATAATACCAATCTTTTAATTATTAATGTTCTCTTTTAATTACACTAACTATATTCTAGATTAACAGTATACAACTTAAGTTGTAATATAAGATTGTTTTTAACTATTAATGTACTCTTTTAATTTTTATTTTAAAAAATATTGAAATTAAATTTATAAATAAAGATAAAAAATTAAATTAAAATAGATAAATAATTAAAAAGATAAGTACATAAATTAAAATAGAAGAAAGATAATTTGAGATGTTAAGATTTTTTTTTCCCAGTTGTAAGAGTAGTGTGTGAAATGTGTATTCAAAAGAGATAACACTAAAAATATTCAATTGAAAGAGTAGGGTTTCCATTTTTCAAATTATGTATTTTACTTTATAATATAAGAATGAGTTATATATCATAATTAATTTTATTTAATATTTTTAATCAATAATATAAAAAATTTATTTAATCAATATATTTTTAAAATAATTTTATTAATTTTAATTTTAAAAAATTTCCGTTGAGACAATAGTGATTAAATAATTAATATTATTAATCTATAAAATAATAGTATATCCTGGCGATGATGATTGAGTATGTCAATTATGATTTACTTATATAATTTCTTTTTTAATTCTAAAATTAATTAATAGAATCTACCATTACCTGTTTGTTGATAGGCAATGCTATAAGTTGAATGGAACATTATATATAATCACATCTACAAATGTATTAATGCACTATCACATTATAACATCACTTTTTTGAATTTTTAAATCTATATTAAGGACATATTGTAAACTAACTAATGTAAAGAAAGTAATAGCGCGCCACTTAATTACAGAAATAAAATAATGTTTATGAAAAAAAATGAGAAGTTGAGTTAGTGAAGATTGTTGAGGAAATAAATTAGAGGTAGGATGTGATAATTGAGTTTGTGACGGCTAATTCTCAAATTACAACAGCTTTTTACACTGAAAAAATAGCAATGACCAAGTTATTGGTCACACCGACGCTTAAGCATAATTAAAAAAAAATTAATATAAGCTATGACTAGAACACAGTTGATAATTTTTTAAGAGAAATAATTTTTAAAGTTAAGTAATAGTTAAGGCGTCGCTTGTAGCTTGTAATTTTTAAAGTATAATTGATATTTTTTAAAATATAATTGATATTTTTTAAAATCTCCTGTTCTATCTTTTTTTTTTTCTGTTTTGATTATAAAAATTAAAAGTAAGCGATGATCAAGCTTTCACAATTAAGTTGTTGTATGCAGACAAATTAGTTGTGGCATAAAAATCTTTTTAACCTGGTGACTTAGAAATGACAATAATAATAGTAAAGGAGAAGGTCACTTTAATTAAAAGTAATATTTAGTCATTTCATTTATTATTATTATTATAAACAATTTTATGTTAATATTATACTTTAAACTTATAGCTTTGATAACATTAGTCCTTATAGATAATTTTAAGCATGAATAATATGTTTTAAACATTAACATTTTCATTAATTAATTTTTGATAATCTAAAATTCCTTTTTTTAATTTTCAAACTTATTTTTCTATGACATTTATATCTTCATTATGTAAAAAAAAACTTAATCAATATAACTTAAATCTATAGTTTTTTTATGAATAATTTTTTATTTATTTTTTCTACAAGATTTTTTTTGCACAATTTGTTATAATTTTGGCAAAAATATTATTATTTCCTTAAATTTATTAGAAAAATTCATAGAAAAAGGTAATATTTTTCATTTATTTTCATACAAATTTTATTTTGTATAAAAAGTTTACCGTGTTTTTCAAATTATTGCAAAAAATAAAATCTAAATAAATTCTTTATTTTTTTATTTAGCAGCAGAAGTGTTACTAGTAAAATAAAATAAATATTTCAATATCATAAAAGAAATTTAATTAAGAAAATAAATAATATTTAAATAATACAATTAATTGCTTAAAATCATTCCTAAAAAATAATATTAACAAAGTTATTTAATTTAATTTATATGTTATAAAGTGAATTATTTTGGTCCCTCCAAGAAAAATTTTCAAGCTGCGGCACTGCTTATGATACTTTACACTACGAATAATTCTTGTTATACTTATTCTATTTAATATCTATTCATAAACATTAAATTTTACGATTGTTATATTGAAAATTCTCAATAAACCAATCAGGTTTGTAAAATTATATAAAATTTAAAAATTATTGATACTCCATAAAAAAAAAAAAAACTTCAATTCAATATATGATATATCTTTTAAATTGAAGAAAATGTAACAAGATGACATACTTAAGATGACATACTTAAGAATGTCAAATTTATCTAAAAATTTACGGTGTATAATTATTGTATTAATCATATTCATGAAATGTAATGTTTATAAAAGTATTAATGAAATCAACTTTACAATTATATCGTGTGTATGTATGTATAGTGTGTGCAATGCAAGATAATAAAGTTGACATATGTTGGAGTTGCAAAACCTACCATTATCAAGAACCTCGTGAGTGATAGAAAACAAAAAAGATTTCCTTTCCCATGCCTTTGTTGATCCGAGTCATGCACGATCCATGCATGCATAGATGTCTACACGGTTACACGAGTGAGGAATGAAAAAGGTTGCTTACCAACTAAAATGCATTCTCTTTTTGAACCAAATCGGAACCAGAGAATGCTAATATTATAGAGAGGGAACAGTTCCTTCACAATATAATTACTAAACCAAAATATAAAGGGAATTAAGCTACATATATAAACACTTCATGTATAGATGAACAATTTAAATTTTAAAAAATCCAAAATATATTGAATTTGTAGACTTTAAAAATAATAATAAAAAAAAAGAAAACAAACCCAAGTATATTGTAAATAGGTGGCTTCTTTTCAATATTTACTAGTCAAGTCCGAATATTTTTTATACCAAATAATGCAGCTGGTTAACTGAAAAATCAAAAGAAAACAAAAGTGAAATAATATGAAAAAGGAAATTAAAATATTGAAAGAAAACAGAGTTTAGCAAATAATGTAAGGAGGAGCAAGCCCCGTGATTCCCGACGAAAGGGCATATATTTCGTATTATCTTTTTGAGAGGTTTGGGTCTGCATCAGAGACAGCACAGCATCACATTTCACACTCTCACACACATGCATCCATGAAATATTGAAAACCCACCTTATGTTTCTCACTGCTGTCTATTCAAACATTTCTTACTGTATCTACCTGGTAATTCATATTTACTATAATATTATGTGGTGCCCACTTCAATATTTGTCTTCATTCCAAATTCTCATGAATTTATCAAAATAATTTTAAGAAAAATGAATAATGAGTCATATATAGTTAATTATCATCCGTGTAAATTGCGTAAGTGTAATGAGAAACGTGAGATTGAGTATCTTATAATCAAGGGATAGAGAAAATAAATAATGTACGAGAAACGTGATTTATTATCTAATAATTTATGTGTCTTATTTTCGTAGACATGTCAGCAAGTGTTAATTTGATGAATGCAATAATTTTTTTATAAATAAATAAATTATTAGAATGGAATAAAATGATAATCGTTTTTTTTTTTTTTTTATGGAAGGGGTTCGATTTGTGGAATAAAAAGTAAGATAAAGATATAATTTTGAATAAGAAAAGTAAATAATAAAATAATTTTTAAATTCAGGATTTTCTATAAATCACCAATTCACCCTCTTCATAATTGTACTTTTCAAATTTCTTACAAAATATGGCCTAAAATGATTATTGTCCCATTTTTTCTTTCTTTCTTATCAAACTATATTTTTTTTTTTGGCAATCTTGCAAATGAAAAGGAGAATGAAATATACAGTTGATAAATAGTTATCTTTAAATATGTTAATTTATATTTAATTTTTACTCACATACAAAAACTTTATCAAAAAGCTTGTATATATATCCAGCTCAATAGGTTTTTTTTGCTTCAAACGAATATAGTATTTGAATGTCACTTAAGAATGTCTTTGGTTCACATAGAAGGAGAATGACACTACCACATTCCCAACCATGTTCTAATTTAATAAATTGTCAATTTTATTTAAAAAATTATATACTTATACCATATTTTATATAAAAAAATAAATTATGTACTGATACTATAATTTAATAATAAATAATTATATAAAGTAGATTTATTAATTTTTATTATTTTAAAAGTTATATTGATCATAATTTATTATTAAATAATAATATAGAATTATTTTACACTCACTGTTTATATACTCACAATTGGTTAAAGTTCATAGCCCATTTCTTGAGTCTCACCCATCTCAAAATCATTAAAACCATGTCTGTGCCAGACGGTTCACTATTTAAGCACCTGGATATAATCCTACAATGATATTACCAAAAGGTAATTTGAGGCATTGTTTATACCCCAATAATGTATTTTGCTGAATATAAATAGTAAAGCTTGACAAAGACACTAATAAGAAAATTAAAATAATATAATTGAGTTTTTAATCTATACATTTATTTTAAAAAAATCCAAATTCATGATACATATTAACAATATCAATTGGGTATTTTTAATTTCCTCTAAACTAAAATCTAACACAAGAAGTCCATAGATGGAGGACTATTGAATGGATGAAAAAGACCATGGTTTAACTTCATATGTAGCCTCGGAATATTGGGGAGTGAAACCCTGAGACCAACTTGCTATTATTGTTCTTTAATATATTTGTTATTGAAATTCTAGTATCATATCATTATGCTATGTACGGTTCTATTGACGTAATACTAAACAATATGACTGGCCATATTTTATTCATATGAACTTTATTAATTATCACATGAAAAGAGAAAGAAAAATTGTTATCCAAGTTGGAACGATAAAATTGGCTTCACATGAAATAATCAAGTATATTCCTTCCATTCCTTGATGTCCATGCATATTTAAAATATACACCAACATATGCTTACGATATGAGAACCAAATTATTCGTTTACTCATCTCACATAGAGAGAGAGAGAGAAAGAGAAAGAGAGAGAGAGTGAAGCTGTTCTAAATTCTGTGTGAATTGAAGATCAATCTACGATTTAGAGACTGTTTCAGTATATCAGGGTATCTATCTCATAGGTGTATACGGGTTTTCATCGATTTATGTGGCCATATATATATATATGGTGTTGCTAAGATCAAGGATTGTCTTTTTCAATGTCCAAGCATAGAGGAGGATGAACAATAGGAGGAGTTTCCAAAAAGTATTCAATTCCAAACTATTTATGAATAAGTGGTTTAATTCCACCAATAGTTAACCTAGAGGCAACTGTTTCTTTTGTCTTGCTGCTTCAAATTGTGATCTTAAAATCCAGTTTCCGAGGCAAGTCAGTGTGTGGAAGGATATGAGGATGGAAGAGGAGAGGCATGGCTCGGAATGTTCCAAGACAAGCCCTTCAAACGAAGAAGGTTTTGAAGAAAGTGAAGCCTATGAAGATGAAAGTAAGCAACACAATAACAATGGAGGAAGCTCAAGCAACAGCACTGTGGAAGAGAACGAGAAGAAGACATCAGTGAGGCCTTATGTTAGATCCAAGTTGCCTAGGCTACGTTGGACTCCTGATCTTCATCTTCGTTTTGTTCATGCTGTTCAAAGACTTGGAGGACAAGAGAGTGAGTTCCACACACACATACCATATATTGCTGACTTAATTTCTAGATTAATTTCAATTTTGTCATGGGGAATTATCATCAATCTTTGCTAGGTTAATTAGTTCAACAATTAATTTTGTGTTAATTATATTTATTTTTCTGAATATATATTGGTTTTTTTGGCTGTAGGAGCAACCCCAAAGTTAGTTCTTCAGTTGATGAGTATCAAAGGGTTAAGTATTGCTCATGTCAAGAGTCATTTACAGGTAAATTATAAAATAATTAATTGCTACCAAAGTTTTTCTTTTAAATAGATTTTTTTTTTAATTTGTTTGCCAATTTGATTAAATTCTTTTCCTTTCCCATGTTTCTTTTGCCAGATGTACAGGAGCAAGAAGGTAGACACAAATCAAGGTACAATAAGGTTTCCTTTTCTGTATAAGTACCATCAATAAGTGATTAGGGTTTGTTATGCTTAGAAGTCCCTAATGAATATTTGGATTATATATGACAGTATTCGGTGATCCTAGGCTTCTTGTAGAAACTGGAGACAGAAATGTTTATAACCTTAGCCAACTTCCCATGCTTCAAGGCTACAATCCAAGCCAAAGTTCACCATTCAGGCACACATACTGCTACAAACTTTCACTTCAAATTCTCTCAAACATTTAATTGCACAACTGAAAAACGCATTCTTCTTCTTTTGACAGATATGGATATGGGGATGCTTCTCTTGGTATCTATGAAAACATGGTGCACAGGCCTTTCATGAATAGGAGTTCAGTAGATGAATCTGGAGCTGAATTTTGTGGCAGAAGATTGACTGAGAGGATCCATGGGACCAATAGTAACATCAATTGGACTCATAACATGTTCCAAGTTGATTCTTCCAATGAACTCTCAACAAGTAAAGTCCACGAACCAAAACACAAGTTCTTCTTATTTGGTGGCAATGAATCTTTATGCACACAAATTAAAATGAGCCAGGTTGGTCTACATCAATCAACTCAACTTCAGCCAAGTGCACAAGAGCTCATGCCTAATAACAAATCAGCTACAAATCCAGTGGAACTGAAGACCTCGAAAAGGAAGGCTTCAGAAATCGACCTTGATTTGAATCTGTCACTTAAATTAAGTTCAAGGGTCAGTGCTGAGAACCAAGGAAGCATGGTGGACCATGAAGTTGATAGCAACCTATCACTCTCTTTGTGTTCCCAATCCTCCTCTTCTTATCATAGCAGCAGGTTGAGAAAAGCACAAGATCATTCTAAGGAGCAAGGGGAGAGAGCCAGTGTTCATCTGGATCTGACTATATGAATGAGACAAACTCTAAGTAAGATCCTAAGGTACCTGTCAGAAATTATGCATAATATTGTAACCAATTATTACATTTATCTGACACAAATATATTTTCTTCTTGTCTCTTTCTATATATGAATTGAACAGCGAATAACAATTTGTCTATTAAATAGTGGCACTATATATTAGCAAGATGCTAAGAATTAATCATTATCTTAACACCAGTGTTAGTTCAACACTTCTGTCACAAAAATGCTAAAAGAGAAAGTTCAGTTCAACAAAACAAAGCCGCTTCTGTGCGTCTCCTAGATCAATAATGGGTTGTCGAGATATAATTTATTTTTTCTTAAAAAAGAACTATTTCTGTGTGACTGCCATACTGTGAAACTTGTTTAGTAATTAACAAACTTTTAGTGTTGACTTAATAGCTTAAGTTTTAAGATTGATTGGAAAACCGAAGTTAAATTCAAATAGTTGGATCCTACATGTGTTCCATTCTAAAAATTATATATCTAATGGGCCTTTTTTTTTAGTAATCAAATTTTAGAAAAAGATAAAATGATGATTCAGTAACCAAGTTCTTTTAGTATTTTTTTTCTAGTAGTTCTGTTATTTTATTTGAATTTATCAAATGGAATATAATAGAAATTACTGGAAAGAATAAATTCCTGTTTTAAAAAATTGAGATTGAAAAGTGAAGAAAACAAAGAAGAAAGGTCTATAATTGAACTTGATTAATTGAAAATTGATGGATAAAGGAGGGACAATAATTATTTTAATAAAACCTTGGTATAAGTTTTCAAAATTTAGATACTATTAAATGTAGGGTACACTTCACAGTAAATGCAAGTTTTCATTAACTAATTATTATAAAAAAATAAATTATTAATTCTTACATTCAGTACTGTAGATAATTGTTTTTTGTAAATTTTTTTTTTATAAATCATCAACATTCTAATTATATTCTCATTTTGTTCTATAAAATTCATGTAATAATTTAAAGGATCTAGACGGATGAATATTCTTCAGTATTATGATTCTCGAAGGTGTAAAATGTACTTTCTTGTTTTATTTAGTGAATTACTTTTAGTCTAAACAGAATAAGTACATTAAGATTTTCATAAAGAAACTTGATAACAATTTATAATTTCTGAAAATATAAGCATTGATCATGGTAGCATTTTGAGGAACTGCTATGAATCTTAAATTATTTGAGCTTATAAAGGTATTTATTGTTTTTTTTATAAAAACAATTAACTTATTTTAATAAGGTAGTATTTAACACAAATTTTCTTAACTTCTTTTTCCCTTAAAAGTAGAAATTCCTGTAATTAGTTTTTGTAAAATATTCTTTTTTGTGGCTCTTTCATTTTTAGAAAAAAAAAAAAAATAATTTTAGACCTTCTTAAAATTATGTTTGGTGTAGTTTCCCCTTTTAGAGAAAACAAAAACATAAAAAAATTAGGTCAAACACTATGTTTAAGATTCATAGAAAAATTATCAAAAGGTTTTCATATATGATAAGTTTTTTATTCGAAAACATTAATTAAGTTGTTTTCCAAATGTATCGTTGTCATATAATTACTTGAACTTTTCTTTTGAATAACTAGTGTTATTGAAAGGGAGAAAATAAGTAAATTAATGAAAATTTGACTCCTGAAAATGTAGTTTATAAAGAGAACTTAACTACGATACAAAAAGAAATTCATTTCGTTATTTGATACCCCATTAATATAAATATCTTTTAATAAAACTTAAATTGTTACTAATATTCATTGTATATCTATATACTAATAGTATAAATGTATTATATTAACAATATAATATAGTAATTGTATATATCAATTTTCTATATTGACAAAATTATTTGTTAATATAATGCGTCATAGTATCGGGATAAACTCGTAACATCTACATTAATATTTCAATTTCTACCAAATAAATTAAGTCAGTCTAAACCAATAAGAACAATTAAGTCTATTACCGTTAATAAATAGATAATTAATTTTTATTTGTGTAATTCTATAATACTCGTAATTAGGAGTTAACTTAAACTTAAATACGGTGTTACAAGACAAGTAAAGATTTGTTTAATAATAAAGGAAAAATTATTGCTGATACTTTTGTACTAAAATTTTTGTGGAAAAAAAAATTAAGTACCGTTTAAAAATATATACTTTCTATTATAGTCTCCCTTAGTAGCCCTATGAAATAATAAAGTTTGTAATTGACCGTGAACATAATTAGAGGAAATAATTAATTTCGATAATGCTATTTAAAATTAATAAAATAGTTTTTAAAATTTTTAGATTATCAATCAAAATAGTGTATGAAATTAATTCTTAAAATTATAGTTATAGATTAAATTGACCCTTAAAAAGTTTAGTTGTATTTTTTTTCCTCTTAATTTTTAAAATTTTATAATTTTTATTCATAAATTTTTTTATATATTTTGATTATAAATTTATATATTTTCACAAATTTTATCTTTTACTTTCGAATCATTGTATCTTTTGCCTAAACAATTTTAAGCCTTTAGAAAATGATAAAAGTTATGAATTGAAGGTTTGAATCCTTCTTTCTTTTCATATATATATATATATATATATTTATTTATTTATTTATTGTTAATTGCATGTTTGGTTTTTCAAGTGTATATATCTAAATGTATGTTTATATTTATTGAACGAAAAATATTTAAAATTAAGATTTATTTGTTAAATATTTAGCTCAGTTATATTTTTAATTCTTTATCTTATTACGAAAATTTGTTTTGTTTTTTTAACTTTTAAATTTGGATAAATCTCGTGCTTCTAAAGTAATTATTATTTTTCATTTTGGACACAATTTTGAACTATCTTTTTACTGATTTAATTTATGAAACTTATCTCATTAAACTTACCAACATAAAAATTATGAAATTCAACTAATTTTCAAACAAAAAATGTAATAGACAAGGTAAAAATTGTGTGAAAAGTAAGTTTTATGAATAAATGAAAAACTAAAAAATTTAATATTAATTATTTCAATTGTTCATAAAACTCACTTTTCTTGTAATTTTTATCATGTTTATCACATTTTTTGTTTGAACATTAGTTGAATTTTTCAATAGTTTTCTTATAGATAAATATAATTGAACAAGTTTCACATATTAAATTAGTAAAAAAAAAATTTAAAATTGTGTTCTAAAATCAAAAAACAATTATTGTTTTAGAATAACAACACTAACTCAATTTTAAAAGCTAAATTACCAAAATAAAACTTTTAAAAAATAAAAAATCAAGATGAATTTTCACAATAAGACAAGAGACAAAAATATAATATAGTTTAAATATTTTTATTTTAATTATATAAATTTATTTATTGAATCATATAAAATTATTTATTAGTTAAATCTTACAATATCTTAAAAATTTATTGGTTAAATATTTTTATTTCGAAATAAAAAATTTAATAAATAAATTTATCATCTTAACCTTTAACATTTTTCATACAAATATAAACATACACTTGAGGAATAAATAATACAATTAACAAATGCAATAATTGTATATATAATATATAAACTGCCAAATGTCTTACAAACATTATGTTGGTTCGAGTGGTTACGATGAGGAATCTTATTAAAAGTGTCTAGCCCAGTTTATCAAAGGAGATTAATCAAATAATTCTAACACTTTTAGGACTTAATTTCACTTTAGCAGTAAAATGTACAAAAAATTAAAAGTAAAAGACAAAATTCATGAAATTATATAAGTTTAAGATAAAAAATGTAAAAAAAATTAAATAGGAGCAAATTTTTCGAAATTATAAGGCAAAAAATATAATTAAATATTTTTAATTTTATGAAACAATTTAATCGATCATTACAATTTCAAAAATTAAATTAATTGATAGTTTATAATTTAAATGATCATATGTCATTTTATTTATTGTATGAACCAATTTGATCATCTATTAAAATTTCAGGAACTAAATTAATTAATAAGAAAAAATTTAGAAACTATTTACTATTTTATTAATTTTAGAAACTAATTTAATCCATTATTATAATTTTAACAGACTTGGTTATTCAGTC
Organism: Mucuna pruriens; assembly: GCA_025330945.1. Classification (NCBI taxonomy): domain Eukaryota; kingdom Viridiplantae; phylum Streptophyta; class Magnoliopsida; order Fabales; family Fabaceae; genus Mucuna; species Mucuna pruriens. The sequence continues at coordinate 4,158,811 of JAENHJ010000525.1, read as the reverse complement.
AAATAATTTATCAAGATTGATAGAGAATAAGATATTTAGCTTTGACATGGGTTGTGTTAGTAAATAAAAAGAAAATGGTATAATAATTGAACAACAGATGTTTTTTTTTTTTATCAAATGTTGGGTTTGGAAAAAAAGAGTTGCAAAAAAGGAAAAATAATAGATTTGCAACATATGATGACACAAGAATAAGATGCAAGGAAATGTTATATTTAAACAAAAATAAAGATGGATTATTTCTAAATTTGTAAAAGATTATAATCACAAACTATTTTCCTCCGAGAAGATGATTTCATTGAGATTTATAGAAAGAAAATTAAAGTACAAGAAACCTTATTAATGTGCTTGATGATTGTAGTTTACACTTAAGCAAAATAACATCTATCTGATGTATAAAGAGTTATTGAGAAAATGTGCAAGCCATGAAATGAGTTGAACCAAATTCAATATTTCTATACAAGCCCGAGGCCAAGTTCTAAAATCATGTTGGTTGCCTCAGCTAAAGGCTCATTATTGCACACAAAGACAGTTGCAGAAGCAAGATGTCTTATTGAAGTTATGGTATCTAATGATCATCAAGTCCATCATGATAGAAGAAGCTCAAACCGAGAAATATTGGACTTGGATACTCATAATGTCTTATTATAAGTTATTATACAATAACTAGAGACCGTAAAAAACAATTACAATCACTTCAAGTAGTTTCACAACCAGCTCGTGTGGCTTTTGTAGAAGAAAATGAACTTTGTATGCAATAAACATCTAAGAACCAACCAATTCATTCCTAAAATATCCTAAATAGTATTTCCATGTAACTTAATGAGGCTTCTTCTTCTATGAGATATAAAGTTTACATTAATAATGACTTTGAAGAGTTCAAGGAGGGAGAATGAGAGAGAACAAGAGTGTGAATATAGAGGGGACAACAGCAGGATAGGATAAAGGAGAATGGGAAAAACGGTAGAATAAGAGAGTCAAGTGTTATATTTTATAGATTTTGTGAAGCTTATTAATTGTTTGGTTCTTTATCTTAAAGTCCAAGACCGAAATGAGTTGAAATGGATGATCAGCATTATGGCTTCTGTTACTGTAGTGAAGTTCATTCTCAATGATGTTTACTTGTTACTATAGACCAACTCATGTATAATACACGGGCAAAGATAGTAATTGAGAATGTATGGCCCCTTATTGAAAATGAGGTTAAACGTCAAATTATTGTCTTATTAGAGAATTATTATTCAACGAACTGTCTAGTAGTTCAAATGTTCTTTTCAATAATGTAATTTTTTTTTATTTGAAGTCTTTTTTATTAATATTTTTATTGTGACTTGTTATATGATTATGTTTTTAAAAAATATTAATTTTTTTATTTTTATTAATATTTTTTCTTGTGTTTTGTGTTACATGACATGTTAGTAGTTATAGTTATTTAATGTATAATGTTTAGATTTTAAAAAAGTTATACTAGTTGACTCAATCAATAACAAAAATTATGTAAAAAATTAAAAATATGATATGTTACATTATTTGAAAATGCATGTTTAGTTAGACATTGACTACTTATTCATCTCATAATAAATATAAAAGAAGAGCATTTTACATAATGGATAAGTTTTTTAATATCTTATACTTAGTTATACGTACCAAATTAAATGAAAATTTAATCTCCTTTAATGTCTCTTTTCATTACCAGTAACGCACCAAATGTTAAGTTGAGAACGCAAAAATAGAATTTGAAATCCATAATGCAAGAGTGGAATGTGTATTGAGAATTCGAGAATGACTTCCACTATCTTTAAAATGTGAAATATGCAAAAATGGAATTTGAAATTGAGAATGTGAGATGACACGTGTAATGGAGAATTCAAGAACGAAAATGTAATGAAAAATGTGAGAATAGAATGTGTAGTTGAGAATATAAGAAAAAGAGAATGAAAGAGTAGAATGTACAATGAAGTAAAAAATGTAAGAATGAAAGAGTAGAATGTGCAGTAGAGTCAAGAATGAAAATTACACTTTTAGTAAAGTTACTTATTAAAGTAAATTAATATTTAATTTTAAATAGGAAAAAAACCATAATCAATTAATTTAAAAGTAATTACTAAATTTATTAGTAGCTAATGAAAAGTTTATTTTGAAAATAAATTTTAATTTTATTATTTATTAGATAAATATTTTTATATAAAACAAAATTAAGGGAATGACACTCTAGTATAAGGTATAAAAAAATCAGAAAATTAAACTAGAAAAATATTTTAAAATAATTTAATATTTAAATTTAGCTAGAAAAATATGTTAGCTAATTAATAGTAAATTAGCTAGAAATTAATTATTAATTTTATTCTTAGTTAAAATTTGTAGTAAAATATATAAATTATTGTAGTGATATTAGCTACAACATAATCAATAGTTAATTTGTAGCTAATATCTAGTAAAAAAAAGTCTTGTACTATTAAAAAATATAAGTGAATATAATTTAAATTTAATTAGAAAAAATAATAGTTATAACAATTAAAATTTAAATGATAATTAAAATTAGTAGCAAAATAAAAATTTCTAATTAGCTAGAATTTAGCTACTAATTTAAATGATAATTAAAATTAATAGTAAAATAAAAAATTCTTATAGTATTATAATATGCTATAACAATGATAATTTAAAGTGTAACCCTAGTGTTAGATTGAATACAAATATTGAAACATTATTGGATTGTTGTATTTTAGTTTTTGTTTAAAAATACAATATGGATAATTTATATTTTAATGTTATATCTGAATTATTGGGTTGTTTATTTATTTTAAGTGATATTCATTTTAACATTTAAAAACTGGTTGATTGTGTATTATTATGATATTTAAAAATAGTTTAGTGATAATTAGATAATATATCATTATTATTTCAAAAAAGTAATAACAAAATATTAGTAATTAAAAATAATAATTAGTTGCAAAAAAAAGATAAAAACTAATAGTGATGATAATTATTATAATAAATTCTTAATAACCATTAAATTATCACTATTGTCTTTTATATTTATGATAACTTAATTTATTATTATTATATATAAATATTAATAACGATAATTTTATCATAATAAATGTTACTTTTGGTGACATTCAAAATTTTCGTCACTAATTAAATAGTGACTCAAATAATAGTGAAGATCGGTGACAAATCAAAATATTGTCATTAATGATGAATTTTTAAACTTTTAACAAATGTAAAAAAAAAAAAAAAAACATATTTTTTGTGCAGTGATTCTTTTCTTTCAGCTTTTGTTTCTATTTTTTAAAATGACAGCCAATAATTTTAAAATGTTTTAAGAGTTTATTAAAAAAAACAACAACTAATATGACTCTAAATATTTTTTGAGATAACGTGGTGCCATTAAGTTTTAGAATTGAAAAGTTTAGTTTTGAAAATCAAAACTCCATTGCTATTATTCTGTCTCTTCACGGTAATTAATTAGATAAAAAATAATTAAATAGAAAAGTGATATAATTAGTCCTAATACTCTTAAGGATAGTTTTAGATAAATAATATAAATTATTAATAAATTTATTGTTATTCACTAAAATAACTAATTTTTTTTAATGAATAAGTTTAGTTAGGTAAACAAAATAACCAATTTTCTTAAAGAGTGTAATGAGTTAAAATAGTCGGACATTTAGGAAGTTGAGTTAGTATAATTATACTTCTATAATCAATTTTCTGTGATAATTTTTTTATTTAATACTAAAAATGTTATATAATATTAAAATTAAAAAATATGTTTTAGTAATTAAAATATGATATTATTATTAATGTAATAATTTTTAATAAAATAAAAAATATAAAGAGTTATTTAGTTTTAATTAAAATATTGAAATATAAAATAAATTTTCAATATATTATTAAAAAAGGGTTTTAGTTTTAATTTTTTAGTAAAATACAAAAAAAAAACTACTACAGTGATAACATATTTCATTTCATTCACCAAAGTATTGAAAAAAAACGCAATTCTATAAAGTATTAAAAATATAATTTATTATTTGTTTAGTTTATAATATTATATTATTTATTCATCCATAATATATATATATATATGTCCACACTTTGAAGTCACATATAATTTATATATATATATATACAAATTAAATAATTTAATGATTCTTATGTAAGTAATTAAAGTATTAAGTAGAGGTTTAAAATCATATTTTGAATATTTTTTCTCAATTTTTAAATCTAATTTTTTTTAGCATCATAGTAATATATAATTTTCACATCATCTTTGCATATAAATAAAATTCATGTTACTTAACGTGGGTAGAAATTTAACAATAAGTTAAGTGTAACGTAGGATCAAATTTAATCAATTTTAAAATACAAAGATTTAATTTAAATAATTAAAATTATAAAAACTAAAATACTGTTTGATATTACAAAAAAAAAAACACCTTTTGATAATTATAATAACTAAAAACACAATTAAGTCCGGTAATTATTAATGCATTTTCTTGGCATTATTCGCTTACAATTGTGTTTTTGGGCCAGTTAGTATGGGTCATATATGGGCCGTATCACGCATCATGCAACCAACAATGTCCCTTGGAAATTACGACATTTGGGCTATAATTTTTACAATGTAAGCCTAATAAAGAACACCTCCTTTAATTCTTTTGTAATTGTGTTTTCTTTTATTTTTAGAATTCAATCGATCATCATAGACTAATTTCTTCAATATATAGATATTATTAAAGAAAGTATGGTCTCTTTTAATAATTTTTTTTACATACACATAATTAAGAATCAAACCGTTGATAATACACTTAAAAAATTTAATTATTTATTAATTGTACCGAATTTTTGTTGATTAATTGTTGTTCAGTTAGTAATATGAAATCTAAAAAAAAAGATAAAATAAATTATAATATTTTCTAGTTTATTGTGAAATTAGAACGCTTCAAGAAGAATTTTTTTTTTTTCCATTTGTGCACAAGAAGCAGTAGTTTCTGAGAGAGAACTTATACAGCATGTGTTGAACACGTGTTTTGAAGTCCACAATTTGAACAATCATGGACAAGTCTCCTTCATGTCTGTCAATGGACTAAACTTCGAACAAAAATCTATAACAGGAACTAAGAACAATCACAAGTGTCCATGGGTAAGGATTAGTTTAGATGATAAGGATTGAATTCATATCTAAAATTGAAAGCATTTTGATAAATTCTCGTAATCGAATTCACTTAAACTTTTTTGGAACATGAAACAGAATTTTTTTCCTATTCGTATATGATATTTTAATAAAACTAACGCCCACTTTAGATTAGATTCTTACTTGCGAGACATTTCTAATTTTAAAGACTACTTTTTAGTCTCTTTCCAAAAATAAAAAAATTGAATTTAGTATCATTTAAATCAACCATATTTTTCACCTTTTGATGGAAGAATTGTAATATAAACTAAAAAAAAAAACTGTAGTAATTACTTGAAATAGGTGAAAACTAGTTTTTATCACTTGCCTTAATTTCTAGTTTTAACAGTTTCTTGACATTTAATTTTATATTACAACACTTGGAATATATTTTTGCCACGTCCCTGTTATTAATTGGTCTTTGATCTCAAATTTAAGGAAGGTAAAATATTAAACAGTTTGATTCTTTTATTCTTCTACCTCTCCTCCACACTTTCTGATGGGATTTTTTTAAATAATCGAATATATATATTTTTAAAAGAAACACATAAATTTAAAAGAATTATATTGGAGTTAGATAAGAAAATAAAATTTTTCTTCAAGTATTTAACATATTTATTATTTCAATATAAGAAAGAATTCCACTGATGCCTGCATTGATGATAATTATTCTCATTTGATCGACTAAAAAAATAGAATAAAATAAACCGTTGAACTGGAAAACATGTTTAATTACCCTTTGATAGTGGTGATTATTTGGAGAAATTGGAATAAAAATGGAACAGTAAGAAGTTGATAAGGTCTGAATTGCATTTACGACACCTAACTGTCCAGTGGTCCAGGGTGTTACCACTTACAATTATTTCGTAACCGACCAATTTTATAGCATTAATTTCCTTTACTATCTATCTATCTACTACTGCGGAAAATCCCAGCAATAAATATTCCTCCCATCTTTGCACTCTTGGATAATCATACTCATTGGTTTTGGACAAATGCTGTTTCTTACCAAAAATTAGTCCTGCAACTTATATACCAACCTTATTCTTTAATTTCTGACAAATTAATATTTTATTTTTCTTTTATATCTTTTAAATAATTAATAAATTGTTTACACATGTAGTTGTGTAAATCCGTACTCAATCTTTTCCACCAAATAACATAGCTGTTTTTTTCTGCACCACCATTTCCAAGAAATATTTCGGGTAGAATTAGGAATCTTTCCAAGTTAGTGTATTGAAAAAAATATCCTTTTATTTCTATTATAATTTTATTTTTAATAAATATTATTGTCTTAAAATACTTAATAATACATTTATAAAAATTATTAAAGGAGAGAGTAAGGATGTTTTAATCAAACTGACTTTAATAAATATTATTATCTTAAAATAATTATTTTTTAATTTGTGTAAAATATCTTAAAGGTCAATTAAATTGAATATGGAATAATAAAATATGTAAATTTAGAGAGTTGTTTAATTTACTTATATGATTCTTCTTTACTTAATAAGATGTATTTTTTGGAGGATGATTATCTTATTAGTTTATGAAAAAAAAAATATTTTATTTTTCTTCTTATTTTTTTTCTTATAAATACTTATATAGGAGTTTATCTAAACAAATTCCTAAATTATGATCATGATTTCATGTTTTCCACCATATGAATCTTGATCCACATTAAAAATGTTCTCAAACTCTTAAGAGCATTAAAGTGTGTTTAGATAATCAAGCTGGATAATATTGAACCACCATATTTATTTGTTTAGGTATATGGGGTCTTGAACCAGTTTTAAAAATGAAAAATAAAATTTAAAATATTTAACAAAAACTATTTACTATATTGAAAAATAAAAACATTTAATAGATATATTTTAAAAGGATTAAGAATAGTTAATACTCTTAAGCATCCATCAATAAGAAACTAATTTCATACAAAATCATAAGTTGGAATTTCCAATTTTCACTACTCCACGTGTCTTTAGACCCACCAATCACAGTACTTTCCGGATGCATTCACAACATCGTGGTGGTAACATTCCTCAGTCCTCTTGTATTCAAAAACCGTACCCATCATTGTCAACAAAAAGTCAAAGTCTGCCTAAGAAACTTTGACTTTGCCTTTTAACTTTAGTGAATTGCTGCAGCCACCTATGAAAATCCAACAACAGTTTACACGAAGCTTCCAAAGATTCAATCTAACCGAGTATCAGAGTTTTCAAATTACCATATATGCTCACCGTCCCACAAAGCACAAACGATTCACATATATTACAGCTCTTGTAGGCTGGCACATACATACACATAATTTCTTTTCTTTTGTCTTCCATGTGTATGTAATTTTGTCTGAATCACAGTCAGATACTAAATAGTAAATGTGAACACAGAACATTAGTAAAAACTAGTCCATGGTGGCACATACACATAGTTCAATATATATGTAGCATCGATAGTGAAGGGAGAAAGAAATTGACAAGAATTGAAGCAATCTTGAAACATGGGCACTCCCTTGGCCTATCAAGAGCACCTCCCTGCATCGCCCTATTGGCTGAACAAAGGGGACAACGCGTGGCAGTTAACGGCAGCAACACTTGTTGGTCTTCAGAGCATGCCGGGTCTGGTGATCCTCTACGCCAGCATAGTGAAAAAAAAGTGGGCAGTGAACTCAGCTTTCATGGCTCTCTACGCCTTTGCGGCGGTTCTTATATGTTGGGTGCTAGTGTGCTACCGCATGGCCTTTGGGGAGAAACTTTTCCCCTTTTGGGGCAAGGGTGCTCCGGCACTAGGCCAGAAGTTCCTAACAAAGAGAGCCATAGTGATTGAAACCACCCACCACTACCACAATGATAAGGTTGAGTCCCCTGCTGAAGAACCCTTTTACCCCATGGCTTCGCATGTGTATTTCCAATTCACTTTTGCAGCTATTACGCTCATCTTGTTGGCTGGCTCTGTTCTTGGCCGAATGAACATCAGGGCTTGGATGGCTTTTGTGCCTCTTTGGTTAATCTTTTCTTACACTGTTGGTGCCTTCAGCCTATGGGGTGGTGGCTTTCTCTACCAATGGGGGGTAATCGATTACTCTGGCGGCTATGTCATCCACCTTTCCTCTGGAATCGCTGGCTTAACTGCTGCTTATTGGGTACATACTACATATACTTTTATTTCACTTCTTAACTATCAAATTTGCTTCATCATGCTAAGAAATTGCAAAAGATAAAATAAAATTTATCTTGTCTTAATCTTATTGTAACAAATTACGAAAAAGTGGTTTGTGATCACAATTACAATCATGATGTGGATTATGGAGAGACCAATTTTTTTGAAGTTTAGGCCAAAATTGCAGGGTTATAGAGAGGCCAACAACTCGCAAACATTTTTTTTAGAAGCATGTTTTTCCTAATGGCGATTCCTATGGCACCTGCATAAATTTTAGTTGGTTGTTGGATTTCAGCGAAGATACTAAAGTTCAATTATTTTTATTTTGGAAGAAATAATCGTTTTATTATTAATATTTAAAAAAAAATCATATTTTTTTTTTATCAATTTTGTCAGTTTTTGAGAAAAAAAATTGTCCTTTTCCTAAAGCAACAATTTCCAAAGACGTTACAATAACCATCTACAATTAATGCATGATGATTAATTTTGGGCACCATACCAATCCCCCATGTTCATTCATTATTCGATTATGGTGGCAACTTGGTTTTAGATGGTGGGTGCATTAAATATGTGCAGGTTGGACCAAGGTTGAAGAGTGATAGGGAGAGGTTTCCACCAAACAACGTGCTGCTCATGCTTGCGGGTGCTGGGTTGTTGTGGATGGGGTGGTCAGGGTTCAACGGTGGAGCACCCTATGCTGCAAACATTGCATCTTCAATTGCGGTGTTGAACACAAACATTTGTGCAGCCACAAGCCTCCTTGTGTGGACCACTTTGGATGTCACCTTCTTTGGGAAACCCTCGGTGATTGGAGCTGTTCAGGGCATGATGACTGGACTTGTATGCATCACCCCAGGAGCAGGTATCATTTCTTATAGCAAATGAAGAAAAAACACAATTGTCTTTGCTTCTTAATTAATTTTCACATTTTATCACTATGCAAAGCCTTAATACAAACTCTTGCATTAATGCTTTGAAAAGTACTCTCTCCATGACATTATTTTGTTTTCATATAAATTAAGAAATATAATTAATATTTTAAAATTTATAATAATAATTATTTAATTTTTTAATATATATTTCATATTTTATATTAATTTGGTTATCTCTTATCTATATTTGCTTCATATTTTTAATAGAAAATATATATTTAATGTTTTATTGATATTGTAAAATGTCAATAAGTTGAACTCTTTTTTTTTTCTAAAACATCAAACAAAATAAAATAGAGGGACTAATAAATAATTTGTTTTGTTTTTCATATTGCAAAAAATGAGTTTTATTCAATAAGTCTCTCATTGGATAAAGTAATAATTTTGAATTTTATGTCTAAATAGAAGATAGATGTTGTAAGTAAAAAAATTCGCTAGCAACACATGATTAAGTTATATAGTATACATAAACGAGTTTAATTTATATTGTTAGTATAAATTTTGTTTACATAGACATTCAGTAAGAAGTAACTTTATTATTATTAGAATTATGTTAGAAATAACTTTAGTATAAAAATATTTTTACACTTAGGGTGTATAAAAATTAAGCTCTTAATTATTTTGGAAGAAATATTAAAAACAATGAAGGTGATTCCATTAAAGAGCATGTGTAGATGCAGGTTTTGTTGACAATTAATGAGGAGTGTGGCTAAAATTTGCAGGGCTTGTGCAATCGTGGGCTGCTATAGTGATGGGAATATTATCTGGGAGCATTCCATGGGTGACCATGATGATTCTGCATAAAAAGTCAACCTTGTTGCAAAAGGTCAGGGTTTCTTTACTCACGTCACAGGAATTTTTCCACTCTACCTTAGGCATAGAGTTTGGTTGAAGCTTCACTTTTAATTTGATGTGCACGTGTTTGTGAATTTTCGTTTAATATTGGAAAAAAGATGGCCAAAACCCCATGTCATCCCTTGATTCTAACAACTTTCATTTCTTTTTGCCCACTTAACTGTTCTTTATTAGTTTTTTTTTTTTTATAAAGAATGAAGTTAAGTGAAAGTCAACCTTTTTGCCCACTAGATTTAATTAATTGATTTTTATTAAAAAATCATTTTTAATCAAATCAATATTTAATAAAGAGCAGAAGTAATGAACCTGTTAAAATGACAGTAAACAAACACTATGCTTGATTAATTTTGTTTATTAAAATTGCCAAATACGCCATTTCTTTGTCAAGACATAATCTTTATTGCCTATTAGATTCCTTGAATCCTTCTGTTTACCATAATGGCGTGATGAAATTTTCGTCTAAGCATAATCTAGGCTTGCCTAGTTACTCCTCAAAGATCATTATCATACCACCAAATCTTCAACTACACATTAATAATAACATTTTGAATCTTACTTTTCGTTCCTAGAGAAGCATTTCATCAATCATGCATATTTATCTAGTTAGGTTACCTTTCATTTGTCTATTTATCCACCTTTAATTATATAAATATTATTTTTTCATTAACCAACTTGAATTTTTAAATGTACACAAATGATCATAAATGTAATATAAGAATTCCAACAAATCAATGTATTGATATTTGTTAATGTAAAAAAAATTTACATCTTCAACTCAATAAAAACATTCATAATTATGGTAAAAACAAACAAACTTATTATATTAAATAACTTTGTTAAAATTATTTTATAATATATTTATTTTCTTTTTAATCTTTTAAACAAATAGTTTCTACACTTATAATATAAAATGTTTTTACATTGTTGTCTAATTGTAAATTGTTATATACAAAAAGTTTGATAATTTTTATAATAAATATTTTAAAACTTATATATGATTTTTTTTTATGTTGAGAGTTACCTTAATTGGATATTAAACTCTTTTCTTTTTTCTTATTATAATTTGTCCTTACCATAATTTTGTGAATATATTATGTTCAGGTGGATGACACCCTTGGTGTGTTTCACACACATGCTGTGGCTGGGCTTTTGGGTGGTCTCCTCACAGGTCTATTAGCAGAACCAGCCCTTTGTAGACTACTATTGCCAGTGACCAACTCAAGGGGTGCATTCTATGGTGGAGGTGGTGGTGTGCAGTTCTTGAAGCAGTTGGTGGCAGCCATGTTTGTCATTGGATGGAACTTGGTGTCCACCACCATCATTCTCCTTTTCATACAGTTGTTCATACCCTTGAGGATGCCGGACGACCAGCTGGAAATCGGCGATGACGCCGTCCACGGCGAGGAAGCTTATGCCCTTTGGGGTGATGGAGAAAAATATGACCCAACTAGGCATGGTTCCTTAAACACTGGCAACACTACTGTATCACCTTATGTCAATGGTGCAAGAGGTGTCACTATAAACTTATGAGTCAAGAAATAATTAGGCTTTGCTTTGCTCACACGTGTGTATAAAGTTAATCTATATACGTGTATGATATGATTAACAAATGTCATGAATCCGTGAGTGGTGTAAGTAGAAATTTGATTTTCGTGAAAGTAAGTTTCAATTTTTGAGATCTTAGGTTACTCTAGCCATTCAGCATTCGAAGACCTAATCACATGTTCATTGCGCCGAATGTCTTGACATGTGTACAAATTTAGATTTGTTAATTGTTTAAGAAGAGCTTCAAAGAGATTGTTAGTAGTTTTTTTTTTCTTTCTCACTTATATGTTTTAATTTCTAGAAAAATATCAAATTTTCTTTCTATGAAATGTTAGAACGTATTTGTTAAAAGTCAGTTTATCATAAGTGTAAAATTTAAAAGAATGACTTTATCCTCGAAGTATTCACCATAGTTCTTTTCAAACATGTTTTATTTTGGGTTACTTAAATTTTTACTAATGCATTTCTGAATGAAGTTTAGATCCAAATTTTTTAATAGCAGATCAAATATAAAATCTTCAAAAAAAATTAGATTTATTCTACAGCAAAAAAGAAAACTTTCTCATAAGCTGAGCACAAGCTTTCCAAAACGGTGGTACTAAAAACGTACTTAATTCCGTCCAAAGCCATTGACTCTGGAAGCTATGACCAACTTCAAGTATAAATTATATAACGTGTAATGGAGCGACTTCAATGTTAACGGCGAAAGTGAACTAAATTGATGTTTTAATATAAGAAAATATTTTTATTTGGCTCCTTTTCACAATCTATAAGTATAGTGAACCTTCTATGAAAACATTAATTAATCCATGTGGAAAAGTGACATTTGTTAGGTTGGAAAAATCATAGGATAGGATGGAAAGATGATAGAAAAAAGCATCACGTTAAGTGGTTTGTTCTATATGGAAATTGAATGAGAATGCAATTTCATTTGTCGGCTCGTGCGGAAACACTCGTCTCATTTTTTGAGTTGCAATTTGCAAAGAAAAGACATTTGTCGTTTTATTGATTGATAATTAGTAGTTTTTTTTCCTTTGAATAGTAATCATGTTTGCTCTTCTGAAAAGTCTTCAGTAATTAGAGCAATCTCTTTGGACCCATTGGTTAGGATTTTCATATCAATTATAATGACAAAGGCAACCATATCTGGTATATTTCTTGTACGATATTAATTATTTATATCTTAATTTCATCACAAATATTTGTAGGATCGTATCTTGGATATCTTTGATTAATTTAGTCAATGATATATTATCATAGGAAATAACTTTTATCGATTGAAAATACTTGATTAATGTAAAAAATAAAAAAATAAAAATATAGATTATTAGATCATACTTAAATTATTAAATTAAAAATATATATAATTTTTTAAGTAATAATATATTTACTAACTAACTTATAATTTTAATTGGTATTCCTCATTTCTTGTAATAACTAAGTTATCTAGCAGAAGTTACCCCTTATTACAAGAAACTCAATCTTTTATTATATATCCAGCCTTAAATTTAATAGTGAATGAAATGGACTGCAGCTTCCCAAAATTTATAGCTAGAGAACAGTTTTTCAAAGTGAAAAGATAAGAAAACCTTTGCTCATAATTCATGTATTCCATTGGTTTGTTTCTGAAATTAACACGAACGAGAGAGATGGACATGAATTTAAGTTTTGAAAAAAAAAAAAAAAAGACCCAAGATTATTTTGCCAGATATTATTAAAATTTGTGTGCATATAGAATATACCTTGTTAATACATTTAACACAAACCAAATTCATTTATATATGTTCTGTTTGATTCTACGCTATCTATCTTTAATCGAGATAATTGCAATTACCTATTTAATATCCTAACGTGCCATTCGTTGTCTCTTTTAGTATATCCACACCTCCATATGTTTTCATTCAAATTATTCTTTTTATCTCTAAAAAATTTTATACTTAAATATGTGTTAAGTACCTAAAAATATAGTTTTGTTTGATTTTAGTATTTGTAAAAAAAAAAATTCTTAGTTTTAGGCATCTGAAATTTGTTTACTGCCATTTTTTTTTTTACTTGAACTTGGTTATAGTTAATTTAGTATTCACATAACTAATAATATAAATAATATTAATTAAGATAATTAAGATAATAAAAGATATTTGTAATTAAGATAATTAGATAACTTTTAGATACATAATTTAATTAAGTAATATATTTATTTTTTATATAAATAAAGTAATTATATATTATTTACTTTTATATTTTATTTTTTAATATATTATGAACAATGATTTTATTGTTTTTAATATTATTTTTACTTTTTAATTCACTAATTGTTTTTAAAAAATATAATTTATTTAGACATTTATATTTTAATTTTAATATATTATTTTTATATTTCAATTCATTAATTTTGATTGATTGTAATATAATTTATTATTAATATATTATATTTCAATTAATTTTTTTAAGAGACAAAATTATTACTTGAGATATATTAAAATAAATAAATTATATATTAAAATTAATGAATTAAAATGTAAAAATAAGATCAAAATAATATATCAAAATAAAATTATATTTTTAAAAAAGTAAAAATTTTAAAATAAATTAGTTAATTGAAAAATAAGAATAAAATATTAAAAGTAATAATTCATTATATATTAAAAATAAATTATAAAAATAAATAATATAATTATATTAATTATATAAAATAATAAATATATTACTTAATTGAATTATATACTTAAAAATAATTTTATTATCTTAAAAATATTTTTCATTACCTTAATTAATATCATTCATTTTATTACTCATATCAATATTAAATTAACTATAGTGGGTTATAAGAACTAAAAAGGATAGTAAGTAAATGTCATCTAAAACTAAGAAAATTTGTTGCAAGGACAAATTGAAGCAGAAGCATATTTACATAAAACATTTATGACAAAATTTTGTTTTTAACTAAAAGGAATAACCCCAATGTATGTAACCTATCGCACTTAATAGGATAAAATTTTGTTATTATTGTTGTATTAAATGTTATTACAATTTACTGAAGCTGGAACGTACGAGTACCACCATTTGTTTCAATTTGTTATAGGATTTCATATCCCTTTTAATTAGAAGTTGAAATTTTTTATTGTTTTTGACAACATTCTCCATAAACAAATATTGCCATTTCTGTCAAACAATGGCTGTAGTGTACTTTCTATCAACAATATTTTCAGTGCACATCAGAACTGACAGTGGATGCACTCTCAAATTTTCATTTATGTGAAGGGGAAACAAGATTATGCTCCTTCATTTTCTGGTTCGTCCCAAATTCTAACATCAAAGTAGGCCCAAATGGTTTTTTACAGATATTGTCTTAAGCAAGCTACAAAAAATTCAACCTTGATTGAAGAATCAAGATCCAAAAATATGTTGTTGTATATGCTTTATAGTTTAATGTTACATTACATAGCAATTTCTAAGCTAATCATGCCGCTCCCAATCTTGAGTTACATTTCTAGAAGATGACATTGTTGAGGTTGGGGCATTCAAGCTTCCCATTCCAGAGTCATAGGTCTCCCATTGGGTTGCTACAGAGACAGTTTTACCAGTGTTGGTAAAAGGGTTGGAGTTTCTTGCCTTCAGAGAATCTAATGTATCTACAAAGTTCTGCACACGACGCACCTGTTGACAGGCGAAAAAGCTGAAGTTGAGGTCTTCAAAGATAATTCAATTATGGATGATTATCAAAAATGGGAAGTTCATCACTCACCACCACGCACAATATAAATTATGATATGGCAAGAATTCACAAACGAAAAATAATAATATATATTGCTGTGGCATAGAACTCAAATTTTCTCATGGTAATAGACAATTACCACGCCCTAGAGCGATAAGCTTGAAGGGAAAGGTGGAGAAGGTTGAACTAAAGCCACTATTTCTACCAGCATCAAAATTTGAATTATAAAACTTAACCTAAAATGTTTGAAAGCATCTGCGAATGCAACAGAACAACACTCATTCCTATCACAATCCTTTAACATCACATAGCATTTTCATCCTTAAGCCACTTCAATTCAAATGCATTTGTCCTTGATGAGAAAAGTCTCGTTACTTGACCAGAAACAATCATTGGCATTTTCATACGAAATTTCCATGACCACGACAGGAACCAAGACTATACCAAACCAACACAATTTTCTAGTGGAAGTGATTTTAGAAAATGCTTGCTAAGAAAGTTCAGCCACAATGGATAGAAAATTTATCAGAAGTCACCCTATAATGCAGAAGACAGCATTTTAGAAGAAATTCATGCAATAGGAATTCATTAATTCTGAATCTTCGTGGAACTCTAGAAGATTCTTAATTACAATGAAAATTCATGCAATAGGAGTTTCATTAATGCAATAGGAGTTCATTTTAGAAGAAATTCTAATGTTTATTATGAAAATGAAAAATCTTAATTAAAATGTTTACAACACAAGTCTCCGTTATTTGCTAAGCTAAGATAAATATACTACCAAATATCACCATCCACTTCTAGCTCGCTAATCCAGAGCATCAAATCCAGTAAACAAAATCTCATATACATGGATACTATTAGGTTAAGAAAACAGAGTTTTGTTCTACATGCTGGCACTAAAAATATTATCAGTGACAACTGATCTAAAGAGAAAGGTTTAAATATATCAAGGTGCAAATCACTTCAGAAAAATCATAGCATGTAATCCCAAGTGCTACTTTATAATATTAGATAATACTGAGAGAAGTCAGTGTCCATGACTTACCAACATATGGGATTTTGTGAATATGAAACTAAACACAATAATTAATACACAAATAGTTAAAATTTCGAGTTTGAAACTCTAACACCATAAATACTACCTCGGCTTTTCTCTGCAGCTTTGCTTCACCATCAGCCTCAATACCATCCAGTTTCAGCAATTGCCTCATAAGCAACTCTGTGGACACCACAAACTCTTTGTCAGAAACCCTGGTCCCTCCATTCACAGCCACTTCCAAGGCAGATACCTGCAAATCAAAATCAGTCATAT
This sequence comes from Mucuna pruriens, assembly GCA_025330945.1. Lineage (NCBI taxonomy): Eukaryota > Viridiplantae > Streptophyta > Magnoliopsida > Fabales > Fabaceae > Mucuna > Mucuna pruriens. The sequence continues at coordinate 4,142,123 of JAENHJ010000525.1, read as the reverse complement.
CCTCCATCTCAGCTCCAGTTATTGTGTTGCTATAACAAATGATAATGTGGGAAACACTGGCTCACCCTCTCAGCAAGGTCGTCCACCTCTGCACTGACTTCAGCAACAGCTGCAAAAGCCTTTAACATTTCATTGTGTTTTCTAATTTCCTCAAGTTTCCTCTCTTCGCTAGCAGCATCCTCCAAAAGCAAAAGCTTTGATTTGTCCATCACACCTTCAGCGTGCAAATGCTCTTCATTGTCCTTTTCTTTTCCTCCGAAGAAGAGTCGTTGCTCTTCAGTCTGTAAACCAGTTTTATGTACAAGCAATTTCTTCACATCCCCTGTTGTAGAACACCAAGTCAAGACAAAGACACATACCAAAGACCACAGAATATAAGCTTATTGAAAGCTTATATCAAAAACGATTATGCAGAGCTTATTTGGGCTTATTTTAATTTGATGATTATGCACAATATCTCAAATTGGCTCATATCAGAATATTGGCTTATTACCAGAATTGATTATGCAGAATATAACCTTTCCATAAACTCTATCTAACTTATTTCAATAAGCTTCACGGTTAAGTTTATGATATAAGCTCTCATGTGATAAGCTTATTAAATAAGTGTTTAATTAAGTTGTTTATCCATACACATCTTCAAGAGTAAAATATGACTTCCAAGACAAGCACTATTTTCCTAAAACATATTCCAGATAAAGGAACAATCAATGCCACGATGCGGGAGAAAACTTCAATTTGTCATAAACAGTATAAAAAGAACAAAACTTAGATATAATTCCTTTTGTTGTTGTTTTTCAATTAGAGTATCACATCAGTAATCTAGTTGGTTTTCAATGCAATTTACTAAGCATATTATTGAAGTAATACTTCAAAAAACAAATAAACAAAAAGAAGAGTAAATTATGTGGGCACGTGCATATTCTCGAAATCTATACCGCCACAGCCTCAGGATTTTGCTTCCTTCCCTAACAAAGCAGGTTTGGTAGTCATAAAATGACCTAATCTCGATATAAATGCTTCGTTTTCATTAGGGCATTTATTTAGTTTGCGTCACGTTTACCTCTACTCCCATCAATCAATCAATCTCTTCCTAAGATAAATATAAAGTGAGTGACAACGGAAATGCTAATCCATGGAAGAAAAGTAAAACATGACACAGTGTCGACCATAGGGCAAAGTCACGTGGCGCAAATCCGACGATAGAGAAGTGTTTGAAAAGAGAGAGAGATAGAGAGAAACCGAAAGTGTAGTGGGCAGGGAGGTAGATGTGGTGGAGGTGGTTGGAAGAAGCATGGTCGACGGTGATCATCATCATAGTGCTGCTGCTGCCGCCGCCGCCGTCATCCGCCCCCGCTTCGCGTCTCTGCACGAACATGCCGCCGGGCCTCATCTCCCACTCCATCTCGGCGGCAATTCACCAAATAGGAGAGATCGGGGGTTGTCGTAATATGCGGAATCACTGTTTCTCATACACAACTATAGCTGTAATTTCCCTTCTCCAACCTCATCAATTTTTTTTCATACAACACCTTCGGTTTTTTGATTCCTTCAATGTTTTCGGCACAATTTCAAACTTAAAAGAATAGGTAGGAATGTCTAAATTAGTCAAATTATCAAATTTATATTATTTCTATGAATATTAAAATATATTTTATTAGAATTTAATTAAAATATATTAATAATATTATCATTTAGTCAAAGACCGTAATGTTTTGACTTTATAATATAATTTTTATAATAAATATACAATGTAAAAGTTTTTATAATGTTTATTATATTGAGATAATTAATATAAACAAATTATTTGATCACTCGAAGGCCTTGCATAGTAACTTTTTCAAAATTTAAATTCTTTTTATAGAGGAGGGATATTTCAATAATTAAATAAAAGAATAATTATTTTTATTTGGGACTTAGTCAGGGAGATGATTATATTTTAGTATTATTATTTTATTTCTTATTTTTTAACAAAATATTTTATTTTCTTCCCATAGTATTTATTATGAAAATATGATTTATTTTTTTTTAAGAATGGTAAAATTATTTATTTATTCATTATCTATCCATGTAAAATCCAAAAACTTGAAGTAGATTGCATTTAATGAATCGTATAATTAAATGGATGAATAACAATTTATTCTCTTTTATTTTTAATTTAATAAATTATCTAACTAACACTTAACAAATCAAAATCAATTTAACATATTTTTTATTTTTTATTTTTTAATACTCTCTCAGTCTCCTCTCCACTCTCATCAAATCTTCCAATGAATGTCTTTCCATTCAACATCACCCGGTCTTTGAAATTTGACTTTAAAAATAAGACGTATTTCTTACCGTAAAATTAATTTTAAAATATATAAAATTAATTATCTAAATGAGAAATTTCAAATAGAATTTATTTTAAAATTTTCTATCAAAACTAGTGCCGTTAAGGCTACTTTTTGCATATTATTTTATAAAATTTATTATAAATTATCTAGAATCTTTTTAATTGAAAAACCCACCTCTTTTCATATCTAATTCAGTTAAACAATGTTGTTTAATCATTGTTTGAATTTTCACTTAATAAAATTATTTATTTTTAATTATATATTAACTAATGTGGCTTAAAATTTCAAACTTTTGCCACTTTTCTTCAAGTATTATGTCTCGGCACCTATGAACAGCCACAAGCAGGAAGCAACAACCATGGTTCCAAAAATTTAGAGGATTCCAGCAAAAGGTATTTTAGGAGTTTTAAGTAATTTTAGGCCATAAAACATACACAATTTTCCAAAAATCACTCAAATGGATTTGGGGAGAGCATACCAAAAGTCATACAATTTTTTTTTCTTCCAAAAAAAATCCCAAAAGCATAATCAAGGCAAATTTCTTTATAAAATATAAACTCAATAAAATCAACAAACATATCAAAATTTCAGCGGCTCGTGAACCAAGAATTACATATATTTTTATGAAATATTTTAACAACAGCAACCAAAGAAAAGTTTTCTCAAAGATCAACAACAAATCAAAGTTTTGGTGAATTTTTAACCTAAACCACGATCAAACTTAGACAAATCATGCCATTATGAATCACAACGCAAAATATACATTTTATCAATATCAAGGAAAATGGGTAGGCTTTCCTTCCCCTTCTGGCACACAAGTTTAGGAGCTCTTGGAAAAGAAAAAAATAAGAGCTTTTGAGCCAATTTCTTGAACAACCACGAATCAACCAACAAGCATTTTCCATATACCAAAATCAAAAGGAGAATGTTAGGACATGGTAGAAAATCATTCAATTAAAGGTGATAAAAATAATGGCCTAACTTATTAAGTTGGGCTTGGTTTAAAAAAAATTGATGAAAATAAAATTGGGTTAATTTGACCCAGTTTGATGGGATAAAAAGGATACAAAAGAATTGATCTAAAAACAACTAAAACTATCATATGCAATATTATTATTTTTTTAAATTTATACATATTTAAACAAGGAAAAAAACATACTCAAATTGGCTCAGTTTGTCAAGCCACCAAGTCATGTCAGGTAAACAAAAATCTAGCCAATGGGTTAATTAGAGCTTATAAAGTTTGGATAGTCCTCGTCTTACAAGTCAATTTTGTGGAGTTGAGTTAGGCTCTTGATCCAAATTCTAACATTAATAATAGAGGGATACGAAGAAAAGGGTGAGGGGAGAAAAGAATTTTAGGGAAATTTTGGGCACTGGGGTTCACTTATTTAATACCACGAAACTTACCAATCTACACTTTGTTCATAGTAGTGAGAATTCTTCCCAACCTTGAGTGGACCAAATTGTCGCACCTGTTGGGGCTTTGACAGGGATCGATTCTGTCAAGGTGATTCGATGATTCGATGGTACAATTCTTTTTTTTCTTCTTTTGATCTTTTCTTTCTTTTCTTCTTTCGTTTCTTTTGCTTCTTTCGTTTCTTTTGCTTCTTTCTTTTTTTGATTTTTTGTTGGTCGGCAGGTTTCGAGTCTTTCTTGAAAATAGAAAGATTCCGATATTGAGTTTGCGCTTTGTCACGGATTGACTTAGTTAAGGTGATTTGTCACTCAATTAATTTCGTTTTTTTTGCGACACTTATATTGGGACAGATTATTTCACTCAATTAATTTCGCATTGACATGTTATAATATTTTTGAAACTTATATGTCCAAGTTTTTCAAATTATATTGAAATATTTTATACAATTATATTTTATTATTTTCAAAAATAAATTTCAATATTTTGAAATTTTATTTTAACATTTTTAAGTATTTATCTCTATATTTTGAAAATTATATTTCTATGTTTGTAAAATTAATTTTCATTATTATTGAAATATCTATGTAACCATTGTGAAAATTATAGTACAACATTTTTGAAAAAGAAATCCAATCTTTTAGAAAATTAAATTTCAATATTTCGAAAATATACTTTTATAACTTTAAAATTAATTGTCAATATTTTTAAAACATATTTCAGCTTTTTAAAATCACAATAATTTTAATATTATAAGTCAAAATTTTAAAATCTATATTACAATTATTTGGAAAATTAAATTTTAATATTTTCAAAAATTATATTATAATTTTTTAAAATTTTAAATTAACTTTTAAAATACTTTTCAACAAATTTTTTGGAAATTATAAATTTAAGTTTTGAAATTTAAATTTTAATGTTTTTAAAATTAAATTTCAATCTTTCAGAAAATTATATTTCAATATATTTCGAAATTATATTTTAATATTTTTTAAAATTAAATTTGAATGTTTTGGAAAAAAAATATATTAATGTGTATGTAAATCATATTTTTGTACTTTTGAACATTAATAATCTACCTTTGTAAAATTAATTTTAATATTTTTGTAATATATATGTCAACATTTTGAAATTACGTTTTAATATTTTTAAACATTAAGTTGTATTAATGTTTATTTAAAATTATAATTCAACTTTTTAAAAAGTATATTACATTTATTTTAAAATAAATGTTTAGAATTTTACAATTATTTTAATATTTTTGAAAATTATCTTACAATTATTTTGAAACTTGTATTTTAAACTTTTAAAAATTAAATTTCAAAATTTTTTTGGAAGTAATAAATCTATTTTTTGAAATTTATATTTTAATATTTTTTAAATTAAATTTCAATATTTCATAAAATTATATTTCAATACATTTCGAAATTATATTTTAATATTTTTTAAAGTTAAATTTGAATCTTTTCAAAAATTTATATTAATGTGTATGTAAATCATATTTTAATACTTTTGAACATGAATAATCTATCTTTGCAAAATTAATTTAATGTTTTTGTTATATATATGTCAACACTTTGAAATTATTTTAATATTTTTAAACATTAATTTGTATTACAGTTTTTTGAAAATTATAATTCAATTTTTAAAAAAGCATATTACAGTTATTTTAAAATTATAATTTAACATTTTACAAATGATATATTAATATTTTTGAAATTTATCTTACATTTATTTTGAAACTTGTATTTTAAACTTTTAAAAATTAAATTTCAAATTTTTTTTGGAAGTAATAAATCTATGTTTTGAAATTTATATTTTAATATTTTTCAAATTAAATTTCAATATTTCAGAAAATTATATTTCAATACATTTCGAAATTATATTTTAATATTTTTTAAAGTTAAATTTGAATCTTTTCAAAAATTTATATTAATGTGTATGTAAATTATATTTTAATACTTTTGAACATGAATAATCTATCTTTGCAAAATTAATTTAATGTTTTTGATATATATACGTCAACACTTTGAAATTATTTTAATATTTTTAAACATTAAGTTGTATTACAGTTTTTTGAAAATTATAATTCAATTTTTAAAAAAGCATATTACAGTTATTTTAAAATTATAATTTAACATTTTACAAATGATATATTAATATTTTTGAAATTTATCTTACATTTATTTTGAAGCTTGTATTTTATACTTTTCAAAATTAAATTTCAATATTTTCATAATTTTTTTTATTTATAAAAAAGTTTACTTGACAAGTTGGAGAGAAGGATCTAGATTGAAATAATGTTTATGGCAATACTTTCACATTAACCACCAAGATTTCCGTATCAGATGTGAGACAAAAAAAATATTTTAATATGTTCTTTTTAAAAATTATATCTTTAAATTTAGTTTTTAATATTATTGAAATATATATATATTTTAAAATTATATATCAAATTGTTGAAAATTGTATATTTCTGAAAATTTTATTATGATTTTTTTTATTTATCTTTTGAAAGTTATGTCAACTGTTTGAAAATTATATTTTAATATTGAAATTATATTTTAATCAATATTTTAAGTTTTATATTGTATTAAATTTTTTGAAAACCATAATTTAACTTTTTTAGATTATATTACAGATGTTTTAAGTTATAATTTAAATTTTACAAATTATATGTTAATATTTTGAAAAACAATCTTACAATTATTCTGAAACTTATATTTTAAAATTTTCAAAATTAAATTTCAATATATTCAAAATTTATTTTTTTTATAAAAAAATTTAGGAGAATTGAATTTCGAGACTCCCTAAGAGGTAAGGATAAAGTTTTCACAAAAAAGATAATGATAACTCTACCGTTAACTACTTCAATTTAAATTTAATAGTAATCAAAATATATGTCCTATCCGAATTTGTAACTTGCTATATTCTTACCTAGCAAGTAAAGACAAAGGATATATAGCAAGTAAAGACAAAGGATATATGCATTGCAATTTATTGGTATTGTCATCGTTAATAATGATAGGATCATACGGTTGTTATTTGAAGTTCGTTTGTCATTGGCATTGCAATTCAATGGAGAATCCTAGCCACCTTTGTTGGGCACTTGCTTTACTTTTCTGCTTAATAACACTAATCATAAGTTATAAATTTGTTTTGGAGCTTTTGACAGCTTTGGTATTGTTCGCGAATCTCTGGATTTGGTTCGAACAGAATTTCCCCACACAGTATATTTCATGGCAGGAAATCAGGTCAGCGTTGTTTTTTATATTTGTTTTGTTTTTGTTTTTTAGATGTTTCATTAATCAAATCAGAGGTGGTTAGTGGGTACTATTCATGAGCAAATGGGCAATATGACATGGGGTAACAAATATTAGGCTTTGTAGAGAAATATTTTTGAGAGAAATTTCTCTTTAAAGTGCTTTTAAGTTTTAAAGGATTTAATCCCTCAATGGTCTTAGTGGGAAGGATTTAGGGTTAAGAGTTCAGGGTTTAGGATTTTGAGTGCTTTTAATGCTTTTGAGATTTGAATACAAATTTCTTTCCCTTTTATTATAACTGGTAATTATCTCAAGAAAAGTTAATGCATAGCATCTCATAGTTATGTTGTTCAGTTGCTTTGCTTTCTTTGTCTTTTTTCATTTTACTTTTTTTATTGACAAAGGATATATATTGTCTTTTATATTCACTTTAGCTCAGTTGCAGGACATATATTGTATCAATGATCTTAATGGGAAGGATTTAATCCCTTCTTAATGCACTTCTAACTCCCTTCCATCTCCTCCAGGGCCCAAATGGAGTTTTGTTAGGTCAATCCTAGTGGTGGGAAGGTTTGATTAAAGTCCTAACCTAAGTTCAAATCAACCATTCAAGACATCAAGTTCGGCAGTCAAAAGTTATTAGTCAAATGACATCAAGTTTTACATTTCCATGTTATCAATACCAACATCAAGGTTTGCAAATCTTCAGTAAATGTGGAAGTTGGTGAAGTGTCTGGTAAGGTAATGTGGAAGTTAGTATGAAGGTAAAAACTAGTTGTCTCCTATTACGTATGTTGTCTACTTTGCAAGGATATATAATTCCATAAAAGTATGTGTAATGTTTGGAAATTTTTGTCCTGTTCATTGTTACCATAAGAATAATTTTGATGCTAATTAAAGGGACACATCCATCCTACTAATTAAAGAAAAATTAATTATTATGTTATGCTTGGCTACAAAAACCATGTTGTCTCTTGCACAGTTTAAGATGGATGAGTAATGACAAAAGTTTATCTGGGCTCACTGGAAGAACAAATGTCATAAAAGATTAAAAGCCAAGCGACACTTCACTTACTCATGATTCATGAAGATCTCAGCAAAATGCATTATGGTTTGAAGGTTCAAATTTTTAGACTTCAACCTTAGAAATGCTGACTGCAAAAGGTATGAAATGATTATTGTGCGAAATGAAGTTACATAAATGCTATTGTAAAATGTGATACCCTTCTACCCCGAATACTTAAATTAAAATAATCAAGTAAATAAAATGAAGATAGGGTAATAGTTAAAACCAAAACAAGCACAATTTGTATTAAGGATAAAATGTTCACATGATAATTAAAAGGTAGGCACAAAGTTTTCAAGGAGGTTTTAGATCTAAACATTATAATTGAGAAAACTAAAGTCATTATCATCTTTAAAATAAGTCATTCAAACATCAAGGCATAGAACAACTATTCTAACTTTTAGAACCCCGATGTCACACTAATCAGAGCAAGCCCCCACCTTTTCAAAACTTGGTATCATGAGTGCCCTCAACGTTACCTAAAAGAAAACAACAAGAGAAAGTACGGTGAGAAATCGCATTCAATCATATATAAAGGCAGATAATGTCCCAAATCCCACCCATTACCGTACTCAATTACCAACAGTTAACAGATGCTCATATATTAATCACATTTCATTCATTCAAAATCAATCACAGTTCATTCATGTTTACAAAATGCACATGCTTGCACAATGCATATGCTCATCACCACACCAAAGAGTCTCGAGTCGGAACTTCACACCATGGGCGAACCTCCTCAATCCCCTTAGTTATCACTAATGATGGTCATACCGTTAAACACACCATATGGGTCGGTGTGTTGCACAGTTGAACATAGCCTATGGCCCATGCGAAGACATTCCACACACAACCGTTAAACACTACTTATGGCCGGCGTGCAGCATGGTTAGACACCACCTGTGGCCCATGCATATGATTGTCCCTCATCATTAGTCCCCCTGTTAAACACCACATATGGCCAGGGTATTATAGCCATGTCTGGCTTCTCATGCATCTCATGCCTCTCATGTCCATGCTCAATGCATTCTCATCCACACTTTTATTCTCATGATTTATTTATACATCATTCGCATAGTCCACAATCATACCCAACCATATTGATTTAACCATCATTATTATACTGCTACATATATGGAAAGACCCAAGCCCACAAAGTTCACTATTTAATACCATGAAACTTACCAATCTACACTTAGTTCATAGTAGTGAGAATTCTTCCCAACGTTGAGTGGACCAAATTGTCACACCTACTAGGGTTTTGGCTGGGATCGATTCTGTCAAGATAATTCGACAATTCAATTCTTTTTTTTTCTTCTTTCGTTCTTTTCTTTCTTTTCTTTTTTCGTTCTTTTGCTTGTTTTTTTTTATTTTGTGTTGGTTGGCAGGTTCAAAGCCTTTCTTGAAAGTAGAAAGATTTCGTTATTGGGTTTGTGCTTTGTCACAGATCGACTTAATCAAGGTGATTTGTCGATAACAGATTATTTCACTCAATTAATTTTTTTTGCGGCACTTGCACAAAAATAACAATATTTGGTGATTTGATTTTGCTTTAGTTGACAGGTTTAGGGCCTTTCTTGAAAGTAGAAAGATTTGGTTATTGGGTTAGCCGATTTCGGTATAACTTTCCAGTCCAAGGGACTATTCTTTCTTTTCTTCTTTCTTTTCTCCTTTCATTTCTTTTTTCTTTTTGATTTTCACTTGGTTGGCAGGGTCAAGGTCTTTCTTAGAGGCAAAAAAAGTAAAACTCATTCGAGAGATCTTGGTGGTCTTAAGAATGGTTCGGGTGGGGGGTTCTTTAAGAATAAATAAGACCAATAGAGGATCAGATCCGAGGTAGAATTCTTTCTTTTTTTTCTTTCGTTCTTTTCTTTGTTTTCTTTTTTCGTTCTTCTCTATCTTTCTTTTTTTGATTTTGCATTGGTTGGCAGGTTCAAGGTCTTTCTTGAAAGTAGAAAGATTCCGTTATTGGGTTTGCGCTTTGTTAGGGAATGATTCTGTCAAGGTGATTTGTTGGTAATAGATTATTTCACTCAATTAATTTTTTCATTGCGACACTTGCACAAAATTATCAAGATTTGGTGATGGGATTTCTGAAATGTATTAATGAATGTGGGATTGAGTTTATTTTTACGAAACATTTTGCATGATCATATCTATTTTAGGTATTCGGGGAATCCTTCTTTATAGACGAAATATTTTTATTTTTTTAATGCCAATTGAATTAATGTTGTAAGTTGTGAATTCAAAATTTTGATATTTTTTTCGTTTCTTTGGATCATATGATGAGTCGATCATTTGTTTCATTAGTTTCAGTGGTGGAAACTACGGATTCCACTATTGGGTTAACCATTTTTTTTAATACTTTTCAATTTTGAGGTACAATTCTTTCGTTTGTTCTTTCATTCTTGTCTTTCTTTTCTACTTTTGTTCTTTTCTTTCCTTCTTTTGTTGATTTTGTGTTGGTTGGTAGATTCAAGCCTTTCTTGAAAGTAGAAAGATTTCGTTATTGGGTTTGCACTTTGTCAGGGGTCGATATTTTCAAGGTGATTTGTTGGTAACAAATTATTTGACTTAATTAATTTTTGTTGCGACACTTGCATAAAATTATCAAGATTTGGTGATTGGATATTTGAAAGGCATTGAAGAACGTGGGACTAGGTTTTTTATACAATACATTTTTTATGATCATATATATTTTAGGTATTCAAGAATCCTTCTTTATAAACCGAAATATTTCTGTTTTGTGAATGCCAATTGAATTGTAAGTTGTGAATTTAAACTTTTTTGATATTTTTCGTTTGTTCTGATAATATGATGGACCGATTATTTGCTTCATTAGTTTCAACTTTGGCAGCTGTAGATTCCGCTATTGGGGTAGCCATTTTTTTTACAACTTTCTAAGTCCGAGGTAGAATTCTTTCTTTTTTTTTCTTTCGTTCTTTGTTTTCTTTTTTCGTTCTTCTCTATCTTTCTTTTTTGATTTTGCATTGGTTGGCAGGTTCAGGACCTTTCTTGAAAATAGAAAGATTCCATTATTGAGCTTGCGCTTTATTAGGGAACGATTCTGTCAAGGTGATTTGTTGATAACAGATTATTTCACTCAATTAATTTTTTCTTTGCGACACTTGCACAAAATTATCAAGCTTTGGTGATGGGATTTCTAAAATGTATTAATGAACGTGGGATTGGATTTTTTTTTTATGAAACATTTTCCATGATCATATCTATTTTAGGTATTCAGTGGATCCTTCTTTATAGACGAAATATTTCTATTTTGTTAATGCCAATTGAATTAATGTTCTAAGTTGTGAATTCAAAATTTTTGATATTTTTTCGTTTCTTTGAATCATATGATGGGTCGATCATTTGCTTCATTAGTTTCAGTGGTGGCAACTACGGATTCCGCTATTGGGTTAGCCATTTTTTTAACACTTTTCAATTCCGAGGTACAATTCTTTCGTTTGTTCTTTCATTCTTGTCTTTATTTTCTACTTTTGTTCTTTTCTTTCCTTCTTTTGTTGATTTTGTGTTGGCCAGTAGGTTCAAGCCTTTCTTGAAAGAAGAAAGATTTCATTATTGGGTTTGCACTTTGTGAAGGGTCGATATTGTCAAGGTGATTTGTCGGTAACAGATTATTTGACTTAATTAATTTTTTTTGCGACACTTGCATAAAATTATCAAGATTTGGTGATTGGATATTTGAAAGGCATTGATGAATGTGTGACTGGGTTTTTTATACGATTCATTTTCTATGATCATATCTATTTTAGGTATTCAGAGAATCCTTCTTTATAGACGAAATATTTCTGTTTTGTGAATGCCAATTAAATTGTAAGTTGTGAATTCAAACTTTTTTGATATTTTTCGTTTGTTTTGATGATATGATGGACCGATTATTTGCTTAATTAGTTTCAACTTTGGCAGCTGTAGGTTCCACTTTTGGGTTAGCCATTTTTTTACAACTTTCCGAGTCTTAGGTAGAATTCTTTCTTTTTTTCTGTCGTTCTTTTCTTTGTTTTCTTTTTTCGTTCTTCTCTATCTTTCTTTTTTTGATTTTGCATTGGTTGGCAGGTTCAGGGCATTTATTGAAAGTAGAAAGATTCTATTATTGGGTTTGCGTTTTGTTAGGGAATGATTCTGTTAAGGTGATTTGTTGTTAACAGATTATTTCTGTCAATTAATTTTTTTTTGCGACACTTACACAACATTATCAAGATTTGGTGGTTGGATTTCTAAAATGTATTACTGAACGGTGGATTGATTTTTTCGGAAACATTTTTCATGATCATATCTATTTTAGGTATTTAGAGAATCCATCTTTATAGACGAAATATTTTTAATTTGTCAATGCCAATTGAATTAATGTTCTCTAATCTGTGAATTCAAAATTTTTGAATTGTGAACAAGATCAAAAGGCAAGTGACCTTTGCTAAACGAAGGGAGGGCTTTTGAGGAAAGCTTTCCGTTCTTTGCGATGCCGAGGATGCTCTCATCATCTTCTCCAATGGAGGAAAGTTGTACGAGTTTTGCAGTAGTTCAAGCTAACAAAATAAAAACACTAACAAAAATAATTAAAACCCTCTTTTGTGCACACACACAAAAAAAGACTCGCAACTCAACATCACCTTTTTATATATATATAAATATGTATTTTTATTATTATGATTCCAATATCTCGAAATCTGCCTCCGTTTGATTTTTGCTGTTTTCAGACAGCTGGCGTTTCCCCGCCTCTGAGTTATTCTTGTTATTATTTTTTGTTTGAGAAAACACGAGAAAAGTTGATTTTCTTTTTCACTGTTTGGGTTTTTCCGTTTTCGTGAAATGTCTCGGCGTTTCTAGCAGGTTGAGGGTTTCTGCGCCTTGCTGTTAGATCTGCAACTAGAAACGCGTTGAACCCGAACAGACATACATAAAATAAATTAGAGACATTTTGTTAAATCAGAATCATAACGCGACCTCTGTCTCCTCCTTTTCCATACATGTTTTTCAATCACTTCATTATTCCTATTTAGAGAGACACTTTTTTTTTTTTATTGTTTTGGCATTTCAAAATCGCGTCTTCCGATGCCTCAACTGCTAATTCTCGCTGTCAGTATATTTTCTTTGTGGATCGAACAACCCTGGTCCTTTCAAATCTAATTAGTGTACCAAAAATTCTGTTAGTGACTTAGTATGTTCCATACTTTTTCTTCTTTGTTTAAAAGGTGGCACTGCATCACCTACATTCGTAGGACACCGGTTTTCTTTTCTTGATCCGGTCGGGGTATAATTGATGTGTTATTAGCTCCTTTTCGTGGTCTAACGTTCACGATTATCAACCAAAGGAATGGTCAAATCCAATACTACGCATTTTGTACAATTTTGGGTTACTAATATTAACATTAGTAAATAGTAATTGGGAAATTGTATTTATTTAATTAGTTTGTATAAATATCTTGTATAATAAAGACTAAAGAGAGATAAGAAGAGAAAATAGAAAAATTGTGCGATAAAATAATTGATTTAATAGAGAAAAAATAATATTACGTTTTGAATGGAGGAAAAAAAAAAGGAAAAGTGAATTTAAAATTTTCTCATGTTGCTTAAAAAATAAAGAAAAAGAAAATTTAACTTTAGAAATAAAATTATAAAATTTTTCTTTGAATGTTTTTTCTTCATTTAAAATTTTAAAATTTTTTCTCCCATCTTGTTTTCTTTCTTCTCATCTAAATAAAGGATTAGTGATCATCATTTAGTACTACTCATTTTTTTTGTAAAATATGAAATTCTTACCCGGGTCACCCTTTGTCCTGGTCAAGAAATTAATTTAGAGCTTGATGTCATTTGCTATTTTTTTTGATAGTAGGCTAAAACGTGACTTGTCTTAAGATCTTTCACTTCTCGTTACCAATTTTCTGCAACTCTTATATATGGCTTTTTTTCTATATCTAAGGAGCATTTCGATCCTTTCCTTCAAATGGGGTTTCTCACTGTTTATTATTATTTTTAATTCTAACTTAATTTGTTTCTGTTCATCGCTTTGGAAAAAAATGCGTGTCCCTTTTCTTATTGATGTTGGACTAATGGACTTAAATCAAAATTGAAGTGACAAGATGTTTAAAGAAATGGGATGATTTGTCCCTGATTAATATTATTGAGCAATAATTTATATTTATGGAATGTAGTTTGACTCGCTTTATTTTGGATGGTTTTGTAAGTAGTTCTAAGAACTTCTGACATGTAGCTTATACAAATATATATTTTCTCAAAACGTGCAGCATGCTTAAAACGCTAGAGAGGTACCAGAAATGTAACTATGGTGCGCCTGAAGCGAATGTGTCTACACGGGAAGCCTTGGTAATGGTGAATAGTCTCATCCATATATAATATAAATGGTTTTTTTTTTGTCCATTTAAATTGCCTAATTTGATAGCTGATTTTTTTTCCTCATCCATTTCTGTTTTTCTTTTACTTACAAGGGGGATTGGGTTTCTTGGGGGTGCAGCAATTTACTTAAATATTCTTAAAAGGGTATAGCTGTATTATATTACGGTTACCATTTTCGTGGTTAAAGATTTAACTTGTTGAGTATATAATCGCAGGAATATCACCTTAATATAGTTCTAGCTTGAAAAATATTTTCAAGGACATAAACAAATATTAAGAATAAAAAATAAGAAAATACTGAAATCATAATTCTTTTTTTTTAGTAAACAAAAATTATACTGTTTTTTTTTCACTGACTGATATAATTGAATTTGTTGTGCTGCAAATCGTTTAACTAACCTAACTCAACAACAAATTCAGAAACCAAGGATCTGAAATAAGCGTTTTTTTTTTAAATATTGTTCGTGCAGAACTACTATCATAGTATAAAGTGTAATTAATTTAGCTTATATTATTATTTAGAAAAAAACATGTTCAAAATACAATGTGTTTAGTTTGATTTCTTTTTTATTTTCAGCTAATAAATCTATTAATAATTATAAAAATATTAAGTTGCTTGTTATCAAGGTTTTGTAAATATAACAAAAGTCAAGTTTTATCGGGTCTTGCTTGATGTCATTGACCTCGATTTATTAAGGTTTTGTGAATAAAATGAAAAAAAATACCGAACTAGGATTTTTTTTAGAAGTGATATTTAAAAATTAACAAAATCAAATCAATTAAAAAAAAATCACTTCTTTATAATTCTGGTTTATAATTTACACTGATAAAAATTTGCATTATATCACTTTGCCTAACAAAAAGAAAGTAGAAAGTAGAACATTTCTTTGTTATTGAATCTCTGGCAGAAAATTTTCCCTTTCTTTACTGCACATTTATTTTTTATTTTTTTTTATAAAGCCCGTACCCATTGATAATTCATGTACATATTTGTTTTCAGTTTTCTTTGCCATCTGTCGTTTGACTTCAGAAATGTTTTTATCAAGGGTGCATTAGTATGCTACTTTTCTAATTGTGACCAAAAGTATCTCTTAGACGAACAACAAATATTGGTTTCGAAGTCCCTTTAGATTTTTGTATCATGTAATTCATTTTTTGCGAACCCTAGCTAAACTTCGTTGTAGCGGTATCTTCATCTAAGACTTCCTGCTCATATAAATGATCCTGCATTAAATTTACCATAGTTTTGGTACTGTTGTTACTAAGATACATGAATTTTAAGGAAATTTTAGCTTTCCTTTTACTTTCATCCAAAATATATAAAATTATGTTATCTGCCTTCAATTTATTTTCTTTGTTAAGCTGTTTAAAATCCATTAGGAATATTCATGATCACAACTGCTCCTACACATAAGAATTATTGATTGTATGTCATCTAGGCCCATTTAGTGCAATGACTAGAAAGTATCTACTAATTGAGGCAGGTATGTCGGGCAGAGAATTTGGAAGGATTTTCTGATAGATACATACTGGTCTTTATCACATTATATTTTATATTTATTATTTTGTATTTTCTTTTTTATGTGACATTTCTTATTTCTTTCTATTTTTTAAAGCAAAATTTTAAAGATTTGGGATGTGTATAAAATAAAATTATAGATGTTATAAATAATAAAATAAAAAATTAAGTGAGATGAAACCATTCTTAAATGGACTTCACATATGTTATTGATCCGTTTTTTTTCAATAGTAAATATCTAAATGCATGAGGATCATTTTGGAAAAATCAGTTATTTTTAAAAATTATTTGAAACTTTTTCAATTAAAATTGTCTCTGATATAAAATAAACTAATTAAATACGAATCAAATGCATGTTTTGAAAATTTATTATTAAGAAATTTTAATAAAAAAATAAGTTATTTAAAAAATAACTTAAAAAAATTATTTATCATTTTTATTTTTCATTGTTTTATAATTTAATGATAAAATGTAAGAAATATGAGTTATTCATAGAATAACTTTCCTCACTACTTTTAAATATTTAAAAATATTTATTTAAAGTAAATATTTTTATTTTAATAGATTCTGAAAGTAAAATTACACTTCAATTTCTAAAATAGATTTGATATAAACATAAGTTAATAATGTTTATAAAATGGGTTACCTAACAACAGCATGTAGCTTTCACTTTTTTGAAAATTATTAAAAAATGAAATGAAGAATAAGGTCATTGGGTGTCCCTTCATAAATCAACACGCTAGGCCCATAAGAACAGGGCTTTGTTGCTGGTAAACCGTATCCGAACAGAGCAGAAAGACAGTAAGCTTAGGAGGAGACAGAAAAGAGAGAAATCGGAAGGTAGCTAGGCTTTGGCACGACGAAGAATGGGGAGGAAGAAGTTGGAGATAAAGCGAATTGAGAACAAAAGCACACGGCAGATAACATTCTCGAAGAGGCGCAATGGATTGATGAAGAAAGCGCACGAGTTGTCCATTCTCTGCGACGCCAACGTGGAGCTCGTCGTCTTCTCCAGCACCGGGAAGCTCTTCGAGCTCAGTAACGGTGACAGGTACACGCAAATAGCACGGTACGTGTAGACTATAGTAGATTACTTTGTTTGCGTTTCGTACTTTAGTCGTAGTGGCTAACTTCTTAGGATCGCATCACGTTACACATAAAATTAATTCCGTTTTATGCCTTTTCTGTACTTGTGATTTGTTTGCGGTGCTTGCTTTTCCATTGGTTGGAAGCTATAAATGGAAATGATTAACGAGTGTACAAGTATCCATTAGCTAGTAGAATCGTGTCATTTGTCACAGTTATCGAAGCTTTAGTATCACAGAGCCAAAAAATGAAGAAACATACATCGACCTCTGAGAAATTGAGTAGTCAACTGCCAGATGTCATTCATCCACGAAAATGTCACCTCTATGACCTCTTCCCAAACCCACGTCATGCTGTAAATACTCCTCGCTTTAATTGTTTTTTCTTCATTAATTTTATGGTCACTAAATTTAGTAAGTTTTTTAAAAATTATATTTAGACTGTTTTGTTATTAATTATTATTTTTCTAATAGTAAGTATAAAATCCTCTCAAACTACGTTGTTGAGCTTACGTAATGTCTTTTGTTTTCTTTGCAATCAATCCAACTAAATTGATGTTACTCAAAATCTTCAACCTCTAAGCCACACAAAAGAAACCACAATTCAACATAAATTGTAATATGCTTTTTTAAAAATTGAATTATAATTTTCAAAAAACTGTAATACAACTTAATGTTTAAAAATATTAAAATATAATTTCAAAATGTTGATATATATATATATATATATATATATATATATATATATATATATATATATATATATATATATATATATATATATATATATATATATATATATATATATAAACCATAATCGATAATCGATAAAATTTGATAAAATGTTGTAATAATGTTGAATGATTTGATAAAATTTAATATACTAACCATAATCGATAAAATAAATTTTCATATCATTTTAAAATTTAGATTAAAACTTAAATTAACTCTTAAAATTAACTTATAAGATAAAAATTATTTTTACTTATTATATACATTATTTTAACTTTATCATTCATTGATAATAACTTCAATTTATGCAAATTTACAAATCTAAGTATTATAAAATTCTATAAATATTGGCTATGAGTATTTAATTATTATTTTCATCAAACTAATGATGAACCAAATTTGGATCCCATTCCCCCATATTCTGCATTTTTGGTTTACTGATCGAAGCTCACACTGATTTAATTAAATTGAAATTTCAATTCCCTATCATCAATCATATTAATTTAGTAAAAAATAAATTATATTAATTTTATCTAAGTGTTGACTTTTCTTTTAGATAGATATAATTTATTACGTATTCGTTTGCCTGTATGTGTTAAAATTCCTTGTCTAACTATTTTTTATGGGTAAAAATGTATTTTTGTTTTAGGAAAAGTGACAAATTTATTTTTAATTAGTTTCAAACAACAATTTCTATAAACATTTTAAAAAAATCATGAAAATTTTTTTTTTTTGTCAAAACCTAACCAAACATATATAAGGATATATTTAAGAATAGAATTTTAAGGAGACAGAAAGAAAGGATAAATTTACTATTTTAAATTAAAATAATTATATAATATTTACAAAAATGAATAAAATATTACATTGTTAAATTTATACGAAGCTATTATTTATTAAAAAATATTTGTTAAAAATGAAAATTTATCCTCTCCTTTTTCTTTCAACATCTTCCAAATATGCATTAAGATATTTTAGAAAGTTTAGGAACAAATGATATTTTGTGAAAAAAAATAAAAATAAGTAAGCTATATTTCATTCTGACAAGAGCATCTAGCATTCCAGCCTATGAGTGCATGATATGTATCAATTATAATGCATCTTGGTTTTAGGAGTAATGGTGTTTTATATTGACTAATATTTTAGTTTGGGTGAGGTATAAGCTAAATATTTATTTTATATATCTAAAATTTATAATAAAAATATTTATAAATTATATTATAATTAATATTTATAATAATATATTTTAATTTATAACAAATAATATAAATTGTACTATATTATAATTTTTTATAATATTTAAATTCAATTAACATATAAAGGTAAAAAAAGTAAAAGATAAAAAAATAAAACATCATATATTGGTGTAAAAGTAAAAAGAGAATAGTTTGATGTGATTAAGAAAAAAATATTTTTATTGATTATGATAATGATAATATAAAATATATATTTAAAGAAAAAAGACAAAAAATATTAAAAATGACTAAAAATGAGTAGGGTAAGAGTTTCATCCTTTAACTTATTTAATTTATAATATAGGAATAATTTTTTTATTTTTACCTGAAACTGCTTGGGTGATTTAATTTCCAAATTTACCTTTTGCCCTTCTTGTTTTATTGAAGTCAAGTTAATACTAACACAGATAGCTTTGCTTCCTCTTTTGCTTCTGTCGACTTATGGACTTAAGGGTTTGGTATTTTCATTATAAAGGACTCTTGCCTGTTATTTCGTTTTGAAAGTGCTGAGCGTAGGCTATTACTGTAACGTGGACAGCTAGCTTATTTATAGGCTAGTTGGCCAATCTTTTCAAACATGGAAGGTAGTTCTAGAATTTCTTAAATTAGTGGTCATGGACTATGACAGAAAACTTCAATCTTCAAATCGTTGTCTGAGTGAGTGAGCTAAGAGAGTGTCTCATTTTGACAGTGAAGTAGAAGATTTGGACCATAAATGGGAGAGTTTAGTAAATATCCCTTTTAAGCTTTAATTCCCTGAGATTTAGTCTGTCGGTTGTAATAATCATAAAACTTTATTTGAACAATATTTATACAATTTTGACTTTCAAGAAAAGCTTTCCGTTAACACCAAATTCATTTAAGGTATCAACAATATTATATTTATAGTTTGATACCAATTACTACGGTATCAACAATATTATATTTATAGTTTGATACCAATTACTACTACGTACTAATCTAAATTACTTATCAGTACCGTATAATTAGGTATAACCCCAACTCGATACAAATAATTTTATTCTAATTAACAATTATCTGCAAATTGAAGCTACGACTGATTTTTCAGCTTGTTATAATTAACACATTTAATAACCTAAATAAAATAAATTTTCATAAAAATGATTCCCAATCAGAAAAAATTGTTTCTAATATTACGTGACACGAGTCACGAGCAAAGAAACAACGCCAAAAAGTTCAATGAAAATATTGTTTGAAAAATCATTATCAACAGCAGCATTAAATGTGAATTAAAAAGACTATGATAAATATTTTTGGAAAATGAATTTTGAATCTGACTCAAAAATAATGTTCAACTAGAAGTAAGAGAGAGGAAAAAGACAATCAGTAAAATAGATTGGAAGGAAAGTCAAACAAGAGTTAAATATTGACTTAGTAAATCTAAACAATAGTTAGATGAAGAAGGCACATAACTAGTTTTACGAGCTTGAAGTAATGTTATGATTTATGAACTAACTACTCTAAAAACTTCAATTGTTACATAAATAAATCTGAGAGGTTTTATATTTAACATATTCCTTCACACAAAAGTCTCTTGGTCTTCAAGCATGAACTGTGTTTAAGTCTACTAAATTTTAACATTCAACTTATATTCAGAAGAACGGAATAATAGGGGTAATATGAAAATTTTGCCTATGATTATATATGGGGTGGCAAATACAATCCAACCTAATCTAATGGACTAAGGAGGATAAAAGGGTTAGTCTAATTTTTACATAAGTTAGAATTTTGTTGGTTTGACTAATTCGGTGGTATGTTTGTCGAGTTAATTTGGGAAGTTTTTATCATAATAGACTTAAAATGTGATGTTACAAAGTTAATTAAAAGAAATGATGTATTTTAAATAATTTTATTTTTTTACCTTTTGTTGAATTCGATTTTAGGTTTGATTTAGTTTTTTAGTTTAGTTTTTTAATTTTTTTGCACAGCTATTCAGAACGGAAGAAGGTAAGTTGTTTTCACGGTAAATTATAAAAGTGTTGAAATCTCCAACTTTGTCCGACTTAGCAAAGGCAAAAGCAAAGTATATCTGTATGAAAATTTGATGAGATTAATTGTTCTCGGAGGATATAATTGTATACATACGAGGACATTCGAATGTGAATATTATCATCTTACGAAACTTTGTGCCCGTTTGGTGCGAGCAATGATGGAACTGTATATCAGAAAATTCACATGTATTTTTCCTGCAATCTCTCGAGAAAAACTCTCCCTACAATCCTTCCACAGATACCTTTATTCTCTCACTGACCCACAGCTCTTATATCTGTTATAACTAACAGCTTAACCAAAACTGTTATACCCATACAGCACAAACGGTTTTTTAGAAGCACCTTCACATAACCCCTCTCCGTCCACTCCAATTCTATCCCCTTCTACTGCACCTTATCTCTCTTACTTCTTAGATATTAGTTCTTTTCATCCATGTTTTCTCAATCATGCTTGCTTTTTTTTTCTTTTAGTTATTATTATTCTCTTTTTCTCTTTCTTGTTTTTATACTATTTTTCTTCTTGTTTTTTCATCACGTCTGTAGTTTTTATTTTCTTTTCTTTTCATCTCTTTTCACAAAGAAACTTTAACGATGGGTTTACCGTCGCGATTTTTCTTTATTTTTTAGTCCTATTTCTATTTTTAGTTTCTAAAGTTTTCGATCATCTTATTCACCGTGACTTACCATTGTTGCTCTCGTACCCATTTTTTTATCCAAGAAATTCTTTCACATTATCAACACCTTCTTTTTTAATAAAAACTATTTTCGGTACAATATGATTTTTTTTATATAAAAATATGTTTTCTTTCTCTCCTCCTCTTCTTACACCGTCAAATAAATTAAAATTTTTATTAATATATATAATTTTTAATAAAAATTAATAAATTTATTATGCATTGACATATTGTAATTGGATATATGTAATGTATTATTTATTATGTAAATTGTCCTTTTTCATGCTTATTTGTTTGTGATTGTTATACTACAATACATGGGTCAGCTAGTTCTGAATATATAGAACTAAGTGCGACGGACCAATATCACAAGGTTATGAATTTTGTGCCTCTCTTGTCGCCATATAGATCAGTAATCCAGCTTATATATTTTTTTATGGGTTTTATGGGTTTTTAGTTTTTTTATGGGTTAACCATTTTTTTACAACTTTCTAAGTCCGAGGTACAACTCTTTCTTTTCTTCTTTTTTTTTTTCTTTATCTATTTCCTTCGTTCTCCTCTATCTTTCTTTTTTTTGTTATTTTGCATTGGTTAACAGGTTCAGGGTCTTTCTTGAAAGTAGAAAGATTCCATTATTGGATTTGCGCTTTGTTAGGGATCGATTCTGTCAAGGTGATTGGTTAGTAACAGATTATTTCATTCCATTAATTTTTTTTGCGACACTTGCACAAAATTATAAGGATTTGGTGATTGGATTTCTGATGTGTATTAATGAACATGAGATTGAGTTTTTTTTTTATGAAACATTTTTCATGATCAACGAATCCTTCTTTGTAGACGAAATATTTCTATTTTCTCAATGCCAATTGAACTAATGTTGTAAACTGTGAATTCAAATTTTTTTATAATTTTCATTTCTTTGTATCATATGATGGGTGGATCATTTGCTTCATTAGTTTCAGTTGTGGTAGCTACGGATTCCGCTAATGGAAAGTTTCAAAATTTTAAAATCTATATTACAATTATTTGGAAAATTAAATTTTAATATTTTCAAAAATTATATTATATATTTTAAAAAAAATTTTAAATTAACTTTTAAAATACTTTACAATATTTTTTTTGGAAATTATAAATTTAAGTTTTGAAATATATATTTTAATGTTTTTAAAATTAAATTTCAATCTTTCGGAAAATTATATTTCAATATATTTCGAAATTATATTTTAATATTTTTTAAATTAAATTTGAATGTTTTTGAAAAAAATTATATTAATGTGTATGTAAATCATATTTTTGTACTTTCATTGTAACGGAAGATCCAAGCCCACGAAGTTCACTATTTAATACCATGAAACTTACCAATCTACACTATAGCAGTGGGAATTCTTCCCAACCTTGAGTGGACTAAATTGTCACACCTACTAGGACTTTGGTAGGGATCGATTCTGTCAAGGTAATTCGACGGCACAATTCTGTTTTTTTTCTTCTTTCGTTCTTTTCTTTCTTTTCTTTTTTCATTCTTTTGCTTGTTTTTTTTATTTTGTGTTGGTTGGCAGGTTCAGAGCCTTTCTTGAAAGTAGAAAGATTTCGTTATTGGGTTTGCACTTTGTCACAGATCGACCCAGTCAAGGTAATTTATCGATAACAAATTATTTCACTCAATTATTTTTTTTCGACACTTGCACAAAAATAACAATATTTGGTGATTTGATTTTGCTTTAGTTGTCAGGTTTAGGGCCTTTCTTGAAAGTAGAAATATTTAGTTATTGGGTTAGCCGTTTTCGGTATAACTTTCCAGTCCAAGGGACTATTCTTTCTTTTCTCCTTTCATTTCTTTTTTCTTTTTGGTTTTCACTTGGTTGGCAGGGTCAAGGTCTTTCTTAGAGGCGAAAAAAGAAACTCATTTGAGAGAACTTGGTGGTCTTAAGAATGGTTCGGGTGGGGGGTTCTTTATGAATAAATAAGACCAATAGAGGATCAGATCTGACGTAGAATTCTTTCTTTTTTTCTTTCGTTCTTTTCTTTGTTTTCTTTTTTCGTTCTTCTCTATCTTTCTTTTTTTTGATTTTGCATTGGTTGGCAGGTTCAGGGCCTTTCTTGAAAGTAGAAAGATTCCATTATTGAGCTTGTGCTTTGTTAGGGAACAATTTTATCAAGGTGATTTGTTGGTAACACATTATTTCACTCAGTTAATTTTTTTTTTACGACACTTGCACAAAATTATCAAGCTTTGGTGATGGGATTTCTGAAATGTATTAATGAACGTGAGATTGGGTTATTTTTTTTACAAAACATTTTCCATGATCATATCTATTTTCCATAATGCCAATTGAATTAATGTTCTAAGTTGTGAATTCAAAATTTTTTATATTTTTTCATTTCTTTGGATCATATGATGGGTCGATCATTTGCTTCATTAGTTTCAATGGTGGCAACTACGGATTCCGCTATTGGGTTAGCCATTTTTTTTAACACTTTTCAATTCCGAGGTACAATTCTTTCGTTTGTTCTTTCATTCTTGTCTTTCTTTTCTACTTTTGTTCTTTTCTTTCCTTCTTTTGTTGATTTTGTGTTGGTTGGTAGGTTCAAGCCTTTCTTGAAAGTAGAAAGATTTCGTTATTGGGTTTGCACTTTCTCGAAGGTCGATATTGTCAAGGTGATTTGTCGGTAACATATTATTTGACTTAATTAATTTTTTTTGCAACACTTGCATAAAATTATCCAAATTTGGTGAATGGATATTCGAAAGGCATTGAAGAACGTGGCACTAGGTTTTGTATACAATACATTTTCTATGATCATATATATTTTAGGTATTCAAGGAATCCTTCTTTATAGACGAAATATTTCTATTTTGTGAATGCCAAGTCCGATGTACAACTCTTTCTTTTCTTCTTTCGTTTTTTTTCTTTGTCTTCTTTCTTTGTTCTTCTCTATCTTTCCTTTTTTTTATTTTGCGTTGGTCGGCAGGTTCAGGGTATTTTTTGAAAGTAGAAAGATTCCATTATTGGGTTTGCGCTTTGTTAGGGATCAATTCTGTCAAGGTGATTGGTTGGTAACAGATTATTTCATTACATTAATTTTTTTGTGACACTTGCAAAAAATTATAAGAATTTGGTGATTGGATTTCTGAAGGGTATTAATGAACGTGGGATTGAGTTTTTTTTACGAAACATTTTCCATGATCAACGAATCCTTCTTTGTAGACGAAATATTTCTATTTTCTCAATGACAATTGAACTAATGTTGTAAGATGTGAATTCAATATAATTTTCGTTTCTTCGTATCATATGATGGGTGGATCATTTGCTTCATTAGTTTCAATTGTGGTTGCTATGGATTCCGCTAATGGGTTAGCCATTTTTTTAACACTTTTCAACGCCGAGATACAATTCTTTCTTTTGTTCTTTCGTTCTTGTCTTTCTTTCTTCTTTCATTCTTTTCTTTCCTTCTTTTGTTGATTTTGTGATGGCTTGTAGGTTCAGGGCCTTTCTTGAAAGTAGAAAGATTTCGTTATTGGGTTTGCGCTTTATCAGGAATCGATTATGTGAAGGTGATTTGTCGGTATTAGATTATTTGACTCAATTAAATTATTTTTGCGACACTTGCACAAAATTATGAAGATTTGGTGATTGGATATTTGAAAGGAATTAATGAACGTAACACTAAGTTTTTTATACCATACATTTTTATTTTAATATATAAGTATGATTGAAAAAAATGTCGTGGGCTTCATTTTGAGCATGTATGACTCATAACATAAAAACAAAAATGTCCATTAAGGTATAACTTGTTGGTTTAATCCAAAGTAAGAGAAATGAAATGCATAATTGCTGTCAGACTGACTTGAATAGCTCTCTCTTTTTCCTTTTTGACATTTGACCTTTCTTATGCTTGTAATTATTAATTTTTTCCTTTCCATTCTGTCATGGCCCAGTCTTCTGTAAATGCATACAGCCTGATATAACTAAGGCCCTAAGGGTCTATTCTAGACAAAGGAGAGTAGGTAGTTAGTCAGTATTTGTTGGTCTGTTAGTCAGTTAGAAGAAATAAATAGAGAGCTGTAATTGAGAAGTTAGTTATATATGTCCAGTTGAACCTTGAGGTAGTGTTATTTGGTAGAGAAGGGGATTTCCTTTGAGTAGAGTCATCCCCTGATTTCAATACAGAAGCGCTATTTTGTTTCATATTGTCTATCTCTTTTCTCTATAATTTGGTTTCTAAAGATCCCTAACACATTCTATTGATAGTTTTTTTCCCTATATTTTTGGGCTTGTAATTTCATAATTGTCATGGTTTTCCTTTTCTCTGTGTTTTTACTATTATACACCTTTTATTATACATGGTTTGTTAAACAGGAGAATTGGTGCAACTAGTATAAATTCTGAAAGTTCACGTTCACATACTCTTTTTACTTGTGTGGTTGAATCTCGATGCAAGGTGATGCACTCTTCTCTCGTGGCTTGGAGATTGTTCAATAATATGTTTTTAGTAATATTAGAGAATTTGTATTATGGGCTGTATGTGGATAGGAAGACCAGATATTTAACAATCTTTTACTAGATAAATTTTGGAAGAAACATTGTGTGCTATATTGGAATATGAAAATCCAGCATTCTTGAACCTCTGTTTTTCATTTCTCCTGTTTTCCAAAAGAACTTTTGTTGGCAAGATATTTCTCTGCCTCACAATAGAATTGTAAATAGAAGATATTGAAACGAGGTCATATTTTCACTTTGCAGAGCACTGCAGATGGTGTAAGCAGATTTAGAACAAGTAAAATCAATCTTGTTGATCTAGCTGGGTCAGAACGACAGAAATTAACAGGTGCAGCAGGAGACCGTTTGAAGGAAGCTGGCAATATTAATAGATCACTTTCACAGCTTGGGTATGGTTTAAATATGTATATGTATTGATGTTTGATATCAGAGTTGAAATACAAGCTATGAATAGCTTTGAATACCAAACTCTTTGGTATCATATTTAATGGAAAATGAAAGACTTAAAAGAAAAGGTGAATTCAGCCTTAAGATAAAACTGAGAACAAAATGGCAATCATGAATGTAAGATGATAGTTGTCTTGAGTTTTTTTCGTGGAATTTTCTAAACCACATTGAGTCTTAGAAATTGCCTAAATTTCATTACACCTTGAAACATGAGCAATGCAAGGATGGAGGCTTAACATAAGGAGTTCATTGCTACATCAAGAACAACCAAGTGCTATCCCCTTAGTTGGGTTGGCTCTATGGATCAGACAATGCTATTGGATCAAGTCATATTTTTAATAATTTAAATAGAATAAGCTCTTGTTGTTGGATTGTGTGCTAGTCTTCTCACATGACAAGTCACTACTCATTACCTTGAGCAGGGATGCTTTGTCATCTTTTCATCGAGAGGTGTTATTTCAACTTTCTTTTGAATACATTTATGAACAAAACTTATGCAGTTTAGGTGATTTTGACATTTAATGTAAACCTTTATGATGTGGATTATGGAGAGAAAACTCTAAGTGAACATTACTAAAAACACCCAAGGAACTACATCAAAATTTTATCAGAATAAATGTTAACAATATAATCTTAACACAACATGACATATTATTAATGATTTCCATTTATTATTTAATTAGATCTACATGAGTTTCATCCAATAGTAAAGAATTGATTGAAAAAGTGTGTTACAAACATTCCTCTTATTCCTAATCTCATTTAGTGGTGGTGTAAGAAGCAAATATTGGTGGCAAGGTCAATTGCCAAAGCTGAATATAGAAGCTTGGCCTCAACTTCAGCTGAGATTCCGTGGATTCAGTCATTGCTCACCAAACGACACTGCACGTTTTAGATTCCTAATATCCTCTGTGACAATTGAGTTCAGTGGTTCTTTCTCATAATCCGGTGCTTCACTCTTGCACTAGACACATGGAGTTAGATATCTTTTTTGTTTTGGAAACAGTTCTAAGCAAGAGCCCACTGGTCTATCATGTCCCAACTCATGATTAGTTAATCCAGCTGGTAGCTAGGTACAACTGTCTGGATTCTGTAAATTAAGGTTAGCTATCACATTAGTTGTGACTGATTGCAACTGTATTGTTACAGGAAGTTCACTCTCAAGTCACTTTTGCACCTTAAATTCAAACAATATCACATAGATTTTGGGATTCCCATCCAACACTCCCCTGCAGCTTGATAGATGAAATATGAAATGGGCAGAAAACCTGGATGGATTGCAATGGGAAAAGAAATGGAAGAAGTGAAGGAAAGGGAATAAGGGAAGTTGTTAAGTGCCGTTTGTTTCAAGGAATGGTTTTTATTCCATGGAATTTTATTTCTGAAAACTTATTATTGTCATGTTTGGTATTTTTTGTTGCTCAAAAAATTAATCCCAAGAATATTTAATTATAAAGCCAAAATATTTTTAAAAAATTAATCCCAAGTCTAATGTTAGGATAATATTTTTAAAAAATCTAAAATTCTTATACAACAATGGTAGATGACAAATATGTTTTCACTTTAGGGACAGGAAAATGATCCTTATTAAAGTCATTAAATTGATATAGACAAGTTAAATATATTCAGTGTTTACTTTTGTCGCCTTATCTCTTGGCAAACAAACAGGTTCCAGTAAGTAATTTTCACTTGCTTCTCTTGAGTGATCATCAAGTTAGGTGAAACAGATTTCCTATGTTTGAGTGAATTGATTTGTCTTCTGCATGTTTAACTAGAATTTCTCTGTTGGAAATTGGAATGTGTGACTGGATATAGGACCAGAGCAACAAATGAAGCCCTTGACTACACAGCAGGAGGAACTTTTGTCTTCTAATGACCATAACGACGAAGTAACAGAACAACTGACTGTTGACAAGGCAGAGCAAGGGAATAGTAAAATGGAAGGTCAGATAGTTATATCCGATATAGGATCCCAGTTGATATACGATAGTAAACCCCCTCCGATTATGTTGATGATGCTACTAAACATATATCTTCTGTTCAAGAACACTAACAGCATGAGACAGTTTTTGATAACTACTTAGTTTTTGCCAGTGAAAGCCTAGTGCCACTGGAATCAGGAAATACTGTTGATTCTTTTAATGCTTATGGATTTATAGATTTTGATAGCAACCCTACTGTAGATACAGCAGAATCTACTGTCAGTCTTAAAGAAAACCTGTTTTATGTTGAACCAGGAGATTTGTCCATCTACAGTATGGGAAAGCGCTAAGAAACTTCCATGTAATGTAGCTGCCCATAGTTCAAGACATGTCTTTCACAAGTTGGCCTCGTCCTGTCATGCTTTTACTGCAGTGTATCCTAGGACTTGTATCTGTAGAGCAAATTCTATGCCAATTAGTTTACAAGAATCTGCATCATATGGAGGTAATTCTCTTGAGGATGAGAATCCATCTATAGACTCAAAAGAGGAGACTTTGGCACAACCACTTACCCGTGAACAGGTTATCCAATTTATGGTTGCCTTTTCGAAATCCCACGACTTCCATTTGATTACAGACATGTTCTTAACTTTGCAAATACCTGAAATTAAAGAAATCAAAGGGATCATGGACAATTTTCATTTCTCTTTTGTAATGGCTATTGTTACAAACACTGAATCTGTTTGAGTGAATATTGTCAAGAAGTCAAGCACCAAAGTGGGGAATGGAGCAGCGGTAGAAACTAATGGGAACTTTGTTGCTACAACAAAGGTGGAAGAAGCTCAGAAGGCAAAAGAAGAACCTAAAGTAATTGTGATTAGCTCTGATGATGAGTCGGAAGAAAAGAAGGAGAAGCAAGCTGTTATGGGAAAAAAGGCAAGGATAAAGTCTGCCAGGAAAAATGGTACAGCCTTCAGTTCATTCCTCTCGGCTCGAAGCAAGGTTGTTCCTACTCCTTTTTGGTTCACCTTTTAGAATTGAGGGGTACCCTTCTTTCTCTTGTAAATTGATGTTTGTGGTCTAGCAACAAAACTTGTTAACCTCAGGCTGATTGTGGACTCCAAAGGGATTTGGTAGTAAACATTGATGCAACTAACAAGGACAATGAATTTGCAGCAGCCGAGTTCAATTATATCAGGATTCAATCCCAAAGTGTCTTCTTTAATATTAGTGAATAGATATACTTTGTCCTCATGTAGGAATTATTGAAGTTTGTTTCTACTTGGTTTATTTGGTGAATGCTTTAAGACCATTTGAAATTCAGAAAACACGAGCATGTGGAGTACGTGATAGTGGAAGTGGAATACACAATCTGTAATTATGTAAGACATATCGATGATATCGAGACTATATATGATCCAATATCGATGAAGTTTTATTGAGATGTTATGGAAGAAAAATAAATTTTTATACAATAGTGTTAAATATAGGAATATTATGTGTTTTGCAAGATCTAAATTAAAGTTTTGTCCATTTGCCTTCTCACTGCCTTGCAGCTTATACCTTATATATTTAGATTAGGATTTTTGGTGTTTAGGGAAATCTAGGCCTTTTAGAGCTGGCAGGACTTTTTTTATAGATCCAAATCAAATATATATTCATATTTATAGTGAAGTATAGTCATTGCCCGAACTCAAATCCATCCAAATCAAATATATATTCATATTTATAGTGAAGTATATATTCATACTCTTTTTACTTGTGTGGTTGAATCTCGATGCAAGGTGATGCACTCTTCTCTCGTGGCTTGGAGATTGTCAATAATATGTTTTTAGTAATATTAGAGAATTTGTATTATGGGCTGTATGTAGATAGGAAGACCAGATATTTAACAATCTTTTACTAGATAAACTTTGGAAGAAACAATGTGTGCCATATTGGAATATGAAAATCCAGCATTCTTGAATTGTAAATAGAACTTTTCCAAAAGAACTTTTGTTGGCAAGATATTTCTCTGCCTCATAATAGAATTGTAAATAGAAGATATTGAAGCAAGGTCATATTTTCACTTTGCAGAGCACTCCAGATGGTGTAAGCAGATTTAGGACAAGTAAAATCACTTTGGTTGATCTAGCTGGGTCAGAACGACAGAAATTAACAGGTGCAGCAGGAGACCGTTTGAAGGAAGCTGGCAATATTAATAGATCACTTTCACAGCTTGGGTATGGTTTAAATATGTGTATATATTGATGTTTGATTGACCCTTTTACAAGTTTTCACAGTCTCTGGTTGTTGAAATGACTTTACAGGCTTGTGGACAACAATAACTTATCTGGCCATCTTCCACCAGAATTCTCCATGTTACATTGGTTGGAAATACTGTATGTTCGGCTTCCACAATGTTTAGATTTGTTTCATTTATCAACTTCATTTTTATATTTTTAGATATTACAGTAGTTGACACATTTCTGCTTGATTTGTGGTGGAGGATTAGTGAACATGTTATAATCATGCTCTAATATGATAAGCCAGAGTTCTAATGATATTTAAACAACATGGTTCGTGAACATTTAGGTACTTATACGTTTAATAGAGGGGTTGTAATAATATATGACTTCTAGAACCATGGAGAATATATCACAGGACAGGATTAAACGAAAAAAAAGAAAAATGTATTGAAAGGATTGTCCTTATTGTTGTCACAAGTACATGGCTTGCAGATGCACTTAGGTATAAAACTACTAGATGTGCAGACTGCTAATGTTAATGTCATAGTTATATCTTGGATGATGTTTAGCATGAATTCCTTCTTTTTATTTGCTTCTTACTGCAAAAGGGTGCTAACTATATAAACCATTAATTATTAGTATAATTGAGTTTATACAGAAACATTATGGAAGTATTATGCTCTATCACACCTCACAAACTTTAAGCAACTAGTAATTTATCATCAACTCATGTTATCTTCCTTGTACTCTTCATAATCCCCAAGGTAATTTGGTTCTGCACGTGGACTCCCTCCTATGACTAGTAAAAGTTTCACTTGTTTGAGCTATTTATATTCACTGAGTGTGGTGTTGTCTGCCCATGCCTGAAGTTTTGTATAAAATGTTTAATAATTAATGTGATCTTGGGTGTTATATGTTTGCTAAAAGAGCGACAAAATAAGTACAACTTGATTTTTGGGCGAGGAATTGTGGTAGTATAGTTACATTAGAATATCAGCAGCAGAGCTCTAGGTGTCATCAAGAGATCTAAAATACAGTCTCTGATTTTCATATTTACTTGTTTTCCTTGCAGCCAGCTTGATAATAACAATTTCAGCGGAAATGGAATTCCTTCTACCTATACAAACTTAACCAGGCTAGTGAAACTGTAAGTGTTCTAGCAATAGCTACTTGTCCTTTTGTTTGTTTTCATTTAATGTAGGATGTTACAGATATTAAATGTGACAGCTTAAGTTTTTAGATCAAGAGGTTCCTTGAAATGTCCTCCAATCCGTTTTTAACCATTTGATGATTTGGTCTAGTGTTATATTCTTCACCCTCTCATTGTCAAATTTAAGTTATGATATAAAATAGGGAGCATTTGTCTTCCATGCTTCATGGCCAAGGAGCATTTATTTTCCATGCTTCATGGCCAAGGAGCATTTATTTTCCATGCTTCATGGCCAAAGAGCTTCCTTGTAAAGGTGTAAGGAAGTCCCACATAGCTTACCTTGAGGGTAGCTTATATACTTGTTGGACGATTTCACTTATCACCAATTGGTTTTAAGTTGAAATCTAATATGATATAAGAACCTATAACCCATATTAGTTAATCACCTATTTTAGTAGGCAAGATGGCCATTGTATAGGAAGAGTGTTGGGAAAGATACTAAAAAAAGGTCTATCTTGACACTTCTAAATAGTGGTTGTGTTGTGTCACAATTGTGTTAGATATGTATCCATATTGAATACTGCAAACACTTCAAATACTTTTAACTGCATTTTTGTAATTTTTATACTTTTATCTTTAACAATTTTATACAAATATTGATTAAGAGACCACAATAATTTGATTTTTTTTAATTTTATTATGTTTATAATGACTTGTATTTTTTAAACATGAATTCCCTCTTGCAATTTAATATTTTTACTTTATTTTAACTTTATATTAATGTTATATATTATATTATCGTCATGTTGTGGTATGTCCTATAACTTTTAAAATTTGCCGTATTCCTGTATCCATGTTGTATTGTATCCATATCCCATATTGTATTTGTGCTTCCTAAAATGGTTTTGTTGCCCTAAGGGTTGAGGTTAAGGAAATAAAAATAAAAAGTTTTTAGTAAGGTACAAAGACACAAAAGCTAACTGCCAAGTTTTCAATTATGAAATGAAGAACATAACTATGATTTCTTCTTTTTGAGCTAATGTTTCTTCTTTGATTTAACAGAAGTCTAAGAAACTGCAGTCTGCAAGGAGCTGTTCCTGATTTCAGTTCAATACCCAAGCTTACCTATTTGTATGTTTGAGTACATATAGTGGCCTTTGCTTTATGTTGTGCCTAATGATAGTGAAATCATTTCTTTCTCCCATTTTGGCTACTAACTCATTTGTGACTGGTTCATGATTTTTAGAGATCTTAGCTGGAATCAGTTACTGAAATATCCCTTTAGCATTGCAGGCATCGGTGCTCTGGCGGTAGCGAGGGAATTATTTGCCACTTTCAAATGTGATTTTTGTAGGGAAGGACTCATGACGACAGACACATGACTACGGGAAGCAAATGAATTCAGGGATACTCCACAACTTTAGATGAATTTGTCTGGAGAACATATTGTCCTCCATATTCAAGTCCTAAACAAGGAGGTCTTGCAAATAAAAACAAGGTCCCAAAAAGTTGATTGTTGTGCAAGTAATGTGTTTAGAGATGATTGATTCCCCACTGAGGGTGGCAATTGGCCATTCAAATTATTTCCCGACATATCCATATTCATCAAACCAGTGAACTGTGGGAACACATTTGGAATTTGTCAGCTCATAAGGTTATCTTTTAATGACAATTGGGACAATGAGGACAAGGCATATGGATTGCTTCCATTTAACTTATCAGTTGACAATGACAAGTTCATCAAAGTAAGGGACAGAGTGGACGAAATGGTCGCTCTAATCTGGTGGTTGCTACGATCTAGTTCTATGATGGATTGGAAATCCAAATTACTTCATAATTGGCCACTTAAATTCATGCCTCCAAGCCAAAAGGTAGTTATGTTGAATTAAACATCTCTCCACACATGTATTTAGTGAATTTTCCATGTTATATTGTAGTATTTGCTATAGATAATAGAAGTTCAAGCTAATTAGCAAGGAGGTGCACAAGGGAAGAATGTAAAGTACCTTTAAGAGTTTGTGTGGTGTATCTTTATAGCTAGCACCTATTAAAATTAATTTACAAATTGGGTGCTATAGTGTGTGTGCTGCACACATTTTGTAGATTCAAGTGGATCAAATTACAAAGCAGCTGGAATAAAAAAAACTGGAATTTGGAGACACTCAGAACTTGCCATTGGTGGCTGAAAATCAAGATCAACGCAAATCTGGCCCTCAAATTAACTGCAAGATTAACAAAAATTGATACTGTTCTTTTTAATTTTTATATCTTGTTATTTTCTACCATGCCTAGCAGTGCACGAGGGAATAAATCTCTACCCGCCTCTACCCCTGCAAATCTCAAATACAAAGGAAGCATCAATATAAAATGTGTTTTTGATATTAAGCTTGTAGGTTCAGACTTTGAGTGCAATGGAAGTCTGATTCTGAATGGCATGTTCTCTGTGCAGGTAATTTCTGTCATGTCTATGTGGACTAGATTGCAGCCAGCTTATTCTGCAAATATTTGGAATGAAACATTGAATAAGCGGTTATGGACTGAGGTAAGTCTTGCCCCTGATTTATACCTTTCTGTTCATTTGCTCTAAATATATGTAGTCTTAATTTATATTTTGTCTTTCCTAAATAAAAGAAAGGGACTCTTTAAGACAGGAAAAATTACAAAGAAGAGGGAGGACAAGTAATCCTCCAAAAAAAGAGGACTGTCCATAAAAGTCGGACATTTTTGTGTCAATCAAATGAACCAAAGTGTAGTCTTTCTTCACTTTCTTTTACTTCATGGGAACAACTCTATCAAAATCATGAGTGGACTTATTCTGAGATTTTATGTTTAACAATAACTTCGAAGCATTAATGATTTTATATTTGCTTATATGCTTTTTCTTTTTCATTAGAAATGGACAATGGATGGTCTTAATTGATGCTGCCAAGGGATGTGCTACCATGCCACCTGATTTGTCTAAGTATGCTGCAGATTTTTTTGCTATCTTATTTTACAAGGTATAATCTTCAATATATCATTGTCTGAATAATACAACGTCTTTTAAGTTCAGTAAAATGAGACAGACCTTAGTACTAGATTTCTAAAAGTCATTAAAATAAATCTTTTGAAAATTATGTGATTGTTTTAGAAAATTATAATTCAACTTTTTAAAAATTAAATTATAATATTTTTTAAATTATGTTATAATATTTTTGAAACTTATATGTCCAAGTTTTTCAAATTATATTTAAATATTTTATACAATTATATTTTATTATTTTCAAAAATAAATTTCAATATTTTGAAATTTTATTGTAATAATTTTTACGTTTTGATCTATTTATTTTGAAAATTATATTTATATGTTTGTAAAATTAATTTTCATTATTATTGAAACATCTATGTAACCATTGTGAAAATTTTTGTAAGGTTTGAGAATTGATGGCCTGTATGGTTGAGAATTGACGGTATTAAGTGTGGTATGAATGATTTTGTATTCATATTGCAAAATGGGATGCAAAGCTTGAGAATTGATAACCTGTGTGGATAAGAATTGACGATACTAAATGTGGTATGAATCTTTTACGTATTCATATTGCGAAATGGGATGGAAAGCTTGAGAGTGGATGGCTTATGTGGTTGAGGATTAACGATACTAAGTGTGATATGAGTCTTTTTGTATTCATATTACAAAATGGGATGCAAAGCTTGAGAATTGAAAACCCATGTGGTTGAGAATTGACGGTACTAAGTGTGGTATGAATCTTTATGTATTCATATTGCAAAATAAGATGGAAAGCTTTAGAGTTAATGGCTTATGTGCTCGAGAATTGACGGTACAAAATGTGGTATGAATCCTTATGTATTCATATTTCAAAATGGGATGGAAAGTTTGAGAATTGATGGCCCGTGTGGTTGAGAATTGACGGTACTAAATGTGATATGAATCTTTTTGTATTCATATTGCAAAATGGGATGCAAAGCTTGAGAATTGAAAATTCGTGTCATTGAGAATTGACGGTACTAAGTGTGGTATGAATCTTTATGTATTCATATTGCAAAATGGGATGGAAAGCTTGAGAATTTATGGCTTATGTGCTTGAGCATTGACGGTACTAAGTGTGGTATGAATCTTTTTGTATTCATATTGTAAAATGGGATGAAAAGCTTGAGAATTGATGGCCCTCAATGCAGTTATATTATGAATTTTTATTTAAATTCATACTATAAAAGTCGATGGTATGCTTTGAGAACTGAAGGTTTTGATACAATTACTTTATAGATTTTTTATTCAAATTCATACTATAAAATTTTGATGTTATACCTTGAGAATTGACGATTTTGACGCAATTATTGTATGAATTTTTAATCAAATTCATACTATAAAATTGGAATGATATGCTTTAAGAATTGATGGTTTTAATGCAATCATGGTATGACATTTGATTCAAATTCATACTTTTAAATTTGAGAAATGATGATTTTGACAAAATTATTGTATGAATTTTTATTCAATTTCATACTATTAAAATGAGTATGGTTGCAAAGGGGCAGTTTTGATGATTGTATGGATTTTTTATTCAAATTCATACTATAAAAAATTGTAACAAGTGGTGCACTTGAATTAAACATCTCTCTACGCAGGTATTTAGTAAAATTCTCCATCTTATATTACAGAGTTTGCTAAAAGTGACAGAAGTTCAAGCTAATCAACAAGGAGCTGCACGAAAGTAAGGTACCATTAAGAATTTGTATGTTGTATCTTTGTGCCTTGTGTCTGATACTTATTAACCAAGCTTGGAATGTTGCTTGTAGGAGCTTCCATGCAAAACTATTGGCAAATGAACAAATTGAAGTAAACAGTAACAGGGTGCATAAATTTTACCTCACAATCCAAATTCTGAATCTGTTCATATGTTTAAGTCTTTACTATCTATAGTGTTGAACTTGAATTAAACATCTGTCTAGGAAATTATTTAGTGAATTTCTTCATCTGATATTACAAAGTTTGCTATAGATGATAGAAGTTCAAGATAATGAGCAAGGAGGTGCACTAGGGAAGAAAGCAAGGTACCATTGCGAGTTTGTATGGTGTATCTTTGTGTCTTGTGTCTGATATTTATTAACCAAACTTGGGTTGTTACTTGCAGGAACTTTGATGCAAAACGATTGACAAATGAACAAATTGAAGTAAACAAGTGCAGGGTTTACCTCACATGCCAAATCCTGAACTCGTAGATATGGTTTGTCTTTACTATCTTTAGCAATAAACATGAATTAAACATCTATCCATGCATGTATTTAGTGAATTTCTCCATGTTATATGACAGAGTTTGTTATAGGTGATAGAAGTTTGTGCAAATCAGAAAGGAGCTGCACAGGGGAAGAAACTAAGGTACAATTAAGAATTCTAATAAGTTTGTGACCGTAAGCTGAAGACAGTGTACCAAAAATAAGGAAAGATGAATATATATTAAAAAATAAAAGCTTCTATGAAAAGCAGGTTTATGTATAGAACGAATATATGATTTGAGACACGTAAGTTCTATTCTCCTGATCACACGAATAAAAAAGAGGGAATGAAAGAGAGTTGTAGAACCCAAGATGAAATATCAACTTCTTGATTAGACCACATTGAACCCCACAGTCCTATTAAGTAAATTTAATCACTGCTCTTTCTATTTTCAATTCTTTTG
Source organism: Mucuna pruriens (assembly GCA_025330945.1). Classification (NCBI taxonomy): domain Eukaryota; kingdom Viridiplantae; phylum Streptophyta; class Magnoliopsida; order Fabales; family Fabaceae; genus Mucuna; species Mucuna pruriens. Next base: position 4,104,488 of record JAENHJ010000525.1, on the reverse strand, counting down.
AATTACTTCATAATCAATTTGACTCAAGTGTGCTTGCTCTGTCTGTCCCTATGCACTGTTTGGCATGAATCTTTCGAAACATTTTTTCTATTTCGAGATAGCAACATTGTGTTTCAAAAATGCTCAATTTCGACTAATCTTGATTGTCCAAAGTCCTGTAAGGCATGTGATCGATGAGACTTGGTCCCCGAATCTGGATGGATCTTTACAAAAAAAAAAGTTAAGAATTTCTTTATTAGTTTGGTTGCGAGATTTGATTTGTTATTTGGTAATTTAATGACTGTTAGATTGCCAACACAGGATACTTCTAGAGAAGACCTCGGGCAGCATTTATCAATTGTCCATATAATACTTGTATCTTGGTTGCCATCCACAAGATTCAACACAAGAGCTAACTGGAGGGGTCCCTTGTCTGGGATATATTTTCTTAGTTGTGCCACCACACGGTATGTCTAAACCTCTATTTTACATTACCTTTCATTCTTTCGAAATTCAATTCGTTATATCCAAGTTAATTCTTAGATCATTTTCATACTGTAAAATTGGAACGGTATGTTCTTGACGAATGCAAGTGTTCTATCACAAGCATATTTAAGTCTTCCATAACAATATTTGTTTTCAAAAACTAACAAAAGATTTGGAAGGACCTCAATTAAACTTTCGTTCAAACTGAAACCATTTATTATCTTTAAACTTGAAAGACAGATATTGTTTTCAGACAAATCTATGGTCTCAGAGGGTAATTCACGGAAATATCCCTTTAGCATTGCAGGCATCGGTGCTCTCGTGGTAGTGAGGGAATTTTTTGCCACTTTCAAATGTGATTTTTGTAGGGAAGGACTCATGACGACAGGCACATGACTGCGGGAAGCAAATGAATTCAGGGATACTCCACAACTTTAGATGAATTTGTCTAGAGAACATATTGTCTTCCATATTCAAGTCCTAAACAAGGAGGTCTTGCAAATAAAAACAAGGTCCCAAAAAGTTGATTGTTCTGCAAGTAATGTGTTTAGAGATGATTGATTCCCCAATGAGGGTGGCAATTGGCCATTCAAATTATTTCCCGACATATCCATATTCATCAAACCAGTGAACTGTGGGAACGTATTTCGAATTTGTCAGCTCATAAGGTTATCTTTTAATGACAATTGGGACAATGAGGACAGGGCATATGGATTGCTTCCATTTAACTTGTCAGTTGACAATGACAAGTTCATCAAAGTAAGGGACAGAGTGGACGAAATGGTCGCTCTAATCTGGTGGTTGCTACGATCTAGTTCTATGATGGATTGGAAATCGAAATTACTTCATAATTGGCCACTTAAATTCATGCCTCCAAGCCAAAAGGTAGTTATGTTGAATTAAACATCTCTCCACACAGGTATTTAGTGAATTTTCCATGTTATATTGTAGTATTCGCTATAGATAATAGAAGTTCAAGCTAATTAGCAAGGAGGTGCACAAGGGAAGAATGTAAAGTACCTTTAAGAGTTTGTGTGGTGTATCTTTATGGCTAGCACCTATTAAAATTAATTTACAAATTGGGTGCTATAGTGTGTGTGCTGCACACTTTTTGTAGATTCAAGTGGATCAAATTACAAAGCAGCTGGAATAAAAAAAACTGGAATTTGGAGACACTCAGAACTCGCCATTGGTGGCTGAAAATCAAGATCAACGCAAATCTGGCCCTCAAATTAACTGCAAGATTAACAAAAATTGATACTGTTCTTTTTAATTTTTATATCTTGTTATTTTCTACCATGCCTAGCAGTGCACGAGGGAATAAATCTCTACCCTGCCTCTACCCCTGCAAATCTCAAATACAAAGGAAGCATCAATATAAAATGTGTTTTTAATATTAAGCTTGTAGGTTCAGACTTTGAGCGCAATGGAAGTCTGATTCTGAATGGCATGTTCTCTGTGCAGGTAATTTCTGTCATGTCTATGTGGACTAGATTGCACCCAGCTTATTCTGTAAATATTTGGAATGAAACATTGAATAAGCGGTTATGGACTGAGGTAAGTTTTGCCCCTGATTTATACCTTTCTGTTCATTTGCTCTAAATATATGTAGTCTTAATTTATATTTTGTCTTTCCTAAATAAAAGAAAGGGACTCTTTAAGACAGGAAAAATTACAAAGAAAAGGGAGGACAAGTAATCCTCCAAAAAAAGAGAACTGTCCATAAAAGTCGGACATTTTTGTGTCAATCAAATGAACCAAAGTGTAGTCTTTCTTCACTTTCTTTTACTTCATGGGAACAACTTTGTCAAAATCATGAGTGGACTTATTATGAGATTTTATGTTTACCAATAACTTCGATGCATTAATGATTTTATATTTGCTTATATGTTTTTTCTTTTTCATTAGAAATGGACAATGGATGGTCTTAATTGATGCTGCCAAGGGATGTGCTACCATGCCACCTGATTTGTCTAAGTATGCTGCAGATTTTTTTGCTATCTTATTTTACAAGGTATAATCTTCAATATATCATTGTCTGCATAATACAACGTCTTTTAAGTTTAGTAAAATGAGACAGATCTTGGTACTAGATTTCTAAAAGTCATTAAAATAAATTTTTTGAAAACTATGTGATTGTTTTAGAAAATTATAATTCAACTTTTTAAAAAATAAATTATAATATTTTTAAAATTATGTTATAATATTTTTGAAAATTATCTTTCCAAGTTTTTCAAATTATATTTAAATATTTTATACAATTATATTTTATTATTTTCAAAAATAAATTTCAATATTTTGAAATTTTATTGTAATATTTTTTAAGTTTTTATCTGTGTATCGTGAAAATTATATTTCTATGTCTGTAAAATTAATTTTCATTATTATTGAAACATCTATGTAACCATTGCGAAAATTATAATACAGCATTTTTGCTAAAGAAATCCAATCTTTTAGAAAATTAAATTTCAATATTTCAAAAATATACTTTTATCACTTTAAAATTAATTTTCAATATTTTTATAACATATTTCAGATTTTTAAAATCACAATAATTTTAATATTATAAGTCAAAATTTTAAAACCTATATTACAATTATTTGGAAAATTAAATTTTAATACTTTCAAAAGTTATATTATATATTTTTAAAAATTTTTAAATTAACTTTTAAAATAATTTACAACAATTTTTTTGGAAATTATAAATTTAAGTTCTGAAATTTATATTTTAATGTTTTTAAAATTAAATTTCAATCTTTCAGAAAATTATATATCAATATAGTTCGAAATTATATTTTAATATTTTTTAAAATTAAATTTGAATGTTTTTGAAAAAAAGTATATTAATGTGTATGTAAATCATATTTTTGTACTTTCATTGTAAGGAAAAGCCCAAGCCCACAAAGTTCACTATTTAATACCGTGAAACTTACCAATCTACGCTTAGTTCATAGCAGTGAGAATTCTTCCCAACCTTGAATGGACCAAATTGTCACACCTACTAGGGCTTTGGCAGGGATCGATTCTTTCAAGGTAATTCGACGGTACAATTCTTTTTTTTTCTTCTTTCGTTCTTTTCTTTATTTTCTTTTTTTCGTTCTTTTGCTTGTTTTTTTTTATTTTGTGTTGTCACAGATCGACTCAGTCAAGGTAATCTATCGATAACAGATTATTTCACTCAATTAATTTTTTTTTTTGCGACACTTGCACAAAAATAACAATATTTGGTGATTTGATTTTGGTTTAGTTGACAAGCTTAGGGCCTTTCTTGAAAGTAGAAAGATTTGGTTTTTGGGTTAGCCGTTTACAGTATAACTTTTCAGTCCAAGGGACTATTCTTTCTTTTCTCCTTTCATTTCTTTTTTCTTTTTGATTTTCACTTGGTTGGCAGGGTCAAGGTCTTTCTTAGAGGCGAAAAAAGTAAAACTCATTTGAGAGAACTTGGTGGTCTTAAGAATGGTTCGGGTGGGGGGTTCCATAAGAATAAATAAAACCAATAGAGGATCAGATCTGAGGCAGAATTCTTTCGTTTTTTCTTTCGTTCTTTTCTTTGTTTTCTTTTTTCGTTCTTCTCTATCTTTCTTTTTTTGATTTTGCATTGGTTGGCAGGATCAAGGCCTTTCTTGAAAGTAGAAAGATTCCGTTATTGGATTTGCGCTTTGTTAGGGAATGATTCTATCAAGGTAATTTGTTGGTAACTGATTATTTCACTAAATTAATTTTTCTTTGCGACACTTACACAAAATTATCAAGATTTGGTGATGGGATTTCTAAAATGTATTAATGAACGTGAGATTGGGTTTACTTTTACGAAACATTTTCCATGATCATATCTATTTTAGGTATTCGAGGAATCCTTCTTTATAGACGAAATATTTTTATTTTTTTAATGCCAATTGAATTAATGTTCTAAGTTGTGAATTCAAAAATTTTGATATTTTTTCGTTTTTTTGGATCATATGATGAGTCGATCATTTGCTTCATTAGTTTCAGTGGTGGAAACTACAGATTCCGCTATTTGGTTAACCATTTTCTTTTAAAACTTTCCGAGTCTCAGGTACAATTCTTTCTTTTCTTCTTTCGTTCTTCTCTTTGTTTTTTGCTTTCATTCTTTTCGTTCCATCTTTTTTTATTTTGCGTTGGTTGGCAGGTTCAGGGCTTTTCTTGAAGTAGAAAGATTCCGTTATTCAATTTGTGATTTGTTAGGTCTCGATTCTTTCAAGGTGATTTGTTGATAACAAATTAGTTTACTCAATTTTTTTTTCGACACTTGCAAAAAATTATCATCATTTGGTGATTGGATTTTAAAAAGGCATTAATGAACGTGGGAGTGAGTTGTTTTCTTTCTATTACAATACATTTTCTATGATCATAATTACTCTTGGTATTCAGGGAATCCTTTTTTATAGACTAAATATTTCTATTTTTTTTAATGCCAGTTGAATTAATGTTGTAAGTTGTGAATTCAAACCTTTTGATATTTTTCGTTTCATCGGATGATGGTCAAGCATTTGCTTCATTAGTTTCAATGGTGGTAATTGCAGATTCTCCTATTGGGTTAGCCATTTTTTTACAATTTTCTTTGTTTTTTGCTTTCATTCTTTTCTTTCCATCTTTTTTCATTTTGCGTTGGTTTGGCAGGTTCGGGGCTTTTCTTGAAAGTAGAAAGATTTCGTTATTGATGTTAGAATGAGCTACACGAGGGAAGTAAGGTATCATTAAGAATTTGTGTGGCGTATTGTGTCGTGTTTGATATTTATTATCCAAGCTTGGTTGTTGCTCGCACTAACTTTCATGCAAAACTATTGACCAAAGAACAACATGAAGTAAACAAGAGCAGGATGCATAAAATTTACCAAACATGCCAAATCTTGAACCTGTTGCTATGGTGAATTTTGAAGCCCAGGAAAAGGCTAATTTCTTTTGTCAAAGACTGTCAGTAATGACTACTTAAAGGTTGATTCAATTTTATACCTCTATGTCTTGCCTGATTGCTTCCTTGTTTTTTTCCTTTTTAGTAATTGAAGCTAAGGATCAAGCTGTTGACGTTGATTCAGATGTTCCTAATGAACTGGCAGTATCTGAATAATTTCAGCTCGACGATAAACATAGATCCTTTAAGCTGACTGAATTACCTATGGTCTCCTTATTTTATGCTTTTCATTGTTATGTCGTGATGTTTTCATTAATGCAAGTTACTATGCAGGTGGTGGCTCATTATCGAGCTTCAGATTACATGAAATCACAACATAAAATTAACCGGATGGTGAGATTGATGACGATGGACTGGTTGGCTGTTTGAAGCCCACATGAAACCCAATTTCTTATTGTAAATATAATTGCAGAGCCACACATCGTAAACCTTTCAGCTATCAACTCTAAATTTCTTCATGATTGTTGGAACCATAGGTTAAAGACTTCATTAAGTATATCAGACAATGCGTGATCCGAATTGGAGCCATAGTTAACTAATGAAATTATCAGCCAATTGGAGCTGCAATTTATAGATTATAACACTGAACATACTCTTGATCTGAATAAAACTAATTAATATAGATATTGTAACGAAGAGAAATATTATTTGTAAAGTAATATATATGTATATAATTTGTATGAATTATAGTTTTTCAGCTGGTGCAGATTGCGACATTGGACAAAGCTAAGGACGTGAAAAACAGGTAGCGTGTAATCTGTTCCTGACTTCTAATGTACAGTAGTTGGCAGGTACTATTCTGAAGCTAACTTGCACTCAACCTATAATAAATTGTGTGCTCAACGCATGTCATGATCTAACTACTTGACTGAACTTGTAACTCAAAACATGAGCAAAGTCAATCACTGCTAGATGTAATATTATAATTAATGCAGTAACAAGAGTAAAGATCGTATGCTCATTCTTCTATTTCTATTTTGATTTTGATTTAAACATCATGTTGCCACGAGGGAAGTTTTCTTCTCCTACTAATTTGTGATGTGCCTAATCAATTAATTCATAATAAGTGCCATATTGAATTCTATCAATGATTTATGGCATATCTCCTAATAACTAAGTCTCTTTACTTAAATAACTATATTTTTACAATAATACTAGTAACTACTAAGATTTTGTCTTGATTAGAGTCATAATCAACATCAACATATTTACTTCTAAAAACTACACAATTACTTAAGATCCAAATAAACTAGAAAATTTATAAATCTAAAATCATCCTTGAGTATGTCATGTTGTAGTTCTTGTGTCTGATATTTATTAACAAAACTTGGGTTGTTGCTTGCAGGAACTTTGAAGTAAAATGATTGGAAAATGAACAAACTGAAGTAAACAAGAGCAGGGTGCATAAAATTTACCTCAGTAGCCAAATCCTTAACCCGTACAATGGTTAGTCTTTACCACATTTAACAAATAACTTGAATTAAACATCTCTCTATGCAGGTATTTAATGAATTTCTATTCTGAACGTGTATGCTCTTCTTCAAATTGGGTTCCATTTACCCAGATTCCAAAGTAGGGAATGAATATATTCATCAATGAAATGGTTCTTTCTATATGTTAATTTCTACACTTTAATCCAAGTACCTAAAGGCTTTGATGGTCTATATATTTCATGAACATTAGTACTACAGAAAACAGAGCACCAGAGGAACATGGGGAAATTCATATGTTTGTGTTTGATCCACGTGGAGTGAAGGCTATGTGCTTTATGTTGCACTTTTTTTATTAGACGTAAAAGCACCTACCAAGTTAGTCCCCTTCCTTATTTTAGCTGTAATTACTATTGCTGGATGATTCATTTATTAACTGCTTCTTTATTCTTGTCCCATTCAAAAAAATCCGATTCGTGAAGCAACAACCTTTCTCCTAAATGTTTTGATACCAGATATATACCAGAACATGGGTACCTTCAAACAAAGGTTTTGGTCATGATTTCTCATTTTTAATTGGTATTTTACTCCTGTCCTTGCTTGGACTGATTCAATCTTCTTGTAAATTATTAAGATGTTGGAGATAAATTTGGTAACTTTCCCAAATGTTGCTGATACAATTTTGCCTAACGACATGTTCAGCCATTATAATTTTGATATTTAAAAATAAGTATATTTTAATCTTTTTGAAAATAAGATCTTAGTACTTTGGAAAAGAAATAATCTTTTGCATAGGTTCTTGCTAATATTTTGAATAGGTTCTTGCTTCCATAGTGTCAATAACTGATACTGTTGTTGTACACATTTTGTAGATTCGAGTGGATCAAATTACAAAGCAGTTGGAATCAGAAAAACTGGAACTTGGAGACACTCAGAACTTGCCATTGGTGGCTGAAAATCCAGATCAAAGCAAATCTGGCCCTCAAATTAACTGCAAGATTAACAACAATTGGTACTGTTCTTTTTAATTTTTATTACTTGTTATTTTCTACCCTGCCTAGCAGTGCACGAGGGAATAAATCTCTACCCTGCCTCTACCCCTACAAATCTCAAATACAAAGGAAGCATCAATATAATATGTGTTTTTGATATTAAGCTTGTAGGTTCAGACTTTGAGTGCAATGGAAGTCTGATTCTAAATGGCATGTTCTCTGTGCAGGTAATTTTTGTCATGTCTATGTGGACTAGATTGCAGCCAGTTTATTCTGCAAATATTTGGAATGAAACATTGAATAACGAGTTATGGACTGAGGTCAGTCTTGCCCCTGGTTTATTCCTTTCTGTCCATTTGCTCTAAATATATGTAGTCTTAATTTATATTTTGTCTTTCCTAAATAAAAGAAAGGGACTCTTTAAGACAGAAAAAATTACAAAAAAAAGGGAGGACAAGTAATCCTCCAAAAAAAGAGAACTGTCCTTAAAAGTCGGACATCTTTGTGTCAATAGTCTTTCTTCACTTTCTTTTACTTCATGGGAACAACTCTGGCAAAATCATGAGTGGACTTATTATGAGATTTTATGTTTACCAATATCTTCAAAGCATTAATGATTTTACATTTGCTTATATGCTTTTTCTTTTTCATTAGAAATGGACAATGGATGGTCTTAATTGATGCTGCCAAGGGATGTGCTACCATGCCACCTGATTTGTCTAAGTATGCTGTAGATTTTTTTGCTATCTTATTTTACAAGGTATAATCTTCAATATATCAGTGTCTGCAGATCTTGGTACTAGATTTTTAGAAGTCATTAAAATAAATCTTTTGAAAACTACGTGATTGTTTTAGAAAATTATAATTCAACTTTTTAAAAATTAAATTATAATATTTTTTAAATTATGTTATAATATTTTTGAAACTTATATGTCCAAGTTTTTCAAATTATATTTAAATATTTTATACAATTATATTTTATTATTTTCAAAAATAAATTTCAATATTTTGAAATTTTATTGTAATATTTTTTAAGTTTTGATCTATTTATTTTGAAAATTATATTTCTATGTTTGTAAAATTAATTTTCATTATTATTAAAACATCTATGTAAGCATTGTGAAAAATTTTGTAAGGTTTGAGAATTGATGGCCTATATGGTTGAGAATTGACGGTATTAAGTGTGGTATGAATGATTTTGTATTCATATTGCAAAATGGGATGCAAAGCTTGAGAATTGATAACCTGTGTGGATAAGAATTGACGATACTAAATGTGGTATGAATTTTTTACGTTTTCATATTGCGAAATGGGATGGAAAGCTTGAGAATGGATGGCTTATGTGGTTGATGATTAACGATACTAAGTGTGATATGAGTCTTTTTGTATTCATATTACAAAATGGGATGCAAAGCTTGAGAATTGAAAACCCATGTGGTTGAGAATTGACGGTACTAAGTGTGGTATGAATCTTTATGTATTCATATTGCAAAATAAGATGGAAAGCTTTAGAGTTGATGGCTTATGTGCTCGAGAATTGACGGTACAAAATGTGGTATGAATCCTTATGTATTCATATTTCAAAATGGGATGGAAAGTTTGAGAATTGATGGCCCGTGTGGTTGAGAATTGACGGTACTAAATGTGATATGAATCTTTTTGTATTCATATTGCAAAATGGGATGCAAAGCTTGAGAATTGAAAATTCGTGTCATTGAGAATTGACGGTACTAAGTGTGGTATGAATCTTTATGTATTCATATTGCAAAATGGGATGGAAAGCTTGAGAATTGATGGCTTATGTGCTTGAGCATTGACGGTACTAAGTGTGGTATGAATCTTTTTGTATTCATATTGTAAAATCGGATGAAAAGCTTGAGAATTGATGGCCCTCAATGCAGTTATATTATGAATTTTTATTTAAATTCATACTATAAAATTCGATGGTATGCTTTGAGAATTGAAGGTTTTGATACAATTACTTTATAGATTTTTTATTCAAATTCATACTATAAAATTTTGATGTTATACCTTGAGAATTGACGATTTTGACGCAATTATTGTATGAATTTTTAATCAAATTCATACTATAAAATTGGAATGATATGCTTTAAGAATTGATGGTTTTAATGCAATCATGATATGACATTTGATTCAAATTCATACTATTAAATTGGAGAAATGATGATTTTGACAAAATTATTGTATGAATTTTTATTCAATTTCATACTATTAAAATGAGTATGGTCGCAAAGGGGCAGTTTTGATGCAATTATTGTATGGATTTTTTATTCAAATTCATACTATAAAAAATTGTAACAAGTGGTGCACTTGAATTAAACATCTCTCTACGCAGGTATTTAGTAAAATTCTCCATCTTATATTACAGAGTTTGCTAAAGGTGACAGAAGTTCAAGCTAATCAACACTGCACGAAAGTAAGATACCATTAAGAATTTGTATGTTGTATCTTTGTGCCTTGTGTCTGATACTTATTAACCAAGCTTGGAATGTTGCTTGTAGGAGCTTCCATGCAAAACTATTGGCAAATGAACAAATTGAAGTAAACAGTAACAGGGTGCATAAATTTTACCTCACAATCCAAATTCTGAATCTGTTCATATGTTTAAGTCTTTACTATCTATAGTGTTGAACTTGAATTAAACATCTGTCTAGGAAGTTATTTAGTGAATTTCTTCATCTGATATTACAAAGTTTGCTATAGATGATAGAAGTTCAAGATAATGAGCAAGGAGGTGCACTAGGGAAGAAAGTAAGGTACCATTGCGAGTTTGTATGGTGTATCTTTGTGTCTTGTGTATGATATTTATTAACCAAACTTGGGTTGTTACTTGCAGGAACTTTGATGCAAAACGATTGGCAAATGAACAAATTGAAGTAAACAAGTGCAGGGTTTACCTCACATGCCAAATCCTGAACTCGTAGATATGGTTAGTCTTTACTATCTTTAGCAATAAACATGAATTAAACATCTATCCAGGCATGTATTTAGTGAATTTCTCCATGTTATATGACAGAGTTTGTTATAGGTGATAGAAGTTTGTGCTAATCAGAAAGGAGCTGCACAGGGGAAGAAACTAAGGTACAATTAAGAATTCTAATAAGTTTGTGACCGTAAGCTGAAGACAGTGTACCAAAAATAAGGAAAGATGAATATATATTAAAAAAATAAAAACTTCATTGACAAGTAGGTTTATGTATAGAACGAGTATATGATTTGAGACACGTAAGTTCTATTCTCCTGATCACACGAATAAAAAAGAGGGAATGAAAGAGAGTTGTAGAAACCAAGATGAAATATCAACTTCTTGATTAGACCTCATTGAACCCCACAGTCCTATTAAGTAAATTTAATCACTGCCCTTTCTATTTTCAATTCTTTTGAATTACTTCATAATCAATTTGACTCAAGTGTGCTTGCTCTTTCTGTCCCTATGCACTGTTTGACATGAATCTTTGGAAACATTTTTTCTATTTCAAGATAGCAACATTGTGTTTCAAAAATGCTCAATTTCGACGAATCTTGATTGTCCAAAATCCTGTAAGGCATGTGATCGATGAGACTTGGTCCCCCAATCTGGATGGATCTTTACAAAAAAAAAAGTTAAGAATTTCTTTATTTGTTTGGTTGCGAGATTTGATTTGTTATTTGGTAATTTAATGACTGTTAGATTGCCAACACAGGATACTTCTAGAGAAGACCTCGGGCAGCATTTATCAATTGTCCAGATTATACTTGTCTGGGATATATTTTCTTAGTTGTGCCACCACACGGTATGTCTAAACCTCTCTTTTACATTACCTTTCATTCTTTCAAAATTCATTTTGTTATATCCAAGTTAATTCTTAATTCATTTTCATACTGTAAAATTGGAACGGTAAGTTCTTGACGAATGCAAGTGTTCTATCACAAGCATATTTAAGTCTTCCATGACAATATTTGTTTGCAAAAACTAACAAAAGATTTGGAAGGACTCAATTAAACTTTCGTTCAAACTGAAACCATTTATTATCTTTAAACTTGAAAGACAGATATTGTTTTCAGACAAATCTATGGTCTCAGAGGGTAATTCACTGAAATATCCCTTTAGCATTGCAGGCATCGGTGCTCTGGTGGTAGTCAGGGAATTATTTGCCACTTTCAAATTTGATTTTTGTAGGGAAGGACTCATGACGACAGGCACATGACTACGGGAAGCAAATGAATTCAGGGATACTCCAACAGATGAATTTGTCTAGAGAACATATTGTCCTCCATATTCAAGTCCTAAACAAGGAGGTCTTGCGAATAAAAACAAGGTCCCAAAAAGTTGATTGTTCTTCAAGTAATGTGTTTGGAGATGATTGATTCTCCAATGAGGGTGGCAATTGGCCATTCAAATTATTTCCCGACATATCCATATTCATCAAACCAGTGAACTGTGGGAACGTATTTCGAATTTGTCAGCTCATAAGGTTATCTTTTAATGACAATTGGGACAATGAGAGGGCATATGGATTGCTTCCATTTAACTTATCAGTTGACAATGACAAGTTCATCAAAGTAAGGGACAGAGTGGACGAAATGGTCGCTCTAATCTGGTGGTTGCTACGATCCAGTTCTATGATGGATTGGAAATCCAAATTACTTCGTAATTGGCCACTTAAATTCATGCCTCCAAGCCAAAAGGTAGTTATGTTGAATTAAACATCTCTCCACACAGGTATTTAGTGAATTTTCCATGTTATATTGTAGTATTTGCTATAGATAATAGAAGTTCAAGCTAATTAGCAAGGAGGTGCCCAAGGGAAGAATGTAAAGTACCTTTAAGAGTTTGTGTGGTGTATCTTTATGGCTAGCACCTATTAAAATTTATTTACAAATTGGGTGCTATAGTGTGTGTGCTGCACACATTTTGTAGATTCAAGTGGATCAAATTACAAAGCAGCTGGAATAAAAAAAACTGGAATTTGGAGACACTCAGAACGTGCCATTGGTGGCTGAAAATCAAGATCAACGCAAATCTGGCCCTCAAATTAACTGCAAGAGTTTTTAATTTTTATATCTTGTTATTTTCTACCATGCCTAGCAGTGCACGAGGGAATAAATCTCTACCCTGCCACTACCCATGCAAATCTCAAATACAAAGGAAGCATCAATATAATATGTGTTTTTGATATTAAGCTTGTAGGTTCAAACTTTGAGCGCAATGGAAGTCTGATTCTGAATGGCATGTTCTCTGTGCAGGTAATTTCTGTCATGTCTATGTGGACTAGATTGCAACCAGCTTATTCTGCAAATATTTGGAATGAAACATTGAATAAGCGGTTATGGACTGAGGTAAGTCTTGCCCCTGATTTATACCTTTCTGTTCATTTGCTCTAAATATATGTAGTCTTAATTTATATTTTGTCTTTCCTAAATAAAAGAAAGGGACTCTTTAAGACAGGAAAAATTACAAAGAAAAGGGAGGACAAGTAATCCTCCAAAAAAAGAGAACTGTCCATAAAAGTCGTACATTTTTGTGTCAATCAAATGAACCAAAGTGTAGTCTTTCTTCACTTTCTTTTACTTCAATGGGAACAACTCTGTCAAAATCATGAGTGGACTTATTCTAAGATTTTATGTTTACCAATAACTTCGATGCATTAATGATTTTATATTTGCTTATATGCTTTTTCTTTTTCATTTGAAATGGACAATGGATGGTCTTAATTGATGCTGCCAAGGGATGTGCTACCATGCCACCTGATTTGTCTAAGTATGCTGTAGATTTTTTTGCTATCTTATTTTACAAGGTATAATCTTCAATATATCATTGTCTGCATAATACAACGTCTTTTAAGTTCAGTAAAATGAGACAGATCTTGGTACTAGATTTCTAAAAGTCATTAAAATAAATCTTTTGAAAACTATGTGATTGTTTTAGAAAATTATAATTCAACTTTTTAAAAATTAAATTATAATATTTTTAAAATTATGTTATAATATTTTTGAAAATTATATTTCCAAGTTTTTCAAATTATATTTAAATATTTTATACAATTATATTTTATTATTTTCAAAAATAAATTTCAATATTTTGAAATTTTATTGTAATATTTTTTAAGTTTTTATCTCTGTATCATGAAAATTATATTTATGTCTGTTAAATTAATTTTCATTATTATTGAAACATCTATGTAACCATTGCGAAAATTATAATACAGCATTTTTGCTAAAGAAATCCAATCTTTTAGAAAATTAAATTTCAATATTTCGAAAATATACTTTTATTACTTTAAAATTAATTTTCAATATTTTTATAACATATTTCAGCTTTTTAAAATCATAATAATTTCAATATTATAAGTCAAAATTTTAAAACCTATATTACAATTATTTGGAAAATTAAATTTTAATACTTTCAAAAGTTATATTATTTATTTTTAAAAATTTTTAAATTAACTTTTAAAATAATTTACAACAATTTTTTTGGAAATTATAAATTTAAGTTCTGAAATTTATATTTTAATGTTTTTAAAATTAAATTTCAATCTTTCAGAAAATTATATATCAATATAGTTCGAAATTATATTTTAATATTTTTTAAAATTAAATTTGAATGTTTTTGAAAAAAAGTATATTAATGTGTATGTAAATCATATTTTTGTACTTTCATTGTAAAGAAAGGCCCAAGCCCACAAAGTTCACTATTTAATACCATGAAACTTACCAATCTACGCTGAGTTCATAGTAGTGAGAATTCTTCCCAACCTTGAATGGACCAAATTGTCACACCTACTAGGGCTTTGGCAGGGATCGATTCTTTCAAGGTAATTCGACGGTACAATTCTTCTTTTTTCTTCTTTCGTTCTTTACTTTATTTTCTTTTTTTCGTTCTTTTGCTTGTTTTTTTTTATTTTGTGTTGTCACAGATCGACTCAGTCAAGGTAATTCGATGGTACAATTCTTTTTTTTTCTTCTTTCGTTCTTTTCTTTATTTTCTTTTTTTCGTTCTTTTACTTGTTTTTTTTTTATTTTGTGTTGTCACATATCAACTCAGTCAAGGTAATTTATCAATAACAGATTATTTCACTCAATTAATTTTTTTTTTTGCGACACTTGCACAAAAATAACAATATTTGGTGATTTGATTTTGGTTTAGTTGACAGGCTTAGGGCCTTTCTTGAAAGTAGAAAGATTTGGTTATTGGGTTAGCCGTTTACAGTATAACTTTCCAGTCCAAGGGACTATTCTTTCTTTTCTCCTTTCATTTCTTTTTTCTTTTTGATTTTCACTTGGTTGGCATGGTCAAGGTCTTTCTTAGAGGCGAAAATAGTAAAACTCATTTGAGAGAACTTGGTGGTCTTAAGAATGGTTCGGGTGGGGGGTTCCTTAAGAATAAATAAGACCAATAGAGGATCAGATCCGAGGCAGAATTCTTTCTTTTTTTCTTTCGTTCTTTTCTTTGTTTTCTTTTTTCGTTCTTCTCTATCTTTCTTTTTTTGATTTTGCATTGGTTGGCAGGATCAAGGCCTTTCTTGAAAGTAGAAAGATTCCGTTATTGGATTTGCGCTTTGTTAGGGAATGATTCTGTCAAGGTAATTTGTTGGTAACTGATTATTTCACTAAATTAATTTTTTCTTTGCGACACTTACACAAAATTATCAAGATTTGGTGATGGGATTTCTGAAATGTATTAATGAACGTGAGATTGGGTTTATTTTTACGAAACATTTTCCATGATCATATCTATTTTAGGTATTCGAGGAATCCTTCTTTATAGACGAAATATTTTTATTTTTTTAATGCCAATTGAATTAATGTTCTAAGTTGTGAATTCAAAAATTTTGATATATTTTCGTTTTTTTTGGATCATATGATGAGTCGATCATTTGCTTCATTAGTTTCAGTATGGAAACTACAGATTCCGCTATTTGGTTAACCATTTTCTTTTAAAACTTTCCGAGTCTCAGGTACAATTCTTTCTTTTCTTCTTTCGTTCTTCTCTTTGTTTTTTGCTTTCATTCTTTTCGTTCCATCTTTTTTTATTTTGCGTTGGTTGGCAGGTTCAGGGCTTTTCTTGAAGTAGAAAGATTCTGTTATTCAATTTGTGATTTGTTAGGTCTCGATTCTTTCAAGGTGATTTGTTGATAACAAATTAGTTTACTCAATTTTTTTTTTCGACACTTGCAAAAAATTATCATCATTTGGTGATTGGATTTTTGAAAGGCATTAATGAACGTGGGAGTGAGTTGTTTTCTTTCTATTACAATACATTTCTATGATCATAATTACTCTTGGTATTCAGGGAATCCTTTTTTATAGACTAAATATTTCTATTTTTTTTAATGCCAGTTGAATTAATGTTGTAAGTTGTGAATTCAAACCTTTTGATATTTTTCGTTTCATCGGATGATGGTCAAGCATTTGCTTCATTAGTTTCAATGGTGGTAGTTGCAGATTCTCCTATTGGGTTAGCCATTTTCTTACAATTTTCTTTGTCCGAGGTATGATTCTTTCTTTTCTACATTCGTTCTTTTCTTTCTTTTCTTCTTTTTTTCTTTTCATTCTTTATTATTTTTTATTTTGCTTTGGTTGACAGGTTCAGGGCCTTTCCTAAAAGTGGAAAGATTTGGTTATTGGGTTAGCCGTTTTCGGTATAACTTTCCACTCCAAGGGACTATTCTTTCTTTTCTCCTTCCGTTTCTTTTTCCCTTTTGATTTTTACTTGGTTGGTAGGTTTAAGGATATTTTTATTGCAGGTTTCTCTTGGAGGAAATGCAAAATTAGCATTGGTTTGCGCCTATTTCCCCAGCACAAAGGTAGATATCAACCACTAGTGATATGAAAATTTTCTGGCTCTTAATGTATGCTGGATTTTTTCTCATGACTTAACAATGGTGGTAGATGCGTATTACACTATTGGGTTAACCATTTATTTTTAACTTTCCGAGTCTCAAGTATAATTCTTTCTTTTCTTCTTTCGTTATTTTCTTTGTTTTTTGCTTTCATTCTTTTCTTTCCATCTTTTTTTATTTTGCGTTGGTTGGCAGGTTGCGGATTGTAACGAACATAAATATTATTTGTAAAGTAATATATATGTATGTAATAATTTGATTGAATTATAGTTTTTAAGCTGGTGCAGATTGTGACACTGGACAAAGCTAAGGACGTGAATAACAGGTAGCGTGTAATCTGTTCCTGACTTCTAATGTACAGTAGTTGGCAGGTACTATTCTGAAGCTAACTTGCACTCAACCTATAATGAATTGTGTGCTTAACGCATGTCATGATCTAACTACTTGACTGAACTTGTAACTCAAAACATGAGCAAAGTCAATCACTGCTAGATGTAAAATTGTAAAATGGGATGCAAAGCTTGAGAATTGATAACCTGTGTGGATAAGAATTGACGATACTAAATGTGGTATGAATCTTTTACGTATTCATATTGCAAAATGGGATGGAAAGCTTGAGAATGGATGGCTTATGTGGTTGAGGATTAACGATACTAAGTGTGATATGAGTCTTTTTGTATTCGTATTACAAAATGGGATGCAAAGCTTGAGAATTGAAAACCCATGTGGTTGAGAATTGACGGTACTAAGTGTGGTATGAATCTTTATGTATTCATATTGCAAAAAAAGATGGAAAGCTTTAGAGTTGATGGCTTATGTGCTCGAGAATTGACAGTACAAAATGTGGTATGAATCCTTATGTATTCATATTTCAAAATGGGATGGAAAGTTTGAGAATTGATGGCCTGTGTGGTTGAGAATTGACGGTACTAAATGTGATATGAATCTTTTTGTATTCATATTGCAAAATGGGATGCAAAGCTTGAGAATTGAAAATTCATGTCATTGAGAATTGACGGTACTAAGTGTGGTATGAATCTTTATGTATTCATATTGCAAAATGGGATGGAAAGCTTGAGAATTGATGGCTTATGTGCTTGATCATTGACGGTACTAAGTGTGGTATGAATCTTTTTGTATTTATATTGTAAAATGGGATGAAAAGCTTGAGAATTGATGGCCCTCAATGCAGTTATATTATGAATTTTTATTTAAATTCATACAATAAAATTCGATGGTATGCTTTGAGAATTGAAGGTTTTGATACAATTACTTTATGGATTTTTTATTCAAATTCATACTACAAAATTTTGATGTTATACCTTGAGAATTGACGATTTTGACCCAATTATTGTATGAATTTTTAATCAAATTCATACTATAAAATTGGAATGATATGCTTTAAGAATTGATGGTTTTAATACAATCATGGTATGACATTTGATTCAAATTCATACTATTAAATTTGAGAAATGATGATTTTGACAAAATTATTGTATGAATTTTTATTCAATTTCATACTATTAAAATGGGTATGGTCGCAAAGGGGCAATTTTGATGCAATTATTGTATGGATTTTTTATTCAAATTCATACTATAAAAAATTGTAACAAGTGGTGCACTTGAATTAAACATCTCTCTACGCAGGTATTTAGTAAAATTCTCCATCTTATATTACAGAGTTTGCTAAAAGTGGCAGAAGTTCAAGCTAATCAACAAGGAGCTGCACGAAAATAAGGTACCATTAAGAATTTGTATGCTGTATCTTTGTGCCTTGTGTCTGATACTTATTAACCAAGCTTGGAATGTTGCTTGTAGGAGCTTCCATGCAAAACTATTGGCAAATGAACAAATTGAAGTAAACAGTAACAGGGTGCATAAATTTTACCTCACAATCCAAATTCTGAATCTGTTCATATGTTTAAGTCTTTACTATCTATAGTATTGAACTTGAATTAAACATCTGTCTAGGAAGTTATTTAGTGAATTTCTTCATCTGATATTACAAAGTTTGCTATAGATGATAGAAGTTCAACATAATGAGCAAGGAGGTGCACTAGGGAAGAAAGTAGGGTACCATTGCGAGTTTGTATGGTGTATCTTTGTGTCTTGTATCTGATATTTATTAACCAAACTTGGGTTGTTACTTGCAGGAACTTTGATGCAAAACGATTGACAAATGAACAAAATGAAGTAAACAACTGCAGGGTTTACCTCACATGCCAAATCCTGAACTCGTAGATATGGTTAGTCTTTACTATCTTTAGCAATAAACATGAATTAAACATCTATCCAGGCATGTATTTAGTGAATTTCTCCATGTTATATGACAGAGTTTGTTATAGGTGATAGAAGTTTGTGCAAATCAGAAAGGAGCTGCACATGGGAAGAAACTAAGGTACAATTAAGAATTCTAATAAGTTTGTGACCGTAAGCTGAAGACAGTGTACCAAAAATAAGGAAAGATGAATATATATTAAAAAATAAAAGCTTCTATGACAAGCAGGTTTATGTATAAAACGAGTATATGATTTGAGACACGTAAGTTCTATTCTCCTGATCACACGAATAAAAAAGAGGGAATGAAAGAGAGTTGTAGAAACCAAGATGAAATATCAACTTCTTGATTAGACCACATTGAACCCCACAGTCCTATTAAGTAAATTTAATCACTGCTCTTTCTATTTTCAATTCTTTTGAATTACTTCATAATCAATTTGACTCAAGTGTGCTTGCTCTGTCTGTCCCTATGCACTGTTTGGCATGAATCTTTCGAAACATTTTTTCTATTTCGAGATAGCAACATTGTGTTTCAAAAATGCTCAATTTCGACGAATCTTGATTGTCCAAAGTCTTGTAAGGCATGTGATCGATGAGACTTGGTCCCGGAATCTGGATGGATCTTTACAAAAAAAAAGTTAAGAATTTCTTTATTAGTTTGGTTGCGAGATTTGATTTGTTATTTGGTAATTTAATGACTGTTAGATTGCCAACACAGGATACTTCTAGAGAAGACCTCGGGCAGCATTTATCAATTGTCCAGATAATACTTGTATCTTGGTTGCCATCCACAAGATTCAACACAAGAGCTAACTTGAGGGGTCCCTTGTCTGGGATATATTTTCTTAGTTGTGTCACCACACGGTATGTCTAAACCTCTCTTTTACATTACCTTTCATTCTTTCGAAATTCATTTCGTTATATCCAAGTTAATTCTTAATTCATTTTCATACCTTAAAATTGGAACGGTATGTTCTTGACGAATGCAAGTGTTCTATCACAAGCATATTTAAGTCTTCCATAACAATATTTGTTTGCAAAAACTAACAAAAGATTTGGAAGGACCTCAATTAAACTTTCGTTCAAACTGAAACCATTTATTATCTGTAAACTTGAAAGACAGATATTATTTTCAGACAAATCTATGGTCTCAGAGGGTAATTCACTGAAATATCCCTTTAGCATTGCAGGCATCGGTGCTCTCGCGGTAGTGAGGGAATTATTTGCCACTTTCAAATGTGATTTTTGTAGGGAAGGACTCATGACGACAGGCACATGACTGCGGGAAGCAAATGAATTCAGGGATACTCCACAACTTTAGATGAATTTGTCTAGAGAACATATTGTCTTCCATATTCAAGTCCTAAACAAGGAGGTCTTGCAAATAAAAACAAGGTCCCAAAAAGTTGATTGTTCTGCAAGTAATGTGTTTAGAGATGATTGATTCCCCAATGAGGGTGGCAATTGGCCATTCAAATTATTTCCCGACATATCCATATTCATCAAACCAGTGAACTGTGGGAACGTATTTCGAATTTGTCAGCTCATAAGGTTATCTTTTAATGACAATTGGGACAATGAGGACAGGGCATATGGATTGCTTCCATTTAACTTATCAGTTGACAATGACAAGTTCATCAAAGTAAGGGACAGAGTGGACGAAATGGTCGCTCTAATCTGGTGGTTGCTACGATCCAGTTCTATGATGGATTGGAAATCCAAATTACTTCATAATTGGCCACTTAAATTCATGCCTCCAAGCCAAAAGGTAGTTATGTTGAATTAAACATCTCTCCACACAGGTATTTAGTGAATTTTCCATGTTATATTGTAGTATTTGCTATAGATAATAGAAGTTCAAGCTAATTAGCAAGGAGGTGCCCAAGGGAAGAATGTAAAGTACCTTTAAGAGTTTGTGTGGTGTATCTTTATGGCTAGCACCTATTAAAATTTATTTACAAATTGGGTGCTATAGTGTGTGTACTGCACACATTTTGTAGATTCAAGTGGATCAAATTACAAAGCAGCTGGAATAAAAAAAACTGGAATTTGGAGACACTCAGAACTTGCCATTGGTGGCTGAAAATCAAGATCAACGCAAATCTGGCCCTCAAATTAACTGCAAGATTAACAAAAATTGATACTGTTCTTTTTAATTTTTATAACTTGTTATTTTCTACCATGCCTAGCAGTGCACGAGGGAATAAATCTCTACCCTGCTTCTACCCCTGCAAATCTCAAATACAAAGGAAGCATCAATATAAAATGTGTTTTTGATATTAAGCTTGTAGGTTCAGACTTTGAGTGCAATGGAAGTCTGATTCTGAATGGCATGTTCTCTGTGCAGGTAATTTCTGTCATGTGTATGTGGACTAGATTGCAGCCAGCTTATTCTGCAAATATTTGGAATGAAACATTGAATAAGCGGTTATGGACTGAGGTAAGTTTTGCCCCTTGTTTATACCTTTCTGTCCATTTGCTCTAAATATATGTAGTCTTAATTTATATTTTGTTTTTCCTAAATAAAAGAAAGGAACTCTTTAAGACAGGAAAAATTACAAAGAAAAGCGAGGACAAGTAATCCTCCAAAAAAGAGAAACTGTCCTCAAAAGTCGGACATTTTTGTGTCAATCAAATGAACCAATGTGTAGTCTTTCTTTAATTTCTTTTACTTCATGGGAACAACTCTGTCAAAATCATGAGTGGACTTATTCTGAGATTTTATGTTTACCAATAAATTCAAAATATATTTTTTTTTTCATTAGAAATGGACAATGGATGGTCTTAATTGATGCTGCCAAGGGATGTGCCACCTTGCCACGTCATTTGTCTAAGTATCCTGCAAATTTTTTTGCTATCTTATTTTACAAGGTATAATCTTCAGTATATCACTGTCTACACAATACAGCGTCTTTCAAATTGAGTCAAATGGGAAAGATCTTGGTACTAGATTTCTAGAAGTCATTAAAATAATTTTTTTGAAAATCATATGATTATTTTAGAAAATTATAATTCAACTTTTTAAAAATTAAATTATAATATTTTTAAAATTATGTTATAATATTTTTGAAACTTATATGTCCAAGTTTTTCAAATTATATTTAAATATTTTATACAATTATATTATTATCTCCGTATTTTGAAAATTATATTTCTATGTTTGTAAAATTAATTTTCATTATTATTGAAACATCTATGTAACCATTGTGAAAATTATAGTACAGCATTTTTGAAAAAGAAATCCAATCTTTTAGAAAATTAAATTTCAATATTTCGAAAATATATTTTTATCATTTTAAAATTAATTTTCAATATTTTTAAAACATATTTCAGCTTTTTAAAATCACAATAATTTTAATATTATAAGTCAGAATTTTAAAACATATTCAATGTTGCATTAAATGTCATAATGTTCATTTCAAAGTCAAGTGAAGACTAAGAAGACAAAAGTTTAAAGTTATCTTACAATGAATATATTTTGTAAAACCTTTATATACAAAGGCTTTGAAGAATTGAAAAAGTTGTTGATATTACTACTCAATTGTATTTTAAAGTATTCATTGTATTTTCTCTAAGTTATGATATTCTCTCAAAATTTAAATACTTGATCTTCATTGTTTATATACTATGTGATGTTGTAAGTGATTAATGAGTTTTACTACAAATTTTTTCTATTGTGAAAGTAGTTGAAGTATAAAGAGATCTATTAAAAATAACACTTGGATTGTTTACTCGGAGAAACAAATATAAATAATATTTAGTTGGATCAAAAGAGATTTATGAGTTGTAAAAATAATATTTTATAATAAAGAATTTGTTATAGGGAAAATCTTAATAGTTTAATAAGGACTAGAGATAATCTTAGAATAAAATAAACTAGTATAAAAAACTCTTTGTGAATATCCTTTTACCTTATCGTTTACTTGCTTTCATTATTAAAGTTAAAACTAAAAAAAAATTGCTAAGTATTATTCTTAAATAACACTACATTTTATATTATTATAGCATCATCCTTCCCAATGAAAAAAATACTATTTTCAAAAATATTTACAAAAATTGTTTAAAGTAATGTGTGGCAGTTAAAATTCTAATAATACAATTTAATTTAATTCTATTTTACATAATTATCTCCATATAATGAAGCTAATCCCTAACTAATTGTAAACTAAATTAGATGAGTCATATGATTGCTCTTTAACTGGAATAAATAAATAAAATTAGTATACCAATTAAAATCAATTAAATCTCTAATTATTAAAGCCCCTATTGTCTTCTGTCTTATAAAAAAAAACTCCAGGTAACAATGTTTTCACATTTCTTTCATAATTTTTTAGTTTATTCCATGTTTCTAATATTGTGCTCTAAAACTTATCAGAGAACATTTAGGTAAATTTTTAGGAAAACTCAAAAAAATTCAGAAAATTTTTATAAATATATATAAAATAATATTGTAAATATATGTCTATGCTTAAGAAAATTAATTTGACTATTTTTAATTATATAACAATTATTTCATAATTTTATCTCTTTAATTTAATTTATTTCCTATAATTATATTCATTTTTATCCAAAAAAATTAAAAAATTAATTTTTTGTTACCTTGTTAATATTATTCTACGTTTAAATATAATTTTTCCTAAAATTTTTATTCTTTTTACTATTTATTCCACCCTATGAATTAAATACTCTAATTTTATTATTTCTTATTTATAACTAGAATTACTAAAAAAAATTAAATTTAGATGTATTTTTGTTTCTTTAAGGTTCCAAATATTTATCTAGACTTCTTATGATAATTAAGCAATATTATGGTATAAATGGAGATTGTTACCATCAAAGTTGTCTCCATCCTTACCTTCAAATGAAAGATTGAAATTAAAATTTTCATTTAGAAATTCATTTAAGTGGTCATAAATTTTTAATGAGTATTTTAATCTCAAAATTTTATTTGAATTGAAGGGTTGAGAATAATTTTCCTATAGAATTGGCAAACGGGCAAAACGAAGTTGACTATACTTGTCCCTATTCCTATAAAAAGCGAGGCGGGACAAGGACAAGTTTATTGAAGGTAGAAACAAAAATATGAAGCACATCTTCAATTTCATCAAGTTTTATCAAATTCAAAGATACTTAAAAGAAAACTCATTTTATAATTTTTTTCTAATTTATTTTACTTAGAATTTTTAAATAAACAATATATTAAATTAATAATTATATTTTAATTCAAACAATATATAAAAATTAATAAATAATAAAAACTTAAAAATTATTTAAGAATTAAATTTTATTTTTAATTAAATATATAATTGTATCTTTATTATTTAATTATTACAGTTACTTTAATTATTAAATATTACAATAACTCATTTGTATTTTAATAGTTATAAAAAGATAAAAAATAGATATAATTATATAACTAATAATTATATAATATATAAAATTATATAATTAAAAATTATATATATGTGTGGGGGGGTAGAGCAGGTTTGAACCACGTAATTTCATCTGATGAAACTTTTTCTAGAATAAAAAGAACTTAAATCTAGTCTTGTTCTCAATCAAACCAAATATTTTGTGTAAAAGTTAAGGGGGAGTTGAAAAAATACTCACAAGTACATATTACATATTCAATTGTCATGTCTATTTTCTTATATAATAATAAGAACAATAATCTTAATTCTTAAATTTAAATATAAAACGAAAATTTAAATACTCAATTAATTATGATTCATAATATTCTTACTATCACTCACAGGATAAATATCTACACGTTCATGTTCAATTATCTTATTTTTTTATGTAAAAATAAGAATAATCATTTCAATTCTTAAATTTAAATAAAAAACTAAAACTTAAATAGTCGCTTAAAAATTGAATTAATTATCATTTGCATCATCATCAGGTTATTGGTTAGATTCTCCCTTCTATTGTTCCAAGAGTTCTTATTAGCTTCCCTTAATTTCCAATTGTAGAATTATTCACTCGATTCCCGTCCCAACCCAACACATCAATAATTGAAATTAAGACAATTCACGTCCCAACGCTAATTAATTGTGATTCTATTGAACAGTAAGGATAACAATTGAAATCACAATCATATACCATAGCATTTGAATAATTAAAAAAAAAAAAAAAAAGACTGGGCACAGGAACTTATTAATTGCAGGCAATTGCTATTTACACCTTTGTTTTACCCAATGGGAGGTTTAGATTAATAACAATGTTGCAAAGCTCTAATATGTCGCATAGCAGAAGAGGGTATGTTGAGATTGGTTTCCGGAAAGGAAAGGAGGGTATACCTGGAAGAAAATTATGAAAATATTCAAAAGTATTGTATTAGTAAAAAAAAAAATAAGTTTTAAATAGCAAGGACCTTAATTGCAATATACTGATTCTATTGAACTCACGAACATATACCGTAGCCCATGAATGGCAAATCGAAAATAAAAATTATTCAAAATTAGATTCAGAAAATTATTAAATAAAAAATCACAATAATATTTAATAAAACTTAAATATTTTTTATGTTCTACTTATTTTTAGTTCTTAAAAAAAATTGTCATCTATTGATTTTGACATTTTTTAACATTTTTTTTATAGTGCTTATTATTAATTCTAATTAATTTTGTGTTGATAAGTCTAACAAAAGAAATAATATTAATTAAGATAATAAAAAAATATTTTAAATTAAGATAATTGGATTATTTTTAGATATACAATTTAATTAATTAATTAATTAATTATTTTATATAAATAAGATAGTTATATATAATTATTTTTGTAAATTTATTTTTAATATATTGTGAATATTGCTTTTTTTTGTAGAGTAAGAAAATATAGTTTTGACGACCACGAAGTCAAGGGAATCATGGAGGAAATACATGAGAGAACCTTTGGCACACACACCAATGACCACGCCTTGGTTTGCAAGATCCTCAAAGTCGGCTACTATTGGATCAAGATGGAGTTGGATTGTTGTCAACACGTGAAAAGATGCATGAAATGTCAAATCAATGTTGATAATATCAATATGGTTTCATCCACCTTGCACAATCTAACATCCTCATGGCCCTTTTCCATGTGGGTTTAGACATAATTGGCCCAATAGAGCCCAAGGCATCCAATGAACATAGATTCATCCTGGTGGCCATTGACTACTTCACAAAATGGGTGGAGGCTACTTCCTATCCCAATGTGACAAAAGTGTAGTGGTAAAATTCATCAAGAAGGATATCATATGCTGATATGGTCTTCCAGCTCACATCATTACAGACAATGAAACAAATCTAAATAACAAGATAATAACTGAGCTTTGTGAACAATTCAAAATCAAGCATCATAATTCTTCACCTTATCGTCTCAAGATGAATGGAGTTGTAGAGGCTACCAACAAAAATATAAAGAAGATAGTGTAGAAGGTGGTAGTGACTTACAAAGATTTACATGACATGTTGCCCTACGTGTTGCACGGGTACCGTACCACAATACAAACTTTCATAGGGGCAACCCTCTACTCATTGGTGTATGGTACAGAAGCAGTCCTCCCAATAGAAGTTGAGATACCCTCCCTAAGAGTCCTGGTCGAGGCCAAACTGGAGGATGTCGAATGGATCCAGAGTTGGTAGACTAGCTCAACATGATAGATGAAAAGCGGTTGACGACTATATGTCATGGGCAACTATATCAAAAGAGGATCAACAATGCTTTTGACAAGAAAGTAAAACCCTGCCCATTCAAAGAAGGGGACTTAGTACTCAAAAAGATGCCGCCCAACTCCAGAGATCAAAGAGGAAAATGGACCCAAATTACAAGGGTCCTTACATGGTAAAGCGTGCCTTCTTTGGAGGGGCTCTAATATTGGTTGACTTTGATGGGCAAGAGCTTAAGCACCCAGTCAATGCGGATTCGGTCAAAATGTTCTACCCTTGAGAGACCAACCAAGGAAGAATCGAAAGGCTGATCCCAAAATCTCCTGGATGGAGGAGTTAGAAGAATCTGACACAGGAGAAAGTATTATCAGTCTCCAGCAAAAGGCATTAGGCCAAAAAGCTGGTCCTAACCATGTATCCAATGAGGTCCCCAAGAGGGACACATTTGTAATCTATATCAATAAAACACTCTTTTTCTTACACAGCATGGTCCATTTTATCAAGTCTTGAAAGAAGAAGAAGAAAAAAAAAAGAAAAACATTTTCTATCCCAGGACTAGAAAGGGAAAACACTTTGGTCCCGTCCAAGATTTCAACACCCTTGACTCCCATTGGGTTTGGTTAAAATCCATGAAGTAACCACCAAGTAGCCGAGTCCATCCTAATCACCAAAACTGGGGAGGCCACAAGAAAAACCGAGGGGCTATGACGTAGGCATTGCTATGACCTAAGGGAAAGAAAATATCCCACATGCATACAAGGTAAGGATGAGAGACATCTCATGCATACATTGACTACATGCATTCAAAAACAAATTCAAACTAACTTCGCGTTGTGATCCTTTCCAATCTAACTTTGTGTCGTGACCCATCCAATTCGATACCGTGTCGAGAACCTACGTAATCCAACTTCGCATCGTGATTCTCTCCAATTTGACTCCATGTCGAGAACCTACGAAATCTGACTATGCGTTGTGATTCCCTCCAATTTGATTCCATGTCAATACACAATAGTATATCATTCTTACTTAGAATTATACTCTGAATCAACCTTAGATTCTTACGACAATCGTCGAACTTTTGTCCATTGTCATACTGAGGATTTACACAATCGCTACCTCATTAGTTGGCAAGGAGTATGTACTTGATTGATTTTAGGTTCTCTACCTAATCAGATTATTAAATCAGTTCCAATCGGTCCTGACTAACGTGATCTACCCCTAACAATGTGCAATCGCGACAAAGTTAAAAGCAGATTAAAGCACAGAAATTATAATCAAGAGACAAAATTGCAAACCAATTATAATGTTGAAAATAAAATTAAATACAAAGGTGGGAATTTAGTGTTCTCCAGAAAGTCCGCCTTCTACGACGATCGCCAATGGAAGGACGATGGTGGTGCACCAATGATGGCTAAGCGTTGAGGTTTTCGTCCATCGGAGTGTGTCGGCTATACCGAGCGATCACCTTCGATAGCTTCCAGCTTCCCAAATCCTGGTCTTGTACCTCCTCGATCGAGAGAGACACCTTACTAAAGCTTCATGTACCATCGTGCTAGTTTGAAATGTTTGCAGTTGCTGATGGCGCTAGGTCTAGAATACCACTGTTTTTTCACACCGAAGACGTGGCTTGGCGTGCTTTATTTATACACAAGCTAACTAAATTTAAATCTAATCCTACAGAGTTGTTGATTCTTTGATTCCAATATATTTCTTGCTTAATTACATGAATTACATAATTTCCTGTTCCTAACATATTACAAATTTGAATTATACATTTTTTAGGAGATTACAAATTCTTTGATTCTAGCATAATCATATCTGTATTGCAGATTTTTTAATTCTAAGATAATCAAATCTGCATTACAGAATCCTTAAATTCAACATAATCATATCTAAATTCTTGTCGAGGCGATTTTAGCCACTGAAGTTAACTTAGGTCGGGATGCTCTCGATTTCTACTGGGTCAAGATGTTCCTTTTAGGCCGATATGCTCTTGACTTTCAAACCTATAAAACAAGTCAAATCTTTTATTAATTAAAATCCTTAAAATTTTTAAACAAAATAAATCTATTAAGTATTATTTCCCCTGCCCTATTTGTAGTTGTATATATTTACAATTACAATATCACAACACAAGAATCCGTTGCTAGTTGCATTCACAAAGGTATGATATAATATTTTTTTCATTTTTAATATAATAAATATATTTTATTTCCTTAATATTTACCAAAAAAAAAAAAAAACAATAACTCTCTGGTAACAAATAAAATCCATCCCTTACAAGAGAAATATTAATTATATATTGATACACATTCTCTCTAACTTCTCCCCGTTAAAATGACAAATGACATGGACCTAACATTATTTAATTCTTCCCCCGTAATGAGAAATACTAATAATATATTTTTCAAAAATACTCTATTATTAACTTATTGAAAATTATAAAATATACAACACTCACTTCCTATTTAATGAATCTCACTTGTTATTTTTAAATTTTTAATAAATTTCAAACAATAATAAAAAATACATTTGAAAAAGGGAGGCTTTGACACTTATGAAAAAAAAGTATGTTGAAGAAAATATATACTAAAGAATGTATTTGCTAATATTTATCCCCTTTCAAAAGATGAAAAGTTTAGAAATAACCCGCATGAAATTACTAAGTATATTGCATGCATACACGAATAAACAGATCATTGGAAGCCAAACAAATTGGAGGAAAAATAAGAGTAGATTTTTTCTCATCAAAAGTCAGGCTTGTTTCTTTTTAATGGAGGCCTATTCACTGTTGGAAGGAGCTCTCTGAGCTCCTTAGCATGGCCATCCATGCCCTTAAATGAATAAGCTTTAATCATGGTTCTGTAAGTAATGATATCTGGTTTACAACTTTTCTGTTTCATCATTTCAAGCACTGCCTTCATCTCAGCCAAACACCCTAACCTCCCATAAGCATCTATCAAGCAATTGAAGAATACAGTGTCCAGTAATACATCTGAATTCTCAACAAAACGAAGGACACCACCAATTTTTTCAGGTTTACCTGCATGTGCATAAGCCCTCACAAGTGAGCACAGTGTAACACAACTAGGTTTTATTCTCTCCGACCGCATTAGTCTAAACAAGTACTCCATCTGTTTGAGATCCCCAGCCTTCCCAAAAGCATCAATCACAATATTGAAGGTCACAATTGTCCAAGAGTAATGGTACTTCTGCATATATTCCATCACAGCACTCATTTTCTTGTAATCCTGAGCCTTGCCATAGGAATCCAAGAGAATGTTGAAAGTCTGAACATTAGGTTGGATTCCAGCAGTCTGGAACTTGTCATAACACTTCTCCATTGTTTCAATTTGTCCAGTGCTGCCAAATGCCCTGAGTGTTGAATTCATGGTCCATACATCGGGTTGGCAACACCGGTCAGCGAGCATTTCCACAAGTATAGATTCCATTTCCGAAAACCTTTCAGGAACAAGATAATTATTATATTACACATGCAAATATGCTATTAAATCATGCAGCAGCTGATTGCTAAAAGAATAAAACACAAGCAAAGCAAATTAAATAAAAATAGAACAACTTCTATATCTCAATTTTACTTGGAAGAGAAGAAGGGGGTGACAATCAGGAATGGATAATGGTGCATCAGAGCCCAACAGCAGCAACAAAAATACACTATGTGAGAAAGAGCTCATTTATGGCAATCATAAAGGTTATGGCTGCCATTTATCTGACTATTTTTACCTTGCATTTTAAAAAAGATAGAACCTCTTCACTCCAAATTTTTTATTGTATTTATATTCTAGAGTATGAAAGAAAAGTAGGCTGTAAATGAATTTTTCTATTAGCAACCAGACTGAGCATGTATTACTTTCAGAAGGTAAAGAGAGAGAGACAAAGAGCTTACTTTCTTGCTTTCCCATAAGCATCAATAAGGGTATTGTAGGTAACTGTGTTGGGTTTGATTCCATGATTGGCCATGTCAGATAAAAGACTCTGAACTTTGTCAAAGGCAAAAACCTGTAAGCAAGATTTTATGAAGATTGAATAAGTCTGGACATCTGGCTCACAACCAGGTGTATCCTTCATTTCCTCAAGAAGAGAGAAAGCTTTGTCCAAGAGACCACTCCTGCTATAGGCAGATAACAATGCAGTGTATGATTCACAGTCCAAAACACAACCCTCATCAACCATAGCTTGAAAGAGTTCATGAGCTTTCTTAGGTTGTTTACATTTTCCAAGCATGACTATTAACTTGATGTATACACCAGAGTTAGGTCTGTACCAGATCTGTTCACGCAGTAGTTCAAAAACCTGAAACCATTAGAGTATACTTTTGTATTATTATGAAACCTTCCTATAAAAAAAAAAGACAGTTTCACCAGAGTGAATGTGTGAGAGAGTAGGTGTAAAAACATTTCAACCATAGTTTTAAAATTCATGTGCTTAAATATCAAAACATACAAATTAATTTTTCTCAGTACATGAAATCCTTGAACAACAGCAATTACATATATAAGACTTCCTCCAATTTAACTCTTCCTTAAAATTGCTTCCCTGTATCTTTACTTTCTTCCTTCAACATTTCATATTTCCTGAATAGTATCCAAATAAGTATTGGCACATCCTCACTTTTCTTCCCTAAATAGGTAGAGGAATAAAGTAAAATATATAAAAGGAGGGAGAGAGAGAGCGAGAGATTAAAATACTCTTAAGCAAGCTAACAAAATACATGACATGGAGGATGAAGGAATACAAATAGAAGGATATAAATTTGCTAGGAATATTCTAATGAACATTTACATGCTCTAGACAAATGAAAATATTCCTGATCATTTTTTTCTACAGCTTTACATATTTAGATTACACCATTAACAAATGAGCTTCTTCAATAAATAAGTTTAAAATTTGAAATCCCTCCAATGAACTACTTGCCCAAAAGTTAACCAACATTCAATTAAACCAAAGATTATTATGGTCAAAGCTTTCTGTCCCCGGGTATTTTTATCTATTGAGATCTTAAAGAAGCACCCCATGTGTTTATAGGTATTTTTTCCTGCCTTGGTATTTTTAAAGAAATTTGATGGGTACTCCATTGCTGCATTTGATGGATGGCCAATTCTGCTAGCAGACAAACAGGGGAGGCAGAGACAGAAATGGTGGGTACGAGAATGTTTCAGAGAAGTCTGCTAGAGAGAAGTCAAAATGTATTCACAAGCCACAGCAGAGCCTTGGAGAAAGGGGTGAGGTAAGCATGGGGAGTGGCAAAATATGATGGAGGGAGCTAGTTGAAAGGGGAACATTGAATCTGCGACAGATTCAGGGAGTTATAGTCCTTGGGGCATAGTAGCAGTCTATGCTTCTGAGTCTCTTTATTGTCCATCTTCCTCTGCTATTTTTTGTTCTTTTCATTTCTGTAATTAGAGCCTTACTCTACACTGTTTCCTATAAATTATAATACCAGCATAAATACCAAGATCCATCAAAATTGTACCCTCTAATGAATTGGTTTTACTTATTTTCCATCTTCACATCCATTTGAACTACTAGCCCAAAAGTTAAACCAAAATTTAATTAAACCAAAGACTATCATGGTCAAAGCTTCTTATCCTCTTTCCTTTCATTCTAAGTTGCCTTTTCCCATGTATTCAAGGAAATGTTGACTGATTAATTCAATCTCAAACTACAGAACAAACACCAAAGTCCAAACTCATATTACCAGTCACAACAGAATCTATATAGTTTGAATTGAAGTAGAATATTCATCAACTGTAAAAAAAAGAACCCGGAACTAACAATTCATACTACTAAGAGAATATTTTCAGAATATTTCTAACACCCCATTTGCATTCTCTAGCCTAAACAGCAATACAATCAAATATCACACCATAAAATCTCAACTTTGATCTCATAACTCATTCAGAGACCAATATATATCAGTTTCCTTTCCCTGTTTTCCATCTCCAAACCCTTCTACAGTAACTTCCATCTTAATAAAAATCTTACATAAACCCATCTATTTTGCCTTAAAATTTAACAATGCCCCATTAACCCTCAACTCTCATCTCATATCAACAAGACAATCACATAAAGGAAAATAAGTTTGTGAGCACTTAAACAGAGCCCCCATCATGGTAAAAATAAGAAAACTGAACTTTCAGTCGTTCATCTGACTCACAACGCAAGAGAACAGAGAGGCACCCACACAGAAAAGGCCAACAAAAGCCCACAGTGAATGAGAGAAACAAAGCAAGCCAAGACCTTGAGAGCAGATTCCCAGCGCATAGCAGTAATCCTTTCGTGGAGCGCTTCAAGGACAGTTATGGGAAGAAGCTTCTTGGAGTTGATAGGACCCTTCTTCTTCCTACTACTCTGGTCAATGATGGCCTTAGTGGCCTCTCGCCGCAGACACCGACACTGCTTTCTGAGACGCTATCTTCCGGTTCGTCATTTCCTTCCTCTCCTTCGCTTCCCTTGCCTTCATCTTCTCCAATTCCTTCGCTATTCTCCGCGTCCGCTCGTCCGTAACCGCCAATGCCAGGGAGGAGGGTGAGGGTGAGGGTCGCGGCGAGGCTTGGGCTCGTGTTGAAGCGGTTCGACGGGTGGGGGTGGGTGGAGGAAAAGGAGGAACGCCGGGTGTGGTGGTGGAGAGTGATGCCATTGGATTTTGGTTAGTCCATGCATCCCACTCTTAATATCTAAAAGTGTCACTTTCCATCTATCAAAGAATCTGTCAATTTTGTAAATAAAAGAGGGCAAATTAATATGTAAATCCAAGTACAAAGCAAACTACTAAGGCCTAGATACTTCCTCACTGACCAAACATTAGAAACATTAAGAATTAAACACAAACAGTAACTTAATGTGTGAGTGTGTAGAAATGAACTTCAATAAGTCAAAATAGGTTAACTACTCTTCAGTAAGATTTAATTCACTATATAAAAAATGTTCCCCCAAATTGAAAATGTTACTCAACTCTATGCAAGCCTTTTAAATTAGGATGTCCACCATTTGAATCTCCTAAATTCCAAATATTGCATGTCATGCTGTTTGTATTTAGACAGCTCAAGTGTTTTTTCCACTTAGGTTAAGGATTAATTTTGATTATAAAATAATCTAGATGGTTAAGATTGTATAGAGTTTTCTAAAAACAGTTAAACATCTCAATCCAGGATGCATATGTCCACCTTGCAAACAAGGGTTGCAATGTTCCATACTGATTAAATATAAAAACGGAACAGGGGTAGGAAACAAAGGTAGGTTTTGAAATTATATATATCAAGAATCGTGTTTATATTTCCAAGCAATATATAAATAACCTCTGACTGGAACTCAGTACTTTCCTTGTTTTATTTATTAAATATAATATATACCTAAACAAGAACAAAAATTGCAAGCAGAAAATGATGCAATGAACATTTCATGGATAAGTATCATGCACTGCATTACCATTTAAAATCATCCAAATTCAATTATGATATATTTGGTATCCGTTCAACATATTCATCAAATGGCAGGGGATCTATCAAAAAATATATAATCTGTTTGTCATTTGGTAATGAAAAACTCCCATGTGATAAAAGTTTTAGGTCCAGTATCTAATACCCCATGTAAATTACCAATCAAATGGATTTTTTCATTTCCATTACAATTGGGATTCAGACATTTCTTTAGCATTGCAAAGGATATCTGCTTCCACCAAGTGGCTAACTGATAGGTGATAATCATTCCATATAAGCCACAGGTAAATATTACATTCAAAGGAGATATAACCCAAGCAGAAAAAATTGATCTGAACCGTTTACCAAGCAAAAGCATCTTTTAATGAAATCCCCCAAAACCTTTTGAGATACATGCTAGTAAATTTCTGCAACATAATGAAATGAAAGATCATGGTTATCCTACTATAACTCACTAGATTATATCAACTGTTTAAAAGATAAGAATAACATATATACAACTCAACAGATTAGAGGAAAAGTCAAAATAATGTCCAAGTTGAAAGCAAAAGGAAATCGCCTCAAGCTTAAAATGTTTGCACAGGAAAGGGAATCTGTGTCCAGACAGAGTAGCAAACTAACACAAGACACCAACTAAAATAATAGTAACAAACTAAAAATTATGGTAGTTAATACGTAAAGTTATTAACACATATTTGGCAACCATTACGTGCGTGGAAAGGTTGCCGCCAATGATTCCCTTCAAATTTTCAAACTGCCATCACCAACCACATATTTACACTTCAAATTACTAGCTCCCCACTTAAATATCAATATTCCAATTTACTTCCCGGTAAGTGTTAAAAACAAAAAATCTCACATTTAGTAACACAACAATGCAGCATCCCATTAACAGACACAGCCAAAGCCATTCCGTTCCCACACAATGCAGCACCCCATTAACAGAAACAAACCAAGACCACCATATGATACGCGAAAACATCATAAATTTCTTGCATTTATTTTCAATTATCCTCTGTCTCTAATTTTTAAGTTTCTTAAAAGGTACTATTAGTTTATTGTATTTTTTACTTCATTTAAAAAAAATTATTGTCTTTTATATTTTTTATTCATGAGATGATTGTATATCTCTACTAAAAGTGACATTGTCTTATTGATAAGAATAAAAGAAAGAGATAGATACAATAAAATTTATTGTCGAAAAGAGTGACAAAGATATGGTTTGGTTAAAAATAATTAATAGTGAACTTAAAATTCTACTCAAAGGAGAAATTAAAGATGAAAATATATTAGTTTCATTCAAATATTGAAAACATTTTCTTTCAAAATATTTCTCAAAACAACCACAAAATAAAAATTAATTTTTTGTAATTTTTTTTAAATGCAGTAACATAATTGTAATAATTGAAGTGTTAGTTGCTTTCATTTTAAAATTTTGAATCTCTCACAACTTACCTGTGTCACATTTTTTTTTATTATGATCTTGTTTAGTGACTTCATCAAATTTCCAATCTTAGAATATTTGTAAAAGTGAGGGTTTCCAAAAAGTGAGAAAGATAGAAGGAGACGATGAAATCAACTACTACTAAGAGTTTAGTGGTAATCGTATCTAATATTTTCTTGAAAAATGGAAAAATGAACAAATCAAAACAAGATATTTTTATTATTGTCTAAAGTACCTATTTTTTATCGTTTGATTGTGATTTGCATTATCATATAATAAATTAGTGTTTCGCATTGTGAATAATTTTTGGTTTTTGTGTCTACCATACATGTTCTATTTTTTTTATCATAACTTATTTGATAAAATGCTAAATATAAATTTGTATTGATCATTATAATTTTGAAGTGTTTGATTATCCTATTATCAAAATTTAAGTGCAATACCTATCTATTTATGTAGTTTTGTTAATTATCAATGTTGGTAAAGTTCACAAAAACCTTTTAATACCAATTATTGTTAATTCTTTGAATTTTTTTTCATTCTTTCATATGATGAAGTTAGTAGCATAATTGTTATTCTTGTAAGCTATAAAAGAATAACTAACATCTGCTGAGCAAAGAATAAGAAATGAGCATGTTGTACATAATGTCAAAATGATTTTTAATTTGAATTCGTTGCTAGACCAAAGACCCATGCAATGATCAATTAAATAAGGTGTAGTAGCATGATTACATATTATTTAGTAATAAAATAATTGGTTATTGTTAAAATAATAGTGTATCATAAAAAAAAATTATTTATTGTTAAATTTATAGTAAATTATTTTTATATAATAAATGATTAATTTTTACTCATATATATTGCATTAGAATTGGAGAAATAGATACAAAATTATTAAATAAAAAATAAAGTAGTATATTCTGAATACATTAAATTCATTAAACCTATTCAATATATATAATAAACAATAGATATTATATATTAAATGATATATTTCATTTATCTACGCTTTTCAATTTCTGTCCGCCCATGCAAGGTAGGCCTAGGTCCAACGAAAGGAAGGGACTGCAAGATGGGCTTGAAGATCCAAACCTGGCCCA
This sequence comes from Mucuna pruriens, assembly GCA_025330945.1. NCBI lineage: Eukaryota > Viridiplantae > Streptophyta > Magnoliopsida > Fabales > Fabaceae > Mucuna > Mucuna pruriens. Next base: position 4,067,892 of record JAENHJ010000525.1, on the reverse strand, counting down.
GTAAAAGAAGAAGAGTCGAACTGGCTCCCCTCAGAGGAAGGCTACCAGACACAGCCTAGTCTGATCAAGAGAAAGCCCCAAAATGGCCTATACTCAGAAAGGTCGTCAAACTCAGCCCGATCTAGCCAAAAAGACCCAATATAGTCTACACTATGAAAGGTCCTCAGACTCAGCCCAAGAGAGGTCTAAGATGGCTCTAACACAACGTTGATGGAGTCGGCCAAGTCAGTAGAGAGCCAGCAGAATCATCCATCTCAACAAAGGAGACAAAACCTCACAAAGTCCAAGAGGCCCTAAGCCATCAGATTCATTGAGGACCGCAAGGAACCCTTGGATGAAGCTAGATCAGTAAGAGAGGGGACAAGAATCCCATCAATCCCAAAGACGTGAACCTCCTCGCGAATTACATCAGCATAAGGGGACAGAAATGGATACAAGTCAACTACCCCTGAAGTGGTTATCAGAGAACGTGCCACGACCTGGAGGGAACGTGCCACGATCAGGCCTAGGTTCCAAAGAGCATCAACCTGGGGATTGACGAGGCTAACGACCTGGATCAAAAGGCTAAGGCATCCCATGTGAATAAATCTGACACGTCCATGGCATCATCCAAGCCCTATAAAAAGAAGAATGGAAGAGTAAAAGAGTTAATACATTTGAGGACTAGTTTGTACATATCAATACTTTGGATCAAATTAAAAAAAAAATATTTTTAAGAATCAAATTATCTAATTATGTCACACTTAACTATCCACATATACAATTTAGGGTAAAATTAAATCTATAGCCATCATATTTAAATGGTTGCTTTGTTTTGAGTTTTGAATTCATTTTTGGAAAATCTGAATTGAACCAATCTAATTAAAGAATTGGTTGATTTGGTAGAGATTATTGGATTATAATAAAAAAATATTATCTTTTTTTAAATTTTTACTCCAATTATTGCTTATTTTATATAAATTCTTAATTTTATATAAATAAAATATATAAATACTTTTTATTATTTAATGACTAAATATTTATTTTTTCAATAGTTTTTATTTTATATATCTCATTAATATTTTTTTTACTTAGAATAAGATAAAAAAATTACATAATAATTTATATATGATTAAATTAAAACACTACTTGATTGAATGACCTTTTAATAGAGAGTATGTTAGTCACAAATTTTTATGAAATTCAATACGCTTACTAAATTAAATGATAAAAATAAGAAACTAACCTACACTTCTATTTGATACTCAAAGAATATTTATACATTCTCTTATAAATTAGACTACCAAAGTGTAAAATATATTAATTTAAAGTTAAAAATAATTGATCAAGTTAGTAAATTGATTTAGATAAAAATAAATAAATTCAAAGATCAAATTAATTATAATTAATTTAATTTAAATTTAAAGTAAAAAAACTAATTAACTAAATTTAATTTAATTAAGTTAATTTAAATTATTAAATTCATCCTATCCAAAGGACAACTCCTCGTACTATTTTCTCTTATCTCACTTTCTTTCCCTTCTTCCAAACATACCGTAATATTTTGTAAAAGATATTCATTTTGATACGTGGTGCTCTTTTAACCAGAGGTCAACCATGCCTACTTATTTTCCTCCTTGTTTTTTCACTCCAAGCAATATTAATATTATGTGAAGGGGTCAATACCCACAAAGGGAGTGTTGTTCTGTTTTCCCTACAAGACACACATGTTGTCCATTAGGACTAGGAGTGTATAACCTCTACGATCCTTTTGGTAACGTTTCGGTTACTCAAAAGACTGTCATAAGTGTGAAGCAGCTTCCCCACTAACCATAAATAGTTGAAAACAATTCGTGTCTGTCCCAAACAAGAACTCTTTCCCCCTTCCCACAACTAAATCAGATTTTGTTATAGCCATGTTTCACCAACATAGAGCAAATGGCAACCAACCACACAGTTTTACTACCACCTTCCATTTGTGGGACCCAAATCCAATCAATGGCAATTCCAAAGGCTGCCTCGCCCACTTCATTTACACCTTTTCTGATTTGGATTTGTTATCAAGTCCAATCACTAGCTAACCCACCTCATACATCATTCACTCACCAGTCATTTGCAATTTTGCATTTTTGGAAAATGGAAATAGAAAAGATCTCTGTGTAGGATCTATCATGAAGATTATATTGTTTTTCTTTTAATAAGGAAGAGAGAAAAAATATAATGAAAGCTACAATTTTTTTAGGGGAAGAGGAAATAAGGGGAAAATGATCAATTGATAAAATGTACTTATTTATCCTACTAATCAACATTACATTAACCATGTAAAAGCTATTTGATTTAATGGTATTTTATTTTCTCTCAATATTTTTATAATCAAATAAAAGAAAATAATACTTTTTATCTTTGTAAAAACAATAAAGAAAAAATTGTTTCTTAATATTAATTTTTTCCCTTTTATTTTTATTTGAGTGCAATCATGCTTATATAAAGAAAAAAAAAAAGGTGCAGTCATGCTTACAACTACTCCAACTAAGTTACTTATGGAGGTTGAAGTTAAGCAACTTGAAAATATTATTGGAGCACATAAGTTCTTCTACATGTTACTTATATAAGCTATTACGATTAAGATTAAGATTGTTTAACTATTAAAAATCAAAATTTCAAAATGAGAGATTTTTATGTAAATGAAGAGATAAAATGAGACTCATTAAAAATAATTTAAGACTCAAATTATGTTCTATCATTAGAGTGAATATTAGTGAGTGTTCCTAAATTTTAAATAATAACAAGAAACTTACTAAAAGAGAGTTAAGAACTTAAATAAAATTCTTGCATCACATTGATGCATATTTACCCTTCCTTTCGTATTAGAATGCAAATAATTGGATAATACTTTGAGTTTTTGGAAAAGGAGATTTCATATTATGAATTTTTCTAACATAATTTGTGAAAGTATTTTTTTTTTCACTAGCTAATTCACCCAAATCAGTTAATTTCAATAAGAAATGGTAGGGTAATTGATCTTTCACTTTACTCCTTTGCACAATCCTTTATTAGACATTTTTGGTGTAGACGTTGATAACGTGATATGTGTTTGACAAGATGAGTAACAAAACTGAGTGGACAAGTAAAGCTGGGGAATTTCATATGCACAAGTAAGCATAATTAGAGTGCTATATATCTATCTATCTACCCACCCACTCTCACATCGTGAAAGCCGGAGCCACATGTGCTTGTGCTCTCTACCTTTGTCTCTCTGTCCCTGACTACAACATTTTCTCATTTTATATTCTTGCAAGCTACAAGCACTATTTTCAGCTTTTAACAACATGCTTTTTTGTATTTCCGGGATATATATTTTTATGCCATCAATCACCCTTTATGGAGCAGAAAAAATACTGATCCTGCAGCATTGTAATGTCTACCACAAGGATGGAACTACCAAACCACTTTACAGCAACCTACTATACAGATTCTTCAAGTTTGCCCGTGTGACCCAACAGATAGAGGGTTTCAATCAATTTGAAATAAAGTGCAATCTTAGATGTTGTCACTTTGTCCAAATCCGCCATGCATGGGGTCCCTTTCTCATTGTAAAAGGGTTTCAACAAAATTTCATTTGTAACATAAAATCACTTCTTTTGGGAGTCAGATAAGATACCCCCAACAAAGACACCACAAAAGAAAATTTTAAAATAAGCTGTGTAAGATTACTTATTTATATGTAGCTTTCCTTATAGATTCAATATTTTAACATAGCTTTTTAGTAGGTAAAGTAATATTTGTTTAGCCTCTTTTTATGAAAACAAAACTTTAATACTAGGTAGTGTGATTCAAGTAAACTTTGGTTTAACAATTATTTCTTGAAAAGAAGAGCTAAATGCTTGATTGGACCTTGAGCTCTTTTCTTTTCTCCTTTGAAAGCAACATCCAAATGAAATGAAGGAAAAAAAAACAAATAACATGCATTGTTATTCTCTTTTAACAAACACAGTGTATAACCTTAGGATGAAAAGCACAAATCGTACATAATAAAGCCAGGCAACTAATGGTCTATTTCGTCCTTGGATTTAGACACCACTCTGCAACTGTAAAACATTTGCTTCGATTTCAGAGGAAGGACCCCCCCAACAATTGCTTACTTTCTTCCTTTGATCATCACTGACCGTTGTAATCAAAGACGAATAGATGGCCTAATCTCTGTCACTTGCCAATTGGTTAGTGTTTTTTGCCCTCTTTCTGTGGTGGGGCATAATGTCACAGCATATTTAATCTCTCCAACTTTAATAGTCGAAGAAATGAGCACACACCCCTATAACCATGAAGTTATTAGTTAGGGTGGAAGTGTGTGTAATATGCACATAAGTGAAAGTACAAGACTTGACATACACCATATTCCATAACACTATAAATATTAAGTTTTATTAACATAATCATTAAACTAGGTGATATTATTAAATAACATATAATGTGTATCATAATAATCTTATTTAATTCAAATAAAACTGTCTTTCTTAAAGAATACTTGTAGTCTATATAGAAAAATTTAAGAATTCAATTTGGACCTAAACACTTTTAAAAGTTTTTGAGAGAATTTATAGAAATAACAATATAATATATTGATAATTTGTCTTTAACTTATTTCAATAAAATTTTCAATTTACTTTATGAAAACAAATTATAATTATATGAAGATAGTTTAACTCAATTTTCTCTTGATAATAAAAGTAACAAGTATTTACATGATAAATACTTATTCATGATAAGCTTATAATTAATTTGTAACCATTAAGCTTAATTACTTTTTAATGAAGTTTATCACAGATTTCAACGTTAAGAAATCATAGAAGCCAGTCAGCGGACAGAAGCAACAGAAACAAAAGAGCAGAAAGAGAAAAGGAAAAGAAAATAAGGTGATGCTGGGCCTTAGCCCCGGGTCCCTACCTAAAACTGCCGTATCCTGCGCCAAAGATGGCTGATTCACATGACGACATACCTCTTCCATCCCCTTATTCAAAATCATTGAACCAATCTCATTCACACTCACAATCTCATCCTTAATGCTATATAAACATGTGTTACAACGTGAAAGGAACTAAACTAAGCCCCCAACCAAATCCAAAGCCAGTTACACCTTTCATTACCCTCTTTTACAACAACAGTACTTTCTCAAAGTCATTAGCACATGGAGTGCACCAACCCTACCTCTTCATCTTCCAAGTACTCCAACAAGAGCAAGGAGAAAAAGGGTGCCAAGAAAAGCAACAAGGGAGTGATGAGGCTTTCCACTGATCCACAAAGCGTGGCAGCCAGAGAAAGAAGGCACAGAATCAGCGACAGGTTCAAGATCCTTCAGAGCATGGTCCCTGGTGGGAGCAAGATGGACACGGTTTCCATGCTCGAGGGAGCCATTCACTACGTTGAGTTCCTCAAGACTCAGATTTGGCTTCACCAAGCGTTGATAAACTTTGTAGATGTTGATCATGACTCTCACATGCTCCTCCCCGCAGAGTATAACTTCTCTGATGAACACGCCATTTTTTCCCTTCAGCAAAACCCTTCTTCTTCTTCGGTTTCGGTGCATTCTCAGCAGAGTTTGCCACAGCTTCCACTTGCACAGTACTGCTTCCAAGGTGAACAAGTTTGTAACACCTTTGATGATACTATGAAATATTGGCCAGCTTAATTAGTGTCTTGTTATATTCTCTTCTTTATGTAGTAATGTAGTGTTAATATATATTAGTTGTGAACTTGTAAGGGTTAAACTGCTACATCTTATTATGTAAGTCAGTGAGTAAGATTAATGTGTGGCATGCATGTGATGTAGTTCTTGCATGCTAGTGTCTTTCTCTATCATGACAACTACCCTTTATTCTTAGGCCATGTTAGATAAATTTCTCAACTAGTAATTAGTTATAGGAGAAAAAAATAAAGTTATATTTTAAAATTAATTTACATGCACTGTAGCTAAATGACTTTTTTATAAAAATTAAATACATAAATAAGTTGATTTTAATTTAAGAGAAGCTTAAATTTTTTATATAAGTGATTATGGTTGCGTATTTGCGTTGTGCTAAGCTTTTGAAAAAGACAACATGAATTTGAGCATTCATAGAAGAGCAAGAGTTCTAAAGTAGCTAGCCAGGGCCACTTTAAATTTGTCGTCATTCTTCACTGATCTTGGACTATTTTTATGTCTTACATGTCACATACATGTTAATTTAATAAACAGCAGAATCTTTGAGCCTTGCTAAAGTGAAATTAGGTGCTATGGAGACTTCTTCATGTCATCAAATTCCACCGAAAAGTCTACTTATACTGTTTTATTTTAGATGTTTATGCATACCACCTTTATATATATACACAGTTAACTATATGTTTCATGGTTCAGATATGGCAGATTTTTCCCTCTTCCAAAGTCAGTTTGAAGTTCGATAATTATTGAAGTTCTTTTGGAAAACTAATTTCTCAGCGATAATCCTGTCCAATGATTTCTTTTCTTTAAGAGGTTGCTAATCCTATTATTGATAAAAAAGTCAAACCAAAAGGCTGAAACTGAATCTTTTTATCCGCAAAAGCTGAAACCAATATAAAAACAGTATAATTTTGTTAGAATCTCACTATAAAAAACACTTATATTAAAAACTTATTATATATAAAACTTTTAAATTTATTATTATAAAAATTAACAATTTTATCATCACAATATCCAATTGGATTCTCAATATTCCAATCATATTTATATAAAAGATATAAATAATATACAAATATAATTACATTTTTATTCATTCTCATTTTAATTATGTGTAGTTTTTTTCCAAGTAACTTTTTAAAGCCAATTCTATTTATACTAAATTTAAGCAAATTTAGTCACTTTATATATCAACTTTGTTCTACCTAAACTTTTCAGGTTCTTATTTTTTATCGTATTTAGCGGTGTACAATGAATTTGAGATTTGAAATAATCTTAAAATTTTATAAATAAAAAATTGTGAGAATTTGATACAATTTGAATTATTGATATGTGGAGAAACTTAAGATTTTTTATTTTGAGTAAATTTTGATATTGTGGTTAGTAAATTACATATGAGTAAAAGAATGTCTAAAACAATTTAATTTATGAAAATTTTTGGAAAATGAGAATTTGAGGATTTTAGTAGAAGAAAATTGATAAAATATCACATTTGTTTAATTTTTAAAATAACATGACTGAATTAACTAAAAAAATTAGATTCAAAAAACACTTCATTCAAATTAAAGAGATAAAAATATAATCATAATGAATATATATTATTCAATGTACAGCTATACATGTCAATGTCAAAGGTAGCTATATATGTCAAAGGTACCTATATTTACACTAATATTTTAGTGCATAAAATTTATAAGATAAATATTAGTTTTAAATAAAATAAGTGACGAAGTAGTCATGTAAAATCATTTTATACTAGTAAGTTTTATAATAAATATATTAAAAGTTATACTAATGATAATTTGTGATTAGATGATGGTGTAAAATTATTTTACAATAATATTGTATCATCATTAAATTCTTAATTTTATATAACTAAAATTTATAATAAATAAATACTTTTGAATATATAAATATATTAAAATTAAAATTTATAATAAATAAATATTTTTAAAAATATAAATTATATTTTAGATTTATGATAAATAATTTATATTGTGATACAAAATTAATTTTTAACTATTACTAATTTTTTTAAAATATTAAATTAAAGATAAAAAAGATAGATAGAAAGATATAAGAGAATAAAAAAATTTAAAAAGACTTTCATTTGAAGAAAATTATCTAAAAAACTTTGGTAGAAGAATAGTTACTAAATACACTCTTCAAAATAACTATTACAATTTATGCAGAAAGTTTTATTGTACTATTACTATCATTTTTCATATGCAATCCATGTGATAAATGTTTATTTTTATATAATTAAAATTTATAATAAATATATTTTAATATATAAATTATATTATAATTGAAAACCATAATAAATAAATATTTTTTAATATATAAATTATACTATAATTAAAAATTATAATAAATAAATATTTTTAAGTTATAAATTATATTTTGAATTTATGATAAATTATTTCCATTGTGATGTAATATTATTTTTAATTATTAATAATTTTTTAAAAAATATTAAAATTCAATTTAAAATTAAAATATTAAAAATAATAAATTAAAAGAAATAAGAGGTTAAGAAAAACTCCTAAAAATATACTCGTAGAAGAAAAATAGTTAAAAAATTTATTGTTAAAGAATGATAATTAAAAACATTCTTATTCAATATAATTATTCTAAATTTTTGTTTTTATTTTTTAATTATAATCTCTAAAATCTTGCCTATGAAAATTGTTTCATTTATATAATGCTCATTTGAACTCGAATTTGCATAGTTCAATTAATTTGCTTTTAAAACGTTATTAGGCTCATAATTAAGTTTAGAGTAACGTGAGCCATCTATTCCCTCTCATTTTTAATTATAATATAATTTATATATTTAAAAAATAATTATTTATTATAAAATTTAACTATATAAAATAAGTATTTATTTTATTCAATGTACATGTTAAAATATTAATTTATTTATATTTAAATATTTTTATCTATGCATATCCATGTAAAGAAAAAAAATCTCAAATGTAAGGCAATGAGACTAAAGCTTTCTATTTATACCACAACTCAAAAGACAAATTCAGTAGCAAAACTCACCTCTATTCACATAGGAAGCAATCAGACTTGCCTCTAGAGTACTATTATTTATAAATTTTACAAATTACAATCACTTTTAAATGTGTAATTATTGATAAGGATGTGAGTTTTATAATAAAATATTAATGTAATAATATAATACTAAATTTTAAGGATATGTTTGTATATATATACAAATAAGTTTTTCTTTCAATGCAGAATATTTTATGTTTCATTAAATAAATTCAGTTTAACATATATAAGTTCTGCCTATAGTCTTATAAAGTCTGGATAAAGTAAGAGAATTATGTTACTCTATTGGCGGCCAAGATAAAACTTGCGAAAATTTTAATACGGCTAATCGAATCCAATAATGTGGTCTGTTTTAACTTTAAGTAAAATTAATTATAAAGTTATCTAATTATAAATATCTAATTTATTCAGAACTTGATCTGTATAATCACTAAAATATTATCAAAATATTTGTGAGTTGAATTATTAAAATCTAATAAGCAGAGTTATTAAACAAAATAATTCTATAAAAACTTACTTCTTGAGTAACCTGATATATATATATATATATATATATATATACTATTTTGTATTTTGTCTATTTTGGGTTAGGGGCAAGGGAAAAACTGGTAGTACATTTAAATATTTAGTATTTTTAATAATTTAAATATGATTTATTTACTTATTTAATCTCTATATTTATACTATTTTTACGTTTTGATTCTTATACTTTAAAAAATATATATTTTAATCTATTTTTAATTTCTGTATTGATATCATCACAAAATAAAAATTAATATTGTAAAATTATCACAAATTTATTGCTAAATAATAATATGTAATGACAAAGAATAAGATAAAATTAAAAATACATGCATAAAAATTAAAATATCTAATTTTTAGATATAAAATTCAAATCATAAAAATAATATAAATATAATAACCAAAATGAGTAATTTTAAAATATTTAGTTTATGACGCTAAAACTAGGATGTAATTGTATAGCTTTAGGTTACCTGGTTGTGACGCACTAATGTCTAATTGGGACCTAATCTTCACAAGGTCCAAATCCCTTTATTAGATTCTAGTTGTAGTTTTGCTCAACTACCCACACCACTCACTTTTTCCCTCTAAAACCTCTTTGCCCTTGAATCTAACCATGATTTTTGCTCTCTTTAAATTTTTAGCCATTTTATCAAGTGCGTGCAATTGTGCATAATCATAAATGTTGCAGTAATTTAGTTGGTGAACTATTGGGTCTCCAGTGTTTGATGAAAATCCTGACCGAGAGCAATGTCCATTGGCACTCTATTATTCAATGAGTTTTCTAATCATAGAATACCCACAAAACCACCTCGAAACAGTGGTACATGTTTGCTTTCTCTCTTTGTATTTTGCCACCCTTGAGTTTATTTTCTATGCCTAGGTAAATGCAAAATATACATATATGTAAAGTGAACAAAGAATAAAGGGAAAACTAAAGAGAAACAGGTGAGCATGTTTTCATCATGTATGTGAATGAGAAGAATATGACTCTGGATAAGTTGATGTTGAAATGGGTGGTGACGGGTAACATGTACACCTTGGGTCATGAATTACCTTCTCCTTGCTGATATCAAGCTTGGAACACAAGACACAATACTGCCCCTGAAACCTTAGATGGCCAAAATTCTTTTGCTCCTCATTGTAGTCACACTCCTCTTCCATGTCTGAGTTATTTTCTTTAGTATCTTCCTCTTCTTCTTCATCATCATCAACAGGTATCCAAATCAAACCAAACATTGGAATAACAACCAGGAGAACTTTATCAATTTTATGGCTGCTCCATTTTTTCAGCCTCTCCAAAAACAATGATGGAGCTACAACCAATCCTGCTCCAACCCCAAACCCCAATCCAATTGATACAAAAGTCCAGTCAAATTTAACTCCACCATCTGTATATACTTTAGGTACATCTTCTTTTGCATTGCTCATATCAGAGCAATTTTTAGGCAAAGGACTTCCACATAATTCTACATTACCAATAAAGGAAGATGCTTCGAATGTTTGAATCTGTGTACCTATAGGGATTGTTCCCACCAGACTATTAAAAGAAAGGTTCAGATATGAGAGGAAACTTAAATTTGCAAGCTGTATCGGAATTACTCCATCAAAATGGTTGCTTGATAGGTCCAATGATTCAAGCCTGTTCAAATTCCCTATAGATAAAGGGATTTGGCCTGCTAAAGCATTATGTGACAAGTTGAGAAAAATAAGTCTTGTAAAATGCATAAGCTCTTCTGGTATTGTTCCATGAAAATTGTTGGATGAGAAGTCAACAGATGTGACGAGATTTAGGACTTTAACAAACTCCATCTGTAAACCTTTGACTGTAAGTGTCACAGAATCCTGATAAAATATACCCCCAAGTGTAAGGACCACAGGTCCAATGCGATTGAGCTTTGATCCATCGTGATATTCATCAAGCATCATTGCCTTCCAAGTCTTGAAACATTTTCCTGGAAGTAAACCATTGAAATTGTTGAAAGCCACATCAACAATTTGAAGCATATGCCATGTACCGTTAGTATTAGGACATCCAATGTGACCGTGAAATTTGTTTCGCATCAAAACCATGACACGGAGTGTGGATATTGTCTGTAAGAAGCAAGGAAATCCATCATCTAACTGATTGTTTCCAAGATCCAACACCTCTAATGATGTGCAATTTGCAAGAGATTTGGGAATTGGGCCCCTCAATAGATTGCTATTGAGATCCAGAGTCCTTAGAGCACAAGATACTGGAAACTTATCTGGAATGCTGCCATTGAACATGTTATGTTGCAGATTTAATACCACAAGTGTCTCACTCTGTGTTAAGCACTCTGGAATCATCCCATTGAAGTGATTATATGAAACATCCAGAACTAGTAGATTTGAATTATTGCACAAGGATTGAGGAATACTCCCGGACCAAATTATTTTTGAAAGAGACAGGAAAATTATGGATGACAGAGAAGTACCAACTTCTGATGGAATACTGAAACTCAAGTTATTGCTTGAATAGTCCAAATAAATTAAATTCACCGGAAATATTGGAAGCTTCCCTTGGAGTTGGTTAGAGTGGAGGTCAAGGAGCCTCACTTTGGAACTAGTGTTCTGCACAGGTCCCTCTAAATTGCCAAGCAAATTATGAGAAAGATTTAATTGAAAAAGAGAGTCAAGTCGCCAAATCCAAGTTGGTATAGAACCTTGAATATTGTTGCTTGAGAGGTCTAAAGTGCTTATATGGGATTGATTTCTCAAGAAACTAGGGAACTCTATCAGGTTGCAGGAGGCCAACTCTACATATGTCATCTTGGAGAAGGAAGATACTAGGCTTGCATTTGTAACACTTGTGTCTATTGACAAGTGGTTGTGTGAAAGAGCTAGTGTAGTTAGATATGCAAGTCCCTGAATCGCATCTAGCTTCAATGTGCCATTTAACTTGTTGAATGACAGTTGGAGGACACTAAGTGACGTCAAATTAAAAATAGAATGAGGAATGGGCCCTTCTAAATAGTTGCTGCTTATATCAAGAGTCTCTAACATGGAGGAAGAAATATTTGAAAATTCATCCAGCTGACCTTGAAAATTGTTGTTGGAAAGTTGAATACTACGTACCAATGGTAGTGCAAAAAGAGAAGAAGGAATGCTTCCATTGAGTGAATTGACCTGTAAATCAATTTGGACCAGTTTTCTTAGGCCTTCCAAGTGAACAGAAGTGATTGATCCTGTGAAATCGTTGTGTGAGAGGTCTAAATGAACGAGATTCCTGGACATATTCAAGGACGGAATTGGACCGGTGAAGTCATTCTGTGACAAATCCAGATAAGTGAGTTCCTCGAGTCTTGACATTGAACTGGGTAGTGTTCCATTATAGTGGCAACTGGAAAGATCTATGATGGATAACTGCCTAAGATTACTTATAGAAGCTGGTAACGCTCCTGAGAACCTTGTGTGACTTACAATCAATGTCCGAAGATGACCATTCCCTGGGAATTCAGGCAAAGATCCATAAAGATCTATATTGAATGATAAGTCTATATCAGATAATGTTGCTATCTTAAAGATCTTCTCTGGAAATATTCCAGTCAATCCACAATTACCAAGGTGAAGGGTTGTTAAATTTGAAAAGTTAGCAAAGGTTTCTGGCACTGAGGATGATAAATTGTTCTGATCAAGATGAATAATTGATAGATTCTCAAGTCTTGTCAGGGATGTATCAAGGGGTCCGGAGAGATTGCAGTTCGACATGCTCAGTTCCTGCAGGCTAACTAGTTGCAACAAAGCATTGCACCATTCATTTCCCTGAGCTGTTACAATTACACCATCCATATACAGTTGCGTAATCATGGTGAGGTTTTTTAAAAGCATTTGTAGATTCAAGTTTTCAAGTTTCAGCGGTTGCTTATATAAATAGGAAAGAGAAGAGATATCAAGACTAACCAACTTGGTCAGGTAAGAAATCTCCATTGGAATCTGCCCCACAAAGCCAGCATCTGACAAATTCAGATATTTTAAGTTCTTCAACTTGTCGAATCCAGATGGTATCTCAGAACTGAAGTTATTAGCAGATAAATTCAGTATCTGAAGATTTTTCAGACTGAAAAGAGTACTTGAATTGTCAAATCCACCATTGATTGATTCTCCACTCAGGTCAAGGCTAATAACATGTCCCTCCTCATCACACTTTACACCCCTCCACTCACGGTAATCTATGCTTGGAATCCAGGACACAAGTTTGTGAGAGTTTTCATGCTTGAATTTGAGGCTGCTTTTCAGTTTGAGCAATGATTGTTGTTGATCCTCAACAATTTGGGCAGAAACCCCTGTGAAGTAAACATTGTGGTGTATCCAGAAGCAGTAGTAGAATATGATGGAAAAGAATGGAAAATGGGGAATTCTCATTGGAATCTACTGAGACAGACACACAATGAACCAAAACAAAGGCTAAAGAATAAAAAAGGGAACAGACTAATGATGGGTTTTAGACCCTTCTTCTTCTGGTGTTTATGTTCCAACACAATTTGGCAAGAAAATGTCGTCGAGATTTACTCTACAATTCAATTCTTAATAGCATGTTTGGTTTGGCTGTGGGGTCTCCAAAATCGCGTAAAAGATGGGAAAAATTGCGACGGATTTATAAATGTGGAAACTTATTTAATACAACTAATAGTTACTTTTATATTAAGTTTAAGTTAGTTTATAGTAAACAAATATTCCAAACGGAGAACTAAACGTGTACTAATAAATTATTGTTTAACACACTACCACTTCAAACACACATGTAGTCTTGCACTAATGTGTGACAATTGGATCTAAACAAAATAAATAATATTTAAGTTTATTTATACTTTAGATCCTTCCTTTTTTTATTTTGAAAATTTTGTCACTCTAGTTATTTTTTTTAAATTTGATTCATTTACTATTTTAATTATACAACTTTAGTTTAATATTCAATATTTAATAAAAATACTATCATAATAAAGTATCACGTCAATGTAAATAAACCAACGTAATAATGTATTAAAGTATTATATCAATATATTTTATTAATAATAAAGGTTAAATTTATAAATAGATTAAAATTATAAAATAAAAAAATAAAATGATCAAGTTTTTTAAAATGGAGCACAAAAATTGGAAAATTAAGAAAGTAAAAGAATGTGTAAATAAATATAATATTGATGTGTTTGATTCTGATAGAACGGTGCATGGGTGTTAGAATTAGTTGTAGAAATGTAAGAGGAAAAGTTGAGTGGGAGACAGAAAAGTGTAAGATGGTGAAGCTAAGTCAAAGTAAACGCCGTACTAAGGTGCCAGTTCTTTTGTTTGTTTCCTTATCTTTGCGGGGAGCCTTCATAATTATTTGTCCTTACCAGAAAACAAGGAAAAACAATGTTGCCATTATTGCATTCATTTTCCCAGTTACTTCTTGTCTCAAGACTTTTTTGGTAGCTTAGATTGTAAATTGGAGTTGCCAATATTGACAAGTTTATATTAAGAGCTGCCATCAAATAATTTTAGAATTACATTGTTAAGAAAAAATGTTTCTAACTTTAATAAAATTCCGTCAAATTTATTGAAAACAGTTGGATTAGATAAAATTATAATTATCACTTTTTTAGCCAGAGTGATAAATACGTTGCTTTTATTATTTTTTTAGGGCAAAGAAATGTATACGATAAATGTTGCAATGTTCTTCACGTGTATATAAATGAATGATTGAAAAAAAAAAACTGTGATATGTGAAAAAAAAAAATAGATAAAACAGAATATGGCTAGTACCGATATTTATATTTTTTTAATCAAGGTCTAGATTTGATTTGGCTTGAATACAAAATCTCAACTTAAAGTGTTAATTATTTAATCGCAAATGGATTGACCAGTAAGAAAATATTAGTTGAATATAAAAATAAATCTCCCGATTTTTTTATACTTAGAAAAATAGATAAAATATTTCATCAGGATGGTTTTTAGACAATTTGAGACTTTGAACTTTTAATTTGAATCACACAATATTGAGTAGTCCTATAATTCATGATTTTAGATAGGTTAAAGTTTTAAAAGACTTAAATTTTGTCTAATTTTTAAACTAAAAATTCGATTTGATGTATTTATTTAATATAAGTATTTTTTATGGTTTAACTTAGTATCAAAGTAAGTCTAAAATTTTGTTTTATAATAATATCTATCAAATAGTTTTATATACAAACATCTAAGTAGCTAATAAAATAAATTTACGTAAACATCATAAATTTTAAATTTGAATTTGATGATTATTTATTAACGTAAAGTAATTTTATACAATTATTTTATCACAAATCACAATATAATTATTATAAAAGTTAATAAATTTATTATTTTACATTATTAATGTATAAATTTTTTTAAAATTACCACATATATAATTTTAAAATATTATAGCAAAATTTAATACAGCAGTAATAACATAACATTATTATCTTTATATTAATTATTTGTATTTATTAAACTTGTTGTTGAATGATCCAAAACTAGATCTTCCTAATTCATATTTTTTTTAAATCATAACTTAATTAAATAGTTAAGTCTAACCTCATGTGAGTTTAGGTCATAAGTCCAACAAACAACCCAACCTATTCATGAAATTCACTCAAATCTTCTTTTATATCCGTCAAAATTATCGTTTTAATAATATTTCATTAAATTTATAAAAAAAACAGTTGAATTAGATTAAATATAATTATATTCTTTTCTTCAAATTTTAATATCTATATTATAAGTAAATTTATTTTATAAAAATATTTTATCATTTTTTTGGGATAGCGGGGGTAAAAGGATTATACATAAAAACTATCGTGCACATTCTTCTATATATAAATGCTTGGCTGAAAATTATTTGTGATATGGGTAAAATGATAAGGAAACTTTTTTTTTTAACTGCGTAATTGTCTTGTTTACGAAAAGGGAAATTTGTGTAGATAACGTTGTTGTTTTTATTAATACGATAAATGGGCAATAGTTTCATTGTATTAATATTAATAACAACAATGTTTATTAAAAATTATTCGAAATTATTATAGTTTAAGTTGCTTTTATTTAGAAATCTACTCAAATTTATCAGTAGCTTAATATGATTTGATTTTAGTTTTAAATATTTAAATTGACAATTTTAGCCTCTTTTATTTATATATTCAACTTATTCCGATGAAATATAAAAAAAATTAAGTATAAACATTAGACAAATAAATTTCATTCATTTTGAAAATATTCTAAACATGAAGATTATTTTACAAATTAATGAAATCTTATGTTTAACTACTATCCAAGCATGAGAATTAATTTTTCGATCAACTCAAACTAATTTCAATTTTAATAATTTGTCAAACGCAAATATTTAAAAAGCTTTCAAAATGAAAATATTTACAAATTAAATTAATTCTTAAAATATTTTCCCTGTACTATATTATTAATTGCTTACATTTTTGTTAAATAAAATATATTTTCTTTTAATATGTCTTCTTTTAACCAGACTAATAGAATAAACATGCTATTTTAATTAAAAATATAATATCTAAATTAAAATTTAAAAGAAAAAAAAATTTCATATTCTAATTATAAAACATAACCAACCATATAATATAATTAAATTTAAATCCAATATAAAAAAGTAATCAATTACGAAATATAACGTAAGGTTTTAATTAATAGTGAGTAAATAACAATCAAACTTATCAAATAACAAATTTCAATTGCTGACTTGGGATTTCAAATTGGGGATTGTATTAAGTATAGGGTTGATATGTCCTTAGACATTTCTATATAAATAAACATTTTTTTTGTTTTAAATTTATTATATTAAATTATATATATGAGTACATGAAAAAGTGAGCAATAAAGCATTTAAAAATTAAATAACATGTTTTATTACAAGATGATATTATCACTCTATTTGAATAAACATTTATATAATTTACAATATGATATTATGATTCTATTTGAATAATATTTTTAATAAGTACTTAAAAAATTCTGAAGATCCTATGTGTGTTTGAATTGCATTTTTTTTATGTCGTTATTAGATGGGTGATTTTTTTGTCTTTATTTTATGTTTATTTAGCTTTGAAAATTTAATTTGGGTGAGATTTTTGTGGAATTTAACTCTATCGGGCTCAAAACAGTAATTTTGCTCTGACTTCATATGTAGTCCAATACAAAAGTTTCATTCGTTTTATGGGCCTTATTGTTGTTGGGTTTTGAAGTTGATCTTACCATGATCCATGTAATAGGATATGATATTCCTTGTAAGAAAATAAGATGATAGTTTCATGTGACTTAGAAGAGTTTACCTTAAACAAAGCATTTATAATGCCTTCTGCTATTTTTCTTTTTCTTGTTCTCTCCTATGTCTCTTTCTATAAGTGATAATTAACTATACTTGAATTTCTTACCAACCTTGCTCTGATCATTGTTTGTGCTTCCAATTTGATGAACCAAATTATCGATACAATATCTTTTCTTGATATTTTTGCTGCTACTAAAATCCTGTAAATTGCTTAAGATGATTATCCAAAGATATTAGCATTCATTTCCTAAGTCTTATATTCTTTTCAAATATGTCATTCAATATCTTGGAAACGAGAGAGAGAAATGGAGTTATTATTTTATTATTGTTTCCACCATGTATATCTTGCTTTTAGATTAAGAAAGAGTTCTTCATAGTCCGTGACAACCATGTATATGGTACACGCTTATTACACATGTTGCATAATAGTAAGGCTTTTTCCAATTATTCACAACATTTTCAATTAAAAAATGTTGATTACATATGATGCATAACATAATGGTTCTAGCTCGTGTTCGGTTTGATACCTCTTAGTTTTACTATATTAAAGGAAGCAATATAGGGAATGTGTCATTTGAGAATGAAATTATATTGTGAAGTTGTAGAAACAACTAATAATGTGTTTACTTTTGTCTAACATTTGCTCTCTCTATCTAGTCATGAATTTGTACTAATAAGGTGATAATAATTAGCAAATAAATGTGTGAAGAATAAGCTTCTCCATTGTAATTAGCACTACACTTAAGTCAGAGAGCTTAAACGAGTAGATAAGTTTGTCACTACACTGAACTCAAGTGGGTCGAAAGTGGCACCTTCAATGATAACAATGCAAGCAAAAGCAATGGGAGTAGTAGTTACAATATCATATTACAAAACATCACTAACTTCTTTAACAATAGCACTCCAACAAGGGGATGTTCATTCTCATGTACCCTTGCAAACAGAACAAGAAGACATTAAATAATCTCAACACCTTTTTTTTCTAGAAAACACTACAGCATCAAACCACTCAGTCTATCTACAGTGATGATGTCAAGACAAAAACAAGTTCCATTCCAAATATACATCAAGTACTACTTGGCACCATAGCCAACATTTTCACCCTTCTACTTATTATATCAATATACATAAAAAAAAAAAACAAGTTAAAAATAAACCAATTAATAAATAAAATGTTGTTAAATCAGCTGTACTAATAAAACCTTGGACAACCAAAAAAAGTGCAACCAAAAAACTACTTTTAAGCCAATAAACATGTTCATTTCAGCAAAATGTTTCAACAAAAGGAATTGCTAACTACTACCTCACTTATTCATAGTAGAAGTATGGGCAGGATTCCAACAGGAATTTACATCAATATATGTCCTAAAACAAGTTAAAAATAGACTAATTCGTACATAAATTATTGTTGAACTACCAGTAAAACCTTGCATAGCCAAAAAAAAAAAAAAGGTGCAGCAAACAAAATACATTTCTGCCAAAACAATACAAAACAACTTTGCCACTTGTTTTTACCTACTTTCTCATTGTTTTAGGATGACTTTCTCCTATCCCTTTACCATCCTATCAAAGCACAAGAAAAAAAAATACTTGTCAATAATAACATTCAATATAAACAAAAATATTAATTTCGTAAGTAATGATCAGTTCTATCACAATTTAAAAAATTACAACAACTTTTTTGTTTTTCATTTTTTAAATTTTAAAATTATTATTTTTAGTCTCCAGAGAATTTTAGTTTAAATTTATGTAAAATACTTTTATTAACTTTTATTTTTCAAATTTTAAAATTTTTATTTTTGATTTATTAATGTTCCTTTTAAAGCATATAAATCATATTTGTTTTAAATATTTAAAAAAAATTAGAAATATTAGATGTTGTAACCGTATCACGTACATTAAATAGTATCTCCTACAATAATAAGTTAACAATCCATAAAATATCAATGTCACGTAATATCACTAAAAATAATTATTTTAAATTTTTGAAAGATGAAAACTAAAGAACTTTTTTTAAGACTAAAACAAAAATCTGTTTATTTTATAAGAAATAAAAATATATTTAAATTTAGTATTAAATAAGGATAAATTTAAATTTTATATTAATAAGAATTTTTTAATTGATTATTAAAAATTTTAGAATATAAAAATAAATTAAAATTAAAATAAGAAATTATTTATTTGGCGTACAGAAATAAGAAATTATTTTCATTACTTCTAAGTATTTTAATTTATTATTTTGACACCTAAAATTCAGAAATTAGAAATAACTCCAAATAAGTGAAAATGGTTATCCAGCTCCACACGATCAGAGATGCATTCCCTTCTTCACTTAGTTACAGCGCAAATCTGTCGTCCAATTCAAGCCGGCGGATAGGCATGGCCGGAGAGGGACAACCTCCATCCTCGGCGGCGGCCTTCACCGGTGGCAGCGCGTGACAGTTCTCGCGACTAATTTCAGAGTACATATCTCTTTTCCAATCTTTTTTACTATTGCTGCAATTGAAATATCTGTGTTTCATTTCCTTTGACTTTTCTTTTTAAAACTTAGAGATATCTTGTTACTTCAGATCATATTTCCTTGAATGAGAAATTTTGAATAGGCTGTATTTTCTTATCATCCTTTCATTTCTATTTATTTATATCGATTATTGAATGAAAACACAAGCATGACATCTATATAAGCCTACAGAGTCTTATATTTATTAGGAGAATTCTTACGTGTGTATTTCCAGACCCGATCATTATTTATACACTTATATAAAATATGAAATCAACCCAAAGAGCAAGCAATGTAAATATGTATTAGAGAAATGTAAGTTGAAGAAACATCCTTACCAGTGCTTGTGTGGCTGATTTGCTATTAGCATATTTCACTACTCACTAATGATTAGTGCATCCACCTTAAAACTTGATAGCTTTGTCCTCCACGGGTTTCGTATTCAAGATTCAGCTGAGGGAAGATACGACATAGAATGGAGTTCACACGCTGCCAGTACCTTTGCCTCCATTGCTTCCAAAATAGAAGGGGACCAATAACAAGTGCAAGGCCGAAAACAAATCCCAATTCAGCCCTGATGATACTCCAATCAATTGCGTGTGGACTTGCATGTGGTGACATTCCATCACTACAGTTTTTAATCAGAGGTACTCCACATAATTCTGCATTACCAACAAAGGAAGATGCACCGAATGTTTGAAACTGGCCACGTACCGGGATTTCCCCCACCAGACGATTAAAGGAAAGGTTCAGGTACAAGAGGAAATTTAAACTTGCAAGCTGTATGGGAATTTCTCCATCAAAAAGGTTGCTTGATAGGTCCAGTGATTCAAGCGAGTTTAAATTCCCTATAGATAAAGGGATTTGGCCTGCTAAAGCATTATTGCTTAAATCAAGCATCTCTAACATGGAGGAAGAGCTATTTGAAAATTCATCCAGCTGACCTTGAAAATTGTTGTTGGAAAGTTGAATACTATGTAGCAATGGGAGTGCAAAAAGAGAAGAAGGAATGCTTCCATTGAGTAAATTGACCTGTAAATCAATTTGGACCAGTTTTCTTAGGCCTTCCAAGTGAACAGAAGTGATTGATCCTGTGAAATCATTGTATGAGAGGTTTAAATGAACGAGATTCCTGGACATATTCAAGGATGGAATTGGACCGGTGAAGTCATTCAGTGACAAATCCAGATAAGTGAGTTCCTCGAGTCTTGACATTGAACTGGGTAGTGTTCCATTATAGTGGCAATTAGAAAGATCTACGATGGATAACTGCCTAAGATTACTTATAGAAGCTGGTAACGCTCCTGAGAACCTTGTGTGACTTACAATCAATGTCCGAAGATGACCATTCCCTGGGAATTCAGGCAAAGATCCATAAAGATTTATATTGAATGATAAGTCTATATCAGATAATGTTGCTATCTTAAAGATCTTCTCTGGAAATATTCCAGTCAATCCACAATTACCAAGGTGAAGGGTTGTTAAATTTGAAAAATTAGCAAAGGTTTCTGGCACTGAGGATGATAAATTGTTCTGATCAAGATGAATAATTGATAGATTCTTAAGTCTTGTCAGGGATGTATCAAGGGGTCCAGAGAGATTGCAGTTCGACATGCTCAGTTCCTGCAGACTAACTAGTTGCAACAAAGCATTGCACCATTCATTTCCCTGAGCTGTTACAATTACACCATCCATATACAGTTGCGTAATCATGGTGAGGTTTTTGAAAAGCATTTGTAGATTCAAGTTTTCAAGTTTCAGCGGTTGCTTATATAAATAGGAAAGAGAAGATATATCAAGACTAACCAACTTGGTCATGTAAGAAATCTCCATTGGAATCTGCCCCACAAAGCCAGCATCTGACAAATTCAGATATTTTAAGTTCGTCAACTTGTTGAATCCAGATGGTATCTCAGAACTGAAGTTATTAGCAGCCAAATTCAGTATCTGGAGATTTTGCAGACTGAAAAGAGTACTTGAATTGACCAATCCACCATTGATTGATTCTCCACTCAGGTCAAGGCCAATAACATATCCCTCCTCATCACAGGCTACACCCCTCCACTTACAGCAATCTATGATTGGATTCCAGGACACAAGTTTGCTAGATTTTTCGTACTTGAATTTGAGGCTGCTCTTCAGTTTGAGCAATGATTGTTGTTGATCCTCAACAATTTGGGCAGAAACCCCGGTAAAGTAAACATTGTGGTGTATCCAGAAGCAATAGCAGAATATGATGGAAAGGAATGGAACATGGGGAATTCTCATTGGAGTCTACTGAGAGAGACACACAATGAACCAAAACAAAGGCTAAAGAATAAAGAAGGGAACAGACTAATGATGGCTTATAGACCCTTTGTTTTCCAGCGTTTATCTTCCAATGCAATTTAAAAGTTAGTTACATCACGCCACTTTTATGTGTGACCATTGGATTTGAACAAAATAAATAAAATTTATTTTATTCAGATCCAATGGTAAGAAATGCACGGTGCATGGATGCATGTTAGTACTCGTAGAAATATATGAAGAGGAAAAGTTGAATGGGAGAGACGACTTAGCCACAGGAAAAGATTGTAAGATGGTGAAGCCAAGTCAAAGTAAACTACGTCCAAAGGTGCATTCTCTTTTTTGTTTGTTTCCTCCTTTTATTCTAGTACTTTTCTGTGCCATGCGCTTTCATAATTAATTATCCTTATCAGAAAAGAAAGAAAAACCATGTTGCCATTATTGCATTCATTTTCCAGCTCACTTCTTGTCTGAAGACTTTTTTGGTAGCTTAGCTTGTAAAATGGAGCTTGCAATATTGGCAAGTTTATATGAGGTAGCAAGAAAAAAAAGTGTGGTCTAGTTGTATAGAAATGAAGAAGAAAAATTGTAGCTGATTAACGTAGGAAAACATGAAGACTCTGTTTGGTAGCATCGATGGAAATAGAATGAGGTGGAAAGAAATAGTAGGGAGAAATAAGTAAGAAATAAAGTGAAATTTAAGTTGTTTGGTAAAAAATAAATAGAAGAGAAATAATGTTGTAAAGTTGTTTGATTTAGACAGAGAATAGTAGAGAAATAAAATGTTAAATAAAAATATATATTTGTCTTTTCATTATTATAAACAAAAAAATATATATATATATATATATATATATATATATATATAATTGACTATATTACAATAGCATCCCTTGATGTTTATTTGAAATTACAGATAATTTGTTATCTTTTTTAACGTTTATAACAACTTTTCTTATAGTAGGGGTACACCGTGTAATATTTTACAAATAATTAAGGTGAGTTAGTATAATGTACGATGAATGTCAACATAATGTTTTTCAAACAATTAAGGGGATTAATGTAGGGGTAAAAAAAAGGAGAGATATTGGGTGAAAATTGATGAAATTCTAGGAGATGTTAGTATAATTTACATTGTATAATTTGTATGATAACAAGAAAGAGGAAATATATTTTTATTTATATATATCAAATATATATAATTAAAAAATATTTATATATAGTGATATGTTATATATATATAATCGATTATTTTAAAGTTATAGAATGTCTTATTTAATCAATTAAAACGTCATGTTGTTATCAATTAATTTCATTCCAGAGTGTTGATAAAATTGATTGTTGATTTTTTTAATCGATTAAAAATAAGCTTAAGTGGCAAAATAAAATCAATTATGAATATTTTTAAATCAATTAGATATTAGCTCCCATGACGTTAGTAAAATTGATCCGAGATTTTTCCTAATAAATTAAAAACATAGTAAAAATTGAAACCTTAGTCAATTACTGTCTAACCTAATCAATTAAATTTAAATTTCACTAATTACTAATAAATATACCACAAAAGTAATAGAAGTATATGCCGATAAACATAGATATAAATTATTCACAAATTCAAATCCAAATTACATCGAATCTACTAAATATAGGTTTATAATAGCTAAAATTGATCTACAAACATAGTTGACAACTAAATAGTTTTGTAAAGCAAATAAAGTAAACATAGTTTATGGAGATGGTTTATGCTATGGGTTATGAAATAACATGATGTCCTCAACTTGTCACACTATATATATCATTATATGAACAAGTCCAAATATGATCTACAAGCATAGTTGACATTTAATTATGGAGGTGGTTTAAGTTAATAAAATTGTTCCAATCTCTCAAAATGTTTATCAAAGTCATCAAACTTTGTTGTCTACCTTTGTATCCATATCATGCATGGTGATAGCTAAATTGTCCAATTATTGTTATAAACTCTAGATTACATTGAATATGTGACTGAAAGTATCATTATTTGGACTTGTTCATGTAATGGCATATATAGTGTATCAAGTTAAGGACAAAATATTGTTTCATATTCCATAGCATAAAAATGTCTTCCCAAAGCAATTGTGCGTAATTGCTACCACGTGAAATTGAATATGTACATATGTGTAATGCAATAGTTTATCTTCTATGGTCAAACTATTTGCATTTTTAATAGTACGTACCTTGACACCTAATCTAATCAAAGCAACAAAAGCCTGATTATGATCATAAAACACCATCATTTGATATATTAAGGTCACTTTAAAAAACCTTTAACAAGTATGGGAAGAACGTAGTATCAAGTTGAACAAAGCCTTCAAGTCCTTGAACTTTAAGTAAGTTTTGAAATTCAAAACCATTGGTACCAAAGAATTCAAAATTCATTATCTTTAGGTCCACGACAATCATTCCTACAAAATCATCAATGGACGATCTCTGCTTTGGATGACAGGTTTCTTTATGGACGTTGAGTTCGCTTATGGATAGTAAATTCGTCTTTGAACATTGAGCCCTTCTATAGACGTTTGATTACGTCTTTGAATGTCAAGTCTCTATGGACGTTGAATATATCCTTTACACGGTGAGTTTCTTTATGAATGTTAAATATGTCCTTTAGATAGTGAATCTCGCTATGGACGTTGAGTACGTCCTTTAGACAATAAATCTCGCAATGATGTTGAATACATCTTTTAGATGGTGAATCTTACTATGGATGCAATAGATGAACTTTTATTTTAAATTAGTTTCTCTTAAATGAATATGTTCCATTTTAAGTCAAATAACCTGCAGTTCTTTTAAAATCAAAAAAACCACGTATAAATCATAATATATTATCAATTTTCATAATATTTGTTATCATCAAAACATTTGAGTTATTTTGAATGTATAGACTTATGTTTCAACAAATTAAAGATTTAAATTAAAAGTCTTAGTATTAATAAACAAATTAATAAAATTGATCATAAGTTCCTCTTTCCGTATTAGCATTCATAATTAAAGGAAAATTATGAAAACTCCTAAAAAAATATATATATTATAACTTCTCATTGACAACAACATGGTAGAGATTAGTGATAGATAAAATTTAGTGATAGATAAAATTAGATAGGTATAAACTTAAGGGATTTGCAAGGTGGTGGTAAGAGATTTTGTTGACATTTCTTTTTATATATAAAGAAACTTTAGCGGTGTTGTTGCTCACATCCCTTTTAACTTAGTGCTAATATTTTAAACTCCAAATCATTATAATAATTTTAATAAAAAAGAATCTACAAATCCAAACATGGATATTTGACTAGTGAAGAGACGATGCATATTATTGTAGGCTAAAGCAATATAAAAATTCTACACAGTTGATAATGATAAGAGAAAACAAAAGTCTTGTTATCTTTGAGAGATGATTAAATATTTTATATTAAGCATTATTATAAATTAGGCTTAAATATATTTTTAGTAATTGTAAAATAATTGATTTTTTATTTTAGTTCTAATATAATTTTTTGATCAATTTTTATCCGTTTAAAATTTGAAATTTTGCTTTTGATCGTTACCACGGGACACTTGTTAGTCGCATATACTTTTAAAGAAAGATTGAGTGATCAACATAGGCTATACATACTAGTATATGTAATATCATATTAGCATATAACATCTTTAAAAAAAAATTAAATTCCTAAAATAAATGTTATTTATCTATCTTAAAATAAAAATATGGATTAAAAATAAATATTTCAAATTTTAGAGGGATAAAAATCAAATAAAAATGTTTTACAGAAACTAAAATCAAAATTTATACATTTTATAAGGATCAAAATAAGTTATTACAAATTTTTTAAAAATAAAAATTAATTAAAAAAATTTACATAAACTAAAATTAAAATTTATTTTACGATGTATTTAAGCATATATAAATTATGAATACACAGCGTGAAACAATTCAATCGCTGGATATTTGATGACTACATAACTTATATATTCACTTATATAAATATGCATGTCATGCTACCGAACTATGAAAAGTAATGGTACATGGCCTAAATTGACTTTTTCCTAGTTGTAACGAAGAAGCAGAGACGCGAGCAAAGCCCAATGAAAATATACTAAGCACCAACGCAGAGCAGCAAATGTCATCCGCAGTTATGGTTTTTATTATTTTAGCTACAGTTTAGTTAAGAGATAGATGCAGCCAATTGTTTTACTCAATAAAAATATAACCCTTGGGATTATTTGTCTTTGCAACAACTAATCCAACCTAAATCATAAGAAAATTGAAGAAAGAGATACTAGTCAAAACATAAAAATTTAGTCTTCCACGACAAGATAAATATAATAAATAGCATTCCCTCACTTCAGAATTGACAACACTACCATAAAAAAAAACCATGATAAAGTAGTCGTGCATATCTTTAGATCATACCACTCACATTGTTAGAAGATGAGTACTCTTACAGTTTGGAAAGAACACAATAGAACTACTGCAATCAAAATTTGGAATAATACACCTTTTGCAGAATAAGAACAACACACCTTCGAAGAAGGAATTGGGAAAAGAGAGAGAAAAAGTAGCCCAGAATGCTCATAAGATTAGAAACATATGTAACCTTATGGTTTAATTGGGAAATCAATCCAGTTCGTTAATTTTTATCCAAGAGTTATTATTTAATCCTCTCCTCCCATGATAAGAGAGTGTTCTAACCTTATATGCTTCTGGATATAGAGAGATCAATAATAATGAAAGGATAAATTCGTATTTTTATTTAATATTTTATTTTTCTTTTCTTCAACTAAATCAAATAATTTTATAATATTTTTTTATTATTTCTTTTCTACCAAATAACTTAAATCTTACTATACTTTTTATATATTTCTCTCTTCACTATTTATTTTCATTTCACTTTATTTTCATCCATGCCACCGAACAGAACCTACAAAATAAACATATACAAGAAGAGGACCCAAGAAAAAAAATACCCACATCCACTGACAAATTGTCAAAACAAAAGCAAATTGCTTGTCATGCTGCACATTCATATTATTATGACAGATTAATATAATGCATACTGCATAAGTATTATTATTTTTCTTTCCTTAAATTTTTCTTATTTATTGTGTTAATATCTTTTTAAAAGTCAGAATCTCTAACTTTATATATTTAAAAAAAAATCGTATAATTGCTCTTGAACTAATAGTATAATGTATAAATTTTTTTATTTATTCTGACTTTATAATTATAATTATATAATGTAATATATTATTGTTTAGTAAATTTTGAGAGTAATAGCATAAGACTTAGAAATTCATAAATTTGTTATAGCAAAAATTTATTTAAACATTTATAATGTTTTATAATTATGATTTTAATATTTTTAAAAAAATAAATATAATTTTAATTTTTGTGATGTTTTATAATTATAATTATTATATTTTATAAAAAATATTTAATAAAATTTTAATTTAATTAATGTTGTATTTTAATCAATATTTTTATTTATTAATTTTAATAGTTAATTAAAATATAGGTAATGAATATGAGAATATACATTTAAGAACCTAATGAAAAAAAATAAACCTATATGAACATTTAGGTAAATAAAAAATAACAATTTAAAATTACTACTTAAATAAATGTTGATTAAAATACAATAATTTTTATAAAATATAAGTATGAAATAGGTAGTATAATATCTTATTTACTACCGTCTCTAATAATACCCAACCTCTTGTATATAAAACTCAAAATTAAACAAAATCATAACTAAATCTCATTTACCTACCCTCCCGCTCAGAACAAAATAGTTCTATTCATAACTATAACATATTATTTAAAAACCTTAACTTTCCTTTTTTACCAAACAAATCGCACATAGGATCTAAAAAGCTTTATATAAAAATAGATTCACTTACTGTAGATAGCATGTGGAGTCCCTCTCACCTACGCTTTTCAACCGACACCATCACACCCATCATCCTGCAAGACGACACAATCGAAGAAAATATGCATCTGAATCAAGCGGTGATACAATGTACTTGTAAAATCATGTGGATTGTTTAGTCCCTATAAAAAAAATATCATGTCCTGCAACTCATGTATCATCAATGAGCAAATGATGATAATTTTTAGGAGCAACTTTCGTTGTTTTGCCAGTGCTCACAGATGTGACTCCCTCGCACTCATTATAGCAAAATAAAGTAAGCTAACTTTTTCCAACCGCCAAAAAAAGTTAACTTTAACTCTCTTTTTTATTAGCTAAAAAGTGTTTAATTATATTAATAATATTTTTACAAATTTTTTAATAGTTTGTAACATTTGAGACATTACTTCGAGTTACATTTTACAATTTTTTATATATTAATTTTTAATTTTTATATTTTATTCTCTTTTTAACTTTAAAATGTTTATTTATTTTACCTTTTACGAATTTTACATAAAATGAAGTTTTATTATTTATTTTTCCTATTATTATTTACATTAAACTTTTTAAATTTAATAGTTAAACTATTTACATTATTTATTTTAGCATTAAATTTACCTTTTACATTTACGCTACATATTTTTTACATTGAGTGGCAAGTTTTCGAGACACACTATTTTTAATTTTTAAAATAATGTACCAAAAAGCAAAGGAGGAAAAGCAATGCTTTACAAAAGAATCTTGAAGCGGGGAAGCGTTGAAAAATGAGCAGCAAAGGCCATGCACATTTTTTTTATCACAAGTAAAAGAATTTACAGAAACAAGTGGAGTCAGTTGCATAAACTTTGCAAGACATTAACAAAAGTAAAATCCGTCCAAGGAGATCTCAAATGGTTCTCACTTTTAAATAGAGCAAAAGGGCAATGGCAGCACTTTAGTCATAGGCTCTGAAATCTGAAGTTTACTGAGGATTTGGAGAACGGCTATTGGCAGCAGAGACCCTGGAGCCCCATTCAAGCAATTCTTTGCTGGTGTCATCCTTGTGAACAATCACCTCAATGAAACATAACGAGTCTTTCTGGGGTCCTGTGGCTGTGGCAATTGCTTCAACTAGCTCCTCTTCACAGAACACCTGAAAAATGAAGCATGCATCAATCAATACATGTTATTCAACACTCCTCCATGTTACAGCAATGAGGTTTCAGGATAATGCATTACCCAATTATTGAAAAAATTTCAAGTTCTACATTCCCTAGAAATAGTATCTGAATATATTAATAAAATATATTCAGATAGAAATAGTATCTGAATAAAATATTCCCGTGAAGGTCGACCTTTACCATGAGTTAGGTTTTAAGATTAAATTAGACTCAAACTTAAATAATAAGACCAAGGTCAAGAAACTCACCTTGCCAGTCCAGCACTTCCCTTGACCATTGTGGATTGCATCAACCAACCCAGTGTAGTTCCAGTTCTTAATCACATTGTACGGTCCATCATGAATTTCAACCTCAATGGTGTATCCACCGTTGTTTATCAGGAAGATTATGGTCTTTTGCCCGCACCGCAGCATTGTTGATATATCTTGGGCAGTCACCTGCAAAATATTTTGAAAACAATAGATTAAAACACCATATATCAGTTCTAGAATTGTATTGAGTGAAGACTTAGAGAAATTTTGATATACTTAAGAAAATCAAGGTTTAAGTAGTTATTTTGCAAAACAAACCTGAAAGCTTCCATCACCAATGCAGGCAATCACTCGCTTTTCAGGAACAGCCTGAGCATAACCAAGAGTAGCACCAACAGACCATCCAATTGAGCCATATTGCATTTGGAACTCATACCTGTCAAAAAGATTTTTATTAACACCCAAAAGCAATATGATAAATAAATACAACACATGTTACACATCACATTCTCCCAAATACTTACCCACATCCCTTTGGCAATTTCAGCTTTTGGCAGTTAAACCAGGAGTCCCCTGTCTCAGCAATGACGGCAGTTTCACCAGACAGCATCTTCTGTATATGTTGGAACAGAACATTAACCCTCAAAGCCTCTCTGGGTGCAGCCTTCATAGGATGCCCATCAGGGACAAATATCCTGTGGTAATTTTCATATGCAGTATTGTTATGCTTGAGGCGCTTGGCCAGTGCCTTGAGGAAATCCTTCATCAGCACACACCCAAATGCAGGCCCGTTGGCAATCACAACACGATCAGGCTGCACAATGATTGCCTTCTCCCTCTTGAGAAGAAGCGAGTACCCTACAGAGCTGTAGTCGTTGAAAATGGGACCGGCAAAGAGGTATGCATCTGCAGACTCCACAATCTCAGCACAGAAGGCAGTGCTCACAGCACCCCAATAGGTTCCAATGAAATGGGGATGGTGCTCAGGAACCATCCCTTTAGCCGACGGCATCACAGCAAGCGCATAACCACACGCATCGGCCAGTTCAACAAAGGCATCAGATGCTGTTGCCACCCTCAGTTTAGGACCACCCACCAACACTGGTTTCACTGCCTTGTTAAGAAATTCAGCAGCTGCCTCCACTGCCGCCTCCAACCCCAGCTTGTTACTCAATCTACAAAACAAACAAAAAACACAAACATAAACCAACATTTCCAATCAAACACAAAACAAGAAGAATTAAACATAGATTCAGTTTTCAAAATATTATTTGTGTTGTTCTCTTATCAAAATTGAAATTTTACTTCGATAATTTGTACAATCCTGTAACATAGACCTTTATTAACTTCAATTCCGATTAAAAAACAATATTAAGAGTAAGTAGAGAATTATATTGTATCTAAATTTTATAGAAATAAAAAAAGGCTCACCTGGGAGACAATGAGAAAGGAACAGGGTCACAACTGAAAGTGGGGTGAGGGATCCCAGGCAAGTTACAACTAATGCTTATATAGACAGGCTTGCTTTCTTTCAGTGAGGTTGAGATTGCTGTATCAATCAACTCATGAGCATCTTCCAAGTTATTCACCACAGCCTATCATCAACCAAAACCACATTATCGCCTTTATACAATAAAATAAATAAATAAATACTTCGCACAACAAAAGCACAACCAAAAAAACACTAAACAACTTACTTAAACCATTTTAAATAAACTTCTCAGTAGCAAATTATAAGAAAAGAAAATAGAATTAAAATCAACCTATTCCGGAAGCTGATTTAAGTCATAAACTTTCACTTGGAAAAAAATAAGAAGATAAAAATAATAAAATATACAGTTCATGACACATGAACATCAAGAAAATAGAAAAGAGTGGGCGAGAGAGAGAGATATGGGACCTGGAAGCAAGTGACGGTTTGGAAGCACCTGAGCTCTTGGCTGAAATCGGGTAACCCAATGGTGTGGTGGAGGATCCGACTGGTACCGTAGTCGTTGGAGTTGGGCCCACCCACGATGCAAATCAGCGGCAAATTCTCGCTGTACGCGCCGGCGATCGCGTTCAGCACGCTCAGCCCGCCCACGGTGAACGTCACCACGCACGCGCCCACGCCCCGCGCACGCGCGTACCCGTCGGCGGCGTACCCGGCGTTGAGCTCGTTGCAGCACCCGACCAAGTTGAGTGCCGGCTCCGCAATCAGGTGGTCAAGCAGCGTCAAGTTGAAGTCGCCGGGAACGGAAAACACGTCGGTGATGCCGGCTTCGACCAGCCGCCGCGCGAGGTGCCCGCCCAGCGTGGAGTCGCCGCTGCAGACAACGGTGGCCGGCACGCAGGGCTGGATGGCGGTGCTGGAGGTATGGTCGCAAGACACGACGTCGTTGCTGGCGGGCTTGGGCGCGTCCAGTGAGCCTATCTTGGTGTCCATCACGGGTTCGTTAGTGTAATTGGTTGAGAAGAGTAATGAATATGAATGGGTATGGAATGTAGAAAAGAGATGTTTAAATAGTAATATATGAATATGTTGTGAAGGTGGTAAGTGGTAATAAAGACAGTGGGAGTAGCATGGAAACGAGATTGGCGGATACCAGGGGCGGTTTACTCTTTCCCGTTTTGTGCTGCTGCTTCTGTCTAATTCGGTAAGTGGGTTTTTCTTTTTTCTTTTTTCTTTTTTCTTTTCTGAATACTTTTTTGTTTTCTGTGGTTTTGGAAAATAAATAATGAATTTAGCAACTGTTTTTGTGTTTTCCTTTTCTTCCCTGTTCTCGAATCTATAAAGTTCAAACACGGACGAGGTTTTCTGTCTGCTACTGTTCACCCAGCAAGTGGAATGCAGAAATATCATTACATAGGTTTGTTACTCAAAAATACCAAATATTATAATTATTAGCTGCTCCTAAAACTAAAATCCGTATATGGTCTCCACGTATATACGTAGTTATATATGTTTTTTTTTGTCGCAATAGTATATCTCTAATTTTTGTTTTAAATGTTTCTAATTCTTATAAAATATATTTTATATTTTTAATTTTTATAGAGAAAATTTTTAGCTTTGTTTTTTACAAAATTTTGTTTTACGATTTTAGTCTTTAATAATATTTTTTAATTCTTATAAAATTATAATTTTAGATATTAATTATTTATTTTTAAAATATTCATTTTATTTTTTTATTATTTAAGAAAACCAAGCATGTTCTTTGTTAGATTATTGATACATCATTAGTGAATAATAGCATAGAATAAAATTATAAAATAAAAATTAAAACTGTAAAAAATTATAAGAACTAAAAATACAAAATAAATATATTACTTTTGTTAATTTTCTTTTAAGACATAATTAACTAATTCATGAGTATTAAGAAAATTAGTTTACTTGGATAGGAATATTAAATTTATATTTTTTTCAAAATTACTCTTTACATTAATTATACATAATCTTATTTCTTTTATAAATATTTTTTATTAATTTTTATTTTTAAAATTTTTCATCGTTGATATATGCATTATTTTAATTTTTATTAGTTATACATGTGAAGAGTTATAACATGATTCTTATAATAATTTTTATACAAGCTAGAGTCAAGAAAGAGTTTAAAACATTGATGTATTTATTTAAATGCATTTTTTGTCCTTAACTTTTATATTTTTATGAATTTTACTACTCAACTATTAAATTAGTATATTTTATCACTTAACTTATAATATTATATTTCGCACAAATATTTGTCAAATTAAAACTTGCTAAATAGTTCATTATGCTTTATTTGCTTAAATGCACTTTTTGTCACTCATTTTTTTCATATTTTTGTAAATTTTGTCATTCAATTATGAAATTTACATATTTTATCACTCAACTTGTTACATTTCACACATTTTGCTTTAATGTTAAATGTTTGGAAAATTTAGACAGTTTGCTAACATGACTCGTGATGAGAAAAATATCGTGTCCTTCAATTATAAATATATATTTTAGATGGGGTGGAAAAAGTTTAAAAAACAAAAAAAAAATCTAGAAAATATGTCTAAAATGAAAACAATGGATATTATTACTATATGTGGTTAAAACTATAACAATTTTTATAATGTTTGGCTAAGACTATAAATATTACTGTTACTCTGAAAGTGTGTCTTTAAATGAAAATGATGTAGTTAGACTTCTTGATTTGACATGTCTATCTTATTTTAGAGTTTCAAACACAGCTTCTTTAAGTTAGTGGAGGTTTGATTTTGAGATATTTGGGGGATTTGTTCCTCTTAATTTTGTTTTAGGTTTGATAATTAAGGCTTCAAAATTTAGGGTTTTAATAAATTTTTTAATAATCCTTTATTTGAAATTAAATTAGATATCAAAGATTTAATTTGTGATAAATAAAAAAACTATTGTAACTGAATCATATTAGAATTGGTATTGACATAAAGCTATTGATAAAGACTATGCAATTATTAATCTTTTCCTTTTCAATTTTAAATTTTAATGTCTTCTTAAACAATATTTTATTCATGAGTTGGCTAGGTGTACCAAGTAATAGGTTTGAGCATAATGAATTAGATAGCAATGATATTTATAGTCTTGGCCAAATATCGACGCATCAGTTATCACATTATTATTCAACAAACAATTTAAATTTCACAGATATTTAATTGTCGGACAAAATATACTAAATGTTGTAATTTGGTAGGAAAATGTAGAAATTTTATAATTGGACAACAATTTTTACAAAAATATGAAAGATAAAAAAAAGAATATATTTGAACCATATAATTATGACGCAGCCTAAGCTATGTGAGCAAATAATTTTAATTTTGATGTACATTTAATCATAAGATAAAATATATGAAATGTTTTAAGTTGGATGATAAAATGTACAAATTTCATAATTCTATTATAAATTTTGCAAAAAACATAGGATATGAGAGACAAAAAATGCATTTAAACTTAATATATTTGAATATTATTTATTGACAAAAAATTATAATTAAGGATATTTTGTGAAAAATAAATAATGCAGGAGACATTTTTAATTTATTTTTATAAAAAGAAAACCAAACCAAAATTTAAATTTAAGTCGGGTAAAAAGACCGAGTAAAAAATATATAAATTAAAAATGTATTAAATTTTTTTAAAAAATCAACCCTACTTAATTACATATAATATAAAAATTAATAAAAATCACTAAAACCAAAAAGGAAAACCGCAACCGGTATCACGTCAAGGTCAATGTCAATGGTGAGCGGAGGACGCGCAGTTTTAAGTTACAAAATTCAATTTAGCTTGTTAACTCTCTTTT
The DNA here is from genome assembly GCA_025330945.1 of Mucuna pruriens. NCBI lineage: Eukaryota > Viridiplantae > Streptophyta > Magnoliopsida > Fabales > Fabaceae > Mucuna > Mucuna pruriens. The sequence continues at coordinate 4,032,907 of JAENHJ010000525.1, read as the reverse complement.
TACTGGATATTTTTTTGTCTGAATTTAAATTTAGGTCCGGTAAAAAGACTGAGAAAAAAATATATAAATTAAAAATATATTAATTTTTTTAAAAAAATCAACCCTACTTAATTACATATAATATAAAAATTAATAAAAATCACTAAAACCAAAAAGGAAAACCACAACCAGGTCAATGGTGAGCAAAGGACGCGGCATTTTTTAAGTTACAAAATTCAATTTAGCTTGTTAACTCTCTTTTCCTTGGATTTTTTTGTCGAGTGAATTTAAGAATATTTAGTCATTTTATTTTTAAAATAGAACCTATTTTAAATTTTTAATTTATTTTTAGTAAATCTTATTTTATTTTTTTAGTAACACAAAAATTATATTTTAACTTGAAAATTTATTTTTTAACCGTTAAACAACTTTGATTATTGTTATCTTTTTATTATTATTAAGAACATGTACCTGTCGAGATACTCCTTAAGAACCTGTCGGCCACTTTGTGCTTATATAAGTAACGGTGCTAAATTTTTATTGTGGTTCACGCAATGTACTTTTTATGAAATAATAACAATAATAATTAGTAGTCATTAATATTAATAAATATAAGAATATATGATTAGTTGTGAGACTTATTTAGTAAATTTTTTTTAATTATATAGTTGAAAAGAAGAGTTATTTAAATTGTATTTTTTTTTTAAATGAGTAGTATGTAATAATGTGTTTCATTTGAGATGTATAAAAATAAAAAATAAAATCTGGAATGAAGATAAGTAACTTAAAAAAAACTATTTTGTTATAATGATATTCTCAAATTATTTAATATTAAAAACTAACGTAAGAATTTGAATCGGAGTTATCCTGACTTCTTTCGGTATTAGTAATTTAGTGTAATTAAAAAAATCTTAAAATAGTGTAATTAAGTAAAAAAATATATATGAACATCAATAATATTTTTGTTGTATTTATTTTTCAATAATTTTTTATACTATAGTTATAGACAGTATATATGACTTAATATATAATTATCTTTATATTTAATTTAACTAATAAGAACTTTAACACATTACTTAAGACTGCAATTAGCTGTGGTTGTTTTCTGTAAACTAAATGATAGATATTATCTTTTTAATATAATCTTTCTTACACTCAAACAGAAATTTAAATCTCTACCCTCTTGAACAAAAAAGTCCTGTCTGACCTGCAGCACTTTCCATTGCTTTCTTTTCAAATTGGAAGGATTAGTTAATTACATAACAAAGGAAAGAAAATACACCTCTTCTCTCCTTTCTTTTCTGCTCAGAATTCTACCAAACTAACGCTAAAAGTCACACAAAAAAAAAGAGATAGTAATATATATTTTAAATAAAAAGAAATGAAATTAAGAATAATTATATAAATAAGTAAATTTTATATTCATCTTTCAAGAATTTATAGTATATATTTTAAATAAATAATAATAATTTAAATATCTCTCAAAAAAGAATATATTTTACTCTAAATTTTATGATTTACCCATATCTCTTACTGAGGTATAAATTTATCAAGTGTTCTATTTAAATAATTAAATATAATTATGTACACGTAAGTTTAAGTTCATAGATTTTTTTTTAACCTACTTAAAAGACGCAACTTTAAAAAAAGTAAAACTAAACATTTGAATATAAGTTATAACAGAGATGAAATTAAATTTAAATAAGATGGTCTCCTGTACACAGTGATCTAACCAAAAAAAATAAAATTAAATTAAAACATAATAAATTCTCATCCTAACACGAGTATTTATTTAAGTAGTTAATTAATATAAAGTAATAGAAATAAATATACTTACAGGATATTTTTATATAAATTTAAATTTAATTTTATGGATAATGATATATTTTTAGATAATTATAATAATCATTATTTAATTAATTTTAAATTCTTAAAATATTTATTTAAAGATCAATTATTTTAATTATATTTTTAGTTTTAATTTTTTCATATTGTATATTTTATTATTAATTTTATATTACATATAAAAATATACTCACTGTATATAAAAATAATGAATTTGACAACTGTTTTTTCTTTTCTTCCCTGATGTGGAATCTAGAAAGTTCAAAGACGGACACGGTTTTCTCTCTATGTCCACAATTGAGCGAGAAGTAAAAGGCAAAACCTAAAACTTTTGCATAGTCACGATCAATCTTTGCGTGGTGGTTGTATATATTTAAATTTTATTATAATAGTATATATTTAAATTTTATTATAATAGTATATATTTAAATTTTGTCTTAAATGTATTTTTAATTTTTATAGATAAAATTTTTTAGTTTTGATTTTTTACAAAATCTTGTTTTAAGATTTTAATCTTTAAAAATATTTTTTTTTTATAAAATTATAAATTTTGAAATTATTTGTTTGTGTTAAAAAATACTCATTTTAATTTTTACTTATTTAAGAAAAACTAACCATGTTCTTATATCATTAGTGAATAATAACATAGACAGTTGTAAAATAAAATTTTATAAAAAATAAAACTAAAAAAAAATTATAAGAACTAAAAATATAAAATAAATATATTTTTTTCTTATTTTTTTATAATAAATAACTAATTCACTAATATTAAGAAAATTAATTTATTAAAGTAATAGTATTAAATTTATCTTAAATTCATATATTTTTTTCAAAAGTATCCTAATGATACACACCCTTATTTATTTTATAAATATTATTCATTAGTTTTAATATTTTAATCTTTTATTATTAATATATGTATACTTTAATTTTTAGAAAAATAAGTTATACGTTTTCAGATAGTTTTACACAATTATTTAATCATCACTCACTATATAATGTAAGTTTGATAATTTTTACAATATATTTTAAAAACAATATAATCGATGATTTATAATTTGATGATATTATAAAATTGTTTTATTATATGACTATTATTAAACTCTAATTTTTAGAGCCTATGCATGTCAAAAGTTAAAATAAGAATCTTATAATATTTTTCATTTAAGAGAAAGTTTAGCAAAGAGCTTAAAGACAATACTTAATTGGTTTATTCACTCATCTTTTATGTTTTTACAAATTTTTCACCCAACTATCGAATTTACATATTTTACCATCTAACTTATAATATTTTGCACATTTTGTCCATAATTAAATGTTGATTAAATTTAAATGACTCATTGACATGGCTCACGATATGTTATTTGCTTAAATGCATTTTTGTCGTCCATTTTTTATATTTTTGTAAATTTTGTTACCAAACTATAAAATTTACACATTTTTTCACTTAACTTATAACATTTTGCACATTTTGTCTACGGTTAAATATCTATCAAATTTAAACTATTGCTAATCATTTAATTATATATATTTTCAAGGGACTTTTATTTTAACAATAGAACGTAATTTAAAATTTTAATTTGTTTTTAGTGGATCTTATTTTATTTTTTCAGTAACACAAAAATTATATTTTAACATTGGAAAATTATTTTTTAACCATTAAACAACTTTGGTTATTGTTATTTTTTTATTATTACTGAGAACATGCACCTATCAAGATCATCCTTGGAGCTTCATTTTAATAAACTTATCACAAAATTTTATGCCTAATAAATTCCCATCCTAACACAAATCAATTTAGCGTGTACGGATTTTAACTTCTAAGACTAAAACATCTTGTAACTGTTAAATTATACCGATGAGAAAGAGATTACCTGCATTAGGTCCGGTAAAAGTAGTTCCTAAGTTAGTTGGAAGTTATAAAAATAATTAGAAAAAGGTAATTTATTAATTTAGAAGTGTTTAATAAAATTATTTATTTAAATAGTTAATAAATATAAACTAATATAAATAAATTTAAATTGTATTTTATGGACAACAATATATTTTTTAGATAATTATAATTATAATTATAATTGTTTTAATTAATTTTGAATTCTTATAATTTTTATTTAAAAAAATTATTTTAATTATATTTTTATTTTTAATTATTTTAATTGTTTCATATTCTATATGTTATCATTATCCTTATATTATATATACAAATATACTCAATCATGTATAAAATAAAATAAAAATAACATACATATAAGCATACATCATATATTTTTTGATTAAAATTACTTATGAAATTACATATAAATTTTATTTTATTTTTATTAACCTAAAATTAACTATCTTTTAAGTTGTTATGTTAAAAAAATTGTTTAATTTGTTAAGAAATAATAATAAAAATAATTAATGCAACTTCTAGAACGAAGTTTTTTCGACGAGTCTCGCTGTCTCGCAAAAGATCATTATTTTTTTCTCTTCTTAAATAAACAATAAAAATATAATATTATCACATTTCTCTCTCTCTCTTTTCCATTTTCTTCTGTTCTACTCTATTCTATTTCCATATAAAGATTGGACGCTGGGCAATGGTAATTGAACAAGGATTGCAACACCGTAACACAAATGATAATGGGTGCTAAACTTCACAATACCTATTTTGTTAGTATCTCAAACTTACAAAATGTATTCTTCTATTCATCAATATAATATATATTATATTTCTTCTTCTTCTATTTTTAAATAAAATAAAAAATATTATCCCGAAATAACTCTTTACGTGAATAAATTCACAATGATAATACATTATACTTTTAAATATGTTTATAGTTTTAGATAAATTTTAATTTTAGTTTTTATGATTCATTTATTTATTTTTATTTTTCTAAAATTTAAAATAATTATTTTTATTTTCATAAAATTAACAAATTTTGACTTTATTATTTATAAAACATTTTTCTTTAATTTTTATCTCTTCAAAATTTAAAATTATTATTTTTATCTTTAATATCTATTTTAAATTACATAAATAATATTTATAAAATAATTTTAAAATATCATATGTGACAATAGAGACAGGTGTTATATGTGATAATCACGTACCTTTTTGTTAAACACAAATAATTAATAAATATCATGTAATAATAAAAATAAATAATAATAATTTTATATTTTAAGAGTTAAAACTATTTTTTTTTATAATGATTAAAATTAAAATTCTCTCATTTTAATTCAAATAAACTAAAAACATACTTAAGTATAAATTATATTATATATAAGTAATATAACATCTTTATAACCGTTATTTATGTAAATTAATTATTATTAAATATATATTTGAACTAAATATATTATTTGATATATTTTTAATTTGAGTGAAATTTAAAATATTAAATAAAATTATTAAATGTGATGTTAAATATTATTTTTTATTTTCATTCTATGATTATTAAAGTTTTATTTTAAATTCTTAAAATAAACATAAATATGTATATACATTAATACACATTTATTCGTATCAAACCATTAACAGAGTTGGGGAAACATCACCTGCCTGAGATTACTCTCCAACACAAATACAAGATTAGATAAAATTAGTTGAATTGCTAAATTAATTCTCTGTCCTTAGTTATAATTTTAATTTAAAAAATAACGAAAAAATATCCTATTTAATGATATTAATTCGATATACCAAAAACTGATATGTTATCGAGATTGAAGTAATTACGAATGCAACTCATATGAACAAAAGGAAAAAAGAAATTAAAAAGAGCAGAGAAAGGGCCAGCTAAAAACAAAGATGAAGAAAATAAATATTTGAAAATTAAAAATGTGTTAACAATCCATTGGTTTAGTGAGGATAGGAACTAGGGAAGTGGCTGGTAATTGAATCTTGGCAGGCGTCGAAGCAAGTTGGAATTGATAAATCAAAGTCATGTGCAAATTTGAATCGTGTTCGTTCGTCGTGACTCTCACGTGGCGCCTTAGGATTCCAAGTAGCGATATTTGTCATGATGGTGACTCACCACTGTCTCTCTCATTCTCAAGTCTCATCAGGAGGAATGTAAAATTAAATTATTGTCTATTAGTACCACATAAATAATTTTTTACAACCTTGTTGTACCATATAATATAATATTATTTGGTGTTTGTTTGTTACAATGTATTCAACTGATAGATACAATTCAAGTGAGGGGGTACTGGTGTAGTATTCTGTCCACTTTTTGCTGTTATTGAATTGAAATTTAAAATCATCCTTTATTTTATTAGTAATTAGAATAAGAAAAGTATACATCAATTTCAAGTCAAAGTAATTTAGTTTAATAAATAAAAATGGATAAGTCGTAGCTATGTTAAAATGTTAATGAATATACCAAGTATCTTACGTTTTTTAAATGCATCACTTTATTATATTTAATATGATTTTGGACAGAGACAAGTATTCGATTAGAAGAATGATGATATAATCATTTTTTATTTTTTAATTAAGTATTTTATTTATTACATATTTTGAATTTTTACATAAACTTTTGATATAATAGACATTTTTTGTTCAAAAGGATATACCTTGTGCCTTATGTATATTGTTTGGTTTCACATTTAAAATTGTCAAATTTTCATCCAATGATACAATATCCATGGATCAAGTTCAGCTTGCATTGGAATGTGTTAAACCCTAAAACAAAGCCACTTAATTGTTGCTTTAGTACAGTGATACTTTCACCTTAACACACTCTTAGCACATCCTCTTAGCGTAATTTTCTTTACTAGTTCTTAATGATAAAAAAAAAAAAAAAAACACAACTTAACCAAGTCATAATAAAATGTTGTTTGTTTGTGCCACAACATTCACACTCCAAAAATTTTACAAACAATAAAGTATTAAAGCTAAGATGATTCTTTTATGAAAAAAATAATTGTTTATTAAGTGTGAAGAATATGCAAAGTAGTCTTATAAAATGAATCATATGATAAATTAAAATTGGAGCATTTGTATATCTAACCATCTTAAAGAAAATAAAAGTCATGTCCCAAACATCTTAAAGATCACTGTGTTTTTCAAGGCTTTGGAAGGAAAATCAAATCCTATCAAAAGAACTTTCACTGGAAAATGTATTGTTATCTTAAAAGAAAAAATGACTTGCTATCTTAAAAGAAAAAATGACAAGTTAGACTTTTAGAATAAGTGTTAAGACATCAAGTTTATAATAGAAAATTCCACCTAAAATATTAGAAATTAGAGGTTATGATGGGTATAAGCACTTAATCATTCCTCAAAGCAATAGTAATACTTTGTTCTCTTAAATTATCTATTGTATTGCTTGAGAGCTTTCGATTTGAATGTTTAGTAATTTGCTTTACTCCACTTGACTCTCCAAAATTTTGATAGATGCATCAATATTCTTGAAATTAGATTGTATCACCTAGATAATGTGTCACTATTTATTCCAAGGTTATGAACATACCAATTCATTAAATCCAAACTTTGCTTATATAAAAAACGTTTTAACAAAATTTCAAAACAAAGTATAATGCTCTACCAATTTTATACTCTATTTTGCATGAGTTTTAGAATTTAACCATGGTTTTACCATCAACTCTTTAACTTTACAAGTCTCACTTTATGTCTCAAGTTGTATTTTGACTTTAATGTGTTTAAATTAAATTTTAAAAAGAAATTATTTAAAAAGTAATATTTGTTCAGGGTTAAAATGTACGAACATTTCTTTAGTTTTTAGATTTTGTAGGACTTCAACTTTAATATATATTTTTTTTGGTAGGTTTGTACTCACGAAAAATTATTTCATTGGAGTACAATAATTATTAAAAAAATAATTTATATAAATAAATACTATAAAATTATTTTTATTTTATAATATAAGTATACTAATCATCCTAAATTTTAAGTTTATCGATCATATTCACCTTAATAATTGTAAAGATTATTTTAAAATTTTAAATGACAACTCAAATTTATTATCTATTAATTAATATATAATAACAACAATGTTGTATATAGATATATGACAAACTAAATTTATGATTGTATTTAAGTTATTTTGAAACATTTGTGAAATTTATTAACACATGTGTAATCCTAATGAATTAGACTAGAGATGACAATATATAAGATATTATAGTACATATTTTCATATTTGTATTTGAAAAAAAACGATTCGTATCTTATTTCATATTCATGCAATAACAACTTTAATCTTTATCCTCACAGTTGTTAGATACCTTGATATTCATATGCATCCACTACTCACACTTCATCTAAGTGTAAAATTAATAAATTAATAAAAATATTAATTAAAGAAAGTACCACAACTTAATTGAAAATCATTATTTTGAGTGTTTTTTTTTAATTTATTTTATATTTTAAATTTAGGAGAAATTGTATTTACCTCTCTCGAAGTCTTCCTAAATGACACTCATTCTCTCTCTAATTTTTAAAATAAACACACATCTTTCTTATATTTTTAATAAAATACACTAACCTTCTTTATGTTTTCAATAAAGGGACACTCACACTTCCTACTTTATTCAATAAAATGACACATACTTCTTCTCTAATGAATACATGCTTATTTAAAATTTAGAGAAGATATAAGTGTCATTTAAAAAAACTTTAGGAAGATTAATATAATTTTTCTTTTAAATTGTTATAAATTTACAAGTCTTAGGTAGAAGAAATTTAGATATAAAATTAGAATTTATAAGTTTTAGGTAGAAAAAAATTTATAGATAGTTAAATTGAATTCAGATCCTTTAAATAAAAGAAATCTCTAAAAATAAATAAAATAGATAAAGTGAGACATCATGACCATTAATTAATTTTAGCAATTCTAATTATATTGTGTATCAATTTGTTAATTAAAAAAATTAATTAACTATGAGATAATCCACCTTATTCTCTAAAATCAAGCTTCTCATTTTAGAATAACAAAATCCTATTAAACTTAATTAAAAAATATAACAATTTATTTTTATTTAATAAGAAATCAAAATCCTACAAAGTTTAAATTAAATAAATAAATAATACAATTAAATCTCATTATTTTATATCAAAGCTTCAATCATCTTTTACCTTTGTTAAAGATAAGCATCGAAAAAGAAATGAAAAACAATTGTGTTAAAATTTCAAAAATAAAATTTATAGTGCATAATAATTACCTTCAACTTGATTAACATTTTATTTGGTTGGAGTGATTTAAGAAGAAGTAAAATAAGAAAGTAATAATGAATTTCTATGAATTAGATAAAGTTGAAATGAAAAAAGAAAGAAAAATATTTTCATGGGTCCTACTACTAAAATAAAATCTGTCCTCAACTAACGTGATTTGCTGCTCCATTGCTCCTTACCTCTTTTTCCATATATGCACTTCTGAACATAGTTGTTGCAATTTGAAGAACAAATCCAGCCATTGTGGTCCAAGATCCATGCTGTTCAAGAACATCGAGTTAAAACATAGGATCACGCTTATAAAGGAATCTATCCCGTAATTTTTGACTGAAACTGAAACTAGGATCGATGAGAGTATATATTACAGAGAAAAATATTATCAATTTTTATTACAATATTAAAAGAGTAAATATGTCTATTCATCCAGTTGTCTATTTTATTTTGCTTTTCAATCTAATCAAATAAGTAAATAAAAATATTTTTACTTTTTTATTTTCATCAACTCAAATAATATATAATTTTATTTATTTTTCTTTTCTTTTAATTATTTTAAAATTTAAATAAAGTATAATAAAATAAAAAGGAAAATCGATTGACTAGCCACTAGAACTAGTAAAATGGACCGCCTATCCTAATCAACTTAACCTATATTTTCTTCGTATCGTTGCTTTTGAGGATTAACTTGATCTTATGCCAGTTCATCAGACCAAATTAGTGTTGAATAAAAATAAATAAAAATTTTAAATCTAAAAAAATAAAATTGATATTTTTTAAGTAAAATTACAGTTAATAAAATTAAAGTCTTTAATTATTATTTGAATAAAAAATTTGTATAAAATATAAATTAGATTTTATGATTTTGTTGTTTTGAATTTGATCAATTACTACCTATGTTTACTTTTCTAACTTATTATACAACTTATTGTTTGTTACTGCCTATATTTTCTATCAGGCTAGCCCGACAACCTATATGCTATTTTTTTTATCAATGGATCAGTTCGACTAAATGAATTAAGTCAAAAAAATCATAATTCTATTTAGATAATTCTTTTAAAGACTCAAAATTACCTAATTAGATAGTCGTTTCGGTTGACTAATCGGGATTAACTTTTTTTTGTTAGCTATACTTGTCACTTCCTTCGACAAGAATTGATGAAAAAAATAGTAAAAAATCATTTAAAAATATTTATCATGTATTTAAATAATTTTTTTATTATAAGACAAAATTTTGTTATATAATAATTTTATATATAATTGATATATTTTTTTTCATATCTTTAAACCCACATGAAATTTCACATAAAACGTTTATATTTTTGCAAATTTCCCTGCAGATTTATATTATCAGGAACAAAAGTAGATTTATATTCGTAGAGAGTTCTACAAATATTTTTCTTACGAATATAGTTATTTGTTTTTAATTTTTTTTATTTTGCAAGAAAATTTAGAAGCAATTTTTACCGATTTTCTTGTTCTATATTCTCTCGTATACATTATAACAACTATATCAAATAATAATGTTTTTACTTTAACAAGAGTATTTTAGAATTTTTTTTTAATGAGATCCCTTTCAAGAATTTTCTTAACATTTTTTTTATCTTTTATTTTTATTTCTAAATTAGATTTAAGTTTAATAATTATTCACTGAAAATATAAAATAATTTTATATTATTATACAGTTATAAATCATCATTATTAACATAATTTTGAAAATAATTATTATAAAAAATCAATAAATTTACCATTTATAATAATTTATGTTTAAATAATAATATAAAATTATTATATAATGTTTATGCATGACTTATTTTTCATTAATTTTTTATATTTGTATAAAATATTATCAGTAGTTAAAAATAGAGAAAATCGAACAAGTAATGACATTATGTAATCTAGTTATAAATTATTTTTTTATGATCGGTGATAGAAAAAAGACAAAAATCAAAGCAACCAAAATTTTATATTAAAAAGATAAGTGTGACTCATTTCCAATTCTAAAAATTGATACACACAAAATAATTAAATAGTTAAAAAAATTTATATACTAATATTCTCTTTATGTGTATCCCTTTTCTAGAAACTTCCGAGAAAAGAGAGAAGCCTCCTAACAAATGTTATTCCCATAAATCAATAAATTTACCATTCATAAATTAATGTGTGAATTACAATATAAAACTTATATATAATATTTATGTATGTCTTATTTTTTATTAATTTTTATATTTATATAAAATATTAATAATAATAATAATAATATTATTATTATTATTATTATTATTTTAAAAGTTATATTAAATTTAATTTTAAATTAGTTGATATTATAAATTTTTTTACACTAATAATGAATATCTATTAAATTCTTAAAAATAAAATTGTTATAATATAAATTATTTATTACAAATATAAAATATCACTTATATATTAAAACTATTTATTTATTATACATTTTAGTTATATAAATAAATTGTAGATGGTAAAATACTAGTAATTTATTTATCGTGATTTAAGTTTTTAAAAAGAATGTAAAAAATTCTGCCAATTCCTTTTAAAATTTTCTGCATATTTTTTTGATAAGTTTTTAATTTTTTTACTAAAATCTACGAAATAATCTGTAAGTAATTCTTTCACATTTTAATTTCCAAATTTATTTACTGGTTTTTATATTTTCTTTTAAAACTTTCAATACCTGCGAATTTTATTACGAACTAGTTTGATTTACTCAACTATAAAAAATGAAAAAAAAAAGTGACTTGAGCTTTGAATCCTGATTTAGGGCATTTTAGCGCGTTTTGCATTACACACTTCCTACTCGTTCCTGAAATGCAGCAATTCCACCCTGAAAGTTAGATATATTTCTCTTTCGTGTTTCAGTTTACTGTGTTTTCTCTCGTGTTTATCACATAATTGGTCCATTGTTTCAGTTAACTACTCTGCCTTTTGAATCCCAAAATTCTTCCGCCGCTTGAACGTTCTCCGGACCACTTCAGGTAAGTCGCATCGCCATTCTCACCCTCGCTGTGTGATTTAGGGTTTTATTCAAAGTTCATTTTGCGCATTTTTTAGTTGAACGACTTGAATCTTCGTTTTATACATTTGATTCGTGTATGCATTTGAAAATTTTCATATTACTTATGCGGAGCTATTCAATTTTCAGATTCGTATTTCAGGTTCTTGAAAGTATTTGGTTGGCATATATGGCTAGATTTCGGTGTTAATTAGGACTGAAATGAGGTTTTTACGTGGTGTCTTCTTGATGGATTCTTTTTTTCTTCCAAAGGATCGTTGTGTGTTTTGAAACCTCGTGTTTCTGCAAGCAGAATCCTCGTGTCCTCTAGAAATATATTTCTATAATTAATTTATTTCAATTGATTTTATTTCCTTGATTGAATTCTGCAATTGGTGATTCTTATATGCATTTGAAAATTTTTGAGGTTCTTGATTTGAGGCCAAAGTAATATTGTATTCATTTGTGTGCGTAGTTATGTGTAAGGTTCATTTGTGAAGCAGGGAAATTAGAGCATGCCATACTTTAAGGTCATTTGCAAGCTCATGCTTCTACAGCAGCAGCTGGTTATTAAACAGCTAAAACTTAAAATTTAGGGCATGTATGATTACACTTTTTATAAAGAGTTTTTAATTTTCTAAAATTAAAAAACTTGTTTAAGTTTTGAAAATTATTTTTAACATTTCATCCATCATCCATTCTCGTTCTCCTTTCGGCGCAAAACCCCCTCCCTCTTTCCCTTTTTGGCACAAAACTCGTTTTCCCGCACATCCATCATCCACGATTGTCGATGGTGGCATCAGCATCAGAATTGTTGTGCTTCAGCCATGGTCAAAATCGTGCTTCAGCTGTGGCAAGATGTACGATGAGGAGAGGAGATTCATGGCCTCCCATGCTGCTGCTAGAATGGCAAAGTTATCCGGAACTGAGAGCCTGGATGAAGCTCGGTTGATGCTCTTCCCACTGCAATCAAGCTTCTTACCTTTTCCTTATTTGATTTCTTGGAGAATCGAAGGTCCCTAGGAATAGCGACAGTGAAAATCATCACTCAGAAATAACAACTACCTGGATTGGGATTGAAAGATGCACATAACAGGAAAAAAAGAGAGAACATTTTTTTTTTTAGTTTTTAAAACACTTGATTTGCAAACATTTTTCAAAACTTAATCAATTTTAAATTAGAAATTTATTGTTAAACAGTGGAAATTGTTTAACAAAAGTGTTTCTAAAATAAAAAAACTAACAAATAGGCCCTTAGTTTCTGTTTTTTTCAGTTGGCAATGTGACAAGTTTAACCAAGACAGGAACAAAAGTAAATTGAAGTTAAAAAAACAGAAACTAATTTTTTGACCGTGCTTGTTATATTCATACAGACATTTGGGGTAATGAATGGTGGGGTTGAAGTTTTTGTGTTCATAGCGATTTTATATTTCATTGAATTGGTGTGGCAACTAGCTAGTGTTGTGACTGTGTTGGGAGACTCTTGGGGAGTTCAACTCTTGGCCAGTAGATATGGATGCTTTCAGAGCAATGTAACATAAAGAAACAAAAAATCATAATCTAGGAGCATTTTAGCGTTTTGACTTTTGATATATTTCTTTATGTTAAAGTGCTCCTAGATTATGATTTTTAGTTATTGATTATGAATCTGTGCTTTTATATATTAGTTGTATATGCTATGATTTATTATTGATCATGAATCTTATGATTCACAATATGGTTCAATTTGCGATTAAAAAAAAAAAAGGTCTTCCAATTCACAATTTGAATCTTGATTCAACTATCATGCTAGAAATGGCTTATTTCCCTAATCATATGATATTTCATCCTAGGCCATCTGTAGGCCATGTACACATGTCTCCAGAGAATTCATACCACTTTGGGAGTTTCCAATAAATCTCTATATTCAAATAAAGATGAGGGTAGTTAAAAAATATATTTATTATTTGAAAAAATATGTTTGTAAAAATGCCTTTAGCAGATAAGCTTTTAAGCAATGTTTGAAAACACACTAATGACAGATTAAATACAAGGGAGAAGGTAGTTTTAAATTTAAATATGTGGTACAAGTGCACTTAAAGTTTTTTATATTAACCATAATCCAAAGAATATGTTGATAATAAACCTACGCACTTTCTCCTCAGGGAAGTGCATCTCCTTTACAATTTAATTACTCAATTACTCTTTTCTTTTACAGCTCCACGCCATAATTTTACATATATTTTTCATAAGAGGCCATAAAAAAGAGTAAATATGATTAAATAAGGGGTTATAATTAAAACTGTTACAAAACTAAAACTAAAGTGGAATGTTCTAAGCTGTTATCAGTTGTGATTTCTGTTATCAGGTTAGAAGATTGCTCTAACTGTTTATTGTAATTGATATTATTTTTGTAAAATAGCAGAAATAGAACATTTTTTCTGTTGTCAAATAATTTTTGGTGCTATCTACTATTATATTCTGGCAAGGTATACTCTCTGTCATTAATGTGTATTAAATATTACTATACGATGTTCAACTTTTTATGGTTTTTTAGATATAAATGTTCAATTGTATGCTTTATAAGTTGTATGTTCAATATATTGTTTCTCATTTCTCATTTAAGATTAATTAGAGTGAACATTAGTTTTCCATTTGAGATTCAATATAATGATTAAATATGATTGATTAAACTTTGAAATACTAATCATTGTATTGAATCTTGAATTGTCCAAGTTGGACAGTTTGGAAGAGATTTTTTCTTGACTTGATTAATAGGTTGAAGGTAAATCTCATATCTTATATTTAACGAAATTTTGGTTTGTTGCATTTCATCTTGATCTCTAGGTGCACACTTGATTATGGTAGATGTGATGTCACCATGTTCATTTGCGTTTGGAGACCAATACAAAATGCTGGCAAAATTTGTCAAATTAAAGATTGGAGATGTAGACTAAACTAACTATAATCAGGTTAAAATGCCTTCTTGAATGGAATACGGCCATACCATATATAATTAAGTGAGGATTGACTTTTTTATTGTTTGATTCATGTCTCTTATCTTGCTTTTTAATTTCTAACATTTGAAAAAAATACTTATCATACAGTAATTTGGGAGCTGAGCTGAAAATGGAAATGCCTACACATCGAACATGGATGTATAATAGGCTTCTTCCTAGTAGAAAGGGTTATACAACTGAATTTTTAAAGGGTGTCAAAGAGTTTATTGATTTTGCTTCTCAACAACCAAAGTATTTGAGTGAAGGTGTAATAAGGTGTCCATGTAAGCTATGTAAAAATGAAAAGCATTTAACCCTAGACGAAGTAAATGTTCACATTCTTAAAAAAGGGTTTATGGTCAGATATTGGTATTGGACATCCCATGGAGAGAAAGTTCCTTCTATTAACGATGATGTTGAAGTGCATTCAGTGCCATCACGTAAAAATACATCAGAGGTGTCTGCTGCTATTACAATGTTGAGTTTAAAATCTAAACCAAACATGTCGCAAGTTTGTTTCACTGATCGACCTCAACTCACTCAATCTCAAGCTCGACCTCAACCTACTCAACCTCCACCTCCAGTTCTACCCCAATCTCAATCTCATACCACCCAATCTCAGCATATCCCTACTCAAGTCCTTCGTATGGAAGAATATCCAATGGTCAATGAGGCCCCATCTTCTTCATCAAGTCATGTTAGTGAAGGCAATGATGGGAACCAAATCATGATACTCCCAGAAGGGGATGGGTGAGTCTTTATATTATCTTAGCATATGATATTTGTTTTTATTATTTGATTTTTAATTATTCATAAAATTCTGTTGTTTTACATAGGTTTGATCAACATAAGTTGGTAGTTGGGACAATTGCTTCAATAATACGTACTAACTTGGAGGAGGCAAAACCATCTTGGAAGCAGCTGTCTATAGGTCAAAGGGATTCGTGGTTTAATATATTTAAAGTAATCAAATTTCAAAATCTGATTAAAAATATTCATTTTTATATTATTTTTAAAAATGTGTCTAATGTAATCATTTTTTTCATTCATGTCAAAACCAATGTAGTCAAAGTTTACATGGCCACCTCAATATAAGGACATGGTGCGGCGCAACTTTGAGAAAAGGGGTTCAGCTAAAATGTCCCAATTAATGCAAGAAGTTCGAAAAAATTTAAATCAAAAGCCAACTTGGATGGAAGATGTTGTGTGGACACAATTGAAGGCACATTGGGAATCCTCATGTTTCAGAAAAAAGTCTGAAATAAATAAAAGAAATCGTGACTCTATGGGTGGTGCCTCTCTTCACACAGGTGGATCAATACCTCATCGATTGCATTGGAAGCGAATGGTATTGTTAATTTACTATTATATTTTATTATTTAGGTTTCAAAATTAATGATATTAGAGTTTCTTTTATCACTTACTACAGAAGGAGGCAAAGGGGACAGATCCATCATTGGCTGAATTTTATTTCCGTACTCATCGAAAAAAGGATCAAAGTTGGGTGGGTCTTCGTGCAGAATCCGCTTATGTAAGTTTTATACTAATGAATGCATTTGAGACTTATTTTATTGTTTATTTTTATTATAATTTCAACTTATATACTGCAAATATCGGCTATTTGTTGTTTAGAATTAAGTGCTTGCCAGTATAAGGTGCACCAACCAAAACATGAATAATAGTAAATCGAGTACATGATGATTATTAAAATAACATTTATTACTCACCATGTGTGTATGATATTACCCTTGACAAATATATAGATAGAGCATTGCCCAAAGTGATATAGCTTTTTTTATCGTGCACTTAAATTTCCCCACACTGATAAAATTTAATCCTTTCTATCTACTTTAATATGCATAAATTCTGAGTCTTTACCCTCCGTATTCATGCATTATGTTTCAGTCTCATGCAGATAGAAAAACTGAGAAACTAAGAATTGGAGTGAGTGAAAAAAAAAAGTGCTTGCATAGTTTAACCCTTGTACCAGAAAAATTAATATTGGATCCAACAGTGACCCACATGCATGTGCACTGCCGGGTGTGTAAACCTTGTCTTGTGTTGAAGTAAATATCTAAGATTCAAACTTTTACTGTGTAATAGACCAAAAAATATCTTTACAATGTTAGTTTTAGGATTAAATAATAGGTTTAATGTTCTTGTGATTAGCACATTAGACAATTTTAGTAGGCAGAAATTGATACCATAACCTACGTGTGAAGGATTCGTGATTAAATTGAAAAAAAATTGGCTTTTAACCACCTGGTAGAAGTTTTGCCAAAGATTATGACATAATAGTCCTGATTCATTTGTGATATGGGTCTGTAGTTTTGACAAAAAGTAACCACTTTATTCTATTTGTTGTTCCATTCGACTATGCTTTTATTTGCTTATTTGCCTTTTTTATATTTCAACAATATGCAGAGCAGATGCAATGTTATTAGGCAAGATCCAATTTTATCAGCCTGCATGACATTTCGAACATACATACATTTATTAAATGACATGCTATTTGAAATAATTAGAAAATATCCCTCTGAGCTATACACTGGCATTTGATCACTTACCGAGCAGCACATTGACAAATGATAATATTTATATACATGTAGATGTGTGGTTCTTGAAGGGACAAACTAACCTTTTATACTTTGAGCCAATGACACATTTGGGTATGATTAGTCTGATCGGATACTGGTGGCACTCAGGTTGTCATACTACACAATCATCTTGACTCATTGGCATGATAAAGAAAGAATTATATTTGCCCCTTTTCTTCAAATTTATAATACTTGCTTGTTGCTATAAACCTCTAGTATTAAGTTAATATTTGGTCTGAAGAGATGGTATTTTACTCATGCTAGTATGTTACATGTGATGTAGGATAAATTTGAACAGAGAAAGCTTGAGTTATCTTCCCAGGGTTCAACATGTACTTTGGGGGAGGATGGAGCTGATAGTCGAACATCTATGGATCATATGCCATCAGACTTGGATATATGGGTACATTCAGTTGGAAAGAAAAAAGGGAGGATCTTTGGCCTTGGATCCATAGGCAAAACATTATTTACATCCTCAAGACAACCAACAAAGCTTTCTGCAAATTCAGAGGAGGTTGATGTTTTAAGAAATCAGATTAATTCATTAAATGAATCACTACAAAGACAAGAGAAACTAAAAATGAGACAGGACTTGACTCAGACCAAAAAACAAGGATCTGTAGGTGAAACATTTGTCACATCCTCGAGTCAACCAAAGAAGCTTTCTGCAAATTCATGGGAGGTTGATGTTTTAAGAAAACAGATTAAGGCATTAAATGAATCACTACAAAGACAAGAAGAAGAGACACTAGAGATGAGACAAGAGTTGACTCAGATCAAAAAACAAGTAGCAGCTTTAATGGAGCACTTAGGATTTGTTGGTTCTTCTTCAATTCCTTCTTCATCACCTCAACACAGCAGTGTAAATGGCGATGCAGATAGTGACACAATTAGTGATGATATCTAATAGGGTTGTATTTGATATCTTGCTACATTCTTTTAAAGAGGTGTTTCCTTAACATACTTTATTTAGTTGGTTGTAATTTCTTTATTTGTTTTGGTAGAGATGTGTTGCCTTACCATACTCTATCTGGTTGGTTGTAATTTCTTTGGTTTTTCGTTTATTATGATGCAGGGCTTGGACTGCTCACAGCCATAGCTGGATCGTGGAGGAACTTTTACTTATTCCTCTAACTTCTTCCTTTAATCTTTGTTCATTGTTTAGAATGACACTAAACTTACGACTTTTTTCTTGGTGCAGAGGATTCCCGCAGTTGCTACCAAATTCAACATTTTTTTTTCTCTCTTTTTACTTATTTTTCAATTGTATCTTTCTCTTGATTTTATTATTTTGATTATGACATTAATGTCTCTTCTTGGTCGATACATTTTAAATGATTCTTCAACTTGGCATGGAAGCGGACTAATGTCAATTTGACCTTGGACTTGCCGAGTGCTAGCTTGCTCTTCTTTTATATATTAAAATTAGCATATTATTTTTTTTTTTACTGTAACTTGATTTGAGCAAATATAATTGGATTCTTTTACTGAAATAAGATTTGATATGTTAATATGAATAGGGTTATCTTCAATATAGTTTTTCAATATTGTTATAAAAATAGTACCTAGAGAACTTATTGAAATAAGATAAAAATATCTTATTGACACATAATAAACTATTTTTATAAATTCTCTCAAATATTTACACATGTATATTATGATATAAGTAATAAAAATTGTAAATAAGCTCTTCTATACATGTCTATACCAAAAGAATGATTTGGTGGTTGCTTATGGATTGTGTGCACTTGTGACAAACTTTTTGTTATTTGTTGATTATTTTACTAAAATAAAAATTATTTTTTTATCAAATTAATATTTTTAAACATCGATAAATAAAGTGTAAGAGATGAGTGAAGATGTGTAAAAGGGATCAACTTAAATTATGTCTCATGAATGTGTGAAAAAATGTGTAAGAAGTGTCAATTTAAATGACATTTCTTGTATATGTCAAAGTGTGTGTGTGAAGGATGTGCTAGACTAAATGACACCTCATGCAAAGTGTAAATGTGTATGTTAGAGAGTATGTATACATGAGGGAGACACTAGAGTTTAGACTAAAATGTAAGTGTGTATGTCAAAGTGTGTGAGTGTGAGGGAGGTGCTAGACCAAATGACACCTAATGCAAAGTGTGTGTTTGAGAGGTGTTAGATTAAATGACACCTCATACAAAGTTTATGTCTACATACATATGTATGTGCATGTTAGAGAGTGTGTGTATGAAGATGATGCTAGACTAAATGGTATCTCATGCAAAGTGAGAGTATGTAAAAGAATGTGTGCATGTGTGAGGGAAGTGTTAAACTAAATGACACCTCACGTAAAGTGCGTATGTGTGAGGGATGTGTTAGATTAAGTAGTAAAGTGAGGTGTGTGGTGGGGGGGGAGGGGGGGAGGAGGGTAAGGGAGATGAGATAAGGTGTACAAGGGGAAGGAGGGGTAAGGATTTGTAATATGATGTGCAGAACTTTATTATTTTATTTTTTCTAGCCAACTATACTTCCATCTTTATCTCTCTTCATCTCTCCCTTGCAAACACTATTGGTCCTTACTCCCTCCCCTACAACAAGTCCTACCCCTTCTCCCTCATGTTGCTCCCTTCTCTCACACATGCTTTGCACAAGAAACCATTTTAGTTTGGTGCCTCCTCACACATGCACACACTCTTTGACATACACATGTTTGGTGCCTTCTCGCACATGCGCACACTCTTTCATGTACACACGAAGTGCTATTTAAGTTGGTGCATCCTACACATTTTCTCACACACTCATGAGGTGTCATTTAAGTTGGTGTCTCTTACGCACTCTTACTTCTTAATCTTACCTATCTTGGTGTTAAAAAAACACTAATTCGATAAATACTTTTTTTTATATTTTTAAAAATAATTTTTTATTTACTTTGGTCAACAAATCATATTTTCTCTATTGTAATTATTTAAGTGGATAAGAATTGCACTATTATGTTATGAGTTTGAGCATGACACATATTTTAGGATATTTGGTATGTGAATAACCTTTGTAATTGTTGGTGACGCTACATAAGAAGCAACCTAATAAACTAGTGAACAATTAGTCCTTAGAGATTAAATTTAGTGGATTTCTTTTTTTAATTGGAAGGGTATGCTATTTGAGAACCTAAAAATGGTGATAAATTTGGTCAATTCATATAAAATGATGCAAAAACTAAGCTATCAATGATGAGAAGTGTTAGAAGCTAGATAATTTTATTTTAATTTATGAGAGACACAATATAAAGGTTTATTCTATATGACTAAAAATTATAAATAAATATTTTTAAATATATAAATGATATTATAATTAAAATTCATAATAAATAAATAGTTTTGGATGTATAAATCATATTTTAAATTTATAATAAATAATTTATATTATGATACAAATTTATTTTTAACTATTAGACAATTTTTTTTTAAAAAATGTATTGAAATATATTCAATTTAAAAATAAAGTTGAAAAAAATAAATTGAAAATTTTATGTTAAGAAAAATGGTTCTTGTAGAAAAAATTCTTAAAAAGCATTCATGTTAAAAGATAGTTCTTATAAATACTCTTGTGTGAGATAATTATTTTAATTTATATATAAAAAGAATATTTCCTTTGAAAAATCTAAAAAACTGAAAATAAAATTACAAGAAAAAGATTAAGGAAGAATAAGCGAATCCCATTATATATTTCATGAAAAAAATTTTAAACTTTGAAAAAGTTTCTTTAAGTTCCCAAAAAAAATGTTGCTTAGTTTATTCCTCCTCATTAGAGTATATTAAATATTAGTAGAAATTGTTGAATATATAATACATTAGATACAATAAGTGTATATTAAATAATAGAAGTAAGACTTGTTTTATATATGGTATATTATATTGTATACGCCGATAATAATGATAATAATTTATGATATAATTTTATTAATATTTCACAAATTCAATAAAATTATTATTATCATAAAAAATTATATTAATAATTTTAAAGAGTTGTGTAGTATTTATAAAATAAAAATAAATTTATGTAAGTATTTTTAATAAGTAAATATATTTATTTTAATAAATACATTCTACTAATAATAAATAAATGAAGCTGTAAAATAAATTGGAAGTAACTTTTTTGTTGATTACAAGGTTCATGAGATAATTACCTGCCAAATTTCTTACAAATGTTAAATTCTTGAAAAAGTTACTTGCGAAACTTTTAAATTTGCTAGAAAGTTACTCCTGATCTTTAAAATTCAAAAAAAAAAATGTTCGGGGATTTTTCGTATGAAGATTACTTGCAGATCTTTTCGCCAAAAAATTGGCATGAAATTTGCAAGACACACCACCTTTCTATTGAATTTTTGTGGCAAAAATTGCTATAATTATTGTAGAAAAAATCTGCAAGAAATTGATTATCTACAAAAGGTGTTACTTGAAAATTAAAATTTGAGGAAATCATTTTTTTTTATAGAATTTTAAATAAAATTTACACAAAAATTTGCATGTCATAAGAAATTTTCTAACAATCATTTAAATGCTAAATTGTTAGGAATGATCAATTTAATATATCACAAAACTTATAGATTTATTTCTCAATTTTTCTAACATATAAAGAACATAAAAATAATATATTACCTATCAAGTTAAGCTATATTAAAATGGATCAAATGCAAAATTTATTTTAAAGTCAAATTCAATCTAATAATAATCACTTAATTATAATATACATAATTATTAAAAAGGTTTTTATATGAATAATTAGTGTGTTAAAAGTAAGAGTTATAAGTTTTTAATCCCTTATGGTCAATCAAGATCAAAATATGTTAAAAAAATTATTGTCGGACGAGCTTCTCCTCAGACAATACAAGCTTTTTAAAATAAAAGATGAAGAAATCATAGATGACATGCTTCGAAGATTTCCAACCATCTTGAATGGTTTTAGAGTTATAGCAAAAGAATATATCATTAAAGAGAACAACATAAATTAATCTTTTTGAGCAACAATTTAGGAGGCTAGAGGCTTGAATATCTTCAAGATGGATGAGATTTTAAGATTGCCAAAAATCCACCTACTATATATAAATCAATGAAGATCAATCAAGAAGAATTCTTCATAAAGTTGGAAAATTCAAAGGGATGGATATATTATGTCTAAATAAAAAAAGGGTATCCACCTCCAAATTCCTGAAGGCTAAGGAGGAGTATGAGAAGAGCATAGATGAGAGCTTCTCTAAAACTGAAGATGAGATTTATCTCTCTTAAGAAAGATCAGGCAGATGATGTCTCTCAAGATAAAAGAACCAACTGTCCAATAAGAAAAGTGTCAAAGGAGAGAAGAAAATTAGGAAAGAAAGCTAGGTAGAGATCATCTATCTTGAATATAAAAGGCCTAGACACATGAAGATTAAATGTATAAGTCTTATAATTTAGATTTTACTAACTCTATAAAATTGGCTTTATTATTAGCTATTAAGTCTTATATTTTTTAGTTTATCACTGCCATATGAGATTTCTACCTTAATTCTAAAAAAAAAATAAAAAATTTCTTTAAGAAGAAAAAATATGGATATTATAAAAATATGGGAGAAACTAGACCATATTTATCAGAGTAAAGAAGTTACTGAACAATTTATGTCTTGTGTGGTGACAAATACAAAATCAGAGGATAATGAATAAAAGGAAGATATTAAACCATTTGATTTACTTTTTACTTATGACATTTTTCAATATTCAAATGTTATGATTTCAGCGCACAATAAATTGGAAAGGAGACACGAATTTTTTTTTTTACTGAAAATAATCAGTTCAAAGGTGAGAATATAAAAGTCAAAATTGAAAATATTTTTTTAAATATCAAGTTATCCATGACTCAAATTTCAAGTGAGGCTTTATCTATAACAATTATAAAAGGAGTATAAAAAGTTTAGTAAGTAAATTTGTTTAAATTAAATTATTCTTTAAACTCTTCATAAATTACTCTTTTAGTTATCTAATTACTAAATTAAATTATTCTTCATATACACATTTAGTTAAATTAAATTTCCTTTTAATTATATCGGAACTACAGCTCTTCTTTCACTTTAAGTTTATGTTCTCTTCATTTTATTTTACAATTTTTTCTCTTTCTTATTTTTTATTTAATCTCTAATTTCACTAAGGGTCAAATGTGACAGAAACTTGTTTTTGCTTAAAATTACAGTACTCTAGTGAACTTTAGTGGCTTCCGTCTATCCTATTCTACAATAGTTAATAATATGATACAAATAAAATATATTTATACATGTAACTGAAAAGTTACACTAATATATATCTAATTTTATCCATTATTATTACATTTTAAATTATTATAATATTATAATACTACAATAATAATAAATATCATCATCTTTTCTAATTAATTATAATAGAACTATTATTATTTATATAATAAATAATAATTATACTGTTTTCATCATCATCTCTAATTAATTATAATAGAAGTATTATTATTTATGTAATAAATAATAATTATACTTTATAAAAGTATTATTATTATTATGGTTATCAAGATCATAAAATATTTTATTATAATTATTTATTAATATTCATATTCAAATAGTGATATTTTTATTGTTTTATTAAAAATCAATTTATTATTAGCATTATTTTGAACACAATATGAATCAAATTTTCTTTTTAAAAAATATAAATTTTCTTTTAACTTTTACATATTTAATATATCTTATTCCTATTTTGTGACTATTATCTTAGTATAAGAGCATATAGTAAGTATAGATAATTTTATAATTAAACTGTTTATTTAGTGATTTAAAAATTATTCAATATTTTTTTTTCTTCTAAATCTTTGTAATATTCAACGTGTTTTTCCATTATTGAAAGACAAAAGTAATTTTTTAAGTTTTTAAAATACTAATTTATATATTATAATTTTTCGAAAATAAAGTTGCTGTTAAACAAATATTTAAGTAACTAAATAAACAAATTATTCTATTTTTAAATAAATTAGAATATTTCATTTTAACTTAAATATATTTTAAATTTGTACAAATAAGTCTAGTATTAATCTTTGTAAAATTTAATCGAGTACAGGTTTCCGACGTGTTTCTTTTAGAGTAAAAAATGTTATACCTGTTGTTTTGTCATTTGAAGAAAAGCAATAGTATAGTACACTAATTCTCTTACATTAACCACAACCACCTATAGAAGTGAAAAATCACTAATCAAAGTAATGGTGCAATAGAACATGATCAGCAGAAAAATAAGATTTCAAGAATGCTCTGAACCAAACCTTTCCCAATCTTGAATTACCCACAATAGTCAACATGAGTTCAAACAGCTGTAAATAAAAAAATTAGATGAAAATTAATAATTCAAAAGTTATTATAAGAAATCAAGGAAACACAAATTTATAATTCAAGTTTAGACAGATCTCAGCCAGTTGATTACTTAATTCAGCAAAACAACTATAAAACACTAAAAAAAGATATAGATCAAACAAAGAGGTTCCATTTTCATTAACAAGCTGATGAAGCCTCTTTATTATCATTGCAGAGACTAGAGTGTCCTATGGATTCTGGTTTGACTAATTTTGAAAATTGCCAAATAACAAGCTAAGGAAGCTCATTCTAGCAACCGATTCAGTTTGACACTCCATAATGACCTTTCTCTATGAAATACTGACGATTATGCACACATCCAATTAAACAATAAAGTTAACAAGATTGATTTTGTCTATGTTTGTCTCCTCTTGTTAATTAGCTTGTATAATCTAATTTTATACTGCCCAAATTATGGGCGAATATTCTCAACCCTGTCTAATTGCATCATTCTGTGACAATACACAGCTGCAAATTCAATCATCTGATTCTTTAAATACTAATTGAGTGGAGGAAAATGGAAGTCATATATATTAAAGAACCTACACAATTTTTCTTCACAATAAAAATGGAGCTGTTAATGTATTACCAATATTCTTGTTGATTGACTATGA
The DNA here is from genome assembly GCA_025330945.1 of Mucuna pruriens. NCBI lineage: Eukaryota > Viridiplantae > Streptophyta > Magnoliopsida > Fabales > Fabaceae > Mucuna > Mucuna pruriens. The sequence continues at coordinate 4,007,344 of JAENHJ010000525.1, read as the reverse complement.
AAAAATATATATGATAGCGATAATTAAAATTTAGCCGACCCATGAAGACCTTAATGGTTCTATTTGACTTCTGTCGATCCTATTCCAGGGGTTTTAATAATATAATTTACATATAAATAAATGTAATATAACATGTAATTGGAAAGTTACACTAATATATATTTGATTATGATTATATATCTAATTTTATAAACTATTATAACATTATAGTATTATAATAATGATAAATTGATATTATTACTATCCTCTCATCTTTCATTCAATATAATAAAAAATATTTATGGTTATCGTGATCATAAAAAAATAATTATTTATTAACATTTATATACAAATAATGTTATTTTTATTTTTTATTATTTTATTTACAATCAATCTATTATTATTTGCATATATTTTCAACACATAATATGAATCAATTATTTTTCTTTTAAAAAAATAAATAAATTTTGTACATTTAATATATTTTATTTCTATTTTGTGATTATTACCTTAATATAGGAGCATATAGTAAGTATAGATAATTTTATATTTAAACTGTTTATTGAGTGATTTAAAAAAGTTCAATATTTTTATCTTCTAAATCTTTTGAAATATCCAACGTGTTTTTCAGTTATTGAGAGACAAAAGTAATTCTTTAAGTTTTTAAAATACTAAATTATTATATCATAATTTTTCAAAAATAAATTTGCTGTTAAACAAATATTTAAGAAGTAGATAAACAATTTACTCAATTTTAAAATAAATTATAATGTTATAATTTGACGTTAAATATGATTTAAATTTGTACAAATATAAGTCTGTCCGATTTGAATCATAAGAAAATTCAATTTTATGAGCAAATGAGTACAGGCTTCCCACGTGTTTCTCTGAAGGGTATATCTCCACTGAGAACGGAGCTGATGAAATTCTCTATCTCCTCTATTGTCATTTCACCCTTATATACACTGTACTTTTCTCTTCTGGGTTTGTAGGCAATTAACAACTCACTTGATGATTTATAACCTGTTTTCTCAAATGCTTTTAGAAATGACTTTTGCTCTGCAGCATCCAACATGGCATAGGAAATTGAGTCCCTAGAGCTGCTGCCTCCATGATTTGGTTGTCTTGACAAAGATTTTTGAGACACCTGAAAATTTTGACAGTGATCCCTTTTAAGAGTTTGCACAAGAATAAAAAATGATGATATCTAAGCATCCTCTAATTCAAACTCTCATTTTTCTCTATCTTTGTCTTTCTAACATGTCATATATCTATCAGGTCATAACTCTCTTTTCTCTTTGAGTGTCAAGTAAGTAAATGAAATGTAGACTTACCCAAGAGAGAATTGATTCTAGGTTTTCTCTGGCTTTAGAAGACCTGAAGGCACCAATTATACAGACAGGAGTTTTCTCACCACAGAGAGACTTAAAATTTGACCGAGAAAGTAATGGAATGTGTCCCTCGTCTGAGTCAGTTTGTGCCTTCTTGCCCTCACCTGATGCTTCCTTATTACTCACTTTTTCAAAATTATCAAGTATGTTACTAAGATCAAGAACGGCAGATTTTAAATCTTTTACAGAAATCCCAGTTTTCAGAACCTGCTTTTCTCCGTTAGGTAGCCAACCTACAATAGCTGGAAGTGCATCAACTCCTAGCTCTTTCACTCTTGGATCAGAAAGATCATGAACCTACAAATCAATTACATCTTACCCTTAAACAAAGTACAAGACTCTCCTTATAGATGTAAAAAGATATTAACAGAGAAAAAGAATGTGTTTCACATCCAGCAACGTACCTCTGCATCACTGAAAGTAATGCGATTGTGATACAAACCACTAAGAACACGCCAAATTACCGGAGTGTCCTTCTTGGTGGAGAGAAGCAGCACCCTAGGCAACTTTCCAGTAGTGCTGAATTGATGGAGATGATTCAGGTCGGTCCGTATTGAAAACCTTGGCAAGTGTTCTTGACAGAAAGCCTTCAAATTCTTAACAGCCAAGTCTCCACTGTACTCCACCAAAGAACCCTTTTCATTCTCCTTGTAAGAAAAGGCAAAAAGCCTTGGAGCTCTGCGCGGATATATGCCAAGCTCTCTACAGAATGACACCTCCTTTTCACAGTTAATGCTTCCAACCTGTTACAAAAGAGATATGTAAATCATGTCAACTACAGAACAATCAATTAAAATGAATAAATTAAAAAGGATAAAATATGCTTTTAATTCTTGTAAATATGGCTAAACTTGATTTTAGCTCTCCAAAGTTTTTGTTTGTTTTAGTCCTCATTGTCACCACTTATCGTTTACTTAATATGCATCTAGGTATGTCATTTCAAAATAGTTGTTGCCCAATGACCTAACATGCATCGTTTACTTAATATGCATCTAGGTATGTCATTTCAAAATAGTTGTTGCCCAATGACCTAACATGCATCTAGCTCATTTCAAAATAGTTGTTGATGTAACATGCATATAGACATGTTATGCCAACACTGAGTAGTAAGTCAAACCATTTTCAAAATGCCAACACTGAGTAGTAAGTCAAACCATTTTCAAAATTTAAAGTTGTATTTTTGGTCAAACGTACTCTTAGTCCCTGTATATTTAAATCGATGTATTATTTTAAAAAATAGGTGGATTTGGTCCCTCCTTCCAAAATCAATCTTGCCTTGCCTTAGTAAGCAAGGACCAAATCTGCCTATTTTGTAAAATATAGGAACCAAATACATCGATTTATTTACATTTGCATGTACTAAAAATATATTTAAGCTAATCAAAAATTAAATAAGAACCTTTAAAGCTCCCTGCAATGGACTGGCAACCTCCTCTATAGTGGATTCAAAGTATTGAATCTCCTTCGATGAGGGTTTATAAGATAACAAAAGCCAAGTCATCCCTGCATTGTCAATTTCTTTCTTGTAGATACGTGAATTTATAGCTCTAAGACTTTTGGGAAAACTCTTGGACGCAGATTGGGAACCAGTTGAACGGCCAAAACCTCCAAACTGTCTCCCACCACCACCACCACCACCACCAAAGAAACCACCAAAAAGATCATCCATGCCAAATCCAAAAGGATTTGAATCACCCGAGCCACCAAAGGAAAAGGAAAATGACTTAGATCCTCCCTGCCCACCCATACCCTGCCAGTCCCCCCCTGGTTTGAAGTTAAAACGGCTTCGTCCAGGACCACCCCCTGTAAAATAAGTATATCCACCCTGACCTCCAGGATGGCCACCTCGAAATCCAGGATTTCCTTTCTCATCTCCATACATATCATAATTCTTTCTCTTCTCTTCATCAGATAAAATCTCATATGCTGTTAAAGAAAGGAAAGACACATGAATATCTAAAACAAGGTAAAGATAGAAAGCAAACACAAAAATAGCGTGTCACTAAATATGAGCTCATGTGTGTGCGTGTGTGTGTGAGAGAGAGAGAGCAACTTTCTATACCATTATTGATTTGAGCAAACTTCTCTTGTGCACCCTTGGCTTTGTTCTTGTCAGGATGATATTGGAGAGATAGCCTGAAAAACAAAATATGAGCCAAGTCAATAAGGAAAATCACTTATCAGACTGGATTTATATGATGACATGTGAAAAGCAACATGAATACCAAGCAGACATACTTGTGAAAGGCCTTCTGAATTTCCCGCTGATTTGCATTTTTATCAACCCCAAGAACCTGATAAAATTGAAGCATGTACAATCAGTTCATGCACTCAAAAAATAAAAATAAATACATAAAAATTCCCCTTTTCTTTCTCCATCTTGATTCTTGACCAGTGACAGCTTGAAATGGAGAAAAAAATAACACCTTTCTCATTCAGGTTTTGAACTTACAACCCAAGTAAAGACAAAAACTCGCAAGTGAATATTCTTCAATTTAAATGAGAGAGAGTTTCTCAATATCAGCATCGGAAACCTTAAATTTTTGGAGACAATAAAGTTTCTCTTTAAATATACAAACAAACACAATAACACATTCTCAGAACATGATTGACATTGCTTGATACGAACAGCCAAGAAGGAAAAAAACCAAACTTTGGTAAGGTGATTCACAAAAGTCAAAATCAAGTAACAAATGAACCCTAAATTTACCAATTCTAAAAAGAACCCAAAATGAGTATTCGATATAGCAACCAAAAATTAAGCTGAGTAAAAAATTCTCAAGAATGTAATGCAATGTATTGCAACTAACCCACCAATTATCCATTTTAAATAACACAAATTCAACACCTTTCCGCCATTTTTATCACAAATTTCCAAAACAAATTCCACTAAACTATAAAAGAAAAAAAAATGAAACTCTTCTAACCTTGTAGGGGTCGATGGTTTTGGCTTCCAATTCTAAGAAGCCCGCGAAGAAACAGAGCGAGGCCACGAAGATAACCCGAGTGGAGGCTAAACGGGTCCTCATATTCGGATCCGAATATGTCGCCGGAGAGTTTGAAATCGGAAACCGGAGCGTTAGTTTATCGTAGATAACCGTAACGGTGACGGAATGGCGCTGTTATGTAAATAGAATTCGCGGGAGAGGGTCTCTAGATGCTTCGAGGTCAAGGCCTTCAGTACACGTGGCACTTTGATTTGTCACCACGCATGTTGACCAATGAGATTCCAGAATTTCTAACTTTTTCTAACATCTCATGTCATCCATAACAATATTGAAGGATACCCATATTTGATTTGTAACGAGTTTTTTACATATTTATTCAATCTCATCTATGTTAAGTATTTTATTTTTATAATAAATATATTAAAAAAATGTGATTCAGCTAAAATTATTTTATATTATTAATATATATTATAAAACTTTTCAAATAGAGATATAAATTATGTTATAAAAATAATATTATGTAAATTGTTGGACGAATATTATATTTTTTTAAAATTATTTATCCTTTAACTGATTTTATAAAACATTTCTTAATTACAAAATTATTATAAAAATTAATTTTTTAATTATAATAATTATTAAAATGTCATTCGTTTAATGAAAAATAAAAAGGGATATCGAATATTCAAATGGTTGAAACTGAAGCAGTTATTTTCAAAGTAATAGAAAGAAAAACAAACTAGAGTGGAAGAATTAAAGTCGAAAAAAGATTACTCACTTTTTTCTCTCTTTTAAAACCGTACATGAGACTTTCACATTGCACGATACACTCTTTATTCTATTATTTTATTTTAATTTTTCATATTAGCTAATAGTTATGTTGATAGAAAATTGTATACATCATAAATTTAATTTTAAAAAATTAAAAAGGTAAAACTCGAACCTAGTACATGGCAATTGAAATGCCATAACTCATGTGGACAGGAAAAAGAAAAAATTTACTTTTCTCCAATACCCAATATTGATTTACATTAATTAAATTATTTTAATCTTGTTTAGAAAATATTTTTAAAATTATTTTTATTAGAATTTAATACTAAAAATAAAAATTTTATTAAAAATAAAATATTAATTAAATAAATAATATTTTTAAAATAAAATTATTAAATTAAATAAAATTAATTAAATTTTATTTATAGTTTATATTATTACTTTAATTTTTTATATTTGAGATTGGAAAGAACACTTAATAAATGAGTGTTAACAATAAATTCTAATATTTTTTTTTCAATACACTTTATTATTGATTAAAATTTATTAAAATTATAAAATTATAAAAAAAATCATTAAATAAGATTTAACACCTACAAAATTTTATAATTTTTAATAAACTTTAATCAATCAAAAATATTTTAAAAAAATATGTGATAGAATATGTTATTAACATTTTTTTTACTTAATTTAACCAAGAGTTACATGTTAAATAATATATTTATTTGGGTTTAAATAAGCATATATGTGACTATTTATTTGTAAAAGTTTACGAAAATGGATATGGATTTGAATATTTTATTGTTCACGTCTTTTTCTTTGGATTCATATTTTTTAATATATTCAATTTAAAATTAAAAGTTAATATTCATTTATAACACTCACTTTTTAATGATTTTGTTATATTTAAACTTAATTAAATATTTTATTTATTATATTTTTTAATTAAAATATAAAAAAACACATATTATTTAATTAAATTGGATGGCTCATTTTTCATTGATTTTATTATTTTATGTTTTCATTGATTTTATTATTATGAGTAGTCCCTTTCACCATATTGGAGACTTTTTATTAACACGAAAAATGTTTTTTTTTTTTACGTATAACAAAAAAATGATTTTAAAACAACCAAATTTCACAATCTTAAATATTTTTTATTAACATTTTCATGCTATAGGCCAATTTTTTTAAATATGTATCTTTATGCTTCACTCTCTACGTTTAAAAAGAACGTAAATTTATGTTGTCATTCAACACAATCAATAAACGATAAATGATAACAAGAAAAAGAAATTCTCATAAACATATATGGTATTATATTCTCTATATTTATAAATTAGAAAAACCATTTACCTTGTGAGAGTTCTACTTTCTCTCGCCTTTGATTTATAATTTTTTTCTCAAGCAAAGATAAAATATACTTTCTTTATGCAAATATTAGATCAAATTATTTTAAAGTGCGATCTATATTTAAAAAAATAAAATATACATATCTTAACCTTTTATTATATTAGCTTTTAAATCTTTTCAACTCATTTAAAATTGTCACCTAAATATAGTTTTAACAAAATAAAAAAGATGTCATTAAAATAAAATAAAAAACAAATAATCCCTCCTGCGCTTCACGTTCATCATCTACATTCTTCTGGAATTGCAGGTTACAAAGCTTCAATGCCCAACCAATAACGGTAAAAGGGCTCTTTGTCATCAATTTAGAACAAATCCTAATGTCCAGCACCTCTTTTGAACTTCAGAGGATCTTTAGATCCTATATCCATGAACCCATATGTTGACATTGAAATATCAATATTCAATAAATAAAATAAATATATATTCTGTTATGTTTAATGGGGTGCTAATAGATCATGAAGTGAATATTAAAGTTGTTACAATTAGTAAGTATCAGACCGACTCATAATCTGAGTCTCATTATAAATGTAAAAATTTTATTAGGTGATAATATGAAAGTATTTTCATAAATGTTTGTCGGGTATGGAGATCTATCATAATCTATTATTAATAATTGAAATTGTGAAAATTTGGAATTATTAACTGGAATTGTTATTAAATTTTAATTATTTCAATTTATTAGGTTTACACCATTATTATATTTAGATATATTTAATATTTTTTTTAAAATAAATTTATTAATTTTTTATTAGTATCATTTGATATATATTTACTTTAATCATTTAATATAAATAATATTGATTTAACTTTTTTATCCATGCTCTTTCTGTAAAATATCTAATCACGTATAAATATTAGTATGATTTTAAAATAATTATTAAAAAGTCAATAAATTTATTATACATAATTATTGATAATTGATGATGTAAAAATTTATCATATATAAAACTTATTTTTTTAATAAAATAAATATAGAGATAATATTTTAAGTCTATAAAATCAAATTTATAAAAAGTTATGTAAATCAAGGACTAATCTTGTAACGGGTCCAAAGAATCTAAGATTGCGCTTATTTCATGATATCAAAAAGGATTTTAAAAAAAATGACGAGGAAATATCACATTCTCGTGTTTATTACAAAATTTGAATAAATATTCAAGGGATGATCATTTTTAGGAATATAAACTGTTTATATTTTCCTTACTTATTCTCATGGTGCGATGTGAGTATCTTATTAAAATGAAAGTTATTTTCTATAATAACTATTTATTCCAACTTCATTCTTCTACTTTTTAACTTTTATTTTTTAATTTTTTTAATTATGTTTTTCTAAAATTACTAAAGACCGACAAAAGATGTTATTGGGAATAATGTTGTCAAGTATAATATGCCTAGTAATGTGATTCCTTAAAATATATATTATACCTTGATAAAAAAAATAACAACTCTAAGTCATGGAGATGCTTTAATTAGAATATTATTGAGGATAAAAACCCTAATTATGATAATTTAATAAAAAATTTCAAAACAAATATGATTAAATTTATAAATAAATTAACCAAAGTTTCAAATGTGAAATGAATTCAATTAAAAAAAAAAACTCACCAATTAATCAAATTAAATGTTGGACGTATAAAGCATTTAAGAGTAAACCTTTTGAAATTCGAAAAAAAAAAAGTAAAAGTCCAACCTATTTGAACAAATAATAATGATAATATATTAAATTTTTATTGTGATATTTTAAGACATTTGTTTTTCATTTAAAGGTTTATGTTCACTAACCTACATATAAATTTAAATTTATTAGTCTATCTAAAGGTAAGTTCTTTTTATAAAAAAATTATAAGTCATTATTATAAAGTAGACTTTTAAATCTTTTTAAAAATATGATGTCACGTTAAAAAGATTGATATTAAATAAATAAGTTAAGTTTGTGTCTTAGATTAGGAAAAAAAATGTTTAGACTTTAGACCTTACGAAGCCTAGTCTAACTCAATTTATTTATGTAGAAAAAATAATTTTAACAAATATCGTGAAAAGAATTTTGACGAAGGCAACTACTTGCGATAAAAATAGATAGCTAGAGTAATTTATTTAGAATCTTTATTTTATTTGTTTGAGTGACATGGCCTCTTAAGCTCCTGAATTAGCTCTTAAACAAAAACATAGAATCGATCTTTTGATTTGGTATCAAATTAGTTATGGTCTATTAAACTAGTTGCTAACTAATTAAAGGCTTCAAATGATAAATATGTCATTTGTCATTACAATTGATAGCTTACAAGATTCAATTAACATATTACAAGAATCATTTAACAAATTAAATCGTTTTTTATGATTATCAGAAATCACTTTAAATGGATTGAACATATTAAATTCTATGTAATTAATTATTTTAATATTATAATATTTATTTTGTGATTTAACATGTTGCAAGAAATGTATAATTGATTAAATTAATGATATTTCAATTCTTTAACAAGTTAAATTATCTTTGATGGTCGTCAAAAATCACTTTAAATTCATTTAACATATTAAATTCTATGTAATTGATGATTTGAAGATTATAATCTTCATTTTGTGATTTAATCACACGAAATGGATAATTGATTAAATTATTTATATTTCAACTCCATAAAGCTACGTAAATCAAAATAATTAATTATTAATTTACAATTCTACATAATTGATTAAATATCAATATTCTTAAAGAATAAGTGATCATTTCTTAACCAATTAAGGAACTCATAGTAAAATTGTTACTTTTAATGACTATATTATTATACAAGGACTAAAAAGTAAATTGCATGGTTAAAAGTATAAAAAAAAACTAAAAAAATATTTATTATTGATCACTTTTACACTCAGGGAGAGTTATTATCTTGAATATCTTGTATTAAGTTGTTGATTCTCAATTTGTTGAATGATCATTTTGAGATTTTTTTTTGAAAGTGAGAAATATTCCCATGTTTGTCAAGATGAGCATCTTTATGGTAGAAAAAATAAAGTGGGGTATTTTTTTTTATCTTTGAAGATGATTTGAAAATCCTAAGTGAATTGTTTTAATCAAACATTATAATTTATAAAATATAATGAAAAAAATTTGTGAAATGTGCTTGAGGAGTGGACGCAAATCATAGCAGTGATGACTGAATTGAGATAAATCAATTTTTATTTTTCTATTTTCTTTTTATAATTTTGACTTGATTAATGTGCAAGTGATTTTAACCTTATAGTTGTATAATTGTGAATTTAATATCATATATGGTGACATTAAGCATATTAAAATTTATCATTGGTATAGTTTCTTGAAAATAGTAGGTCAATATTTTATAAATAAATTATACATCTTAACTCACCACTTTAATTGAAGTTACTTGTTTAATGATTTCTATCATTGTAAGAGAAATCTAGGTTCTATTTATTTGATTCGAAAAGAATATTTATTCTCTTTCTTATTTTAATTTTTGAAAAAAATCATTTTAAAACTTAGAAAATATGTTTATTTTAACATTTTTATGTTATGTATTTGGGAAGCATGAATATTGAACGTGTTTGGTTTAACCATTTTGATAAAAAAAAAATACATAAACTTTCATGCCTAACAAAAATGCATCCTCCTAAACTGTTTTTGGCCTCAATTTTACATCTACTTTAACATTGTTGAAGTTAAATACAATTTTGTTACAATCTTTCACTACCTTACATTAAGACCAAAACTCACCTAAGATAAAGTTTTAGTGATAACAAATTATCAAAAACCAAATTCTAAGTATTATGAATCTTTAGTATTAATGCTTTGTTTCGAGAGTATGTTTAAAAACAAAACAAGTCATTATTCAAAGAAACACATAACTTAGAACATCAATTAAGTTTAAGAAGCATGTTTCCAAACTATACAAGTGTTTATAAATATAAAAAGTCAAACTTCGCATCTTCCAAAAGAATAACATTTGAAGGACAACTTCCAAAACCATACAAATTGTACATGCTTTAAAAATATCAAAATGTAATCACATAGAAGTTGTATATGACTAAAAGCAACATAAATAGACAAATATAAATAGTAGAATATCAAAGGACAGTGGTGATGAAGGTGGCATTGCCAAGTGATAATAGAGGGTAGGGGCAGCAATAATAATGGTGGTAGGATGGTAGTAATGACAATAATGATGAAGGTGATGATAACGAAATTGATGGTCTCGTAACAAGTGTTTATAATTATTATTGTTTGTTCTCTTATTCTTTCATAGCCAAATATTTTTGCATGGGTCACCCTTTATATATTTCTTGGTAAATACCATAAGTATTATTTACTACAGACAATTATACTCAAGTCTAGTATAACCACTATGGACAAAAAAAACTCTCCCTCTAAGTATTTTACTATAGTTTCATTTTCAATACTTGAACTCAAGGTCATTTTGGCTAGGCTAGAATAATCCAACAATTGATCCATGCACTAAGTGGTAGTCACTCTAAACCTTTATTAAGAAGTGAAAAAAAAATATACATACAAAAAATAATATAAAATTAGTAAATAAAGTTTTTCCAAGCTCTTCTTTTTATTTATTCTCATTAAAAAATATACTATTTTTTCAAGAGCTTTTATAAAAAAAAAAGTACTGGACTTAGATTATTGTTAAAAGGAGAGGAGAAGTCTAAAAGAAATTAGTACAAACACCGCTAAAAGTTATTAGCAATGAAATTAAAGTAAATCAAACACGTGAGTCTAACAAATAATTTATATAAGTCGGTGATAAAAGAAATACTAACAGTATAAGAACAAGAAAATATATTAACGCAAATAAAAATATCAAACTAATATTTATTTAATTAAATGGGATATGTAAAATGAAAAATATCAATATAAAGAACAATAATCAATCATTTATAAATTAATAATATTGTTGAGATTAATCATTTATTTTTGGCATAACCGGTAGAATTATTAAATAGTATTCAAACTTAAATGGGATTGATAATAATATTACCTTTATTTTATTTTTCAACCACATCCTTATTAAAAAAATTGATAAATAATATTTTAATATTACGTAAAAAATACATATATTATCTTAAGCATTTTTTACAATAAATTATAAATTGATAATAACTTAAATTTAATATATATTTTACATATTTAAATTATATTTCTTGTATTAGAAATTTCATGCAAGGCAAAGTATTATATTGATGTTAGAAAATTGCATATGTATATTTGTCATCAAATAAAAAAATTTATCATATCCATACCAACTATGGTTTACAATTACTAATTTATCATGATTCAAGAAGATAAAATTAAAAAAAAATTATTTGATTGGAAAAGATAATGTTTAGTGGTAAAAATAAAGATTAGAAGGTAAAGAATGAGAGCAAGTGATCAATAATGCAAAAATCAGGATTGGGAAAATCAATGATAAGAAAAATTTCAAATTCGGTTTCACTCAATAATGATTAATGAGTTAACCTTTATTACCTGTATGCTCCTATTGATTCCAAATTTGAAGGTGAATTAACCTAATGTATTCTATGCACTTTTTGAAGACACACAAATGTATCTAATTGAGTTGACTTATATTTTCATGGTAGTTATGTTCAATTACACTAATTGTGTTCTTTGTTATTCTATTTGATCCTTGAAAATTAAGCCTACTTTGTGATTTAAAATCTAAGTTCTATTTTTTTGAGTCCAACATTTAGGTTCATCTTTTAATCTTACCTTACAATGCATTTTATGTAAAGAGGTGATCAAACAATTTGTATGATTAAACTTAATAAAAAAGAATTAAAGAAAGGAAATCAAACTTCACATATAAAAATGAATATTACAAATCCATTAAAAACATCGAAGAGCTATGTCAATCATAGAAATAAGATGACTACATTCACTAGGTCACTCTCATTTTCATATATCGTACTCTAGTTGAATGTGTTTGTTTCGGACTTTTATGAACTTTAAGAACATGATTTGTCACATGTAACTAATTTTCTAACATTTGCTTTCTGATTAAATGATTACCTTTTTTATAAAGTTATTTTATTTTACTTGTTTTTTTTTCAAACATAATAGGCGCTTGTTGAGAAATTATCTCTTTTATATGTGGTAGGTGTGTTTAGAAAATCTCATTGTTTTAACTTCTTTTGAATTCTCAATGGTGAAAGGGCTTCAAAATAACTTAATAACTATGATACTTGTTTTTCATAACATGATATATTATATTTTTTTTTTTAGCTTTCTGATCATTTGTGTCAACTTTGTATCAATAGAAATTGGTTTTTGAATAGTTTCCAACTTTTAGCAACAATTTTAGCTATCTCATCAATTGTATTGTATTTCTAAACAAGTCTAGTTATGACTTTCATATTTTTTTTTATGTAGAATCCTTGACATATTCTTGAATCAAGTTCTTTTCATCACTTAAAAAAAAAAAGAAGTAGTAATCATGACTTAATGTTCAATTCAAAAGATTTTTACCATCAAACCACACACCATCGAGTATAATCTATAAAATATCTTTAACCTAAGATCTTATTAGATATAGATTAAACTATTATTAGATTTCATAAAGGATACTTTAGGTCCAACCATAGGAGTAATAGGGGCAAAATTCACAAAATCCTAGATACATTGAATAAAGATATAAATTTTTAATTGAGATTGCATGACATATTCCCTGGTATCTTTTTTATATACTCAATTAACTAATTCACTAAGATTAAGAAATTAGTTTATTTAGGTAGTAGTATTAAATTTGTCCTAAATTTATATATTTTTTCTAGATTAGCCCTAAACATTAACGAGACATACTTTTATTTCTTTTATACATATATTTTTTTATTAATTTTAATTATTTTAATCTTTGTCATCAATAATATATTTACTACTTTAATATTAACCATGCATGTAAAAAGTCAAAGTAAAATTATTAAAATGTTCTTCATACAAGACAAAATTATTCTATAAAAAAGTTCAAAATGTTAACGTATTCTACTTACTATTTAATCTTAAAAAATATTCATAATTAAGGGTATATATATGAAAAAATAAATAATACATGAGATATTCTATATTGATTTTTATAAAATGACTAAGTTTAAAGTTGAGTCTTATAAAAAAATCGAATAGAGTAATATTTTTCAACATCCAATATGTCAATATGACATCTTTTACCCTTAAAAACCAAGAAACACAAGTTACACATGTATCTTCACCTTTCATTACATAGTTTAAGTCTAGCTAGACCATGCAATGTATAATAATCTAAAAATGTTTACAAATTTAATTTGATTGATTTGAGGAGGAAAGTCATTTGTTTAGTACCAATAAATGAGGACCAAATACATGAAGTTTGGATATATCAAATAAAAAAAAATAAACTTTCAATTAAGATAATATGACATAATATTTTTCAACAACCAATATGTCGAAATGACACCTCTCAACCTAAAAAGCTAACATAAGTGACACATGCATGTTCACCTTTTTACTTTCATTTCATGCTTTAGGTCAATTAGCTATTTTGCCTGAACTTAATTGGTCTTTTGAGAAATTTGTATGAACATATAGGTAAAGTAGGCCTAAGATACAAGTAGTCAAATAGAAAATCACAATTAAGATCTATAAAAAGCTCACTTAAACACTTTTGTAATGTCTAAACAACACCTAAGTAACTCATCATTGGGTTTTAAAGATAAGGAGCTATATACCCTTTGAGTATAATCTTGCAAATGACTCAAACTTGACCAAAGATAATAAAGATTCAAATTACTAGTCTCATTTAATGTGTTTCAATTCTTGTCTCTCTAATAAGAATTTGTCATTTCAATTAAAAATGCCAAGTAGATTTTCTCTTTCTCACTCTTTTTTGACATCGTCAACTCACCTTTCCTTAGGGTTTTCCACCACCTACCACCGTCAAACTAGCATCACTCCTAGTTATTATGTGCAAATCCTTGACTATATTAACATTTGTTATGACAAAAATTAAATAAGTTACGTTTTCTTTTACTTTTGAATGAATAATTGGGACCAAACATGCATGTAGTTTGAATTGAAAATCCCCTACTCAATAGTTATAATTCAACTTAGTGAATATTCCTTGTTGAGATTATGTTATCGTAATGGGTTGCAGTGGTGGAAGTTGTTTCAACTATTGATAGAGCATGGGGATTGAAAGATGTAATGGGAGATTGAAAGATGTAATGGGAGATGGATCAAAGAACTCACGATGATATCTATTTTCCATGAAGAAGATGAAGTTATTGGTGAGTGAGCATATTATCATTAAGATTTTGTAAGATGAAGTGTTGGGACAATAATTTACAAGGCTTAACCACCACGTTTGAAGCTATAATTGGTGGTTGTCTCTGTGGCTAAGGAAGACATGATTTGACAATGTCATAGAAGTGAAAAAACGTGAAAAATCTACATAACATTTTTAATTGACAAAACAACTTCGAATCGAATAAGGGACCTGAATTGACATACTAAATAACAATACCATTACTAATAATATACCTAACTCTAATTTTAAGAAAAAACAAATACCAAATATTTTGATACCAGACATATTAAATGAACAAATTAGACCTTCAATTAAATTGACATTTTATAATATTACTTAACAATAAATATTTCAGAATGACATCCTTACTCTAAGAATCAATTCACACTAGTAATGATTAGAATAAGTATAATCACATATTAACCACCAAATTAATAATCCTTATAACTCGTATATTACACTATTTTATCATAGATGACTTATAAATCACCTTATTTACGACCACTAAATATATTTTTTTAAAACAACCTACTATCTTTAATGCTATTTTTAAAAATTATTTACCCCCTTTGAAAAAAAAATCTAATATTTAATTTTTTAAAATATTCATAACCATTCTTATTTTGTACGAATCAAGAAAATAATATCATCTCTCTAAACCCAAAAAAAAAAAAGAAAATGTAAACAGAGCTAACACTGATATGTTGTGTTTGTTTTACAAAGTCCCTCCTTAATATTTTCCAAGAATTGAACTCAAGCATTTTCTTAATAAGATTCAAACATGGAAACATTACGAGGGAGAAACATGCACAATTGTTTATTTATTTTTATAGATAAGCATTAGAAATATAAAAACATGATGATATTTTTACTCTACAATTTAAATTTCCAAGAAAGCTAAGTCATGTGTATGTTAAAATCCATGTAATTCAGATGTAGAGCAGGCCTTTTGTGGCGTCCTTTTTAAAAATATAAAAAAGGAGTCTCATTACAAGTGTGCTAGATGCCATATGAATCACCTCCAGGTTGAAACTCCCACGCACACCTCCATGACATGAGCCCATCACTGTTTTAGAGGAGCCTAATTAAAGAAGGAATGGACCAAAACCAAATAGAGCGAGAAAGAAAAAGCAATCCGAGTTGGCAGAAAAAAGGGGTAAATGGCGCAGCTAGCTGCTTGGTCTGAATCTGAAACGCTTATGACGACGCCATGGGTCCCAATTAGCCTCTACACTCCCATTTTTGTTCGCTGCTAAACGCGCTCTCTACACTCCCAACCCTCCCTTCAACAAACTCTCTCTCTCTCTCTCTCTCTCTCTGACATTAACACAAACACAACACACTCTTCTCTCTCTATTTATCTCTTCCATTTCCAGTTAGCTACAGCACAAAACAAATCCTACTTGCACTTAACACCGATTTCACTCACTCGCTCTTCGAATCAAATCTCAAAGCGCCAGGCACTTCTCTTCGACCTCCATCGCCGATGGCGCTCTCAGCCTCCGACGTGCCGGCGATGTACTCGCTGCTCATGGATTCCATGAGCGCCGATCACCGCCTCCGCAGTCCGGCGGAGGACGCACTTGCGCAATCGGAGTCCAGACCTGGCTTCTGCTCTTGCCTCCTCGTAACGTTCTGTTTCTCTCTCTTAGGGTTCTGACGAACTTTGCATTGTGCTTTCTGTTTCGTTCTGAGCTTTTGCTTTTCGCGAATGGAACTGCAGGAAGTCATTACGGCAAAGGATTTGGCGCCGCAAACGGATGTGCGCATGATGGCCACCGTGTATTTCAAGAACAGCATCAACCGCTACTGGCGTCACCGCCGCGATTCCTCGTAAGCGCTTCTGAATTTGGTTGTTAGGAAGTGTTTGGTTCCATTACTTTCTAAATAAAATGCAAAGACTTGTAATCAAAATGCTGCTGAGAGGGTCCTTTTTTGTTTGTTTTTAGTTTTGATAGCTGAGCTGTAAAGTTGTTTTTGTGTGAAAATCTAGCTGAGCCATACATGCAACAATGTGTGGATAGTAATGTGGGTTTTTTTTTTGTGTATTTTTCTTCCGTTTGGCTCAGGGAATTAGCAATGAGGAGAAAATGCACCTGAGGCAGAAGTTGTTGATGTACTTGAGAGAAGAGAATGATCAGGTGCTTTTATTTTTCTTTCTTTTTGTGACTGTGTTGCATGTCTCAGATAGTGCTTATTAGTGATTTCGTACTCGACAAGACGAACCTTGTTTATGATTCTGTTTAGAGTGTTGTCCTGTTACTGTTACTACTACCTCAATGGCAAGCTCATTGGTTACTTTGGTTCTAGAAATGGTTTTTTTTGTTCAGTGATGGGTTGATTGATTCATAACCCATGCTGTTCCATTTGCATGGATTCCAAGTTGTTCCCTTTCCATTGCAATGGACCTTGTCAATGTCTTCTTTTAGATACTTTGTCGTGGTTTTGGTTAGATGTCATGGTAAATGATAGTCATCCTTTACCCCAGCCTGCATTTTGAAGGCTTTTAGTATTTTATTTTTATTGGCTATGCTTGTGAATTGTGATGAGTGGTGGATATTTACTTCTTCTAATTCCTTTCATTTCTTAAAATGCAGATAGCTCTGATGCTGGCAGTGCTCATCTCCAAAATTGCCCGCATTGATTATCCCAAAGAATGGTATTTTTTATATTTATTTATTTTGTGTCCAAGAATATTTCTACAATACTGCAACTGAAATTTCACCCCCTCCCTCCTTTTACTTTTCTCTTTCTTTGTTTGTTTTGGTTCACTATTTATCTCAATGAACTCCCATGGCAATATGTTTTGTCTAATGGTTTTTAATTTCCTCCACAAGTCTTATCTTCTATAATGATTTGTCGAAATTGTCTTTTAATACATTTTTAATATTTGTACAAAAAAATGTTTCAGTTTTTTAGTTTTCTTTGAGAAGCATTTTCAACGTGCATAATTTTTTGCTGCATACATGTTGTAAGCTATCATAATGTGTTTTTGTTTTTCTTATTTTAATATTCTGCTTAAAGCAAGTCCTATAGATTTATATGCTAATATAATGACTCCTCAGGCCAGACATCTTTTTGGTTTTATCTCAACAACTTCAATCAGCAGATGTTCTTGCCTCCCATCGAATCTTTTTGATTCTATTTAGGACCTTAAAAGAGTTGTCCACAAAACGCCTTACATCAGACCAACGCAACTTTGCAGAGGTGCAGTTCCTTCTGTTATTCTTTTTCTGTTTTCTCTTGCTTTCAGCTGTCTAAATCTTTGCCTTTATGCTGTACATTGAAAATGTACAAAATGTCTTCTGTCATTATTGGAATAACATGCAAATCTCAATAATAATCTTGTCTTTCTTTTTCTTTAGAAAGAATGAAATTCTACATAAAAGAAAACCTTGTTTAAAGTTTAAAAAGACTTTCTATCAGCATAATGAAGAGATTTTGGCTACAGATATACATATACAAAGTCACACAAATATGAATGACATTTTTCATAATATGTTTTAACTTGTTCTTACAAGGGTAGCAAGGAGGTTCTATTGGCGAGTTGTTGGGAACTTGAATATAGGTATTTGAAGGCTCTATGGCTCGATACATTAAACTTTTGAGGAGGCAGTATCGCCACTCTCCCTTGAAAGGTTGTCCCAACTATCTAGTAGTTAAGGTCTATGGGTAGCTTAATTTGTTTTTCCTTCTGGAAGGGATGGGTATCACTCAACCTAGTGTGTTCTTCAATTTTAGGCATATCTGCACAGGGGTGTTACTCATTGCCTTTTTGTGGGTCATTCTTAAATTTCAACCATTAAATTGATAATTTTGAGTTGATTGTGGTAGACTAAGAGGAACTCTTAATAACTCTAATATAATCCCGTCAAGAGGGTGATGAACTTAATTTATAAAAGAGGAATATCAGTACATGGTATGTAGTATTGAGTAGAGCCAGGTGCTTGTGTCCAATTTATTGTAATGTGTTGTACATGTTGTATGTCTTAGGCAGTCTCTATATCTATATATACCGCATTAGCTAGATAAAAATGTTCGATGCCGCTGGCAACTTAAGTTTGTCACTGCTCAATACTAACATAACCAAGGATAACTGTTCTTTTGTAATGATAGAGCCAGGGTGAATGGTGGTGTATGGGCTATAATTTAACTCCATTATCTTTTTATGTTTGGTACTTCATTCCTAATTTTTTTCAAACACACATAGTTGTTCTTATCTAGCCTTATGATATGGTCTAGCATCGAGGCTCTGTTAGGGTTTACATTGTATTCCATTTGATTGTGTCCCCTATTGCATCTTCACCTTTCTGCCTCAAAATTCTGCATGTGATTGACGTGATTCTTCTAGTATAATATTACTGTTTAGCACCTGTGCATGGCTTAAATAATAGGATATATTCAAATCTCAACCAATTTGTTTTGCAGATATCATCCCATTTCTTTGATTATAGCTGGCGCCTTTGGCAAAGTGATGTGCAGACAATACTGCATGGTTTCTCATCTCTTTCTCAAAGTTGTAATTTAAATGCTGAAGATCAACCTCATGAACTTTATCTTAAATGTGAGAGATGGTTGTTATGTTCAAAGATTGTGCGACAATTAATTATTTCAGGATTTCAAAGTGATTCAAAGTGTTTTCAGGTAATTTTCTATCCATCTCTTGTTTTTATTCTCTATGATGATTTCTGTGTCTTGAAGAGTTTTAGCACCCTTTTATATTTGTCAAATTAGTTAATTCAGAAGTTAAGGTATTGGACCTTATATGATTATTCTGCAGGAGGTTCGGCCAGTTAAGGAAGTCTCACCTGTGCTCTTGAGTGCCATTCAGTCTCTCCTTCCATACTGTGAGACTTCTATTTCTTGTGTATTTATGTTCATCCTTGTGTTTAAGTTAGTACAATTAACTATATTATAAAAGCTTGTAAAATAAAAAACATTAAGAATCATTTAGTTCCTAGCCAAGAGTCATTCCCTCATAGTGCGCTACATAAAATATAATTTTTAGCATGTCGAGTTACAGTTTTCTAGAACGATAATGTGTAACGGAGATTTTTCCCTCTATATTTTTAACTGGGATTTTGATGTTCCAAACACGATGTGGATAAATTTTCATTTAATTGGTATGCAAACTTGTGGAGGTGTAATGGAAGATTTGTACCATAGGCCAACTGAGTCCACACTCTTTAACTTAGGATTGACTGTACGTAGGCACACCCTAGAGCTGGATGATTTATACTTAGGAGTGAGTCCAAATCCAAACATGCTTTAGTGCATCATTTTGCCAGAGGTTGGGTGATACAATCCTAGTTGGTGAGTCAAGAGGAGTAAGTTCTAAACTTGAGTTGTGGAGAGAATGATGTCACACACAGTAGTCAAGCTGAGCATAATTTTTTTTTGGAATGTGCCTATCAAATTCAAAGGAAAATTCTCCTTGACAACTACAACTACAAGACCAGCAATGCTCTATGGTAGTGAATAAGTGTCAACAAAAAACAGAAAATAAATAAATAAATATAGCCAAGTTAAAAATGATAGTGGATTTACAGGAAAAGATAAAATAAGGAGTGAATGATCCTTAAAATGATGTTTTTGTAAAGCACAATGAGCAAATACATTGTGTTTAATCTCTGACAATGTCTTTGTAACTTTGTATCTTTAGCATATATCATTATCACCATGTTTATGCATTTCTTAATCTATCTTTATCTTTCAGTGCTCAGGATTTTAGTACATTAGTTTTTGTTTTCTCTTTTTTGTTTGCAAGTAATAAACAGTACCTATGCATTATGTAATGAGATACTTTACTAAAAAAATTGAACCTTTAAATGCTAATTTTTCCTTCCCTCTTCACACTACAATCTACAATGTCTCATTCTCAAATATATTGTAAGAAAAAGTAAAATATTATTTATCTACTTACTGTGCCTTTTCTTGGGCATAAAGTGTTACTTATTTCTTCCTTCTATTCTTATAAGAAATTTTTGCTGTTTGCAGATTCATCTTTTCAAAAGCAATATCCTAAATTTTGGGACTTTGTAAAGAGGGCATGTACCAAATTGATGAAAATTTTAGTTGCCTTTCAGGGCAGACATCCTTATTCATTTGGTGATAAATTTGTGCTTTCATCTGTCATGGACTTCTGTTTGAATAGGATAACAGATCCTGAGCCCTATCAATTGTCGTTTGAGCAATTTCTCATTCAGTGTATGGTGATGATTAAAAATATTCTGGAATGTAAGGAGTACAAGCCAAGTCTTACTGGTAGGGTGATGGATGAAAATGGAGTTACACTGGAGCTGATGAAGAAAAACATTTCCAGTGCGGTTGGTGGTGTTTTAACTTCCCTTCTTCCCACTGAACGAATAGTCCACTTGTGTAATGTATTGATATCAAGGTATTCACTTTGCAACCCCTTCTTGGCCTGCTTATTTTACTTGTATTTGTCTTGTTTTCTCAGCTGAGTGAGGCCTAAAGGTATGCTATATGTTCATTAATGTTAAGTTTTATGCAAATATAGTCAAATTAAGAAGTTGTTCTGAGCCTTTTTTGGTTTCTCCAAATCAGTGAAAAAGGTCCCTTGTTTAGTAGGCCTTCTTCAGAGGTTCCTTTTTTTTTTCTAGATTGAGTGATATTGTTTGTGTTTTAATTGTAAGGCTTCCTGTGGATGGAGCTGAACATATTTAGGAAATGACCTGTGTTTCTAAGGTATATAAGGGTCTAAATTGTTTTAGGATAAACTCTTCCCCAGATTAAAATGGTATGGATAGGGAGGCTAAATAGATGG
The DNA here is from genome assembly GCA_025330945.1 of Mucuna pruriens. Classification (NCBI taxonomy): domain Eukaryota; kingdom Viridiplantae; phylum Streptophyta; class Magnoliopsida; order Fabales; family Fabaceae; genus Mucuna; species Mucuna pruriens. The sequence continues at coordinate 3,985,764 of JAENHJ010000525.1, read as the reverse complement.
GATTTGAATAATCAATACCGGGATAATTGAGTATGAGATCATAAATCATTATATTAAATATATCTTGGAAATAAGACAAGTGGAAATCTCCGGAAAGTGTATGTCTACCTACTGCTTCCAAAAATGTTATGAGATTGAGGCAAAATAGTGGTAATTTGCATTGCAAAACCTAAGTCGTTGCTTTCAACTTCTAGTTATGGAAAATCTGTGGTAGCAAGCAAGTTCACGGATTTTTGTATCATTTGAGTATATTCATGGCTTTATGTTTGTACATGATAGACTGAGCTGTGAGTGATATCTTAAGGAGTTAATGTAGGTTTTGAAATTAAACTTCTTTTTTCTTATTCAGCTATATTATTGTAATTTGCTTTGAAACTTAGTGATATTTCTCCTTATGATATGCACTCTATTACCAGCCTAAACAGTGCCTTTATCTGCCAACAGGTATTTTGTTCTGACAACAAGTGATTTGGAAGAGTGGTATCGTAATCCTGAGTCTTTTCATCATGAGCAGGATATGGTTCAGTGGACAGAAAAATTGAGGCCATGTGCTGAAGCTTTGTACATTGTATTGTTTGAAACTAATAGCCAAGTAGGTGCCATTTAAACATCACAGGTTGTCTTATATTTTTTCTTTTTTAGATATTTCAATCATTGACTATAGATTAATTCGGATGTGTGATTATGACTGTTATTTTCAGTTGCTTGGTCCTGTTGTGGTTTCTCTTCTTCAAGAGACTATGAATAATTGTCCAACTTCAGTGACGGAAATTACCCCTGCCTTGCTTCTTAAAGATGCTGTTTATGGTGCTACTGCTTATGTTTATTATGAACTCTCAAACTACCTGAGCTTTAAAGACTGGTGAGTTCAAAGCTACTATGCTTTATTTATGAAGTTATCCATATTTTGATCTTATCATTCCTAAAAAATTGAATATCATTGTAGTTTTATTGTGTATTTCATTTATCAGTTGTTACTTAATTATATGTCTGGACTTTGCTAATACAAATTTCTATTCAAGAAATCATGGAGCGTCCATTACTGGTAATGGAACTTTGCACAACAGTTCCTCCTGTGATGAGTTACTATCCCTTGATTGCTTATACTACCTCAAACATCTGACTGCATTTTCCAATTGAAATGGAATATTACTACTGAAATTTCTTCGTACATCTAAAATAATCCTAAGAACTAAGAAGACATGATCCCAAGTGGATACGAGGCATGTCCCCCCCTTCCAAGTTCATCACAGGGGAAACAAAAATGTAAAGGAAGTTTCTTAAGATCATACCCCTTTTCCATGTGTGTGTGTTGTTATTATTATCCAATTTCTGGTAATTGTAAAATTGTAGATAATAAAATAATCACTAAATTGAGGAGCTCATAATTAGGTGACTTTTTTGTTGGATAAAAAAATAAATTTTGTTAGAGAAAGAAAGGAATAGAAGTACACAAGGTCAGAGGATAATAAATTCTCAGCAAAGACAAAACAAAGAAGAAAAACAGAGACAAAAAATGGGAACTCCTAAAATCTAGTCAGTATAGGGGAGCTGTCCAGTCTCTTTGCATGTCTGAAATACTGATTCTGCTAAAATGTTTGTGTCCTTAACACCCGGAAAACAATTCTATTCCATAATAAAAACAGAAGTGAGGAAATGCCCTTGAAGATGTGGACATTCCTTTCCAACAGAGACCAGAAGATCGCATAAACAGCATATTGCCACAACTTGTTATTTTCCTTCTTATCAAACCCTTGAAACATCTGTGTAGAAACTGATCAAACAAACTGGGACATACCCAAATCTGATTCTCACCTAATGTAAGTTTGTTCCAAGATAATCACAGTACAGTGGAAAAGATAAATGAAGCACGGTTTTAGTGTTAGATCTACACATAACACATTAGGAGAGCTATCTGAGGCAATCTAACATGCAATGAGTCATTATAGTTAACTTATTTGATGGTTCAGATTTGTGTTTCTTTAATGTCAGTTCAATTTCATAGTCTATTAAAGTATTTTTGATATTAGACCCTTCTTTTGTTAGGCTTTCACTGGATTTTAAAGTACTCTGACTATTCCTTCTAAACCATTCATTTGCAGGTTTAATGGTGCTTTATCACTCGAACTCTCAAATGAACACCCAAATTTGCCAATCATTCATCGTAAAATTGCTGTAATTTTGGGGCAGTGGGTTTCTGAGGTATATAATTTATTGAGTTGCCTTGTGAATGAACTTCAAAATTTTCATAGTTAAATTTTATTAAAGATTTGATGAGATGCTTCCTTAGTTTCTTTCATGTCCTAAGTATTGTGAAATTCAAAACCTATACAGGTTAAATAATTTCTATGTAGATGTTGTAAGGGTTTATGACAGCAATAACTCAATATTCTCGTAATCCATCTAAAACCTTCAAATAAGGAAAAGTCATTTGTATTCACTTTATTATCTCTTTTCTATCCTTCACAGATCAAAGATGATACAAAAAGGCCTGTATACTGTTCTTTAATCAGATTGTTACAAGACAAGGATTTATCTGTCCGGGTATGTTACATAGACATGTAGTCCTATTAGCATTACTTATGAGTTGAAAGAAAAAAAACTTGTATATTATTTGTATATTTTGTACAATTACTAATATCCCTTTTAAAGGGTAAAGATTATGCCTAAAAAAGGAAAGACGAAAATAGGAAAATAATAGTAATAGTGAAACAAATATCCCATGATATCTCCCAAAATATCTTCTAGAATATCTTTGATATTTACAACATTATGTTTCTCTGTTAATTCAACATATCTCTATTCCTCATTATCTTGTTTGGAACTAACCACATGCATGTATTTTTTAGCTGGCAGCATGTCGATCCCTATGCTTACATATTGAAGATGCAAACTTTTCAGAGAGGGAGTTTATTGATCTTCTTCCTATCTGTTGGGACTCATGTTTTAAGTTGTTTGAGGAAGTTCAGGAATTTGATTCAAAGGTAAATACTACTGCTAGGCAGCTTATTCCTTCTTGATGGAAAAATAAATTATTTTAGACACTGTTTGAAAAGGTGTAATTCAGGGTACAGAAGGAAATGATTCTCCTTGGTTGGGATTTTAAAATTCATGGACCTAGCTTGTCATGTGACCCAATCCAAATAGCCTGCAGTGTGTGATCTGGCAAGCAATTTTCAAGGACATTTGTGGTGGAAGCAGAGGGTTGTGTAGTGTACTAATCTCATACTTAGTAAGGTTGTAAAACCTCAGCGACAGTGAGGAATTGGGTCTATTGGGATTACAGTTCGAGTGCTAAGTAGCTATTCCTTAAAATGTGCATTGATAATAATGATCTTTCTTTGTTTGCCCTAGGATGAATGTAGCAAGTAGGTCATAATTCACTGTAGGTTAAACCACATTAAGTTCTGTATCCATTTCTCTTTAGCCTGTATTCTGTTTGTGAATCTGGTTACAACAAACTGAATCTTGCTTTAAATAGTTTTGCTAAAAATTTGGTTTTTGGTTGATCCCAATGACATTGTTTGATCCATGCAGCTGGTTTGGATGTTACTATTGACTAGCTGGCTTGGATCAAACATTGTTTGACAGTTTGACCCTCCACCAACCTTACCATCTGAATTAGCAAGTTAGATGTCTGGGCTTTTGGAGCTTTTTGTTATCTGCTAGTTAGTTGCTAAAGGCCAGCATCTTGTCTAAGGAAGCTGAGATGTGTGCCTCACTAAAGGGGCATCACCTGCCTTTGACTAGGAGCTTAACATTTTATTCTATGGTACTGAAATTTATCTGCATGGCAAGAGCAAACATATAGTGCAAATTATTATCTGAAACTGAATTCTCTTTCAACATTTGATTCTATTAGTGAATTGTTGTTCTTTAATTTTTCTTCAGGTTCAGGTTTTGAATTTGATTTCTATCCTTATCGGACATGTTAGTGAAGTTATTCCATTTGCAAACAAATTGGTGCAATTTTTTCAGAAGGTAACATAAGAAATGTCCTCTCTTTTCTTTTATTTTGTCTACTAAGCTTTGTGTTTTATTACTTGGTTAGGTTCACATGAAAAGAAAGGGTGTATTTTTTTTTTCTTTTTCAGTAAATTGTGAATCAATTTCTTTTTTAGTTAATAGGTATGGCATGGGTAAATACACCAACTCATTAGTTTGTGCTCTGATTTGTATACAACTCTAGTTTATTATTAATTTGCTGCTAAAGATAAAAATTTTGTGAGATGACATGCCACACATAATATGAAAGAGTTGTTCAAAAGAAATTTAGGGTTAATTTGATATGCACAACAAAGAGTAACCACTCAGTTCGCCCAGTGACAGGAGCCACAAAGAGTTCAGCAACTCTATGTTCCCCTCACTCGCCTAGCGAGACTCATAGCTTGCTAAGCAAACACACTTGACAGGAAATGCCAACTCTTTGTTGTACACTCTTGTTGTGTGAGAGCAAGATTACTTCTCACTCAGTGAGTTGGGCCACAAAGAGCTTCACTCTCTGGCTCTCCCTCTTTTGCTTAGCGAGACACCCTTTCACCTAGCAACCGAGCCATAGAGAGTTTACACTCTTTGGCCTCCTCTCTCTTGCTCAACAAGATTACACCTTGCTTAGCGAGTGGGACCAGCCTTTGCCTTGCTCTTAAGTTCTTACACTCTCGATGTGGTCACTTAGCGAGGGAAGCCATAGTGCTTCCAGGTATCTCATTTGCTTGGCGAGAGTCGCATTCGCCCATCAAATAGGCCCAACAAAGAAGAAACTCCTCTGTTCTACATGCTCTCACCCAGCGAGGAGTGATGAACAATAGTTTGCAATTTGTGAAATCTGCAGCAGAACCTACCCAAGAATCCAAAAATCAAACGGAAAAAGTCTAACCAATCTAAGTTCTTTTGCACACATGAGTTCAGCGCATAGGAATACACACGAAACAACATCAATTCACATCCAATTCCATCTATGCACATGAAAGCCCCAAATCAAACCCCAAACTAACCAAGAACCCTAACATACACAACAACCACGATAATCAAGCAATTGATAACAATTAATCACAACAAAACATGCGAAAATCACACCAAGATACTAATCAAGGGTTTTAATCCCCCTTCAGAGACCACCAAAAACCATACAAAACATATATAAACGGGATCCTAAGGATGACCCCACTACCCATCTCATGTAAAAGATACCCAAAAATAGAAAGACAATCTCACTCCTCCCTTACCTCGTACAAAAATGATAAAAGCAACATTCAAGTCTCCTCTTGGTGATCCTTTGGTTCTCCCTCTATAGGTTCTTCTCCTTCTCTCTCTATTTGCCAAGAAAAGGGGTTTTTCAGAGAAACTGGTTAAGCATTAGGTGACTGTGACCCCAAAGACACATCAGATTTTACTTAATGGGTCAAACGAAACAGAACAAGTCCAACTTTTTCTCTATTTTTATTTAAATAAAAATCTAATTTTCACCCACATATTTTTTCAAATAAACTTTATATTAAATTTATAACAGATAAAACATTCAAACACTTTATTAGTAATAATAAATAATAAAACAACATATTTATAGGCAATAAATAAATAATAGAAAAAATCAGGGTGTTAACAGAATACATCTAAAAGTATACTAACATGTTGATTACATTTTTGTTTAGTTTTTACCCTGCAAGTGACAGCATAGTAGCCATAATTAAATTCCAGAGTTATCAAAATTGAATTTGTTTGTGTTCTCTCGATTGTTTGTTATGGCAAGGTCTGGGAGGAATCTTCTGGTGAAAGTCTGCTGCAGATTCAGCTTCTTGTTGCTTTGAGAAACTTTGTTGTTGCCCTAGGTTACCAGTCACCCATTTGCTACAATATATTGCTGCCAATTCTGGAGAATGGGATTGATATTAATAGTCCAGACGAACTCAATCTCCTAGAAGATAGCATGCTGGTAATCCTGATGTCTTGTTTTTTACTAATTAGATAGTACTATTGTGAGAGAATATATCATGAAAATTCAACTACATGACCTTTCAGTTATGGGAGGCAACACTTTCTCAAGCTCCATCAATGGTGCCTCAATTGTTACAATATTTTTCACGCCTTGTGGATATTATGGAAAGAAATTTTGACCATTTACAGGTTAGACTCAGCTCCATGCTCTAATGAATTTTTAATTTATTATTTACTCATATTCTCTGTATTCTAGAGAAAGATAATGATTGTGTTAGTGGCACAGCCCACATGGATGGAGTTGTCTTGTAAAAGTTTCAGTGTGCATGATTGATGGATTGAGACAACTATATTATGTGTACTTCAGTACTCGTGTTTTATGGTGTACATAATATTTGAATTGATGATATTAAATTCCTTCTATTCAAGTTCCCCTGCCTGCCATACTTTTGTACCTTCTAAAACTTTTAAGATCATTGGTTCATTTGTAAGAATTGGTTAGATAGCATAATTGAGCTTCTTACATTGCTAAGTCTGTAAGGTTAAAGTAAAGATACTAACAGGGAAATGATTCTTGGATATGTACTAGTAGAAGGGACTCAGTATAATTTAATATATATGGAAGCTCAATCAATGTAGTTTTCTTTCAGCTGGTTTCCAGATAACTCAACGGCTACGATGTTTGTACAGCACAATGTGAAAAAATGTAATTCAGTTTTTGATTGGATGGAGGTATCAAAATTTTAACCAATGCCATCCTGCATTCCTGCTGCTTTGTACTGTATTTATCAACTTGATAACTGTGTGGCTTTTGATCATTATTACTGTTGCATATTCTTGCTGGTTTAGTTAGTGCCCACCTCTAAAACCAGTTGTTGACCTTATTTTCATATCTATCTTATATTTTTATATCTGTTCTCTTTTATCTTAAGTACAGGTTGCGGTGAACATAATTGAAGATTACATAATTTTGGGTGGAAATGACTTTCTAAGCATGCATGCAACAAATATTGCTAAAATTCTTGATTTAGTTATTGGAAATGTCAATAACAAGGGCCTTCTTTCAGTTCTTCCTGTGGTTGATATCTTAATACAGGTATTTCATTCCAAACTTGTCAATTTTCAAACTTAACAGAGATCGTATGAAGATGGTAAAGAGATAAAGATGGAAAACAGTAATAGCATTGAGCATATTATTGATAGGATGTAATAGAATACCTACCCAACCTATTACCCTCATCTATACTGCTAACTAGGTTAAGTACTAATACTGTTAGTACGAGCTCAACTGTTCATACATTATTATTAAAAATACTAAGAACCTAATAATACTGATATCTTCTATCATCTTTTTTTTTTCTCCTCTTCTCCCTAAGCTTTTACTGAATTTGGATTAGGTGCTTTCATATGTCCTAGCTTCATTAGCATCTCAAGGTTAACTTATTAAGCTTCTGAAGCATTAGGCTTTTTGGCTTTTGGACCCATTCTGATCAGGGTGTTTAGCAACACTAATTTATTTTAAATCACCTACTGATGGATCTAATATCAATTTGGATGTAAAAAAAACATTTTTAATTTCAAAAAAGAACTCCATTAAATATTTAAATTCTGAAGAATTGCCAAAAAAAAAAAAATTCCAACATTTTGTAAAACTTTTTTTTTATTTAGCAAAAAAGCTTTCTGTATGTCAGTGCCACCTTTTAGGCTTTTGAGAAACATACTAAACAAATAAAATAGCTATCTTTTGGTTTATCTTTAGTGCATAAGATAAACTAATCTAAAAAGATAAACTACTAGATAATTGAAGATAAATTTTCCTATCCTAAAAATCAACTGTATTTACATTTTACAACAAGTTCTTAGGTCAATTGGTAAGTTTTTTGTTTTAATTGAGTGGAATAGCCTATTTAGGAATTATAATTTCCTGTTCTTGTGACTAAATTTTGAATATAGGATTATTCTGTAATATTTTTTTGGTCTTAGTATAAGTTGGATGATAGTTTTGCTTTTTTTGTCTTATATCATTCCTCTAAAACTTTATTATTTGATTTTGCCTTTTTCCAGTGTTTCCCCATGGAAGTGCCACCACTTATTAGCAGTACGCTACAAGTAAGTCTAGTTATATGCTTGTAAGATATTATAGTCAATTATGTGCTGTACAACTAATGTTTCATAGTTCTTTTTATTGTCTCCAGAAGTTAATTGTAATATGTTTGAGCGGAGGAGATGATCATGATCCTTCTAAAACATCTGTTAAAGCGTCTTCTGCTGCCATCCTGGCTAGGCTTTTGGTGATGAATACAAATTCACTTGCTCAATTAGCATCAGATCCATCAACTTCTCTACTGCTTCAGACAGCATCTATCCCAGTTCAAGAAAATATACTTCTTTGTCTGGTTGACATTTGGGTTGATAAGGTTGGTGTGGTTATGCTTTGGAGACAGTGTTTGGTTCTAAATATATTGCATTTTTGTATCTTGTCTGTGCTTAGACAATCCTGTGAGTTGCATTATTTAATACACCACAACTATAAAATGATTTATATTTGTGTCTTTTGATGTACGTATCAGTATCTGAACTCTGAAGTATATATAATTCTGGAAAGGAAGTAGTTTTCCTAGTTTAGGTTCACTACTCTTCTGCATTTGATACATTTACTTTTAAACTTATGCACCACCATGTGAAGGGGGTGGGGCCAAAATGTTTGCCCATGGCTGGAAGAAGTTATATTATGTCACATCATTTCTTAAAATCAATATCTGATCAAGTTTTTAGTTAGTCATATTAGGGGTATGCAAAAGCCGGTTTTTTAATGAACTGGACTGAATCAAACCACTTTTTTAAAAATGGTTTGGTTAATCAAACCAATTTCGAAAATTGATTTGGTACGATTTAAAAAGAAAAAACAGGTTTGGATTTTTTTATCGGTTTGGTTTGGTTATCCATTTTTACTCATGTATGATTTGGTTTTTTTGAGAACTGAACTGGACCACTTTTAGAAAACGGTTCAGTTAACCAAACCAGTTTTTAAAAATGGTTTGGTTAACCAAACTTGTTAAAAAGTGTTTTGATTTGATTTTTTCTCAAAACGTTTTTTTTTTTATTGGTTTGGTTTGGTTTTTTTGCACACTCCTAGTCAGTATTTAGTTGTAGTGTGGAAATGTGTCATCTTGGCCTATTTAATGTTTTATCCTTTCTTTATTGCGAATTTATGTATATAGTTTTTCCAGGTGGATAATGTTTCTTCCATCCAGAAGAAGACAATTGGCTTAGCCCTCTCAATAAGTCTGACGTTAAGACTATCCCAAGTACTTGACAAACTAGATCAAATATTAAGGTACTAATCTCTAAATATTATTCATTGTTTGCAAATAAGGATCAAATGACCCTGTATATATGTTTTGATGTGCAGTGTTTGCACTAGTGTAATTCTGGGCAGAAATGATGACTTAACTGAAGAAGAGTCCAGGTTAGTTTTTTTGTACTCAGTCTGTTTTTGGCACTTTGTAAAGAGTAGTAGGTAGGAACTTTGGCTGAATCTTGACCATGATCTGTGTCTTGTTTAGTCTTATTGGAGATGTAATATAAATATCATTCATGTATTTTTGTTTAATAGCTTGAGCTTTTGCAATAGTTGGTTATGGCAATATATATTACTCTACTTATTACCAATGAACTTAGTTCTGAAGGCAACTCAACAGTTTAGAAACTATAAAGGGGTTATCCCTGGTTTTATATGGCATTCAGTTGTGTTTTACAAACATAATTCTTAATGTCTATTGTCAATAACAGTGGTGACATGAGCTCCAGCACATCTCCTGATGAGGGCACTATTCCTAGTAAAGAATTCAGAAAAAGACAGGTAACAGATCTATAAAAAGTAGATGAAATTTCCATTTTGGAATAATGTACATAGTGAGAGTAACAAGGTAATGCATTTATTTATTTTGTTGCTAGATCAAATTTTCAGACCGTATCAATCAACTATCACTTGAGGACTGTGTGAGAGAAAATCTACAAACATGTGCTGCAATTCACGGAGAATCATTTAATGCTGCCATGAGCAGTATGCATCCATCTGCATTTGCACAATTGAAGCAGGCATTAAAGATGCCATAATTGAGTGTGACATTTAATTCTGGATCTGGTGGTGCAGTGTGCAGGCGTTTTTGTGTTCATAGATTGATACTTCTTATAGGGTATATTTCCTTTCTGTGTCCATCTAATTTGCTTTTCTAACACCCCTCCCCCTCCCCCCGTTTTTCTAATTTTATTTTTTCCCAGCTACCAATTCCCAACTGTGTTTAAATTTTATACCTTTCTTTAACAATAAGCCATTCTCTATTTTCATTAACCCAAGTCATACAGAAAAACTTCCAAATTGTAGGCCGCATAAAATTTGACTTCCAAGAACAATAGTGATGAACTGATTGGACAGTAAATCATTAGAAGCATTTCGTTGTGTGCTGCTGATGATGATAAACTGTTGGAAAGGATTGCCTTGTTGTCTTAATGGACTGATTGGTTGTTTCCAGTTTTCACGTTTTCTTCAATTATCTGGCCAAGACATTTCAATGACTAAACAAAATAAAAATTACTGAGACCATCTTGTTTGAAATTATATGTTTGAAATTACTGTGATTACGGTCAATTGTAATTCATAACTTCTGTAGCTGCATCTGACGTTGACAATCTCTTTTTTTTCCAGGATGATATTGAAGCTTATTACTTGGACTGGTGGTTTTTGACACTTCTTTAAAATTGTTTCCAGGTCATGGTTCTCCCCTCCCCCCACATTATAATCATTTTCATTTGTCTATGCCTGTTGGCTGCGTGAAACTTTGTAAATAGGATGCTGTTCTTTTATTATATATTGAAAGGAGCAGCATTGAGTCCATAGTGTTCATTTACTTACTGAGAATGACAGGAAATGTGAAATGTTTGTAGATGCTGTTTCGGACACATTCGGATGTGTAGTGCAAATTTTACCGGAAGTTCTTTGAGTTGCAGGTTTTACCCTTGGGTAATGTTACTACATACACGTACTTTTTCTTACATTCCTCAAACAACGCTGTGTTCGTTAAATCAAATGATAGGTTAATCCTAATGATAAGTAAATATTTCAAATGATAAGTGGTTAACTAAATTATTGATTTTACTGGTTAGGATAATTAGTTAATTAAGTTAAGGGATATATGAACAATAGTATAAAATTCATTACAAGATTAAGTGTAACCGTTTCTTCAACTGGTTAACAGTCACTTTCCATATTGAACTGTGGAGATCGTTAGACCTTTAGTGTGTTAAATTATTCAAAAGTATAGAAGTAAATAGGAAGTGTGTATTTCTTCTTGATGTAAAGTGAGTTTGGTTTATTAAATGTTTCAAGGTGGATATATCTTTTTCAGTTGTTGGCTATAGGGATTTTGACGCATAAGATCGTCGTAAAGGAAGCAGAGCATAGTAACATTTCAATTGAGGGGTATAAAAATGTTTCCGGAAAGTTTTTTAAAAGGAAGACGTGAAAGCTATCATGTAAGATTTCAGTGCATTCTTAGTTTTACATATCTTCCACACTAATAATTTAACATTTTGCGCAATCATGTTATATATAAAACAACGCTACATGTCACTAAAATTTTAAGATACACTTGGGGTGCAATCATTAAGATTATTTCACCCAAATACAACTTTTTTGTACTGAACTGACAACTATAAACTGCTTTTATCCATGCAATAATTTTACTAAACATGATTACGAGACAATCTGCTTTACAGAGAATCTCGTCTCTAATTTGGAGAACGTCATCTTGAATTTGAATTTAGAGAGAAATTATATCATCGATCCATTTATATTATTTGAGAAGTTAAATCCCTTTAACATATATAGCTCTGCCTTTTAGAAATCTCTACTTATACACCATTACAAAGCCAAAGGTTCAAGTCTAAAACTATGACGTCTAGATAATAGAGCTTCAAGCTCTGTTATTGAGGTACTAAAGTTCCAGCTACTTCTGATAAACATGTGCATGTGTTATTACAAAGACAAGCACTAACGTTAATAACTTATTATGCAGCATATGACAAATGTGCAACATGCCAACACGTATTTCAATAATAGAAAGCATAAATAAACTTTAATGCATCATTTATCTAAACATGAAAGAAGTGAACCGAAACAATGTCATCATATAGAAGTTCCAAAATAATATAGTGGATTCACTTTCAACAAAGACAAACCTAATACTGGAGCTCATCCTACAAATTCCCAGCCGCAAAATCCGACGCATAACTCACGCATGATTTATCATTCCAAAATGATTGTGTTTTTTCAAAGCGGGATAAACTGGAAAATCACATAACATAACATACACCCTCACTGAAATACCAAAACAAATATCCATCATTTCTCATTAAATAACATGTACAAACAATTCCCAAATGAAAAATACAATATCAAATCTAGTAAAATGGCATATTGGTCTTGAAAATGTGCTCACCTTGAAATTTAGTCTCTATCTTTTTTTAATTTGACTTGTAGTCACTTCTTTAGACTCTATTTGGAAAAAATTAAATTGATTTAATTTATCAAAGCTCAATTTATTTTATCTTTTTTTTTTCCTGAATGTGTTTGTAAAACAAATTATCAAACAGAATCTTAATAAAGTAGCATATTGACTTGTGATGATGTCGTGTCAACCTCTTTATCTCCTATATAAATCTTAACAACCTTTCTTATCTTTTCACATTCTATCATTTTTGCCTCATAGCATGCCAATGTTTTTGCAATTTAGGAATCATGATGATAATCACTTTCTCTTTGAACTACTATTTAATTTATTTTAACCTTTACGTCTTTATTCACCTTTAATAATGTAATCATTCACCGCCCTTGCACTCCTTTTCTTGTTCGTTTTATTCTCTTACATAATCTCTAGTTGTTCTCTCGAACTCTATACATGTCAGGAGGTACCCTCTCGATTAATCTTTTTTATTTGTAAGATGTATATGATTGAGGAATTAAGTATTATATATCTGAAGTGTGGGTTTGAGTATAGTTAAATTGAGTGTACCATTCAATTTAAATGATTGAAGTACATTTTCAGAAATTAATATGTTTAAATCCAAACAAAACACACACAATTAAGCAACCAAAAGATCATTAAAAAATAACCTTTATTACAGAATATGCACCAATATTGATGGCCTTGCATATTTGTCTTGTCGCATGACGAACGTAAACTTGTCTGTCTTTAGATGGCATAGCCAAATTTCAATTTGAAGTTCGCGTTTATATACCAAGAGGAGTTAGGGTCCTTTTTTTCAGTGAATACTGCTATATAGCTTGAAAGAAAGAAAGAAAAAAACTATAAAAACCATTACCAAAGGGTGTTGCTTTTTCACTTAATCAAATGTAAATTAAAAATAAAACTAATTTATTGGTCATTATTATTTTTTAATTGCTATAAAGTTTATTGGAGGAGAAAAATTATTAGATGTCAATGTTTATAATATTTGATATTTAATTTAAATTGTTTAAAAAAAATACTTTTTATTATCACTTTTTATTCTCTTGTAATTTAACATATAAAAATGTATTATTGTTGAAATCGTTAGATTACAAGAAAATCAAAAGTAAAGATAAGAAATAATTCTTTTATAATTACTCTTAGAATAAGTAGATATTTTTATATATACAAAAGTTAAAAGCATGAGCTGTAAAAATTTCATATAATTTATTTTTATTTTTAAGTTACATAAAAAATAAATAAATATTAATTTCTCCTTTATTTTTTTTTCAAGTTCTCTTACTTCCACCTCATGACATGCCAATGCTATTGGAAAATTTGATATTAGTCTCTTCTTTTTTAAATAACTTCTAAACTCTATTTCTTAGCTTTCTTTTCATCCTCTTTGATAATACAATAGACATTTATATTTCTATCATCCCAACATTCTTTTTTCCAGATAATAAGTCATTAATTATGCTATATTTCTCTTAAATTTTGCATAATCTGAAGGATGATGTCCTCTCCACAAGTTCAAATCTGGTTTCAATTTAATTTTAACAGCATATATGATAATGCTGTGCGTGCATTACCTTTTTAGTACGCCGAAATACATTGCTTTCTAACAAGTAATAGATTCTCACATAAGAGGCTAACTCCATTCTGCCAGTAAATTTTTTTCTAGAAAAGATCAAGATTTGGGATGACTGTCAGGTGGGAATAATCACAATGGGAAAAGAATTAGTCAGATCAATTCTGTTAGGGGACATTAAATTAGACCCCACATTGGAAGTGCTCCCTAAAACAAAGATGTTTATATTTTGAATTATGAGGTACTGGGCATGACCTTACATAATGTGCTGATAGCACAAAAAACATCCTTACATGAATATTCACCGATCAATGCAGGTATCAATAAATGAGTCTATAGGATTTGTTCCTTTCTTTTTTCTTTTTTCTTGTGCGTGAAAACACAATTGACTAATATTGACATAGAGCATTGTATAATGTATTTTATAAAATGACAACTTATTCAACAATAGTTATCAATCAGTTAGTTTTCTGTTAATTAGTGATTGATAGTTAGGAATTAATCATTTGATGTTCATTAATTGAATTCAACACGATTGACTAATTCTAACAAAAAGTATCTATCCGTGAACATTCACCAATCAATGCAATGTATCAATAAGTCTCTATCAGATTTGTTCCTCTTTCTTTATATTTATCCTGTACATGAAATTCATTAATTGAATACGATTGATTGATACCGATAAAAAGCATTATATGGCGTATTTTACAAAATGACATCTTATTAAATAATAGTTATTAATCAATTAGTTTTCTTTTAATTGGTTATTGGTAATTGAAAATTAATTGATTGTTATTTATTAATTGAACATTATTTACTAATAAGGCAGAAAATATTATATAAGCAGGTAAATGTGAACATTCATCTATCCATGTAATGAATCAATAATTGAATCTCTATCAAATGTCTTCATCTTTTTGCTTCTTTCATGTTATACATGAAATTCTGATAACATAATTAGTAGTCAAGATATAAATAATGTGTTTATAATCTAATAGTTTATAAACTACTTTAATTTTTTAATTAGCTATTTGATTAAAATAAATTTATTTAAATTTTTATTTATTTTTATTTTTTATCCTCATTATTTTTTTAAAAATCTCTTTTTACCTTTTTCTTAGTTTGCCTGCACACATACAGAACACTGTATAAGCTAAAAACCATAAATAGTAAAAAATACATATTGTTAAATGATAGTTATTAATCAATTAATTTTCTTTCAATTGATTATTGGTAATTGGAAATTAATCAATTGTTATTCATTAATTGAATACTATTTACCTTCTTTCATGTTGTACATGAAATTTTGATAATTTTTTTTAATAATCAAGATATAAATATTTGATTAATCACTGTAATAGCTTATAAACTACTTTAACTAATTTATAAGCTATTTTAACTAAAATAACTTATATGATACATGACTTTATTTTAGTAGTTTCTTATCTATTACTTTTATTTTTATAAGTTACGTACACACATAAGTTAAAACAATATCACAGTCGATGCTCCTTCGTATATGAATAATTTATGCTTTCTAATGAGTCCCCTTTCTCACACAGTTCCACAACCTTGGCCTTTGGTTTACATTCTGAAATAACTAACTTCAAGGCCTATGCAAAGTCATAGACAAACACAAAATCAAAAGTGAAAAAACAATTAAATCTTAAAAAAAAAAACTAAAAATGTAAATTTATGGAGTGAATGATCCTTAAAATGATGTTTTTTAAAGCACAATGAGCAAATACATTATCTTTTTTATTTATAAATCAAATATCTAAATATGTCATTTTATATTTATCAACTAACTTATTAATTGATTTTACTAAACATTTTTAATTTAATCACCTAGCTTATAAATTTTCAGTTTTTTAACTTTTTATCTTATAACTTATTAATTTTAACTAGTTTAAAAGCCAATTTTATCAAATACATCTAAAATCATGATAAGTTATTGTATTATTTAATGTTTGGTTTGTAATATATATATATATATATATATATATATATATAAATAAAAGACAAATTAAACATTCATTTTTTTACTTAATATTACAAATTTCAATCATCCGTTTCACGTTACCAATAATTTCATAAATTTATAATAAAAACATATATATTAATTATAATTTTTTTAAATGCTATTAAAAGAGAATAAAATGTTGTAAAAAAATAACACTTCAAATAAAAAGTAATTATTTAAATATCACAATATTATATATATATATATATATATGTGTTTTAAAATTTAAAAAAATTAAAAGCCATACTAATTATCCTAATATTAAAATAAATAAGTTCACAAAAAGTTAGGGAGGGCCAAGGCGCCTGGTCACTAAGTGCCCCCGTTCATGATATGCATGTAACAATATTATCCTTTTATTAAATTACATAATTTTAAAAATCATATATATATATATATATATATATATTAAATTTTTGTATATCATTCTTTTTAAAATTACAATCATATAAAAATTTGACTTAAATATTTCTTTTTGAATTTTATATATTATTATTTTCTAAAGTGTAAAAGTGTACAAAATTAACTAAAAAAACAACACAATTAGCACCTAAGATTTTATAATACATAGTAAAAAAATAAGATAACAAGGAAACATGTGTATGCATAAATAATTTGTATAATTTCTTACGAATTCTAAAAAAAGAGTAGAATTATTATATTGGAAGTTATTTTTTATTGTGAATTTAACATTTATCTTTAGTGGAAAAAATAGAATACAATGATCTAATCACCCAATTCGTGTATTATAATTGAGCATAAACAGATATCTGAACTTCGTGGCTGTGGTACTTTAAATTAATTGTTGACAGATTATAATTGAAATTGAAATGGGAATAAAACTAAATTAATTGTAAAGACTAGTCATGTTTAAATTTCTGGCTTTACAAATATAATCACTCTTGTTCAATTTATTTTTTCTTATTATTTGATCGCCATGAATTTCAATCAAAATATGACTACATAATGACTAGTTCAAAAAAAATTTGCAAAACAAGAACATCACAACTAAGAATAAAATATGTTGTCAATAAAATGAAACTTGAATATGTGAAATACTGTTAGTATTAACTGGGCATAAGCTAAAGGATTTAACAAAACTTTTTGCTAATTAATCTTTATAAGATAGCATTTACCCATTTAGCCACATCACACGCAGTTTAGTTTTTGTTTAAAAATGTCTAGTTTCCCTCGTCAAATATGTATAAAAGAATGAAATAGACTGGATTATAATTATCTTATTATTTTCTTACATTACTTTTGCACCCATTTCTATATTAATTTCATCTTCTAAATTTACACGCAGTGGCTACAGTGACGGACTCTAGAAACTGATTTACACTTCTAAAAGCCAAGAACCTTTTTTTTGTTTCTAGGAGTTAATATTTGCGACTAGAATGTGCATATGAAAATTGCTGCTATTAGAATCGATGTCTGAACACTATACTAAAATTCATATCCAAGCAAAATACAATTTAGTGCACAATGTATCAAAATTGAAAAGGGGGTATCGAAAATAAAATAAAAAGCTTCCTTCTTGGTTGGGAGAAGGGAAGCATTAATAACTCAATCTTGAGGTGTGGCCCCGTTTGTTGAGTCCATAGGCTCAGCTTCACCTGACTCTTCTGCTTTGTCCCCTTTCTTACCTGTGCAAACAACCAAAGCATTACTTGTTGAGCCATTTGACACAAAGAAAGGAACATTGAAACTTCACACATGCAAATGATGCTTCTGTAGCATGATGTAACACACAAGGAATAATAATATTCCATAGGAGTTGTTAGTGCTATTTTTTCAATCAAAATTGAAGTTTTATCTCAGTAATACAGGTTGACATTCTTAAACCAAGATGAAACTTCAATTTTGATTGGAGAACACTAACAACATTCATGAGACTGCATCTAAGTTTTGCCATAATGAAATAGCAACAAGCTCCTTCCAGCCTACCTTTTTTCTTCTTTCCACCACCTTTCTTCTTTGTCTTAGTGCCCAGGGCTAGCCAGGCCTTAATATCAGGATCATCTATTGTTTTTGTGGGCTGCAATTCTTGGAGTGTATGGGATGTGATTCGATCGGATCCATTTGGCATCAGCAAGACTGTGAACTTGATGTGTGCAACATAATCTCCTGAAAAGCAGCCAATATAATGCATGACATGGAAGGCTCAAATAAATGACACAATGAGGGTCTAACTATGCTACTGGCCAATAGTTCTTTACCAGGCTTTTCATGCAGAACAGGATATGGCTGCAAGAGCTCATGGTTGACACATTCCACTAAACCTAGTCTAGCTCTTTTCTCTTCCAGCGCCCTATTATAAAAGAAATGAAATTTTAAGAGGAATGAAGAGAATCTGAATTAGAACACCAGCTAGACACAGTATTAAAAACATGCAAGTAGTCAAATTACCTAGCAGAGAATGGCATGATTGGAAATTTTTGGCTTATTTCACTGAAAATGAACCTAGATGCTTTCATCTTCAAGTGATAGCTCTTGTCAACAGCCCTCTTATAAATAGTTGTCTGCTTCTCATCCAATAGCTTTGGCTGTGCAAGAGAATGAAAATTTACTATTTATAATGCATAAGCTGTATCATATTAGTAATAGTAATAGTAAATATGTTTATATGATTAACCTACCTTGCCATCCCCAGTGCTGGTTACTATATCAATTGCATAAACTTCATTCTCCTCAAACTCTGCTTCATCAACCCTTGTTTCCGGATTTGACAAACTAAGCACAACTTTATTCCCATCAATAACAAACTGCTTCATTTGGTGGCTAAGAACACCCTCAACAATTTTACAGTCATAGGCAGCAGCAACCTTTTGGATTGCATCAGTTACATCCTTGTTCTGTGAAAAAAAGAAATTTTGATTAAGAAATGAGTACATAGTGATAGTGCTATAAATAAGGTCATTTGTTTATACAAACATGCTGACAGTATATATCAGTATGAACATAAAATAATTTCCAGTTTATTTTAAGTTAGGCAACAGGGAAAGGAGGAAATCAATATATCATTAATCACCTCGGCTAAGTTATTTCCTTATTCTAAAGGTTATATAAAATGCTACTGTATTCAATCCCACATGAAAAATAATAAAATAACTCAACCAAACTAATGGTTTGAATATGGTTCTAGGTTCCTCTTTTCTACATACAAAAGTGATAAGTAATGGTTTCAATATAGTACTATGTAGGCTATACTAGACGTGTACTGACTATATAATTCAGCACAACCATGAAACTTTTTTCAGCCAATTTAGTATCAGCAACAGGGAAAAGAGGAAACCAACATGGTACTGATCACCTCGGCAAAGTTGCCTATAATTATTATAGCTTTAACAAGCACTACAAATATGAGATTCCAGATGTACACTATAAAGCTAACAAGAGTGGCAAATTACTGTAACATCAATATGTAAATTTAGGGATTACACAGGTAAAGGATGATTAATGGTTTGAATACAGTACTATGTTCCTCTTCTCTACATACAAAAGTGACAAGTAATGGACTTAATATAGTACAATGTTGGCTATTCTAGACAAGTGTACTGACTACATATAAATCAGCACAACCATGAAACTATTTTCAGCCAATTCTAGTATCAGCAACAGGGAAAAGAGGAAACCAACATGGTACTGATCACCTCGGCAAAGTTGCCTATATTATTATAGTTTTAACATGACCTACAAATATTAGAATCCATCTAACAAGAGTGGCAAATTACTGTAATAATAAGTAAATTTAACAGTTACACAGGTAAAGGATACCTTAAGCCTTTAATATATTATTTAGTATTCAAAAATGACAAAAAAGGATCCCCAAGTATGACAAAACCCCAATGGTGTCAGCTATTACAAAATAAAAAAAAACACCTTGATTGCACTGCATGTATTTCTGTCCTGGTGGAGGCTACTGATATCCATTATGCAATTGGTGATCAGATATATATCTCAGACGATGAATGATTTCTATCAGTGTAACTATGACAGAAACAGGCATCATTGGAGTTTATCCATAGCCTATGATATCTTCATCATATAGAAATCAGTTCATCAAGTTTATAATATAATATTATGAACAAAAATAAGATAGCTTTGAAGAGGAAGAGGGAATATGAGAAGATACTGGAGATAAATCCCATTAAGACGTTTTCTATAATTTTGTCAGAATAAAAAATAACTCAAGTGTTTGACAACAGTGCATGGTAAAATAACAAAAGATGGAGTACAAAAGGAACAATTCTCTGTCAGTGTAACTATGACAGAAACAGGCTTCATTGGAGTTTATCCATCGCCTATAATGTCTTCATCATACAGAGATCAGCCAATCAAATTTACAATACACTATAAACCAAATTAAGATGGTTATCAAAGAAAGTGGAACACAGGTGAGAAACCAGAGATATAACCAGCTGAATTCTTTTTCAACAATTCCAATCAGAATAAAAAACAAATCAAGTCTTTGATGAAAGTGCATGATAGCTTTCATCATGCAGATAACAAAATTGTCCAAAAGGTGTGAACTGACAACCAAGTAGTCTCAAAAGTACAAAACATATGAAATAATATGAAAAAAACAAACATTACAGACAAGAGGAATTCCCACAATGAATAATATTCTTAATTGCCGAGACCACACAAGAAAAACCATAAATGACCTCTATCAGTGTAACTATGACAATAAAGCTTCATCGGAGTTTATCCATGGCCAATGACAGTTTCCATCATTAGAGATCAAAATCCACAAGCCACACATTTAGGCAAAGAAATCCCTTCAAACAATACACATGAAGCAACTTAATTTCTCTCCAACTTTACTAAGTTAAATTGCTTATATACTGTATGACCAAACACCTACCAAAGGTACAATTAGGAAAGGCAACATGAAGTAAAATCCAAATCAACTCATTATAACAATGCATATGCATGAAAAATAATTCTTACAATTGATTACCTTCTTTCCTGGCCTGACAAGCCGCAAGGCCACCTCAGCAGCAGTATTTGCAGCAGCAATGACATCAGCTGCCCTTCCTGTAACAGGACCTTCATGGAGAACATGGGTGTGAGCCACGGCAGCAATGAAACCATCTATATGACAAGCCATGTCACTGCAACCAACCGAAGAACCTACCATCAACTTCATTGTAATAGCAAAAACCACTGAGTCTATTCTCCCACCACTCATCACAAATTCATGCTCTGAAAATCTTACATTTTCAATATATCACCTTCTTCCAACACTGTCTCATCACTGCCTAGTGGAGAGAAATGGCAGACAACATTGTTTACAGATAAACATGTTGGGAAAGCAACACCTCTCTCAATCTTCCTCTTCACATTCTTGTACACATTTCCAGTTTGCCTGCACACACACACACAAAAAAAAAACACCATATAAGCTAAAATCCATAAATGGTAAAGATAAACCACAAAACAATTACATATACACATAAGTTAAAACAATATCACAGTCAATGCTACGAATAATTTATGCTTACTCTCTAATATATGAATCCCCTTTCTCACAAAGGTCCACAACCTTGGCCTTCGGTTTACATTCTGAAATAACTAACTTCAAGGCCTCTGCAAAGTCATAGACAAACACAAAATAAAGAAAAAAAAACAATTAAATCTAACAAAAAAAAACAAAAATGTAAAATAAGAAAAAGTGATCTTTGGCTATATTCCAAAAAACTTGCATCCAATGTATAAAATAACAAAAACCCATATAGAATTTGAGAACACAGAGACATTAAAAAGTGAGGAACACACTGTTAACGATCTCAGCAGCGGTCTTGTATTTGGTGACAACTTCATGAGAAGAGAGATCCAACTCCTTCTCCTCCCTTTCATCGTCCGACATGGTGGCGGAACTCGCTAGTCCGTCTGAAACCCCCAAATGAAATGGGACAAAAAATTGAAGAAAACAGAATAAGAATCAAATCTTTATCCAATTGGGTCGTGAAAGAGAATAAAGAAAGAGGAAACAAAGAGCACTCAGATTAAAAGTTTGGAATTTTATGGGTTTTGAAATAGCACTCACTGTTAAGAGATTGAAGATGACGTCGGTGCAGAAGAGTGAGCGAAGAAGGAAAGGGTTTTAGGAATGAAATGGAAAAGGGGAAGATGTTGTAGAGCCAAGAGGTGGCTCAAGGCAACTAGGGTTACAGCCACAGAGGTTGCTTTGGCTTATATAGGATTTTTCACTTTTATTGCAAAAATACAAACCTTATAGTAGGGTTTTTACGCTCCATCACTTCCACTTTGATTTTTTTTTTTTTTTCTCATTACATTACCCATGTGTACCGTAATAATTTTAATTGCTTAGGGCTTTATATGCTATATATAACAAGTTAACAATACAACGTGCTTTAATACGTTGTTTTAATTAATAATGGATAAATTATACTTTTGTTACTTTACTTTATAATAAAAATTGTCTTTTGATTTTTAAAATATTATTTTAATTATTTAATTTCTTAAATTTAAATCAATATATATATATATATATATATATATATAGGAACACAAGCACGTTAATTTCTTCCCTGGCAGCCCTTGTTAATATTGAATAATGTTTTATATAAATGACATAAAATTCTGATTTGCATTAGCCTGTTTGTATTCTCCTAAGATAAAAGAAGGTCATCATGTTTAAAAGTTTTTAAAAAAACTATTTTTTTTAAATAAAGTAAAACCATAGAAAAGAGGTTAAGTTGTAAATAACAGTTTTTTCTTTTCATAAATGTTTATAGTAAATTGTTGACTCTTATATACAAGTGTTATAATTTTTTTTCTTTGCCTTCTATTGATAATGTAATTATAAATATTGTGATGTAATTGGATGTTTTATCTATGGTATTGGAATGGATTATACTAGTTTTAAAATTTTAATATTTTTTAATTTTACAAATTTTTGAAATTGTTGCTTTTAAAAATTAAAATTTAGTAATTTAAGAATTTATGATAAAAAAATTATTGTTATTTAGAATCTTGGTTATTTGTTCGCAATTTTTTTTTTCATTTTATTAATTGATATTTGTTCTTTTCAAAATAGTAAAATGTAATCCAATAATTTTGATGTTTGAAACCATGTATATTTACATTGTTCTTTTATAACATTGAATATGTTGATTAATTACTTTTTAAAAAAAATGTATTTGATTTACCAAAGAAAAGTGTTTGATATTTTTCTTTATATATATATATATATATATATATATATATATATATATATATATATATATATATATATATATATATATATATATATATATATATATATATATATATATATATAAGTATTTTAAGTTTATGGATTTTTTTCCTAAATTAAGTTGCTTAATGATATATGTTTTATAACCTTATGTTATTATATATTTATAACATTGTGTTAGTATATATACAATATTAGGTTGTATAACATTGTATAAAATTATATGTTTCATTGCTTTTTATGGTTGATGTTGTTATAAAATTATAGTTGAAAGAAGAAATTTTGCTTTTAGTTAACTGTGATCCTATTAGAAGCTCTATTAATTGAGTAAAGGTATAATGAATTATTTATAAAATTAGTAGAATTATCAATTATTTTTTAAATATTGGAAGTCATTTAAATTAATTTTTGGAGTTAATTACCTATGCAATTCATTGGTTGATTTTGTTGTGACATGCTAGGAATTAATTTGACAATAAAATCATTTTGTCAACAAGTGTTGGATTTTCGTAACTATTATCATTATATATTATATTCTCTATCATTTATATTATATATTTTAAATCTTTGTTCTTACCTCTTAAATTTAAAGCACTGTGTAATTTAAATTAACTTTTGGGTCAACTCAACCTCAGGATGTTAATTCATTTACTAATTTGTTTGTGACATATTGAAATGAGTTTGACAATAAAGTTCTTTCGCCTATTGAGTTTTTGCAACTATTGTTATTATATAAATATTATCTACCAACTAAAAGTTTGTATTATATCATTTAGTTTCCTATTTTTTAAAAACAATTATTAATATCGATGTCTATCCAAATTATTAATAATTTCTTTTTTTTTTTTAGCTCCAAAAAGATTTTTTTCTCGAATAACATTATCAACCATATTAAGTCATTGATTGTAAATAGTATACTTATATTTATTTCGATGGGATTGGTTAATGAAAGTTTATAACTTTTGAAATTACATGTCTTGTATAGTTGAATTTTCCATAATTGTCTTCCTCATAGATGTTTGCTAACTCCTAACTATGGGACTCAAACCCACATGTTAAGAATGAGTATTGCAAGGTACCTTTGATGTAATTAGCTAGTGAGAGTTGTTATTGTTTTAGGTTACTTTTATTGTATTGGACTTTTGTAATTTCTTATTCAATAATATTATGTGCATATTGATGTTGATCTTTTGATGATAATAATTATTATATAAATTTATTATTTGTTTCAAAATGTTTAAGTTCCTTTTTGAATGATATTTTTGAGAAACATGAATATGATCTCCTTAAGATATTGATTATGTTTTATTGGAAAAAAAATATATGATGTAATTCCATTTGGAATGATATTTCATAATTATGAATATGATCTCCCTTAGAGATTAATTGTGTTTACTTTGAAAACATAATATAATTCTTTATAAAATGATATTTTCAGGAGAAAGATGAATATGATATCATTAAGAGTTTTGTTGTGTTTTCTTAAAAAAAATAATGTAATTTATTATGAAGTGATGTTCTTGAAAGAAATATGGATATGATCTCCTTAAAAGATTGGTTGTGCTTTATGAAAAAAAAAAAATACACTAGGATCCATATACATACACTTGCACATTTTGTGTTATGATCATGCTAATAAGATTGTAAGATATATAGTCATTGGTGAGCGAAACTTTGAATAGTTTATCTTCAATTAAGACTTTTAGTTACTAGTAACTTTGTTAGTTGAATTGGTCATGTATCGCAGTAATTATATTTAGATTTTGATGTGGCTATAGTCATTCAACTCAAGAGTCATTTTTAAAAATGAATTTTAAGATAAATAAAATTCAATCAATATTAACCAAGTGAGAGAATGTTAGATTTTTCTTTGCTTGATCTTCTATTGATTGATGTATGTTTTATTAAAATATGAGTTGGATGTATAACCTAATATATTATTCTTTGCAAGTTCAATTATATTGATTCAATTTGAACCTTAAGAATCATCATTTATGTGTTTATTAAGTCAAATTCAATAATTAAGTAGGTTGATTCAATGTAAGACTTAATAGGCCTAATATCTATAATAGATGAATATTATGTTATTTATTTATTTAAAGAAGGATACAAGATCTTCACTTGACTCCAATATATTATATGATGATTATAGTGCATCCAAGAGTCAATATGTTAAAGAAAAAGGAGATCAAGAGAAAACTCGATTCGTGATGTATATTATTGTGTACATGCTTATGCATTTCCATAAGATTAAATTATTGTTTCGAAAGATGTTTTTAGGTTCATAATCCTTTTAGTATTATAGTGTCAATATATTAGGTGTTCTAAATTCTAATATACATCCTTGTAATTTATATCAACAAGATTATTTAAAATTTTAGTTAGTCAGTCTTTTTTATTCCTCACCTTTCTATCAAGAAAAAAATGGTTATTGAATAATTAACAACTTCTTTTAAATAAAACTATGGAAACTTAGAGAGAAAAAATATATATTGAAAGAGATAAATAATTAAGAAAATAAAATATATAAATAAATATAAAAAAAATGTAATAGGAAACAATGGAGATAAACTTTCTCTCGCAGTAGGACTAACTTTTTAACATTTTAAAATACTAAATAATATATATATATATAATTTATTTTTAATAATTTGAAATATAACAAAGAAATCAATTCATAGCGAGTATTTTTTTTCTCACAAATATGTGAAGTCTACTAAGTTTATTTCCTCTCTCTATTAAATATTTTCAATATTTTCTTACTTTTCTTTTGAATATATATTTCACATACAATTTTTATAATTATTCAAAATAAATTCATCAACTTTTTAATTTTTTTTCATCTTTATCTATATACTTTAATTTTTTAACTATTTATTCCTTTTTAATCTATCATTTTGTTTCCTATTTTAAACTAAATTTCAATAATATTTTCAAAAATAACTAATTTTTGAACGATTTATTTCTTTTTAATCTACCATACACATGTATAAATAAAAATAACCATATTAGATTAGGGTATTTTTAGGAGTCATTCTTTGAAAGAGTGATTTTTAGGCTTGTTTTATTGTTTCTTATCTCTTTCAATCTATTATTTTTGTTTTTTAAAATTGAATTTTAATATTTTTTAAAAGAAATTATTAATGATTTATATCACAATATAAATGGTTTTATCTAAAAAAATAATATAAACGATTTATCATAAATTTAAGTATAATTAAATATTTAAAATATCTATTTATTATGATATTTAATTATAATAAAATGTATATATTTAAAAAAATATGTGAAAGATCTATTTATTATAACAGTGACTATAAGAAAATTATTGTTGGATTTTTAAGAAAAATATCTATTGTTCTGAATTTTAGAAAATAATAAATTATAAAATAGAAAAGATTTCAAATCATTGTTTCAGAATTTATTGAGATATCTTTTCTTTTTTTAGCTTAGAGATTAGCTAATTGAAGAAATTTCATATTGAATGGATCTTTTATTTTTAGCCTTTATCTTCTATTATTTTCAATTTGTTCTCATGATTATGTATGGAGAAAATATTTTTACTCCTAAAATTTTACATGGTATCATAATTTTTTCTTGCCATCTATCTGAGAAGTTTTCTCTGAAGTTAGACATGAGGAGTTAAGAAGGAGAATCATGTTAAGCAACATTAAATCTAATGTTAATAGTGAACTTGAGAGTTCTTCCCTCATGGAAAGAGGTGATGATTCTAACAATGATGGATGAAAAAAGTCATGGTGCGACAATTATAAAAAAAACCTTAGCATACAAGGGATACTTGTTGGAAGCTCCATGAAAAACCTACAAATTGGAAGAGTAAATCCCAACATGATAGTTGTACTAATCTAGCCATTGAAGAGGAAAATCAAGAGTTTTCTATCAACCCAGATTCATTCCTTTTTAGTAAGGAAAAGTTAAAGCACCTGTATAAGTTATTTCAATCTCCAAAACTATCTTTAAATCCTTCTTGTCCCATGGTTCGTAAGGATAACACTGTTGTCATTGCATTTCTTGGTGTTGTTCCTATTTCTGTTCATTCTTGGATAATTGATTAAGGGAAAATTGATCATATGACTAGTTGTTCCAAAATGTTTCCTTATAATCCTTGTGCATGCAATAAAAAGGTAAAAATTGCAGATGATTCACTCTTAGCAATTATCGGGATAGAGACTATCAAACTCACTCCTTTGATTACTTTTCACGATGTTTTCCATGTCCTTGATTTATCTTGTAACTTATTGTCCATTAGTAAAATCACTTATAATCATCAGTGTCAAGTTAACTTTTATTCTTCTTATTGTGTGTTTCAAAAGCTGGACACTAGGAGGATGATTGACAATGCTAAAGAAAAGGATGAACTCTACTATTTTGATGATGAATCATACTTGAGTAAAAAATGTCTAAACACTTGCTTGAGTTCTACTTTTGTTTTTCATAATGATGATATTATGTTATTGCATTATAGGTTGGGCCATCCCAGTTTTTAGTATTTAAAATTCTTATTCCCAAATTTATTTATAAACAAAAGTCCTTTTTCTCTTCAATGTGAATTTTGTTAGTTTACAAATATCACCATTCTCATTTTCCATTCCAGTCATATAAACCAACTACACCATTTATTGATGATCACACACGGTTGAATTGAGTTTACTTAATGAAAGAAAAATCTAAAGTAGAAACAATTTTCATTAACTTTTACATCATGGTTCAAACCCAATTTCAAAAAAATATTCACATATTACATAGTGGTAATGGTTGAGAATATTTCAAAAGGTGTTTTGGGTCATTTTTTTTCTCAAGAAATGAATTGTTCATTAGAGTTCCTGTATAGAGACTTCATAATAAAATAGTTTGGTTGAAAGAAAAAAAAACATTTATTGGAAGTTGCTCAAGCTTTACTTTTTTCACATCAAGTACCAACATATCTTTAGGGTGAGGTTGTACTTACCATTGCATACCTTACTAAGAGAATGCCTAATAAAGTTTTGAATTTTGACACTTCTCATTATGTGCTTCATAAATGTTTTCATTCAAATAGACTTTCTTCCTCTTTACCTTTAAAAATCTTCGACTACACTGTCTTTGTTCGTATTCATAATCATAATAGAGGAAAACTTGAACCACGAGCCAAAAAATGTGTGTTTTTTGGATATGCTCCAAACCAAAAGGGATTTAAATGTTTTGAACCAATTTCAAAGATTTGTAACCACGGATATGACTTTTTTTGAATTAATCCCCTATTTCAAGCCTTATTTTCAAGGGGGGAACCGAAATGAAATTTTGTTTTTGTCTAATTTTTTATATTCTTTTGATATTTTGCTAATTGAAATTTCCAACTTTCTTAAGTTTTTACAAACTAAAATTTCCAACCTGAATGTTCTTGAGGCAAAAGAATAAGGTGTCTTAGATACTGAAGAAATAGGTCCACCTACAAAGTCATTTCATGATCTCATGACTGCTAACAATGGAGAAATAGTTAAAGAAACTACTGGTATTATGTCGTTTGATAATGTTTATTCATGTAAGGAAAAGAAATGGTCATTTAATCATTAGCACTGCCTAGACTCTACAAGTCCTCTAGGTAATGTCAGCAATGATTTGTTACCTCATGTTCAGTGCACTTCTTCAAATTCTGAATTTGTTTATTTTGATCCTAAACCTAGTTCAAAATTAGAATTTGATGATTATAATCTTCCCATTGATATTTGAAAGGGTGTAAGATCTTGCACCCAACATCCTTTATCTAATTATGTGTCTTATGAAAATCTCTCACTTGCATTTCGTCTTTTTACCTTGCAACTACCTGTTTTGGAGATTCTTAATACTTTGTAGGATGCTTTAAGAACTCTCGAGTGGAAAGAAACTATTTTTAAGGAAATGAAAGCTCTTGAAAAAAAATTGGGACTTGGTTGACTTACCAAGAGGGAAGGCAATTGTGGGGTACAAATGAGTTTTTACAGCCAAGTATTCTCTAGAACGATACAAGGCTCGTCTAGTAGCCAAGGGGTTCGCATAGACATATGACATTGATTACTTGGAGACATTTGCCCTAGTTTCTAAGCTAAACTCCATACAAGTTCTTTTATCCCTTGCAGCCAATCTAGATCGGTCCTACAACAATTGGATGTAAAAAATGCATTCCTTAATGGAGATTTAGAAGAAGAGGTGTATATGGAAGTCCCTTTAGGATTTGGAGAGAAGTTTGGCACAAAGTGTGTAAGCTAAAAAAGTCTTTGTATGGGTTGAAATAGTCACCAAGAGCTTGGTTTGAGAAATTCACTCAGTTTGTTAAAAGTCAAGGATACATTCAAGGGCAAGGTGATCATACAATGTTCTTCAAACATTCACAAGATAGAAAGATCTCTATATTAATTGTATATGTAGATGATATTATTCTTACAAGAGATTATGTGTTTGAAATGAACCGCTTGAAGAGTTCCATCTTAACAACATTTGAAATCAAGGACCTATGATCCTTGAGGTACTTCCTTGGTATAAAGGTTGCTAGGTCAAGAAAGGAGATTATGATCTCACAAAGGAAGTATATTCTTGATCTTCTTAAGGAAATAAGAATGAGTGGTTGTAGACCAGCCAATACTCTTATTGACCCAAATCAAAAACTTTGTGATGAGAAAAAAGATAATACAATTAATACAAACTCAATATCAAAGAAGGGTAGGAAAATTGATTTATTTATCACACTCTGCCAGATATTGTCTTTGTTATAAGCTTAGTAAGTCGGGTTATGCATTCACCATCTAAAATGCATCTTGAAGCAGTATATTGGATCCTTAAATACTTAAAGTCTACTCCAGGCAAGGGTTTACTCTTTCAAAAGACCTCACAACAAAATATAGAGACATATATTGATAGGGGATCCAACTCAAGATATTGTACTTAGTCTGGGGAAATCTAGTAATTTGGCGAAGTAAGAAACAAGCAAGGAATAGTGCAAAAGTAGAATATAAGCATTACTCAAATCCTGTTCAGCATAATCACACAAATCATATGGAGATTGACAAACACTTTATGAAAGACAATATTGAATGTGAAGTTATTTGCTTGCCATTTGTTCCTTTTGTGTAGCAAATAGCAAACATATTCACAAAAGACTTCTCAAGCCTAGTTTTGAAATGTTTGTAAACAAATTGAACATGTTAAACATAAAAGCTCCAACTTGAGGGGGAGTGTCGAATTTCTAAGAGGAATATATATTGTTCTAAATTTTAGGAAAGAATAAATTATAAAATAGAAAAATCTAAAATCATTATTTCATATTTTATTGAGATATCTTTTTTTTAGCCTAGAAATCAATTGATTGAGGAAATTTCATATTTAATGGATTTCCTATTTTTAACCTTTAATGTTCTATTTGTGTGTAATTATTTATCAGGATTATGTATGGAGAAAATATTTTACTCCTAAAATTCTCCAGTTATATTTTATCTTCATCTTTCATTTTTTTAATCTAACAATCAAATATGAGTTCCTTGTTAAAACTATTAAATTAGAAGAAAATGAACAGGGTAGATGATGAGTGAATCACTCATCTTAAAAATATTTATTCATTATAATTTTTTGTTATATAAAATAAATATTTATCAAGTGTATTACATAAGATACAATACTAGCAAATAAAAATAATTTTATATATTAAAATTAAGTTATTCATTATAAAACCAAATTTTGATTTATATACTTTTATATATATATATATTATGAATTTTAATTATAATATAATATAGAATAAAAATTATTCTTTATTATTTATATTTTAATTATATAAAATTCATGTACAATATATGTACAAATTAAAATATTAATTTATATACGAATATCATCCCTACAACGTAAAATTCTTGGATTCGTCAATGAAAATATTAACAATATCTATTTGTGAGAGCAAAGAGAATAAGATTTTCATCCTCAAAAGTGTATTTTTATTTATAATATAAAAATATAATTTTTAGAGTAAATAATTTACTGTATGCATTTATAAAAAAAATATCCTATCTCTATACATAGTTTAATAAATTACATTGTTAATGGAAAAAATTTTACACTATCAACTAATTAAACATATTTTTTTTGACTTTTAAGATATTATTAAAATCAATAAATTTATCGTAAATAGTTTGTTATTAGATGAGTATGAAAAAACTTTAATTACACTATAAGTTCATACACCTTTTCTTAAGTGAGAATAACTAACTCAATGAAAATGTTTTGAGGAGTTACTTTTAAATAAGAATGTTTTTAGAACTTTTTCTTATATTTCTATCTATCTTTTTATATTTATTTTTAAATTAATTTTAATATTAATTTTTAAATTATTAATAATTAAAATAATCTATTAAAATATAAATTATTTATAGTTTAAATATAATTTAAGTTCTTGTTAATATAATTTTATCTAGTTTTTATCTTTATAAATATTTTTATTACTTTTAGATTTTTATCATTTTGTTAGTATTATTTTTTAGTTTTTATAACTAACTTTAATTATTTTAGTGCTAGTTAAAAAAATTAAATAATATTAATTAAGATAATTAAAATAAAAAAATAATATTTTAAATTAAAACAATTAAATTATTTTTATTTACTCAATTCGATTAATTAATTAATTTAAACTATATTTTTTTGCATGTTATTTCAACTAATTGAAAAGCTTGTAAAACTTTATTAACCATGTTTGACAGGCAAACATTTTAGGAGCGTATAAAGTATTTTGAGACGTTACTTCACCTAATATATTTTTTTAAATATTAGCTTATAATTTTTTATATTTAATTTTCTTTTTTCTATATAAGATAAGATTATATTATACTTTTTCCTTCTTCCTCTGATAATAATTTATCTATTTTTTACTTTTTTTTTTTACATAGAATAGTTTTATTATTTTCTCCTTTTATAATCCTATTTATTTTAATTATTATACTATTTTATAATATTTATTTTATTATTTTAATATTATACTTCAATATATTGATATCGTTAGATTATATGTTTGCTTTATTTATTTTGTAAATATTTTTTATATCATATTATTTATTTTAATCATTACATTATTTAAATTATTTATTCTATTATTTTAATATTATATTTTATCATATTTTTTGGTACAATATTTTTTTTGGTACAAATAATTTATGATATTTTATCATAATACTGTTTAACATAAAATAAAAATTAAAAAATATAAAAATAATATAAATATATTTATTTTTATTATTTCATATTTATTAACTACTTTAAAATACTTATCAGAAGCTATCTATATTAGTTAAGTTTTCAGTTTCTAGCTAGTTTGATATTAGCTTTTCAATTAGTTTTGTCAAATATAATTTTATTATTTTATATAAATAAGATAATTATATATAATTTATTTTTTAATATATTATAAATAAGGAATTATTATTTTTATATTATTCTTATTTTCTATTTTATTAATCTATTTTTAATATTGTATTTAAAAATATAATTTAATTTTAATATATTATTTTTTTTGTTATTTTACATTTTGACTCATTAATTTTGACATATTATAATATAATTTATTTTTTCAAATATATCGTAAGTGATAATTTTGTCTTAAATAAAAATATAATAAATTGAAATGTAAAGTGACATAAAATAATATATAAAAAAATAAATTATAAATGTATAAACAATTAATAATTATTTTAAAAAATATAATGTTAAAAGTAAATTAAAAAAATTAAAAAATAAGAATAATATTAAACCAATAAAATCGTAGTGAATGATATATTAAATAATAAATTATATAAAATTACTTTATTTATATAAAATAATAAATAAATTAATTAATTAAATTATGCATATAAAGTAATCTAATTATCTTGATTTAAAATATTATTTATTATCTTAATTATCATAATTATATTACTCATTTGTTAGTTATCAATATTAAATTAATTAGAACTAGTGATAAAAACTAAAAAAGTGACATTAACAAAATATAAGAAACCTAAAAATGATAAAAAAAAATTATAATGACTAAAATAAGATACAATCATATTTACAGAGACTTAAAACATGTTTAAATAATTATTTATCAAAAATTTAAAATATAACTTATATATTTAAAAATATTTTTATAATAAATTTTAATTATAATATAATTTATATATTTAAAATATTTATTTATTATAAAATAAATTATTAATTACACAAATTAAAATGTTAGTTTACTGTATACAAATACTAGTGAAAAGCATGGGCATATATGAGTACGGTTAACACGTACATTGTGTCCGCCTGACAATCTTTTATTTATTTATTTTGACTTCGCAATCTCATTTTTATTTTATTTTATCTTTGACTTCACAATCTCAATACCATACAGTATAATACGTCCCGTTTTAAACTCGAGAGGAAGTTGAACTCATCGTTCTTTTGTTACTTCACCCATAGGTTATGTGCTGACGCTACTTTGGCCACAAAACATATTCTTAACAATTTCTTGTGGTAAAAAATCACTAAATTTTTAACATATTCACAAAAATAACAAAACATATTCTTAACAATGTTTAAGCGTGAAATATTGATCAATTTTTATAATGATTACTTTTTATTAAAAAATTTGTTGACTACACTTTTAATAAAATTTTACTTTCTCATTACCTTATTCATCCACAATTTTTAATTCTAAAATCTTGTTTAAGAGATTTAAATTTAATATAATACAACTATATATGCGTAATATCTCGAATAGTAACTTCAAATTAAAAAATATAAGTTTAATATTTTATTAATAAATAAATATATTTTTTCACTTCATATCCAATCGAAAGAAAGAAGCTTTCTTTTTATCCATGTGAATAAAAAATTACCATATACAACTTAGGATCATATATTAAAATACAAATAAATACACATTGAAAAATATTTTAAAATATTAAAAATTATTGACTTAATTACAATTTTGATTCTCCTCATTTAGTACATATGTAATTTAGATTTTTATATTTTTAATCACTCGATTTTGATTTTAATATTTTAAAATAACAATTTTAATTATTCAATTTGAAAAATTAACAATTTTAATTATATCGTATTTAATTTTAATAAATATAATTATATAACAAAATCAATCAATTATTTTATTAATTTAACAATTTATGATACATAAATATTTTATAAAATATTAATTATTTAATTTTGATCCATACATTTAAAAAATAAATATTTTTAGTCCTCGAAACAAACTAAGGTAAAAAAACTCTATAATCAATAGAATATTATTTTAATTAATATTTATAAATATCATTTTATGCTTAATATTAATTAAAGAAATACATATTAATTTAAATAAATATGAAAATTAATTAAAAAAATCTGCTTTTATTAGATATCTAACTAAAGAAGAACAACTGATTTGATTAATATAAAAACTGATGAGACATGTGTTAGAAATAAAGAAAAAACACACATAATTTCGTAATTTTCAAGGTGGAAGATTTAAATTTATAATATAAGGATTGATAAAATTTTCTTAAAGTAATTATTGAAAAATTAAATATGACTTATTTTTCATAAGTATATTTTTATTATTTAAGTTTGAACTTAAAATGCTTAAATACATAAGAAAATAATTTAAAATGTAATTAAATAATTGAATCATAAATCGATATAGTCTATCTTGTAAAAGGAGCTATAGTTAATTGTTGTCCAACCATACGGTTAACTAATGCAAGAAATAATTATAAAAGTTAAAATTAATTCACTGTGCTGCTTATACGCGACGATACTAGTGATAAAAAAATTATATATATATTACTATAAATAGATAGACAAATTTAGACAGAATATATACCTAGCCTAAAAAACATTTCCAGGAAACAGAGTGAAAATTTTGCAAGTTATAAAGAAAGAGTTGACATTCAACTGAGAACTGGAAAATTTATTATAGAAAGATTTTGTGACATTGAAAGAGAAAAATCAATTAACGATAGTCAATTGGTCACTTTCTCCCTCTCCCCGCATGAGTGACATAAAATACGTTTAAAATACGTTTAAAACGTTTAATACTTTGGAGCCAAACTTTTATTTTGTTGGTCTTTGGCTTCTATACACACTAAGTGTTGGGAAATAACAATGTCTATTCCCTCTCCTATGAACACAAAGTGGGTACTATGCGGAAGCATAGAAATATAATTACAGAGCATAGAAGAATATGACGCTATAATTTTTACGTGGAAACCCTATGTAGAAGATCACTTTACCTAAATCCAAAGAAAAAGATCTCAACTATAAAAAGGGATTACAAAGTATTTCTCTCAATCATTGAGGATCTCTCAATGAATCTCACCCTCTCGAATGGTATACAAACCTCTCTGTATATAACTCTCTTTCTCTCAAAGAAGAATACAGAAAAGAAATTACACTCTAACTCTCTCTTAGGATTTCTTCACTTGGATGTGTTGTTGTTGTTCTCTCTCAATCTAAGTCCTTCTCCTCTTATAAAGACAAATCTAGCGGGCTTGAGAGTATTGAGCTTTTGTCCACGTGGGAGCCCAAAAATAACCCAATATATTCATCCCCTAAGCATTGTGACTTGTGTACCACAATTAAGGAGGGAATTCCACCACTAAGTTACCAACGACAACCATTGTGCCCTATAAAAATGAATCACTCTCATTCCCTCAAACAAAACAGAATAATTTGTTCTCAGCTCAGAAGTTTAGCAAATTTAGAGAAAGAAAGAACAAGACATGTCTTCTATGAATTCCACTCACTTCACTTCAATGAGGTCAGTACAATTATTACCTCTCAACATACCTAGAAATATATATATATATATGTTTATGTCTTTTAATTTTCACACCATAACATTTGTTTGAAGGTGCTTCTAGTTACCATTTCATAATCTTTTACATGCTTCACTTGCTCACCCTCTTCATTTTTTTTTTTTCTATTATGAGTAAATGGACGTTATTAGTAGTATATCAATTTTCTGTCAGTTTCAGCATTGAGTTGCAAAGCTGCATCATAATTCTCCTATGCCTAACCTTTTTTTTCTTTTTCCTCTCAATGAATGTGGTAGGAATCTATTCAGAGAGCTGTCAGGGAACATGAACAAGTTCTCAGCACTGGTGTTTGCCCTGATTACTGCAACAAACTCTCTGTTCATGAAACAGCACAAGCAGATGATGTTTCTGGTTTTGACCAGTGTTCTGTACTCCTTCTTGGTGATCATTGGGACAATAGTTCAGATATATAAGAGAAGCCTACTTCCAATCATAATTTGTGCCATGCTTATTGTGGGAGGGATTGCTGCATTTCTGGCTTTGAGCATAATCTCATTCACTGTTGCTATAATCACTTTGGCCTTGTGGGTTGGAATTGTCACATTGGTTGTCTATATGTATGTTGTTCCTCAAAGAGGCTCAGGGTTGCTGCCTCTCTAGAGAAAAACAGAGCACCCCTGTTCACACTGATATCATTGTTTCTCCATTATACTTTATTTTGTTGGGTGTTTTGATTTTCTTTATATTAACTTGAGTTTGGGTTCTTTTGTCTAGAATCTGTTGTTGGATTGATCAAGTAACTGTGTTCTTTTTAATGCTTAATGGAAGGTGTTTTTCTTTTGTTATGTCTAACAGAGATAGAATGCAAAACAGATACCTGTCAAAAATAAATAAATATATGGTCCGGAGATAAAGTTTATTTTGTTCTACTGTTCAACTTTAGGCTTAATCCTAAAAGACGAGTTTAACCATCTTCATAATTAATTAAAGTGGACAGAATAATAAACAAAGTAATTTTAAAATTTTCAACTTATACTTGTAGATCTAACTGATGATACTTTACCATTATAGAAATCTTATTTAACTTGCATAATTGTTTTATTTTTTACTATTCCAACCAATGCCTACTTAATATATATTCAAAATTTACAATTTATTAAAAAAATTAATATTACTTGTGTGACGATTAGTACAGATCATGATGGTCTTATTATTTAATAAGTAAAAAATATATGTTGTTTCTATAAAAAAAATTATCTTTTTTAATGTTAATTATTCTAATTATTTTTTGTTTATCTGCTTACACTTTAATTACGTTCTATTTCGCATAACACTAATTAATTTCTTTCATTATCACACACATTTCAATGTAAAATTCATGGTTCAAATTAATGTAGAAATACATTCAAATTGTGTTGGATGGTTTGAAAATTATTCTATCCAAATCAATTATATTCAAATTCAAATTTAAAACAAACTAACCCTAAATTAATCATTAAAGCTAACATATTTTCATTTTTCAATTTTAGTTTTGCATTATGTACTTTCAATTGATAATAACTTCTTGCAGTAAATAAATCTGAATGTATAATTGATTTAGACACCTTTAATTGTTTGGTATATGCGTGTTTCGATGGTTTTTTTAGTAAAAATTTTAATAATGCTTTTAGTTAAAATTTAGTATCAATTTAATTTCTTATTTTATTCTTATACCTAGAAAATCTAATTATTTTACTTTTTATACGAGTAAAAGTTTTATGTATGATATTGATGTGTCTGTGTTTTATTTTTTTATTCATATATTTTTATTATTTTTACATTTTAATACATATATTTGTATAATTTTTATATTTTAATCTTTATATCTAAAACTATCTGTTTTAGTTTTTATATAAGTAAATTTTTTATGTTTTAGTATATGTTATTAAATATAATTTAGTTGTTATATTTATACTATATTTACATTTTGCTATTCATACGTACACAATATTTATGTTTTAGTTTTTATACTTAAAATGGTCTGATTTATTCTTTATACAAACAAAATCTTTATATTTTAATCTATTTATATTTTATTTTAACTATTGTATTATTCTTTATTCTAATAAAATATTTAATCTTTTAACAAAAAATAATAAAAGTTCAAAATTAATAAAAAAAGTTTAAAATATATAATCGTGTAAAAATATATTTTTTTCTATGACATAAAATATATAATATTTATATAAATATATCTTTTATTTTATTTGATATTTATCATCTAGTTCGACAATTAATTTTATTAAATAATTTTAATTTAATAAGTTAACAACTATAAGCTTTTACTAAAAACTAATTATTTGATTAAGAAAACATAAGAAAGAAAACTATGTTTTAAATAATTTTGATAAATCTTTTTAAAGATAGTATTGATAAGAAGGGCAATGTTTTAATAACAAATCTCATAGTTATTTAAGAATAACACTTTACGAAATTCTTTTTATCTTTTTTTATCTTAACTTTAATCATAAAAATAAGTAAAAGATAAGAGAAAGAGATAATACACAAATATTTTTATACTAGTTCATCTTATATTAAGATTACATTTAATTCACCAATGTATTTTGGAATGTGTTTAAAGATAAACATATCTTATTGCAACTATCGAGGATATGAATTTAAATATTGTATTTGAAGGATTAATGTATGTGATTATCAATTTTTATAAATTATATTTAGTTTAGGCAAACTAATTTAGTTTTGGAAAAGAGTTGTGCAATGAAAAGAATGATAAAAGCGAATAAATCAAGTAAAAAAAATTAGAATTTAAGTTTTAAGAGAAGAAATGATTATGGTTTC
This sequence comes from Mucuna pruriens, assembly GCA_025330945.1. Taxonomy (NCBI): domain Eukaryota; kingdom Viridiplantae; phylum Streptophyta; class Magnoliopsida; order Fabales; family Fabaceae; genus Mucuna; species Mucuna pruriens. The sequence goes on along the minus strand of JAENHJ010000525.1, from coordinate 3,946,853 downwards.
ATTTGAATTCTTTTATTCCCTAATGCGAATTCTTTAACTTAATTGCCTAATATTTATTTTCCTCTTAATTTGACTGGGAGCTCTTGTTCCAAACTCCTAACATTTCTTACTTTAAACTATAGTTATTACATAAAGATGTAATTAAAAGCGAGCACGAATCAAGTAGAAATAGATTAAATAATTAATCAAATCAAAAGTTTGAAAAAAAGTTTTGTCATTCAATTATTCTTAAATCTAATTATTTTATGATTCTACCAATTAATTGTGATACGATAACTGTCAATTAATTGATTAAGGTATTGCACGTGATGAATCTCGAGTAAATATATATTAAAATGATGAAATAAGATAAAAAAAATTGCATTCAATTCTAAATTAGGGTTCCAAATACAAACTAAGTCATAACCTCCAAAAAGGTTTAGCCACTCACATATAAGCGGAAAATAGAACAAGCTAAAAAGTACATAAAAGTTAAAGAAGAACTTGTAAGGATTGAGAGCTCGCTTCTTTTTTTTTACTATTTCTTAGCCTTGCTAAATGAGGTGTTCTCTAAAACTAAAGAGAACTGTACAAATGAGAAAGTATTAGAGAAGCTTTAGAATGTCCAGATGTTTCCTTTTACTCTATGATTTCTTATTTTATACTATGTGAAGTGGGTCTCCATAGTAGGCTTGTACAGGCTGAAAGGAAACACAACTGTGCTCCTTCTCGTGCCTATGCACGAGCGTGCTGAGTGGAGCACAATTATGTTGAGTGGAGCATGACCATGTTGAATGTCTTTTGTACTTGTGCACAAATGTGTTGGGTGGAATACGATCGTACTGAATGTTTATATAATGAGAACGAGTGTGCATAGTAGAATACGACTGTGTTGGTTGGTTTTTTGAGTGGACATGGTCGTTGTCACAACCTAGTGCGTGACCGCCTGGCAAACAATAAAATTTATTATTTTTACCCTTAATTTTGAAAAGATAAAAACAAAAGGAGTTGTCATTGATATTTTTGTGGGAAATACCAGAAAACCAAAAAATGGATAAGGCAAATCTGCAAACCAAAAATCGAGTCCGGGAGTCGATTACGTGCTAGAGGTATGAAACCTTTAGTGCGTCCACTTCAAAAAGTGGTTACCCTATTAGATGCATGATATAAGTGGACTTTCGTATTGTGAATGCTTTATGTTTATTCGAAAGGATATTTACATGAGAGCAAAGAACATTAAAGAATTACTGGACAACCACTTGGCAATCCTACGTATCTTCAAGAATCTTGGATAATTCAAGGTTTACGTAGTTCTGCATGCAAGGAAGTAAACAAAATAAACTTAAGGTTGACCTATCTTGACTGAGACATTGGTCAGGAGTCATCTAGACCTTAAACAGGAATTGATGATAGGAGAGCCCAGCATAGCCCAATGCTATTGTGTGTCAATGGGACTCCTATTGCTTGACCAGTGACGCCTTATATTTTAATGTTTATGATCATGAGCACACATTGGTCCCCTAACTTGGTATTCAGGAATGAAACTGTTTGGTCTTTCAAGCAAGGTTTGAGGGTGCCAATCTTCGTTAGTGGAATCGGTCTCCAGAATCCTCCTTTCTAAGTGCTTTGTTCTTCTGATCCAACTCTCCTTCTTCTTCTTCCAAAATTTTTTACTCTCAGTTTTCATGACGTCTTTTATAGGTGACTCTACCCTGAAGCCATCATTACAAAGATCTCAGCAGAGATCCTTTGCATTAATGTGGAGGTTCTTTTCCTCAATACATTGAATAACGTGGTGTTTCTAGGAGTTTACTTCTCCCGTTTGCATTAAATGTGGTGGTGACCACTCGTCTTGGTCTTAAGTTGACTCCATGGTTGAGTGTGCTGTCATGCGACAAGATGACAAGTCTGGGCATGTCATGATGTTCACCTTCGTCCTTTTGGCTGAGGTCTAGACAAAGAGTGAGGGTGGGGAGGTTTTTTCTTGCATGTTTGCATGTTGTTTTCTTTCTTTTTTCTAGCAAAGGTGATAGGCTTGTGGCCCTTTGCTGTATTCCTTTTGTCTTTCCCATTACAGCTTAAGCACTCTATCTTCATGCTGCTTAGTTTACACGGTTTGACAAAGTTGTGCATGTTTAGCAAGATGAGGCGCATCAGCCTTGCTTGTCAGGTGGTGCTCTTGGGATTTTCTTTTTGTCATTACTATCCATATTGTCACGAGTTCGATGGAGTGGCACGCAGGTCCTTTTCCAACTTTTATGTTTTCACTAACCTTCCTTGTTTGACCACTGTAACCAAACTGATCACTTTCTCTTTCTTCCTTCTATTTTTCCTTTTTGGGCTGGGCTATCTTTGACTCTTTTGCTGGGCTGAACCGATACAGCATAGCCCATGTGACACCCTTCTACCCCAAATACTTAAATTAAAATAATTAAGTAAATAAAATGAAGACAGGGTAATAGTTAAAATCAAAAAGCACAATTCGTGTTAAGGATAAAAGGTTCACATGATAATTAAAAGGTAGGCACAAAGTTTTCAAGGAGGTTTTAGATCTAAACATTATAATTGAGAAAACTAAAGTCATCATCATCTTTAAAATAAGTCATTCAAACATCAAGGCATGAAGCAACTATTCTAACTTCTAGAACCCCGATGTCACACTAATCAGAACAACACCTCGCATTTTCAAAACTTGGCACCATAACTTCTAGAACCCCGATGTCACACTAATCAGAGCAACACCCCGCATTTTCAAAACTTGGCACCATGAGTGCCCTCAACGTTACCTTAGATGCGAAGAATAGTGATGATCTGATGTGGCTCTAGGACGGTTTGAACACCCTAGCTCCTCTCCTTTGCAGGTCGACATTCTCTCTTCTCTAGGTCTGCCTGTCTTATGCGTAAAACATCAATTAGGATAAACTGATTACCCTTGTCTAATATTCTAGCTGGGTCGGGTCAACCCCGACCCGCCCGTTAGCCTCCCCATTAATTCAATTAATTAAATTAATAAATGAAAATAATTTAGATAAAGCCTCATCAGTTTATAAAATCATTAACCCCTCTATTAAAATAAAATTGGTAATAATAATAATAATGTAATTAATTTCTAAAAATAATTAAATAAATTTTAGGATGTTACAATTCTCCCCTCCTAAAAGAAAATTCGTCCTCGAATTTACATATAGTAAATACTTCGTCCTCGAATTTACATAGAGTAAGTACTTTCCATACCCTTACAATTGCCCTCCCCTTACTCATTTAGTGTTTCTAACGACAGTCCTTACTCGATTTGCATTGGCTAAATAATCATCTCACCTCTCTAAACCAGTTAACCTTAAATCTTTCACAATTTCTAGTATCAATTCTCGTACCTAGTCTTCTTTTAACCTTCAAACAAGTTAGTTCGATTACTTGCCAGAATAACAATGTACGTCCAACGTTGAAACATGTACAATTATTGTGTACATGACACGGGTGAAGGGGTAGACTGAACCCAATCCAATTAGATTCCTCGAGTTTAACAAAATCTCTCCCCCAAGTTCTAAAATAACTCTAGGATTCCAACCTGTCAACCAAATAGGTGCTCCCACTTATCCATTCTTCCCATGATTCAAGCTGCCAAAACATCTTCCAAAGATCCTCAGGCATCTATACCACCTCGATTCGATATTAAATCTACCGTACGATCCTCTTCTAAGACTTACTAAGTACATAACTCCATTTCTAAATTACTTAATGCCATCTAGAAAATCATATTCCCTCGTCTTATGGTTTCTCTTCTATCCACTAAAATGGGTGTTCTAACTAGTTAACAGATCATGCCCTCTAATCACACGAAAGTATGCGAAAGGATTTCTTATTTACGATATATTCTACTGTCTTGATTCTACCTAGTGATAGCTTCCTAAAACCTTGGTCATTTGGAAATTTCAATCACTTCATCTATTTTAGGTTCCTCTCCTACTAGTTGAATTTCCACTTAGTGTTTCTACGTCATCAAGAATATCAACTTAAAATCATGCAAAACTGAAGTCAATGAGGAAAGCAAAATTGTCAAAGCAAGAGGTAAGGTTTCTAAATGCACAATGGCACACAAATATCGTACCTTTCTTACTGGCCTTGATTCTATGAAATTTAAAGCAATGACTGTTATTGCAGAAAATGTTTGATAGAGAAATCTAACTAGTTGTACTACTCTCTCTTAGGAATTTTCATCGTTGAGTTCTCATTCTTGCATAAATGGCTCCACCTGTTTGTGTTCACATTACAACAACTTTACTGAGTTTTCAATAGTGAAAAATGATACCCCTAATAGCAACCCTTCTACTTGCAATTGTCCCCTTATCCCTCCATCTAACCACAGAATAATAACCAATGAAATCACCCCAGAAAATGTTGTCACCCAACTTATTCATCTGTTAAAAAGAACCGTTGTTGCATGTCACCTTCTGTATCCACTGATGGGTTCTCTCCAGCGTCATTAATGGGTGAAAGCAATGATTCCCATGAAGATAAGAGAATCATGGCCATAAAGCCTTGTAGTGAGATAAAGGGAAGAAATTCTGTTTCTTTTGACACTTTAAGAACTTTAAAGCCTTTTGGTCTCAAAATCTTAAGAATGAACACTACAGCCGCCAGCTCAAGATCATGGGTAGGGTAATTCCTCTCATGGATTAGAAGCATAAGCTACCACTCTACCCTCTTTGCAAGACTCCACCTATACACATCCTAGAAGTATCACAATATACTACAAAAGGTTCACTAAGATTTGACAATACTAAAACTGGTGCACTAGTCAACTTCACCTTAAGGGTTTGGAAGCTATACCCACACTAACCAACTCCCTTCCTAACCAACTCCATCAAGGTCAAGCTAACTTAGATAAACCTTCTCTCATGACCAACTAGTCCAAAAAAACTTCTATGCTCACTCACCGATTATGGGATCTCCCACTTAAAGAATAACTTCTGCCTCATAATGATCTACCCCTATACTTCTTCTAGAGATTACATGACCTAAAGAACTCACTTCTTCTAACCAAAGGTCACACTAAAATAATTTAGCATATTAATCTCTAAGAGTCTGAAGCATTACCCTCAAGTATCCCCTCTAACTCATTAATTACTTAAGGCCCTTGCCATGAGCGGTGAAGCATGAATCTTCACACTCTCTTTACTGCCATCTTAATCTATTAAGATTAAGATAATAGTAAGCACCAAAAACACGATAAACAATAATAAATACAACAATAAAATACATCACATCATCACTTTCCAATTTTATTATAACAAGGATGAGGAACTCATTCCTCAAAGACATCCAAAATAAATAGCTACTTAGGCTAGTCACAACAAAATGTTCATTCTTCAAAAGAAAACATTTCAAATCAATTGATCCACCGGCTCGCCAAGAGTCCTTTTTTCCTTTAACAATATATTGAGGTGATTAGGCTCAATAGATCGTAGTTAGCAATAGGGATGCTTGGTATAGCAACCAACAAAGGAACATCTATATCACCTCAACACTTCCTTAAAATACACTAAATTACTGCACTCGTACACCACACTTAACATAAATAAACACTAACACATGGCAAACAAATAACTCACTGGTCGAATAAATCACTTAGAATTCAACGCAATGCAAAACAGCACAAACAATTTACTGTCATCTTTCAAATCAGTCCAATCACACTAACAAACGCAATGCAAAGCGGAGTTAGACACATAACTCACGGCCGAATGAATTGACCTGCTCTGATACCACTAAATGTGACACCCTTCTACCCCAAATACTTAAATTAAAATAATCAAGTAAATAAAAATGAAGACAGGGTAATAGTTAAAACCAAAAAGCACAATTTGTATTAAGGATAAAAGGTTCACATGATAATTAAAAGGTAGGCACAAAGTTTTCAAGGAAGTTTTAGATCTAAACATTATAATTAAGAAAACTAAAGTCATCATCATCTTTAAAATAAGTCATTCAAACATCAAGGCATAGAGCAACTATTCTAACTTCTAGAACCCCGATGTCACACTAATCAGAGCAACACTCTGCCTTTTCAAAACTTGGCACCATGAGTGCCCTCAACGTTACCTTAGATGCGAGGAATAATGATGATCTGATGCGGCTCTAGAACGGTCTGAACACCTTAGCTCCTCTTCCTTGCATATCGACGTTCTCTCTCCTCTAGGTATGGCTGTCTGACGCGTAAAATATCAATTAGGGTAAACTGATTACCCCCTATCTAATATTCTAGCTGGGTCGGGTCAACCCTAACCCGCCTGTCAACCTCCCCCGTTAATTCAATTAATTAAATTAATAAATGAAAATAATTTAGATAAAGCCTCATCAGTTTATAAAATCATTAACCTCTCTATTAAAATAAAATTGGTAATAATAATAATAATAATGTAATTAATTTCTAAAAATAATTAAATAAATTTTAGGATGTTATAGCCCACGTCATCTGAACACAATGAGGTACTCACAGTCGTATATGAGTTTCCTCTTTTAGGGCTGAAAATATTTTTTTTTTGTTATGTCTTCTCATTTTTTGCTCATGGGTATGTATTCCATTAATCTTAAAGAGAAAAAGTGAATTATGCATCAAAAATAATGAAATTTTCTTCCAAATATCTTTGATATTAATATATAAAATTCCTATTTATCAGTAACCTATTAAGAATTTTACTATAGTGTTTCTCTCGTTACAAGTATTCTTCTCACAAGACTTTTCAGGCTTAATTGAGTATTTTTTGCACTTGTTTCTCAAAGCAAACAATCTAAGTATTTTTTTTACTATAAAACCTCTTCAAATTTCAACCATTTTCATAATAGAAAATGTTTGGAATAAAGCTTGAGTCTTTAGACTTTTAGACTTTGAGAGAATATAAGAACTTGGAGAAAATAGAATGAATGCTTTAAATACAACTGACCAATAATATCAACACCTTACATAGTTCTCCTCACAAAATATATTCATTGTGAGATAGCTTTAAGCCTTCGTCTTCTTTATCTTCACTTGAAAATGAAGTGATCATTAGGTCATTTAATACAACATTAATTATTTTTCATCAATTAGACACACTAATAAGATAAAAGCATCAATAAAATAGCTAAGAACTTATTATTTATGGCTTGTTGCTTTTATGAAACACAATCAACACTTTTTCTTTTTCATGCTTGTTGAAATAAACAAGATACAAATAAGAAGGAGTGGAATTGTATATATGCATGATTTTTCTATTAAGCATCCAAAAATGTGTTGAATAGGATGAAAAAGAAGGATAAAGAGAATCATGTTGAATATTTATTATGTTTCACACTACAACTTAAAGTTACATTCAATCTCTTTTATTGAAATATTTTTTCACAAGTCAGCATGACTTACAACCAATTACTCTTATGTCTCTTCAGACTTTACAACAATTTGTAATTTAGGAGTGTTCATATTTAATTTAATCCAAAATAAAATCATAAGCTGATAAAAAAAACAAAAATTGAAACAAAATCAAACCTTTTAAGATTGTTTTAAACTATTTTCTTGCTTATTGGATCAAATAAAATCAAATTTCGAATGTGGTCTATAAAATCGAACAAATTTAAATCAAATCGATATTTTTAATACACATAAATTATTATTTGTTTTACATGTAACTTTTATATATATATATATATATATATATATATATATATATATATATAGATATAGATATATATATATATATATATATATATAATCTTTATAGGTATTTCACCGATATTTTTGTTATATTTTTCATTTATGCTACCAACATTGTAAAACTATAATATTTCGTTTTTCTTAGTTTTTAATTTAAATATATATGTTCTTATCTCTTTAGGAAAAAATTATATTTTACAATAATTAATTAATTAATATTTTTTTATTTTTTATATTCTTTATTTTTAAATAAATTATTAGTATACTTATACTTAAAGATAATTTACTTATTTTAAAATTAATTTTCAATAAGATACAAAAGAACATTAATGTATCAAAAAAATTATGCATGTATTCTTTAAGAGAGATAAGTGGGAGCAAGTATCAATATAAGATCATATAGGTTATAAGATAACAACATTCATGGATAGTTTTGTTAACAAATGTTTGGACACTTTTCAAAACATAAACAATATTTAGAAAAACTTTATCTAAATGTGTGGTTCATCAATTTATGTACCCAATATATGATTAGTTCATAGACTATAATAATAATTTTTGTTATAATCAAAACTTAAAAGAGATAGACACTTTTATGTCTTTGGTTTCAACATTTATTCTTATGTCTTATTTAAAATAAGATTATTATTTTTTAATTAATTTATTAATTTACTTAAAACACTTAGAGCTTAACACTAGCTATTCAATTTTTTTAACTAATATTATTAATTAATATTTTAATTATTGTTTGACCATTATAATTATGAAATTTCTTTTTCTCTCTCACTCACTCTCTCTCATATATATATATATATATATATATATATATATATATATATATATATATATATATTTTCACTATAAAGGAAGAACATAAAACATATATTTATATATTCCTATGAATAAGTGACTGAAAACGAGAAAATTTTTGGAGAGGAAAAGTGAATATTTTCTTATTTATAAAGACTAAAAAAATATTTAATATTAATTAGAATAAAAATACCAAATAAAATTGATATATTTAATATATTATAAATTTAATAATAATAAATAATTTTTAACGTATATATGTCTTGTGTAATTAAATTACTTAAATATATTGATAAAAATTTGATTTTTAATTTTGAATGTTTGAAAATATTTTATTAAGAGAAATAATTTTAGATGGGTAACTTTTACACTTCAAAGGAATTAATACCTAATGTATGGTAGAAATTATCTTTTATTCATACAAAATAAAATGTATCTTATATTATACATGAATAAAATATTTAAATATTATGAATCAAGACCAAATTATATATAATGGATACATCCTAAATAGGTTGTAATTAATGAAAATATCCTTTTTTTAGTCCTTTATTTTATAGAGAAAATAATTTATACATTGATTGTGTAAAAAAATATTAATAATAAATTTTTTAACTTTTAAAAAAATTATTTAAAAATTATACCTACATGATTTCTGGTTGGTTGACAATTAAAAAACATTTTACAAGTTCATACATAAAAATTAAACTATTTTATATGGTAAAGAGTACATAGAGTTTTTTATATAATAAGAGAATATTAAATAAATATTTTATTAAACTAAGAATTTAATTATTATACACAAACAATATAAAATAATTTTACATTGTCATAAATCACCATTGATATAACTTTAAGATAATTATTCTAAAAAGTTAACAAACTTATCATATATGATGATTTATAATTAGATGATAGTGTAAAACAATTTTATACCATCAATGTATAGCCTTTTTTTCTTAAACTAATTACTAAGACATATATAAATTGAAAAAGAAATTTAAATTTTCAAGTTTTTTCATAATCAAAATGATCAAGTAATAATAATAAAAAGTTAATTAAAGAAGTTATATAGTTAAATTATTAAACTAAAAATATTTGATAAAATTAGTGATTGAACTAGATGAAAAATATAAAATAAAAGACATTTATATAAATATTACATATACTTTTTAGTTTGTAGGAAAAATATATTTTTATATTATTATATATTTAATTTTTTCATTAATTTTGAGCTCTTATTATTATTTATTTATTAAAATATGAATATTTTATTAAAAATAATGTAATAATTAAAATAAAACGTAAAGACTGAGCATTATGGAGAAATAAAGCTCCATACGAAAGATAACTTATGCAACCAAGGTATAATCACCACAATTTCATTACCGTCAAAAATTGTATTTTGTGGGGGATTAAATATGATAAATAGGTTATGCAACAGTGGCTATTAAAATTGACATAAATTTAAATTTACATTTTGTGATAATTAAAATTGTCAGTAATTTTTTCTTCTAAATTTTATCAAATTCTCTTTATTTAATCTCTTGTCATGACACATTTGATTTTAATATATTTATTCAGAAATATTCAAAATAAAATATATAAAAAATTACAGCAAATATCAAAGAAGTGCATAGAATCTGTAACCAAAATATTTTTTATTTCTAAATTTATAATATTGTATGATCTGCATTGTGTAGTAATAAACTGTAAATTTACGAACTGCCTCTAACAGTAGAAATAAAATAAAATCGTAAAGTAAAACAATAAATTTGCAATTAATATATACCTGTTCAATTAATAATGAGTTGTTAGTGCAGACTCCTGGATAGTTGTCTAGACTTGAAACTCTAGTGAGTTTCTGACACTATTTGGTGATGGAGAAGAAGTCAACAACCTGAAAAGATAAAACATCACAGACAGCAGAAACTTCCAAAATCAAATTTGCTTACTTGTTTAATAGGAGGAATATTTTCCTAATAATAATCACAATGTTTAACCCAAAATACACATACATCATATCAGAAAAATACAATTTTATTAGATACATACAATCATATAAAATATATACTTTTCTAGTTGAAGTGCACTTAGTTACATAATTAGGTCTTGTTTTTATGGTTGAAAGATTGAAGTTTTATTTCAGTAGTCTGCACAATTTTTTAATACAAATAATTCTAATTTAATTAGAAAATAATACAAATAACACTGTAAAATTCTATTTAATTTTTCTTCATTAAAAAATTGTTCCTACTTCTTTGTTTACCCTGTCAATTTACATACTATGTAAGCACACCTGTCTTGACTGGTGAAAGATGCTATAAAATGGACAATGAAAACTGAGATATGATATTCAATTATTATTTAATTTATTAGATTTAGAAAAGCATAATTAAAATCGAAGGTTGGTAATTAATATTATAAATAAGAAAATAATTAAATGGTATAGTGTGTGCAGGCGCATTACCACTGTTGTGACAAAATAAAATTAATTGCATCTGTGGGATTGGTCTTAATTGGCAAGAGATATTGCCAAACATAATGATGCGAAATTAGTAACTGCTAATATCAGATTACAATAAGTCTAAAATCAATCAACTTATAAAATGAGAATTTCTTAAATCGTCCTATAAATAAATCGATTTGGTTTCAGCTATAATTTTGCACGTTCAGCGCTAGAGTTTGTGGAATTGGGAATTGGCTGACCAATCACCATTGTCAAGCCCTGGTGAATCGACTACAACTTAATAAGTATATGGAACATGTAAAAGTATCAATATGCAGCAGACTAAAGTAGTAATCCAAATAAGACAAATTCAACACAGTCACCAGAAAGATAGTCTAAAGTAGACTAAAAGGTGATTTCGGGTTTACAATATCAGGTAAAAACACACAGCAATCCAATAAAAAGAGAAGTTATTTTCATTAATCCAACGAAAGATTATTCCCGAGTCAAGAATCTAGAATCCTCACTCAAATTAACACAAAGAAAAAGCATAACAGCCACAAGGCACAGCAGAACTGAGAAACTCTTGGTACTATATAATATGTGAACAAAACAGATTTGGGCAATGCAGGTGCTTTGTCTAGAGGGGCAACACCCTAGCTCTCCGTGTTATGCGACCCTTAATCCAATTGTTGATTCTTTGAGGAACACCATAGTCATAGGCAGCCAATGTGAATATTCCAACCCATATGGCCGAAAAGATCGAAGCAAGGGTGGTTGAGATGAAGCTCAAAGCCAGAAATGAGGCAACACCTCCCACAATAAGCATGGCACAAATTATGATAGGAAGAAGGCGTCCGTTATATATTTGAACTATAGTCCCAATGATAGCAAAGAAAGAGTATAAGACGATGGTCGAAAGCAGAGGCTTCATAAGGTTGTGCTCTTTTATAAACAAAATTTTCCCCGAATCAGTGTTTGTTGCGGCAATCAAGGCAATCAGCAATGTTAAGAATTTGTTAAGGATCTCTTGCAATTCCTTGAATACGTTCACCACTTGGTCCCTAACCACAATCATTACTAGAAATATTATGATGCAATCTTGCTAGCTAAACTAAAAGCACATGCAGCTAGCTCAATGCAGAAAACCCAACACAACCCAAAATGTCCAATTTGTTAAAAATAGAAAGAAGAAATGGGATAAAATAGATAGCAGGGCGTGCGAATGAAGTATGCATGTAAATGATGTTGAAATGGTAAGTAGAATGAGTTTCAAACAAGGTTTTGGGAAGAGCATACAACACTGAGTACTAACCTCATTGAAGTGAAATATTGAGTGGAATTCAGGGCAGATATGTTCGTTGGTTGCATTCCTGAGTTGAAAACGCAGGTTTTCGTTTCAGAACGGTTCATTGGTCTGCTCCTAATATACGCCATAAGCTACAATGTAAGCACCTTTAATTAATTTGTCCAATTTGTCAAGTATGTCCTTATCAAGTTTTTTTTCTTCAATTTGTCATTTTTTTTAACTGAAAGATCAGTGTCGCTTTATTGCCAAACATAGTCGCTTTATTGTCAAACATAGTCGCTTTCTTACTTTTTCTCCTCCAATCCAATCGTTTATTAGAATTTAGCGTAGTTATATATATATATATATATATATATATATATATATATATATTGCCTACTAATGATTATTTCCATACAGATATTATTGTTTTATTAATTCATTTGCCTTTTTTTTTGTGCCGGTAATAGTTTTGTGCCGGTAATAGTTTTGTTATTGTTTTCTCATTAATTAATATAAAAGTAATGCTTTAACAACACTAAGTCATTAGTTATTTTCCCCATAATCTTGTGCTTAATGTTTTTCACTTAGAGAAAAAAAAAAAGCAATTAATAGAGCAAGCCGAAGGGTGGTTATATAATACCCTTCTATCCTGAATATTTAAATTAAAATAAATAATCAAGTAAATAAAAGAAAGACAAGATAATAGATAAAATCAAGGAAACTCAATTCATATGAAGGATAAAAGATTCACATGATCATTATCATGTTCAAACATTAAGTACACATAAAAAAATTATGACATAAATTATTAATGTTGATCTAAACACGTCATTCACGTATTTGACACGTATTTCAAATATATAAATCACTTTCTTTCCTATATACATTTAGTGAGTTATTGATATGTCCACCATGTGACACAAATTAGAGCAAGACCTCCGCATCTTCAAAACTCGGCACTACGAGTGCCCTCAACATTACCTAAAGAAAACCACAAGAGAGTACGGTGAGAAATAACATTTAATCATATACAAATGCATATAGTACTCCAAATCTCACCCATTACCATACCCAATTACTAACAGTTAACAAATACTCATATATCAATCACAAGTCCCATCACATTCAAAATCAATCACATTCAAAATCAATCACATTCAAAATCAATCACATTCTATTCATGTTTACAAAATGCACATGCTCGCACAATGCATGTGCTCGTCACCACGCCTAAGAGTCTCAATTTGGAACTCCACACCATCGAAGAATCTCTTCAATCCTCTTAATTATCACTAATGATGACCACACCATTAAACACCTCATGGCCGGTGTGTCGCACAATTAAACACCACCTGTGGCCCGTGCGAAGACATTCTGCACAACCGTTAAACACCACCTATGGTCGGCGTGTAGCATGGTTAAACACCACCTATGACCCATGCATATGAATGTCCCCCATCATTAGTCTACCTTGTTAAACACCACTTTTGGCCAGGGTCCCCTGTTAAACACGACATATGACTAGGGTATTATAGCCACGTCTAGCTTCTCATGCATCTCATGTTCATGCTGAATGCATTCTCATCCACAATCTCATTCTTATGATTCATATATCATTCACAGAGTCCATACTCATGCCAAAATCATATCAATTTAGTCATCATTATCATAAATCATTTATAAGAACGAATATAAAATATCATTGAATTCCACCCAATTCCACCCAATTTCACCATTACACACAAGAGCTCCAAATTGAACCTCAAGCCACGACCAACCAAGCACAACCACGAGAATCAAGTAATTAAGATAATTAATCATACAATTTCAAACGAAAATCACATTAAGGTAAAACGTTAATCCAAGAATTTAATCCCCTTCAAATGTCACAAGAAACCATACAATAACAATTATTAATAAGGGTTCTAGGAAAGACCTACTGCTCTTTCTTATGCAAATGAAACCCAAATAATGAGATAGAATTGACATCTCTGCATACTTGGAAAGTATAAGGAAAAAAACATGTTCATCAAAGTCATTCTTCTTGTTCCTTTGAGATTCCCTCTAGCGGTTTTCCTTCACACTAAAGGCAACCGATTAAATTATCAATTAAGTCAACCAAAACCACGGTACACATTGACGAATCTTTTCTACCGATTAAAACATTTTTAGAACATAATAACTAAACAAATTTGAGAATTTAGATCCTAGAGGGACTTAGGATTATCCTCGCTACCCGTACACCCCGCATTCACATATAATCGATACCTTAGATGCGAAGAACAACGATGATCTAATGCGGCTCTAGGATGATCTAAACACCCTAGCTCCTCCTCCTTGCAGGTCTGGGTTCTCTCTCCTCTAGGTCTGGTTGTCTGACGTGCAAAACACCAATTAGGGTAAACTGATTAATCCCTGTCTAATATTCTAGCTGGGTCGGGTCAATCCCGACCCGTCCATCAGCCTCCCCCGTTAATTCGATTAATTAAATTAACAAATAAGAATAATTCATATTAATTCCTTATCAGTTTATACAACCATCACCTTCTTCATTAAAATAAAATTAAATGTAAATATTTAAATACTAAATTAATTTTCTATCATCATTAAAAACAATAACAATAATAATAACATTTCAGTTTCAAAATACAATTATTTAATAAAATAATTTCCTACATAAATTAATAATTAAAATAAAATTGATAATAATAATAATAATAATAATGTAATTTATCTTCTAAAAATATAATTAAATAAATTTTAATACATACTATACATCAAGTTCAGTCACAGTCTCAAAGCATGTGCTATGTGAATGCAAAGGCTGTTATGTGCATAAATTGAAATTTCTACTGCTAAAGTTTTTGAATTCTTGTCCATGCAATCAAGACATTATGTTTTTACAATAAATAAGTATTTTTAATATGTATTCTAAATTCATATCAAATATATTATTTTTTTAATAATTTTTTACATTTAATATTAGAACTAATTTTATATAATTTAGAACTTGATTATTAAATAACTTAATTAAGTCCATCCAAAATTTGTTGTCATTTATATATCCTAACATTTCTTAGTTTTTTTTTTATAATTTTATTATCAATTTTAATTAGTTTAATGTTTACCATAAATTAAGATAATTAATATAATAAAAAATATTATAAATTAAAATAATTATATTATTTTTAAGTGTGTAATTTAATTAATTAATATATTTATTATTTTTAATTACATATAATTTATTTTTATAATATTACGAGTAATGGTTATTATTAATTTTAATATTGTTCTTACGTTTCATTTAACTAATCAACTTTTTAAAACAATTTAATTATGTTTTATAATTTAATTTTGATATATTACTTTTGATATTAATTTTATATTTCAATTAATTAAATTTTAAGTATTGTGATATAATTTATTTTTTTAATATACCTCAACGAGTGATTTTTCTTTTAAAAAAATTAATTAAAATATAATATATTAAAATTAAATTATATTACAATTAGTTCAAATTAATAAATTGAAATATAAAAATAATATATATTAAAATTAAATTATAAATGTATAAATAAATTATAATTTAAAAATATAATACTAAAATAAAATTAGTGAATTGAAAAATAAGAATAATATTAAAAATAATAAAACTATATTTTCTTATTCTAAAAAAAAGCAATATTCACAATATATTAAAAAATAAGTTACAAAAATAAATTATATAAAACTATTTTATTTATATAAAATAATAAATTAATTAATTATTAATTGAATTGTGTATCTAAAAATAATCTAATTATCTTAATTTAAAATATTTTTTTATCTTAATTAATATTATTTCTTTTGTTAGACTTATCAACATGAAATTAACTAGAATTAATGATGTCAAAAATCTAAAAGTGAATTTTTTTTAAGAAGTAAAAGTAAGTAGAGTTAAACAAGAACTTAAAAATATATTTAAGTTTTATTAAATATTATTGTGATTTTTTATTTAATAAATTTCTGAATCTAATTTTGAATAATTTTTATTTTTGATTTGTCATCTGGGTTACGGTATATGTTTGTAATTTCAATAGAATGAGTATATTGCAATTAAGGCCCTTGCTATTTATACCTTATTGTTTTACTAATTTTCTTCCAGGTATACCCTCCTTCCCTTTCCGGAAACCAATCTCAACATACCCTCTTCTGCTCTGCGACATATTAGAGCTTTGCAACGTTGTCATTAATCTGAACCTCCCATTAGTAAAAACAAAGGTGTAAATAGCAATTGCCTGCAATTAACAAGTTCCTGTGCTCAGTTTTTTTTTTTTATTCAAACGCTAATTAATTGTGGTATATGATTGTGATTTCAATTGTTATCATTACTGTTCAATAGAATCACAATTAATTAGCGTTGGGACGTGAATTGTTTTAATTTCAATTATTGATGTGTTGGGTTGGGACGGGAATGAAGTGAATAATTCTACAATTTGAAATTAAGGGAAGCCAATAGGAACTCATGGAACAATAAAAGGGAGAATCTAACCAATAACCTGATGGTGATGCCAATGATAATTAATTCAATTTTTAAGCGAATATTTAAATTTTAGTTTTTTATTTAAATTTAAGAATTGAGATGATTATTCTTATTCTTACAGAAAAATAGACATAAAAAATAATCTGAACTCCTGAGTATTTATCTTGTGAGTGATAATAACAGTATTGTGAATCAAAATTAAGTGAAATTTTTACCGAGTATTTAATTTTAGTTTTTATTTAAATTTAAAAATTGAAATGATTGTTTTTATTAATACGTAAGAAAATACATAAAATTATTGATTTTAAACTCGTGAATATTTGTCTGTATCGATTTTGATGCGAAAAATCCACTTTATCAAGAATGTGGTCGAACTTAAGTTTTTTTTTATTCAAGAAAATAAGGTTGAGTATAAAGTATAAATACGAGGATGTATTTCAAATCCAAGGCGACTATATATATATATTATAATTATTAGTTATATATTTATATTTATACTTTATTTTTTTATAATTATTAAAATATAAATAAATTATTGTAATAATTAATAATTAAAATAATAATAATAATTAAATAATAAAGATAAAAATATACATTTAACTAAAAATAAAATTTAATTCTTAAATAATTTTTAAGTTCTTATTACTTATTAATTTTATATATTATTTATAAATATTAACTTAATATATTGTTTACTTAAAATATATAAATAAAGTAAATTAGAATAAATTATAGAATGAGTTTCCTTTAAGTTTCTCCGAACTTAAAACTTGATGAAATTGGAGTTATATTTCATATTTTTATTCTTACCTTCTATAAACCTGTCCCTAACCCGTATAAGTAGAGCCAACTTCGGCTCGCACCCGTTGCCAAACCTATAAGAAAATCATTCTCGATCTTTGATTCAAATAAAAAGCTGAGATTAAAATATTTATTAAAAATTTATCACTACTTAAATGAAATTTAGTTCAAAATTATTAACTTATTAAACTAAATATTTTTTTATAAAATTAGTTGTTGAATTAGATAATAAATATAAAATGAAATAAAAATATATATTTATACAAATATTATATATACATATATATTTTGTAGGTAAAAATATATTTTTACATAATTATATATTAAATTTTTTTTATTAATTTTATACAGATTAAAATACTTATTAAAAAATTATGATGACTTAAATAATTCTTTTAATTTCAATCTTTGATTTGAATGTAATGATGGAGACAACTGTGATGGTAACATTCTTCATTTATACTAGACCATTGCTTAATTATTATGATTAGAAGTCTAGATAAATATTTGGAACCTTAATAAACAAATTATATCTAGATTTAATTTTTTAGTAATTTATAGTTATAAATAAGAAATAATAAAAATAAATTGTTTAATTTAGAGGGTGGAATAAATAGCAAAAATATATATAAAAATTTAGAAAAAATTATATTTAAACGTAGAATAATATTAACAAGGTAAAAAAAAATTCTTTAGATAAAAATGAAAATAATTATAGGAAATAAATTAAATTAAAGAGATAAAATTATGACATTATTTTTAGATAATTAAAAAATAGTAAAATTATATTTTTTAAGCATAGACATATATTTAAAATATTATTTTATATTTATAAAATTTTTCTGATTTTTTTTTTTTAATTTCCCTCAAAATTTACTTAAGTGTTCTTCGACAACTTTTAGAGCACAATATTAGAAACATCAAATAAACAATAAAAATTATGAAAATAATGTAAAAATACTGTTACCATTGGTAGAAGAATCTGGAGATTATATATATATATATATAAACAGAAGACAATAGGGCTTTAATCATTAGAGATTTAATTGATTTTAATTGGTATAATAAAAAATTTTATTTCTTCCTATTAAATTGGTTAAAGAGCCGCTGTATGAGCCATCTAAATTAGTGCACAATTAGTTAAGGATTAGCTTCATTACACGGAGGTAATGATGTAAAATAGAATTAAACCTAATTGGGTTCTTAGAATTTTAAATGCCACACATTATTTTAAATAATTTTTGTAAATATTTTTGAAAATAGTATTATCTTCCTAGGAAGGATGATGCTTCAATAATACAAAGTGTAAAGTTATTTGAGAATAATACTTAAGTGAAATCTCTTTCTTTTTAGTCTTAATTTTAATTAAGAAAGCAAGTAAAAGATAAGGTAAAGGGATATCCACAAAGAGGTTTTTATACTAATTTGTTTTATCCTAGGACTATGTCTGGTTCGTGATAAATTATCACAATTTTCATTATAACAAATATTTTATTACAAAATATTTTTTCCACAACTCAGAAGTCTCTTAAGACCCAACTAAATATTATTTATACTTGTTTATCTAAGGAAACAACTCAAGTATTCTTTTCAACAAAATCTCTTTATGCTTCAACTATTTTCACTATAGAAAAATGTTTGTGGTAAAACTCATGACTTACAACATCACATAATATATAAATAATGAAGTTCAAGTTTTTAGATTTTGAGAGAATATCATAACTTAGAAAATACAATGAATACTTTATAATCAATTGACTAGTAATATCAACAACTTTTCTAGTTAAAAGTTCTTCAAAATCTTGCTATATAGAGGTTTTACAAAAATATATTCATTGTGAGATAATTTTGAGTCTTTGTCATCTTAGTCTTCACTTGAGTTTGGAGTGAACATTATGACATTTAATGCAACATTAACTATTTTTCACTAACTAGTCACACTAAAAAGATAAAATATCATGTTTATCTTGCTTTTCTCATACTACACATGAAAAAAAATACCTTTATTTCTAAAAAAGTGTTGTGTTGTTCTATGTGGAGTAAGTAAACATGTCTTTTGAGATGACAATTGTCGCAACCATGGTCGCTAGTGGGTTGGTGAAAAATAGAAAAGGAAATTCAAGTTTATTTCAAGGAAAAACAAATGAATTTAATGGAGTTGCTTTCAATGTTTTTTGAGAAAAATATCTGAAAACTTTGAAGAAAATAAGACTGGTCTTTTAGAAACAAATTTAGGGTCCGGGAGTCCATTACACATAAAGAAAGTATTAGCACCCTACAACGTTCGTCTTAAGATGGTTACCTTAACTAGATATGTGCAATAGACTAAGATTTCTAAATTATAGTTTTTACATTTCAAACGTAGAAAGAAATGAGTATATTTATAAAAGAGGGAAAGAGTATATTTTTTGTTTTTTTGAACTTAATAAGAGTTGTCTCTTGCTTCTACGTATCTCCTAGTATAATGGAGAATTCAAAGTTTATGTAGTTTTGACCGAGACTAGGTTAGAAAATGGATGGACCATTCATTGACCTCTAAAGATGATTGTGAGGAGAGTAGACTGTCCATTAGCGTCCAAAGATGATTGTGAGGGGAGTGGACTGTTCATTGGCGTCTAAAGATCCTTAGAAAAGAGATAAGTATTTTTTATTGTTGAACTTGACACGAGTTTCCTCCTATTCCTACATATCTCCTTTTGCAAGGGAGAATTCAAAGTTTACGAAGTTCTGGATAAGGCTCTGGGCTAAGTGGGGGTGTTGATACCTAGTTAGTTGCCAAGAGGTGCCGACTACAGCCGAGATGAGACTGGGATATCGACTATGTGTCGGATGGTCTGAAGAGTGTGCTGACCAAGTGTTCGCCGACCTGGAAAAGGGTACCAGTTAGATACAAAATCGATTCAGTGTCGGCTAGCCAGTTAGGGGTACTGGTGGCTTTTTGACTAAATGTTTGGTTAACGCAGGCTGCTGTGTGGGTAGCAAAACTCAAACCAAGAGAAGGGTTTAAAATTTCACCTAGTTTGTGAACATGTTGTCATTGCAAAGAGAACCAACTTCACCTTCTTTCTCTCTTGTATTTCTACTATTTTTTTTTCTTTTTTTGCTTTCTCCTTTTTCAAAAATCAACCCCCTTCCTCGTTGCCATTTCTCCCTTTTTACGCTAGCTCCACCCCCTCTCGAATCTTCTCAGGAGATTTTTATCTAAAAGTTCTATTAATGTCTTGACACTTTCATAGAATGGGGTGACTCCTGTTAGTGTAACATCCTAAAATTTATTTAATTATTTTTAGAAATTAATTACATTATTATTATTATTATCAATTTTATTTTAATAGAGGGGTTAATGATTTTATAAACTGATGAGACTTTATCTAAATTATTTTCATTTATTAATTTAATTAATTGAATTAACAAGGGAGGCTGACGGGCGGGTTGAGGTTGACCCGACCCAACTAGAATATTAGAGAGGGGGTAATCAGTTTACCCTAATTGGTGTTTTACACGTCAGACAGCCAGACTTAGAGGAGAGAGAACATCGACCTGCAACGAAGAGGAGCTAGGGTGTTCAGACCGTCTAAAGCTGCATCAGATCATCACTATTCTTCGCATCTAAAGTATGGGAAAGATGATTTTGATCATATATGAATGCGGGAGTGTACGGGTAGTGAGGGCAATCCCTAAGTCCCTCTAGGATCTAAATTCTCAATTTCGTATGATTATTATGTTTTAAAAATATTTTAAAAATATTTTAATCGGTAGAAAAGATTTGTCAATATGCTCTGTGGTCTGATTAACGTCTTGTCCTAATGTGATTTTTGTTGGGAAACTGTATGATTAATTGCCCTAATTACTTGATTCTTGTGTTGTTTATGGTTGTTCATGATTTGAGGCTCTTCTGTGCAATGATGAAACTAGGTGAAATTCAATGGTATTTTATGTGCTTTGGTAACTTTCGATGAATGATTTATAATAATGATGGTTAAATTAATATGGTTGGGTATGATTGTGGACTGTGCGAATGATGTATAAATAAATCATGAGAATAAGAGTGTGGATGAGAATGCATTGAGCATGGACATGAGAAGTCAGACGTGGCTATAATACCCTGGCCATATGTGGTGTTTAACAGGGGACTAATGATGGGGGACAATCATATGCATGGGCCACAGGTGGTGTTTAACCATGCTGCACGTCGGCCATAGGTGATGTTTAACGATTGTGTGGAATGTCTTCGCACGGGCCATAGGTGGTGTTTAACTGTGCGACACACCGGCCCATACGGGGTGTTAAACGGTGTGGCCATCATTAGTGATAACTAAGGGGATTGAGGAGGTTCGCCCATGGTGTAGAGTTCCAACTCGAGACTCTTAAGTGTGGTGATGAGCAAATGCATTGTGCGAGCATGTGCATTTTATAAACATGAATGAACTGTGATTGATTTTGAATGAATGAAATGTGATTGATATATGAGCATCTGTTAACTGTTAGTAATTGAGTATGGTAATGGATGAGATTTGGGGCATTATCTACCTTTATATATGATTGAATGCGATTTCTCACCGTATTTTCTCTTGTTTTCTTTTAGGTAACGTTAAGGGCACTCATGGTGCCGGGATTTGAAAAAGCGGGGTCTTGCTCTGATTAGTGTGGCATCGAGGTTCTAGAAGTTAGAATAGTTGCTCTATGCCTTGATGTTTGAATGACTTATTTTAAAGATGATGATGACTTTAGTTTTCTCAATTATAATGTTTAGATCTAAAACCTCCTTGAAAACTTTGTGCCTACCTTTTAATTATCATGTGAACCTTTTATCCTTAATACAAATTGTGTTTTTTTGTTTTAACTATTACCCTGTCTTCATTTTATTTACTCGATTATTTTAATTTAAGTATTCGGGGTAGAAGGGTGTCACATTTAGTGGTATCAGAGTAGGTCGATTCATTCGGCTATGAGTTATGTGTCTAACACGTTTTGCATTGCATTTGTTAGCATGGTTGGACTGATTTGAAAGATGATAATAAATTGTTTGTTCTGTTTGCATTGTGTTGAATTCTGGTGATTCGTTCGACCAGTGAGTTATATGTCTACCATGTGTTAGTGTTTATTTATGTTAAGTGTGATGTACAAGTGTAGTAATCTAGTGTATTTTAAGGAAGTGTTGAGGTGATATAGATGTTCCTTTGTTGGTTGTTATACCAAGCATCCCTATTACTAACTACGATCTATTGAGCCTGATCACCTCAATATATTGTTAAAGGAAAAAGGACTCTTGGTGAGCCGGTGGATCAATTGATTTGAAATGTTTTCTTTTTGAAGAATGAACATTTTGTTGTGACTAGCCAAGTAGCTATTTATTTTGGATGTCTGTGAAGTTTGAGGAATGAGTTCCTCATCCTTGTTCTAATAAAATTGGAAAGTGATGATGTTATGTGTTTTATTGCTACATTTATTATTGTTTATTGTGTTTTTGGTGCTTACTATTATCTTAATCTTAATAGATTAAGATGGCAGTAAAAAGAGTGTGAAGATTCATGCTTCACAACTCATGGCAAGGGCCTTAATAATTAATGAGTTAGAGGGGATACTTGAGGGTAGTGCTTCAGACTCTTAGAGATTAACATGCTAAATTATTTGAGTGTGACCTTTGGTTAGAAGAAGTGAGTTCTCTAGGTCATGTAATCTCTAGAAGAAGTATAGGGGTAGATCATTCTGAGGCAGAAGTTGTTCTTAAGTGGGAGATCCCTTAATCGGTGAGTGAGCATAGAAGTTTTCTTGGACTAGTTGGTCATGAGAGAAGGTTTATCTAAGTTAGCTTGACCTTGATGGAGTTGGTTAGGAACGGAGTTGTTTTGGGTAGAATAGTTAGTGTGGGTATAGCTTCCAAACCCTTAAGGAAAAGTTGACTAGTGCACCAGTTTTAGTATTGTCAAACCTTAGTGAACCTTTTGTAGTATATTGTGATACTTCTAGGATGTGCATAGGTGGCGTGCTGACGCAAGAGGGTAGAGTGGTAGCTTATGCTTCTAATCCACGAGAGGAATTATCCTACCCATGATCTTGAGTTGGCGGCTGTAGTGTTCGTTCTTAAGATTTGGAGACCAGAAGGCTTTAAAGTTCTTGAAGTGTCAAAAGAAACAGAATTTCTTCCCTTTATCTCACTACAAGGATTTATGGCCATGATTCCCTTATCTTCATGGGAACCATTGCTTTCACCCATTGATGACACTGGAGAGAACCCAATAGTCAGCCTTTTAAGGTAGGAGTTTCTCTTAAGTTAAAAACCTTGCATTAGTGAGTAAGATTATAAATTTTCCTGGGATTGGACAAATACCATGGTGAATTCCTAGACATATTCCTTAAGTTAGCTTAGTCTTTAACTCAAGAATCTAGGAAGGGAGCAAGGTTTAGGTGGATTGATAATTTGGAATTAGTTCCTAATGTCTTGGAGAAGCATTATATAGCGTGCCAACCTTAGTAATACTTGACCTTAGTTATTGAGAAGAGTGTTGTTACTACATAATGGGAACCCTATATGTAGGTTAACACATAAGGAAAGGTTATGGTCCCCAATACACCAAACCAAAGTACATTCTCTGTTCTCCCCATAAAAAAAGAGAAGCGAAGGTCCCAGAAGGAATTAAGTTGGTTTGGTTGAGAAAGACCACAAAACAACGGTTATCAATCAGATTGAAGATAAAGAAGATTTTGCTTTAGTCTCCGAAAAATGGATCACGTATTTATTTGTTTATGCATCTTTTTAAAGCTTTGATGATCTAATGTGACGGTTGTTGATTATAGGAAACCTTCCATAGGAATCCTGTCATGGGAATAAGAAATAAGAAACCCTAAGAATAGATAATTATTTCCAACATGGCTATACTACCCTGGCCATATGTGGTGTTTAACAAGGGACCCTGGCCAAAAGTGGTGTTTAACAGGGTGGACTAATGATGGGGGACATTCATATGCATAGGCTATAGGTGATGTTTAACCATGCTACACGTCGGTCATAGGTGGTGTTTAACAGTTGTGTAGAATGTCTTCGCACGGGCCATAGGTGGTGTTTAACTGTGCGACACACCGGCCATATGAGGTGTTTAACGGTGTGACCATCATTAGTAATAACTAAGGGGATTGAGGAGGTTCACTCATGGTGTGGAGTTCCGAATCGAGACTCTTAGGTGTGGTGATGAACATATGCATTGTGCGAGCATGTGCATTTTGTAAACATGAATGGAATGTGATTGATTTTGAATACGATGGAACGTGTGATTGATTTTGAATACGATGAAACGTGAGATTGATTTTGAATACGATGGAACGCGTGATTGATACATGAGTATTTGTTAACTGTTAGTAATTGGGTACGGTAATGGGTGGGAATTGGGGAATTATCTGCATTTAAATATGATTGAATGCTATTTCTCACCGTACTCTCTTGTGGTTTTCTTTTAGGTAATGTTGAGGGCACTCGTGGTGCCGAGTTTTGAAGAGACATGGTCTTGTTCTGATTTATGTGACATCAGGGCTTGAGATTTAGAGTAGTGGTTCTATGTCTTTTCCTACGTACTTTTGCATCTTAAATATTTGAAAATGATGGGTATATCAATAACTCACTAAATGTATACAAAAATGAAAGTGATTTATATATTTGAAATATGTGTCAAACACATGAATGACATGTTTAGATCAATATTAATAATTTATGAGATAATTTTTTTATGTATGTGTACTTAATGTTTGAACACGACAATGAACGTGTGAACCTTTTATCCTTAATACGATTTGAGTTTCCTTGATTTTATCTATTACCCTGTCTTCCTTTTTATTTACTTGATTATTTTAATTTAAGTATTCGGGGTAGAAGGGTGTCACACAAGACACCATAATGGGTTTGGAAGGGGCGTGGGTGATTTATCGTAACCATCAAAAGGTTTAGTATCAGATAAGGTGACGATTGAGTACATACCTAATGAAGCTATAACAATTTCAGTCACCTTCCACATTCATATTGAAATGTTCCTCCCCATCTAAATGATGTGGAGCCAGCTAGTAGTCATGACGAAGGTAGAGTTGGTTGGAAACCAATGCTTGTGGTCCTCGTTCATAATCCATGTTGTCGTTGCCGCCTTAATAGTTAAGTTGTCTTGTGAGTACTAATTCAGGGTGTTTTGTATATCCTTATCCCTTTTTAGTTGTATCTTTATGTGTTTGGGATGTGGTAACCCTCAACTTTAGTTTCCTTCTTTTGATGACTTTGTATGTGACATAAGACATGAGTTTTTCTCCTATGTATGTTGTATGCTTATTTTCAATCAACGTTGTTGCAATATACATTTTAGATTCTTGTTAATGCACTTTACCAAAAAGAAAAAATTTACTTACTATTTTTAGAATTAAATTAATTAAAGATCTTTTCAAATTTTCATATATTAATGAGAGGAGTTTTTGGATTCAATTGCACTATTTTTAAATTATAATCGTGTAGAATTCCCATTTTTTCTTTAAGTTTAACATAGTAGAGGACCACAAGCCCAAAAAGAAAAGAATATGACTACAACTCAAGCTTTTAGACCCAAAAGATAAATCCCCATAAGGAAAACTCAATTCTTAAATTATAAAAGGAAGCAATCATAGAAAAGCAACATCCAAAAATCCGGATAGCAACCTTATATTTCTCTTTAGTTTTAGAAAGACATAGTACATGGTTTTAGCTTATCCTGCTTTCCTCTTAAACATGAGTGGTAAAACTCCTTTTTTGGGTTGTTTCTTTGTTTGTATTTAGAATTCCCTAATTTGAAATTGAATGCGAATCTTTTTGTTTTATTTTATCTGGTGAATTATTTTATCATTTTAATATATTTGGTTGAGATTGATTAAATTATCAAAACTCTAATTAATTAATTGATAATGATTGTATCGTAATTAATTGGTATTACCATAAAATAATCGGGTTTAGGAAAAATTGTATGACCAAACTTTTTTTCAAACTTCTGATTTGATTAATTATTTAATTTATTTTACCTAACTCATGCTTGCTTTTAATTGGTATCTCGAATGACCAATTAGGGTTGTAGTTTAATGGAAAGAATATTGAAAGTCTGGATCAAGGGTTCTAGTAGAATTAAGAGGTAAATCAACAACAGATAATTAAGTTTAAAAAATTCACATAAAACAAATGAAACTATAACTCTTTCTTCTCTTAAAATTTAAATTCTAATTTCTTTACTTATTTTATTTGTTTTTATCATTCTTTAGTTTCATAACTCCTTTTAAAAAACTAAATTGGTAATCACATGCAATAGTATTTTGGGTATGATCACATACACTAGTTTCTTAGATATGATATCCAGATTCATGTACTTGATGATAGAGTGGGCGTGTGTACATTCCATAACACATCATTAACCTTTTACATTTAATGCAGGTTTAATCGTTTATTAAGTTGTGACAATTGGGTCCTTACAAAAAATATTTTATTAAGAGAGATAAATTTATTTGAGTAATTTTTACACTTCAAAAGAATTAATATTAATTGCTATTAAGTGCAGGTATCTTTGATTTTATACAAAATAAAATGTTTTATATTATAGATGAACAAGAAACTTAAATATCGTAAATAAAAGGTCAAATTATATGTCATGCATACATCCTAGATAAATTGTAATTGAGAAAATGTCATTTTTTTAGTCCTTTACTTTATAGAGAAAATAGTCATATGTTTTATGTTATAAATGAACAAGACACTTAAAAAATTGTGAATAAAATGTTAAATTATATGTCATGTGTACATCCCAAAATAATTAAAGAAAATGTCATTTTTTAATCCTTTAATTTATAAAGAAAAAAGTCATATATTTTATATTATAAACGAACAAAATATTTAAATATTATAAATAAAAGGACAAATTATATATCATGTCTCCATCTCAAATAGGTTGTAACTAAGGAGAATTTCATTTTTTTATTCGTATACTTTATAGAGAAAATAATAATAGTGTAAATTAAAATTCACACTTGCTATAATTTCTTATTGGTCGACATTGTAGAAATATTTTAGAATATTAATAAAAAAAAATTAAAGTTAAGAGTACATATAAATTTTTATATAATAAAAATGTATTTGATAAATAATTAATTAAATATATTGTCTAAACACATAAAATTAAAATATTAAGTTTCATAATCATAATGGTCAAAAAAATAATTAAGATATTAGTTAATAAAATTTAAATATTGATTGTATTAGTTATTTAGTTAAAAAAAGTTATAAAATTAGTTTTTAATTTAAAGTTTATAGTTTTAACTTATTAAAAAAAAATGATAAAATTAGTCGTTGAACTAGATGATAAATATAAAATAAAATAAAAATATATTACATAAATATTATATATTTTTTATTTTGTAGACAAAAATATATTTTTATGTGATTATATATTATTTTTTTAACTTTGAACTCTTATTATTCTTTACTAAAAAATTAAATATTTTATTAAAAATAAAATATAATGTAATAGTTAAAATTAAACGTAAAATAACTCAAGCAACCGACAGTATAATCACCACAATTTCATTACCCGTCAAATATTGTATTTCGTGGGATTAAAACTGTGACTAAATAAAGCCAAATGTTAGAAATAACTTATGCAGTAGTGGCTATTAAAATTGACAGAAATGTAAATTTATACTTTGTGGCAATTAAAATAGTCAGTAATTTTTTCTTCTGAAATTTGTCCCTTTCTCTAATATTCTTTCTTAATTTAATCTCTTGTCATGACACATTTGATTTTAATATATTTATTAAAAAATATTCAAAATAAAATATATAAAAAATTACAGCAAATATCAAAGTGCATAGAACTCTTTAATTAATAAAAATATTTATTATTTCTAAATTTATAATATTGTATGATCTGCATTGTATAATAATAAACTATAAATTACGAAGGGTCTCTAACAGGAGAATAAAACAAAATTATAAAGTAAAACTACAAAGTTGCAATTAATATATATACTTGTTCAATTAATAACGAGTTGTTAGCATACCGTTTGACAATTATCAAGACTTGAAACTCTTTTGTGAATTTCACACTATTTTACAGAAAAGTATTACAGATTATTTACTAAACAATTTATTCAAATTTAAAATCTTTAGAGATATGAGACCAGTATTGATTGTCATGAGATATTGCCAAAAATAATAATGCAAAATTAGTAATTAACTACTAATATCAATCATATTACAAATAATAGATAAAACTCAACATGAACTGCGGCAGAACATGAACTGCGCAGGAAAGACTTTTTAAGTTGTTTGAGGTAATGTCCGATCTGCTTCAGTGAAAACGAAAAAAAATTTAAAAATTAAAAAGTGGATATAGTAGAAAAAAAGCAGAGGAGACGATAGTAAACACACCTTTTTCTATCTCGGGCAGGCGCACGAGGGAACAAACATACTTGACTTTTACGAGAGATCACCTTCAACTTTGTCACTGTACAGAAAAATGGAGACACAAAAGTAACTTTAGGATGAAAATCGGAAGCCAATATGTCAACGCATTAATGGAGGAGATTTTCTTGAAGGATCGTGATGGTGACCCAAGGATGAGAGGTGAGTCTATATAAGGACTCGTGTTTAAATGGAAGAGGGCAGAAAATTTGGGAGAGGAAGGGAAGAGGCTGTGGAATTTCTTGGTAGGAGGAGAAATGTTGCTAAAATACTTCGAGGAAGATAGAATGAGCATGAGAAGGAGATGAGACCCCCCTGAAAATTGAGGAAGTGAGTGGGCAACATTAGAAGCAAGGAAAAAGTCTATAACGGAGAATTTCGCTATCACTCAGACCCCCAGCCAAACCTCGGTCGACCTCGACAGACCTCGGACTCGTTAAACCCAGACAGACCTCAGACTCGGCAGACCCGGACATACCTCAGACTCGGCAAATCCCGGATAGACCTCGGCAGACCCGGACATACCTCAGACTCGGCAGATCCTGGATAGACCTCGGCAGACCCCGAACAGATCCCGGATAGACCTCGGCAGACCCCGAACAGATCCCGGATAGACCTCGACAAACCTCGAACAAACCTCGGACTCAGCAGACCCCAGATAGACCCCAGACAGACCCCTGATAGACCTCGGAAAACCCTGGACAGACCTTGGATAGACCCCGGACAAACCCCGACAGACTTCGGACTCAGAAGGACTCAAATTCGGCAGGAGACAATTCTTGTCAAAGTTCAATACATACTCCAACGTCCAACCTTTTGGACGGAAACGGATAGTCTACCCACTCATCCCTTGTAAATGTCTTCCATTTAAAAAGCATAGACCATAATATAGAAGTCATCTTATTTATTTCACAACTACCTTATGACGATTTCATTTGTTTTTATCTTCTAAAAATAAGAATGTAAATAAATAAAATTTATTTTTTCGCTGAACCACGCCTCATGTTATGATAATTTCTTTTTTATTTTTTAAATTGATTATGTATATATATCTAAAATCAATCAACTTATAAATTGAGAATTTCTTAAATCGTCCTATAAATAAATCGATTTGGTTTAAACGATCTTTTGCACCTCTCTAGACTTAACAAATAGTGACCCGTGAAACTTGGGGAAATTGGGTCATGTCATGTCACATATGACTTTGTACAACAAAGTGAGTCATTAATTAATAATGCTATGGTTCAAATTAGCTAGTTGACTAACTAAGATACAACTTTAGGCCTTCCTAATTTTGGAAGTTTAGAGAATAATTGTTTATGCTGTGTGTCTAAAGAACAATGCTTACATCATAAAAAAAGTAATATGCTTATATTAAAGTTGCGGAAAATATGTTTAAGGTTAAAAATAAATAATTATGATATCATGAGAACTAATTATTTTGTGTTGCAGTAAAAGATTGTCAGATTTCCTACTTTGGTTGTTTACCCAAATTAAACTTATCCCAACAGTGTTAAAAAAGTTTGGCCAAAAGATAATTATTTTACGCAGCATGACCGTAATTTTTCATTTATTTATTTATTTTTATCAAAATTCTTCATCATTAAATATAGATATATAAAGACTAAGTTAAAAATTTATTACATCCTTATGAATATTTATAGAACCTAGTCTATTATTATTACACGATGGTAATCCTCTTCAAGGAAGAAAATAAAAGTAAACATATGCATTGAGCAATAACATAGGCCATTGTCCAACGAAAGATTATTCCCGAGTGAAGAATCTAGAATTCTTACTCAAATTAAAATGAAGAAAAAGCATAACAGCTACTAAGCACACAGCAGAACTGAGAAACTCTGGCACTATATGTGAACACAGCAGATTTTGGCAGTTGTACTTTCTCTAAAGAGGCAACAACCTAGCTCCATGTGATGGACCCTTAATCCAATTCTTGATCCTTTGAGGAATACCATAGTCATAGGCAACCAATATGAATATTCCAACCCATATGGCCAAAGTGATCCAAGCAAGGGTGGTTGAGATGAAGCTCAAAGCCAGAGATGAAGCAGCACCTCCCACAATAAGCATAACACAAATTATGATTGGAAGAAGCCTTCCCTTATATATCTGAAGTATTGTCCCAATGGTAGCAAAGAAGAAGTATAAGACAATGGTCAAAACAAGACACATCATCAACTTGTGCTGTTCTATAAATAAAAGCTTTCCCGAGTCAGTGTTTGTTACTGTAATCAAGGCAATGAGCAGTGTTAAGAATTTCATAAGGATCTCCTGCAATTCCTTGAATACACTAACCACTTGGTCCCTAAGCACAATAATTAAGGGAAAATAAAGGTTACACATATACTAGAAATATTACGATGCAGTCTTGCTAGCTAAACTAAAAGCACATGCAGCTAATTCAGAATCTGAGAGAAAACCTAAACACAACATAAAATGTCCGCTTTGTTAAAAATAGAAAGAAGAAATGGGATAAAATAGATAGCAGGGCGTGGGAATGAAGTATGCTTCAAACAAGGTTCTGGGAAGAGCATATAACACTAAGTACTAACCTCATTGAAATGAAATGAGTTGAATTCAGGCAGACAGTTTGTTAAGATGAGAACTGAGGTTTTTCATTCAGAATGCTTCAGTTATGTGCTCATGATATAGACCGTAAACTATAATGAGAAAACACTGGGAAAATTCCCGGATGGTTTTAATTACGACCGCATTCACTATATGGATCAATGATAGTGACTAACAAGTGCATTTGTCAATTGTTAACGTGCATTTGGTTATCTAAAATATTTTTTACCAGAATTTGTATACTTTGCATCTGTACGTGACCATGACAGTGACGATAATTCGCTCTCGCGCTACAGTTTGCCTAAGGATGTTGAAAAATTTACTTGGTTAACGACAAGATGGAAAATATTAGTCCTTAGTTATAGATATAAGTGTTGCTTTAGTGCCAATTGTCACTTTTTTCTGTCAAATGTTATAGTTTTGTTATTTTCTTAAAAACGCAGACATTTGATAATTGAATAACTTACGATATTTTTTATTTGTTGTCGAAGTCAGGATCGCGACAAGAGCGATGAAAAAAAATAGACACTATTTTTTTTCAGTACCACGTTATTTGCTACCTTTTCCCGGGTGTCATCTTTCAATAAACTATATATATATTTCGACAACCCCAAGATAACCTCAACACTTTTCTTCTCAAGATGGACGAGGTTATGTTAGCTTTATTTATTTTTTTAATAATTTTTGTTATTTTAAAATAAAATTATTATCACAATAATAGTTATTATCAATTCTCTTTTTTATATCTAAGTTAT
Organism: Mucuna pruriens; assembly: GCA_025330945.1. Classification (NCBI taxonomy): domain Eukaryota; kingdom Viridiplantae; phylum Streptophyta; class Magnoliopsida; order Fabales; family Fabaceae; genus Mucuna; species Mucuna pruriens. Next base: position 3,914,518 of record JAENHJ010000525.1, on the reverse strand, counting down.
TCATGTATTACTATAATTTTCTAATAATTCTATTTATTAATAACTGTATTATTAATTTTATAAAATTAGAAATAATTGAAAATTATTTTTTAACAATTAATTTTTCTCTTGTCGAATTACTCTATTTGAAAATAAAATAATATCTCTAATTATAACTTCATATTTAAACAAAAAAATTTAACTTCACATTTCAGTTGAAAAACATAAGTATCAAATAATTTCTCATAGCAAACATTTGATTTATTAATTTATTTTCTTACCACCATACATTACAAAACTAATATTATGATTACTCAATGCCTACGTATTGAAAATACATGTAATCAAATTAATTTTTGTCTTTTATTTTTAAAATTTTGCAAACATTACTCCTCTGTTAGCTGCACATCTCTATATATAAAAATTTGAAAATATCACAACAAAATATCCAACAAGTGATAAATGACAAAAATGTCGAGGTAAAATTGAAATTCTTAACCTCTTTTCTTCTAATGATACTAATCTATTTGATTTATTTAATTCATAGATAAAAAATTTTATTTATACTATTTTTAAATTTATTAATTGCATTAATAGTCTCTTAAAGTATGATTATTGTGCAAATTTAATTTTTATTTAATATTAAATTTTTATTATTTTATTTAAAAAATAAAAATGTTCGTTATTCTTAAAAATAAATTCTTTTCTAAAAAATATTTTTTAAGAACAAAAAAATAGACCCTATATTTATAATTTATTGAATGAAAAAAAGTGAAAATGATAAAATTATTTATTAAATATTTTTATTTTAATTAAAAAAATTATTTAATAAATTATACAAGCTTATTTATTAAATTATATAAATTATATATTATATAAACAAATTGTATAATTTAATAAGTTATAAAAATTGATGCTCATATAATTTTAAAGAGTGTGGAGTAAATCACAGTTCACAACATAAGTGACATAATTCAAAATTAATCATGTCCATTTTTCATATGAACAATTCATTTTGACATTGTTTATGGCATTGAAGATACGTTCCTGAATATAATTTTCTTAATAGTAAATTTGTTTACAATTATCCACTCTGAATTATAATTAAAGATAATACTAAATTTTATATACTACATTATTTTTTAAATAAATTTATATAATTAAAAATTTAATAAATAAATTTATCATGTTAATTTTTAATATTTTTCATGCCATAAAATAAGACCTATTTATTTGGACATAAAAAAGTGTTTTTTTTTAAGTTGATTTTTATTTTTAAGAGGATAACCATTATAATTTCAAAAATTTTGTAAGGATATATTATTTTCAATTTGTTTTAAGTGATTTATTATTTTAAGAAATTATATTATTTTCTATTTTAAATTTAAATAATAAATAGTTGATATTAATAAATATTAAATTTACATAATAGTCTTATTTTGAAAAACCAAAAATATAATAATACATATAAAAGATTTTTATTTGTGAATTAATTTAATCAAATTATCTAATAATTTTGGTTGCAAAAGTTGTGGGTTATAATTCTACCTCAAACAAACATAATCACGTAATCAACTATTACACTGTATATTGTTATTGTTCTAAATCTACCTAAAAATCATTTATTAAAATTTAATATTAAAAATAGAAAAGAGTTATTGAAAATATAACCTCAATAAAATGAATGAGTATTTTAGGGTTTTAGGAATAACATCGTTAAATGGAGTTTAGTTATGTGTGTATGTGTTGGCATAAAATATAAACAAATATATCATTTTCTCTTCCAACAACTCTTTTCATATTCTTGATATATACTTTCAAGAAAAGGTAGTTTAGAGAATAATTTATATTAAATAGGATTGAAAAACTAAATGGTGGGTAACTAACATTCATAATTAATATATATTTTTTCTTATATTTGAGAGAAGAATGAGTAGTGTTTTTGTTACTTATATTTTAGTTTTGAGAGATTACATGAGAAGATATATTATTGAACATGCAAATAAGTGAATAGTTGACTGTAGATAAATAATATAGAGAAAAATAATTTTTTTATAAACCATAAAGTATTTAATATTCAAGACTTATACTCAACTAATCCATCTCTCACTAAGTCGATTCTTTTAGGATAAAGTAATAATTTTAGTCGTGATTTCATACCCAAGTTGAAGATTGAATCTTGGATCGGATCATGACTAAGAAATATAAGTATCACACCACTTGAACTAATAATATTAGATAATTTTTGACTTATTTATATAAAAATAAATAAATAAATTTATAAAAAACATACTTTTTCTATATAAATTAAAATATACTACTTAAAAAATAAATTACTTTTCTTATTTTCTCATACAGATATTTTAGTTTTGTTTCCTTTCTTGTTGGGATACTGTAACATCCTAAAATTTATTTAATTATTTTTAGAAATTAATTACATTATTATTATTATTATCAATTTTATTTTTAGAAATTAATTACATTATTATTTAGAAATGATTTTATAAACTGATGAGGCTTTATCTAAATTATTTTCATTTATTAATTTAATTAATTGAATTAATGGAGGAGGTTGGCGGGCGGGTTGGGGTTGACTCGACCAAGTTAGAATATTAGACAGGGAGTAATTAGTTTACCCTAATTGGCATTTTTTACGCGTCAGACAGCCAGACCTAGAGGAGAGAGAACGTCGACCTACAAGGAAGAGGAGCTAGGATGTTCAGACCGTCCTAGAGCCGCATCAGATCATCACTATTCTTCACATCTAAGTTACAGGGGAGATTGGTTCGGTCATATACGAATGTGGGAGGGTACGAGTAGTGAGGGCAATCCCTAAGTCCCTCTAGGATCTAAATTCTCAATTTTGTTCGGTTATTATGTTCTAAAAATATTTCAATCGATAAAAACAATTTGTCAATATGTTCTGTGGTCTGATTAATGTCTTGTCCTAATGTGATTTTTGTTGGGAAATCGTATGGTTAATTATCCTAATTACTTGATTCTTGTGGTTGTTTATGGTTGTTTATGGTTGTTCATGATTTGGGGCTCTTATGTGCAATGATGAAATTGGGTGAAATTCAATGGTGTTTTATGTGCGTTTCTGTGCTTTTTGATAAATGATTTATAATGATGATGGTTAAATTAATATGGTTGGGTATGGCTATGGATTGTGCGAATGATGTATAAATCATGAGAATAAGAGTGTGGATGAGAATGCATTGAGCGTGGAAATGAGAGGTATGAGATGCATGAAAAGCCAGACGTGGCTATAATACCCTTGCCATATGTGGTGTTTAACAAGGGACCCTGGCCAAAAGTGGTGTTTAACAAGGTGGACTAATGATGGGGGACATTCATATGCATGGGCCATAGGTGGTGTTTAACCATGCTGCACGCCGGCCATAGGTGGTGTTTAACGGTTGTGTGGAATGTCTTCGCACGGGCCATAGGTGGTATTTGACTATGTGACACACCGGCCCATACGAGGTGTTTAACAGTGTGGCCATCATTAGTGATAACTAAGGGGATTGAGGAGGTTTGCCCATGGTGTGGAGTTCCGACTCGAGACTCTTAGGTGTGGTGATGAGCATATGCATTGTGCGAGCATGTGCATTTTGTAAACATGAATGAACTTTGATTAATTTTGAATGAATGAAATGTGATTGATATATGAGAATCTGTTAACTGTTAGTAATTGAGTACGGTAATGAGTGAGATTTGGGGCATTATCTACCTTTATATATGATTGAATGTGATTTCTCACCGTGCTTTCTCTTGTTGTTTTCTTTTAGGTAACGTTGAGGGCACTCATGGTGTCAAGTTTTGAAAAAGAGGGGTCTTGCTCTGATTAGTGTGACATCGGGGTTCTAGAAGTTAGAATAGTTGCTCTATGCCTTGATGTTTGAATGACTTATTTTAAAGATGATGATGACTTTAGTTTTCTCAATTATAATGTTTAGATCTAAAACCTCCTTGAAAACTTTGTGCCTACCTTTTAATTACCATGTGAACCTTTTATCATTAATACAAATTGTGCTTTTTGGTTTTAACTATTACCCTGTCTTCATTTTATTTATTTTATTAATTTAATTTAAGTATTCGGGATAGAAGGGTGTCACATTTAGTGGTATCAGAGCAGGTCGATTCATTCGGCCGTGAGTTATGTGTCTAACACGCTTTGCATTGCGTTTGTTAGTGTGATTGGACTGATTTGGAAGATGACACTAAATTGTTTGTGTTGTTTTGCATTACGTTGAATTCTGGGTGATTCATTCGACCAATGAGTTATATGTCTACCATGTGTTAGTGTTTATTTATGTTAAGTGTGATGTACAAGTGCTGTAATCTAGTGTATTTTAAGGAAGTGTTGAGGTAATATAGATGTTCCTCTGTTGGTTGCTATACCAAGCATCCCTATTGCTAACTACGATCTATTGAGTCTGATCACCTCAATATATTGTTAAAGGCAAAAAAGACTCTTGACGAGCCGGTGGATCAATTGATTTGAAATGTTTTCTCTGAAGAATGAACATTTTGTTGTGACTAGCCTAAGTAGCTATTTATTTTGGATTTCTGTGAAGTTTGAGGAATGAGTTCCTCATCCTTGTTCTAATAAAATTGGAAAGTGATGATGTGATGTGTTTTATTATTGTATTTATTATTGTTTATTGTGTTTTTGGTGCTTACTATTATCTTAATCTTAATAGATTAAGATGGCAGTAAGGAGAGTGTGAAGATTCATGCTTCACGGCTCATGGCAAGGGCCTTAAGTAATTAATGAGTTAGAGGGGATACTTGAGGGTAGAGCATCAGACTCTTAGAGATTAACATTCTAAATTATCTAAGTGTGACCTTTGGTTAGAAAAAGTGAGTTTTCTAGGTCATGTAACCTCTAGAAGAAGTATAGGGGTAGATCATTTTGTGGTAGAAGTTGTTCTTAAGTGGGAGAGCCCTTAATCGATGAGTGAGCATAGAAGTTTTCTTGGACTAGTTGGTCATGAGAGAAGGTTTATCTAAGTTAGCTTGACCTTGATGGAGTTGGTTAGGAAGGGAGTTATTTTGTTGTTTTGGGTAGAATAGTTAGTGTGGGTATAGCTTCCAAACCCTTAAGGAGAAGTTGACTAGTGCACCAGTTTTAGTATTGTCAAACCTTAGTGAATCTTTTGTAGTATATTGTGATACTTCTGTGATGTGTATAGGTGGAGTGCTGACGCAAGAGGGTAGAGTGGTAGCTTATGCTTCTAATCCACGACAGGAATTACCTTACCCATGATCTTGAGTTGGCGGCTGTAGTGTTCATTCTTAAGATTTGGAGACCAAAAGGCTTTAAAGTTCTTGAAGTGTCAAAAGAAACAGAATTTCTTACCTTTATCTCACTACAAGGATTTATGGCCATGATTCCCTTATCTTCATGGGAACCATTGCTTTCACCCATTGATGACACTAGAGAGAACCCATCAGTGGATACAGAAGGTGACATGCAACAACGGTTCTTTTTAACAGATGAATAAGTTGGGTGACAACATTTTCTGGGGTGATTTCGTTGGTTATTATTCTGTGGTTAGATGGAGGGATAAGGAAACAATTGCAAGCAGAAGGGTTGCTATTAGGGGTATCATTTTTCACTATTGAAAACTCAGTAAAGTTGCTATAGGGTGAACACAAACAGGTGGAGCCATTTATGCAAGAACGAGAGTTCAACGATGAAAATTCCCGAGAGAGAGCAGTACAACTAGTTAGATTTTTCTATCAAACATTTTTTGCAATAACAGTCATTGCTTTAAATTTCATGGAATCAAGGCCAGTAAGAAAGGTACGATATTATGTGCCATCGTGCATTTAGAAACCTTACCTCTTGCTTTGACAGTTTTGCTTTCCCCATTGACTTCATTTTAAAACAGAGGAACTCTTTTGGTAGGAGCTATTGAGACATTTCTTTTAACTCTTCTTGATATTGTGGTGGCCTAACTGGAAAGAGACATAGTAGATTTTGTTAATGATTATTTAGTTTGAGAAAAGCTTGAGTAGCATCTAAGGATACTAGTCCTTACTATTGAGATGAGTCATGGTATAGTTGTTTAATAAAAGTTAAATGGAAGATATGAGATTTTAAGTTACGTGATCTTTAGTGTGAGAACCCAATAATCAGCCTTTTAAAGTAGGAGTTTCTCTTAAGTTAAAAACCTTTCATTAGTGAGTAAGATTATAAATTTTCCTGGGATTGGACAGATACCGTGGTGAATTCCTAGATGTATTCCTTAAATTAGCATAGTCTTTAACTCAAGAATCTAGGAAGGGAGCAAGGTTTAGGTGGATTGATAATTTAGGATTAGTTCCTAATGTCTTGGAGAAGCATTATATAGCATGCCAACCTTAGTAATACCTAACCTTAGTTATTGAGAAGAGTGTTGTTAGTAGATAGTGAGGATGTATTTTAATCTTACAGACAACTGGGAGTTGTAAGACGAATTATGTGACCCCTAGCTTGGAGATAGTAACAGTAATGGCTACTCTTAAGATCCGAAGACACCACTTGCATGATTTTGAGTTGATATTCTCGATGACGTAGAAACACTAAGTGGAAATTCAACTAGTAGGAGAGGAACCTAAAATAGATGAGGTGATTGGAATTTCCAAATGACCAAGGTTTTAGGAAGCCATCACTAGGTAGAATCAAGACAGTAGAATATGTCGTAAATAGGAAATCCTTTCGCATCCTTTCGTGTGATTAGAGGGCATGATCTGTTAACTAGTTAGAACATCCATTTTAGTGGATAGAAGAGAAACCATAAGACGAGGGAATATGATTTTCTAGATGGCATTAAGTAATTTAGAAATGAAGTTATGTACTTAGTAAGTCTTAGAAGAGGATCGTACGGTAGATTTAATATCGAATCGAGGTGGTATAGATGCATGAGGATCTTTGGAAGATGTTTTGGCAGCTTAAATCATGGGAAGAGTGGATAAGTGTGAGCACCTATTTGGTTGACAGGTTGGAATCCTAGAGTTATTTTAGAACTTGGGGAGAGATTTCGTTAAACTCGAGGAATCTAATTGGATTGGGTTCGGTCTATCACTTCACCCGTGCCATGTACACGATAATTGCACATGTTTCAACTCTGGACGTACATTTGTTATTCTGGCAAGTAACTGAACTAACTTGTTTGAAGGTTAAAAGAAGACTAGGTATGAGAATTGATACTATAAATTGTGAAAGATTTAAGGTTAACTGGTTTAGAGAGGTGAGATGATTATTTAGCCAATGCAAATCGAGTAAGGACTGTCGTTATAAACACTAAATGAGTAAGGGAGGACTGTCGTTATAAACACTAAATGAGTAAGGGAAGGGCAATTGTAAGGGTATGGGAAGTAATTACTCTATGTAAATTCAAGAACGAATTTTCTTTTAGGTGGGGAGAATTGTAACATCCTAAAATTTATTTAATTATTTTTAGAAAATAATTACATTATTATTATTATTATCAATTTTATTTTAATAGAGGAGTTAATGATTTTATAAACTGATGAGGCTTTATCTAAATTATTTTCATTTATTAATTTAGTTAATTGAATTAATGGGGGAGGCTGACGGGCGGGTCGGGTTTGACCCGACCCAACTAGAATATTAGACAGGGGTAATCAGTTTACCCTCATTGGTGTTTTACGCGTCAGACAATCAAACCTAGAGGAGAGAGAACGCCGACCAGCAACGAAGAGGAGTTAGGGTGTTCAGACCATCCTAGAGCCGCATTAGATCATCACTATTCTTCGCCTAAGGTATGGGGGAGATTGGTTCGGTCATATACGAATGTGGGAGGGTACGAGTAGTGAGGGCAATCCCTAAGTCCCTCTAGGATATAAATTCTCAATTTTGTTCGGTTATTATGTTCTAAAAATATTTTAATCGATAAAAACAGTTTGTCAATATGTTCTGTGGTCTGATTAATGTCTTGTCCTAATGTGATTTTTGTTGGGAAATCATATGGTTAATTGCCCTAATTACTTGATTCTTGTGGTTGTTTATGGTTGTTCATGATCTGGGGCTCTTGTGTGCAATGATGAAATTGGGTGAAATTCAATGGTGTTTTATGTGCGTTTTTGTGCTTTTTGATAAATGATTTATAATGATGATGGTTAAATTAATATGGTTGGGTATGACTATGGATTGTGCGAATGATGTATAAATTATGAGAATAAGAGTGTGGATGAGAATGTATTGAGCATGGAAATGAGAGGTATGAGATGCATGAAAAGCCAGACGTGGCTATAATACCCTGGCCATATGTGGTGTTTAACAAGGGACCCTGGCCAAAAGTGGTGTTTAACAAGGTGAACTAATGATGGGGGACATTCATATGCATGGGCCACAGGTGGTGTTTAACCATGCTGCACGCCGGCCTTAGGTGGTGTTTAACTGTGCGACACACTGGCCCATACGGGGTGTTTAACGGTGTGGTCATCATTAGTGATAACTAAGGGGATTGAGGAGGTTCGTCCATGGTGTGGAGTTCCGACTCGAGACTCTTAGGTATAGTGATGAGCATATGCATTGTGCGAGCATGTGCATTTTGTAAACATGAATGAATGAAATGTGATTGATTTTGAATGAATGAAATGTGATTGATATATGAGCATTGTTAACTGTTAGTAATTGAATACGGTAATGGGTGGGATTCGGGGCATTATCTACCTTTATATATGATTGAATGTGATTTCTCAACGTACTTTCTCTTGTGTTTTCTTTTAGGTAACGTTGAGGACACTCGTGGTGCCAAGTTTTGAAAAGGCGAGGTCTTGTTCTGATTAGTGTGACATCGGGTTCTAGAAGTTAGAATAGTTGCTCTATGCCTTGATGGTTGAATGACTTATTTTAAAGATGATGATGACTTTAGTTTTCTCAATTATAATGTTTAGATCTAAAACTTCTTTGAAAACTTTGTGCCTACCTTTTAATTACCATGTGAACCTTTTATCCTTGTGCTTTTTGGTTTTAACTATTACCCTGATTTCATTTTATTTATTTTATTAATTTAATTTAAGTATTCGGGATAAAAGGGTGTCACATATATACTATTTATGCTATCTTTATAATTCAACATAAGTAATAAATACAACAAAGATATGAAGATTTCAAATTTCAATTAAGTTATAAGGATATTTTCAACAATAGAACTCACTTTAGACTTTTATTTTATTTTAGGTGGACTATTTATTACCTATTAATATTTATGCAAAAAATTCAATTTGAAGTTATTATATTTTGGTCATTTTTTTTTCTTTTCTCTCTCTTGTTGATGTCTCCGACCCTTCCACCTTCAACCTCACTCAGTGTGATGATCTCACTAGAGCACCACCACCCACTTTTCATTTCCCTTTCATGCTTGTCCCATCTTTTCTCCTCTCTCTCCTTTTCCATGGATAGATCTCAACGCAGGTTCAACATCAATCTCAAGTGTGACGACCACGAGTTCTTGTATAAGATTCAGCGGCAATCATAAACAGATCTTGATGTAGATTCAACAAATTTCTCATTTATCAAATTTTTTTATTTTTAAGAACATAGCCATCATAGTTTTCTATAAGAACCAGTTCTCTACCGTAGAAGACAACTCACTCTTCTCAAATGAAAGAACAAAGTAAGAATAGGTTCTTAACTTTAAGAACACATTTAAAAACCTGTATTGGAGATGTCCTAAAAGTGGTTGGGCAGGCTCAGAACAATACCCAATAATGCAAAATTCAACATAGGCTTTATGATTAGTATCAAATTGGCATGAAGAATAAATTTTTAAAAAATAAAATCATTCATCTAATAAAAAAAAAAAAAGTTAGGAATTCACTTATTTTAAGAATAAATTATTTAACTTATTTTGATTAATATTTTTAATAAATAATAAATTTTATTAATTTAGTGATTGAGTTGAAAAATTATTATTGAGTGTAACACATTTATAAATTAATTTTTATATAATTTAAAAAATAATAAATAGTTTATCAATTAAATTTATTTTAATGAATAAATACTTACGACATATCTTTAATGTTTACTTTCTTTAAAATTTGATAAGAATAATCATCAAGAAAATATAACATGATTTAACAATTACATATATTAGAATCAAAGTTGTTAAGTGGAGTGAGTGTCCCAAACACATAGTGATATTATCACATCATTGATGCATCATTAAATGACACGTGGATTAAGAGTATTTCTATATTTAAGTTTTGGAATTATACACGTATTTTAAAGATAATTTTGAGTTATACTTCTAATTTGGCTTGCTATTTCATTTTAAAAAAATTGTACTTTTTAAATATTTTTAATAACAAGACTTTTAAACTTAATTGATAATATTTTATATATCATAATAATATATGTAGATTATTTATTTTTAAATATATTAGAAAAAATATATTATAATTTTATCATAACTTAAATATGTTTTAAATTTTTATAAATATAATTCAATCTCATTTTAGTTATTATAAAATTTTGGTTATTTGTAAATCACGATATTTTTTTAATTTTTTTCTTAGTTTTCATTATTAATTATAATTAGTTTAGTATTGACTAATAAAACGAATAATAATTACATTATTTTTAGATATACAATATTAAGTAATGTATTTATTATTTTCTATAAAAAATAAGTTGTTCTATGATACTTATAACATAAAAAATCTAGTATTTTGACAGTGAAAATAACGACTAAATCTGAACTATAATTTTACTTCGTCTTCTAACTTAATAGAAATGATACTATTTCATACTAGGTTTTCATTTCCTTTTATACTATTCTTACACTTCACCATCAAAATACCCAGTCCTAAGCTTTCAAAATTTCAACCAAAACTTTTATAGCTGCATTTGAAGTATTCTTATATTTATGATTAACTCTCTTGTGTACAACCATTACATGTATGATGAATCATTAAAATATCAGGGTATAATAGGTTTTTTTTTTTTTTTAGCTTTTTTTAAAAATATATATTTAGACAATAATAACCCTCCTGAATTCACATTTTCTCTCCCAAATCTCATAGTACTGTTTTCTTAATCATTCTTCTTCTTTCAAATTATTGGTTATATCAATGTTGTATTTCTTATTCCATATTTGATTTTTCCCGTGCTCTATTTTCACAATTATTCCGTTGTGAGCAAAGGTGGCACCCACTAGGCCCCGCAGCAGGTGATGGAGTAGAAGCTGGCATAGCAGCACACAAAGATGAGAACTAGCAGTTAGCAGCACCCGCACGGTGCTCACTATCCCAAACTGTTCCGCTTTGTTCCTTCTCCCTTCACGGAATGGATTCTTGTAGTATGCTGATGTCTTACGATTCTCCATTCAATGGGTCGTTTATTTTCGTCCCTTGCCTCTTTCATGGAAATTCGACTTGTATCTAATTCAATTTTATTAAACTAGTTTATAACATCATTTATTGTGTTTCATTCATATATATTATTTATATTATTTGTTTAGTCGACGTAAAATCTTCTATCTTTCCCTTAATGTTGAATATAAAGTTTGTAAGATTGAAACATCTATTTGGTAGTTTAATAATAAGTAGTATGATAACCCAACAATTATTAGGATAAATTATTATGTTAAGAAAGTGAATTTGATCATAACTTAATCCTATACGACCATGACTGCGCTTCACTTATATCTATTATTTAAATCCTCTTGAACTATGAAGAGAGCTATTACACTTATACTTTACAATGATATATCAAAGTCAACATTTTTGGCATTCTTAACTCCATTAATCATAAAAAGACAGATAAAAGAAAATAAAACCCGACTTTAAGCATTTAAAAAGAAGAGTTACTTTCAACAATCCAACGACAGATTGTTCCTGAGTCAAGAATCTAGAATCCTAACATAGATTGAAAGAAAGAAAAAGTTTAGCGGTTACAAAACACAGCAAGAGAGATTCTGTCTGAACAGAGTATACTGTCAGAGTTTGGCAATGGTGCTTTCTCTAAAGAGGCAACAACCTTAGCACCGCGTGATGAGACCCTTAATCCAATTCTTGATCCTTTGAGGAACACCGTTATCATAGGCAACCAATGTGAACATTCCAACCCACATGGCTAAAGTGATCCAAGCAAGGGTGGTTGAGATGAAGGTCAAAGCCAGAACCGAAACAACATGACGCATGTTATGATAGGAAGAAGGTTTGTGTTATGTATCTGAAGTATTGTCCCAACAGTAGCCACAAAGGAGTAAAGAACAATGATCAAAACCAGAGACATCATGAGCTTGTGCTGTTTTGTAAACATAGAAATTCCTGTGTTGGTGTTTGTTGCTACAACCAAGGCAATCAGCAGTGTTAAGAATTTGTCATGGATCTCTTTCAATTCCCTGAATACATTGTGCACTTGATCCCTAAGAACACTCATTAAGGAAAAAAACAGAAGAAGAAGAAAAGTTAGACATACTAGAATTACTATGATACAGTTTTGCTAGATATAAATGTAACTCAATGCAGAATCTGGCAGAAAACACAAACAAAACAAAAAATGTCCAATTGGAGAATAATAGAAAGAAGAAAGGGATAAAATAGATGGCAGGGTGTAGGAGTGATACATGAAAAAGATGTTGAAATGGTAAATAGTTATAGTTACACTAACCTCATTGAAGTGAAATGAGTGGAATTGAAGACAGGCATGTTTGGTTCTTCTGCTTTGTTTATTGCTTCTCTGAGCTGAGATGAGAACGAGTAGCTTCTAGTTTGAGAAATGTTGGTAGGTGTTCTCATAATATATACGAAGTTTAATAGGGGCAGAGGATATGGAATATTGAAAACAAATACAATGACTCTGAAAAGTCATATAAGACCCCACCAAGTATTAAACGCGCTTCGTTTTATACGTATTTTATTTTGCGTCCCAAGGTAGACATTAACTTTTATTTTTCTTTCGGACGGGTTGCTTTTTCTTCCTTCAAGAGGATTACAATCGTGTAATAATAACAGACCAGGTTCTATAAATATTCATAACCATGTAAGAAAATTTTAACCAAGTGTATAATGGAATTAGCAATACATATCTATATTTAGTGATGAAGGATTTTAATAAAAAAATATAATCTTTTGACCAAACTCTTTTTAACACTGTTGGATTAAGTTTGGGTAAAGGATCACGGTGTAGGAAGTGTGACAATCTTTTACACCAACACAAAATACTTATTTTCGCATAATATTATAATTATTTATTTTCAACCTTAAACATATTTTCCGCGACTTTATTATAAGCATTACTCTTTAGATATTTATATTTTAAGCGATAATTAATATATATACAAAAGAAGCCGTAAATAATATCTTATTCAACCATAGCATTATTAATATGATCCACTTTAATGTATTAGTCACTATTTGTTGACACTAGGGTTATGCAAAAAATCATTTAAACCAAACCGAATTATTTCTAAATTTAATGTTGTAGAAAGATTTAAAAAATTACCACTTTTTACGGTGATTGATTTTAGATTTACACACGTAACCCTTCTAAAGCATAAAAAAGAATCAATTTAAAAAGTTTTTTTTCTTTAGAGCATTTTGAGTTTTACCTGTTATTTGTAATATGATATTATTATAGTTGCTAATTTTGCATAATTATTTTTTGACAATATCTCCTGCCAATCAAGACCAATCGCCAACTTAAGTGCCATTAGGATTTCCCGTGAAGTAAGATGCTGAACACAATTTCTTTTTGGGATATAACACCGGTCTAGACTTCAATTTTAATTAGGTTATTTTAATTCTAATAATCAATTTTTACTATGCATTTACAAAATCTTTCACTAGTCAAGAGGGTGTACTTACATAATATGTAAACTGACAGGAGTAAACAAAGAAGTACGAACATGTATTTCAACTTTGTGTTATGTCATATTCAATCTACCCTAAACTCTAAACCCTAAAAACAAGAGTTAGACATGCTTGTATCTAATAGATTTGTATTTATAATATGATATATGTGTATTTTGGGTTAAAATTGTATGACCTTTTAGAAAATGATTACCCCTATTAAAAAGGTAAGCAAGTTTTGTTTTGGAATTTTCTTCTTTATGCGATGTTTTCTCATGTCGTTTCAAGGTGTGGAATTCTTCTATTTACAGAAGTGTCGAAGCTTGTGAGCGGATGCCTATAAATATCAATTTTGGGTCAGAACTTATTTGGGCTCCTTCTTTTGTCTTTGGGCCAGAAATGAAGCAACATTCCCATAATTAGCATAACACACATTATGATGGGAAGAAGGCTTCCCTTGTATATGAAGTATTGTCCCAATCATATTCTTTACGTATTATTACCATTTATAAATATTTGTACTTATATATTTATTCCATATATACATTTTTTTTCTCTATTCTCTAACTTTCTTATTCTCTATTCTCTATTTTTTTTTGTTGAAGTACCTTTTTCACAGTTTAGAACCATAAAAAATGTAAAAAATCACAAAAAAAAAAAATGCCTTCAATCAAGTAATTTTTTTTTACCGTTTCTAACTGCCACAAAATACCAAGCACATAGAATTTCCAAAGCATATTTGTGTAAAAATATAAAGACGTGAGACTCAAACCTATTGAATCCTTTCTCCATCTATTTCTACTGTATCAAACAAACTTTATTTCTCATCTATTTTCCCTCTTATTTCTCTTTTTCCTCCATTTCTCCTGTACCAAAACACACCCCAAGGAAGACTTTTGCTAGGGAGAAATCATGAATCATAAGAATCTTCCTATGAATAGTTAAAATGTATGGTTAGTTGATGATTTTTGAGAATAAAAAATTCTCATAATTAATTTTAATAGATTTTTTTAGATATATATGTAATTTTAAAAAATATATCTCTTTGAAAAAACAACTTCATTATATACGTTATACAATACTTTATTATCTAAATTTTTTTAATATTTTTATTTATCATACAATAATTTTATTTATTTATGAAACAAGGAAAATTTTATAGAAATATATTTTTAATTTCATAAAGATTTTTTTATTCCCATGTTTTTTCAAGTGTAATCGTAAATGAAAGTTAAAATTCTAACAAAAATGGAGTTGACTAATTTGAATTAAAATTTTATTTTTATGAAAATATAGAAAAAATCATTTTTTTAAAAGGATATAGATATTATTAAGTTGTCATCATTCAAATATTTTAACCTAAAATTTACACAATAATAAAAAAAAAGTGAATTTAAGAAAACTATAACTAATAATTTTTTTTATAATTTAAAAAATTTAGAAACTGTTTGATTATCGTGATTCAAGTATTTGATTTTTTTTTTGATAATCAAAGAAGCAAATAAAAATGGTTATTACTAGAAAATAATTAATTTTAATATGATAATAATTTAATTATTTTATTAAAATTAAATTTATGAATAATTAAATTTGTGTAAATTTTATTTTTATTTTTATGTGTAAATAATTTAGTATTTTTCTTATGTAAATTATTTAAATTTTAGTATTAGTATTTCAGTCCAAATAATTTATATAGATAATATGTGAAAATTACACAAATAATAATATTTATAAATAATTTATTATAAAAAAATTGTGCGTAAATTAAGATAAATATTAAAAATTAATTTAACCAAATTATAATTAGGATAAGCTTTGTTGTAAGAATATTTTTTGATAAATTTTAAAATTATAATCATTTGACGTGTTTATTAATATTTTTACTTAACTTTATATTACGAAATTTCTCTTCTCTACTTTTTATATTTTTTTTTACATTTTCTAGTACAACATTTTTTTAAGGTTACCACAATAATATTTTTAAATAATTTGTTAAATAATATTTTGATAATTTTAAAGAATTAAAAATAACATATTTAAAAAGAGTAATGGATAATATTTTTAAAAAAATAAAATAATATATTTTATAAAACACATTTTATTTTTAAAACTATAGTAATTATATTAAAAATATTTATTAGTATTTCTTATTTTTAAGTTTAAATATTTATCATATTTAATAAAAATATATTTCAAAATTTATATAATTATATTAAATGTGCTAATAAGAATATTGTAGTCTTTTACTTCACTAAAAATTTCATTTTACAAGAAAGTGTTCTTAGAGGTGGAAAAATGAGTCATCTAACCTAACGAGACAAAGAAAGAAATTAAGTCCGTATATCTTACCTAAGTTTTATATGAGTCAGAATTTTGTTGTTTTGTTATTGTTAGATGGACTTCTAGGTTGGATGAATTTGGAGTTTCTTTTTTGTTGCTAAAAAATACCTAATTTTTTTTAATATAAGAACAAATAGACTTGGTTCATTTTGGATCAATTTTTTTGGAACCCTTCCTAACTTGGAAGACCCAGCTGGTTAAACCAAGATCTACAAATTTGTTAGTCCTACCTCTTTCCTGGGAATAATTTTATAACAAAAAAAAAAGTCTTGAGAAATAATATTTTAAAAAACATATTTTTTAAATTATATAATAAAAATGGAAAATCAATATTTTCAATTAGAAAATATTTTTTTTTTCTGGTACAAAGCGCCCCATGGCTTCAAGATTTTGTTGTGAGATTGTAGCCTACCAAAACTGAAAGACTAGATTTCTTAGCATATCATGTTTTTAATTCTTTGGGAGTGAAACTAATAGCTTACAAACTTTACTTATTATGTCAAGCTGGTGAGGCCAGGTGGGGGCTCACTACATATATGAGCCAGCCATTTAAATACAAAAATATCTAATGCTCCAAAAGAGGTTTTCCATAACGAGTCTCTCACCCTAACACATCCACGGTGTAACGTTAGAATACAAGTCTCAACTTTAAACATGATTTTACCTAATCACTACATCTGTTTCTGGGTTAGCTTTATAATATTAATAATAAATCTGTTTTTTTCTTTCTTTTTTCTTTTTTGGTTAGAAATGGTAATTGTATGGGTATGGTCCATTCTCCACAGCACAAACAAGAGCCAAGTTGCCAATGATTGCTATGTTTTTCTTGCATGTCATCAAAACACGACTCAGGGAGCAAAGCTGACAACTAGCAGATTTCTTTAATTTCGCAAACTTCTCTGTTATTTTTATTTTTTGTTATTAATAAATAATAGAAGTTTTTGTCTAACTATAACTTTAATTATTAGGCCTAATGAGCACGACCATAGAACTAGATAAAACAAAAGCCCCAGCTAGATTAGATTAGTTATATCCTGTACTAAATAAAATAAATCAATTCAACAAATGTATTATAATCAAGAGGAAAAAACAGCATTTCTTCTGCAATACTCATATTTCCTCCCAGAATATTTTATATATACCTCAACCTTACAAGGCAATATTTAGTACATTAAAATACATCAATTATTTAATACTTATTTTATAAACAATTAAAAAAATATATTAAATAATCTTGAACTATTATTCTTAAGACTCTTGTCCTTCCGATTATTGTTTTACTTTCTCATCATAAATGGTTTCCCTCATTTTATTTAGGATATATGTGAATCAAAATTTATGTAAAACTATACAACTTTAATTCAGATATTGTTGCTGATTTCTCTGTCATATTGATCATACCTTTTAGTAGAAACGTTGCTTGTAGAAGTAATTAAATCATAATTTTTTCCATTAATTAGTCAAACTTAATCTTCTTTAAAGAAAACTTACTTTATCTTTTAGATCAATTGGAGTTGGTGACTAGTGTCTAGCACTATATAATGTCCACAACTTCTACAAAATTATTAGCACGGTTAGTCCGAGTAATCACTGTGTTTAATTTGGTTAGATATATCTATCCATTCATTGTAAGGGGAAGTGTGTAACAGTTCTCAATTCACTATAATGTTTACTAGAGTCTTAACTCCATTAATCATGAAAAGAAAGAGATTAAAAATAAAAGAAAACTGGTCCAAGCATCCAAAAGAAGAGACACTTTCATCAATCCAACAATAGATTCTTCTTGAGTCAAGAATCTAGAATCCTAACTCAAAGAAAAATCATATCTGAGAAATGTAAATTTATACTTTGTGGCAATTAAAATCGTCAGTAATCTTTTCTTCTGAATTTTGTCCATTTCTCTTAATATTCTTTCTTAATTTAATCTCTTGTCATGACACATTTGATTTTAATATATTCATTAAAAAATATTCAAAATAAAATATATAAAAAATTACAGCAGGAGTGCATAGAACTCTTTAATTAATAAAAATATTTATTATTTCTAAATTTATAATATTATATGATCTGCATTGTATAATAATAAACTATAAATTACGAAGGGTCTCTAACAGGAGAATAAAACAAAATTATAAAGTAAAACTACAAAGTTGCAATTAATATATATACTTGTTCAATTAATAACGAGTTGTTAGCATACCGTTTGACAATTATCAAGACTTGAAACTCTTTGGTGAATTTCACACTATTTTACAGAAAAGTATTACAGATTATTTACTAAACAATTTATTCAAATTTAAAATCTTTAGAGATATGAGACCAGTATTGATTGTCATGAGATATTGCCAAAAATAATAATACAAAATTAGTAATTAAGTACTAATATCAATCATATTACAAATAATAGATAAAACTCAACATGAACTGCGGCAGGAAAGACTTTATACAACGAAGCGTCATTTGAGTCGGCGCTAGCTAATTGAAGGTGTTGCGTGCACTAACTAGGTTATATTTGTACGCGCTTTCATTTTCATTTGAGTCGCGCTAATTCAAGGTGTTGCGCTCAGACTCGAAGAGGAGACCTTCAATGTTCATAACCAACTACACCACAACACCATTTATTACGCAATTTAGCAGTTATTGCATCACATTCATTTTTGGAATCGATTGACAATTTTCACATTATACCAATTTGGATTTTCTGGATGCAATTTAGATAGTTATAGAAGATTTTTTTATCATTAAATCCATTCAAATTTTTCTACGTTATTTTTAGTATGTGTAATTATGAGATGTAATTATTATTATAACGTGAAATTTTTTTATTAGGATATAATAATAATAATTATTAGATATATTGATAATAATAATAATAAGTAAGTAAATTATAGTATAAAAAATATATAAATAGAGCATTGATAAATTTAATACCTTATAAGTTAATTTAGATTGTCTAATAATTTTTAATTAATATATGTTTAAATTTAATTAATTGATAAATTTAATACCTTCTAAATTATGAATACAATTATTCAATTAATAAAATGGTATAAATGCATGTTTAAATTAATATCAAAACTAGACATACAATTAAACAAATTAAGTTAAATAATTTAAATACATTAAAATTAACTCTTTAAATAATAACTCATAAAATAAATTTAAAAATAATTAAACATGTTAACATGCAATTAACTAATTTAAAAACGTTAAAAATAATGAAATTAGTATTTGCAATGTGGTAAAGTCGCGCTTTAGGATGTAAAAATGTGCGGGTTCAAGTCCTTCGAAAGGATTCTTCCACCGCATTAGCAAGGCTTTATTCCTTTGGGCCATATTTTTTGTTTGTCAATTCTTTTTTCTTTTCATATCAGTGTGTATAAAAAAAAGTTTATTCTCTTCATGTTATTTTCCTGAGTGGTTGTTTGTTAATCAAATTCATTATGGTGATACCACTTGTGAGCTTGCCGATAGGTGTTAACATCACTAGAATCACTGTTATTCTCAACAATATACATTCATTAGTAAGCAATCAAAGGTTGAAATTTACTTAGTTAAGTAGCCATATATCTAGTATAAATAAGAGTATGTTGGAATTACTCATTATCTTTTATCATTCATTCAATTACACAATCTTCTTCTATGATACTCATCTTCTCTGCTTTGAGCTTTTATGGTGTATAACTGCACTATTTAGTCTCTTACATGTATCTTTCCTCAAAATTTTTATATAAGTAATGAAAATAGCTTTCAAAGAAAATTAATTTTAGGGATAAGAATTTTCAAAATTTTTTAAGTATCCATATATTTATATTTCAAAAATGATTTTTTCTATACTATTCAAATAAATGTCATTTCTTTAAACTCAAGTGTTAAGATATCATTTCTAAATATAAATAAAGTTTTTAATATTTTTAAATCATTTGATTTAATATTAATTCCTTCAAAATTATTAATATAAATAAGTTAAGGGCCATTTGAGGGTATTTTTAGTTAATATTTTTTAATTTTCAAATACATGTTTTAAAACAAAACATATTTCACTAACCTGAAGTTAAAATAATTTTTAATTTAATTTTGAAGCAGTTTTATATTCATTTTTAAAATATTTTTTTTTAATTTGACTTTTAGTTTTAAAAAAATATTCTCTTATTACATTTAAACACATCCTTAAAAAGAAGATTGAAAATTTTCAAAATAAATTTATTTTAAAACTAAAAATTATTTTTGAAACCAATAAAATTAATAGTAAAAACTAGTTTTGATTTTTAAAAACTTAAAAACTTTGAATTAAAAATCACTGAATAATCCTTTATTAGATTCTAAAACTTTCTCTCTAAAAATTATCGTTAATCATACTATAGTATAAAAAACAAGCTTTGCATTAATCATAAAAGGAGCGAGATAAAAAAGAAGAGTAAAGTCGACTAAGCATTAAAATGTAGAGTTACTTGCGTGCGTCATTCCTACACAGAGAAGAATCTAGAATCCTAACTCAAATTAAAACAAAGAAAAAGCATAACATACACAAATCACAGCATAGCGGAGAAACTCTGACACTATGTGAACAGAGTATCGTTTGGCAATGGTACTCTCTAGAGTGGCAGCAACCTTAGCACCGTGTGATTAGTTCCTTAATCCAATTCTTGATCCTTTGAGGAACACCATAGTCATGTGCAACCATTGTGAACATTCCAACCCACATGGCCAAAGTGATCCAAGCAAGAGTGGTTGAGATGAAGCACAAAGCAAGAACCGCAACAACACTTCCCAAAACAAGCATGGCACATGTTATTATAGGAACAAGGTTTATTTTACGTATCTCAAGTATTGTCCCAACAGTAGCCATGAAGGAGTATAGAACAATGATCAAAATCAGAGACATCATGAGCTTGTGCTGTTTTCTAAACAAAGAATTCCCTGTGTCGGTGTTTGTTGCTGCAACCAAGGCAATCAGCAATTTTAAGAATTTGTCATGGATCTCTTTCAATTCCTTTAATACATTGTGCACTTGATCCCTAAGAACATTCATTAATGGAAAAAAAAAAATAAGATTAGTTAGACATAGTAGAATTATTATGCTGCAGTTATGACAAACAACCAAAAATGTCGAATTGCTGAATAATAGAAAAAAGAAAGGGATAAAATAGATAGCAGGGTGTGGGAGTGAAACATGTAAAAGATGTTGAAATTGTAAGCAGAATGAATGAGCTCGAAACAAGAAACAAGGTTATGTTATGGGAAAGAGCATATAACAAATTTGTGGTTACACTAACCTCATTGACTGAAGTGAGTGGAATTAGGAGAGGCATGCTTGATTATGGTTGGTTATTTTCATTACTAGAAAATTTAAAATTTGTTACAAAATAATTTTGTGGCTAATTTTAAAATTAATAGTTATTTTATAACTAATCTCTAATAAAAATAATTAGCTATAAAATTACTATAATATTGAATGGTAGTATGAAATAAGTAGCAAATTAGCTAAGAAAATAATCTTAGTTAATTTGTAGTAAATTTTTTAAAATTTGTAGTTATTTCCTAGTTAATTTGTAGTAATAAGAAGTATAACTTTAATTTAATTAGAAAAAATAATATTCTAATTAATTAGTTAGGATTTAACTATCAATTTAAATGATAGCTAAAATTAGTAGTAAAATCAAAAAATTCTTTGTGTTTGAGAATTGCTAATTGGTGTGAGTGTTTTATAGGAGCAGAGGAGATGGGAACCCATGGCCCATAGGATATAATGACTCAAAAAGTTCAAAAATATGAGACCCCAATTACTAATACGTTTTAAACGTATTTTACTTTACTACACACATACATGTCACTGTCATTAAGACCCAAACTCTTTTGTGAAATTGGCATACGTTATTGCTGAATGTTAAACTTTTGTTTTTCAACTTTGGAAAACTCTTACTGTGTTTCCGAGGACTTGCTTTTACAGACTAGGTTGTGTGGATATTCATGATCATAAATGTCAAATTTTCTTTTAGTAATAAAATTTCAAGTTAGTGTTTAATTGAATTGTCA
This sequence comes from Mucuna pruriens, assembly GCA_025330945.1. Taxonomy (NCBI): domain Eukaryota; kingdom Viridiplantae; phylum Streptophyta; class Magnoliopsida; order Fabales; family Fabaceae; genus Mucuna; species Mucuna pruriens. Next base: position 3,892,348 of record JAENHJ010000525.1, on the reverse strand, counting down.
CTGCATATCTATATTTTTGTGATGAATGATTTTGATAAAAAAAAAATAAAATGAAAAGTTACGAATATGCAGTGCAAAATATCATTGTTTTTGTGAAATTTTTTGACACCGTTGATTAAGTTTGGATAAAGGACCACACTGTAGAAAATCTAACAATCTTTTACAGCAACGCAAAATATAATTAGCTATCATAATATTATAATTATTTTTAACCTTGAATACATGTTTTCCGCGACTTCATTATAAGCATTTTTAAGCATTAGTATTATAGATTCCCTAAACTTTCAAAAGAAGGCGTAAACTAGTAGTATCTTTGTCAACCATAGCTAAAATTCTAACCATAGCATCATTAATATGACTTAGCATATTTTAATGTAACAAGTCATATGTGGCATCACATGACCCAATTTCCCCAAGTTTCACTAATCAGTAATCACTACTCATTGATACTGGATGTGCATCAAGTTTAATTCTACAAAACCTTCAATCTAATAAGTATGTTTCATGAGACAAGATTTCTTTGTTGAACAGAGCGGAATCTTTTTGTTGCTGTCAAGAAACGGGCTGGAATCTAGTGAAGACAAGTGATAATTTCATAAGGACGGGGTCCAATGATTGTGAATATACAAGCTCCACACAAAGATTGATATTTGGGTCAAATTAGCACTGAAAATGAAATTTAAAAGAAACAGAAGCCATTCATCAAATAACATAATGGTGGGGATTCACTTATTTTAAGGGTAAATATTATCAAACTTACTCTCTTTAATATTTTCTTGTAGATATTCAACTTCGTTAATTTAACCGTCGAGTTAAATTTTTTTTATTAAATAGATCATATCTATAACTTTCATATAATTTAAAAATTATTTGATACTTAATCAATCAATTTTATTTTAGTGCATAATATATGTTTTGAAATATAAAATTTATTAAATGGCATACGTAAATATTTATTTTATCTAAAATTAGATAAGCATAATCATAAAAAAAAAATCACATGATTTAGTAGTTAGCTAGATGTATGACTAAGACCTACTCCTATGGTATATAGATCCCAAAGAAAAAGTAACTTGAATGTATCATTATAATTTACGCAATCATTCAATAAATCAACATTAAATGTATTTATTGCGTACTTAATAACTTTGAACGTTATTTTTTAATATTTTTAAAATTTCTTATACGTGACAAACTTATTTTATTCCAAAAATTATATTGTCGTGTCTATTTTTATGTTAAATATAATATTTTAGATTGACGTGCTTCTAGTGTTTGACTTTGTTACTTTACTTTTGTTTGTCCGATTATAGAAGAATGTTCAAAGATCTTGAGATAAAATAGTCTTCAAACTTTATAATAAATTAATGTACAATCATGTAAAGATAGTCTTTCAGACTGTTATTCTATAACAGTAATAGGAAAATCTTCATGTTCATGAGATTATATATCTTTCAATTGGTGACATTAGCATATAACATTATTATATATCCAATTTGTTTGTAATCCACTAAAAGTATATGGTTGATGAATCATTTTTCCTTAACAACCGGTTTGACAGTTTAAAACCCAATTTATGCACACCAACGTACCGTGCGAGCATAATTGAACTAGTTGGTGGATCTGTTTCCATTTCAATCCAACTATTTAATCTATCTTTTTTTTAACCATACATATCAATAATAATAGTGAATGTGTGTTACAACTTAATTTGCATTCGTAGCGATTACAAGTACACTTCTTCTGCCTTTATTCCTAAATCACTCAAATCTTTGTTTTATAAATTATATCTCGTATAACGTAAATTATTTCGCAATTTAGTTTACATGCAAAACTTAATGAGTAATGACCACCGCAACCGACTGTTATTTGCTAAAGTTCACCGTGCCAAGAATAGTACGTGTCATGATATGTCATTTTCACAGTGGCACCTAAGTGCGTGTCTTCTTTCACCTAAAGCACGTGTCCATGCATGGCAACACTCACGTTTCCTTAACGATCTAGGCTTTTCTTCCATTGCTACTTTTATTACTCTACATTAATTTACTACTTTACGTCCATACTTTTACACACTATAAAATGATGAACCTTGTGAGCAACCGTCAAGTGTACGTTTTTCTTGACACTCAACAGATATTGTCTTCATTCAGTTTACTTTATATTCTTGCAAGAGTAAAAGAAAAAGAAAGTTAGTGTAAGTAACATGGCATCTCAGCACTCAAACCGTGAAGAACTTGATGAGAAGGCAAGGCAAGGTGAAACCGTGGTTCCTGGTGGCACTGGTGGGAAGAGTCTTGAAGCTCAAGAGCATCTTGCTGAAGGCATGCATGCATGCATGCAATGCAACCCCTTTCTCTCTCTCATTGTTAACTTTTTTCATTGAAGTAAGGCATTTTTATGTTAACTTCTAAGTGAGTTTTTATGATGTGAATGCATGTGTAGGAAGAAGCCGTGGAGGGCAGACAAGGAAGCAACAGCTAGGGTCAGAGGGGTATCATGAGATGGGGAGCAAAGGAGGGCAGACAAGGAAGGAGCAGATGGGGAAAGAAGGGTACCAAGAGATGGGGCGCAAAGGAGGGCTCAGCACTATGGACAAGTCTGGTGGAGAGCGTGCTGAAGAGGAAGGCATAGACATCGATGAGTCTAAGTTTAAGAATAACTAAAAAGATAAGTGACAAACAGTGTTTTGTTGTAGTGTGTTTAATGTGTGTGTGTTTTGATGCTCGTGTTTGGTAGCGATAACTTAAAAGATAAGTGAAAAAGTAGTGTTTTGTTGTAGTTGTTTTAATATGTCTGTGTTTTGATGCTCCTGTTTGGTAGCAATGGTAAGTATTTCAGGTTTAGGAAGCTTAGGTAGTCTTCATCTTATAGCAGGAGATAAAGCATGTTTGTGGTGTTGTAGGAGCTAAGAAGTATTAAACTGTCAGTTTGAGACTCTTCTCCTTTGTATAATGAATGTTCTCTTTATATATATTGAGTTCCATAATGTTTTTAAGAGTGGCCTCATGAAAGTTTAATGAACGTTCTCTTGAGTTCCATAATGTTTTTACGAGTGGCCTTGTGAAAGTTTATCCTCAGAATATAAGAAACAAGGAAGATAAATAGAAACTGTCATGAAATTGAAAGGTCGGATGCAAGATATTACACAAATAAGGCATGTTTTATGTTGTGTATAAATAATGTACGCTCAATGACAAAAGTATCATGAAAGAAAAAAAAATGCTATGAGTGGTGGAATGGTCGCGAACGCAATAACATTTAGTGGAATGGATGAAGCGGAGAGAACAATGACAATAGTTTAAAGTTTTTATCTCAAATCAAATATGGCAAATAAGGGTCCCGGATTCAAGGGAAATGTATGTGCCTACACTTTGTATCTCAAATCAAATATGGCAAATAAGGGTCCCGGATTCAAGGGAAATGTATGTGCCTACACTTTGTACAATTCATTGTCCTTCAAAGCTTCCTAAAAGAAACCTCTTCTCATCCTAAATAATCAAAATTTTTAAAAAGTAGATAAGAGGAGAGAACAGAAATGTAACGAAAAAAAAAACAAAAACAAAAAACAGAAAGCACAACAATGGACAAGACTTGGTCATACTCCTTTATAGCTATGTCACATATCTTGAATGTAGGAGGTACTAACAGAAGCCACTCTTTTACTTCTAACCGGTGGTCTTTATTCTATTGACTTTTGCACATAAAAGATCAGTGGCTAGTTGCTAGAGCAGTAACCAACAAACCAAGCACCAAAAATGGTTGTGCACTAGCCTGGAAACACAAGAACATTCGATTAAGTTGTGGAATAGTTTACTCTATAAAGATGTCTCCTATTCCAATGAATAGGACATTGTCGATTTGCCACTTCTCCATTTTATTATGCTTAGAAGCTAAATTTATATAATCAATATATACCTGATATTTAACATCATATTTCACAGGGTCCTTGAGGAAGTACTGAAACTGCACAAGATGATAAGAACCAGTAAGATGCCAACATAAATTTGGATAGAACAGTTTATCATGCAGAAGTCACGTGTTAAACAAAATTTTAACGTGACATGTTGTAATTGTGTGTTTTACCTGAAATATGACTTGTGGAATTATTAAGCCAAGTAAAGCCAACGCATAAAACGGTTTACCAGCCCCAAGTAGATATCCTGCAACCAACCAAAAATGGAAATAAAATTCTTTGCATTAGAATGCAATCCATTTTGCATTGCCCAGAATTCAAGAATCATCCGAAACATGATAATTTGTCTCTGTATATGTTTAGCACCTAAAAGAACAAATAGTGTCTATACTCTATAGATATGGTAAAAGAATTGTGTGATGATAACCATCTGTTACATTTTTAGGAAGATACTACATGCTCAATAACAACATTTATATTTTAAAAGCTTTTATACATTAAGTACCAGCCCCTGCCATTTCTTTCATTAGATAGATAACAGAAAAGAAAAACTCCTAAAAAGTTGAACAATGTAACTTCAATGCTTCAGAAGCAATTTATGATAATCAACTAGAGTTTTTCTGAGACCTGATTTAGAAAGAAATTCACAAAAAAATTGTGACTATGACAACACAAAAAATGACCATCATGGTTATAAGTTATAACCAAGTACAACTCTGATTTAGAAAAAAAGATAAAACAAAAGTCAAAAAACAGTTATCCACAAGTAGGATAGCGACTAAGCTGTGTTTTCAAACTGTATTGTTATAGTACCCCTGTAAAAAAAGTCAAAGCATTATAGAATATAAAGTAATTATTTGTATATATTTGAGGGATCAAAATTTACCAGCTACAGATAATTGTGTAATGTCAATAGCGCCAACACATATCCATTTTGCAGTTTCAGCACCAAAAGCAACTGGAAGAGACTACTCAAACAAGGTAGCCAATAGAAAAGTCAGCAGAAGCTACTTCAATGACTGTGCATGATTAGAATTCCTAAAACATGAAGAAGTTCAGAGTATTGTTACTGAATGGCAAAGGATAATAGAGTAGACCTGAAGCCCCAGAGCTCTATCCCCTTCAATACTTTTGAAGTCATTGACAATAGCAATTCCCAACTGCAATGTGATACATACAGCAACAATATTAGTAACAATAAGGTATCATTTGACATACTATCCAATATAATGCCATGTAGCATATACTACATACTCCAGCTATGCTGTATAGGAGTGTGAGAACAATTATGTCTGGTGTAAGAGTACCAAACAAAGCCTGACCAGCCCACCTGTCAGTAAGAAATCGATCAAGATCTTATGAGATAGAGTGCAAGTTCAGAAAATTATCAGTGAATCAAACAAGATCAGTTTAATCATAATTCTCTATTGATGAAATGTAGCATTAACCCAATTATGTTTTTATAGCAATACTTGTCACATGGATCCAGGATCCTGAGTTAATGCAGGGAATCTATTAAAAAAAAATAGACTTTCATACAATAATAAATATATCCGATAAGTGAGAAATTAAAGACAATAAATTCAAATATATAAAATTGAACAAATGTATATGTAATTTTCTCAAAGTGAAGAATGCATTTATACACCCTAATACAAAATTGGAATAGTTGGATCATATATATAAAATTAAGAGGGACAGAATATAAAAATTTAAAATATTGACCTGTAATTTCCTCAAAGTGAGAGAGTGTATTTGCACAACCTCATTCTGACATAGGTCTGCCAGGTCACATTCCAAAAGTAAAATGCTATCCTAAAGCAATAATTTTTATTATATTATATACAAATATTTTGTAAAAAAAATTATTGGCCGCTCAGATGCGTCTCACATATAAAATAAGCACCATTCTTGTTCAGCAACTTATTTATATCAGTAAATGAATAAAAAAAAACAAAAAATAACTAAAAACAACATGTACACAACCATGATAGCAGTTTAAATCTTATATCAATTAGAGTTTATCAAAGCAGAAGGTACCACACCATGGCAAGCTAATGTAACTTGCTCCAAGGGCAAAGTTTCCAATCCATCCATTTTGTTTTAACTAGAAAGAAATTTAGAACTTAGTCAAATGATCATCACAGGCAAAAAGGATAGAAAATATAAAGAAAAAATCATGACATTCTTAAAAAAACTACCTTTAAAGGAGGCGCAGAATATATATAAGACAGTAGAGCTCCACCCACAGCAAGGTAAAATACTATAGGGAAATCATGCCCTGCCTGAAAAGGAGAATACTTTTACCAATCAAGTTTCTGATAATTGACAAACAAAAGTGATGGATCATGAGACTATTGTGTATGTACCCACCCATATGTCCAATATACCAGCCAGAGAAAGACCTCCAAGCAGCAACACCCATATTTGAGTGATTACCTGCAGGATTTTGAGCAAAAGGTGAAACAACTAAATAAACACATGGAAACTGGAAAAGACATCTCAGTCTCAGGTTTACAATATACCTCACTCTCAGATATTGCCCCAGAAGGAATTGGTCTATAAGGTTCATTTATTGCATCGATTTCTCGGTCGTACCAATCATTCAGAGTCTAAAAAATTAATAGAATAATTCAGAGTTATGTCAGTGTGATACTCCCATCCAATAGCAGCTAGCAAAACTTGATAGCAACAAAATAGTATTACCTGTGTATATCCTGTCAGGAATGGACCAGACATCATCATGCACACAATTGATTTAGCAACATCCTCAAAATTCCAATGGAAGTTTCCTGCCCAGAGATCATAGTAGATTGAGAACATTGAGAAGTTGTCTCAAGTCAAATATACAAATCTATACCATGAAGGATGGAGCATTAAACATAGAACTTTGAACATGTATGAACTATGAACAATTATCAGTAATATGCGGGACCAAACTTTTTGTGATCATGCATGTCATATTTTAATATGAGAAATGATATATGTACAACAAATTGTACAACGAAAAGAGAGAAAGAGAGGAAAAAAAAGAGAGAAGAGTGAGAAGTGTGTGGTGTAATAAATGATGTAGTGGAAAAAGATACACACAAATAATAATATTGTGCGTGTAGCATGTCTCTTTTAATATTATGCTAATTGATAGAACTTAGTACCAGAGGCAGCAGCACCACAAACTACACCCCAAACTAATGGAGGCCAAGTGACAGGCTTTGTAAGTTGAAGACGAACCTTCCATTTATTCTGCACAATTTATTACACAATTATTATGAAATACAAATATTTTTCAGAAACAGTCATCTGATAACTGCATTATCTTACAATGCAATAAACTTGCAGAGGTAATTGTGTGTAATTTAGACCCGAAGTCAAAACCTTACTGTGTGTCAAAAGATTAAAAGAAACTTCCAATGATGTGTATGAAAATAAGAATAGAGTAATAGGCGTTGGTGGATTGTAAAAGACACATATTCAGATTGATGTGCAGTGCAACAGTGCAGTAGGAAATTTTCTATCTTTTGTTTGCCAAGGGTTCGCCATTTTAGTTGCAAAAGATAACACCTTTTTATCAATCCTTCAATCAGTTCAATCTTATGTTACATATTTTAAGTGTTAAACGAAATAGTCATTTGGAAAGGCAGTTATGTCTCTAACAACAGAAATTTCCAAACCTTGATCTCCAAGGTAGGAAGTTCCTATTTAATATAAAGTATTTTATTGTTGTTAAATATGTTATTATCAAAACTTAATGGAAACAACCCAAAAGGTTTATGGAAACAACCCAGGAAAATTCTTTTTTAAGGTAAGCTAAAAAGCAAATACAGCATAGCATCAAATTTCAACTAAGAAAACTGGGTTAGTTCACCATGTGATCCAATTCATGCCACTTTGTCCTTGTACAACACTCTGCTAATAGTATGTACTATATATAATTAGGTTTTGATTGATCCAAACAAATATATAATAATTTCACAAACGATTCAAACCAACACCAAATCTAGTGGTTCTTAGTTGACTTGCGAAGCAAAATTCCTGCTCAAGGAATCAAGTGGTTGCAATTCTCTTCATTTACACTGATTCTGTGACTGTAGTTACCCAATCAACAAATCTACATCAGATAATGGAAAGAAAATTGCAATTGCAATTGCAATACAGTTGAGATAGACTCACTGTTTCTTGGGCAGCTCCTTTAATACCAAGAAGCTGATTGAAACTTGAACCATCTTTAGATGGCGCTGTACCCGGTGCTTGAGATTTAACTGCTCAAATCAAACACCCCACCAATTGGGGCAAAAAGAAAAAAACAACTTTAGTTTGAAAAACAAAAAATAATAGGAAATGAACAACATCAAACCATAAAAACCCCAAACACCTTCATTAGTGTCAGTGTCTGTTGCTCTAATGGTTAATCTCCTCCCTGCAATGTTCACACAAACACCAAGAATTTCAAATCCATTGAAACAACACATAAAAAAAGCATTAGAAAAGAAGAAGAAGCAACTTTGGCCATGTTGGTTGCTGAAAAACTATTAGGAGCATGATGAGTCAGCACATTGGAGATGGGAAAACAAAAGAAAAGCCAAAAGGGTATTCAGAACAAAGTAGAGTTGACTCAAAGAGCAACCAGAAAGAGGTGTTGTGAGTCACCTACTGGAAAATGAGAGAGAAGAGGGTGGCAAAACGTATCGAGCTTGAAGTGAAGGGATTCTCGTGTGTGAGGTTGGTGATATTCTTGGTGGAACAGAAACCATGTTGAGTAGAGAAGCCATTGAAGATTCTGAGGTTGAAGATGAGAGGGATACAGACACAAAGAGACACGCGTTATTATCGATCCTCAGAGGTAGTGATAAAGTAGTTATAAACAAATACAAGTGTGTCTAGTGTCTGAGGTAGGATGTCTCAAACCGGATTCTACTTGACCCAGTTCTTCTCTCTTGGATCCAAGTATTTTTCTTTTATATAAAATATAAAATACAATTACCATAACAAAATTTAAATTTAAAATTTTGTAAATATATGTTGAACTTGTCACCGATATCCTCCAAATATTTAACAATATTAGATATTCATAGCTTCAAGTCAAAATTACTACTTAAATAAGAACGACTCCTTTTAATTTATACGTGTTTATCTGAGTTTTTAATTACTAGTAAAGATTGTTATTTTTTTGTTGTATTTTTATTTATTTTATTTTATTTAAACGAGTTTTTATGACTTTTTTTCTTACTGAATGACTTTTATTATACTTTTTATTTCATATTTTAGTTTTTATTTAATCTTCTATTTTAAAATGGTTATATAAAAATTGAATTGAAAATTTCAACGTCATTTCAAGACTAAAATCTTATATGATAATTATATTAAGCCTTTTAAATAAAGTAAGAAGATATTAATTTTTTGCTTTAATTATAAACTACTAAATTTATATAACTAAATTTAGAAATTAAATTTTTTTAATTGATCAAACAGTTAAAATAATAGATAAAGATTTATTTAAAAATAATTATTTAATTGATAAAATAGTTAAATTGTTTAATTTTTTGCTTTTATAATATAAAAGTAACTATTAAATTTATAAATTAAATTAATTTTAATTCATAAAATAGTTATGTGGTTAAAATAATTATTTAATTGGTAATAATAATTTAATTTTCTTTGATATTATACCATAAAATTAACTACTAAACTTATATAACTACGGTTAGAAATTATTTTTTTAATTGATAAAATAGTTACCTTTTGTTAAAAAAACTACTTTATAGACAAATTAATTATGACTATTATAAAAAATAGAAGACAAATAATTAACAACTTTAACTTATGGTGATTGTGTCATCAAAGTTGTTCTTACATTTGTAATAATATCATCATCTTCTATTGGCTGTTTTTAAGGAGACAGGGTTCTTGCAAGTAAAAAGCAATTTAAGAAGTTACCTTGAAGTTGCTCAAAAATCAAAATGCTTATTCCTTAAGCTATTCTTGAGATATTTATAATATTTAAAAATTAAATGAGAAACATAAATTACACTTCACAAAAAAAAAAACGAAAATCTAACAGAGTAACTATTTTATTAAAAAAAGTACTTTATGATGAAATCATTTAGAAGAAAACAAGAATGAAACCCTAAAAAAAAATTATAGATTTTAAGGATAAAAAATTAATTAATCTAATTTTGTACGGAATTTAATAAAACATGAGTTATGAAATTTCTTGGAGTAATAATATATTTCATTGAGTGGATCACTGATTTATTTCTTGAAATTTTAAGAGTAAGTTATATTAGTTTCTAAATAAATAAAATGATCATTAAAATTGTAAATTATTAATTAATTTTGTTCTTAAAATTGTAACTATTAAATTTAAATATTTTTAAAGATAACAAAAGTCTTTGAAATTGTAAGAAATCAATCATCTTTCCTCCATTATTAAATTGTATCATCTAACGTCATTAAAAAATATTAAATTGACATATTAAATACTCAAATAACAGCTAACTTAAACATACATTTATGGTAGTGATCACATCACAAAAACAAAAATTATTGAAACATTTGATAGAATAATAATTGATTTTTCCTTCTCTATTCTTCCTTCCCCCATAAGTGTTACATTAGTCTTTTGATATTCCGTATAAGAAAGTTTCACCACAAACACTTGAGTTTATTCGTTTAATTAGAATTGATTGTCATTTAGCAATTAAACATATTGATTTAGCCTTTTAACAATATTAAAAAGAGAGTAAACTAATTGATGATTTTCAATTTTAATGATATTTTGTTAATTTTTTAATCTCAATAACTAAATTAATATATCATTACATTTCAAGAATTAAATTAAATAATTTATAATTTCAAATACTGTTTTATTATTTTAATTTTAGAGACCAGACTATTACTAATAACTAAATTAGTCATTCTCTCAAAATTTTTTACATTCACATATACTAAAAATAAATCACTTATTTGGATAAAAAAAATTGACACAAATGAGATTGAAGATGGAAAGTTAACCTCTTTGAAACTCAAAAGAAATTGTGCCATCCAAAGAACAATAAAGATCACTACTGATTTGGATCAAAACTACTCTGCTGTCTATTTGTGCTTCTAAGTGTGCTTAGAAATGTGTTGAAAAGAATCAAAACCAAATCCTACACGTTAACGTAAAAACTACTAATAGCATGTTTATAGCTTTTGTATCATTAACCATTTAACCTGGTTTGTTTCCTGGTGAACATCTTTCCAAATACAGGCCGAGAATAGAAGACGGATCTACATCGAAAGCACAAGGACAAGAAACCAAACACACTATAAGAGAATGACAAACACATGTTATTCAAAGGATCATCAACGGTGGTAATCACTGCTTGATTGTTCAATGTGGGGGACCTTTTTTCCTGACTTGAAAGAAAGGAGTAAAAAAGGTAGCAGTGTGCAAAGAGACACAACTCAGTTATACAACTCTTCTTTTTTAAGAAGGGTCAGTGTTGGCTGTGAGGCTAAGGACCATGTTGAAAATTCACATTGCTTCGATACATTCTAGGGACACTTGTATCCAAACATTTGGTACCGAAAATAGAATATGAGACACAAACTTTATCTCTAGTATCAGTTTTTTAAATATATCATGTATATGAAAAAAAGAATAAATAACACATTATTTAATCATAACTTAATTTGTTAATTTTTACAATAACATAACCTAAAAAGTCATAACAATAATTTATAATTAAAAGATAGGATAAAGTTGTTTTACACTTAATATATGATTATTAAACTTATATAAAAAATACTTTATTAAAAAAAACAAAATTTACTTGTCTAGCAAGAAATTAGTCTCCAACTATTAATTTATATCAACGTGCAAATTACGGGTGGCTGGGCAGAATCATCAAACGCTATAAATGAGCGTGAAAAATCAGGCACAAAAGAATACATTGAACGTGGCTTTTGGATCCTGGATGCTGACCGGTAAAGAGTGCAAATTCTAGCTTAAGAGTTACTTCATATTTCTTTAGTACCTTTATTTATCATTTTTTTAGTGATTTTTAGTAGCTTTTTTAGTTATTCAAACTGAAGCTAATTTAAATTCTCCAAAATTTGTAACTAACCCATACCGAAATTCATGCAAATGATCAATGGAGAGTGCAAAATTCAATAAGGTCTTGCTACCAATGAAAGGAAGGAAGCCAATCAAATTCATTTAAAATGTAGGCCCTTCTCTATAGAAAGATCTTAATTTAAACCATGGTATCCCTTGTTATAAGATGCCACATCAGATATAAGGCATATGTTGAACATGGATTGAATGCCGTTGCATCTCAAAATCCTCATAAATAACATGTCCCCAAAAAAAGTTCAGTACTGAACATTGAAAGAATGACACCAATAAGTTGCTTTTAAAACTGTAAAATCTCCAGAATCACCTAAAGAGGAGCTAGCCTTCAGAAGTATATTCAGACATGTTGGTGTGGTTTACTACCACAGGGCAAAAATTCATTGACAATTTCGTTTCCACAAGGAAGAAATGAGGATACCAGATACCAATAGCATGGGTGTGGTGGTTACTTCTTATACTGCTTTACCTCTTTAATAACTCCATCAGCAAGTGAGTCAACATCATTGTTCTTGCCAAAAAACTTTACAAATTCCATGTCAGGACTCATTAAGTATCTGAAAAGAATTGTCATATTATCAGATTAGTATTCATCATTCAACCAGAATTACATACAATTACATACGCACAGATAACAATGAAAATGCATAAGCATAGTAGGAAAGTGAATCAATAGATAGGAGTAGCCAGGAAAATGAAATTATCTGGATTTGCAAGCTAATTGCTAAACAAATAGCCAAAAAATCCTCTATCTGGTATGATGGCACTAATAACTGAAACACAAGTATAAATTTATTACAAAGGTTCAAATCTTCTATTAATTCAATTTGGTCAAAAGCTATTAAAATTTGTCTGGTAACCATAGGCTTCTACGTTCCAATTTCCAAATAAGATGGATATGCATGTGATTAATAGTTAAAACTCTGTCATGATGGGTATATTTCAAAGACTAGGTCATTCACAACTTTATGCCTATGGACATTACCTCCATAATCATTACTCTTATCCTTGCCATGGAAATATTTCAAAGATTAGATCATCCACAAATTTCATTTCCAATTATCAAGATTCCAAATTCATAAACAGACTGCTAGCATGCAGCACCAAGAGCAATTGGTGAAACAGAATCTGGTATATATGAAGCACAAACAATATTATTACATACATAACTATGGAGTGATCAACAAGATAATCTGAGTCTTCCTCTTCTGTCTTCATGTAATAAACACGATATGCACGAGCAACATTCTTTATCTCATCCGAGCTACCAGTTAATCCAATTAACTTCGGATGAAATTCTGAAAAGTATAAATTAACGCAATGACCTTAGAATTCGGCAACTGATATAATATCTATCTACATATCCCCCCTCCCCCTCTTCCAGGAAAATAATATGAAACAAACACAATAAACCATAAAAGTAATTTAAGATGTATGACACCAAGCACCTTTGACATATTCACCCACTTGTTCAACAGTATCCCGCTCAGGATCAACAGAGATAAAAACTGGTACAGTTTCAATTCCAGCTTTCTCCTCTGCAGGGAACCATAGAGACATGAATGTGATTACCATTAGTATATTATCACAAGTTTAAAAGTTAAGATTGAAAAACTGTAATGTGTTTTCCTAACAGCCATATAGGTCCCAATAAGCACTTGAAACTTCATTTTCTTCACTATTCCATTAAGCCTCAACCCCACTCGCAAATTTCGTTATTTCAGACATCACTTGGTATTTTAATTGTTTATTAACTACTACAACGAGAATTAGAGCATATTTTTCTGTGTATAGTATGAAACTTTACTTGACATACACCAACAAATCAGCTACAAAAACTTACTTATTTTATCAACAGCAGCTGCTAACTTTTGTAGTTCATCTGGACAGATATCTGGGCAGTGTGTAAAGCCAAAATATAACAAAGTCCACTTTCCCAAGAAATCCTTTTCAGTTACATATTTTCCATGATGGTTGATAAGGCGAAATGGACCCCCAATTGCAGCTTTTCCTGCAGAAGGTCCCTGCTTAACGGCTTCCGTATTATTACGTATTTCTACAGCAATAAAAGTTGAATCAATAAACAGAAGAAGAAAACAGTACCTCAGAATCAAATTGAAGTGCAACAGGAAATGGAGCTATTTGATCTTAGTTCTCATACCACCCCTAAGACACAAATATGTGACACTATATATACCCTGTACACAAACATCATCCTCAAACTAGATTCATGAAATGTGCCACAATTTTTTTAACAACTACTCAAAGAATACATATTTACTTTTATGTTATAAATTAGAATACACAACTTGGACTCACTCTCCCCACTCTCTAAATTAGATATTCTCAGTATTCTCACTCTCCTCTTCTTTGGATGTGCATTTCATGCAGTATTCTTGCAACTAGCAACAAAATTCCCCTCTCAACCATCTCAAACTGTATACTTGATTTTCTTAACCGTCTATCCTTTTCGATTTATCCTCTTTTATCTTTATCAACAAATTGAATTTCAATAGTTTTTTATAAAAGAATGTCAACAGTAAAAAATAATCTTATATCTCAATTGAAATTGTTTGTTTTAAATTCAAAACGTGATTTATATATTAAAAAAAATTTATTTATCATACATTTTAATTATATAAAACAAACATTTATAAAGTGCAACGCACACACTAAAATACCAGCGATAACTTAAGCAAACAATAAACATGCAATTAACAAAGACACCACCACATGCATCACCACAAGAAACTCAACTCACCATAGTAATCTACCTTCAATATGTCGTTTCTTTTCCCTATCATAGTAGAACACCAATCCAGCTCCAGTGACAACAAGCAAGAGAAAGCTCAACCAAGAAACAGGCTGCAAGACATAACTTAAAATCAGCTCCCAACTCTAACCCCATCACATCAAATTCACATTAACTGAAAAAAAAAAAAAATAGTTCAAGGAAGAAGAATAACGACATTGATGACAATAATAACTTTAGATACACACCCCTCCACGAACAGATTTCCCAGCATCACGTTTCTGACCCTCTTCTCCTCCACCCCCAGATTCTTTCCCTTGGCCAGAACCATTTTTTCCAGAGTGATCTGAATCTGATGCTGCTTTTTCTCCACTAACATTATCAGCAACAGTGGAAGAAGATAGAAACCTTTGACACAACCCCAACGACCCATTACCATAACTTTGATTCCCAACCTAGAAATTCAATAGAAAGAGACAGCCAATGAGAATTGGAGCTACCCCAATTGAAATGGAAGAAGAAGAACGAAAGTTAGAATCGAAGCAACGAACTTTATGAGAAAATTTTGATTTTTATTTTTAGTTTGTTTGTTTGCTTTAAGGGTGAATAAGAATGAAAGGAAAGTGAACCTGGCGAGGGTGATGGAGTGGTTGAAGATGAGGGGAGAATGGTGTGGAGGGTGTTCCATGGCGAAGAAGGTGTGAGAAGAGAAGACGCGAGGAATAGCGAAATTGGTTGGCCTTGGCGGATACGATGGACGCCATTAGAGGAATTATGTGATTGGCAAAACCTTAAACATTGGAAGACAAAAGACAAGGGTTTAATAGTTGGAAACTGATGCTTCGTCAAGTTGCAGTTTACAACATAACAAGAGTATCTTTGTGGCGGCTTAAAGGGGTACACAAACTGAATGAAAAACTACCCTAAGTATTAGGAGAAAAAAATTATACTAATAATAGGTAATTATTCATTGCCAATAACTACTCTAAATATAAATTTTAAAATAATTGTTGTATCTCCTGAGAATTTGTTATAAAAAAATTTTCATATATTAAAATTATAATTAAATAATAATATTAAATATATATATATATATATATTATAATTATATTCTTTAAAATTGTCTATACCAAATTAAAAATATTTTTTAGTTCTTCAAAAATTTTACATAAAAAATTAATATGCATCTAGTATTTCAGCTATGTTATTTAGCTTTTATTTGGAGACTTTTTGAAAAGTATTTTTTGAAGAATAAAATAAAAATAAATTAAATTTTTTATAAGTAAAAATTAACTCATGTCTTTTAAATTTTAAAAAAGTTAAATAATTTTTATAACAATAAATATATAAATTTTTATTTGTAAAAATAAATATTTTTATTTTATTTTTTATTTTTCTTATAAATATTTATGAAAAAAAATTATTCAAATAAATTCTACTGATCAACATTCAAATTTTGTTTTTATTATAACTATACATTTTCAGGTCTTTTTAAAAATTTGTGCAATTTAAAAAAATAGGATAGGGAGTATACCATTTAAGTCAATTGTTTAGTTCGTAAGACCAAAAGTGACCTTATCCAGAAACTTTTCATCACTAATGGTATATTTGATTGGAAAAAGAAAAACAAGGATAATGGTACAATTTTTGTTGTTCTTGGAAAGAAAGTGGAAGAAAATAATATAAAAAATTGACTTCTAAAAAAAATCAATTTTCCTTTTTTTCATTTTTTCTTCAATTCAAATTTTAAACTTTTTTTTTGTCCACTGTATCAAACAAGCCTTGCCTAATGAGATGAGTAGTGTAACTATAGGTGTTAGGGAAGATTTTTGGCAGGCTAAAGTCACAAACCTTATATATCTACAAAAACTCATCAAAAGATTTCCAAAATGACTGAAAATTTATGTGTCAAACCATTAGTTATTAAACTTCACGTGCATGTCGCTTTTGAGAATAAAATCAAGAAGTAAGAAAATTTCAAATAGAACTTTGTGTTGGACTGTTCAATGAAGATTTTGCATCTACTGGTCACATATTTATATTTCTATTTGTCATTTTAGGATGAGATAAATGTAAATATTGAATTCAAAGAACTTTCTTATTTTATACTAGTGTAATATAAAAAAAGCAAACAAAATATAAAAGACTAAAAAAACAATAAAAAGGTGTAATAAGCAATACTAATACTAATAAGATGAGTGGGTAAATAAAAATAAAAGGCATCTTCAGTTAACTTGCTTACGAGCATTCTGGTTTACTCAAATGGTACATTTAGTATTAAATACAATTTTATATAGATTTCACTCTTCTAAAATAAATAAATATAGAATAGGTAGTTCTAGTCATTAATAAAAAATAATAATTAATATTTGATATTTATTATGAATGCACAACATAAAATATAATTAATTTTCATATAACTATAGCCTCGTAAATTTCTCCCAAAAGCCCAATCCTACATCCTATACTTTTCATGCCATCTCAGTGGGTGTAATTATGGCATTACACTGTCAACCTCCCAAACCACTTTCCTATTAGATTAACACTTTTATTTTTCCTGACAGTTCATCAAATAATTAGTAAAGGTGTTTGAAGTATGGCAATGATCATCACTATCATCACTATACACAACGATATTACTCCACCAATTAAATATCCGGTTTGATACTCTTCAATACTCTTGCCCCCAGCTACTAAAAAAGTGACAGGCATATATATTTTTGCTAACTGACCTTTTTTTTGTTGTCAATTCATGAGATTCAAGTACAAAAGAGATTAAAAATAAGTAAGTTTTGACATACATAATTAAATTAATCAATAAATTATAAATTACACATTTTTATATGAATAATTTAAAACCTACATAGGTTGAATTGTTCAGATGGATTAATTAAATTGGATCCATAATCACCATTCACCCATCTATACTAAACAATTACATAATTACTCTACATTTTTTTCCTTATCACACCACTCTTCTTTTTGCATCATTTCTGAAATTAAATTTCCTGAGGAGTGTTTAATACCTTCTGAAATTAAAATTTTGATTTTTTTTAAAAACTCTTCCAAAATCCATTGAACAGTCCTCCAAAAAAAATGTGATTAAAAAAAGATAACTCAAAACGAAAATACCAAGAACACATTCACATTCTTTCCTATTGATTAAATTTTATTAAAAATAAAAAATTATGTCTCATTTCATTTAATAGGCCTATCATTATTTTGTAATTTTCAATAAATTTTATTTAATAATATTTGAGAATATGTTACTAAGACTCATACAAAAAAATAATTCCCCGTCAGCCGCTACAACTCTTGTACATATCAATGTCACCAGCCGGAACAACATATTCACCAAAAAATGATTTAAACTGTTTGCACCCTGGATTCTCATAGGACCCCCTAGAAGAACAAATTGAATGTAAAAAGTATCATATTATCTTGTAATAATCAGTGTTGAATAGTTTCACATAAAAGGCAAACTAATATTTGTTGACATAATAATATCCTCCTAATCCTGCTTTCAGTTCACCAAGCAAACTGGAAGAAACCCTTACATCCCAACTTTGAGATCACGAGTTAAGAACCAAAACACATTATTATTACAAAAAACATTTACAAACATCCTGCCTTGTCTCCAGCAGCATCTTTGGCATAAGAGAATCAGGACTCCATTATCTTCAGCAATGTAGCAAGAACACCAAAATCACTGGTTCTTGAATGACTGAAAACAGCAAAAGAAAAAGGAAAAGTTAAACAATGATAATCACATTATTGTAGCTAATTTAATATTAATTTCGACAGCATACAACCTCCATATTTTTAGAGATGTCCTTGATCTGCTCAGCTAGCTCCTGCCTCTTCTGAACAGCTGCCAGAATATATAGCACAAGTGTGAAACTGATTTGATCACATGGTCAACAAAATACCAAAGACAATTATTTTGCAACTACTACCTTTGCTAGAAATATCTTCAATTCTTTTTGATGTCCTCACTGCAAACCTCTGAAATGCAGGGCTGGGAAACCACAATGAAACATCAACATGAGAGAATGATAGTAAATAAGAAAACAAGTACTACAGTAAATGAATTTTGTGTGAACATAATTGGATAATTTCAAAAGCAGGAAGACCTTGGACATTGAATGTACCCCCATTTTAAAAATCCGTGTAGATGATTTGGAATCCATAAGGCAATAATTGAAGCATATCATGGAGACTAAGGGCCTGCTTGATTACTATTCTCTACAACAATTTTTTTCTTAAAAACCAAAACATGAAAAAAAAAAAAAAAACTTTTTGGGCGCATATTTCTTTATCTGATTATTGTTTTGAAAACTTGTCTTCCACAATCATTTATAGATTAAAATGTTGAGAGCACAGTTTAGTTGTTTTTGTAAAAAGGATGTGCAGTGGAATCGAAAAAGCATTCAATGTCAAACAGTAGAAGATTTATAATTTGAGTGAAATTGGGATCTTTGCATTTAAATGATTTAATAACATAGCCTCCTATGAGAAGATTGCCCTGGTGAATATCTGAAGAAAAATGAATAATGTTGGGGAGATGGCAAAACCTTTGAGAAGAATCTGGGTGTCCTTGATCTTTAAATAAACTTGTTTCCAAAACAAAATGTATCAAAATTTTTCTGTAAACTAAAGTCCGAAAATATTTCCATGAAATAATTCTTAAAAACAAAAATACAAAAATAGAATCAAACAGTCCCTAGAAAGTAGAAATTTAGAATATTGAATGGGCTAATGGCATCCGTATATATAACTGCACTCATAATCAAATGCCTTCATGGCAAACATCACTAAGCATAAACACTTAACAAAGAAGCAAATTGTCTTAAACAAGTTAATTCTTGCAGTCATTATTGGATCATCAAGACTTTGAATAGATAAAATTAAATACACAAAATTATACAAATAACTAATAAGACATTAAAATCAAAGGTAAATATTCAAAGCCTCAATCCTTTGGATGTCAATTCTTGCAGTCATCTCTGCAATCCTTACGAGCCTATGGAAGTCATCATTGACCCTAGGGGTGACTCTGTGACCCAACCTAGCTTAAAGTTGATTGGATTTGCTTCTGTAAAAGGTAAGCCAAAAGCCCAATTAACTTTTGGGTTGGGGTGCAGGTCACATTTCAGGTTAGCTAAACCTTGTCCAACGTTGAATAATTATAAAATTTAAGTTACATTTTTCAAAAAAATTGTGTTGTGATGGTGGTGGCAGTGGTGGTGGTGGGGGTGGGGGGTAAACTATAAACCTTCTTGAATTAAATTGATACCTTATGCATTTTTGTTTGGAAATATATAATGCTAAAAATCACTCAATATGTTGGTTTCCTACTTCAAATATTTTATGACTAGCTATATACATAATATAGAAATTTGTACATTTTGTCTGAATCTTGGGTTGACCAGGTCTTAACACAGTCACTACTCAGGCCATGATCACACTAGGACTTGAGGTTTTGCCTAAAATTTTGACCCTATAAAAATATGGGGATGGGATCTGGCCTGGCTAAACCTGGGCCATGAGCACCTTAATTGTCATTCGACACAAACAATGATTGACACAATTTCAATCAAGCACATAACTTTGTCATGAACCATCACAGAAATTAGTGAAATGTGAACCATGAAGTGGAAAGTACACAACACAGAAAAGAGTGAACAGAGACACAACAGCTGAGATAACAAGAATCGAAAATCAGGACAGAGCAGATTAGCAGACCATCATGAACAAAGACGTAGATGTGGGCAAGCAGCTCAGAAGTGGGTGTACCAAAAACATCAAGCTTCATGAGTGTTACCCCTAACTAACCCAATGTCAAGTTTTTCTGTAATCAGTGAATGTTTCCAGAGCATCGAAGTTGTTGATATAACAGTCAATTAGTTAATTCCACTAATCAATGTAAACATGTATATAATATTATAGCTGGGTCATCCTATGGGGAGTTTCCATGCACGGGTAGAATCATGGTTAATTCAAGGTTTCCAAAAAACTTCCCATTTTTCATGTTTTTCTTCCTCCCCTTTGTTTGAGACCCTCAATCCAAAAACAGAGTTTACCTACTTGGCGATAGAAAAGACAAAAACAATCAAAAAAATGATGTTTGCTCTAGTCAACACACAAGGATATGATGCATGCACAATCCACATTAAAATCTATCTAAAATTTCTAAAAATCAGCACAAAAAAACTACTACAACAAAATCCATAGCACCAATTACCATTGGTACATTATATATATATATATAAATACACACATATATATATATGCCCATGCAGCAAACCTTTCAAACCCCTTAATTAAATCCAGTGAACCACTTTAAAAAAGTCAAAGTTTGGAGACGCTCTCTCACTCTCTTCGATAACCATAACAGCCTCAAAAGTCACACACATATATATCAAAATCAAAATTCTAGAAAAAAAAAAAAAATTAAAGTGGATGCACCACGTACCTGTTGGCAAGACCATTGACAACCACTTCATTCACCACGTAAGAGAGAACCCTTTGAATGAAATTCGCACCACCGGCCATGTTTATTTCTCAGCTTCAAACTGCAAACGATTCCAAGGTTACCCAGAAAACAAAAATAAAAAACCAACACCGCCCCAAAATTAAAACTTTTCAGGTAGTTATCGACAAGCCCTAAATTTTCTTTCCTACTTTTATTTTTCTGGTGAAAAAACAAAGAAACGAGACAACAAGAACATAAAGTAGGGTTTCAGAACAGAAATCGAGAGCTGAGAATTGAAAAGGGTAAAATAAAATTGGGTATTAATCGCAAACCTTGATCTGAGAGATAGTTAATATGTTAAACGAGGGAAGATTGAAGACGTTTCTGGAATCAGAAAAGGGCGGCGAATGGTGAAAACAGAGCCTTGAGTTTCGTTTATATTGGTGCCCACTCTTGCTGCCCACGTTCAATATAAATGAAATTATTTTATACATGCAATTTAATGTGCCTAACAATTCAAAAATAACTTCGTTAAAACTAATTATGTTATTTTAAAATAAGACAAAACATGTAATGCATTAATGATAATGATTTAAGATAGTTTTTAACTATTTGTTAATTTTTAAAATAATTTTATATTATTATTAATAATTTTAAAATTATTTTATATAATATATAAATGATAACTAATGTAAAATTATTTTATATAATTATTACGCTTTTAAAATAAACAACAATAAACTAGATTATGGATGTTTGCCGTTGGTTTGGATCACTTATTCAAATATTAAAATAACTTAGGATTTAATTTGATTTAATTTAAATTTTTTTAAATAATTAATCAAAAAAAAGTAATTTAAATTGAATTGGACGAACTCAATTTTTATTAATACATTCACTTTACATTTTTATTTTTTATGAATAAGAATTTTTAACTCAAATATTAAACATTATTTTTAAAATTAACGAATTATTTTAAGTTTAAGAATACTAATAACTTATTTAAAATTAAAAATATAAAAGATAAAAAAATGTCAATTAATCAATTAATTATTTTATAAATTTTTTTAAAAGATAAAATATATATATATATTTAAAATAAAAATAAAGAGAATATAGTATATATAATTTTAATATATTGGTTGCATAAATAAAAAAATATAATAAAAACATGTAAAACACCAAAAAAAAAAAATTAGGTTATGTATGAAACACATAGTGCTATATACTATATATTAAAAAACATTAATTTCTAAAGGTTCACTCCGAACAGTTCCGCTTATTAGGTTATATTCAACTTTTAAAAGAATAATTTAAATAAAATTAATTATTTTATGTTAAGTCTGATTAATCCTTGGATATAAACCAAATTGATAAGTTATTGTGTTAATCTAACAGAGAAATAAAAAAAATGTGTAGTAGGCAACAATCAACAATAAATCAATATCTTAATAAATACTAAGTAACTAGTAGGCAACAATGAACAATAAATTAATATCTTAATAAATACTAAGTAACACATTAAATATATTGCTGATCTAAATGTCATTTATATTTTAACTTTAATTTATTTTCACTATTAATTTCAATTCATTTTCACTATTAATTTCAATAGGGAAATAAATAGGTATAAATTAGATTAATTTTAAATTTTTATTACTTATATTTTAATTGACAAATAATTTATCCTTTTATGTATTAATTTTATTTATTTGTTTGTTTCATGCATTTTTTTTCTCATTGACTTATTTTTTATAATTTATTTAAACTTGGTGTATTCAATTTTGGCTTTTAGATACAAAATTACTTTAGTTGACAGTCTGGTAGTACCCAGCAAATAACAATGTTATAGATTGGATTATTTTTTAAAATACCTAAAATTACCTTAAGGTGAGATAAATTTGTGGGCTTTTTATGTGAAATGTTACAGTTTGATAGTTTATAACTTTATATGAAGTATTAAAGTATGTTAAATATTTAATATTTTGTGCATTTCAGTTTTTAATATAATTTTTTAAAGATATTAATAGCTTAATATTTTTATTATTAAAATATGTTACATTTGTATTTTATAAAAAAATCGTTATTCAAATAATAATTATTAAATTTCGTTCATATGACTTAATTTTTAAAAAAAAATTTCTATTTTTTTATTTTTAATTTTTGTTTATATTTAATTCCCAATTACTTGATATAAGAGTAAACTGGACCTAAAAAAACAATAGCCATGATAGAAAAACAAAAGTTGGATCAATCCAACTTGTATTATTTGACTCACAAGTTAGGGTGGTCCTCTCATTTTGTGCTAGCTCTAATTTAATATAAATTACTTGGATTTTGTAAATCTCATCCAAAATCTGATTCAATCTAATTGATTGAGTAAAAAAAATAATCTAGAAAATTTATTTTTTTAATATTTAATTTTTTTAATTAATTTGTAATTTTATTTTGAATTGAATATCAACACTCTTTCTTAATAAGGTTGACCTTATGGTGAAAGATTTAAATAACTAATACAAGGTTTTAGGTTCTAACTTTATTGTTACTATTGTAGACCATAAAACAATAATCAACACTTAAATGATAATATTAAAAAAAGTGTATGATAAAATGATAATTTTGACATTAGAATAGATTATAGACTTTATATTACAATAGTTTTCTTAGTGTTTTAAGAATTATTTCAACAATAATATTTTTAGTAATGATAACGTTTTTACAAAATTTCTTACCATCTTATCTTTTTTATTTTTATTTAAAATTTTAATATTTAAAAAATTATTAATAGTTAAAAATAATATTGTATCACAATATAAAATTTTTATTATAAATTTAAAATATAATTTATATATTAAAAAAATATATTTATTATAAATTTTAATTATAATATAATTTATATATTCAAAATATTTATTATTTATAATTTATCTTCTGCATTACATAGGTTTAAATACAATTTTTTTAGAATTCACAAATTTGATAACCTCTCCTATTAAACAAAGAATAAAACTCTTCTAATAAAGAAATTTCACATTAATTTTAATTATATATATATATATATATATATATATATATATATATATATATATATATAAATGAAAGTATGTGTTAAAAATGTTTTATTAGTAATTTTCTTCAATTTATATTAAGTTAAATTTATGAGATAAATAATTTTATAATATTTTATTATTTTTTTACTAATTTGATGAAAATATTAAATATTCTTATTTTTAACATACCAATAATATTTATTTTTATAAATAATGAAAATATTAATAAAAATGTTATAAGAAAATGTAATACTATTTTACAAAATGTTTAATTTAAATTAAGAATAAATCTTTAATTGTTTTTTATTTAATATAGTTTTCTTTTTTCCATGTGTAGAAGCTAAAGAGACTTTAATTTCAAGAATAGGATCGAATAAGAAAGGTAATTTAAATAAAAAATAAATAAAGTAGAAAAATGTGAGTATTTTTTTTAATAGATATAGTTTCGAATTACGAGATGAACAAAAATAAAAACTTTATGTTTATTCTTTTCTCCCATATCTCTTTAGTTTATTGTTCTAACTAAAAAGGAAAGTTGACTTTCAATTTTTTAACTTAAAGGTTTTATAAAAATTACTTTCAATTTTTTTAACTTAAAGGTTTTATAAAAATTAAAGTTCATTTATCATATTATACTATTTCTCAAGTATTTTTGTCTAATTATGTTGTGCAACATTTTAGAAGCTTGTACATTGTCTGCTTTTTAAGTGTTTGCGATTCAACCTTAATTCTTTTATTTTCTTTTTCTTTACAATGTTATTTGCCATCTTCCCACTACCTGATTACATCTAAGTTTTTTTTAGTGTTTCCTTCACTGTTTGCTATATCTATGTTTCTTATATCTATTTCATCTATATATGTTGTCACTAGGTACATCATTTTTATTTTTTTTATGTTTTGATGTTTTTTGTGTTTACCTTTTTGCTTTGTGTGTTTCTATTCATTTCCCTTTATATTTTCTAAGTGACAATTGTGTCCATTTTTTTGTTCTTGTATTGGGTTGTAGTATTTTGGATTGTTGTATTTTCCCAGCTGTTGGAAATGGTTCTTGTATTATAGGATGATTGTGATCTTTGCCCTCTTTTTTTATTGTTGGTTTCTCATTCTTTAAAAAATGACAGATTTTTGTCTTCTAAAAATAAGCATCCAGTAAACTTTGTTGTAGGCAAATATATTTATAGACCTTTAAATAGAGAAATGATTGAAGGTGAAGGATCAAGTTGATCAGTCAATCACTATAAAATTTGGTTGACTAATCTCATAAAAGTTTTCGATGTAGAAAGTGATTATGGTTGGGTTTAGGTAAATGTGAAGAGGATAACATCCATTTATTCTTCTCCTAAACCGATCAAAGTGTTAAAAAAAAACATTGCCCAGAAAAGAAGATTACATAATAAAAGATGCATGAATCGAGGATGAGTTGATTTTTAAAACTCAACCTATAGGTGGACAAATGAAGTATACATACATACATGCATCATACTTGGATTTTATATTCTGCTAATCGAATTTGAACTGGTGTGTTTAGATATTTAAATATAGCTCCATCAAAGTTATATCCAAATAGTTGGACATTCTTCACTATCTTTCCTCTTCTTCATGGCTCACATAATGATCATGGAAAAACGTGTTCATATTTAGCTTATTTTAATTACAAGAGTGTTTTGATCAATTTTAAAAATTATATATTCTCAAAAGGACAAAAGATTAAGTCATTGAGATAAATTTTTTTTTTACGTTCTCACTAAAGAACAAGTTAATAAGTGAGATCAATTGCTTATTCTTAGTTGATTATCCCATATTTATTTATAAATGTGGGAGAATGAGTCAATATAGCTTACTTGGGTTGTCTCACCATGACTTGAGGAAAAAATGACAACTCAACATTACTCACTTGTCTAGTGAGTTAGAAAAATCATAATCAGTGAGTTAAGTGAATTGGGCTCACCTATAATAAAAAAAAAATTAAAATTACAAAAAGATAAGAAAATTTTTTAAAAATTAAAAAAAAAAGAAAAAATATCATTAACAAATCCAAATATTATATATCATTTACCAACTTCAACCTTAACGACCTAAATTAAATGATTTAAAAAAATACTAATAGAATGATAAAAGAACTTAACTTAAATCCACTTTGACTTGTGGGTCAAATAAATTGATTCATTTTAATATAAAAAAAGAGTTGAGTTAATTTTTAGCAACTCAACCAGACAAAATAGCTTGCCTCACACGTCCACTCATTTTAATAGGATTGTTTTTAGTAATATATGGTTACCAAATGACCTCATGTTATAAAAAATAAATTAACGAATAATTATTAAGATATTAATGACATTATCCTCGTAAAAAAACAACAATTTATGAAGTCATCAATAGTTGATTGTCAACTCTCTGAGTCAATACATACACGTAACATTGAGAACATAATATAATAAAAGGAATAAAAAATAAAGAAAATTGAACTTTTCTCGCTCTTGGATTTAGAAGTGGGAAAAATATAATACATTTTTTTAATTCTTGATAAAATGTGAATTGTAAAGAATCAAGCGAACTTTATACTATATGAGATAAATAAGTGTGTAAAATTAAAGAGTGAATTACTTTCTTGTAATTTGAATTTTTTTCTCTATTTAAAAGATAATTTTTTTTTATTAAAGGTGCTCGAATTCAATCTTAATCGTTCCAAAATTGCTCAACTGATAATAAAATGAAAATCGATCAAACTTTTAAGAAAAGCCCAAAACCAAAAAAAAAAAAAAAAACTCCTTTTTTTATAATATTGATTAGTGTTGGGTTTCATTTCTTCTTATTTTGTCGACTTTGTTTTCAATAATAATTTGGGTTAATCCAACTAATATAGTCTAGTTTGACTACATGAATGTGACAGGTTCAATTAAAATATTAGCTTTTATCTGTGCATCAATCTGAATTGGGTCCAATTAAACTGTGCATTGTTGGATTTGAAAGAATTTTGGTTGCTGCATGACATTTTGTTTCAGACAACTCATTGATAAAAATAATAATTACAATAATAAAGGGGAACACTTTAATAGGTTCTGTTTTCAGAATAGGTTTGGTGTGATTGGACCAAGTGGGATCTACACACAATTTCTAATATTTTGGGATATTTGCTTTGGATTATTAGGTGGCCTTTAGAAGTTAATTCATTTGAACTTGTTTCCGGGTGATACAGTAAAATAAAATACTAAAATATAAAAATAATGATGAAATAAAAAAAATAAAAAAGTAAATGCCATTATCTTTTATTGGTTTACATATTATATAACTTTTTACACTATTTGAACTTGTGCCTTTTGTGAATAATATTATATGAATGTGTTACACAGGATGGGTTGTTATCTCATTTGTTTATTATTTAATCTACATTCGACCTTCCTTTTTGAATGAAAAATTGATTTATAAAATTACTTTATCGTTATTATATTTATTTCTAAATTTAAATTAAAGACTTCATTTAGTTGAGACAATTTATCAACTCTCACTTTTTAAGAAAAAAACATTTTAGACGAGCCAGGTTAACCAATCATTTTCTAGTGAAATTTTATTTGTGGTTACGTTCAAATATAAAGGTTAATTTAATTGCCACAACTTTTTTTTTTTTTCAAAAAGTTATTTTAATTGAGATAATTTAGTGAAATAAGTAGGATCTATTACTTGGTTGGGTGTGTATAAATCTCTTGATATCATTCTATCATGACAGATAAGAAAAAAAACTTAGTAAATCACGTCTAAAAATTTACAATCAGGTTCACATATTTAATTGCTTAACATTCTAATAAAAATTTCAAACCTCAATTTTATTTATATATATATATATATATTTAAAAGTAACATGATTTTGAGATTTTTATTGCGCTAAAGGATACCCGAATAGATTTTTTTCCTTCAAA
The DNA here is from genome assembly GCA_025330945.1 of Mucuna pruriens. NCBI lineage: Eukaryota > Viridiplantae > Streptophyta > Magnoliopsida > Fabales > Fabaceae > Mucuna > Mucuna pruriens. The sequence continues at coordinate 3,864,131 of JAENHJ010000525.1, read as the reverse complement.
CTAAAAATAAATTCATAAATCTTTTTCCTTTCCTAGTTTTATTCAATTTCTTTAAAACAAATATTTTAGTTATTAATAATTATATAATATTTATATTAACGCTGAGGTAGGATTCAATTTTCACCTTTCCTTGTATATGACCATGTTCCCAAATCCAAACTCATTTCCAAAAGACAAAAATTTATAACATCAATGAGTTTTCTAATTTTTCTTATTTTAAATATGTTTAATTATATTTTTAATCTGTGTCACAATTGAAATATTTCAGTCTCTTAAATTTCAATTGTGTCAATTGAGTTTTTTTTCTCTCATTTCCAGTGAAGTTCTTCTATCCTAATTTTATCTAATATTTAACAAAATTAGCTTAGGTGAAAAACTGAACACAAGATGATAATTGATAGATAAGTATATAAATTAAAACATACATTGTTTGAAGAATTTAATGATCGTACAATCACACAATGAAAAATAATTTTATATTATAATCCAATTTTTATTATCGTTGGTATGAATTTTAAGATATATATAAAGTTATCATATATTAATATTAGGTTGGCATATATTTAATGACCTATTTTGTCTTGTTTGAACTACAATAAGAGTTGTATTCCCACGTTATTGTTTTTATGACAATAAAAGACCAAAAAGAAATGTCTTTCTATTTTAAGCAAATTAATTACTTAAATATCGTATCAAATAAGACTTGATTATGAAAGACAGAAAACTTGAAAACTGAATTGATCTAATCGGAATTTAAGAGATAAAAAAATCGCAATAGCTAACAAACTAAAAAAAGGTAATTTATCCTTTTAAGCAAAATTAGTGACGGACTCCATTTTTTTGTTTCATAAATTCCAGTCTTCCTTTCACCTGCATTCACTGTCAGATAGAGTATGTATGTATCAATGTGACATAATGACAACGTGACCCTCTTTTGGTTTCACTATGTACTCTATAGTCTTAACTATCCAACGAAGCATGTATATTTATATCACACAAATGGCATTTAAACATGAATGTACACAAACAAAATAGTTGACATCTTCATGTCACAAGAGTTTTAAAAAAAAAAGCATGGTTCTTTGTGCAAGACAAATGTTTGTTATAACATAGCCAAAAGTATTTGATTCCACGTATCTGGAACTCCGGGCAAACACCAGTGTATGCAATCTGCATTTTGTGGATCAGCTCTTTCCTCTTCAGTCAACAGCTTCCCTCCGGTTTCAGTGTAAACCGAGGAATGTCCATCAATTCTGTACTCTGATAACTGTGTTATGTTGATGAATGTCACTGGAACTTTCATTTTCTTCACCACTTTGGCCACCACACTCATTATTCTCTTGTCAGAGCCAGTTCCCCAGTGCTTCTTTTTCCTCACTGGCTTTGTCTCATTGAAGCATTTCACTCCTTCCATGTTGCCCCAGTCTTGGCTCCTGAAAAACAACATATCTTACTTGTTAAGCATTTTACTCATAAGACATAAATGAAGCAAAGAACTACTCGACTTAATGTGTTTGGTTACACGTTCAAACCTCCTTACTTGAGTTAAAAACGTGAAAATCTAAAGCTAGTAGGACTAGCTTTTGCCTTGAACGTGAGAAATGGATGTGATATAGTTTCAAACATGTTATATTACTGTGTACTTGATAGTAAAATTGATTTTGAAGTGACGTGATTTATATAGTGAAATTGATTTTGAAGTGATGTGATTTATATTTTAATGTTTTTATTTTAGAGGTAAATTAGTATTAAAACTCAATTCAAAATTAATCCTAAACCCAAAACAATTTCTTAATGTGAAATTAAACATGTGAACATTTGTTTAAAATCACATTAACTAATATTTTAACGTGATTGTAGATTATTCAATGTGAATCCAAACATGTATTTATAACATGTTTGAAAACCTATTGAAAAGCATGAAATCACGTTTGAGATGTAAAAATTATAATTATTAGATTCAGAAAGTCCAGATGTAAAATATCATATCCAAGATGTGAAATCAGACACGCTTAGCTTATAGCTTAAGTTGTTGCGATAATAAGTTGAACTTAAAGTTTTCTTAAGATGTAGACCTTGCATGTGTTGGTGACATAGTGGTGAAAAAGACCCGGGTTTTGTTTGGATTGATAGATGAGTCGATCCAGTTGGCCCACGTTTTCAAAGCTAACTTGTAAGCAATTGGGGTGTCAAATTCTTCATACCCTTCTTGTCCATTGGCGAATGAACCCCATCTGAAATTTGTAAGCTAGAGGTTAGAGTTAGGCACCCTTTTCTTGCTTTTGGTTAAAGACAAAATGCTGCAAGAGACTGTTGAATGTTTGTCATGAACAACAGAAGAAGAATGATACATATTATGCTGATTTAGTAGTGAGTTTCAAAACAAGCTTACAGAGTTTTAATCCTAACACCACTCATCCACCATACATAGGTGTTGAAAACAAGGATGTCCACTCCAGTCCAGTTCTTGGCTCTTTCAGCTATAGCATCCACTTTTATTATCCTTTTCTTTAAGTCTCCTATGATGTTAATGTCAGTGTTGGACTCCACAAGGTATGGGGCCCAATAGAATTCTATAGTAGCATTGTATCCCTGTGAAAGCATGCACAGATACAAGAAGAATGAGCTTGAGTTTTAAGTCAGAAACTTGATGTCTAAGAGTTAGTGTGTTTATTTGAGAGAATTCCTAATAGTTATAGCTTTTATTGTATTCGTGGTTGCTTTTCAATCAGAATTAGTTTTATTTTAGTAATCTCCTTTAACATGTAATAGAATAATTTATTATGTAGATTACCAAAGTAAAATTCCGTTTTATATTGAAGAATAACAAAACACATGTAAAACTGTATCTAACTTTTGTTCTTAGTTAATAGCTGATTGAGTTGAGTCAACATCTTTGACCATCTACTCAATCAATGCATCAATACCTTGGCTTCGAAGACTGAATGAACACTCCCTAGTCTCATAGATTTCTGCTTGTGAGGTATGACCCATTCTACCAAGCAGACAAAAGATTCCCACTGGTTTCTTTGAAGTGAATCCCCAACAAATAGCAGCCTTCTCCCTTGAAGCTTTTTGAGGGCTAGCACAGGGTTGAAACTGCAAAATATAGTCATTTTGGAATGTTGGTTACACAAACTAAACACACATATCTATGACCAAAAAGTAGACATACATAAAACAAGTTCTAGAATTACAATTGGCGTGTTGGAGTGTGGAACTTACCGTGGCAAGGTGCAATCTTCTGGCTGCCACTCCCAGTGGCGATAGTCAGAATCATTCCTCCCATTCTTGACACAAGAAAATTGTCTATCTACATAGGGGCAGCTTATGTCAGAGTAGAGAGGCTTTATTGAATGGTTAAACACCCATTTCCCATTGGCAACATTGCACTCCTCAGGGTCAAAATCAAACCTGTCATCAATCCATGATGATGCATTCACAACCACAACCTCCTCATCTGCTTTCTTATCACCTGCTAGGCCAACCATGATATGAGATATCATTGCATTAGAAATCAAACTGATAAGTAAAAACAATAGAAGGCAAATATGAGATATATAGTTGTGTATCATTTGTGAAGGTGACTTACTAGACTTTGGTTTGGTGGTTTTTCTAGGACATGTTTTGAGCTTGAAAAAGGACTTGGAAGAGAGGAAACTCAGCCTCTCTGCATACAAGATAGCCACAAAGACAAGAACACAGGTTGTGATGATAATGATGGGAAGAGGCAGCTTTCCTCTGGGAGGCTTCATTATCCCTGAAGGGATCATGGGAGAGTGGAGCCTAACGGTGGGAAGAAAGAGTTAATGAAATGGTGCTCAACACAACAGAATGATGAGGACATTGTACAAAGGGTTTAGAGGGGGAGGTTTTATGCATTTTTGAGTAGGAGTGAAGTTAAAGCATGGTATACTTTGGCATGACTAAAAAATGCTAAAAGATACTGGAGGTTAAGGAATGGGTTGAAAGGCTTACATCTTGAGCACCTCATACTTTGGCCATGTAGAGGAAGCTATGCATTTAGCCACACATCATGCTTTCTAGTTTCTACATCATTATGTAGACCCTGTAGAATATTCATTGCGTTGGAAATATACTATTCTTGTCAAGTTTCTGTCTCTCTTATGACTTGTTGAATATTCAATAGATCTGTTCACACCATCAAGTAGATGTTGGTCCCAAATTATTATTATACTAAATTGTGTCTTACTCCACTTTTTTGCACTAACAAGCATTGTGTATGTATGCCTCGCTCACACATAGATCTATTGTGCTGGAATTGATGAATCCCTTAGTAGTATTTGTAATGTACTCCATTTATACTGCATTACAAAAATACTGTGGAATATCAGAATTCCTGTAAGTGAAAAATTTGAGTTAGATTTATGAAATAATTTGTTTTGGAAATTTGAATTTGTTTAAGCATTGAAAAAGGAAACCTTTTAAATTATATGGATATTTTATAAAAGGTCATTGTCTAAAATATTATATTATTAATGACATTATATCATGTCGTTAAGATATTTGCGTAAATTATACACCTAATTAATCATGATTCTATATTATTCTCCAATTAAAAGGAGGAATCATGTTCAGCAATTGAATGTTGTTCTCTACTCAAGCAGCTACCAAACAATAATGCTAAGATCACAAACTGCGTTTGGATGTGATTCCTCTTCTCCCAAACATGCCGTTGTCTATGGCACAGAATAAGTCCAGCCATCTTGTTCTTCCTCTGTACACAATATCTAATTACCTCTGCAATTTATGCAAGGTTGTTCCAACATTGAGTGGGACATGATAGCTTCCAAAATATTATTATTTCAATACTCAACTTATCTTTTTCTTTCTGATAGCAACTATTAGTTGCATGGACAACTTTCTTCTTGCCTCCCTCTATGTCTATTTGTCCTTTGTGTTTTTAGAGGAATCTTGAAAAATTGTTCCTTCTCACCTTTTTGTCATTCTCTTTCTTCCAACTAGAATTCAATATATAAATAAATGCTAGAAAATTTGCGTAGAAAAGATGTTGTCTTATAGAGTAGAAATTGCTATTTATGTTACTCTCTGTACTGTTGTATGGTTTCTTAAGAACTTTTACCTTTATGCAAACAAGGGAGGAGATGGTTCAAATGTACATAGTCACCAAGAGTGAATTAATTGGTCCAATTTAAGATGAAGTGAGACACAAAGAGAAAAGGGTACGAAAATTGAGAAAAGAAACAAAGTGGGAGTTAATTAAGTAGAGTTCTAAAAAAGTAAATAGAAGTAGATATGGGGTTAAGGGTTGAATTGCGTATGAGATGAAAGTAGGTGAAATACACGGTTTGAATGTACTTGAAAACTTAGCATGAGAGGGAAACTTAGCTGAATTTGATGGTATTGGAATAGGATTTTGTTTCTATACATAATGTAGTGATGTCACATAACTCTTCTTAGATAAAAAAAATTTCTCTTTGAAATTGAGGGATGACTGAATTATTTTACCATATCTGAAAATAATAATTGATTGCCTTATTTCAATATATGATGAAGTTACAATTTTTTTTTCTTTAAGTTATAAATAATAGACCATACCCCACCATTTGTTTCCTTGTGCTGATCTTAGTAATTTCAACACGTGCCAATTCCCTTCAATATGGTGAAGTCATTGACAAGAAAAACATGAGTCATTTAAATAAATGTGCCCTCCAACACATGATCAGTAACATGCATGCCAGGCAATTCTATTGGTTTAATCAAGTATGCACCACTAGTCACATACAAAAATATTATTAATTTTCAAGAGCAGGTAATTATGAATATCATAGTTTAACAAAGTAGGGTGTGAAGGGTGAGCTGTTTTTGTGGGAAAGTTGGAGAGCAGAACATGAGAATACCTTCCAGAGAAGTAGCAATGCAGCAATTGAACCAACCCTATTGCAGGCTCTAACAAATTAATTTGGAATTAATTTCATGGTGAAAGCCACCCATGATCCGGGCTTTGAAAAAGTTTCCAATTAGGAAATTGACATTACAACTTAATACACACAGTGGTTGCACTAACCTAATCAGACCGTACAACTGAAAATTGACCCCAGCGGAACATCCTTAAATTAATAACAATCAAAGTGATGTTGAATCCAATTATCATATACAATATCCTTAATACCAAAATTTGGTCTAAGTTCTCTCACTTCATATTTCTTAAAAAAAAAAATAGTTTCACATTTTGTGGATAAAAAAAATATAGATAAAAGAAAAGATCTTATTAGTTTTCTGGTCAAAATAAATTATTAATAAAATTAATTAATATAGAAGTTTAGGGTTACATGATGACTAAAAGAAAATTAATATACTATATCCTTAATCAACTCAACAAATCCTGAATGGGTGGACATAGAGCATTGAAGTTGAAAATACACCTAGCCAATCACTAATAATCATTAAGCAATAGAAACCTCCACTATAATCCAGCATCAACATCAAACTCATTACTAAAATTGGGTATAATGAATAGAGAAATCCACCACTTGCATTTTGAGGGAATTTTGATTAAGATGTTGCTTGAAAAATGGATTTGACCTAAAACCATTACGTCAATTTTCCAACTGTAGGTAACACAAATTTCCTCTAACTTTCTTTTGCTTACAATCTTAATCTTATTAAAAAGGTAGAAAAATAGAATATATTTTTTTTTATATGGTCAATGAAGAAGGTAGAAATAGTGAGTTTTCTTTTAGTCAAAAGAAATATTTATTTTTGTCGGATCCAGAAGAAGTACCGAGTTGCCCGTTTTAGTTTTTTTCTTGATGGACCAGTTCAATCCTTGAACAAATTAAAACCAATTTGTAGGGCCGAAGAAGATTTGGTTTATGTTGGACTTTTTTTTTTTTCAGTAAGTCATGATTATAGAAAACAATTAAAACCAAAAAATCATCCGTTTAACTCGGTTATTTGGATCTGTGGTTTCAATTTTTTTAGTTTGAGTTTCGAGTGATTTTTAGTTGTAAAATTTAAATTTTAAATACTAAAATTAGTTTTTGGTTTTTAGTTTTAATTTTTTTATTTCAAAAATTAATTTTAATTTTAAAATAAATTTATTTTAAAAATTTTTTATCTTATTAAAATTATTTTAAGAGTTTATTTACATGTTTGTAGCAATGATAGTGGTGGTGGTGGTAGTTAGAGTTAGACTAATGGGTCAGATTAACCTAAGCTCTAAAAAATGCGACTTATAGGCCTAACAAGCCTAATTTAAGACAAGCCCAAAATTTATTGCCTAAAATATATTGGACTTATTTTGGTTTATACTTATTTTTTCTTTAAAAATTATATAAAAAGTAGGAAAAAATAGTGAGTCAATTTGACCCAAGTTGACAGACTACAAAAAATGCAACTCATTTAGTTTTGTAGTTGAGCTAATGATAGTAGTGTCGATGAGAGTGATGTGATGGGGAAAAACAACAATACACCACCAATGTGGTAACAACGCAATAGATATAAATTCTCCTAACTTGCAAGAATCTATATAGAGTAATCATAAATAAAAATGGCAATAATAATGAGAAGAATCACGTAAGAGACACCAATATTTTTAACGTGGAAAACTTCCTCAATGTGAGAAGTAAAAATCATGGGTCGTCCAAACCAAAGAAATCAATTCACTATTATCAAACAAGGATACAAGAGTGTTCAATCAAAAGCACAAATTCGTTCATACAACTAGCCAACATAATCAAGCAACAAAGCTTGCAAATGGAAAGTAAGAAACGAGGAACAAGAAAGTGAAGACCTCAAAAGATCGTGCTATTGTATGAACATGATTTCTCAAACCACAAACCTCCAAATCAAGATCCGAACGGTCAAGATGAAGAACTATGTGTGTTGAACTTGCTGTCAAATTTCCAGCCCGATCCAACGATTAATGAAGAAGATATCACGATTTTGACATCATGCTAATTTGTACAGTTATGAAAACATAGCTCTTTTTTTCTCTCCTTCCTTCTCTTCTCTTATTTTTCTTGTGAAAATCCACTCTTTCTCAATCTCCCAATCTGACCCTTTCTCCTCTTATAAGAGAGACCTAATGTGCTTGAGAGTATTGAACTTTTGTCCACATAGTTAGGAACCCAAAAATAACCTAACATATCTCCCATCACAACTATGTGGAGGTGAACGCCAATTCAGCGATCTCACAATAAATTTCAAACTTTCCTTTTGACAACGCTTTGGTCATCATATCAGCACCATTATCATCAATATAAAATTTAGTCAACTCCAACAACTTAGCATCCAAAGCATAACGTATTCAGTGATACCTCACATCAATATGCTTAGACTTAGAATGAAAAGTTGAATTCTTATCAAGATGAATTGCACTCTGACTATTACAGAATAAAAGGTATTTGTCTTGAACAAAACCAAGCTCCTGAAAAAATTTCTTCACCCAAAGCAACTCCTTGCATGCTTTTGTAATGACAATAAACTTTACCTTGGTAGTAGACAAAACAACACACTTCTACAATTTAGATTGCCAAGTCATAGCTCCCCCTGCAAATTTAATCAAATAGTCTGAAGTGGACTTCCTGGAATTGATAATTGTTTTTTTGTTGTAGTGGCTTTTATCAAATAAAAACTAAAGCTAACTATAGCATAGCTAACCATAGGTCATTCTTCTCAAGGACACAGTGTATTTAGTTGTAACTAATGTGGAACTCAAAAGTTATACAGAAAACACTAAGTGTGTAGAATGTCGACTCGCTCTTGATAGAGACGAATCCGATACAAACTTGGCTGAGCTATATCTGATACTATTTCGGCTAAGCGTGGATTTGGACATGGACGAAAGTGAAGAGTCTCGGCTAGACTCGGACTCGGACACGTACTTATAGACTCAAACAAGGGGGGGGGGTTTGTGTGTAAATGAAAGATGGAAAGTAAACTATTCTATGGAAACAATGACAATCTAAACTTGAACAATTACTATATCAATTCACAAGTTCATCAATAACCAGTTTTGATTCCTAATGATTTGTATACAATTCCAAACCAACCTAAATCTTACGATGATCATCGAACATTCGTTCGTTACTTACTGGGGGCTTACATGATTGTTGCCTCGAGGAAGCAAGGATTACGCTCTTGGTTGATCTAAGGTTTTCTTAACGATTACCTAACTTGTTGTTAGATCAGTTCCAATCGGCCTAATCTAACGTTATCTACTATTGTTCCTCTTGCAAGCATGAAGTACAAAGCACTTCAATATGACAGGAATTGCACACAGAGAAAATATGGAAACATCACTATTATTGATGAAACAAGTTATTGATACAGGGGTTGATACATGAAATGGATGAGAGCACAAACTAACTCAGTACACCACAACGATCGTCATGGATGGAACTGTGGTAGTTCAGCCAAAGAAGACCAAGGAACATGAGAGGTAGTACCCTCTAAAGCGTGCCGTGAAGATGAACGGATTCATCCCTCCTGGTCAATCATCTCTAGCAACTCAACTCAGCTTGAACCTTAACCTACGCTCGCTCGATTGACCAAGCTCATTGAGGCACCATGTACCATAAAAATGATGGAATGAGAGCGAAGAGGATGAATTGTAGAATCATAAAACAGAGTGTGTATCAACTCCCTTAACTGTGAGGTGTGCTTCCCTTTTTATACAAATTCGTAGCTTTTGGTGGAAGTTTCTTGGAAAAGTTACAGAGAAGTTTCTAGAAGCTTCTAAATAATAACTAACTATCTTTCTAGAAGTTTCTATTTAATAACTGCCTACAGCTACTGCTAGCTTCCTTGGACTCTTGGCCTCGTGGCCTCGTGTCAGCTTTTGCTGGAGCCGATCTTAATGGCCTAAGTAGATCCGATTCCTTAGGTTCAAAGTCGGGGCTGGTTGGGAGTCAAGCTCGGACTTCGGCTTGGAGTCGGTCTCGGCTGGTCAGGGACTCGTGCTATGACCTGCACAATTAAGATGAACATTTTATTAGCTAATATCCTCAAATTAACACAGATTTATATTTTCTCTATTTCTAAGTCAGGAATCTGAATCTTATCTAATATGAGTTCCTTAGTTACAAATCATATTCAATTGTGCCCATCTTAAGACCTTGTAAGGTGTCTAAAATATGACTTATCAAGAATCAATGTCTCCAGCAATATTTGAGTCTAAGTATCCCACTAAAGTAGGCTTCTCACTTTCAGAATAAAGCCTCAAATCACTAATACCATGAAGATACCTCAAGATCCATTTCGCAGCATTCTAGTGCTCTCTACTTGGATTAGACAAAAATCTACTGACAGTACCAAAAACATGTGTAATATCTGGTCTTGTACACACCATTTCATACATCAAACTACCCAATGTAGATACATAAGGAACTCTGCTCATATTAGTCTTCTCAGCTTCATTTGAAGGACTATGTCCAAAACTCAGTTTAAAATGAGTAGCAAGAGGAGTGTTCACTACTTTAGCATTTTCCATATAGAATCTCTACAACACCCTTTTAACATAGTGTTGTTGTGATAACCAAAGTTTCTTTGCTTGTTTATCACGAATGATTCTTACACCAAGAATCTGTTTAGCACCTCCCATGTCTTTCATAGCAAATGACTTGCTCAATTGCTTCTTCAACCTGTCAATTCTGGAAATACTTTTCCCAACAATAAGCATGTCATCAACATACAACAACAAGATAATGAAGTCATCATCAGAAAGTTTTCTAACAAAGACACAGTGATTAGAAGTAATCTTCTTGTAGCCTTGCTCACACATAACAAACTCAAACTTCTTGTACCATTGTCTTGGAGCTTGCTTTTAACCATACAATGTCTTTCTGAGCCTACACATATAGTCTTCCTTTCCATTGATATGAAAACCATCAGGTTATTTCATGTATATCTCTTCCTCCAAATCACCATGAAGGAGAGTTATTTTTACATCCACCTGCTCAACCTCTAGTTCAAAGGTAGCAACTAAACTCAACACAATTCTAATGGATGACATCTTCCCCACAAGAGAGAAAATCTCATTGAAGTCAACACATTTTCTTTATCTAAAGTCTTTCACTACTAACCTAGTTTTATACCTTGGATAGGCAGAATTACTCTCTTACTTTATCTTGTAAATCCACCTATTTTCCACGACCTTCTTGCCATTAAACAACTTCACCAAATCACAAGTGTGATTATCATGCATAGACTTTATTTCATCTTGCATCCTATCGCTTTTGCTTCTCTTCACTCTCCACAACCTCTTGGTAACCCTCAAGTTCTTCTCCATTTGTCAAGGTCACATACTCATTAGAAGTATACCTTGTATATTATTGTCTCTCCCTATTAGACATCCTGAGTTGAACTAGAGGTGGTTCGGGAGCATTACCCAAATTCTCATTTTGTGACATCTCTTGTTCCTCTTTAGCATCATCATCAAGAGGAACATCAAAACCATTTCTAAGTTGTTGATCACCAACATTATTATGTTGCTCACCATTCTGAACATTATTCTCAGCAATATCCAAATCATGTATAAGCATCATAACTAGATCAATTTCAGGCAAACTATTATCTTTCTCAGGTGTAGTCTTCTTTATCTTATCAATATCTTCAATGATTTGGTCTTCCATGAATTGCATATCACGACTTCTAACAAGTTTCTTCTCAACAGGATCATACAACCTATAACCATACTCATTCTGATCATACCCAATGAAGATACACTGCCTAGTCTCTTCATATCCAACTTGGATCTTTCATCATTGGAACATGCACAAAGGCCTTACAACCAAAGACTCGTAAATGATCATACACGACATTTTTGTCAAACCAAATCTTGTCTGGCACCTCAGTATTCAAAGTAACTGTAGAACTGATATTAATAACATGCATTACCGTGTAAAGTGCCTCACCCAAAAAATGCTTAGACAACTTTGTTTCAGAAAGCATGCACCTAACTCTCTTAATCAATGTCCTATTCATCCTATCAAGATCGTGTTATTGTATGAGCACGATGTCTCACACCACAGACCTCCAAATCAAGATTCGAACGGTCAAGATGAAAAACTATGTGTGTTGAACCTATTGTCAAATTTCCAACCCAATCCAACAACTAACGAAAAAGATATCATAATTTTGATGTTGTGTTAATTTGTGTAGAGATGAAAACAAAAATCTTTCTTTCTCTCCCGCCTTCTCTTCTCTTTTTTTTTTTGCTGTGAAAATCCACTCTCTCTCAATCTCCCAATCTGACCCCTTCTCCTCTTATAAGAGAGACCTAGTGGGCTTGAGAGTATTTGGCTTTTGTCCACATAGTTGAGAGCCTAAAAATAACCCAACATGATGGTAGTGGTGCGGTGGTGCTAATGGGTGGTGGTTGCGGTGATGATGGATCGCTAATGCTAGTTCTCTTGGTAGTGGTAATGGTGGTGGTGGTGGTATGGTGGTGTGGTGACGATGTCGATATAGTGGTATGGTGGTGATGTTAATGAGAGTGGTCGTGATACTAGTAGGAGTGGTGGTGGTGACGATAGACCATTGATGCAAGTAATAGTGATAGTGGCAGCAATATTGGTAGGGTGGTGATAACAATGGTGTTAATGAGAGTGGTAGTTATGGTAGTAGTAGTAGTAATTATAATGGTGGTGCCCATGAGAGTATTGGTGGAAGTTGTGGTGTTGGTGGGATGATGATGATGGTATTAGTGGTGGTGGTAGCAGTGTCGATGGTGGTGGTGGTGGTAATGGTGGGGTGGTGATGGATGTGACAACAAGAAACAAGAATGATCATTGTTAATGTAGTAAGAGTGTAATTTTTAAAACTAAAAATCAAATTCACAAAATATTTTTGTTTTGTTTTGAAAATATATGTAAAAGTGTTTTGAAATTGTGTTAAAAACTATTTCAGCTTCATTTTAGTCAAACACATTTTGTTTTAAAAATTGTATTTGAAAAAAAAAAACAAAAAAATCGTAACCACCCCTAACATACCCTTATGAGATTGGGTTGTAAATATTTGAAGTTGAAGCTCCATTTTATGTAAGTACTATGATACTCTTGAATTTGAAGGACAATAATGTTTGAAATATGTGCACCAAATGTTCTTTCTAGAAAAAAGTGATTAGAATCAAATTCTTAAGTCTTTTGAGTATGGATGACAAGTATCATGTTGAAGAATGAGTTGTCTCCTGCTTTATTACTTAAGATCTATTTAAATGTGTCATTTGCATAACCAATGAAGGCAAAATTTCGTATTTTATATATAACTGATTTATAAGCAATTACAAGAAGTTAATGAATGTGTCCTTGCAATAGAGAGGAGAGGGATTGTCGCGACGGGCTCGCGACCTCACGGCGGAGGGGTTTAGGAGTCGCCACTGATGTTTTTGTTTTGGAACACCAGGAAACCTTGGACGTAGATTAGACTGGATAGGCTTGGCCTTAGACCAGAGAAGTGGTGTTCGAAGGCCAGTTACACAATGAGATGCTCAGTATCTATTGTGCCCATCACTCGATGGTTACCCTACTCTAAAAAAAAACCTAACTATGATGACACTTGCTCCTATGGGGTGTTTTTTTTTGGATGAAAGGATCCAAGTGGGTTTCTAGACCGGGATAGTGTATGTGTGTATAGACTTGATGAAGGAATCGCTCCCGCATGCCTACGTATCTTTTTTGCAAGAAATCAAAGTCCACGTAGTTCTGTGAGAAGAGGTCTGGGTGATTAATCCGACATACTTTCGAATCTTGTGAGAACGAATAGGATTCGGTCTTAATATAAGTCCGGGGCTGTTCCGGATTTAAGATGGGACCGATGAGGTCCCGGACTGGGCATAATGAGGAATCTACTTAGGGTCAGGAGACTTTGTGGTTCGAAGGTTTGTATGGGCCCAAGGGGATACATACGAGAGGTGTGGTGTTTAGGAAGGACTGCGAGTTAGTTAGAAGCACTTACCTGGTATCCAGTCAAGCTTCTAAGTGTCGCTTCTCTATGGACTTTGAGTACCTATGCGCTAAATATTGGCTCTCAATTGCAAATAGTCTCCTCTCCTCCTCCGATTCTTGATGCACCTTTTCTCGTCCCACATTGCCCTTTTTATAGGCATTTCCCACCTTCCTTCTTTATCGACAATATCTTGAGCAATCTTTGCTCATAAATGCGGTGGTGATTTCCCTATACTCATTTAATCCGGCGACGCTCTTCCTTTCTTCTTTGGAGCACTTTTGCATTAATTGTGGTAGCGATCGATCAGAACGTGGTGCTAGGCGTGGTCACCTAAGGATGAACTCTGTCGTTCTTTTTTGTAGGGTAGTCGTCTTATCGAGCATATCTCCCCATGTTTTCACTCTTCGTTTCATGGCGTCTTGTTCCACGTAGAAGCCCTGTCCTTGCCTCTTTAATACTTCCTTATTCTTTTCATCTTTCTAGGAGCACATTTGTCTTGTCCCCCTCTGTCAGGTTCTGTTCTATCCCCCGTTTCCAACTTTTCTTATGTTTGACTTTGATTCTTGATGCAATTGTGGCCCCGCTGGCTCTCCACTCTTCAAGTTATCGGTGGGTCCCGTAGTCATCTTTGGATCTCGCCTTGATTGTTTCTTTGACCTTGAGTCAGTCCAAGAACGATCTCGTTCATTTCCTGGCTCGAAGGGCTTTTTGCATTGGGTTGTATCCATGCGGTTGTAGGTCTTGGGTCAGCTTGTTTCTTTTATGGGCTTGATGGACCAAAAATGGGTCCAACAGGGATGTTATAGTAATAAATGTGGCCCATCATTTGCTAGACTAGTTCCTTTATGAGGAAGTTAAGTTAGTCTTAACCAACTAATGTGGGTTCACATTGACACCACACTTAAAGAGGAGGATGAAACTTAGTGGGCCAAGAGATGAGTCTAAGGCTAGAGGCAAGAAGAAGAGATTCAAATAAAGATGAGTCTTTGCATGGTCTATAAAGAAGAGAAGGGTACATGATTTAAATTTTTTGTATTTTCTTTTGTTGGAGTCATTTTGGTCTTTGTTGGGTTTTGTATTTTGCGCCTAAAACTCTTTTATTTTTAGAGCTTATCCTTTTGTTTTTAGTCTTGTTATTAGGTCAAGATGAGTGTTTTGTTGGGATTGGATGACCTTTTTGGTCAGTCCTTATTTTATTGTTGTTGGGGAGCCTTTTTAGCCTTATTTGCGACGAAAATGAGAGAAGAGAGGGGAGAGGAGAGTCTTGACTTCTCCTTCCCTTCCTTTAACCTCTCTATTGGACTTGAGCCTATTGTCTCTTAACTTAGCATTAACTTAAGTCTAATATAATCATTAAGGCTCTTATATAAGTTGTTTTTTAATTAAGTTAATCATTTTTTTTTGACATTTGAGAAATAAAATTGAGTTTTTTAGAACACTTAGTATCATTTTATTATTTCTTCTTCCTTTTCAAATTTATTGTCAATTTCATATATACCCTAATTGTTTGATTTTTTTTATGATGATAGAGGATTCAAATGACGACGGTCAAATATATATATCCTTTCAATTTTACTTCCAAAGTGAAAATGATATCTTCAAGAAAATATTTTAATTAAGTTGGATAAGAAACTAAATATCCACAAATAGAATTAGTTAAGCTTTCAATTTATGATATATACTAATACACTTAAAAAAAATAATTTAAGTAACTTGCTAGTTTGGTTCTTTCCACTTTTACTATAAAGAAATTATTATCAATGACTTAGTATATAATAAAAAGATAACGTGTTTAATACTGACCACACGAACTTAAACCCCATTTCAGCCCCACGTGAACATAGGGAAAAAAAAAAATAAAATCTCGAAGCAGACTCTGTACAAGGGAAATTAAGCCTATCCCAACCATTTTGATCCTATAACGCGATATTACGTTAAAAGGAAATTTAAATATATATTTTTAATTTTTAATTATTTATTATTATTTTAATATCTAAACATATGTTAATATTATTATTTAAATTACGTATTCTTTTAAATTTTAAATAACAAATTCAAAAATTAATTTAAAATTTTCTTAATTTTAAAAACTAATATAACATTTATATATATATATTTTAGGAATTGTTTACTAAAAATATCACTAAGAGTAGCACAGTTCCACCAACCGTCCAAATCCATCCAAATCCAAGTCAATTAAACTTTTCTCATCTTTCCAATTCAACATTTTGCATCACACAACACGTCATGTCAGTTAAGCTCGTGAAATCCGAGCGTGTAAAATCCAACATCACACAACACGTCACATCGGTCACCTAGTTTCAAATCCAACATATACAAATTTCTAATTCACATTTCATTTTATAATTCAATGTGTAAAATTTATTTTTAAAGAGTGGAAATTCGTAATGTCGAAAAATCAACTGCAGAGAACCTTGTGAAGGATATTTATGTACATTACCTGAATAAAATATAGTAGCACAGAGGTCGTAGGCTCAAAGTTGTTGAATTTGATTGTCCGAAAACAGAACACAGCAGAAAGCACATAGAGAATGAGTTTGATGTTGAGGGGTTTCGCCCTTATACAATTAGTGTTGATAGCACTCCTTCCTGCTGCTCATACCTTGCACAGAGATGAGTTTCCTCCTGACTTTGTGTTTGGTGCATCATCCTCTGCTTACCAGGTTCTGCTCTTTCTCTCTCTCTCTCTCAATTTCTACTATTCTGCTCTTCTAGTTTCACCCTTTTCTCTAGTTTAATACATTTCACTTTCAGACTTTTGATTCTTTCGCCAAAAATGAAATAAAAAACTGATTTTTAACTTATAAGCTAATTTTAACTTAGAGACGAGCTTACTTTATTTTTCATCCTATCTCTTCAAGTGTTTATAGAAAATTTTGTCATACAGACCTTAAGCCTTAAATCTGTTGGGAAGTGCACATCGCGTGAGTCAATTCTTGAGGATACAACTTATATTTGAGTTGTGCAATTTCACTTATTTTGAAATAAAATCTAACATAATATCATGGCGTATAACCCATCTTAGTGAAGACATATGTGGAAGAGGGTGTTGAAAAGTCCCTCATCCCTTGTCTCAATTCTTGGGTTGTAACTTATATATATGTTGGACAACTTTACTTTTTGCTAATTGATTTTAAGATGAAATATTACAAGATCATATATATTATAATTGAGGATGCTAGTTGACACTCTACATATTTGACACTTCATTTGATGAGTTCTTACTTGGTTATTGGTAGGTCTTACCAAAATTTATTATTTTTAATAAATTTAAGCTGGTAATAGAGTGTCAGATATAGTTTCACTAGCATTCCTCTTACAAATTTATAATTGGGGTGATGTAAAAGATTGAAGGTGCAGCAAATGAAGATGGCAGGAAGCCAAGCATATGGGATACCTTTGCCCATGCTGGAAATGGTACTATCCTCTACTCACTTCTAGAATGTGCTTTATTTGTTGACATCAAGTTCTTTTATTTTATTTTTTTTAGAGAAAATAGATTATGCATTGACCTTAGTAAAACAGTTTGCCATTGTTATCTAATTACACATCATTACATATGGTAAGTTCGTTGACTTGATAATAATTATTTTTTAAGTCATATCAGTGATTTGTGACAGGTTAACAATTTTTACACTGACAATTTATAGCTATTAAACTCATTTTTTTAAACGTGTAATGTTATTATTTTGTTAATAGAATTGATTTCCAAAATATATGTTCAGGGAATAGGTACGAAGGTGATGGAGATGTTGCATGTGATCAATATCACAAATATAAGGTCCGTGACCCTGGAGTATATATAGAGAGAACCAAAAGAAATTGTGGTGTACATATGTACATATCCACACAAGTTGCATCTAATATACGTAACTGGTTTTAAATTGGTGTTCTTCACCTTAAAAGACTTTGCATTCTGAGCAAATACCATACCTTGGTTTCTTGCAGGAAGATGTCCAGCTCATGGCTAACATGGGCTTAGATGCCTATAGATTTTCCATATCATGGTCAAGGCTTATTCCAGGTGAGTGACATCACCAAAATGTTGTCAAGGAGTCTTAAATCAATGTCTAAAGAGAAATGTTAGCAGCACACTCTTTTGAACATACTCTTTATATTGGTTGAAATTTATTAAAAATCATATAATTTGTAGATTCTACTTTATATTTAATGAGTCTCACTCATGATTTTTTAGTTTCCAATAATTGTAGAGAATGTGTTGCTAACACTACTCGTGTCTAAAACAATGTCAAAAGTTATCTGTATTAGACACCAATACTTGGTTTGATTTAGGTGCAATGAATCTCTAACTCCAATTGAAGATAGTTGCTTGGACAAACTCCATACTGTTCTGACCATCTTGTTACCATGTCTTACCAGATGGAAGAGGACAAGTGAATCCCAAGGGACTACAGTATTACAACAACCTTATCAATGAACTCATAAGCCATGGTTCTTGTGAACACTAGATTAAAATTTGATTAACACCTTAGGAAGTTATATGCTGCTATATATTTATTTTTGTCCATAATTCCTCATCTTGTAGGAATCCAACCACATGCTACATTACACCATTGGGACCTACCACAAACACTTGAGGATGAATATGGAGGATGGGTTAGTCGAAGAATTGTGTATGGTCCAAAGATTCTAGTCTGTAATTCTGTTGCCATCTTGTCCTAAATAGGAGATCATAAGAAATGCACCTGCACAAAATTGTGAAAAGATTTGTTGTAATTAATGTATCTTATTACGAATGCTTTGTAGGAAAGACTTCACAACATACGCAGATGTGTGTTTTAGAGAATTTGGTGACAGAGTTAAGTATTGGACCACAGTGAATGAGGCAAATGTGTGTGCAATGGCAGGCTATGATGCAGGAGACTTGCCACCTCAGCGGTGTTCTCCTTCCAATAAAAATAACTGCTCCAGGGGAAATTCCTCAACTGAGCCATATTTGGCAGCACATCATATGTTGTTAGCACATGCATCGGCCGTTAGATTGTACAAAAAGAAATACAAGGTAAAATACCATTGTCACTGTTTAGCCCTTCCATTTGCATTTGGTAATATAGTTATGCTGGATAGCATATAAGTTAATCATGATGATGTCATTTTGATAGGTGATAGGTAATTTTTAATTTGTTTAGTAAACAATCCATATTAAATGCAGGACATGCAGCATGGCTTTATTGGGTTTAATCTACTTACTTTTGGTCTTATTCCTCAATCAAATACTAGTGAAGACATAAGTGCCACTAAAAGGGCTCAAGACTTCTATGTTGGGTGGTAAGTAATAATCTGGTAATGATATTTCTCTTTAATATTGGCATTCTGGGATTGCAAAAGACCAACTCTACCAAAAAGAAAAATTAAACTGACAAGAAAAGATATGGGATTTTTATTTCATGGTTAAATTAAAAATTTGGTTCCTATATGTTATGTTAGGACAAGGATGGTAAAAAAGTGGTTAGGGACAGGACAGATAGAGTAGTCAGTTGGTTAGGGAACAGGAGATTTCAGTTTGATGCCATCCATGTAGGAAAAAATGTTAGACAACTTAGCAAAATCTAACACTTACAAATGGTAGGGATCAATTTGGAAACGTGTTTTCTGTAGAGGCCACAATATAGAGTTTTTCAGGTAGGTACTAAAATAAAAAATGGACAGGGACTAAAATTTCAATTTGACCTTGTATCTTTAAATTGTCCTTACATAATATAGTTCTTTGAACTTGAAGCGTGAACGATAAACAGGCTACTTCACCATGAAATTGAGTTAAATGATGGAGAATGTGTTGATAATGATCAAATTCTTGTTACTTGATGTTTTAACTAATACCATATTGATGAATGCTCGAGAATGATTTTATATCTCTAATTCTGCTGCAGTAAAGGATATTGCCATAAGAATTCAACACTATTTATTCAATCAAATAAATGGAGTATCTTTCAATTATAAATGAATTGCTACTCTTGGTTTCTCTACGATTTTTCTTTGCAGGTTTCTAAATCCCTTTACTTTTGGAGATTACCCTGATATAATGAAAAAGAATGCTGCCTGGAGGCTTCCTTCCTTCACCCATAAGGAATCAAATATGGTCAAGGGTTCAATTGACTTCTTAGGAATAAACTTTTACTACACATATTATGTTAAAGACAGTCCCGGCAGCCAGGGGATGAAAGATAAGAGTTACAAGGCAGATATGGCGGTGGAAGTTCTAAGTATGTTATAAGACATTTTCTGTGGTTTTTATTACATAACCAATTTTATAATTAGCTTTAACAAGTTACTCATAAATTTCTGCTGATTCTGTGATATCTCATCCTCAACTTTATGATTCTTAAATACTTCTTGTACCTAGTTGGAGTGATTTTCTTGTGATTTTATTTGATGCAACAATAGCTTTAATGAAATCGTGGTTCACCATCTGTGGTTTTTGTGTCCTTTTCTTAGGATCATGAAATTTATGGTTTTTAATTTTATGTAATTTTCTAGTTCTTTTAGACAGCACATCTGATTTTGACAATCAATGTTTCTTGCCCTTGCTGACACTTGCTAAGAATCCATTCCTCTAATCCATGTCACCATATGTTACCAAATCCTGTCTAAATTTTACAATTCTAACCTGTCATTGCTGAAGACTTGATTAGTTAGTAAACTCTAGTTGGTGAAATCAGTCTGTGGTGTCATCCACCTTCCTTCAATCCTAAGGAACTGAGACAGCTAATTAATGTTCATTCTGTTTATAGGGTTCCCTTCAAATGATACATATACATCTGAGGTAAGAGCAGAGTAAGAACATAATGTTCCTCTTTTCTTTCATTTTTTGGGGTTGAAGGAGCTTCAGTGCTTTCAACTAATCAGCTGGATGGTTCAGATCCCAATTACAACATGGAGTTTGCAAGCAGTGCTAGATTCATTGAAGAATGCTTATGGAAATATTCCAATTTACATACACGAAAATGGTATGGCTCATAGTCTCTTGTCTCCCTCAAAACAATATATGCAAAACCTTTTTGACATGATCTATGTTCCAACCTTAATTTACAGGGCAACAAACACCTCGAAATTCGTCACTAGATGACTGGCAAAGGGTGAAGTACTTGCATGCATATGTTGGGAGCATGCTTGATGCATTGAGGTACTATGGTATTGATAACTTAACATGACACATCTCCACTTTATGTCAATTGTTTCATGACATTAATTGATTTTTTTTTTTTCATTTTTCTTATTCCCTTCTTTTGTTTCCCCTTTCCTTCTTTTCCTTTGTTCTTGACACTTTAAAGGAGTGGATCGAATGTAAAAGGTTATTTTGTATGGTCCTTCTTGGATGTACTCGAGTTACTGACTGGATATGAATCAAGTTATGGCCTATATTACGTAGATATGAATGATCCAAACCTAAGGAGGCAACCTAAGCTTTCTGCTGAATGGTACACAAATTTTCTGAACGGGGTGTCTATGGATCCAATGGTCACTACAGAAATTGAGAAGAAGGCACCTGTGCTAGCACCTGTTCCCTTGTTGCATAATTCTGCATAACTTATTCTCGACAAGTTAAAATTCACGATCTTTTGGTTATGGGGTCATAATTTGCTACTTTATTTTACCACGAAATGTTTTATGATGTCAAATTATGAAACTTTGCTAGAATTTTAGTAACATGAAAGTGTGCTACTTGTCCTACTGTATTGTATTATGATGATTGTATGAGTTGTCTTGCAAGTATTCATATTCTAGCTAAGTGTATGTCTGAAAAAACTTACCAACTTCTATATTTTTTGAATTTGAGTTTGTATCTGATTCAATTTTAGCATAACCAACTTGTATTTGAATTATATCATTAGCTAATTTAGAATTTCTAATACATACCTCATACTGACATATTTCAAGGATAAAATTTGCAAAACTAAATAAAACATTTACCAGTAATTTCAATAATAGATGGTTCGATAGGCTCAATACGGATTAATAGGATGGGGCTTTTTAATCTCTGTTCTTTGGAAAAAGTAGATTGAATTTTCAGACGGATAGTTGAAAAGGTGAAACTATATAGGGTGAAAGGTTGAGGTCAATGTGTGGGAAAGGGAGGAAGACAATCAAATGGTAGAGTGGGAAATGAAAATTGGAGGGTAGTTTTTTTATTATTCTATTCTATTTAGTGTTGTGGGCCTGGAATTTTTACTCTAAGATGAAAATATATGAAAATTTTAGAGGAGAGGGAGAGGTTATTTTGTGGAAGGAATGGAAGAACAAATTTAGAAAGAAAATTATTTGATAAGAGGAATTTGGGTGAAAGAAGATAAATCTTTTTTTCATGGTAAGAATTTTGAGAAAGAATAATTGAAAAGAAAATTTTAATTTGAGAGACTAAATAAATTGTGAAGAAAAAATTGGTAATTGGTAAAGAAAAAAATAGGATTAAATGTTTAAATTTTTTAAGAAAAAATTAGATTTTTGTACCATTATTTTTATTATAAATTATTTATTAAAATGATACAAAATTTTAAAAACAAATAAAAATATATACAATCTTATAAATAAAAGATATATTAATAATGACAATAATTATAGAACATTTTCAATGTTCGGTACAATCATAAAATAATTTCACATTGCAAACTTAATTCTATAAGATTAACTTATAAAATAAAAATTATCTTTCCCCTCAATTGTTAGTTGACTATACATGTAAGTTAGATTAAGAATGAAGTTCTGATTAATCCCTTCAAAATTAATTAAATTGGTTACTTTTGCTTTAATTTAATTTAGCATTGTTGAGATGTAAAAGAATTTGGTAGTATCTTACTGAAATTCAATCACCTCTTTTGTAAGTAATCACGAAAGAGAAATGAAGACGGATGAATAGTTAATGGTGTTAATTTTTAATAACTTAATTGTAAAATTTTAAAATTGTAAACTTAAAAGTTATAAAGACTTATTAAAAATCTAACAAAAATATAGAATCTATAAATTAATTTTAATATTGAATTTTCCTTTGATAAAAAAAAAGTGTGTAAAATAACAATAATTAAATTCAAACTTAAGACTGACAAAATTAAAATAAAATTACAATTTATCATAAATTAAGTAAAAAATCATAATTATTTTTAAATAATTTCATACACACCATGGAAAGAGTCTAGTTCATCAGTGAATATTGTAAATTTTCTAATATTGCATTCGACTTCTATAGTTTTAAAAAAATAAAAGACACATCATCAAACAACTTAATAAATTAATCTAAAAAATATAACAAATATAAAAGCTTTTCATAAAATTATATTAATAAATAAAATAATATATCTATAATATAATTAAATCTGCTCTTAACTTATGCGATGGAGACCCCTTTCCTATGCATCTCATTTTCAGTATGTTTTTGTGCTTCTTTTTTATTTTTTGCCTTTTTATTTTCTGCTTTCCTCTTGTATGAATAAAATAAAATAAACCTACCGCACAAGCTCTCATATTGTCACATCAATGATTTAGTCAGCATTATTTTCGCCACATCAACATTTCAAACAATTGCTTACAAACATACAACATCAACAACTTATGATACTCACAAAAAAAAAATTAAATAACAAAAGAATTAAATAATTTTAAATATATTTTCAGTCTCGGTAAAATAAAAAAAAATTATTTTAGTCTCAATAAAAATTTTTGATGAATTTTTATTTTTTAAAATTTGAATAATTATTTTTTATTATTCTATTATAATATCAAATAGCCATCACACATTACATATGTAGTATGATATTAACTAATTATATCTTTAAAAAAAATTAGATATCTAAAATAAATATTATTTATCTATCTTAAAATAAAAATTAAAAATTAAAAATAATTATTTCAAAATTTTAAAGGATGTAAATCAAATAAAAATATTTTACATAAAACAAAACCAAAATTTATTTATTTTATAGGAAAAAAAACAATGATTAAAAAGTTTAGAGATGAAAATTGATGAACAATTTTACATAGATTATCATAAAAATTGGTTTATTTTAGAGATGCTGCCAATTAAATAAAACAAAATTAAAAGCTAATGTAATATCCTCAATATTACGTTTAACAATAAGGAATTTTGAACCTATATGAATTTATTTAACCACTCAATTTTCCTTGAACATGTTTTTGTCGAACAATACTACAGTTTTTAATTATGTATAACTGTGAAAATTAATAACATAAAAAATAATATATTAAAATTAAATTATAGACATCTAAATAAATTATAATTTTTAAATAATACAATGAATTAAAAAGTAAGAATAATATTGAAAATAATAATATTATTATTTATAATATATTAAAAATAAAATATAGATATTTACTTTATTTATATAAAATAATAAATATAACTTAAAAATAATATAATTATTTAAATTTTTTTATTATTTTAATTATTTTAATTAATATTATTTATTTTGTTAGTTATGTCAACACTATAATAACTAGAGTTATTAGAAAGGATTAAAAATATTATTAAAAAAATGTTAAGAATCTAAAATTAATAAAAAAAATTTATAAGAACTAAAATTAGGTATAATCATATTTGAAGAAATTTAAATCATATTTAAAGAAATTTAAATCATATTTAAAGAAACTTAAATCATATTTAAGGTATATTTAGTAAAACTAACTTATAAACTGGCTGATATAAGATATAAGTTGAAATGTTGAAAGCTTATAACATAGAAATTGAAATGTCAAGCTAATTAATAAATATAAAATGATATAAAAATATATATTGAATTTTTATTTTTAAATTAAAAAATAAAAAATTTCAAAAAAAATAAAAAATAAAAATTAATAACTTATAAACCAGTTTATTTTCATCAACTAGTTAAAATAATTTGTGAAAATAAATTATAAGATAATAAAATAAGTAGTTACCAAATTGAAGCCTCAAATCAATCGAAATCAAACAATGTAAAGGGAAAATTATTAAGATCATTTAATTGCTTTTTTTAACCATTTAATTGTTAATGCAATTATTAATAACCACTAAAATAATAATAATAAATCACCAATTAAGAAAAAGACAGTTAAAAATAAAAATTAATAATATATGATATGTTATCTAAAACAATACAATTATCTCCATAATAAATATTATAAAAAATAAAACAATATATTTGTCTAAAAGAGAAAAAAAATCTTATTATCTTCACGATAAATACTATAAATGAGAACAAAATATTTTTTAAAAAAATATGAATAATATTTAAATGCTATTATTTCTGTAATCATATCTCAAATAAACATAATTTAATATATATATATATATATATTGTTAGCGCGCGTAATTGTTTATTGGAAAAAGCATAAATGAGAAACGGCAATAGTCAAGCTAGTTTTGGGGAGAGAGAGAAATGAATGAGTGAGAGAAGTGGGATTTTCAATGAAGGTGCGTCCTTGTCATCAAAACATAGTTTCGCAACAACATTGATGGAGAATTTTTTGTTTATATTATGATTTATACTTTTTCATTATTACCATCATTAATTTTCATAAATGATAGTTATTTATATTTTTTAATTAAGATGTTAAGATTTGAATAATAATTTTGGATATTATTTATATTTCTTAATTAAGATATTAGGATTAAATAATAATTTTTTAATGAAAACAATCAGTTTGAGGTAAAAAATACTTACTTTTTTTGAATTTAATGTCTCGTTAGTCATTGCTAATGGGAATATAGCTATTTAATTTTCAATGGTAATCATATGACCAGAAGGGTCACATAAAAAATATGTTCACATAAAAAATATGTTCACATATAATACAAATTAAATATTTTTTTAAAGACCTAATTATAAATATTAAAACTCAAGCTCATTATAAGATTAATCATTGCTAAGGAGTGATTGGAGAGAACACAGCTCTTCAATTTTCAGCGGAAATCGTATGATCAGATTGGGCAAATAAAAAATATCTATTACAAGATTTTTTTTATTTTGTTATTAATTTTAATTATTATTTAAATTAGTAAATAAATTTTAATTAATTAATTATTAATTAATTAAAATATTATTTTTTCTAACTAAATTTAAGTTATATTCATTTATACTTCCTAGTACTACAAATTAACTAAAAAATAATTATAAATTTTAAAAATTTAATACAAATTAACTGAGATTATTTTCTTAGTTAATTTGTTACTTATTCCATGCTACCACTAATATTATAGTAATTTTGTAGTTAATTATTTTACTAAAAATTAGTTACAAAATAACTATTAATTTTTAAATTAACTATAAACTTATTTTATAGCAAATTTTAAATTTTCTAATAATGATATTTACATATAACAGAAATTAAACATTTTTTAAAGACCTAAAATTATAAATATCAATACTCAGTTTCACGTGTTATAAAAATATTATATATATAATTAATAGTGATATGAAAAGAGAGAATGTTTATATATTTAAGTTTAAATTTGCAATCTTTTATATAGTGATAATAAGGTAATCGTATGGATAAATATTATACTATTAGAATTTTTAAAATTTATTACTAAATTTAACTACCAATGAAATTAGTAGTTAATTTTAGACTAATTAATTACAAATAGCTACCTATTAGCTACAATATATTTTTTATGCATAAAACTAATTTTTTTATCATCTATAATTTATTTTTCTTGGTTTTTTTTGTAGTTTTTTTTTTCGCGTCACTTAAACAATCTTCATGTTCTCTCTCATTAAAAAAATAACTTTGAAGCACTTTATTCTTTCTCTTCCTCGAATCCTCGCCCTTAACTTTTTCTCTCTCAACTTCTCCTAAGATGAATCCTTTCATAATCAAATTCGTTTAATGATGTGTGATTTCGCTTTTAATTTCACTTTAACTTTGTGCAGTGAATTTAGATTTCGCTCACCAATTTTTCTTTTTCATTAACTATTTTCAATACTCTTACTATTTGCAATGGTGTGATTAATTTCTTAGATTTTCTTCACAGGAATCAATTCTGATTTTATCTTTGTGTAAAATTCAATAGTAGAGTTCAATTTCATCTTATATTCGCTCATTCAAAATCAGATAAACAAATAATCAGATTTCATCTCAGATTCTAAAAACTACTTCTAATTTAATCTCCACATACTAAACCATTTGATATTTAAGTTATTGTCATTTTATCACTTATTAACTCATTATATGATTATTGTTTCTAATACATTATTTGAAATTTGAAAATATTTTAACCCTTGAAATCTACCTATAGGAAAAAAAAAGATTACTTATTATACCTCGTTGCACAATTGTTTAAGGGTCCTATAAATGCGACTATATATGCATTTGTTTCTTTCTTCAAGCATTGCTTATTTTAATGACTATAACTTTCTGAGAAGGGAAAGAAAGAAGTAGAGGCATGTTGTGCTTCTCTCAAAAAATTGAAAGATGAAGAATTTCATATTACAACCGAGTTTTACTTAATTTGTTAATCACATGCATTTGATTTTAAGCCTTAATCTTATCATTATTTCCTTGTTTTTATAGGATATTTACTTGGGAGAATATGGTGGTGACCCTTGTATGGGTGATGCTTGGATAGATGTCATCTCACCACAAGGTTCATCTTTACTTCATATGGATCTTTCTAGCTCTCATGTGATCACTGATCATGGTCTCACCTATCTTACAAATTCCAAAAATATCATCTCCTTAAATCTCAATCACTGTCACCAAATTTTAGATCATAAACTCGAGTGCATCAATGGTTCGTATTCTTTTTGTTTCATAGTTGTTATAGTTTGCTCCAATCTTATTGTTATGGCTTTATGGCTAGTCACATAGTCAATTCTTTGCTCCAATAACCATATCTTCCATGGGTAAATACTAGACAGTATCTATGCAATAGTACGAAAGTGGGTGCAGTACCTTATTTTTTTCTTGACTAGATTGAACAACTCACTAAAAATTACTCATACTCATGCTTCTAGTTCATAAAAATTAGGACTAATTGAAACATATACATATGGTACGAAAGTGGGTGTAGTATCTTATTTTGTCCTATTTCTTTTTCTTGTGAATTCCTGCATTGTAATATATCATGGGATATAAGTTCAACCATAAAACTCTCACTATTGAGGTTTCTAATAGAGAAATTGTTTTCAACACCCATGTATCAAATATAGATTATTTCATTTAATCCTTTTTTTTATTTGACATATATAATGAATTTAGTATTGTGTTGTTGAAATTAGTTATGCATATCATGTGCGACATGATATAGTTGTAGTATCACTATTTTTGGCATTAGATAAAAATATACTCTTTACAGTTAAATTTTGAAACTAAAATCTAGACAGAAATTAGGTTCAGATCCTCTCGATCCTGTATAGTTATTGATTTTCTGTTCATTGCAACTCATGTGTGCATTTAGTATGAATAAGCTTGCCAATTGTTTTTATATGTCTGGAAAAGAAAATGACAAATGAGTGCATCTAAATGGAAAAAAGGGTGTCATGTTACATATTTTTCATGTTTAACTAGGTTGGAATATCTCAATATAAAGTGTTGTAATTGCATACTAGATGATGACATGAAGTCTCTATCAAGTTAGTCGTATTTTTCTTCCTATTGACTACGCTAACAGAAATTTTGAATAGCTGGAAATTTTACCAGAATTTAATTGTCTACACTTCTTTTATGCATATAGCGTGTTTTCTAGAACAAAATTCCTATGAGAAGAGTACTTTTCTTATATGCTCTACAAGGAAAAAGAAATCTCAATTTTATAAAAATGCAAAAGTGTGTCAAATGTTTACGGTTATAATCTATTTATAGACCCAACATAACCAAACACTATTTAGATTTCTATAATGTACTTTCTAACACTGGCTAACACACATAATTCCTCATTAAATGGGCTTTTTGTCTAACCTTACTGCATTGCATTTGAATGGCAATAAGTTCTATGGAGACACACTGTTGCATCGAAAAATTTCTAAAACCTTTAGTCCTTGATCTATATGAAAATAATTTTTTTGGAGCCATACCAAGGTGGATGGGACAGAGTGTAAAAATTCTTGAACTGAGATCCAATCAATTCATTGGAAATATCCCCACACAAGTATGCTAGAAGGTTCTTGCCACAAGGTTCTTGCAAGAGGTCACAAGGTTCATTTGTTATTTAAGATATATAAATAGAAATTGTTGTGACTTGTAAGTTTAGATTTTTATGAAGTTACTTGGCCTATTGTAAATGTTTCCATTTGCTCACTGGAATTTGTGTAATTTGTTTTTTTTTTAACTGTTCGAATCTTGCCCCTCAAAGTGTTACCAAAACACCTACATTTAAAACAAATCCGTCTTTATTCTAATTATCAATTGTTCACAATAAAATAATAAAGCAACAAAATTAATTTATGATTTGAAAATTAAATAATAATTAACGGTGGATTATATTACAACACATTTTCCTAGGAAGAATAAAAAAACAGTTACAAATTATTTGAAATTAAAAATTTAAATTAATCCTTAAGTATGAATTAGTTAGGAATTTACTGTAGCTATAGTATAATTTTAGTCATAGATTAATTATGAATTTTTATAAGAATATCATAGTGATATAGCTAGGAAAAATAAAAATTAAATTGTATATTATTATAAATTAATTACATAATAACTATAAATTTTTAAAAATTATTTATAAATTAAGTAAGATTATTTTTTTTAGTTAATTAATTACTTATTTCATATTACGATCAATATGGCAATCATTTTGTAGTTAATTTGTAATTGATTGTTTTTTTAGAGATTCACTATGGATTAACTAGCGATTTTGTTAAATCTATGTTTAAAATTTCCTATAGTATTAATAAAATAGTCTCTAATTTTTAAATTAATTAATAATCAAATAAATATAAAAAAATTAATAAAATTATTTAATTACTAATATAATGATTTATAACTTTTAAAGTAACAATAATATATTATTACAAGAAAAACTGTTAAAAATAGAAAATAATAATACTCAAATATTTTATAAAAAAAGAAAGAATATAATTATCTCGATCTACGATAAATATTGTTGAAAAGAAAATAATATCTTTATCCAGAAAAAAGAAAAATACTATTATCTTCACTGTAAATACTATAAAAGGAAATAGAATATTTTCAAAAAAAAAAAAGACAAAGATAACATTTAAATGCTACTATTTCTATAATGATATCCCACATAAAAACAACTAACTTAATATTAAAATAGTTTTTATATATATATATATACATTAAAATTTTTAAAATTTAAGAAAAAGTTAAGGGGCCTGCTCCCAAGTAGCTTGATAAATCCATCCGCGTAAACTACATGAATCATTTTTTAACGGAAGAATTCGTGTTTGAACATGTGACATACCATACAATACTGTCCGTGGATTTTTTTAAAAATAATTTTAAACCTTTTATGATATTTTCTTAATAATTTTATAAGAAAAAGTAACTTAATAGATAAAATAATTTTGGAGAGTGAATCATTAATTTAATTTTTGAGATTATAATGGTTAATTAAATTATTTCTTAAAATTAATAAAATATTAAATTAATATTTAAAATTATATATCGAAAATCAATTCAATCTCTTAAATTATAATAGATGATTGAATTAATTTCTAAAATAAATATATTGTTTATACTGAGTACTTAACAATGATAATATTATATATATAAATTTAATAACTATACATTGTTAATGTAAAAAAGTTTATACTATCAGTTAATTAGAGATCATCATTAATATAATTTTTAAAATAGTTATTAATCATACACAGGTTTATAATCGAATCAAATTGAAAATTTTATCGTACATGTAACATAAATATTCATGTTATACATTAATTTTCTTTAATTACATTTCAAAATATGTAGCAATTTACAATGGGGCTGTTGTCACTAAATAGATTTGTCCATTTATATATTAAAAAAAAACTTTGTGTCTCTATTTCATTAAGTAATGAAAGATAAATACAATGGATGCTAGTGGAATTAGTTCAATGAATTAAGTAAAATAGATGAATATTATAATTTTCTTGATAGTGTATTCAATTTTGACAGATGGATAAAAACAAAAGGATGATTTGTAGAATAATTGTCCGATAGTAGATTTCGATAGATAAAAAAAATAATAATGTGTATTTATGGAATAACTCTCTAATAGTAATTTTAATAACTCTTTTAAATTATTATTAAATTAAATTGATCTTTTTACCTCGTTTAATAATTTTATATAGAATATAAATTGTATTGATCTAACCATTAAATTAAAAAATTTCTATAAAGATTATATATATAAATTTTATAATAATTTAAAATTATTTTATACATCATTCGTATGGATTAAGAAAAAATATATATTTTAAAATATATTAAAATATGACTAATTTAAAATTTTTATTCAATTTAAAAAAAATTTAATAAAAATAATTAAAGTAATATAATGTAAAAAATAAATTAACTTGTAATTATATACATTTTAAAAATGCTAACATTTCAATCAATTGTTGCAGTTTATACATTGTTTGTCTCCTTAATTTGTACTGGTATATAAGATAAAAAAAATTGATACAAAAACCAACAATATTAATCGAAAAATCCTAACACCGTAAATAAATATTTCAGTCCTCAATCATGTTGGTTAGGAATATACAAAACATTATTAATAATATTATATTTTATATAATTTTTTCTTAATAAATTTTTAATTTTTATATTAAGATATTAAATAAAAATAAAAAATATTTAATATTTTTATTTAATAATTATAAAACAAGTTAATAATTATACCTATATACATTATCATCTAATTAAATCATTGTTGATATAATTTTTTTAAAAAATTATAAAATCAACAAATCTTTCATCACAATAATTTGATTATAGTGTAATTTTTTTAATTGTCATCCATAAATTATTTTTTATAAAATTATTAAGTAAATATCATAAAAAAGTTTAAAATTAATTTAAAAAAGATATCCACGGACAATGACATTTACCAATAGGTCAAGAATGGTGTATGGAAAAATTATTGTTGACGTGGCACATCACACGAATTCTTCCGTGAAAATGACATGTAGTTTACGCCTTTACTGTGGGCCCAGGGACGGATTTAGTAAGCAAATAATTGGGAGCAGACCCCTTAACTTTTTTTTTTAATTTAATTTTTTTTAAAATATATATATTTAATATTTTAATATTAAGTTAACTATTTTTATTTGGGATATGATTATAGAAATAATAGCTTTTAAATGTTATTTATATATTTTTATTTTTTGAAAATATCTTATTTCCTTTTATTTTTTTGAAAATATCTTATTTCCTTTTATAGTATTCATAGTGAAGATAATAATATATTTTTTTAGAAAAATATTTTTTTTCTAATATTCATGGTGGATATAATTATATTCTTAAAACAAAACATTTGGGTATTATTATTTTCTGTTTTTAATAATATATTATTGTTATCTGAAAAGTTATAAATGATTGTATTAGTAATTTAATTTTATTAGTCTTCTTTTTTATATTGATTTGATTGTAATTAATTTGATAATTAAAGACTATTTTATTAATATTTGTTAATGGGGTAAGCTTCCTATTACTATACAAAGGTAAGCTTCCTATTACTATACAAAGCTTCCTAATACTTGATATTGATTTAAACTCATCACACAAATACATGTTATCTCATTCTATCACTATTTTTCGTATATATTTTTTCATTTCTTTCTTTTCACTTTTGTTTTTCATACGTTTGTCTATGAGGCTCTAATGTGGTTCAAGCATAGAGTGCACAGGTCCTTCCTGATACATTGGGTAAACATTGAGAAAGCAAAACAAATATCAATATACCAAGTTGTACAAGATATTTGTAGAAATTTGCTTTGTTTAACGGTGACCAGTGAATGCAACATTTCTTTTTCCTACCCTTCAACCATTTGAATGCAAATTCTTTTGTAATATTTGTTGGTTATTATTATTATTATAAAAGATAATTTGGTGAATTACATAATTCATTCAAATTTAAAATATAATTAATATGATTAAAAAAAACTGTCGGTACTATTTTTTATTATAAATTTATGAATTTTTTAACATGTGACAAAACCAGCTTTGGGTGAAAGGGAGATCAAGTATAATTTTTTTTTATTTAATAAATATATACTTATCAAATTTCATACAAACATTCATAATTATATATTTTGAAACATTAATACATTCATCTCTTTCATGTAAAAATTATCTATGATTTAATTTATATTAAAATTTTCAATAATTTTTAAAATAAATATTTTTTAAATAAGAGTCAATATAATAAACATTAGTTTAAGACATTAAAAATGATTTTTCTTTTATTATGAAATAAGTACAAAATATCTATTACAAAAAATAGAAATTAATTTTTGTTGGAAGTCGTAAGCTTACCAAAAAGGTGGATATATTACCTCTCCAACTTGATTAAAAAATAATTTTAAACTAAAAGAATAAGAAAATTTTTAACTAAATTCTAGTTTATATTTTTCTTTTCCAAACTCACACATCAACATGTTTACACGAGTCTACTTAGGTTAAAAGAATGTTAGAACCTCATAGACGATGCTAAGAAAAAAAAACGAAAAGAGTAAAATAAAAAAATACATAAAGAATTGTTTGTTGTTGTGTTTAAACACTTAATTTCTTATATTAGTGTTCATAAGCTTGCTCAATGACAAAAGTTAATGGGTAACTTTTCATATCAATTAAAATAAAATAAATTTAACTATTTTAAATTTTTTATTTCATTATTTTTATTAGAGGAGAGAAAAGTTACTTCAACTAACTTTAAAAGACTCTCTATCCTTACATTTTTTAATCTAATAATTCTCATAAATAACTTATTTTTTACCACTAAAAAAAATAAAGAGTGAAAACAAGAATAACTAAAGTTATTTTTATAATAACTTCTTTTATTTTTATATATATATATATATTTAAAATTAGTCAAATTACACTTTCAATAATTTTTTTCATAAAATATAAATTTAATTGATTTAATGGTTAAAATAAATGATATTATCCTCGTGATTATGCACATCAAATTTATAATTTAGACTTTTCGTTATCTAATATTCAATATTTATATATTATTTGTTAAGATAAAATGATGCGTTGAGTTACGAAATAATTTTAAATTATATGAAATTTTGTATTTAATCTAATTAATAAAGATATTAATGATTGGATTGGCTAAATATATATTTTATAAAAAAATATTGAATAAATAATTTATTTAACTTTATATTTAGCGTAGGATTCTTAATATATATATATATATATATATCGGGGTGTAACATGGTAACATTTCAAGTATCGTAAGTAACGGTGGCAGTCTATCGAGGGAAGCTATGAATTGACAAATAGCAAGAGCAGCAAGACTTTTCAGTGCCGTATTGGACTCCTCCAAACATACAGACAGTTGATTCATTAATTCAACCTTCAATCTCCACGTGGCACCAAGTGCTATCCTACGTATCTATATTTTATTATTCTTCCCCTCCATTCCACAAAACTCAAAAGCACTAACGTTGAATCCAAAGTGATCAATAACATGTGGTTTTATTGTCCCTAATTAAAACAGAACACAGGAGAAAGAAGAGATGTTAAAGGTTTTTGCAGTTATAGAATTGGTGTGGGTGATAGTCCAACCTTCTGCTCATGCCCTCAGCAGAGATGAGTTCCCTCCTGATTTTGTGTTTGGTGCATCAACTTCAGCTTACCAGGTTCTTCTCTCTCAATTCCCCATTTTCTCCTCTTCTACTTTCTTCCTTTTCACTACTATAATGCACTTCACTTTCCTACTCTTTTCATTCTCTTCCTCATTATGTCTTCAACCAATATATATTGTAAATTTCTAATTGGGGTAATGTGAAAGGTTGAAGGTGCTGCTAATGAAGATGGTAGGAAGCCAAGCATATGGGATACCTTCTCCCATGCTGGAAATGGTACTATTCCCTACTTACTTTTATTATCTTCTTCATTTCATCACATCAAGTTCTTTTTTTAAGGTAAAATTGTTATTATTTTGTTAAAAGAATTGATTTCCAAAATATATGTCCAGGGAAAATGTATGAAGGTGATGGAGATGTTGCATGTGATCAATATCACAAATATAAGGTCTGTGACCCTGGAGTCTATATATAGAGAACAAGAAGAAATTGTAGTTTATTTACATACATGCATGCTCACAACACAAAATGCATCTTGTCTGCACCACTGGCTTTTAATTGATGTTATTCACCTAAAAAGACTTTGCAGTTTGTTCTGAGCAAAAGTCAGACCTTGATTTCCTGCAGGAAGATGTCCAACTCATGGCCAACATGGGCCTAGAAGCCTATAGATTTTCCATATCATGGTCAAGGGTTATTCCAGGTGAGATCACCAAACTGTTGTTGGGGATATTCTTAAATAAATGTCTAAAATAATGTCAAAATTAATGTGGATTGGACGTACACACTTGGTTTGATTTAGGCGCAATGAATCTCTAACTCCATGCTGTTCTGATCATCTTGCTACCATGTCTTACCAGATGGAAGAGGACCGGTGAATCCCAAGGGACTACAGTATTACAACAACCTTGTCAATGAACTCATAAACCATGGTTCTTGTGAAGACTAGATTTTCCTCTTAAAGTTTGATTAACACCTAAGAGAGGATCTTCCAAGTTATATATATGCTGATATATATTTATTTTTGTTGATGACTCCTCATCTTGCAGGAATCCAACCACATGTTACATTACAGCATTGGGACCTACCACAAACACTTGACGATGAATATGGAGGATGGGTTAGCCGAAGAATTGTGTATGGTTCCCAATCTTGAAGTCTCTAGTTTTGTTACCATCTTGTCCTGGATATAGATCATGCCAAAAACATCTGGCCTAAATTTGAGAAATGGTATTTACTGTGATTAACATGTTTATATATGTATGCTTGTAGGAAAGACTTCACAACATTCGCAGATGTGTGCTTTAGAGAATTTGGTGATAGAGTTAAGTATTGGACTACGGTGAATGAGGCCAATGTGTATGCAGCTTTTGGCTATGATGTAGGAATGTTGCCACCTCAGCGGTGTTCTCCTTCGTCTATAAGTAACTGCTCCAGAGGAAATTCCTCAACTGAGCCATATATGGTAGCCCATCATATGCTGTTAGCACATGCTTCAGCTGCTAGGTTGTATAGGAAGAAATACCAGGTAAAAATTATCCCACAAATGCACTACTCTACTAATGTCATTCATTAAGCCTTCTATTTGCATTTTGAACCATAATCAGGAAGAATATCATTAAAGGTGATCACCATGATGATTTCATTTTGAAATGCTGAAATTGATAATCATCATTTAATTTGTTCAGAAAATAATCTTTTGGATGCAGGGCATGCAGCGTGGCTTAATTGGGTTTAATCTCCTTCCTTTTGGTCTTGTTCCATTAACAAATTCTATTGATGATGTAACGGCCACTCAAAGGGTCCAAGACTTCTTTATTGGGTGGTAAGTAACAATCTAGTCACAATATCTCTTTCTAATGCCTGTTGACATCAACAAATTTGCATCTTCGGATTTTAAAGGACCAATTTTTCAATAAATAAATATATATACTGTTAAATGAAGAAACAAGATTTTAATATCTCTAATGTCTCCCTCCATATAAGAGTCCTTAAAGCTTATAGTATGACAATGCACACCCCACTACACCTTGAAAGTAAGTTACATTATAAAGAATGTCTTGACACTTGACAATGATTAAACTCTTGGGCCATTTCATGTTTTCATACCATTGATGGCTGCTGTGAATGATTTTATCTCATACAATGTTTTAGTAAAGAGTTTTCATAAAAATACAAAACTATTTTCCCAATCAAATAAATGGCATAGCTTTCAATTATACATTAATAACTACAACAGGCTTTTGTCAATGATTTGTTATTTCAGGTTTATGAATCCCTTTACATTTGGAGATTACCCTGATATAATGAAAAAGAATGCTGGCTCAAGGCTTCCTTCCTTCACTCAAAAGGAATCAAATATGGTCAGGGGCTCAATTGACTTCTTAGGGATAAACTTTTACTACTCATTTTATGTTAAGAACAGTCCTGGCAACCTGCAGAAGGAGGGTAGAGACTACTTTGCAGACATGTCAGCAGAAATTGAAAGTATGTTATAAGATGTTTCCCTGACCTATTTTTATTGCATAACCAATTCTATATTGAGGTTTAACAAGTTACTTATACATAAATGTTTCTTTATTGTGTGAGATCTTATCCTTAACTTTATGAATCAAGATCTTCTTATGCATGGGAGTGGACTTGTTTACTTGCTATTTGCCTATTTTATTTCCAGCAACCGTAGCTTTAAAGGGATCAAGTTTTAATATTGTGTATTTTGTTTCCTTTGGATCATTGAACTTATGGTGTTTTTTTTTATAAAATATTTGAATTTTCTATTCTTTGGGACAGAAAATCTAATTCACAATCGATGTCTCTTACCCTTGCTGACATTTGCTAGTATTTTTTATAGACCTTCTGTGGCTCCATTTACGCACCTTGATGGAGTCTTCTGTATGCAATCTTGTCTTATACAGACATAAATATTAATATACTAATTTCAGTTGCTCTTAGTATTCCCCCACTTTATTTTCTTTTCTTACCTCTATCAATCCAAGTCTTCCTCTAAACTACCATAAT
Source organism: Mucuna pruriens (assembly GCA_025330945.1). Lineage (NCBI taxonomy): Eukaryota > Viridiplantae > Streptophyta > Magnoliopsida > Fabales > Fabaceae > Mucuna > Mucuna pruriens. Next base: position 3,826,440 of record JAENHJ010000525.1, on the reverse strand, counting down.
CCATGTCATCAAACATTAACAAATCCTGTCTAAATTTTAATATTACGTCTGTCATTGCTAAATACTTGTTTAGTTAGTAAAGTAATCAGTCTGGTGTAGTTCCACCTTACTCTAATTTTGTGGAACTGAAACAGCTAATTAATGTTATTTCTGGTTGTAGGATATACTCCAAATGATTCATCTTCGTATGAGGTAACATAGAAGGAAAATGGTGCTATTCCTTTCTCTATGTATTTCTTTATTCTTTTAACGATGGAGCTTCAATACTTTCCACTAACTAGCTGGTTGGTTTAGGTTCCAATTACTCCCAAGATTTTCCTAGGATTGTTGGACTCACTAAAGAACACTTATGGCAATATTCCAATTTACATACACGAAAATGGTATGGCTAGTTTCCAATTCATGACATGATAATTGTATCTAAGGATTTAAATTGTAGTTGTGGTCACAATTTTGTCGCGATCTTTTAAGTGGGAAATTGTGGACAAATGCAGCCACAATTGTGGTCATATCGCAAAATCATGGTATCGCAGTTGCCAACCATTTTTTGAAACCTTGATTGTATCTTATCTCCCTTGGAATCATCATTCAAAAGTTCCATGTATCGTTATTTTTGTCATATAGCCATCCTATTATATAGTTGTATGGTAAGTCTTGTTAGCTTTGCAGGCCAACAAACACCTCATAATTCCTCATTAGATGACTGGGAGAGGGTGAAGTACTTACAAGCATACATTGGAAGCTTGGTTGATGCACTGAGGTACTTCTACTTTAAATTTCATTTTCAAGTGGTCTAGTTAAAAGGGTGCTTAATTTCTTAACATAACCTCTACACTTTGTTCAAAATAATTGTCAATTGTTTCATGAAAGCTGATTTTTGTTTTTTCTTTTGCTTTATTCTTGACACATTGAAAGGAGTGGATCAAATGTAAAAGGTTATTTTGTATGGTCCTTCTTGGATGTACTAGAGTTACTGGGAGGATATGAATCAAGTTATGGCTTATATTACGTTGATATGAATGATCCAAGCTTAAGGAGGCAACCTAAGCTCTCTGCTGAATGGTACTCAAATTTTCTGAAGAGAAAGCCTATGGATCCAATGATCACTACAGAAATTGAGAAGAATGTGCTTTCACACAACACCTTACTGCATAATGCCATATAAATTCACGATCTTTCTGTTTTGGGGTTCATAATTTGCAACATTGTGCTACCACGCGAATGAATAAGAGGACATGGTTTATGATGTCAAAATCATATGAAACTTTCTATATTTTGATTAATTTATGTAACTTCCTGTCCTAATACTATACAGAAAGCATAGTTGTCGAGTATTTTCATGATTGAAAATTAGACTAACTGTGGCACTTAGTCACTTACACACACAGCTCGTCAGGTCCCATACGTGGGTTGTAAGAGAAAGTACTTTTCAATAAAAGTCTTGTTTAACATATTTGCTACCAATTTAAGATGGGATGAATTATGTATAATGACCAAATTATTTTTATTATCATTGAAATGATGATGTTAATTGCTTGACCTTCAAAAAATTAAATGAGGCTGTACACATTCTTTCCTCAATTAAATTAAAATTAATTACACTCTTATTTTCTCTCTAACCTTTTGATTTCTCTGTTCATATCATACTTTTTACTCTCTTGCAACTGTTACTAAAATATATCTTCTTCTTCTTTTATTACTTTTTTATGTGCATATAAGTTGGGAAATTTATGGGGCAAAAATGATTGAAAATTACTAAACAAGTTCTTGGTACTTGTTTAATTCCTATTCTTGAAAATTGTTTATTGGCAATACAGGCTCACCACTTGCAGCAGCCTCACTGAACTTACTTCTTATCGAACAGATATAGCCCAGAAGTAGTTGAAGCTATTGCTTTCAAATGGTTCATAAAAGTGGCCTCAAATTTGTCCTTTACTAATGTGTGTCTGAGACCGACTGCCAGGATTTCACGAGAAAAAAAAAGTAAAAATATAATTTGTTCTTATTAATTTATTTTATTTTAATTTAATTTCTTAAGTTGGATAGAGTTCATATTATTGATAAGTGAGATAACTAAAATATAATATATAAATAAAAGATAATCTTTATCGTATAAGTAACTTTTTAGAGTTGATAGATGATTAAACTTATATTATAACATAGTATAGTATTAAAGTCTATCGTGATTGATATTAAACCTATTAAGTGGAATCCAAAATTATAATATCATATTATATTTTATCTTAATGATTATTGTTAATCTTATTAAGTCATTCACCCTTCAATTATTATTAGATTATCAATAAATATTAGTCAACTTTACACTTAAAATGTCTTATTTCACTTTGATCTTTTAAATTTAAAATGTATCTATTTAATTAAAATGAATTCTCTTCCAACTTTTTTATATTATTCGTATAAATTTTAAATGATATAATATCTTTCATAATTTTGTTAAATATTGATAAATTGACCAAATTAGTATTGATTGAAGATAATTAAAAGACTTAAATAAAATTTTTTAAATTTAAGACGTCAAATTATAAATCACATGGAATCAAAATTATATTTTAATCAAAAAAGAAAATACTTTCAAATACAATACATATTTTGAAAAGGAATAGGATTGTGCTTAGCTTTTGCAAACAAATTCCCCAAACATTGAAAGGGTGAGAAGGATTGGTAACAAAGCTGCACAGAAATTAGGTTTCTTAGGTTTTCAATTCCAAGAAATGTACAGGTTGGCCATGCCCCTGATGATGGCAATTTGGGATCTTGATCTAACAGCTTTTGCCTCAACTTAATAAAATATCCATTCTTTAAAAACGCCACATCACTTGAAAGAAAAAAGATATTCTCCAATTTCGTCAAACTCTAACAGCGTTAACAGAAGTTGAATTAGATTTTAATTGACTGACACCTGTGCACGGGCTGAATTAGACTTTACATAACTCCTATCCTATTGCCAATATTATTTATACTATGAATGTAACTACCAAAACAATTATAATAAAAAACAAAAAGGTGAAAAACTTAGATTCTTATACGAGTGTAAAACAATTTATACGATGATACTCAAAAGTTATTGATATTATTATGATTTTTAAGACTATGGTTAGAACTTTAGCTTGATGATAAAGAATGAAAGGAATTAAAATATAATGAAATGGGATCAATTGAAATAGAATGAAATAAATATGTGAATTTATTATTTAGATATTCTATAATAGAATAAATTATATTTCTTTCATTTGATATACGAGAATATTACATTATTTTTTTTCTTATGTTTAAATTTACATTTTAATTCATTTAAGTTAATATCACGAAAATAAATTTCATTATTTTTCTCAAAAGAAATACACGTATTATAGCATCATAGTTTCTTATATTTAAATATAAAATAAATTATACATTTTTTTTCTGTAGAAGATCTAAATATTATAATATTTCTCTTCTCTTATGTTAAAATATATAGTTTATTTAGTTTAGTTTAACTTTAAAATATATTCTAAATTGTATAAATTCTAATATTTTTTTCTCTATATAGTTACTCAGTTTAACACCATTCTTTAAAATATTTTAGAATATATTTTGAATTAAAATATATACTAAATTTTATAAATTAAATTTTTTTAATATATATATGTATTTAATTAAGACATATATTTAATATACATATATTATCATTTTTATTAAATTTGATAATTATATTATATTTAATAAATATAATAACTAATAATATAAGAAAATATCAATATATTTATATAAACGATAACATTAATTAAATACTAACTTAATAAATTTGTTTAATTCCATTTTACTTATATACATATATTATTTTATTTTTAATTTTATCACTTTAAAATATGTTTTCTGAAAATAATAATTAAAATAAATATTTTTAAATAAATAATTAAATTTAAAATATATAAACAATATGTACATTTTTTTTAATAAATTTCTATATAACTTTTTCCCCGTTTGTTAAATGTTGATTCTTCTTTTCCTTTTCCTTTTCCTGGTTTATTAGTTTTGTTCGATCTTTATGTCATATCAAGTTGTTTTCTCATCATCATCATTAAAAGGAATAAATATAATCTGATTTAAGTGTTTTTAGAAACATAAAAATAAATTATTACATTCCTAAATAAACTCAAAAACTAAATGAAACACGTCACTTGTTGATTTGGCTTACAGGTATTAGGGAGGGTATAGCGGTAATTTACTACAAAAGTCACCAAAATTGTTCTTGGCTGTTGAAGAGGAATGGGTTGTTCCTCAAGACTTTCTCATCATTCATTGTAACCAAAATTTGTGTGTTAATGTTGTCTTGTTAAATTCCTACGCGGGTTGTCTTGTTTCTCCAATTCTTCGATAATGGACATTGAACCCTCTCCGGGTTCAGCCGAAAGATTCAAGCTTTACGATGAGCTTGAACTGCACGAGTTTGAGGACAAGTTTGTGATCAAATCGCACCAATCCCCCAACCAAGGCTTCTGGATTAACCGTCTCGATGGCAACATCAATTTAATCAATGGTATTCTTCTTTTCTGAATTTCAGTTTCTTCATTTGGTGATTGGTTGCGTAGAAAATGCAGGAAATGTTTTCTCAAGTTTGTTACTTGTTATTGTTGTTGATGATGTTGTTGTTATTAATAAGAGAAAATAAGTTTAAAAAGTTATTTTTTTCCTAAGTGGAAATCATTTGTGGGGGTCTTGGAATTTTAAGAATAGATCATTTAATTGTGGATATGATGTTTATTTAGTGTCTTTGTGGATGCTGGTTTCGGATGGTTGAATGGTTGTAATTATGGGAACAAAGGGAAGATTGTAATGTTATTTATTGAGTATTTGTTTTCATTTACACATTTATGAATTAGTTATAGGTAAAGGTTACTGTTTCTTACCTTCTGAGGTTTGGTTGGATCTTAGTTGGTTGTTTAGTTTCAGCTATGTTAGATTGATGATTATGAAAAAGTTTTTGAAATTGTTAACCATTTTGTTGTAAATATTTCCTTTTTTATGATTTTTTTTTCTTTGCAGGTGAAACATTATCTGGAAGTCCATCGAGGACATCTACAATTTATGGTGTGGTGGGAACCATAAGATTGGTTGTAGGTAGATATGCTCATATGCTTTTATCTTGAGTTGTCTAGATGTATAATATAACTGTCCAGGAGCCTGCTATGCATCACCGTTTGTTGACGAATTTTTCCTGCACAATGGCACTACTTTAAATTTCTTGCAAAACATGGTTATTTTGAATTGGAGAATATTTTTGTTTTTCCTTGCATTTGCATGGGTTACCGTGTTGAATTTTTATGTATACTTGCATTTGCTTTGTTTTCACATCGACTCATTTGTCCCTATGGATGTGGACATGCTAGATTGGATGGTACTAACATCTAATCCTGTCCTGGTCCTTCTTGAGGATCTTCATTTGGTTGAGATGTTTGTTGGCTGGGGAAGAAGTAAATCTAATCCTGTTTGCACATCAATATTTGTGCATACTATGTGGTCATGGTTTTTTGGTAAATCATGGCGTTGATCAATTGTACAATTGTTATTCTTTCTCCTTTCCTGTTAAGGATGTATGTCTAATATGTAGTCTTCTCCAGTAAATCGTGTTCATTGCATCTTCTTTTAGCATAAAGAAGTTGATAAAGCTAAAAGAATTGAGATGAACTATTTTTTTTTTTTCATAAAGTAAACCACCTAGTCTAACAAGATAACTTCCTTTATACTCATTAAGGTTCAATGTTGTGTGCATGGGCATAGGAACTTATGCTATTGTAATAACCTCTCGGAAGGAAGTTGGAAGTTACCTTGGCTTTCCAGTATATCGCTTGATGTCCATGAGAGTACTTGCATGTAATGAAGCTTTGAGGTTTTCATCTGCTCAAGAAGTAAGGATTTATATAGTCAGAAGTCATTCAGGCATCATTAAAATGCTATTTATGTGATCCACATTTAATTTAATATATCTTCTGTGTACTACCTTTCTGTAGAAAAAGGATGAGACTTACTTCATGACCCTATTAAAAGTAGTGGAGTCAATGCCAGGCTTGTACTATTCATATGAAACAGATATTACATTAAAGTAAGAAACACAAATTGCTGGTTTTTTATCATCTTAGTCACATCATCTTGATATCGTTCCGAGGTTGATATTCATGAAATGAAATTTATCATGTCCACCAGCTTGCAAAGAAGAAGCAAGTTAGTAGAAGGATGGACGAGTAAGCCAATCTGGAAGCAGGTTAGTTGACATAATTCTTGATCTTCTGGGAATAATTGTCTTCAAATCTGATTGTTAAGTGATTTGAAATTTACTTCATATCTCCATTGAAAGTGAAGCTTTCCTCCACCAACATTCTGTTCATGCATAATCGAATAGTTTTTTTTTTTGTTACAACTAAAATTTCAGGTGTATAGTGTTTCATTCTGCTTATACTACTTCATTTTGATCCATTATTTTATTGATTAGTTCTGCCGTAATGTTATTCAAATGTGTTATATTAGGTTCTGTTTGGACCATTTCTCTAATGCATTTAATTCTAGAATAGGAAAGATCAGATAAAGACCTCTTGACCCCATTGACACCATTTAATGCAATTATCGGTAAAAGCTTCATGAAAGCTTTAGGTTTCCTTTTCGATTTGTATTTCAGGCAGACCCACGATATGTCTGGAACAAACATCTTTTGGAGGAGCTTATTGAGTTTAAGGTTAGATAACTTGGCAGTTCGTCCTGATTGCTGAATTAAAAGCGCTTTTAGTTTCACTATTAAAAAGAAGTATTTGTTTAGAAAAAGAAGGTTCAAAATTTTAGTGAACTTCATCTTGTCATTCTTAGTATGATCATGAAGTTGTGCCCCTAACACCTATCTTTATGATGGCAGCTTGACAGATTCATCATGTCCATAGTTCAAGGGAATATCCTGAAGTTTAAATTACCTCTGCTCCCTGCCCCCTCCCTGCCCCCTCCCTGCCCCCTCCCTGCCCCCTCCCTGCCCCTTTTATGTTTGTGTGTGTGTGCATATGCTCTCCACATAATGTCAGTACAAAAAAATGATAAAAATGAGTATGTGTTCACTTTAAGAAGCAGTTATGTTCTCCCTTAACTGGGCTTAAGCTTCCAAGCAGCTGAGCTGAAGCTAAAAGACTCAAATGCTATGGTAACATTATTTTCAAGGAGATGTACACGTCGTCTAGGTACAATGTCCAAAAAATTCTTCTAATAATAAAAGCATTATAAGTTTGTAATAGCTCATTATAATGTGGCAATATGATGACATAGGAACAAGAATGTGGAGAAGAGGAGCTAACCTTGAAGGTGACACTGCTAATTTCATTGAAACTGAACAGTTGCTTGAAACTGAAGAATTCAAGATCTCATTTTTGCAGGTATTATTGTACATTAATTAGTATCAAATTCCTGTAATTCCTTTCAATAGTTTCTCCACACTGTTGGTTATGTTTTCTACTAGCATGTAGTTCATGTTTCTGAGAATTGATACTGTTGTCAAACATGCTGAAGGACTTTGAGTGCTCTATTTTCCCGAGGTTTCAAAATTTTGAATATAGATAATATAATGTGAAAAATATATAGATTCACTATTTTATCTGCGTTATAGACTTAGTTTTGTGTATTTGAAGATTGTTTTTAATTTTCTTAGTTTCAATTAGAAATAATTATTCCTTACTTCCTCTAGGTATTGTTATCCAATGGAATTTAATATCAAGCAATTACTGGAATTTAACAATGTTTTTGTTCTCATACCAGTTGAAGTAAAGAAATTTTATGCATATAGCGGCTAGTTCTGAAAATGCTATAGCGGGAAGTAGAATTGATGCTATTTCAAATATTATAATACAAAGTAAATAATTTATACTGCACATGTAAATAATCAAACAAAAAAAATAAATTCATGATAAATAATAAGTCACAGTCTACGCACACAATCACCATCAATCTAAGAGCAATAAGAACAGTAATGAAGTTAAAAAATGAAAGATGAAATTAATAGAAAAAGAACATAACAAATTGGATAAAAATTAGCAGAATGTGAACAAGGAAGTCTAAAGGAAGAAGAAAGACCAGAACACAAGAAAAGGATAGTCCTGGAACAGAGGTCAAAACATGGGTAACTTTTTGTGTAATGTCAAGGAAGAAGGGTTTCAAATCCTATGATGTTTCTGAAGCAAAAAGTGCATTAGAAAATGGGTGAGAAATCACAACTTTAGCCCCCCTCCCCAAAAAAATCCCTAAACAATGTTGTTTCAGGGGCACAAATGGTTTTTGTAAGCCTATGCCATGGCAGCACCACTATAGCATGCCAAAAGCCACTATTTTGGCTGCAATGGATGCAATTGAAAACCGCTCTGCTATTTGAATCCCATAGCAGCCCAGGAATGCTCCGCTTTGCTTTACACATATATACACAGAGAGAAAGGTTCACGAGCATTTGGTATCCTAGTACCATAGAACATCTTGTATCAAGCATATATCAATATTTTGGTCTCTCAATTTGTGATTTGTACTCAAATTGATTGTTTCACAGGTTCGAGGCTCAATTCCTCTTCTATGGGAGCAGATTGTTGATCTAAGCTATAAACCACACCTTAGGGTCATTAGTCATGAGGAAACGGTATACTTCTATCTCTCAATTCTGCCAGCACTTTAATGGTTTTATCATGAGATTCATATTAATACATGTTTCTTTTTGTTTTTCCCCCTCCACTCCTACTCCAGCCCAAGATTGTGGAGCGTCATTTCCGTGATCTCATGCAAAGATATGGAGAGATAGTAGCACTTGATCTTACTGATAAAGTATGGATTTTATCTGCTCTCTTTCTACTTTAAGGAATGAATTTGTCACATTTATTTTTTAGACTTATTGCAAGTCCAAAGATACATGGCATCTTCTTGATGCCTCGGAGGCATGGATATTCATGATTGAGCAAAAATGTGTTGGTTTTCAGTTTGGCCTCTATGTATTAGGGACTTTTTGCGGCTGATCATATTTAAAGATTTTTTCTTTTCTAGTGACCCTTTTCTCATCCTCAAAATTTTAAGTAGGGAAATTGAGGCTATGGTTTGGCTGAGTTTGGTTAGCATGTCCTGGAGGATATAATAATCATCAGCCAGTCTCCACCACCAATATTCCCTTTTAAGTGCTTGTTACTTTGTGTGTATTACTTTAAGCAATTTCTTTTTAATTTTACTCTTGTAGCATGGTGAAGAAGGTCAACTAAGTGCAGCATATGCTGCTGAGATGCAAAATCAGCAAAATGTGAGGTGATAATTTAAACATTTTTTCCTTTGTACACTTATTTTACATCCATATAATTATGAAGTTTGCTTTCGCTGTATTATAGCTTAAATTGTCTCTGTGTGCTTGATATGACTACTCTGTCATTGTTTCCTTTTTTCCTTTAACTTTTTATCTTTATGACAATGGATTTTGGCAGATATGTGCCTTTTGATTTTCATCACCACTGCAGGAGCTCAAACTTTGATAATCTGAAAATCCTCTATGATCAAATCTTGGAGGATTTTGAAAAACAAAGGTAATGGAAAAAAATAAGTATGATATACAAATTCAATAGCTAGTTGCCAGAATCCAGGTATACTAGCAAATCTATAATTCAGATTTTTAATTATTGCTATTTCAGCTGAGCAGATACTTCTTGATAGATAGACAAGGAAATGTACTAGAGGAGCAGAGGGGACTTATTAGAGTAAACTGCATTGATTCCCTTGATCGAACAAACGTTACTCAGGTTTGTTGATAAGAGATTAATTGAATGCTAGGACTTGTTCTTTTCTTAATCCTTGTTCGATTGTCTTCCTGTTTGGGAATGTGTAACATTAACATGTCCATTCACATAACTATCCTTATGTTGTTTGTAGTGTTATGTGGCCCAGAAGTCATTAAATCTTCAGTTGCAGAGGATTGGGGTGCTGACTTCCTCTGACTGCATTTCAATGTTCGAAGAGGAATATGGAAAATTTAGAATATGTATGGAATTTCTGAATAATTTCTTCCATTTTTTTGTGAATTATTGCACTGCTTATTTGAGCTCTATTTATTTTATTTAGTGTGGGCAGAGCAAGGTGATGAGATTAGCCTTGAGTATGCTGGGACTCATGCCCTCAAAGGGGACTTAGTTAGGTAATGAATTTTTTGTCTTGAAAGTCCTGTGTTGCTATGTTTCCCTTCTGTGGTACTGGTACATTTTGAAAATATGGTGCAGATATGGGAAACAAACAATTACTGGAATGATTAAAGACGGGATGAGTGCGCTTTCCCGATATTACTTGAATAACTTCCATGACGGGATTCGGCAGGCAAGTTCATTATTCTTACCACTCATTGAAATAAAAGGGCACACAATCTCAAAGTATTTGATAAGCTTCATGTCTTTTGCAGGATGCCCTGGATCTGATAAGTGGTCACTATAATGTTAGCAGAAACATTCCTACTCCTTTCCAGTTGAATAACTTCGAACCTCTAGTGGTAAGTAGCATCATGGTGTTGTCTTTCTATTTTTTACCACACACTAATCATGGAAAGTTGTAATGAATTGAAAAATAAATTTGTTAGTGTTCACGTCTGTATTGGAAGGGAGAAGACCCAAATCACAGAGTGTACATACAGTATGAGTTGTTAGATTGCCCTTCCCCCTTCTCTAAGTGTTTATATACAAGTTAAGGATAAGAGTCGCTTTCTTCAAGTTACATGACCTGACATCTGCCCCCTGTCAGATGGCTTTTCCTGTGAACAATAAATGTGGAGTACAATCTTGCTATGTACTCGGTCGGTCGTCAACATGGTCAGGTCCGTTCATGAGCTTGGCTAGTTGTCTTTGCTAGACCCATGGTGTCTCATTGGCTGGGTAATTATGCATATTGGTATTGGGTTGGTTAGCTATATCGAGGTCAGCCGACTCCTCGGTCTACTTGCCAAACCGGTCCATAGCCCCCCAAGCACCAAGTGGAGCGATGAGTGCTTTTCCTACTGAGGGTGTCCCTTCTTAGACTCGGTCATACGTCAACCCGGTCCATTTGCCAGATCGATCCACAACCCCTCAAGCATTGAGTGGAGCAATGAGTGCTTTTGCTACTAAAGGCATCACTTTTTAGACTCGGTCGTACATCAACTCAGTCCACTTGTCAGCTTAGCACTAAATTAGTTGACCGAGGGGTCTGTCTCCTATTGGGCTGGTTGGTGGTGTCAGCTGCTTTAGTTGGGGCGAACGTGACCTTCCCAATGCGCGAGGTGCCTAGGGACCGATCCTTGCAATGATATCGGAGTCGCATCTTTTGATGCATTACAAGTGTTCTCAGACCCTTTCTTTCTTGATCGTATTTGCTACTTATCTTATCTAGTTTTCATGCCCATTTTGTTGGTCTCGATGGTACCGCTCGCCGAGCTTTAAGGAAGCAGAAATGAACGATTGCTGATGCTGCTCTATCTTCTGGGCCGAGGGTTGTTTTGAGGCTTGCTTGGTCAAGGCTAGATGTGGCTCCTCCTACGACCACTCAGGGGACTATTTGTAATCTTGTCGTGGTTAATGAGGGGTCGGGGGCAGCCCTTGCTTCACCCATTGTTGAAGAGGTCTTAGCCGGCGGCCAAGTATGTACCACAAAGAAAAGGCTGCTCGTTGAACTAGTTGCCCCTTCTTCACCCGAGGTCCCGTTGCCTATTGATTGGAAAACTCCTGGATGGTCCCCCTAACACTATGTCAGCCTAGAGCCGCAAATTCCCTCTCTTCGGGATGATCGATCATCATTTTGCTTCTCCTTTTGGTGCCAGGAAAGTCAAGACTCTTGGGCTCGGAGGTGTTCAAAGTTTTGGAGGCTTATTCCAGCTATTCTATGGTTCTCTCCTATGCTGTTGAGCTCGAATTTAATGACCTTAGTACTCAATGGAGGAAATTGATTGAGCATGGGGAGAAAGCTTATGACGAGATCCAATGTTTGAATGAAGTGTCAAAGAAAAAGGGGGAGGAGCTGGCTGCTGCTATGGATGATGCCACCAAGTACTTGGCTTTGAAGGATCGTCTTGAAGAGAAGGAACATACTTTGCTAATTGAAGTGTCACTTCTGAAGGGCTAGGTCACTCGTTTGGAGGCCGAGTTGACACAAAGAGGGGAATTACTTGCCAAGAAAGATTGCACCCTTGTTGCTAAAGATCAATCTTTGAACAAGAATGTCGAGCGCTTGGCCGAGAAGGACAAGATTATTGCCGCTAAGGACTTGTCCCTTTTGGATCAGTTCGAGGTTGGTTTCAATTGTGCTCTCTAGTAGGTTAGCGTCATACATCCCAGTCTCGACCTTTTAGAGATGGACCCACGCTCCCCAGCTCCTTCCTCTTAATTTTTCAAGATGCTTGTCTTTGTCTTGCTTGTTTCTATTTTCTTCCTGGCTCTTTGTTTGTTTAATATGACAATTTATTAATGACTATGTGTTCTCACACTTTACTTGGTTGTTGCGAATGTTTACTTTGAATGTTTTAATTTAAATTCAAGTATTCCCTATCGCGCGCTTACGTCCCCTTACGGGTCCGACTAAAGCTCTTTGTTTTAGGCTTTTGGGGGCAATTTCTCCCTCACAAGTGTCACCTAGGCAGTCTTTGACCGACTGTCTCGCACGGATCTTTGATGCCCCGGGCAGTCATTGATCGATTGCCTCTCATGGGTCTTTTGGTACCCTAGACAGTCATTGACTGACTGCCTCTCACGGGTCTTTTGGTGCCCCGGATAGTCACTAATCGACTGTCTCTCACAGGTCTTTTTGTTTTGTCCTAGACAATTATGGACCGACTGCTTCTCAAGGGTCTTTTGGTGTCCTAGACAGTCACTGGCTGACGCCCCTCACGGGTCTTTAAGTTTGCCTAGGGATCATTGATTGATAGCCTCTCGCAACCTCTCGCAGGTCTTTAGATTTGCCTAGGAGATCACTGATGGACTACCGTCTTTAAGTTTGGTGAGGGAGCCGAAATCCTTTTGATTCCTGCACAAAATGTGAACTATGACCTTGTATATTTTAAGATATGAAGCTTAATTATAACACATACCTAAGATTGGATATTCTCCATGGCATTACGGACGTGCAGGAAGAGGATGGATGAGCTCCGTGCAAGACAGAATCTGTTGCATTTCTAATTCAATATATCATAACTTGCTGTTTTCAAAGCATTGATGGTTGCATCAGTCACACTTAATCCTTGCTTGTTTGCAAGGTAGGCTGCATTCTCAACAATGATCGCGACACCTAATAGTGAAATCTGATTTTGTTGCTTGTCCAGGATAATCTCCACTTGCTCCATATTTTGAGATAATAAGAGTTTTATCTATTTTCATCTGTATTGGCACCTTGGTGAACAAAGAAACCATTGTCTATGAATTTGAGGTACTTGGCAAGAGGATCATAATTGTAATCAAAGCTAAATATCATTCTCAAATTCCAATCCAAAAACTTCCGGTCCCGCTTTATATGCATCTACAGGCCATATGTATCCATGGGAACAAGAATTCCATAAGTAAATGTCTTGATAAATGTAAGATTTTTTAAAAGTGAATTGTAAGTCTGATTGGTTGATGGATCTAAGTCATCCTGTCCCATAAACCTGAAGACCAGTTTTATTGCTTTTGTGTTGATGTGTGCTGTTATACTTCTCAAAAAACCAACCTCGGGTGATGAGATATAACTGAGACTTATTTTTTAAAAGCAAAGATCACAACGTTTCTCATACTTAATTTGTGTTGTGCATAGAATGCATCATGCTGAAATATTCAAACAGAATCTTGGTTTTTGGCTTAATGTACCTAATTCATCAACGATAAGAATTTGAAAATTATTGTCACCAGAGTATACTCCTTGGGTTAAGATGACATTGGCTAAGGGTGTATTCCGGAGAAAAAATAGCACAAGTGGGTACACCATTAACTAAGTAATTTTTGGTTTGATTAGGGAAAGCGTTTGCAATGTAAGTAGAATTTGCAAGGTTGATATCTGGTTGGCAAATCCCACTGCATCTTTTGTTAAATGCACATCACACCATAGACAGACATCTGGTCCTGTCGTTATTACTGCCAAATTATCTGTAGCATCACTGGAATTGGGAAATATCCCTGAAAATCCACCAAGAGCTACAACCAATGGTGGAGCTCCCCCAAGTGTGTTCCAGGCAGATCTCAAAGAGACCAGAGCAAGGAGCTACTGGAGAAGAAGCATGGTGAGTGGAGCTGAGAGAGCACGTGGTTTTCACATCCCGGGAGCCTTGGCAGAACCCAACCATCTCAAACTCAAAGAAACAAAGAGACAATGGGGTCTTAACTCTGAAGCTGCACCTTTCCCAGGTGGTTGTCCGTTTGCTAATTTCTTTCTTCCAAGAGCCATTGAAGCTGGATATACAATTAGCAAATAGACAAAATTGCGTAAAATGAAAAGATAATGACAAATACAGAACCTGGAGAAGTGCCGTCATGAATGAATGCGGTGGATCTACAGGTGATGGAGGTGGTTCTATGTACAACAAGGGCGGGTTGGTGCGGCGACTCTTACGCAAGCAAGGATGGATGATGAGTGGATTTACACGCAATGGGGGACGAATTTGCATGCAGTGGAGCTTCGTCGACTCCGACAGCTACTAGTGTGATGGTCGTCGGGAATAATTTTCTTGATGGCCCTATGGTGGACGCTAATGTTCACATCTGTATTAGAAGGGAAATGATCCCAATCACAGAGTGTACATACAGTATGAGTTGTTAGATTGTCCTCCCCCCCTTTTCTAAGTGTTTATATATAAGTTAAAGAGAAGAGTCGCCTTCCTCGAGCTACGTGACCTGACATCTGTCCCCTGTCAAATGGCTTTTCCTGCAAGCAATAAATGTGGAGTATGATACTACTATGTACTCAGTCAATCGTTAACTTGGCCGGGTCTAACCACGAACTTGGCCGATTGTCTTTGCTGGACCCATGGTGTCTCACTGACTGGATAGCTATGTATATTGGTATCAGGCTGATTAGCTATATCGAGGCTGGCCAACTCCTCAATCTACTTGCCAGACCAGTCTAGTTAGAGATCCCACATCAACCAGTGAAATGACCTAAATAGTGTATATAAGTGAGGGGTAATCCTCACTCTATAAGATGATTTTGTAGGGTTGAATTAGATTCAAATTTACTTTCTTAAGATGGTATCAAAGTCTATCCTAGCGATTATTGTTGGTCTTATCAAACCCCTATTCATCAGTAGATCCTATTATATCTAGGTTGGCTTTAGATGAGAACTTGTCATGTCCAATAATGTAGAAGTTGTTTTAGTTTCGGGAGATCATGGTTGACTAAATGGATTGTGACATTATTTGATCCATGTAGCTTGTCCTACTTAGTTGGAAAAGTCAGGTTTGTTGTTGTTGGAAAATGCATGGTTAGCATTATGCATTCTATTGTATAATTAACTATAGAAAGAATACACAGCCAACACCTAACCAATTTCAGCACATTTAAATTTGAAAGCTTTTTGTGTACATAGATAATTACATTACCCTTCATCTTTTGAATGGCTTATAAAACAAATCATCAGTGGTATTGACATGTTTTATGGAAAACTGTAAACACGCAGTACCTCCCTGTGGCATCAGCTTTGATAATTGGAGGTTTGACAGCAACAACCTTCACTCTTCAGCAAGGTATATAATTCTGTGCTGAATAAAGGGTCCTTGATGCTATACTCTACTTCTCTTTTTTTTCTCATCTTTTTCTAATTTTCTTGTTTATTTTATAGCGGGGCGAAATGGGCAGCACTATGTGTCTTCTGTACTTTGTGCTGGAATAACTGCTGGCGTCTTGGCAATTGTCAAAGCTAATGGAAGACAGTTCTGTTCAAGACCCCGTTTGTGTGGTCTCTTTTGATACAATTCACTATCCCTTTGAATTAAACGAGTGTGTTGTCTCATTCTAGAGATTGTAAATATGATGCTTATGTTGTTCAATATTTTTTTCAGATAGGTAGTTATTATCTATGAAGTTGATGAGTTGGTGCTTTCATGCCACTCGGCATCTATTGAATTGTGTAGCTGTTGGTTAAAATCAACAAATAAAGGGGTAGAGAAGTCTTCCTTTTGGCAAAAACGAAAAACAAAATTATGGTTTCTCAACGTTTCAAAATCAAAGGGGTATGATGAGAAGTAGTATTTAATTGATGGTGAAAATTTTACTTTCAACCCAATTGATGCAGCAGTAACAATCAAATTAACTGACACATGATTCTAGATTAATCAATAGTTTCAAGAATGAGTTTAAATATGTTGTTGAATTAAACATTCAAAAAGAATTTTATCGTTTAATAACCATACTTGACTTGAACAAAATTATTTTTCACGAAATTTTCAAAAAAGAAAAAAAGTAGTAATGATCAAATGGTATATAGACGAGGCATGAATGATTCTTATTTTAATTTTATATCAAATAATCATGTTCAAAATTTTATTGATAACTGGAAGGAAAAAAAAAAAAAAAAAAACCACCCATGTTGTGCTCGTGATCTCGTCATAGCTAAGTGATAAAAAGCAAACCATTTGGTGTTATTCTCCAGCTAATATTCAAGATGCATAGCCCACAGACTGGAAACACATTATGCCAACAGAGAACACCAAAATGGAGAAATATACCTTAAACCCTCTTTATATTTGAAACGTCCAATGGCTCTCTGCCCAAAGTATGTGGCTATGCAGTTTTTGCATGTCTTGTTCTTGCCTCTTCTTTAACTAACTGTCTTTAACCAGCTCTCCATATGCCAGTAATTGACAAATGCTTTAATCCTTTTTCTTATTTTTCTCGCCTTGCATTTGTGTCTTGTCCTTATTGGCTTGAATTCTGTGTCTTATCTTATGCACATATTAGAGCTTGGAAAGATACCACTAACGTCATATAACTTCAAATTATACCAGTCATGGCTCAATGGTTAGAATTGTTGTTGTTTAACTGGTCACAAGTTCAAGCAGTGGAATCAATCTCTTACAATGAAAGATAAGACTGACTGCAATAGAATCAAAATGGGACCCATCTACATTCATTGAATTGGGGACGAAACAACATTAACGGCAACTAAGTTCTAAATAGGACTGTTTTCAAAAGAACATACGTGTAAAAAAAAACAAAAGGTTCAATATTTTCATAGATGCTATGGTAAAAAATTAACGATTATTTTTGCAACTTTTTTTGTTATCCACATCCCCTTCTTTATTTATTTATTTAAAAAAATACCCTAAATTCTGAAACTATGTAAAAATTTGGTTTCCAAAATTAAACTTCCAAAGTCTATTTGTACATTTTAGAATTAAATTTATAGAAGTCTATTGGTTATACATTTCGAAATTAAACTTTCAAAAAAAAAAAGTCTTTGTATATTTCATAATTAAACTTCCGAAGTCTATTTGTATATTTAAGAATTAAACTTATGGAAGTCTACTTGTTACACATTTCGGAATTAAACTTTCAAAATTCTATTTTTATATTTTAGAATTGAACTTTTTGGAATTCTATTTGTTATACATTCCAAAATTAAACTTGCAGAAGTCTATTTGCTACACATTTTGAAATTAAACTTTCACAACTCTATTAGTATATATTTATGTTTTTGAAATTATACTAATAGATTTCTAAAATTTTATTTCCGAAATATGTAATGGGTGGTTAAGGGAAGCTTGAATATGCTCTAAAATCCAAATGAGTAAAAGAGTATATAAGATGGACTTAGATATTATTCTTTTAATGTTATTTAGTTTTATTTTAATTTTGATGCCACTTGTATTATTATTATTCATTTTAGACTTCTATTTAATATAGAGTTTCATTATGTATTAGTTATAAATGAAAATCATAATATTTATCTTCATCTTCTTTGTAGCTTCTTTAATGGTAGCCTTCATAGTTTTACTATAGCTATAATTTTAACTATCTAATGTTGATGTTTTCATTGAGAATTTCATAAATGTTAAACAGCAAAATAGGAGCTACTCTATGCTGACAATCTACCATTAAAAACTACAGAAAAGTGACTACTAAAATATTTTTCATTTTTTATACTTATGAAATTAAGTAAAAAATAATAATTGAAAAGGAAAGAACTAGTGTTATCCATTTTATGGGATAAAGCCATGAAGGTGTGGGAAAGGAGTAGGAGGAATGAAAGTACCAATATTAGAGAGCTAAAACTATAGCTACTATAAAACTATGAAAGCTACCATAAAAGAAACTACGAAAAGATAAATATTTACATTTTGATTGTTCATTTATGATTAATACACAGTGCAAATCCCATGTCAAATAGGAGTTTAAAAGTGATATTATCATAATTTAAAAAAATTAAAATAAAACAAAATAATATTAAAAAAATAATATCTAAACCTATTTTATATAGTCTTTTAGCCATTTGTATTTCAGAACATATTTAGGTCTTCTCAGACCTATCCTAATAATATCAAATAGACATTCAAAATTTAAATTTTAAAACAATAAAACCACATTCACTAATAAAGGTATTATTGAAAAAAAAATTACAAAAAATTGAAAATGTGAATAGCAAAAAAAGAGTTGCAAAAGCAATCACATGAAATTTTACAGCACCAGGTTGTCATGACTTACACTTTACCCAATCTCTTGAATTAGAGTATGTATTCATGTGGACGTTGATTATTATATTTTAATTGTTATATAAGTTATAACTACAGGAAAAAAAAAAAAAAAGAGGGGACAACCGCCTATAACAATGCTTAGACATAGAGAAAAGTATAGAACAGACTTTCTGCAGAGAATCTCAGTTGATTAGACTGTCCTTGTAACAATGGGGTATCTTTAGAGTTGGCAACATGCACAGTTTTTTACCATTATAAAATTGACTTTTGAAACTTTAATAATAAATATTTGAAAATTTGAGAATAAAAACATATTTAAAACGTGAAATATTATATTTAAAATATAATTAAAATTCACACGCACAAGTAAGTGTATTAATTATTTTCACGTTGATTTGAGATATACGTAAAATTCGCGCGCACTCGCGCGCACTAACTAACAAGTATATTTTCATGTTCATCTAAAATTAACTAGCAACATTATATTTGTAAAATGTTTAAACAAACTTCATGTGATATATAAAAGTAATAACAAACCATTTGTTTGCTATAATATTATAACTTTAATTTTTATACACGGTTGAGACTATTTACTCAAATATCATCTGAGCCTCCCAAATGAAGATGCAAAGATACTATAAATGGTATTTCTGATGTACACTAACAAAATGCAGAACTAACATACTAATTATATTTTAGAATATTACCCTTTTCACCCTAATTTTGGATCCAAAGTAGTTCTTTTTATTGGCATTTTAATTTGCATATTTTCATAAAAGTAAAAATTCTGACTTGTTTAGGTGGTATAGTAGCTATGATGCGTTATTCACCTTACATTCACAACATGCCACGTAAAAAATGTGTGTCATTTCTCTGTCTTACTTGGCTTCATTTCTACACTTCTCTGTCTTACTTGGCATGAAACGAATAGTGCATAGAAAGACAGCACCTTAAGGTAGCATGGCCTGTGGATGTGTCACGATGTCAACCGATTAATCCCACGCCAAGTATGAATCCAAAACCCAAATCCCAAATACCAAGACTCCACCATAATTGAGCACCTTCACATGAACAACCAACCCCACAACTCATCAAAATCCTCAACCGCAGTTATCACCTCTTCCCCCCCACCCCATTATATATTCCATACCACATTTCTTTGGCATTAACACCTGCCTCCAAACCAAGCATGTGGCGACAAATTGCACCGAAACCAGTCCCCACACTACTATTTCTATCACCTCTCTCTTCCCCTAACTGAACACCGCTCACTCTGTTTTCATCCAAATGACTCTGTTTTTGCCATTAGGCTTCCCTTCCAAGCACCATCCCAGCAATGCTTCCACCCTAAGAAAAACAACAACTTCCGTTGAAGCACATGCTCTAAGAACCAACAACACCAACACCAACCATATTCTCCATTTTCCTCCCTCTATCTCTCTCTTTCTCTGTGTCACTCACCCCTGAACACATAGATGACTGATGCAAATGCTGCTTCGTTTGAGGCATTTCTCCAAGGGTGGATGGTGCGCCAAAGAGGCTACCTTGATGAGCTTCTCTCAGCTCAGCAACACCATCAGGAGCTGCAGGATGATGACATGAGGCAATTGATCAACAGGGTGCTCTGCCACTATGGGGAGTACTATGAAGAGAAGTCAAGGGTTGCCCACCACAACATTCTCCTTGTTTTCTCACCACCCTGGTTCAGTTCATTGGAAAGAACCTTCTTTTGGGTGGGGGGGTTCAAGCCCAGAATGGCATTTCAGGTTGTGAACACAGCTTTGGAGGACTTGTCAGAAGAGCAAAAGGAGGGGCTGAGTCAGCTGAGTCAAGAGACCAAGGTGAAGGAGAGAGCCCTCAATGATGACCTGGCAAAGCTTCATGAGAGTGTGGCAGCTCCACCGCTGGTGGACTTGGCCAGGAGCCATGGCAGGGAGTGTTGCAGCAGGTCCTTCATGGCAGAGGAGGGTTCTGTTCCAAGCACTTTCAAAGCCACATTGGAGAATCTGGTGGCAAATGCAGATGATTTGAGGACAAACACAGCTTTGAAGATTGTGCAGATTCTGAGACCTGCTCAGATTGTCACCTTCCTGGTTGCTGTGGCTGAGCTTCAGACCAGGATCAGGTCTTGGGGGTTGGACAAAGATGCCCAGAATGGAGGCCAAGGGTGAAAAGTGAAGTTTTCAATCATGGGATTTTGAAGGCTTTTTGTGTAAGGTGGTTTCGGTTTTTGTCTTTTTTGAGAGCTGGTTTGAGGTGTGGGATAGATACATTAAATAGGCCTTAGTCGTTTATGCATGATGTGCATTGAGCAGTGTGCATATTCAGCATTTGATGGTAAGTTTATTGTATGTGCCTGTAATGCTGTTTCTCTCTACATGAAGTTTCTTTGATGAGCACTGAACAGTGATGAACAAGATAAGGCCATGCAAACATGCAATGCATGCTTTATCTAGAAGCTAAAGCATCAGAAGACCAGTACTCAAGCAGCTACCCCAGATTTCAATTGGTTTACCATAGTAGATAGCTAATAATTATTTATTTATCTTTTATAATTTTAAGACATGTTTTTTTAGTGAAGAACTTGAATTTATAGGATGTGGAACCTTTAAATTTACTTTTTCAAATCCCACGCACTTTGACATTGCATCAAAGTAGGTTTCTCCTCTTTTTGGTCCTTTGCACAAGACACACGGTTCATTCACATAGAAAGAGCAGGACAATGCCAAATGCTAAAGCAGAAGTTTCAAACATGCAGAATCTACAAGAGCAGATGTGGACTGGAAGAATACCCCAAGATCATTATTTTTCATTTCACTGCTTTGTTGTCTACACAAACATATGTATAATTATTAAATGCTTTTGGATTGTTAATTAATAATTAATAATTATAAACAAATAAACCAATGAAGTCTAACAGTCCATAGAGGAACACATTTACACTTTTTCACAGTCTACTTTTTTGAGCAGCCGGCTTAAAGCTTGCAAAACCAGTGATTTCCCTGCCTGTAACCAAGGTGTTGATGTCATACGTGCCTTCGAAGGTGTAGATAGGTTCTAAGTCACAGAATGCCTGCAAAGTTAGAGAAGAAAAGCAGAAAACATGTGAGAAAACAAAATGACCAGAACTAGCCTCAATTAATATCTTAGTCCCAACAAAAAAGTGCTAACAGGATGTCTAGTAGTAATTGTATTTTGCAAGCCCATACTTACGCTTAATTATAGACTACTAAAATCTCACTTCTGTCCATGCTTATTTTTAGACAAATTTTTTTCCTTAAAAGAAGAAAATAAGAAGAAAGAATAAATTGAATTTCTCTTATAATTAATTTATTCGCCTCAGAAGTTAAAAGAAAGAAAGAAGAGTATAAATAATTTTAGTTTATAAAAAGAATTCAATTCATTTTATTATTACTATTTTCAATATTTAAAGAAAAAGTTTATACAGACACTAAATAAAATTCAGTATTTGGACTCAATTATTTTTGGTGAGGGATTTGGAAATATATTATGTGCTAAAAATCCATTCTCAAATTACCTACCCCATTTTAATTTAGATCCTATAGGAGGTTCAACAAAATAAATTTCAAACAAGAAATTAGGCAAGAGAACCTTTGCCACTAGAAAATCAGCCAAAATTCCATTGCCACCAAGCAATTCTCGCCCCAAGGCAGCTGTTTCTCTTGCCCTCAGAGTAATCCACGACTGAAACATGATTGAAAATTTATTATCAGTTATCTACCTCAATAAATAACAACAACAAAGTAGCCTCTACATAAAGCTTTTATTACTTGGTGAGATTTTCTTTCATTATTTTGTGAGTAGGTGGTTAGGAATTGAATTACCTTCCCCAAACTAGCATGGCCTGGAGTGAGTTTACCACTCTCATACAACTTGCACAGGCGCCAACCAACAAGAATCATTGCTTGAACGTTACCTAGCATTTGAACAAGTTTCTGTTGACTGATTTGGAAAGCTGCTAATGGTACTCCAAACTGTTTCCTCTCCTTTAGGTACCTTTTAATTGCACACAATTCACTTTAGAATTAGAATGATTTGCAGTGAAAGCTTTCGTTGAAGTACACTAGCATGACATTTAAGAATACCTATGACACATATCATAGATCCCCATTGACAAACCAATTGGTTGCCAAGCAACCATTACACGCGAAACGGCAAGTACCTGTTTTGAGATAACTAAAACAAATAAGCAACACGTATATTAATAGACAATGCAAAATTACAACAATGGAGTTAATTTAAATGTCTGACCAGTCCGATATATGTCAAAACTTAAACCATGCATATATTCTACAAACTCTTTAAATTGGAGCTAATATTTGACGGAGTCGAAAATAATAATTCAAAGAGATGAAAAAAGAAAATAGACTATACTTGTTTTCATAAGCTGATATGACACTATTCATCACAAAATTTTCCCCTAAAGGAAAATTATGTAAAAGTAACCTGCATTAGAGTAGCATATTCAGTAGGATGGAACTGCACTTGCTTTCTAGTGCACTAGCCACAAATGGGTAGTCGTAGAACCAGATAAATGCTCAACTTCTTCACAGGTAATAGAAGTTATAATAGCCAAAACTAGTAATTGTTTGGATAAAGTTTTTTTTTTTAGTAATTATAAGAAAAGAAAATACTTTTACATATATCACTTTTAGTAATATTTTATCATAAAAATATTATTAATTCTTTTAATAAGTAATATTTTTTATATTTTTTTAACGTTTTTAAATGTTATAAAAAAATTATATATGTAGTAGTAAAATAAGAAAATAAAATAAAATAAACTTTTTTATAAATTAAAACTAGTTTTTTTCATAAGTTAAAAACCAATTTTTAAAAAACTTAATATATAAGTATTTTTATAAATTAATTTCTACATAAACTAATTTTAATTTATGAAAAAACATATTTTATTTTTCTTTCTTTTCTTTCTTCTCTCATAAGTGTATATGAAAATTTTATTCATCCTTACTTCATCGTTTATTTATTATTGAAATGATGAGATCGCAGTATTGAAATAACAGCAAAGGAAAGTGCCATACTAATATTACCTTGTTTGTGTCCTGAAAAGAATTGACTTCTGCTATTCTGTCATCATCAGGGACAAAAACTTTCCTTAAAACTATGTCTCCATTTTGTACGATCCTAAGTCCAATTTTATTCTCTATTTTTGTGACTGTTAAACCCGGTGCATCCTTTTTGACGATATATCTAAAATAATCAGAACCAAAAAATGTAAACATAAAAGAGTATTGTGAAACAGGATACGAGTAGCAAGAAAATATAGCACGAGAGAAAATGTATATGTAAAGTCTCGTTATAATGTTCTCTATATATTCTTCACCTTGGAATGGTGTTGGTTGAAAAAGAGAAAAATATGTGAAAGAGATACAACAAAGTTCATTTTATAAATTTAATATAATAAATACAAATATAGAATTTATATGATATGTTTATAAATATAAATATTCTAATTACACAAGGAAACAAATCATAAAACATAAAAGAATAACAAAATAAGAGATTATTTAGGATAATCTAAAATATTATAAGATATAAAAATAATATCATCAAATATTTCTTTGATTTTCCAACACTCCCCCTTAAGCTAAAGTTTATTAAGTTTTTAGCTTATTATAAGAAGAACCATTTATTTTCTTACAAATAAAGAGAAAACATAAAAATTGAGCTTAGCCAACTTAAGAATGTTAGAGAAATCAAAGAAAGTTGCTAGAAAGATAGTTTAGCCAAATAGTTGGAACAACCATCAAATAGAAAATTTTCTTAGTAAGTAAAGGAAGGTCCAACCTCCTCGAAATCGCATTTGAAAGTTTCAAATTGATAATATTGTTAGTGGAAAAAAAGTTATCACCGATATGATCATCAATAAAAAAGAAGTTATCACTAATATGATTTATATAGGAGAAAAGAGTCACTACCGAAATGAACATCAATAAGAAAGAAGTCACTACTAATATGATTTACGTGTGAGAAAAATCACCATCGAAATGAACATCAATGGTAAAAAGTCACCACTAATATGATTCATGTGTGAGAAAAGAGTCACCATCAGAATGGACATCAATGCAAAAGAGGTCGAAAGAGTCACTTAGGAGACAATGAATTTGCTAGGAAGGTATGGTTTTCAAAGTACACCATGGGTGACACCAAAATCTAGTCATGAGTAGCAGAATACTCCAAAGGCTAGCCATAAAGTGCAAAAGAGCATAAAGAAGGTGCTTCAATTTTCAAATTCCTTCTTAGCTTCAGTAAGATTAGTGACAACAAGAGATAAGAGTTCATTAAAGTCATAAAAGGCAGCATGAAATTTACCAATATAGGCTGACATAAGACAATTAACCTTTTATGGTGCTATGAGAGTCATCAAATCGTGACACATGCCATAGAGACATTGAGTGTCATTGGTGTAGAGTGTATGAGTCTCAGACCATACCGACTCACGGGTGACATGAGGTCAAAAAATTGATTAGATTGACGCTACACAATTGGACATCAATCTTTTTTCATTTAGCATAATCAGGTGCAAGTATTGAATTAGCTTTATTAGTGAGGTGTTCCTTGTACCCTTGACCCAAGTAACATCTGCCAGGCTCTAGATACCATGTTGAAAAAGAGAAAAATAGATGCCAGAAATGCTTGAAACTATGTATATAAATTACACAACAAAGTCCATTTTATATAAAATTAATACAATAAATACAAATAAATATAGGAGATAATATTCCTATTTACTGTTATGCCTATAAATTTAAAGATTCTAATTAATAAGAAAATGAATCATAAAATATAAAAGAAAGAAAAAATCTTAGAAGATCATTTAGAATTATTTTAAAATATTCTAATATATAAAAATAATATTATCAAATATTTATTTGATTTTTTAACCATGTTAATATATTAATCTTTACAACCATTCCCTCTTCTCTATTTTCTTTTGGGGTGCAAGGCAAGAGTACAGCTGTATATGACAGTTCATGAAATTCCATGGATGTTTGGATCTCCATGGCCTTAAAGATGAAATGGAATGCTAATAGTTCATTTAGAAGCATCTTAGATATAAAGATTTAACAATAACAGGACTAAGTACACATTGCTTACCCATTTATTTGATTGGTTGTGGTATTCCTAGCAAAGATAACCAACAAATCAGCAAATGTACTGTTTCCAATCCATCGCTTTTGACCCTCAAGGACCCAACCACCTTCCACCTGATATTTTCAATGCAAAGCAGGAATACATTATTGAACATCGGAACAATTGAGCACAGTGAAATATGTCTGATTAAAAAGACAAATAAGTCAAATGCAATTGGTAGATAAGATGCAAAAGGCACTGGACCTTTAATGCTGTGGTCTTCAAAGCACTGGCATCACTTCCATAGTCAGGTTCAGTCAAAGCCTAATGAACAGAAAATAACCTCTTTGAAAAGTGGCACTTCAGCAAAACGGTACTAATCATTCCAATCCAAGGAAGGTAACCAACTCACCCAACATGCTATAGTTTGCATTTGGGCCAAAGAAGGTAGATATTTTTGCTTCTGAGCTTCAGACCCACACAATGCTATACTTGGCCAATCAAAGATATAAAGGTTCAGGAACTATGAATAACTATTAGGAAAAGGAGTACATTTCAGAGATTTATTATAACAAAGAAAAGATGTTACCAATAGTGAGCATTGCCAAGGAAGAATGAACCAAAAAGAAAGTTGAACAGCTTGCATCAACTCTAGCAACTTCTGCTGCAGCAACAGCACTTCCAGTTATGGAAAAACCAGGACAACCATAACCCTGAGAATCAATCAGAGCTAGCTAAGAACTCCTTTTGCAGTGCCTTATACATAACTAAGAGTCTAAGAAGAAATATGAGGAAATATATGTAAATAGAGAACCTTAATCGTGCCACCAGCAATACGCAGAGCAGCAAGCTTTGGGATAACATGAAATGGGAATTCAGCCTTCTCCCAGTACTGGTAAAAAGTATGAGATTGGGTGTCAGGAGAATTTAAACAAAAAAATAGACAACATCATTATAGAATCTTTTCATACTATATTATTCTAATCCCCTCCTGTCCTCACCCTATAAAACCAGAGCAACAATCAAATTGGGTCATCTGAAAGTACAATTATCATCAGTTTGATTTGATCCTCTAATAATAAATACACAAAGAATGCCCTTTAATTTCAATTTTTTACGTCAAATTCGTCTTTCAATGTTAATTATATACAAGTAAATATATAATTTTTTAGTCTCCAGAAATGTTACTTCAGTCCTGGAAAATTTCTATGCATACAAGTTAATCTTCGAAAAGATTAACTTGTTAGCAAAATAAATTAGGACAAATTTGTTAACAAGTAACCACTTCAACCAATTTGTATGGATAAAAAACTTAAGAACTTTCATAGATCAAAGTAATACTACTTTCAGAAACCAAATTGTATATTTACTCATTTACTCATTGGAGCACCAATATAGATATTTTCTAGATAAAAACTTAGATGTAGTTTTTTAAGTGTTTCTGGTGTTATTTTTCAATCAAAATTGAAATTTCATCTCAGCAACATACGTTAATCTAATGCAAATCTTTAATATGCATATTATCAAGAAAAAAAAAACTCCAATACTAATAAAAAACAGAACTAAGTGCATGTTTGGATAACTGTTACACCCTTTCTAGAATAGTTATCCAAATACGCACAAAGGGTATATTTTTTCTCATGACTAAAAATACATTCAAAAACCAAAATGATTATGAAAACATGTACCAAAAGCATCCAAGGAATTACATGTATTTTTTTCTTTAAAGGCAATAAGCAAGAAAGAGAAACATGCCTGGGTCATTATGGGAGCAATTTCTTTTTCCATACACTCTCTCACTTTGTTCCTAACGGCCTGCTCCTCCGGTTTCAATAAGTCATCAAAATGAAAATAATCCGAAGCTGAACCCAACAATATTCAACACACACACAAAACATACCTCGTTAAGAATAATAATACTAAAAAGATTGATTGAAAAATGGATGAGTTTATATTCAATACATATACAAATGTCAATGTTAATTAATGTTAGTTACCACAAGGAGGAAAATTAGAGGCTGGAGTGGCCTGTGGAAATGCTACAGAAACATCAAGTGCTGGCAAGTTAAAATACGAAGGCATCTTCATATTCGCATTATCTGTGACAAGATAATCAAATCAAAGCATATTGGTGATTAGAAATAAAGTGCAGCCATGCAACATTTTCAAATCATAAGATATGATGGTACTCCAACAATGAAACAGTATAAAAACCCAAATTATTGTTATCAAATCATATTATTATTACGTAGATCACAAAATCAAACCAAAAAATGAAAAGGAATTGTGATGGAAGCAACCTTGATTGGAGCGAGTCATGGTGGAAGCGAAACGGTCAAAACTGAAGTGGTTGGGTGTGGTTGGGTTGGAGGAGTTTTCAGTTTTTGTATGTAGAAACATAAATTAAAAGGAAGTTGTAACATAAATAAATAAATAAAAAATGAAAGTGACACGTTACACCGTGTCAAACCTATCATCCACTTATCAATTTTTAGATAATTCTTACACAAATATATGACGAACTAATCAAATTACCAAATTAATTATTTGTGAAAATAAGATACACAAAGTCACACTCTAATCTCATCTTTAAGATAAATTCGTTGATTTTAATAATTATTATTTTAAAAATTATATTAAATATAATTTTTAATTGATTGATAGTATAAATTTGTTTACTTTACATTGACATTGCATATTCATTAATTTTTCACATACTTATATTATTTTTATATGATTATAGAATTTAATTTAAACATATTAATAATGTAAATAATTATAAAGCATATGTACAATAATATTGTTTAATTTAGTAATAATTTTTTTTAGAAGTGAGTAGAATGGGAAACAGTCCAATACTATTGGAGAGGACATCAATGACATGTTGTGGTGGCTAGCAAAGAATCATGCACCACAGGAGATCATTGCATTGATTTAATCTGCAACAATTTTACTTAATTGCAATTACTCGTTCATGAAGATATTTTTGATAAGAGTTGTTACCAAACAAATAAACAAAATTAGTGTCAAAATTTTTATATAGTATATAGAAACTAAATTATATTTATATTTTTATTTAATTTTTTTTCTTCTTTTAATTAAAATAATTATTCAAAGAAATTTTATAAAATTTAAATAAATCAAAGTCACAATAGATATTTTTATGTTCATGTCTTCCTCTTTTTGTAACAAGAAGGGTCTAGAGGTCCCAAAAAACTAGGGGTTTAGAGTTTGCAAAATGAGTTGCCCGACCTAACCTGCGAGTCAAAATGTGAAAATTAACTTGACCCAGTTTAACTTGTATTTTCTTCGGATAGTTGTTTTTAAGAGTCAGACTGACCTTATATCGAGCTATCCGGTCAAATTAGTCTTGGTTAAAAATAAACAAAAATTTTAAATCCAAAAAAATAAAAATAAAATCGATATTTTTTAAAATTAAGTCATGCGAATAAAATTAAAGTCTTTAATTGTTATTTGAATAACAAATTTTTGTATAAAAATATCAATTAGATTTTTTTAATTTTGGCATTTTAAGTTTGGTTCATTTGGAAGAGAAGCATACTATGAGTGCTATGGAGTTATGAGGCCCAACTTGACTTGTATTTTCTTTGAACTGTTGTTTTTTAGGCCCAACTTAGCATAAAAATATAGATTACATTTTTTTTTTTTTTTGTATTTTAAGTTTGGTCCATTTGGAAGAATAGCATATCGTGAATGCTATGGAGTTATTTAATAGTTATTAGACTACTTATTGTACTATTGGCTTACTACATACTATATACCTTTATTTTTATTTTTTTTAGGTTAGCCCAACAACCTATGACTTACCATAGTCTTGACCTAATGGGTTAGTCAAGCTAAATGGGTCAAACCTATTTTACTAACTCTACTAAGATTCTAGGGTCTAGGTTTAAAGCTTCAAATGGTCTCAACAATTGACCAACTTAGGTGGTTTTTATTTCTCCCATGCATAGTTTATTGGATGGCAATTTTAGAATCACACTCAACAATGAGATTTTTAATCCCTATACTCCACACAACTTGCAATGAAGTTAGAATTCCCCATAAGAAATGTAGTAAGGCCAATTTTCCTTTGTAAGCATTTAACCAATTACCACATTTATATTTGAAAGGGTCTTCTTATGTTAATGTTGCCTAAAATCACTAAGCACGATGAACCATGAATCTATTAACTTGAATGATCATGAACCACATGCTTACAAGCTCAAATAATCACAAATAATATTAGTATGAGATATGGGTTAACAATATCCTCAAACATTTATCTACATAATGTACAAGTTCCTTATGATATAAAATTTTTTCCAACAAGAGTTGATGGTAACAAAACTAGTAAGCTTTTAAGTGAGAATAACTCAAGAACTCACTAAAGAAAAGAATGAGAAGAAAAACATGTGAAAGAGAATAGTCTCTAAAAACCCTTTGAAATGTTATATTTATAATGAAGAAAAATAGTATTTCTAAAACCACCTTGAACTAGGTCAAAAGAAAGTGAAACTATATCTTAAAAGATTAAGTCAATAAAACCAAGTCAACAAAACTATGTCAAAGCAAATATCTATTTTGACATGTAATTAACTAAATTAACCTAAAATAATATTTAAAGTTTAATTGAATAAAGACCTTGCCAAGATCTCCTATAAGCAGTGTCACTTAACACTTATATAAGTGATTTAATCAAGTGTATATTACAAATCATACATAACTATAAAACTAACCTCTCATTAATGCAATGTCTAACACTTTCTCACATCATATTAATGGATTAAAATTAAAATTAATTTTAGTACTAGCAGAACTAACAAGTGACTTGTTCTCACCCATATGAACCTTATCCATGGGATCTTCAATCACAAATGTTGGATTAGCATCACTTGTTTGTTTCAAATGACTTAAGTCTCGTTCTCCTATATGTTTTACATAATAATATATTTCCTTAAGGGTGTTAGTCAAAGAATTGGTTGAATCCATTATTGACTTCACGTAAATAAAAAATTTCTACTTTTTAAGTAATTGTTTTACTATTTTTTTCAATTTTATATTCTCATAGGGATATTTGATTAAAAGTTTTTTTAACAACTAAACCTCACAATCAGCCATCTCTGGAGCAACAAACTCTGGTTTCGTTATTATTTTTTTGGTTGATCTCTAAGTAACTACACCACAATCAAGTATAATTACTGGTAGATTTTGTCTTGCTTGGATCAAAGGTTTGTTTAACATCATTTTATTTTCTAATACAGTGAAAAACCCACTATGTTTAGTGCCATAATTCATGATACCCCTCAAGTATCTCATGTATGCAAATGCTTCTAATATTGAGAACTTCGTACTGATACTATAACCAAGTACAATACTTAGAGATATTGTTAATAGTTCCCATAGCCCTCAATATTTTATTACCTAAAAGTTGGCTCCTATGGAATGCTAAATTAAAAAACTCACATCTCATATAGAGGTATTGTCTCATAATAAGAACTAATATTTACTCTATCGAGAGGCCAAAAAAAGAATATCACTCATAAACATTTCTATCAACCTTTTGTACTTAGTCCCATTTTTAGCTAGGACCTAAGTCTCACTTCTACATAAAATGTTCTTCCTAAGAATCATTGTCACTAATAATTTTATATCAAAACTAAATCATAGCAAGATTCATGTCATAAATTAGCCTCAACACCTTTTCAATTAACACTCCTCTAAAGTAATAATATATCCCATTGTAGTTAACCTGAGTTTTCAATTCATCCAATCTATTAGATCAATGTATCAACATCAAATCAAACTTTTTGTGCCATTTCCTTTGTTAAAAATTCTAACTCTTCTATACTTTTTCTTTTAAAAAAAATCAATCATTTTTTTTAGAATCAAAGAAATATCATTTTCTAAATCTCCATAAAACCCAAAATAGTAGTTGATATATTTTACATTGATCAATCTTAAATAATTAAAGTACTTACTTAAATCGACAAAAAAAAAATAAAAAATACACACGTCTACTCATCCCAAATTTTCACTTATAATCTTACATAGCTTCTCTAATAGTCTTCAGTATCACCAAAAAAAATGATGAAAATCTAAAATTTCATTTCTAGCACTCTACCTATCACCACCACATACATACCTTAAAACAAATTCACACTTGTATGTCTAGAAGATAGTTTTATCATAAATTAGCCTCAACACCTTTTTAATTAATACTCCTCTAAAGTAATAATATATCCCATTGTAGTTCACCAAAGTTTTCAATTCATCCAATCTATTGGATCAATGTATCAACATCAAATCAAACTTTTGTGTCATTTCCTTTGTTAAAAATTCTAACTCTTCTATGTTTTTTCTTAAAAAAAATCATTTTTTTAGAGTCAAAGAAATATCATTTTCTAAATCTCCATAAAACCCAAAATAGTAGTTGACATATTTTACATTGATCAATATTAAATAATTAAAGCACTTTTTTAAATCGACAAAAAAAAAAACATACACATATCTACTCATCCCAAAATTTCACTTATAATTTTCCATAACTTCTCTAATAAAAATCTAAAATTTCGCACTCTACCTATCACCACCACATACATATCTTAAAACAAATTCACACTTGTATGTCTAGAAGATAGTTTTAATCATTTCCTAGTTTCATCTCTTAAATGTAAATCAACACAATATATAAATATTCTATCAAAACAATTTTATTGCATCACATTGGTCTTGTTTCAAAATAGAATAACTAGAAGTTATATAATTTGAATGCTCTATTTTAAAAATGTTAATCAGATTTTTTATTTTTAAGATATTCAATGTTATTATTTTATTAACGTTATTAATCTCAATTTCAACATAATAACAACATTGAATATTTTTTAAAAATCAAATATTTTAAAAATAAAAATAATAAATTAAATAATATAAATAAAACTCTAAAAGAGTAAAAAGCAAATGTACAATACTTAATTTCTTAAAAAATAAATTCTGGTCAATAAAGTTATTTTTTTATGTTGTATGGTGATTGTATCGTACTTTTTGCAAAAAAAATAAATTATGAGAGGTCATATATACGAACAAAAATAGTGTAATGTAACGGTAAAAGTTACATCGAATCTTGAAGGGTAATAGTATTATTGTACATTTTTGTAAAAAAATTGACACACAGCTACGTATATTTAAACTAATAACCGAAAAATGGAGATGCGGGGTATCGATCCCCGTACCTCTCGCATGCTAAGCGAGTGCTCTACCATCTGAGCTACATCCCCAACTTGATGACAGTAATGTAATCAACTAATAAATCTAAATTTGGAAAAAGCTATGACTTATCAAATTTAAATTTAAATAAAAAAGGGGTGAAACAACTATTACATTGACCAACGGATGAGCTAAAAAAAAATGTTTGATTTTTGATCCAAAAAGAAAAACCCAAGCATTGGAATGATCATCAGTCCAACAAAGCGAATCGAACTGTGGAAGACAACCTACGCCAAGACCAACAACATCATCGGCAACCATGTTTGCCAAGAGGTTGTTGCACAAGGCTGTGCTGCACCATCCCAACGTAATTAAATAAATAAATAAATAAATACTTTTTTTTTTCTGGGTTTCCTTTCCTTTTTCAATATTGTCTTTCAAATTTTGCTTTTTTCTGAGTTTGGGTTGTTTTTGTTCAGCATAAGTTGCAGCATGGTGGTTTGCAGGGAAGTGAGTTGGATCCCAGGATTGTGATTCATTATGGCATTCCATCCACTGCTTCAGTTCTCGCCTTTGACCCCATTCAGCGACTTTTGGCTATTGGGACTTTGTCAGTTTCTCTCTCTCTCTGATTTTATCGTTTTTGATGAATTGGGTATATCACAGTACCTTGAAGTTACAATAATGTTAATAAATTTTTCATTTAATATTTATAGTGCTATAGTTGTTTAGTAACTGCAGTTTGCTTTGCTCCTATTGCATGGCCTGGGTAAAAAAGGAAAATGGATTCAGGAGTTTAGAAAAATTTAATCTTGGGTTATTCTAATTATCCGTAATAAGTAATTTAAAGTTGCTCTTTTGTCTTTTTCGTTTGTTCTATAGTTGTTTAAGACATGAGTTATTTGGTTAAGGTGAATTCAGATATTTAGGGTAAAAAATAAAATCTTGGTGGGTTATTCTAACTATACTTGATAAGTAGTTCAATTCTTTCAATTCTGAGGAGGCTTTATTTTTGTTGAAGGAGGGTGGGTGATGCCTAAATTTGTTTTTTTCTATTGACATTTATTTTGGTTCTTTCACTTAATAACATGCATATGATAGTTATAAGAAACGGTTAAGAGAAATTCGAGCTGACTTGATAGTTCTTGTACGTGTTTAGCCAGCAAATGTGGTGATGACAATATGACATAACCCTTTTATTGTCATAATGGATAATGCATGATTCTTCAAATGTAGTGATGACCAGACACCTAGACCATGATTTGTATAGCCGGAAAATGGATGCCATTATAGGATGTGAGTGCTTAATTACTTATATTGCATAGCTTAATGCCAGGGATGGAAGACTTAAGGTGATTGGGGGTGATAATATAGAGGGACTTTTGGTTTCTCCTAAGCAATTTCCTTACAAATACTTGGAGGTAAGTGGCATTGGACTTCACAAATTGATATGCAGTTAGATCTTGTTGGATTTTCTATGATGCAAAATCATCAAATTTTTAGATATCTAAGCTTATGTGAGTGGCATATTGATGCTTGGATTCTTTTGGCACTTGCAGTTCCTGCAAAACCAGGGGCATTTAGTTGGTGTCTTAAATGACAATGATATCCAGGTAAATTTCTTTTCCTACATTTCACCTTCTGTTTGTGTTGATACATTTTTCTAACAAGGGCACTGCTGAGCAATTATAGATTGAAAAAATTTGACTCTCTCTCCTTCTCTCTTCCCCCCTAAATAGCCTATGTATTGTGGTTTTCATCAGTCCTTAACTTTGACCTATCTTTCATATCTCTGAGTTGTGTGGTTGCTTTTCTGGCTTCATCATGAATTGTAGAATGAAATGAGCATTTTAGCATGTCAAGATATGGTTTATATCAGTAAGGCAATTGACTTTAAGTTCCTTCCTTATTATAGGTGTTATGGTTTAGAGTGTAGGCTAAGTGGAGCCCATTCAGTTAATCTTTTTGTGTTTTTTTTAACAACTTTGGCAGGTTTGGAATCTTGAGAGCCGGAGCCTTGTTTGTTCTTTACAATGGGAGTCCGATATTACTGCTTTTTCTGTAATCAGCGGCTCACATTTCATGTATGTTAGTGAAATACTTATATGCAGTAAATCTGTATATCTTTCCTCTTGTTCATAGTAGTAGCTAGCAAATGGTTGTGATGGCATGGCACTTGGTTAACAACATTACTCGGTTATAATGTGCAGTTATGTTGGAGATCAGCATGGCTTATTTTCCGTGATAAAGTTTGAAGCCGAGGAAGGGCAACTTTTGAAATCATCATATAATTTGTCTGCAAAATTTCTAAGGGGTATTTTGTTTTATATTTTTTGGACTTTTGTTTTGATGATTGATATATAATACATATATTACATTCTCCGGAGCCATACATGCAATCTGTCAATCTTCTGAGTTAATAATAAATTCTCAAATATTCTCTTCGATAGGAACTGAAAATCACTGGGTATTATTTATACAACAAAAAAGGGAGCTTAACTCCTTACAACTGAGAAAAATCCTCGGGAAAGCACAAAAACAGCAGCAAAATTGATGAAAAAATAACAATACCCTGAGACTACAATAAGCAATCTATGCCAAGGTTGATAACCACCAACCTTTTCTCAAAATTCTGTTCTCCTCATGATTCTCACACTCCCTATAAATATTCATCTCTCTCCCTCTGATCATACCTGGATCTTCTTCTCCATTCACATGCTGCCAGCTGCCTTTTATTTATGCTCAGAGCCCATCTATGATTTGGGCTCACAAGTAAAAATTCTTTCATTACTTCCTTTCACTTCTCTCACTACGGATCCCTCCCCCTTATTTCTAGTGAGACTTGTTTCAGTACCTAACACTCTTATTTCCACACGGAAATTGTGTTGGCCTCCTCGGATGAAGGAAATATGGTCAACACTAAGGGTCTTTTGGATAAACTTCTCAATTATAAAAGAAGAAAAACTAAATAAATTTTTTCATAAGCTAATTTGTAGAAGCTCTTTCATG
Source organism: Mucuna pruriens (assembly GCA_025330945.1). Classification (NCBI taxonomy): domain Eukaryota; kingdom Viridiplantae; phylum Streptophyta; class Magnoliopsida; order Fabales; family Fabaceae; genus Mucuna; species Mucuna pruriens. The sequence continues at coordinate 3,790,456 of JAENHJ010000525.1, read as the reverse complement.
TTAGCTTATCCAAAAGCTGATTTCTAACTCATGCATAAGCTAATTTTAGCTTATAGAGAAGTTTATTTCATATTTCATTCTTGTTTTTCTCTCTTATAAGTGCTTTTGAAAAAATTTATCCAAACAGGCCCTAAGATAAATTATGCTGACTCACAATACAATATACATCTCACATAACTGCTATATTCAAATGCCTTCTTCATGTGATTTATACCTCTACTTCAGCATTTAAACTTATTTGATTTTCTTTGATTTAATAATTGCTCATAGTTGTTGTTTTATTCTCTTTGATAGAAGCTGCAGGCTTTTCAGATCCCAGTGAGCAACCAATTGTTGGAGTTCTTTTGCAACCTTCTTCTTCTGGGAACAGGCACGATATAAGTAGTTCATACATCATTTTAGCCTTACTTTTCTCTCTGTCAAATTTGTAAATTGAAATTCTTACTTGGCAGCTACTTATTGATTTACCGAAGCAATGCCAATTGAAAAATAGGAATTTGTAAAATTAGAGTATAACTTCCTAGTTTAGTATTCATATTTTTAATTTCCTCGCTGCTACGCTGTCTTATCATTTCAAATAATTTCTCCAATTTTCAAAATTACTACAAACATTTGACGAAATTGCGGAGCCAACCTCCAAAGCAGTTTGTGTAATTTGTCATGGTTGTATTTTCTTAGAAACATCACTGTATTATTCCATGAGTTGCTTGTATTTTCTATCATATTTGTATCTAAATCTTTGAACTCTGACTGAAATGATGACTGAACATATTTCAAGACAGCAAATGTTTCCATTAGTGTTTGACATGGTAGTGTCTCTATATATGAGTTGGGGTGTTTTGCTTAGGCTAGAGAAGAAATTTTGACAATTATATTTTATCATTTTTATATTTACCATCCTATTAGCATAATTCTGTATACTTGTCTATACTTGAGTAAAAAATATATACTCATTATGTTCAATTTGATGAAGAATGAATTCTGTATATTTTGCAGACTCTTGATTGCATTTGAGGATGGGCTGCTTATTCTTTGGGATGTTTCTGAAGCTAGAATAGTGTTCCTTGGTGGTGGAAAAGATCTCCAATTGAAGGATGAAGATGGTAATTCTACCGAAACGGGTGCCAATCCTCCAGATATAGAACAAAATCTGGGAGACAAAGAGATAACTGCTCTTTGCTGGGCATCTTCCAGTGGATCCATTCTTGCTGTGGGATATTTAGATGGAGATATCCTTCTCTGGAACTTGTCATCTGCAGCACCTTCTAAAGGTCAACAGACGTCTTCTAAAAATGTTGTTAAGCTACAACTTTCGACTGCAGAAAGAAGACTCCCGGTCATTGTCTTACAATGGTCCAACAGCTATAAATCCCCAAGTGATAGTACTGGACAGTTGTTTGTCTATGGTGGCGATGAAATTGGATCTGAAGAAGTTTTGACTGTGAGTTATTTGTTTGTCTGTTTCTCATTTCCTTTAAAATTGATTTCTATTGGTTTTATTGGCAGTTGCTTCTGAATTCTGATAAATTATACAGATTACTAAAATATGTCATACATTCAAAATTGTTCGAAAGTTATGATTTGAACATTCTTATATGTTTCAATCGTACCTAAAATCCCAAATGCATTGAGGAAATATTTTACTTAGATTTTGCAGGGTATATAAAAAAATGGAAAATTCTTTATGATGTTAATCTGGTTGAGCACCATCCTGGCTTTATAAACATTAAAAAATATTGATATTTAATGCGGCTTACCCTCTGATTACTGAATTGAGGATTTCCCCCCATATGTTTCCATTATTTTCTTCCCATATCTTCAGTGAGTTTAAATGGCCAAGTTTAAGCCCTGGTTATATTGAACAAATGTGATGTTGTTGACTTTGTTTAGGGATTTCTGGTTACTTGTGACCGTTGCTTTGATGGGCAGTGTTTCTACTTGTTAAAATGTTTTCTCTTAGCATGTCTGTAATGTTCCCCTAAACTTTAGAATGTCTCTCTTCATTACAGGTTTTAACTCTTGAATGGTTGTCTGGGATGGACTCTGTAAGATGCACGAATCGTGCAGATCTTACACTTAGTGGCTCTTTTGCAGACTTGATTTTACTGCCAGGTCCTGGAACAATGGGGTTGAGCAGCAAAGATGAACTTTTTGTACTGACAAACCCTGGACAACTACATTTGTATGATAATGATAGCCTGTCCACGTTAACATCACAGCAGAAGAGGATGCCAGCTGTTTCTGCTATGGAGTTTCCAGTGCTAGTACCCATGGTTGATCCATCTCTGACTGTTGCAAAACTTATCAGGTTGCCCAGTAAGTCAAATTCATCAAAAATTCTCGCCGAGGTAATTTGTTTGTCTGCCTTCAATTTCTGTTAAACCTGGCAGCTAATCTGTGTTTATTATATGACTTTTTTTTTTTTATCTATTTATTTCATTTATCTTAGGTAGCCTCTGCTCTGAGAACTGGCTCAGGACCAGGATTAGCTCGTTCAAATTGGCCCTTGACTGGAGGTGTTCCCAGTCAGTTGTCCACAGTTAAAAGTGCTGAGGTTGAGAGAGTTTATTTTGTGGGTTATTCTAATGGATCTGTCCTTGTGTGTGATGCCACACATGCAGTCTTATCTTATATTTGCTACATAGAGGGAGAGGTAAGCATTCCACAACTATTTTGGCTGCAAATAAATACAAAGATAAACAATGCCCTTACTTTTCCCCAAATAAAAAATGTTTTGTTTTGTCACATAAATAATCTCCTGTGTGTTTGGTAGGTGAATGGTATAAATGTGGCTGGTTCAGATGCTCAAGTGACGAAATTGGACTTCTGCTCTATTTCCTTACGTTTGGCTGTGGGCAATGAATGCGGTCTTGTCAGATATCTTTCTCAATACATCATTCTATCTGACACACAATGAGATATTTGTTCAGTACCTAATTCCTTTGCTGTGATGACTTCAATAGGTTCGCATTTATGACTTCAAAGGCCACTCTGATGGGCAAAATTTCCATTTTGTCACAGAAACAAAAAGTGAAGGTGATCCCTAGATGTCTGTTGTCATCATGGAAGGCTACCTTTTTCATTTGAGTTTTTCCCCAATATGTGCTGCATGTGTCCCAATGATATCTATGCAGAAAAAAGAAAGTGTTACCCCTTGACTTATGCTATGATGTTAAACATGTATTGCAGTCCATGATGCTCCACAAGGAAAAGGACCTCATTGTAGTGCTGTCTTTTCTCTTCTGGGTTCTTCAGTACAAGCATTATCATTTGCGAATTCTGGAACGAAACTTGCTATTGGATTTTTAAGTGGTCGTGTGGGTATCATCTGACTACTTGTTAATTCACACTGCCTTTGTTGTTACTTATTTGATCATAAGTATGTGTGAGATCTCTCAACGGATATATCTTGGATAAAATTGCTTCTTTCCAGGTTGCAGTCTGTAATATGACTTCATTGTCAGTTTTGTTCTTGATTGATGGTGTACCTAGCTCTAGCTCTCCGATTACTTCAATGGTTTGGAAACAAGAAGCATGTTTTCAAAGTGATGTGAATAGTTTAAAGCAATCAGAAACAGATTCAGGCAACTCTCTTGAAGAAATACTATTTGTGTTATCCCGGGATGGAAAAATTAACGTAGTTAATGGTGATAGTGGTAAAATAATCTCCAGTCAGCCATTACATGTGAAGGAATCAACTTCAATTTCAATGTATGTTATAGGCAAGTACAAGTTTCATCAAGAACACAAAGCATATTTTCAGTTTTATTGAACTTGGTATATTGGAAATTCTAACAGATTTTTGTACCCCAGATGGTAGCATCTCAAAATCTGAAGCATCAAATGACAAGCTGCAGGAGGAACTCATGAAGAATACCGCCGATGCTAGCCCTGATGAGAAGGAAGAACCCTTATCAACTAGGGTAAATGCATCAGAGGCTGATCTTTCCTCTTCAGAAACCTCACACTCTGGAGATTTACTGTTGGATCCACTTGTTCTGCTATGCTGCGAGAATTCACTGCGGTTGTTCTCTGCAAAATCTTTGATACAGGTTCTTTAGTTCATTATCATTTCTCATTTGCATCCACATCATAAGTCTATGCAAATGAATGACATATATGATATATTCTTTACAGGGACATAAGAAACCAATTCAAAAAGTGAAACATTCTAAATCTTGTTCTTGGACTACAATCTTCAAGAAAGATGACAAAGTCTACGGGCTTCTATCATTGCTTCAGACTGGAACATTTGAAATCAGGTGAAAGTGCTAGTGATTTTGTTCTTTTTGTGTGTTGGTTTCTGAAGGGTCGGGGCATATTTTAAATAATACAATATGGAATCTAGCAAATCAAATTTGCTCTGAAATACTAAATTCTTGGTGTTCATTATTTTGCACTTGGCTTTGGACAGGTCTTTACCAGATTTAGAATTGGTTGCGGAAAGCTCTTTATTGTCAATTTTAAGATGGAATTATAAAGTGAATATGGATAAAACCATGTGTTCTGATGATTATGGACAGATAGTGCTGGTAAAATTCTCTCTAGAACTTTCCAAATTGTCAGAATTCCATTTCTGTTTTTTCTCCCTATTTTTTTATGGGATAATTTAAAACATATTTTAGTATTCTGGCCAAAAACATTCTGTAAAATTAAAAGTCTGGAAACTTATATTCATAACTTACAGGCTAACGGTTCTGAATTAGCGTTCATCTCATTACTAGCTGGCGAAAATGAATTCAGGTATCGTTGTTATCCTGTAATGAAGAGATAACACTGTGGACTTCTGGTTAAACTGAAGAAATAGGGAAGAAAAAGTTGAATAACAATTCTTTTCTGTTTTAGTAATCCGGAGCATCTGCCTTGTCTTCACGATAAAGTTCTTGCAGCCGCCGCCGATGCTGCCTATAGATTCTCTACAAACCAGAAGAAAAAACAGGTTTGAGGTTCTCTGATTTACCTTATTTTGGATCCTAATGTTTCCACCATTAAAAGCATGTTTAATTAGCTTAATCATTTTGGCACAGACCACAGTGCCGGGAATTCTAGGTGGTATTGTCAAAGGAATTAAAGGAGGAAAAAACTCTCCAACAAATGTGACTAAAATTCCAACCTCCAATTTTGGTCATTTGGAAGACATTTTCTTTAAGCCCCCCTTGCCTGATTCCCATCCAACAGTGGCAGTTACAGATAATGAAGAACTGGAGCTTGATATAGGTTTACATTTTTCTTTAATCTTGATATGTTTTTTATTCTTTATAATTTGAATACTTCCACACTTTGAAGTTTGAACTGTCAAAAACAAAACCTCAAAACATGCTATATTTTGGCACAGATGACATTGAAATAGATGAGCCTAATCGGCCCATAACTAAGGCTTCTACTTCATCTCCTGATGTTAAAAACAAACAGAAAGGTAAATCACTTTCAAAATGTATACCATGTTTTAACTACAAAGATTATGACAGTTTCTTCCTCTTACCTGCAGATAAGTTACAACAAGATAGAGAGAAATTATTTGAAGGTGGGACCAATACTGATGATATAAAGCCAAGACTTAGAACACCTGAAGAAATTATGGCTACTTATAGAAAAACTGGGGTAGTGCTAAGATGTCCATCCTTTCAGTTCTTTAACACTATTGATTTCAATGAGTTAAATATACTAACCAATGCCTGATTTCAGGATGCTTCTTCAGTTGCTGCCCATGCTAGAAACAAGCTTATGGAGAGGCAGGAAAAATTGGAGGTAGAAATTTATCTTGATCTCATCATGCCAACTCACGTAATAAAATTTTGCTGCTGTGAATTCTTCAAAACAAACATGGAAACACCAACTTTGGTTCTTAAATATCTTAAAATATGACCTTCCTTATATAGAGTTTATTTGTTTTTAGTCTCTAATTCTCTATATTTAACAAAAATGACTATTTGTGTAAGAAAACAAATGTGGTTTTCAGTCTTGTTTGGATAAACTTTTCTATACATATAAAAAAAAAATAAGAAGAAAAATAAAAAAAGTTTTTTCCATAAGTTCAAGTCAACTTTTAGAGAAGGTAAATAAAAGAGCTTCCACAAATTTAGCTTATATAAGCTAATTTTAGCTTATGGGAGAAGTTTATTGTATTATCTTTATTTTCTTCTCCTATACTTCCTTTGATCCTGAATATAAGCAAACAAAAATCTTATGAATGTTGATCTTAATTATAAACAAAGATTAACTAATTTTACTTTATTTAATAAAGTTATCTTTAAAATATCCTTTATTTATTAAAGGTTATGTTTTCAATAACTCTTGTATTCTTGACATGAAGTTTCAATGTTTATTTTTTTAATTAACAATAGCAAAATTAAATCTTGTGAACTAATTTTCTTAAATAGTGTGAATTTAGATTTTTTTTTTCTTCTTATATTCGAGACGAGAGTAAATATTATGAAGAAATTTAACTAAAGAAGACCTAATTCCTCAGGAGGATTAAAAACACGTTTTTTTTTTGTAATTTTTAGGAACTAAAAACAAATAAAGTTTTTATAAGGACGAAAACAAAAAGATGTTATATTTTGAATAACTAAAAGATATATTTAAGCCGATATTTTTCTCACTTTCACATTACAGCCCCTCCCTCAATACTTTGATATAGAAATTGCTGTTTGTCTTTTTTTTCAACTATTGTTAATTATAAACATCTTTGTTCACTCTAGTCTTTGGAACATAAGGTCATAAATTTCTTATGTTGAAAGATTCATAAATGGTGCCAAAAATGAAGTTTTATTGTTCAATTTGATCCAGAGAATCAGCCAACGCACTGCAGAACTGCAAAGTGGAGCTGAAGATTTTGCATCATTAGCAAATGAGCTTGTCAAGACCATGGAAAGGAGGAAATGGTGGCAAATATAGAAAATAAAATAAAATAAAATGTGTCCATGTGAATTGTATGTATTTATTGTCTTGTATATTATATATTATATATTATTTATATTTGTGGCTGTTGGCGTTGTTTTTGTTTCATTTGTTACATAGAACTAGCAAAAGGAAAATACAGAACATCTGCAGAGTTTGCTGATGTAAAGTGCAAGCCAAATAGTGGTTAGTGATTCTTTATAACTACTAGAATTGTGTCATCAATTTCAATTTTTTTTCTTTTTTACGATTTGAGATATTTGACTAATATCAATTTTATATTATGTTAAAGTCATGGATATAAAGAATATAATAAAAAAATGCATTAGATTTTTTTTTTATAAAATATATAACATGGTATGTTTAGATTATTTTGTTTTAAAGAGTAATATATATCTTTGTTAGAAAAGAAAGGAAGATAATCAATTGCCTTAATGTCATGTTTTTCACTGCCTTGATACATAGAACCTGCATACAGGAAAAGGGAAGATAATCAATTAATTAGCTAATATCGCTTGTACTGTACGTATAATTTTTTTTTTTCTGTAAGTAGATATAAATACCTTAGATTTTTTAATATATATATATACACACGTATGAAATTTAGAAAATACAAATATTTTTAAAATATGAGTGAGATTTGAAAAAAAAAACTTAAAATTTTTGGAGGCATTTGTGGGGGAGGGGGGGTAATATATAGTTGAGATTGTTTTATATTTTGATATGTAATTTTTTTTTAAGTCAATGTTTTCAGCCTTCATTTCCTATCAAAATGGCAACCTATTTAAATAGATTGGGTTGAACTCAACTCACCTAGTCTCATCTACATAATCCACCAAACCTACGGGTTAAGTAGTGGGGTGAGTTGGGTTGATTTATTTGTGATTTTTTTTTTATAGATTATACAGTTAAATATTATTTTATTAAACATAATATTTTATTAAGTATTAAAAGTTTTCATGTTATTTTAATATTTTATTTTATATTTATTTAGCTCATAATAATCATTTTAAAAAAGAAAATGTGCTAAGAAAATTTTAAAAGATAATATTTTTGTAATTGTAGCTTATGTTTAAATAATTTATTGTGATATCATGTAAAAACATTTTTTCCACGAGAACGTGAAAACAAATAATAAAAACTATTGAATCAAGTTAAAAAAAATAGACCGTTAAGATTAGAATCTAATTATAAACACTTTTTATAATATCACTAATGTCACTTTTACCATTACTACTACTATTGTCTCCATCACCATCGTTGTTCCCCTATTGCCGCCACCAATTCCTAAAACCATGGCGGTGATTATGGGAAAACGATAGTAATGGGATGACAATGATAGGGCAACGAAAATGATGATGATAAAAAACATTGGTAGTGACACCGCAAGTGGTGGCAGTAGCAACAATGGTCATAGAAGTGATAATGACAATAGTGGTGGGGTGGGGTGACACAAAAATAATGATGATATTTATAATTGAGTTTTAATATCAATTGTTTATTATTTTTAATCTTGATTTATGATTATTATTATTTATTCTTATGTTATTACATAAGTAAGTATTCTTCGAGAACATAATAGTTGCAATAATCTTAGAATCTAAGATCCTACATATATCAGGTCTTAAGTTTGAACCTTGTAAATGGAAAAGTGTAGTTGGGATAACCACTAAGCAAGACAAAAATTAGTCGACAGTGTCGATGAATATTTTGCATCCATGATAATCCAAAAAAATGTAGTTGGGATAAGAGATCCCACTAAGCAAGACAAAAATTAGTCAACAATGTTGGTGAATATTTCGCATTTATAACATGATAATCCAAAATCACACACATTGTAAAATTAAAAAATAAATAAATAAATGCATTGAAATTATAATAATATAAAATATTATAAATTATAAACTTAATATCCATGCAAGGCCGGAGGTATTAGACTATATATTTTACTAAAATAGTATTTCAAGAAAAAGAAAAAATATTTATATACTTGTGAAAATTATATTAAAATCAAACATGTAAATCTTTTACTCTCAACACACACATGCACTCACGCACACATTGTAAAAGAAATTGTGTATTTATTGAAAGTAAAAGAAATTGTGCATTGATTGAATTGAATAATATAATTTATAATCTCCCTTTCTATGGAGTAAAAATGAACTATTAAAGATAATATAGCTAACAAAAAAGAAAAGATAATTGTTGTAGATAAAATATGATATTCACGATCTCTTAAAGAGATATTTAGATATTTGTAACATCTTAATTTAATAAAATATTTAGATGTTTGTAACCTCTTAATGAGTTACCTATCATATCTTACCATATATTTACAATATCTCCAACACTCTCCCTCAAGTTGGTGAATGAATATCAATCATTCCTAACTTGCCATTAAATTCTTGAAATCTAGCTATAGGGATCCCTTTGGTGAAAACATATGCTACTTGGAGTCTTGTAGGAACATGTGTTGTGACTATAAGTCTACTGTTCAACTTCTCTTTAATGAAATGTATGTCAATCTCTATATGCTTTAAAGGTGCCTTTCCCTAGGATCATGCATAAATTGGCTGACCAAGCTAACATCATAAGCAATATCGGGCCTAGTGTAGGATAAGTAGATCAATTTCCCTAGCAATATCTAATATTAGGACTTCTTTATGATTAGACTTTCTTTACACCCAATCCTATAGTTCTGCTCAATAGGTACCCCTAAGGTCTTGCATCCCAATTTTCCTATTTCTTTGAGGAGATCAAGTACATACTTCCTTTAGGAGATAACGATACCTTGTTTGGAATATGCAACCTCTATCCAAGGAAGTATTTCAACTTTTCTAACTCCTTCATTTCAAATTATGTTGCCAACTTTTCTTTTAGAATTAGTTTTTCAATCTCATCATCACCTATAACAATCATATCGTCTACATAGACTAGGAGAAGAGTGATTTTACTATCAGTAGAATGTTTTATAAAGAGAGTATGATCACCTTGACTCTTCCTGTATCTTAGGAATATCATGACTTGAGAAAATCTTCCAAACCATACTCGGGGAAACTGTTTAAGTCCATACAATGCCTTTTTGAGTCTGCATACCTTGTTCTTTTCATTATGAGAGTAGAATCCTAGAGGAATATCCATGTAGACTTCTTCTTCTAGGTCTCCATGAAGGAAGACATTTTTAACATCAAATTGTTACAAGTTCCAGCCAAAGTGGGCAGCAAAGGAAATAATAACTCTTACTGTGTTCATCTTTGCTACAAGGGCAAATGTTTCCTCATAATCTATTCCATAAGTCTGTGTATACCCTTTAGCAACCAATCTTGCTTTGTATCACTCAAAGGTCCTATCAGATTTACACTTCACACTGTATATCTATCTACAACCTACAACTCTTTTATCTTTGTGTCTATCAACAATCTCCTAAGTTAAAATTTTCTCTAACACCTTCATCTCTTCTTTTATTACTTGAACTCAATTCTCATCTTTCAAAGCTTCTTATATTGATATAGGTGTTTTGATTGCATCAATGACAATAATAAAACTCTGATGTTGTACAGAGAGATGGTCAGTACACACAAATTGAGAAATAGGATACTCGACACATAACTGTTTCTCTTTCCTTAAAGCAATAGGCATATTATCAGTAACATCCTCAATGTGATTCCCAAGAATACTTACCTTCGGTTCAGATAATTGGACTTGCTCTAGGACCAGAGTGGATTTCATGACTTCTTGAACTTAAACATCCTGAGTAGGAAAAGACAATGACTCAATGATATCCTATGTAGGAAAAGGTAATAACTCAATGACATCTTGAGTTGGGAAAGGTAATAACTCAATGACAAGCTTAACTTCTGCATAACTCTCCTCCTAAAGTGGAGGGCTAACAAATAATGACCATGTTTCATGAAAAGTAACATCTATTGAGACAAAAACCCGACGACTCGGAGGATGATAACATTAAACCCCTTTTTATTTCAAGGATAACCAATGAAAACACATTTGATAGCTTTAAGGTCTAACTTCTCACGATGTGGATTGTGAGAGTCAACAAAGGTAAGACACGACTTGGTAAGCTTAACATTAAGGGAGAAAAAGGAAAGAAGGATAACATATGTTTAACTGGACTAATACCGTTTAAAACACGAGTGGGTAACCTGTTGGTGAGATAAGTGGAAGTTAGGACAACTTCTCCCCAATAAACATTAGGAACAGACATTTGGAATTGGAGGACTCTAGCAACCTCAAGGAGATGACAATTTTCCTTTTTGCAACCCTATTTTGTTGGGGAGTATTCACACACGTCAATTCATGAACCACACCATTATTTTTAAGAAACTTGAAGAACTCAATATTTACAAATTCAGTACCATTGTCTGACCGTAGTCTTTTAATAGATTTATTGAATTGGTTTTTGACAAAACAGAAAAAATCGACAAATATTTAACAAACCTCAAATTTATGTTTCATAAGAAATATCCATGTCACATGGGTACAATCATCAATAAATGATACAAACCACTTAGCCCTTGATATAGAGTTAACTAGCTAGCCCCACACATTAGAATGAATAAGGTCAAAAGGTTCAAGACTTTTATTATTACTAGGATGGAGGAAATGTTGCACGATGGTGCTTTGAAAACTGATAAACGTCACACTTAAAGGACTCAATAAACTCTTGTAAATAAATGTGAAACATTGTCTTAAGTAGCCCAAACGGTGGATGTCTAAGACGTTTATGGTAAAGCCAAATTTGATAAGTTGCCCAAGTTTCTGAGGTTGCCTATTGACTAGAAGGAAAATATTTCTTATTGGTATTGTTACCTATCTTTGTATGTTGTAAGTAGTATAACCCACCCTGCTCTTTAGCAACTTTAATCGTCCTCCCTGTTGTAAGTTCCTGAATAACAAAATAAGAACAAAAAATGTTATTGAGCAATTTCAATCTTGTATAAACCTAAGTATAGAGATAATGTTATTAGTCAATTTCAGAACATGAAGAACATTGTGTAGGGATAAAGAGGACTGAAGTTGGATGTTGCCAAATCCAATAATAGGAACATGATCTCCAATAGCAATAGTAATGAGTTGCTTTTTGGATATTTTATGGTATGATGTAAAATATGAAGGAAATGGGATCATATGATCTAATGCCCCAGAATCAAGGATCTAGATGCTTTGTGGAATTGAACAAAAAATATTGAAGGAACTCTTACCTTTCATGGTCAAGCCACACAAGTCAAGAGGCTTACTTGTTAAGTTTATAAGGGTTCGAATGCGGTCCATCTCCTCCTTACTAAAGGCTTGAATATCTTGGTCAAGTTGCGAGATAGAAGGATATTCAACTACATTGTCATCATCGGAGGTTGTTCGATTCACCCACATTTGAATTAGGCTTTTATTTCCACTCATTTGTTCAAGAACTTTCTCCTTTCCATAAAGCTTGTAGCAAGTATCCTTGGTATATCTTGGTTGTTTGCAATACATGCAGTATTCTCCACGACTACATTTTGTGAAGGGTTTTTCTTCAAAGGTTGATCTTTTTGTGAAACCTTTTCCTGTCACCATGGAAAATCTTATGTTGGAGCTTCCTTTATCAAGCATGACTGATCGTTGGGTCTTTTCACTCCGCACAATAAAAAATACCTCAGACAGAGTGAAAAACTTCTCCTTGCCTAAAATTTGAACCCGAATAAGATCGTATTCAGAATTCAAGCCAAGGAGGAACTTAAATATTCTCCCCCTTTCAACGAGCCTAGTGTATGCAATAGAATCAACTTTGCACATTTTCAATCCTTGATATTGGTCCAACTCAATCCTAACTCATTCAAAGTACCATAGTACTCTATTACTAAGAGGATTCCTTATCTAGAGTTGAAGATCTTACTTTCAATATCATAGCAAACAGCAAAATCCTTTTTCATTGAATATATTTCAATGAGATTCTCCCATATCTCATGAATGGAGGAATAGATCATATAATTTCGACTTATTTCTAGAGTCATAAAATTCCAAAGTCATGTCATTATGAGAGAATCTTCACCATTCTACGCTTCAAATTTTGGATCATCTCTCGGTGGGTCACTTTCTTCAATGACTCAACTTCTTGCACCCTTTGTGCGTAGTATGAATGTGTTGTGCCCATTGTAAATAATTGCAATCGTCAAGTCAAGAGGGACCCACTAAATTTGGAAGTTTATTAGGTCCCAAGATAACAACTTTATCTTCTACCATTATCACTGATAGTTGAGAATGACATAAAAGACTTTGACTAGTCTCGCATCGATGTGCGGGTCTCATCAGAGGGTAGCGGTTCACTAAAGTGAGGCAGCGGAAACAAAGCTCCCAAGATCTGGAGTTCTAATACCAATTAAAAGTAAAAGGAATTTGTATTGATTGAGTTGAATAATACAATTTCTAATCTCCCTTTTTATAGGGTAAAAGTGAACTACTTAAAGATAATATAGCTAAGAAAAAAGAAAAAATAATCGTTGTAGGTAAAATGCGATATTTACGATCTCTTGATGAAATATTTAGATATTTGTAACCTCTTAATTTAATGAGATATTTAGATGTTTGTAACATCTTAATGAGTTACCTATCATATCTTATTAGATATTTACAATATCTCCAACATTTTACTAAAATAGTATTTCAAGAAAAAGAAAAATATTTATAATAAATGCATTAAAATTATAATAATATAAAATTATAAATTATAAACTTAGTATTCATGCAAGGCCGAAGGTACTATACTAGATATTTTACTAAAATAGTATTTCAAGAAAAATAAAAAAATATTTATATACTTGAGAAAATTATATTAAAACCAAACATATAAATCTTTTACTCTCAAGAAATGTGTAAACATTGTCAAATATATTTATAACTAACTAAGGACTTGTTTGGGGAGGGGAGGGGTGGCGAGATTTCAAATATAATTTTCAAAACAAAATGTGTTTGACTAAAATGGAGTTTAAATGGTTTTTAACTTAAATTTGAAACTTTTTACATTCATTTTTAAAACCTTTTTTTTTTAACTTTATTTTTGTTTTGTTTTAAAACTATTCTCTGATTATATTTAATAATTATTATTCTTGTGGGCGTCACCAAAGTATAAAAAAAAAAATAACACAATTCTATAATTAATATATATATATATATATATATATATATATATATATATATATATATATATATATATATATATATATATATATATATATATATAAAATAGGAATGAATAATAAGTTATAATTAAGATATATAGTATTAAAAGTATAATTTATCATTTTTTATTTATAATATTATATTATTTATTTACTAAAATAAATATATTTGTATTTTTCTTTGCATGTTTAAGTCATATATAGTATATTTTTGTAAATATATACGTTAAGTGATTTACTTATTCTTATGTAAAGTGTTAAAGCTTTAAGTAGTGAGTTCAAACCTAGAACACTTTTTAAACTCAATTTTAGTACTACATTATTTCTAATATTCTTGTTATGTAACATCATTAAGACTTTAATAGTAAATTAAGTATTTGATTGAATATTATTAGTTTTAAAATTATAAAAACTTAATTTGAGCCATTAAAATTATAAGGTTTAAAATCACTTATTTAATAAATTATATGAAACCAAAAATATAATTAAATCAAATTTATAATATAAATATTGATTTATATATATATATAAATATTGCTCGATATACCTTTACACTATAAATTTGAGTACACACCTTTGAGAGCAAGATTCTCATTCTTTTTACTCTCTCAAACAACTCACTTTGTTTCTTTTTTTTTTTATTCTTCTCATGGAGAAATACTAATGATGTAAGAGTACTCTCTAACACACAACTCATTGTTGATTAAAATTATAAAATCTTGATTAAAATTATAAAATCATGATTAAATTTCATTAAATAAGATATTAAACTCGTAAAATTACGTGATATACAACAAATTTCAACCAATATATAAGAGAATATGTTACTGACATTTATATTATCTTTTTATATAGTGATTTTCACACCCAATTAATGAATTTGAGATTGATTTTCTAAGAATTTAGTTTTTCATATTTAAGTTATTGTTATTATGAATTTGAATTAAATTTTATTTTAAATTATATAATAATTTTTAAAATCAAATTACATTAATTATTGGTATTATTAGTATGTTATTATTTTTAAATTTAAATTAAATCTTATTTTATTTTATGCTCTAACAAATATTAAAAGTTATTACAGATGCATATATGTCTTATTTTTTTAAAATACATATACTGACCAAAAACTATAGTATCATGCCCATTACTATCCTATTTTAGAATAAGAAATTTGCAATATGCTAACATGCCTTCCCTAATGAAGTGGAGAATAAATACGATTTCAGTCACTGACTCATATGCAGTAATTCCGACCAATATTTGTGAAATGCAAAAATTAACGGTGTAAACAAATCACACGTATGTTTCAATTCCGACCAATATTTGTGAAATGCAAATAATAAAAGTGTAAACAAATCACACTATAATCCCACGTGTGGCACATGGATGTTTGTCTCATGAAATCTCCATTAACATTCATACACTAATATGATAATACCCCACCGACCCATGAACCAAGGAAAATTGGTTCTCATTCCCAAATTCAGACACCTTTCTCTTTCTCTTTGTGCCATCAATTCAAATCGAGAAAAAGAAAACATTATCTGCCTTGGGATTCGAATATAAATAAAAATAAACTGATTTATATCAATTAAAAAACTAAGTTAAAATATTATTTAATTTTATTAATCTTATTTAATAATATCTTTTTAAACTAATTTTATTAAGAATATTTTTTTATTAAAAACAGAAATTTTAATAAATAAAAAATATTTTAAATATAATTATATTAAATAAATAAATAAAATTTATTTTTATTTAAAATTAACATTTATAATTTTTTTTATATTGGAGATTGAGAGAAGCAGTAATAATACTAATAATAAAATAGAGGAGTTTAGCCTCCTTCCTTTCAAAAAAAAAATAAAATAAACAAACAAACCAGTGATTAACAAGTTATCAATTTCTTTTTTTTTTTTACTAATAAACAACAATAAAAACTAATATTAGTTTTATATGAGTAAAATTGAGTCAAGATAAAGGAAAATTTTGAATTCAAATTTTATGGATAAAAAAATAGAATGAAAAGAAAAATTCACCGAAATTCTCAACAAAGACTAATGATAAACAAAATGGCCATAGGTCAAATACACGGCAAGAATGAAATTACTTCCATTTCATTCTTTCCATTCCACGAAGTCTACCCACGAAAATCATTACAATCAAAGTAAACACGGATTTGTTTGGTCTCTTGCATACTACACACAAAACACAAGTGAAAATTGTGAAATAACAAAATTGCCCCTGCAGAATTCACAAACCCCTTCTTCCGCTTCACCCTTCTGTATATATTTAAGTTCGGTCTGGTCTGCGGTTCTCAGAATCATTACTGAGCAACCAAGATACCCTCTTTTAGCCTCCCTTCAACACCCTTTTGGCCCTTTATTCTTCAAAGCCTCAAAGCAAAGCCTGAGGACCTGAGAGAAATAAAGGGTTTTAAATTCTGTGTGGTTGTTGTTGGAGGTTGAAACACAATTTAACACCAAGTGTTGATCTTAAATTTCTCAAGCAAGTTGTTTATTTTTTTGGAGTATTGTATGACCAAATATTCAAGTTATTTAGGACTAGATATTTTGCTTCTGTTGGCAATTTTCCTCTTCTCCTTCTGGTTCTCATCTTTTGTGTTCTTCTTTGTCTCTCATCTGTGTGAGGATTTTTCCATTTTAGTTCCTGGAGGCACCAGGAACCTGACCCAGCAGACCCTTGTCTAAATTTTCATTTTTGAGTCCTATGGCAACTTGGGTATTATCAGAATGTGGTTTGAAGCCTCTTGCTCCAGTTTTTCCCAGACCAAAAACAGGGGTTGTTTTGTCAAGCACCTCAAAGGTTGGATTTTTGGACACAAACAAGGGAGTGGCAGGTCCCAAGTTTCATCCTTTGAGGTGTGGTCTCAGGGACAGAAATTGGGGGTTGAAAGTGAGTGCCCCTTTGAGGGTTGCATCCATTGAAGAGGAGCAAAAGAGTGTTGGTGTGCTCAATGGGAGTAATGAGGTTGAGCATGAGAAGCTTCCAGAATTTGACCCTGGTGCTCCACCACCATTTAGCTTGGCTGATATCAGAGCAGCTATTCCAAAACATTGCTGGGTGAAGGACCCTTGGAAGTCCATGAGTTATGTGGTGAGGGATGTCATTGCTGTCTTTGGTTTGGCTGCTGCTGCTGCTTACTTCAACAATTGGTTGGTTTGGCCTCTTTATTGGGCTGCTCAAGGCACCATGTTCTGGGCTCTGTTTGTTCTTGGTCATGATTGGTAATGACTAATGACTGTTTTTTCTTTTCTTCATTTGTTTTAATTTGGATGTAGCTGTATTTGGGGTGCAGAATTGGGTTTCAAAATTGTGACTTGATGAGTTTACTTGTTTTGGGTATTTCAGTGGTCACGGAAGCTTTTCTAACAACCCCAAATTGAACAGTGTTGTTGGCCATCTGCTGCATTCTTCAATTCTAGTACCATATCATGGATGGTATGCTAATACTTCTCATGGAATAGCCTTTTTATTTTTTTAGATTAAATATGTTGTTTGTTCTTCACCTGCCCTTGTAAAAAATTAATACATCTTTAGTTTCTAAAATTTAATAGAAAGACATGGTTTTAGTCTTTTGAGGAAGGACTAAAATCACGCCTTTTATAAATATAAAGATTAAAAATATATTAAATTTTTGTAGAGATTAAAATTGATTTTTAAGATATTTTGAGAGATAAAAAACATATTTTACGAAATTTTATTTATTTATTATAGTTTTGAATTCATGTTTGAAACTGATATTTTATACAGGAGAATCAGTCACAGGACACATCATCAAAATCATGGCCATGTTGAAAATGATGAATCTTGGCTTCCGGTGAGATGAAATCACTGTTCTAGTTTTTAAGAGATACTGTTTGTCTCCAAGTTTTTTTTTTAATTTTTAACTGATCAAAGTTTCTGACATAAGAGGTGTATTGATAATATTGCAGTTGCCTGAAAAATTGTTCAAGAGCTTGGACACTGTGACACGTATGTTAAGATTCACACCACCTTTCCCACTGCTTGCATATCCTGTGTACCTTGTAAGTTGTTGTGCCTGCTTGCTTTGACCATAATTTGAACATTAAATACTCTTAGTCTTGGTAGAAGAGTTGACACTTTTTGGTGGTTGTTGATGTTTGAATTCAGTGGGGTAGGAGTCCTGGGAAGACTGGTTCTCACTTTGACCCTAGCAGTGACTTGTTCGTTCCCAGTGAAAGAAAAGATGTTATTACTTCTACAGTTTGTTTTGCTGCTATGTTGGCATTGCTTGTTGGATTGGGGTTTGTAATGGGTCCAATTCAACTGCTTAAGCTTTATGGGGTTCCCTATGTGGTATGTTTCTTCTCTTGTCCCATTATTTCCATGGTTTTTGCCTTTATAATCAAGAATGAATGAAGTTCTCATTTGCCTTTTCTTTGAATTTGAAGATGTTCGTTATGTGGTTGGATTTGGTGACTTATTTGCACCATCATGGTCATGAAGACAAATTACCTTGGTATCGTGGAAAGGTATCTTTTCTTCTTCTAACTCTTCCCTTTCCTATGAAAAGGACTGGTCTACTTGTGTCTTGGCATATTTTTATTTGTTTGAGTTTAATTTATATGCTTTTTCAGTGTAAAAATATTATATTGTCGATCAATGACTTTTGAGCTAATTATTGTAAAAGCTAATAAATTTATTGGACATTATTGCTTATTATTGGATTATAGTGTAAATGTATACACTATTTACTTTATGTTTATTAGTGTGTTAATGTTTTTCATAATACAATTTAGATTACCTCATTATCCTTCACCATGTTGAACAGGAATGGAGCTACCTTAGGGGTGGTCTAACTACTATTGATCGTGATTATGGCTGGATCAATAACATTCACCATGACATTGGAACTCATGTCATTCATCACCTATTTCCTCAAATTCCACACTATCACTTAATTGAGGCTGTGAGTACCTCTCTACCTTTGTTTAAACAATGGATAGTGATTTACCTAAGATGTTGAGTTTGAATGTTGTTTTTGCTTCTCTTGCAGACTGAAGCAGCCAAGCCAGTGTTTGGAAAATATTATAGAGAGCCAAAGAAATCATCTCCTCTTCCTTTTCACCTTATTGGGGAATTAATAAGGAGCTTCAAAACTGACCATTTTGTTAGTGACATAGGGGATATTGTGTACTATCAAACCGACCCTGAGATTAGTGGCTCATCCAAATCAGAGTGAAGATTAAATTATTTTTCTACTATATAGAAAACTAAGACAAGAGAGACTTACATACAATTCTTATTGCTGTAAAGATTGTTTTGAGTTTCTCCTCAAGTTACTGCACTTATTTAGAGTTGAATCCTTCATTAATAAAGGGATGATGGATGGATCATATAATTTCCTTGTAACTGCATGATAGAATGTTTAGGTTATATATAGTTTATCCTTCTTGAATAGTGAATCCATTGTATAAATTGATTATATTTATTGAAGTGATACCTTGAATCCTAATCAAATTAATGATGTATTTGATCCAACTGAAAGACCTCGGTTGAATAGTAATTAAGATAGATTTTTTTGTCTTGTAGAACTCTTTTCATATCATCTTTATGTCCCTATTTAATTTAATTTTTCTTTATAGTAGTAATTAAGATAGATTTTTGTCTTGTAGAACTCTTTTATCATCTTTATTTCCCTATTTAATTTAATTTTTCCTTATTATACTCTATTTTAATTCTTTATTACTGGATTTGGTATTTCTTGAAAATAATTAAAGGTGTCCATGATTCATTTTATCTTAATCTAGTTCAATTCCAACTTAATTTTGACATGATTAAATTTAATTTTGTTTTAGATTGGAATTGGATTTAAATAAAAGAAGTTATTAAAAGTTTTGGTTATTAAAACTTAGATATAAAAGAAAAACTTGTCTAAATCTATTCCACAAACACATTAAAAATAAGTGGTCTGAATCAGCTTGTGACGTATAAAAATAAGTGGTCACATACTGAATCAACTTGTCATGTTTTTCATTATCCGAGTTTTTCAGCTTAGGTTCCAATTAGGAATAAACCAAATAACAATATGTTGTTTTTCAGTTCTATGTTATTGTCAATAATTTTCTTATTGCTGTCTTTTCAATGTTTCTATCATATCATAATGTAACCGGCATGAAAATAGAAGATGATAAGCAGACCAATGTTTTGTCAATATCCTTGTACTGGTTTTTTTGTTTGTAATGACCAATGCAAACAAAGGGAAGGTATGGTTCAGATTTTCCAATGCTCCATGCGCACCTATGCAACTCATGGTGCTCAAGCGAATGATATAGACCATTTACCAACCAAGAATCAAATGCAATTCCCTATAGTCAACAAATTAATTATGTACACAAAATCTCCACCCTTAAATTTTAAGCTAAATATAAATGTTTTTTTTTTAATTTGGATCAAATTTTATTTTAATCTCTTAAATTGAAATTTTTTTTAGTTCATTTAAAAATTATTATATTTATTCATTCAATTATATAATATTAATGATGTAAGCAAGAATCTTATGTAAAACTTTTGAAGTTAAAGAAATATATATTTTTAAGTATGTGATCTTGGATTTAGTTTTGAGATTCATGTACATGGAAAATACTGTAATGACATTTAAGACATTACTCTTTTAAACAAGTTATACTCTACTTTTACTTGTGAGTTAATTTGAATTTCATTTTTGATATAAAATCGTTATAATTTAGTTTTTTTTTTAAATGTGATAGAATTGGGAAACATCTTCGATATCATCTTGTAAGGACGCTAAATAGGTTTAAGGTTTAGGATTCAACCTATTTTTAAGTCCAAAATAAATTTAAAGATGAAACATTTTAAAATTAAATAAAAGTATTCAAAGAATTAAAAAAATGAATTCTAGTTATCATTGCACTAAATCAATTAATAATAAAAATTATATAAATAATAATATTAAATAATTTTTTTGAGATTTAAAACAAATGCTTGAAACCATTTAGGTTAGCTCTGTCACTAGTGGCATGTTAGGGTTGTCATCAGAGGTTGAATCATAAACAGTTTCATCTTGTTATAATTGCTCCCTTGTACATAAGTGTCAAAGAATCTTGAAAAATTTATCCACCAAAAAAAAAAAAAAGTGACTTAAAGAGATTTTCAAACTTGCCCACGTACTATGAAAAGGGTTACAATATATTATTTACATGAGAATAAGCAATTTAACAAAACAGAAAGCATGTAACAACATTATAAATTCTAGTGTATATCTATATTAATATGAGCATGTACTCAAACCTCTAAGCTACTTTTGTACCCTTCATACAATTGACCTCTAATATACTTAATCGGTTTGAAGTTCGTAACACCTTTAATTAATCAAAGTGATAAGCATGAATAATTTAAAATTTTCCAACAAATGGTGCCGTGATTTCTTTTAGGTGGAGCAACATGGATAGAATATTATAAGCAGCCATTGAGAATGAAATTCTATATTTTAGTTTTTGGTAGAAGCTGCAGTTCATGACCTTTGACAAACGCAATTCAATTTTTATAATCCACGAAAAGCTTAGGTTTGAATGCACCCATAGATATGAACGATGACATTTAAAATACACATGTTCAACGCAAATTTTGGACATCGTGTTAAATAATTAAATATAATTTAATGAGTTTAATATGCATGCAACTTTTCAGTTTTATAATATCTACTTCTTTTAAATTAATGGTTAAAAATTAAAAACGAGTCTAATTAACGACAAAAATAATTAGGTCAAAGTTAATGACCGCATCTCTCTTTGACCGACACAAACGCCGTCGTTCTATTCTCCCTTTGAGTTTGTCAGTTTGTAATAATTAATTTAAGTTATACAAATTGATTGAGCGGAAGTATACTAATAAAATAATATGTATAAAACTATTTTATATTAGTATAGTATATGATGATTAAATTTTTACCTTAAAATTATTTTAAAATTAAAATTAAAAATAAAATTTTAAAAAATATTGAAATTGTTTGTTAGTTTTATTATTATTATTTTTTAACTTAAGATCTTATTTTAAGTTAAAAAAAATAAAATTACTAAAATATAAATATTTAAAATTTTAATTTTAGAAATGTAAAAATTATCATAATTAATAAATTTTTATTTTAATGATGATTTACAAATAATATATATTACTAATTAAATAAATTTAAACATTGATTATAAATGATAAAATATATATTATGTATTGTTGTTCAATAATATGTTTAAAGAAATAAAAAGAATTATTCAGACAGAATTCAATAATATCAAATTACATTAAAAAAATGTTTAATAAGTAATTCACAATTAATGCATAGATGATAAATAATTAATAAGTCAAAAATATCTATTTTTAATTAGTAATTGTTATTTGGTTTGGAACTCTATCCATATAGGCATAATTTATTACTCTCTATAATTATATGAACTCATTTTTTTTTTCGATATTTGTTTCTTCTTCATATTTAGTAGTCAATAAATTATTATCACATTTATTAAATTCCTAATCTTCAACTCTACATATTTGAATGAAATTTTGTAATTATGATATTACAATTATGATTATAATATGATAACATGACGAATTCTTATTAAATTTTCATGTAAAGTTCTACACCGGTAATTTTATAAATTAAACTCTTAATTTATATACTACATAAACATTTAATAAAAATCATTTTATCAGTAAATCATATTTAATGAATAAAAAAAGTAAGATAAAATAGTATTTCTAATTCCATTATACATAAATTGAACTTATGAAATTAATTTCTCATTGCATGAACTCAAATAATAGTCGTCGTAACTTTTTTTTTTAAGATTTAATTCCTTAGGACTTATTTTGAGAAAATATTATTTTGTTTTTATTTCTTATTTTACTTTTAATTTGATGCATCGTATTTTTGTTTTGGTTTTCTAAAGACTTGTATAAAAAATAATAAAATTTCACAATTTTTATACAAATCTTTAAAGATAGAAAATAAAGTAAAAAATAAGGATAATTTTAATAATAAAAATATTGTCATCAAATAATTGTTTATAAATACTTTAATTATATTAGAATATGGTTAAATAAATAATTTAACTAAGCGTCTGTTTAATAACAACTTGTTACATAAATAAAGCATGTAATGCATTTAATTCAATATTTCCACGTGCTTCAATGTCAACCTTATTAAAATGAACTACAAAGTTATAGAAATGTAGCCATAAATTACTTTTAAACATGTTTAAACTTCAATAGAAGTTTTTTCAACGATAATTTCTAGTTAATTAAATCTCATCTGGTCTAGTTTGATGGAACAAGGTTTATATAAACTACATATTTGCTAATCTAATAAGATATGTCAAGTCTATTAAATTAACTTTTTTTTTAAATTTATATAAATTTTACAATGAGAAAAATTAGAAAATATTAAACAAAATAAGTATGAAAATGTTTAGCGTACAAATTCACAATCCATCTATTTTATTGAACCTATCGAACTAGGCTAATTTGACTTAATTTTTTGAGAGTTTCTATTTTGTAAGTCTATCTCCACTTGAGATACTAAATTATTAGATTAGCTAGTTAGATTGGATAAAAATTGCTAGCTTTCTTAAATCTATGTGTCATTTTTCTTGTTTCTTCACTAATTTATATTAGTACTAGGAGAGTTCCACCAAATTAAAGTTTATATTAATTGATAGATAGTTAAGTTTTTTTAAGTATGTTGTTAAATATTTGATTTTTGACATATGTATATGAAAAATATTTTATTAGGAGAGATATAATTTATTTTGATAATTTTAATGTTCAAAAAAAAATTAATTTTCAACTATTGATCGAAGAATACTCTTAATGTAAATAAAGAAAAATTAAATTAAACATTTTTTATTAACATGCTAGAGATATTTGGAACAGATTAAACCGAAGTTGGTAATTGAAAAGTTTTTCGGAATCCCACAAAGTTTGTGAGAAACTTTCTTGTGCAAATATAACTACATCCAAGATAATTTTTGCTACGTTTTATAAGCAAAACTCTATTAAGAAAGTGCAAAGAGTAGTCTACGGCATATACATAAGTCTAATAAGATCTAATCAAAGAGATAAATAAATACATACTATATCATCAATACATCAACAACAACAAAAATAGTATTGAATATTGTTTATCTTGACCTTTAATTATGTTTAGCATCTAGCCTTTTGTCAAGTTCAAAACATCACTAAAAAAACTCTCCAAAAACGTAATATTGTTACGCATGATCTAAATATTTTACCATTTGATAGAACATGAAAACAAAGATTGCTAACCATTCTCTATTTACCAAACATTGAAACATTTGGGGGGGAAAATTACCTGAAATTTAACAAATTTATTTAAGATTGTCCACAGAATTTCCAAAATTGCAAATAATGGAATTGAGAACTTAATTACGTAGATATAAAGGCTTTTAAAATAAAATGTTAATCTATAATTCACGGACGGACACAAGTAAGTGAAAAAGGAGCCACCGATTTAGTTTGAACACTATATTGTAATTTTCTGAACAGCACGTTTATAATCTATAACATATGCACACGATAAAAACATTGCATTAATATAATTGTCAAAACAATAACCCTAGATGTGGACTTGCATCTAACATGGGGAAGTAAAGAGTGTATTTATCGTTAATTTGATTTAAACTGTACTATAATTTTAATTAATCTATTTAAATTTAAGATAGATTATTGCACCCTAACTACCTGTTATTTTAGATATGTGTGTTTGAATTATAAGTGAAAAATAATTAATTTATTTATAGTTAATTATATAAATACGTGTGTGTTTGGATAAATTGGATGAAAATTAAGTGATGTTAAGATAAAATATTTCGTGCGAATTGCCTAAAAATATTTTTATAATAAAATTATAAAAAAAAATATGAAGTTGTGCTGTAGTTAATTTTATATTTAAGATAATTAGTTATTAAGGAAAATAATCTAGATAACTTTTAATCAGAATTTCCAAATTTTACTTTTGCTAAAAAAAATACCATTGAATTTTTTTTATCACTTTAATAATTTATCAAATATATTATTTTTTTTATAGTTTTTATCCCTAAAAAAATATCACGAAGAATCTAAAATTTAGTTTGAACACTATATGTAGTTTTCTAAGGAACATGTTTATAGTCTATAACCTATGCACATAATGAAAAAAAATATTCAAAATTATCAAAAATACCCCCAAAAGAGCACTTCATATTCCCTTGGAGAAAAAATTGTCTCTAACTTGAGCACATTAGAGTGTATTTATTATTAATTTAATTTAAAATGTATTATGATTTTATATACTAAAATTTAAGGTAAATATACACCCCCTTTACACATAAGCTTAGTTTTAATAAGTTTTTCCCTCTTTTCTAATACATACCTGATTTCACTCTTAGTGATACGAAGATTAAAAACATTCATAGTATTGGTTGTCAACACATTTTTACATGGAGGGAGCCAGATTTTAAACTTAGTGGGCCGTGAATAAAAATTAAATTTTTAATAAATACATAATCATTAAATTTTATATAAAATATTTATATTTTTAAAAATCCAAGAACATAAAACAAATATTTACATAAACAACAAACTAAATATATTTTTAATGACTAAATATTACAATTGAGTAGTTAGGTTCATATATTTTAAAAAAGAATTATGAGTTTATAACTAAATTGTATACTCATTAACCATAATTTTTATGAAAAAATCACATTAACCATGTTATAAAAATTTATTAAATTAGAATGAATTGTCACTCTCTAGGTTATTTTCTATGACAATAATAACTAACAACTATTAAAGATGAGTTTGCTTTATTATTAGAAAATAAGTTAATAAAAATATTATGTTATTGACTAAGACTAGAAAAATGAAAAAGAAATTGTTGATACATCTCAAAGTTCGAGATGTAAAAATCTCTAAAATTATAATAATAAATTATAAAAAAATATTAAAAAAATCAATTATATTAAAATATTTTGACTAAAATAGGATCAAATATAATTATTTCTACAATAAATTAAAAATATTTGTTCAACACTGGTTGACACAAGTATTAGTTATTTGCATTCTTTGTTGGGAGAAAAATAACACCATCTAATAATCTCATGACTCTGATAAAGATTAATCACGCTTTTAACGATGATACTTCACACCTATTTTATAGATAAAAAAAATTGTTTGAGGATATTTGACCTAGAAAAAAAAAATAATAATTATCTCTATAATAAAATTATAAAAGGAGATAGAATATTTCTCTAATACAATATTATTAATTATACCTATAATAAAAATAAAATAAAATATTTTGCACAAAACGAAATAAATAATATTTAAATATTAATATTTTTACAAAAGAAATAAATAATACTTAAATATTATTATTTTTAAAAAAATTCCTTAATAGAAATAATAACTGTAGTAATATATATTAAAAATTAAATTTTAAAAAAATCAGGGCCAAGCCCCCTAGGGATGATAATACATCCGTCCCTGCATGTTTACCTGACTGAATCAACTTCAGTTTCCAATAGACTTAGCGAAATTCCTCGTTGGAGGAGTTCGAAGCAATGAAGGAATTTCTAATAGTGTATCTAATCTTTTTTTTTTTTATTTTGTAACCACAAAATTTAAAATCTTTATGATAAAATTCTGAGATATTCCAGGAGCTTTGATGTTTTGAATAAATTATTTAAAATTTATTTAGATTTAAAGTTGATGGTGTCTCTAAAAAAGATGGTGAGTAAGTGATATATTGAGAGTAGAATGTAATGGGGAGAATTGTTTTGGAGGAGCAAGAGCATATGTGATGGGGCAACAAGACAATCTGTTCAAAATCCATTATGAGTCAACAAAGTCGGTGCAATTCTTGGAATGAATATGACCGTATTGCCGATAACCACGATATTCTCATCTTTGAATCAAGTCAGCAACTTCGGCAGCTTTGTCTTTAAATGGCAGAAACAACATTTACACTTACTATGCTAGTAGGACATGCAACCACTATTCATGCATACAATTTTTCCTTGCCAACACCTACAATTCCTACCCTCCTGTATTAGACTTCACCTCTATTCTTCCTCAATTCTTCAATCATTCATGCTTCACCCTTTTTAAGACTAATATGCTATATTATTTTTTTAAATTATCAGCATTCTTTTTTTAATATAAAAAATTATTAAATCATTATTAGTTTAGCTATTAAAATTATTGAACTACTCATTTATAATGTTGTTAAATTGTAATTTAGTCTATAAAATTATAAAATTAACTATATTTCGTCCTTTTATGTTAACTCAATGAATTAAGTTAAGAGAAATAAAATGTTAGCTTGTAGATTTAATTATGTTATCTTTTTCTCATTTCTTTATTTTTTTTAGACATGTTATTTTTTTTATATACCAAAGATAAATATGTTTGAGTTAGTTATAATTACTGTAATTATTATTTTAAATATTTAAAATAATTATATATCTTAAACTTAAACTTGAGACTATTAATTAAATTAAACATCTTTACACCAATTTAATTACATGTTTGATGGTTGTAATGTGTATTATAAAATCTAAAAGTAACCTATAAAGTTAAAGACTAAAATAAGTTATGTTGGGTAATTTTAGTAACTATAGGATTACGTGTTTATAATTTCATTGACTAATTAATGGAATAATGGGTATTCATAATTTTGGGAAGTAATTTGGTGTCCTATTCTCCTTTTAAGACATCCTACTCCTATCTTATAGAATTCCAATCTAATGTGAACTCAACCACCCTTTCATAAATAACCTTTCTCTCCCTCTTTTTATGGTTTCAACCATCTTCTCTACATTGTCACTTGTACCTCCTCAAACACCAGTTTTTGGCATCTGTTTGGGTTTGGAAGAAAATTGGTTATGGCCAAACCAAAGAATGCAAAACCAGGGTGTTTCTCTGACTTGTTTCACCAACTCTTTTGTGCTGAGAATGGAAACAGTTCTCCAATGCACCCTTGTGATCACAGTAGAAAACCACATGTAGCAGAAGCAGTGCACACAAACAAAGATGCAGCTAAACCAGGAGTGGTGGCAAGGCTAATGGGGCTTGATTCACTGCCAAGTGCCAACTTGGCATCAAAAGGAAACACAAACACCCCAGACTCAGTTCCAAGAAGTAGGTCAGTGAACTTTGTGGATTACTTGCTCAGGTTTGACACAAGCCAAGGCAACTCTCACCAAGTGAAAACCTCAGCATCATTCAGAGAGGTTCCTGCTTTGTTTCAGCAGAAGAATCATGACCTTCTTGTGCTCTACTGGGACAGTGGCAATGAAGATCATGAAGTTGGACCCCTTTTGGGAGAATCTAGACAGAGAAAGAAGCAGGGGAGCAAGAACAAGGAGATTGTAGCTGTCACAAAGGAGAGGAGAAAGAAATTTTCCAAGTTTGAGAATGAACCTAGAGTGCTTCCTGCTAAGCATGCTTCAAAGGTTCCAAATCACAATGAAGCTAAAGTTTTGGCATCAGTTTCAGCATGCTCTAAGAGTTGTAGTAATAGAAGAAAAGGTGGCAGTGCTAGTGGGTTAAGATCAAGCTCCACATCGCCGAAGAAGAAGAAAATGTTCTCTGAACCAAAACATGCGAAAAAAACAAGAAAACCACAGTCATCAAAGAAGATTGAGACCGAATGTAGCTCAGAGAATTTCAGTCCAATTTCAGTCCTTGACCACAATGACTCCTCATTTCTTTATGGACCTGATTTTCTAGGTTTGTTTTCTGAATGCCCTTCTTCTTTAACTTGTTTATTAATGATTAAAATTAGACCTTAGTTGCAATTTTTGCTTGCATAATCCATTTAGGGACTAGTTATGGTAACTGATATGCATGGTGCTTAGGATGAGTTTATTTGTTAAGCTGATTTCATAATAAACATTCAAAATTATAGTAAATATAGGTAAAATATGCGTGCAGAAACTTAGTGGAAGTTGGGTCTATTACAAGGAATTAGTTTCTCAGTGATAAAATCATAATTTGAATGATAAATCACAATTTGAATCTTTATTGGAAAAAGCTTCTGCATTTAGTATTCTATCATTTTTCAAGTAAGGTTTATAAAAATAAATAGCATTTATTATTTTGTTATTCTGCCATATTTATAAAAAATAGTTTTTTTTTTTTACAAACTACATGTATTCTCCATATATGAAGCAATTTAACTCAAGCCTAATAAGTGTAAAAATTTTAAAAAAATATAGTTTCTTTTGCTTCATAATTGTCTTATAATTTTTGTGTATACAATGACAAAAATAACCAAATTTGAACATAGGATTTTGCAAAAACTACTCAACCCTTCACTAGAAGAATTCCAGTGGTTCTTGTGTTACAATTAATCTAGTGTATGATAAACTTTATATATAGAAAAATTAGTAATTGTTTATTTATTTTAAATAACTTGGAAGATAATTGAAAATTATTAATCTGGACATATTATAATATTCAAGTCACGAATATGTTACCATTTATAGGCTCATGATGAACTGGAATCCGTTGTAAGAAAAAACTTAAGTAATTAAACACTTCTGCTCATTTATGATGGAAAAAAATAAAATAAAATAAAAAGTTATGCTTATATAATGGTAGCATGAGTTCTTCAAAGCTTCATCATAATGAAAAATATACATTTATTATTGTAGATTACACAAGCCCCTTAATGCCAAAGACAAAGTGGGAATCTTCAGAGCAAGTGTTATTGGGCGATAATGTTAGAGACAGAGCAAGCAAAGACAAAGGATATTCCTACCCTGACATCAACAGGAAAAAAGAGTATTTATCAGAATCAATGGTGAAGCTTCACTACTTAACAGAACGTGATATAAGAGAATCAGATTACACAAGAAAGCGCGTGTGTGAGAGTGAAAGTTACAAGGAAATTTGTTTGAAGTGTGAGCATAAAATTTTTGACATTTTACTACACGAGGTTGTCGATGAACTTGTGGAACTTTCATATTGAGAATTTTGTTACGTTGATGGGGGAGTGGGTATAAATAAATAAATTAAATTTGGAAAAATATGCTTTTTTCTTTATAGTCTCGGTGAAATTTAGTCTTCGTCTTTATATTTTTTGAATTGATAAAACTAACCCTTAAAGTTTAGAAAATATGCAACTTTTGTCCCTCCTCATGAATTTCGTTAGTGAAAATGCTAGAGTAACAAACAGCATGCTATATTTGTGATTGTCGTAGACTTTTGTAAAATTTTTAGGAGTTTAAATTTTTTCTAAACTTTCATTAATAATTTGTTTAAATTTAACATTTTTGGACGATTTTTTACCTTTATAAATTGTGCTAGCATAGCTTGGGTGCCACTCCAAGTTTGAACATGAATTTCGAGTTTGAACAAATATATAAATATCTTGCTTTTATTTTTATTATACCGATCACTACATTAAATGGTGAAAGCGAAATCTTACACTTTTCAAACTCAATGTTTTTTTTTAGTTTTAGATCTCTTTTTCATTCTCAATTTCCATAATTTGTATCAAATTTTGCCTTCTTAATTCTAAATTATTTTATCTTTCGCAATCTTATCCAACTTTAACAAGCATATGCACTATGAGGTATGATTGATCTCAACCATCCAATAAGAAATGTTTCAATTGACTTTTATGATGGCATTCAATCTCAAGATCTTGTTGGAGCATTTTAATTTGCTCACTAGAAAAATCACGTCTTGAGAGGAAAAATACCCAAAAACAAGGTGAGGAAAAAGAAATTGATGTTTGTTTTTTATCTATGTACTTTTAGTTTTGTCTTGTAGTAATATTTTTGGTTTGGTTAGAATTTTATTTTAGAATATTTTGATTATAAATCCCACATTATGACATACTTAATCTAATATATGTAATTTTTTATTTAATTGTTCTAAAATGAAAAGTGCATAAATTGAAAATGTAAGAACATGTCTCCTTATTTAAATAAAAAGACCTTGTAAACCTGAGTCGTTTTTTTTCTTTTCTAATTACATTTTCTCTTCTAAATTACCCTTTAAATCTTGTCATAGAAAAAGTTATTACAACGTTGTAGATTATTATAGTCCCGACTAATTTTTCTGCAACATGTAATCAAATTTTATTAATTCTTTTTATAATTAAAAATTTTCAATTACCTATCACATAAAAATAAACCATAATTATTGACATATAATAGTTCCAAATTATTCAATAATTTTTTGGATCGCTAACTTGTTTGGTTATCATAAGTTAGACCAATGGGCCTTTACTAAATTCTATTGATAAGAGCACAGTATGTGCACCAAATTGTTTCAAGTAATAAAGAAATAGTGAAATATCAAGTATTATTATGAGAGATTGATGACTAACTACAGGTTAACAAAATCAAATGGTAATAAGAATAACAAATAGGGATTTGGATTTGAATATTGAATAACAAGTGTCAAGACGAGGAAAAATAATACAAGATTTTTCCGAATTTTCCAATGTTAAAGAAAACTTAAAGAATGCAAAAGCACAAGGATTAATTCAATTGATTAACACATCGGTCATTTCATTCAATTTCACTTAAAAAACCTAAAATGAGATTAATGTAATTTGATTCTTTGTTTCATATATTGGATTCACTAATTTGTTCAAGTTTTAATATTTTTAGTAAATAAATTTTTATTCTCAATTAAAGGCCTTAATACTTTAGGTGAATTAAAAAATAAAATAAAAAGGCAAGAAGAATAAGAATATGTAAGAAGCAGATGTGGATTGATGGATGGCATGGCCGGCACAGGTGAATGACGACATTTGTCAAAATGTTAAAGATGAGATTAAAATTCTCTGTCCCAACCTTTAAAAACATTTAATTAATCACTGTGATAAAGAGTTTGTTTGATATATAAATGGAACACTAATATTAATATATTTATATATATCTTTAATGGAATAAAATTACTATTAAATATATATATATATATATATATATATATATATATATATATATATATATATATATATATATATTAGTAATAATAATATTATTGATAAATTAATAATAATAATATTATTAGTATATTAATAAATGATTATTTTTCAAAATAAGTTAAAATTATATAATTGTTGACCTATTTAAGTTATATCTATTGTAATTTTCATTTATGTATAAAAGAACATATATTTACTACTATTTTTTTATAAATTAATACTAATTTATTAATAATATTATTAATATATTATAGAAAACTAATAATTTAATAAATATAAATTAGTATATATTAATATACTTTTACGAAATTATAAATATGTTAAATATGATATAAATATATTAAAATAACGTTATATTTATATTTATATTCAATATATTTATATAGTATATTTTCAATTAAATTTCTTCTAATATATTTATATTTATATTTATTAAATTTATCTATTGATATACTAATAATGCTTGTAATATTATTAGTATTAATTTTTCAATAATATTATTAGTACTGATAATAGATATAGAAATTTTTATTTAACAGTACTAAATTTATGTGAATTTTGGTTCCTATATAAATTACAACTTTCATCACTCATTAGCGTATACCTCGTTTGAGATGATTTTTATATGTAAGTTTTAAAATTTTCAAAAATTAAAATAAGTCTTTAGTTTTTAAAAATTAGTTTTAGTTTTTTTTAAATTTTTAATTTAGAAATAAACTCATTTTAAAAATTTTCTATTCTATAAAATTTAAAGGTGTGTACATACGTGTGAACATTTGATTTTGTCTCACCCTTTTATTTATTATGACTAATTTATTTTAAAATGATGATATTTGTTTTGGATTGTTTAGACCTCTTTAACAAGTAATGTCTAATCCAATACAAAACAATCCAAAAAAAAAAAATTAATTAAAGGCCTTGTCAAGTCTATTGGACAAGCCTCTTAAAAGCAACGAAAGAAGAAGAAAAAATGTCAAATATGAAAAAACCTATCCAGCCTATTGGATGAGCGTCTAAAGAGGCATAACAGTCTAAAGGTCGCTTTGCTTTACTTTCCTTTTCGCTTTCTCCTTTGCGACTCTACTATCTACTAGCCATCCAAAGGAGCATCCAAAGGGGATGTTCTACTCTAATTTCCATTACTAGACTCCTGCCAAGTACTTTGGACGGGTGTTCAAAGGGCTTGTTCTGTGTGGATGACAAAGCCAAACAATAGGAAAGCTGCTCTATTATACTTTATGGCTTTGTTCTACTCCTTTTTGCAGCTAGCTGTTCAAAGAAGCATCCAAAGGGGATGCACTACCCTCTTTTCCACCCTTCACGTTTGCAATTCTTACTTTGCAGCTCTATGGTGTGCTAGGCATCCAAAGGAGCTGCTATGCTCTGCTCTACAATTCTTGCTCTACTTTTCACCTTCTACCAGCCACTTGCAAAAGAAAGTAGACAAATTGAATTAAACAATTGATTTATGGAAGTCTATAAATACTAGAATTGAACGAAGTTTTGGGAACAAAGGATTGGAAAGCTTTGAGAAGGACCTGGGAAAAAAAAGAGCACATCGTGGATGTTAACAATCAAGGAGCTTATGAGGAGAAGTTTGGAGAAGGACCCAAGAAGAAGAAAGCAGTCTGTGAAGGATATTATAAAAAGAAATTGAGAGAACAGACTTGAAAAAAAGGAGAGCTAATATGTGAGTGTTTAAGCAGTGAAAGGAACTTACGGGAATATAGGGGTAGCCACAAAGCCACGAGAGACACCTACATGAAATTAGTACCACTACTCACTCTAATTTAATTTCAATTGTGTGCAAAGATGTTTGTTGATGCATGTAAAACTCTTTGATTTCATGAGCATAGACATGTAGCTTTATTTCCCTTTAATAAACCATGTCTGGGGTCTTTGGACACCCTTGGGATGGACATGCCATTAGATGTTGGGTCTTTGGACACCCCTTAGACTCATACATCTCCATAGCCTTTGGATGCTAGGGTCTTCAAACGCATTCATAGCCCTTTAGACTCTCATTTGGATATCTTCTTTCCTTTATATTAACTCATCTTTTGATGCGTATATATTTTTTGAACGTTGGGGTCTTTAGACGCCCTTTAAACGCCCTTTTAGACATTGAGGTCTTTGGACACCCATTTAGACGTATCCTTTTCCATATCTTCAAGTTCTCTTTTAATTTGTTTAGGTCCTTCGCACATTAAGGATCTTTGGATGCATCCATAATCTTTGGACATTGGGGTCTTTTGATGTCCATTTGGGCAGCTCCTTTTCCTTTTTTATCAACTTATCTTTTGATTTGTCCATGTCTTTTGGATGCTAGGAGTCTTTGGACACTGAAGCCTTTGGATGCCTGTTGAGACCTAAGTCGCGATGGGAGTCGGTGAGAGTGTATCTTGCATTTGAGTTCCCTTCAAGGAAGAGAATCAGAAAAACATAGGAGTCGTCATCTTCATTTTTAAGGGAAATGTTGGAAAATCTAGGATTGAATAAGGTTAGTATTTGGAATCAAGTTTAGTTTGGGAATCCATTATGCGCAGGGAAGGTATTAGCACCCTACCACGTCCGTCCTAAGACGATTACCTTAACTAAATGCATATGAAATGAGACATGACTTTTAAACTACGATTTTCTACCTTTCGAATATAGATTGGGATGGACATATTTACAGGAGATGGGAAAAGTGTGTTTTGGGGATTTATTGGACTTGACAAGAGTAACCTCTTACTCCTACGTACCTCTAAGTGCAATAGAGAATTCAAAGTTTACGTAGTTCTGGCTGAGGCTTATGAGCTAAGTAGGGATGTCGACTAAGTGTTGGCAAGGATAAGATGCTGACTCCTAGTCAACAAGGGTAAGATCTATAGTTCAACTATGTGTTAGATAGCCTAGAATATACTGATTGTCTAGTTCGGGATGAGGTATCAGATAGAGTTAAGACTGATCCGATGTCGGCTAATCGATTAGGGAGCTCTGGTGGTTTCTTTCAAGTGTTTGGCTAAGTGCTTGGTCGTGGATTTAATCAGGGCAAGATGCAGTTTAGATTGTACATTCAAACTAAAGAGAAATTTCAATATTTTCACTTAATTTTCGAGCTTGTCATCGTCGTCACATAGAAAACTAACTTCGCCCTTTACTTCTCTCGTATCATCGCTATTACTTCTCTTGTATCACCACTACTTCTCTCTATTATCCTCTTGTATAACCCCTTTCTCCTTTGCAACTGCCCCTTTTATAGGTCATTTCTCCTCCCCTTAATCTTTCAAGGAGATCTCCGCCATTAATGTGATGGCTCCCTTCAGGACTCCATTAATGCAAAGTGCTTTTATTGAATGCGGTGGTGACCTTTTGAGTTTCCCCTTTGGCCACGACAAAAAATGCCTTTTACAACCTTGGTTTCTTGCAAGGTGTCAGGGCAGAGATGACTTTTCTGAAAAGCCAGGGAACAACAAGTGACTACCTACTGTTGCCACTAACTCGAGGCAGATTGGGAGGCGTGAGCCCATTGGGGCACACTTCCTTCTTTTCTTTTTTCTATTTTTCTTCCTATCTCTATTTTTCTTTTTATTTTTATTTTCCTTCTTTTTTATCAGTTTGGGGACGTGGACAAAAATGGGTGTCCATAATGCTTATTTGGTTGGCTCCCTATCCTTTTCATCAAGCTATCTTTTGACTCCTCTAGGTCCTTTGAATGATGGAGGTCTTTGGATGTTGGAGCCTTTAGATGCCCATTTGGGTAGCTCTTTATCTTTTTCATCAACCTATCTTTTGACTCCCCTAGGTCCTTTGGACGCTGGAGGTCTTTGGATGCGTCCATGCCATTTGGACATCCATTTGAGCAACTTCCTTTCTTTTTATCAATATTTTCTTTTGACTTGTCTAGGTCCTTTAGATGTTGGGGTCTTCAAATGCATCCATAGCCTTTGGACGTGTTTATGCTCTTTCAACACGTATATCTTTTAGACAACTCATGGACGCCTTTGGGCAACACTGATAAACCAATATTTCGTACAATAATATTGTATTTTTTTGGGTAAAATCCTTAATATTATTTATAAATACCATACATAATTCATTTTTTTTCTTGAAATTAATGCAGCATAGGCTTACAAAGAAAAAAGGGAAAATGCAACAAAATCAGGACTTCTAACCCAAAAAGATGAAGCCACATAAGATTAGCAGAGTCGTGCAACTTTATTTATCTCTTATTTTATTTAATTTTATCTTTATCTCTTATTTTATTTTATCTTTATCTCTTATTCTATTTTATCCTTATCTTTTATGTTATTTTATCTTTACCTTTTATTTTATTTTATCTTTAGCGTAATTTTATTTTATTTGTATGTCATTTTATTTTACCTGCACGTTATTTTATTTTATCCCATGGCCCGTGCAAGTTTCCAGAAAGACCCACTTCATACAATATAAAAAGAGGTAGCATAGAGATTGTAAGATGGACTCCTAGCACTCCTAACACATCATTCCACTTCATCCTTTCATACTCCACCACCTCCATTCTTCCAAGTCTTCTCCTCGCCCTCGAGACTTCCTAGAAGACACTTGAAGATAAGGTAGAAAGCACGACATAAAGCAAAGGAAAGGAACCCCAAGATTCTAGTTTCCCTTTTTTAATTATATTTGCCTATCTTTTCATCATGTGTATGGGTAACTATGTTTATTTTTAAGTGTTATGATGTAGTTATGCTTGAAACACTTGATTACTCTTTTGAATGCAATTTTTCACTTATCTTCAATGCTTGAATTATCCTATTGCATACTTTATAAACAAGTCTTTATTGCATGATAATCAACTAGTTAGAGGCGATCGCACTTTAACTAGTTGATGGAACTATAAGATAGTTGAGTTTAGAGGAATTGCATGACCAACCTTTACCCAAGGTTTATGATTCAACTAGCAATAATGGCTTCTATGGACCTCCAGCTTATTGAAGTATGTGTTTTTAAATGACTAAATAACAACCATCCTAAGGTAAAAAAATATTAAGGGTGCTAGACTAGGTCCCCTAGTAGCATTAAAAAGTATAGTTAGTAACACACGAAGGTGAGGTAAAAGAGTTGCATAAATTGAAGTCAAGAGAGAAAAGCATAACAAAACCAGAACACTTAATCCCTAAAAGAACTAACAACAATCTTTTCTTTATCATTTTCTTGTTTTTGCTTTACTTCTTTTACTCAAATCTTTCATAATTTAGATTGTCTAGTTTACACCAAAACTTTTTGGACATTGACATACT
Organism: Mucuna pruriens; assembly: GCA_025330945.1. Classification (NCBI taxonomy): domain Eukaryota; kingdom Viridiplantae; phylum Streptophyta; class Magnoliopsida; order Fabales; family Fabaceae; genus Mucuna; species Mucuna pruriens. The sequence goes on along the minus strand of JAENHJ010000525.1, from coordinate 3,753,113 downwards.
AATCCATTGGGTTTGATATCTAGATTCATGTTTTTATTACTACCGTGATATAATACAATTACCCTTAAGCATTAACTAAATTGGCTTTAGGTCCTTTAGACGCTCATTTGGGCAGCTCCTTATCCTTTTCATCAACCTATCTTTTAACTCTTCCAGATCCTTCGAATGGGTCCATACTCTTTGGACGCTCATTTAGGCAACTCTCTTTCCTTTTTATCAATCTTTTCTTTAGACTCGTCCAGGTCCTTTGGACTCGTCCAGGTCCTTTGGACGCGTCCATAGCCTTTGGACGCGTCTATTCTCTTTGGACAGCTCATGTTGCCTTTGGATGACACCCTTCCCATGTAATCAATTTGTTTTTAGTCACTAGGTACTTTGGACAATGGAGCCTTTAAACAGCTGTAAGATCCTTTGGACGCACTCCAAATTAGTATACTCAAATCTTTGTTTCTTAAATGCATTTGTGATAACCATTTTAGATGCACTTTTTGTTTGGTTATCATAAAAAAAAATCGTCTAAATAAAAAAATATCCTTAAATTTTCTTTAAGAAAAATTTATCAATAATAATTTTGGATGCACTTCTTGTTATGTTATTACAAAATCTTTAAATAATTTTATAAACAAAGCATTTTGGATGCACTTCCTATGTAGGTATTACAAAACTCTTAAAAATTTAATGATAGTAATTTTATATGCATATCTTGTTTAACTATTTATTTTTAAAATAAAAATATTTACAATATTTTTTATACCAAAAGAACTACGTAACTTTGATTCTCTATTGCACTAGGATATACGTAAGAGGAAGGGACCACTTTTGTCAAGTTAAAAAAATAAAATATAATAATAATCTTTCTTTTTTCTAAAAATCAATAAATTTGTTAAATAATACTTTTTTTCTTTTGAGGGGTAAAATACATTTTTAAAGTTATACTAATTTTGCACATATAATTAGAGGTAACCGTCTTAAAGCAGACATTGTAAGATGTTAACACATCTCCTACACATAATTGACTCCTAAACTCAAATTTGATTCTAAAGACCATTTTTTTAAAATGTTTTTCTAATATTTTTTTTAAAACATTGGTGGCGACTCCTCTACTTTTTTCTCTTTTTGCCATCTAGTTGTGGCCCTGGTTGCGACAATGTGTATGGTAGTGGTGACAACAATGACGATAATGATAGTGGTTGTAATATATCAAATTTTCTATTATTTATTATTGTTTGTAAATATAATATTTTAATATTATAATATATTAATAGGTGATTTAAATGATTTTATATATGCTAGTAATTAAATCAAGTTTATTTGAGAATGATATATGTGAGCTTAAAAATAGGTTTTAATTAAATAAAAATGAAGAAAATAATTTTAGGGCTTTTATTATTTCGTTTGGCCCATTAAGTAAAATCTGGCGTATCTCTAGAGTCAGAGTCACTTGATACTAAGTCAATTTCTCTAAAACCCTTTCTTGACAAACAAAGGGAACAAGAAGAAAACTCGCTGAAGGAGAAGCAAAGGAGCACCACAAAGAACCTGGCAGGTGTTTTCACGTATGAGGTAAGGAGGAGTGACATTATATCCGTATTTTGGGTAACCTTTATGTGTCACGAGTAGTGGGGTCATCCCTAGAACCTTGTTTGTATATGTTTTTGTACAGTTCATGGTGGTCTTTGAAGGGGGATTAAACCCTTGGATTAGTGTTGCGTCTTGGTGTGACTTTCGCACGTTTGGTTGTTATTAATTGCTATCAATTGTTTGAATTTTGTGGCTGCCTTTGTTTAAAGGTTTTGGAGTTCGATTTGAGATTTTTCTAATTTGGATGCAATTGGATGAAATTGAGGGATGATTTGTGTATCTCTGTGTGCTAAACTCGTGTGTGGGAAAGAACCTAGGTTAACTTAGATTTCCCATTTAATTTGTGAGGTTTGTGCTTGGGTTTTGCAGAATTCGCAAATCGCAAACTATTGTTCATCCCTCCTTACTAAACGAAAAATTACTTTCGCTGTGCAAGAGCACATAGGACAAAGAAGGCTATTCTCTGTTCAGCCTATTTGTTGGACAAGTGCGACTCTCGTCGAGCGAATGAAAGCCCTAGAAGCATTGTAGCTTTTCCTACTAAGTAAACAAGCAAATTCACTAAGTGAGAGTATCAAGACCTAAGAGCAAGGCTTTTTATGGTTCCACTCACTAAGTAAGAGGGTGTTTTGCTAAGCGAGAGAACAAGGGCTAGAAAGGGAAAACTCTCTGTGGCTCAACTTGTTGAGTGAGGGGTGATCTTGTTGAGTAAGGGGTGCAACAAAGAATTAAGACTCTCTATTAAGTGTGTTTGCTAAGCAATAAAGGAGTCTCACTAGGCAAGGGAAAGGAACAAATAGCAACAAAACTATGTGGCTCTTATTGTTGGGCAGACTGAGTGGTTCGCTAGGCAAGAGTGTGTACCCCTTGTAGCTTTTATTCACTGAGCAAGAATTGGACTTAGTGACTAGATTCCTTTATGTGTGAGCCTAAGTGGTGGATGTTTTGAGAGATTTTATATGTTATGCTTTGAGTTGTGATATGGATTGATTGAAATATATTGTTGTTACATTAAGAGATGAACACAAGAAATGGTATGAGAAAATGAGTAATGATGAGTAATTATCAAACGAGCTTCCTAGGCCAAGAGTTGGTAGGAAAGGAACTCATATGACCCTTGTCAAGTGAGCGACCTAGGCCTATATATGGGTGATGATGGTGCTTATAGTGTGGGTTGTGAGATGAAGTACCTAGCATGTGAAAGGCGAGCATGATCCTTACTGCACCAATTTTAAGAGAAACTAATGAGAATATAAATTATGTGGCATTCATCATATAATGTAACTGAAGTGAGAGAAACTAGACATGAGTCATTTGGTAAGGTCACTATACCTACTAAGGGCTAATTGGTACGAAAATTCCAATAATCATGCTTGATCCCACAGAACGAGGCACGGTGCAAGCTAAGTAGATCCTCATGTGTTGTCGAAGGACATCATGCTATTATGGTATGACTAACTCTAGAGGAAGAGTCTAGCAGTGTTGCCCTTAGTCTACTTTTTTTAGTGGAATTGGTACCACATGCATGTTGAGTAGCATGTAGGATGCATACTGTCATAGTGTCATAGCATGTGCATAATAGTTATTATAGATGTTTGTGTTATATCTTATCTGTTGTCGTGTGTATGGTGTGTATGTGTTACCTGACCTTGCTGAGGTTGTCATGATAGTAGTAAGTGTATTTTCACTCATCTTGTGTTGTTTGTTGTTGTTTGCTCGAGCTGAATGTCATTTGCAAGTGAAAATGAGCAAGTACAGGACTACGAGTGATGTTAAGTGCTACCAATTTTTATATGCTTTTACATTTGGGTTATCAACTCAAATAGGACAGTGACATCAAAGTTGAACTTGTTGCGTTGGATTTAATTATGTCTTCTATTTTTTTTTAAACTTGAGTAGTTGAATTGGTTTTTTGGAGTTCCAGTAAGATGTTTATGTTTTGAGCAATTTATGTTGAGATTTTAGTGGATGTTGAGTTTATAGACATGAAAATTCTATATTCCTTTAGCTCATGTTTATGAGGTTTAAAATTATTAAGCATGATGTCATGTTTTCAAAGGATTTATGTTTTATTCATTTTTAAGATAATTGTTTAAATATTAGTGTAATTAATTTGTAAGATAAAGAGTGTCACAATTGTGTCAATGGTGCAGTGGTGGTGGTGGTTATTATAGTAGTGTTAGTAGTGATAGTAGCAATTGCAAGTGATAATAGTGGTGATGATGGTATCGTTATTGTTGTTGTTGTTATTATAATTGTTACTAGTCGTGGTAGGTGGTGGTAGAAGTGACAATAGTGAAAACGATGGTGGTGGTGGTTGCGATGCTAATGCTAGTTATGGTGGTGTTGGTGGTAACAGTATTGATAATGATAGTAGCAAAGGTGGTGGTGGTAATATCAATGACAGTAGTGATAATAGTGACGGTAGAAAAAAATATTATTAAATATAGTATGTATTTTTAATTAAAAGTCAAATTCACAAGTCTTTTTTTCTTTGATTTGAAAATGAATATAAAAATATTTTAAAATTGTTAAAATAATTTTACCTCAATCTTAAGCAATCTATTTTGTTTTAAAAAAAAAAAACAAACTCAAAACTCACAACCAACCCAGGCATTTCCTTAGGTGTTGTAGTAGAAGTTTAGGGTGAGAGATTCTAAACTCATCTTTAACATTTTGATATTTTTCTCTCACTTTAAATATCATATATTTGACATGTTAGTATTTACATCATTCAATGTTATTTATCAACATCACATTATTTATTATATAATTCATTCATTAGCCACAATGGTTAATAGATCAAAATCCAACAATTATAATATTTCGTAATTCCATGTGTGAAATTAATTTTACTGAACATCATCCAAAAAGATCAACTCTTTCAAAAGTCACTGTCAAAGTCTTATTTCATCAAAATCGTTCCTTACGATAAGTTTTTACACTATTCTCCAAAAAGTTATTTGAATATAAACTTGTAAGTTTTTCAGTGTTGAGAAGACAGGCACAGCAAAGGAAAAGACAAAAAAAATAAATCTTTTCCTTATTATTTATTACCATAACTATTTTTTGTTCTTTGGTGTTAGCTCATTTTGCTTGGTGTATTGTTGTCCATATCAAGGACATAGATGTCACAATATTTTTACTATTGTGAAAGATGTAATGAATGTAAAACCCTCAGTGCTGCGCAGATTTTGTTCCCAGGTGAAGCTAAAAATCATTATATGAGAGGCTAAGATCAGTATTAGGCCCCATATGCTTTTAGCCTTTTTTGGTTGCAATTGTTTTGTAATCTTAACTCTGAATACATAAGGAGTATTTACAAATATTGTAAACTTAGACTTTCTATTTGTCTAAATCTCCTCATAAAAACTTGGTTTGGCGAGCCACATTTAGTGTGGTATTTTCTCTTAATCAATTATGTTTTTTATTTATAAAATTTAAATTTAAAACTTTATTTAAAATGAGTTCAATGTTATTCGAAATTTCTCACTAGTTTGGTAATATAGGATTTAATAATATTATAAAAGATATACTAATTAAAAATTAAAATTATATTTAAATAAAGTTTAAATTAGATATATTGTCAATCAAAATTTTTACACTATAATTTGATAATGCGTTGATACATCATTGAGGAAGTTAAGTGATGATAATGATATTTTTTTAATTACTTGGTAATATAATTTGGATATATTGCAGTATAAAAAGGTATAGTTTATATGAAAAAGTTAATCCAAATAATGTTATAACTCTTAACAAATTACATGGTTAGTTGTTGTGTGAAAGTGGATCTCCCCAAATACATGTAAAAAAAAATTTTGTTGGTAACAAACTCGTATATTACTTATTATTTATGTTGAAGATTCTACATCATTAATCATATGATTAAAGTAATGTAAAGATCAATAATTTTTAAAAAAATTAATTAATTAATAATAATTTTTATATATACAAAATATGTGATTTGATTATAACTTGTTGGGATGAAAGATACTTATATCTGTATTTTGAAAATTGAATTGAATCAATCGATCATATTAGAAAACGGATGAACCAATATGATGTCTAGTTCAAATAAATTACAAAATCAGCTTATATAAAAGAATTGGTCAACGAACCATGAAAAAAATGGTCAAAACCAATAAAAAAATTGGTAAAAAATTAATTCATAACAACTTAATGAAAAATACTTAATATAATGTCATTTTAATTTTTTTAAATAAAAATTAAACTAAAATATTTATCACTTGTTAATTGGAGATGTAAACATGTTATTGGTAATAATAATATTGTGTATTATTACAACTTAGACTTAAGTATTATTATATATTTGAATTGAATTTTTATGTATACTCTAAACGTAAAAATTGCATAAAAATGTATTATTTTTAGTTTTAGTGTTGCAAAATTATTATATTATATTTATCTAATGTTAATTTATATATTATTTAATTATTATTATTATTTTGTCATTACCAGTTCAACCATCGAACCTTGAACCAATATCTTAACTGGTTCAATTATCGGTCCGATTTTAATATCATTAATTTATACTACACAAAGAAACAAAACAATTGTAACTTAATGTGAGTTGTGAAGAACATCTAAAAAATAATTTGAGTTTGATTGTCTTAATTCTCAATTTCAAAGGAGTCAAAATTACATACTTGATTCTAAAAAGAAGAAAAGTCTCATTGAGGCTTTTAAGAACATCAATGAAATGTTGGATAGATTTCAAACTATCCTTGATGGTCTTCAAGCTCTAGGATATATGTTCATTAAGGCTTAAAATAATATGAAGATCCTAGATAGACTATTGAAGGTGTGAGAACCAAATAGCATAACTATCCAAGAAGCACATAACATGAAGAATCTAATTCTAGATGAGTTACTTGGAACTCTTAGGGTTTATGGAGTTTATCTCCAAAAGAGGGACAAGCCCAATACTAAAAATCCTCTAGCTCTAAAGATTGGTAAATCAAGTCTTAAGAGAGAAAGAAGTTTGAAAATAGGTAAAAGATGCTAAAAATTCATACAAAAGAATATAATAGCTCATATGAAAGTTCTAATGGTTCAATAGACGATGAGGTGTGCCTCATGTCAAAGAAGTTCAAAAAGATTATGAAAAAGAAAGGTAAATATAAATATGTTTTGGTAAGAACAAATACAAGAAGTATTCTAAAGAAGAGAACAATGAGACTCTCTACTTTGAGTGTAGGAAGCCAAGACATATAAAAGTTGAATGTCCAAAGCTCAAAAAAATGGCACTCAAAGAAGAATTAGAATCGAATTTTTCACTTTAAAAGATTTAGGTAGTAGTAATAGTAGCTTAAAGGATGGTGAAAGAGCCAATATATGTACATTGGTTGGGATGGCAAAAAAAATTGTACTCATAGATATCCATAAAGAAAATCCATAATGGTAGAAAATTGGTAACTTTAATAGGTACCGATGGATAATGGGTATGGGTATTTTTTTACCTGCTTGTTAACAAGACAAGGACAGGTAATATAGTATTTATACCCGTGAGTACCAGCTAATGTTAAATTATCTAACTACCCTTACATATATATAAATAAGGTGTCCTATTTTGAAATAATTTGAGTTAAGCATGCTTTAATTTAGTTGAGTGGTTTTATTAACTTTTGTAGTTTTATTTGAACTTGTATAAAATTGAAATACTTTAGTTTATTGTCTTTTGTTTGGACCTACAAGATTGAGTTATTGTATCTTATTAATCTTTGTTAGACTTATGAGATTAAATTATTTTAGTTTATTGACTTTTGTTTGGATTTATAAGATTAAAATATTTTATTATTTAAATTCAAAAGAGTAATTGCATAGAATATTTGAATAGTTTTAGATTATTGGTCTTTAAACTAATTTTAAAAAATTGTCAATAATAACTAAAATTTATTATTAAAGTATTCTTTAAAATGTTTTAATTTTTTTTAGAAAATATCCATGAATATTAAAAAACCCATGGGTATTCACTTAATGTGTACTCACACAGGTACACGTACAAGGTAGATATTTATCCAGTTGGGGTCTATTATTTATATTCACCCCACCTTGTTGACATACCTATCTATTGGCAAACACAGACAAAAACACCTATGGGATCTTCTTGGTGGGCAAAAGGAAGGATTCTAGCTAGTACGAGGACAATGGTTGCTCGAAACACATGGTGGAATAAAGGTTTATGTTTCTAGACCTTAAGCCACGTAAATGAATGATTTTCTTTAAAGGAAGCGAAAAAGGAAAGATTAATGATATAGGTAAAATTGATCTACATATTGGATCATTTAATAAGACCATGACTAATCAAGCATATCCAAAAGACAAAGCCACACAACAAACGAATCAACCTAAAGGGAAAACTTAGAAATATTGAAAATTTATCATATATCATCCCTAAGATCTTAACCTTGGAGAAAATACTAAAGTTGTAAAAATCAAATCAACTTTCAAGAATCAAGTGTCTTATGCATTTGTCTCAAAAATTAAGCATAAGGCAATGGAAGAAGCAAATGGCGATGACTAAATTGTTACTATCGAATAAGAACTCCATCAGTTTACTAGAAATGATGTTAGACGCTTATATCCAAGCCATAACACAAAAGCATCATTCATACAAGATGGGTCTTTTGCAACAAGCTAGATGAAGACAAAAACGTAGTAAGAAATAAGGTAAGGTATGTTTAGTAGCTCATGATTATAACCAACAAGAAAAGGTAGTGACTTCATTAAAACCTTCGTTTTTGTGGCTATATTAACAGTTATCAGGGATTCTACTTGCTTGTATATGACAACATCAATTTTTTTTTTCAAATGGATGTTAAAAATATATTTTTAAATGATTTTATGAAATAGGGAGTCTATGTTAGAAAAGGCTTTATATGTCTTGAGCAATTACCTTGTGTTTGGTAGAGCAGATTAAATAATTTTATGATTTTAAATATTTTTTTAAGAGATAGAGTTGAGACAAATCTTTTTAGAAAATAATCCAATAAAGATTTCATTATAATACAAATATATATTGATGATACTACTAATAAATTTTGTGCAATTTATTTAAACTAGTGAATTTGAGATGAATTTGAGATGAGTATAAAAAAAGAGCTCAAACTAGTGAATTTGAGATGAATTTGAGATGAGTATAAAAAAAGAGCTCAAATTCTTTATACACTTGCAAGAAAACAAGAAAACAAAGGGATCTACATCCATCAACAACAATATACAAAAGAGCTCCTTCAAAAATTTAAGATGGAAGGATAAAAGCTAATGAACACACTGATGCATCCGGCTACTGCCCTGACGAGAGATAAAACGATAAACTTGTAGATTTGACAATTTACATAGTTATAATTGACTCCCTTTTCTATCTTAGTGCAAATAGACCAAATAGCATGTAGATAGATAGATAAATAAATGGTTTAAAACATATATTAAAATTATAAATATGTACGTATTTCAAAATGTAATAGTGAATAGCCAACTTTTCATATATAAGATTCACAAAAAAAAAAAAATCCTGAATCTTTATATACACACTAATAGCTAGGACAAATATAATTTAATATAATTTAGCTTAAGCCAAAATTTCCGTTGTTTAATATTTTTTCGGCGGTTATCACTATAATTCAATATTTTAAAAACTGTGATTTACAAAGTTATGCTGATGAAGAAAAATAAATATATTTTATCCAAGCTAAACGGAAAAGTATTTATACCTCAAAAGTGAATGAGAAACCAAAAATAAAATATGGGGTACTGCGGGCCTCATTAGGGACAGTGGTCTTGATCATGGATTAATTCTGTGGGTTAATATCTGGAAACCTGTATCTAGCGTTTACACTGTGTGAAACTAATTGCATGAAAAGTCAAGAACGCAGTCATCACCATATATCATGTCATCAACATTGACTTCCAAGTTGAAAAGAAATATAAATTTTTGGTCCAATCCCAATAGACCATTTTTTGGGTGAAAATTCTACTGAACTTTCAGGGAAGTCTCAACTGCAAAATTTTCAGTTCAGTCTTGATATAAGATTTTTGGACAAAATCTGGATTGAAGAATTTTTGGTCGAATATTCAATTGAAATTTTTTTTTAGTCTCAGTCGAGTGGTGAAAGATGTTATAAACAAGATTTTAATCAAGTCTCGATTGAAAATATTTTAGGAGAATCCTATCGAAAATATTTTAGCTAAGTCGATGATTTTTTTTTTTAAGTTTAATTAATAAATTTTCAGTCTAAGTCCTAATCGTTAATTTGTTGTCCTAGCCGAATATATTTTAGTCGAGTCTCAATTGATAATTTTTTTTTCGAATAGTGATGGAAGATGTTCTAGTCGAGGTTTTGGTCTAGTGTTCCTCTCTCCTCTCCAAAGATTTTATGACTAAAGTCGAATTAATGAATTTTCAGTTAAGTCCCAACTTAAGATTTTTAGGTCGAGTCTTGGCCGATGATTTTACGATCATGTATCGATCAAAGATTTTTCAGCTAAAGTTCGACTAAATCATGGCCAAAGATGTTTTAAACATGGTTTTGGTCAAGTTTTTGTCGAAGATTTTTTGGCCTAATCCTAAATGAAGATTTTTCAAGTAAAGGTTAACTGAAAATTTATTAGCCAAATCATGGTTAAAGATGTTTTGGTCAAGTTTCAGCCGAAGATTTTTTGATCAATGCTCGACCGATGAATTTTTTATCAAGTTTTAGCTAAAGACTTTTCAACTGATTCTTTGTCAAGATCAGACCAAAGATTTTTCGTTCAAATTTTAATCAAAGATTTCTTTTTTCCGACGTTCGAACAATAAATTTTTGTCTAAAGTCCAAAAATATTTTTGTAGAAATTTGAAAAAAATATTTTTTAAATAATCATAATTTTTTAATTTTAAAAAATAATTTAATGGATAGATTGGAATAAATATCTAAAAAAATATTTTTTTATCTAATCCAAGTGAAAGATTTTTCAAATAAAACTCTACCAAAATTTATTAATTGAATCATAACTTAAGATATTTTGAATTTTGCCAAATCTCGAGCAAAGAATTTATTTTAGTAAAGTCAGGTTGAATTTTTTGATCATAACCTAAATAATGAATTTTCAATAGGATTCTAGTTGAAAATTTTTTGATTGATTTCCAATCATATATATATATAAAGAGTGATTAAAGGAAAGATTCACTTAAAAAAAAAAAAACAAAGGAAAGACGAAGATGATGAGAATATATATAGAGAAAGTGTGTGAGAGAGTGGGAACATATATTAAAATTACAAATATGTACATACGTATTTCAAAATTTAATAGTCAATAGCTTTTCATATACAAGACTAAAAAAAAAACCCGAAATATACACGCTAATAGCTAGGACAACGATAATTTAATATAATTCAGCTTAAGCAAAAGCTTCTGTTGTTAATTTTTTTCAGCAGAGATCTTATTATAATTCAATTTTTTAAAACTGTGGTTTATAAAGTTGTAATGATGAAGAAAAATAATATATTTTTTATTCAAGCTAAACGGAAAACTATTTATAGCTCAAAAGTGAATGAGAAACCAAAATAAAATATTGGATACTGCCAGCATATCCTGAGACAGTGGTCGTGATCGTGGATTAATTCTGTGGGTTAACATCTCAAAATATATCTAGTGTTTACACTGTGTGAAACGAATTGTACCAAAAGTCAACAACATAGTCATCATCAATATCTCATGTCATTAACATTGACTAGAAATTGAATATAATTAGTCTTGGCTTAAGCGTGAAAATATTTGTTGGATAACAAATCTAAAACTTGGTTTAAAACTAATTCATTATCTCACATTTTTTAATAAAAGACCACATATTAATTCTAATATGATATCAAACTACCTATAAATAAAAATTAAAGTTAAGAAAGAAAAAAAAGAGACTAACAAAATAAACAAAATAATGCCCCAGAAAAAGGATCAAGCAAAAACCAAAAGAAAAAAAGTTCAAAGAATAAACTCGGGAAAAGGAGTACATAGTCAAATAATAAATGAAAGAAAAACTTGTGATCTTTGCATAACTTAAATACAAACCCAGGCTAGAGATTAAATCAATTGAAATTGAACTTAGAGAAAGTATTGAAGAATAAATCCATATTGATTTGCTAGAAATAATGAAGTTAAAAGGTACAAAAGATTATGCATTCTGTGTTAAGACATATCTTTAATAAATAGCTAGGTTATTTAAGTTATGTCCTCTAACACAACCTGTCAGTGTTAATAAAGACCAGCTAAATAAATCTAAATAGGGTATTAACTTAATTTCTTTCTATTTGTAAAAAGAAATATATTTAAAAAAATCATAAATGTATTTGAGACTTCTGGGACAAGGTGTCTTCGAGAATTATAAAGTCTTAAATTACAGAAAGACACAAAGGTTACCTGATAAAGAAATTAAAAGGAAGATGCAGTGTATGATCTTTTTGAAACGTGGAATCTCATGCAAGAACAAGAAAAAAATGAGATTCCCTAACTATATATATATATATTTCCTAGTTCGTTGCAAGGGGAATAAACTCTTGTATTTAATTTTTGTTTTTTTTTTCTTACTCTCTGGCTATGTTATTGGATTTTTTTTTAAATTGTTCTGATAATTAGACAAATGGAAGTCGAAGCCATTGTTAATTTTTTTTTTTCAACAAACCAAATCATGCTGAATTAGAAAAAAAAAAAATTTCTTTAAATTTACTTACTACAACTGAAGTAATTTGTGTGGTCTATACCCTTCATACTTTTAGGTGTTCATTGGATCGAATTAATGCAGTGAATGTAACATGCCAAACTAAATTAATTAAATTAGTTTATATTAGTTGTTCTTTCTATTCAAATTTGAGTCAAATCAATTATAACTGAGTTGATTTTAGATTTATTTGTTTAATAAATTACACTCTATTAACGTGAGAAATACAAATTTTAGATTCTCATTTTTTTTATATTAAAAATTGCACTTTGTTTCTTAATAGATTAGAATGCATTTTTTTTTTTCTGTTAGAGTTTCATTAGTTTTTCTTAAAAAAATATTACTAAAATATCTTTTATACTATCACCCTTTCAAATATATAAATATTACACAACTTTTCTTCTTGTGTTAAAATATATTTTTCTCTCCCTTAACAAATGTAAATATATTAGTTTTATTATATAATATATATGTATATACATGCACAAACATACACACATATTTTTTATTTATAAAAAGTTAGTTCATAAATTTATTTTAAATATTTTATTGAATTCTAAATATTTTATTATATATAATAATTTATCTCAATTTAATTCTTTAATTATTATTTAAAATTATTATAATTATGATAAATTTACCTATATATTTATAAATATTTAAATAAATTAGTATTTTATATATAATATTATTTATTAAATTTAATATATAATTAATTTCAAGAATATATTTTAATATTAGATTTATTAAATTTAATAAATGTAATGCTAATACATGTATATTAAACATACAAATTTATAAATGAATCTATTTAGAATAAAAATATTTTATTAAATAAAATATAATTATTTAAATATTTAATAGTTATATATATTTAAAATATAATTAAATATTTATTATTTTATTAATTTTATAAAATTAGTTTATAAAATTAGTTTATAAAATATATTTTTAAATACAAAAATTCAAATTTATAGTTATATGATATATATATATATATAATTTATCTCATAAAATTTGTATTTAATTATTATTTTAATAAAATAATTAAATATTTTAAATTAAATTGTATATTCTAAAAATGACTGAGTGAGTGAATGGTCTTTTTATTTTAATTGAAAATATATTTTAAAATTTTATAATGATTTTTTATTGATGTTAAATTAAATAAACTAAATTATATATTTTAAAATAAAAAAAAGAAATAATTGAATATTTCGAAGAAGAAAAATGTAATTTACTATATATTTTAACGTAAAAGGAATAGTATAATCATCACATTTCTGAAGAAAAAATTTAACAATGTTAAATTAAATAAATTAAATAATGTATTTTAATATAAGAGGAAAAGATAAACAGTATAATAATCATATCTATTAAAGAGAAAGTAATATAATAATGATTATTATATCAAGAAAAGATAGTATAATTTAGATTTTTTTTTAACCCAAATCAACCTGATGAATTGATCAAATAATTTGAACTTTTATATCATTACATTTTTTACTTTAGTATTTAATTTTTTTTCTTTTTCATTCATTTTTATCTCTCTATGATCTTATATAGTATTATCCCGTGTCATAATTTAATCATATTCATTCTATATATTTTTATTATATTTTGAGTAAAAATAATTAACTGAAGTATATAAAATGGTAACTAATAAAAATTAAATATTAAACAAAACAAACAATTAGTCATTAAGGAAAAAAATATTTTTATCTTACAATAAAAAAATATTAAAAATTATATAAATAGACAAGATAAAAAATTGAAACTAATCCAGTTCTAATCAGACTGATTTAATTTGGATTGGTAAAAATATTAACTCTTCATGTAACATGCCCACTATTGGACTTGCAAATTTGATGAAGCAACTTGAACGACCCAAAAAAAAAGTGAAGATCCCTAATGTGTAAGAATAAATCTCAAGAGCCCAGAAGAGATTTTGTAAATGATAACAGGGTCGCTATTAAGGGACATTTTACTATAGTGGGACTAATTCCACTTTTCTAACGTAATATTCATCGTACATATAGTACATCTATAAAGATCTCTAGCATGTATATTTTACACATGGATCGAATCATAAAAATAACCTTTCGGCTGGATACATAAAAGTACGTATTATCATACTCAAATACATCTAACTCGATGGTATAATATATCAAATGACACAACTTTAATTTATTTTCAATCTATTTTAGTGATTAACATATTGGGTTGGTAAACAAGCTCGATCTCATCCTTTTCTGGTTAATTTAATTACTCACGATAATCAAACAATAAATGCTTAATGATCCATCATTATAGTTACAGAAGAAAAGGACAACTAATGTCCTTGACTTAATTATTCGACCCCTTACCCATCGAGAGAGAAATTTAATTACCATTAAAGTTGGTCCTATTATTATAATCACATACTATTGGGATAAAGTTTTAGGTTAGTTCTTTATTCGCAATGTCATATTTACATATTACTATTACCTTCAATTTGGGATGGAACAAGTTTTTTCCACTAAAAAAAAGAAAAATTGTATATATAGTGTTAATCAAAGAATTAATATAAATTTATGTCAATAATATAAAACATTATAGTAGAGAATTTGTTAATATGTAAAATCAATATATATTATTAGTATAAATTCAAAATATTTGTGCAAATAATATTAGAATTCTTTTTGTAAAATAAAAAATACAATAGTAGAAATAAAATTAAAATCTAAAATTTAGTACATATTACTTGAATATTTGTCACTATACCAACTCTAGTAGTTAAATTTCTATTGAAAAATGAATACACAAATAGCAATTATTTTAATAAATATATTTTTGTGCGTTAGTCAATGATATTTTTCTAAGTGCTAATTTCTTGCCGATAAACATACTTTGTCAGTTGTTTAAGTTAAACTTTTGTTAACCTTTCAACCCCAAGTTGATTGAAAGTCAACTCTTGTCTCGTACTCCTATAATATTCAAGCTCCACCTGGTCTCTAATTGACTTTGGGTATCGTTGGCTGTAAACAACATTGATTGTGGCCATAAAAACAGACATTTTTGTACCGTGTTGGAACTTGGAGCCCCTAGTAATTACCTCTCAAAAGCTAAAACTATTAGACATTGTGGGACGAATTGAACGGAAAGGACAGCATGTTATGAAGTGCCTCCCAGGTCCCAACAGTGCACAATCAAACATAAAATATTTCATGGTTGAAAACGAATATTATAGTTTAACCAGAATGGGAGAAAATAAGCATTGGCTAAAAAGAAAGAAAATTCAAATTGTGGGTCAGATTCTGATCTACCTAGTTGATCACAAACTTTTTGCTTTTGCCTTTTTTTTATTTAATTAAATAATTTTCTCCGAACCTCTCATTTCTGAACTTGGTTGACTATTTGAAAGCGGAATAAGTTAGAAACATATTTTTCAATTCACTATTTTTAACATTCTCTTTTTATTAATTTTTTATAATTAAATTTTTTTATAAATTACAAAATTTGGTGAGATTCATGTTTTATTTAATAAGTTTTTCTTTTAGTTATATTTTTAATAAATTTTAATAGCTAAGAAAATGTATTTTTAATTCTATTTTTTTTAAAATGAGAAGTTCTAACAACTTATTTTTTTAACATATTTTTATTGTTTAATAAAAGAAAAATATTAACGAGATTCTTTGATATTCTCATTCAATAAATCTTTCTCTTGATTTATGGGTGAATATTACAAAAATTTATAAATTTTAATAAATTTTAGTTAATAATAAAAAAATTTAAAAAATATCACAAAAAATTCATAAAATTTTATAAATTTTAACTAATAAAAGTATATTAAAAAATATGTTGTTAATAATTTTTATTTTTTTTTAAATTGCAGAAGAAGAAAATGTGAACTTCATTTAAAAAAATACATAGATTTTACTTTTCTTTTCCACATGGAGTCGGTGATAAATTTATATCAGTAAATGTTATATGTCAGAAACGCGTTTGCGGTTCAACTTTGAGCTTTTAAAATAAAGAAAAGTCACAGACAAAGCAAAAACCAAATGAACTGGGAACAGCTTCTTAGGCACACCTCATGACAGACATCACATAACACAAGTTATCATGAGTGTGGTCGTAAATGTAATTAAGTTCAATTTTGCGTGTTGGAAGGGATGTGTTTGTGTCGGTGCGCATGTAGCACACTGCAACACATCGTTTTGGTCTAATCTATTATCCATGCCACTCACATAAATGGAAATATAGAATATATAATATCAATAATATAATTGCTCTTTTAGAACCACACGATCAAAACACTGCTTCAAAGAGCAATAATGGCAGTAAAAAAATTAAAACAACAATTGAATTTCAAATCAAATATATGCTTGTACCAACTTATTATGTTCACAACTTCTGTCCTCTTTCTATATGTAAATTATTGGTTGAAACACTGATTTCACCATAGTGTCTTTCCTCTTTTATAATGTCAAATTTTGCATATGTGTTTTATGATTTGTACCTAGCACCATCTTTATATTGTTTCGTTAAAATTTTATCAAATAGTATCGTGATGCAAGTAAATAATAATAATAATTAAGAAGAAGAAACGTTCGTATAGTAATTAAAAGAATAGGAGGTTAATTCACTTGAAAAAAAAAAGGGAGATGAGTCCAATTTAAGTAGATCCCACGTGAGAAATGAAACTGAATGACTTTCTATTTTGTACACAAGTTAAAAAGAAAGTTGCAAATAATCTTACTTTTTTTAAAAAGAAAATAAATGTTTTACATAATCTAATTACAATTTATCATTAAACTTTTTTTATACTATATACATATAAACCGTTTTATATATTTAAGACAAAATTTATGAATTTATGAATTCACTTTTTATATTTTCACTACTTACAGTCTTTAATTGTCTTGCTTTACATAAGAATAATTAATTAATTTCTTGGGTATTATTATTCATTTAGAACAGCATGCAAATTTGTATAATCAATTCACATTTTCTCTTCTTAGGTTCGGTTATTTTAGTTGTTAATATATAAAGAAAACCAAAAAAATAAGATGTAGTTAAAATTATTTTCAAATAGAACTACGTACTTAATGTAACATGTCCATTGAACAACCTCAAACAAAGGTTAATAATTAGTTTTAATTACTTTTTTGCTGAGTAATGTTACTTTTTCGCATATCTCACATATATGAGATTAATTGCTGTCTTATTAATTTAACTAATTACACACATATTTAACAACAAATTTAAATTAAGATTGTTTTGTCAATTCCTTTTGAATTCATCAGTTATATATAAATATTATATTCATTTAAGTGTTTTGTTTGTAGAGACCATTATATTCTTGGTAGGAGATGATTTTGTTTAAATAAAATAAAATTTCTATAGTCGACAAAATTATCTTTTCAAAAGTAATTATATACTTAAACCTCACATTTAAGACTATTAATTAAATTAAAACAATCTAATACCAATTCATTTCCCGCACTTGGTATATTCATTAAGTATTTAAATAGCAAATCAACCATGCACATCAAATAATTAACTGTAATTAAATAATTAAATTAGTTTAACAAATAATTAAATACGGAATATGTGACACACGTTATGTGTAAATAACATTTCCCATATAATTGCTATTACTCAAAATGCTTATATATTTACTGTTTTATGAAGAGAAAATTTTCATGGGAAAGAATTTACACTGCACCTTAATCACAGTAAAACCTTTTTCATTCAAAAATTATTTCAAATTGTTTCGTGTATAGAGGTACTTTCTTATAGGGAAAAACTACTTTATATAGGGAAAAAACAACTTTTATATATAGTAAAAAGACTTTACTGCAAGGGGAAATATAATTATTATAGGGAGAAAAGGGAGAAATATATCCCACAAATTCTAAAGCAAAGTAAAATTTGGCAGATTTAGACGAGATATGCACCAGAGACAAATCCATCTTTCTTTCTATTTCCTTTCTGTTCTTCATTTTTATGATAAATCAAGCAAGAATAGAAAAAAAATATATCTAAGCTAACAACGCATTCAAACTTGTAAGGTTTTAAATTTTTTTATTAAAAATTAAGTAGTTGAAAACTTAATTAGTTGAAAAAGTAAATTAATTATTTTTTTTATAGAATGGAATGATGATCAACAGAAAACTTTATTATTAATTAGTTGAAACACAAGTTAGTTTACCTGAATTTAATTATTCTGGTCCATGTTGAAATAATTAATGAATGAATTACTTGCCAATCAATTAATCTACCTGCCATACTAAATTGTCGGTTTAATTTGTTTTGCTAAGATCGTAAAAGAAAAAAGGATCGATATTATTGATGAGAAAAATTGTCAGAAATAGAATTTGATCTAAAAACTAGTTTAATTCAGAATATATACAGTTAATTGATTTTTTTTTCCCTAGAGTATCTTCCAATAGTTGAAATTAATGTTTCTTGAAACACAGTTAAATGCTACAGACCTTTCTCAATGGTATTTATTTTCATACAAATAAATCTTTGAATCCTTTCTTACTCACACTGACACATTGATTTAATTAATAATTATTATATATAGTGCTTTTTTATTTTACTTCTAAATAATTAATATGGAGTCGAATTTTCTTGTAATTCCTTCATCGATGACGAAACCAGGTTTGATCAATTTTTGTGCTGATATATATATATATATAATTTTAGTAAATTTTTCTATAAACATCTAAAAAAAACTAAAATAAAATAAGTTTCTCTATTAGTTATAATTAGCTTTTTATATATATATATATATATATATATATATATATTAATTAATGCGTAGAAGTTATCTCGTATTATCTTCTAAAAAAATAAGTTTTAACTTATACATAAATTATATTTAACTAATTTTTTTTATTTTTCTTTATATTTATTCCTCTTATAAATACTTATAAATAGAGAAGTTTACTCAAATAAATTCTAGAATTTTTTTTTTCTGACGTGAAAAGATATTATAATATACAGAGAGGAGGATTAGATATACCAACACATTATATGGTTAAAATAAATTAGTTTTTCATATGCCTAAAGATTAATTATTCAAGATATATAAGACATTAAATTTTAATTTGTAGTATATGAAAAAATTATTTTAACCATGAGAAAATAACTTATCCACTATCAATATAAAATAATTTTATATTATCATTCAATCATAATTACTATTTATGATAAATTTATTGATTTTTACAATAAATATATTTAAAAACTATATCAACAATGATTTATTATTGGATAGTAATGTAATTTACACTGTCAATACACTTAATATAATGTGTCGCTATATATTTATATAATATATATTTTTTATGAAAATAATAAATCTTGACTATATATCACTATAAAAATATTATTCATATTAATTTAACTTAATTTAATTTGGATGGTCTATAACAATAATAAAGGAGATATACCTATTCCGTTTACAATTTTTTTTTTTTTTACAATTTTATCCATCAACTGATTCTGTATATCACTCATCAATTACACCCATCCACCATTTTTTATTTTTTATTTACTAAAAATTAAAAATATACAATCAGACAAGCAAAATATATAATACCCATATTTCGTCTAGTTTATGTATAATTATAATATCAAAATTAATTATTCTCATAACAATAATTCTTAGTTGATATCTCTCTTTCTTTCCCTCACACTGTATATGTCTATGTATGTGTACGTATAAGCATTATATTGATTTAGAATGTTTATTTTATAATATATATATATATATATATATATATATATATATAAATATAAAAGTAGGTTAGCAGTCACAATTCAAATTTAGGAATCAATATATCATGTCAGCTTAAGTTGTAAAATGAATGTATTATTTCTTTTATGTAAGATGAAAAAATGCTTACTAGCATTTGGTTATATTAATGATTTCTTTCTAATGCATATAAAAAATAATTGCACTTGAAATGTCGTTTATTACAGTTCAACTAACTTTTATAATTTTACAGTATATAATATATTATACTTAATTATTTACCAACTCTCCTTTAGAAATAAACATGACAAAGCCAAGTGAATCCACAAAATTATATATGCTTCCATAAACTGTAATTAGATTTTTGTTTCCTTTTTCCTTTTAACTCGAGTTCCTGCATACATCCCAAAGTTTTAAGATTAAATACGTCTAACTAGGACACATGTCATTGAAAATAAATCCAAATAATAACTCGACGAAAAAACTTCTCTTTAAGTAATTTTTATAGATCTAAAACACATGTAAACGTACATATACCCTACACACCGCACGCAAAGGCAAATTTAGAGACAAAAGGTTATCATGCAATCTTAGCTTTTCTATTTTGATTACAAACATCTCCTTTTCTATCATTGATCTCTGCGATCTTCCTTTCTCATCTTTAAACTATTCTATTAATTAAAAAAATCAATTTATCACACAAGACACGGCTTAATTAAATAATGTGTTACTACTTTAAAGTCATAAATTCATACCTGAGGCTGATCGCGCTACTAAAGTGATCATGATGTGCTAGCTCTCTCACATGCAAAGGGTCAATGTCAGTAACCATTCAATATATATGAAATCACCTAGCTATCAAAAACCTCATGAAGATCATGATAAAACTGAAAATGATTTTTCTTTGTAGTATCTGGCTATGACTATAGGCTCTATCAATACACAATCAAGTCCTTGGAAAACGTTATGAAAAGGGTCAGATTTACATAACTTACACGCACACTTCACGTATTTGTACAATTTCATATTATCACACTTTTTTAATTTTCTCCACCGATACTAGAATTTAATTAATTCTACTAGCACACTATATATATATATATGATATATATGATCCACCTTACTATATGATATGTGAGGTGGTGATGCTACAAGAATTATTCAACAATGAAATATCTATCTCTTCATTGTTTTGCTCATCCTCAACCATAACGTCGTTTTCAATGCCATCCGGGACACATGGTTGGGTATATTATTTCACCGACACCCTCAAGAACATGGATTGACAACAATTCATCACTTAATAAAACCCTACTTCAGCTTCTGATCCATATATATATGGAAGAGTAGCATCACGCATATATAAATATAACAAATTAAAATCCTCCCTTTTCTTTTTTTTTTGTATTTAATAACCAAAAGTAATTAAATGTAACATCACTTTGTGTATAGTGACTCATTTTAGCAAACCTTGAAATTGTGCGTCTCCACATATATGGATAGACATTATGATGAGTTATCTTGTGGACATGTTTTGCCGATCTTTTACCCGTTTTCGGTTGTTAGTTAGGAACTGCAAATTGTGCTCTTTTATATATGTTTCTCTCTCTGTCTAGCTACACCTACTACTAGAATAGAATCTCTATGAAAGCATTGATATTGGGATCAACATTGGTCCTCTCTCAATCATACCTCAAAAAAAAAAACCATTATTATTTTTGCCTAGTGCCAACTAATTAAGACAATAAGAAGGAAATAAAAAGAATATACTAAAGCGTTATTTTTTTTATTCTCATCATCGCTTTCACTAGAGAACCTTGCGAGTAGGTAATTAAAATTAATAAGCCAAAAAATATTAAAATTGAATCATGTTTAAAACATAATGTGAACATTTCTTTTTAAAAGAGATTTGAACTTATCGACCAAGTTGTAAAAAACTAGTTCTTTCTCTTCCGAGATATATATCATGTCATGGTAAAACTAATAAGAAAAACCATAAAGTGTAAATATGTTGATGGGCAAGATATATAAATCGAGAGTTATTAGAACAAACCTCTTAAACTAAGCTTTGCTTCATGAGAAGAAAGACACATAAAAGCTAGCTAGCTATCTATCTAGCCAAAGAAACTACTACATCTCTTCTCTTCTGAGCTTGTTGAGGAGAGCATTGATAAGAGCATCTCTCTTGTCAGCCCTAACTTCTTCTCTAATCCTTCTTTGCTCCTCCCTCTCCCTCCAACTCTGATCCATCATCATCCTCTCATTCTCCAACGCCTCCATGGTTTGCCTCCATTCCATCTCCTTCAACCTCCTCTCATTCTCCCTCGCCTCAAACGCCTCCATCCACTGCGCCTCCATTTGCATCTGCTGCCTCATGAACTCCTCCATAATCTCCTTCAAACTCTCCATGTTACTATTGCTGCCACTTCCTCCGCCAATTACCGTCTTGCCCTTCTTCTTCTTCTTCTTCCCTGCTCATGCTACCCTTCTGATCCCCCTCGCTCTCTTCGTTGCCATCTTCTTCCTCCTCTGAAGAAAGCTGCACACCCTTCTTCTTCGACCCTCCTTCTGCCTCAGCCAACAGCATTCTCTGCATTCTCACTGTGAAAATCGCTTGAAGCTCATTGTAAAATGGGAATTGCTGCCTCATCGCCTCCGGCTCCATCGTTTCACATCCCTTCAAATCTCAACAACAAAAAAATAGTTCCCTCACTACATAAAATCTATCAAAAACAACGATGATCATGTTGTAATCCAATCAGAAATATTTATTATTATTATTATTGAACTTGTTATTTTATCAAATTCTTAAAAATCTCAACAACTGTAAAAAAAAATTATGTTCTTTGGATAAATCTTTATGCGACACATAGTTTTTTTTTTTTTTTCATAAGATAAAAAATTGTCTAGGAGAATAACATGTGATAATCTTGGACCGTGTAAAATTAGGAGCACGAAGTGACGGATCAGATGAAAAAGGGTAAAAACTAAAAGTGAATATGTGTGATAAATAATAAGAATATGAGTTTATATGGGTTGATGTAATTAGTAAAATATTGATGTGTGTGGATGAATATAAGAATACCTTATAGCGGGTAACGAGGTTTTTCCACTTGCACTTGCACTGGTCGGCACTTCTATGGTAACCCTTTTCCTTCATCTGGTTGGAGATGACTTCCCAAAGCTGTTTGTTCCTCTTTGTCTCCATGAAAGTCTGATCCAGCTCCGCACGGATCACGAGGAACTCTTTTGTCTCTTGGAGGCTCCATTGGGGGAACCTATCCGTCACATCCACGTTGGCACTAGTTGTGATGTTGTGATGAGGGTGGTGATGCTGCTGCTGTTGATGATGATGATGTTGTTGTTGACGGTGATGGTGATGGAGATGATGACCCTCCATGAAAATTGAAAACGAAAACAAATTGAAAGAGAGAAAGAGACCCTAATGAAATATAAAAAGAAGAGGAGGAGGAAGAGGAGGAGGTGGCTCTGAATGATGGAGAAAAAGTTATTGAAGGGTGTGTTTTGGTTATGGAGGAGAGAGAGAGAAAAGATGAGAGAGAAAAAGAGAAGAAGAATATATATGTAGGTGGGGGTGTGGTGTGAACATCAGTGTGAATCGCGTAATAAAGAAGAGAGATTTTCTTTGGCTTAGGTGTACAAGGAGAAAGTGTTTATTTATTTCATGAAGAAATTTAAGAGATTTAATTAAAAATATACTAACTAATATTGTTAGATACAAAAACAACTCGCGAAGCGAAAATAGACATTTCATCGACTAATTAGTCCATCGATTATGTGTCTTATTTGCGCAATGCTTAAAAAATTGAATTTTTCTTCTTTTTAAAGTTTCTTTTATATATAAAAAAGGAATGATATGAAACTCACTCCCTCATCTCTCTACGCGGAAACTCTTTATCTCTCTTTTCTCTTTCTATATTTTATTTTTTCTTTTATTTATTAGCGTTCCCATTGCGTCAAAGTTTCGTCACGCTGACACGAAAAGTCTCACTCCCCGCGTCTCGTTTATTTATCCTCTACGACCAGCACGCGACTTCTATACCAAGTTTTCATTTTCCTTTTATACATCTAAATTTTAAGTTCTATGATATTATTATAATGTATATCTCTTAACTTCTCGCGTTTTTTTATTTTTTAATTATAATTATCTATTGTATTGCAATTTTAACGCGAGTTATAGAAATTATATGTTCATTGTATTTATTTTATAATTTTGAGCAGAAAAGTTATGCCTAAAAAAGGGTACTATATATATATACTATCCAATGAGGTATTTAATTATGTTTAAAGAAAATATTATTAAAGCTTCTTTATTTTGCTTTGATGAACTTTTATTGTGTTTTGTGTAATGCTTTATTTAACTTTCTGCGCGCCCTTTTTCTCCCCTCGTGGGAGGCTGACATAGAAAAGGCTTCGCGACCGTAATACCCAGGATGTAAACCCCAGATTTATGTTACTTTTGCATGGATTTCGAAAATCCAAAAGCCAAAAAGTATTCCTCTCTCTTTTCTGATCCGTGAATGAACTTCTTAATTCAAGATTGCAGTAAATGTAGTACTAACTTTACGCAATAATATTTTCATGGTTAATTAGTGATATATAGCATATCCAATTTTGTTTTTGAGTTTAAAAGGGAAAAGGAGACAAAAAAAAAAA
Source organism: Mucuna pruriens (assembly GCA_025330945.1). Lineage (NCBI taxonomy): Eukaryota > Viridiplantae > Streptophyta > Magnoliopsida > Fabales > Fabaceae > Mucuna > Mucuna pruriens. The sequence goes on along the minus strand of JAENHJ010000525.1, from coordinate 3,728,388 downwards.
AAAAAGTTAAAGAAGGGTAGGCAGATTGTCCTTCCCCAAAAAAAAAAAATAAAAAATGTTGGAAAAGTAGCAGGTCCTAATAAGCTCACGTCTTTCAATCTGTATCGGGTATGTACTAATAGATAGGAGGACGTGTGGCAGACCCTGACCTGTCAGAAAAGTCATCCTAAGCCTGTCATCTCGCGGGAAATCAAGGACTTGGGAAACGTTTTCCACCACGACGGTCAGAGGAAGAGATGGAGAGGTCACCACCGCATTAAATACAAAGTTGTCACATTAATTAGAAGGAGTCCCATGAAAGATACCATAACATTTATGAGGCTTTGCGGGAAGTCACCGCATTAATGGTGAAAAATCTCTTCGAAAGATCATGGGAGCAGAAGCTGGCCTATAAAAGAAGTTTAATTTGAAAGGAAAGAGGAAAAATGTATGGAAAGGAGGAGAACTAGTTGGAAGAGTTGTTCTAAAGAGAGGAAGCATTAAGAAGAAGGAGAAAGAGTAAGATCAGTCCTCCTCCAAACACAGCAACGAGACGCCTGGATACCAGGTGAGATGCCAGAAACTTTAGGTGTAAATATATTGTTTGTAGTGTCTGGCCTAACCCATAGACAAACACTCTACTCCAAAACTTAAGAGTCCATACTTCAATCCGTAGGCCAATTTCGGATCGGTCGTGCCTCAAACCTTACCCAATATCTAGGTCCCCTCCGACTGACTGTGAGTCGGCACCCTAGTCAACTCTAAGTCGACTCCCCACTAACACCTAGTCAACACTATACCCTCGCCGACTCCTAGTCAACATCTTACCTTAGTCGGCACTTCCTTATGGATGATTCGACATCGGGCTTTCCCATATAACCCTTTAAGCTTTAGTCAGAACTACGTAAACTTTGACTTCTCCATTACATTAGGAGATACATAGGAGCAAGAGGCTACTCTTGTCAAGTTCATAAAACCCAAAAGTATCATTTGTCCTTCCCTTTGTAAATACTCACTCTTCCTTGCATTCAAAAGGTGAAAATTTTGGTATAGAAATCATTTTCTATTTCTTGCATCTAGTTAGGGTAATTGTCTTAAGACAGATGTTATGGGATATTAACGCTTTCCCTAGGCGCAACTGACTCCTGAATCTGAGTCCTGGTTCCCTTCTCTGAAAGGAATGTGGACTCCAAACTTCTATTTCTCGCTAACCCGGTCGCAGCCTAGGTTGTGACAAATGTCGACTCCACTGGGGACTTTTTTTAGAGAGTCAAGCTCATACAAGATTAGATGCATGAAATCATTGACTATCATGTTATGTTTGCACCTTTTGTTTATTTTGTCCATTCTTTTGTTTGCCTAGGCACCATGATCTGTCTACTTTTATGTCGCACCCCTTATTCGTTTTAAACTATAGGGTAGAAGACATGTGGATACGTTGTTTTATGTTGATACATGATTTAAATTTGGGTTGGTTTATTACATGCTACCTACATATTTTTCACACACCATGAGTGGCCCAAGCCTAAGTGCAACTTAAGGAGTGAGAGACTAGTAGTGATACCTACCTTGGGAATTACTCCCTATTTGGATACTGCAAGACTCTCATCTAGAGCGTGATCCTTTTGCGAACACCCACATTTTGGATATTCTTCTTGTCTGTGGTGACTTCACAAAATGGGTACTAAGCTTTAAAGACCAAATTTGTGAGAACAAAACAGCCACCCAAGAAGGTCATATGATCAACTTAGAGCCTGGATAAGGTACTCCTCGTCCTGGTCCTTAAAATGGGGGGAGGGGTCACCTTATCATTATGTCTGTTCACATCCTTACCAAAGTCAATTCTCATGCATCATTTGTTCAATACATTGTAAACTCATAAAACTATTATTGCATAGGAGTCATTTTGATTGCAAAGTGTTTCAAAAAATGGATATTGAAACAAAAATGGGAGCCAAGGACTTAATACCTATCCAAGTCAAAGTACCAAATCTTCATTCTCTAAAACAACTCTGTAATAGTTTGAAAGGCAAGTGGCGACGCACCTTTGAAGGAAAGTATGAAAAGATTTTGGATCTAATAGAAATAAAGGTGCAACTAGGAGCCCTATCAGCGTTGGCATAATTCTATGATCCGCTAATAAAATGTTTCACCTTCCAAGACTTCTAGATAGCTCCAATTCTAGAGGAATATGATGGGACTACCTTTGACTGAGTCCCCACCTTATTTCTATCAAGGACATTACCCCTCTTAGAGCACAATAGCAAGAGAAAGTTGAACATAAATAATGTGGAAGGACTCCCGCAAAGCTATCTAGAGGAAAGATTAAAGCACTTTTCAGAAGTGGAGAATTGGTTGGCATTTTTAGATTTCCTCGGCCTAATCATCTATGGAGTAATCTTGTTCCCCCACATTGATGAGTATGTGGACATGGCTGCCATTGACGCTTTCCTCACCTACCGGGACAAGGGAGAAAACCCCATTGTAGTCGTCCTTGCAAACACGTATTGTACTCTGAATTATTGTCACAAAAGGAAGGGGAGGAGTACAATACGTTGTTTCCACGTGCTATATTTGTGGTTGTCACCCATGTGTTCCACAACAAATGTAAGATGATGTGTCCAATGGAAGACTTTAGATGGTGCTTTGTGAAGCTCATGTCAAATAAAGAATGGACCCAATATTTGAGGCGATCCACGGACAAAGTAGTTTGCTGGTACCCCAAGTGGAATGAAAAGGAAGACGTAATATGTAGGTGCTGAGGGTTCCACTAATGGGAACCCAGGGATGTATCAACTACAATTCGGTTTACTGCTCAGGTAGTTAGGGTATAGAGGCACTTACCCCGTTTGTGGCGTATGGCTTGGGGGCACAAAACAAAGGGTTGTTAAAGAAAATAAGGCAGGCATGGGGAAACGTCATCAAAAAGGGCGCGAATGGGGACCAAGGAGTTGTGGAACCTCGACAAGTTACAAGACTTGGCTCAGACTTCGAGTCGAACATGTGAGATTGCCATTGAACAGCACACTGTTGGCCACTGAGAAGGATCTTGTAGTAGACATCCCAGAAAGTGAAGAAATAAAGGAGCTTAAAAAGGCATTGGGTAGGATGGAGAAAGAAAAAAGAATCCTCGAGAGAAAGTTGGAGTAGATATGTGCAGAACAAGAGGAAGTCGACAAGGAAAGAATTATAACAAAAATGATGAGCAAAAAGGCTCAAACGGAAGAAGAAAGCAAGATAAGAATGAGAGAATGTCTAAAGGCCGTCGATTATGGTATGGGCCTTAAAAGATCAAAAAGAGATCAAGCGCTGCTAGAAAAATAAGAATTAAGGAAAGTAGCAAGAAATTCCATAATCACAGAATCAGAACTACGTGATCAACTCAACTACCTTAAACAGTGACTAAGTCAAGTGGAGGGGGAGGTGTTGAGAGAATGGTTTCTCAGGGAAAATTTGGAAGCCATGAAGAACCAAAGTCAAGTTGACTTGAAAGAAGAATTGAGAAAAGCCAAAGAGTGGGATGACCGATCTCAAATAATCATCTTCGAGCTCCGAGCGGAGATCACGGCTTGGAAGAAATAGTTTTTGGACCTGGCGGATCAAGCTAAATATCACCTAAGAACATTAGAAAATGATGGAATGTTCTCGAAAGACAAATATGCAAAGATAGCCTGGTTGGTAAATCAAGCAATTGTGGACATCCCAAGGATCCTCAACGAAGCAGAAGGGATGGTTAACCCGCTAAAAACGTCGATTGAAATTTCCAGTTTCCTTGAATTTTGTAGAAAAATAGTAGGATAAAGAAAAAAAGATGTTGGTAACAGACTAAAAGGACATCCGTACTGAATGTTGTAATTGTCTAATTTGGAATGGAAGGTGCAACCCATTTTTTGTTTCAATACTGCTTTTTTGAAATGACTTTCGATCAAAATTGATAACCCAAAATTAGCTTAAAACATAACCATGCATCACAAACATAGTCCTATATATAACCATGGCATCATACCAAGTTTTTTCATCTTTTAACTTTTGCCACATTTGAAAAAAAAAAAGGAGGGTAAAGTTGGCCATACTACAACATCCCTACGGGACACGTTCTAAGACCAAACGAATGGAAGTAGTTGTAGACAACCTCGAACAACATGAGGAATTGAGGGAGGATGTCAACCAATTGAAGGAACATATGAGCAAAATCTTAGAACTGGTTACCTGAAGAACCGCGGGAAACACATCCGGGGCTGCTCAAGTCACTCATGATCACCCTCCAGGATTCACCCCACATCAAACCCTAGGTCCTACTCCTGATCCTCTCTATGACATGCCTTATAGATTCAACACAGGCAGGGAAGAACGTTAGGCTTCAGCAACCAACATATAGACAAAAGGATAGGCTGGACCCACAATGAATCCAACACCCAAAGGCGGGAACCAACAGGTTCCGCCTATCGGCACATAGTCGCTCTTGGCTCATGATGGCCATATGGGAGCTACTGTGGTGATCCATAATCTGCATGAGGATCAACAAACAGAGGACAAGTGGCGTTTCTTGGAAGAGAGCCTGCGTGCAATAGAGGGTATGGACCGATATGAACTAGAGGCGACTGACCTTTGTTGGTTGCCTCTAGTTGGAGGAGGAGAACTAGTTGGAAGAGTTGTTCTAAAGAGAGGAAGCATTAAGAAGAAGGAGAAAGAGTAAGATCAGCCTTCCCCCCAAACATAGCAATGAGACACCTAGATACCAGGTGAGACACCAGAAACTTTAGGTGTAAATATACTGTTTGTAGTGTCCAGTCCTAACCCATAGACGAACACTCTACTCCAAAACTTAAGAGTCCATACCTCAATCCGCAAGCTAATTTCGGATCGTTCGTGCCTCAAACCTTACCTAATATTTGGGTTCCCTCCAACCGATTGTGAGTCGGCACCCCTTGGTCAACTCTAAGTCGACTCCCCGTTGACACCTAGTCGGCACTGTACCCTCTCCAACTTCTAGTCAGCATCTTACCTTTACCGGCACTTAGTTGACACTTCCTTGTGGATGATTCGACATCGGCCTTTCCCATATAACCCTTTAAGCCTCAGCCAGAACTACGTAAATTTTGATTTCTCCATTTCATTGGAAGATATGTAGGAGTAAGAGACTACTCTTGTCAAGTTCATAAAACCAAAAAATACCATTCGTCCTTCCCTTTGTAAATACTCACTTTTTCCTACATTCGAAAGGTGAAAATTTTGGTATAGAAGTCATTTTCTATTTCTTGCATCTAGTCATAGTAATTGTCTTAAGACAGACGTGATGAGATATTAACGCTTTCTCTGCGCGTAATTGACTGTCGAATCTGAGCCTTGGTTCCTAAGACTAACCTTATTCAACCATAGGTTTTTTGGTATTTTCCTTAAAAATATCGATGACGACTCCAATTTCCAAGTTCTCTTCTCCAAAAGAAATAAAGACTCCAAACTTGTATTTCTCATCGACCCGATCGCAACCTAGATTGCAACCATGTATATATAATGGATGAGTAATAATTAACTATTTTCTAGATCTCTTTTAAGCTTGTATCAAACGCATTTTCACCGTTTAGTGAATTTCTATTTTCCTCGTTTTTTCTTAGTTTTCTATGCATCTTTATGTTTCTCTTCCCATAACATTATAATTTTGAGTAATGTGAACTTATTTTATTATTTAATTATATATTGTCAAGTCATTAAAAAAATTTAACTATTATAGTTATTACTTAAAAGATTACAACTTTTTTGTTTTAAAAAGTTCACAATTTTGATGATATACGTACTAATACATTAGCAAATAAATCAGATAAAATCAAATTGAAATTCAATTTATAAATTTCCTTTTGATTTAGTTTCATATAGAAGTGACAAAACAAATCATTTTGATCGAAACCCGTTCGAAGAAATGTGGGAATTAATCTTTAAATTTCGAGTCTGTATTAAAATACTTAAACCTTTAATTATAGTTTAATTTTAACTTAATCCATGAAAAACTAAATACCACGAAAAAATGGAGTTTCTTTAAATGTAGACACCATTTTAAAAGATCAAATTAAATTCAGACTCTTTCTGTCCAATCCACTGTAGCCTTTAACTTGCATTCAGCCAAATAACATATTTTGTCGCCTCAACGTTTATATACAATTTTGTTATCATTAAAATAGTGTGTATAGATTTTTATCATTTATTTAACTACTTAAATAATTTCTTATCATTCCACCAACAAAAGTCACCAAAAAAAAATTCCACTAACAAAAGACTAACGATTAGCACCGTTAACGCATAAATACTCATTAAAATTCTTAAGTGACTTAAGTTAAGAGAGATTAGGTTTAGAACAAACTTAGTTTGAACTAAGTTCAAATTTCCTTTCACATAACAATACCCGAAAAGGAAAAACTAAACTCTTGATCACGCAATATTAATGTCTAAAACCTTACATGCCCATTATTATTTATTTATTATTTCTTCGAGTGTCATTAACAATATTAATATCCTTAATAAAGAGAGATTGAGAGATGTGTACGCCTAATTTCGTTGTTATCATCACATGGGAGGAACTCTGCTTGGTGGCGTCCCACGTACGAGTGACCAACCATAGCAGTCCACGTGGACAAAAGGTAGGGCCCACGAGTCTACGGCCCCTCTTCGAACGTGACTGGTTCAGGGATTCTAGACCGTTTAATTTGTCTGCTTCAAAGGTTTTAATTTTGAAGCAGCAGCCACAACACCAGTCAGCGAGGAACAGAAATTAATTAGTGCAAGGTTTTATAACATAGTTAGTAGTTTTGAATGAGTACACTGCTTTAAGGTTTAATGTCCTAACTATAGCTATATAAATTAGTCAAAAAATAAATTTTAATATATTATATAAAATAATATTTAATAAAAATAGCATAATATTCATAATTTCATAACATCAGAAACATATTAAAACGATATCATTCTAATGTAGTTTCTTTCTTGGACCAGAAGGTCGGTTTCCGATATGTTTTAAGAAAAAAAAAATATTTTAAACACATACAACGCATGTAAATTTTATGTATTTCAATGATAAAAAGTAAACCTTATCTTTTTCCCCCAAACATTCAACGATGAGTTCTTTATAAATTTCTTAAGAATTCGTAAACTTTTTTTTTTTTTGGTCTTGAATTGGAGTATCATTCTCTTTTGTAACAGAAAAAAATGTAAATAGTAAACTAAAAATAAAAAAGATGCATTAATTGTGCCGTGGACCATGGTAGAATTTTGAGGAGCTGAAAGTGCAGCAGCTTCCTCGTCTCTTTCAACTAATAAAAACACGACACGTTTGAGTCAGATGAAGATATTGTCAAATTTGAGTAGGGTTGTTGAACGCACATGTAAATTTCCCAGATTGACACGTTGCTTTTTATAATCCGGAGAATTTGTTATCCTCACACTGTTATTTTTTTATTATTATTATTTTGGTTATTCCTCGCACTGTTATTTACTTCGCGGATTCGCTACTGCTCGTGCTCCGGCTATAAATAAAGTGATTTTTTAAATAATCATTTTAAGATTTGAATATGTTTTCTACCCTTAATTTTGTAATAATTTTTTTCTCCTCTAAATTAAAAGTAATTTTTCCACCTCTAAAATTTAAAAATATTTTATTTTAATCTATTGTCATTAACCGTGTTACATTTGTTATTAACATAATTAATAATTTTCATATTATCATATGTCAACTAAACTAAAAAAATACTTAAATTTTAGTAAAGTTTTCTTTTAGTCTCCTATATTTAAAAGTGCTTCTTTTAGTTTCTCAAATAAAAAAGTGATTTTTTTAGTTTAAATTTAAAAATAATATTTGTAATCTTAGTCATTTAATTTGGATATATCTCATTTTAGTTCCTAAAATTGATACTGGTTAAACAATGTATTGACATAATTAATAATTTATTTTAAACATGTTGTCATTTAGTTTCTAAATATTGTCATTTTAAATGTGTTGTCATTTAAAAATATGATTTATGATGATTTTAAACTTCTAAAATTATATTAGCAAATAATATTTTAAACAATATTTTGTGATAGTTTTAAACCTCAAATATCATATAAAGAAAAATCAAAATAAAATAAATATTACAATCTCTCAATCAAATATCATGTTTGCATATTCCAACTACAAGTTAGCATGCCTCAATCTCAAAATAATGACAAGTCAAAACTCCATACATAACCGAGTGAAGAGGGATCGGAGAAGGACAGATAGAGGAGGAAAAATGATTAAGAGAGATGAAGAGAGAATGAGCAAGAGAAAGAAAGTTGAGTGAGGAGAAGATAAAATGGGACCATGCGTCATGACGGCAACAATAGTACTCATGCCCCCAAGGAAGAGGGAAAGAGTGAGAAGAGTAGAGAAGGAGAAAGAGAGTGCAAGAAAGAGAGAAGAGAGAAAGAAAAAAAGAATATGATAAGAGAAGAATTACAAGAGAAGAAGAAGGGACAGTGTGCATTAAAGACGTACATCCCAACAATGAACTAGGAGGTTAATGAAGACTATTGAAATAGAAATGATGAAGAGGTATGAATATGAACTAAAGAAAAAACATATTTTGAAGATTAAGAAATTGAATTGGACATTGGAAGAGTGCATAAAGTTGCCATGATTTTTTTATTTTCCTTTACTAAATTTTGAGTAGTTTTTTTTTGTCTCTCATGAATTTCTTTCAATCCACTTAGTCAAGGATTAATTTTGTTTTGTAGATTTGTGATTATTGCTAGCTTTGGAAAAAAAATTTCACACCGATTGAGCACAAGTACTCTAACTAAGAGTACTAAATAAATCATCTTCGATCATGTAAATGTATACGTAGTAATACATTAAGCCACTATGTCAGCTCATTGATTAAATTTTGAGTGTTTATATTTGACACAAAATTTATTTTAAGACACTATTTGTTAATTTAAAATTTTGAAGTTTAAAACTAACCTAAATCATATTTTTAAGACCACAAAACATACATTATTAATCATATTAGTAGATTTTTTAACCTCAACTCTTAGAATCAAAGAGTTATTTCTACGTTAAGGGACTAAAAAAATTATTTTTAAATTTGACTGACTGAAATAATCACTTTTGAATTTGGGGAATAAACAAAAACTTGATCCAAATTTAAAGAAATAAAAAAATATTTAATTTTTTTTAAGTTTACGTGATATATGAATACATGAATTTCATTAACCATTTCAGTAACAATCAAAACACTATTAGTGGTAGGAGACTAAAATGTGTTATTTTTAAATTTTGGGATTAAAAGAAAATTAATTTGAAGGACTAAAAGTAAATTTCTCTCAAATTTGAGAAATCAAAATTATATTTAAGCATACTTTTAAATTTATAAATGTAAAAAGTATTTTTTATATTTTAAGATATTAAATATATCTTTTTAGGAAATATTAAGAAAAATTATTGGATTTATATAAAGATTTAACATTGTTATTTTTTATTGAAAAAGTTGGTGGAATTTAGTAAAATATTAAATAAATTAGTATTTTAGTTTATGTATTATACATTATAAATATTTATTTTATATAATTAAATTGTATAATAAGTAAATATTTTAATATATGTTATATTATAATAAAGTTTATAATAAATAAATATCTTTGATTATATAAATTATATTTTAAATTTATAATGAATAACTTAAATTATAATATAAAAGTATTTTTAGTTATTGACATTTATTCTAAATTATTGAAATTGTGATAGAATAAATGGAGTGTAGTTTGAGATAATTGAGAGGGGGAAGAGTTAGAACTTAACTATACAATTTCTGTATTCTAATTTAAAATAAAGGAATAAATTATTTAATAAACATAAAAATTTAACATATTCAAATTTTAAAAAAAAAAAACACTAACTTTTTAGGTAAGCATATCTAAAGTAAATTATACAGCTCTTTCTAGAGGGTACATTTATTACAAAAGTATTTAATTTTTTTTTATTTTTAATATTATAAATATTTTTATTTTTATTTTTATATATCATTTTAAAGAAATTTTTTGATATTTTTAAATAAAATTATAAATAAATAATTCCTGATTTAATACATTAATTTATGTTTTCTTTGGGTAATTACAATGATTTATTAAAGGATATCAAATATTTCATCCGTAGGTTTTAGAAAATTGTTTTATTTTGTTTTTGAGATTCTCTCTTTTTGTTTTTCTTAACTAATGTTTCTAAACACTCATTAGCATTCTTAATTGTATTCATCTGTTTAAAAATATAATAAAATATTTATATGCATGTTTTTAAACTTGGCTCTTATCTTTTGATATTTTCACTAAATAATAAAGATAATTAAACCATCATTTTAAAAAAAATCAATTTAATTCAACCTCTTAAAAATGTAGTCAAATTAAAAAGTTAAAAGAAAAATCGGAATAATCTATACGATTCAACTCGAATTAATTGGATGCTCAATGTGATATCCAGATACCGATAATGTTAGATATAAAAATATTTAAATAAATATATGTGTATGCATTTTCTTAAAATTTAAGTTATTTAATAATCTTTTCAACTTCTACACATAATCTTAAATAACAAATATTTAAAACAAATAAAATATTTCATAACCATACTCTTAAAGCAATGCGTTATTAAAACCCTGATTATAATTGTTACATTTTAGCAATAGGAGTTCATTCACTCAAAATGAATTAATAAAACAGTAATACGTAAATAGTATTTAAAATCATTATCAATACTTGTAAGATATCTTAACTTCGAAATATAACATATTCCCCGAGTTCGTGTTTATTTTAGATTTTAAATTCTTGCAAGGTTAAGGTGTTTATGTTTCATAAATTTTAGTTAAGCATACTAAACCCAAATTCAAGACCATTAATTAAACATATATGAACAATTTTGTATGAGTTGATTTACACACATTCAGTGATAGTAAGTTTAATATTTAAAATATTTGTATCTTTATTTATTAAATATCTAAACATATATTATATATACTCTTATATATTATCACACTTTAATTAATTATAAAAATTAATAAAAATATTAATTAAAAATATAATTATAATTCAATTAAAATATTATTAAAACATTTTTAAAAATTTACAAATATAATTATAAAATATTACAATAAATCTTCACCGCAATAAATTTATAATCTTTAAAGTTCGATGCGACAATAATACATCTTTTATGTGATAATGCATTAATTTCACTGCACTAGTTCACTCACAACATAATAATTTATGTCATGCAATCATAAAAATTGCAATAGAAAAATAAATATAAAAATCTACTAATTATATATAAATTTTATTTTTATGAATAATTTACCTATATTTATATTCTTATTCATTAAGCTGATAATTAGTTTACCCTTCATAAATAATTTTTGTGACTATCTATATAGTTTATTGTCATCCCTATTTTATTCTAATATATCCCAGCCATAATTAGCATATGTTTGGTTGCCCCCTTTTGACGCACATTTATACAAAATTTTAGCTAAATATTGTCTTAAAAAACACATAAGTTACTTCTTGATTAAAAGTGACGCAAGCCTCGCCAAGAAAGGTTCATCCAATTACTAAGTTTAGAGGTTATATATATATATTAAGAAAACGGGGATTCGAGTAATTTTTTCTTAAGTAAAGACATTATAGTAAATAATTTATAAATATTTTTATAAGTGTTTGATGAGGCTGAAGAGCTATTTTTTTTTCACTTCGGTGAGGCTTTAAGACTCAAATTATTTAATTTTAATAATAATAATTATTATTATTATTATTATAACAATAATAATAAAATTAAGAACAATAAATAATAAAAATAAGAATAGCAACAATAATAAGAATAATAAAAACAATAAAAATAATAATAATAATAAACTATTTTTTAAATGTAAATAAATTATTTTAAAGTTAATTTTAACCTAACATATCAGATCTGATTGGAATGTTTTGGTTGAACCAACGTAATGTTGGTATATTATTTTTAAATATAAATAATTATTTTAAAATCGAACCTAACATATCTTATCTGATTGGAATGTTTTGGTTCAACCTCCTAACTTCTTTTGGTCAAACTCAATAAATTGAATAAATGTACAAAAGAACCACTCGATCTGTAAAAATAAAAGATATAGTTTTATCAATTCAAAAAAGTGGCATGGGTCAAATATGTTTGAGGTAATTCACCTTTTGTGCTTTTAACAAACAATTAATCAAATGTACCATCCAGTGTGAATCTATCCCAAAATCGGTCTTATTCACATTTACAACGACTAGGTATTTATATCCTAATTTTTTTAATTATAATTTTTTTAAAATTATTCTTATCACTAGATATGAACAAATGGAAGTTATGGAACATCATATATATAATTGATCAAGTTTGAACTTAGGTTAAAAACTATATAACCAAATATATTCAGTAAAAATTATAACGGACGCATAAGTTAATATGATTGAACATGAAGAAAGATACTTTTAAGGAAAAAAATGTATATATAAGTTGGAAAATGAAAACTTGTGTGTTTCATTGACCTATGAACTTTCTTGTATAGTATTAATACGTTATGAAGGAAAGACAATTATGGATAAAGATAAGATTGAGATGAGTTGTATGGTATCCTTTTTTGTCATAACGAGGACCAAGTAACAACGTGATTGACCCACTCTTTTAACCCTACGTATTTTTCCATGCAATTTCATGCCATTCTTTTGGTCCCCTTTAATGTGGACCATTAATTGGTGCCAAAATAGGAAGAAATATAGAAACCGAGATAGGATAGTTTGAAAGATATATGCATGTGTTTCATTTTTATATACCTTATTTAATGAGTTCGTCAGAAATTTGAGTTTTGAAATAGTCTTTCATGAGAACCCAAAACCACGTGGAACAGGGATAATGGACTATGTTATTATGGTCTCTGAGATTATGTATGTGAAGATGCATTGCGTGATTTTTATTTCGATGATTATTATAGAAACTGGTATGAATATTTTAATAAGGTACGGTGGATCGTGTGAACATATTGTTTAGAAGAGTAAATAAAGGACATTGAAAGGACAATTTGAAAGGTAATTAGTATATAATAAGACAGGCAGACATTTTATGATTAATTTATTATGCTTAAAAAATAAGATATTTTATTATTTAACTTGTATTAATTTAGTTCATCAATCCTACTTTTAGGGTTTTATTGGGAGACAATCTTCGACACTTCACCTAATTTTTCTCTCTTTATTTTATTTGTTACACACCAAAAATATTCCGGGTTGGGAGGCCATGAAAAAGAGTGAATATTTTTAATTAGTCAAGTATTTGTTTTTCTATGTTCCCTTTTCCTTCTGAATAATGTGCATATCGTTTTTTAAGGCAACCACATTTTGCAAGTAAATATAATTATTTAGATATTACGTATAGAGTACATGCATAGCATTTGATTTCATAGTAAAAGCAAATTCAAAACAATGAACAATGAATTTTCAGCCGTGCTTTGCAAACTCAGAGGCAAATTGATCATTTGCAATATTTTTTTTTATAAAATATGCTGAAATAGTAGTTGAAAATTAGTTGATGCTGAAATTTGATAAATTAGGTTTTTAAATGATAATTTTTTTTTATAAAATTATCTGTTAAAGTAGATAAAAAATATAAAATAATAAAAATAGATGGTTTTATATGATATTTTTATGTAAATTTTAATTTAATTTTATTGATAAAAATATATTTTGGAATATTTATAATTTTAGTATTTTAATTAACTTTCAATTCTTGTAATTTTTTATAGATGAGTTATTTTAATTGAATTTTTTGATATTATATTATTAATTTTATACCATATCTTAAAATATTTCCAATCAAATTTAAAACAAAATAAAAATAACATATATTAATTAGTATGATAGCTACAATACATTGATGTATAAGGTTAAAATAATAAAACAAATAATGTAGATAGTGTAATAATTAAAATAAATATCATAATGAAAAAATATTTAAAAAATAAATAAATTTATCACTTATCATTATCAATATTTTGAAGTTTTAGGTTAAGATAATAAAATAAATAGTATACATAATATAATAATTAAAATAAATAGTTTATTATGTAAAATATTAAAAAATAACAATAATAAAATATTTTCTATTGATAAAAAGAGGAGGAAAAAACAAAATAAAACCCTACCACGCATGGAAAAAAGTAAAAAGAAATTTTAATAAATATTTTAAGAATAAAATAAAATAAAATATAAGACACTGAAGTTTTAAAAAATGCTATTTAGGATAGCGTCTACAAAGACTATTATAAATTACTAAAATAAGCTTGTTTATCAAACAAAATTAATCCGACCAAACAAATTTTTTAGCTAGTAGAAACTAGCTAAAAGTATTTGCCTAACATACACTTGGTTGCAAAATTTATATATTCTTACTTGTTCCATGTCATTTGTTCAAGAGTGTAAATTTAAAATTTAACCAATATATTATGTAATAGCATTTTAATGATTAAATACAATAAATATTAACTAAAGTAAAATATTCATAACATATAACATTATAATCAATGTTAATTTATTTATGTTTTTAAAAAGAGCAACTTACATATATGACATCTTACTCTTTAAATTTTTTTGTTCAAAGTTCTATTAGCTTATAATAAAAACATTATTACCAAAACATCTTTTACAATATCACCTTAAATATGTAAATATTACACCACCATCCCTCCACATGTTGAAATACAATTTCTCTTTTATTAAAAAATGCAAATATATTCAATTTATTACAATATATAAAGATGAGAGATAAAGCTACTCTAAGAGTTACTCTTCCTTCCTTACCTTTAATTTTCTTTTAATTTAATAGTCAGATATGAATTACTTATTAAATTCGTTAGATTAAAAGAAAATAAAGGGTTGATCTTTTTCTATATATATACACGCACTTACACTCATATGTATATATAGATAGATAGATATGATTTTATATTTTAATTATAAAAAACCAGTTCACAAAATTTATTTTATATATTTTATTAAATTATACATATTTTATTATATATGTATATATAATAATCTATCACTTAATTTACTCCTTTGGTCATTATTTTAAATTTATTGTGAATATGTTAAACTTAATTATATATTTAACAATATTTATTTTTAATTATTATTGTCAAAAACATATTTTAAAACAATAATATATATATATATATATATATATATATATATATATATAAAAAGTAAAATAAAAGTAAACATAAGTATTAAGGCAGTATTGATAATATAACATTTTTTTACAAATATTAAATAATTTGGTATTTTTCGTATATAGTATTAATTATTATATTTATTAAATTTAATATACTTTATTGAATATAATATATTTATTAAATTTAATAAGTGTGATGTTAATGTATGTATATTAAAATACAAAATTTAAATCAATCTATTTATGTTAAAAATTTATTATAAATAAAATAACAATTTTAATACTTAAATATATATATATATATATATATATATATATATATATATTAAAATATAATTAAATTATTACTATTATTATTTTAAATAGTTTATAAAAACATATTTTTAAATAAAAATTTATATATATATATACATATAATTTATATATTAGTTTTTTTATTATCATTTTAAAATTATATAATTTTAAATTTAGTTATATATTTCAAAAAAAATTATCCAATGGGTGAATGATAATTTTATTATATAGTATATATTTTAATATAAAAGGAGAAATATAGTTTAATATTGGTATATCTAAAGTGGGGCATACTAAGTATGTAGGTTGGCAATTATATATTGCATTATGAGTAGGCATGTAAGCTTTTCAGCCTCCAAGCCTAGTCTTAAGGATAGGGAGATGGGTGATTCTACAAGAGACCAAGGTCATTACAAACCTTGAGTTGTGGTGACTCCCTACTCATGCATACACACTTATCTCATTCATAGATAAGGTTTTTGGCATCTTACCCAATGGTTTTTGGCATATGTTGTATTGTGATGACTTAGTAACCATGTATACTATGTTAAGGAAAAATGTTTAACTGATTACTCAAAAGTTAGAGTCTCTATGGAGTAAGACTAGTCTGATTTATTGATTAAGAGTATGTAATATTGTGCATCTATCTAAATGATTGTATGTGTGAGAATATGATTGTTTAATTGTATCTTCCATGATTAATTTAAATATTTTATTTCGTGAGCTTACCCTTATGTCCTTATTGTGTATGTGCGACTGCGATAATCTTGAACACATGTCCACTAGGAATAGATGTCAAGGCCTCTGCATAGTTGGAACCCTTATGCATGCCATTAAACCAAATTCATCTTGGTGTTTTCACTCTTCGCTTCATGGAGACCACAATAGGCCAAAGAAGGACCTAATTGATTGATTTGGAGCTTCAGAGGGTTAGGTAGCAACGATATGACGATAGATTTTGCTTTATTTGTTGTTATTATGGCCTCACTCACGTTCTACACCTCTCTCAATCTGTTGTTGCCGATCTAAGCTATATGGATCTGATCTACAAATCTGACAATGGACTAGTTGTCAAGAGTCAATTGCCATCATCCATCTTGTTTGTGATCCTAACCTCATCGTCATCGAGTTAACCCTAAAGATGTTGATAAGGGATAGACATCTCATCTTGCTCCTCCTCCTACGTAGTTTAGCGTATTGACTAGCTTGGAGGTGTAAGAATCATGCATCTCTCTCCCCCTTTTGATGTACTGGTTATATTTTGGAGAATTGATGTAATTTTATTTTCATTTTAGGTTGTAAGTGTCATGAAACACAAACTATTACACTTACTACTTGAACTTATTTTTGATAGATTGCATGTGATGTTATTTAGTATTCTGAAGTTGTATGTGTACTGATGTATTTACTATTTGATCTGATCATGAAAAATTTTACATGCATTTTCATAAATAAACTAATGAGTAATTTTCTAAAATAAATGAATCTATAAACCTCAAGTATAACATGTTTTCCATTATAACAAAAGTGAATCTTTACAGTTTCAACATCTGTAAATGAAAAAAATGACAAATTAAACAAGGGTGAGAACCAGACATTCAAAGTCCAAGAGAATTAAAATATACCAAAAGATCCACCAAAAACATATTTCACACAACATGAAATAATATTCCAACTAACTAGTAATAAATACTAATAACATATTTTACAATATTCTAAATAATCATATAGTAAGCATCATGATATTAGGTAGGCAATGAATTCACATCATATAATGCCATTATAAAAATATATTTGGTATCAATCTTCCACGTATGATGCACTCAAATTTCATGTTGCACACAACTAGAGATTGATGCCATATTATTTTTCTTTTTCATTCATCAATCATTTCTAACAAGCCACCATTTGAAGTTCATGCATTGTCACCACTTTAATTTAGAAATTTGTTAAGAAATTCTACCAATGCAATGCATGTGGTCCCATTAATTACTTAATGCACCTCATTAAGTTATTATCACATTTGGAAAGTCAATCAAGAGTTCATATTCCTTACTCAATATCACTATAACACTATTTTTTCTAAAGAATGTAGTCATACCAATGGCTTCACATTTAGGAATAATATACATTAATCTTGGTGATTCTTAATTATTGTCAGGATTATTAAGTCAGTTCACGTGATCGTTTCAGCTCAAGGCTACTATCTTGACCATTAGGGTTTCACAACTTGATACTAAACCTCCAAGACCACCTAAAGGTTCTTGCCTACATCTCACATTGTACCAAACTATTACTTGCCCATTTTATCCTCATATCATGCAAATGATGCTTGATTCTCAATCACAATCAATCATCATATCAATCGCACTTCATCAATCATAAAATAATTTTAGGGGAAATTGTCATTGTCTTCAAGAGGTCTTGCTAAATGATATTTACACCCCTTCTAGTTTTTTTTTTAAAAAAACACTCAATTCCCCAATTTAGTACTAAAGAATGTATGTATGTGTCATTTTATTAAATAAAGTAGGGGTGTGAATGTTTCTTTATTAAAAATATAAGAGAGGTGAGTGTCACTTTACTAAAAATATAAGAAAGGTTATTGTCTATTTAAAAACTAGAAAGGATGTGAGTGTCATATAAGAAAACCTCATAGGAGGTAAGTGTAATTTTTCTATAATTTTATTATCACTTGATCACCCATTATGGTACTATCACAACTTACTACCCTAGATCCATCCACAATTCTCAACAGATGACCACCTAATATTCTTCTACCTTGCATCAAATCATCACACACACATAGGTGCTTAAATGCATAAGATGATTATGTGTCTTGACTAAACCAAAATCAATCTCACATATACAATTGCATTCAATATAAATTACAAAAAGGTTGTTACTTATTTAAAATATAATAATTTGTATCAAAGTAATTATTTATAACATTTCTTAAGCAAGTTGGCTTGCTAGCTAGAATTTTTTGGCAACAAGTTGGGATGAGAACAAACCAAACCTCATCTTGGGTGGGCTACATGATTAAATTGTTGCCTTAAGTTTAAGAACTAAAATTTTAATTAGGTGTCTTGAGCTCCTTAACTAAAGGATCAACTAAAATGATAAAGTTGCAAAAAGCATCCTCAATAATGCAATATTTGTTCTCATATTCAATAAATCTTATGTAAAATATTTTTCTCTCTCTTTATTTAAAATTTGTAAGTAATTGTCGTGCATATTATCTTTGCATATCATCTTTGCATATGAGCATTCTAAACATAAAAGAAAAACACATATTTTGTGAAAATCTCAATTAATTTAACTTGATTTTAAATTTGCATAAAATCCAAAACTATTAAATATATTTTAAATCAATTCAAAGGCTTATACATTAAGAATAAAACCTTTAGAAAATATGAAATTGATTTGAGAATCATGGTTGTTAAGAAGCATTCTACCAAACAACTTTTGAATGTTCAATCTTCTTTACATGAACTAAGTTTTTTGTATGACAATATTTTGAGTTGTGCATTTGTTTAAGTACTAAATCTTATAAACAAATATGGTTTTCAATATTAAATACAATTAAGAAGCCTTATAAAAAATATTTTTTTAATTGTTGTTGTTAACATACACAAGTTTTTAATCAAAATCAATTATTTTGGTATTCTATACACATTAATGTATCTTTTAAACATAAACATACTAAGTAATGTGTATTAACCACTTAAAAAGATGAATTTTTGGAGTACTCAAACCATTAATATCATAACCTTTTAAGCACAAAGTAGTGAGCAAAAGTTCAAAAAAGTCAAATGTTTTGAGAAAAGTTTACGAAGTCACAATTCAACCTCTTTTGTTGTGACGGTTCTTATTCACTTCCAAGATAAGGTTGATTGAGATGAGCTTCCACATAGATCGAAGCCTTAGAAATATTGATAATCACATAATCCTTCAAAAAGGTTGAAATATCATGAGAAAAAAATGGGTACCTAAAATAGGTACTCTGATACTTAAGTTAGTAACAATTTTATGGGAGTGACAATATTTAATAAATGCTTACTTATTATAATGACATTGATTATATCTATAAGAGTATGAGCTGAGTTAATTTTCTAACATGATGACAAAAGTCTTTAAGAAACAATGTTACTTTGTCTTGGTATAGTGTTAGGTTACTTTATTTTGGCCAAGGTATGATTTACTATACACAATTGTATCTTAAGGATCCTGTACTTGAGCATTGACTTTAACCAAAGCCTTCATTTGAGTGGGTTGAGACACACTTCAAGTAATTATAGCCCATTACGTGGATTCGGCCTTAAGCCCAATACGAAACAAACTTTAAGAAATTGAAGTTATAACTTGTCAAAATACTCCTAAAGTAATAATTGGGTGTATGGTAACAAACTCTACAATGATTGGCTAACTTAATTAGACCCACTTATTTTTTAAGTAATATTTTCACAAGCTACAACTTGGATATATTTTAAGAAAATCAAATTTATTACATGCTAAAATATTTCTTTTTAAAAAAATAAATGGGTGTATATTAACAATTTTTTATGTATTTGTAAATATTAATGTTAATATATATATAATTTTTTAATATGGTATTATAATTTTTATGAAAGACTTTTTTCCAAGTAAGGGTTCCAAACTATGAAGAATTTATTTTTATTATCTGAGTAGTTATCCCAATTTGAATAATAATAACAATTAACATATATAATAATTCAATTAATTTAGTAATGCAAATAGAAAGAAAATTAAAAATATTTCATAAATAACTCACCTTTATTGTATCAATAGAATTAACATGGTCAATTAATAATTCAGAACAATCAACTTGTAGCAAACCTCAACTAAGAACTCATTTTAATTAGGTGGCTACAGCTCCTTAATCAAAGGGTCAAACTAAAGTGCTAAACTCGTACAAACATCCCTAATAATGCAATATGCTCCCAACACTCAACTATGTAGTTAGTTGATATATCTAGCGTTTTCTTGTTACGGCTGAAACATAACCCCACACACATATGAATGTTCAGACACAAATATGCAAAAATGATCCACCTTGTAGTTTTGAGAATAATAGAGCACCAAAGATAAGGGACCAAAAGGTCAAGCATTATCACGAAGGTGTGTAGCATTTAGACTCTACTAAACAATTGTCACGAGAGATGTACCATAAAAGGACAAGAAAGAAGTGAGAAAGAATTCGACAAGAGATAGACAGAGACACATACAAAGAGACTTCTCCTTTACGTTAGCAATCTCATCAAAGAATTATTGTCAAACAGCCCAATGCTTATTTCATCAAACTAGCTGCTTATAATATCTTTATATAAATATATATATATATATTTGTGGTGTTCCAATATAATTGCAATTGCATCTTAATGTAATTACGTGGTTCTTAATAATCTTTGCATTTATACTGAAAAAAATCAATTGGAGGAAGTGGGGGACGATTTCTTTGATTCCTATTTTTGTGTAAACTATATAGCTTGAAATGACACTTCTGTTACCCTGTTTTTATCAAACAAATACATATGGATTTGAATTTGATGCGTGCAAGAGATGCCAATTGTAGTGGTTTTATATTTGATTAGATTAGGCTGCTCTCCATTTTGAGGGGTGCTTATTTAAATCCCAATAGTTTCAAATATTAATATAGTGATTGATAAAAAAATTAAAAAAAAATTAAAAAAAATTAAAAATTCTAAAAAAATTATTCTCACCAAAAAATAATATTAGAAATCTTAAAATTAGACAGATTCTAGAAATTTCAATAAACTCTAATCTTTTGAAAAAAAAATCATATTTATTTATTGAATGTGATTGGGTTTAAGAATAGATTTCGAAATTTTAATCGTCCATGATATTTTAAATATCGAGACTTAAAAAAAGTAAATATTTGTATAGACAAATAATTCTCATTTAATCAATCCATATACTTTGACTAGGTTACATGTAGAGGTGATATTTAATGCATAAATCCTTTGACAATGTTTAATTTTATCTTCAATTTTCAATTTATAATATTGAAAAAGTTCATCAATAATATAGATTGAACATAGTACCCCCCTCCCTTATTAACACAGTTGACAGCTAATTATGAAACACATCCATCATTCTCATTTCTCATCCCATGACATGGTCGGTTTTTCTCTCCTGCTTTTGATACTTTCTTTCCTTTAGCTGTCCATCGATCTACATTATTTTGGGTACGAAAAATAATTAATAATTAGTGTACAGAGATATTATGGGATATCTGAATATGAAATAAAGTGTGGAAAAGAACCCATGTCTCAAGTGTGAGGCTGCTAGTGAAAGTGTGAACGGGGCCTTTGGTGGGCCATTTTAGAGAGAGAAAAGGGCTCAAAGGATCCAATCCAAGACACTTGACTTCAAAATGGACTCTGACCCATGTGGCCCACCATATGCTTTCTTATGCTAATACTCCATAGCAACACCACGCAGCACATGCCCACAACATGTACGACAACAAAAATACTAATGCACGGAGAAGACTTACAAGAGCAATCATACTATGACATACCAAAACTTTTATTATACACATCATATACTATGATTGGTAGGAATCATATTCTTCAAGTATACCAATACAAGTTCGACCTCATAAACGTGTATATGAACAAAAATATTTGTTGAGAGATTAGTTTTTTACATAAATCTTTCTATATTGAGAAATTCATTTTTGATTCTCGACTAATGAAAATACTTTGATCACCTACAAAAATAATCAAGGATTATATTTGTGTGCAAATTATAATTTATTAACAAAAAATTAGAACTGTCGTTGTCCATCTATATATGTCATCCCTAAATTTTCCCATCAATTAGAGGCCTTTTTTTCAGTTAGGGAGTGGACTTTTATATTCCTCTTGTGAAACTCTTTGCATCACAAATTCACAAAAATGTCATTTTTTCACCACCTACCTAAGACCAAGCAATCCCACAGAAGACTTTAAAAATTTATTTGCACACGTGTATTTTTATTTTGTCTATTCGTAGTTTTGAAAATGTTTACTTAGTTATTTCAATTAAAGATAAACTTTTCGCTACAGGTTAGGGCATTTATAAGAACATTTTTGTGACTGTTGATATAAAATTTACACATTTATCTTTTGGTAAAGGAAAAACTTAGGAGAGAATGACTCTTTAGTTTAAAATAAAAAAAGTTTATTGACTCAAAATCACTTGCAAAAATATTTATATTTATTTCACTCTGAGGAAATGAGTGAATACTCAAAACTCGTGACATTTCATTTATGATACCTTATCATGTTCTACTCAATCAACTTCTCGAGGTTATAAAACATTCACATCTAATTACACGTAATAAAATGTGTATCAAAATAAAATTACATACAATAATGTTGGCGAAAAAATGAGAAAAAGGAGAAAAAAAATTAGTAGCACAGAGTGTGTGATAATAGTATTTTAGGATTTATTATCTCATAATGTGAATTTCTATATTGAAATTTTTTATAAGATATGAGTTTGTTTGGATAAATTTTTCTATTAAAATTTATAGAAGAATAAAATAAAAAAATAAAATTAATTTTTCATAAACTAATATTAACTTATGTATAAGTTAATTTATATAATTTTTTTATATTAATTTTTCTAAAAACTTAATTTTAACTTATGCATAATATAATTTTAGCTTATAAAGAATTTTATTTTATTTTTATTTTTTATTTTTTTCAAGTGTTTATAAAAAATTATCTAATCATGCTACTATAATTGAAAAAATTATAGAGTAGTTACTTTTTAGTTAAAAAGTAAAAATAACAAGACAAGACTTAGTGATGAGTAATTAGAATACGGAAAAATATCAAGTAAAAATATTAAAATTGATTAGTTGACTGGAGAGATCAAAATAAACTATTTTGAAATTTTGTGAGAAGTCAAGTGAAAATTTTATTATTACAAATAAAGTTTAAAGATAAAATTAATTTTCGATTAACAATAAAATTAATTTTATTGTTTCTTATTCAATGGGATTAGTTGTCTTTTAAAAAATTTATAAAATCTAACCATTCCTCACATGTTTCCAAAGTTTTAAATAAAACAGTTGTGGAAATTAAAAAATAATTTATTGGCTTAACATCTTAGGTGTAAATGCATCAAATATTATATTTTGTGGACTATGAATTAGACCTTGGAAAGATAAAACATAACATATAAATCAGTAGGTGAAGTAAATAAAAAAAATACTTTGTTCTATGAAACACATTATACTCCTACAATTTCTACGGTTGATGTCATCTTGTGCTAATAAGTCATGCACCTGATTGGTAATTTGAGTACTCTAGGTAAATGGTCTTATGGAATACTCTTGTAACACCTTATACACAGGAATATGAAAATTATTAAAAAATTAAATTTAACCTCTCAATAAATGCTAGAATTTCTTCTTTTTTCACCTATAACATGGTTAAAAAAACATAACTTCTTACACCATATGAAAGGACAAAATTAATAGTACTGCTAACATAATTAATAAATAACTTGTTATTATTATTTTTTTTACACTAAAAATACTATTCAACAGATAGTTAAAAACTAATTCTTTTTGAAGAGATAGAGATTACTGAAATAAATTGTCTCTTTCAATAAAGTTTTTTTTGATACATATGATTGTAATTTGAACATCTGATGATATATTCAAGGAATTCAATTATTTACCAGATGTATAGAACCTTGTTGATACTTATATTATTATTTACTACTCATATAAACCTTCTTTATGAAATTTCTTATTTTAAAATAAAATTATTTTTATTACTCCTCATTCAATCAATGTGGAGCTAGTTCGTCCTTGTAAAAGTTTTGAAATATTCACAGAATATCCCACAAAAAAGAGGTTTATTGTCCACATCAATTGGTCACAATTGTGGCAACGCTTATCTAGAACTTGCATGTTGATCACATCATCAATTATCATATTTTTCTTCTTTTAACGTGGCAGAGACCGTAATCAAACAAAAATATATAACATAGAAGAAAATAAAACAAATTAAGAAAAACTAAAACTAAAAGATCTATAGAAACTAAAAAACTAATTTTTTTTTAATCTTCGTCATCATTCATTCATATTCTTTTACCTGGTGTAAGATTACAAAAAATTCTGATATTTTATTTATTGGTCCAACAAAATTTATCCAAGCAAAACAATGAAATCAGAAAATTATTTTAAAAATTTGAAAGTCATTTTTTTTTTAAAAAAATAGAAGAGAAGATTCGGGATTTTATCGGAGCATTTCGAACTTCATTAAAGTCTGGGTTGACCCAATGTAATGTTTTGGACTTGGAACCTGGGCAAGGACAAGTCCAATACTGATATTTTACTTATTTGTGGTAAAATATAAAAAAAAAATCTTGAACAAAAATAAAAAATGGAAACTTGAAGTTAAATGTAAAATATCATAGACAGTAAGGTGTAGTTGGGCAAATTTTGAAAATGTTTTTATGATATAATTCTTTTTGGAATGTTTTTAGAAGTTAATTTTAAAACTTCAAAGAGAATACCAAAACCGTTATTTATTTATTTCTTTAATTTTTCTGTTTATTATGATTTTTAAACGTGATTTTTACTGTAAGATACTCTTTTCTTAAACACGAAACAAATTATATAAACCCTCCTTTTTGAGTTTTGACTAATCATATTCAAGCAGGGCGATAACACACTCCAATGATGATAAAAAAAAAAGACTTCGTAATTGCAAATACCGATAAATAAAATCTGTTACAAATTGAATTTATATAATTTAGTAAGTATTTATTTATTAATTAACTTATAAGGGAGTTGAAATTTAAGATATGTTTGATAAAACTAATTTATAAACGAACTGAAAGTTATAAGTTCTAAGTTTAGAAGTTGAAAACTTATAACTTTTACATTAACTAATTAAATTGAAAATGTTTGATAAAATAAGCTACTAGGTTAGCTATTAAATATAAAATAACATTTATATATTTGATTTCTAAATTGAAAAAATATTTCAAAATAATTAATAAAAATATAAAATAAAAAAAACAAAAAAATTAAGTAACTTATAAACTAATTTATTTTTCATAAGTTAGTTGAAATAGCTTATACAAATAAACTATAATATACTAGAATAAACTTATGTACCAAATAAATTTATTTTAGTTAAAATAATTTATAAAGTGATCAAAGTAACTTGTAAGCTATTAAAATGACTTACTAAAAATATTTTTATAAGTTATAAGTTAAAGGCTTAAAAAGATGAAAACTTATAAACTATCTAATTGAAATGAAAATTGAAAATGTTTGATAAGATTAACTAATAAGTTAATTGATAAATATAAAATGACATAAAAAGACATATTTAGACATTTGATTTTTAAATTTAAAAAATAAAAGAATATTTCAAAATAATTAATTAAAATAAAAAAATTATAACTTATAAAGTAGTTTATTTTCATAAACTACACTAAAAACTACTAAAATAAACTTATGTATCAAACAAGTTTATTTTGGTCAAACTAATTTATAACTATTTAAAGTAACTCATAAACTATTAGAGTATTTTATTAAATACATTTTTATTTATTAACAACGAAAGTGAGATAGATTTAAACATATGTATATGTAATAAGAATCTATATTTAAATTTATTAAGTCCCTGATGATATATAAAGTAGATTCTTAAAATTGTTACCCTACATACTAAAACTTGTTTCAAAATTTATGTTTTAAAAATGGAATGGTATAAGTGAATTTATTTTTAATATAAATATATATTTTAAAATTTTATATTATTTTATTTTTAAAACTTTTATAGTTTAACAAATATTCATAGTTATTCGAAAATATTTGTTTAACAAATATATGTATGCATACTAGATAAATATACGACGAACTTTCATCTAAGAAGAGTGGTGAGAAGTTACTATCCATAGATATCCCCTTTGTCTTATTTTCATCATTGTTACATTTTCAAGATTTATACTCCAAAGCACTTATTAGTTAAATTAAAATATTCCTTTACCTACTAATTTATGATATATATATATATATATATATGACTTCTTGAATAACACCAAATGAAAAAAAAAAAAACTGTCCGGACTATATATAAGAGTTTAACTCTAAAGATTACAAAGAATTTCAGATGAAAAGCTAACTAGAACCTCTAGTAGCGATGGAGCTCGATTTTACTATAAAATAAATATACACATACTGGTTTTACATATAATTCGTCGTCTGACAATAAATATTGTGGTATTTAAGGTATATGAAATTAATAATGTGTTATGTGTATGCTTATCTTTTCACAAAATATTACGTAATGTAATATTGTTATAATAATAATTAAAACTAGAACAATATAAATAAAACGGAAGAGCAACATCAATGTTACCGCGAATCCATGAGAAGTGACAGGGGACAAGAATATTTGTTCATATTACCTTTGACTTTAGATTTCACGTCAGGGATATACTTGTTCATATTAGCACAAAAATATTGTTAAATATTTTCAAAATTACCCTGCAGATAAGGGTTAACATGTGGCATATCTTGGTAGAATCTTTTCCACATGCAAAAGTGTATATAATATTTGGGTTATTATTATATGTTTTGTTTTTTATACACACACATCACGTTCATTCGCTCACTGATACAAAAAAACAAAGTTCCATCATCCACCCCCAACAAGAGCACATTTATATGTGAAAACTTTGTGCATGATATCGGCTGCATGAAGAAATGGAACTCTGCTTTTCTTCTTCCTTCACAGTGTGAATTCTACTGACATCAACACCATAGATTAAACTATTATTGGTCACATCATTTTCTAAATGGCATATTCTTTAAATGGTACTATCCTTTCATTGAAGTGAGGACAACTTAGATTCACACTTGTTCCGGAGTCAAGGAAACATATACCATGTTTGGTATTTTTTTTTACGTACGAGAATAAATATTTTTTTATAAAAAATAATTCTATTCAAATTAGATAAGATAATTATGAGTGATAATTTTTTTATAAAATTATTGATTAAACTGAAATGTAGTGTTTAGTGAGAATAATAATTGATTCAAGAGATATAATATCTTAAATTTTTAGTTTTTTTTCTTAAAAATATAATAAGATAAATAATTATTTAAATAAATTAAACTAAATACTTCCTAAAATGATATTACCTAATTAAATATATTGAACTACTAAAATTACTAAAATCAATGATAGAAAATTTAAATAATATAGGTTTAAGATTTGAATATATTGTTATTATTATATTTTTTATTTTATAAAAAAATAAAATTTAATAGTCATATAATTATTTTATATTGTTGTTCAATCATAAATTATTGTTAAATTTTTTTTTAAGATATTAATTTATAAAATTAACAAACTTATCATCCAAATGATAAATAAAATGTAATTACTATAAAACCTCTTTATAGATAAATATATTCAAATTATTACCCTTTTACTTCATTTGGGCTTTAGATAGTTTTTTAATAAAATAATATTTCAATGTCTCGTGCAACACACTTCATTTTCTATTATTGGGGCGATGACTATATGGGCTGCTGGACTTGTAGCTACTTTTATATCTGGAAATGGACTTTAAAAACTTTTTTTTTTGTCTATATAAAAATTATTATTATAGGCGAAAATTCTTGGAATTCATGGTCAAAACTAGCCAGGAAAAAATTAGAAGCATACATAACGCTACACTTAATTTATTGTCCTAGTAATCAAATTATCAATTCTCCGTGCAAATTAAGAATGGTATTTTGTCATTTATAATCTAATCAAATAATGAGACATTGATAAAAAAAATAAATCAAATAGTGAGACACCACCTAAGGGGTAGATCAACGGAGATTGTTTTGTTTAGTAATATCAAGTTTGCATTTTAATAATACATTTACAATATAATTAGTAGAGAAAGTTTTGCTGTCTTGTACTTGACTGGAATTCAAATAGAGTCGATAAAAAAAATCCAATAATTAGACATTATTTTGAGGAATGAGCATTCAAAGTTTCAGATATCCTTATTCAGAATCATCATTGATCAATAAAAAAAAGTGATATGCATAAATAATGTTAAAAGTTGTAGCAAGCTTAAGCAATTTAAAAGAAATCACTGTTTACTTTGACATGGCTTGTGTAGTGTTGAAACTGCTTGCAATGAAGTTTCTTTTGAGAATCAACAATGTGTTTTGCATGAGGAAGACTTTCTGCCTGGTGATCCTGTGGTGGAAATGATCCTCTTTCCACAATTTAACCAACAACATTATATATTCTATCTCTAATTTTCAATTATACTGGTTGCTTTTCAACCAACAAATAGTCTTTGGAAATATTGGTGAGCTGAAGGAGACAAATGGACCTTTTACACCATACCTATCTCTTTTATCTATCATTACAAATAACCAAGTTAAAAGGAGGGCTTGACTTGTAACGTTCCTCTTGAGTTCAACTTTAATCGTTGCCATTGATTTTGTCCCTATGTTAATATATAGCTTTCTTATATTTTGATTTTGGATTTGTTTGAATGGACTCTGAGATTCAACTAAGCGTGTGATTGCATCCACGTTGCTAACGTGCATCTTGGGGCATTTTTACTTCAATGGCAAGGAAAAATGCAGAAGCTACAATTCCTAGTTTCTACCATGAGTTTCTGCTTCATCCTTCTTCAATATTAGTTGTAGACGTAATTCCAAATACAATAAGTTATATTGAGTTAAAATTAATTATCAACTCAGAATTAATTTCCCAACTTGAAACTAAACACGTGAAGAAATCATAATCTTTAAAATTGTGAAATTGGTGATGATCTTTATTAGAGTCGTTTTCAAAAAAGAAGGGATTTTGGATAATTATGAAAATTGATTTCCTTAATTATATAATGAAAATATATTATTTATTTGATATGATTTTATTTTATTTTATTTTATATTAGGAGATTCAGTCATATATAAAAGAGGACAAATGGTCTTTTTTTTTAATTTTTTTTATGCAGATCATGGGTCTTTTATATACTGAATTGAGTACCATATTTTTGGAAAGAATTCTCCAAGGCATATATGGTTGTAACAAAAAGTTTATGGTGTGAGCTTTTTCAACCATTGTAATCCTTTTTCTTCATATTGAATTGTGCGTTGATCCTCGATCACCGTGATGTAGGCTTTGAAGTAGATGAACCATGTTAATTCTTTGGCGTGTTTTTATTTTCTTGTTATCATATTACCAGTTTATATAAATTCACAATTGTTTCACAACATTGATTTGTATCTTTCTTTTTAAGTTAAAGGAATATGATTAATGATATTCTCGCATTACTTTCATTCTTTAGTATGATAATTATCATTGTTTAAAAGTCAAGTTACCACAATGCAAGTAACTTACATAATGATGGCATTAAAGTGGTGGAGACTAGAGAGAAATACAGGAAATTCTAATACCCGTACATAATTATAGTTCTCGATGAATATAGCTTCTTACTTTTACGATTAAGGTCAAGGGCATAGTTTTTTTTTTTTTTTTATCCGTTTATAATCAAGCATAATGTAGGGTGTACATGTGTTTCTTTATCATTCTCTACCAGTTAAAAAATGAAATATTTTTATAACTTGGATTTGCACAGAAGAAAACTTAATAAAAATTAATCTTTCACCGTCTCTTTGACGTTATAATAGTTTTTTTTTATAAAAAATAATTATGTTCGAATAAGATATTATTATTATAAATAATAAAATTTTTATTTAAATATTTAATACAATTACATATATATAACTCTAATTTGAGATAATGATCTACATTCTCAATCAGTAATGTAATATTAAATTAATTTAATTAAGCTTATGAGAAATTGTCTTATTTGAACAGTTTCTCTTTTTTATGTTAAACTTTGGATTTCATTTCAAGACAACTTGTTATTAATCAATATATAATCTCACCATAGATTTTTCCCGAATTTTTAGTAAAAAAAGGAGTAATTTTGTTTGTGAATTTAACACGTATCCATTAATTTGGATAGGCAGATTACATTTTTTTAATATAAAAGGGAGAGAAAATTATTCTAAATATTGTATTCATAGTTACTCTCAAAATGAAATCCTCTTATAACTATAAACTAACAATTTGATGCATGTTTGGATAACTTTTCTCAACATATTTTAGTGCTAAATATATTTTAAAAATTTTAATTTTATTTTTTATTCTAAACGTATTTTTAGAAAAGATACAACATAATCCAAATATATCTTTGGTTTTTGGTGTACAAGATAAGCAAATGAAATACTATCTACTTTATCAAGAAATATACACCATACTTATCAGCTATAGGAGAAGAAAACCCACTTCCACTAGAGGGTTAGGTCACGTTGCACAAAGAAGAATCATGGATGTCCCCAAATTTAGCAAGATGATCAGCAAACACTGAATGGCCTAGAAAAACATGTGAGAAATCACTAATGATTTTGGTTTGGCTAAAAAGGTCTAAACTAGTCAGCAACATATAAAACTAGGACAAATTAAAAATTTGAATCAAAAGCTGCAATGTTGCTAAAAAGTTTATTTCTCCTGATATTTCTGATCACCCAATCAACCTCTCTCACTCAATTTTCCTTCTTTCCTAATTCAAAATTTGTCCACTTGTTTTATACACTATACTCATGTGCCATGTCTCTTTATAGTATAGAGACAACACTCAAATGGAAAGTTCTACAAATGAAATGTCAAGCTTGAAATGACAAGTTCTAAACATGAAATGCTAAGTTGCAAATTCTACAAATACTACTAGCTACAAGCTAGCTAGCTTCATCTCATGCCAACCACAATTTGTTAACATTTATTTTTCATTCCATTGATTAATTTATAATAAGGTTGTTATTGGATTACTTAAATTGAGTAGAGAATCAAATCTGAATAAGATTTGTCTATGTGACCTTGTTGTGTCCATGTTTGTCGTCTATCTTAGTAGTTGTTTGGCGATATGCGTCTTTGTTCTCTGCTTCCAATGAGAAGATAATCAATACAAAAGGAGGCATAATAACCCTTGTTCCCCAATTAATGGACCCAATAATATAATAAGCCTCAGCCACGAAAAAGGGTTGGGGTGGCTCATAATTTCTTACCCTTTGTTCAGGGTGCGATCTAAGGCTTAGCAACAATTACGTGCAGCTTCTAAGACAAGCACCCCAACAATGCAAGCAACTTCAGAAATAGAATGGGAAAAGCTGGTTGGTAGAGATGCCCCATGAGACCCACTCACTTGCCCTTTGACAGAAACAAACACAGAAAGAAGACAGACAAGAAGGTCCCTTTGGTTTCATGTGTTTGTAAATTAAAGAGACAGCACATGGCATCTTCTCTTCTTATTTTTCCCATTCTTTTTTTTTCCTCGATTTTGCACTATGTTCCCACAGGAACTTAGTCTTCATGTCCTTCAATTTTTGGTTAATAGTCATTTTGGTCTCGGAATTTTCTTAGATCTTTTTTGTCATTGGATTTATGTTACACAAGATTGGATAAAGGTGTTGGAATTTTTTTGTGTTCTGCACGTTGTTAGCTTACTGTTGAGCTGTTTTATCTTCTCACCAGTTCTTTTCTGTTTGTTTTGTGGCCTTTAGGCCCTTTCAAACATAAACAAAATGATATATTTAATAAATATTTGGTTTTGTTTATAAAAAAAAAAATTAACATATGCATTATCAATTATACCATCAACAAATTATAAATTATCATTTAGGATAAATTTATTTATTTTTATAATAACTATATTTTAAAAGTTATATTTATTATAATTTTTATCAAAATGGTTGCTGTGTAAATCAATCTAACTACTCAATCAATTTGAAAGAAAAAAAATGAGTTGATGTCGATTATTAGTTTAATTTGAATTTTAAAATTATAAACCCGATAACATTGGTTTGGATATCTAATTTTAGCATTTATAATCTGAATCTATACTACTTTAGAAAAAAATTATTTTTCATGTTGTTATTATATAATTTTATAATTTTTATTTTGTATAGTTTTATAAATCTAACTTTTGATATTGTATATTAATTTTTTTATTTTATGATGATTTTTTTTTCTATTTTTTATTATTTTATTAGATGATCAAATGTTTTAATCTAAATCCTAAACCCCGAACACTAAGTGTAATTAATTTTGAATAATAATAAAATTTAACATATTTCTAAATAGTTGCATATGAGTAGGGCATAAAATTGGTAAAATACAATATTTTAAAGATTTATGATGCCTATTGGACCCAGGTGAGATTTCCGATGTTCATTTACTTTGTTTTATTTTTCTCTTAAATAGAGACAAGTATGTGTCACTTTGTAATTATTTTTAGGAGATGCTTCCAGTACCCAGGACAGTAAACCAACTTTATTTTAGGGACGTGTGCACATGTCCATTAAAGTAAAAAACTCAAATTTTAAAGTGCTAGAATGTTGTTTGTATAGTCACATTCTCAATAGTCAATAAACATGTCTGCTGTTAATTTGAAGGAATTTTTCTAATTAAGTGCATCAAACATTTTTTATTTGCTAAACTATAATCTCAATTATTGATTTTTGTCGTATAACAAGATTTCATCTACACCACTAACTATTTATTAGTATACTACTTTATAGTACATATGTTTGCCAAATATAACAGCAGGTAGGCTCAACTCAAGTAACATTTATGAAGAAATAAATAACCAAACAGAATATCTTAGCACTCTTTTGCAAGTGGTTACAGACAAATAGGGGAAAAGCCTTTAAAACAGAAAAGAACTCTCCAAATGCCAAAAAATTATATTTCAAGATGGCCTAGTAGGTTGATCAAAATTTACCATAAAGTTAAAAATGATTTTCAGATTCCTTATGAGATAAAAGACAAAATTTAGCATACGTAAATACAATGCCAGTATGCAGAGGCAGTGTGAGTTGGTCAATTCATTTTTTTTCTTCCAAATATTACGGGCAGGTAATATCCAAACGTTACAAAATATCTTATACGAAAATTAATACAAATGACGTGACATGAATTTGACATAGAACGATGGAAAACTATCGAAAGTGGAGGCTGAAATATGAAAGTGTATATTCTACTGCGATGTAACCGTTATGATATATAGTTTTTTTTTTTTTCCAGAAACTAAATCGTGCTCAAATGGATAAGATAATTATACGCCATCAAGTTTAAAATTACTATTTAACTTAAAAAAACTTCACACACTTAGTGTTGTTATAATATATAACTATTTCAAAATAATTTTATTTCATTTGATCAACCTACTAAATAGTAATTATTTATATATATTTTTA
The DNA here is from genome assembly GCA_025330945.1 of Mucuna pruriens. Classification (NCBI taxonomy): domain Eukaryota; kingdom Viridiplantae; phylum Streptophyta; class Magnoliopsida; order Fabales; family Fabaceae; genus Mucuna; species Mucuna pruriens. Next base: position 3,694,534 of record JAENHJ010000525.1, on the reverse strand, counting down.
ATTCAGAATATTCTCTGACAGAATTTAAAAGCTAATCTTTTAAATATTAAGATAAAATTACTCTTATATGTTTAAAGATAAAATTATCTACAAACCATATCATACTGTATTAATAGTAGTTATTTATCTTTTTAGTCTCACAATCACTAAATACCATATTATATCGAGTACTAAACAAATTTCTTCTAGTTTAATATAGTATGACACAATTATTAGATACCTCAAGGTCTCTGTATTCTAGTTAGAGGATAGTAGGTGTTTAAGGAAAACAAACTCTTGTGCAGTTGTATTTAACTTTGGCATTGATAAAAAAAGGTAATTTATTTTATTTAATAAGCAGTTACTCTAACTAGAACATATTGTAATAGGTAAAAGTTGGTTGAAAACAAAAAAAGAAGAATTTATAAATGAAATGGCGAATAGAGGAGGTTCGTGGCTCCTAAAAAAGCGCATCCCCAGGCGTTACCGTACACCCTCACACACCCTCCTTCCCTCACTCATTCACTCACTCACTAACACTGATTACCACTTTGTTCTTCTCCTGGTCAAGTGTCTACCACCTTCAATCTCACTCTCTTGTCAAAAGCCTCACACTTCCATCACCAGCTTCTAGGTATAGGGTAGGGTTAGGGTTTCCGCATTATGACGTGAAACCCTAGCAAGCGTCGAGCCTCTCCTCTGAAACCCTCCCTGCGCGATCTCCGCTCCGATGGGAAACTGCTGCAGATCCCCGGCCGCCGTGGCTCGGGAGGACGTGAAATCGAGCTTCTCCAACGCCGACCACGGCAAGCGCGGTGGTGGCGAGGGCGGCGGCAAGCAGAAGGCGCCGATCACCGTGCTGGCCGGCGTGCCGAAGGAGAACATCGAGGACCGGTACCTGGTTGACCGCGAGCTCGGGCGCGGCGAGTTCGGCGTGACGTACCTCTGCATCGACCGGGACACGCGGGAGCTGCTGGCGTGCAAGAGCATCTCGAAGCGGAAGCTGCGGACCGCCGTGGACGTCGAGGACGTGCGGCGCGAGGTCGCCATCATGCGCCACCTGCCGGAGAGCCCGAGCATCGTCTCGCTCCGGGAGGCCTGCGAGGATGACAATGCCGTCCACCTCGTCATGGAGCTCTGCGAGGGCGGCGAGCTCTTCGACCGGATCGTCGCCCGCGGCCACTACACCGAGCGTGCCGCCGCCGCCGTCACGCGCACCATCGTCGAGGTCGTGCAGCTCTGCCACAAGCACGGCGTCATCCACCGCGACCTCAAGCCTGAGAATTTCCTCTTCGCCAACAAGAAGGAGAATTCGCCCCTCAAGGCTATTGACTTTGGCCTCTCCATATTCTTCAAGCCAGGTACTGACCTCGCTCTTAGGTAATCTCTATTTGTACCCCATTGCGCCATTTTTTGGTTTCGAGTTTTGAGGCGTGTCTTCTATGCTATTTATAGCTGAATTTCTACTTGATTGATGCGATTATTATTTGGACTTTGGAGGACTCTGTTTGTGTTTCTAATGCCTAACAGATAAATTACTATATAAGTACTTAAAAGAGAAGAAAATAAGAAGATAAATAAAATTAAACATCTCTCGTGAGCTAAAATTAACTTATGCATTTTAACTTTTATAGAAGTTAAAATACTAAAAATAGAGAGCTTTTATAAAAGTTCAGTATATAAGTTGATTTTAACTTATGGGAAAAGTTCAATTCATTTTACTTTCTTAATTTCTTCTTCCTTTATAAGTGCTTATGAAAAAGTTTATCTAAATAGGGTGGTAGTCTAGCATACTTGAAGTTGGTACAGTTAGGTTTTCTAATGTCTACTTATATTCTGTGTTTGCATTTTAAACAGAGAAGAGGGTTGTTTTGTTGGTATGCTCACAGTGAGGATTAAATTCGTTGCTGTTTTTAAATCTCGAGATCTGAACGGCATTTGTGTTAATTAGGGTGCTTTGATTTAGTGCCTGGTTGTCTATGGTTTCTCTTACCGCTGTTGCACTTAATGATACTATTTTGATGGAAAGATGAGAGGGTGCATACCACTAGAACAAACAGATGGCTACTCTGTTGTGTGAATGATGGTGAAAATGTGGGGTTGGCCTTTGTTTTGGGTTTGGTGTGATAATGATAGATCAGCAAACGCTAAGCTTGGCAGTTGCTTTGTTTCTGTGTTAGACTAGACTATTTTTAGTTCAATGTGTCAATCCTTTTATTTTCCTTTCCCACTAAACCCTATTGCCAAATGTGGCATGACGTGTGTAACTTTTTTTATTGCAACTGTACTAGGAGTTGCTGCATTTAATTTAGACCAGCATTTATTACATTAGCATTAATGTGGTATTTTCCTGTGGCTGTTGTATGGTTTTGTACAAACAACAGGTAGTGTTTTTGGTTCTGTTTTGATGGTTATTGGTAGTGAGTGGGCTTGTTCTAGTAGGACTAGTATTTAACCTAATTAGTAGCATATAGGAGCATTAGGTAATTGTATTAGGGTAGCACATTACATCTTATCAATAATACCCAGCGTTATTTGTTAGCCCTCTTTCTTTTCCTTTTCTCAACATGGTATCAGAGCAGTATCATCCACCATGAGGAGGTCTTCTTTCTCTCGTGTTGAGTTCATCAAACTTGGTTGTACATTCTCACCTTTGTTTCTAGGTCAGAATCTATTCTTGTAGAGGCTATTGGCTAAATCTGTTCTCAAATCAAAGTAGAGTCACTTCTGGTGACTCTCTTCTGCTGCGACAATTGACAAGAATGGATCACAACATGCCATCACTGGAGCTTGGGTGATTCATGTCTGCTTGTGGTGTTTCTAAATTCATTGATAATTGATGGTTCTCAGTGACATCTGGGTAAGATCTTAGCTTACCCCGTGCAGGATGGTTGGTTTGGTTTTCTGTTGACTGGAAGACTTCCAGTAGGTATTGATGTGATGTGGCAGTGGCAATATCCAAAAACCAGTGCATATGTCTGGACTCTGGAGCGTGTGTACTTTTGGACATACTTAATTTTGTGGTATCTGTGGCGTGGTGGGTAGAGCTGCCATGGTGGGGTGTGACTAGGACTTGTGACTGGCCTGGTGTGAGTTCTGGCTATGACTATGGCAATTGACCAGAGCTCTGGCAATTTTTTTGGCTATATTAATTTCAGATTCAATTTTTCTTCCTGTTTTCTGTCTCAAATTTTGCTTTTCTTCTAGTTCTTGGGATGTTTAGGTTTTATTAGGGTGGTGTGCCAAGCAGTGTTTGAGGAGGAAACTTGTCATTGCTGACCGCATTTGGGTGGCCAGTGGTGCCAATTTTGGCTGCAACAAGAATGGTATAAGGACTTCTCATGTCTGGCAATGTTTGGTCAGGGACTTGTTCTGCCTAGATTTGGCAAGGGTTTGCTCTATTTGATTGATGAACTGCTGTTCTGGCCCTTTTTGGCATGTTTGGTTGTTCTTTATTTTATTATTTTGACTGTTTGGTATCCCTCCCATCTTTGCTTAGCCTGCTTGGCATTGAACTATACTGTTTGAAGGTTTGGAGTAATTTCGTGTAGTCTAGCTTGTTAAGGGTTTGTAGTTTGAACTTTGGACTTGTACCCTATTAAAGGACCCCCTACCCCCCCCATGCTATTGGGTTGTGGTACCTGACACTGTTATGGAGATCAGTTAGGAGGTTGAGAAGCTGCTGAGGAGAAAGGCCTAAGATTCCAAATATTATCTCATTTGCTTTTGGATGTGTACCATGGAGAGGTAAGGAGCTTTCCTGCCAATGACATTGCCAGGATTTGTGATTTGGTGGTGGTGGTGTGTGTGAGAGGGGGGGTTACTGGTTTCCTATTTTCGTTGTGGAGACAGGCTGCTGTTCTTTGTTTTTAGTTTGTGTTATTACTTGTATCAAGCTTAATGCTTAGTAAGAAGTAGCTTGAGGGAAGTGCTAGTCAGACTGGTGCTTGACCCAATTAGTAATAAATAGAGCATTAGGTTATTGTTTTAGTGTAACACATTACATCCCATCAATAATATTCAGTGCTATTATAGTTATCCTTTTGTCTCTTGCTTTCTATCCTTCGCTAACCATAAACCTGTAATTCTTAACAGTTGTAAATTAAAAAAAGGCATGTAATAAAAAATCCGTTTGGCATATTTGTCTCAAATTCTGCATTAAATGTTTGTTAGTCTTTAAGAAACATTTTGTTTAGGCATTTAAGGTGCTGCTATCACAATTGGAAACAAAGTACTGGATCATGTTGCAGTTCAGTTACTAAGGGGGTGTTTGATTTGTTTTCTTGTTTTTATTTTTCATTATAATTACAATAATACCAACTTTTTTTTTTCATTCTGATACCCATTTTCAATTTATTGAGAAGGAAATGCTGAAATGACAAAAAATATTGGGTTGTTTGGTTTCAGTTCTTCGAAGAAAAAATTAAAAATAAAAGAAAAACTATTTCGATAAATGTTTTTTTACTATCAATTCTTAAAATTATTCTCAAAACTTCAGTCTTAAAATCAAAAGGAAGAAAATGCTTTCTTACCTTTCTTCCAGACACACTGGAAATAGGCAGTGACAACTGACAATTGTGTAAAGGATTTCATTAATTGCAGTTTCATAATGAAAACAACCTAAGTAGTTTGCTTTAGCGTGATATGTGGAGTGCAGTCTCAGATTTGGAACAGGTGCAATGCAAAACTTGGGTGTGGTGTGGGTTTAGGGTCGTGGCAGAAGTGGTCGCGATTTGTGGAGAAAACGTGGATGCCACGCACTTTCGTGGCTGCACCAGGTTTTGACAGAGAGGAAGAACCTTTTTCTACTACCAGCGGCATTGCTGGACAACTCTACGACCTGTGCCGTCGGGACAGCTGCTGCCACCTTCATCTTGCCGCCGACCGCCATTCAGTCCTCCATCTTCAACCTCTGTCATTGGGAGTTAGGGTTTCCCTTTCAGACAGCGGCGGTGATGCTTGGCTAGTAGGGGCTAGGAGCTGACTAGGAAAATTTGGCCAAATGTATTTTAGTGTATTTTCTCTCTCTCTTTTTTTATTTGTTTTAATTTTGTTTTGTTGGGCTTCAATTTGAATCCAGTTTAACTTCTTTTTTTTTAATTTTTATTTAAAGCATAGCATATAATATAATAAACTAAAAAAAATAAATTAAATAATAATAGTAATAAAACATATAATAAATTATTTAAAGGATAACATATTATAGAATAAATTAAATAATAATAATAGTAATAATAGACTAAATAAAGCATAATATGTAATACAATTAACTAAAGAATAATAATAAGAAATATAATAAACTAAACTAAATAATAATAATAAAGAAATATAATAAACTATTTAAAATATAGCACATAATATAATAAGCTAAGTAATATAATAATAAAAACTAAATAAACAAAGCATAACATATAATATAATAAATTAAATAATAATAATAAAAAGAAAAATAGAATAGTGGCCATCCTGCTATCCCGCTTTAGCAGTTTTAGAGTTGGTTGCTGCGTGCCGCTATCCAGGATTGACTACTTAGAACAACCTGTCTCTTCCAATTCTCATATTTTACTGCAACAAGAAATTTCACTTCCAATAATAAGACGTCCCCACTATTCCATGCTTCCTCCATTTCCTTTTTGTTCCCAACAGCAGATCCTTTCCCAAAGTGTACCTTAATGTAATTGTGCAAATGCTATGGTGGCACAATTTAGGGGAGTACCTTTTAGAGCTTTATGGCAATGGTGATTGGTGCGGGATTGTCAACAAATATGAATTTGTTAGTGCTGCTTCCTTTTCTCTCACTAGTAGATCCATCAACAAAGAGGAGATGGCTTTGTCCTCTCCACATTTCACTTTTCCTAAAACATGTGTGATTAACTTTTGGGTTCACTAGAAAAGTTTCTAATTTGTGATTATGTTCTGTGATTTGTTGAAGTTTATAAGAAATTTTGCGAGGTTTCTCTCTATTCTACAGAATGCTAATTTCTAAAAATATAAATAGGTTTTGTGGCTTGTTTCTGAACAATCATTTTAAAGGATTTAGCTCCTTTAAAGTGAATGGTACACTTTGTAGGGTAAAATGTGGTTTAATAACTTCTGAATGGAAAATCATGAAATTGTTACAAAATACATACATAGGTATTAACAAATTATTAAATTATAAAATACCAATTGTTGATTTTCCAATAAATGGTTGTTATAACTCTGTTTTATCTTTTAAAGTGCACTCCTTAGTTTAGAGGGGCCAAATCCATTTTCTTGAAAAGAAGATTAAAATCTGTCATCTATATAATATATATCACCCAAACCCAGTTTTTCAGCATTTTTGTTTTAAAATTTTTTCCAAGTTATGTTACAAACAATTTTTGAATATAAAAATTGAACCTAACAGCACTATTGTTTTAATTTTTTCGCCATTTCCTTCACAAAAGATTGAAAACAGGAAACAAAATGAAAGAGCATCTTTGTTATTGTAATGGGGACATTAATTGAAAATGAAGACAACCAAACTAACTGAACGTCCTTTAATGTTGGCTTACTTTCTTGAGAAACAGCCTGTCTGCTTACCCCAGCACTATAGAGTATAGACATTAATCTTAAATGTTGAGCATACACCATCCCTTGTTGATGGTTTGCAATCCGATGACACATTTTACTGCTGTCTACTCATGTTTCAACATTATATTTCAGTATTTTTTCATTGCTTACAGTATTTGACTTATTATCCATGATGTGTTGTGGATAATATCAACATTTCCAGGTGAGAGATTCTCAGAAATTGTTGGAAGTCCATATTATATGGCTCCAGAAGTGCTCAAGCGGAATTATGGACCAGAAATAGATATATGGAGTGCAGGAGTAATTCTCTACATCTTATTGTGTGGCGTTCCCCCATTTTGGGCTGGTAATTGCGATCATAAATCCTTATATTCTTACGATGCTCTTTATGCTTGCCTTCTTTTACACTTGCATTAGCATCTATCAATTTTCATGTGTGCCCCATTTTCTGTTCTAATGCTTGCATGCTTATATTTTTTGTTCTGTTTCTTTTGGCTCGAGGCTAACACATTCTAATGCTTTCTGGGAAGGTTTTAATGTGCCAAGTTGTCTTTTCTTTTGGTTCATGTATATCATGAGTTTTTGTGCTTTTGAACTTCGGTCTTTTTATTATTTCATCAGCTCATAGGATGTCTTTATTTTCTTACCTTGATGTTGATTCTATGCAGAATCTGAGCAAGGAGTTGCACAGGCCATTCTTCGAGGGCTTATAGATTTCAAACGTGAACCTTGGCCCAGTATTTCTGAAAGTGCTAAAAGCCTTGTTAGGCAAATGTTAGAACCAGACCCTAAGCTTCGATTAACTGCCAAACAAGTGCTTGGTATGTTTATCTCCTTTCATGTTCATTTCATATTACTCTAAGAGGCTCTTTGAAATCTCAATTAATTGCTTAAAGTTTCAGCACTTGTCTGATTTAGTGTTGTTTTTACATCTTCTAAAGAGAAATCAAGTGGAAAAAAATGCTGAAAACTATTTCATTTTGGGTTTTAAATTTTTAACAATTAAACTCTTCTTTACTTGGTGGACTTAATTTATGACAATTTTTTCAGTATTTTATATTTTTAATCCCCTAAAACCTTCTTTCCTTTATAACTTTAATTTCTTGAATTTAAAACTTCAAAAGTGAAACGAAGTTAATCTGTTGATGTTGAAGGAGATAGGATTATGTATGGACATATCATTCTAACAAGTAGTTCTTAGTGGCTTTAATTAATTTATTAGAATATATGAAAGTATCTTATCTTAAATTATCCTCTAGGATTAGTTTTCCTATTTCCTTATTATCTCTTAGGATTAGTTATCACATTTCCTTATCATGATTTGTTTTCCTAGTTAGCTAGTACTATGATTAGTATAAATAAAGGTTAGTGTTCTAAGTTTTATGGATATATCAAGAACATCCTATCACATTGGAATACATCTCAGTTAATATCAATTCAATGTTAGAGCAAATTAATTGAATAAAAAAGTCACTACTCCACTCCACTGCAAATCAATTCAACATGGTATTAGAGTGGTACAATCCTTTGTACCGTACCTCTCCTGTTACCACTCCACTGCCGAGGTCCCTAAAATTTGGAGTACTAATTTAATTTCATGATTCTTCAAATTAAACTGTCTCCTACTGTGTCAAACCCCTGGTATCTTCTGGCATTTTTGCTCCCTTCCACTATGTTGTTCCTTCCAGCAATTTCAGCCCTCTTCTGTTTGTGTTTTTCATGCCTACTGCCTCCTTCTCCATCTTAGCCTCTGTCGTGCAATTTACTAACATGTTTCAGACAGTTCTTTGGCTGTTGAGTCCTCTTTCTGGCAATCCTCAATAGTGTTCTTTATTCTGGCCATCTCCTTCATTGGTTTGTTCTACCATCACAACATATCAGGCGTTTCTTAACACCTTGTCATCATTGTTAATTCAATGTAATACCTCTTAGTTAATATCAATTCAACATTATATTGTCTTTTATCTCTCTTTCTCCCTTTATATCTTAAACCCCATAATTTCAACATGAACATTACTTGTAATTATTTTGATGACTTATCAGAACACATCATGAGGTTCATCTTTTTTTCTTTTGCCTTGCAGAGCATCCCTGGCTCCTAAATGCTAAGAAAGCTCCGAATGTTCCACTTGGAGATGTTGTCAAGTCAAGGCTTAAACAATTTTCAATGATGAACAGATTCAAAAGGAAAGCCCTTAGGGTTAGTTCAGTGCATCTCTGGTGATATCTTAAGCTATTGCTTTTACAGTACGTCAGAGCTAAGATTGTACATTTGAAAACAGGTTATTGCTGATTTCTTATCCAATGAAGAGGTTGAAGACATCAAAGATACGTTCAAGAAGATGGATAATGATAATGATGGCATTGTTTCCATTGAAGAACTAAAAGCTGGATTTCGAAACTTTGGGTCTCAGCTTGCTGAGTCTGAAGTTCAGTTGCTTATTGAAGCTGTGAGCATGACTAGCTTTCCCTTGTTCCTCTAAATTATTGCGACTAAACTCTAAAGTTGCTACGTGAAACATCTCATGCTGCATCATAAATTGGCCGACAAAAATTGATATCTGTTTCCTAACACACAAATGTGAATTGAAATGCACGGGGTACAACACTTGTGATATATTTTCTATTTATCATTTGGATTGGGTTTGTTCAGTTACATCATTATAAAATCAGTGGCAGTTTTTTACCTTATATTGTTGATTTTTCTTTTCCTTTCCTACACCCTGTTTTCATGTTATCATCAAACCACTGTTTGAATGGTACCAAGTAAAATATTTTAGCTTGGAATTGTTCTTGTTTTGTCTTTTAATCATCGTATGTTGACAACAGGTAGATAGTAATGGTAAGGGAACACTAGACTACGGAGAATTTGTTGCTGTTTCCCTTCATTTAAAAAGGATGGCAAATGATGATCATCTTCGGAAGGCCTTCTCCTATTTTGACAAAGACGGGAATGGATATATTGAACCAGATGAGCTACGGAATGCCTTGATGGAAGATGGAGCAGATGACTGTACAGATGTAGCAAATGATATTTTCCAAGAAGTAGACACGGACAAGGTAATATTCAAGTTTTTTCTTTACATATAGTCTTGGTTAGGGAATGGTATCCTCTAAAATGCTTGAACACTTACAGGATGGACGTATCAGCTATGATGAATTTGTTGCTATGATGAAAACTGGGACAGATTGGAGAAAAGCATCAAGGCATTACTCACGTGGAAGATTCAATAGCTTGAGCTTAAAGTTGATGAAAGACGGTTCTTTAAACTTAGGAAATGAGTAGTTGTCTAAGTGTTTGCCTATATTCGATCTGTCTTTCCAAATAGTGTAATATTCCTCCTACAATATGGATTTGGCTTCTTTGTGATGATTATTTGGTTCCTCGTTAGATGGGTTCCTTTCCACTTGGTGCTGTGCGAGTCACGAAGGAATGGGCACGCCAATTATAGATGCATATTGTTACTTGTGTAAAACATGGTGCCTTGGAGCCAATGGTGTGACATGTATGATTCCACTCGTTTTAACCACTTCTGCCTTCTCCTGGTTTGACAATGTTCAATCAAAACTGTTTAGTGCAGTCAGAAATGTGTTTATCAAAGTGCCAATATCTTGTACTTCGTATTCTGGACACTGTTTTGGTCATTCTGGACACACTATCTAATGGCTGCTTACTCTGGGATGCTGACAACATTTAATATTGTTTGTTTCGTAACATGAGCCTGTAAGATATGTTGGTTGTGGAGAGATTCTTGTATTTTGTTGTCAGCTACTTACGTGACTGAGTGCTAGGAAGTACAAAGAGAGTGGCAGGTTTGTTTTGTTGTACCGTTAGACTTGCACTATGCGAGTGCAACTGCGTGGTAGGAATAGGAATAGGTAGACCATTAAAAAAAATTAAAAGAACAATGGTGGAAAGCATGTTTTACCAATGCAACACTTCGTTGTGTCGTGTGTCATTGAACTTGCTTATCCTTGATTTGACTCGTCGACCTATGGGTCTTCAGCTATTTAATCCATAGCAACGATGTGCTGTAATGGGCCTAAAAGATTTTTTTAATATCACAATGTTGTTTTTCGTACATAATTGAGTTTTTGCTTTCCCGTTTGTGCATACTTTTTTAAGCCCAACCTTCCAAGTCTTGGCTAAAATTTTCAATTAATACTCATGAAAAAAATATAATGAATTAAGGAAGTAAGATAAACTATAATTTAAAATTAACTTGTCTACCTCAACATTTTAGTAACTTGATTCATTCAACTTCTCTATAACTCAAGGGGTATAAGTTCATTTTAATATATTAGAGAAGTTTAATATATTTTATTTTTCTGACTTCATTTTTTTTATAAGTACCTGTGGACAATTTTATTTAAACTGTGCCTACTTGTTAGTACTCAAGAATACCCTCGTATAGATAATTTAATATATTCTAATTTATTTCATCAAAATAATTTGTACCTATAATATAACAACCATTAGTAAGAGATGGAAACAGGCTCGGCAATGATACGTGTTTTTGCTCATCATAATCTCACTTCGGCTTTACAAGAAAAAGAAATTGCAAGAATAACTATCCAAGTAATAACTGTATCACTATACGACATTTAACTATATACCAATATATCTCTCCTAAGATACACTCATGTGCATATATGTTAATAACATTAAGTGTACCAAATAGGACAAGCAAATACTTTACTTAGATAAATATTGAAGTAATAGTGTGCAATAATATGATCACAATATTTTAATAACCTGTTGATGCCCAAAACCAACGGTGGGTTCTCAATGAGATAAACTCTTACAACCAAGCACTCCTAAATTTGCAATGTTCCTTTTGGGACTATATATGATTCGCTAGCTTGATTAATGGTTTTCTAGCATGAAGAGCACTGCACAAATATCCTAATAACTGTTCCTTTTATATTGTTATGAATTTCATTACATAGGCAATGAATGAATCTTGCTATAATAAAAACATTTCTATGTTATAAATAATCGTTGATATGACTTTTAAGTAATATTTTATGTAAAACTATTTTATTACTTATTTTACTCTTATGACAATTCCAATAAATTAACCTCTATCTTTATTAAATTGAATTTCTAGGACATATTATGCCCCTTTATCTTTTAATCAAGATTTGACACAAACAATCGGCTCAAGACAATAGTACTATGCAAGAAGATATAATTAACATAAAAAATCAAAACAATAAAATTTACTTCGATTGACCTTATTATTCATTGATGTATTTTATTTTCCATAAAACCCAAGTTGGATGCTACTGATTAAATTATTTTTAATTGCACATAGAAAATGTTTTATCAAAGATAAATGAGAGGATGTTTCTAGAATTATTTTCGCTACTCCTGCTACTTACATTTTAGATTATTCTTAACTACTAGTTAATTTTTTCTGGTATCTCGCATAAAGGTGATAGTTTTAAGAACTCATTTATTGTTGCGTAGTGGAGAACCGAAAACAGTGATATATTCTTTTACATGTTTAGCTAGGAAATGCCCTTGTATTCTGGCCATTGTCTCAACTCAAAAGGCGTAAAGTTCTATATTTGCATAATACATTCGTTATCAATTTTGGACTTCCATACTCACACTTGAAGTGTGAAATCATTGTGTTGCTTCAGCTCAAGTGACAGTCTTCTAAGTAATTGTTAGTGTTGTCTGGTGCTATGAATGGTAACTCATGATGACACGCCAAAAATATACCATGATGGCTATAATAATAATAATAATAAAATACGTACAAAAATATATATTTAAAATGCAGAACAAATAAATTAAAAAATATTAGTAGGTGGGCCTATGCGATGCACGAGTATTTTTTCCTAATAAATATCATTTTTAGTATTTTATAGATAAAATTTGTTTTTTAACAAAATTAAAAATATAAAATATAAGTACTTGCTTTAGATATTATTAAATTCTATTAATTATTATAATTTTTCACTAAAATTATGCAACATTAGATATGGTTAATAATAACAATCTTCAAAAGGGAAACAATCATAAAAAAATAAAATGCATCATTAGTTACTTTATGGAGAAATTAATATTTTATGAAAAATATTATTATCTAATAATTTTAGAACACAAAAAGTTTGAAATGATGTTGCTTAATGTATCTTCATATATTGGTTTTGAATCTTACTAAAATGATTTTAAATAGTATATAATTTTAAAATTCATTATTTTTATACATCTAATAAAAACATTCAAATATCCTTCAGATGAAGAGATAATTATTGATTCATTATTAACAAGTATTATAAATAGATTTATAATATACAAATCAAGAAACTTAAATACATTTATTAAGTATTCTAAAATTACTATTTTATTTTTTCTATTTTTTTATTTCTTCTACTCTTTCAAATTACATACTTCATACAGTTATGACTTTTTTATTCAATTAATTTGTTCTAATAGTTATGTTAATAATTTGTATTTAGATACTATTATTTTCTTTATTTATTGGTTGATATATATTCACAGTCAAAAAGTTTCATAAAATACAAATTATGAATATGACATTTTTACCTTTATCATTATGAGAATAAATGAAAAGTTAGGTATTGAAGATGCTTAAATGTAATTACTTTATATTCTAAAGTTTATTATTTTAATTTTACTATTTGTTTTATTTTATTCAATTAACATGCTCTAATAGTTATGCTAATAATTTATATTTATAAATATTATCTTTTTCAAATTTAATTTCATAATTAACTTTTTATTTGATAACTTAATTTTATTTTTAATTAAAAAAATTAAACCAACATAAAAATAACAAGTAAATCAAGAGACTTATATGAAATTACTTGATATTCTAAATATTATTATTTTATTTATTCTATTCTTACAAATTACATAATTCATACAATTATAATTTTTGTCAATTAATTTGCTCTAATATTTATGTTAATTATTTATATGATTTATTAATTTCATAAGATATAAGTGATGATAATTATACTTCATTTTATTTTATTCAATAAATTTCTCTAATCATTATGTTAATAATTTATATTTATAACTATTATATTTCTCAAATTTAATTCCATAGTTAATAATTTTGTTTTACTTTTAATTAAAAAATTAAATCAACATACTCAAATGCAATTACTTGGTATTTTAAAGATTATTATTTTATTTCTTCTATTTTTTTATATCTTCTATTATCGTAAATTACGTATTTTATACAATTACAATTTTTTTATTCAATTAATTTTCTCTAACAGATATGTTAATAATATGTAAATAAATATTATCCTATTTATTTTATTTATTAATTCCATGAGATATAAGTAAGGGTAGAACCCACTATACATTAAATTATATCATATTAAATGCATTTCTCCCTGTATGGGTGTATTTAGAATCCACTATACATTAAATATCTAATTAAATAAATAAATAAAATATGTAAAAATAAATTGACTAAATAATCTTTATTTTAAGAGAAAAATTATATCAAAACTTTTTTCCTTTATTAAATAAAAGATATGAGAAGAATAATAGATTAGAAACATATGAAATTCACCAAAGGTTTCGCAATTCACAAACTTACGTATCATAGATCTCAAAATAAAGTTCAGTAGTAAGTAACTATATTGTTCGAGTAACAATAATGCTAGTATACTACAAAAATACTCAAAATATGGCATTGTACTTCTCTCAACAAATTCTATAATAACAACAATAAAATAAATAATAGCAAAATTCTCACAAACCTCTTGGCCGCTTTTCTTTTACTATGTTTTTCTACTTTTCCATTTGTTAGAGATAAATTGAATAACTTCAATGTTGCTTCTTTATTTTTAATATCACTTTGAATTTTATTTCATCACTGGTTCATTCGGGGTTCACTGACATCATGGATTTTATAATTGTATAAAAAATTTTAAGTTTAGCTACCACCAAAATCGGTCGCTAAACTTAAAAAATTGGTTACTTTTTTTAGAATTTGGTGACTAAATGGATTAGCGATCGACTTTGGACAGTCGCAAAATCCTTAGTCGCCAAGCCATTAGCAACTGCATTTAGTTTGGTTGCTACTTGGAGATCGAATATTGGGTTGCTAATTGGTCGTTGTTCTATTTTTTTTAAGAAAATATCATATTGATTGTTCGTTATCGTTTTTAATTTTTTAAAACAATTCGGTGACTAAAAATTGTTTCCTTTTTTTTTTAAATTGGTGACGACAATGAGGGAGGGAGGAAGGAAAATGTGGAGTAATAGTTGAAGAGAGGGAGTGGAGGAGAGGTTTAAATAAGTGATAGTGGGAAAAAAAAAAGAGGGAAATTTTTCAAATTTTTGAAAATTTTCGAAAATTTTTCTCTATTTTTTATTTTTAAAATAATTAAATAATTAATCTGTCACTACGTTGGTCGCTATTTTTATTTTTTTATATTTTTCAGGATTAATTAAATTTGATCGCTAAAAACAATCCCTATTATTTAATAATACTTTTTATTTGGTTTAGACTCTCTAGGAATATGTTGATATTTCCAATTAAATCTTTTTTTTTTTGAAGGTCCTATAGAAAAAGAAAGACTATGCTCTTTCTTCACTTAGAAGGACCTTATTCCAAGTTCCAACTAACAAGTCATTTTTCTTAATTTGAAACATCTTTTTTTTTAATAACAAAAAATCTATTTACATTAGCGACAAAATTCATGTCAGTTGCTAAATTAGTGGCTAAATGATATCCATATTTTCTTTTCTCTTTTGTGATGAAATTAGTGCGTAATTATTTAGCAACATTGTCATTCGGTTGCTAAGATAAAAACATGTATACTTTTGATATTCAGTCACAAAATCGATCACTATTAGTGACCAAATTATTTTAATTGCTAATTTTGATCACTAAATCATATTTTTTTAGTAGTGTTGTGAAAATATTATCAGATTATATTTTCAAATAAGAAATTGAAAAGCATTCTTCCTTATTGCTTTGTACAATTCAACTGCTGCATATTAGGAATAGGAGTAGTTGTTTAACGAGCTTTTAGACTTGTTATTTACTCTTTGTTAAAATGTATCGAGGAGTTGAGAAATCAACTTTTGTAGGAAGATTTGTTTACTTGAGGAATTAGGGTGAATGCTTAAATACTTTACTTTATGAATTGAATTAGTTTCTAAGTGAGATACAAATTTAGAATAAGAAAAAAGGTAGAAAAATCAAACCTCTCACATTTTCCTTCAGTTCTTTATAGGTTCAATGGAATAGAATATATGTATTGCTGATTTTTCAGAATGTAATGATCTTTTTTCGTTTTTTAGAATATGCGAGGGTGGGAGAGACGCTAGTAAGGATTCTAATGTTCAAGTTATTAAAAGCAAAGGTTTAGAGGTGAAAAAATTGGAGAAGAATGTGTTCTTTCTTTTGGTGACTCTCTCTTACATATTGTAAGTTCATCTCAATATAGTTACCTAAGTCAGTGGCATGCTCCAAAACGATGTGCTAGGTTGTGCTATGTTACGATAACACACTTTTGTTACCTATTCATTATGGCCTAGATCAACATATTTGAAACTTGTAGATATGATAGCCAAAAGGTTTCAAAATCTTTTCGATTTTGCAACAATTCCATCAATCTTTTATAGTCTTAATGCAAACATTTCATTCTAGTGAATGTCTTTTTTCGTCCTTATATCCGCATTACAAATTTTATTTATCATTTCTACTTTTTTTACGATACAGTATTTTCCTATTTGTGTTCTCCCTTTCAAGAATCCTTTCTTTCGTATAAGTTGTCATAAATGATGACCGTACCCCGTCATTGGAGTGGGATTTATGGCTAAGATGGTGAAGGGGAATTCTTGAGGTTGTTATAGAGTCAATGTTATACTATTTTTAAGGTTTATTAAAAATCTTAAAAGGGCTTTAAGGATCAATATTTCTTTCTTTCTTTACCTTGGAAGGTATAAGGGTATTATTATAATGATGACAATCTGCTTCTCATAGTTTTCTTTATATTGGAGCACTTTTCCTTTCAATTGGAAAGTGAGGACTTATTATGTTCCTCTTTTACATTATTGGAAGAGGAGAGGAGAGGAGAGTTTCGGAGGCACTTAATAATCACTGAGATACTGTAGGAGTCAATGATTTCCTAGTGCTCCAAGGTAGGTCATTATAGGCTGGTTATATGCTATGGATTTTCCCATTATTATTTGTTCTTTTTTGTTTTTATGCACAAGAATGTATGGGATAAAAAATTACATGCATGGCCAAGTTTTCATTGTTGCATTCGATACTTTTGGAGGGAAACAATCATAGAGTTTTTTTTTAATCTATCAAAATCGAATACAGTACTTGAAGTTTACAACACTTATGCATCCTTTTTAACCAATTGAGTTAGATCTCACTTATGTTTAAGCCTATAGATGTGATGTCTATAGGTATAGGATTCAAAAGGATGAGGAGTAATCAACAAAGTATTAGCATTATCTAATGAGATTAATTGTTTGAAGGTCAAGTTTGGGAATCAAAAGAAAAATATGAATATAAGCAACGAAGGTCGTCATGGAGAGGTCCTATTATGAGGTGGTGGAAACTATAAAAGCAAAAGCAATTAGTCAAGATCAATTCAAGAATGGGTAGAGCAAGTAACTAATCTTAACACTAGTATAGATGGGCTGAACTTCTTGGGTGCTTTTGTGAATAAGGCCATGATTTATGCTAGTAGTGGATAGTGTTGATGGAGAGGTCAAATAGAAGTTGTGATTTGGGTGTCCAAGGTAGTAATGTTAATGGTGTTGCTCCTATTGTTAAGATTGAAGCAAAGTAGGCCAAGGTTGAAACTAAATGAGAGTTAAGGTTAAAGTAGAGAAGGTTAAGATTGAGGACATTAATGAACCCACTCATTTTGTTAGAGGTGCTTCCTCTATTCCTTTTGTTCCAAGTAAGAATGAAAGCTAAGTAGCTTAAGAATTGGTATGCTAACTTATCTATGTATTTATTTACCTTTGCTATATTCTTGGACTTCTGTTTTTTTTTTCTTATATTTATTCTTTTATAAACATTAGACTTCTTGTGTTAAAGCTTTATGCTACTTATCGTCACTCTCTTGGGTGGGCAACATGGACGGATCTACACTTACAACAACTAAGTTTTTATTATTTTTGAATTATTATGAATAAAAAAATCTATTTATTATTATTATATATACTATTATATTTTAATTGCCATTACTTTATCTAACCTATTGTATATTTTAGTATTTTCATTCACACACATTTTACTGAAAATTGTTCTCATTTTTTTTGACAAAATTATCTTTAAAATTTTCTATTATAATATATATATATATTACATTTTTAACTAAAAAATTCATTATTTATGTGCTCATTAGATATAACATAATTTAGTTTATTAAAAGATGTTATTTTTTAGTTTTTAGTTGTTTTTATTTTATTTTTTTAATCGTTTTGATCTTGTAAGTTAGTTGTTCATGCATTTGTTTTTTTTACTCTTTTATGTTTTAGTTACAAAATTATCAAATTAATTGTTACATAACATGTATAATATTTCAATTATAATTTTTATCCGATATATCTTCAAATGTAATAAATAATGAATATAATAATTAGATCTCATAAGAAATTAATAAGTAAACAATATTAAAAAAATAATTGTGAAACCATACTCATACTTTATTTTTGTTGTTTAATATCTTTATAAAATCATAACAAAAAAAAAAATTTATGAAATTACTATAAATATCATAAAAAATATGTCACACAATAATATAGGAAATAAATAGTTAAATGATTGTTATATATATATATATATATACACAAAAATAAAAATTTGATAGTATTAAAAAATAAATTCAAAATTTTCAAAATATGAAAACTTGCAGAGAGTAACTGTATTGAATGTTTGTAGTTTTAATCATAATATATTATATTATTAACCTTACAAGTTTATACATATGTATTAATTCACACCTTAAAATGTCTAGATCCATCACCAAGGTTTTAGCATGGTTTATTGTAACTTGTTGGCAAGAATAAGAGTTAGGAAACTTCTTATATGTATTCCTAATCTTATATGACTCTCTGGTGGATGGTGTGGCTTGATGGCAGTTGTGTCATGCCTCACCATGTCAGCTATGTGCTTGATAACTAGAACAAAATAGATTGAAACAATAACAAAATCATAATTGTAGCCTTACTTAGTCAAAATAAGTAAATTGATTGAACTTTCAATTACTCCTACTGATTTTAGGTAAGTTGAAATAATAATAGTGTGACTAGCTATAGTAAATTTTTAGTTTGGCTGCATTCCAAGTGCCAGGCATAACAATGCCAACTAAAGTTTCAAAAGAGTGAGCTGTGATGTTAGTTTTATCATTTATTTTATAGGAATTTTCCTTATTTTCCACGAGTTTGTCATCTTGTGCATTCTTGGCTCTGCCATTTTCCTTTTGAAGAATTAGGTCCCTTGGGAAAAAATTGCGAGAAATTATATATTACTTCTATCTGTGTTGTCCCTTACTTTGTCAAGACTTCTCTAATTACGTGATTTTTCTTCTTTCTTGCAGTAGGTCCATCTCTTCCTGTAACTTCTCAAAAAATTTACAATAATATATATATATATATATATAAATTGTATAATCATACTAAAATATTATTTACAAATATATAAAATTATAAAACTTAAACTGGGACCCAAGGCGAAGGCCTTATTCACCACCATATATTAACATTCTCATTTTAATCTTATATTTTTTACCCAAGTTATTAGAGGTTTGGTCGTGCATCAATAGCCACCCAACATGTTAGTTTGGCTAAATATAATAAACCTAAAAATTAAATAATGTAATTAACCATTATATCAATATAATAATTGTAAGTAACTATACGTTCAACATTAAAATAGGAAGAGTTTTATCGTATTTAATAATTTTGTCTTTTTCAAGCAAAATTATTTCTAATAAAAATACCTATAATTTCCTACCAATAAAACTTTAAATTATTAGTTAAATAGTAGAAGCACATGATAAGAAATATTCTTATAAACCAAAATTTTCCCATTTCCACCTTTATTCCATTTTGAAGAACAAAATGTGACTAATATGATTGCTTTCCGCTGATACACGTTATATTTTTATACACGGTAAGTTCATTCTCTTCGTCTTAATGGAATCTAAACTACCACACAAATTATGTGAAGTTTATAAAGTAAACAATCATTTATTCTCAATTAAACCATTGTGGGTTAAACCATATTGATGGAAAAATAAATAAAATATTAGAAAAATTAATAATGTATCACCAATGTAGTGAAAATGTAGTGGATATAAATTTTTTTAACTTAAAAAATATATAAAGAATAACTACAAATAAAAATGGTAGCAACAACAAGAAAAATATCGCAAAAAATACTAAGATTTTAATTTTAATGTATGTAAAAGGTAAAAATCACAAGTCGTTTAGACAAAAAAAATCAATCTACTATAATCAAATAAAGATACAATAATATTTGGTCAAGAGTACAATTCGTGCATATAACCAGTCAATACAAGCAAAGTTTGTAAATGAAGAACAAGAAATAAGGAATAAGAAAGTAAAGAACTCATAAAATCATGCTATCGTACGAGCATGATTTCTCACACCACATACCTCCAAATCAAGATCCTAACAGTTAAGATGTAAAATTACATTTGTTGAACTTGTTGTCAAATTTCTAGTCTGATCCAACAGTTAACGAAATAGATATCGTGATTTTAATATGATGGTTCTCGATAAAAATGAAAACAAAATACTTTATTTCTCTCTCTTTTGACCGTAAAAATTCACATACTATCTGTCTCTCATCAATATGATCATTTCTCCTCTTATAAAAGATATTTAATAAACTTGAAAATATTAAATTTTTATCCTCATAATTAAAAATATAAAAATAATCCAATAAATATCTCATTACATTATTGAAGTAATCAATCCTAATAACTTTGACCAGCGAAAAGCACCAAACAATTTGTGCAGGTGATTACTACGCATACTAATCATTCCATGTACGAAAAGACACTTTTTGTGTTTTGCCAGGTTTTCAAAGGCCAAGACTTTCAGGTTTAAGCTCTAGTGGCATTAAAAACTTTACACATAACTTTTATTCAAATATAATTCTGTTGACTATAATTTTGTTTGGGTGAAAAGATTTTAATATGTAAACACATAAAAATCACGTGTAAACTGCTTGACGGCATATAATCAAGTCCCTCACATGACATCGTTTGTCACATGAAGTACGAGATTTTAAGAAAATGACAAACAAAAGTGATCCAAATTAGATATAAATTTCTAACACTACCTTTATACAACATTATTGGTCTCTCACAAAACACTTAACATACAATCCTCACCATACCAAGATTTTTGAAGGCTTGTCGGCAGCATAAATCTTGTATATGCTTGTTGATCAAGTGGCTTTCGATTGTTGTTGAACAGAACAATGAAAGAAAAGTAATTTCTTTTTATCCCAATTGAATATATACCAAGGACTTGGCATGATTACCAATTCAAGAAAGAAGAATACATTCGATTTTATCTCGATTAATAAGGAATGAATAAATTCAGTATGTGTAGATGATGAAAATATCAAATAAAAAACGATTTCGTAATGAGAGTGACTTTATTAACAACATGTTGAGCTTGGTTGAAAAGAATTTGAGTTTTATTATCAAATAATTCGTTAGAAAGGGAAAATATGTTGAAAATCTTTATCTATCTTTAGGTTTCTTATAATCTATTACCGTTAAATCGATCATCAAAGCCGTTAAATAAGGGTGTATAAACAATTGAATACCTGGATCCATTTTGTTCAACAGTCTTCAATATCTTCCTTTTGATTGAGAACCTTTGATATGTAGTTTTCCTCAACCAAATCGTCTTAATTCCTTCGGAATCTTCGCTTCTCTTTTCTGATGGGAGAATAAAGAATATTCTTTGGTTTGGTGTATTGGGGACCATAACCTTTCCTGATGTGTCAGCCTACGTATAGGATTCCCATTATCTCCTAACGGGTCAACTTGGGTATCCACTCATTAAGTTCATATCAAGCTTTTTAAGAAGTATTTTTGATTACTCAATTGGATAACTTAAGATTATAATCACTTTAAATAAATAACTATATATATAATTATATTTAAAATATAAAATCCACATGATTAAAAAGAAATTATAAATTTTTAACGGTACGTCAAAATTGAAGGATGAGAATTAATTTTATAGTAGACCCAAAGAACTAAAGTTTGTAGGATGCTTGAGGGTCTTGCCAAAAAAGTTAAAAGACCTGAATACAATGATCATAAAATAAAAAGAGAAACGTTCAGAATATTATTCTTCATTTGGATTATCATGTGCATTGCAAAGGTATCTAAATTTAGGTCAAACTTAAAACAAATGAATAAAAGGATAAAATTAATTTTTTAAAATAATAAAATATGTATGCTTAATTAATTCAAATAGAATATAAAATATATATCAAAGGTAATAATTAAACTATAAAAGAAGATGTGCATATTTAATTCAAAAGAATTTAAATTTAAAATTTTAGAAGAAGAGGAGTTAGAATGAAATTTATTATTATTTACGAGAGAGTAGAGTAATTTAATACTAATAATAAAAACCTTACTTCAAAGATAAAGTAAGCCATTTTCACCATTAATTAATTTTAACAAAGATGTGATGGAACTTTTAAAAATTAATTAATGGTGAGATGACTTACTTCAGTGTCTAGAATCAGCTTTCTCATTTTAGATAATCCAAATTTCTAATTTAATATATAAGAATGGAGTGATTGGAATTTTTGAGGGAAAATGAAGGTATTTTCATATAAAAAGAAAAGAGAAATTTGAAGCTATTTATCTAAAAGTATAAACAATTAAGATTTAGAGAGAAAATAAAATTAATCTAAAAATAATTATTCAAGAGCATAAGATATATAATTGAAGTTTAAGAGAAAAATTTTAAACGTAATTTGTTGAAGTAATTAACAATTTGAGGAGTTTTTTAAAAACCATAAAAGAATTTTGAACATTGATTAAGCCTCTCGTATGTCTTAGGGGAAAGATAATATAGTAAGAGATTGTTTCACTCTTAAGAGAAAGGATTTAATTTTTTTATGATATAGAGATAAATTATTTATGATTTTAAAAAATGAAATAATACAAATGTTTCTCAAAATAAAATAAAAAAACCTCATTTGTAAATTCCTCTAAGGTACGAAACAGAGGAGAATAGGAATTGTTTTAAATGAACCAATTAATGGTGACAAAAATAAATTATTACTAATAGACATGATTATAATGATGATTTTGTTGTCACTATTAATAACTTTTTTATTTTCTAAAAAAATACTTTCAATTTTTAACTATAAGTCATTTTTTTATGGTATCTAATTGGTGATACTTTTAAATTCTAAATTTTTTATAAAATAAAAAATTCAATAACCTCTACAAGTTTCATTTCCTATTTAATTATCTATTTAATATGATAAGTAAGGAAGCTATATCTAACTTAGAAATTAGCTTGGCAATTTGAGTTTAGATATAAATATTGAAGTTGTTTTTCTTAGAGAAAGTGCATTACAATTGACCACAAAATCAAATGTATCATGAAAATAAGGTCCCATCTTAGTAAAAAAGAAAAAGAAAAAAAAAGCTATTACAATATCTAGGTTCAAGCAATGCTTAAGTGTTAACATTTTGCATAAGGCAGCACAAGAATTGAAGGCAAGTTCCAATTAAGGTAAATATTTTTTTTGTTACGAGTATCATGAGTAAAACTTGAAGGGGCGAGAATCTTTAATCTAATACTATATAATTATAATAAATAAATTTAAAAAATTCTAATTTTCAACGTACATTAATTTACCTTCTCATATATTATAACTTAAATATATATATATATATTATTGACATTTCAAATAGTCAATTTCTATTACCATAAGAGTCATAAAACTAAAATATACTATCATAAAGTAATTATAATGTCACATGTCCTATCAAAGTATCAAATCCAAAAAATAAATAAAACTAGAAAAACAAAAAATAAATAAAACTAGAAGAAATACAGTAAAATAAGAAGTCCTGGTCTCAATTCTTATGGTCTTATTTATCATTATAAAGTGACATTTAGCTCAAACACAAATAATATGAAGAAAAGAAGTGAAAATATACCTCACTCAAGCTCATGGTACAAGAAAAACATATGTCATAATGCACTCACATGAAAGACAATAATGTACTCATAATGCAAAACTATTGATAAAGAAAATAATGTACTCATAATACAAGATATAAAATAATCAATTCACATTCACACATGAAAGACAATAATGCACTCATAATACTACTACATATGTCATGTTATAACAACTATAATCCAGGAAAGTAGGTTAGGGATACGTAGTTCAATCTCTTTGTTGGTCGTCCCGCACTAGCATGATTCCCTTTGGTAGGATGTCAGGTACTACTCGACTTGCATTGTCTATCTCAGCTTGTTCGATCAATCAGAGTCATTAAGATTTTTGTACTAATTAGCCCTTAGGAGGTCTAGTGACCTTACCACTTAGGCTTGTGTCTACTTTCTTACACACTCATTTCATTAAATGATGCATGAAATATAGTTCAATTTAGTCATTATTCCATTTTCAACATTGGGCCAATGAGGACCATTCTTTCCTCCTACAAGCTAGGTCACTCACTAAACAAATGTTTCTTGGTCTCATTCTCGTCTCTCACAAAATAGATCATCTTTCAAGGACATTTATCTTTATTACTCATTTTCATGGCACATACCATCATTCTCAATTATTATTATAATACGTATAATGACTCATCATGTCTTGAATTCAAAATATCACGACATACACAAAAATATCTCATAGTTTCATACAATTTCAAGTATAAGCATTTAACTTGGTTCTCCCTTCGAAAAATCAAGACATACAATTTTTAACAACAGGTAAAAGTCATTAGCTTGATTCCCCTTTAGGAAACCAAAACATACAAACTTGGGGTTTAGGGAGAAAA
Organism: Mucuna pruriens; assembly: GCA_025330945.1. Taxonomy (NCBI): domain Eukaryota; kingdom Viridiplantae; phylum Streptophyta; class Magnoliopsida; order Fabales; family Fabaceae; genus Mucuna; species Mucuna pruriens. The sequence goes on along the minus strand of JAENHJ010000525.1, from coordinate 3,669,931 downwards.
TTATTAACCCACAACCATGAGGTTAAAAGCCTTGTACTCTATCAATTGATAGAGACAATAAAACCACAAATAAACAACTAAACACTGTATCAATCATAAAGAAAATCAAAACAAACAACCAACTTGGCAAACAACGAATCACTTTGACAATCATAGGATATTCAAACACAACAATCAATAGGCAAACAACAAAACACTTTTTCAATCATAAGACAATCAAACACAACAACCAATAGGTAAACAACTAAACACTATGTCAATTAACAGAGACAATCAAATACAAGCACCAAGCAGGAAAACAACTAAATACTTTGACGATTAACAAAGGTAGTCAAACACAAACACTAAGTGGAAAAATGACTAAGCACTTTATTGATTGACAGAGACAATCAAGCACAAACACCTAAGCGAGGTCTGGGGCCAATCCTTTACCGACATTCATACCCACATCCTTGAACAATATTTCTTACTCTCCCTTACCTGGAAGGATGAAAACACGTTTCTGTATCATTCTTCTTGCTTCTTGGGGGTTTTCTCCAAATGTTCTCCTTCATTGACTTTTGCTTGATGTTGTCTACACCCTATTGTAGGAGTCTCATATGCCATCATGTTTTTTGTGTGAAGCTTTTTCCATTGTAGTTCATCTTATTAATAAATTGTCATCTCTATCATTAGGTAATGAATCCTCTTCACTCGATTAATTTGTCACCCACCTAATTACTCTACTCTTCATATCTTTGGTTGTGTGTTATGTTCATCTTCCTCCACAAGAACATACCAAGCTTAATGCACAATCTGTTCAATGTGCTTCTGTTGGTTATTCTCCTCATCAAAAGGGCTTTTTATGTTATGATCCTAACCTTCGTCGGATTCGGGTCTCTAGTAATGTTATTTTCCAAGAACATGCTTTTTTGTAATACAATATGATTCTCTCCATTCTCCAATTGCTATTTTGACATTGTTTTCTAACTCTTTAGCAGGGCCCTTTCAAGATAATTCCTTGGCTATTGCTCTAATACAAGAACTTGAATTAGCTACTCTATGTCGTAGTTCACACATTGTCATCTATTCTTGTTCCTTCTTTTTATAAATAGGCCATGGAGAATGAATATTGGCAGAAAGCTATTGAAACTGAACTTCTTGCATTAGATGAAAATCAAACATAGGATATGGTGCTATGTCCTCCATCTATTAAACCTTTAGGCAACAAATTTGTGTTCTCTATGAAGCTCCATTCGGATAGATTGATAGATTGTTACAAGGCTCCATTGGTTGTGCTTGGAAATAAGCAAGAATATGGACTAAACTATGATGAGACTTTTGCTCCATTTGTCAAGATGACCATTGTGCGCACTCTTCTTGCTTTGGCTGCCTCACAATCTTGGTCATTACATCAAATGGATGTCAAAAATGCATTCCTCCATGGTGACCTTAAGGAGGAAGTTTACATCAAACTTCCCTATGGTATGCATACACCTTCCCCTAATAGTGTTTGCAAACTAAAACACTCTTTATATTGATTAAAATAAACCCAAAGAGTATGGTTTGAAAAGTTTGGCTCCACAATACTTGATTTTTCATTCACTCAAAGTCAATATGATCCATCTCTTTTTCTCCAAAGAACTCTTAAAGGCATCGTGGTGCTTCTTGTTTATGTGAATGATATTGTGGTGACTAGTTCTGACCAAAGGAAATTTCTAAACTCAAATAAATGTTGCATGCCACTTTTCACATTAAAGTGTTAGGTCCTCTAACTTATTTCTTGGGTTTAGAGGTGCACTATCATCATGAAGGCATTTTTTAAATTAGCAAAAGTACATTTAAGATTTGATCTAGCTAGTTTACTCACATATTCCACCCTTGTTGGCACTCCCCTCGAACTTAATGTTAAATATAGATGAGAGGAAGGTGACATTGTTGATGATCCTACTCTATATCCCAAGCTAGGTAGTAGTCTCATCTATGTAATTATCACTTGCTCAGATATTTTTTTTGTTGTGCACATTGTTAGCAAGTTCATGTAATTTCCACGACATTTATATTTTTTCAGCAATAAAACAAATAATTAGATATCTTCTTGGCTCCTCAAAGCGTGATTTATTTTTTTCTACTGATTCATCTCTAAATCTCCAAGTATATGGTGGTGCTGATTGAGATGGTTGTCCAAACACAAGGAAATCTATTACTAGCTAGTGTATGTTCCTAGTAAATGCTCTTATTTCATGGAAATGTAAGAAACAAGATTCAATCTCAAAGTCATCCATTGAAGCAGAATATCACACAATGTTCACTACTTGTTTTAAAATGATATGGTTGTGTGGTCTTCTTACAAAGGTTAGATTCCCTCAAGAATAACCAACTTCGTTGCATGCTAACAACATTAGTGTTATACATATTGCAGCAAATCCAGTTTACCACGAACGAACAAAACACATTGAAGTTGATTATTACTCGATCTAAGAAGCGTATGATCATAGAGTCATCAATCAACCACATATCTCAATATTTATTCAAGCAACTAATATTTTCACTAAAAGTTTGACACGTCTGACACAATTTTCTACTTGACAAATTAATGTTTGTCGATTTACCAACATTAATTTGAGGGAGGATGTCAATGTAATTACATTTATTTGTAATTATTATTCTCTTATTTAGGATTAACTATCACGTAAATGTATATATGGAAGTTTAGTTAATATGGTGAGTTGACAATTTACCTAATTTAGTGGACCGAAAGTTTACCTAATTTAGTGGGTTGAAAATCAACTTGATATATTATAATTAAATGACATTTATATGAAAACTCTCCAACAAGAGGACATCTAGTTATGAACCTAATTCTTTCTAAGTTTTAATATATGGTTCCTCTTGTCACTATTTTATATAGTCCCAAAATGGGTCTCGCAACTTCCTCTAATGGCCCATGATGAGCATGAATGTGCTCTCACGTAAAACCTAAACAAACAGTCCCACATCTTTTGTGGAAGCTTCGAGAGACGAGAAAGAGTAAATTATCATGTATTCAATGTTTTGCATCAAATTCAACTTATAGGAGAAGGAGACAAAACATGAGCTCATATTGTTCGATGTAGGACTTGAGTTATCATACTCCTTATATATGAGAAGGTGATGCATGATCCTATATTGTTCAATATGAGACTTAAACTTTTACCATATTTAAATGATTTATTTTTCTTAATTTAATTTAATTAAAATCTGACATATATTTCTCTCAAAATATTATTTATTTAATTATAAAACAATTAAACCTTTTATTAATAATAATTAATAAAATATAATATTTATAATAATAATAAAATAGAATAAAATCCAGGTGTTATAAAGGCGCTGTAAATTCTATTAGCTTTTAAGACATTTAAAATCATTCCCGGCCATCATCTTTCATAAAAGAGAATTAATTAGTTTTTTCACCACTTTTCTTAGGAGTTTGAGTGTATATACTAATGAAAAAATATTGAGAAGTATTTAGGTGTATTTGAGATTTGGGTTAAAATGGATCATCCCTTTTATATTCTGTCATATTTTTAGGTTAATTTGACCTCCCTTATAATTGGTCCTAATTGCACTTACACCTATCACCCTTTATATATTATCTTACTTTGATACATACCACTAGCTTGCTTTTAATAAATTGTATATATATATATCCTACTTTTATACATCGACTAAACAGACAGCTCCTTTAAAAATATACTAACAGTTTGACATTATGTTTTTGTACATTGATTTAACCTTGTTCTAACAAATATTAAACATTATGATACATTATACCAACAGTTTGCATTAACATTATGATACATTATACCAATTCTATTAGTATAAAAATCATCACATCTTTAGGTTAACAATTTAATTTTTGCTGGAGAAAGGTTAATTAGAAGTAATCCAAACGTATAATATTTTTTCGTCGGTATATAATTTTTGTATAATGCTAATTTTATAATAAAAAACTAAATATTTAAAACAAATGAATATGCACACACGTGAAGAAACATGAAAATTATACCTGTGTCTTCCTACCTAAAAGTACTTAATCACAATAAGAGTAGCTGCCACCGTAAATATATTATTTGATACTACATAAATAGAAAAGAACTTCTCCACTGAAAATCACAATGATTATTTTCCGATATGTTTTTCTCGAAACTTGTTTGTCAGGCAGGCTGGTGAAAGTAAAGTTTTTGATGGATGGAGTACTTTATTGCTATAAATAAATTGTTTTTGTTGCTTACTAAAATTACTAGTTCATAAGGCCTGATTGCAATTATCAAAATTGGACGATGTGAAAAATAAATTGGGATGAGTCTATTTAAATTATTTGAATTTTTTTGTTGTTGTTGATCTAGTTTCATTAGGTCAGGTTAATTTAGTGTATTCTTTTAAAATTATATAAGATAAAAATATTGAGATAAATAAGTTTTATTATTTTCAAATTACTTTTTCATTTGTTTAATCTAGCTTGTCCTAACTGTCGGACTAAATTAAATTACTTGATTTTATTTATTTTATAATCTTGAAAGTCTAATTTAATTAAGTTCGTTGGACCAAACTAATTTTAACATTATTAATTTTTTAATTTGTTGAAAAGATGAGAAATTATTTTAGGATTACAGCCTACTTAATAAGTTTTTGTCCATTATTCCTTGCTAGGAGTATTAGTAGTTTAATATATCTAATTATTTATTAATATAGTGTTTTATTATTAACAAATAATTATATTTTTTTAGCATGTAATTAGATATTTATTTCATAAATTTGTATATATAAAAAATATTTATTGAGATAGGTTCGATATGTTAAAAAATTATACGACTAGAGGATATCTTGATTGAAGGAAAAAAAATTATCATCCTTCCAAAATGTTTTGATTCCTTCAATCATGCATGTTGTCAGTTCTTATAATTTGATTCCAATTTGATTTCACACTCGATATTATTTTGAAATATCTCCATCGTATACTGAGTCAGATTCACATATATGGTCAGACAAAAACCCTTTGATGAAAAGTGAAGTAAATAATCTTTACAAAATTGTTGCAATGTACAGTGTGAAAGAGCAAACTACAAGGGAAATGGTACAGAGTAATATATGCCTTTTTCTAACAATTTCCAACGTTGATCCCATTTTAAATATTGTATTTACACCTGACGTGGTTGCCTTGTAATCCGTGACATCATATGGTTCTAAAGATTTTTTTTTAATATGAACCCATGAGTGATTAAGTTTTTGAAATATTAAAATTTATTTTAATTTTTTTTAATAATTTGTTATACACACAAATATAAATATTAAATTATTTTAAGAGATAAAATTATTTCTCAATCATGTAGATACATGGTTCTAAAGATAGTAACAAATAAAAGTTATTTCCCTATAAGGTTCTTCACCCAATTAGCTTAAACAGAATGAGTACCCATTAGAGAATTTGAATAATTTAAAATGCCTTTAATAACATATCAAGGACCTGACATAATTAAGCTGTAGCATAATTTTTCTTATAGTGACTAAAATAGAAAAAATATCCTCCTAGAATTTTAGCCACTTGAGAGGCCTTTGAGGCTGTACATATTTGGTTGAGAAATTATATTTGATAGTTTTGATACCAACAAATAAATACTTCATTGATATATATATATATATATTATTTCTTTCGCCTTTTAGAACTACTAGCTAGCATGGATTGTTTATGCATCGTTTTTGGAAATATTAATGTCGTAATGTGGGGGTGTGTGGAGATCGATTTGCACCATGCACATGCTATAAGACCGACTATATAAATGGAGCTTTTGGTTTTTGGTCTTTTGAAGTGATATCAACGTTAACATAAGCATAACGTGTGAGCTTTGCACATGTTCTTGATGTCTGTATTCAGACAAGACTTTTCCACAAAAACTAGATCAAAAGTAACAAACGGACCTAAAATATCCAACCAAAGCGAAAGTAAAATGGTCCCCCCACACACGCCAAGGCCAAGCCAAACATTCGCGTCTACCATCATTGTACTGTATTGCTCCACGTTAATTAAGTCAATATATATATATATATATATATTACTAGAAAATTTAAAATTTGCTACAAAATAATTTTGTGACTAATTTTAAAATTAATAATTAATTTGTAGTTAATTTTTAATAAAAATAATTAACTACAAAATTACTACAACATTAAATGATAGCATGAAATAAGTAGTAAATTAGTTAAGAAAATAATCTTAATTAATTTATAATAAATTTTTTAAATTTTGTAATTATTTCCTAACTAATTTGTAGTAATAAGAAGTATAAATGAATATAACTTCATTTAAATTTAAAAAAAATAATTTTAGTTAATTAGTTAGATTTAAATTCTAATTTAAATAAGTAGTTAAAATTAAGAATAAAATCAAAAAATTAAGAATGATATATATATATATATATATATATATATATATATATATATATATATATATATATATATATATATATATTCAAAAGTAACTCTAAGAGAATTATTATTCATCTTCACTCTTCATTTTTTTTTTTTTGAATCGAACAATTTTAATGAATGGACACATCTTATCCATTTTAGATTGTAAGAAATGAAGGATGAAGATCTTAATTACTTTCCTGAAAGTAAGTAGATCTTTTATATATATATATATATATATATATATATATATATATATATATATATATATATATATATATATATATATATATATATATATATATATATATATATTATGTATCATGTATAATAAAAAAAATTTATAAAATAGGTATTTATAATAAATTGAATATAATTATTTTATAAAAAGATAATATTTTATATTTATATTTTTATATGCCTGTATAAAAGATAAAATTTTTTTCAGGTTCTTTTCACCCTTGACTTTCTCTCATCCCCTAACTCTTTTACATTGGATAAAACTTCAAAATAAGTTAACCGATCAATGTTTCTATTGTAGACCACATGGAATTCTCCTTCCTGGTATTTGAAATGCGGGTCCTTCGCGTGTTGTAGAATGGTCGATTAGAATGATCGATTTAAGTTTTCAAAGAATCCTAACAATATCATTACAGGAGTGAATTCAAATTATCAGTACAAAATATGTTTGGATATTCAAATTATCAGTACAAAACATGTTTGGGTAGTAGGGGTTAGCGACGCTACGTGTGCATCACAAGAGTCAGAGGCACAATCGATGTACCGCAGTAGTTACATGACACATTAATAAAGGGAAACGTTAGTGGTAGAAAGCACAATTTTCGAGAAATAAGATAAGATGAAGCCTATGAAAAGAGAGGGGAGCAAATCCATGGGGAAGATACTTAGTGACAATGGAGAGAGACACCTAAGGAAAATTAAGAGTTGCATATGTAGTCTACCAAAAGATATGAACATTGGCATCCACCATGGAACTATTGAGAAAATTATTCTCGACGACCAGCACACTTTCACAAATCCACGACCAACCATGCCAGTTACCAGACATCAAGCTAGCTTTAGCAATTGAGATAACGCCAACACCCTGCAATGCATGCTACGAGTAGTAGCCAATCTATAGAAAAAAAGCGAAGAACAAGCACGACTAAGCATGGAGGTCGAGAAGCGGAAGAGAGCCACCAGCAGGCCGAAGAATGTCATGCTGTCGCTTTAAGGTTGGCTGAAGAATGCAAAAAGAACCTTGAAAAGATGGAACCTCTAACAAGCTCACCCCTAACCAAGAAGGACCCTATAGAATCATGGAAGATGTAGGGAGAGGAGTATTTCAATTGGAATAGTTAGATGGGAGGATGGTACCTTGCACATGGAACTTAGCAAACCTATGTATGTATTATAACTAAGCTTCATATTTCAATGTACGCAAGGCCACAATTTGTATTCTTTGCAAATGTTGAAGTACAAAAGAATTTTGGCTCCCTACTCAAACAAGAAAATTAAAAGACCTATAAGAGGTGGTATGCCAAAATGATCCTCCGAACAATAAAAAACCTATGAAAGACAGTCAGTCAAAACGACCCACCAAGAAAATTGAAAGACTTGTGAGAGGGAGTCGACCAAAAATGATCCCCCGAGAAATAAAAACCATGTGAGAGGTGGTTAGTCAAAATGACCCTCTGAGCAAATTAAAAAAAAACATATGAGAGACAGTCAGCCAAAAACAATCCACAAGAAATAGAAAACCTATGAGAGGTGGTCGATCAAAATGACCCGTCGGACAAATTAAAAAACATATGAGAGGCGATTCACCACAACAATCCTTGAGCAATAAAATACATGTGAGAGGCGGTTGATCAAACTGACCCCTTGGACAAATTAAAAAGATTTGTGAGAGATGGTCAATCAAAATGACCCTTAGACAAATTGAAAAGACTTGTGAAAGATAGTCGGCCAAAATGACCCCTTGAGCAATAAAAGACTTATAAGAGGCGGTAAGTCAAAATGACTCATCAGGAAAATTAATAGACCTATAAACGGTTAACCAAAATCACCCTTGGGCAATAAAAAACTTGTAAGAGGAGGTCGATCAAAATGACCGCTCTGGCAAATTAAAAAGACTTTTGAGAGGCGATTGACTAAAACAACTTTCTGGACAATAAAAGACTTGTGAGAGGCGGTTGGCCAAAACAATTTCTGGGCAAATTAAAACTTATGAGAGGTAGTTGGTCAAAATGACTAGCTGGGCAAATTAAAAGACATGTGAGAGGTGGTTGACCAAAACGACCCCCTGACAATAAAAGACATGTGAGAGGTGGTCAATCAAACTAACCCCTCGAAAAAATAAAAAAGACCTATGAGAGGCGGTCAACCAAAACTATCCCTAGGCAATAAAATACTTGTGAGAAGTGGTAAACCAAAATGACCCCTTAGGCAATAAAAGACGTGTGAGAGGTGGTCGGTCAAAATGACACTCGAGCAAATTAAAAAGGACTTTTGAGAGGTGGCTAGCCAAAACGACCCCTCATGCAAATTGGAAGACATATAAGAGACGGTCGAAAAAATGATCCTTTAGATAATAAAAGACTTATGAGAGACGGTTAGTCAAAATGATCCTTGGGAAAATTAAAAATACCTGCGAGAGGTGGTTGGCCAAAACGACCCCGAGACAATAAAAGACATGTAAGAGATAGTTAATCAAAATGACCCATCGAGCAAATTAATAGACCTGTGAGATATGGTCAATCAAAAACACCCCCGAACAATAAAAGACTTGTGAAATGTGGTCAATCAAAATGACTACCTAAGCAAATTAAAAAGACTTTTGAGAGGCGGTTGACCAAAATAACCTTGTGGGCAACAAAAGACCTATGAGAGGAGGTCAATGATGCGACCTAAATCGCACCGGGGGCGATTTCAAAAATAAAATGGTTTTTGATGTAGGAAAGAGTCTGGATTGAAATTGGAAGTCAAATCCATCTTGGGGCGGAGTTGGCTATGCAGAGTCAGAGTCGGCTTGGGCAATCCGAGAGGACCGACCAAACCTAATCCGACTCTGATAGGAGTCGCCATCGACGTTTCAAAGGTACGTCAAAAATCGAGGGTGAATAAGGAAAATCTACGGAACGTGGAGTCTAGGTAAGGAGTCGGTTACACGTAGGAATGATATGTCATTCCACCCATCTATCATCTGGTAGTTATCCTATGACTTACATGAGCTAAAATAACCTTTACTTTTGTTGTTGTTTGGAGAATGGCTTAGAGGATGTGTGTACAAAATTTGGGGTGTTTTGGATGCATAACTTGACAAGAGTGTGCCTCTTGCTCCTACGTACCTCTCCTAGCTTAGAGGAATCAAAGTTTACATAGTTCTTGGTGCATGGGGTGAATGCAGGGACAAACTTTCCCTTAGGCGTCCATACTCGGAGAACCTATGCAAGTGGACTTTCCATTAGGTGCCCACGAGGAGGTATGGGGTTTGAATTGAAGTATGGATTATCCATTAGGCGTCTTGACTTGAATGACCTTAATGCAGGCGGACTTTCCATTGGGCATCCGTGGAGATTGAGGGAGGCGGAACTATCCATTAGGCGCTTAGCTCCCAGCAAGCTTTCGAATTGAAGTCTAGACTATCCATTAGGTGTCCCGACTTCGGATAACTAGTAGACTTGTGTTTGAGATGTATTCTAAAATGGTGTACATGGGAAAGTGAGATCGACTCAGCCCCATTCCGATTCAGCTTTCTCTTGATCATTTCCAATTTCGATACCTTTACTAGCCTCGCTATTGAACCCCACGTGGGGTAATGCCCCCTACAGAAATAAGGCGGAGTCTCGTTCACTGGTAGCCCAAGGAGACGTTCATATTCTTCCAAGGTAGGAGCTAGTTGGAAGCCTTGGAAGGTGAAGCATCTCATTGGTGAATCATAGAATTGCGTTAATGCCGACAGATCACCCACCTGCACCTCTAATTCTATGAGACTTAGAATTTTGCCATATTTACCCTCGAAGGCACGATGCCATTGGCCCTTCAGTCTATTGCTAAGCTGTTTGAGAGATTGAAGATCCAACATCTTGACTTGGATAGGACCTTGACTCCACACTTTGATTCAGTATCCATCCTTTGAAGCTTTTCACGATCAAAATAAATCCTACGCAATGATGGTTCATGAGTTTAAATGCTTTAAATGAATGATGCATGGTGATTGGCTTGGGGATGAACAATTTTTTTTACCAACTCTTATTCGGAACATGCACTCCCCTTTTTACTTACAGGGCAGGTTGAAGGACATCCTGTTTGGGTCTTATGTCAGCTATGCTCTCCGGTGGACATCTTAACCTTACAAATTTGGCCTCTATAGATCAATACTCCTTTTGCGAGTTCATCACAGACAAGAAGAAATTCCAAAATATGGGTATTCACGAAAGAGTCAAGCTCTAAATGGAACTTTCATGGTCACCAAATAGGGAGCAATCCCTATAGTGATTACCACTACTCGTCCCTTACTTCCTAAATCACTCAGGTCCAGGTATAGGACCTGACTTGTTGTGCATATTTGGTCATAAGAGATAAAAGCTCATGAAAAACCACCCCAAGCCTAATCATATAATGCTACATAATAACAAGTCCATAAGTCTCCTACTGTAAAGTTCAAGTGAATAAAGGATGTAGGGAGCACCAATAAATCATGCTAATGTATCAAGGAAAAAAAAAAAAAAGATGAAGTAACCGAAAGGTGCAAACGCATAGAAGAGTCAAATTTCATGCAACTAGCTTTATATGGGCTCGACTCTCTAAAAAAAACTCCCCAGTGGAGTTGCCATCTATTACAACCAAGGCCATGACCAAGTCAGCGAATATTAGAGGTTTGGAATCTAAGTTCCTCTCGAGGAAAGGAACGTGGAGACTAGAGTCGTCACCAATATTTTTAAGGTAAATATCGGGAAACCTAAGGTTGGATAAAGCTAGTCTCTAAATTAAAGTTTGGGTTCGGGAGTCGGTTACGTGCAGGGGTTACACTAGCACCCCAACACATTTATCTAAAGATAGTTACTCTAACTAAATGCATGAAACAAAATATGACTCTTACATTATAGCTTTTACCTTACCTAGAATGATGGATATTTACAGAGGAGATATGAGGGATATTTTTTTTGGGAGTTGGTGAACCTAACAATAGTCATCTCTTACTCTTACGTATCTCCTATTGTAATGGAGAAGTCAAAGTTTACGTAGTTCTGGCTGAGACTTAAAAGGTTAGATGGTAGAAAAGACTGAGACTGACTCGACCAAGGGAGGGTGCCGATTGGGTGTCAACGAAGCTAATGTGCTGGCTAGGAGTTGGTGACTATAGATAATCAAAGAGTGAGGAGACGGTTTTTAGATCCGACCAACGAGCGTCGACTCTTGGTCGATCCCGGCTTCCGAATATGACTTATAGTATGACTGATTTGGAATTAGCCCATGGACCAAAGTATACGTCCCTAAACTATTTATCTTGAAGAAAGTGTTTGCCTAAGGACTGAACACTACTAAACAGGTATGCACAGTTGGAGGTTCTAAGAATTTTTTACCTGGTATCCAGGTATCTCTCTTTGTTGTGTTTTAGAAAGTGGACAAGTCTTTACTTTCCTTCTTTTCTCAATGCCTTCCTTATTTTAGAGAACTTCTTTTTTTTTCTAATCTCTCTTTCTCACTGAAATTCGACATTCTCAATATTATTTTCTCTCCAATTCTTTGTAGGTTCTGCAATAAAAATATCGACCCTTTTCCATTTGAGCTCAAGACCTTTTATAGACCATCTCCCACCTCTAGGATCTTCCGAGGAGATCTTCCACCATTAGTGCGATGAATCTTTCCAAGCTTTAATTAATGTCGTGGTGCCCTCCAAGGGATTCCTTTCCATTAATGCGATGGCCTTGCCTTAAATGCGGTGGTGATTGCTCCTATCCTTTCTCTGACCCTTATGGCGGGATGCGCCCCCCACGCTCCCTGCTTTCCAACGGGATGGCAAGTCTAAGATGACCCTGCCTGACGCGCACAACTTTCCATCTCAGCGGTACCTGCCCGAGGCACGTTGGGGAGCGCAAGGCTGCCAAGCCTATTTCTCCAGACTGCTTTCTTGACACCTTTTGTCTTTTCCCTTTTTAAGAGATGCAGCCTATTTATACCTCATTCCTCCCTTTTGTCCCTCCTCCTTTTCTGTAACCGGACAGAAAAGGGTATCTACATAAATGTTTTAAATAATAATCAATTATAAAACTGTCATTATAATTTTATTCTATTAAAGCTGCACACCCTCTTCCCTATTCACTCTTCCTTTTCTTATTCTCCAAACCTCCATAATCATAGCTCAAAGCTTCTACCAACACAATTACACCACTATCTGAACATCAACCTCTCATTTTTCTCATCTCCATTCTATCCAATCTCCCTTGCTTGCAATTTTCTCATACTCATAAGAAACCCTTCATCTTCACCGTACCCACCGCCACCTAACTCTACTATTAAAGCCACTTTGAAGTTTTATCTTCCACTAAATCTTCATCTTTTTTCATTCTACTCCCCACTTACTTTATTTTTTTTCAATCTTTCTTATTTATAGGAGAAAATTACAAACAAAACATTAATCTAGAAATAAAAACATAAATGTAAACATAAAAAAAAATTAACATGATTGCGGTTAAAATGAAGATGAGAAAGGTGAGGGATTGATATTGGAATGGTGGTATGAGTGTGTTTGTGAAAGCTGAATTATGATTATAGAGATTAGAAGGTGGAGAGAAGAAGAAAAAAAAGAGTAAATGGGAGAAAGAATGTGCAGCTTTAATAAAATAAATTATAACGACCACCACTATATTAAAATTATTTATTTTAAAATTAATTATTATTTAAAACACTAACGTGACAAAAGGATCATATTAACTTTTTACATATAAAGAACTAAAACAAATTTCACTTAAAAGATAAAATAAGGAAGTTATAATTTAGTCATTTTAATTCTCTCATTTATGATTTTTTTTAAAGAAATATAATTTTATTATTATTTTTATATTTTTCTGTTTACCTTTTCGTAGGTTGGTGCATGATGCTTTGGAGGATGCATTGTATTTTTTTTTTTTTTTTCTCTTTAAATTAACCAAAGGTTTTGATATACACATGTCCCTTCTTTCTAGTTTCTAGCTGGTGGGTTGGGCAACCCGTGAATCCTGTGGGTTTTGATATAAGTCAACTTAGTTGAGTTGAAAACGATACTTAATGTAGTGTGGCATGTAATGGATTTAAAAAATATGAACCCAAACCCACTCTGTTCTTTTATATATAGCTGCAAAATACACGACGACCTAAATAACTATAAATAAAAAGCAACTAAATTATATGATATCTTTCTCTCTTATTCACCGATCTGTTCCAAATTCGTCCCTTTTAACATGTGTGTGTGTGTGTGTTTTTTTTTTATTGAGATTTTAACATGTGTTTTAAAAGTACATTAACGTATATTTAACTAAAAAGGTGAGTATAAAATAAAAATAAAAATATTTAATATATTAAAATATTAAAAAAAGTTTTTATATTTTTATATAAAATTGTGATTAAAATGTTTATTTAGAAGATTAATGAAAGATGTTTTTAATTATTGAATAAGATTCAGTTTAAAATATTATTAACTCTTATACTATAAATTTGAGTAATTATTCTTAAAAGTTATACAGTCACATATATTTCTTTTTTGGTACAATTTATTAGGTTTTATATTAATAAAAAAAAGTTTTGCGAAAAAATAAATAATTTTTATCTTTAACTAGTCATCAAATCAAATGAGATTTTTAGTTTCCTGGTAATAAATATCATGTCCTAAATTTAGAAAATAAATTAAACAAATAATTTGAAAAAGGGTTTTAGTTTTGGTTTTATTTTTATTTTTTAAATTTCCTACTTCTTGAACTGTTAGGATTGAGTTTTCTGTGCTCCCAGGGCACTTTAAGGAAAGCACCGTTTCTAATTATTTATTATTAATCATATTAATTAAGATTAAAATTATCAAATTAAATATAATAAGTATTTATAAATTGGCATTAAATAATATTTTATTATTTAAATTATTTTTATAATTTTTGAAATTAGAATTTATTTTAAAATTCAAGCCATTAATTTTTTTATTGTAAATATATTTTTTAGTTCTTTTTATTGTATAGAAGTTATATAACGGTATTATATAAAAATAATTTGTGTCATTATAATTAGAGCGGGGCTTGTGTCGTCATCGTCATATTCCATTGTCACGCGACATTGTATTTCGCATTTGAAAGAACAAAAAAACAAATGTTTCCCACGTGACAACAATGTCACATACTAGTTGATTGTTTGATGAGATGTCGCCATGTCGGCAAAAAATAATTTCTATCCACTCTGGTAGGGGTAGGTTGAACTAGAACATAGCAATAATTAATAATAATTAATACCTCGTTATAATATTAAGTTATATTAAAAAATTAGATTTTCTTCCTTTTATATATATAATATTACTTAAAGAAAAACTTAATCAAAAAATATTTTTCATAAAATGTTATTCACAATATTGTAATTTCTGTTATTATTGGAAGCTTTTCAAAATTTAAATTATTTAATCTCATTTGAAATTAATTGTATACCATATATTAAATGGATTAATATTTTAATAAATTATATTAAAATCAGTCTCAAACCTAATATTATCTTAAAAGTTTCTAAATTTTAACTCAATACACCACTGAGTTCATATAGCTGAGGCTGATCTATTTAGAGTACTTCTATTCGATATTTTTTATAGTATACAAAAATTTTCTCAAGTCTTTACTTCAAATTTGTGAAATAAGATTAATCATCGGTCTAATAAAGTAAAAGAAATTCAAATAAAAAAAATATCTAAATTTTTAGATAAACTTTCAATTATGCGATTTGGATAAATTAACTAATTGCTAGCTATACCTGACAATACAAAAGTAGATAGGTTAGACAAGTTAATTTGATAATGATAAAAAGAAAAAAAAGAAAAAAAAAAAAAAAAAAAAAAAAAAAGAGAGTGAGAGAAAGGAGAAATTCAGCGGATTTTGTCACCTCTCTGTTTTAATATTTGGCTACTCTTTACCTAATCCAGCAGCACCTTACATGGACTTCAATAATTCTGATACGTACTCAAACCACCTAATGCAAGATTTTTTCTACCTAAATTTTAATGCATTTTTTTCTACATTGAATTTATGCTTATATTGGGATTTTACCTTGCTCTAAAATTTTAAGGTACATCTTGGTTAATTGTGCAATAATGTTTCCTTTAAACTTTGAATAGTACTTTTCTTTTTTTTCCTGCCGTTAGGTCGGTAGTGTTAAACAAACAAGAAAATGCTAAATCATTTGGATTATTTTAAGATTTTCAAGAGATCGACGCTCAAATCAAAAGGATTGACAAGATTCATTTGAAGTCGAGATCACGTACAATTAAAGTATGGAAGTTGGGATATTCAAATTTCAAACATGTTCTGTTATTAGCTACAGATTTGTCCATAAGAATTGTCCTTTAGGCATTTGGAAGTGTCAGAATAATTCTTATTTGTGGAAGCTTTAGACAACAAATTTAAAAGAGAAAATAAGGTATCCATTAAATTATACACTTTTATTTTATTACAAAAAATTATGTATTATATATTTGTCAACTTTTATATTAATTATCTTCAAAATTAAATTAACATTATTTATAATTTAATGAAATAATTTTATACTATAAATACATAATTATTAAATTTAATTTTAAAAGAAAAGTGTTGGTTAATAAAAAAGATGGACGATGTCGCAATTTAAGTCATAACGCAGTCGGCGACGTACGAAAGTTTCGAACCCAAATCTCTTTTAAGAAAGAAATAAGGAAAAAAAGCATTTATCACAAGCATTTTTATGGAAAAAGTTAGAAAATCATAAGTTGGATAAGACAGGTCTAAGAATTAAAGTTTAAATTTGATAGTCAATTATGCATAGGGAATATTAGAATCTCAATCTGTCTACCTTGAGGCAATTACCCTACCATATGCATGAGATAAAATGACTTTTACATTATATATACTTTTTCTAAAAGAATATTTACAAAGAGTGATGGAAATATTTTTAGGGGTTTTGGATAAATAAGTTGACAAAAGTGTGCCTCTTACTCCTACGTATCTCCTCGATGCAATGGAAAATTCAAAGTTCACATAGTTCTGGACAAAGGCTAAATGAGAAAAAGACAGTCGACCGATTCGACTTGAGCAAGTTGCCGACTATGTGTCGGTCACATTGTATATCAGTACAGGGAGTGAACAAACTTTCGCCCAAGCGAATGCTGACTATATATCAACTAAGTCTCATTATTAGATGGTTGGAAGTTGCTTTCAGACTAAGGAATGCAAAAAAAAAAAAGTTAACCTTGGGATTCGATAACCAACCCGATATCCAAGAATAATGTTCTCTAAGAATTGACGAGTTACACAATGGTTCTGATTCTTTCCCAGATGAGAATTCACTCTCTTTTGGGGTTGTCTTCCTTCTCGTCTTCAAGAGTTATGTTTATCCCCTAGCTCAAACAGCTATTTGACCGTAAGCTCTCTTCACTCTCAGATTTCTTTTCAATCACAAAGCTCCTTTGACAACTTTTAATTCTCTCTTCTTACTCTCCAAAAATCCTCCTTTTCCTCTGCACTTCTTGGCTCTTTTATAGGTTGTTTCGTCTTTAGATCATCATTACAAAAATCTTGAAGGGGATCCTCTACATTAATGCGGTGGTTCCTTACCAACATTTTTCAGACGACGTGATGTTCCCAACAGTTTACTTCTTTCATTTGCATTTAATGCAGTGGTGACCGTTCATCCTGGTCTTGAGTTGACCTAACGGTGGAGTATGCTGCCATGTAGAGGGATGACATACCTAAGGCTTGTCGTGGCGTCCACGTCTGTCCTTTCCGCATAGACCTAGAGGAAAGGCATAGGTCTAGAGGTTGTCTCTTTACTCTCCTTCCTGCATATCATCTATTTTCCATTTTTAGCAAGGATGATTAGCCTGAAACTTCCTATTGTATTCTTCTTGTTCCTCCTTTTGTAGCTTAAGCATCTCTGCCTCGTATTTTGTCGAGTCCAGACAAACGAGAGAAGACTTACATGACTAACGAGGCGAGATATCTTATTTTGATTTACCAGATGACATTCCTGGGATTTCCCTAGTGTCAACATCATTGACATTAGCAAAATTTCAAGGGGAAAACGACGTGTAGGTCACTTTCTCAGCCTCCTTTTGCTTAGTTATCATTGTTTTTCCCAGTTTGATAAAAATAATCAATATGTTTATTTTCCTTCTTTCCTTTCTGCTCTTCCTTTCATGACTTAAGCGCCGCTGACTATCTTTTGCCAAACTAGATTGATGAGGAGAGACCCTTGTCACAACCGGATAATATGGGAAATTCACGTACAAAAAGTAAACACAAATTAATATGCCTAATTTCTATTTGCTTTTATAATTTTTTCAATTTATTTAATTTATTAACTAACCAATAAAAAACTTTCTCTTGATTTTGTGCAAATTCACATGTAATATTTTCGTATCATGTAGCACTGTTCATTTAAAAAATGATTACCGAGTAATCCAAGTATATTTTTCTGCCACTAATATTTAAAAGAAGAGTTCTAGTAACACATTGTATAGCATGCTATTTTAACTCACACTCTTTTATTGATTAAATTTATTAAAACCAGTAAAATTATGAGAAATATTATTTAAATAAAATGTGAGAGTTGTAAAATTTTGTAATTTCTAAAAAAATATTAAAAAATGTATTTCTCGTATTTTTCTATTTTTAATGTCTATTGCATTTGATTCGTCTTCCTTTATTCATCATATTAAACATTATTTAATTTCAATTTTGTTCATATTATTTTTTATCTAATTGTTATTAAGATTACAATTTAATGATCTATCGCATCTTTCACATTTTATAAGAAACTGATTTTATTACAAATTGAAACCTTCGGAGAAGAGATCCATCCTCTAAATTGAATTTTGGAATACTTGTTTTTATTCTATTTATAATTTTTTTTCCAATAAACACATGTCTCAAAATACTCTTTTGTTTCATCCACCTCAATCTTTTGATTTACATTACCCTATATATGTTTTTTGTGATGGATTTAAGATACTTCAATTATATGTCTTGTTATAAGATATAGTTTCTAATTTTGATTTTTAAGTTAGGAATTAGGATTGATCCATGCGCTTTCTACTGAATTTATTTCTCATATATTATGTCTTACTTTTACTGATACAAACTCATGTCCCTCCAAAGCTTGTCATCATAATCAACACACCACCGTCGAATCACCACACCCTGAGTCACCATTGCCGACGTCGCTGCAAGCCATCTTCGCATCTCAACATCCCACAAAACGCCAACAAAAGTCAACATCCTACCAGAACTCCCTTACCGTTGCATGAACCTGCAACCAAGAAAGGAAAAGATTAGAGTGAAGGAAGATGGGGGAGAGGGAGAGGGAAGATTTAAATTTAAGAAAAAAGGATCACAACAACTTAGCTTACGTTTAAAAAAATATTAATTGGAATTTATTTTAATAATTATGTTACTTAATCAAAATGTTATAAATTTAAATCATAATTTGAAGTATGGAAAAAAAAATTAGGTTGAAAGTAAAATATGCTACTTAACTATATACTGAACTTATCATTTTTAACAAATATTAGTTATTATTTTCCAACATTAAATATCACATTTATCTAGTATCAAAAGACTTATTATTTTCTACATGACATTAAAAGACTTAAATTAATTCCTTGTACCTTGTTATGTTAGGAAAAGAAAATAAATCAATCATATAAAGAGATGTTCATGACTCGTCCTGTATTATTAACTCAACTCGAGAGGATTTTTATCTGATTTGAGTTTAATAAATTAGATTTAATGTATTTTAAAAATAAATTCAAGTTATATAAGATTGTTTTTAAAAATATATCTTTTTAAATAATTATATATTAATAATATAATTTTTTGATTTAATAATATTTTTTAATTAAATATTATATTAATATTAATATTATTTATCTTAAAATATATATTATAAAATATGCTTTAATTACATTTAATATTAAAACTAAAAAAAGATTAAGTGAATAAATTGAATTCAATCCATCCATAACCATATGTAATCGAGTTTTGATTGTTACATATCCGAATTCAGAAAAATATATCATAAAAAAGTGAATAAATATGTATATAGTTGTCTGGCGCCCGGTTGCAAACCCCTAAATTAACATGTGGGGGCTGTTCCTATTTGGGCTAAAAAGGTTGTACATGATGAATTGATGATGCGTACGCGATTACTGCATCTGATCAAATGAGACTACATATGAAATCACAAATATGATCTGTCTCACCAACACAACCACCACTACAATTAGTACACCCACTACAATTTGTACATCCATCACAGAGCCTTTTATTTCATATTTTTATTCGACAAATAATAACATTAGTAAAAAAAATCGATATACCATCATTGTAATAATAATAATAATAATAATAGAAAATCATTTATATTCCTTAAAAATAAGTTCATTTCAATGAAAAGTTAATTAAAAAACATAACTTCAAGAGTATTAAATAAGAATTATTAGAAATATATATAAACTTGATCTTCTATTTCATTTTTATTTTATTTTATTTTTATAAAAAAATTTAGATAAGTTAAATTATTTCAATGACCCACAAAAAGTGATGAAGACAAATCTCCAAATTCAAAGAAAGTTGATAAAGATAATTATAAATTATCTATTAACAAAATTTTTATATTAATAGCAAAATTTAAATCTACGTCCATTTGAAATATAAGTTGGATCTTTATCAATTTACAAATTATTTTAATTTCTTTTATTACATTACTTATCACAATTATATATATATATATATATATTGTGTGTCTCCCTCCTCCAACCAAATCCAACATAGGATAGACATAGTGACATATAGACATATAGAACCAACTCATCAAGTGGGCCGGCATATTGTGTGAGCCGCACTTCCTTTGGCGCAAATCATATTATGTCGACAACCTACCCCAATCACCCATGACATCTTTTCTGCTCAGATTATCTAATTTCTTCTTCTTCTTCATTTCCATACTTTATCAATAACAATTTTGTTAACTATTTATTAAAATAAAATTACCATATTTTCTACTAAAAACATTCTACTTATTAGTTTTTCTACAAAACCGTGTGTATAATTCATAAGAGTGGATCTTGTTTAAATTGAGTAAGATTTTAACAATTTTTTTTAAATATTTAACGTAACTACGTATTTAAGATTTAAAATTAAAATAACTGTATACAAGTTTATCAACATGTTTGATCATTATTAGCTTCTTAATTGTAAAAAAAAATTAAAACCGAAATATTAACAGTTTTAAATTTTATGTATTATTATTATTATTATTATTATTATTATTATTATGTAAGGATACACCGCTCCTAAATAAATAATTAAATATGCAAGTATGGTGTTAGTTTCTGATGGAGATTCGAATCAAACAGAACGATGACTCTTATTAATTAAGGAGCGTAAGTAGAAAAATGGAACATCCTACTATGATCAATATCTATAATGAAGTTCATGATCACTTATTAAGGCGTCATTGATTTGTTATTAATTAACGATACCTAGGTGGCAACACACAAACCGAATAGGATAATTTTGTTCTGCTTTGTGTTCGTAATTATTTCACCATTTTAGAATCAAAATGTAGTTCCGACGTATCTTAAAATGTATCAAATAAATAGAGAACACAACTTATATTATGTTTGACAGTAAATGCTATATCACATATATATGTTATATTCTATCCGACCTAACACGTGTACCATATGTTGTTAGATAGAAAAATTAAACCAAAGGATGTTCTCATATAATATAAAAGAATAGATATGTGTAGAGAGAGAGGGATAAATTCTTTTAGGACGTATAGAATATCACAGCCACAAACCACCAGCAATTCAATTTTATCACGGCGCCGAAATTATGGCATCTCATGATATCTATATAAGGCTTCTCTTAATTGCTCTCAACCACACTACAACATAAGCTACAATTAAAAAAACACTCGAACGCACTAGCTAGAATTCCCTCCAATCCCTCTTTGTCTTTGTGCTTTTCTAGTTCTTTCCAAAACACAAAAACTATGAGTTGCCAAGCATGGCCAGAAGCAGTAGTTCGAGTCCAATCCTTAGCTGAAAGTGGCCTAAGCTCAATCCCTTCACGCTACATTAGGCCACACTCCCAAAGACCCTCCAACACCACTTCTTTTGCTCCTCGTGATAATCTTTTTAAAACTAGTGATCATGACCATAACAATAATTATGGCCATAATCATGTTAACATCCCAGTCATTGATCTTCAGAATCTCTTTGCGGAGGACCTGGTCCTCCGCGAAGAGGTTTTGAGACACATGGCCGAGGCGTGCCAAGAGTGGGGGTTCTTCCAAGTGGTGAACCATGGGGTTAGCCATGAGTTGATGAGGAGTGTGAGGAAACTGTGGCGTGAGTTCTTCAACCAGCCAGTTGAGGTGAAGGAGGAGTATGCCAACTCCCCTACCACCTATGAGGGTTATGGGAGTCGTTTGGGAGTGCAAAAGGGTGCCACTTTGGATTGGAGTGACTACTTCTTTCTCCATTACATGCCTGCCTCACTTAGGAACCAAGCTAAGTGGCCTGCATTTCCATCATCCTTGAGGTATACATATCTTATGTCTAATTAATTATTTCTCTTTTTGGTTTTGATTTGCTTTTTTTATTGGGAAAAATACCATTTTACACCCTAAAAATTAAGTTTGTATACATTTAGGATAATACACTTTCTTTTCTTCTTTTTCGTTGCATCATTTATCATATTTTCTTTCTTATTTCTCTTCCTTACACCTATCTACTCCAAAGTTGAGTAAATATTCACCTTTATCCATTATTTATTTAAGGGTTTAAAAAAAATGGCCGGAAAAGAAAGGATTTGAAAAAGAAATAAAAGGAAAGAAAAGAAAGTGATGAACAAAATATCTAATATGTGAAAAGAAAAGAAAATATGTACAGAAGTATAAAATAATATAAAAATTAAAATTATTTTATTTTTATGTTAAATCAATTCTCGGTAGTTTTAATTTAAGGCTAAAGTTGAAAAATATTTAGTTAGATTTTCTATTATTTTAAGAATTCTGATTGTTGTACTTTCAAACCGAACAAATACTCTATTAATATATATAATTTTTTTTTTCTTATCACATCAACTAATCATATAAATTATTTATTTCTTTTCTATCAGGTTGTGTATATACTTTAAGTGTCCAAAGATTATTTTTCCTTATTACACACTGAAATTATTATTTGACACATGAAATAAACAGTAAAATCGTACGAGTCATGTTAAAGATGTACTTATCTTTAGAATATACTTTTATGAGATTTTCTGGGTTTAAAATAGATCTTTACCTAAAAGTTACTCAGTGTAAACTCAATTGAAGCATGTGGATATTTCGTTTTTCAAGTTTTTTTCTTTCTTTATTTCTAAGTTATTTTTTTCTTATTTTGTTTGGTAAGATGCGGAGTGGCTACTTATATTTACTTAATATTAGTTGCTGAATGATGGTGTACCCAACTAATTAAAGTGGGTGTTCTTTTCATTATATTAAGGTCTTATAGCTAAGGGGTTGGGAAGGGGTTGTAGGCATATAAATAAAAGTGGGATTGTGAAAATTTTGGACCTGTCAATTTGAAGGGTGTTGGGCAGAGCCGTGTTAGACATAGTGAATCTTCACTTTATTATTTTTTATATATTAATTTGAAGTATAGCCTTTTTTTTTTTTCATGAGAAATTAAACAAAGAAGTAAAGCTTTTTGACAAGTTCAGCCTTGGAGGCTTGTAACTACCAGTGGGGGTGGTGCAGCTTCATATATTATAGAAATTAACGCTTCTTGAACACCTTTTTCAAGCGTAAACACGTACACTAGACATTTGCATGTAAAACGTGTGGCGGTATATGGCAAAGCCAGCTTTTTATAAAACACATTGAAAAATAAGCATTAGGAATAAGGACAAAGGAAAATAAATTGTTGGACAAAACACAAATAAAAAATACATGCATTTTCTGAACAAAATATTGGACAAAACTTGCCAGCGTGATTAATTGGGTGCAGCCATTAAAGACATTAGAGATTCACGGGTGCTTCGTAAACTAGGATGGACCAAAACTCCTGTTAGCTACCATTTTGGTCGAATGGTTCCGTCTGTGAAATAAGTCCACATTTTAAATATGACAAATTTGTGAAATAATTCAAAACCAAAAAGTTTAAATTATATGTAATGATTATCTTTTATTTTTTATATACACATTTTAAAAATTCACCACAGAATTAGAGAAACAACTTTTTATTATCTCAATTTGTGTTCAATCCCAAATAATTCAAATTCTTCCATGTTAAAAACAAATGTTAAACTAATAATATAATCAAAATAGTATATAAAAAAATTCTCATATTTTTAATTACCTTTTAAGATTAAGTTACGTCAAAATAAAAGAACTATAAGATAATATAAAAATATTTTTTAATAATTATTATTGAATCTACTGACTCACTCATTATCAAACTATTATCTGATCATTTATAAAAGTTCAATATTTATATGAGAGATTGTGTTTAAGACTATCAATATAACCAAAATAAAATATATAAATCACTTCTCAAACTATCTTTTGAAATCAAGTCAAGCTAAAATAAAGTTATAAAAATATACAATAAAACAAGCCTTGTGAAAATAATATATGTAAATATACCGGTAAAAGGATATTAGTATATTCAAATTGTGTTTTTTCTTTCATTGTGCATACATAGATAAGTCGGAAAATTTTTTGTTTTATCTTGAGGCAACTCACGAGCTTCATAGTATATATTTTAGACAGGGTTAATTGGGACCCAATTTCTAAGTATGGCAATGGTATATAATCAGGAAACATATTTGGCTAAGTGGTTTGATGTCCCTATTGATAATAAATGTATGTAGGACCTTTGCCTTGGGAGTACTTTATACCGATGGTACAATTTTGTCACTATCTGAAATGAAGAAAAACAATGAAAGCAATGCTTCAGCAAATTTGTATTTTTCTTCCCCTTGTAATTTCTTGTTTTGTGATAATAGGAAAGTGATTGCTGAATATGGTGAGGGAGTGGTTAAATTAGGAGGAAGGATACTCAAATTGATGTCAATGAATCTTGGGTTGGAACAAGATTTCCTTCTCAATGCATTTGGGGGAGAAAGTGAGATTGGTGCTTGCCTAAGGGTGAATTTCTATCCAAAGTGCCCACAACCTGACCTCACTTTTGGACTCTCCCCTCACTCAGACCCTGGTGGCATGACCATTCTTCTCCCTGATGATTTTGTGTCTGGCCTTCAAGTACGAAGAGGAGATGAATGGATCACAGTTAAGCCTGTCCCAAATGCCTTCATCATCAACATTGGTGACCAAATTCAGGTCCTAGCCCTCTCTATAATATTGAAACTTTTTTACTAGTCAAGCTGTTATATCATGACTAATTTTGGTCGTGACATTTTTCTTACATGTTTGGTTGACATTATTTTCAGGAAATAGTCATATATTATTTATTTCTAGGTTTAATACATCATTAGGTTATTTTAACTATTTTAAATTTTGTTATTAGATCTCTAAACTAAAAAGAGTTGTAATTAAATCTTTAATGTTCTATAATTTTTATAACTGAATCACTGAAATTAGATAAATCATCATAAATTGTTATTTTTCTGACAGTTTTTTGCTATCATAAACTAACTCTAGGAACACAATTACAAAATGGATAAAACTTAGATAAAGTATTATATGTATTGTATATTATTTTTTAATTAAAATTAAAGTTTCATCTTGGTAATCTCGAATGCAAATTATCGAGATGAAATTCTAATTTTTATGGGAGAACCATTGTTATAACATTGTATCTAACTTTTTACCTTAAAAAATGGTTGAAAATCAAGACCCAATTATATATTTTTTTAGTTTAAAGATTTAATTAAAAATTCTAAAAAAATAAAGAGACATATTAAACCTTTTTTTTTTTCTAAAAGTATTCTCCCAAGGAAGCACTTGCTAGGTTGAAATTTCAACAAATGGTGGTTGTGACTGATTAATCAATGTTGAATGCTAATTTTTTAGGTGCTGAGCAATGCAATATACAAGAGTGTAGAACACAGGGTGATTGTGAACTCAAACCAAGATCGAGTTTCCCTGGCATTATTCTATAACCCGAGGAGTGATTTACTTATTGAACCTGCCAAGGAGCTTGTGACAAAGGAGAGGCCAGCCTTGTACTCACCAATGACCTATGATGAATACAGACTTTACATTAGGCTAAATGGACCCTGTGGAAAGGCCCAAGTGGAATCACTAGCTTCCCAAACGTGATTCCAAGCAGTGTCAATTAGCAAGTGTTAGTGTAATTTGCATCTAAATAATTGGACACGTTGCTTTCAATTGGACGATGGTTAGATAAAGTTTTATCATGTTTTTATTTTGGGGTGCAATAGTTGAAAATGAAAAGAACAAGTTGAATCACGTGTTGAAAATTTCCCTTCATATCTCGAGTGAGTTGGTGCCTTGGTCAATTGGGGAAACAATTGAATAATGGTAAGTGATAGTGTATGAGTATGTATGTATGTATACCTTTCTCCCACGTTGGCCTTAGTGGATGCTGACTATGGTTCGTGGAAAAGGAAAAAAGATAACAGCACGATGGGGCATCAAGTTTCCCACAATTAATGCCACGACACAATTTCCATCTACTTGAGTTGACACGTTTCTATTGATGCACGTTTCAACTAGCCAAGGTTATTACTATAATGTTAATTAATTCCATCACGTTGCGAATAGGCCTCCAAATAACAATTAGTGCTCCTTTCGTTACCATTAACAATCAATTTCAATTTTATAGGTATGGTTGCTAGATAACTATCAATTATGTCTTTTTTTATATATATATATATATATTAGAAATTTGTTTAATGAAGTTGGTTTTTAAATTGTATTTGGACGAGAAAAAGTTTGAATGAATTTATTAAAATTTTAAAATTTTAAATTCTTAGTTTGGAGAAATAAACATAATTAAAATTTTAATATTTGACATTATTATAAATAAACATTAATCAACTTTTAAATATTTAATAACTCATAAATAATTTTAAATATTTAATAATTCTCCACAAAAATATATTTAATAATTTAAAATATAAATATTATTTTTTTTATATTATTGAGAATTAGTGAGAAAAGGAAGAGAAAGAGAAATGAGAGAGGGGGGAGAAGAGGGGAAAAAAAGTAAAGAATAAAAGAGAAAGAAAAGAAAGAAAAGACTTGAACAAAGAAAAAATATTGAGAAAAGAAAAAGAGAGGAAGGGAGAGAAAAAGAGAGTAACAAGAAAAAAAAATATATATATATATAAGTGAGAAATTTTTAACTTTTTTTATATATTTTATATAAAATATTTCAAATTCACTAAAACAAAATAATTACTTTATTAAAATTCATCATTCAAATATAAAATTCACCTGTGTATATATACACCTTTAATACAAATTTAATTAGACACGCAATCATCAACATCATTTAATTTTGAAATAATGGTACGACAATAAATTAGGGAAGTAGGGAAGACTCTCAATTTAAAGCCGTACTCACACAATTAACTTACAGATGTGATAAAGTCATCAATGTCTCTCCCTTCCTCAAAACAAGGAGCAAAAATAGGACATGATGAAAAAAGATGTGCTTTTTTTCCTCCTAAAATGGAAAAAGAATGAAGTATATAATTAAGAACGTAAATTGGTTAGTTTCACTTCAGAAGATGATTAAGTTTGCTTATATTTGTTTTATAATTTTAGAGTCCAAATTTATTTGTTACCAACATTTTTTTAAGTTTGGTTTCAACTTTATTCAAGTCTGATTTATTAATTTATTTAAAAATTTATTTTATATTAAGATTTTAAATAAGTTAATAGACTCATATTCTTAAACAAGAATGAGTCTCACAAAAATAATTACTCTTTTTTATATTTATCTC
Organism: Mucuna pruriens; assembly: GCA_025330945.1. Lineage (NCBI taxonomy): Eukaryota > Viridiplantae > Streptophyta > Magnoliopsida > Fabales > Fabaceae > Mucuna > Mucuna pruriens. The sequence goes on along the minus strand of JAENHJ010000525.1, from coordinate 3,642,314 downwards.
TTCTTCTAGTATTAAGTATATGTATAATTTTTTATCTTAAATATAAATAAATTTTTAATTAATTTTACCTTATTTAATGAAATAATCTATACAATATTTTTTATTTAATTGAAATTTTATTTTTAGTAATCCTTTTTATTTTTATTTTTATTTCAAATTTCAATGCAAGGTAGTTTAAAAAAAATAAATATTAAATAAGATTGATACAATTAGGCTAAATTATATGTTTTTATCTCTTATCATATTGTAAAAATATATTTTAGTCTTTATCTTTTAAAAGATTCATTTGATTATTTAACTTTTAATTTTGAGATAATGTTATCCTTCTAAAATAATGATTTTTTTTTATATTTAAGACATGATTTTAAATTTATTTAACTAATTCAGTACATCAAATTTGTCCTAATAAATTCATCTAAATATAAAAACGATAAAATTCAACTAATATTAAAATAAAAAAGATTATAAACAAAATAAAAATCACGTGAAGAGTGAGCTCTAAAAATAACTAAAAAAATTAAAAAATCTAATATTAAATTTTTTTTCTATATATTCATGGGTTCACTTTTTAAATTATTTTTATCATGTTTATAAATTTTTTTCCTTAAATATTAATTGAGTTTCATAATTTTCATGTAGATAAATCTAATGAGATGTTTTATGTTTTAAATTAATAAAAAAATATTTCAAAATTGTGTCATAAAATTAAAACAATTATTATTTTGGAAAGAAAAAATTAATTCAAATTTGAGAGTTAAAAAACTAAAATAAATTATTTTAAAAAATAAAAATCAAAACAATTTTTTACCATGAAATAAGAAAACAAAAATATAATATAACTATACAATTAAATAATGCTAACTAATTTTTTTAATTAAGTGAATTATTATATTTTACTTATATTCAAAATCGAAGTGAGGACATTCTATGTTCCAAAAAAAGTTTAGCACCAATGCTCAGAGGAGAGATCTCAATAGGCACGATTCCTAATAAATAAAAAAATAAAAAATAAAAATAAACATCTCCCCATAAGTGCGCCAAATTCGTGTTATGAACAGATAATCCAAATTCGTTTTATGAAGAGAGTTTATGCATAACCCAAACTAGAAAATCAAATTGTTTCATGCTATCAACCATTCTCGAAATACACAAGATAATAATTGTAGCCAAGCTCAAAGTTTTATTTTGTCCAACACCATATTACAAAGTAGAGAGAGATATTATTTTGGTCCCTTTCAAGGTCCTCCAAGATATGAATGTCCTCATAAAAATGCTTAGAAGGCCCAAAACATCAACCAAACATTACATCACAATTAGATAGAGATAGACATCACCATTTTATTAGGCAAACACATATTCTAATTAAACAAAAGTCATAATAAGAAAGTGGGCACCAAAGGTGATTGGCATGCTGCTGCAAGCTGACTCCAAGAAAGATTCCAGGTTTGGTTGTAGAATTCTGTTGGGGTGCATGGTGCATGCTCAAAACTTGTTGGAAATTCACCCTCTTCTGCAACCCTTTGCTTTTTGGCTGATCTATGCTCTGTTTCCAGAGATTCAGATTCCTCAGAAAGAGAAGGCAGAGCTGCAGTTCTAACAGCAAAACCCTTGCATGCTTTTCCAATTATTGTTTTGTTATGATTGCTTTGTTCAATTCTGTCCAAGTACTTTCCTTGTGCTTCAATTTTTAGTCTCAAGCTTCTCTGAACCTTCAAACCAAATAAATAAATCATTCAAGAAATTCTCTCCATCTTTAAGAAAATATTTTGATTCCATTACAGAGGAAAAAAAGAAGAATAGACTTTTTTTTTTTATAATCTTCTAAATTTTGTAGAATTCTTGACAAAAAAATTATTGGAACTACATTTTAGTGGCTTTTGATTGGTCTTTTTTATTGTATATCTAGAATACAATCTTTTCTTATTATTATGCTATATATGCAAAGTATTTACATTATTTTTTTATAACTAAATTTTGTTAAAAAGCTTAGGTGATCATTTTTAGTGAATTTTTTTTCTTTTAATATTTTTTTATCTATGAAATTTAAATTCGAAACTTTAATTTAATAAATAATATATATATATATATATATATTTTTTTTTACTTCAGTATTCAAAATATCATACTTATACTTAATATACAAACAAGATTAAAAATTGAAGCTGAAAATTTGTTAAATTGTTATGCAAAAGTGTTTGCTAAAGAATTGGATTAATCCCACTGTAATGGCAGTAGGAATATTTTGGTGAAAGACAAAAAGGCAAAAAAAAAAATACCTCTGTTTTATCACTCAAGCGATTTTGCATCTCTGTCTGTATTTGAAGGACTTCCTTTAGTTGCAGAGCACTGCTAAGTTACAAACATTAATAATAAAAGTATAATTAATATTTAATGGATTCAAAAACTAAAGTTGAAAAGAAGAAAAAAAATATTGCTGTTGAAGGAGTTATTGACTCACCATATAGAACTAAAATTTGGCAGTATATCTGATATGCTTTTTTTCTCAAGCTTTCCTCCTTCATAAATGATTAAAAAACCAATTATAAATTCACATGAATTTAGTGCTATCAGTGTTAAATTAGCTTCAAGACTAGCTCAAGTAAAACACTTACTTGTAGGGGACTCCGGAATCAACTTGGAGATCCTGTATTTCTGAACACATCCATTTGAACATATTAGTCAATGTTTTCAAGTGATTTATTTGACTTCACTTTTTACAACTGAATAATGGCATTTGGAATTGAAGAATTTCTAAATAAATGTGCTATTGAATACATAACAATTTTATGCAATTTATGTTTATATATTATATAATTAATTATCCATTTGTTTTGTCTTTTAAAGATTTCTTCTAATTTATTCAATCAATAACTAATCTCATCCTGTAAACACGTGATGATAGTAAAAATGATAGAATTTTTTAATACTTGAGATATTAAATATGAATATTCTCATTTGATAGATCTATCAAACTTATATAAATATAATAGTATCTTAAATCACTATACCAATTCATTAAAATATTAAATATTGCACTTTGTATTCAATCTTTGATTTTCCAATAGCTAATTTTAAAAAATATAAGCATGTTAAAATTGTGAACAGATCTTAATCATTCGAAGAAGTAAAAATAAATACAGAAAAAATATTTTAATATTTCTTATTTTTAATTTCAATTATATTCAAACATTTTCAAGGTAAAACTGATTTGACATCATGAATGATAATATTAATTACTATTTGAAAAGACTACTTTAAAATATTTAATTATATTCTATAGTATTAATTTAAATTATATATATATATATATATATATATATATATATATATATATATATATATATATATATATATATATATATATATATATATATATATATTCAGTTGAAAACTAAAACTTTAAGATATTAATATAAACTGATACAAACATGATTTAAGTTTATCATTAATTCTAAAAGAAATGTATTTAAAACATACAATAAAAATTGAAATAAATTTAAAATATATTTAAGATTGATAAAATATTAATAATGAGAAAAAAAAAAGAAGATCTGGAATCAAAATTACATAATATTTTCATGCCATAAAATAAAAAAAATGCATTAAAAAATACAATAAATCAGATTATATAATTATTAAAATTTAAATGAGTGTACTCATTAGAATTTAGAATATTTTTATCTTTTATTTTATTTTAAAATCATTTCTGGTTAAGTATTTTTAGAACATTTACACCATTTTCTTTAAAAGAAGACTAATTCACATTCACACATATTGAATATTTATTTAGAAAATTAAAATACAAATTAGGCAATACAACGTATGAAAAATAGCTTATAATTATTATAGTTTACTTCAGACACTCTTCATTTCTGTTTTCTCTTGAAAAACTAAAACAAAACGTTGGCAGTACACGCAGTGATAAATACAGTAGTGTGTGAATAAAGGTTTTCTGTTGAATATATAATAATTATTAGATACATTAAGAAAATCGTGATCATAAAATTAGGCCATGTTTAGGCTTAAACGTTTTTTATGAATTTCATCTGTAAGTTTGACTATTGACCTCTACTTCAATGGGACTTTAAATTGTTTGAAGAAATTTTTGGAACCACACTTGTTAACAGGAGTCACAAAGCAGGTTTTCGCCAGCTGTCAACTCACAATTCATGCGGCCAACTCACAATCCCGCAGGTTGTAATATAACAAAGATATATGATTATATGATTCTAGGAGATGACACTATTGGTAAAGAGATTTTTTTTTTTTTTATAATTCATAAATCTATTTATAATTCAAGAATATATATAATTTTAGGTTTCCAATTTTAATTTAAAGATGTCACATTTTATCGATGATAATTCTCTTGTATAATTCTTCTCCATTGACAATTTTTTTAAAATTTAGTAAATTGAAAACAAATTAATTCATGAACGTGTTTTATGACTGGTTGACTCGCTTTTTATTCTTTTCGCACCAACTTGCTAACCTGTCCCAAAATAAAGAAGATTACATTTTTCAACTCAATTTTTATTTGCAGATGTATTCGGTTGTGTGTCATTTTTATGCTATGCTGGTTGATAGTTGACAGAATGGATTGGCACGCTTTACCACTTGTACGTCCTAATGATGTAACTAGAATGGAACATTGAACTCGAAAATGACAATGCAAGCGCTATTCCTTTCACATTTTTGAACCGAAAAAGATCACCACCACAAAATTGAAAGTAAGAGAAAGAGTGAGGGACCTGCAAATGGCTTTTCACGTGGTAAATGGTTAACTCTGAAACACCCATACCCTTCATTCCTTTCAATATACCTTTTGGTGTTGCCCCTGAGCACACAAACCAAAGCAAGTTAGTGCCAATAATTCCTAAAGATTAACATTACTAATAATTTAAATAATACAGACATACATATAACCATCAACTTCACTCAGACTAATAATTTAAAAAATGCACTTTCGGTATAATTCTAACTATATGATATCTTATTATCTTACATACATTTTCCCTGTGTTTAAAACACATTAGCAAAATGCAAGAATCATGGTATATTAAACACAAAATCACTCATAAATAAACTAGAAATTAAAAAAAATGTAAATTTAAACAAATTTGATGAATTCCTTTACTTTATTTTAAATATGACACGAAAACTTAAGTTGTAATTTTTTAAAAGCTAATCAAAATTCTTGATCAATTGACATGTTTCCTAAGAACACATAAATTCAAGAATAACATGAAAATAAAAACTATTTATACATAAATCTTTTATCTTATTTTTCTTTATATAAAAAAGCTTTAAGTTTATACACTATGTTTACTTATATCTTTTTGTCTTTTATGTATCATAATTAAACAATTTTAATCTATCAATTTTACGTTAATTAAATTTTTAAACCTTTTAGATAACCTCCTATTAAATATTATTTTACTAACATAATACTAGCAAGTAACATGATATTAATATGTTATCATAACAATTAATGTGACATATAAAAATAGGAAAGAAATTGACATGGGTAGAGATAGATATATGAATGCCTGGTTAACATGTCAATCATATCAATATTACATTAGTATATATATCAGATGACGATGTTAGTTGTCACACAATAATATGTCAATGTCAGTAACAGTCGTCATAATAATGATCAATGTCGTATTAATAAAATTTATTAAATATTTAATAAAAAAAATTGAAGAGTAAATTATAAATGAGATAAAAGACTCAATTAATATAATTAAAATCTAAGATATCAAAATTACACAATCATAATACTTAAAACCTAAGATACCAAAATTACACCATCATAATTCTAAGAAGATAAATCAAAGAGCGTAAATTAAAGTTGTGCACTACTATAGGAGGAAGCATGGTGAGAATGGCACAATTGATGCAAAGACTTACTATCAGGGCCCCCAAGTCTATTTACAGCCTCCACAAAACCATCATGGAGTTGTTGTGTCCAGCGTAGGCGTTCTTTGGCAGTGGCAGAGCCACGTGAGCGACTGGAACCCATAACTGAACTTTTGGGGTCTAAGAGGCCCAAGCCATGGGGTTGTAAAGAGGAGGATTATAGCACAAAAGGTCAAACAAGGACAAAACCACAGAGAATTAACCAAGGTTCCGATGTTCACTAAGCTACATTCGCTTCCTTAGATTCTGCTAACTGTCTGTATTGTCGAAAAAATCCATGTCTCAAACTTAACTTTTTATGTCCATATCTTGTATTGTCCCTAAGGGAAGGATTCATTTGGCGAGAATGCCTATGATTCAGTCAATGTCCTCATTTACAAATACCACACGTAGTTTCCTACTCAATTCAAATTCATTATTTGATTGAAATGGATTTGTTGGCCTTCGTCTCCCTTCTACGTTGCTTAGAGAAACGGATCACTTGCATACAAGTGAAATAAAAAATTAACAATTGATTTGGGTAGATAACTTAATTAAATAGAATAAGTTACAAGAGTTTATTTGAACCAACTTTTCATAAAATTTATCGAAATAAGTTTAAAAAGAAAAAACTTTAAAAAAGACATAAATTATTCCCTAAGTTCAAATCAGTTCGTGAAAAGCGTTAGTTAATAAGTTATTTTCGTTCGTTAACTTTACTACCAACTTCAAATTAATTCTTATACTTTGAAATACTTTAAAACTATAAGAAATCGGTCAAATTGATCTGAGGAGAAAGGAACTAACATAACCATCTTTTAATAGTTCAAAGTCCAGAGAAAGATTTTTGTATACAAGAACTAATCTAAAATCAGTGAAAAAAAAATTAGAAGATTAAAGTAATTATTTTCTTAAAATAAATGCAGGAACCAAGATGTACTTTTAACAATTAAAGCAGCAATAGCTTTTTATTCAAAACATAATATTTTTAAGTATGAGAGGATATTTATCTTCTACGAAAGATAGACAATTCTGTTCATTGAATAAAATCACACTCCCTCCAAAACACAATATTATCCTCTAAGAAGCTAATATTTCAAAATACAAGTGGTAGAACGAGAAACTCTCTTAACAATATTCATTCCACTCAAATCTAGGATAACATGCTTTTTGGGATGTTAAAAAGCTTATTTCAGAAACAGCCAAACAAGAAGTTCCATTCACATGATCTTGTCATTAACCCATCAAGCAGCATAATTAAGTTTGATCAGAAGAAACTGTGGAGGGGAAAAGGAACCACCTTTTTATTTTCTGAAACGATAATGTATAAATTCAAGCAAAAATATAAACTAATCATCGAATTGAAAATTGTGATAAATATTCTATTCTACAAATGTCTAGGGCCTGCCCCGCTTCAGGCTGCATGATGGACATTTATATTGCTTTATGCTCTCAGCCTTTGCTGGGGTAATCTTAACACACTTCCCATGGAACCACCTCTCACATGTATCGCAGCAGATCCAAAATTCATTTACATTGTAATTTCCACCGCAGCTTCCACACTGTGTTTCATTATGCTCATCTTCATCATCCTCATGACCCTCGTCTGCAAACTTTGGGTTGCTTCTAACCTGCCCATCACTAGATCTCTGCAGATAAATGTACAGGAATGCATCATATATGGAATATGCAAATATGGCCTGGCATGGCGTTGCATACACAGGGCAATAACATCATAAACAGACATCATGGTACAAACAACTTAGAATATTACTTTGTTTTCAATTTTCTTTATCTTCTCCATACGCTTAGGGAAGGTAAATGTGACAGTGAAAGTGTCTGAACTTGGTTCAACAATGACATCAAATTTAGGAACCAGAAATCCTTAGGCATAGTTTATATTTATCTATACTTTTCAGTTTTCAAAAGCTGCTACGGGATGTTAACCTCAGACTATTTAAAAAGAAATAAAATAAAATAAAGATATAACATGTCCAGGTGCATGCTGAGGTTGGTTTCCTTAACTTTTTGTATTCTGGTCATGATACACTCTTCTCACCTCACACAATTAAGTTATGACATATTTCTAGAAGCCAACTGTGCTTTATGTTTGCCAAACAAGAAAAAAACTGCATATTTTATTTTATATAATAACATTCATATGTTGACTTTCATTATGCACAAGCATTACCAAACCAAACCTTTGAACTAATCAATACTGCACAAGACAAAAGAGACAAGAGGAGTGCTAACAATACTCTCTTTAACACACTACTATTGGCTAAAATTATTAGAAACTAAAAAATTAGAAACTAAAAAAACAGGTGACGAATCATTGAATAAGGAGTATTAACTAACACAATTAAGTTATGACATATTTCTAGAAGCCAACTGTGCTTTATGTTTGCCAAACAAGAAAAAAACTGCATATTTTATTTTATATAATAACATTCATATGTTGACTTTCATTATGCACAAGCATTACCAAACCAAACCTTTGAACTAATCAATACTGCACAAGACAAAAGAGACAAGAGGAGTGCTAACAATACTCTCTTTAACACACTACTATTGGCTAAAATTATTAGAAACTAAAAAATTAGAAACTAAAAAATCAGGTGACGAATCATTGAATAAGGAGTATTAACTAACACAATTTTGTAATTTTTCAATAAATTTAAACCAATAATAAATAGTGTATTTAAAAGAGTGTATGGCTTCTCAAGAAACAAAGAAACAATTATCATAATAAATAGTGTATTTAAAAGAGTGTGTTGCTTCTCAAGAAACAAAGAAACAATTATCACTAGAAAAGAAATACACTAACCTTGGTGCTTCCACGAGACTTGCTTCCACTATCCACAGTGGGCTTGTCCTTAATTGGTTTCCTGTCAGTCACAACTTCAAAAACGGGTGGAAGATCATTAATCAAACTAAATAAACGATTCCTGCCATAAAAATGAGGTAAGCCATCAATAGAAGGAACCATATGCCAGCAGATGCTGCACAAAAATACCACAATAAAGAAATCCAGTAGAAGCTTTATGTATTGATATCTCTTCCAATTAGCAAGTGCAGAAATTTCTAGTTGAAGGGAAAGCCACAAGGGAAAAACCATAGTAGTCAATCCTGGATAGCCAAGCAAGGCAGTCAACTCCTAAAGTGCTATAACAGTGTAGCAGTTCACGGAGCAGCTACTGTATATAAAGATAGCAGATTGCCACCACCCGCTATACCAAAGATAGCAGAAATAATATAAATAATGTATATGTGATGGGAACTGAGAGATAGGGTCAGTTATGACAGTCATTGGCAAAAAGTAGCAGTTATATATTAAAATAGGTGTAATAATAAGTGAGAAACAATTAAGATTGGTAATTTTGGGAGATAATGAAGCCCTAAACAAAGATGGAGAAGTGATTGCTATTGAAGTTGATAAAGATAATGTGGAAGGAACCAGTTTCCAAATTTCATCCTTGGGGATGAGGCAGATTTTTCAGTAGGAGGTAAATGATGGGAACTGAGAGTTAGGAGCAGTAATGACAATTGTTGGCAGAACTAGGAGCAGCTACATATTAAAATAGGTGTATAATATCAATTGGTGTTCTATCAATATGACACACTTACAAATGCTCAAAAATCGAAAGCACTCATAATTTAAGACATATTCATCATTAATAACCAAAAGTCATAGTTTAAAGACACAAACATCATTAATCTAAGGCTGGAAATAATATCTAAGGTCCAAAACATATGAAATTGAAACTAAAAGGAATTAAAATCAATCAGCTTCACATACTGTCAAAATATTAAATAGTTAAAAAAATATACATGATTGGAGCTGAGACACAGGTTAAGAATGGTCAGGCAATGAGAAAGCTGTGAAATGCTGTGAACAGAGCATAGGATGATGATGCCGTATATAAGGAAGAAGATAGTAGTGTAGTAGTACAGGCCTACCAGAACAGGGTTGGGCAAACAGACCTTGGACAGAAAATCTTTGACTGGCCAGGATGGTGATGGAAAAAGGGCTGAAGATAAGATGAAAATTGCATGGGGTTTTGACGAAGGTAAGGTTTCTAACCCTAGAAACAGTTATGAAGGAGAAAGGAGATGATCAGAGGAAAGAATCGAATTTTTGCCCCATTACAATAGCAGACACAACAGCCACAATCAACACTACACAAAAACATGACATTATGAAAGACCTCAGGAGCAGGCAGGGGGCTCTGGCATGATAAAGTACTAACTACATTGGGAAAACTAGAAGAAACCAGAGAAACAGTGTAAACATATTTAACACAAACAAATTAACAAATGGAAAATTAAACTCAATTGCATATATTTCCCTCAAGAATCCCTTTAATGCTATACCTAATCCTATGAAAGGAAAGGAAAAATAAAGCATGAACGAGACAAGGTATTTCAGAAGAGATTTTAAATTTCCCCCCAGAAAAACATCCTTAAATCAAACATGGACATAATTGTGTATCAGTTAATAATTGCCAACATTTCAGGGAGAGCTTTTGAAAAATAAGCAATTACTTCCCTTTGAATATTTCTGAAAATAACCATGGATTAATATACTTAAAACCCACCATCAAAGTCACAACTTTCATGTTGGATGTTTCATCAAAAGGTAAATTCAAACTGCCAATGTCATCACATTTTATAGTTGATTACAGGCACAAATTTTCATGGGGACAATCGGAACAGTCAACATGATTACTCCCATTGCTAACATCAAATTAATACTTAAAAAAAAATGCTGGATGGGAACCTCTGTTGATGTTGCTGGTAACATAAGATTGTACTAAAAAACAAACTTTTACAGCAAAATAAGGAATGTGTAAATAGACCTATCAAGCATCAGATCACAACACACAATGGAAAATTTTGAACCATCACCACATTGTTAAAGAAGTCCATAATTTCTTGAAACATTCATACATCCTAATGATTTAGATGAATGTTGAGCACTAACTCCAATTGTAACCCATAAGTTCAACATTAAACAAGGTGCATAAGGATGTCCTTGATGGATGACAGAGAGCCACAATGAACTTGAATCATTACCATATATACACATTTCCATCAAAGCTAGTTCGTACCTTTCGATGTGGTTAAGACGAGCTCCAAGGTAAAAGGCTACAGAAAGCAACCACGAATCACTATGCACAGCAACCAGAGAAATCCAGTCCTTGCGGTTCATACCATCCCTAGCAAAATTGATTCCGAGAACAGGCTCAGGGAGCTCCGGTGGAACTTCCTCCACTGGCAGAGTAACTTCCCAGACCTCATTCATATGTCCATAGAGGCACAAGTTCTCCTTATCTTAAAGAAACACACAGGAGACTTCAAATTTAATGGAAGGACATAACACATTATTCAATAATTACAAAACCACATAAATTAATAATCTCAATTTAACTGAAATCAAAACCCAGCAAAATAAACATGGATATCAAGGATCACGATGAAATCATAGCGGTAATTTAAAACCTTACCCCAATAACTAAACTCACTTTTTTTCTCATTAATACACACCCATTTCGTTTTCCTCAAATACCGTGGCATAAAAACTCTACCTTGTTAACTCCAACAAGCATGCACAATTCACACACAACCCAGAAAAAAAAAAAAAAAATCTCAAAACAAAACGAATAGTAACAAAAATAAATAAATAAATTCAATTTTTGTACATGTAACAAAAAGTATAACCAAAATAAGACGATGAGACTGAAATTACCCATTACCTGGATCACAGAGGTTGTAAAATTCATCAACGTCTGAGAGAAAAAAAAAGGGGAAAAAAGTGAGGAAGTTGGAAAGTAAAGGGTGAAAAGAAAGAGAAGAAAAGAGAAGAGTAGTACCGTCAGTGAGAGCACGAATAAGAGCGTTTCTTCTGCCACTATAGTCCTTGAAGATCTCTTCAACGCTGCGGAGACTGAAAGCCATGTGAAAGGGAATGGGATTTGGGGAAGCTAAATGGAAATGAAGAGAACATGAGAATGAATACAAAGAGTGTAAAGAAAGAAAGGAAAATTAGAGAGTAGAAGAAGAAGAATGCCTCTTTGTGCAAATATGCTTTTTTCACTTCTCACACTGCTTCAGTGCTTTCAACTAGGGGTGAAATTAGGTCTCAGCAAATTAAATAGTTTATATAGAGGGTAAAGTTAGGTGCTGAATCTTGTAACCAATTTATCTATTCCCGTTATGGATGGGATTTTATTCTTCGTTATCATCCATCTTAGGGTGCTACCAGTTAAAAAAATATCTGAAAAATTAATATTTTTTTTTAGAATCCACAAAATTTGCAAAGAACCTACTCATTTTTATTAAAAATTTATATTATTTATATATAATTTTTAATAAACTATATACTGAGTTATTAATTATATTAAATAATATATAAAAATTAGTAAACAATATCAATCATAAAATTAAAAAACTTAAAAACTAAATTATTTTTCAATAAATTGTATATTTTAACTTTATAAAAAAGTATAAAATAGCACTTATTCTAGTATAGAGGGATTCACATATTCGAAACTAACTCTAAGAGAATTTAATCCTTTGACAGACTCTAATTCTGATTTTATGAAGTAGAAAAAATCTCAACTAATTGTTTTAAAACAACGAATTTTTCCATTAAAGTTGGGCAGGAAGATGATAGATAGTTACAAGTTTGAATTTAATTGTCATATTAAATTTAAATGTCATATCAAATTAGATCAAATTTTTTATAATATTTATTTTATTTAGATATATTTTTAGACTCCAACAAACTCTAATCTTGATTTTATAAGCTAGAAAAAATCTCAACTAATTATTTAAAAAAAATCCATTAAAATTGTGCCAGACGAAGATGGATAGCTGTAAGTTTAAATTTAGCTGTCATGCTTAGACTAAGTCAATTTTTATATAATATTTTGTTTATTTTAATATATTTTTAGACTCTAACAAACTCTAACCTGATTTTATAAATTAGGAAAAAATCTCAACTAATTATTTTAAAACAATCAAATATTTCACTAAAGTTGGATTAGAAGATGGATAGTTGCATGTTTGAATTTAATTGTCATGTTTAGATTGGTTATTTTTTTTATAACATTTTGTTTATTTTAATATATTTTTAATAAATCAAATTAATATAAAATAAAATTTAATTTAATATAAATTTAAAGATAATAGTATAATCAAAACAATAATATTTGTTAGAACGTAAAATAAAATATAATTTAATTTGAATTTGAAGGTAGCAACATAATAATAATTAATATAATTTAGATTTAAAAATAACAATAATTTTTATAATTGAAAATAAACTATTATTTAAATAAAATTTGAAATTAATTACACATTGTTATAACAATTTTAAATCTTAAAAACAAATCACTCTTTTTTTATAAATAAAAAAATCACACTAAAAATACCCAAATGATTTCTTTTTAACTCTGGACATAATCGGAAGATCTCTTTACATTTTAATTCAACTAAACATAAAAAATATATAAGATAATATTTAGATATTTAATTAAATATTGACTAATTTAAGGGTGTATTTAGAGTGGGTTTTAGTTGCAATTTTCAAAATTTTTAAAAATCAAAATCAATTTTTAGTTTTAGTTTTTTAGGTTACAAATTTTGTTTTTAAATAAATTATCTTGTTAAAATTAATTTGAATGTCTATTTGTGTGTTAGTAACAATGGTGGTAGTAGGTAGAGTGAGCAAAATAGGTTTAGTTTGATAGGGTTGGCTCAATAACTCGATTAGTTTGAATGTTTTGCATGTTAGTAATTGTAATGGTGGTAGTTAGAGTTGGCAAATAGGTTTAGCTTGAAGAGTTGACTCAATAACTTGATGAGTAAGACTAGCATAAGTTTTAAAATTTGGGACACAAAAGGAATTAAGTTAATTTGACTTGGCTAACAAACCTAGTCTATACTAGTTTTCTATTTTTTATTTTAGAAATTATATAAAAATAGAAAAAAATAATAATCCCACTCATTTGGCTTAACTTGACGAGTAACAAAAAATATAACCTATTTAGTTTTGGGGTGAGTTGGTAATAATAGTACTAGTAAGAGTGGTGGTGGTAGTGTGATAGTGATAACAATGATGCTAGTAGGTGGTGATAACAATGATGATAGAATTGATACCAGTGCTAATGGTGGTAGTAGTAGTGGTGGTGACAATCTTAATAATGATGTTAGTGAGAGTAGTAGTGGTGGTGACGATAATAGTGATATTAATGATGATAATGGGTAGCGTCGATGCCATAAGGGTATGGTGGTGATGTTATGATATTGATTAATTTTAAATATGTTTTTAGTTTTTATAAAATTGAGCAAGTTTTAATTTTAATTTTTATAATTTTTTTATTTTTATAAATTTTAAAATTATTGTTTTTGTCTTTGTAAAATGAATAAATTTTGTTATAATTCTGATAAAAAAATATATTTTTTATTTTTATTTATCCAAAATTAGAAATAATTATTTTTAACCTCTAAAGTTCATTTTAAGGTTTATAAATAACAGTCATTTTAGAAATAAAAAAAATAGGAGCATCAAACTGTTATATATAATTATTATTTGACATTATGTTAAATACATAAACAATTAGTAAATATCACATAATAATAATAATAATAATAGATAAAATTAATGATTTTAAATTTTATAAAGATTAAAAATAAAAAAAAAATTTATAGGATCAAAATAAAAGTCGCATTTTTTAGAGATTAAAAATATATTTAATCTTATTGATTATTCATATTTATATATATCACAATATACGAGTTATTTTGTAATTTTTTATTTCCAAGATTCATTGATAGTGAAATGTAAAGAGAATTGGAAAAGTACTTGCAAGGTGAATAATTATTCAATTTTAATATTTTTATTTAATTGATATGTTTTTATATTGGTTAACTAAAATTAACGTCTAAATATACATATATTTTTTATGTAAGGAAATAGAAGATGTTAATGAAATACAATTACTAATGGTCTACCAACGAAGATTTGATTATTATAAAACAATAAATATGTATAAATAAATGATATATGTTTTGTTATTTTAATATATTTTATAATCTCGCGTTGACTACACCGATCATCCTACGAAACATATTAAAACAGAGAATTATTATTGAGTTTTAATTATTTTGATTTTTTATGTTGATAATTATTATATTTAGATATATTTAATTTTTTCCTATAACTAAATATATTAAATTTTGATAGACATAAATGTAATATGAATAATTTTTCTCTTTTTATGATAAATAATTATAATAATAAATTTACCTATTAGATTTAACATGTGTAATTTACATGTTAAATATTAGTTTATAACTTAAGAGTATATTAAAATTAAAATTTTTATTTAGTTAACCAATATTAATTTTTAATATAAAATATTATTATATATTTAGAAGGTAAAATTTCAATTATAATTAAAAATATACAAAAAATTTCTAAAGAATTATATATATTTTTTAATGATTTGGATTAAGACATTAGGTTATAAAAATATTTAAAAAGAATAATCATCAAACATTAAAAAAAATATGGGTTAAGTTAAGTTTATAAACTTGAAACCAACTTTTGAAAGCTTTTAACCGAGATTAAGTTAAATGTTTGTTTGTGTATCAAATAAGTTTTGTTTCAATTCTCCTTTTAGGTTCTGGGATAATGAGTAATGACTTTGTAGATCTATCCAAACTCATACCTCTTGACTACAAAGCATGCAAGGAAAAAAATGTCAGTATATGTAAGTTTTATTAATTATATTTGTCCTATGAAAATATGCTAGGTTGAAATTATAATTTGCTTTGAAAGGGGTAAGATTTTATCTTAAAATCTATAAGTTTATTAATTTATGCTGTTAGTAATTTTTTTATATTTTGATGCTATTTAATCGCTTTTATAAATGTTAATTTCAAATTTCTTGGTTATTTGTAGGCTTGACTTGTTTGAGTACAAGTGATTAAGAATTATTATGGTTTAATTTTAAAAAATCAAATAAATGAAAATCAATTGGTTTAATTTTGTAAAATAAAATTGCTAAATGAAAGAAATTTTTGTATGGATACAAATCTAACCCTTCATTCTTACACACAATTAATAAAATACATAACTAATAAAATAAAAATAAAAATGCCAACATTTCAAATAAGAAAAATAAAACAAATCCAACATTTAAAATAAAAAAGAAACTCATGATTCTTCTCTCTATTTGCGTAACCATATTTTTTTTTTAATTTTGTATTACGTTGAATTTGTTATCGTAAAATTGTGCTCAAAGTTGAAATGTATATATGATACTATTAAAATATTTTCTTATATTTTTTATTATATTTCTTAGACTTTCAGAAGAGAAAATAAAATTAAAAATCAATAATATAAGAAACCAAATAATCTAATAATAACATCAATACAAAAAATAATCTAATAAGAAACTAAATAAAATTGTAATAAGAAACTAAATATTTTCTTAACATAAAATAAATAAAATTGTTGAATTATTTTTATTATTCCTAATCAATAAAATAAATAAATAAATAAAGTGAATAATGAAAAATAAAATATTCCTAAAAAAGAAAAAAAACTCTAACTTACGCAAAAAATATACAAGACTGTATTTGAGTTGTGAAAATATTTTTATTTTATTTTTATTAATAATTATAAAATCATAACATTATTTTTATTTTTTAAAAAAATATTTTTAAAAAAGGCCTTAATGTTTCCTTTTCCTTTTTATGTTAATACCAAACTAGAGAAAAGAATAATTTTTATTTCTTTTACCCTAGATGCCGTGTTAAATAAAGTTTATAAAATATATTTAAAAAATAAACGATTAAAAAAATAATTGAAGTTAATTATATATTTTCCAATTTTATTTTATTATTTTATTGATTAAAAGGTAATGTAAATAATTTAATATTTTTATTTAGATTATTATTTCTTTTTATTTTATTGTTTTATTGATTGAAAGGTAATAAAAATAATTCAACATTTTATTTAGTTTCTTATTAGATAATGTCAGAGATAAGATGAATGCTTTTTTCTATTACATTTTTCTCTTTCTAAATCTAAGAAAATATTGGAATAGTGTCATATATATATATATGTTTTCAGCACAGATTTTAGGGTAACAAATTCAAGTTAATGCAATAAATAAATAAATAATTATATAAAAGGTTACACAGATCGAGGGAAAAATCGTGACTTTCCTTTTTTCGTTTTAATTCTTGATTTTTTTATATATTTTTATCTTATTTGATAGATTGACATTTTTTATTTTTATTTTATTTAATTAGTTATAAATTTTTTATTGATGGTAGGTAAAGATGAGATATTAAATTTGTGTTGATGCATGAATTTTTCCCAACTCAAACTTCCACTTAAATTTTCTTAAAATATTTTAAACAATCGATAAAGTGAAATTCAATTAGTTGAATAAAACGTGTGCAAGAAGATGTGTAAATATCGTAAATTTTATTATTATTTTCTTTGATTTTTATAAGTAAATAAAAAGTATTTTAAACAAAGTACGAATCAAATTCTCAAATGAAGTACTCAAACTCCTTTGGAAAGAAGAAAAATACAGTAAATGATATATATCATTCAAAGAATACAAATAATATTAAGTGATTGATATCTTTAAAGATCACAATTAACAACTATTAGTAAATGCAATGGTCAATAGATGAATAGTGGTCATTATTTAATACATATTTCATGAACAGCAACAAAAATTCATTGAAATAACTAAAAAATGTTGGTTCCCAAGTAAAAGAAAAGAATATATGATTTATTGATCTTGGATACTTTAAACTTAATGTGGTTTTAGGATATTAAGTTTATTAACACAATCTTACTTCTCCTATGCCTTTCTTTGTTCCCCATTCTCCATTGCTTGTTGAAGTAGTGACATTGTAACCACTTTTCAAGAAAGCTCATCTCATCCCTAATTTTGGCCTAATTCATTTATATTTCCATGTGTTGAACTTTTGATCCTCTGTACAAACATTTATGTAGTGATTGCGCTTGGTGAAAGCAAACATAGTTGTTGCATTTGTTGCAGTAGAACTTCTCCTCATCCCTTCCAACAATTGCTCAATTGATGATATTAGTCATTGCACATAATTTTTTTTTTTGTAAAGATAAGCAAATATATACACCCAAACATAATTGTAAAAGGAAAACATAAATGAATACTTCTTTTTTTGGTTGCTTTAAGATTATAACGCATCTCATATTAAGGTGTGTTTTTAGGATGCAAAGGAATCAAATTATCTTTATTTTTTCCTTTTATTGCAACAACAAACAAATGAAAAGTATTTATCATTAAGATTTTTTGTAATAATATACAATAGGAACTCTTTAAAGTGATCCTAGCAAGTACAAGTGTTAAAGTATACTGAACTTGATTAAACTAAAAAAAAAGTGAATTAGGTTTGAAATTTTTAAGCTTGATTTATTTTTATCACAACCTAAAAATTAAATAGATTTAATTACTTAATTGATATTTATATTTATACTATTTTTACATTTTAGTTATTATAATAAGAAACTATACGGTTTATTCCTTACATATGCCCTTTCAATTCTGCTTCGATCTTTGTTATTAAGTGTGTGTAACTCTACTAACTAACATTGCTACCAAATAGAATTGGCATGGTAATATTGTCACAATGTTTTTTTCATAAGTGTTAAACCGTCACAAATTTATTATTAAAGTGACAATTTCTAATAATTTAACAACCATAAAAAAATTTGTCACATGTGTAAGAATTAAAACATATAGTTTCTAGATATATAAATCAAAACGTAAAAATATGCAAATATAGAATTAAATGAGTAATTAAACGTTTCTTTATTTTGTTGGGTTATTGTTCTTAGTTTTTATTAAATATGTTTGTTACTAGCTAGAAACTTTATTATTTAAGTTCCCCATACCTGCGTAAAAATGTTTGTTGAAAATAAAGTTTAAATTTCTTTCTTTATATATATATATATATATATTTCTTTATCTTGCTTTAGTGCATCGGATATTATAAGACAAGGAAAATACTTATAAATAACTTAATTGATAATTAGTCACAAAATTATCACCATTTAAAAAGTGTTGAACTTCTTTTTTGAAAGAATTTGAGATAAAATTATTTAATGATATTTTTAAAAAGTAGACCAATGGATCAACCTACTTGATCCACATCTGATAAACGACTTTGAGTTAAGAAATAATCAACTCTACAACCAAAATGAGCTCAACCTGTCTAAATTAGTTAAATAATTACATTAGTGGGAACACTATATCCTTTAAGAAATAATCATATATCTCAATATTGACACGCAAGCCATAAAGAAGTGTATGTTTTTATTTAGATTAATTGATAGTCTAATTTTTTTTTATCAATATTGACAAAATTGAATCTGACGAACTAGCAAAACTTTGAAATTAGACAAAATCACCTTAACTGATTGGTCGAAAGGAATGCCTGTCATAAAAATAATTCATATGAAGCAATATGAAATTTGTAAAAAATTATTAAGTTATGAGGAAGGTGTAAAAAATATAACTGTACCAGTTAGTTAAACTGATTCAAATTTTGACAAGAACAAATGAACTGGCTGTGAAATCAAATTTGAGATAAAATCACAATTAACCACGTATTTATTCATATTTAAACTGATTGGAATATTCAATTGTTGCCTTAAAACACTATGTTGGTTTGAAACTTATTAGTTATTTAATTTAAATTAATAAACATTAATAATCTTAAACAAACAAGGGAACTGAGATTGCACAACAAAGGGAACAGTTTTTGGAGCATGGCGACAAGAAAGACTCCACAGCTCTCAGTTGAGGCATCCATAAAATAAGTTCCATTTCAGGATACCATACTTAGCCAAATCCCATTGTCAGCAACATGATTCTGACTTTTGGTGTGCACAAGGTCCCTTTGGTATATAAAGCTTTATCAAATGACATACCATGTCATCCAATGGTTTTCTTATGTGCACATGGATCGGTGGAATGATTGACAAAGCAATACAATGAAGAGCATTCTCTCCAGATGAAATCGTTGGAAGAAAGGCAACACAAGGGTAAGAAAAGTACTATTGTGCAAGTACAAAGAAATTCAATTCTTGCAGGCACTTATCACATAAACAAGTTGATAAGTAGTTAAGCAAATTCTCACTACCAAAAACTAAAAAAGACATGAAACAATTAACAATACCATACTCTAATAAACTGTTCTAATTGAAATCCAGTTCACAGTGACAGCAATTTCCATTTGAAAATAAGGAATAAAACAAGCGACATCTTACACTGGTAGCTAAATGGTAGGGAGAGCTAGCACCATTGCTAACGGAGATGTCAATAATTTCTTAATGCCACTTTTCTGTTCTGATGTAAGCCTGGGGGGAAACTTGATATTGAACTTGATTTCATTCTCAAGTTCCCCTTCTTGGAAGGTTCTTTGGGAATGGGCATACCCTGTGCTTTGACAACTTCATATGTCGGACTAATAATGGAGATAATGGGGATTGTGAGATTCAGCCCATCAAGGATTGTCAGCTGCACTGTGTAACTTATCAAGGCTTTTCTACAAGAGATATCTTCTGGGTGACAACAAGATCATTTCCATCATCCCTCTTAAAGAGGCTGAGGCTGAGGCTTCTCATTAATAATAAAGACAAGGTTTGCAGGGATAACTCCTCTCTGCTTATTTCCCTTTTCTGGAAAGGTTATTTTTGTTCCCTTTTTCCCACCTGGCTTGATCTTTATTGTAAGGATTTCCTCTACTGTGGTGGGTCTCCTACAAGGAAGGAAACATAGTAGATTAAGTAGCCATAATCACAAGTAATATAAAGATTTGAAATCCATATTATGTAATCTAATTTCACAAATAATTCCTCCAAGATGATTCTTTCATGTTAAAAGTAAAAACAATATGAAAATTTCCTTTAACTATCATACAAATAGGAAGTTAACAAAAATGAACACAAAAAATCATGCCACAAGATACAGCATTATTATCACTCAACTGACTCTGAAAAGCCATCTCTCATGAAAGGTCCTCCAATGCACATTACACTCCTATAGTCCTACCAAGCACATGTTTGGAAATGGTCATAGGATAAATAAAAAATCCCACGATTTTTCCCCGATCCCAGTTCGATCATACTATGATCCCAAACGAGTGATCTACATGGGATCCAACTCAGTCAATAAGTTATTAACAGCATTACAGTATGTTGTGATCTTGTCAGCCACAAAACAACACTCACCTCACATATACCCATTCCATTTGCCTTCATTCTATGATGGTCTGCCCCTCCTCAAGGTGCATGATGGACATTTATACTGCTTTATGCTCTCAGCCTTTGCAGGGGTAATCATAACACACTTCCCATGGAACCACCACTCACATATATCGCACCCAATCCAAAACTCATTTGCATTGTAATTTCCACCGCAGCTTCCACAAAGTGTTTCATGATGCTCATATTCATCATCTTCATTACCCTCATCTGCAAACTTTGGGATGCTTTCAACTTTCCCACCACTAGATCTCTGCAAATAAATGTATAGGAATGCATCAATAATGGAATATGCAATGTGGCCTAGCATGGTTTTGTATACACCACAAGCCTTTGTGCAATAACATGCAAAAACAGCTCATAGAATATTACTCTTGTTTTCAATTTTCTATATCTTCTCCATAAGCTTAGGAGAAGTAAATGTGACAGTGAAAGTGTCTGAACCTAGTTCAACAATGACATTAAACTTAGGAGCTAGAAATAATAAGGCTTAGTTTATATTTATCCATTGTAACGGTGCAAATAAAATAAAGATATCAATATGTCCAGGTACATATGTCTGAGGTTTGTTTCGTGTAACATTTTGTATTTTGGTCGTGAATCACTATTCTCACCTCTCACAATAATTATATTAGAACATACTTCTAGAAGCTACCTGTGATTAACCAGCATGTTTTATATAATGACATTGATATATTGACTTTCATCATTATTTTTTTATGAAACTTTCAGTATGCACAAGCATTACCAAACCTTTGATCTAACCAATACTGAACCAGCCAAAAGAAACAATTATCACTAGAAAAGGAAAATACTAACCTTGGTGATTCCCCGAGTTTTGCTTCCACTATCCACAGTGGGCTTGTCCTTAATTGGTTTCCTGTCAGTCACAACTTCAAAAACAGTGGGACGATCATTGATCAAACCAAATAAACGTTTCCTGCCATAAAGAATCAAGGAAACCATCGAAGTCACAACACTTTCATGTTGGTTGCTGCATTCAAAGGTAAATTCAAACTGCCAATGTCATCACATTTTATAGTTGATTACAAACACAAACTTTCACAGGGACAATTGAAGCAGTCAACAAGGCTATTCTGGTACTCCCGTTGCTAAGCATCAATCAAATTCATACATTTTCAAAATTTTTAATTTGCTGGATGAAAACCTCTGCTGATTTTGCAGGTAACATGAGATTGTTTTAAGAAATCTTTTACTGCAATATAAGGAATGCAAGTCTAAGCCTATCAAGCATCAGATCACTACAGACAACAGAGAAATTTGAGCCATCACCATATTGTTAAAAGTCCATAATTTCTTTTGAGACATTCATCCATCATAATGATTTAGATGAGGGTTGAGCAGCAACTCAAATTGTAACCCATAAGAACATTAAACAAGCTGCATAAAGATGTCCTTAATGGATTGAGAGCCACAATGAATTTGAATTGTCACAACATATATGCATATCCATCAAAGCTAGATCATACCTTTCACTACGGTTAAGACGAGCTCCAAGGTAAAAGGCCACAGAAAGCAACCAGGAATCACTATGCACAGCAACCAGAGAAAGCCAGTCCCTGCGGCTCACATCATCCCTAGCAAAATTGATTCCAAGAGCTGGCTCAGGGAGCTCTGGTGGAACTTCCTCTGATGGCAGAGTTACTTCCCAGGCCTCATTTGGATATCCATAGAGGCACAAGTTATCCTTATCTTAAAGAAACACACCGGAGACTTCAAATTTAAAGGCAGGACGCAATGTATTATTCAATAATTACAAAACCACATAAATTAATAATCTCAATTTCAAACTTGATTTTGTTTTATAGTATCAATCCTAACGGAGGCAAATTTATAGGCTTGACTCTATAACTACTAACAGCATAATCTTAAATGTGGGTAACCAAAAATCAAATAATGAAGCCGAGAAAATAAAATTTTAAACTAAAATGTTTTGACTCAATCAACAGTAAATATTAGCGGTGCATGTATACTTGATTTATTTACTTCTAACAAAATAGAAGCAAATTTTATCTAACTCCATCCTATTTAATGCAATCATCGCCTAAATACTCTTCGTTTGATTGAAATTTTATTTCCAATGATTTTTTTTTACTTTTAATATCAAGTTCCAATTAAGAGAAATTTAGAAAAAAATGTTTTAAATAAAATTAATAAAACTAAATAATTTTATATCCTCTGGTTCTTTTTATAAGGTTCACATTTAATTTGTCTTTGTCTTTTTTATAACAATAAATTTATAATGTTTCATGCATTAATTATTTTTTCACAAAATTATCTTTAATTATGAATAATTTTTTAATGTCAATAAATAATAGATAAAATACTTCAGTATCTTATGTTTTTAGAGGCTAACTTTATATTATAAGGATATAAAGAGAGCATTTTAAAAATCATACTTTAGCTATTCTTACATAATTCAATAAAAATTGAAGTAATAAATATATTAATCATGAGATACTAAAGAATTACAATTAATAAACTAATTTTTTAAGACTTACATATATTTTAAGTTCATACAAATATAATTTTGTTTGGTTTTATTCTTTGCAAATTTTGTTTTTTTTTTTAATTTTGACATTTTTTTAGTGTTCTTTTTTAGTTCTTACTATTAACTCTTGTTAATTTAGTTGACATGATGGACACAATAAATAATATTAATTAAGATAAATAAGGTAATAAAGAATATAGTAAACTAAGATAATTATATTAATTTTAGGTGTATAATTTAATTAAGTAATATATTTATTAATTTATACAAAGAATATAATTACATATAATTTTCATTTATAATTTATTTTTAATATATTATATTATTTTTAATACTATTCTTGCCTTTTAATTCACTAATTTACTTTTAACATTTTATTTTTTAAAATATATAATTTAATTATGTGCTTATAATTTTTTATATTATATTTTTATTCTAATTCATTAATTTTGACCAATTTAATATAATTTACTTTTAATATATTATATTTCAATTTACTTTGTCTTTAGAGATGTTGGAGATATTGTAAATATCTGATAAAATATGGTAGGTAACTTGTTAAGATGTTACAAACATCTAAGTATTTTATTAGATTAAGTGGTTACAAATATTTAAATATCTCATTAGAAAATCGTGAATATCACATATTATCTAGTTATCTTTTAATTTGTTATTAGTTATAATATCTTTAAGTAGTTGACATCTACTCTATAAAAAGGGAGATTATAAATTGTATTATTCAATTCAATCAAATATACAATTTCTTTTACTTCTAATTTGGTATCAGAGCTCCAGATCTTAGGAGCTCTGTTTCCGCTGCCTCACTTCAGTGAACTGCTACCCTTTGACGAGACTCACACGTCGGTGCGAGGCTAGTAAAAATCTTCTTTGTTGTTCCCAACTATCGGTGATAATGGTAGAAGACAAAATCATTACCTTGGGACCTAATGAACTTCCAAATTTGGTGAGTTCTTCTCGCCTTGACGACTGCAACTATCTACAATGGGCACAATATATTCATACTACTCTTAAAGGGTGCAAGAAGTTGAGTCATATTGAAGGAAATGACCCACCAAAAGATGACCCAAAGTTTGAAGCATGGGATGATGAAGATTTTCTTATTATGACATGGCTATGAAACTCTATTACTCTAAAAATAAGCTGGAATTATATGTTACATTCCTCCGTACGTGAGATAGGGAGAATCTCATTGAGACATATTCAATGAAAAATGACTCTATTGTTTGCTATGATATTGAAAGCAAAATCTTCAACTCTAGACAATGAACCCTCTCCGTAATAGAGTACTATGAGACTTTGAATGGGTTATGAATCGAGTTGGACCAGTACCAAGGATTGAAGATGTGCAAAGCTGATTCTATTGCATACACTTGGCTAGTTGAAAGGGGAGAATCTTTAAGTTCCTTCATGACTTGACTTGAATTCTGAATACGATCCTATTCGGGTTCAGATTCTAGGTAAGGAGAAGCTTCCCTCTTTGTTTGAGGTATTTTTTTATTGTGCGGAGTGAAGAGACTTGACGATTAGTCATGCTTGATAAAGGAAACTCCAACACAGGATCTGCAATGGTGACAAAAAAAGGTTCCACAAAAAGATCAACCTCCGAAGGAAAATTCTTCACAAAGAGTAATCGTGGAGAATACTGCATGTATTATAAATGACTAGGACATACCAAGGATACCTTCTACAAGATTTATGGAAAGGAGAAAGTTCTTGAACAAATGAGTGAAAATAAAGGATCAACTCAGATATGGGTGAATCAAACAACCTTCGATAAGGAGAATGTAGTTGAACATCCTTCTAACTTGTAACTTAACCAGGATATTCAAGTCTTTAGTAAGGAAGACATAGATCACCTTCAAGCCCTCCTAAACTTAACAAGTAAGTCTCTTACCTTGTGTTGCTTGACCATAAAAGGTAAGAGTTTTTTAAATATTTCTAATTCAATTCCATAAAGCATCTGGATCCTTGATTCTGGGGCAACAGGTCATATGACCCCGTTTCCTTTATATTTTACATCATACCTTAAAGTATCCAAAGAGCAACTCATTATTGTTGCTAATGGAGATCATGTTCCTATTGTTGGATCTGACAATGTCCAACTTCAATCCTCTTTATCCCTACACAATGTTCTTCATGTTTTAAAACTAGTTAACAACCTTATCTCTATACATAGGCTTATACAAGATTGAAATTGTACAGTAATATTTTTTCGTTCTCATTATGTTATTTAGGAACTTACAATGGGGAGGACGATTGAAGTTACTAAAGAGTGCATACAAAGGTAGGTAACAACACCAATAAGGAGGATTTGCCTTCTAGTTCACGGGAAACCTCAGAAACTTGGGCAGCTTCTCAAATTTGGCTTTACCATAAACGTTTTGGACATCCACCATTTGGATTACTTAAGACAATGTTTCCATATTTATTTACAAAAGAGTCTATGGAATCCTTTAAGTGTGATGTTTGTCAGTTTTCAAAGCACCATCGTGCAACATTTTCTCTTAGTAATAATAAAAGTCTTGAACCTTTTGACCTTATTCATTCTGATGTGTGGGGGCCATCTAGTAACTCTATATCAGGGGCTAAGTGGTTTGTATCATTTATTGATGATTGTATCCGTGTGACATGGATATTTCTTATGAAACATAAATCTAAGGTTTGTCAAATATTTGTTGATTTTTTGCGTCTTGTCAAAAACCAATACGGTAAATCTATTAAAAGACTACGGTCAGACAATGGTACTGAATTTGTAAATCTTGAGTTTTCTAAGTTTCTTAAAGATAATGGTGTGGTTCATGAATTGACGTTTGTGAATATTCCTCAACAAAATAGGGTTACATAAAGGAAAAATTGTCATTTCCTTGAGGTTGCTAGAGCCCTCCTCTTCCAAATGTCTGTTCCTAATGCTTATTGGGGGAGAAGCTGTCCTAACTGCCACCTATCTCATCAACAAGTTACCCACTTGTGTTTTAAAAGCTATTAGTCAAATTAAACATATGTTATCCTTCTTTCCTAACTCTCCCCTAATGTTAAGCTTACCAAGTCATGTCTTTGGGTGTGTTGCCTTTGTCCACTCTCATAATTCACATTGTGTGAAGTTAGACCTTAGAGTTGTCAAATGTGTTTTCATTGGTTATCCCTCAAATAAAAAGGGGTGTAATTGTTATCATCCTCTGAGTCGTCAGATCTTTATCTCAATGGATATTACTTTTCAGGAAACACAGTCATTCTTTATTAGTCCTCTACTTTAGGGGGAGAATTATCTAGAAGTTAAGCCTGTCATTGAGTCATTACCTTTTCCTACTCAGGATGTCATCGAGTAATTACTTGTTCCTATTCAGGATGTTCAAGTTCAAGTTCAAGAAGTCACGGAACCCACTCTGGACCCAAAGCAAGTCCAATTGTTTGAGCCGGATGTAAGTATTCCTAAGAACCTCATTGAGGATGTTATTGATGATATGCCTATTACTACGAGAAAAGAGAAACGATCATGTGTCAAGTATCCTATATCTCAATTTATGTGTATTGACCATCTTTTTGTACAACATCAGAGTTTTGTTGTTGCCATTGATGCAATCAAACACCTATATCAGTACAGGAAGCTTTGAAAGATGAGAATTGAGTTCAAGCAATGAAAGAAGAGATGGAGGCGTTAGAGAAAAACTCAACTTGGGAGATTGTTGATAGGCTCAAAGATAAAAGAGTTGTAGGTTGTAGATAGATATACAGTATGAAGTATAAATTTGATGGGACCCTTAAGCGATACAAAGCAAGATTAGTTGCTAAATGGTATACATAGACTTATGGAATATACTATGAGGAAACATTTGCTCCTGTAGTAAAGATGAACACGGTAAGGGTTATTATTTCCTTAGCCGCCCAATTTGACTGAAACTTGTAAGAGTTTGATGTTAAAAATGTCTTCCTTCATGGAGATCTAGAAG
The DNA here is from genome assembly GCA_025330945.1 of Mucuna pruriens. Lineage (NCBI taxonomy): Eukaryota > Viridiplantae > Streptophyta > Magnoliopsida > Fabales > Fabaceae > Mucuna > Mucuna pruriens. The sequence goes on along the minus strand of JAENHJ010000525.1, from coordinate 3,614,590 downwards.
AAGTTTACATGGAGATTCCCCCAAGATTCTATTCTCATAATGAAAATGACAAGGTATCCAGACTCAAAAAGGCATTGTATGAACTTAAATAGTCTCCCCGAGCCATGGTTTGAAGATTTGCTCAAGTCATGATATCCCTAGGATACAAACAAAGTCAAGGTGATCATACTTTCTTTATAAAACATTCTCCTAATAGTAAACTCACTCTTTTCCTAATCTATGTAGACGATATGATTGTTATATGTGATGATGAGATTGAAAAACTAACTCTAAAAGAAAAGTTGACAATACAATTTAAAATGAAGGAGTTAGGAAAGTTGAAATACTTCCTCAGAATAGAGGTTGCATATTCCAAACAAGGTATCTTTATCTTCCAAAGGAAGTATGTACTTGATCTCCTTAAAGAAACAAGAAAATTAGGATGCAAGACCTTAGGGGTACTTATTGAATAGAACCACATGATTAGGTGCGAAGAAAGTCCAACAATAGAGAAGCCCCAATACCAGAGATTGGTGGGGGAAATTGATCTACTTATCCCACACTAGGCCAGATATTGTCTATGTTATTAGTGTGGTTAGACAATTTATGCATGATCGCAAGGAAAGACACCTTCAAGCAATTGAAAGAATCCTCTAGTATTTGAAGGCAAGTCCTAAAAAGGACCGTTGTTCAAAAAAGAAGGTACATTGTTGATTGAGATATATACAGATGCAGACTGTGCATGATCAGTTGTGGATAGAAGATCCACTTTCAGATATTGTATGTTTCTGGGAGGAAATCTAGTAACTTGGAGGAGCAAGAAGCAAAATGTGGTTGCTCTATCTAGTGCAAAAGCAGAATTTCGAGCCATGACACACAATATATTTAAAGGATTGTGGATGAAGATTATTTTTGATGACCTCAAAGTAAAATATGAGGGACCTATAAAATTGTTATGAACAAGTTAGCTATTAGTATTGCTAATAATCTAGTTCAACACAATAGGACAAAGCACATAGAGATTGATAAACACTTCATTAAAGAGAAGTTGAACACTAGACTTGTAGTCACAACACATGTTCCTACATGACTCCAAGTAGCAGATATTTTCACCAAAGGGCTCCCTGCAGCTAGATTTCAAGAACTCAATGACAAATTAGGAATGACTGATATTCATTTACCATACCAACTTGAGGGGGAGTGTTAGAGATATTGTAAATATCTGGTAAGATGTAGGTAACTCATTAAGAGGTTACAAACATCTAAATATCTTATTAGATTAAGTGGTTACAAATATTTAAATATCTCATTAGGAGATTGTGAATATCACATATTATCTAGTTATCTTTTAATTTGTTATTAGTTATAATATCTTTAGGTAGTTGATATTTACCCTATAAGAAGGGAGATTAAAAATTGTATTATTCAATTTAATCAATATACAATTTCTTTTACTTTCAATTAGAGATAAAATCACTACTTGAAATATATTAAAAAAAATTATATTATGTGTCAAAATTAGTGAATTGAAATATGAAAATAACATAAAAAATAATATATTAATAAGTTATGAAAGAAAATTATATATAATCACCTTATTTATATAAATCAATAAATACATTACTTAATTGAATTATACACTTAAAAATAATCTAATTATCTTAATTTAAATTATTCTTTATTACTTTAGTTATTTTAATTAATATTATTCATTTTATTAGTTCAGTACTAAACTAATTAGAATAAATGATAAGAACTAAAAAAGAATATTAAGAAAATGTTAAAAATTTAAAAAAACTATAAATAGAGAGACTCATGGGACATAAAATATATTTAAATTTTTATTTAATTTTGATAAATTAATTAATTAGGTCTTAAGCATGAAAAATAACTAATTTTCTGTAATAATGTGAATAATTTTTTTCATATATTTTAGTCCCAGCAAAAATATTTTTTTTTTCTCATTTTCGCACACCGATTTCCTTTTACTCATATTCTGTGAAATAAAAAACAACAAATATCTACCTTGTTAACTCCAACAAACATGCACATCGCAGACACCCAGAGAAAAAATAAATTACAAATTCGCAAAATAAAACGAGTTCGAACAAAAATAAATAAATAAATCCATTATTTTTGCATGTAAAATAACGAAACTAAAAAATTAACCGAAAACAAAAGATATGAGATCGAAATTACCCATTACCTGGTTCACAGAGGCTGTAAAACTCATCAACGTCTGAGGGAAGAAAAGGGCAAAAAAGTGAGGAAGTTGAAGACGCAAAGGGTGAAAAGAAAGAGAAATGAAAAGAGAAAAGTAGTACCAATAGTGAGAGCGCGAATAAGAGCGGTTCTTCGGGCGCTATAGTCCTTGAAGATCTCTTCAACGGTGCGGGGTTTGGAAGCCATGAATAGAACCCAATTGAGATCTTAGCGGATGAGTTTGTGATTTGATCAAGCTAAATGGGATTGGACAAGGGAAGGGAGAGAGAGACAAAGCATGATAATGGGATCAAAATGTGTTGTGTCACCCAATTATTTCCTCCATTCCTTGATTTTCTCACCTCTCACCCTCCTTTCAAGTAATAGGACGGATGTGGGGTGAAATTAGGACTCATTTTCAGGTAAATTTTTTATTCACAAGTTTAAAAAATTTTAAAAGTTAAAATTATTTTTTAGTTTTTAAAATTAATTTTTAGTTTCTAAAATTAATTTTAGTTTTAAAATAAATTTATTTAATTTATTTGTTTAATTTAATTTAATGGTGTGTTTGTGTGATGGTAACAATGGTGGTGATGGTGATAACAATGTCAATAATAATAGTAATGATGATAATGATATGATGATGGTGGTGACAATATCAATAATGACAATGTTGGTGGAGTGATAGTGGTAATAACAAATTGGTGGTGATTGGACAACAATGGCAATGAGGGTAGCAATGGCAATAAGGTGGTGGTAGTGTTGATAATGGTAGTCATGCCTATGCTGGTGATAGTGGTGGTAACAGTGCTAATAGGGTGGGGTGATGGTGACAATGTTAGTGGTGGTGGTAGTTTTGATGGTGGTAGTGGTGGTGGTGGCGGCAGATTAACAGTGTTAATAGTGAGAGATGTGTTAATGGTTAGAGGTGTTGATGGTGGTGTAGTGTCATTGGTGGTTATGAGACATTTTATTCCAATGTTATATAATTATAATAAATAAATTTAAAAGAAAGTCTAACTTTCAACATACATAGTAAAGGATTTCACATTACATACTCCTGTATCCACTCTAAACAACCAATTTCTAATGTCGTAAAGTCATAAAATATAAACCAAAACATCCTATTATAAAGGAATTATAACTTCCCCGATGTCTCATGTCTATCAAAGTATCAAATTCCAAAATACATGAAACAAGAAGAAAAACAATAAAATGAGAAGCCTAACTCCATCCTCATACTCTTACTCATCGTTCAAGGTGACATTAAGGCCAAATACAAACAATACGATGAAAGAGAATGAGAAATATATTCCACTCAAACTCTTGGTATGAACACAACGTAAGTAGCTCATAGTCACACAATTAATTACAACATAGAAAATAAAAAATAAACTTATGCACATGAATGATAATAATGCACTTCGAGTACTACACTTTATATGTCATGAGGTACCAATTATAATCCAGAAAAGTAGGCTAAGGGCACGTAGATGAACCTTTCCGCTGCTCGTTTCACACTAGCATAATGTACTTTGATAGCATGTCAGGTACTACTCATCTTGCATCGTCTGTCTCTGCTCGTGGGATCAATCACGACCATTGGATTTTCTTACCAATTAGCCCCCAGAAGGTATAATGACCTTATCACTTAGGTTTGTGTCTACTTCCTTACACAGTTGTTTCATTAAATGATACATGAAATGTATTTCAATTTAGTCAATATTCCACTTTCAACATTGGGTTGATGAGGACTATTCTTGCCTTTCACAAGCTTCGCACCTCATCTCACAACTCATCACAAATTAAGTGAGTATGATTCTTGTCTCTCACACATATTAGGTCACTCGCTAAATAAATGTCTTTTGGGATTATTCTTGTTTGTCATATACTAGATCACCCTTTGAGAATATTTATCCTTATTATTCATTTTCATATCTTATACTGTCATTCTCAATTATTATTATAATATGTATAATGACTCATCATATTTTAAATTCAACATATCATAAAATGTATAAACATATCATAAAATGTATAAACATATCATAAAATGTATAAACATATCACATAGTTTTGTGCAATTTCAAATATAAGCACCTAACTTGGTTCCTTTTTCAAGAAACCAACAAATACAATATTTAATCATAGGTAAAAATCATTTACTTGATTCCCGCTTCAGGAAACCAATGCATACAAACTTGGAGTATAGGAGAAAACCCTCGACGCATGACTACAAGGTTAAATGCTTTGTACTTTATCAATTGATAGAGACAAAAAATCATAAACGAACAACCAAACACTCTACCAATCATAGAGATAGTCAAATACAAGCAATAAACAAACAAACAACTAAACACTTAGTCAATCATAGAACATTCAAACACAAACAACCAATAGACAAACAACCAATAGACAAACAACCAATAGACAAACAACTAAACACCTTGTTAATCATAAGACAGTCAAACATAACCAATAGGCAAACAACTAAGTGCTTTGTCAATCATAAGACAGTCAAACATAAACAACCAACAAGAAAACAATTAAACACTTTATCGATTGAAAGAGGTAGTCAAACACAAGCATTAAGCGGGAAAAACAATTAAGCATTATGTTGATTGACAGTAGTCAAACACAAACACTAAGAAGAAAAACAACTAAAAACTCTGTCGATTGACAGAGGCAATCAAACATAGACATTAATCGGGAAACGACTAAACACTCTATCAATTGATAAAGGTAGTCAAACACAAACACTAAGTGGGATATGAGACCAATCCCTCCACCTATAGTCATATTCACACCTTTAAGGGAGATTTCTCACTCCCCCTTATCTAGAGAAGCGTAGAAGTAGAAAACACGTCCCTTAGGGTCGTTCTTCTTGTTCCTTGTGAGTTTCCTCTAAAGGTTCTCCTTGCCCCACTTCCTAGTTTGAAATCATGTGTTTAGAAAAATTAATTCAAAAGTAGAGGTCTTTATGGCTTATCTAGCCACTCCTTTATACAGTCAAAAATGAGCCTCATAACTCCCTCTAACAGCCCATGATGAGTATAGGTATGCTAAATTGAGCACGGACATGCTCCCACAATGCTTGGCAAGCACTGGCGTGTTGCTTTGAGCACAATTGTGCTTAATGGTCTGAGCATGACTTGCTCAATACTTAGGCCTAACAACCCACAATCCTCTTCTAACCTCTCAGGATGATGATTTTTTGTGAGTGTAAAACCCAAACAAACGATACCCATGTCTATAGAAGAAGCTCCAAGAGATAAGAAAATTTAAGCTATCATGGATTCAACATTTTGCATCAAACCCAACTTATTTAGAGGCTCTCTTGGCTTCCCTATTACTTGGTATCCCACTACTTGTAAAGGAGAAGGAGAAAATGGATGAGCTCATATTTCCTAATGTAGGACTTGAGCTATCCTACTCCTTGTATTAGGAGAAGGAGGTGATGTATGAGTTTATGTTTTCCGATGTGAGATTTAAGCTTTTGCCATATTTAAATGACTTACTTTTTTAATTTAATTAATTAACTCAATTTAAAATCATATATTTCTCCCAAATATTATTTAATTATAAACAATTAAACCACTTATTTATAATAATTAAGAAAATACAATATTTACAACCAATAGTAAAATAGAATAAAAATTGGGGTGTTACACTCTCCTTTCCTTATACGAATTTTCGTCCCTTAAAATTGCCTAACATAGAAATTGAAGAAAACACAATCAGAGATAGGTGCTCTACCAACAACTTCTTTGTTCTAACAGTCAAACTATCAAAAGGTTCTCTAAGGATTGGATGGTTCACTCAACTTCATTGTCTAATCACATATGGTAGTTTGTAGTCAATCTTAACTTTAGTCTTTAAGGCTCCAAGCAACTCTCTTATGATCTCAATGTAAACTCATGTTTTCTATCAAAAACTACACTAAGGGGTACACCATGTATTCTTCCAGTCTCTTTAGGTAATATTTAGTTACCTTCTCCTAGGGTTACATAACATTGATTGGGATACGCTAGACAGTTTGGTTCATCCATCCTCTACTGTTCAAATCATTATAGCTTTTTAGTGATTCTTGACAAAACCTACCATAAGGTCCATAAGGATACTATTTCATTTCCATCTTGGAATATTCAATATTGCGACCTATCTAAGGTTGTTGATGCTCTACCTTAGCTTCTTGAAAACTAACCACCATACATAAGTTTAATTACTTCTTCCTCTAAACCAGGCTACCAAAAATCTCTCTAAGATTCTAATACATCTTTGTGATTCCTAGCTGAACACTCAAATCACTACTAAGTCCTCTTTGTAGACTCAACATCTTAAGCTCAGCTACATCCACCACATGAATCTTATTATAAAATCTCATTACCTCATTGATTCTTATCTTAATACCAACCTTCTTTTTATGAGCTATCACACTACCGATCTAGCATATACAAGCGTAGTTATGATCTTTCCTACTTTCTCTTATCATATGACTAGTTACCTTCAACATACTCAACTTTAGGCTCTTTACAATAACCTCACATGCTAAGCTTGAGTCTCTTAAATCTCTATAACCATTAGACACATGAAGATTTCCTACTCAAGGCATTGACCACTACATTGACTTTGCCTAGGTGGTGACTAAGATTGAAGTTATAATCCTTAAGAAATTCTAACCTTTTACATTGTCTCATTTTCAACATTTTTTTTATCAACGAGTGCCTATGATTTCTATGATCACTAAAACCCTCAAATCTAGATTCATTCACTAATGTCTTTAAAGTTTAAGCACAACACTGCAACCACTAACTCCAATTCATGGTAAGATAATTCCCATTCATGGGTCTTAAGTTGTCTAAGAGCTTAAGTCACTACTAGATCTTTAAGCATAAACACATCACTTAAGCTCATCTTAGATGCATCATTATACACAATAAAAGACTCACTTGAGTTAGGAAACACTAACATAGTTGTAATAACTTACAACTATACCTCCCTATGATACGACATGACCTAGAGACTCACCCCTTAGGTCAAAACTCACACTTGACATCTTGGTATACAATTACTTGTCCGTAAGAATTTGCAGCACCACTCTCAGATGCTCAACATGTTCTTCCCAAGTCTTAGATTACATTGGGATATTGTCTTTTAAGACAACTACAAATCTATCTAGGTATATGGAAGGTCTTGTTCTAAAAGGTCATCTAACCTCAAAAGGTATCTATTTTGAATTTCCACCTAGATGACGATAATCTACACATAACCTCATACTCTCATCTTTCTTCTCAACTAGCGAGAGTGAGAACCAGAGGTCTTCATATCTAATCCAATAAAAATTGAACAAGAAACTGATAAAAAATGAAAATCGAACTTTTTTTTACCATTTTTTTTGAACCTATTGGATCAAATCAAATTTTAGATGAGGTTTGTAAAATCGAACCAATTCAAACCAAAATGATATTTTTTTAATACATATAGGTTTCTTATGTGTTTCACATATAATTTTTATACCTTTTTTTGGTATTTCACTGATATCTTTATTATACTTTTTCATATATGCAACCAACATAGTAGAATTATATGTAGTTTATTTTCCTTAACTTTTATTTTGAATATATATGTTTCTATTTTCTTAGAAAAAAAATTATGTTGTAGCTTTTTTTTTTTATCTTGTGTTATTTATTTTTAAATAAGTTATTAGTATACTTATATATAAAGATAATTCGCTTATTTTAAAATAATATTCAATATTTGAGTTAAATGATTCTAATAATAGAAAATTAAAATGTCGATAAAGATGTGTCCATGAAAATCAAATCATCTAACTAAATTCAAACTACATTTTATTGTATCACGGTTGGATAATATTATTTTTAAAAAGAAAATCAAAACTATGAAGGTATAGGTAACACACAAGAATGAGAGTTGAATTGTTTGTGTGATTTTTAAAAGTTTTTTTTTTTTTGCAAACTTGAAGGATTTAAAACACAATTTAATATGATTGTCCAAAATGAGTGTCAAAAGCGGTCGTCCAAAGAGGTCATCCAAAGAAGTGTAGAATGTAAAGAGTGTAGGCTAAGAGAAAAAACACAATTTATATTGGTTCAATCTTTCAAAAGAGTTACGTCCAGTCCTTTCAACATGAAGAAATTCCACTATGTCTATCTGACTTACAAACAAGTATTTTTTACCTCTCTAGGTATTACAATCCTTGTAATCTACTTAATTATAAAAAAACCAAGTATTCTCTACCTCTCTAGGTATTATAACTCTTATAATCTACTTGATTACAAGAAAACCAAGTATTCTCTACCTCTCCAGGTATTACAACCCTTGTAATCTATCAATGATTTTTTACAACAAACTTTACTCATACATTGAGCGTATTACAATATAATTCACATAGACTTAACTTTATTGAGCTAAGTAAGCTTTACAAAGAATGAAAGAGAGTGTCATCCAAAGTAACTTTAAGAGCATAAGAGTATATCACTTTGTTTATGTTATTTTTATACTCATTCTTTTTCATTTTATTATTCTCTACTTCCAGTTCAAGCTTGATCCATCCCTTCTTATAACATGTAGAAAATTGAATGTTGCTTGTGCATGAGGAGTGATTGAGTTAGCATTAGAAGTCGTAATTCTGATTTCTGCTAAAATTCTGTAGAGGCTCCTCTTTTTTCTGAAGACAGAGAAGATTGTGTAAGAGAAAGACTGTTCTTCTCTAAATTTTAACGTGCTATCTTCTATTGACGAGAGAAGAATCTTCTATTAGTTCCTTCTCATGAGAGTCATGATCTGGTCTTTAGACTTGACTTGCAATAAACAAAACTTCATGCAGTCCTTTGTCAATCTAAAACTACCACATTCTTAGAATAATGTATTTGGTAGAATTTGAATGTTGGATAATGATTTCAAGCTGTATATCTAAAAGAAATGATTGACACTATAAGTTAGATAACTTAAACAACTCTTTACGCTTTTTGAGAGATACTTCCTGAATGGAATAGTGCAGTCGTTCTGCTTTTGAATGATCTCTTCTTTGGACGATAAGTTTCTCTATGGACGTCTAGTTTGCTTTTGGATGGAAAGCTCATCTATTACGTTGAGCTCTTCTATGAACGTTTGAGTATGTCTTGGACATTGAGTCTCTTTATGGATGTTGACTACGTCTTTAGACGTCGAGTTCCTTTATGGACACTAAATACATCCTTTGGATGACGAGTCTTGCTATGGACGCTGAATACATCATTTGGATGATGAGTCTCGTTATGGAAGCTGAATATGTCCTTTGGATGGTAGTCTCATTATGGATGCTGAATATGTCCTATGGATGGTGAATGTCTTTATAAACGTTGAGTACATCCTTTGGACGGTTAGTCTCTCTATGGACGTTAAGTATGTTCTTTAGACAATGAGTACGTCTATGAATGACGAGCTCCTTATGAACGTAGTAGATCCGTTTTTCTTAAATAGATGTGTTCCAATCTTTAAGTCCAATAACCTGTATTTTTTTTTTAAATCTAGAGAACACTACTTAATCATAATCTATTACCCATTTCTATAATATTTGATATCATCAAAACATTTGAGTCATTTTGGACGCATAGATTTATGATCCAATAAACTAAACCATATATTATTTTAATTTTTGGATCATTTAACTTTTTAACTCAAAATGGGTCCAAATTGATCCACGAATGCCTCTAGTGAAAAGGATACATGAATAAATCAAATACAAACTAGAATGAGAAAAATCAAAAGACTGCATAAGCATGAGTGTATACACTTTGATGATAACTTAAAAAGATTTAATCAGTACTATCTATATCAACTAGGGATGTTCAGAAACATATCCTATCTAATTAAAACTGAAAAATCCAAAAAAAAAAAAAATGACAGTTAAATAAACCCAAGACTAAACGAACCAAAATTTGAAAAAAATTGAGCTTTATATTGAATTAGATTTCAAATTTATTTTTAAAAATCAATGCAATCAAACCAAACTTATACATACATATATACTATTATTTATAAATTTATGATACCACTCATTTATATTTTTATTTCTTATATATCTGTAAAGTTATCACATAACTTGTACTTATGTATGAAAAATATATTTAATTAGAGAATAATTTTTTACTAACTATTTGAATAATGTATATAATTATAATTATCAATTGAATGAATGATGAATTAGAAATATCGAAAGTATCTTCTCTTCAAAATTAATCCTACTCAATCTGCTAACACCTTTAATATCATTTTCGATAACCATCACTTAAGAACTAAATAGTTAAGCGTGTTTGACTTAAAACAATTTTTATATGAATGCCTTGTGTGAGTGAGGACGAAAAAACACGTTAAAAACACTTATATTAGTCTGTGAGGACCATAGTCAATCTTGCAAGTGGTCCGATGTGAGAAAGTTGGTACTCAAAAATTTGGTTAATGGGTTTTATAATTGCATTACTTGGGTAACTCATAGCATAGCCTATGTGATTCACAACATTGCATGGCTTCTTATTGGACCCATATTATGGGTGACAGAGGAGGGAGAAAAAAATAAAATATTCTAAAAGTTTAGAGAATTAAAATATTTTAATAAATTATTAAAATTTTAATTTTAATAATTTTTTTTTCAAACGTATTTCATCATAAAATATTTTAAATTCCCTAAAAAAAAAGTGAATTATTCTCTTAAATTTTTTCATCTAAACCCAAAGTGAAATGATCTGTCATGGATAAATTATTTTCAAACATTATATAGTTTAAAGAAAAGAGTAAAGTTTATAAGTTATGAAAGGCAAATCAATCATGTACAGAAAATACTTCTCTCCTGCTGAAAGAGCTTTTTCTTTGTATATACTTGCTTTGCCCAAGAAAAATCCTAATAAAATAATAATATTTGTTTGAAATTAACATAAACAAAGAACACCCGTCTTCTTTATGAAGTTTCTATGACAGATCATTATGAGCCATAACTGCAAGCGCAACATGAATGGATTCTAAGGCAATAAACACAAATGAAACTAGCTAAATCTGACCTTAAAAAAGAACAATAACAGTTATAAAAAATTAATACTGTGAATTCACAATGTAAGTAATGATTACAAATAACTGAACAACGCAACCATGCCTTAATCCAACTAGTAGGGTCAACTGCATGAATTAAACAGTACCTTTGGGCTATATCAAAAGCCGAAGGACGTATACACAAACAATGAAAAAATAAAATAAAAAACACTCAAAATAAAGAAAAAAAAAAAAAAAGGAACAAAAGAAAACACTAAAAAGTCAAGATTTTAAAAAAATTGAACATCAGTGAAGCGAGCAAGAGAGAGTGCTTTAAGACTCAAGGGTATATATAACGGCGCATTCTTTAGCAAATGCTGTTTATTATTAGTATTATTTTTAAATTGTAATTTTTTAATAGAAGCATTGTCTAAGACTCATATCACAATAACACTTATAAAAAGAGCTATTTAATGTATTCCTCACACTTCTAACAACGCTTTCCACTAACACATGCTGTTATATGTCTCTATCGTAGTAGTATTTAAGTTTTGAAAGTGACGAGAGTTTCTAATGTAGTTGGCTCTACAAAATGTCATAGAACAAGACATAACACAGTGAGTGTGGTTTCTGCAACAAAATTTTAGGATTATACCTCGCTCAAGGAGATACTTCAAATGGAACTCACGTGGCGGGGCAGCGCCGGAAGCGTAGGTAACCAGGAGAACTAACAATATTCATTCCACACTCAAATCTAAAAAATCTTAAGAAATTATACAAGACGTTAAATTTAACAATAGTTTTTGGGATGTTAAAATAAGCTAATAATTACCACCTTTTCTTTTCTGAAACAATGTTGAAACTATGATGTGTAAATTCAAGCAAATATAAGCTAATAATAGAATTGAAAATTGTCATATTCTATTCTATATAATAAATGTGCAACATACACTTACGATTCATCTTAGAGAAAACAAACTTAATCCAAGAGAAAGTTGGCGTTAGACATTGCCTTCAGTCTAGAGCCTGTCCTTCCTTAAGGCGCATAATGGACATTTATATTGCTGTAGTTTCTCAGCCTGTTCAGGGGTAATCATAGCACATTTCCCATGGAACCACCACTCACATATATCGCACCCGATCCAAAATTCAGCTGCATTGTAATTTCCACCGCAGCTTCCACAACTTATTGTTTCAGTAAATACCTGTGTAAAAACATGCAAATATATACCGCTTATAGAATATTACTCTTTCTTTTCAATTTTCTTTATCTTCTCCATATGCTTAGGAAAAGTAAATGTGACAGTGAAAGTGTCAGAACTTAGTTCAACAAATGACATCCAAATTTAGGAGCCAACAATACTAAGGTTACCAGGTGCATTTCTGAGATTTTTTTTCTGTAACATTTTATAAATCACTCTTCTCACCTCTCACAATAAGCATGTTAGGACATGCTTCTAGAAGCTACCTGTGACTTTGTCAAACAAAATCAAACCAGCATATTTTATATTATGAATTGATATGTTGACTTTCATCATTATCTTTTTTATGAAACTTTTAGTATGTACAAGAATTACCAAAACAAACCAGCAAAAAGACAATCATTGCTAGAAATGGAAAACACTAACCTTGGTGCTTTCCTGAGATTTACTTGGAGAAGCTACCTGTGACTTTGTTTGTCAAATAAAATCAAATCAGCATATTTTATATAATGAATTGATATGTTGACTTTCATCATTATCTATGTTATGAAACTTTTAGTATGTACAAGAATTACCAAAACAAACCACCCAAAAGAAACAATTATTGCTAGAAATGGAAAACACCAACCTTGGTGCTTTCCTGAGATTTGCTTGTAGAAGCTACTTGTGACTTTGTCTGTCAAATAAAATCAAACCAGCATATTTTATATAATGAATTGATATGTTTACTTACTCATCGTACTCTTACTCATCGTTCAAGGTGACCTTCGGACTAAATACAAACAATACAATGAAAAGGAATGAGAAATATATCCACTCAAACTCATTGTATGAACACAATGTAAGTAGCTCATACTCACACAATTAATTACAACATAGAAAATAAACAATCAACTTATGCACATGAATGATAATAATGCACTCCTAGTACTACTTTATATGTCATGAGGTACCAACTCTAATCTAGAAACGTACGCTAAGGGCACGTAGATGAACCTCTCTATTGGTCGTTTCACACTAGTATAATGTCCTTTGATAGCATGTTAGTTACTACTCAACTTGCATCGTCTGTTTCGGCTTGTGGGATCAATTACGACCATTGGATTTTCGTACCAATTAACCTCTAGGAGGTATAATGAACTTATCACTTGAGTTTGTGTTTACTTCCTTACACAGTTGTTTCATTAAATGATACATGAAATGTAGTTCAATTTAGTCAATATTCCACTTTCAACATTGGGTTGATGAGAACTATTCTTACCTTTCACAAGCTTGACACCCCATCTCACAACTTATCACAAATTAAGTGAGTATCGTTCTTGTCTCTCACACATATTAGGTCACTCGCTAAATAAATGTTTTTTGGGATCATTCTTGTTTGTCATATACTAGATCACCCTTTGAGAATATTTATCCTTATTATTCATTTTCATATCTTATACCATCATTCTCAATTATTGTTATAATGTGTATAATGACTAATCATGTTTTAAATTCAACATATCATAAAATATATGAACATATCACATAGTTTCACACAATTTTAAATATAAGCACCTAACTTGGTTCCTCTTTCAAAAAACCAACATATACAATATTTAATCATGGGTAAAAGTCATTAACTTTATTCCCGCTTCAGGAAACCAATGCATATAAACTTGGAGTTTAGGGAGAAAACCCTCAACCCATGACTACAAAGTTAAATGCTTTGTATTTTATCAATTGATAGAGACAAAAAATCATAAACGAACAATCAAACACTCAAACAATCATAGAGACAGTCAAATACAAGCAATAAACAAGCAAACAACTAAACACTTAGTCAATCATAGAACATTCAAACACAAACAACTAATAGACAAATAACTAAACACCTTGTGAATCATAGGACAGTCAAACATAACCAATAGGCAAACAACTATGCATTTTGTCAATCATAAGACAGTCAAACATAAACAACCAACAAGAAAACAATTAAACACTTTATCAATTGGCAGAGGTAGTCAAACACAAGCACTAAGCGGGAAAAACAACTAAGCATTATGTTGATTGACAATAGTAAAACATAAACACTAAGAAGAAAAACGACTAAAAACTCTGTCGATTCACAGAGGCTGTCAAACACAGACATTAATTGGGAAACGACTAAACACTCTATCAATTGAAAAAGGTAGTCAAACACAAACACTAAGTGGGATATAGGGCCAACCCCTCCTCCCATAGTCATATTCACACCTTTAAGGTAGATTTCTCACTCCCTCTTATCTAAAGAAGCATAGATGTAGAAAACACATCCCTTAGGGTCGTTCTTCTTGTTCCTTGTGAGTTTCCTCCAAAGATTCTCCTTCCCTCGCTTCCTAGTTTGAAATCACGTGTTTAGAAAAATTAATTCAAAAGTAGAGGTTTTTATGGCTTATCTGGCTGCTCCTTTATACAGTCAAAAATGGACCTCATAACTCCCTCAAACAGCCCATGATGAGTATAGGTGCGCTAAATTGAGCACGGACATGCTCCCACGGCCAGCATTGGCGTGTGCTTTGAGCACAACTGTGCTTGATAGCCTGAGCACGACTTGCTCAAAACTTAGGTCTAACAACTCACAATCCTCTTCTAACCTCTTGGGATGATGATTTGTTGTGAGTGTAAAACCCAAACAAACGGTACCCTCGTCTATAGAAGAATCTCCAAGAGATAAGAAAATTTAAGCTATCATGGATTCAACTTTTTGCATCAAAACTAACTTATTTAGAGGCTCCCTTGCCTTTCCTATTGTTTGATATCGCACTACTTATATAGGAGAAGGAGAAAATGGATGAGCTCATATTTCTTGATGTAAGACTTGATCTATCTTACTCCTTGTATAAAAGGAGGTGATGTATGAGTTTATGTTGTCTGATATGAGATTTAAGCTTTCACCATATTTAAATGACCTATTTTTTTAATTTAATTAATTAAAACCTAATTTAATTAATTAAAACCCAATTTAAAATCAACATATATTTCTCCCAACATATTATTTATTTAATTATAAACAATTAAACCACTTATTAATAATAATTAATAAAATATATTTACAACCAATAGTAAAATAGAATAAAAATTAGGGTGTTACAACTCTCCTTTCCTTATATGAATTTTTGTCCCTAGAAATTGCTTAACATAGAAATTGAGGAAAACACCATTAGAGATAGGTGCTCTATCAACAACTACTTTTTTCTAATTGCCAAGCTTTCAAAAGGTTCTCTAAGGATTGGATGGTTCACTCAACTTAACTGTCTAATCACATATGGTAGTTTGTAGTCAATCTTAACTTTAGTCATTAAGGCTCCAATCAACTCTCCTAAGATCTCAACATAAACTCGGGTTTTCTATCAAAAACTACACTAAGGGGTACACCATGTATTCTTCCAGTCTCCTTAGGTAATGTTTAGTTACCTTCTCCTAGGGTTACATAACATTGATCGGGATACACTAGACAATTTGATTCATCCGTCCTCTACTGTTCAAATCAAATAAAACTTTTTAGTGATTTTAGGAAAAACCTACCACAAGGTCCATAAGGATACTATTTCATTTCCATCTTGGAATATTCAATATTGCGACCTATCTAAGGTTGTTGGTGCTCTACCTTAGCTTCTTGAAAACTAACCACCATACATAAGTTTAATTACTTCTTCCTTTAAACCAGGCTACCCAAAATCTCTCTAAGATTCTAATACATCTTTGTGACTCCTAGCCGAACACTCAAATCACTACTAAGTCCTCTTCGTAGACTCAACATCCTAAGCTCAGCTACATCCACCACATGAATCTTATCATAAAATCTCATTAACTTATTGGTTCTTATCTTAATACCAATCATCTTTTCATGAGCTATCACACTACCGATCTAGCATATATAAGTTTAGTTTATGATCTTTCCTACTTTCTCCTACCATATGACTAGTTACCTTTAACATACTCAACTTCAGACTCTTTACAATAACCTCACATACTAAGCTTGAGTCTTTTAAATCTCTATAACCATTAAAGCAGACACGTGAAGATTTCCTACTCAAGGCATTGATCTCTACATTGACTTTGCCTGGGTGATGACTAAGATTGAAGTTATAATCCTTAAGAAATTCTAACCATTTGCGTTGTCTCATTTTCAATTTTTTTTATCAACAAATGCCTAATACTTCTATGATCATTAAAGATATGTTGATATGTTGACTTTCATCACTTTCTTTTTTATGAAACTTTTAGTATGTACAAGAATTACCAAAACAAACTAGCCAAAAGAAACAATTATTGCTAGAAATGGAAAACACTAACCTTGGTGCTTTCCTGAGATTTGCTTGTAGAAGCTACCTGTGACTTCGTCTGTCAAATAAAATCAAACCAGCATATTTTATATAATGAATTGATATGTTGAATTTCATCATTACCTTTTTTTATGAAACTTTTAGTATATACAAGAATTACCTAAACAAACCAGCCAAAAGAAACAATTATTGCTAGAAATGGAAAACACTAACCTTGGTGCTTTCCTGATATTTGCTTGTAGAAGCTACCTGTGACTTTGTCTGTGAAATAAAAGCAAACCAGCATATTTTATATAATGAATTGATATGTTGACTTTCATCATTATCTTATTTATGAAACTTTTAGTATATACAAGAATTACCAAATCAAGCCAGCCAAAAGAAACAATTATTACTAGAAATGGAAAACACTAACCTTGGTGCTTTCCTGAGATTTGCTTCCGCTAGCCACGGTGGACTTGTCCTTATTCCAGTTATTCACAACTTCAAGAACGGTGGGAATACGATTGATCAAACTAAATAAACGTTTCCTGCCATAAAGAATCAAGGAAACCATCAATTGAAGGAGCTATATGCCAAGTTGCAAGAGATGCTATAAAAAATGTTTCAAAAAGAAAACCAATAGTAGTAGAGGGTCACATCCAATTGTTTTAAGAAATCTTTTACTGCATGTATAAGCCTACCAAGCATCGGATCACAACACACAACAGAGAAATTTGAGCGATCACCTTATTGTAACCCATAACTTGAACATTAAACAAGCTGCATAAGGATGTCCTTAATGGATAGAGAGCCACAATAAACTTGAATTATTTCCACATATATGCATCTTCATCAAAGCTAAATGGTACCTATCATTGCCGTTAAAACTAGCTCCATAGACAAAGGCCACGGAAAGCAACCACGAATCACTATATGCAGCAACCAGAGAAAGCCACTCATTGCGTTTTATGCCATCCCTAGCAAAATTGATTCCAAGAGTCGGCTCAGGGAGCATCACTGGAATTTCCACTTTTGGCAGAGCAACTTCCCAGGTCCCATTCGGATGTCCATAGAGGCACAAGTTATCCTTATCTTAAATAAACACACCGGAGACTTCAAATTTAATGGAAGGACACAACACATTATTCAATAATTACAAAACCACATAAATTAAAATAATCTCAACTTAACTGAAATTAAAATCCAGCAAATGCCTATAGTGGTTTTATCCGAATGGAACAAGACCATCTCTTGTAGAAAATACTTGTGCTCTATATAAAA
Source organism: Mucuna pruriens (assembly GCA_025330945.1). Taxonomy (NCBI): domain Eukaryota; kingdom Viridiplantae; phylum Streptophyta; class Magnoliopsida; order Fabales; family Fabaceae; genus Mucuna; species Mucuna pruriens. Next base: position 3,596,613 of record JAENHJ010000525.1, on the reverse strand, counting down.
AAACCCAACAAATGGTTATAGTGATTCTATTTGACTAGAATAAGATTGGCTTTGGCAGAAGATACTTTTTCTATATATAAAAAAAAAAAATCCTGCAAATGTGACCCTCTACTGCTAGACCAAAATGTCATAGAGCAAATCAAACTCAATGCTATCATTTGACATTCCCACCCTTTTTGTTTTTCTCAAATTCTGTGAACTCTTCCTTGTTAACTCTAAGCATGCACAATTCTCACATAAACCCCAGAGAAAAAAATAATACCAACAAAAATATACAAATAAACAAATCCAATTGTTTTACATGTAACAAAAACCAAAGTAAAAAATTTAACCAAATTAAAGAAGGTCACAAATTACCTGGATCACAGAGCTCGTAAAGATTATCAACCTCTGAGAGAAGAAAAAGGAAGAAAGTGAAGAACTTGGAGAAGCAAATAGAGAAAAGAAAGAGAGAGAGAGGGAGAGGCATTGAAAAGAGAAGAGTAGTACCTTTAGTGAGAGCGTGAATAAGAGCGGTTCTTCTGCCCCTATAGTCCTTGAAGACCTTTGCAACAGTGATGGGTTCGGAAGCCATGTGAAAGGGATTCAGATTTGGTGAAGCTAAACAGAATTGGTGTTAACAAAAAGCACTATGAAAGAGGAAGAACTCACATGGTATCAAAAGACTGTGTTGGAGAAGGTAGAGGAAACCAGGAAAAAACAGAAATAGCTAACTAACTCTAACTAACAAACTAAAACTGGTTAGTTACAGTTAAGCTGAAAATTGAAGTGTGTGTGTAAAAGTACTAATTCTTTGCTAAATTCCTTACTCCACTCATGCTTTTGTCACTTCTCAACCCTGCTTTCAACTAATAAGAGTTGCTGTGAATATTAAAAAAGCAGGTCATATGTAATTTCAGGAAATCCTAGTAATTGTTAATGTAATTTATTCTAAATTTTACTCCATAACTTAAATGGACTGAGCACAAAACTTAGTTAAATGTTTTTTAAGGATTTTTTATGTTGTTTATTAAGTAACATTTTAATCCCTATTGACGTAGGAGATAAATAAATTTTTATATATACAATCACTTAATTATATAAACTACAATTATTTTAATAATTTTTTCAATGGATCAAATTAATATATAAATAACATTTGATTAATTTGATTTAAATTTAAAGATATAAAGATAATATGATTTGTTAGAACTTAAAAAAAAGTTTACTATTCATATTCTTTTTGTCCTTACACTTTGTCCTTACACTTTTACCACACTTAGGTTTTAGGTTTTACACACTTAGGTTTTAGGTTTTACTTGCTATAGTTAGAAACTACATATTTTAGTCTATGTACATGTATTTTTAATTATGTTTTGGTTTAACACCATTAACAACACAATAATATGACATTGACGTGACTGAGTTAGACGATTTAGTCACTACACTTGTACTATTTTTATTTTTTTTATAACTATACTTAGAAATTATATGTTTTAGTTCCTATATATAATCCTCTTCACTGTTATAGCAACTCATAATGAAATAATTTAAAATATTTACAAACTTACAATTTTAATAAGATAAAATAATATGAAATAATACCTTAATAATATTAAAATAACAATAATAATAAATGTTTAGGTAAATGAAAATATTATTCTCAAATTAGACATCTAAAAACAAAAAATAGAAACAATAACTTAATTAGTCACAAACAAACCTTTATAAAAGCATACTAATCAAGCTAAAAAAAACCAAGAAAAAACAAGTCTTCAAGCTTCCCCAATCTTAGTAATGTTGTTCTTGTATTCTAAAAGTAACACTTCTAATGAATTTTAATCTCGGTAAATAAAACAAGTTAAAAAACAATGTTGTTTTTCTTACAATAAGAATGATTGACATAATAATAAGAAAATCCAACCATGATACCTACTAATCTCAAATAATTTTTTTTTATAATAAGATCATGTATAATTTAAATAATAACATGCTACCAATATCCTATTATATTATAATAATCACAAATAAGTCACATGCTCATTTAAAATATTGTACCACTATGCCAACTAAAAACAAAACTATGATTCCCAGAATCACTTGACTTAACTCTTTGGTTTAGAACCTATGTGAATTACATAATCACTATACTTTTTAATTTCTAAAATTAGTGTGAGTCTTAGGCTCAATGTGAATATCATATTTGATAAAGTTTATGAGCTCATATCTATGCAATGACATTTCACTACCTTCCCCATTCTAGATTAAGGTATCTCATATCTCATCTTAAATGTAGATATGTTCAATAAATAAATATCTCATTTTAGATGATGATATCCTTCATCCTATTTTGGAATAAGATGAATATCATCATTCCTTTTTGAAAGATAATGATTGACTTTTACGTTAACAAAAATAAGTCATTTGTGATGGCTATCACTTGGGTTCTCAACCCCATATGTCAATAATGCAGATGACTGTCACTTGGGTTCTCAACCTCATATACTAATAATGCAGATGACTATCACTTAGGTTCTCAACCTCATATATCAATAACATTTCTTAAGATCATACCATGATAACACTATATTATCTTAATCCCAATTAATAATATGAAACAACACCCAAAGACATATATATAATAATTATATATAGACTTGATTCCTTCTATGTTTCTCCACACACATACACAGTTGTAAAATCCTTTGGTTAATTTTGCAAAATTCTCTCTCCCTCTCTCCCTCTCTTCCTCTCTCCCTCTCTTCCTCTTTCTCATTCACACATACACATACACATTTTGGTTAATTGCACAAAATTCCCATTCTAACATTTCACTATGTGTGCACGTGTACACACTTGTAAAACCTTTTCGTTAATTGCACAAAATTCCCATTATAACCTTTCACTATGTGAGCAAAACCCTTTGTCTTGCTCAACACACAAAGTTGTAAAACATTTTGGTTAATTGTGCAAAATTCCATTCTAGCATTTCACTATGTGCACACACACAATTGTAAAGCCTTTTGGTTAATTGTGCAAAATTCTCATTCTAGTATCCATTCTAGCATTTCACTGTGTGCGTGCACACACACATTCACTTGCAAAACGTTTTGGTTAATTGTGCAAAATGGGGAAAAATTCCCATTCTAGCATTTCATTATGTGTGAAAAACCCTTTTGTTTTTCTCAACATACACAGAGTTGTAAACCCTTATGTATTTCTCAACACGCACATAGCTATAAACCTTTTGGTTAATTGGACAAAATTCTCATTCTAGCATTTCACTGTGTGCAAGGATCACATACACACACAGATATTTAGTTAATTGCAAAATTCCTATTCTAGCATTTCATTGTGTGTGCAAGGATAGCAACACACCATCACAGAGATTGTGAAAATGTACATGAAACAATAAAAAGAAAATTTTTGTAGCACCTAATATATAAACAAAACAATTTTAACCACTTAGAAAACACATAAATATTCAAATGTAATCCAACCCTAATACTTAAAATGCTACTGTACCAAATTCCTAACCCTAAAAAATTATATCTTTCAAGATAAATTTCTCTTATTAAGAACCCTAAAAAATTATATCTGTCAAAGAAACATGTGATGAATTATTTAAAAAAAATGTTTTACTTACCTTTAAACCAGAATTGTTCAATGTTCTCTCCTTTTTCTTCATTGTAACTTAACAATGTTTCAAGAATTTCTAGATTAGTTTTTTTTTTTTTCAAACTTGTGTGACTTGTTATTTTTCCCGTATTCTTCAAAGGGTAAACGCTTGGATATATGCTCTATGAAAGTGGGTTTTGGTTGCAACCTTTCAACCCATTTAATTAATAGGACGAGCCTCCTGGTTTACTCCTTTAACAATTCCCCCCTTTTTTTCTAACTTTGTTTACCGTTTGCTTTAAATTCACATTTGACTTTAGCTAAATGTTGCATTCATCCCTTTTGTTTTGTTTTAATTACTTATCAATTCTAATAATTTCTATACTAATAATTTCTGCTCTAAACTTTACTAACAATTTTAACTTTTTTTTTATTAATTGAATATATGTGTAATTTTTTTTTTTATGTTTTAGTCCCTACCAATACTTCTTCTTTTTCTTATTGTTGTTGTTTATAGCTATTTTTATTAAATAAGTGAGTTCTTAAAGTATATTTTGTCACTAATTAAATAAATTATATTTTTTAAAAAAATAAGTGTTAGTTTATTAAATTTATTTTTTGTTAATTAATTAAAATTAAAGATAAATGGACTATTAGGCCCATGTATTATCTTTATATTTATCATATATAACAATTTTCAAATATAATTAATTATTGTTTAAATATTGAGAAGATATTATCTTTATATCTAATGGATATAAACTTTCAAACATAATAATTTTTAAATATAACAGATATTTATATTTAGTAGTGTTCAAATATTTTAATAATGTATACTTAAAAACTTAGTGCACTTATTTATATATATATATATACCTATGCAATCCCTTATGCGTTAGAAAAACATAATAAGTCTAAATGCTTCTCATTGTTGTTTCAAAATATAGAGAAGTAGAATCATTCAAAGGGATATCTTTCTATCCCAAGGTTCTACATTCTAGGTAAAAAGGTGAAATGTCTCACTCAAGGATATAAGTGTAATTGTAGGTAAAAGGGTTGACCTTAGAATTTTGAAAATTGCATGTTTTGGTTTTTTAAAGGGGGAATTAAAATCCTTAAATTAGTTTGTATGAAATTGAGTATATTTTGATTCAAAATTGTATGTTTTGGTTCTTTAAAGGGTAAATTAAATTTCCAAAATTAGTTGTGTGTATTGGTTTGATTTGTTGTGTTGGTTGTCTTTGAAGGGGAGATTAAACTCCATGGATTAATTTTGTACATTAGTGTAATTTGTTATGTTGGTTGTATCTAAATGAAATATTAAACTCCCTAGATTAGTTGTGTGCATTAGTATGTGTTTTTGTTGCATTATAATTTTTTGTGTAATGTACTAAGCATATGTGTTATGTTGAGGAATTATATTAAGTGACTGGGTGTGCCTTTTGATAAAATGTGAAAACAAGTTGAGAATTGAGTAACGAGGATGAGTATCATTGTGACGGATGACCTAGCCTACGAGAGGACGAGAATGAGCTCGAGTGATACTTGTCTAGTGAGTGACTTATCCTATGATACTTGTTCATTTTGAAGGGTTGAGAGATCAACTGCTTAACTTGTGAGAGGTGAGCATGACCCTTGTTGACCTAATTTTGAAATGGGTAATAAAGATACTTATATGACATGCATCATGTAATAAAACTAAGGTGGAAGGGAGTAGATGTAAAACTTGAGTGGTAAGGTCACTGTACCTTCTGACGATTCGATATGGAAATCCTTATGGTTGTGATTGATTTCTTGGGTAGACACATACAATGCAAACCAAGTAGTACCTAATATACCAATGGGTATCATTATAGTATAGTATGGCTAACCCGAGAGGGCTAAGTAATGTTGTCCCTGGACTATTTCTTGGATTAGAGTTAGTACCACATTGCATAAGAAGTAGTAATGAGTGCATTATCCTCATTTCATGTGCATTTGTGAGATGTTAATTACGTGGTTGCTTGTAAGGGTTGTTTAATTGTATGTTCTATGCGATCTTGCATTCACATTATGAGCTTGTATTTAAATATATTCTTACTCCCTTGGATTTATGTTGTTGTTATGTTTGTGTTGATTACCATTACAAGTAGTTTAAAGTAGGAATAGGAAGAATGAACTCAGACTCCACTTTATTACTTACATGTTTTTCTTTAGGGTTTTAAGCTCTGATAGAATGTGACATTGGAGCAAGACTTACAATGGGATTTTAGTGATGGCTATATTTTTTTTCTTCTGAATTATTACTTTATTTTCTTTTGTTGTTCGTTGGAGTGTTGATAAACCAATATTTTGTACATTAATACTATATCTTTTTGGATAAAATTTTGAATATTTTTTACATATATTACGCATAATTTACTTTTTCTCATTAAGATTAATGGAATACAAGCACATAGAAAGTAAAAAAAAAACAAAAATTAAGACTTTTGGTCCAAAAAGAGAAATGCATAAAAGATTAGCACAACCATGCAGTTGTAAGCACGCCTGTACTTGACTAGAAGATAAGCAGCATGCCCGTGCACAAGCACAAAAGACGCTTAGCATTGGGCTTGAGCCCTAATGTATGAATGCGGTTCAACTAAGTTATTGTTTCACTTTCAATATTGAGCCAATGTGAACCATTATCGCCTCTCACAAGCTAGGCACCTCATCTCTCAACTCATCATAGATTACTTTTCAACATTGGGTTGATTAGGACTATTATCACCTCTCACTAGCCACCTCATCTCTCAACCCATAACAGAGTAGTGAGTATCATTTTGGCCTTTCATAGACTAACACTCACTAAATAAATGTCCATCGAGCCCATTCTTGTCTCTCACAAACTAGGTTACCGTTGACATTTATCCATATTACTCATTACTTATGTTTATCTCAATCCCATTATTATCAATGCAATTTCAACAATAACAACAACAATATGTCTTGTACAAACATATGAGTTAATAAATAAGTAGTAAATTCAAGGTCACACATAATTCCTATAGTACAAATAAGGCAACACGGACGTACTCTCGTTAGCATGGACGTACACAGTCAACAGATTCTATACAGATATATACAAATTTTGCACGAGTGTGCCCAACTTGCATAGGCTGTTCTTCTTGAGCATGGCTATACTCATCAGCCTGCTATTGAATTTCTTGGATTTTTGTCCATAATTTCAAATTTAAATAAGGGAACCTATGATTTTTCTACGTTTAGCATACTACGTTTAGCATATGTACAACCAATTCCACAAACAAAAAATATAAACAAAAACCTAATCCAGGGAGCTTAATTCCCCTTTAGAAAATACCAAGAACATATAGTTTATAAAATCAACTATATGATTATCAATAATCTTAATAAAAAGAAAGGGTCTTGATCTAGGGAGTTCAATATCCCCTTCAGATAACCCAAAGCATACAACGTTGGGGTTCTAGGGATGACCCCCTTCTACCCACAGTTATACTCGTAACCTTGATCAAGATGTCTCACTCCCTCCTTACCTAGAGAAGCATAGATGTAGATAACATGTTCCTCAATGTCGTTCTTCTTGTTCCTTAGTGGTTTCCTCAAGAGGTTCTCCTTTCTCCGCTTTCTAGTACCCCTACTAATTTTTACCTTAGGATGATTCCTATTTGTTCATTTAGAAACACATACTTAAGTAAGTTTGAGGTTGAACTCACTATTGCTAGTCAAATCAAAATTCGAAGGGAAGAGGTTGACCTCCTAAACCCAATTATCTTATAGTTCTACTCACTAATTAAGGTGCCATCACCTCTAATTAGTTGATTAACATGCATGAATAGCCAAAATGAAGGATAATTTAAGCGGTAAAATGATAAGAAATAGAAAATTGCATTCAAAAGAGTAATCAAGAGTTCTAAGTACAATTATACCATAACCCTTAAGAGTAATTTAGCTACTCATACACATGGCAGAAGACAAGCAAACTTAAAAACAAATAAAGAAGGAAAATAAAAACCCCGTAAAAACTCGGGTTTCACTCCTCTACTCTGTATTTAGCCTTGCTAACACCTCCAGGTTCCTTTCAGGGCGTTTTGGAGTCGAGAGGAACACTGGAAGGATGGAGATGATGAATTATGGAATGCTAGAGAGTGATGGAGTGGAATGACATATGTCAGGAGTGAGTTTCTAGCTCATAGGCTACCTCCTTTTATAATATGCGAAGTGAGTCTTCTTGGTGGCTTGTACATGTGTGCACATTTGAACATGGACATGTCGATACTTTTCATGATTATGCATGGGCATGTAGATATTAGCACGACCGTGATGACTGTCTTTTATATCCGTGCACGGGCGTGTAGATATGAGCACGATCGTGTTGAGTGTCTTTTGTGCTCGTGCATAGTTGTGCTAGGCTTGGTATGGGCATGCTGCTATCTTTTGGTCAAGTATGAACGTGCTTACAACTACAAGATAATGCTGGTTGATTCTGAAGTGATGTAGAGTGAGCGTGAGTGTGCTGGAAGCTACACGATTGTGCTGTGTGACTTAAGGGTGAGCATCAGCATGCTATAAGCTACATGATTGTGTTAATCTTCTATGACTTCATCTTTTTGGACCAAAAATCCTTGTTTTTATTGCATTTTTTCTTTTTGTTTGTTTGTAGGCCTATATTACATTAATCTCAAGAAAAAAGTGAATTATACATAATATATATAAAAGCATTCAAAATTTTACCCAAAAAGATACAACATTAATATACAAAATATTGGTTTATCAAGTGCTATTAGTACATTTCATTTTATGTTATTCTATTGATTAAATGAATGGTATGAAAATATGAATCTTTTACTATGTATGGATCTAAGATTTTGATATATTTGTATTTAGTTTAATTATTGTATAGTTAGAGTAGATGGTATCATAACACATATTTCTTTCTTTTATTTTGTGGGTCCTGCTTCTTTTAAATTCTCAAACAAGATAACTTGTAAGTAATGATTTGTGTGGGTACTTGTAGTGGTGATAACTTGCTGCATTGTTTTAATCTCACTTTACCAAATGCAAAGATTGATGTTGCTGAATGGCCAAAAAGTGACGGGGTTAGAAATTCTTCTTCTTCTTTATAAAATTATTATTAGTGCACAAAAGGTCTTTTACATCAATTAACATTAGCCTTTTACATTGGTTCTGAATCGATGTAGGATCAGATGGTGTAGAAAGTCTGACTTTTTGTATTGGTTACAAAACTGAGGTAAAAAGTGGACCTTTTACATAATTTGTTGTTCTTAAATGATGTAAAAAGTCACGCTTTTATATCGGTTAAGCTTGTAAGTAAGGTAAAAAGTGAACTTTTTACATTGATTATGAACATAATTAATGTGAAATGATTTTTTAAAAAAATTCTATTTTATTTTTCTATTACCTCCATTATTGTAAAATCATCCAATAGAAAACAATCTCTATATTAAAAATAAGAATCTATTATAAATATGTAAATTATTAATGTTTTCTAAAGTAAAATTTTTCTTTTCAATTGCCAAATCCAAGTCAAATCTAATTTCAATAAAGACTTGAGAAAAACATAGCGTTGGTTCAATAGGCTTATACTCAACTTGGGGTTAATGGACTCTTGTATGAGCTAGGAAAATGGTATTTCAGGTAAGTAAGCATGAGGAGGAGGTACCTAAGTAGGTGCTCCAATAGGGGTGACATGGTACCTCAGCAGAACCAGGAATACCACATCCTTCTTGCATGGGAGCGTTAGTAGAGGCAATATCTTGTGGATGACGAAGGGAGGTACATCATAGAACCTGTTGGGAAAGGGTAAGATAATTTTTCATTCAATTTGGATATTGCATTTTCATTCTTTGTAGTTGGATTGTTATCTCAAGCCACTGAGAGTATTATTTATGCCATTCAATCACAATTTCGAGGTTCCTTCCATTCCTATGGCGGGTTCCACCACTAGATGGACAAGAATGGTCTGATAAATTTGCAGTTTTACTGCATGTTTATTCATCCTTAATTAGTTTACACAATTATTTTATTTACATATTGACTATTTCATAATTACTATGTAGGAGAAATGTTCATGAAAGGCCCGTTGTGAGTAGAAGATATGTAAGACGTTTGATGAGCATTATTCAAAATGTTTTGATAGATATGTTGAAAAAGGCGAGGAGGGTTGAGAAAAAAGCCAAACTAGATGGACGAGCAGGCTTGGGTTGATCTTATGCTTATTGTGATAGCCTAACATTTAATAATGCATCTGCTAGAAACAAGGCTAACCAGGCCTCCACCAGAGGCAGATTAGTTCACACTACGTGACACATGTTTTACAAATTAAGTTCGTTATGTTTTACAATATGACATTATTTACATATTAATAATTATTTGTTGCACTTCTAATCTGCAAGGTCATGAGCTTAAGGTGAGATCCCTATCTTGGTGACTCTTCTCAACTACCCATAAGAAGTTCATAGGCAAAAATAGGTAGATAGTCACACTTAGATGACATATGTAAGTTTTAAATCTATATTCTATTTTAATATAATTTGTTGTTAAACAAAAAAGTTTCTTACTATTATATGTATTTGAGATTGAACAAGAGGATTATCAGTAACATCTTAGCCGACATAGTTACAGCTTGTTAAGGCCTCCTATAATGGGATACAATAGGCAACTAGGGTTGACATATGGAAGGAGGTTGTTGGGGGCAGGAACAAATGACGCATTTATGAGACCACAAATTAACTTCTTTTAAAATGTCTCTTGGGGCGACTGCACTAACTTAGGAGTTAGTGGCTCCTCTTTCTTTGAGTAGCGACTTTGAAAATAGGGTAGCTAGAGCTAAGCAGAAGGCTATAGAATAAGAATAATTCATATGCAACAATATGAAATTTGTAAAAATTTAACTATACTACACAATTAAATCGATTCAACATTTGACTTAGATCAAATGAATTGGCTGTGAAATCAATTTTGAGATAAAACTATTATTAGCCAAGTAATTCATATTTAAACTGATTGGAACGTTTCAATCTATCCAATTCTTGATTCTTACAATTCTAAATGAAGGTGTTTCCTTTAATCACTTTGTAGGTTTGGAACTTCTGCCTTCCTTTTTCCCCTTTCATATTTTATTTTGTTATTTAAATTAAATTGATAAACATTAATAATCTTAAACAAACAAGGGCAACTGAGATTGCACAACAAAGAGAACAATTTTTGGAGTAAGGGGACAACAAAGGCACCAAAACTCGCAGTTGAGGCATCCATAAAATTAGTTCCATTTCGGAATACCATACTAATAGGATAGTTTGTATTTTTTTGTCACTTATACCTTATTTTGTTGTGTTGTTATTTTTCCAATTTTTGTAGAACTTGTTACGTGTGTTCGGTGTGTTAGTGTTCCAGGAGTTGGTATTTTGGACCTAGCTGGAGGCATTAAAGTTGGAACAACGAGACACTATGAACCATTAGTATTAAGGCCAGGAGCTTGAGAGACATTGTGGCTTGAAAGAATAGCTAAAGCAGGCATTTTGGGAGACCTAACATCATTGACACTTAGTCGCTTATAAGTATTAAAATTAATTGAATTATCTTTATGTTTATTTAAGTTTTTCTACCTTTACTTTTTTTATTATGTTACATTATCTATTTATTTGCATAACTTTAAGTGTTTAGTGAGGTGAATCTCAATATTGAAATTATAGGAAAGAAACTTAGATTTTAAATTATAAAAATAAATTTAATTGTTCGAAAAATTAATAAATTATTAAGAAAATAAGTTTATATACGATGAAAGGATGAGTCAATTCCATTCCATCGAACAAAGATTATCTTAAGTTTATTTACCTTTAATAATGAAAACTAAATTGAATGATCATGTAAGAAAGATTAGTACAACAAAAAATTATTGCATAAACTTGTTTTCCTAAAAGTTCTTATTATTAAACTTCTCTTAATTTTTAATTGCTTGCACTTGGTTTGATTAATCCTTTATTTTCCATTAATCTCGCAATTTTAATTTTTACTCAAATAATTCCTTCTCGTTTAATTTTAATTAAATTATTTTGAATAATTTCTTCTCGTTTAATTTCAATTAAATTGTTAATTGCAAAATCAAATATGGAAACTATACAGAAGAACAATAATTTATTATTCGACAATAGGTAAATATTTTTGCAGTATGGCAGCAACAAACACACCAAAACTCTCTGCTGAGGCATCCATAAAATAAGTTCCATTTCAAGATACCGTACGTAGCTCAATCTCCTTGTCAGCAACATGATTCTGAGTTTTGCTGTGCACTAAGGTTCCTTGAACAACCAGAGATTGATTCCTTTTTAAACAGAGAACACCCAAATAATCTTTGCTTGTTGCTACATTATTCTAACTTTGTGGTTGAGTACACTGCCAATTTTACAAAAGAGATTCAACAGGTATTCCGTTAAATGCAAAGCCATTTCCATTGAAAATGGTTAAGTCCCAAGATTCAAAGTAAAACTCACATAACATTAGTTCAGTTTTGGTCATGCGAAGCTTCCAAGCTTGTTTCCCTTGTCTTTGAGACTACATTTCACGTAGGAAAAAACACAATTTTTTTATTATACGCTAAAAAGAACACATTATCTATCCAAATCACATAATTATACATACATTTCATTAATTCACAAAAGAGCTCCTGGCAAAATTATTGTAATGGTGGTCAATAAAATGATAGACAATGCGATATTCCATTGGTATATAAAGCTTTATCAAATGACATACCAAGTCATACAATGGTTTTGTTGCATGCACATGGATGGCCGAAATGATTGACACAAAAATACAGTGAAGAGTATTCTCTCCAGATGATTGACACAAAAATACAGTGAAGAGTATTCTCTCCAGATGATTGACACATACATAATTCAGTTACTTGACACGTACATAATTTTTTTTATTCAAAAGCCTCTATGCATCACCAAGCATTCCCCATTCACAAATCTTTTCATTAACCCATCAAGCAACATAATGAAATAGCCACTTTTTATTTCCTGAAACAATGTTAAAATAAAACAATATAATAATGCATAAAATCCCAGAATGTTCAAATACCCATTTTTTCATATTCTAATCTACTCTATACTATAAATATGTAACATGCACTAACGGTTCATCTTGGTGAAAACAAACTTAATCCCAGAGAAATTTGGCATTGATACCATGCCAATAAAATTCCATTGCCTTCAGTCTAGAGCCTGCCCCGCCCCAGTCTGCATGATGAACATTTATATAGCTTTATGCTCTCAGCCTTTGCAGGGGTAATATTAACACACTTCCCATGGAACCACCGCTCACAAATATCGCAGCCGATCCAAAACTCATCTGCATTGTAATTTCCACAACAGCTTCCACAAAGTGTTTCATGATGCTCATCTTCAGCCTCTTCATAACCCTCATCTGCAAACTTTGCGATGCTTTTAGCTTTCCTGTCACTAGATTTCTGCAAATAAATGTACAAGAATGCCTCATGTATAGAATATGCAATGTGGCCTGGCATGGTTTTTCATACACCAGAAGCCTTAACTAGCTGTGCAATAATATGCAAAAACAGCTTATAGACTATTACCCTTTGCTTTCAGTTTTCTTTATCTTCTCCATATACTAAGCCTTAGGCTATATTTATCTATTATAAAAAGGGGCAAATAAAATAAAGATATCAGTATATCCAGGTGCATGTCCAAGGTTTGTTTCCTTTAACATTTTGTATTTTGGTCACATGAATCACCCTTTTCACCTCTCACTATAAGCTTGGTAGGACATACCTCTTGAAGCTACCTGTGATTTTGTTAGTCAAACAAAATAAAACCGGCATAATATATATAATGGCATTGACATGTTGATTTTCATTGTTATTCTTTTTTATGAAACTTTCACTAGAAAAGGAAAACATTAACCTTGGTGTTTCCCCGAGATTTGCTTCCACTAGCCACGGTGGGCTTGTCCTTAATTGGTTTCTTGCCAGTCACAACTTCAAAAATAGTTGGAAAATCATTGATCAAATCAAATAAACGCTTCCTGCCATAGAGTCAAGGAAACAATCAATAGAAGGAACCATATGCCAAGTGGGAGGAGAAGTTGAGCAAAAATGCTAAAATAAAGAAATCCAATAGAAGTTTTATATTGACATCTCTTCGAATTGCCAATTGCAGAAATTTCTAGTTGAAGGGAAAAACCATAGTAGTCAATCCATGACAGCAGTGATAAGCAGCCAACCCAAAAGTGTTATAACGGTATGGCAATTCAAGGAGCAGCTACTGTATCAAAGATAACAGATTGCCAAGCACCCAAAATAGCAGAGTAATCAATTTAAGAAAACACTCTTATACAACACTATATTATAAATGCCCAGAAATAAAAAAAGTACTCAATTTAAGACAATAATCATTAATAACCAAAAGTAATAGTTTAAAAACACAAATATCATTAATCTAAACAATATCCAAAGTCAGAAACAGATGGAATTGAAACTAAAAGGAATTAAAATCATTGACAAACTGTAAAAATATTAAATAGACAAAAAAAATACAGGATTGGAGCTGGGACACCGGTGAAGTGTGATTGGGAATTTAGATTTGAGAAAACTGTGAAATGTTGTAAATAGAGCATAGGATGATGGTGCAGTAAACATGGCAGTACTGTCATACCAGAACAGGGTTGGGAAAACTCACCTTAAAGGATACTGATGAAAAAGGGATGAAAGGGATGAATGGGCTGAAAATCCATGAGGTTTTGTTGAAGGTAAGGTTTCTAACCCTAAAATAACTTATGAAGGAGAAAGGAGAGCTTCAGAGGGAAGAATCAGATTTCTTCACACTGTTAGAATGGCAGACACAACCATAATCAACACTATATGAAAAAATAACATTATAAATGACCTCACATGGTATTCACTACACTGAGAAAAGATCGAAGAAACCAGAGTCAACCACACAAATGAATCATGACAAATTAAACTCAATTGCATATATTTCCCTCACGTAACCCTTTAATGCTATACTTAATCCTAAAAAGGAAAGGAAAAATAAATGTATGAACGAGACAAGGCATTTCAGAAGATATTTTAAATTCCCCCCCTAAAACATCCCTAAATCAAACAATCACATAATAATGTATCATTATCAGTTAATATTTGCCAACATTAGTGTGTTTGGGTCAAACTTATTTTAAGAAATAATCACTTATTTTGTCCACTTTCAAGGAGAACTTTTGAAAAATACCACTTATTCCGCTTGAAATAAGTACATACAAACAAGCTACATTTATTTGCTGAAAATAACCATGGATTAATATAATAATAATCAAAGTCACCACACATTCATATTGGTTGCTGCATCCAAAGCTAAATTCAAACTTCCAATGACATCATATTTTAGAGTTGTTTTAAAAAATCTTTAATGGCAATATAAAGAATGCAAGTATAAGCCTATCACACAACAGATCACAACAGACAACATAGAAATTTGAGTCATGACCAAACTGTTAAAGAAGTCCATAATTTCTTGAGACATTCATTCATCATAATGATTAAGATGAACGTTGAGCACGAATTCCAATTGTAACAGATAACTTAAACATTAAACAACCTTCATAAGAAGGCCCTTAATGCATAGAGAGGCACAATGAACTTGAATTATAACCACATATATGCATCTCCATCAAAGCTAGATGGTACCTTTCATTGTTGTTAAGACACGCTCCAAGGTAAAAGGCTACAGAAAGCAACCACGAATCACTATGCACAGCAACCAGAGAAAGCCAGTTGCTGCGGTCAAGATCATCCCTGGCAAAATTGATTCCAAGAGCTGGTTCAGGGAGATCCGGTGGAACTTCCTCCACTGGCAGAGCTACTTCCCAGGTGTCATTTGGATGACCATAGAGGCTCAAGTTTTCCTTATCTTAAAGAATTTAAGGGAAGGACACAACACATTTTTCAATAATTACAAAACCACATACATTAATAATCTCAATTTAACTGAATTTAATACCCAGCAAAGGGAACATGGATGTGACCCTCTACTACCACACTCAAATGTCCAAGAGCAAACGAAATGCTATCATTTGACATTGCCATAAACCGTGCAAGAACTAACTTTTTTTCTCACTACTGCACACCTATTCCGTTTTCCTCAAATCATGTGCCGAAAAAACTCTACCTTGTTAACTCTAAAAAGCATGCCCAACAATTCGCACACACCCCAAGAGAAAAAATTGTTTAAATATGTTTATAAACCTTATTAAATGAACAAATTTTAAATTTGATTATTGTAAAAAAATTTAATTTTTATTCTTATAAAATTTTAAATCATTATTTTTAATCTTTATAAAATGAATAAATTTTGATTGTGCTTCCTGTAAAATAAATATATTTCTTATTTTTATCTCTTTAAAATTTAAATTTTTTATTTTTAATCTCTAATATTCTTTTTGAATAATATAAATAATAAAAATTTGAAAGTATCATATGCTATATGATACTCAAGCCACTATTCATTTTAAATTATTTAAAATTTCATTATATACATAAGGACTTGAAACGATTTCTTGATCTTTCATTCAATAACAAAGAGTTAGCAACTTACAAAAATGAACAAGGAAAATTTCAAATATTCATGGACAAAAACTAAAGAAAAATATTTTCAAGATCCAAAATTAAAATGGACTCATTTTACCATTCTAAAAACATATTTAAGCAAAGAAAAAAATTACAAATTCCCAAAACAAAACGAATCCCAACAAAAATAAATAAATAAATCCAATTTTGTGTTGTGCATGTAACAAAAGGCAAACTAAAAATTAACCAAAGAAACCCATTACCTGGATCGCAGAGGCCGTAAAATTCATTAACGTCTGCGAGAAGAAAAGGGTAAAAAAGTGAGGAAGTTGGAAAGTAAAGGGTGAAAAGAAAGAGAAGAGTAGTACCGATTGTGAGAGCGCGAATAAGAGCGTTTCTTCTGCCTCTATAGTCCTTGAAGATCCCTTCAACGCTGCGGGGGCGAGAAGCCATGTCCATAACCCAATTACAGTCGAAGAATCTGCGTAAAAGCCTACGTAAGTAACTGTATCTTACCACAAAAGTTTAGTAAAATAAATCAGAATCTTGAGTATGTTATTAGGGTTTAATTCCTCATTATTTATAGTGAGAATATTTTGTTGGAGGATATTGACACCTTGTAATCTCTTTTAGGATTGTTGGTTAGAGAATATTTTAGATTTAGCTCTATGAAAATTCTTTTAATTAGTTTGTTAATTAATTTAATTAAAATTACATTTAGAAATTAAAAATAAAAAATTTATAAAAATAATAATGTATTGGAAATTAAAAAAATCCAATCGAGTTAAATAAAAATTAAAAATATATATTTATTATTTATTTTATTGTAAAAATTAATTTTGATTCTTTATCTTTTAAAATTTATTTTAATTATTTAATTGTCAAATTTTAATTAATATTGTCTTTATAAATTAGGGATAGTTTTAATTTTAAGGCATGATTTGAGTTAATTATCAAATTAATCACTACTTAAATTATGTTGTAAATTTGTAACATATTATATGCAAGTATATGAAGTAGTTTTTCTCTTTCCGTTTGTTGAAAAGATTCTCTTTTACTTTTTATTTTTTACTTATCAGATATGGCTTTACTATTGAATGATAATAACTTTCTTTTAATATTCTACTAAAAAAAACACTTTCTTTTAATATTACATGTCGTGTGATATATATTTGGTAATAATTTTTTTTAACATAGTTTATATTTCCACACGATTAAAATATTCACGAATATAGTTATTTATATATTATTACACTTTGATATAAACACTTACCTTTATAATTTATATTAATTAATATATATGTAAAGTTTTATCTCTAAGTAACTCTAAAAGAAATATGAATAAGATTATAATTTTAAAGCCATTCTTTCTTCTATTAACATTTTTTGAAAATTTATATTGCTAAAAGGAAAATGCAAGTAAATTTTATTATCAATAAAAATTTATATATATAAAAAGAAAAAAACAGACTATCTAGCGATAGCTTTACACAGTTATATAATCTCAAATACAATGAGACGTTTTAAACTTATTTTCATCTCCATTATAACTTATATAGAAATAGTTTATACAAAGTTTATATAAAAAAAATAGAGTATGTGTTTTTTTTAATTAATTTTTTTGTTTGTTTCTTCAAACTAAGTATTCTATTTTTCATTTATTCATTCATGTTAATTAAATTTTATACAAAACAAAGTATAATTATAAAAAATTTATATTTTTCTTCCTTTTCACTATAAAATGTAATTTAATTAAATAAATTTGTATATGTATATGTATACATTGCTAGTAAAAAAATTATATATTTTCTTCTGCAATAGTGTGTAGTGCTTGAATTTTAAATAATTTACTATTTTTATATACTTATATTTATTTATACACGTTAATGATGATTTTTTAAGTTTATATCATGATTTTAAGATATATTTAATTTTAATTTTAATTTTAATTTTAACATCTTAATTTATATTATAGTCATGTTTTGACTATTAAATATTTTAATTTTTAAATTATTGGTAGGTGCATGATAAATATATGTGTCACATTTTTTTATATATAAATTTATGATACTTAAACCTTTATATTTGGAAAACAAAAAATAGATAAATGATAACTAATAATTTTATTTTTAATATTTTTGTGATATATATATAGTGTTAGTATAATAATTATTTAGTTAATTTTAAAATTTTAATTTATTTTTAATAATAATTTGATTCATCTCTTTATTTTT
Source organism: Mucuna pruriens (assembly GCA_025330945.1). Taxonomy (NCBI): domain Eukaryota; kingdom Viridiplantae; phylum Streptophyta; class Magnoliopsida; order Fabales; family Fabaceae; genus Mucuna; species Mucuna pruriens. The sequence continues at coordinate 3,578,184 of JAENHJ010000525.1, read as the reverse complement.
AAAACAATATAATATATAATAAATACTTATATAGTATACATTCAAATACTCTCAAACTATGTAAGTACTTGTCAACATGCATATCAAAACATAATAATTTATTAAATTTTATATATTTATAACATAACTCTTATATAGTAAGAACTTATTGAATAATATTTTAATTAAAATATTTTCCTAAAGAATCCTAATTTTGTTGGTTTTTACATAACCACGTTAAAATCATACTACAATTTTGTGAATGGATAATTATCTAATATTATATAACATAGTTTATGTATTTAAATGATATTAATAGATAGTTAAAGTATATATTTTTTAATAAAGTAAGAAACTAAATTTTAATTAGTTAATTAAAAAATAGAAAAATATTAAAAATAATACTAATCACCACTCATAATATATTAAAAATAAATTATATAAGTAAATTTTGTATAATTATCTTTGTTTTATAAAATAATAATATATTACTTTATTGAATGCACTTAAAAATAATTTAATTATTTTAACACTACAAAAATATTCATTTTTAGCGACCGAAAACATCGGTCGCAAAGCTGGAAAATCGGTCACTAACGTAATATTTTTCGTCGGAAAATGGTTTAGCAGGAATTAGCGACCGATGATTTCCGTTGCGAAAAGTCGAGTCGCTAAACCTTTTGCCACGGAAACGCGATTGGTGGTTAATTATATTTAAAATTCGGTCGCTAAATCGGTGGCTATTTTAAATTATTATAATAATCCGGTGACTTTTTTTATTTTTATTTAATTATATATTAAAAATCCGTCCGCTAATTCGGTGGCTATTTGATTTTTTATTTTAAATAATTCAATGGCTAATTCGGTGGCTATTTGATTTTTTTATTTTAAATAATTCGGTGGCTAATTCGGTGGCTATTTTTATTTTTGTTTAAATAATTAGATGGAGGTGGTAGATTGTTGGTGGTTAGGGAAGGGGAAAAAAAGAGAGGAAGAAGGGAGAAGAAAGGGATGAAAGAAAGAAATGGAAAGAAGGTGGTGGTGGTTAATTGTTGGTGGTTAGGGAAGGGGAGAGGGAGGAGGAATAAGAGTGGAAGAAAGTAGAGGAAAGGGAGGGAAGACATTAGTGAAAAGAAGGTAGTGGTGGAGGTTGTGGAAGAAGAGAGGTCGGTGGAGAATAGAGAAGAGTAGAGAAAGGAAGGGAGAGGCAGTGGTGGTGGCGGTGGCGGTGGCGGAGAAGGAGAGGAGGGAATGAGAGGAGAGACTAATGCGAAGGAGAGGAGGTGTGTTTAAATAAAGGAGGGAGAAGGAAAAAGAGAGGGAAAAATAGTAGGGAAAATTTTTGTTCGAAATATTGAAAATCCGTCGCTAAATCCGTTGCTAATATATTTTTTATTTTTTCGTTTAATATTCGGTGCTAATTCCGTCGCTAATAAAATTTTTTAAATGTTTTTAATTTCAGTCGCTAAATCCGTCACTAAATTTATTACATTTTATTTTTTATATTTTGCAAATTCCGTCGCTAATAAACGTTTTTATTTATTTAAATTTATTTTTAAACGTCGGTCGCTAAAGCCGTCTCTAAATTTATTTACTTTTTATTTATATATTTTACAAATTCCGTCGCTAATAAACGTTTTTATATTTTTTTTTATTTTTAGACGTCGGTCGCTAAATCGGTCGTTAAATTAATTCTTTTTATTTTTATTTTTAGAATTTCGGTGGCTAATTCCGTCGCTAACAAAAATTTTTGTAGTTTCCGTCGCTAATGTTTTTTTAGATTTTTAATTTTTCAAACGTTCAGTGGCTAATAATTTCTTTTTTAATTCTAAATGTTTTTAATTTCGGTCGCTAATGTATTTTTTATTTTTTATTTTTTCTGAAATTTGGTCCTATTCTGTCGCTAATATATATATATTTTATATTTTTTAAATATTTTTCGGTCGCTAAATCGGTCTCTACCGTTTTTTAAATAAAATTCCTGTTCCGTCGCTAATTTCGTCTCTATTTAGCCATCGTGAAAATCGGTCGCTAAAAAACATTTTTCTTGTAGTGTTAAAATATGATTCATTATCTTATTTATTTTAATTAATATTATTTATTTGTTTTTCATCAATTCTAAAGTTAATGTTAAGATATAAAAAAAGAATATTAAAAAATATATAAAAATCTAAAAATAAAAAATTACAACTAAAGCAAAACATAATTATATTTGTATCAAATTAAAACATATTAAAAATAGTAACTGATTTGTACCATTGTACCTCAAGTCACATAATCTTTTCATTATTAACCCATCAAGCAACATAATAAAAGTATGATTAGAAGAAATGACCACCTTATATTTTCTGAAACAATGTTGAAATAAAACGAAATTACAATGCGTAAATTCAATCAAATATCAACGATCACCCTGTACAACTTAATAAAACTACCGGCAGCTCAATATTTCAGGAAGCTTCACACTTGAAGAAAATATAGTTGGACTCATTCCACTGCATTAGACCATCGTCTTGTTAGTGAAAAAGTTTGTTAGTCAAAGTTTGTTATTTAACGTATTATGTTAATCCACGTTTGTTAATAAGTTTTAGTCTCAAGAGAAGTTTCTTTCATTTTTGTTTTGTAAAGGTTTATATAAGCAACCATTTGTTTCTTGGTGAATAATACATTCACTCTCCCAATATTTTCTTAAGTCATAATTACTCTTGGCTCTAATATTTAGTCTTAGAGCTTCGCAAGGGGGCCTGGTACTGTGTGAAGTGTGTGAGGAGAGAAACACCGAGAGATCAATATGTCTACATTTGAGAAGTTTGTACAGCCGACCATTCCAAGGTTTGATGGCCAATATGATTATTGGTCAATGACGATGGAGAACTTTCTATGAAGTAAAGAAATGTAGCACCTCGTAGAAGAAGGAATACCGACACTTGGAACAACACTAACTGAAGCACAACGGAAGAGTGTGGAAGAGGCCAAGCTTAAAGATTTGAAGGTCAAGAATTTCTTGTTTCAAGCTATTGACAGAGAGATTCAGGGAACTTCGAAGGCAATATGGAGATCTATGCAACAAAAGTATCAAGGGTCCACAAAGGTGAAAAGAGAACAACTCCAAGCATTGAGAAGAGAGTTTGAACTACTGGCCATGAAAGAAGGCGAGAAGGTCGATAACTACTTGGGAAGGACTCTTAATGTGGTAAACAAGATGAAATCAAATGGTGAAGCAATGAAGCAAAGTACGGTTGTTAGTAAGATACTCAGATCTTTGACCTCTAAATTCAATTATGTTGTGTTCTCAATAGAGGAATCAAATGATTTGGGTACCTTAAGTATTGATGAACTACATGGTAGCCTTCTTGTTCATGAGCAAAGAATGCAGGAATTTCAGACATAAGAACATGTATTGAAGATAACCAATGATGATAGACCAATCAGAGGCAGGGGAGGTAGAGGTTCATTCCGAAGACGACGTGGTAGAGGAAGAGGAAGATAGTCTCTAAACAGATCAATCGTTGAGTGCTTTAAGTGTCACAAGCTAGGTCACTTTCAATATGAGTGCCCTGACTGGGAGAAGAAGGCCAATTATGCGGAGCTTGAGGAAGAAGAAGAACTCTTACTGGTGGCGTACGAAGAGTTGCATCAAATCGTACAAGAAGAAGCTTGGTTCCTGGACTCTGGCTACAGTAATCATATGACAGGAAACAAGGAATGGTTTTCCGAAATGGAAGAAGGATTTTAGAGAACTGTAAAGCTTGGGAATGATACCACGATGGCTGTTGTAGCAAAAGGAAGTATCCGAGTGCAAATAAATGGCATTACTCAGGTAATATCCGATGTTTACTTTGTCCTTGAGCTTAAGAACAATTTACTAAGCTTAGGACAACTCTGATACCAAATATTAGAGCCAGGAGTAATTATGACTCAAGAAAATATTAGGAGAATGAATGTATTATTTATCAGGAAACAAATAGTGGCTTATATAAGCCTTTACAAAACATAAATGAAAGAAATTGTTCCTAAAAAATAGAACTTCCCTTGGGACTAGGACTTATTAATAAACGTGGATTAATAGAACACGTTAAATAACAAACTTTGACTAACATTCCCCCCCTTAAGCTATATGCATATGCAGTTAGCTTACTTTAGTGACCTTCATTACTCCAAGCATGCTTCGAAACTTCTCAAACTGTTCAAACTTCAATGGTTTTGTCATTATGTCTGCAACTTGTTCTTCAGAGTAGCAAAAACTCAGTTGCACAACTTCGTCGTTTACCAAATCTTTGAGGAAATGAAACCTTATAGTAATATGCTTGCTCCTTCCACGAAAAACTGAATTTCTAAACAATTAAATAGCAGAACTGTTGTCACATAAGATCATAGTTTCTTCCTTCTCTTCAGCTCCAAGTTGCTCCAAGATTCTTTTAAGCCAAATACATTGACAAGTACAAAGTGCTGCAGCAATGTATTCTGCCTCAGTGGTGGATAAGCTTACAACGGGTTGCTTTTTTGAGGCCCATGAAACAGCTCCAGACCCCATCATAAACACTGAACCAGAAGTGCTTTTTCGATCATCTAAATCTTCTACATAATTGTTGTCGATATAAGCTATAAGACCTATTTTTCTTCCTTCATTCTTGTAGAATATTCCATGCTCTGTAGTTCCTTTTAGATATCATAAAAGCCTTTTTGTTGCAGCCCAATGTGACTCTTTTGGATTTACCATGAACCTGCTAATCAAACTTACTTTTGGGGCATCAGTTAGTTCCCACGTCTTGTTCTTTTCGATTGCCTTTATTTCCATATTCATTACTTCTCTCCACTTCAATTGGAACAAGTTGTGCGATTGAGTTTTTACTGCTCTAAAGGACAAGTTGTAGACATAATGACAAAACCATTGAAGCTTGAGCAGTTTGAGAAGCTTCGAAACATGCTTGGAATAATGAAGGTCACTGAAGTAAGCTAACTACAAATGCATATAGCTTAAGGGAGGGAATGTTAGTCAAAGTTTGTTAGTCAAAGTTTGTTATTTAACATGTTCTGTTAATCCAAATTTGTTAATAAGTCCTAGTCCCGAAGGAAGTTCTATTTTTTAGGATCAGTTTCTTTCATTTCAATTTTGTAAAGGCTTTATAAGTCATCATTTGTTTCCTGATGAATAATACATTCACTCTCCCAATATTTTCTTGAGTCATAATTATTCCTGACTCTAATACGTCTCCAGATTGACTAAACTTGAGAATTCACGCCTCTTCTAACTAGTTCATCTTTTCTTATCTAATGTAGATACAAGAGCTTACTAATTACTATACTCATTGACACATTTACACGTATGTACATATTTCAGTCTTTTCTTTTTTTTATTCAAGGACTCTATGCTTCACCAAGCATTAATGTGTCAGTAACTATGATTAGAAAAAACTGTGGAGGGAAAAAGGTGAAATGACTACCTTTTATTTCCGAAACAATGTTGAATAAAATGAAATTATTATGTGAAAATTCAAGCAAATATAAACTGATCAACGAATTGAAATTTGTCATATTCTATCTATTCTATGCTAAAAATGTGTAACTTATACGCTAAAAACGGTTCAATTTGGAGAAAACAAACGTAATCCCAGAGAAATTTGGCGTTAGGACATTGATACTAAACCATTACATGAACTCGTACACGCTATTTCTTCATGCTGCATGATGGACATTTATATTGCTCGATGCTCTCAGCCCTTAAAGAGGTAATCTTTACACACTTCCCATGGAACCACCTCTCACATGTATTGCAGAAGATCCAAAATTCATATACACTGTAATTTCCACCGCAGCTTCCGCAAAGTCTTTCATAATCCTCATGTTCAACATCCACATCTGCAGGCTTTGGCATGCTTTTACCTTTCTCATCACCAGATCTCTGCATGGTTTTGGTTTTGCATAAACCAGAAGCCTCAACTAGTTGTATAACATGCAAAAACAGCTCATAAAATACTACTTGGTTTTCAATTTTCTTTATCTTCTCCATAAGCTTAGCAAAAGTAAATGTGACGGTGAAAGTGTCTGAACTTAGTTCAACAATGACATCAAATTCAGGAGCCAGCAATACTAAGGCTAGCTTAGTTTATATTTGTCTATTGTAACAAGAGGCAAATAAGATAAAGACATCAATAGATGCACAATAAGCATGTTAGGACATACTTCTAGAAGCTACCTGTAATTTTGTCTGTCAAACGAAATAAAACCAGCTTATTTGCTTTCATCATTATCTTCTTTATATAATGTATTGATATGTTGACTTTCGTCATTTTCTATTTTATGAAACTTTTAGTATGCACAAGCATTACCTAACCAATACTGAACCAGCCAAAAGAAACATTAATTATTACTAGAAAAGGAAAATGCTAACCTCAGGGAATCCCCAATATTTGGGAGCAACGGCGGGCTTGTTCTTAATTGGTTTCCTGTCATTGACAACTTCAAAAACGGTTGGAAGATCATTGATCAAACCAAATAAATGTTGCCTGCCATAAAGAATCAAGGAAACGATCAATAGAAGGAACCATATGACAAGTTAAAGGAGATGCTATACAAAAATGCTATAATAAAGAAATCAAGTAGAAGCATCAGATCACAACAGAGAACATTAAAAGTTCATAATTTATTTTCATCATAATGATTTAGATGCATGTTGAGCACTAACTCCAATTGTAACCCATGACTTCAACATTAAACAAGCATCATAAGTATGTTCTTAATGGATTGAGAGGCACAACGAACTTGAATAATTACCCCATCTATGCATCTCCATTAAAGCTAGATGGTACCTTTGATGGTGGTTAAGACGCGCTCCATGGTAAAAGGCTACGGAAAGCAACCACGAATCACTATGCTCAGCAACCAGAGAAAGCCAGCTTCTGCGGTCCAGATCATCCCTATCAAAATTGATTCCACGAGTCGGCTCAGGGAGCTTCGGTGGAACTACCTCCACTCGCAGAGCTAATTCCCAGGTCTCATTTGGATGTCCATAGAGGCTCAAGTTTCCCCTATCTTAAAGAATTTAGCGGAAGGACACAACACATTATTCAATAATTACAGAACCACTTACATTAATAATCTCAATTTAACTGAAATTAAAACTCAGCAATGCTAACATGATGTAACATCCAAGTTAAAAAGTAATAATATAAATAATTGGACATTTGTATTCTTTATTTAAGATATGTGATTCAATTTTTAGTTTTAGTTATAAAATATTATTTTAATTTTTTAAAAAACTAATTTAGTAGAGGGAGGATCAGTTAGAATTAAAAGATAAGACAAAATCCTTTTTTACTAAAAAAAGAGCAAAATGCTATCCTTTATCTCTAATTTCCTGTAGTGATATAGAGATTATCCTGAATAAATATGACTTGTCTATTTTTGTTTTTGTGCATATAGCAATAACAAAAGTAAAACTTAACCAAAAGAAACATCAGATCCAAATTAACCATTACCTGGACGACAGAGACCGTAAAATTCATAAACGTCTGAGAAGAAAAAGTCAAACGAGTGAGAAGCATAGAAAGCAAAGGATGAAAAAAAAGAGAGAGGCATTGAAAAGAGAAGAGTAATACCTTTAGTGAGAGCACGAATAAGAGCGGTTCTTCTGCCCCTATAGTCCTCGAAGATCTCTTCAACGCTGCGGGGACGGGAAGCCGTGTCCATATAGTTGAAGAATAAATGTGTGTTAAATGCCTACGTAACCTTAAACCCTAAACCCTATCCTACCAATAAAGTCTTGTTAAATATATAGTCACTTAAAACGATGTGATTAGGGTTTGATGCGTAATTATATACATAGAAAAGATTTTATTAAAATATCAATTCTCAATTGGGTTTGTTTGGTGAGCAGAATATATAGATTTGAATAAGGTAACTAATTTATCATATGAACTATAGATTAGATAGCGTCAAAATATGATAAATTAATATATAACATGATAATATATAGAATATAATATATTATAAAATATACATATATCATTATCTAACAAATATAGTTATATATATTAATTTATAATATATATACAAAATAACAATATATAACATATAAAGTATATTATTATATATGACTCATTATTAATTAAAATATTAAAATGAAATAATTATTATACAAATATATTTTTAAAAAAATATATTTAAATAGTAATTATAATTTTAAAATCTTATATAATTTTCTATAATTTTAAGATAAGTACATAGATTATATGTAAATTTAATAAAAAAATATTTTATCATTTAAATATAATTTATTTCATATTATATCATTATTTGATATGTAATAAATATTGTATAATAATATTAAAATTTATCACACTCTTATTTTATTCTATTATTAGGTATCACATTCTACTCGTATTATGTTCGATATTAACTATCAAACGACCTGTAATATCTGGTGCGTGCTTTAAATTTGAAAGGTTAGTGGGAGAATATTTTAGATTTAGTTCTATGAAAATTCTTTTATTAAGATTATTTTTAACCAGTATTTTAATATGTGCAGGTTTTAATTTAATATTTCTATTTTATTATTAATTATTATTAAAATATAAAAAATATTAGCATCATATAATTAAAATAAATTAAAATTAACATATAAATTATAAAGACAAATATATACTTGTATTAAAAAATTAAAAATTATACATAAAATTATATTATTACATTTAAAAATTAATCATATGTAGATATTTATATTAAAAGATATATACAATGTACTCGTGTAAGAATAACAATATATAAATTATAATATTTTTTAACATTATAATATTTGTTTCTAAAAATATCATTGATAATAAATAAAAAAAAAATATGTTGATGATAGATATTTATGTAATGATATATATATATATATATATATAATTTTAATTTATTCTTTGAAATTAATATTATTAATTAATTTAATTTTTATGTTTAAAAAGGTAAAATTAAGAATAATATAATCATTAACTTTGGTGTATAAACATAAATTAATTCATACTACTAAAAATTGATTTAATTAATAATTCTAAAATTCATAAATTAAATTGTTTCTTAATATTTAATAGTAAATTGATTAAAAATATTAATTTTAAGAGTTAAAATAATTGATAGTTATTTTATTAAAATTAAGTCTTATAATTAGAGATAATATTACTAATTTTTAAGATTAAATTAATATTCTATACTATAATATAATAATTAAAAATTGAACAACGATAAAAAAAATATATTATAAAAGAATAAAATATTGATTAGAAAAGTTTAAAATATGAAACTTAAGATTGGAACTACATGCTTATTTTAAATTAAAAATCATAAAAAATAGGATATAAGTCCAATCAAATGGTAGAGTTAAACTATTTTTCCTTATATAAAAAAATAAATTTAGACGGGATAAAATTAAAATATATTTTATTAATGAATATATAAATGAGTTTAAAAATTTGAGATGTCATGCTCTTAATCACACGATTTCAGTTATTAATGAATATATAAATGAGTTTATTAATGAATATATAAATGATTTCAGTTAATACGAATAAATTTTAGAGGAGAAAAGAAGAGAGAAGTACACTTTTGGAGGAGACCGGTATAAAATGAGAATGAAAATGAATTAATGAGAGTAAAATTTTTTTAAGTTAGATAACTATACTTATTTATATATAGAGAGTATTAGTTTCTAAATTAGTTTAAAATATTTAAATTGACATTTAGAAATTTAAAATTATTATATATATATATATATATATATATATATATATATATATATATTATACATTAAAAATTAAAAATTCAATCAAGTTAAATAAAATTTAAAATATATTTTTGATCATTTATTTTATTATAAAAAAATAATTTTAATTTTTTTATGTTTTAAAAGATTCATTTTAATTATTTAACTTATAAATTTGAGTTAATATTATTCTTCTAAAATTGGGATAATTTTCGATTTTGTGGCACAATGTTGAATATTTTTTAACACAATGTTGAATATTTTTTAACTAATTCAAATCATGAAGTATGTGATGGTTTACATGAAAATATGGGCAACTAATGTTATACAAAGTCAAAAAAATGATAAAATCACATGAAAGTGAGTTTGACGGTAAACACTTTTATTTTTTTTTTCTTCAATTTTTGAAGTTGCTCATGGTATTCACTTTACGTAATTGTAATCACGTATTATCATTTATTTGACTTTTAAAATAATTATTATAAATGTTAATAAATTTATCATACTGATAATTTAAAATTAAATGACAGTATAGAACTACTTTATATTATCAGTGTTCAATCTATTTTCTCTTTTTATATTTTTTCTTAAGAGAAGTGGCTTTTAAGTCTAGTTAGTTTCTTATATTTTACAAATAAAATTATTTGATGTCACAACTTAAATTGTGACGTAGTTGAGAGTGATTGAAGTGGTCTCAGCCATTAAACGGCTGAAACCGACTCGGTCACTAGGAGTCGCCACCGACGTTTTGGTTTAGGGAAAGCCAAAAACCTAATGAAAAAAGGCTAGTCTGGGAGTCAAAGTTATGGATTCAGGAGTTGGTTATGCGTAGGGGTCATAAGATGTCCCAACACGTCTATCACGGGATAGTTACCCTCGACTAGTCGCAAAAGAAGGGAAAAAGGATACTCATACTCAGGGGTTATTGGGCTTGCGGAGTGGTAAGAGTGAAAGGCATAGTGTTTTTGGTTTTTTTGAATTTTTAGACTTGATAGGAGTGTGCCTCCTATGCCTACGTACTTCGGTTTTAGAGAAATCAAAGTCTATATAGTTCTGGCTGATTGTGGGTTCAAGGGAGAGCGAAGCCGACTTGTATCTGCTTAACCCTACTAAGGCCGAGATGGACTCGGCGTTTGGGAAGGGTAATTTATTAGGAGGATTTGTCACGTGGGGGCCGAGATGGAGTCGGCCTTAACATGAAGGGCGTTGGTGTGGCGAGGCTATTTCATCCCAGCAAGTATGTTGAGATGGTTTTGGCTAGTGAAAGACATGGTAGGTTCAAGGTTCATAGTGGGGCATGTCGCCTTGACCATCAGACCAAGATAGACTCAACCCTAGCGGTGGGGTGTGATATTTGGTCTCGGTTTTACTCAAGGAAAAAGGGGTTTCTAAACCTAGGAGAATTTCTAAGAACACATGGTACTAACCTGGTATTCAAAGGAAGTGAACTTCTTCGTTCTTTCATCCAATACTTCCGCTTCTCCTTTGATCCGACCCTAGGGTTCTTGCCTAGTCTCCTTTGTGCGATCGTCATTTTTCTCCTCTTTTGTCTCTCGGTTCTCTCTTGCACAATTCTCTCACTAGCCTTTGCTTTCTCTATGTGATTTTTTTCGACGCAGAGCTCTTCATCCTAAGGCCTTATATAGGCCCTAGGGCCAACTGGATGTAACTCCCAGGATCCTGTGATTCTCTCACGGTTGTGGATGTTATTCGGTTGTAAGAACTGATTCCACTATCCATGATCCCGCTTTCAACGCGAGTCATCCCGGATCCCACTTCCAATACGAGTCATGGTGGGATCCACTAAGGTGTGTGAGAGACTTGGTCTCAACTGGTCGCGATGACTGAAGTGGACTCAATCTCGACCCAGTTCGGAGTTGCGAGGTTTCGGTCTAGTAATTTTGAACTGGGCCGAGATGGGGTCAACTCAAGACTTTATAGGGCCAAAATGGGGATCCGATCCTAGACAGTTTTGGGATATTACATTTAATAACAACTTTCATTTAATATTTACATGTGTTGTAATTTACTATTAATTTTTTCACATAGTTTATATATTATCACTTTGTTATAAACAGTTATCTTTACAATTTATATTAATATATTTAAGTAAAGTTTTTATCTCTCCTTGTGATGTAATAAGAAAAAAATAGATATTAAGTAACTTTTAAAAAGACTATAAATAAAATTATATTTTAAAGGCATTATTTATTTTATTAAAATTCTTTTTGAAAAATTATATGTTTAAAAAGAAAATGTTGGATTTCATATTTGAGTCTTGTCTGTGAAAAAAATTAGTTGGGAAGAGAGATTTATTAAAGATAATCAACTAGGTTTTCTTATGAAAATTAATCGTAGGTAATATCCACATTTATAATATAATTATCAAAAATAAAAATAAAAATTGATGATTAACTTAAATTTATATAAAAAAATCATGTAAAATTTATTAAAATGTGAATCAATAATAATTGACATATTAATATGCTTGCATGTAATATATTTTTTTATTTTTAATTATACAAGGGGCTATAAGCCCAAACTAAGCTATTTTTATTACACAAATAAGAGACTATATCTTCTATAAGTTGGTCTTGAATTTCTATTTCTACGTATTAATATATTGGATGCTTTTACCGTTTTAATTCTTGTTGAAATCATTATCAATTTGCACCCGTACATTTTTTAATTGACCGACTACCATACCACGATAAGTTAGTAAACTTATAGGACAATCAGGTTTGAAATTGGTGCATGTTCAAACATTAATTCTAGGCTTCATGCATTTTTTAGGTTAGATCTTCATACATCACTATAAGAATTTTTTGATTTTGCTACTAATTTTATCTATCATTTAAATTAGTAGCTAAATCCTAGGTAATTAACTAGTATATTATTTTTTCTAGCTAAATTGAAGTTATATTCATTTATACTTCTTATTACTACAAATTAACTAAGAAATAACTACAAAAATTAAAAATTTACTACAAATTAACTTAGATTATTTTCTTAGCTAATTTACTACTTATTTCATGCTACCATTCAATATTATAATAATTTTGTAACTAATTATTTTTACTAGAAATTAATTACAAAATAACTATTGATTTTAAAATTAGTCACAAAATTATTTTGTAGTAAATTTTAAATTTTCTAGTAGTGGATGGCAAAAAAAAAAAAGTAATTTGAATGATAGATTGTTAGTTTTTGAACAACAATTGTCAATAGCTTTCCTAAGAGATTTGGTAATTGAGAACTAATCTAGGGTTCATATAATATTAGAATTTAGGGAATCGATCATGAGCGTACGTAAGTGAAATCGTAATTGTAAGCTTTCTAATAATTGTATTCTTTGTACGTCCTCCTATTGGCTTTGTAACTTCTTCTATTATGCCTTTATTCCAACTCATTTTACCAATATTAAGTCAATTTCTGAGGATAATATAGAAACTTTTTAAATTTGGTATTCACCTATTAGTCTTTTGGTACAATTTCTAAACTCAAAGTTGTTATTACTATATATTGTAATAAGTTACATTTTCCCTTTAGAGCGTGTTTTTAATGCAACATCAATTTTTATGCAAAATCAGACCGCTGAATACATTAGTAAAATTGCTTTAGGCCTTCTTCCAAAAAGAACAAGTTTCGAAAGTCCTAAGTTTCTAATATATTTGGCTCCACAAATGGCCATAAAACAACACAACTGAAAATCAACCTTGTGGCATTGCACATGACTATCTGTTGATACTTCATTAAGTTCTTTTTCCAAAAGATCATGGTACCTCAAACTAAGGAACCAAATTCCAAAGAAGCAAACCAAGATAAATAATTTTTTCCAGTTTCTCTGACATTACAAAATTTTTTTGATTTTACTACTAATTTTAACTACCATTTAAATTAGTAGCTAAATCCTAAGTAATTAACTATTAATTAACTAGAATATTATTTTTTCTAGCTAAATTGAAGTTATATTTATTTATACTTCTCATTACTACAAATTAACTAGAAAATAACTATAAATTTTAAAAAATTTACTACAAATTAACTAAAATTATTTTCTTAGCTAATTTGTTACTTATTTCATGCTACCATTCAATATTATAGTAATTTTGTAACTAATTATTTTTACTAGAAATTAACTACAAAATAACTATTGATTTTAAAATTAACTACAAAATTATTTTGTAGCAAATTTTAAATTTTCTAATAGGTCATGGTGGAGTCTCATAGATTAAAAAATAAAAACTTGCAAATATACATGTCAATCATTTGTGATTGCATCAAGATCTTAGGGTAGTATAGCGGAGCGACACCTTACTACTCCTCAAGGAGCCATCATGGAGCACCTTGCTGTCGTGACGGTCATGACATGTTTTGCGGTCAAAAGAGGGCAGAGCGATCACTTTTCTGAAGAGGCTTTGTTTTTAGGTTTTTGACAAGGTAGTGTGTAATATCTCCAATTTTACGTACTAAAAATAAATGATAAAGATACCACTTTTACAACTCTACCCTTAGAACTAAACTAAGGATGTCTTTGTTATTATTATTTAAAGTTATCCTGGCATTAGGAATGAATAGGGGTGAAAAAAAATGGAGTTAGATAGGACGAATACTATTAAAAAATTTAAAATTTGTTACCAAATAATTTTGTAGTTAATTTTAAAATCAGTTATTTTGTAGCTAATTTCTAGTAAAAGTAATTAGTTACAAAATTAATATAATATTAATAGTAGCATGAAATAAGTAGCAAATTAGTTAAGAAAATAATCTTAATTAATTTGTAGTAAACTTTTAAAATTTGTAGTTATTTTCTAGTTAATTTGTAATAATAAGTATAAATGAATATAACTTAAATTTAGTTAAAAAAAATAAAATTTTAGTTAATTAGTTAGGATTTAACTACTAATTTAAATGATAACTAAAATTAATAGTAAAATAAAAAAAAATTTATAGTGGAAGACACACATGAGCTGAAGTCGACTAGCCTGCACACCGAAGGAAGAAAAGAAAGAAAAAAAGAAAGAGGGATGGGAGAATTGAAGGAGATTGAAGACCCAAGACATAGCTCATCTTTGTGCTTCACAAGCTGAGTGTTTTCCCCCCTTTGTCTACCCCAACGCCCATCTTCCTTATTTTTAGTTAATATTCTCTTTCCTCCATTTTTCTAATTATTGTTAAAAGTTTGGGTTTGGGGATAATTTTGTGGTTGAGGGATTTATAAGGTAGATTGAACATGTAGAAATGTAATATAAGGGTTTTGGGAAACATGTATCTAGAAAGGTATGGGGTCATGGGTGAGCCCTTAGGGTTCACAATTTAGTTATGTGACCAGTTATTCATTGCTCCTTGCTAAGTGGCGCTGAGCGCAAGCAGTTTCTAGATAATGTTTGTCGATCCTTGCTAAGCGCCATGGAGTTGCGCTGAGCGGGAGTCCTTCCTTGACTTAGAATGTTGTACTCCAAGTTTTATCGCTGAGCGTGATGAGGTGTGCACTAAGTGCCATAGATCTCTTGCTTGTTGTATGTGCTAATGCGTTAAGCGAAGATTCCCTTTTGCTTAGTCTAAATACTTTTATAATAATTTTTAAAAAATAATACAAATTATTAACAAATTTAATACCATTAACTAAATTAATCAAATCTTAAATTTAGTAAGATAGTATATGTTTAACCATTACAGAAACAACAAAGCATTGAAACAAAAAGAATGCACACTCAAAATCAAAATTTCATTTCTTACTTCACATAATATTTCAAAAATATTTTTATTCAAATGCCACTATACTTTCACCAAGCATTCCATTCACACAATCTTTTCATTAACCCACATCAAGCAACGTAATAAAATTGTAATTTGAAGAAAGTTACCACCTTATATTTTCTGAAACAATGTTGAAATAAAACGAAATTACAATGTGTAAACTCAAGCAAATATCAACTAATCATCGAATTGAAATCTGTCATATCCTATTCTATATTATAAATGTGTAAGATACACTAGCGGTTCATCTCGGCGAAAACAAACTTAATCCCAGAGAAATTTGCCGTTAGACATTGACACTATGCCCATTACATGAACTTGTACATTTCAGTGTATGGCTTGCCCTTCCTCATGCTGCATGATGGACATTTATATTGGTCTATGCTCTCAGCCATTTGAGGGGTAATCTTAACATACTTCCCGTGGAACTACCTATCACATGTATTGCAGCAGATCCAAAATTCATATACACTGTAATTTCCACCGCAGCTTCCACAAAGTCTTTCATCATCCTCATCTTCATCTGCAAACTTTGGGATGCTTTTCCCATCACTAGATCTCTGCAAGATTTTGGTTTTGCATACACCAGAAGCCTTAACTAGTTGTGCAATAACATGCAAAAACAGCTTACAAAATATTACTCTTCGTTTTCAGTTTTCTTTATCTTTTCACGTTTACAAAATAAATGTGACAGTGAAAGTGTCTGAAGTTTAGTTCAACAAAGGCATCAAATTTAGAGCCTGAAATACTACAGCTAGCTTTGTTTATATTAAGCTATATGCCCAGCTGCATGTCTTAGTTTATATTTAACTTTTTGTATTTTGGTCATGAATCACTCTTCTGACCTCTCACAATAGCCATTAGGATATACTTCTAGAAGTTACCTGTAATTTTTTTTGAAACAAAATTAAACCAGCATATTTTATATTATGACATTGACATGTTGACTTTCACCATTGTTTTTTTTTTTTATGAAACTTTCAATGCACAAGCATTACCAAACCAAACCTTTGAACTGACCAATTCCGAGCAAGCCAAAAAGAAACAACTATCACTAGAAAAGGAAAACACTAACGTCGGTGCTTCCACTATCCACGGTGGACTCAATTGGTTTCTTGCCAGTCACAATTTCAGAAAGGATGGGAAGATCATTGCTCAAACTAAATAAACGTTGCCTGCCATTAAGAATCAAGGAAGCCATCAATAAAAGGAACCATATGCCAAGTTGCAAGAGATGCTGAGCAAAAAATTGCTACAATAAAGAAACCAATTGTAGTGGAGGATCACATCCAATTGTTTTAAGAAATCTTTTACTGCAACGCGAAGGAATGCAATTATAAGACCAAGAAGCATTGAATCACAATATACAAATGAGAAATCACAAGATAATATAACAGTTAAAATTAAAATTTAGAAAATAAGAGTTGATATATAATATTTGAACTTAGAAAATCCTCAACTGATAAAGAAAAAACCACGAATAAGATTAGAGAAATGTTTTTACAGAAGAATGTATAATTACAATCATTTTCTAATATAAGGAGAGAATAATTACACATTATTTTTTATGATAAGATAATATACCTTTCTAAAAGAAACACTAAGAGACATTCTTTTTAAAAAATGATAAAACTCGTCAAATAGTTTGTTATTTACAGTCAAAAATAGTGTTTAAGTATTAAATGGATGGAAAAAATTTATACATTCCAACTAATTTTATAAGCTTAGTATATGTAACGGTAACTTTTTTTACATGTCAAACCACAAAAGTAGCTTTATGGTTTCACAAGAGCCATCACCATATTGTTAAAAGTCCATAATTTCTTTTGCACTAACTCTAATTGTAACCGACAAACAAGCTGCATAAAAACGTCCTTAATGGATAGAGAGGCACAATGAACTTGAATTATTACCACACATATGCATCTCTATCAAAGCTAAATGGTACCTTTCATTGTGGTATGACGAACTCCAATGTAGAGGGCCACGGAAGGCAACCATGAATCACTATACACAGTAACCAGAGAAAACCAGTCCCTGCATTTCATGCCATCCCTAAATAAATTGATTTGAACTGGCTTAGGAAGCTCCGCTGGAACTAACTTCTCTGGATGAATTACTTCCCAGGTTTCATTCGGATGTCCATAGATGCACAAGTTATCCTTATTTTAAAGAAACACACCGGAGACTTCAATTTTAATGGAAAGACAAAACACGTTATTCAAAATTTACAAAACCGCATAAAAACCCATCAAGAACCATCAAATGTCATAGAGCAAACCCAATGACATTCCCACGATAACTAAACAGCACAAGAACCATGCAAGAACTCACTTTTTCCTTACTACTGCACACCCATTTCATTTTACTCAAATTCTGTGCCATACAAACTCTTCCTTGTTAACTCAACAAAAATAATTAAATAAAAAAACCAAATTAAATAATCACAAATTACCCTTTACCTGGATCACAGAGCTCGTAAAATTTATCAGCGTCTGAGAGAAGAAAAAGTGAAGAAAGTGAAGAAAATGGAGAAGCAAAGAGAGAAAAGAAGGAGAGAGGGAGAAACATTGAAAAAGAGCACGAATGAGAGCAATTCTTCGGCCCCTATAATAGTCCTCGAAGATCTCTTTAACGGTGTTGGGTTCTGAAGCCATGTGATTGTGAAAGGGATTAGGATTTGGGAATGAAAAGAAACTTGTACCGTGGAAAAGAGAGAGAACTCGCATGGTAGCAAAAGGCAAGTATACTCATCTATATAGGAGAATACATGAAACCAGAAAAAAACAAAAAAAACTTAACTAACTATAACGTAACAAACTGAAACTGGTTAGTTACTGTTAAACTGAAAATTGAAGTATGTGTGTAACCGTACTGAAAAAGGCTAATTCTTTTCTAAATTCCTTCTTCAATTCTTCCACTCATGCTTTTGTCACTTCTCGCCCCTTGTCAATTTTTTCTTGAAATTCAGTTTAAAATGGAAAAAAAAGGACTCAAACTTAGATTTTGTAAATTTTAATTCAAACACGCACTATATAGTTATGATCATGTTAGTTATTAATAAAATTAAGAGTACATTTTCTAAAGTTTTGTCAAATCCCCCCGCCACACCCCGTCCTTTTTTTACCTCAACAGTCATTTCCGTAATTGTTTGAAATATATTCTTCTGACAAAATCCTATATACTACACTCACCTATTACTTAAAAAACACATTCTACTATGCATCCCTATAAAGGGTTATTGTAAATATTGAAAAAGTGGGGAGTCATGTGTCTCAATAAATTTTAGAACTATTTCGTAATTTACTCTAAATTTTATCCCTCGACTCAAATCCATTTACCACAAAACTTCAATATAATTTTTTAAGGATGTTTTATGTGGTTATCAAGTAACATTTTAAACCTTATTGATGTAGGAGATAAATATACATTTTTAAAAATAATTACTTAATTATATAAATTAAAATTATTTTAATATATTTTTTCAATGAATCAAATTAGTATATAATAACATTTAATTTGATTTCAATTTAAAGATAATAGTATAATTATAACAATAATATTTTAAAGACAATATGATTTATTAGAACTTAAAATAAAATAATATTTAATTTGCTTCAAGTGCTTACTATAGTCATTCTCTACAATTAATTTGCTGCAAGACCTTCTTTCTTGCAACTAGAATATAATTATTGGATTAACTTACATTAATCTCAGTTTAACAAAAATTAATTATTAATAACAGGGAAATAAAATAATGGTAATTTGACATATGGAATTAAGGTAGAGATTTTAAATTCAATAAATAACAAGGATCCAGCTGATTCTTCCTAGTTGAGTCATCCATTTTTAAGCAGTATCCACGGCAACCTCGACAAAAGAATTAGAAGAGAAAATGTTAAGAAATTCCAGAAAAATTTATTTTACATTCAAGTTCACAACCTATCCGTCCTGGCTATTTACGATAATAGGTAAATAGAAACATTGACACAGAATGCACACTAAAAAGCAAAAGATTTCACGTCTTACTTGACAAGTACATAATTTTTTTTTATTCAAAAGCCTCTATGCTCCACCAAGCATTCCCCATTCACATAATCTTTTCATTAACCCATCAAGCAACATAATGAAAGTTTGGTTAGAAGAAACATTGTTGAAATAAAACGAAATTACAATGTGTAAATTCAAGCAAATATCAAATTGAAATTTGTACGAGTGATGCAGTAACATTTCAGTCCATGGCTTGCCCTGCTCCATCCATGCTGCATGATGGACATGTATATTTGTCTATGATCTCAGCCATTTGAGGGGTAATCGTAACACACTTTTCATGGAACCACCTATTACATGTATCACAGCAGATCCAAAATTCATTTACAATGTAATTTTCACCGCAGCTTCCACAAATTTTTTCATCATCCTCATCTTCAAACTTCGGGATGCTTTTACCTCTCCTATCACTAGATCTCTGCAATGTTTTGGTTTTGTATACACCAGAAGCCTTAACTAGTTGTGCAATAACATGTAAAAACAGCTTATAGAATTTCACTCTCTTGTTTTCAATTTTCTTTATCTTCTCCGTATGCTTAGGAAAAATAAATGTGACGGTGAAAGTGTATGAACTTAGTTTAACAATGACATCAAATAAAATAAAGATATATATCAATATGTCCAGGTGCATGTCGAGGTTTGTTTCCGGTAACTTCTTGTATTTTGGTGATGAATCACTCTTTTCGACTCTTGAAATTAATAAGCATGTTACGATTGAGGACATACTTCTTGAAGTTACTTGTGATTTTGTCTTTAAAAAATAAAACAAGCATATTTTATATCATGACATTGATATGTTAACTTCCATCACTATGTTTTCATGAAATTTTTAGTATGCACAAACCATACCTTTGAACTAACCAATTCCGAGCCAGCCAAAAGAAACAATTATAAAAGGAAAATACTAACCTTGGTAGTTCTCCGAGATTTGCTTCCACTAGCCACGGTGGACTTGTCTTTAACTGGTTTCTTGTTGGTCACCACATCACAAACGGTGGGAAGATCATTGATCATATTAAATAAACATTCCCTGCCATATAGAATCAATGAAATCATCAACAAAAGGAAACCATAAACAGAAGGAACCATATGCCAAGTTGCAGGAGATACTACGACAAAGATAGCAGATTGCCAAGAACCCACTATACCAAAGATAGCAGAAATAATATATATAGATAATTTATATGACACATCTATAAATGGTCAAAAATAAAAAAGTACTAAAAATTTGAGCCATCAGCATATTGTAACCCATAACTTGAACATTAAACAAGCTGCATAAGGATGTTCTTAATGGATAGAGAAGCACAATGAACTTGAATTATTACCACACATATGCATCTCCATCAAAGCTAGATCATACCTTTCCGTACTGTTAAGATGAGCTCGAGCTCCAAGGTAAAAGGCCATGGAAAGCAACCACAAATCACAATACTGAGAAACCATAGAAAACCACTCCGTGCGGGTCGTATTATCCCTAAATAAATTGATTCCAACAACTGGCTCAGGGAGATGAGCCGGAAGAACCTGCACTGGCGGACTTACTTCCCAGGTTCCATTCGGAAGTCCATAGAGGCACAAGTCACCCTCATCTTAAAGAAACACACCCAACACTTCATATTTAATGCAAGGACAAGGAGAGATAGCATTACTCAATAATTACAAAACAACATAAAAACTCATCAAGAACCATCAAATTTCATAGAGCAAACCCAATGCTATTATTTGACATTCCCATGATAACTAAACAGCACAAAAACCATGCAAGAACTCACCTTTTCCTCACTACTGCACACCCATTTCGTTTTATTCAAATTCTATTCCATTAAGACTCTTCCTTGTTAACTCAACAAAGATAACAAATAAGTAAACCAAATAAGAGAATCACAAATTACCCTTTACCTGGATCACAGAGCTCGTAAAATTTATCAACGTCTGAGAGAAGAAAACGGCAAGAAAGTGAAGAAAAAAAGCAAGAAAGAGAGAGAGAGAGAGAGGCATTGAAAAGAGAAGAGTAGTACCCTTAGTGAGAGCGCGAATAAGAGCGGTTCTTCTGCCCCTATAGTCCTTGAAGATGTCTCCAAGGGTGCAGGGATTGGGAGCCATGTGAAAGGGATTCGGAATTTTGGAAGCTAAATGGAATTGGTGTTAACGAAAAGAAACTTACACATGGTGGCAAAAGACTAGTATATTCTTAACTATAGGTAAAGGCAGAGAAAACCAGAAAAGAGCAGAAAGAGCTAACTAACTCTAACCAACAAACTGAAGGTACTGAAAAAGGCTAATTCGTTGCTAAATTCCTTCCTCCACTCATGCTTTTGTCACTTCTCACCCCTTGTCAATTGACTTTTGTATGTAAACTTCGGTAAGTAATCTTCAATCCAAAACCTGCACTGAATGATTAGGATCATGTTAGTTTTTGATAAAATTTAGAATGAATTACCCTACATTTTAAGGTTTCGTTAAAATTGAAAGAAAAAGGATTCAAACTTCGTATGTAAACTTTAATCCAAGTATGCACTAAATGGCTAGGATCATGTTAGTTTTTAATAAAATCTATTTATAATATAAGTTTAATTACAATTTTTTTTCCCTTAAAGAAATTTTGATACCAAAATTTTTATTATGTAAATTGAATCATAACAATAATTATGCAATTTTAGTTTTTCCCTCCCACTATCTTTCCTTAAATATTTAATATATTTTTGACTAATGTAAAATTTATGTTATGACTAAAATCTCACCATTGAAGAATTAAAATTATACAATTATATATTTATAAGATCTAATTAACTCAATTAAAAATCAAAATCGTGGATAAAAAAAATATAATTAAAATTTATAATATACTAAGTATGAGATACGTGTGTTGACACCTCACCTTTTTAGAAAAAACAAGACATTGACACCTCATCTTTCTCGGAAGTACAAATTCTTCTGCATCAATCCCTTCTCTACTCACTTCACCATTAGATATACCCTTTTAAAAATTTCATTAAAATTTTAGTAAAATCTCATTTCATGTGTTACTAAATTCTTAATAAAATATTATTAACCTCATTTAATATGTTACTAAACTTTTATTAAAATCTTTTCATATCAATCTCTAAAACATCTCTTTTCCTTCTTCAATTTCCTTAGCCCTTATCACCTCTTTTTCTATCCATGTGTTATCAAGTTGTTGCATAAATTATATTGATTTATAATTAAGAGATTGAGTTTGATTAAAATGTATGTTATGGAAAAATAGTAAACAATATGTAATTATTATTAATTATAAGCAATATAAAAGCAATTTCTTTGGCCCAAACCTTAAAATCTAGCCTTATATTTCAATTGAATTTATAAATAATGTATTATATTTTTTTAAAATAAAAGAACTTGTATAAGCGTTACATATTTAAAATAATATAATTTTTTAAATAATGTTGTTAAATTAGTATTGAGCAACTGATGATTTGAAATTGTATTTAATTAGAAATTAGAAATTAGAAATATTAATATTGATAAGGATTATATTAATTGGTAATTAAGAGATTGAATTTAATTAAAATGTCAGTTATAGAAAACAATAATAAATAGTATGTAATTATTATTAATTACAACCAACAAAAGAAATAATTTTGACAAAAACTATAATGTTGTTGGAATGCCCTTCGTTAGTGTAACAACTCATAGTCAATATAATTCTAATATTTATAAATTGAAATGTATATAAGATAAAAATATCTGACATAATACCTCAACAATATTAACAATGCAATAATAATAAATCATTAGGTAAAAAAAAAACATTTTTATCAAATCTAAGCATCTAAAATCAACCAAACGAATCATAAACGTAATATTTAAGTAGCCAAGATTGACCCTTTTATTCTAAAAAAAAACAAACTAACGGAACTAAAATACAATTAAGAAACAGTAAGATTTCAACCTTCCTCAATTTCAGTGGCGTCAAAACATCCGACCAATGGTACCATTTTCAAATAAAATTTCTTATAATAAAATTACAATTAATTCAAACAGCAATACACTACTAACCTCTTCTTATATAATAACAGTTACAACTTTTGAATTGAATAATGATTAAAGATATGCAATTGTGATTTATGGAATTTGGATTTTTTTAACTGGACTCTTCGGTTAACTAATGCGTATACATATTCACCTTCCTCACACATCAAATGAATCATTTCTATATATTATTTGGTGATTTTTAGAATAACTTTGTTTCACTCTTTTATTCTCGTAATTAATATGAATCTTAAATTCATTTATTTTTTAGTTTCCATAACGAAGGTGAGTCTTAGATTCATTGAATCATTGATTATTTTGTTCCCAAAATAGTATAAATTCCCAAACTTCAATTTATGAACCTGGATTCATGCAATGGTATCCTACTACCTCTCTCATCCTAAATAAAGATATTCCATCTCTTATTCTCAATGTTGATATGCATCCTAGTGATGATATCTCACATTCTACTCCCAAAATAGAATTTATACTATCATTCTCTCTTATAACTCACCCAAAATGCAACACATCCAACCATTAAAACATTATAACATCATAATATTAATTAATATTAATATGTAGCAAATAATCATGCATATATATATAAAATCACATTCGCGTCACAGTAGTTGTAGTTTTATATAATAAAGAAACCAATTCCTGTATAAGAGATAGCCAAACGGTGTCACGGAAATTTATTTCCAAAATACATGGGTGTAATCCAATCATCAACCTAGAATGCTTCTAATCCTAAATTCCTCTCGTCAATAACCCTAAAAATTATCTCTCGAAAAATATACCATTGAGAGTTTAAAGAAAAAATGTTTTAAAGCTAAGCAGTAGTTTTCTCTTCCTTCCTTTCTCATCCAAGCGCATGAAATAAGTTTTCTCATTGAGGTAACCTCCTTCCTTTTTATTTTTATTTTAATAACTGACAACACATTATTGTAACCTCACCTTGTTACTTCAAATGAAAATCATATTCTGTCTAAGAAAGGTATTCCAATTTTTTCTTTTAAAAATATATCTTTTATTATACTAGATTACATCTTTGCTTTAAATGACAGTTATTTATTACGTGGACACAAATATATTACGTCTTATATAGATGGTTCAAATTAGAATTATTTAAATAACAATTACCTTTATATAACTATATAAAATTAATAATAAACTATAAAGTTTTATTAAATAAATATTTTATCTATATATATATATATATAATATAATATAATATAATATATATAATACTATATTTTTATCAAAATATAAAATTATATTATCCATTTTCACCATCTATATAAGAAGGACACAAAACCAACTTATGTTATGCTACTTTAAAGAATTTTAATTACCCTTAAGTTTAAAAATTATATCTTAATTTTTTAAAGTCTAATTATTGCTTATAGTGGATTTTGGGATATTAAAGTTGTGGCCATCATAATTGAGTTACATAATTTGAAATTGGTATTTAATTCATAGTTATACATAGTAGTGATTATATTAGTTTGTAATTAAGAAACTGAATTTGATTAAGACGTATGTTATGAGAAACATAATTAATAGTATATAATTGTTATTAATTATAAACAACATAGAATAAAATTTTTGGCCAATTGAATAAAATGTTATCATAAATTGCCTTATAATTTAAACATAAGAGAGATAAGCTCTAATAACATTTCAGTAAATATTAAAAAAATTTATGTGCATATAATAATATAATATTTAAATGAAATATTAAAATAGAATATTTAAAAACAAATAAATAAGATTGCATATAATTCATTTATATGTGTAATGGCTAAGTGAGCACTATACCTATAATCCAATTTGCAAAACATATTGATATTGACAACATATAATAATTTTAAAATCCAATGTAGAGGTAAAGTTGAATTTGAAGTAACAAAACGCATAAAATAGTGAAAAAAAAAGTTACTTAAAATGAGTTCATCCATTAAATTAAGGATGTTTATTTTTAAATAACTTTGTGATTTAATCTTTTCTTTACATTTTATTAAAAATATCCTTGGTCTTTTTTATAAAACCCAAATAACTAATTCACCCAAATTAACGAAATTAGTTTATTTAGATATATAGTAATATTAAACTTCTCTAAGTTTAGATATTTTTTTGAAGATTATCACTAACATTAATTACATATACTCTTATATTTTTATAAATATTTTTTATTATTTCAATTCTTTTAATCTCTTCTATAGTTAATATATCTATTGCCTACATGTGATGACTCAGTCCGATTCTTACAATATATAAGATAATGTTAGACTTTCATGTTAAAAAAAAAAATCATGCATCATTTGTTTTTATACCCATCTAAATTTTAAATCTAAAATCAATGAATATAACATATAACATAATTTGCTTAAAATATAACAGTTCACGATTTAGTCTCCAAATATAGTCTTAAACTATAAAGCCATATCTTAATTCATTTCATTGGGTGGCAATAAGGCCTTGAAATGAACCAAAAAAGCGAAATGCCCTCTCAAGTCTTCCACCATTTGTTTTCTTTCTTATGTATCACATGTTGGGCCTAAAAATTATTATAGTAAGAAATAAAACCAGTGAGCAAATACAGAGTACAAATAAACAAGTTAGGTTTTGTATTCAAAGCATACACACGGTTTGTCTTGGTCTAGGCTCCGATCCAAAGTGCTTTTTTTATATTATAATATATATGACTTCGTGTACCATTTCAAAAATATTAAGAAAATATAAAAAAATATTTTTTTATTAGTTTTGGTAATATTTTAATAAATATTGTATTTGAAATAATATTTTATATCTAATATAAAAAAATGTTACTAAAAAAATATTGTTAACATTTTTATAATAAAATGTTATTAAAAATAATAAATGTGGTAGTGTTTATAGTCATTGTGTTAAATTCCTATATCTACACACTTGCACAATTTCTAAAAAACTTACAAAATTGAGAAGATGTTAGTGTTCTAGAAGTTGAAAAGATTAGGAATAGTTCACCGATAATTGCAAAGGAATTAGATAAGAGAAAATGAGATTCACTACGAGTATTATGGAAAACTTGATGAGAATTAAGTGTTCTTGATAAAAAATAAAATGAGGGAAAACTCTCCAATAGCTTGCAATGCAAGTTATAGATTTCTTCCAAGAAGTGATGACAAGAAGGAAGAATTAGACTTTTATACATTCTCCTAATTACATGGATTAAGGTTAATATAGAAGGCCTTGGACAAAGGTCCACACGCAATCCACTAACCAAGCCAACAAGTGGAAATCAAGCTACCTGATGGATTTCAGCAATCCATCACTAAGTTCGTCTCTAAACCCATTACTAAATCCATATCTAATGAGCTTTGGGGCTCAAACTAAAATACAAGAAAGGAAACAAAGATTCAAGGTTTTAATATAAAGGAAAGTAAACTAAAGAAGCTACACAAAAGTCCTAATAAGCTAATCATAAACAATGTGACAATCTCACAATGTGAATAAAGTTTGACTTTAAGTAGACCCTCATTATCCTATAAAGAGGTTCATCTTCTCTTCCACTTCCTCTTCAAATATTTTTAATATCCATCTAGTCATAGGTACTTGAAGAACTTTAAACTCTATATACCTAGTGTCATTCCTTGAAGAGCTTTGAACTCTATATACCTAGTGTCGTTCACATCCTCTTCATGTTTTCATAAATTCATGTTACATTGTCTACAATTAATATGCATACAAGACTTTGTACTTTCTTGCAACTACAATATAATTATTGGATTAATTGTAATTTGAAGGATAGAATTAAGGTAGATATTTTAAATTCACCGACTCCACCTGATTTCTCCTAGTTGAGTCACCCACTTTTAAGCATTTATGGCAAACTCGACAAAATAATTAGATGAACAAAAATTAAGAAATTCCAGATGAAAATGATATATTATCTTTAAAAGTGAGGCTCGAAATTGGGAAGATGTATTGGACTTAATAATATTTATGAGTGGTCATTAAATCCTATCCTTTGTAAGAAAGCCTCGTAATGTGTTCAAATCTTGTTGGTTGGGTATCCATGCTGCATGATGGACATTTATATTTGTCTATGCTCTCAGCCATTTGAGGGGTAATCTTAACACACTTCCCATGGAACCACCTGTTACATGTATCGCAGCAGATCCAAAATTCATCTACACTGTAATTTCCACCGCAGCTTCCACAAAATGATTCATCATCCTCATCCTCATCTTCATCATCAACCTTTGGGATGCCTTTAACTTTCCTAGCTCTATATCTCTGCAAGGTTTTGGTTTTGCATACACCAGAAGCCTTAACTAGTTGTACAATAATAACATGCATGTCGAGGTTTTTTCCAGTAACTTTCTGTATTTTGGTGACGAATCACTCTTCTCGCTTCTTAAAATTAATAAGCATGTCAGGACTGAAGACATATACTTCTTGAAGTTACTTGTAAGTTTGTCTTCATAAAATATAAAACAAGCATATTTTATATCATGACATTATATGTTGCCTTTCACCTTTTTTTTTTTTTTTTTTTTATGAAACTTTCAGTATGCACAAGCATTACCAAACCAAACCTTTGAACTAACCAATTTCGAACCGGCCAAAAGAAACAATTATCTATTAGATAAATTAGAGGAGAAAAATACTTTATTTTTACCGTGTATCAGTTACATAGATTGATACCCTATTTATAATAGAGTAATTTATAAATAGAGTAATTCATAACATTACAACGTCTTTTAATTAACGCACTAAATATTCATAAATAGCAGTTACAAAACAATAATGTCTCTTCACCGAAAACAACTCTGTAGAGTAATTGTCTATAATTACTCTTTTTACAACCATTTATTTTCTAATTATTATTTCTAACTTCCCTTCGTTAGAAAATTTTGTATACCAAGTCTTGCTCTCAATCTTCTAAAATCTTCAAACATGAGGGGCTTAGTAAAAATATCTGCAACTTGATCTTGAGTCTTCACATAAACTAGTTCTACCTCTTTCTTGACAATGCATTCTCTAATGAAATGATACCTTGTATATATGTGTTTGCTTTATTCATGAAATACCGGATTTTTAGCAAGAATTTGTGTAGATTTATTATCAATATGAATTTTTGTACTCTCCTTTTCAAGGGTCCTACTTAACTGAGTCTGTTCTACTCTAAGACATGAAATATGAGCCTCAAAGATATTAACCCTAGACAAGGTCTGAGATAAGCGTTCATTCACGGATCGCTCTCTTTCCTCCACAGTTGCAGCTTTAGCCTCTACTTCCTGAAGTCGAGAATTAAGGGTTCTTTCAATAGCAATCCAAGCTTTAGATCTTCTGGCATTTGTTTCCTGCATGGCTTCAATTTGCCTTAAAAGCAGCCTTGTGGATTTTGGAACTTGAGTAATCAGTTCCTCACACCATCTTTCACTTGCTTGGTAACATTTTTGAAGATCCTCAACGTCTTTGAACATTGTCTATTGTTCCCTTCTACTTAATGTTTGCCTCAATTCTTCGAGTGTTTGGACTAGCATAGATTCACGTTCCTCAGCTTCTCTCAGACGACTCTCTAGCTCAGTTCTTGCTTCATTGTTGGCATGAGCATATGCTAATACTTCAGCTTCCTTAGCCACAGCCAAAGCATTTGTGATGCTTTTCTATTGTTTCTTGCAACAACTTCTTTGTAGCTGTCTTGTCCCTCTTAATACTTTCTACTTTATTCTCCTCTACCTAAAGTTTAGTAGTCAAACCTTTCTTCTCTTCCTCAAGATCTCTAATCTAAGCCCTTTGTTTCCTCATTGTGGATTCTAGAGCAGCCTGCTTTTTGGAAAGCTCTTCACCTTCTGCCATAACTTGATTAATTATTTCATCCTTTTCTTTCAAGAGAGCAACTGCATAACCTTTTTTACTCTACTCTCGGCAAAGTGTATCCCTTTCCTTAGTGAAAGCATAAACCTTTCTCTCAAGAGTTGCAACTCTTTAATGGTATTCCTCTCGCAAAGACTCAACTTCTGCCTCATTGGATTTTCTCTTGAAATCTTCAATCACAACTTTTAATTGTTCATTTTCATTCATCAATTTTGCAAAATCATCAGCTTTTGCCTGAGCTTGTCTTGCAGCACCTTGTAGTGCAGCTTCCATCATTTTCATCTCCCTTTTCACCCTCTCTAGTTGAACCTAAGTCAGACATAGTTCTTTCAGAAGAACTCAAATGATGCTCTTTCGTGTCAGTTTCAACATCATGGGCAAAGTGGTCCCTTTCTTTTTCTTCTACAATTGTTTCATTTTCAAGTGAAAACACTTCCATTACCACCTTGGAAGAATCACCAAAGGAAACATTTCCCCTCACCTTCTCTTCAAGCTCCACAAATTTCTCCTTGTAACCACACATGTGATTACTTGCTCCATTGCCAAGATACCATAGGCTCTTATCATCACTATCTTCATTAAGTGCTAGCAATAGTTTTGGCTCTTCACCTTCTTCTTTGTCGCCAACAAGATTTTCCTTTTCTTTAACATTGGTTCTACACTCCCAAGAAAAATGACCATATTTATGGCAATTATATCATTCAACATTAGATTTATCATACCTCCTTTTATTCGTTCTACCAAAATTGCCTCTACCTCTTTCTCTTCCATGACCTTTGGTGGGTTGACCACTCCTTTCAGTATTATCATACTTTGTTTGGATAGTTGATGGAGAACACAGGTTTGGCAGGTATTTGTTAAGAATCTCAGTATTATAAAAGTTGTCATGATCTCCTCTTCTACCTCTTTCTCCTCTTCCTTGGCTACGTCCACATCCACGTCCACTTTGATGTTTTTCTCCTCCATTTTCTTTCAAAGAAGCTTTGACATTTAGGACTTGCTCAAAAGGCTCCTCATGTCTTCTCTTGAACTTTTCTTCATATGCTTGAAGTGAACCCATCAATTGGTCCACTGTCATCGATTCTAAATCCTTTGACTCTTTAGTTGCACAAACCACAAAATCAAATTTTATGGTTAAAGAACGAAGAATTTTTTCTACCACACGAATATTTTTCATATTCTTTCTGTAATGCTTCATTTTGTTCACTATTGTCACCACCCTATTGCCAAAATCTGAAATTGATTCAGACCCCTTCATATGCAAGGATTCAAACTCTCCTCATAGAGTTTGTAGGCGCACCTTCTTCACCTTGTGAACACCTTCAAAAGAAGTTTTCAAAATCTCCCAAGCTTCTTTAGAGGTGGAGGTATTTGACACCATCTCAAACATAACTTCATCTAAACTTTGATAGATGAAGGTAAGTGCTTGTTGAGTAATTGCGGTTACAAAACAATAATGCCTCTTAACCCAAAATAACTTCTTAATGTAGAGTAATTGTCCATAATTACTCCTTTTACAACCATTTATTTTCTAATTATTATTTCTAACATTATCACTAGAAATGAAAAACACTAACCTTGGTGAATCGCAAAAATGGTGGGATTCCACTGGCCATGGTGCGCTTCACGATGTTAAAAACGGTGGGAACCATATGCCAAGTTGCAGGAGATACTACGGAAAGATAGCAGATTGCCAAGAACCCACTATACCAAAGATAACGAAATAATATAAATAATTTATATGAAACACTTAGAAATGCTCAAAAATAAAAAGTACTCTAGATTTCAGACATTCATCATTAACAACCATGGATTAATATGCTTAAATGCATAAGGGTGTGTCCTTAATGGATAGAGAGCCACAATGAACTTGATTGTACCTTTAATTGCCGTTAAGAGAAGATCCATTGTAGAAGGACACGGAAAGCAACCACTAATCACAATGCACAGAAACCAGAGAAAACCAGTCCCTGCGGCTCATGCGATCCCTAACAAAATTGATTCCAAGAATTAGCTCAGGGAGCTCGGCCGGAACTAACTGCACTGGCTTAGTTACTTCCCAGGTCTCATTCGGATGTCCGTAGAGGCACAAGTTATCCTTATCTTAAAGAAACACACTCAAGACTTCAAATTTAGTGGAAGGACATAACACATTATTCAATAATTACAAAACCACATAAAAACTCGTC
Source organism: Mucuna pruriens (assembly GCA_025330945.1). Lineage (NCBI taxonomy): Eukaryota > Viridiplantae > Streptophyta > Magnoliopsida > Fabales > Fabaceae > Mucuna > Mucuna pruriens. Next base: position 3,546,585 of record JAENHJ010000525.1, on the reverse strand, counting down.
AACAACCATTAAATATCATAGAGCAAATCCAATGGCATTCCCACGATAACTAAACAGCACAATAACCATGCAAGAACTTAATTTTTCTTCACTACTGCACACCCATTTTGATTTACTCAAATTCTGTGCCATAAAACTCTTCCTTGTTAACTCAACAAAAATAAACTAATATATAAACCAAATAAAAAAGATCTAAATTACACTCTACCTGGATCACAGAGCTCGAAAAATTTATCAACGTCTGAGAGAAGAAAAGGGCAAGAAAGTGAAGAACATGGAGAAGCAATGACTTTAAAGAAAGAGAGAGGCATTGGAAAGACAAGAGTAGTACCATCAGTGAGAGCGCGAATAAGAGCGGTTCTTCGAGAGACAGTCCTTGAAGATCTCTTCAACGGTTCGGGGTTTGGGAGCCATGTCAAAGGGATTCGGATTTGGGAAGCTAATTGGAATTGGTGTTAACCAAAAGAAACTTTCACTGTGAGAGAGAACTCGCATGGTAAAGCCAGAGAAAACCAGAAAAAAAAATTACGGGAGCAAACTAACTCTAACCAACAAACTGAAAGTACCGAAGAAGGTCAATTTGTTGCTAAATTCCTTCCTCCACTCCTGCTTTTGTCACTTCTCACTCCTTGTCGATTGAGTTTTGTCTTGAAATTCAGTTTAATATTGAAAAATAAAAAGGATTCCAACTTAGGTATGTAAACTTTAATTCAAACATGGACTAAGTGGTTAGGATTATGTTAGTTTTTGATAAATTTAGGATAAATGATAAGAAATATATAAGTGTCGGCATAATTTGCTCTAAATTTATCTACTGCACCTGAATTGATTTAGGACAAAAATTAAATATAATTTTTTAAGAATGTTTGTGTGAATGTCACTATGTAATAAAAGGAAAGAGAGAATATAAAAAAAAAGTTAAGTTAATTGAAAGAATGGTGAGGTGAGTCTCCTTCTATAGAATGAGTAATGAAATTTATAATACAAGAGTATATTAATATTAAAATTTTACTTCAATAACCAATATTGATCTTTGACATACACAATTATTAAATATATTATGAAGGTGAAACTTCAATTTTAATTAAATAAGTACAAAAAAATATCTAAGAAATTGCATTATTTTGATTGATTTGAATTAATTTATTATGTTATAAAATTATTTTAAAAAAGTAACCCTTAAAAATAAAATACAAGAAAAAGAAAAGAAAATACGGGTGGAGTAAATTTTATCTATAACTTGAATAACTTTAAAAGCTTTTAACGTACTCCAAGTCAAATATTTATTAGTAGATCAAATCATTTCTGTTTCAACCCATCTTTAGGGTTTAAGTTAGTGAGTTTTAGATCTATCCAAACTTATGAGCACCTGACTACAAAGCATGCAAGGAAAAAAAGGTTAGTGTAAGTTTTATTTATTATCTTTGTCCCATGAAAATGTGTTAGGTTGAAATTATAATTTGCCTTGGATGGAGTTATATTTCATCTTAAAATTAACTGGATATTAAGTATACATTAAGTTAAGTTTTCCGATAAATATATAAGTTTTTCATTAGGAATTAAGGTTGAAGATATGAAACTTCCCAAAAAGGTGATACCTCTCAAAATAATCTATGCACAAAAATAAGTTATACCCTCTTATATAATATTAGATTTATCTTAAAATCAATTTACAGTAAAGTTGTCAAGTATAAGTACCTTAATTAGGAATTAATGCAAATGATGTTGGACTTTCCAACCGAAGGAATGACAATAATATGCTATAATAATCTCTATAATCATTAAGTCAAATTTACAATGATTACATTAATGATGTGAGTCATTTTGGTAGGTTCCATTCCTTATGGTCATATATGAATTTTAGTAAATAATAAAAGAACATCTTCTAATCAATCATATCATCCTATTAATCATCTTATTATATGATATAAAACATTAAACTTTTTTTATGTTTTAATATATTAAATGTATTTATTTTTATTTAATACTTTCTTTAAAAAAACATAAGGATGATTGATAAAAGAAAATACCATTGCTTATAATAAAGAGTATAAAAAAGAACGTTTCATAATATATTGTTAAAATTTCTCTTTGCTTTAATGTAATTTAATCACTTTGGTAAAATGCCAATTTTAATTTTGCTGTTCAATTACTAGTAGTTTGACTTTTTTGTGTATAAGTTATTAATGCTTAGTTTAGTTTATGATAAAAAAATGAAAGAAAATAAAATTGGAGATTGTTATATCCTTAAATGAGTTTTGAAGTTGAAAACAAATTATTAAAGATAATCAAATTTTTACTAAAGTATGAAAAAAATCTTTAAGACGATACTTTACTCAAAAATAATACTTTAACCAAAACAAAGATAAATACATCACCTTATTATATACTAGCCGATAAAAAATAATATTAAATGATTTAACGTCTCTACATATTCAAGAACTTTGATTTAAAATTATAAGAGAAAAACCCTGAAGACTCTCAACAGTTATCCTCGTCAAATAATTCTATATAGAGAGTATAATGTAAGAAGTGAGTGATTTCTGGTCCTCATAAACTCTCTCTTGTAAATTCTTGCTCTCTAGTTTAGAATTTTATAATCACTCCAAAAGAACATACATCTTTCAGATGATAAGAGTCACCACTTTCAAATTACTTATTTTGTATAGTTTTTATGTGCCTAAAGAAGCAATTGAAAGAATATTTAGGCTAATTATTTGGAGAGGCAATTAAAAAACTATTTAGATACAAACATAGGTTGACTTGCTTTTTGATTATCTGTTGGAAAATTAAAAAAATATATGATGATATTACTTTTATATTTTAGAATATTTTAAAGTATCCTACATGATCTCTTACGATTTATTTTTCTTTTATATTTTTGGACTAATCTCCTAATTTAATTAGGCATATCATATTGTGTAAATAAGGATATTATCTCCTTTATTTGTATTTATTGCATTAAGTATATATAAAACGGACTTTGTTGTGTGATACACACAAATTTTAATATTTCTTTCATCTATTTTTTTAACATGGTATTAGAATGATATCATCCTTGTTGACTTATTTTGTTACTCATTCATCACGATTTTGCCAGAAAATATTGTTAATACATTGCGTTTCTAATTCCATCACATCTAAATTTTCAAGTTGGCGATGTTCATCAAAGCAAAAAACGTTGTCGTTTTTGAGAACTGAAGGTGTTCCTCACCACATTCCTGACCTAGTGTAATTCAATCCCTTTTTGTGTCTTTTAAATTATATTCACTCTCCAATGAGGCAGCATAAGCAGGTACCCTCCATTAGTCGGTAACCCACTGTTCTTTATCTGGTGTGTGTCGCTGCATTATTTTTCCATCATCTTCTTCTACATCTAATCCTTTTTCTTCGTAGACTCCGTCTTTTCAGATCGCAACTTCGGAACAATTTGCATGTTGTCTAACTTCCAGTTTAGTGGGCTTGGATTCATTACACATTATTGACCATTGCAAATTGATCCTTAAATACCTTTAAGGTACCAACAACACTTGGTACAATCCATATTTTAAGAAATTTGAGTCTTTGGAGTAGAATTATGATGTGTGTGAGACTATCATATTATGGGAACAATATTGGAACATGACCACAAAGTTGACTAGAGAGTATCTTGATGCTCACCCTGGTGATTAGGTGGATTATGCTCCATTAAGGATAGCATAATTAGGGACAAAGAGGTGCACGAATAAGACTCTTTGTGAAGAGAACCTCAATATATTATTACATGCAAATCCCTCATTTCATCCACAGCAGTTTCGTACTTGTGTTGTTGAGAATTATGGGGACCTTTTGAAGATAGAATTCAGGGGAAAAATTGATAGTAATGATGTTGTTTTTCCTATTAATGAGAAATATGCAAAATATGTTGGTCTTAAGAGGGATTTCCATCTAGTTGTAAGATGTATTGTTTGTAACATGGTCCCTTTTTGAAATGGGTCTAATGATGAGGTACTCATAATCAAAAGTTTGACACAGAGAAATAAATGCAGTTGTTGTTTTTGTAAAAGAACAACCTATGCTCAGTGCAACAAAAGGAGAAAATTTTCTTTTTGTTGGGCCAGAGTTTTTGGAAAGTTCAAAATAGAGCATTATTTAGTTATGGGATTCTATGCGATAGCCTAGTACTTTTCTTCCTACATTGTTTATTTTCTTACAGCAAACAACTTTACAGTTTGACTTTGCTATGTTCTACTTTACCACAAATTCTTTTAGTTTTACCCTTAAGTTTTTGGGACGTGTCCAGCTTGTTACCTCGATTGCGTCTCTGCTTGATGTTGGTCTTTATAATGGATTTATGAAGAATGTGCCTTTTCAAAAAATATTTCTTATAATTTTTTTTGATGAAAACTTCTTTATATGGTGGTTAAGTATTGGTTTAAGTTTCCGCCAGAGATGATTACACATTGATATATTTTGCTTCTGTCTTAAGTGGTTAAAAGTATTATGTTTAGGTTCTGCTCTTGATGGTTAAGCTTTATTACTTTTGCTTTATGGTGGTTAAATATTTGTTTTTGATTTGTTTTCTATCTTTAGTGGTAACTATTTTCTCATATATGAATCATATTAGTGGTGATTTTATTCCTACCGATCATCATTTCAATGGAGACTTTTTCTCACACGTGAATCATATTGGTGTGACTTATCTCTCATCAACATTTATTTTAGTGGTGACTCTTTTTCCACTCACAATATTACTAATTTGAAGCTGCCAAATGTGATTTTCTGAAAGTTGATTCAACATATTTAAGAGAATTGCCACCGTCAAATTATTAGATTTTCTATTGAAGGAATCTCTTTACCTTTTAGAATTTGATCACGACATGTTCATATAATCTGGATTCATTCTGTAGAGGAATAGAACGAAATTATAATGTGTAAATTCAAGAAAATATCAACTAATCATCGAATTGAAATTGGTCATATTGTATTCTATGCTATAAATGTATAGCGGTTCATCTTGGAGAAAACAAACTTAATCCCAGAGAAATTTGGCGTTAGGACATTGATACCATGCCCATTACGTGAACTTCTACAAGCTACTGCTTCATGCTGCATGATGAACACTTATATTGCTTCATGCTCTCAGCCATTTTAGGGGTAATCTTAACACACTTCCCATGGAACCACTTGTTACATGTATCGCAGCTGATCCAAAATTCATAGACACTGTAACATCCACCGCAAATTCCACAAAATGTTTCGTCTTCAAGCTTTGGGATGCTTTTACCTTTCCTATCTTCAGACATCTGCAAGATTTTGGTTTTGCATACACCAGAAGCCTTAACTAGTGCAGTAACATATAAAAACAGCTCATAGAATACTACTCTTTGTTTTCAATTTTCTTTATCATCTCCATATATGAGCTTTGAAAAGTAAAACAGTGAAAGTGTCTGAACTTAGTTCAACCATGACATCAAATTTAGGAGACAGAAATACTAAGGCTTAGTTTATATTTGTCTATTGTAACGGGGCAAATTAATAAGATAAAGATATCAATATGTACGTCCAGGTGCATCTTTTATTTTGGTCATGAATCACTCTTCTCAGCTCTTCCAATAGCATATTAGGACATACTTCTAGAAGCTAGCTACCTGTGATTTTGTTTGTCAAACCAAATAAAACCAGTATATTTGCTTTCATTATTATCTTTTTTATATAATGAATTGTTATGTTGACTTTCATCATTATCTTTTTTTATGAAACTTTTTAGTCTAACCAAACCTTTGAACTAACCAATAATACTGAACCAGCAAAAAGAAACAATTATCACTAGAAAAGGAAAACATTAATTAACCTCGGTGGATTCCCAAGATTTGCTTTCGCTAGCCTCGGTGGGCTTGTCATCAATTGGTTTATTTTCAGTCACAACATCATAAACGGTGGGAAGATCTTTGATCAAATTAAATAATTGTTTCCTGCAATATATAGAATCAAGTAAATAAATCATCAATAAAAAGAACCATATGCCACATTGCAGGAGATGCTGAGGAAATATGCTACAATAAAGAAATCCAATAGAAGTTTTATATATTGACATCTCTCTTTCCAATTCTAATTGCCAAACAAGTTGCATAAGGATGTTCTTAATGGAGAGAGAGCCACAATGAACTTGAATTACTACCACATATATGCATCTCCATCAAAGCCAGATCGTACCTTCCTTTTGGATCAAGTAAAGATCCAACGTGAAAGGACAGGGAAAGCAACCACGAATCACAATTCACAGCAACCGTTGTAAGCCAGTGCTTAGCTAAATCCCTAGACCAACTGATTCCAACAATTGGCTCAGGGAGATTCTCCTGAACTATCTGTGATGGATCATTTACTTCCCAGGTCCCATTCGCATGTCCATAGAGGCACAAGTTATCCTTATCTTAAAGAAACACACAAGAGATTTCAAATTTAAGATTAACACAAAACACATTCAATAATTACAAAACCACATAGAAACTCAGCAAACCCAATGCTAGCATTTGACGTTCCCACGATAACTAAACAGCACAAGAACCATGCAAGAACAAACTCTTCCTTGAAAACTCAACACACACCCCAGAGAAAAAAATAAATCACAAATTATCCTTTACCTGGATCACAGAGCTCGTAAAATTTCTCAAAATCTGAGAGAAGAAAAAGGAAAAAAAAGGTGAAGAACTTGGAGAAACAAAGAGCGAAAAGCAAGAGAGGGAGAGATAATGAAATGAGAGGAGTAGTACCTTCAGTGAGAGCGCGAACAAGAGCCCCTCTTCGGGCACTATAGTCCGCGAAGATCTCTTCAACTGTGCGGTCGTTCAAAGCCATGTTCAAGAAATTGGGATTTGAAGAAGCCAAATGGAAATGGTGTTAACGAAAAGAAACTTGCACTACTGTGAAAAAGAGAGAGAGAACTCGCATGGTTGTAAAAGACCAGTATACTCATCTATATAAGAGAACATAGAGGAAACTAGAAAAAAAACAGAAAGAGCTAACTAACTCTAACTAACAAACTGAAACTGGTTAGTTACAGTTAAACTGAAAATTGAAATGTCTGTGTAACCTTACAAAAGAATTTCTACATTCCTTCCTCCACACATGCTTTTGTCACTTCTCCCCCCTTGTCAATTGAGTTTTGTCTTGAAATTCAGTTTGAAATGGAAGAAAAAGGATTCGAACTTAGATTCGTAAACTTTAATATATATACATGCACCAAATGCTTAGGATCATGCTAGTTTTTAATAAAATTTAGAGTCAATTACACTATATTTCTCAAAGTGCTCCTGACATTCCTTCCTTTTTTATTCTAATACTATTTTTCTTATTTGTTTAAAAATTATTAATCTCTCACTCCTTTGTATTACACTCACACTCTGCAATATCAAGAAATATCAAAAGTGGTTGTGTATTTTACTCTAAATTTTATCGGTGAGACAAATTGATTTAAGACGAAACTTAAACATAATTTTTTAACAATGTTTTATGCTGTTTATTAAGTAACATTTTAATCCTTATTGAAGTAGGAGATAACTTTTTTTAAAAAAATACAATCACTTAATTATATAAATTAAAACTATTTTAATGTATTTTTTTCAATGAATCGAATTAATTAGTACATAATAACATTTAATTTGATTTAAATTTAAAGATAATAGTATAATTATAACAACAATATTTTAAATACAATGTTATTTGTTAGAACTTAAAATAAAATAAGAATTATTTTGAATTTAAAGATAATATCATAATAATAATGAATATAAATAATATAATTTAATTTAATTCAAAATTTAAAAATAATAGTAATTGTTATAATTGTTAAAATACTTACTCATAACAATAATGATATAAATTTGAAAAAAATTGTAAAATCTTAATAAATCAATTACACTCACGTAAGTTTGTTACCCTGTGATAAATGTAGGTAAAATAACATAAATATCCTTTGTTGAGGTGAACTCTTTAAAATGAAGTTTCAATCATAACAATCTATGAAGATATAAATTCTAAATATTTTAAATTTAAACTACTAATAATTTACTTTGAAAATATGAGTATATAAATAAGATTTGTCACAAAAAAAAAATTACTAAGGGTATGAATCAAATTTGAGAAATATTATTTTTGAATATACAAGTGTCTGAGAGCTCAAAAGTAATAAAGGCTATTTTTCAAAAGAAACATCATCAGAAGGACAATTTCCAAAAGCTAGCATACCAAAGTCAACATGTCTTTATAATTAGAAACTGTGTACGATCAAAACCATGATTGAAGAAAGGAATCTAAATAGAAGATCATCAAAGGGGAGTAAAACCATAAACTACAAAGGATAAACTATATCAGAAAATACACTTTGAACAAGAAACTTGAAGATTTCATCTAAATTTTTCAAAAGAAATATAAATTGTCGTACATTAGAAGTAAAAATAGGTTAGACATGGGACTTGAGCTTAGTTTATTCATAATTATAAAGCTTAAATCTAACATGTTTATTTGGTACGGATCATTTTCTATATTAAGGTCTAACACTCCTATTTAAAGGTTCATCATATCTTGAAAGCTTACTTATATAGTCTATTTATATAAGGCTTATAAATATGCCAATTAACTTATAAACCTAAGTAAGCCAACGGGTTAGTCACCTAAATTGTTTCGTGCTCTATAAAGACTGTAATGATAAAAAAAAGAAAAAAAAAAGCTTTATCTAATTAAAAACCGCAAAAATTTATTCACGTTTAGGGTATCAACAATTAAAATCTCATCAAACTATGTTAATTCCTAAGAAACAAGACAGTTACATAAATAAATGAATTGACTTAGCCAATAAAAATATAATTTACACAAAAATGAAACACCCATAAAATATGTACAAAGTATTTATCGTTAAAAGTAATTATCAATATGTACCACCCATAAACACACTCCATTGTACCCTGTGTGCCAGAAAGGCCTATATTATAGAATATACCTGAGATATACTTACAAACTAAGGTTCTTTGTAAGTAACGCTCTTGTATTATGGCCACATAAAATACAAGAGATTAACTTACAAAGAAAAAGGATGTAGGACTTGTAAAATGATTTACATCATACCTTCATTACACAATAAATAAAAATTGAAAACTATGAAAGAGACAATTTCTAAATAAAAGAACTCTATAGAATGTATGCTTTCTGTAGTTATAAGATATTGACCATTTGGTTATGTAGTTCTAGTAGCAATATGAGCGATAAGCAGATTTCTAGCTATACCAGCACTATTTAAAGTGGTCTTATAGATCTCTTCTCGAATTTGAAGCTAAAAGTTTGGGATCTTCAACCTCTCAATCTGTGACATCTAAAAATGCTTCATCATCGCTGCTTTCAACCTGCACCGATATAGCAGTTACAGCATTAAGGACAAGTAAACTAAAAACTTTATACACTTGAATGATATCAAACCATAAAAAACCTGCACTTTGTTGGAGACTGATGATACTAAGTGAAGACCGAATATTTTGATGAATTGCTTTATTTATATATAAAATGAGGGATCAAATTATTCTCTATCCACATTTTTTACCAATAAATTAAAAAATAATTGAAACTTAGAATACTAAATCCCTTCTATATATACATTTGGGAAGAGTAAATGAAAAAAAAATGCAATTTCCTGCTATAAAGAAGCGCTATACATTAATATGAGAATACATGTACCTAAAATATTTAATATAACACTTCCCAAAAAGATGTAATGTTTCACTATCCAAAGAATGTATAGTTTCTACAGGAACTAATCTAAACTTGGAGAAAAAAGTTTAAAAGATTAATGTGATTATTTTCTAAAAAAATAAATAAATCAGGAACCTAAATGCAATTAAAGCAGCAAAGTTAACTTCGTTTTTTTTTTTCAAAATATTTATCCTCTAATAAACTAATCTTTCAAAATGTAAATATTCATTGCACACTCAAATCTCGAAATCAAAACTAAGATCGCATGCATGCTTAAGAAATCAATGAATATTAGCTAAGACTTTAATTTTAACAATATTTTTTGAATGTTAAACTAAGCTTATTTAACAATCAGCACAAAAGCACTATAAGAGAAACACTTTTAGAACCGGAATAATTGACAATATTGGTTGCTAAATTAATTAACTACTGGTAGCTTTTTTTAGAGACCAATTTAGAGATTATTTAGAAACCAATTTGACAACTGACTTGTAATGACTGATTGAGCAATTTAACTATAGTGTCTCATTTTACAGTGATTGATTTAATTATAATGACTTATTTAGTAACTGTTTATAGTGACTGATTGAAGATTGACGTACTAATTAATTTCGGAACTGATTTAGCTACCAAAACTAACTCACTAATTCGGTTTCTATATAGTGAATTTCTAGTATTAAAGAATCCATGATTTCTTCGTGTACCCACCTAAATTTCTAAATTTAAAATCAATGAATAATATATACATAATTTGCTTAAAATGTAGCAGTTCAAAACTGCCACAATTTGCATACAATAATTAAAAAAACAATCTAGTCTTCAATGTAGAAACTTCTATATACAAAATATTCCTAACGATGATTCTAAAAGGATTATAATATACAAAATGTAAGCTCTTTAATATTTAACTTATAAAAATAATCTCACAAACCATCCGCAAGAAATAAGTATAAATTAGAGTATATCTTCACTTTATACTCAATTAAGTACCCAAACACATAGTATTGAACTAGTGATCATTTTATTTAATTCGAATCAATAAATAATTTATTCATTCTGAAATCGTCTACAAATTAACATAGTCTTAAACTATAAAGCCATATCTTGATTCATTTCATTGAGAGACAACAAGACCATAAAAATGAACCAAATAAGCGAAACCCCCTCCCAATTCTTCCACCGTATGTTTTCTTCCTTATGTATCGCATTTTGGGCATAAAATTTTATTGTAAAAAACAAAGTGAGCAAATATAGAGTACAAATCAACAAGTTAGTTTTTGTAGTCAAAGCATACTCCTTGTTTAATTTGTCTTGGTCTAGTTTACTGTCCCAAACCAAACCATGTCATTGTCTCAAGTGGTTACTTACTATAGTCGTAGTCTACAATTAATTTACATGCAAGACCTTGTCCTTTCCTGCAACTACAATATATTTATTGGATTAACTTACATGTTTTAGTCTTTGTCTAATAATAAAAATTAAATTATTATTAACAGAAAAAATAAACTAATTGTAATTTGAAGGATGAAATTAAGGTAGAGATTTTAAATTCAATTAATAACAAGGACTCCACCTGATTTCTTCCAGTTGAGTCAGCTACTTATAGGCAGCATTGACGGCAAACTCGACAAAAGAATTAGAAAAGTAAAAATTAAGAAATTCCAGAGAAATTTATTTTATCTTCAAGTTCACTACTTATCGGTCCTGGCTTTTAGGATGATAGGTAAATAGAAACATTAACACAGGTAATGCACACTAAAATGCAAAATTTTTCACGTCTTACTTGAAATTTTTTTTATATTATTCAAAAGCCTCTATGCTTCACCAAGCATTCTCCATTCACATAATCTTTTCATTAACCCATCAGACAACATAATATAAGTTTCATTAGAAGAAATTGGAAGGGAAAAAAATTAAATGCCTACCTTTTTATTTTCTGAAACAATGTTGAAATAAAACGAAACTAAAATGTGTAAATTCAAGCAAATGTAAACTAGTCATCAAATTGAAATTTGTCATATTCTATTCTATACTATAAATGTGTAAGATAAACTAGTGGTTCATCTTGGAGAAAACAAACTTAATCCCAGAGAAATTTTCCGTTAGACATTGACATTATGGCCATTACATGAACTTGTACAAGTGATGTAGTAAAATTTCAGTCTATGGCCTGCCCTGCGGCGTGCATGCTGCATGATGGACATTTATATTTGTCGATGCTCTCAGCCTTTTTAGGGGTAATCTTAACACACTTCCCATGGTACCACGTATCACATGTATCGCAGCAGATCCAAAATTCATATACACTGTAATTTCCACCGCAGCTTCCACAAAGTGTTCCATCATCCTCATCTTCATCTGCAAACTTTGGGATGCTTTTAACTTTCCCATCACTAGATCTCTGCAAGATTTTGGTTTTGCATACACCAGAAGCTTTAACCAGTTGTGCAATAACATGCAAAAACAGCTTATAAAATATTACTCTTTGTTTTCACTTTTCTTTATCTTCTCCATATGCTTAGAAAAAATAAATGTGACAGTTAAGTTTCTGAACTTAGTTCAACAAAGACATTAAATTTAAGAGCCTGTAATACTAAGGCTAGCTTAGTATTTAGCTATATGCCTAGGTGCATGTCTTAGTTTATATTTAACATTTTGTATTTTGGTCGTGAATCACTCTTCTCACCTCTCACAATAGGTATTATTAGAACACACTAACTTCCACCGCAAACTCCACAAAGTGTTTCATCATCGTCATCTTCAAACTTTGGGATGATTTTACCTTCCCCATCTCTAGATCTCTCCAAGGTTTTGGTTTTGCATACACCAGAAGCCTTAACTAGTTGTGCAATAACATGTAAAAACAGCTTATAGAATATTACTCTTGCTTTTCAATATTCTTTATCTTCTCCATATGCTTAGGAAAAGTAAATGTGACAGTGAAAGTGTGTGAACTTAGTTCAACAAATGACATCAAATTTAGCTAGTCCAGATGAATGTGAGGCTTGTTTCCTGTAACTTTTTGTATCTTGGTCATGAATCACTCTTCTCACCTATCACAATTAATAAGCATGTTCGAACTATATAATTATAATACTTTTTGAAGTTTACCTGTGTTATTTTGTTTTCATACAAAAAAAACCATCATATTTTATATATTATGACATTGATATGTTGACTTTCATCATTATATTTTTATGAAACTTTTACTATGCACAAGCATTACCAAACTTTTGAATTAGCCAATACTGAACCAGCCAAAAGAAACAATTATCACTAGAAAATGAAAACACTAACCTTGCCGAATCCCCGAGATTTGCTTCCACTAGCCTTGGTGGGCTTGTCAATTGGTTTCTTGTCGGTCACAACTTCAGAAACGGTGGGAAGATCATTGATCAAAGAAAATAAACGTTCCCTGCAATATAGAATAAAGGAAATCATTAGTAGAAGGAAGCATATGCCAAGTTGCTACTGTATTCAATATAGCAGATTACTAATCACCCACTATTTACCAAAGATAGCAGATTGCTCAAAAGTATAAAAAGTACTGAAAATTTCTGCCATTCATCATTAATAACCATGGAATAATATACTTAAATGCATCATCAAAGTCACAACACTTTCATGTTGGCTTCTGCATCCAAAGGCAAATTCAAACTGCCAATGTCATCACATTTTATAGTTGATTACAATTACAAACTTTCATAAGGACAATTGAAGCAGTCAACATGCATGGCTACTCCCGTTGTTAAGCATCAAATTCATACTTCTTTCAAAATTTTAAATTTGCTGGATGGATATCTCTTCTGATCTTGCTGGTAACATAAGATTGTTTTAAGAAATTTTATACGCTGCAACATAGAAATTTGAGCCATATCCATATTGGTATATTGTTAAAAGCCCATAATTTCTTTTGCACTAACTTCAATTATAGCCCATAACTTCCAACATTAAAGAAGCTGCACAAGGATGTTCTTAATGGATAGAGCCACAATGAACTTGAATTATTGCCAGATAAATGTATTTCCATCAAAGCTAGATCGTACCTTTCATTGTGGTTAAGATAAACTCCAAAGTAAAAGGCCATGGAAAGCAACCACAAATCACTATGCAGAGCAACCAGAGAAAACCAGTCCTTGCGACTATTGCCATCCCTACACCAATTGATTCCAAGAACTGGCTCAGGGAGCTCTGCCGGAACTAACGGCACTGGCTCAGCTACTTCCCAGGTCTCATTCGGATGTCCATAGAGGCACAAGTTATCCTTATCTTAAAGAAACATACCAAAGACTTCAAATTTAATGGAAGGACAAAACACATTAATTATTCAATCATTTCAAAACCACATAAAAACTCATCCTTAACTAAACAGCACAAGAATCATGCAAGAACTCTCTTTTTTTTTTCTCTCTCTACTGCAACTCATTTCGTTTTACTCAAATTCTGTGCCATAAAAACTTTTCCTTGTTAACTCAATAAGCATGCACAATTTACAGACACCCCAGAGAAAAAAAAAATCATAAATTCGCAAAATGAAACGAATGTATACCAACAAAAATAAACAAAATAAAAAAGAACACAAATTACCGTTTACCTGGATCACAGAGCTCGTAAAATTTATCAACGTCTGAGAGAAGAAAAAGGTAAGGAAGTGAAGAACTTGGAGAAGCATAGAGCGAAAAGAAAGAGAGGGAGAGGCATTGAAAAGAGAAGAGTAGTACCGCGAGTGAGAGCGTGAATAAGAGCTGTTCTTCGGGCAGTATAGTCCTTGAAGATCTCTTCAACGGTGCGGGGTTTGGAAGCCATGTCAAAGGGATTGAGATTTGTGGAAACTTTATGGAATTGGTGTTAACCAAAAGAAACTTGCACTGTGAAATAGAGAGAGAACTCGCATGGTAGCAAAATACCGGTATACTCGTAACTATAGGTAAAGGCAGAAAGAACTAACTACCTCTAACTAACAAACTTAGCTATAAGTTCAGTTTAATTTTGTTAAATTTTTTTTATAAGTATTTATGATAGAAAAAATAAAAAAAATAAAAATTCTCGAATATGGCCAACGGGCATGTTAGTGTTAATATTAAGAAGTTAATGACTGGCAATAAGATAGTGTTAATATTAAGAAGAAGTTAATGCAATAGTTTGTAAGGATGAATGCTAAATGGAATGAAGAGTGATATTAGGGATAAAAGACAATATAGTTCAACCATGAGTAAGAAGGATTTCTAGAGATACTGAGGGTTAAAACCATGAGAGATGAGAAAAGGGTTGTTCGGATGAAGGAGTCAATCCTACCGGTAGAGTCCCTAGTGCACTATTGAGATTTATGTCTCATTCTAAGTTTTATGTTTTAAAGGTTGACCAAGTTTAAGTTCTCATGGATGGATGGAGCTTGGAGCCAGAAGTGAGGAGGACCTAGTTTAGATTTACTTGTTTTCCCCTTCGTGGGAGTTTCACTTATGTATTTTCCATTTAACGTTTTGTATGACACCTTTGAGTGCTAGACAATGTGTATTAGATATATTTAGTATCCTTATGTTTTATCCCGTATATGGACCTTTTTATATTTATGTATAGTTTCAACTTGAAAATCTTTTATTAGTATATATTTTAAAAAGTATTATTGTTCAGAGAAATCTAGAGGCAGTCATGGTAATGAGGTGTTATACAGTGCGAGGTAGAGACATTATGCAACTATTAGCGAGGCAGAAAGAATTAAACGGAAAGAGAAAGATATTAGGGTTTCATTGGGGATTCCAGTGAGGCAAAATGAGTCCAAGAGAATACTATATAAAGACCTAATATTTTATGAAAGAAGATGGTGGATAGGTAGCGGCTGAGGGGAGAAAGAGAAAAAGACCTAATATTTCTTATTATCTTTATAAAAAAGATTATAAAATATTGGTTAAATATATAATAACCGAGGCATCAATAATAGGCATTCCAATACATCCAGTCACCATGTGAGTGGAGCAATAATAGGCATTCCAATACATTCCAATCCTTGAATGTTAACTGCAGTGTTGGTTCTGGAGTTCAAGGAGACATGCCTTGTCAAGGTCACCACTCTACAAATACAGTGAACATCCCACCTTTGATTTTTAGGAGTGCATTTAGTGAGATGAAAGGAATGTTTCCATTCAATTAAAATCAATTAAGCATTTTGGAAAACCCTGTCTGGGGGGCAGAGCTCGATCGTGGCGCCGATCAAGGGCGTGGTGGCGAAGGAGCCAGAGTGGATGGTGGCGGCGGCGAAGAAGCACTACGAGAATCTGAGCGTCAATTTGAGTTTGGTGGACGATGATTCCATGGAGAGTCAGAATCTTCAATGGGCGCAGGGGAAGACAGCGTCAATTTCTTCTGGGCCTTTATATTTTTTTTGGTTCATTTGGTTAGTTATTGGATGCAGTTATTGGTATGGATTTTTTCTTTTTTCTCAGCAAATTCGTAAGAAGCCATGATATCTTTCTATGAAATGGAGGGTTTCTGGTTTCTTTATTAAATTTTATTTGTGATGCACTATTCTGTAGAAGGTTATGTGTCCGACCATTAGGGACAATTATATTTGTTGGTGCTGGACCGATTAGCTGTATCGAACCTTAGTTGATAGTCCAATCTATTTGTCAAACTGATCCAGTTTCCAAATACATATAATTGTTCATTGGTTTGTTCTTGTTACTATCTTATATTTTAGTTATAACATGTATAATATTTAAGTTATAATTTTTATTGGATATATCTTTCATGCGTTGAAAATATGTTTAAAGGCAAATCTTATTGTAATAGTATTAAAGAATATAAGTTTAGATATCATACTTAAAAAAAATTAATTAGTGAATATTAAATTTAAGTTGTTATATTATCTAGATAAATCAATTTTAATGATAAAGTTTAATTACTTGGAAAATAAAAATTAAAGACATTTAAAAAAAGGCGATGCACAAAATAAAAATTATTAATTTGTAATAAATTTTAAAAATTTTGTAGTTATTTTCTAACTAATTTGTAGAAATATAAATAAATATAATTTAAATTTAGTTAGAAAAAATAATATTTTAATTAATTAATAATTAACTAATTAAAATTTAACTACTAATTTAAATTATAGCTAAAATTAATAACAAAATTAATAAATTCAAGCAACTATAAACTAATCATCGAACTGAAATTTGTCACATTCTATATTTCTATACTCTAAATGTGTAAGATACACTAACGATTCATCTTGGAGAAAACAAACTTAATCCTAGAGGAATTTGTCATTAGACATTGACACTATGCACATTTACATGACCTTGTAAAAGTGGTGTAGTAACATTTCTGTCTATGGCTTGCCCTTCCTCACGATGCATGATGGACATTTATATTGGTCCATACTCTCAGCCATTTGAGGGGTAGTCTTAGCACACTTCCCATGGATCCACGTATCACATTTATCGCAGCAGATCCAAAATTCATATACACCGTAATTTCCACCGCAAATTCCACAAAGTTTTTTATCATTCTCATCATCTTCATCATCTACTAACTTTGGCATGCCTTTACCTTTCCCATCTCCAGACATCTGCAAGATTTTGGTTTTGCATACACCAGAAGCCTTAACTAGGGCAATAACATGTAAAACCAGCTTATAGAATATTATTCTTTGTTTTCAATTTTCTTTAGCGTCTCCATATGCTTTAGGAACTAGAAAAATACTAAGGCTAGCTTAGTTTATATATCTATTAATTGTAACAAGGGGGCAATAAAATAAAGTTACCAATATGTCTTACCTATCATAACTAATAAGCATGTTAGTATTATAATACTTCTTGAAGTTTACCTGTGATTTTGTTTTCAGACAAAATAAAATCAGCATATTTTATATTATGACATTGATATGTTGACTTTCATCATTATTTTTTCTACGAAACTTTCAGTATGCACAAGCATTACCAAAGCAAACCTTTGAACTAACAAATTCCGAGCCAGCCAAAAGAAACAATTGTCACTAGAAAAGGAAAAGACTATTTAACCTGGGTGAATCCCCGAGATCTGTTTCGACCAGCCAAGGGTGTGTACGTCATTCTGTTCTTGTTAGTCACAACTTCAAAAACGGTGGGAAGATCATTGATCAAACTAAATAAACGTTCCCTGCCATATAGAATAAAGGAAACCATCACCATACTGTTAATGATGCATGTATAAGTCTATCAAGGACCAGATCACTAAGTCCAATTGTAACCCATGACTTCAACCCTAAACAAGGTTCATAAGGATGTGTCCTTAGGGATCTTCCATCTAAGCTAGAGCGTACCTTTCATCACGGTTAAGATGAACTCCAAGGTAAAAGGCCACAGAAAGCAACCACGAATCACTATGCAGAGAAACCATAGAAAGCCACTTCCTGTCATCCCTAGCAAAATCTCTAGACCAATTGATTCCAAGAACTGGCTCAGGGAGATCTGCCGGAAGAAACTTCTGTGGCCGAGTTACTTCCCAGGTCCCATTCGGATATCCATAGAGGCACAAGCAATCCTTATCTTAAAGAAACACACCCAAGACTTCACATTATTCATTAAGTACAAAACCACTTAAAAACTAATAAAGAACCATGCAAAAGCTCTTTTTTTTCTCACTACTGCACACCCATTTCATTTGACTCAAATTCTGTGCCATAAAAACTCTTCCTTGTTAACTCAACAAGCATGCTCAATTCACACACCCTAGAAGAAAAAAAATTACAAATTCGAAAAACAAAACGAATATATACGAAATAAAGTAAATAAATCCACCTCTTTTACATGTAAAAAATTAACCAAAAAAATTAATCTCAAATTACTCTTTACCTGGATCACAGAGCTTGAAAATTTCATCAACATCTGAGAAAAGAAAAAGGCAAGAAAGTGAGGAACCTGGAGAAGGAAAAGATGAAAAGAATGAGTAGTACCGTTAGTTAGAGCGCCAATAAAAGCTTTTCTTCGGCCCTTATAGTCCGCGAAGATCTGTTCAACGGTGCGGTTGTTGAAAGGCATGTCGATAACCCAATTGAGTAAGCGAAAGGGATTGGGATTTGAGGAAGCTAAATGGAATTGATGTTTAAGAAAGAAACTTGCACCGTGAAAAAGAGAGAGAGAGAAAGAAAACTCGCATGGTAGCAAAAGACCGTTAAACTCATCTATACAAGAAAGGGAAAGGCAGAGGAAACAAGAAAATACAGAAAGAGGTAACTAACTCTAGCTAACTAACTGAACCTGGTTAGTTACCGTTAAACTGAAAACTGATATGTATGTGTGTAAAAGTACTGAAGAAGGCTAATAGTTCCTTTGATAATAGGTGGGTGTGGGAGAAACATGGGCATGTTTAGTTTGAGAAAACCTGTTGCTTAGTTTTTAATTCGTCTAATTGTAAATTGAGTTTTATCTTCATTTTGTCTTGAGATTCAGTTTGAAATAGAAGAAAAGGAAGGATATTTTTATAAATTCAGTATGTAAAATGGATTCAAACTTAGGTTTGAAAAAATGCACTAAATGGTTAAGATCATGTTAGTTTTTAATAAAATATTAAAGTAAATTATACTCATATTTTCTAAGGTTTTGTTGAAGTTTTTCCAATATATTCCTTCCTTTTTTACTCTTACATAAAATTTTCTTAAGTTATTTAAAAAATATTACATTGATACTCCTGTATATTACATTGGCACTCCCTAATTACAATGTGTATTCTTATAAGGGATTGCTGTAAATATTGAAAAAGTAGGAGTCGTTTGCAATCTAAAATATCCCAAGAAATGCTATAATAATTTTCTATAAATTTTATTTCTCGACCAGAAATGATTTAGGAGATAACTTAAATATATATTTTTTAAAGATGTTTTATGTTGCTTATTAAGCAATATTTTTATAATCCCTATTGGTGTAGGAGATAAATATTTTTTAAATACAATCACTTAATTATAGAAATTAAAATTATTTTAATATATATTTCAAATAAATCAAATTAATATATAATATTTAATTTGATTTAAATTTAAATATAATAGTATAATTATAGCAATATTATTTTTGAGACAATATGATTTTTAAAAATTAAAATAAAATCAGATTTAATTTGAATTTAAAGATAACATCATATTCATAATAATAACAACTAATGTAATTTAATTTAAAATTTAAAAATAATAGTAATTGTTAACTTTGGAAATAAAATATAATTTAACTAAGATAATAACTTACTTATAAATAACAATAATTTAAATTTAATTTTTTGTAAAAGCTTAAAAAATCAATCATACTCACGTTGTTGCCACCTTCAGTGGTGATCTTAGCAACTCAAGCATGATTACCTCTGGAGGATATTGTGCCCTTCGTACTAAAAAAACACTCACATAAGTTGTGTGTGAAGATGATTATGCAAAAAAAAAAAAAAACAAAGTTAATTGAAAGAAGGGAGAGAGTGAGAGTTTCACTCTTTAAAATAATCAGTAATCAAATTTATAATATAACAGCATATTGGAATTGAAGTTTTATTGTATAATCACTGTTGATATGTTATAATATCAACCCTAGCTTATTAAATATATTATGAAAGTGAAACTTTGATTCTAGTTAAAAAAAATAACATCAAAAGTACCTAAAAAGTTACATGTTTTTATTGATATGGATTAAGTCATTAGGTTGTAAAAATTATTTTAAAACATAACCATTAAAAATAAAATATAAGAAAATTTAAAAGAAAATATGGGTCAATTAAAATTTATCTACTTTATGACCCAACCTGAATAACTTGAAAGGCTTTAAACCCAATTTAAGTCAAATATGTATTTGTACATCAAATAATTTCTGTTTCAACTCACCTTACAATTCTAGTAACTTACTGTGACAAATTTTATAATAGCCAATTTAGAAACTCAGTTAATAGGGACTGATCTAGGGACTGATCTAGGGACAAGTTTTAACGACAAACATAGTTTCATATATATTTTTTGCAATATTTAAAAAATGTTATAAAAATATAAAAAAAATATTATCTATTTATTTTAATAATATTTTAATAAATATAGATCTATGTAGTAAAATGTTCATAATAACATTCTTTTTATATTTTAAGTAACATTTAATAAATATAAAATATGGTTGATAAACATATATATTGATAACATTTTTACGAGTGTGATGTAATAACTAAGGTAGGGACCAATTTAACAAACAAAAAATTAGTCACAACTTCGGTATCTAAGTAGCAGCAGCACTAAAGTATATATATTCATGATTTCTTCATGTAACTACCTAAAATTTTAAATTCAAAATCAATAAATATAACATAATTTGCTTAAGATATAGCAGTTCAAAAGTGCCACAATTTGCATACAATAAATAAAAAACAATTTAGCCTTCAATGTAGAAACTCTTATATATACAAAATATATTCATAACAATGATTTTAAAAGGTCTATAATAATACAAAATGTTAGCTAATTAAAATTTGACCAAAAGAATTATATGTAAAAAAGAATCTCGCAAACCATCCACCACGAATATGCGTATAAATTTGACTATAAATTTTTAAAATTCCTAATATCATCCTCTGTCATGATTGAATAATTGGATTGAGAGAATTTAATAAATTTTTAAATAATTGAAGATGAAAATATTGAAATAAATTCTAGACTCAAGTGCTTACTTGCTGTGTAGTCATTGTCTACAATTAATTTGCATGAAAGACCTTTGCCATTCCTGCAACTACAATATAATTATTGCTGTCGTTATGATTCACCTTTATCTATCTCACACCCACCACGCCATCAACGAGGGGAAATGGAAGAGAATATACTAATACCATTGTATCGGATAGAATCACCAAATCTAAATATCCAATATTGAAAGAAAATATGATTCATCGTAGTCCACGTATCATGGTCTTCCATATTAGACACCATGAATAAGTAAATAGAAATATTAATTGAGGCACAAAGAATGCACTCTAATACTCAAATTTCACGTCTTACCTGACACGTACATAATTCATTTTTTCTTATTCAATGGCCTATGGGCTGGGAACCTCTTCACCAAGCATTCCCCGTTCACATAATAATCTTTTCATTAACCCATATCATCAAGCACCATAATAAAGTATGATTAGAAGAAACTGTGGAGGGGAAAAGATGAAGTGACCACTTTTTATTTTCTGAAACAATAATGTTGAAATAAAACAAAATTACAATGTGTAAATTCAAGCAAATATCAACTAATCATCGAATTGAAATTTGTCATATAATATTCTATACTATAAATGTGTTACATAAACTAATGGTTCACCTTAGGGAAATTTGTTATTACCGATTGATACTATGGCCATTACATGAACTTATATAAGCTATGTATACATACGTATAACAACACTCAGTCTAGGTCCCGCCCCTCCTGCATGATGGACATATATATTGCTCCATGTTCTCAGCCTTTTCAGGGGTAATCATAACACACTTCCCATGGAACCACCTCTCACATATGTCGCAGCAGATCCAAAATTCATTGTATCCCTCACTTAGACCACAGCTTCCACAAAGTGTTAGCTTAGCCTCATCTTCATCCTCCTTATAACCCTCATCCTCTTCCTCCTCATAACCTTCATCTTTATCCTCCTCATAACCCTCATCCTCATCCTCATCCTCATCCTCATCCTCATCCTCATCCTCCTCATAACACTCATCTTCATCCTCCTCATAACCCTCATCTTCACTCTTTGCGTTGCTTTTAACTTGTCCATCACTAGATCTCTGCAAATTAATGTACAGGAATGCATCATATATGGAATATGCAATGTGGCCTGGCATGGTTTTGCACACACCACAAACCTTAACTAGTTGTGCAATAACATGCAAAAAAAGCTCTTACAATTTTACTCTATTTTTTTAATTTTCTTTATCTTCTCCATACACTAAAGAAAAGTAAATGTGACAGCGGAAGTGTCTGAACTTAATTCAACAATGACATAGCCGTAAATACTAACGCTAGCTTAGTTTATATTTATCTATTTATGTCGGAGGTTTGTTCCTGTAACCTATTACAATTAATAAGCTTGTTAGGACTGAGGACATACTTCTTCTTGAAGTTTACCTGTGATTTTGTTTTCATACAAAATAAAACCAGCATATTTTATATATTATGACATTGATATGTTCACTTTCATCATTATTTTTTTTTATGAAACTTTTAGTACGCACAAGCATTACCAAACCAAACCTTTGAATTAGCCAATACTGAACCAGCCAAAAGAAACAATTATCACTAGAAAAGGAAAACACTAACCTTGGTGATTCCCTGAGATTTGCTTCCACTAGCCACGGTGGAGTCGTCAATAATTGGTTTCTTGCCAGCCACAACTTCGAAAACGGTGGGAAGATGATTGATCAAACGAAATAAATGATTCCTGCCATAAATAATTAAGGAAACCATCAATAGAAGGAAACCATATGCAAGTTGCAGGAGATGAAGAAAAATGCCACAATAAAGAAATCGAATATATAGAAGTTTTATATATTAACATCTATTCGAGTCGGCAATTGCAGAAATTTCTAGTTGAAGGGAAAAACCATAGTAGTCAAGATAGCATGGATTGATATACTTAAACCCATCATCAAAGTCACAACACTTTCTTCACATTTTATTGTTGATGTTGATTACAAACACAAACTTTTATAGGGACAATTGAAGCAGTCAACATGTCTTCCGGCTGATCTTGCTGTTAAGATAAGATTGTTTCAAGAAATCTTTTAGAACATGTAGATAAATTTCTTCATATAAACTTATAAAAAATCAAGGAAAATAGAAAAAAAAATTTCATAAACTAAAATTAGCTTATATTTAAGATAATTTGTATAAATTTTCTCATATTAACATCTCAAAAAAAAATTAATTTTTAACTTATACATAATGTTATCACATTGTTAAAAGTAAAAATCCATATTGTTAAAAGTAAAAATCCATATTGTTAAAAGTAAAAATCCATAATTTCTTGAGACATACATTCATCCATGATAATGATTTAGGTGAACGTTGAGCACTAACTTGAACATTAAACAAGCTGCATAAGGATGTCCTTAATGGATAGAGAGCCACAATGGACTTGAATTATTGCCATATATATGCTCTCCATCAAAGCTAGATCGTACCTTCCATTGCGGTCAAGACAAGATCCAAATTTAAAGGCCACAGAAATCAACCATGAATCACTATGAATAGCAATGAGAGAAAGCCAGTCGCTGAAGCGAGTTTCATTCCTAGCAAAATTGATTCCAACAATTGGATCAGGGAGATCCGGCGGAACATACTCTGCTGGCTGAGCTACTTCCCAGGCCCCATTGGCATGTCCATAGAGGCACAAGCCCTCCTTATCTTAAAGAAACACACCGGAGACTTCAAATTTAATGTAAGGACACAACACATTATTCAATTTATAATTACAAAACCACGTTAAGTTAATAATCTCAATTTAACTGAAACTAAATCCCAGCAACGCGAACATGGATGTGATGTGACTCTACTACCAGGAGAAATTATTATCATACAAGAACTCACTTTTTCCCACTGCTGCACACCCATTTCGTTTTCCTCAAATTCTGTGACGTAAAAACTCTTCCTTGTTAACTCAGCAAGCATGCATGCATGCACAATTCATACATACACACCCCAGACTACAAACTCGCAAAACAAAACGAATATATACCAACAAAAATAAACAAACAAACAAATCCAATTCTTTTACGTCTAACAAAAACAAACTGAAAAATTATCCAAATTTAAAAAGATCACAAATTACCCTTTACCTGGATCACAGAGCTCGTAAAATTTATCAACGTCTGAGAGAAGAAAAAGGCAAGAAAATGAAGAACTTGGAGAAGCATAGAGCCAAAAGAAAGAGACGGAGAGACATTGAGAAGAGAAGAGTAGTACCGCGAGTGAGAGCGTGAATAAGAGCAGTTCTTCGGGCTCTATAGTCCGCGAAGATCTCTTCAATGGTGAGGAGTTTGGGAGCCATGTGAAAGGGATTAGAATTTGTAGAAACTTTATGGAATTGGTGTTAACGAAAACAAACTTGCATTGCGAAAAAGGGAGAGAGAACTCGCATGGTAGCAAAAGACTGTAAAGGAGAAGGCAGAGAAAACCAGAAAAAACAGAAAGAGCTAACTAACTATAACTAACAAACTGAAACTGGTTAGTTACATTTTAACTAGTTAGAGTTAAACTGAAAATTGAAGTGTGTGTATAAAAGTACTGAAGAAGGTTAATTGTTTGGTAAATTCCTTCCTCCGCTGATGCTTATGAGCGATCCGTTACTGACACAGGTCGGTACGTAGCTGTGTCATCTCGACCTAGAAAGGCAGGTCCTTCTTGAGGGAGACAATGTCAGATTGAAGATTGAAGAACAGCGGAGCCCTTGGTCATGATGAGGCTGAGCGAGATACTCGAGGTCGAAGTAAAAAGACGGGTGGTTGAGTTGAGAATCAATGCTAAAGTCACAAGGTTGAGCTCTTATAATTTCGGTATAGGCTGAGTTCTTATAAAATAGATTTAACTTGAGCTTTTACTGAGGATTGCACATTTCAAATTAATGTGAAGTGGTTCATTAATAGTTTAATAATAACTAACTTCATAGATTTAACAAAAAAAATTGTTACTATAAATTTTTATATCATTTTTATAATTTAAGTTTAAGTTTAATTAATCTCTAGAAATATAGTTTATAAATTGAGGGTTACCTTCACCATTATTTTGTATTTGTATAATTGAGAAATTTTATAAAAGATTATAAAAGTATATAGAATAGTGTAATGATTTATATAAAAAATAATTATAAGTTTCAAGTTATAATTAATTAATAAATTACAAGTTAGGTAAAATAAATTTTGAGAAAAAAAACTTGTATGTGTGTAAAATAATAATATAAATTATGTAAAAATAATAATTAATTTTGAAACACAAATGAAAATATTTGAAGGATAAGACTAGTTAAACATTTTCTTTTGGGACTAAAAATATAAATCGTGATAAAATAAGAAATCATTTTTATATTTTACTTTGTTTCATGCTTTGAAACTGTTAGAAAAATTATACCAATTCTTAATTATTTTACCATGTGGCTGCGGCATAAACTAGTAGTTGGTGTGGCAAGCCAGGTGACTATCAATGTAAATGCCACAATATCAGTTAAAGGTCCAAGTTAACAAGAAGGACTAAAAACGAAAACAGAAAACTTATGCGGAACTATGGCTAGTCAATTTTTTTTAGGTACTAAAAGCATAAATCAAACTAAAATAAACGACCAAAAACATTATTAACCTTAATATAACATGTACATTAAAAAAATTGACCTATGAGACTAAGTAGACTTTTTAAAAGTATGAAGATAACTTTTTTTTTTCTTTAACAAGTTTTTTAAAAAATCTAAATCTAACTTTCTTAATGAATAGGTCAAACCAGGTCTTACACAGGTTAGATTATAAGTTTCTTTTAGATTATCTGACTTATTTTCATTCCTAATAAAAACCAACATACTTAAAATTGTATTTATAAATGTTCTAGAAGTAAGAAACTATCTTGAATCGATAATCAAGTAATAATGCAAACAAACAATAAGATTGAAGAAAATTTGACATTCAAGCACTTAAGACATTCAGAAGCAAAATCTAAGCATTTTGCATATTCTCAATTTTCCACAAGCAGGATTCTTGATATATTCTAGAAACTGTTAGAAATATGCCACTGAAAAGATCTAGAACAAAATAATTGTTCTAAGTTCAAATTCAAAACTATGGATTTCAAAATTAGAGAAAGGTTATCTTAGAGATAAAATACCAAAATTAGTAGAAAAAAAAATCGTCAAAGACAATCATTATGAAAGGCACAATTCAAATAGTTTCAAAAACACCCAGCAGTCATAAATGACTAGTTTGAGTCGAAATTTCTATATAAAAACCTTTATTCGAAGAATTTGATGCAAGGAAGGAAAATATCAAGTCTAGACATCAAATTGTAAAATTTATGCTTCTGAAGAGGATAAATATAGTTTCTAAAGAGATACTTTCCTAGCCAAACATTTCTAAAGAGAGATCCTCTTCAGAGATATCTTCTGAAGAGGATAAAATACACTTTATCATTTGTAAAATCTTATAGAGGACCGGAGGCTTTGTGTAATATTGTGTATCCACTAATTGAGTTTTAGAAAGAGTGATCAATCAATTTTGAGACCTTTATTTTAGATTTGTATTTAGTTTTATTGGATATTTATTGTGCTTAACATTGATATTTTAATTGAACTTGGTATGTTTGAATCTAATTGGATTTTAATGTAAATCTTAGTTAATTTTCATATTTTAATGTATTTTGACTTTTCCTCCTTGTTTAGGTTATATATTGGACTCCATAGATTCTTTAAGGCAATCTTCACTACTAGAAAATTTAAAATTTGTTACAAAATAATTTTGTGGCTAATTTTAAAATCAGTAGTTATTTTGTAGCTAATTTTTAGTAAAAATAATTAGCTACAAAATTACTATAATATTGAATGGTAGCATGAAATAAGTAGCAAATTAACTAAGAAAATAATCTTAGTTAATTTGTAGTTATTTCCTAGCTAATTTGTAGTAATAATAAGTATAAATGAATATAACTTCAATTTAACTAGAAAAAATAATATTCTAGTTAATGAATAGTTAATTAGCTAGGATTTAGCTATTAATTTAAATGGTAGCTAAAATTAGTAGCAAAATCAAAAAAATTCTTGTAGTGCTTGTTATATGTGGAAATCTTAAAAAAGAAAATCTACAATACTTGTTAAGAGTGAGCTAAATCGACTTGAATCATGAATGAACTTAAACATGAAGTTGAAGACGTTTTATCTTGATAACCTAACATAGGTGTAGTATTTTAAGCATATTTTTAGTTGTAGAGATCTAAATGACATATAATCAATGCCAAAATTTCAAAGACAAATTTATCTATAATTTTCATAAAGACATCGAAAGTCATTCAAATAAATAAAATACAATAGTAGACATGAAATGTTCTATAACTCAACTATCTCTTATTGAATTAATTTATAATAAGTTCAATTAACATTTGGTGAGCCCAAATTTTGTTCTCGTGTAAAAAATTACCTAACTCTAATTGATAGCCCATTAACAAAAGAAAAGTTTTGAAAGATACAATAGGTAATTGGAGTCCATGTGAATGCAAGTTTTGCTCAATATGATAAAGAAGATGCATATGAGGTTGTGCTTTTACATGTGTAGGCCCAAGGAAATTGAAACACAAAATAAATAAAGCTCTACATAAAACTAAAAGACAAACCTAAAAATATTTTAGAAATATTTAAAATTTATTATTTCTTTTATTAGGATTTGGAGTTAATTTTTTAACTTATTTTTTGGATTTGTTTCCTCTGTGTGATTAGAAAAATGGTGGACTGTTCATTGGCATCCAAAGATGATTGGAGAAAGGTATATTGTCCATTGACATCCAAAGAAGGTTGGGATAAAGTAGACTATCCATTGGCGTCCAAAGAGCTAGATGAGATGCATTGTTGTAGGTCGGCCTACCGGCTGGGTATAACTTAGCTAAGGTGGCCGACTTGGCTGACTGAGGGTCATTTGGCCTGGAGGCTTGTGGAAGGTTTGACTAAGAGGTCGAGAAGTCTAGCCAAGAGGCTGAGATGTTTGTGGCTGAGAGGTCGAGAGGTTCATGGGCGAGAGGCCGAGAGGTTCATGGGCGAGAGGCCGAGAGGTTCATGGGCGAGAGGCCAAGAGATCGAGAGGCTTGTGGCTGAGAGGCTGAAAGGTTTGTGGCCGAGAGGTTTTGTTGAGAGGCCGAGAGGCTTGTGGCCGAGAGGTTGAGATGTTCGTGGCCAAGAGGTTTGGCTAAGAGGCGAAGAGGCTCATGGTCAAGAGGTTGAGATGTTCATGGCCAAGAGGCCAAAAGGTTTGGCTAAGAGGCTCTAAGGAAGTTTAGCCAAAAAGGCAAGAGACTCGTGGATAGTTTGGCTAAGAGATTGAAAGGTTTGTGACTAAGAGGTTCGAATCGAAGTCATCTGGCCATGTCGATAATGTAATAGAGTCAGCCAACAAGGGCCAATTGTCAGATTGGGTGGCTTAACAAAATAGAGTCATTAGAAGGAGAAATTTTAGAGGCCGGCCACCCGACTAAGTCATTTGGTTGGTCGTCCATAACAGATTCACAGCAAAAGGGGAGGAACACATGCCGACCCTCCCCAACAATAATTAGGGAATTCACATGGCAGTTAGCAGGATACCAGCGAGCTATATCTTACATAAAATAATGGGATAACCAAAATCCTACCTGGACATGAGGTTTTTCGTTGATAAGGACTCTTTCCTTCCTTCTGATGTTACCCACTCTCTTCTTGATCTTTCATAACGTTGTATTCTCCTTTTTGTGCTCCCACTATCAATGCTTCTTGCTCAAGAAGAATTTTAGCAGCGTTTCTTCCCCCCTCCTTTTCGTCGTCACTTCTCCTTTTTATAGGCCAGCTCCATCTCCTCTCGAATCTTCTAAAGAGATCTTTATCCTAGAGCTCCATTAAAGTCCTAATTCTTTTTAGAGCACTTTCATTAAATGGGGTGACTCTTGTCAAAGTTCCTTTTCCTAGCTGTCGCAACTTTACAGTGCTTTTGTAGCCTTGTTCTCACGTGTAGCGCTGTCATAGAGTGGCTTTTTTCTGAAAGCAAGGGGCGCATAGCAGCTACTAGCTACTATTGGCCGCTCGTGGCAAATAGAGAGGGGTATGATACTTTTTCAGCACGCCTTCGTTTTTCGTTTCCTATTTCTCTCTTTTTCTTTATATTTCTTTTATTTTATGTTTTCTTTTTCTTTTTCTTTATAAATAGGGAGGGGAGGACAAAATTGGATGTCAACAATTTACATTGGTTGTTATGCATCAGTTGGTTTTATAATTGATATAAAAACTACTTTTTACATTGGTTGTAACAATAATTCTGACACCTTTTACCCCTCTAACATTTATACTTAGTAAAAGAAAATAAAAGACTTAAATTTCAATTATGTCCTCATTCATTCCAAAAAGGTAAAGAGTTCACATTCTTAAACAATGCAGAAAACAAATCAAATCTCAAGTAATGACGCCCCAAGGGTCATATCCTCAAAATCCAAAATAGTATAAAGTAAAACTTTGATCAAAACACATATCCAGTCTCGATGTCACACCTATCAAAGCAAAGTCCCATATAAAAAACTACTAAAGAGAAATAAAGCAATAAAAGGTAGCATCTCACTCTTTGAGATCTTACTCAGTTTTCTCACTTGCAAGCGACATTTAGTCCAAACACAAACATTATACAACAAAAGGGAGTGAGAAACACAACTCACTTTCAAATGAGTACAACATAAGTAGTGCTCACATGATACCATGCAATAGATAAAAGTACAAGTATAATATATTATAACAATTACATAAAGACATTCATGTGAATGCATGCAAATGACTCGATGTAACTCACAACACTTGAATACATGCGAATGATATTATGTCACTCACACGACACTTAAATAAATGTGAATGACACAATGTCACTCACAACACTTGAATGCATGTCAACGACACTATTCCACTCATACAACACTAGAACACATGTGAAGGACGCGATGTCACTCACAATACTTGAATACATGTGAATAACACTATGTCACTTACACAACACTTAAATACATGTGAATGATGTTATATCAATCACAACACTTAAATATATGTGAACGACACGATGTCACTCACAACACTTGAATACATGTGAATGACACAATGTCACTCATAACACTTGGATGCATGTGAACGATGTTATGCCACTTACACTACGCTTAAATACATGTGAATGACACTATGTCACTCACTGCACTTGGATACATGTGAACGGTATTGTGTGGTACCAATCCATCACAGTTAATTATATATTTTTTCACAATACAAGTACACAATCGCCCTAATCTATAGGGTTTAATCCCCTCTTCAAATATCTCTAAAAGCATATAATTATTTTAAATAATTTTATAGTGAAAGACATTAACTTGATTCCCCTCTGAGGGAAGAAACCCCTCAACCTATGACCACAAGATTAAAAGTCATGTGTTATACCAAGAGACACACAAACATGATAGATTAAGGTTCTAAGGACAACCTATTTTAACCCACCATCACAAAGTTAAGAGTCTTGCACTCTATTAATTGACAAAGACAAGCAACCACAAACAAACAACTAAGCACTCTGTCATTGATAAAGGTAGTCAAATACAAGTAGCCAACTAGGGGCTAGGATCAACCCCTCTACCCACAATTATATCTACACCCTTGAGCAAGATTTCTCACCTCATACCTAGAATGTCGACTCCAAGCAAGGTCCTTGTCCCTTAAGGTCATCCTTCTTGTTACTCCTCTATAGGGGAATAATTAATGTTTTTAAAAGACTAATGTGTAACACTAGGGGTGCTACAAGTCGTCCATTTTATAGAGTCTTGTAATGAGCTGGACTAGACTTTATTTGTTATCAAATATCTCTTATCTTTAAAGATAATATTTTTCAAATATAAATAATATTTTTTAAAATATTCAAATATTTGTAACTGTATTTGAAAGTTTGTTAAACATTTGTTAACCATAAAGATAATATAAATATTTTCTAAATATATAAAAATTATTAATTACATTTGAATTCAAATATTACTTCATTTTTACGTAACACATATTTCTTCAAAAATATAATAAATTTAATTATTCACAAAATATAATTATCCTAAAAGATGATAAAAACATATTAGATAATTATTTAATAGGATAATTACAAACAATAATAGCATGAAAATCAAGATGTTATAGCAATCGATGTAAAAAACTACTATTTACATTGGTTGTATTCACAACGATGTAAAAAGTACTATTTCTCCTCCTATATATAAGAAACAAATACTTATTTCATTAAAGACCAATAAAAATAGTTAAATTAGGTAATTTTAATTAATAATATCATAACTATAAATTTTATTCCAAAAACACTCACTGAATTAAATGGTTTAATTGGTTATTATATTTAATGACATGACTCATAGTTCAAGAGATAATTTTTTAACTAATGGATGTAACTTGTATTATTAATAGTCCAATGAATATATTCACTTTCATGCAAAATGAGTGAATGTCTCATATTAGTATACTAAAAATGAGCAATTAATACATTTGAAAGTGAGTCTATGTTTTTTGTGTTTAGGATCAAAACAAGACTCTTTGTTAATTTGTTTTATATATAAGAACATATGTAGTGGTTTATATTGTGCACGCCACTTTTCCTTCTTTGTGAACTTACGAACCCCCTTTTACCATTTTCACCTTTTTTTTCCCTAGGAATATGCAGACTACCCCACCACCATCCCCAATGCATTGGAACCCCACCTACCACCATCCAAAGTGCATTTGAAGGCCTCCACCACCATCAAAATGTCATTCTCACGCCTTCGTCTCTCGCTCTTTCTCTCTCTCACTACTATCCCTACACTTTCATCTCTCTTGCCACCATCGCCCAAGGTAAGTTTCTCTCTCATTTTCGTCTCTATTTTTGTTAATCTCTATATCTCATTTTTTAAATTATTGAAATGTTTTTGTCTTTGTTTATAGGTGTCTTTGTCTCTCTTTGTTTATCTTCTCAAACCAGTCACAATTTTCTCATTTCGATAAGTGAAGAAATTTAATTCTTTTTTAATTTTAATAGAGAGATGGGTTAATTGCATTGGGTTGTTGCATGAATGGCTATATAAAGTAAAGTTAGACCTTGTGTGATATATATTGCATGAATATGATTGCAAAAGTTGAATCTTGTATGATAATTACTACAAGAATTTTTTGATTTTGCTACTAATTTTAGCTACCATTTAAATTAGTAGCTAAATCCTAACTAATGAACTATTAATTAACTAGAAAAATATTTTTTTCTAGTTAAATTGAAGTTATATTCATTTTTACTTCTTATTACTACAAATTAGCTAGGAAATAACTACAAATTTTTAAAAATTTACTACAAATTAACTAAAATTATTTTCCTAGCTAATTTGCTACTTATTTCATACTACCATTCAATATTGTAGTAATTTTGTAGCTAATTATTTTTACTAGAAATTAGCTACAAAATAACTATTAATTTTAAAATTAGCCACAAAATTATTTTGTAGCAAATTTTAAATTTTTTAGTAGTGAATATTTTTAATAAATTGCTATAAACTTGCATGAATAGACATATAAAGCATAGTTGGGCTTGTTGTAATGGTCAATCTTTATATATGTTTAATTAGTAATTCATTACATATTGTGGTTACGGAGTAGTTTGTTATACTATAATTAATTACTATTTATATATATATTAATAAATTAGAAAATATAGGCATGTAGTAAATTTTAGAATTTAATTATATTATTAAAATAAAATATTATACATACAATAT
Organism: Mucuna pruriens; assembly: GCA_025330945.1. NCBI lineage: Eukaryota > Viridiplantae > Streptophyta > Magnoliopsida > Fabales > Fabaceae > Mucuna > Mucuna pruriens. The sequence goes on along the minus strand of JAENHJ010000525.1, from coordinate 3,513,373 downwards.
CTTTAACTTTTGAAATAGAGCATATAACCATTATAAAAATATTACAATTATTAACTAAACATTTTTTAAGTCAAACCAAGTTTGACTCAATTAATTATGGTCCACCATGGTTTGACCATCAAATCAAACATGCACTTAGATTTGTAGTGCAAATATGGAGGAAAGCTCTAAATACAACATCGTAGCGACAAAGAAAAATTAAGTAAAAAGAGCATCATGGCCAATGACGAAATAGTATGAGGAAAGTGATGATTAGTGATATGATTAGTGTCTAAAGAATGAAGTAATATTTGGTAATTGATAGAAAAACTTGGATGAAGTAAGCATAGGCTTGACAAGTTCAAATTGACTTTGGATTATTGTAGAGCTAAAAATATTGAAACATGACAACACTATAAGAACTTTTTTATTTTGTTACTAATTTTAGCTACCATTTAAATTAGTAGTTAAATCCTAACTAATTAACTAGAATATTATTTTTTTCTAGCTAAATTTAAGTTATATTCATTTATACTTCTTATTACTACAAATTAGCTAGAAAATAACTACAAATTTTAAAAATTTACTACAAATTAACTAAGATTATTTTCTTAACTAATTTACTACTTATTTCATGCTACCAATCAATATTATAGTAATTTTGTAGCTAATTATTTTTACCAGAAATTAGCTACAAAATAATAATTGATTTTAAAATTAGTTACAAAATTATTTTGTAGTAAATTTTAAATTTTCTAGTAGTGCAATATGAAATTCACTTTAAAATGTTATTGATGAATTAGAATCCTTTGCTTGCTGCTCATGTGTTTTATTATATGTTTTATATTGAACTTATGTATTATATTGAACTTATACATTATGAGTGAACCTTAGTTTCCCGTTTGAGATTCAATATAATGATTAAAATTATTAATTAATCCTTGTATCACTACAAATTTTTTTTATTTTGCTACTAATTTTAGCTACCATTTAAATTAGTAACTTAAATCCTAGCTAATTAACTATTAATTAACTCGAATATTATTTTTTCTAACTAAATTTAAGTTATATTCATTTATACTTCTTATTACTACAAATTGGCTAAAAAATAACTACAAATTTTAAAAATTTACTACAAATTAACTAGGATTATTTTCTTAGCTAATTTGCTATTTATTTCATGCTACCATTAATATTATAATAATTTTATAGTTAATTATATTTACTAGAAATTAGCTACAAAATAACTATTGATTTTAAAATTAACCACAAAATTATTTGGTAGCAAATTTTAAATTTTTTAATAGTGTATTAAATCTTGAATTGACCAAGTTTACCAGTTTAATCAGAGATTTATTTTTCTATACTTGATTGATATGTAGAGGTTAAGTCTCGTATCTATAATTAGATAAAGTTTTGGTTTAGAGACTTTAGTTTTGTTCTCTGGATGCATACTTGATTGTGGTGAATTTGATGTCACCATTTTTATTTTATTGTGTATTTTGGAAACCAATGCAAGATGCTGTTAAAATTTTGTTAAATTATAGATGTAAGACTTAATCCCTACATATTAATTAAGTCTAAAAAAAATCTTTTCAAATGGGATAAGGTCACACCTTATTTAAAAAAAATGAGATTCACGTTCATGATATATATTTGTGTGTATTACAAAATGCATTTATGGATTGTAGTTGGATTAATAGTAGACATACAAGTAATGAATATGAGAATGAAGTTGAAAAGTTTTTCAACTTTTCTAAAACAAAACCCCCTAGTAGTAATGGAAGGTTTTAGTGTCCTTATGTTAATTGTTTCAATGAATGAAAGACGATTACAAAATGAGAAAATACAAAAACATCTTTGTGATGGATTTTGCAAAAGTTATACAGTAAGGACATGGCATAGTGACTTTTTAGACATACTAAGTGTGTCCTAGAGAGAGAAAGTTGAAGTAGATCTCGTATCTAATAGTGATCCTACCTAATCAGCATCAAAGTAACATGATTTTTTAGTGAATTTAAAATACTTTGTAGTGAAATGTGTTGTTTTAGTAGAGAATTTAGAATGAAATTAAAATTCTAATAATTTGTAAGAGTGTTTACGTAAAATTATAGAATTTCAAATTCCACTAAAAAAGAATTGAAATCATTCACTTTCATTTTCTCTTCCTTTTGTCTAGGCTCTACGTCTTTTCTCTCTCCTTTCTCTCTCTTCGCATTATTTTCTCTCTCCTCTCTCTCTTTATTAACACAATTTTGTCTCTCTTTTCCCTCTCTTTGTTCTCTTTGTTATCTTTATATATCTTTCTTTTTTCTGTTCTTTCCCTCTCTTTCTTTACACCATTTTTTCTCTCTTTTGTTCTCTTCTTCTCCCTCTCCTATCTCTCTCTCCTATCCCTTTCTCTCCACACTATTTTCTCTCACCTTTCTCTTTTCTCTCTCTTTGTTATTTCTCTCCCCGTTTCTTGTCTCACTCCCTTCTCTCTCTTTGTTCTCTCTTCTAAGTCTCACATCTCTTTTTTCTTCTCTCTCTCTCTTTCTTCACTCTTCCTCTTTCTTCTCTCTATCTTCAAATTTTAGTTTTTAAAATATATATTTAAAAAGTAAATTTTACGTATAGTAAAAATTGAAATTTAAGAATTTTGAATTGATTTACCCAAATAAAATATTTAAAAATAAAGAAAATTTAAATTAAAGCAATTCAAATTCCAAACAATTTAAATTTTCTAAAACTTTTAAATTCACAATCCAAATGCAACACCAATGTTGTCTCAATTAAGATGATAGTCATGTTGATACAGTTATAAGAAAAGAGAAAACAGAGCAGGATTATCCATGCTCTACCAAGAGTTGAAGACTAAATATTTTTATGAATGGCTTTAGAAACAAAAGCATTCAGCAAAACTCATGGATGTGGTGGCAAAAATTAAAACTTTAGTTTTATTTAGAATTAATTATTTTATTTAATGAAAAATTATATTTATAATTGAAAAATGTTATGTAAATTATTTTTTTGATTTTGCTACTAATTTTAGCTACCATTTAAATTAGTAGTTAAATCCTAGCTAATTAACTATTAATTAACTAGAATATTATTTTTTTCTAGCTAAATTTAAGTTATATTCATTTATACTTCTTATTACTATAAATTAGCTAGAAAATAACTACAAATTTTAAAAATTTACTACAAATTAACTAAGATTATTTTCTTAACTAATTTGCTACTTATTTCATGCTACTACCAATATTGTAGTAATTTTGTAGCTAATTATTTTAACTAGAAATTAGCTACAAAATAACTATTGATTTTAAAATTAGCTACAAAATTATTTTGTAACAAATTTTAAATTCTCTAGTAGTGAAATTAGCTTAATTTAAAATTTTAAATTATAAACATTCAAAAAGTAATTAATTAATAAAATTTCATTTTAATGGTGATCTGTAAATAATATATAACATTAATTAAAAAAATTAATATTTATAAATGATAAAATATTTAAGTTATTATATATTGTTCAATAATATTATAAATGATAAAATTAATATAATATTACATTAAAAATATTAAATAAATAATTTGTAACTAAAAAATAAATATTGAATATATAATATATATAATAAGCTATTCAACTCCAGAAGCTTTTTCAAAAGCTCTTTTTTTAAAATTTATATTTAAAAGATAAGCTACTTATGTTTTTAAGAAATTTTATCAAAAAATAGTTGGCTCAGCTTTTCATTCTAAGGAGAAAAAATAGGTAGAAATACACTAGCCAAACATTATCTTGCTCCTCGTCCAGTTTTTTATTATTATTCGAAGTCCTCTGTGAACCTGTGGAGGGGAAGGCGAAATGACTACCTTATATTTTCTGAAACAATATTGAAATTACAATGTGTATATTCAAGCAAATATATATCAACTAATCATTGAATTGAAATGTCATATTTTATTGAATACTATAATGTGCAACATACACTAACTGTTCATATTGGAGAAAACAAAGTATATTTGGTGATAGACATTGATACTATTCTATACAAGTGATGTAGTAACAATATTACAGTATGTTATGATCTTGTAAGCCTCACATATACAGAGTCTATGAGCATGATGAACATGTATATTCCTCCATGCTCTCAGCCTCGTCAGGGGTAATGTTAACACACTTCCCATGGAACAACTTGTCACATTTGTCGCAGCAGATCCAACATTGATCTGCATTGAAATTTCCACCGCAGATTCCGCAAACTGTGATAACTACATTCTCTTCATAACCCTCATCTGCCTTGCCAATTCCACTAACTATTTCACTATTCTCATCTTCATCTGGATTCTCAATTCCGCTAAGCGTTTCATTCTGCTCATCTGCATTGTCATTTTCACTAAGTGTTTCACTACGCGCATCTGAATCCCCCTCAGAACTATCATCTGAACTGCTATTTCTAATAAATGTTTTCTGATCCGAATCCTCCTCATAACTCTCATCTGCATCGTCATTTCCACTAATTAGTGTTTCATTACCCGAATCTGAATCCTCCTCATAACTCTCATCTGCATCGTCATTTCCACTAAGTGTTTCATTACGCTCATCTGAATCCTCCTCATCACTAGATCTCTGCAAATAAATGTATAGGAATGCATCATATATGGAATATGCAATGTGGCCTGGCATGGTTTTGCACACACCAGAATCCTTAACTAGTTGCGCAATAACATGCAAAATCAGCTTATAGAATATTACTCTTTCTTTTCAATTTTCTTTATCTTCTCCATATGCTTAGGAAAAGTAAATGTGACAGTGAAAGTGTTTGAACTTAGTTCAACAATGACATCAAATTTAGGAGCCAGAAATACTAGGGCTAGCTTAGTTTATATTTATCTGTTGTAACATGGGGCAAATAAAATAAAGATTATGTCCAGGTACATGTCTGAGGTTTGTTTCCTGTAATTTTTGTATTTTGGTCATGAATCACTCTTCTCACCTCTCACGATATGCATGTTAGGACAATGTTAGGACATGCTTCTAAAAGCTACCTGTGATTTTGTTTGGCAAAGAAGATAAAATCAGCATATTTTATATAATGAAATTGATAAGATCAGATAGAAACTAAAATAAGTCATAACAAAAATGACTCTCGATCCCTGCCTCAAAAGGTTGATAATAAGTCATAAAAAAATCAATAAATTTGTGATAATGACTTGCATCATTTTTTTTTATGAATTTTTCATGCATTACCAAACCAAACTTTTGAACTAACCAATATCGAACCAGCCAAAAGAAACAATTATGACTAGAAAAGGAAAACACTAACCTCGGTGCTTCCACTACCCCCTTTGGACTCAATTGGATTCTTGCCATTCACAATTTCAGAAAGGGTGGGAAGACCATTGATCAAACTAAATAAACGTTTCCTGCCATAAAGAATCAAGGAAACCATCAATAGAAGGAACCATATGCAAGGTTGCAGGAGATGCTGAGGAAAACTGCTACAATAAAGAAAACCAATAGTAGTAGAGGGTCAATCCAATTGTTTTAAGAAATCTTTTACTTGTAACCCATGTATAAGCCTATCAAGCATCGGATCACAACACACAACAGAGAAATTCGAGCCATCACCATATTGTAACCCATAACTTGAACATTAAACATAAGGATGTGTCCTTAATGGATAGAGAGCCACATATATGCTTTTCCATCAAAGCTAGATCATACCTTTCATTGCGGTCAAGACAAGATCCAAGGTAAAAGGCCATGGAAAGCAACCACGAATCACTATACACGGCAATCAGAGAAACCCAGTCCTTGCGGTTCATGCCATCCCTAAGAAAATTGATTCCAGGAGTTGGATCAGGGAAGTCCGCCAGATATTTCAATGATGGCAGATTTACTTCCCAGACCTTGGATGGAAATCCATAGAGGCACAAGCCTTCCCTATCTAAAAGAAACACACTGGTATCATTTAACATTCCCCCGATAACTAAACAGCACAAGAACCATGCAAGAACTCACTTTTTTTCTCTCTACTGCACACCCATTTCTTTTACTCAAACTCTCTTCATAAACTCTTCCTTTTAACTCCAACAAGCATGCACAATAATTCACACACGCCCCAGAGAAAAAAAAAATTACAAATTTGCAAAACAACACGAACATACCAACAGAAATAAATAAATCAAATTCTTTTACATGTGACGAAAACCTAACCAAAAGAATGATCACAAAGTACCCTTTACCTGGATCACATTGCCTGTGAAATTCATCAACACCTGAGAAAAGAAAAAAGCAAGAAAGTGAAGAACTTGGAGAAGCAAAGAATGTGAGAGAGGGGCAAGAGTACTACGGTCAGTGAGAGCGTCAATAAGAGCGGTTCTTCGGCCGCTAAAGTCGGCGTAGATCTCTTCAACGGTGTGGAATTTGAGAGCCATGTTGATAACCCAATTGAGTAAGCGAAAGGGATTGGGATTTGAGGAAGCTAAATGGAATTGGCGTTAACAAAAAGAAACTTGCAGCGTAGCAAAAGACCAGTATAGTCATCTATATAGGAGAAGGCAGAGGAAACCAGAAAAAACAGAAACAGCTAACTAACTCTAACTAACAAACTGAAACTGGTTAGTTACAGTTAAACTAAAGCTACAGTTAAACTGAAAATTTAAATTTGAATTTTAAAAATAATAGTAATGGTTATAATTGAAAATAAAATATAATTTAAATAAAATTTGAAACGAGAAGATAATAACTTCCTCATAATAATGATAATTTAAATTTGAAAAAAAATTATAAAATATTAAAAAATCAATCACATTCACATAAGTTTTCTTCCGCTATGATACTTTGGTTTGAGTAGAATTGTCTCCGATGGATAATAGATGTAAAACATACTCACATATAAGTTATGTGTGAATATCATTATATAATAAGAGGAAGAGAAATATTATTTATACCGTATATCATAAAACAAATTGTATAATAAAATGAGAGAAAAAAAGAGAGAGGAAATATGTGATGTAATAAATAAAATTATGTTGTGAAGAGAGATAAACACAAAAAATATATTGTATAATTTGTTATAAAAATTATTATATGTGCAACATATTTTTATAAAAAAAAGAGAAAATATGAAAAATAAGTTAATTAAAAATAGGAAAAGTGAGAATCATTCTCTCTGTAAGTGACTACTAAATTTATAATATAAGAGTATATTATTCTTAAAGTTTTATTTTGATAATTAATACTTATCTTTAATATAAATCTTTAATACATGTATTCCCGTCATAAAACCTTAATTCTAATTAAAGAATAATACTAAAAAGTACTTAAAGAATTGCAGTTTTTGACTGATTTGGATTAAGTTGTCATTAGGTTAAAAAAAATTGTTTTAAAAAAATCATAATTAAAAATAAGAAAAACTTAAAAGCAAATACGGGTTGAGTAAAATCTATGATCCAACTTCAACCAACTTTTAGAAACTTTCAAGTAAAATATTTATTTATAAGTGAAATTATGTGGATTACATTAATGGTGAGAGTCAATTGGTAGGTTCCCTTCCTTACGGTAACGTTTGAAATTTACTAAATAATAAAAAAATTATTATAAATCTTTCTATTAATTATCTTATTAAATAAATCAAGCATTGAATTTTTTATGATTTTAAGATATTAAATATATTTATTTTTATTTAATACTTTAATATAAAATATCAGGATGATTAATAAAAGAACATAAAATTATTTATAGTAAAAAGAGTATAAAAAAAATGTATCATAATATGTTCTTAGCATTCAATGTTATTTAATCACCTTCGTACGTCACTTTTAATTTTTTTATAGGCTTGACTTGTTTGAGTAAAGTCATTAATGCTTTGTTTCATTTAGAAAAGAAGGAGAAAGGAAAAAATAATAAGAGAGAAAAGAAAAAAAAATAGAAAAATAAGATAATTTTTAGGTTGTGTATGATAAAAAAATTATAAGGAGTACTTCCAAAAAAAGCATACTAGACTATATGTCTTTAGAAGATCACAATGCAACAAAAACAAAAGTTGTGTATAATAAAAATACGATTAGAGGAATAAATTTGAACAGACGATTATTAAAAGGTAGTAAGACCATAACTACATGTGATTAGAAGTTGTTCCAGAAGATGCACATTGAACAAGAATCTTAAAGATTGCATCTATATTGCTCAAAAGCAACATAAACTCCATCAAAAACAAATTGCTTGTAATTGTATTAAAACATGTTCTGTTCTAGAAGCAAGAAACTATTTGATCCTGGATTATCAAATACTAATACAAACAAAACAATCAGATTGAAGGAAAATTGATGTACAAGCACGGAAGACATTCAAAAGTAGATGTGAGCATTCTACAAATTCCTCGTTTTCTAGAAGTAGAATTCCTAACGAATTACACAATTCGTCAAATAATATGTCATTAAAGAAAATTATCTCATAATAATTGTTTTAAGTTCAAATTCAAATTCAAGGTATGGGTTTTGAAATTAGAAAAATGTTATCTCAAATATAAGATATCATAAATAAGTAGTAAAAGGGACAAATAAAAAAGTAAAAGATATTGTTATGAAATGGAAATTCATACAACCTGTGATTTGATTAAGTCTCCAACAATTATAATACAGCAGTTTGAAGCTAAAATTTCCATATAAGGATCCTCTTCGAAGGATTTGATGCAAGGAAGGAAAACATCAAGTTTAAGAATCAAATTGTAAAATTTGTACTTTTAAAGAGATATACTTCCTCACAAGACATTCTAGTTTTGTTATTTATCATTTGTAAAAGAGCGTTGAGAAGGTCTATGAAATATTGTGTATCTATTTATTGAGTATTAGAAAATATCATAAGTTGAAAATTTGACCATCTTGAAAGAAGAGTAGAGAAGGACTCTAGAACTAATTAAGAGGAGTAATGTTACTAGAGAATTTGTAACAACACAATTGAGTTGGTGTTAGGAATAATTGTTGAGTTGTGATTTCACCCTATAGAGGCTTCAAAAAGAATACTTTTTTGTGGTAAATTTACAGAGACTAGAAAAGAATATTGATTGAAAAATTCATACGAAAACTTGATGAGAAAGAATACATTTTATAATATAGAGTGACAACAATAATAAAATCCTACGAAGATAGGGACGTACTAAACATAGCCTAAAAATTTGAGGGTGAACTAGTATAAAAGTTATGTGTGAAGTGTTATTTATTTCGTTTATTTTCAAGTTTTTGCACTCTTATATTATTTGTAACTTTTGAATTATTTTTTATTTTTAAAATCAAATACTTTTATGCAAAACTAGATTTTGATTATTGAAACATACAACATTTAAATTTTTTATTTAAACTGCACAATTCCAAATCAAACAGAATTAAATTCATCCTTTAGAATCACTTTTAAGTTTGTGTTTAAAGCCCCCATAAACAACATTTTAACAAACAATTTTGGAATGATAAACACTTCAACATTATTTGTTTAAATTTTTTTAGATTATTGAAGTGCGGAAAAATTACTCCTTTATTCTTAATAAATTTATTATAATGAAGAAACATTTTAAGTAAATAATATCATAAGAAGTTTTAATTGTATAAGATAGGTCTAAATAATCAAGGTCACAATTTAACTCTCTTATTTTGACTCTCTAATTCACTTATCCCTTTAATAAGTAATAGTATATGATAATTAATCTTTGGGTAAAAAATATATTTTGAAAAATACTTTATTTTTATAGAAAATATTTTCTCTGTTTTTCTCTTATAATATAAAACAATATGCTAAAAAAATAGATATAGCTTTAAAAAAAAAAAAACCTTCCTTATCTTAATTTGAATTCGTAAAACAGAATGATGTCATAATAAATTTTAAACAACAACAAATAAATCTACAAATTTAAAAAAAAAAAATTGTTGCATTGAATTGAGTTTTTATGATAAATTTGAACTAGATTGAGTCTCATATATGTAGTAAAGATAATAAGTTTAGTTTGAAGCAATTTTCGAGAGGTCAATGCGGTTAGAAGAAAAAAGAATGTACATGAGCTTCAGGTTTCAACTATTCAACGAACTGGAGACATCACTTTGTGGGCTTTGATGTGGGTCCCACTCCACTCTACCCAAATTTTCATTCATTCACTTTTTCGGGTGATCCCAAACGATGAAAGAAATTGTTTTTGTCATTTTTCATTCCTCTCAATCATTCTTTCCAAAATCCATAATACCAAACATATTGTTAATGCTAAACTGAAACCAAATTGGATTGATACAATATTCAATAATCAGATTAGTAGTAAGTTAAATGTTTGATAACCAACACTAGTCATATATAGGAGACAAATTCAATTCTTTATTTTCTCCTTTCGTTGCAGCAAAGAACATATGAAAAGTATTGAATATTAAGATTTCTTGTAATAATAAACGATAGGGTCTCATTAAAGTGGTCTTTTTAAGTACATGTGTCAAAATATATTATACCTGAACTGATAAAAAAAATTAGGTTTAAAATTTTTTTCAAGCTTGATTTACTTTTATCCCAACCCTAAAATAGTTGGCTCAATTCCTTTATTTTATTGGGTTATTGTTCTTCATTTTTATTATGTATGTTTGTTAGTCTCGCTAGAAAACTTTATTCTCTTTTTAAGTTCACCATACTTGAGTGAAAATGTTTGTGGAACAGAGTGAAGAAGTATAAATTTCTCTCTGTTTCTTTAGTGCATCAGATATTAAGAAGACAAGAGAAATACTTATAAATAACTTAACTGGTAATTAATCAAAAATATTGTAACTGATTTCAAAATGTTGTACCATCTTTCTGAGAGAATTTGAGATTAAAATCATTTAATGATATTTTTAAAAAATAGACTAGTGTTGACCCACATGATAAACGATTGAGTTCAGTTAGAAAATCAACTCGCAACCAAATTTGCTCCACCCATCTTAATTAGTGAGAACCTTACCTTTAAGAAAAAATCTTATAAACTCAATATTGGCACGCAAGCCTTAAAGAAGTGTATATTTTGACTTAGATTGATAGTGTAAATTTTGTATCAATATTCTCAAAATTGAATCGGATGAACTAGTAAAAGCTTTGAAATTAGACAAATCATCTAAACTGATTTGCTGAAATGAACGTCGTCATAAGAATAATTCATATGAAACAACATAAAATTTGTAAAATTTTAATAAAATAAGAAAATAGTAAAAATATTATTGTACCAGTTATTTAAACTAATTCAAGTTTTGACTTAGAGCAAATGAACTGGCTGTGAAATCAACTTTGAGATAAAACCATAATTAGCCAAGTATTCGATTCAAATTTAAACTGATTGGAACGTTGAATCTGATCCAGTTCTTGATTCTTACAAATTAAAATGAAGGTGTTGCATTAAATCACGTTGTAGGTTTGAAACTTTTACCTTTATTTCTTTTATCCTTTCCTCTTATTATTAGATAATTATTTAATTAAATTAATAAACATTGATAATAATGACCTTAAACAATCAAAGGCAACTGAGATTGCACAACAAATGGATCAGGTTTTGGAGTATGGTGGCAACAAAGACTCCAAAACTCAGATGAGGCATCCATAAAATAAGTTCCATTTCAGGATACCATACTTAGCTCAATCCCCTTGTCAGCAACATGATTCTGAGTTTGGTGCGCACCAAGGTTCTTTGGTGAACAACCAGAGATTAATTCCTTTCTAGACATAAAAATCACCAAAATAATTTTTGCATCTGGCAACATTATTCTAACTTGGTTGATGAATATGTTGCAATTTCTACAAAAGAGCAAGTCAATTAGGGTAACATCAATATATTGTGTTAAATGTAAAGCCATTTTCTTTGAAAATGGTTAGCTCCCAAGATTCACAGTAAAAACCACAACATGAGGGTCTGTATTGGATACATTGGTTCAGTTTTGGTCAAGTGAAGCTTGCAAGTTTGTTCCCCTTGTCTTTGAGACTATTTTTCATGTACCAAAATACACATTTTTTTTTTTAAATATTCTAAAACATACTCACACAAAGAAAGATAAATCAAGTTATTCTAAAAATAATTTTAAAATGGTTAATCTTCATCCTTACTCTTTTATTTTCTTTTAATATGACAGTTATAACGAGTAATTCATCTATGACAATTAGATTAAAAGAAAATATGAAAGTGAAAATGAGAAGTAACCCTTTTAAGATTATTCTTGAAGAAATTTGATCTTCCAATATATCACTAATTCATGAAAGATACTATTGGCTCTAGGCAAAATTTTTGTAATGGTGATCAATCAAATAATAGATGATGTGATATTCATTGATATATAAAGCTTTATCAAATGACCTACCAAGTCATACAATGGTTTTCTTGTGCGCACATGGATTGCTGAAATGATTGACACAGCAATACAATGAAGAGTATTTCTCTCTAGGTGAAATCGTTGAAGAAAAGCAACACAAAAGTAAGAAACATCCTATTGTGCAAGTACAAAAAACCCAATTCTTGCAGGGCACTTTTCACATAAACAAGTGGAGAAGTGGTTAACAAAATTCTTACTACCAAAAACTAAAGACATGAAACAATTAACAAATATCATACTCTAATAAACTGTTCTAATTGAAATCCAGTTCACAGTGGCAGGAATTTCCGTTTGAAAATAAAGAAACCAAGAATAAAACAACTGACATCTTACAATGTTAGCAAAATGGTAGGAAGAGCTACCGCCATTGCTCACGGAGATGTCAATAATCGCTTGATGCCACTTTTCTGTTCTGATGTAAGCCTGGAGGGAAACTTGATATTGAACTTGATTCTCAAGTTCCCCTTCTTGGAAGGTTCTTTGGGAATGGGCATACCTTCTCCTTTGACAACTTCTTCATGTGTTGGACTAACAATAGAGTTAATGGGGATCGTAAGATTCCGCCCATCAAGGGTTGTCAGCTGCACCGTGTAACCTGTCAAGGCTTCTACGAGAGATATCTTCTGGGTAACAACAAGATCATTGCCATCCCTCTTAAAGAGGCTATGAGGCTTCTCATCAATAATAAAGACAAGGTCTGCAGGGATAACTCCTCTTTGCTCATTTCCCTTTTCTGGAAAAGTTATTTTTGTCCCTTTCTTCCAACCTGGCTTGATCTCAATTGTAAGGATTTCCTCTACTGTGGTGGGTCTCCTACAAAGAAGAAAACATATAGTAGATTAAGTAGTCATAATCACAAGTAATATCAAAGATTTCAAACACATTTTCACAATCCATCTTATGTAACCTAATTTCACAGGTAATTCCTCCAAGTTGAATTCTTCCATGTTAAAACTAAAAGGACAAAACTTATATACAGTCATTAGGTGCTATTTGTACTGTTTTCTAATCAGAATTGGAGTTTGACCTCGGTAATCTGCATAATATTTTAATGCAAACTTTTATTACACAAATTACCAAGATGAAACTTCAACTCTGACTGGAAAACAGCATAAACAACACCTATGAAACTGTAAGTTTTGTTCAAAGCAAAAACCATATGAAGATTTCCTTTAATCTGTCACACAAAGAGAAAGGTAACCAAAATGAATGTTCACAAAAATCATGCCACAAGATCAGCACTATTATCACTCAACTGACTATGAAAAGCCATCTCCCATGAAAGGTCCTCCAATGTAACCATTTTTATTTTTTTTAAATTTCTTTATTAAGCTGAAAAATAAAATGACTATTTCCCCAAAAATAAACCAATTTAAACACACCTAATGGAATGATTTACATAGAAAAAGCAACAATTAGTTACTGTAACTTTTGAGATCTCCAAATACAAATGTTTAAATTATGGACTGCTCATCAACGTGTGCTGTGTGACTACTTGAGAATAAATTTTGAGATATTTGCAAACTGCGTAAGTGTTTTGCACTCAGTATACTGACATTTATATACACAGAAAAATAGAGACAAATTATATTAACAAGGATAATAAAGAATTAAACTATTTTCTAAGATCCTAAATTCCTAATGTCCCCAATGTTCTTTATTAAGTCCCAATGTTTGCAAAGCAATAGCAACTACTGCTTTGACCATAGTAGTCAATAGCAGGCTATAGTGGCATTGTGGAGTGGAGTAGCCTGGGCCACTACAGGATGCAAATAGTGGAGCTGTTTTTGGTGGCAGCCTTTGTGACTGCATCACGACCAAAAATGAAGCATTTTGTTCACTATAGTGGTGAAACTGTAATAGATTTCAGAAACCCATCTTTACCCCTGTAGTAGCATTATTTAAGGCTTTCTTTGGGGGATAAAAATTGACTTCTCCTGTCTTTTCAAAACTTGAGAAGGAAAACTATTTTCCCCGAGATTTCCCACCATGTGACACTCCTGCATCTGGACAAACCACACCCATCCAATCTTCTCCTATAGTATTTCTGGCATATTGCCAGCATTCTCCAGCCAGTCTGTTTTGTTGTGTCCCCTGTTCTCTCAGACCACAGTTACTGTTGCACCTCTTTGCTCTTTCTGTTTAGTTTTCAGTCCTTTGCTGCAACAGATTTCACAATCTGAAACAAGTCTTTCAAGTTACATCTTTCTCTGCTGTGTGTTCTTTTCTACCATTTTTTTAAAATTTCTAACTTGGTTATTTTAAAATTTTTGAGAATGTGCATATGCATACTTTAATTTTTTATATTGTACCAATAATTTCAGTATAGCAGTCATCCACTCATCCTGCTATAGCATTTTTGGCACTGGCTTCCATACATTGCTATCTGAGATGGATAACTGTGGTTTTAATTCCAACACAACTATACGGTCTTACCTAAGAAAGAACCATTTCAATTTAGAAACACATCCCTAGTCTACGGCTTGATGCATGGCAATGATATATTGACAACATCTTGAACCACAAAATCAGAAAAGCCAATTATGGCATTTAGTACATAGATATGCAACCAAAATATCATGAAGTTTTTTCATGACAAATAACCATTTACCATCACAAACTTAACTTACAGAAAAATTACTAATAAAGGTTTAAATAGGAGAATGCTATGCAAGTACATTTAAGCCTGTCATAAGACATTTTCAAAGTTCAAAAAAATTCACAACTTAAAAAAACCCAGGGTGGAAAGAAAAGGGAAAAATCATGTGTTCAAATCCATCAGAAGACTTTATTAAGAAGATTCCATTGACCTAACCCCTTAAGTTGTAGTATCCCTTCTAATGCAATAATGCAATGGTATCATTTCACTCTATTTTGTTTGCTTATCCAACATCAATTTAATAGAAGACAATGTATTCCAAAGTCAACAGTCCAGTTAGTGTAACCAATTTAAAAATAAAACTCATATTGTAACTAACAAGGTGATTTATATAGGAATGTCAAGATAAATGATATTAGGGTAAACCAACCCATTCATGCATAAATCCCAGATTCATCAGCAGTATAAAAATATTCACAAAACATGATGAGGCCAGATAAAGTAATAGTCAGTAATGCCTTCTTTCAAATTCCTTTGTCTGGCAGCCTATTAGTCATCTCATAAGGCACAAATATTAGCCTCCCACTAAGGGCAGCCTTTTCTCTTCTCCTGAAATTTTGGTACTCATGAAATACAAATAGCTATAACTTGTGCTGAGAAATGTGCCAACAAGGATGGAAAATGAAGTTCACTCATCACAAACTGGGTACACATGACCAGGCAACAAAAAGAAAGAAGTCACATTTCCTGCTAAAGTGCTAATTGAACAGAAAATATCAAAGAAATTTATCTGCATCTGTCAGAAGTCACAGAATCCTAAATTCTGTGAGAAAAATGGAAGTGAAAGAACCATTGAAGAACAAATGGCCTAGAGTTAAACCATATTACCTAATTTTAATAACATAGTCATTAGCTAATAGTGATGCAACACAAAAAGCTACAACTAAATAGAATCAGTGAGAAAAAATTTAAACAATAATTCCTTTTTTATTAATCTCGTGAATGAAATTATCGACACAATGAAGAAAAGAACAAAGATCCACGACCACGAACAAAATACCACATTCAATGTCTTAGCATTAGAAAATTAAGAAAATAGTTCATAGGAACAGCATAAAGCCTGTTAATTTGCAGAGCCTTTTAAGAACAAGGGAGTATCAAAACAGCATAAATGTGATATGTCAAAGTGGCAAAGATATCATCCAACATCACAATCTAGTGATCTACAACCTTAACAGTAGAAAGTCAATTACCATACAACAAGCAAACATGCAGTTCAATTTCAAAGCTATCAAAATGGCCAAGCAAACTTATCAGATTAAAAGAAATCATCAAACTTGACTTGAAATTCAAAAACTGATTCCATGCAATAACACACTAACATAAACAAACTCAGGTCTCCTTGGTGAAACTAGAAAGTAAGAGTAGGTAGCTCACCCACTGGAATCATTAACATCCCTTGAAATCTTCATTTTCTTGGTAGTCCCTTTATACAAATCCTCCAAACTACAATGCAACGTTTTCTCAATGGCTGCACCTTTCCTTGGCATGTGGCCAGAGCCCTCCCCAGCTCCACTCCTGAAGTGAGCAAAAATATCTTCACCAAAAGTGCCACCTCTGGAAAATCCAGAGCCACCAGCCCGGCCACCCATGTCCCCCATTCCACCACCACCACCAAAGGGGCTCGAATAACCAAAAAACTCGGAAAATATATCATCTGCACTTCTGGGGTTAAACCGGAATGTCGTCGGCCCACCATCACTGCCACCAGGAAAACCACCGGCGCCCGGCGGCACCCCATTCAACCCCTCCTCACCGTACTGATCATACACTGCTCGCTTCTGTGGATCACTCAAAACCTGTTTCACAATTCAAATTAGGCAAAAACAAAAACTACCTCAAAAAAAATGAAAATTTAAAAACTTTTTAACATCAAATTACCAACTGTGGGGAACCAAAACCTACCTCAGCCTTTTAGATTCAATTTAGGAAACCCCGCAAACTCAAAATCGAAAACCCTTTAGAAAAATCGCAACTTTGCACGAAACAAGATAACATCATATTTGAATTGTGTTCCGAAATACTCATCTGCTTGGGTTTCAAATTAGGGTAAAATACCACCCACATATTCAAAACAGTTTTCCATCGGAACCCTTCATAAAAATTACAACTTTGAACGGGAATAAACAAAAGCAATCGGAAATTACTTTAAAAATCACAATTATTAGAAAAGGGTGCATTGATTTAACATACATCATAGGCTTCGGAGATTTGCTTGAATTTAGCTTCAGCCTCTTTCTTGTTTGTAGGGTTCTTATCAGGGTGACACTTCATGGCTAACCTTCGATATGCTTTCTTGAGTTCGTCATCGGTGGCGGTTTTATCTACCTGAAGAATCTTGTAGTAGTCCACGCCCATGTTGTTTTCTCTGCTCTTTCTTCACTGCTCAAAAACAAGATAATAAGATTATAGATGAATTATCTCATATCTTTCTATAAGAGAAAACAGCATCATGATACACGTTCCTTCCAATACAATACAGGTACCAGGAAGAATAGGTGTTAATGCTCAGGCCACACCCAAATGTGTTATCATTTATTTATATGGACTTATTTAATTTTTTAAATAATAAAAGTATTATTTATATCTTGGTTAGTGTTGCTCAAGCTTCAACCATTCTTTAGTAATATCAAAAATTAAAATAATCTATTTTATTTTTAAAATATTTTTTTTACAAAGTACAAGTATTCTATGTTAGCACCTGTACACTTAATACCCAAATCCAAGTTCATTAGTTAAAATGGAATAATTTTTTTTTTTTTTTACTATTCTATCTTTATCATGTATTTAATTGTTTTTAGGCTAAACTATAACTATAATTTTTTAACTTATAGTAAAAAATTATTTTGGTATTTTATTTATTAAAAAAATATTTTTTGACATTTAACTCTAAAAATTAAGTTTGACGTTGTCTTTTTTTAAAAAAAAATAATTGTTTAAATAAAATTTTTTATTAATTTTATTTAAATAAAAATTATAAAAATTAATTACGATCATTTTGTATTCAAATATTAATTAAAAATATTGACTCAATGTTAAAATTAAATAATCAAAATAAATTTTTAAAAGTTAAAATACCAACGACTAATTTTTATGATAAAATAAAATACTAAAGTTATAATTTAATATTTTTTTACTTACTTATCTCTTTCAATTAATTTTTTATCTTTATTTTTAAATTAAATTTTAATATTTTTAAAAATATCAATACATAAAAATAATTTTATATCATAATATTAATTTATTATTATCATGCATTCTCAAATAATATAACAGATTTTAATTTTCTAAATAACATTGATCTAATTCTAAAAGAGTTAAACTAATTTTAAATTGTTAATGCAAAATTATCCTATAGTTTATAATATCTTTATATATAGAGAAAGAGCACACGCAATGTTGACCTATTTAATTTGATTTTTTATTTATTATTTAATTTATTTATAACTTTTTACTTTAATTATTAATAAAATTATTAATAAATTATTATTTTTAATTCTTTTTCAATAATAAATAGTAAAATTGATATATAATAAAAATAATTTTTAATTTTTTGTTGTATTTAATTAATTAATTAATTTTTAACTTCAATTAATTTATTAGATACTTAAATTAATTTCTAGTTTGATTGATTTTTTAGTAACAATTATTTACGTAAATTATTAATAAATTACAAATTATTTACAAATTTTTCAGCAATAAATAATAAAATTATATATTTTGGCTTGAGCTCTTAAAATATTTTTTCAGATTAGATTAATAATTAGTTTTTATAATAAATTATAAAATATTTCAAAATAATATTTATTGAAAGTGGGAGAAGTAATTTTTTTTATAATTTGTGTTATAATAAAAACTCAAGAATAAAATAGTAAAATCATGTGCATGACTGTATGTATTAAATAAATCAAGTATTTCAAAGTAAAACACTTTAAAGAAAAAATATATATAATAATTTTAAAAATAAAAGTAAATTTCAATAATATATATTTTATTTTTTTAGAATCTATTTAATTTTAGCGTAAAATCTTATTCAATAATTTTTTAAACTAATTACACAAATTTATTCTCAGAAAGTTAAAATAGATTTAATTATATAAAATAAAATTTAATGCACAAAATAATATAGCAAAACCATATAAGTTTTTTTATTAAAAAATCATTTTGAAAATTTTATTTTAAATATTCACTGAAAGTTAATTTAATATATCAAACAATAAATTAAATTAAATAATTCATTAAAATTAATTGGTTGATTTAAATTAATTAATTGTTATAAAATATGTTAAAAAGTTAATATAGAGAGAGAAAAATGGTAACATATATTGTCACAGTCAATTAGATCAATTGCAACAAAATAATTTAAAATTAATGTTATTATATATAAATTTTATTATTTTTATTAAAAAATTAAAATTATTAACATTTTTAAAATATTAATTAAAAAGTTAAATCAATACAACAATCAATTAAATCAAATCAAATGATTTAATTGGATGACTGTGACAAATAAGTTAAAGTTACTATTTATATTAAGATATTATAAACGATAAAATCATTTTGTATTAACAGTTTTAGATATAGTAAATAATATTTTAATATACAATGATGATAAAGTTTATAATATCTTAATATGTTCTTTTTGGAGAAGTAAAGTATATAATATTTAATATTGGTGCTTTTAAAGTTCCTCGTCTTGATGACTTTCAAGCCATTTTCAATCAAAATCAATGGATCATGGTGCAAAATTCTTTGGATAAGTTTGTAATGAAAATTTTTGTTAATGCAAATAAAGTGAAGGAGATTAATGATACTCTTATTATTTTGATACCGAAAATTGGTAGGTACATCATATGAAGAATTTTATGTCAATAAGTCTCTGTCATGTGACCTACAAGATAGTGACCAAAATTCTTACTCATACATTGAGACTCGTGATGTAAAAATCTATTCACTCGTGTAAGGTAGTTTTACTCTAGGTAGACAATAATTAAATAATATCATCATTGTGCAAGAAGTGTTCTATTCTATGTGGAATAGAAAAGGGGAAATCGGTTTGATGGCGATAAAAATGGATCCAAAAAAGGTCCACGATAGATTGAACTAGTCTTTTGTACAAGACACCTTGGAGGATATGAGTATGCCACAAAAAATTGATTTAATAGAGTATTGTATTTCTACTTCGAAAATGAAAGTTTTTTGGAATGGAGAAGCGTTGGCGAAGTTTAAGTCTTCAAGAGGAATTTAACACAGAAATCCCTTTCACCCTACTTGTTTGTCTTGTACATTGAAAATTTATTTTAGCTTATTAATGTGACTGTAAAGAATAAAATTTGACATCTTATTCAACCTTCTTAGTGGGGCCTCAACTTTCACGCCTAGCATTTGCCAATGATTTTTTATTTGCAAAAATAGAGCCTATTAGAAATATACTTTGATTATTTTGCATAAGTTCTAGACAAAATGCGAGTTTTTAAATCTCAAATCTATTTTTCTAGAAATGTTCCTTACATGTCAAATCACAAATCAGCAAATATTTGGGATTTCAATGGACTCATGACATGGGAAAGTATATTGGGCTCCCTATACTTCATAAAAGGGGCAATAGAGATACTTATCAATTTATTGTGGACAAGGTAAATCAAAAGCTTAGTGGAAGGCCAAACAACAATCATTTACTAGGAGAGTCACTCTAACCAAATCAATGCTTCAGGCATTACCAAGATATGTGATGCAATCAACAGTATTATCAAAGTCTATATACAACATTATTAACAGGAAGTGCAAGAACTTTATATGGAGAGATAATAATTAGTCAAAAAAGATTCATATATCATCATGGAGCTCCATACATTCACCTCAAAGCCATGATAGATTGACTCTTAGGGAGATAAGCATTATTAATCAAGCATGTACGGAGAAGCTAGGTTGAAGGCTAGTTAATAATTATTAAGACCTTTGGTGCAGATAATTTGTTCGAAGTATAATTGTAGTTCTGATCTCCTCCCTAGGATAAATGTTAATCAATCTATTTCTAATTTGTGGAATAGCTTGGAAACAACTTGAACCAATGTAAGAGATTATTTAGGCTGGAAGATTCATAATTGTACGTTGACTAACTTTTGGATAGTGGGTTCCTTCTTATGGTAAGTTATTATTGTTAGTGCTTCTTCCACCCTCGGAAGCTAAGAGCACGACGCTAGTAACTTGCTTCACCAATGAGATAGACCAATGGGACATCTTCAAATTGTAGAGCCATATTCGTCTTTGGGTTGTTGAATGAATTCATGTCTTGGTTCCCTGTGTAAAGAAGAAGAATGATGTGGTGGTTTGGGCAGAGTCCCAAGATGGAGAATTTTCCTCTAAGACAACTTATAATTTGTTTTCTAATGTTTACCCTTTAGTCTTAATGAGAGCACCTTTAAGATGATATGGGAATTCATGCTATCAAAGCGAGCACGGTTTCATATTTGGAAAGTAGCTAGTTATATCCTCTCATTGAACGAGTAAAGGTTCAAGAAGTAAATTGCACAATCAACAACATGCCCACTCTATGTTGAGATATTTGAATCTATTATTTATCTTATGCGAAATTATATAAAGGTAAGGAATGATTGGTGGCATCTCCTACGTGGAAGATATCATTTTCGTTTCTTTTTAGATGATGTCATTGAGTGAGTTTAAATGAATCTTAGGTTGAGCAAACATCTTCTAATACAATGAGACTTGTTATTTTCTGTTGTACTGGATTGTATATGGAAAAATATGAATAATTTAATGTTTGTAGCACCCCAAAATAGTCCGGGTCAGAACGTCTCTCCAACCCTCCCAAACCATCCGAATCAGCCTCCTTCCTAGTCCAATCCCAAACTCTTGGGCCGCCTCCTTGTGACCTCAATTTGGGTCGGGACCAAGTCCACCCCAGTCACCTCAGTCTATCCCAGTCCTCTCGTGACTCAGTCTACTTTTGATTGAGTCTCCCACATCCCAGTGGACCCTATACAGCGTACCAAATCACAGGAGAATCGCATGCGAAACAGAAATAAGGAGAGAATAATATTTGCGAGAATCTTGGGATTTGGGTTGTTACGCACCCACCTCGAGCCCTATAAAAAGCCCCAGGACGAAAGAAAAAGGGACAGAAGAAAAAGAAGATAAAAGGAGAAAGCAGAAAACAGAGTGAAAGCACAACATGACGAAGGACTGGTGGAAAGAAAGTTGACGATGACACGTAGAAAGCAGAAGGAGAATGCCAAGGGCTGACAGAAGGAGAGGAGCAGACACTGGACAAAAACTGGGAAAAGACATTCCCCGTCCCCGAATACCAGGTTGGTATCTCGATTACCTCTCACATCATTCCAGAGTAGGATCCCCATATTAAGCCTACCACACTTTGGCTGCCCAAGGTCGAGTCCATGTTGGCCCTTGATCCTCGGGCCAGCGGCCGACGTGACCAGTCCCCTTGCATTGGCCGACTCGATTTCGGCTCGGCAAAAGAGTGCCCCCAACCTGCCTATGCCCAGACCCTGATGCCGATCCGGTCCTGGCCCCGTCAAAACCGAATCGGCATCAGCCGGTTCGGTCCCCTACCTTAACCCATTTCCTGATACGGTTTCGGACCCAGTGAAGCCGAGACGGGACGAACCGTTTTCGTTCTCCATCCTAACCTCTCCCTCTTCCAAAACTTAGCATCTCCAAAACTACGTGAAATTTGACTCCTCTAAAGTCGAGGTACGTAAGCACAGGAGGCACACTCCTATCAAGTCTTGAAACCCACAACTCCAGAACACCCCACCTATCTCAAATACACGACCCTCATCCCTGGCCCTCACAGCTAACCTAGGGTAACTATCGAGTGGTAGATATGTTGGGGTCTCTGGCGCTCCCAACGTGTAACCAACCCCCGAACCCATGACTCTGAAGACCTAACCAACCTTCCCTTAGGTTTCCTGACGTTCCACAAAAAAATGTCAGTGGCGACTCCCTATGGCCGAATCGGTCTCGGCTATTCCATGGCCGGGTCCACTTCGGCCTAATCAGGACCATCCCGCCTATCCGTCATAACTAAGATGGTGACAGTGTTCAAGGGTAGTGGGGAGGATGATGTAGCTATTGTAGTAAAAGCACAAACTAGAGTGCATCATATAATCACGCATGAATCTTTTGACAAATTCTTGATGAAGGATATTGTACCTTATCCCATTGACATAATTATTAGATGGCTTCCCTTGACATCATTTTTCGTCAAGATTAACTTAAATGGGACCATAAACACAATTAACGCAAAAGCTACGTGTATAGGTGAATCATAACTCCATGTATGTGTTGTGATATTTAGCTCATATTAGTTATTGCTCCATTACTTTGATTGAATTATGAGACATTAAGAATGCATTAACACTTGACTATGTTAAAAGGTTTACTAATATTTGCGTTGAATCGAACTCACCAGAAGCCCTCAATATGATTATAGGTTTATTCACTTCAAGACATTCTTGCTATAACTTAGTATTAAAGATTAAAAAATTTGTTCATTCAAGATCTAAGATATTTTTTCCCATATTTATCCGGAGGCAAACCAAGTGATAAATGTCCTAACCAAACATGCATTTTCAAATAGTATAGTAGATAATTTTTTATTTATTTTCCACCTGATTTTTTATCACTTTTGTTATTGGTTGATTCAATAGGTGTAACTTTCTTTAGAGCTTATTCATCTTGGGTTTTTTGCTCCTTTTTCCTACCAATATACATATATACACCCTCACACACACATATATATATATGTGTGTAAGGATCTATTGACACTAAGTGTTAAAGTTAGTCAATGTGCATGTAGGATCCATTGAACTAAGTGTTAAAATGTCTATACATGTGCATGCGCGTGCCTGCACGTGGATTCGTTGACACTAAGTAATAAAGCTAGTTAAATTATATTTTCAATACTTTTTTTAAAATAAAAATTTAATGAAGTTCTTATTAATTAGATTAGTGTGTGTGAGAATCCATTGACACTAAGTGTTAAAGTTAGTCAAATTATACTTTTAATAACTCTTTTATAATAAAAATTTAACGAAGTTCTTATTAATTAGATTAAGAATACAAATTTTCATTCCATTACAAAATTCACATTTCATCACATCACTTTATTATAACATATATTATTTGTATTTCATACCATTATAAAATATAAATTAGAATAGTTATCTTATACAACAATGTTTTTAGCTGTCATCTTTAATGAGAATATTTTTAACTATTTTTCTTCAATAAAAAATGTTTTAGAAATTTATCTCAATCTTTTACTCTCTTTATTCTGTTAAAAATATTTATTTATTATGAATTAGAATTATAGTATATTATATATATTCAGAAGTATTTATTTATTATAAATTTTATGAAATTATTTTCTTGAATTAATTTTATAACTTGCATTAATCTATTTAATGAAATTGTGAAGTTGATTTGTGATCATTATATCATTTCTATGTTGTTACTTTATTTTTCTTTTGAGTTAGAAATTTGGTCAACTTATTTCTATTCTTTTTTCAAAAAAAAAAAATTACATTTAATTAAAACACCACATGTGAACTTTTATTTATGTGTACTTCTAACAATAATAATAAGGAGACGTGTACTATTAGTTACAAAAACAAATAGAAAAATATAATAAAAATTAGATAAATATTTTTTTAAGTTATTCGAATTTTATTTTTAAAATTAAATTACATAATTTGAAAACATAAACAAATAATAAAAAAATTCCTTTAGATCAATTTAAAATTTTAAGATAGGATTAAATTATAAAAGATAAATAATCTAAAAAAATAAGTATGAGATGAGATGGGTAAAAAAAATTAAAGATTAACTTATCATTATATATTAAGAGATAAACCTTATCAATATTTAAAAAAAATAAAATTTATGGTGAATTAATAAAATGAAAGGTGAAACTTATGTTTTTTTTTTTTCATATTTGTATTTAGTAATGGTACCTTAAGCCACACTTTCAGATATAATAAAAAAGTACTTGTATTTTTATTTTTCAAATTTTAACTTAGTTTGCTCCTTTTATTTTGTTGATTATGATTTTTCTTCTTCTATATTCTTAAATTTTCATATCCTGATTGTCATTTTTCTTAATTATTTGATGAAAAACGCAAGATGATGTACAAATAGAAGAAAAGATAAAAGAGGAAAAACCAGTTATTTAAATGTTGCAAAAACAAAGAAAGAGAATACATGTTATAGATAAATTGTATGTCATCATTCAAGTTGATAAAGATGATAGTTGTTGGATTTGAGAGTTATAGATTTTGTCCCTAAAATTTCTATTATTTTTCAAAAGCATTCTCTTTTAATATAAAGAAGTGGAAACATATTCCTAATGTTGTAAAAGAAAGAATTAATTACAAAAATCATGATAAATTTTATTTTGTACACATACTTTTACTTTTTTTTTTAATAACATGTATTTACATTAATTTTCAAAATAATTATCACATCTATGATACTTTTGACATTGATGGTATAGAGATAATAAGCATAACAAGGAAATTATATTTGACAAAACCAAAAGACTATATTGAGATCGTAGATGAAGGCTAACATTTCAAACAATATGAAACAATTGAGATAACTTTGGAGTATAGACCTTAACAATTTACATTTGGGTCAAACCATTTTATTAGCTCTAAAAGTTAATTGTTAAGAAAAGATAATTTATGATCATCACTTTTGTTATTAGAATAAATTAAGATATAAAATCAATAATTATTCTTAAGAGAACTATTAGGGTAGGCTTATTGGTGAGAAGTTTGAGTAGTATGCACAATGTCATAAATTTGAGTCTAGTTGTTGTCTTTGTATTTTCTTATTTTACAAAAAAAAAATATTGAGAAAGATATTTTATTGTAACATCATTCTTTCTAACAATTTTTTCGTTGACAAAAAGTTATTTTTTCAATGATTTTTTAAATTGTTCAGTGACAAATGTCATATTCACAAAAAATGATACATATTCATCTCATCACATAGGATACCTCAATTAGTATTCTAAATGAAGAAAATAAAAATAACAACATTGATTAAAATTTTAAAATTAAGATAGCAAGTTGAACATTTCAATAGTAACGGGACCAAATTAAATAAATAAAAAAAACTAAAAAATAATTTAACCATAAAAATAAGTTAACCTACATGTTTGACACATATAACCTAACTCACATTATCCTTGATATGCTAAGTTTATTTATTTATTTTCTTGTTGATAATATATGCTAGGTTTATCTATTAAATAAGTTATATTCAACTTAAAAAAAATGCATGTGGGGTCAAAGCAAGTAGTGATGGTAGTAATAAGCTTGATAGTGATAAGTCAAGTGGCTAGGATAAGGCTGGTAGAAGTAGTGATAAGTTAGGTGGATTGGGATCAAAGCAAGAAGTAGCATAGTAATAGTAGTTAAGAGGGTAAGTATAGTAGTAGGTTTCCGTTTAGTAACAGTACAACTTAATTAAGTTTTGTGAGTCACCAAAGTATTGTGATTTTCTCATTTTATCTCTTATGTTTAATTTTCTATACGAGTCTCTTATAAAAAGAATTGTTACCCCAAATGGTTTCTTTTATTTTTTTTTCATTTAATTCTATAAGCTTCTTATTTAGCAGTAATTTAGCTTAATTAAGTTTTTTTTCACTAAAAAAATTGTGATTTTGTCATTTTATCTCTTATATTTAATTTTTAATTTTTTTTATATGTTTATAGGCATTTGCTAAATGCGCATTCCTATATTGTTAAATCTATTTTTCCATTATAATTTTTCTCTAAAAATACTCTTTTAGCTTACATAAATAATTATATCATTCAATAATTTCATATAAAATATAAATTTTATTGATTTAATTGTTTGAATGAAAATTTTCTTTTATATATATATTAAAATTAAAATTAAACAACAATAAAATCCATTCGAACCATCGTTCAGGCATGTTGCATGGAATCTCTGTTGTGTGGGAAGAAAATGGGAGGTCCTAGCTGAGTGAGAACATGAAAGAAAATAAAGGATTTCACCCAATTTTGCTTCTAAAAAGGTCTACCTAACTTGTTAAAATTTTGAACACATTGCTTCAAGATATTAGTTTTCTGAAGTGATAAAATTTTAAACACATTTGGAAATTTAGTTTTTAGAATACGTTAATTACATTTTGAAAATTAATTTTTAAAATATTTACAAATGGATAAAAATAAGTTCTAGAGATTAATTTTCAGAAAGAGGTCATTTTAAGAAAAATATAAAAATGTGAAATTTTGTAAAAGTGCATTTGGCAATTACATAGATTATATTCAAGTCATAGATTTGAAAAATGAGCCATAGTTTATCTATCCAAACTCATTTTCATTTATGTTGAACATTTTATATTAACTAGTTATATAATTAAAATAATGTATATAAGTAAGATTAAATATTACTTAATGAGTTAACTTTTAGAATTGAGCTAAGTCAAACATAAATTTTAATATAGTATCAAAAAAAATTTTAACAATTGTTTTTTGGACTCATCGGAACACTTATTATCAAACTACTCACTTATATTCAATCTTGCAAACTTTACTATTGAGAAATTTACTTATTAGTATCACAAGTATGTATTGGAGATATCACATTAATGAGTGATATGACCAAAACAATATATACAAGTTGGGAGCAATTCTTATTTCATGAAATAACTTTTAGGGTTGAGTTAGACTCATACTTAAATTCTAAGAATTACATGTATGAAAAAGAGAAAGATTAATCTTAATTGGACAACATTCACAAACTATGAAGATTTATTTTACTTAAATTTAATTTTAATAATTTATTTAATTAAATTGTCAAAAATTTACTCTCTGGTATTCATATCTTTCATTTAATACACTTTCCTACATTCATGTATTAAAATTAATGGTTTAATTTTATACACTATCGGTGGAAAAACTTTAAACTTATCTAATATTATCACATTGTTTATTAAATTTATCATTTCATATAATCAAAATCATTAAATAATATATTAAAGTAAAACTATATTATATTTAATATTAAAATCTATATATTTAATATCATTATTTTTATGTAATAAGATCAGTCATATATGTTGTGTTTGTTTTTAAATTATGAAAGATTATTTCTTGAAATGTAAATTTGGGAATATTGCATTCCTATTGTTTTATATTTTATTTTAAAAAATTCAAACTATATAGACCAGCTATTTTCCGATTATTTTAGAGAATGAATCAAGAGAGATTAAGAGATTATTTCAAATAGAGAAAAGAGTACAAGTATACAAAATAATCTGTCTTGATTCTTAAACATAGTTGATTTCTAAAAATGAGTCATCCACATTTTGCTTTTCTTTCCCCGGGCAAGGGTTGAAAATGTACTTGGAGTATGGAAAGTTATCATAACTAGCTAATACCTTTTATTTCCAATTTTTAACTTATAATGTTTAAATTGTTAAAAGCATTACTAGAAATTTAAATCTTAACTAAACATGTTTTAGTGTATCCAAGAATGACACAAGTTATCATAACTAGTTAATAACTTTTATTCCCAAATTTTAACTTTCTATAATATTTGAATTTTGAATAGTATTACTAGAAATTTAAATCTTAACCGAACATGCTTTAGTGTATCCAAGAGTGACATTCTTGCTAATAGTATTAATTGAAATGATATTCCTGGTAATGTGTACACACTCGAAAATAAATGTTGCTTTAGAATCTCAGGTATTTCAAGTACATTTAAGTAATTAAATTTTATTTTGTCAGTTAGAATATCTCTAAGATTAAACTATGGTAAAGTTGTTTAACTCACTTTAATAAGTCCTACAATGTCACTATAATTAAGAATATTAACAATTTTCTCCAATTGTGTAATTCTTAAAATCTTAAATGAATCCTAAAATTATCGCACCATTTTTAACAATAGTTTAGAATTAGTTACATATATAAACAATATTTCTTATATTAGAATTATCATGTAAATATCTCTACAAAGTAAAATTGTATAAAAATTAGATGGTTAAGATTAAGAACTCTATAAAAAAAATTATTGGAGATACTCTAAAGTAGTCATGTATTGTGCATACTATATTTCAATTTTAACAAGAAAATGATCAAATCTAAAAGTGTTATTATATTTAGATCGAGGTGACCAGAATCCATAAATAGAATAGGCATTCAATTCAGGTTGCATAGAATGGATTGGTCAAACTCAAGAACTAGCAATACACAATTTGAACTGGTTTGAAATCAAATTGGACTGTGTTAAACCAAATACTTGAACCAATTATGCAAAATGCTTAAGTTATATCCATTGCTAAGGATCAAGCCTGGGTCTCGAGCATGCATGTTAGCAATAGTGTAAGGGAGCTCCTATTTGCAACCCCATTTATACTCTTCACACTCCCAATATATTTGAACATTTCAAAATACTAAAATTGCCCCCCATCTCTAACTAAAACAACCCTCCACCCACTTTATCTCCCCTACCACCCCCTTCATCATACTCTCACACCACCCTCTTCACCCCCTCACTTTATTTCCTTCACCTCATCTTTTTCGCCATAATATTGTGTGTGGCTTGTCGTTCTCCTCTTCATTCTTCCATTATTGTGTGGTAATTTTTTTTTCTCTTTCTAGATTTAACAAAAACTAGTTTTCATAATATCGAAATATATTATAGAAACTAGTTTTCGTTTTGTATAAAAAAATAACAAAACATAAACTAATTTTTTTTCGTTTTGTTATAAAATTTGATGCTCTCTATTCTCTGCATAATTTCTCAGAGTTTTAATATTTGTAGGGTTTGTATTATTGACCTAATTAAGTTGAAATATAACTTTTTTTTTTAACTAAATGTACCAAATAGTTGGGGGGAGGGGGAATGTGATAAAAAACGAGAGAGAAGTATTCTACAGAGAGAGAGAGAGTGGATGTGAATCCCCCAATGTAGATTGATTATAGTGAATTATTCACTACTACATAGGTAATTAAATTCAATGTTAAAATATTATAATTTTTATTATTAGTTAAATTGTGAAATGTTTATTAATTTCAAGTTTTTGCTACTCGCGATGATTTGTTGAATTGGATTCGAAGTAGTGGGAGAAAGCATAAATTTTTTATTGTCATGTAGAGGTCAGACGCAAGAGGTCAATGCATTATTGTCATTGAGTTTGTTTACAATTGTCACTTTGTGCATGTGTAATATGTTGACTTTTTTCTATTATTTAGCAGTCTCCACAAGCCACTAGTAACTCAGTAGCCTGATCAAGTCAATTTTATAACCTGCTTATGTACGTATGGTTGGAGGAGGGACGAATCTATTCATTAAATTAGCTTGGTTTAGATCAAGATCACAGTCGATCATACTACATTCCATAGTGTTGCATGACAGTGCCGATGGAAACTGGGAGACGATATAATCAATTCATGGAGAGACAAGCAAAGGGATTTATCAGTTTATCTTTTGTTGCATCATATGTTTATCCTATTACAATATCTACACCGATCTTTATAGCTTTTGTAATATCCCGGGACAAAAATAAAGGCAATAAAATAGTCCAATACCATTCATATGCTGTATGCGTTTCTAGACATTCACTCAATATACCAATTAAATTGTATCTTACGGTAATATAGGGTTGATAACAATAATGTATTTTTTTATTCACAAGAACATATTAGTTACATATATTTAGTTTCTTGCAAATGTTACGTATGTGAAAAATTGAAATTTCTTTATTAAGTAATTTTTTTCATGGCCACCTTTCAGTCAAAGTTCATGCTTTGCTCTTGTTTGCTCTAAATAGTTCTTTTAAAATTTAGCTCATTTGGTTCACCAATTCGGAGAGGAAAGGAGGAGAAATAAAGGGTTAAAATCCTCCCCCTTCTATTTTTATCTCCATCCAATATTGTGGGAGTTTAGAGGAAAAGGAAAGTAATTTATAATTTTTGGACCGTATAGAGTAAATTATATTGAGATTTTATTTTATCTCCTTCGTTACTATTTATAAGGATACAATAAAATATTCATATTTTTCTTTGCCTCTCCTTACTAACCTTTCCCTCTCTTCTCCCCATCTCTTGAACCAAACCAAACATGGAAATCACTCTTCCCCTCCCCTCTTCTTCCTTCCTTTGAAGCAAACACCCTAAGGATAATGGATAGCAAAAGCATTTGAAATATACCTTCTCAGATTTTGCTGCAATGGCCAATACGACGCTCACCAGCAGGTACGATTAGCTTGATCATTGTTAAGAATTGGCAAGAAAATAGTGTGCAGTTGAATACATAAAAAGTAAAATGATTCTGATGGCTATTCATTTAGCCTCTACACTAGACTGCTGCAATGGCCAATACGACCCTCACTAGCAGGCACCATTTGCTTGATCATTGTTAATGATTGCCAAGAAAATAATGTGGAATGTTGAGTCAAAAGAATCTATGATTCTGGTGGCTATTCATTCAGCCTTTACACTAGGCAGTGCAGTGATCAAACAGTAAAAATCTTCCTAACCTTCTTCATGTTCCTACGACAAACAGGGCAAGTACCAGCTGCCTCGGCTATTCTGCATAGATAAGGTTGGACATACATCACCACACAAGAATAAGCATTAGCTAATGCATTGAGATGTGCATGCCAGTGAAGATGTGATCTATAGAATAAAGATTGCTGATACATAGACTTGCAAAGTGGATCAATACGTTTTTAATTTTGCACGTCAAGAAAATCATCTCAAATAAAAGGGAACCAAATTCTTAAGAAATTATACTTGTTCAATCTTTCTTGTGAAATGGGAATTCTTGGACATATGCTAGTTGTTTTATTGTTGGGAATTATTATAAGAAAATATAGGGGAAAAATAAGTAGAGGAATCCCCAACTCACCTCTCATGCCCAAGAGGTATGGTGCATGTGAAGTTATTTTTAAACAAAATTATTGTTCTAGGAATTTGGAAGTGTTAGTTGTTATAAGAATGAATTACCTAGCTCCACATGCAAAACAAGCCACGCAGTGCCCACATGGAAGGAAGAAGCAGTCCCTTGGAGCATCAAAGCATATTGCACAAAGACGCCGGGTATTATTACTGGTTTCACCATCACCTAAAAACTTCCCATCAATGGGACCTCCTGGAAGAAAGTCAAGATCCTCCTCGTCCTGTGGCAAGGAATCATATGATGAACCCCAACCTGAAAGATCATCTTTGTGAGAAAGCAAAGGGGCTCTCTGAGGTTCTGTTCCCTCAGATCTAACTCCTGCTCTATCTTCATGAGCACACTGAAGCTTGTTCAAGAAGTTGAAGGCCCAAAACACAAGCAAAGTCAATCCACCTGTATGAAGATGTAGCAATAATGGTAACGTATAAAACCATTTAAGATTGATACAGTTAGTAAAAAGTGGACTATGTAACACGTTTACCTATGCCACAAATATAGGTCATCCATCTTGGTCCATAGGACACTTTGACATACCATTCATTGGATGAATTCTGAACCAAAGAAAAGTAACAAAAATAAGTACTAAAAAAGCAAAGGAACTGAGATATATTCATATCCTCAGTTGAGAATATAAGGAATATGCATTTCATAAGGGCCTAGGGAATTCAATTTTCCTTGGGAGAGGGAAAAGGCACAGGATTTTCAAGCTTCCAACTTCAATGATAAACCAAATGCAATGCTAGGTTGCAGAATTAATAATTTTATGTCCCATCTACAATTTATACTTTGTAAGAATGACCATTTCTTTGAAGCAAGTACGTGATAATAATCTTGCCTTTTGTGGACCAGGAGAAGCTAATACAGCTGCATTTCCACGAGGAAAGAAAATATCCAAATTGCATGGACTATTAGTAAGAGCACATTTGTAGTATGCATTCGTTGTATTATGCAAGGAGGCCCTTACACTGAGGTTTAATGCCACCTATTCAACAAGACCAAGGAAAGTAACAAAAATTGATTAGTCAATAAATAACTACAATGCTTAATAACATATAAACCCAATGAAATCACAATAAGGGGGAAAAATCTGACTCTGATGTATGAGAAATATTAACTAACAGAATCTGATAAGATTACTTGTATCAAATCCCACCTTTCCCATGGTTAGACCACTCTGGTCCAGAATTACCACTACTATAACACCATTTTAATAGAATGCAAGACCTTTTTCTGAAAAATAATGATGTCGAAAGACAGTATTAATTGAAGGTCTGACGATTTCTTCAATTGAACTAAAATAAATGTCTAAGTTTGGTTTTTCTATTTGAAGCTTTTGTTAGATCTTTGTTTATTTTCTGGTCAATCAAGCAAAGGAACAAAGAAGGGATGGTGGTGGAAAGATCATGAAGAATCCATCATGGAGGAAATGGGATCTGGTTTGAGGGGCAAGGGCATTCCTGCTAATGACTAGGTCAAGTTTAAGATACAGTTACATTTCATATTTGTCAACTGTGTAATCCATGACAGTTCAAAAACAGTAACAACAGCAATAGTCTTATCCTACCATATGAAATTGGCTGCATAGCTCAATTCAAAACTAAATTCTTAGGGATATTATTCACCATGAGATCTCTTTTAATAATTTTCTCCAATGTCCTTCTTAGTCTCCCCCCCTTTTTATAGGGCTAAAAATCTACTTTCCTCATCAACTCCTCCAGAGGCCTTCTTTACACATGTCCAAACCATCTTATTGATTTTCTGTCATCTTTCCCTCAACATGTGTCATACCAATACTTTCTCATAAATCATTCAGTATCTTGTCTTTGTTGCGGCCACGTATCCATCTTAATATCTTAACATTCTGTATGTAACATCTTCGTTAATTTTCCCATTATTTTGCAATATTAGTCCCACGTGCTTAAACTTAGAAACTTGTGTATACCATCTCCACTTTTTACCTTCAACTCCATTTACCTCTTGTTTCTTATTAAATTGCAATGCATATACTCTTACTCCTACACAAGCGAAAACCCTTTGATTCCAATGCCCATCTCTATAGCTCTAGTTTAGAATTAACTTCTTTCCTTAATTCCTCAATCAAAAAACTATATCATTTGCAAAAAATCATTCATTTAGGAATAAATCTCTTGTATACGTAAGCACATCCTAGACCAAATTAAACAAAAAAGCACTTAAGACTGAGCCTGATGTAAACCTATCCTCGCATTG
Organism: Mucuna pruriens; assembly: GCA_025330945.1. Lineage (NCBI taxonomy): Eukaryota > Viridiplantae > Streptophyta > Magnoliopsida > Fabales > Fabaceae > Mucuna > Mucuna pruriens. Next base: position 3,479,178 of record JAENHJ010000525.1, on the reverse strand, counting down.
CAAAAAACCTTTAGGGTCCTTACACTAGTAGTTACTCTTCTAAAAGATAAATAGCTTCTATTGTAGACCTTTTTGGCATGAACCCAAGTTGATTATTCACAATCCAAATTTCTTCTTTTAATCCATGTTCAATCACCTTTTCTCATAATTTGATAACATGCCTCATAAATTTTATCCAAAGTAGTCTATACAACTTTGAATATCCCATAAATCTCATGTACATAGCTTACTTTTACATTCTTGTTATTAGAAAATCTAGGTCCATATATTTGGAATGTCTGTCAAAGTGTCATCGTACTTTTTGGATTTTGCTTTTAAAAATATGTATATTTAAAATTTTAGTTCTTACGCACCAGCTTTTTATGTATGAATGAATTCACACTCGTAGACGCAGATGTTTAAAAATGCAAGATTAAGTATGAAGGACAACTCTGCGCCATGTTCTGATGTTCAAGTTTAATAACCGAATATTCAAAGATTTTCAAGCATGTAAGTCCATCTATGTTGAAAAGACGATGAAATCCACTGAATAAGTCACAATAACCAAGAAAACCACCCCATCACAACTTAAGTTTCAGTTCATATTTTATAATCTCTTAATATGTTTTGTTACTTTGTTTAACAAGAGATTTTGTCAATTAATACCAGTTTTATCTATATTTTAACAGAAACTTGGTTTGAGATCCTGATAGGGAAAATAACACATCCAGCCCTCCCCTTAGTCATTCTAGAGAACCTATAATTATTATGCCTACCAGAGCAAGTATGGTATGGGATTACAGAAATACCTCCACCTCCTCATGCAAATTACCCAATGCCACATAATAGCTCGAAGACCACAATATTTCCTGTGTAATCATACCAGTTCCTATAAAGCAACAAAACAACATCAGTATAGGATTGACATAAATACAAATATTTTCTTTACATGTCTTACCATGGATCACATTCCATGACAGAGTAGTATTAGGTTCTGTTGGGTACTCCAGCCACTGAGTGAGGCTCTCAGTCCCTGAAAGTAAGGGCATCAGAATAACATGTTTACTAAATATATCGTAGGCATACAAATTTTGGTATGACATAGAATAATCATACATATATGCTAGAGTTTCATTATAACTAAAACCAGGGATGTTAAGAGCAGGTCATTTGCAAATTGTGTCTATTTCTTTTCTTATTAAATTTTTAGGACTTCACTTATTTATTGTTTTTCCAGAGAGAGACACAACTTGCACATGACATTGTGACGTAAAATTTGAACGTGAGAAGATGTACGAGATATATAGATGTAGTATAGAAACTTTATACAAGAAACTTATGAGCTGCTCCATTATGGATGTTAATAGACTGTCACAGCTTATATGTTAGAAAAAATAGAGAACAAGTCGTCTTGCCAATTAAACTCTCTCTGATTTGTTTTGTTTAGTAAGAGATGCCTCTAGAAAATTAGAGAATTTTCCCTAACAATAGGATTGTAACAAAAAAGGATATGTCATAGTACGTGAAACTCATCTATATAGAAAAATTTTAAGTTCAAAAGGAAAATATCTCTGTTGATATTGCCAGTCAAGCCAAACAAAAAGAAAAGAAAGTGAAAAATAAACCAAATAGAAAACTTGAAATTAATTTTTGTTATGTGGAAGTGATACTTAAGCAAATAATAGCTTAAGAAATCCTAAAACGGGGAAACTACTATAGGACTAACAGACTATACCAAAAGAAAAGAAAAAAAGAACAGAACACATTCCACTCCAAAGAAGATAACAGAAAACTCTGATTTCTGTGGCTAAATTATACATTCTACCAATTTCATGTTCTAAAAAACGAAATTGCTTAGCCGAAAAGAAACTTACTAAATATTAAGGAACAAGAGCCAAAATAAATTTTAGAGCATCACAATTGGTGAAATTAGATGGCCAAACCAAAGGAGTTTCTTGTTTTTCCTTTTTCTACTTGGTTTGTGTTTTCTTCAACCACAGTTATAGAAACTCTCATTTTATGTCACGAACCAAAATCAACTATTTGAAAAGTTTAAATTATTAGATAACAACACATAAATGGTTTTATATTATATATCTAATAGGTAGTTAAATCACAAAACTTAAGAGTAGAAACCACTGAAATCTCAGCTAGAAAGCATACCGTCTGCAATTATAAGGAAAACAGAAGAGCTCCTAGAGCTCACGTGATACGAAATATTTATTGCAGACCCTCTATTCATATAATATTTCCATTCCTGTGGAAGACATCAAAAGAGTGTCAGTTCAACCTCAGAAGACATATGAGTAACAACAAACTAGACCAGAATCATGTGAGGGTTAAAAATCAGAGGGAAAAGGGAAAGTACATATACTTGCCTTGTGTGAGCCAAAAGGAAGAGTTACATTACGAGTTTCTCTCCAAGTGGTAACAACATCAAGTGGCGGATACTGATATGTACCATAGAGAATGGGTCCTGGGCCTGGGTTTGCCTCTATGTTTTCTACCTAATACAAAAAAATCCATATTAGGAAGAAGCTCACTAACTACAAATACAAAACAGATAAATTAAATAGCAATGATAACTGACCTTCAAAAATTGCACGAACACGGGGCTAGGTTGGAAAACAATTGAAGATTTTGGACCAAGCACAATGGTCATGGACCCATACACCCCCAGTATCATAGTCATGGACACTGTAGCTTGCCATATGAATTTCAGAAAACAGAATTTTAGAGAAAAAAAAATTAAAAAAATACGCATTCAAACCACGATGTCCCCAACGTCCAAGTGTTGAGTGTACAGTACACCGAGTAGTATACGAGAAAAGCTTATTTTGTTTCTAAGATTTTTTTTTTGTTTTTCTAATCAGAAGTGAAATTTTAGTTCATTACTCTTTGCCGTGTAGCTTAAACCGACTCAGTAGGGATAAATTATAAAAATTAAAATAAATAGGTTTAAATATAAAAAAAATAAAATATAAAATATAAAATATTATTTGTAATTCTCTGTTAAAAAAATTTATTTATGGCTTTTTAAAATGAAGAAATGCACCTCCACACCCTTGTCACTTCCGCTTAAGAAATATTTATATTAAAGATTAGCGTACACTATCAAATTAAAATTCTAATTACGAGAGAAAATCATAAAAAATATTTAAGAAATTAAGTTTAAGTTTTGTTTTTCATAAATGAGAAGTTTAAACTTACATCATCAGTGTATAAAAATAAAAATAAAATTTAATCATTCACTTAAATTTTTTTCATTTTATTTTTACTTTTTTTTTAACCTCTCGTCCTTTTTCATCATTCACATATCATATTTATTACAATCTCTCTACTTTTATCTCTCAAAATCAGGCGGGAGATGTTTCTAATGGGTTTTTAATAAAATAAATAAATAATAATAATTATGGGACGGGACGTGCATAATTTCGTCTCATATGTTTCGTACGATTCCGCAGTTCTGCTCTTTTATCTCTTTTCCGTGTGTTTTATGAAGACTAAAAATCACGATAACGCTGTTAATAACTGATTTTAAAATTTTAAATTTTACTCTCTCATTATTATATATTATTATTGTTGTTATATTTTAATTATCCTCACTATATTTAGTGCTCTATATATTACTATTCTTACTTTTTAAAATTATTTTTTAACAAAATTACTTTTAAAATTTTCTATTATAACTGCATTTTTTTTACTGAAAATTCTATTACTTTTTTGTACTCATTAAGTATAGCTTAACGTGATTAATTAAAAGAGGTTGCTTTTGAGTTTATATTTTGGTTTTTGGATCTTGTATGTAATAATCATTGGTGCATTTATTTTTGCTATGTTTATATATTTTAATTACAAAATGTCAAATTAAATTATTTAGTATTTTTTTGGGTAAACCAAGAATATTCAAAATTTATTTTTTATTAAAATAATCTATCTCCTCCTAAGTTGACTTTTTTAAAGATAAAACAATACTTTTCATTGATGACTTTATACATAAATCATGAACTTATTTAATATTTTCAAAATATAAAAATTCATAAAAAAAAACATGTTATTAACCTAACAAATTTATACATTTATATAGTGTTCACAAATTAAAATTTTTAGATCCGTTGCTAGATACAATAATAATATAAAAAATATATATTAATATTCAATTACAAATTGTTGTTGTTATATCTTTGTAAATTGGTGAAGTTTCTCTAAAACGTGACACGCTAAATTGAGCGCAATTCAATCTTTAATGATTCAAATTCATTAACTAACAGCTAAGAAAATGGTGAATTGGTGAAAAACAAGAGAATTCAAGAAAGATCAACAAGCAACGAATCTGACTAACATAAAGCAAAAATAAACTAAACTAAGATTCAAGATTCCCTTACAGAAGAACCAAAAGCTGAAGACGACGGCGAAGCAGGAGCAGGCATCTTCCCTAATAATGGCGGCGGAGCCATTGTGGAGACTCCACCGGACCGGCACTTGAGAGCCAGCGGGCGCACTTTCCTCCGACGAGTCCGGCATTCTAGAGAGAGAAACAGAGGGAGCGAGAGAGAGTGAGAGTACGAAGTGAATTAAGAAGGTGTGCATTGAAGTGAAGCACGAACTTCAACTATGAGTCATGCTTCATGGGAATGGTAGTTAGAGAAAGTATGGTAGGTTCAAACCGGGCGAGGGCTTGACCGTTATTTTCCTTGTCACTGTTAACAAACTTTTGTGATACAGAAGCTTTATCCAACTTTTGCAATTGAAGGTTTGGCTTACTCAAGTGTCTTGCTTCTACATTACACCTAAAAGTTTTACCTAACTAAAAGTTTCAGTCCTATCATTGGTTCAGAAAAATGATTTTTCGGGGTTTGAATTCTACCAAACAAATATTAGTGTATATAATGTTAAAAACAGTGTATGTATTCCTTTTATGGATATTTGAGAGGGGATATATATTCAGGGGGAAATAATTATTTTTTTAAAAGAAAATTCTCGTGAACTTGTAAAAATGAATGATTGTTTTTTTTAAAAGAAAATTCTCATGAACTTGTAAAAATGAATTATTATTATTTTTAAAATAAAATTCTCATGAAATTGTAAAAACGAATGACTGTTTTATTAATAAATTGAATTATACTTGAATCATTATTTTCTTAAAATAAATTGAATCAATCAAATATATATTCCCTCCTTTTCATGTTTATTAACATTTTAACGTTAAAAAAATTTATATTGATTAACGTTTTGTGTTTTTCAATGAAATATTAAAAAATTTTACCCTAAATAAATATTATTGTCATAGATATTTAATACTAATACATTTATAAAAATTGAAAAGGACTTGGGAAAATTATTCCATTTTTTTTAATACGTCTATAACACTTTAAACATCAACCAATTTAAGATAAAGAGAGTATAATTATACATCACATCAAGGTACTGATGATAATGAAAATTTGTTATTTATGTTCCATACTCACATATCCACAAACTTATAAATATCTGGGGAAAAGAGATATTCTATACTTCTATATTTAAAAAAAAAGAGAAATAATAAATAATTGTAGATGGTTTGTGAAGAGGAATAAAATGATGTGGAATAAAATAATGAGGAAAATGGAGTTAGAAAAATAATAAAAATTAAATAAAAGATAAGATAGCAAAAGAAAAATAATAATTTACATAGATAGATATAAGGGTAAAATAGGATGTACACCAAAATTCAATATCTTTTTTTACATATAGTTATAGATTCACATGTATTTACAAATATCAATGTATATTTGCAAAAATATAAAAAAATAAAAGTAAAAAGAAATTGAAACATATAATTATATTAGATATAATCTCTTTAAAACATTTTTAAAAAATATGCACAGTAGCTCAATTTTGACCGTTCGAATCTTGATTTGGAGGTTTGTGATGTAAGAAATCGTGTTTTCATAGTAGCTCAATTTTGTGGGTTCTTTACTTTCTTATTCTTCATCTACAAGTATTGTTTGCTTGCTTGTACTAGTCGGTTGTATGAACAAATATTGTTATTGACCTGAATACTCTTGTATCCTTATTTGATTATAGTGGATTGATTTCTTTGGTCTGAACAACATGTGGTTTTTACCTCTCACATTGAGGGATTTTTTCACATTAAAAATATTGATATCTCTTGTGTGATTCTTCTCATTGTTACTATCATTCTCATTTGTGGTTACTCCTTAGAGATTCTTGCAACTTAGGAGAATTTATATCCGCTGCATTGTGGTATCATTGCATATGTCTTATTGTTTTTCCCCGTGGTATTCAGAGCTCTCTAGTTTGAAGGGTGTTCTACTTGCCAGAATAATGGAGGGTAATACAAATAGGATGGTGAGTCTTAATGGTACTAACTATCACTTGTGGAAAGGGAAGATGAAAAATTTATTATTTGTGAAGAAAATGCATCTTCCTGTTTTTGCTGCTCAAAAGACAGAATTTATGTTTGATGAAGAATGGATCAACAGGTATGTGGTTTTATTCGACCTTTTGTGAATGATAATGTTTATAATCATATTGTAAGTAAGATACATGCTAGGACTTTATGAGAGAAGATTAAATCTTTGTACGCCTCAAAGTGTGGGAACAATAAATTATTTTTGTTGAATTCTATTGTGAGCTTGAAGTTCAAGGAAGGCATTTCACTGTCAGATCACTTGAATGAATTTCAATGGATTATTGATCAGATGTCAGGAATGAGCATCAAGTTTGAAGATGAGATTTTGGGATTACTACTCTTGAATTCTCTACCTGAGTCTTGGGAGACTTTTAAGGTCTCTATCACAAATTCAGCCCCTAATGGTGTTGTCTCTTTACAAATGGTAAAGGGTAATGTCCTTAACAAGGATATGAGAAGGAAGGCACAAGGTTCTTCATCTCAATCTGAGGTACTTGTCATTGAAAATAAAGGGAGAAGTTAGAAAAAGGGAAGAGAAAAGAGTAGAAGTAAATCCAAGTCCAGATACAAGAATGTGGAGTATCATTACTGTCACAAAACAGGACATATACAGAAGCATTATTTCTTATGGAAAAAGGAGAACAAAGGAAAAAAAAGGGCAAGTTAAAAGAGAAGGATGATGGTCGTGTCACTACTGTTACAGGTGATGATCTTATCATTCTTCGAGACTTTGAGTCGGTTAATTTTATATCTGATGAGAGCATGTGGATTATTGATAGCGGTGCTACACTGCATTTTACATAAATGAAAGAGTTCTTTACATCTTACACTGCATGTGATTTTGGAGTGTTGATGGGTAATGATGGTGTGACCAAGGTGATCGATGTTGGTGTGACCAAGGTGATCGATGTTGGTGATGTTTGTTTGCAAACCAACACAGGAATGCAGTTGTGGCTTAGAGGAGTTAAACATGCTCCAGATGTTCGCTTTAACATGATATCTATGCATATGCTTGATGATGGTGGTTATGATAATCACTTTGGTTATGGAAAATGGAAACTCACCAAAGGTAACTTGGTTGTGGTCAGAGGGGAGAAAATTTCTAAATTGTATTGGACAAAAGCTTTGGTTGCTAAAGACAGTGTGAATGCCATGGATATGGAGACATTTTTGTGGCACCGAAGGCTTACTCATATAAGCGAAAAAAGGTTGAATTGTTTAGCCAAAAAGGACATGCTTCCAGGATTGAAGAATGCAGAGTTGGAGAAATGTTTTTATTGTATGACTGGTAAGCAGACTAAAGTATCCTTTAAGAAGCATCCTCCCTCAAGGAAGTCAGAGTTGCTAGAATTGGTGCATTCTGATGTTTGTGGCCCATTGAAGGTAAAGTCATTTAGTGGTGCACTTTATTTTGTTACCTTTATTGATGATTGTTCTAGGAAGCTTTGGGTCTATACTTTGAAGTCAAAGATCCAAGTGTTAGAGAAGTTCAAATATTTCCAAGCTTTGGTTGAGAGACAATCAAGCAAGAAGGTGAAATGTATTCGTTCTGACAATGATGATGAGTATTGTGGACCCTTTGATGTATATTGCAAGCAGTAGGGTATCAGACATGAAAAGACTCCTTCTAAAACTCCTCAGTTGAATGGCTTAGCAGAAAGGATGAACAAGACATTGATTGAGAGAGTTAGGTGCATGCTTTCTGAAGCAAAGTTACCTAAGCATTTCTGAGGTGAGGCACTTTACACAACAGTGCATGTTATTAATCTCAATCCTACAGTTGCTTTGAATACTAAGGTGCCAGACAAGATTTGGTTTGACAAAGATGTCAAGTATGATCATTTGCAAGTCTTCGGTTGTAAGGCCTTTGTGCATGTTCCAAAGGGTGAAAGATCCAAGTTGGATATGAAGACTAGGCAGTGTATCTTCATTGGGTATGGTCTTGATGAGTGTTACAGGATATATAATCTTGTTGAGAAGAAACTTGTCAGAAGTCGTGATGTGCAATTTATGGAAGATCAAACCATTGAAGACATTGATAAGGTAAAGAAGTCTACACTTGAGAAAGACAACAGATTGTTTGAAATTGATCCAATTTGGATGCCTGTACATGATTTGGATACTGTTAATAATAATGTTCAGAATGGTGAGCAACATAATTATGGTGATCAGCAGGTTGGAAATGGTTTTGATGTTCCTCTTGATGATGATGCTAAAGAGGAACAAGAGATGTCACAAGATGAGAATCTAGGTGATGCTCCCGATCCACCTCCAGTTCAACTTAGAAGGTCTAATAGGCAAAGACAAATCTATAAGGTATACTTCTGATGAGTATGTGACCTTGACAGATGGAGAAGAACCTGAATGTTACTAGGAGTCCATGAAGAGTGAAGAAAGTCAAAAGACTTGGTAATCTAAATTGCAAAAGTGTGTTGCTTTGTCCATTACCAAGGCAGAGCTTGGTTTTGTTCAGAACGAACATTGGTTATTCTGTGATAGTCAGAGTGCAATTCATCTTGGTAAGAATTCAACTTTTCATTCTAGATCCAAGCATGTTGATTTGAGGTATTAGTGGATACATGATGCTTTGGATGCTAAGCTGTTGGAGTTGGCTAAAGTTCATACTGATGATAATGATGCTGACATGATGACCAAGGTAGTTCCAAGAGGGAAGTTTGAAGCTTGTTGTGAGATCGTTGGACTAGCGATTACCTCCACATAGTTGTGATGGGGGAGATATATTGGGTTATTTTTGGGCTCCTAACTATGTGGACAAAAGCTCAATACTCTCAAGCCCAATAGGTCTCTCTTTATAAGAGGAGAATGGGTCAGATTGGGAGACAGAGAGAAAGAGTGGATTTTCAGAAGGCAAAAGAGAGAAGAGAGAGAAAGAGAGAAATAAGGTGTTCTGTTTTCATCTCAACACAGAACAGTTTCATTAAAATTGTGATATATACTTCGTTAACCGTTGGATGGAGCTAGAAATTTGACAGCAGGTTCAACACGTAGTTCTACATCTTGACCGTTTGAATCTTGATTTGGAGGTCTATGATGTGAGAAATTGTATTTTCACAGTAGCTCATTTTTGTGGGTTCTTTATTTTCTTGTTCCTTCATTTTGTTCTTCATCTGCAAGTTTTGCTTGCATACTTGTTTGTGTTGGTTGGTTATATGAACAAATATTGTTCTTGACCTGAACACTCTCTTGTATCCTTATTTGATTGTAGTGGATTGATTTCTTTGGTCTGGACGACCCATGATTTTTACCTCTTACATTGAGGAGGTTTTTCCATGTTAAAAATATTGGTGTCTCTTGCGTGATTCTTCTCATTACTACTATCATTCTCATTTGTGGTTACTCCTTAGAGATTCTTGCAAGTTAAGGGAATTTATATCCGCTATGTTGTGGTATTATTGCATGTGCCTTATTGTTTTTTCCATCAAAAATATACTTTTTAAGATAATAAAAGACTTCAAGATAGGTTGGGTTGACCCAAAGCATAACTCGAACTCATCTTCAAAATATATCAAGTCTAATTTCAAATTTTGAACTCATCCAAGTCAATCTTAAGTTGGATTGGGTTAGTGGGACAAATTGGATCCTGCTCACTCCTAACTTTAACAAACTTCTAGAACTTAGCTCAGTTAAACCTTTTAAAATAATAAAAAAGTTAATTCACCAATTTTTTCAAACGCACCACCTAATCTAGCAAGAAATACACGCATGCTTAGATGCTCGACTAACTTTTGATATGTTGTGACATCTTCCATATCCTTCATAACCACCTAAACCCGATGATCCAATTATTGGAAATTTTCTATAAATTCTATATAGTAGTCCAAAAGAGTAATACCACTTTGTTTGGCAGTAAAAGCCTTTTGAATCATAATAAAAATTAACTGTAATCCATCATTTCCATCATAAAACACTCTTGATAATGCACTCCAAATTTCACATAAAATGGATAAGCGCAAATAATGCCCCTTGATTTTTGGAGTCATGGACTTCAACAACCACCTCTTCACCTTCTGATTTCATGTGTACCATTTTTCATAACTAGGATCATTCTCTTGAGTGACTTCTCCTTGTCTCAAATGTATGATAGTTTCTACTTGTCTACATTATGCATCTCCATTAACTTTGACCATGCATAATTTGTTTCTGTAAGGATAATTCCTGCATTGGAAACACTTCCAGATTGAGTAATGATAGGAATTGAAAATGTCATTCTCTCTTATTATTTCTGATTATTTCCATAGGGATATGTGTGTGTATGTTAGTTAAAAATTGTATACAGTAATGGAGAGAATGAATCTTCAATGAAATATGTAATCCCTATAATTAAGCTAGCCCCTGCAAATAATCCTAAAAGGTAAGCTAATATAACAAATTAATCTATATATTTTGGTATATTACAATATTGTGAATTGATTAAATAAAGAAATAATTAATTACTAAAAGTCTCAACAAGTAGCTATTAGGAATATTTGTGGTATAAGTATTTTTGCCCTAGTATTACTTTTATAATTAGTTTTGCTTCTACTATCCAATTTCCTAGATTCATGATAAAAAGTATTGCTTCATCATATGCATTTTTTATGCACAATATGACGATGTTTCTCTTTCTATATATATATATATACTAAATAGATATGTATCGTACAAGATAAATATTTATTTTTATATAATTAAAAAATTATAATAAATAAATATATTTAAATTATAATTATTTATAATAAATAATTTAAATTATCTATGAACCTAAGACCTAAGAAAACTCTAAACCTATCCTTTTCTTATTTGGATAACACACACTCTCTCCTAGTCTCTAGCCTTCATTTTCTTTCTTCTTCTCTCACTATCTCCAAGAGTCCTCCTTAATATTTTAGGATGATTTCAAGTTTTGAGTAAGACATTTTCTAATTTCTCTTTTCTTATTTCTCTTTTCTTATTTCCTCTTCATTTTTTTCATCTAGATCATCGTTGTTGATTCTTATGCTTGCATTTTGTTTATGGGATTGTACTATATTATGAGCACCCTCTCACTAGTATTGAAGTTTTGAGAGGAAGGAGAAGCTCCATTGTCTTTCTTTCCATGAAGTCTTCCTTCTTGTCATTTGGGACACATTAGTGTAAGAAAGTTTTACTAATTTTTCAATAAATTCATGATATGTTATTATGTTAGGATTTTTATAATTTAAAATGATTGATTGATGAATTGATTTGATGGATTATAATATGTATCTTGAGTTGATATGTTACTTGAAATGATTCTCACAATGACATATTATGGTAAATTCATAATTATTTTTTATATAAAAAGAAATTTGAGCAGACTTGATTATTACTTGTGATATATAATATATCTAGGTGGTTAGTTGTTACATTAACATTCAAACTTTTGAAATTCTAAGTAAATTTACGAGAGATTTTTTTATGACACTCAAAATAAAAAAATATAACTTAGTCAGTGCTTATAATTAAAAATAAAATTTCTTAATATTATTAAATAGAAACAACTAGTGGTTGATTATAATTAAAAAAATATTTTTTTAGAAAATACATGCATGATAGTCTTAATTCATTGCTTACCGTGCAATACTATTTCAACATTTTGCTGTACATCCAATGATATATAAATATTCAAAATTAAAAGTTGATTAACATAACTACTTAAACATATTATTTATATATATATATATATATATATATATATATATATATATATATATATATATATATATATATATATATATATATATATATATATATATATATATATATGAATTATTAGATATATTTTAATAGTTAGTATATTTCACTACTAACTATTAAAATATATCTAATAATTCATATTTATTATTCTTATTTTATAATAAGTAAAGTTCTCTCGCTCTCTGCTATTTATATATACTTGACAAACTTTCGGATATATCCTTGTTTTAGTCTAATTAATTATTAGAAATATAATTAACTTTAACTTAAAAAAATATTCTTACTTATAAAAAAATTATTCAAACATGTTAATAAGCTAAATATAAAATGGAGACTATAACGCACTACTAAATACAGTGTGTAATGCTGCAACAAACAATAAAACTTCCTAATTAACTTACCAATTCCCACGCGCAGTTAAAACAAATTAACCTCTAAATGAGTGAACATTGGTACGTAGTTCAAAACAACCTTAAAATGCACTATATATACAAGACAACCACATGGTACTAGAGGAAAATAAAGAGTAAGATTAATTGACGAGGCTTCATATAATTAAGAGAATCGTCGTCTAACACATTGACCCCCTCTTATCACTTGATTTCACCTAATTCTTCGCCAGTTATTTCAATGTCGAAAAATCTGTCACTCGATTCAAGGACAAAAGGTCACCAGGGGGAGCAACATGGAATGAGAAAATATGGAAGTACCAAAATTTTTGTGAAGAGTGGATGGATGTTAGTAGGTGCTTGCAAGAGAGGGTGGTACAAGCTCAGGATGAACCTTAATTTCTAATTTCACATTAGCCATAATGCTTTGCTATTGTACTTGTTATTGCTTGTTATTTATTTACCAAACTTGTCAATAGATTTTATGTCGTATAAGTTTGACTCCATCATGTATATGGCTCGTGAAGATTTTGTTAGAAATGACAATACCAACTTTAATAACTTTATACCTCGAAGAAAATATTGTTTATCTATTTCTAGCTAAAACAACAAAATGTTGTTTCTGTACTTTATTTTTCATATTTTGACGCAGAACCTCGCTGAACGTGGCCAGAGAACTTTGATGTCATTGAGTTGATCTTGAAGCTAAGCAGCGATATGCAATGAAAATAATTACGAAAAGCGTTGTGCAATTATGGGTTGGAATTTTAATATTTTGATAATTTATTATATTGGTAAAATTTATATAAATTATTTTTATATAATTTTTAAAATAATTATTATAAAAGTAAAAAAAAAAAAATACTATACATGATGATCTATTATGGGATGAGAGTGTAAAAAACATTCACCTTCTTAGAAAAGCCAAAAAAAAAAAAAAAAGATGCGATGAATAAATTAGCTACAAAATAATGGTGTGAACTTTACTTTGACTATTGTTATTTTGTTAATTTTGGGCTATACTTGTCTTACTTTTATGAGCCGAGTGCAATATTTGCTCTGGGAAAATAACGTTAACCAAACTCAAATAAGCTTGGGTCTTTGTTTGTTGCAATAAAATAAAGGAAAATAAATTAAAAATTATAGTAATAAAAAAATAAACAATGTATAAATTAGAATAACTATATTAAATGAATATTTTTTGAAATTATTTTTAACAATAATATTTTTAGTATTTTTTTTAACAAGAGTGCGTTTAGGAATTTTCTTTAATAAAATTGTTTTTAGAAATTTTTCTTAACATCTCTTTTGATATATCATTATTATTTTTATTTTTAAATTATAATATAAATTATTTATATATAGTAAAATTACAGATAATTTTATATTATAATATAAATTATTTATATATAGTAAAATTTATATATTCAATTTTTTATTATAAATTTTAGTTATATAAAATAAATATTTATAGTGAACAGATAAAATATTAATTAAGAGAAACTGAAAAGAAAAGGGCGTGAGTTCTTCTGTTTAGTGGGTCTTCCCATAGGTTTGATTAGAAAAAATATTTTGTATTGTGAAATTTCACTTACTTTGTTTTGATTACGAGCCTGTGTCGCTTTTTTATTTTAAAAACATCTTGCTTGCTTCTCTGGTTTCTTTGTGTATATGTATATATATACTAGAATTTTGTTCTATCTATAATATGAGACAATATTTATTTTTACAATTAAATTATATAATAAATAAATATATTTAAATATATAAATTATATTTAGATTTATAATAAATAATTTAAATTATAAATTTATTTTTAATTATGATCATTTCTTTAATAAAAATTATTAAATTTTAATTTAAAGAGACAAATAAAAGAAGATAAATTGAAATATATGACCAATTAAAAAGGTGAAGTATATATACAAAAATAAAAGAAGATAAATTTTTTAAAATAATTCAAAGAAAAAAACTTTAAGCTAGTTATCTTAAGTATAAAAAGTAGAGAATGTTTGAAAATTCCTACACTTACTCTAGGCAAAAGACCACCAGGGGACCTAGATAAAATGAGAAGATTTGGAAGCACCAACTTTGACATTTTTGTCAAACCGTCCTTTAACCGATGTAAAAGCCTGATTTTATCCCCTTTTCTTTCAAAGGAAGAAGAAGAATGAAAAACAGAGAAAGGAAGGAGGAGAAGAATAGAAACTGAACCCCCACCAACAACTCCTCCTCCAATAACTCCTTCCCTTCCAGCAAACCTCTGCTCCCACCTATAACTAGTCTGCTACCCGTCTACAAACTGAAGGGACAAGACGAATTTCCCACCAACAACCCCCAACATCATCATGGCAAGAGCTTTGCAAAGGTCAAGGAGGAGTGGTCCATGACTGCCTATAAAAGGGAGGAGAAAACGAAGAGTAGGAAATTTGGGGGCAAAAAGAGCAAGGAAACTGGGATTTCGGTACCCGTAGGCAAACGCAGAGTGTGGAAGGAGAAGAAGGAGTCAAGCATTCTACAACCGCAACGACGAAGAATACTCTACTCAGGTAACCCTTTTAGTTTCCTTTAATTTATGTTGCATGTGGATTTCGTTCCCTTTTATGTTAGTTGATACTCAGTTTGGTTGAACCCATGTCTTGAGCTAGATTTACAGTTTTTGTTTGTTAGAGTTGGGATGTAGAAGTTTTCATCCCAGTTTTGGAACTATCCAAAGTGGTCTGTCTTTGAACATAGATGCCTCAACTACCATGATCATTAACCCTATGCCTGTGATTAAGAAGTCCAAGCAAAATCCACTTGAGGAACTTCTTGAAGTGATAACTTGGGCTCAGCTTGGCATCCATGATAAACCAATTCGGGTGCTATAATTCGGGAGTCCCAATGTGGCCTCGTTGAGGAGAATTGTGGACACCGATAATGACTCTCAAGAATCAATTTCATGAGCTCAACCTATGATTTCAAGTACTATGGGAGATTCCAAATGGCTCTTCAGACTGAAGCTAATTTTGTGAATGTTCTTGATGATGACATGATCCCTATGAAGATGTCGCAACGATTATCATATGGCCTGCATTGGTCTGTAAAGAACGTTGGTTTAAGATTTTTTTTTTACTTGACTATTGGAGCACTTTGTGGGGTGTCAAACTCTGAGGCACCAGTAATATGTGCAATGAGGGATTCGATCAAAAGGCACCATGCCAGTGCAGTGAGCAATATAGTTGACGTTGGTCCTCATGTGAGAAACTTATTGGAAACCAACTCAAGTGGCATCACATCTGTTCATTTGCCCAAGGCTTCAACTTCATAAGTTCTTCAGATGGCTGATACTAGTGACAGTAGAAACTTATTTTATGTTGTTGCACATTTATTTGCTGAGCCTTTCATTCAGACGATGGAAGAGGATTCTGAGTTTACCCTGCCACGTGGAGACTTGTTGCTTATTATGAGGGATCTTGCATATCCGAATCCATCAACATTCACATATGAAAGGTGCCCTTTGTTCCCTTTTGAGTATGCTCTTCAACTCCCTCTTGGGTATAAAGAAAAGCAGATGGATGTGAACAAGCTAGATGTTCCTTTTAGGGTTACACATCTACTAGAACAAATGGCTTTCAAGAGCACTAGAAACTAGAGTCACTTTTGGGTAGTTTGTGAGGTAGAAGCAATTGGTGGCAGGTGTTGGTGTTGGCTTTTAGAGAGTATATGGATTACATTTTGAATGCTTTGAAAATATATGTTCTTGAATTGGTGGAGCTACTTGTTGATTGTGTGAGGAAATTTGTATTTCTTAATTGGGAGGTTAATGAGCAGCTTCTGAAGGTGAAGGTCGAGATTGATAAAACTTCCAAAAATCCACAAGAATTGCTTTTGAGAGATACGAAGGATCAGTAATCTCGTTGGAGAATACAAAAGATATGTCCAAGATCACTTTGGCAAAAGTCATATATGTCTTGCAAGCCCAAGAGCAATAAAGGCATATGAGGGAAATTGTATGTTCAAAGGTGCTTTATTAGCCATCAGTCAAGAAACTAGTACAAGTAAGAGGAAAAACTACAAGAAGACCTATCTAGCAGCGAAAACATTGCAAATAATTATAGCAAAAGAAAGGGTAAAAAGAAAATTACCCACCTTGTCAACATTGTGGCAAAATGGGTCAGCTTCCATTTAAATGTTAGAAAATAATAGATGCAAAATGTAGTAAGTGTAATCAAATGGGTCATAAAGCTATAATTTGCAAAGCTAATATTCAACTAGTTGCAATTAAGGGAAAAATGTACAAAAAGATGAGGAAGACTAGCTCTTTGTCACAACCTATTTTTCCAACAACAATACATGTGAATCTTGGCTAATTGGTAGTTGTTGCACTAACTACATGACCTATGACAAGGAATTATTCAAATAATTGGAGAGCACCAAAGTCAAATGGGCCAGAATTAGAAATGGTGAACACATTGTAGTAAAATGTAAAGGAAGAATAGTTATAACAAGTTACTCAGGTACAAAATTTTCATTGATGATTTATACGTACATGAAATTAATCAAAATTTCCTTAGTGTTGGACAACACTTGAAATGGGTTCAAGGTTATTTTCGAAGATTATAAATGCATAATCAAGGACCTAACAGGTCAAGAAATGTTCAAAGTTAAAATAAAGAGCAACAACTTTTCATTTGATCCAATGAACGAAGAGTAGGTTGTTTTTACAATTATAGCAAGCTTAATGATCTTCAACATAAAAAACTAGGTCATTTCCATCGTTCAAGAATGAGCTACATGCTAAAAAAATCAACATGTTCATGGAGATTCTTCCTTACTAGAAAAGCTAGTTGAGTGTGAAGTTTGTTAGTTTGGAAGCAAACAAGGAAGTCATTCCCTAAAAGTAGTTGGAGGGCGAACCAGAGGCTTCAACTTGATCACACTTATCTTGCTAGACCACAAATAACTCCATCATTAAATAGAAGTCTATATTATATTATTTTTATTGATGAATTAACCAGAATATGTTTGATTTATTTTCTTAAAACAAATGAGTAGTAGTTTTGGTGTTTTGGAAATTCAAAGTCCATGTTGAAAATCAAAGAAATTCCCAAATTTAAATTCTAAGGTTAAGTAATGGGAAAGAGTATGTAGCTAATTAATTTCAACAATTCTATGATGAAGTAAGGGTTGAACATCAACTAGATGCTCCTTAAATTCTCCAACAAAATGGAGTAAGTGAAAGGAAAAATGGATCAATCATGGACTTGACTAGGTGTATGCTTCATCAAAAGGAATTATCAAAGAATTATAGGTTGAAGCTTTAAACATGGTTATTTTCATACAAAACAAACTTCTTACAAGAGCTTTGCAAAATCAAACTCCTTTTGAGGCTTGGTTTGGTTTAAACCTTATTATAATTTTTTAAAATATATGGTTACTTGTGTTACTCACATGTACTTTAGGTTAAGCATGACAAGCTTGATGAAAGGGTTAAACCTAGAGTATTTATTAACTACAACACAATCTCTAAAGCTTATAGGATTTTTCAGTTTCAAATTGGAAATTTTCTCATATGTAGAGATGTGCACTTCATGGAAGATGAAAACTAGTGTTGGAGTGACTTAAAGAAGAACAAAGAATATTGTATTGGAACTTGAAGATACAATGATGATCCATTTGTTCATGGCACAAGGTTGCTCTCTAATATCTATATCAAAGAAGCAATGTAGTAGTGTTGAACTAGTCAATTTTGAAGAAGTTACTATAAAGGAGAAGTGGTTAGCTAAAATGTAGGAGGGGTTGTCCAGGAGTAAGAAAAATTAAACTTGGGAGTTGGTTCCAAGACTACATGATAGAAATGTTATTGGGTTGAAAGGAGTCTTCAAAACAAAATTTAACCTTGATGACTCTATAAATAAGCACAAAGTAAGGTTTGTCATCAAGGGTTATTTTCAAATATTTGGAATTGACTATTCAAATATATTTGCTTTGGTAGCAAGACATGACACAATCAAACTACTACATACCATTGTAGCATTAAAGGAGTGGCAAGTGTTCCATATGGATGTTAAGTCAACCTTCCTTGATGATTTTCTATAGGAGGATATTTATGTAGAGCAATCAGAAGGTTTTGTGATCAAAGGCTAAGAAGACAAAGTATACTCATTGAAAAAAAAACCTCTATATGACTTTAAGCAAGCCCCAAGAGTTTGATACAATAGAATTAATGACCATTTGTTGCAGTTGGATTTTTAAGAGTCTATCTAAAGATGTCAAGTATGTTGGTCCTTATATTTTAATAATTTTTGTATAATGGTGATCTTTTTTATGACAAGAAGCAACCTAAGACTAATTGAAGAGCTTAAGAAAGAAATAAAGGATGTCTTTTAAGTGATTGATCTTGGTCTTATGACTTATTTACTAGGTGTGAAGATCACTCAAAAGAAAAATAAGATCTTTGTTTGTTAGAAAAAATATGCAAAAGAGATCCTTAAAAAACTCCAGCTTGATGAATATAGAATGATGAACAATCCTATGAATCAAAAGGCAAAGTTCATCAAGGAGGATGGAGTTGGTGAAGTTGATGAAGCTCATTTTAGAAGCTTGATTAGGTGTCTAATGTATATTACATCTACAAGACTTGACATATTATTCCCAATTAACTTGCTGTCAAGATTCATGCACTATGCTAGTGAACTTCATTTAAAGGAAACAAAGAGAGTTGTAAGATACATAAAAAGAATTGTCAATTATAGTGTCAAGTGTTGTAAAGTACAAAACTTTACATTATCTAGCCTTTTTAATAGTGATTGGGTAAGCAATTTGGATGATATGAAGAGTACTTGAGGGTATTTTTGGTGTTCAAAGAAACAAGAGGTTGTAGTTCAATCAACCATAGAAGCTGAGTTTGTAACCGCAATAGTAGTTGTAAATCAAATTATATGGATAAGAAAATATTCTAGCAAATTTAGGACTAGAGTAATATCAAAGCACAAATATTTTTGGTTGATAATCAAACAGTTTCAATCTCATATAATCTTGTGTTTCAATCTCATATAATCTTGTGTTTCATGGAAAGACCAATCACTTTAATGTAAAATTATTTTACTTAAAGAGAAGTTAAAAAAAAATGGTGATGTAAGTCTGGTTTATTGTAAAACCAAAAATCAAACTGCTAATATGTTTATAAAGTCTTTTTCACTTAGCATGTTCAAATTTTTAAAGAAGCCTTTTGAATGAGTAACTTTAGTTTGAATAAGTCAATTAAATCAAGATAAGAATTTATTCTATTGTTGTTACTAAATAAGTTAATTTTTTATTTTATTTTTAGTTATTCCTATCCAGCATGATATTTTATTATATTTAAATATTAGTTACATTCAATGAAACATTCACTTAAGTTCTAACAAAATCTCATAGTTAAGTCGCTTTCCTTCTTTGCTCATTTTCTTTATCTTGAATTAAAACCAACAGTACGTAATGCTGCAACAAAGGGATAAAATTTCCACAATTAACTTACCTTCCCACGGTTAAAACAAATTAACCTCTAAACCAATTAACTTAATTGAGCATCAAGATCAGTTACCTTGGTTCGCAGTTCAAAACAACTTTAAATGCACTATATATTAAAGGCAACCACATGGTACTAGAGGAAAATAAAGAACAAGATTAATTGATCAGGCTTCATATAATTAAGGAAATCCTGGTCTAAGACCTTGATCCCCTCATATTACTTGATTTCACCTAATTCTTCGCTACTTAATTCAATGTCCAAAAGTCCTTCACTTGATTCAAGAACAAAAGATCACCAGGGGGAGCAACATAGAATGAGAAAATTTGGAAGTACCAGAATTTTTGTGAAGAGTGGATGGATGTTAGTGGGTGCTTGCAAAAGAGGTTGGTACAAGCTCAGGATGAACCTTAACTTCTAATTTCACATTAGCCATAATGCTTTCCTATTGTACTTGTTATTATTGCTTGTTGTATATAAAGTAACGTTTGTACGGTTAGCAAAGTCATCAATGGGTTCCTTCCAATGTATTCTAACAAAAAAACAGTAATAGTGAAAAGCTAGATTACAAACCAACAAATCACAAATGACAAATAGTTAAATTTTTTAAATATATTGTCAAAATTTTGATATCTGATTATATGCATGGGTTGAAAAGGCTTTATTAAAAGAAACAATACCAACTTTGATGATTATCTATGCGTTGAACAATTTCGTCTTACTATCAATTAGAAAATATCTTTATTGTACATAAAAAAAAATATATAGATTACAAGCCGTATAGCTTCTCTCCTTTTACATGGTAAATAATAAGGAAGGAATTTCACACCTTTTGGTTTCAAACATTTTTTTTTTTTTAAGATAGCTACGTAAGTTAATGCTCATTTCTAATGAAATGAGAGAATCTGAGTTGACATCCAAAAGTTGATAGCTTTTTAGTGTGAAATTACATTGAACGCATTGTGTTGTACACTTGTCTTCTTGGTTAAACCAATAAATCTACCAAAATGATTTGGGGAGCCAAATTAATCACTGGTTTGAGTACCTAATTTAGGGTGAGTTTTGAACAAACTTAGTGTTTTTGAAATATTTTTTATTCTTTTTAAAAAGTTACTTTTTTATCTTCTCAGAAAATTATTCAAATAATCTTCTTAGGATTTTATTTTTAAAAAACTTATTTATTAAAAAATTAAATATGCAAATGGAAAGAATTTTTTCTTTAAAAAGTATAAACAAATAAGCTCTTTATGTATTCATTCCAAATCGACGTTGCTACATAGTACAAAATATTTTCACACAATTCATCACAGATTGATGTAGTTAATTAAACCAGAGTACTGATAAGTTAAAGAATAAAAAGAAAGTAAAGAATTTAACGAAATAGTTTTATTGCATGTTTAATTTGTGTTCAGTATTTTTTATCCATGTCTAGCTAAAGCAAAAAAATATTGTTTCTGCATTTCTTTTTCATATTTTGATATAGAACCTCGTCGAACGTGGCCAGAGAACGTGCAATTGGTAGAGTTTCTTAATTATTTTTTTGTGTCAGAGGTGGAGTTAGAACTTTTTTAGACGGAAATAAATATAAAAATTAATTAAAAATTTAAAATTAATATTTTTAATTTAATTATTAATTAAAAATTTATAATAATTGATCACATATTATAAAAATTATATCTATATAATTAAACAAAAATACAAGATTATAAAGATTCAATTCTTAAAAATTAAGTAAGAAATTCTAATGAAAAAAATATATTTAGACAACATATTTCAATTTTTAAAAGTATAATTGATCTCACATTTTGTTAAAACAAAATTTATATTACCAACTAATTTGATATTATTTTAGATATAACTTTTTAAGTAATTGAACTTTTATAAATAAAAATTAGAGGATTATAGAATAACACGGATGTAATGAAAATTAGCCACGTCATTTTTTACAAGTTTTGTGAAAAAAAAAATCATATAGTAAGAGAAATAAAGGCTCAAATTGCTCAGCCTAGCAAAGGCTCCTATGGGGTGGTTTCGGAGATGAGTTAGAGAAGAATTTATTTTTATTTTTATTAAATAATCATAAATTGTTTTTATATAATTTTTAAAATAATTATAATAAAAGTAAAAAAATAATTCAATAATAGAATGACAATATAAAAATATTCACATTATCATTGTGGTTACATTCTAATTAAATTATATTTTTATTCAAATATTTTTAAAAAGGTAAAAAAAAAAAAAGTGAATGTGTTGAATAAATTAGCTACAAAAAAATTTTCGTACTCCTAAACTAATAAATTAGGTAAAAAAAGCTTATCTTAGTTAAAGTAAAAAAATGAAAAGCAATCAAATAAAAAAATTAGAAAAAGAATCAAATTCATTTTTAATTTAATTATAAAATCAGAGGAAAATTCACCTTAGAATATTTACCCTAGACACCCATTCTAATCTCATCTCATCTCAAGATCAACAAAAAAGACTGAACAAAAATCCACCCATTGTCATAGCACAATAAGAGGAAACACAAGTCACACGTTTATCATTCTAATCATCATGAATAAACACACACACAAAAATCACCCCAAAACTACCATAAAATTACATGCATAACCTTTCTCTAAACCTATTAAGCTCCAGACTACGACAACAAGACAAGCACAAACAACCCAACTTCATCCTCAATCAAGTAACCAGTCTCATCGGTTGTTTAATCAACCAAGCCAAAACCTACTACAACCTAAAAGCTATTTTTTATTTTATTTTTATGTAAAAATGTTTAGATGAATTAAAGGTTAGGAATTCATTAAGGTTCAAGTAGATCACTGGACAATACTTTCAAATTATTTTACAAAATACAATAATATACAGCGGACATAAGGGGTGCTCCAATCTATATACAAAATAAATGTATTATTGTTTCTTGACCATCAGTCCTACCAATATAAGTACAAAATTTCCTACATGGCTATTGTGCATATTTCAATCTAAACACTTTAATTATGACTAAGCTAATATCTTACAAACTCTTCGATGGGAAAAATCAATAATATATCATTAATGTAACAACAACACAGTGATATAAATTATCCTTCTTGTAAGAATTTATAAGGAATAATTACAAACAAGAATGATAGCAACAACGAGAAGATTCAGGAGCCTGCGTCCTAGCATTTTTTTTGCAACAAATCCCTTTGGACGAAGACTAGTGGTAGGTGGTCTCACAGAGCTTTCAGAGAAGGGTAGCCTAGTGTGTAAACATAACAATTAACCGTGGCGAACCCTCAAACGACCTATCTAAGATTAAGAGGGAGATCCTTAGTAGTGATGATTTTTTCACTCTTCCACGGATTAATACATGTACTGAATGCTCATATGGGAAAGTTGACTCTTGGGTCTGGAACGAAGTCTCCAAAAAATTCTACGCAAGAGACACCAAGATTTTTATCGTGGAAAACACTTTCAATTTAAGAGGTAAAAACCACAGGTTGTTCAGACCAAATAAATCAATCTACTATAATCAAATAAGGATACAAAATTTGTTCAATTAAGAGTACAAATTTGTGCATACAACCAGCCAATATAAACAAACAACAAAGCTTACAAATGAAGAATAAGAAATAAGGAACAAAAGAGTGAAGAACTCATAAAATCACGCTATTGTACGAGCATGATTTCTCAAACCACATATCTCCAAATCAAGATCCAAAAAATCAAAATATAGAACTATATGCGTTGAACATGCTATCAAGATTTCAACTCGAATCCAACATTAACGAAATAGATATTACAATTTTGATGTGACTGTTCTTTATAAAGATGAAAACAAAACATTTTTTTTCCTTCCTCTCTCTTCTTTTCTGATCTAACTGTAAAAGTTCACTCTCTCACACTCAAAATCTAACTCATTTTCTTCTTATAAAAGAAACCTAACAATTTTGAAGGTATTAAACTTTTATCCATATAATTAGGAGGCAAAAAATAATCTCCACCTTTCATAAAATTCATTGATAATTTATAAAAAGAACGAAAAATTCTTCACCCTACCTACCGTACAATTAAGACTAAGATCTAAATTTAATAATATTTAAAACATAATCATGACCAGAGACTTCGTACTTAAATGCAACATAATTCCTATATAGCCAATGACACCGAACAAAAGAGAACCATACAGTCCACCATACTTCTTTTCATATTTTTACCAATTAACTCATAGGTGTATTATAAAAATTAGTTCTAAGACTCCATCATTGACAACATCACATGAATTTTAATTCATTCATTGCAGAAATTCCAAATGAGGGATGAAGACCTCCATTCGCTATTTTGCATCCCAGCACCTTTTAGAGCATTTGCTTCGTATCCGAGACCACCAAAAGTTTTATTTGAAGCTTCCACGGATACCACCAAAAAGTTTATTTTCAAATTACCTATCAATAGAACTCTTAGGTAGACACCAAAATTCGAGCTTAAATTTTTATAAAATATCACGAAAGCTACTGACACACGGTTTGGCCAACAGAATCATCTATGTCACGAGTGTCAGATGGCATAATTCCTAATCAAATATTGTGTGCGTTCAATTAGTTTTCTATTTTATTTTATCTTAATAACATTTCAAAAAAATCGTGTGAACTTTACTTGGGCTATTGTTGTTTTGTTAATTTTGGGCCAAACTTGTGTTACTTTTGTTAATAAGCTTGGGTCTTTGTTGCTATAAAATAAATGAAGAAAATTAAAAAATATATAACAGTAAAAAAAATCTCAGTATATAAATTAAAACAACTATATTAAATAAGTTTTTTATAGAACGTATTTTTTAACAATAATAATTTAGTATTTTTATTTTAACAATAGTGCTTTTAGGATTTTTTTTCATAATATTTTTAGAAAATTTGCTTAACGTCCTGTTTCTTTCAATTTATCATTTTTATCTTTATTTTTAAATTAAATTTTAAATTTTTTAAAAGAAATTACCAATAATTAAACAAATAATTTAAATTATAAAATTATTTTTAATTGTGATAGTTTCTTTAAAAATAATTATTAAAATTTAATTTAGAGACACAAATAAAAGAAGATAAGTTGAAATATATGAATAATTAAAAAAATCAAATATACATAAAAAAATAAAAGAAGATTGATTTTTTAAAATAGTTGAAAGAAATTTTTTTAGCTAGTTACTAGTGACGCAACTTAAATCACATCGAGGACAATTTAGAAATGATTTTTTGTAATGGAATCTGATTTTTGTTTGAGAGCTTGAAGGGAAGTCGGATCCACCTCCAAGGAAGAGTCGACCTTAATGAGTCGGTATAGGTTCGGCCAATTCAGGGAGATTGATCAAACCTAATCCGATCCAGACTGGAATCACTACCAACGTTTAAAGGCATGTCGGAGCCCGGGGGTGGATAAGGCGAGTCAGTGGAAGCAAAATCTAGGTAAGGAGCCGGTTACACATGGAGTTCATCCATCCGCCTACTATCTGGTAGTTACCCTATGAAGTGCATGCAATGTAACCTCTACCTTTACTATTATTAACTTATTGGATGTGCAGGAGTGTGTTCAGGATTGGAATGTTAGGGATGCATAATTTGACAAGAGTAGGCCTCTTACTCTTACATACCTCTCCTAGCATAGAGAAATCAAAGTTCATGTAGTTCTGGATGCATGCAGTGACATCTAGAGGCAGACTTTCCCTTAAGCATCCTTCCTCCGAGGTAGGGATCTGGTTATAAGTGTGCAATGTTGGTTTGGTGTGGACGAACTTTCCTCTTAGCGTCCACCTGAGTCGAAGAAATACGGTCTGAACTTTCCCTTAGGCGTTCATCCCTTGCAGGTTTGAGTTCGGAATCGGGACTATCCATTAGGCGTCCCGTCTCGATGCCAGGTAAAGTGATTGTGAGTATGCGTGCTAGGTAGACTAACATGCGTCTACTAACCCGGAGTCAAGTAAGATGCATGATAGGTCATGGTTATGAGATCAGGATCAACTCGGACTTGGACATAGGCAGGTAGAACTGGCTTGGTTAGAACTGGCTAGCTACATGCCTGCCATTTGAAGTGTGATGGACTCGGTTTGAACTAGACTAGCTACATGCTTGCCATCTGAAGTGTGATGGACTTGGTTTGAACTAGGCTGGCTACATGCCTGCCACCTGAAGTGTGATGGACTTGATTTGAACTAGACTGGCTACGTGTCTGCCATCTGAAATGTGATGAACTCGGTTTGAACTCGGCTAGCTACATGCTTAGGGTTAGCTTGAGAACTTACCTGGTATCCAAAGAGCTAGTTGGCGTTTCGCTTATAATCGGAGGTCGACGATCTTCTTCTCTCAATCGCTCAGCCTTTCCTCAGTGCTTTCGTTAGTTTTTCTATACTCCTTGATTCTTCGCTTTGAGCTCTTCGCGCTGGGGCCTTTTATAGCCTTTGGGGGAGTAGTGAAGGTGCGCTTGATCTTGCCACGTGGTATCGCCTCAACCTCTTGATTCAGTTAGTTAGTTGAGGCACTTCCCATGCTAATTCTCATTGAATTCTGCACTCAATCGTGGCACGTTCTCCCTGGAATCGCGGTGCATCTTGTGGGTAGTGGTTGACATGGCGCGTTTCTCTACTGTGATTGGCGAGGATTGTAGTTTTGTTGATGCGTGGGACCTGGGTTTACTGATGTGGCTTCATCCTTGCGTCTCCTCGTGAATCCAAAGGCTAGGGAACTATGAGGTGGCACCCCCTCTTCGAAGGGATGACTGGGCTTGACTCCGTTGACGTGGTCCGCTCTGTCAGCATTGCACTGGTGTTCCTAGATCTAGCCTGGGCTGGTCGCTACATGCCTTGCGAGATTTTGGCCAAACTTATGAGGGTGACCAACGGTGGCCCTGACCTGTTGACCTCTGTCTGTCATCCTAGGCCCTTCTCTTGATAGGGCAAGCCAAGTCGGCCAAACTCCCTCCATTAACGGGGTGGTCTGACTCTCCTCTCTTTTTGGACCGTGTCATGATCCGGTCTTCCTACTCATGTATTTCTTCATGTTAGGCCAAATCAATTTGGGATCTTACAACTAGTATAGAAAATGTAGATCTAAAGT
This sequence comes from Mucuna pruriens, assembly GCA_025330945.1. Taxonomy (NCBI): domain Eukaryota; kingdom Viridiplantae; phylum Streptophyta; class Magnoliopsida; order Fabales; family Fabaceae; genus Mucuna; species Mucuna pruriens. The sequence goes on along the minus strand of JAENHJ010000525.1, from coordinate 3,452,103 downwards.
ATAAAATGGAGAAAATATTGATGATATTTATTAGTGTAGAGAGTTGGGAGTTGACACACATTCAAAATTATGTATTCTAATTTACTAGAGTAAGATTATATTAGTCTCATAAAATTAAGAGAATCATCGTCTAAGACTTTGATCCTGTTTTATCACTTAATGCCACATAATCCTACACTTGACTCCAGGCAAAAAGATCTCCAGAGACGGAGGGAGCTACATAAAATGAGAAGATCTGAAAGTAACAATTTGAAGTCACTAAATTTTGGTTCCAACTTTGGCGTTTTTGTCAAATCGCCCCATGCACTACATTAAAGGTGTTCCATAATGGATAACTTCAATAATAGGTTCATATTGAGTGAAAAATCCTCATTATTATCAAATATGAGAACCATACATATAGGTGATTACTATAATAAAATCGCCAATAAACAATGATAAAAAGTATTATTACGAAAAAATGTTGACACTAATATTTAATTTAGTATCAGCTAAGTAACCGCTATGAGATTGTTGTTAACAAAATCAACACTAATTTTATTTTACATTAGCCAATAGAGGTAGTCGAGTAGCTAATATTATTAATGTTTGATAAAACAAAGAGAAAAAGGCTAATAACAACCGGTGGTTTTTCATTTTTTTTTTCTTAAGCACAAACCATTTTTTCTTAAACTTAGTTGTCACAATCTTAAAAAATAAAACCAAGTCACCCGTGTCACACCAACATCATCACCTACAACACCATCATTGATACAATCTTTGTTATAATGTCGTTATTGCACTAACAGCGCCACTTACAATGGAAAAAGAGAAAACAAAAAGAAGTTTTCAAGCATTGAAATCAGTGACACCACTACTTGAAGGACACTACAATGGAAAAGGATAGAACAAAAAGAAAGTGAGAAAGGGATGGGAAGGAAAAATAATATATGCAATCATCGTCCAGTCATACAAACTTACAACATAAATGAAAAGAAGAAATATGAGTGAGGAAGAAGGGGTGAGATTGTGAGGATGGGCTAATAATAAAAAAGGAAGTTGAATAATGATTGTTATCGCTTAATTACGATAAATATAGTTATGACTAGGTTGTTACTCGTTACATTGGCGTGCAAACTTTTAAAATTCAAGTTAATGTATAAAAGAATTACTCGATATGATGTTAAAGTTAAAAATAATAATAACTTAGTTGTTGTTTACAATTAAAAATAATTTTTTAAATATTATTTAGTAACAACATCTATGTCATCACTTATATTTAAAATTATTTTGTAGTTATTGCCTAGTTCAAAACGAGCTTAAAATGCACTTATATTTAAAAAGGCTATTAACCACATGGTACTCTGGAGGAAAATAAAGAGGAAGATTAATTGACGAGGCTTCATATAATTAAGAGAATCGTGGTCTAACTAACACCTTGACCCCCTCTTATCACTTAACTTCACAAAATTCTTCGCTAGTTATTTCAATGTCGAAAAATCCTTCACTTGATTCAAGGCCAAAAGATCACTCGGGGGAGCAACAGAGAATGAGAATTTATATTTATATTTATATTTATATTTATATTTATATTTATATTTATATTTATATTTATATTTATATTTATATTTATATTTATATTTATATTTATATTTATATTTATATTTATATTTATATTTATATTTATATTTATATTTATATTTATATTTATATTTATATTTATATTTATATTTATATTTATATTTATAAAGTGTGTATATTATTTAATAGTTATAAATTATAAGATAAATAAATATATTGTATTTAGTTTAATGGTTTATTCATGAATCATAATTGCATTTTCTTACTATGAATGGTCTTGAGATCGAGTTCATTTTGGATAATTCTGAAAATGTTTTTTTTTTCTTTTTTTATTTTTCTGCTTGCTACTTGCTCGTTTAGAACCTTGGACCAAAATATTAAGCCTTTATTTTATCTTAACATTTTTAAAAAATGGCGTGAACTAGTTGGGTTGGTTAATTTTGAGCTTTCGGCTAAACTAGTCTAACTTTTATGAGCCGAGTGCAATATTTGCTCTGGGAAAATAACGTTAGTGGCCTAAACTCTAATAAGCTTGGATCCTTGTTGCTATAAAATAAAGGAAGAAAATTAATATATATATATATATATAACAATAAGTTTTTTATGTATATAAATTAAAATAATTATATTAAATGAGCATTTTAGAAACTATTTTTAAACGATAGTATTTTTAAGATTTTTTTAATAAGTGTTTTTTTTTAAATTACAAGTATTTTTAAATATTTTTAAATATATTATCTTTTTTAATTTATCATTTTTATCTTTATTTTTAAATTAATTTTTAATATATATTTTAAAAATAAACTACCAATAGTTATAAATAATTTTATGACAATATAAATTATTTATCATAAATTTATATATTCAATATATTTATTTATTATAAATTTTAATTATAATACAATTTATATGTTTAAAAATATTTTTATTAAAAATTTTATTTATATAAAATAAATATTTATCTTATAAATTGCTAAAATGTTAGTCGAGAAATAGAAAATAAAAGTCTGTGAGTTTTGTTTAGTGGGTCTTGCCGTAGGGAGTTGTAATTATCAACTTAATAATTTAATCACTGAAATTGAATAAGTAAATAATTAAATTTGTTGGATGGTAAAAAAAATAAAGTACTAACTCTTATTTTTTATTTATTATTTATTGAATTAATGAATTAATTAATCAACTTATTTTATTGTTGAACATTTTTTTTTGGATTTCAAAAAAATTTTGGAAAAAAATGGATATATATATTTTTATATGCAAATAAATCCTACTATTGTTTGTCTTCAAGTTTTTGTACTTGAAAAAAAATATGGGACTTATTACCTAAATAATTAGTCTAGTACTAGATGTAACTTTTTCCCAATGAAGATGCATAATATTTTCAATACTCTCGTAGTTAAAGGTGGATATACAGTTGGTCAACAAATTCACATGACTTGTGATGTATAAAAATTATTAAGAAATAATAGAGTTAAAGTTGTAATTATGAGTGAGTTATCATGCTTTTTGACTTTGTTTTAGTTATGAGTCTGTGTTGCTTTTTATTTACTCTCTTATTGTAAATACTCTTCTATTTAATTGAGTTGGGCGGTGTTCGATGGGATAGTCAAGGTGGCCAGTTGGACGACAGTTGGAGGGGGGAAGAGAGAGAGACGACCTATCGAAGGAGAGGAGGGAGAGGAAAGGGACGACTGAAGGGAGGGGAGGGAGAAGAGCCAGTAGTAACAACAATGATAACGGCGGTGGCAACGGTAGTGAGGGAGTGAGGGAGAGGTGAAGTAAGAGCTAAAGGGATGCAAGGGAGGAGAGGTTTAAAGAGTGGGAAAAAAAAGAGGGAAAAGTTTTTTGAATTTTTTGAAAATAGTTGCTAAATTGGTTGCTATTTTTGTATTTTTATTTTTTAAAAAATGGGTTGTTAAAGTGATCATTATTTTTATTTTTTAAATAAATAATAAATCAATTGCTAAATCGTTATTTTTATTTTTATTTTTATTTTTTAAAAATAAAAATCAATCATTATTTTGTATTTTATTTTTTAAAAAAATTAAAATTGGTAGCTATTTTTTTAGTTTTTATTTACTTCTTACAAATTAAAATCTGTCGTTATTATTATTTTTTTTTTAAAAATTAAAAATCGACCGCTATTTTTATTTTATTTTTTAAATAAAAATAAATATCATTCGCTAAATTAGTTACTATTTTTCGATATTTTTAAATAAATAAATAATATACTGGTCACTATTTTTAAAATTTTACTTTTTAAAAAAAAATATTCAGCCACTAAAACAATATTCAATGATAATATGATAAATATTAGCTACAAAATTAGTATATATCACTACTTTGATGGCTAAATGATATCTATTTCTCTATCTATTTCTCTTTTACAAGGGAAGTAGAAATCAAAACATGTATACTTCCCATAATCAGTCGAAAATCGATCACTATTACTGATTAAATTATTTCAATCGCTAAATTAAATTTCTCTAATAGTGTGATCTATCTATTTCCACTAAAATAAAAGTACATCTGAATTAAACCTGAATTAAACCTTTACTTGTCTATCTAATTTCTCTGCTTATGAAAATGCCCAAACATTTTTGGATGGAGTTTCCTTATAAGGGGTGAAATTACGTCAGGTAGCCTGACAGCAACTTGGCTTTTAGATTTTTTAAAAGCATTTTAAGTAGAAAGACCAAACTTCAAGTTTTAAAAAAACCTATAAAACCTAATAAATAAATATTTATATAAATAATTATATATTTATATTTTTTATTCATAAATGATATATTAATATTAATATTATATAAATATTTATATTTAATTTATATAATTAATAATAATAATTTTTATTTAAAATTATTTGTACTATGTTGCATTTCTTGAAACCAAATTTAGTCAAAATATCTGCAAATCGAACATATGTGTTACCATCCTTTCTCACATGGAAGGGTACTATAAGGAGTTTATGCAGACAAAATATCTGCAATTATTGTTCCTGTTTAGACAAATCAATTGATTTCTCAAATTCTCTCCGGATTCAAATTAGAAAAATATCATTTCCCCGGTTATCGTATATTCTTCGCGGTAGCATAATTGGTGGCATTAATTTTAAAATATAGAAAATACACGACAAAAAGACAAGATGTATGCACATAGAATACACCAATAATTGTACATGTGACTCATGTTAACGCATGTTTACATATCTTAATGTAGATAACCATATGACGAGGTCTGTTGGTTTTTTATAGCTTACACTGTAGTGTTATTTTAGATTTAGTTTGTGCACAGATCAATTTTGAAAAAAAAATATTTTTAAGTGTTTTTATCAGAATATAATCTGTTTAAATTATGCAAAAAATATTAAAAGAGATTTATTAAATTCTTTTTTTTAAATCGTATAACTATTATAATTTTTTTTTGCATATTTTTTAATTAAATTTCCAAAAAAAATGTAAACATGGTCTTAAATAGTTACAGGTTAGAGGTTAGGTACAAAGCAACAAGTATAAATTAACTGATATTTACTATATAAAATAGTTAATAAAACTAATTCTGTGTTACTTATATCACTTAAGGATATAAAGAGAACTAAAAGATTAATTCATTAAAGTTGGGTAGGTGAATCTAATGGTATAAATAATAGATTAAATTTTTAAATTTTTTATTCTACCTTTTTCAAGAGTGGATGTTCACACGACCTTATTTTATTAAGACTAATTTAATAGTAGTCATTTTTCTTTACATTAGTTGTTTCACTGTTTCACTTATTGATATTTAATACATTGTACCTTAATATTGAATTTTGGTAACTCATTTATCTGGTCAAACTCTGAGTAGTAATTATTAGTATGACTTAAGAAGATAACCTAAACTACTAGCTAATTAAACACGAGAATCTCATCATTAAGTATTATATTAAATTTTTTATTCCAAAGAACACTTATAGTGATTTTCTTTAGAGGAAAGAAAATGAAATATAAAATGTTGATTTTTTTTCTATATATAAAAATAAGGTATTAGATTCTGAAAATTCATCGGAATAATAGCAAACTTTCATGCCTAACGAATATTTACTAAAGTAGAATTAACAAAAATATAAAAATGATTTTTAAAGAAGAGTTATTTTTCTCTTAATTTGTTTAACTAAATAAAAAAAATACTTTATTATTTGTGGTTTTTTCATTGGCAGTAAGATAAGTACAAATTTCGTTTCTTCTTATTTACCCAAATGTGTGGCTATAAACGGTTCAAACACAGACACATCTGAATTGATTGGGTGGTGTTTGATTAAGATGAAATTGGTCATCAAAATTGTCGTGAAGCAAAACATTATGGCCCCTCATAAAGGAAGATGTATGGGAACCCAACGAAACCCCATGAACCACTCTCCTCAAGGAATAATTAACCATTTATTTGCAAAGCACTAATTCAAGTATTCATCACTCAGGATTTTCATAAAGGTGCCTAGGAGAGCAATAATGACCTTGAGCATTTAGCCTCTATCCCTTATTCTCATTCATTGTTAATTAAAGAATACTCAATCTCGTTTCGAATATAAAAATTATTACGTTAATTAAAAATTTTAATTGAGATCGTTAAATTTTGATTTTAAGATAAAAGTTTAATTAAAAATGCAATTTTTGAAGAATATTTTATAGACAATTTTATTAATTACGATAAAATTAATTAAAATTTATTTTTTATTTACAAAGAGAATTAATCGTACAATTTCTCATTTAAATATTAATAATATTAAATTTAATTATTTCCAACTTAATTAAAAATAATTTAAATTAATTAGTAATTTTGGATTCAAGTTCTAACTCTGTAATTGCACTAAATACTTAAAAGAATAATTTTATTGTGTATAATAATCTTATTTAACTCGAAGTTTTAAAAAAATTTAGATTAGTTATTGTTTGACAGCTTGTATTACATCAATGAACCAATTTTACATAAAATTAATTTCTAGGGAGTATTTTTTATTTTGTTTAAAAGAATTAATTTTCTGTATAAAATACACAAATTAATTTTATACTGTTTATATTTCAAAAGAAAATTTAATTTATTAACCAAATAAATTTGAACAAATTATGCTTATTTTCTGAATTTTAATAAAAATATACTTGATAGTCAATACTCTTTTCCATTTTCATCCTATGTAAATCTTCTTTAATTTCTATAATAACATAATATTATATGTTCTTCCCATTAACTCATACTTCCTTTTAATTCTCAAACAATTATATAGACTAAGAAATGATAAATAATCTTGAAAAGTGAAAGAATATTAATTCTAATTTCTTTTAACTTCAGATATGTGAGTGTAATTCATCTTTAATTTTTTAATATTAATTCTTTTGATTTCAATTTTACTAAAATATAAAACTAATACATACCAACACAAACCTCAAAATAACACAGTCTGAAACAATTTTCTCAAGATTTTGTACTCGTCAAATTATACGCTGTGTTATTGGAACATAAGTTTTAACATAAAATTTACAGTTGACATTAATTACAACGTATATTTCAATGAATTTAATTAGAATATTGCATAAAGAAAATTTATACTATAATCTAATGATAAATTTTTATATACAATAATAATTATTAATGTTATATAGGTATATATATATATATATATATATGCAAATTTAACGTGAAAAATAATGTTTTGTCTGAAACTATAGATCTTGCTTTCACATTTTTTCCCTTTTGAATGTGAAAATGTGCTGTGAAATCATTTTCAAACACCCATAAAGGCAAGGTCCCATATTAATAGCTTGATTTTGTATGTTTTTATGCCTTTTATAAATCACCTTGCAAGTAAGACGTGTGACTTTCTTACATTGCGTCAAGTGGGCCTAATTGTCAAATTGTCCCTCTTGTTCAATAATGGGCTTGTGGAAATTTTGTTTTTCTTTAATTTTTAAAATTATTTTAAATTAAAATTTATGTTTATTTAAAAATATAATATTTTTCTTAATACGGGTAAGAGACTCTCGTCAAATTAAAATGTTCAGAAAATATTAAAAAATTAATTTTATTTTATTTTAAATTTCATTAAATATTTATTAGATAAATTATCATTTATGTGTGTGTTGTGCGTTTTTGGAAACTTACCGACTAAGGGAATAAGTCGTAGTGACACATCTCAAACTTTTTTATTCGCATTATAAAAATAATAATTACTCTAAAATATAAAATAATTTCTAATTGATTAATAATATGAAAATATTTATATTAATGGTATAAAAAACTAAACTCTATTTCAATTACCTTTAATAAATATAATATATTTTTTTAACTTTCCTTTACATTGAAAAAACTAACTACACCCACGAGAAAATGCTAACTCAAGGCTATATTTAGATATTTAATAGTAACAAGTAAAATTGAATAGAATAAAGTGAAATAAGATAAAATGATCAAGTTTACGATAGTTGACTGAAATATAATTATCTTTAATAAAAGATTATGATGATTTTTACTAAAAAAATTAAAATCATCGTAATATTATTCAATTATATTATAGAAAATTAAAAATTATTTAAAATGATGTCACCCTCTTTAATTAAAAAAAATAAAAATGGAAAATTTGAATGAGATGGAAAGAAAAAGTAGGCACCGCATTACAGTGTATGAGTGTGTCGCTTCAGAACACAAGCAGACTACTACAAAACGGTGCACCTCTTCACACGGTCTCTCTCTTGGCAAAATGTCAGTCGCTATCCTTTCACTTTCACATTTGCCACCATTGGCCTTTGTTACATATGTTACACTCTGAAGCTGTCCACGTCCATGTCTTCATCATTTATTTTTAAAATATAAAATTAATAATCACCTTAAAAATATATTAATAATAAAACATAATTATATAATTTCCTTAAATTTTTTATTCCATTAGTATCAATGTATAACTGTGAAACTCTTTATTCTTTTCCTTCCATGTGTTCCCTTCTGCACACTACAAATGCTGCACCGCGGTTCAAATTTGTTTCAACCCCTCTGAATACAAGAAAATACCACTGCCACATTCTGCATTGTTGATAAATTATGATGAAATATCAATTATTGTAATTCTAAGTGAATATTTTCGTGTTTTATTTTATGTTAAAGAGATAGATTTTTTGAAGTGAATTTCATTATTTCGAAGGATTAATTTTAAAGAAAATAGGTTACACATTATTTGTGGCAAGAATTTTACAAATTTTTTAATTACATTTTATTATTAATTTTTATAATAATTATCTTAAAAGGTTTAATGATAATTTGTAATTGAATGTTGTTTTATAATCCGTATATGACCATTAAATTTTTTTTTTATATTTTGTATTGGAAGATATTTTGGATTCATCTAAAAATAATTTATGTTAATTTTGATTTAAAATTTATTTTGAGAAAAATTATAGAGAAATATTTTAGTTTAGAATGAAAATATGTAAACGAAAATAATTTCGTTCAAAACCAGCTCTTATTATTATGCATTGCACCAGTGTTACAGTTACACCGTAATTATTACACCAGTTATTTATGAATTAAAAAAATAAATATCATTTTATATTTTCTTACTAATTAATATGACTGTCCAACATTAATCTTTAGTTAATACAAGTTGAAATTCTTAATGATTATTACTAACTAAATGTGTTTAAAATACTGATTTTAAAAAATAATAAATGTTTAGTAAAACACAATATTACATTAGTTATTTTCAAATTTTAGTTTTAAATTATTTTATTTTTTAATATGGCTCTAGCCTTGTTTTTATGTTTTTCAAGGAATGGAGTAGCGGGTAGTGTGCTAACAAATTTTTTTATTATAATTATATTTATAGTTTTTATAAGTATTTGGTATACATTGAGAGCAATTTTTGGATAAAATCTTATAAAATGAATATAAAAAATTTATTGTTTTAAAGGCAACAAATGTCATTTTTTTGAGTAAAATAAGGAAATCTAATAATCACATCAAAGTTAACATTTGAAACTTATAATTTTGTGCATGATATCCAAAATTTCTACCACTAGGTGAACCCCAGTGGTTCAAAGTTAATATATTTTAGTTATATAGAAAGTTTAAAAATAATTAATAATATATACTAAGTTAATTTAAAAAGATATAACATTGAATTTAATATTATTTTAAATTTAAATTAATTTTAAATTTATAATAAAATATTTAAAAATAAATATATATTTTTTAAGATAAATTTAGTAGTCATGTATTGACCATGTAAAATAATTTTACATTATTAATCAATTACATTTATGGTAAAAGTTAACAAACTTCATGCATATTAGTTTGTGACCGAATGATATCATAAACTAGTTTATATTTAGTTTATTTTTCCTTTTAAGATATATATGTGTAATTAAATTAGGACAAATAATAATAAATATTTAAAGAGAATAATTTAAAATTTATAATATAATTATTTTAAACAAAATGCAATTGGAAAATTTTAAAAATGAAAAAATATAATAAACAAATAAATTTAATCACTTTAAAATAATATTTTTATAATTTAATATATAAAAGAATCATTTGAGATTTGCTACATAACGGGAAAACGAGGAATTAAGTAAAAAGTTGATAACTAATAATTATGAAAATTTTAATAATATAATAGTTTAAAATTTTAACTTAAATTAATATTTCTAAATTTGTAATTTTAATTTTTTGGGATGAATATATAATTTTTTAAAATCAAAAGTAACCTCTAGTAACCAATAAGTTCAACTTCCTCATTATTAGGAAAATGTTTCCAGTACTAAAATGACCAAATATTCTTTTTACAACAAGGAATGATTCATAAAGAAAAGTTATTGGCTACCACAGTTTTTTTTTTGTAATAATCTCAATTTGGACGAAAAGAACGAAGAAAACTCTTATTATATAATTAAAATAATTTTTTTATTTTACGTATTTTTTATTAAGAATATTTATCTTTTCATATGCATTTTTTTCTTTTTTACATAATTAAAGAAGATATATTTGCCTTTTGTTAAATAATTTAAAAAATTATCTAAATTATATATATTTTTCTTCACTTTTGTTAAACCAAATAAAGCCTAGTGTATGATATAATCACGTGGGGTGATATGGAATCTCTCTGGGGTTTGGGATCAAGATTCCCTACAATCTTTCTTCATCAATCTTAATCATCCTAATTAAAAATAATGGATTGTAAATTTTTTTTTGAAAACATAAAAATAAATATATTTTATAAAATTATTAATGTCATCATCATTACCTTATATACAAGTTAAAAATGTGAGCTAACTTATATTTTTTTTAACTATTGTTTTTAAGTTCAGCCGGACTTTATATTGAGTCATTAATTATAATTAATATTAATTAAAAATAAAAAAATTAAAAATAATTTAGATACAAAAATAAAAAATAAAAAATATATATTTTATAATTAAATCATAAAATGAAATTGAAGTATTTAATTAATATTTAATCAGAGATATTTTGTATAAAATATATACAAACATTAAATCTTAAAAAATTAAAATTAAAATATAAATGAAAAAATAAAATATTAAAGTAAAAATCTAATTTATATATGGATGAATGAGATTTTAGAAAAAATCTTGCCTAAACTTATATTTACATTATTCATAATCTAATGAATATTTTTTAAGTATTAAATGGATAATTAACAAAATTCAATTAGAGTTCAATTAATATTTATCATGAGTAATAATTTTAATATGAGAACTATTTAGTATTTAGTGTGTTATTTTTTATTAAATTACTTATTATTGATTTTTATTAGATAATTTTATTTTTAGTTCTTTTATCAGATATTTTAATAACTTTAGGATCAGCCTAACCTTGAGCTAACAAATCAATAAAAGTAAATAAATAAAGTAAAAAAAATTAATTTTATTTAAATCATTCTTTTAAAGAACTAATATAATTAAAGACAATTAAAACTCATTTATCAAACTAATATAATTAAAGACAGTTGAAGCTCTTCTATCAAACCAATCTGTTTTACCATCACTAAACATGACAGGAAATGTAAATCACTCCTTGTCAAACAAAACGGTGGGCAACTAAACAGGCTGTTCTAAACTAAAGAAAAAAGGGTAAGTAGAAAGGGAAGAAACTAATGGAGAAAAAGTAACAAGACAATAAAAAAAATCAATAAAGTATCATCAACAGAGTGATAACACAACGAATATAAATTTCTCTAACTTGTAAGAATATATAAGGAGTAACCACAAATAAATTTGGAAAATCCACTCTATGTGAGAGATGAAAAATCATGGATTGTCAAGGTTAAAGAGATCAATCCACTATAATGAAATAAGGATATAAGAGTGTTTATGTCAATAACACAAATTTGTGCATACAACCAACCAACTCAATTAAGTAACAAAACTTGCTATTGGAGAGCAAGAAACGAAAGATAAAAAATGAATAATTCAGAAAATCGTGTTATTCTACGAGTACGATGTCTCATACCACAGACCTTCAAATCAAGATCTGAACAGTTTTGATGAAGAATTATGTGTGTTGAACCTGCTGTCAAATTTCCAGTTCAATCTAACGATTAACGAAGAAGATATCGTGATTTTGATGTCGTGTTAATATGTATAATGATGAAAGTAGAATTTTTTTGTTTTTTTATATGCACATAGTTGAAATAACCACGAGAACAACGTAAATTCTCAGATTTTATATTTCAATATTTTCATAAGTACTTTTCCTTACGTTTAAAACCACTTCTTATTCTGATTTGTTGTCATTTTTAAATCAGCCTGACAGCTTCCAATACAGTCATTGTCTCGTAATGTAACATGGTGATCCGAACAAGTATGTCTTATTCCATGTCTGATAATAGGCCCCGTAAATTCTATTATATACCTGCCCTTAAGCTGGTTGTCTTTTTGTTTTCTTCTTTTGTGCATTAGGATACTCTCAACATTACATCTACATGTAAAAAGGTTTCTCAATTAATTATCTTAAATTACTCTATTTTTATTTATATACTTGAAATTTTAATTATCTATTTTTTATCTATAATTTGTTAATAATTAAAAATCATTTTATATTATAATTTAAATTATTTCTTATAACTTTAAAACTAATTTATATATTAACAAATATTTATTTATTATAAATTATAATTATAATATACTTTATATATTAAAAATTAACATTATTCTATACAAGCACGGATCCACGCAGAATGGGATGGAGTTGTTGTTCTCAATAACTTTTTAACACTTATAAATAAAATACACATGTATAATTAGAAATTATCATTATAATTTGAAACGTAGAAAAAGATAATTTATAATAAGTATTTTTCACACAAATTTCTTTTAATCTCATTATTTTTATCCTCTTACATACTTTAAATATTTTTTATTTTAGATGTACATTTCACGTAATATTTCTAAAAATAACTATAAAATTTATCTCATAACCATTTCAAATTGTTTTTTCTTTTATCTTTGTCTATATACTTAAATTTTCTAATGTCTATTCTAACACTTTCGATCTCCTCTCTTTATCTCTATTTTTAAATTAAATTACAATATCTTTTAAGAAATGATTAATAGTTAAAATAATTTTATATCAAAATTTAAATTATTTATTATAAATCTAAAATTTAATTTATATATTAATATATTTATTTATTATAAATTTTAATTATAATATAGTTTAAATATTAAAATTATTTATTATTTAAATTTTAATTATATAAAAATAAAAAACTTATCATATATAATGTACAAATTATAATACTAAATTATATATATGAGAACTGTCCCAGAACATAAATTTTTTAGATCTGTCATTAATCCTATATATACAATGTACAGACTAAAGACCTACAATATAATTTACACTCATTAATTTAAGCATCAAAATTCTTACAAGTTAACATAACCATGTGGCTCCCTTGTCGCTTGTGCTGATGCTGTTATCTCCTCCTTGCCTTATGTTATCCACTTTTCGTTGCCAGGGTGGTGCCTCCTTCGTAACGCACTCATGCACTACCACAAATTATGGGTACTCATTAGTTAGTAATTGCACCCGACTATGTTCTAGTGTAATGTGTCTGAATTAGTTTCTATACGGTGCTAAGAGTATTCTCAACCTGTGTATCAATTAACCTGTTCACATTACTTTGTTTATGTGTCAATATATTGACTTTATTATATTAGGTTAATATGTCAGTACGAGAAAGATCCAATATGTTAGTTCAAAATCGATTTTAAGACATTATAATTAAAATTTAATATATACGATGATGATATAGTATTATACTATGTTTATAGATATCAAACAAAGTCTAATGCGAGTTAAGTTACAGGTCCTTTGATATATTCCCTTGCCCTACCTACATGGCTACATGCAAACTGTGTAAAATTACTGTACAATGAAAGTTCAATGGAGAGTTTTTGCAATTGAGTCTTGTGGAGAACGTGATTAAGAGATAAGTTACAAACATCCTTGAAATAACGGATAAGAAAAGGAAGAAAAACAAAAGCACAAGGAATTAACTCACAATTATTGTACAATATACGGCCCTGGTTGTAGTACAGCGGGTCTACCCTGTACCGGAATATAAAATAGACAAAGGACAATAATTTTTAAAATAATTCACGATCCATTTAATCATGTTTATATATTGCTTGATAGGAATGTTGACCTATATATGTTACTATATTGATCATCATCTTGTGATGGGTATTTGGTTTTTATAATTAGTCTATATGGGGTCTGACATATGGTACCTGAAGATGATGATTCATGGGACTTTAGAACGATATTATTCGCATAAAAGATTAGTTGGGTTGTATCATCAATCTCCCGTCACCAATAGCTTTATAAGGATCTAACAATTCTGAAAATTAAAATATTACCCAAGTTTGATTCTTCAACTTTAAAAACGTGCAGTAGAAAATATAACAGTGATATTATTAATTCCACGTTGTCTGCACATATATGACTGAAATAAACACGATGAAAATCTGTAAACATTTGGAATATATATTTTTGTCATGTGTTGTATTTGCAGCAAAGCTTAATGGCTTTTTTTTTTTTAGATATATATAAAATTGTTTTAGATACTATTCGGTGGATCGATATTTGATCGTGCCCACAAAATTATATCGTACTTAAAAAAAAGTCACCAAGAGAAAATAAAATTAAAAAAAGACTTTTATTTGTCAAGGTTTTGTGCTTTTATCTACGGATGTGGATGCTCTGTAGTCAGATAGAGAAAGAAACTAAAATATTAACCCTTAATTTTATTTCTTAAATTTTACAAAATTAATAAAATAAAAGATGAAAAAAATGAAATTACCCAATGATCCCTTAAATCCAATTGACGATCGGTCAAAACCCCAACTTCCAAACCATATAAATAAACTCCCCATGCAACCTTAAGACTCTTAGATTCCAAAGCATATTCACGTCCTCTCTTCTCTAAAATTTTGGTGGCCCTGTGATAAAGTCTTCCTCCTTCTATAAAGTTTCCATTCCTTGAGTCTTTAACAAGTAAGGAAAGTCATATTTTATGTCTCTTCGTTATTTTGATGATGTTTAAATACTTAGAAATGTATGATAGGTTCTTGGTTATGTATAGTATCCATTGGTGAAGTTTAAACATTTTATGAAAAATGTCAAAATGTGATGAATCTACCACGCATGCATTTAAAGTTTCCATCTTTACGTCTATAATGTGTTTTGGAGGGATTGAATCATTTGCATGCTGATTTGGTTAAAGTTTGAGTGATTTATGAGTTTTTGCATATTGCTGTTTTGGGTTTTCGCTGAGCGAGACACCTTTTCGCTTGGCAAAACTCTCTTTTTGGGTTTCTACTTAGAAGCTCGCTGAGCGAATGGAGTCTTTCATTGAGCGACCTTGCATTTTTGGGGAAATGTTAGTTTTTGCTAAGTGAGGACCTTTCTCGTTGAGTGAACTCAACAACACCATGAACATGACGAATTCTTGTTGAGTGAATATATGAATTTAGTGAGAAAACACCTAAGGGAGTTATTTTGGAAAACTAAGAAATTCATAGATTCCCTAAGTGAATCTTGGGTTTAACTGGGCAAGTGTTTAGGAGCTCTCTATGACTCCTAATCATTGAGAAAAAGAGTACCTTTGTTGAGTGAGAAGATGAGACTTAAAATCTGCTAAGTCTTTGTGAGGCTATTCTAAGCAAGTCATCCCACTTGTTGAGCGATTTTGAGAAGAACTAAGAGAATGCTCTATGTGGCTTCTCTCACTGAGTGAAGAAGGGTCTTTGCTGAACCAAACGAACATAGTTGAGAGTTAAAGTCATTGTGACTTTGTTTCGATGGACAAGTCATTCCACTTGTTGAGTGAAGCTGAGACGAGAAATCAAGGTGCTATTTGTGGGGTCTCTTTGCTGAGCGAGGGTTTAACCTCGCTAGGTGAGGCATGTGAAGTTTAGGAAGTTAAGTCTTTGTAGCTTATTCGTTGAGCGAAAGAACGAAGTTTGAGCTCTTTGTGACTCTATTCACTAAGTGAGGCTAAGCTCTCATTGAGTGAATGCGCATAGTTGAGTGGTACCTTTCTAGAAGGTACGGAATTGCTCCACAAGTTGTCCCTCTTGTTGAGAAAATTTCCCTGGCAGTGAGGAAGTACTTTAAGTTATGAAATTACATAAGTGATTAATTATAACCTCTGAAAGCTTATGAACACCATTATAAAATGATAATTATGGGTATGTTGGGTTAAAAACTTGGAATTGGGATTTTAATGAAGATAATGACATAAAATGTTGAAAATATTGTTATCTTGAAATATAGAACACTTATTGGATGAGTAAGAGGTTTTACCTCACTCTTAAGGACAAGGGCAATGTACCATTTATTTGTTGTGGTGAGTTTCAGCTTGTTTGATCATGATGAGATGATGGATACATGAAGTTAATATCCATTGTTCAAGAAAGCTGAAAGTGATATGAGAATCACAATTGCTTGGATGTGTTGAGTCCTTTGAGGATGTTAGTGACAAGTAGACACATAAGTTGTTGGGTTACTGTGATGAGAAGGGCCCACAACAAGTGCTGGAGCAAAGGAGTGAGGCACAGTGAGCCTCAGAGATAAACAGATAACTACATTCGATAGTGGGTCTTGATATTGCAAACCTAAGACCATGGTATGCCACTACTCATCTACCTTTATCTTGATAGACATATTCTCTAATCTATAGGATCATATCTTTTTTACCCAATACCAAGTTAAGGGTATGTTAAGGAATGATATGGATGATCATTCGACTTATAAATATTCATAGAGTAGTAATGGTGATGTCGATAGTATATGTGTGTGTAGTAGTGGTGACGTCGACAATATATAGTGTGTATGTGGTTTTGATGATTTATGTTGAATATGCTTAATGGGGGTTGAGGTCCTTATCTAATGGCTGTTGTGTTGAGACAATGTTGTGCCACCGACATGAGAAATTCTTTTGCTTTAACTTACCTTTACTTTGTATGTTGTATGCGTACAACTACGATGATACAAATTGGGTGCTTGTAGGAGCATATGCCGAGACTCCTAAGAGGATGGAGGTGCCATGCCACGCTAGTGGCAATGATCATGAACATTGACAAATTTCTTGATAGTTGATGACTTGTTGTATCTCTGGTTGCAAATCATCCATGAATCTTCACGCAATTGAAATGCTCTACAACTTTATTACAACGACGAAGAAGGTATCTCAACGATTCTTCAACTTGATTGCATAATTTGCCATGATCCTATTGCCTTGTGATAAGTCATATTTTATATACCTCACAAGGATTTAAGATGAGTATTTTTGAGATCATTTGGTAACTAAGAATCACATCTTAGCTAAGATTCAGATTATGGACCTAGAAATAGGGAAAATTTAAATATGTGCTAATTTGGGATTTTAGCTAATAAAAAATTGGATTCATTTTGCAAACCAAGCAAAGGATGTCTCAGCCCATCAAAAGAGTCGCAGTCCAAGAAAAGTCGTCTCGGCCAGATCGGCTCCTTACTAGACCAGGCCGACTATCCAGCCCAATAACCCAAAAGGAGCGAAGCGGCCCAATGGACACAAATCCAGCCAAGGCACTCTCCGAGTCCATATCTGCTGCCACGTCACTCCAAGAGAAGCTTGTAGCGCAAGGATGATCATTTAGGGGTAGAAAGGTCAATCAGGAATTTGTAATTCAGTTAAGAAATTTGTTAGGACTAGCGTGCGTCACAATGAACCCACTCGTGTATATATAGGGACCTAGTGCACGCCTTAGTGGGTTGTTGAATTCAGACTTGTATCCATACTCATTTATGCTCCATCTTCTCGCTCTCGCTTCCAATTGCAGTGGTGCACAGTGCTTCAGCATTGCGTCTCTCTCGGTTGAGGAGGTGCAAGTCAGGGACTGGGAAGCCGAAAGTTATCAGAGGTGCCCGCTTGGCATAGCCGACGCACTTTGGTGGACTAGATCCTCAGCGCCTTGACCATTATCGATAAACCATCACCATTCTTCCATGGTGGTTGTTGTGGAAGGCGGAATCCATGAATTCAACCCTTGTATTAGTACTATGTTTCAATAATCCAATCGGTTTGCATTTCTTACTTTTTGATTGTGAATCCTGCTTTTAGTCTGCTTTCACCGTGTCACGATTGCGCGTTCGTAAGAGTAGATCAACGTTAGACTAGGCCGGTTGGAACCAGTTTGACAACTTAATTGGGTAATCGATAAGAGAACCTAAAATCAACCACGTGCATACTCCCTGCCAACTGATGAGGTAGTGATTGTGTAAATCCTCTGTATGCCAATGGACAAATCTTTGGCGGTCGTCATAAGAACCTTAGGTTGATTTGGATTCACAAACTTGAGGGAAGAACTGAGAACTAGTTGCTTATTAATCTTAGTATGGATGCAGTAGTAGTTAATTAGCATAGTTTAGATTGCATTTACTTTCATACTTAGTTTACCTTCTGTCCTTACATTCCTGCAACACAAACTCCCCTATATTTACTTGCATTTCAATCTGAGACCGAGTCTAGTCCGACTCTGTTGCGTTCGAGTCTGTGCTTAACTGAGACCGTGTCGAATTCGTCTCTGATGAGATCAGATCGGACCAGTCTTGCCGAGAACAAATTCTACACTTAGCGTTTTCTACATTAACTCTAATTTCCACATTATGCCATAATAGAACATATTGTGTCCTTGAGAGATTCGACCTAGAATTACACTGTGTTATAATTAACCTTAGTTTTATTTGATGCGCATAAAA
The DNA here is from genome assembly GCA_025330945.1 of Mucuna pruriens. Classification (NCBI taxonomy): domain Eukaryota; kingdom Viridiplantae; phylum Streptophyta; class Magnoliopsida; order Fabales; family Fabaceae; genus Mucuna; species Mucuna pruriens. The sequence goes on along the minus strand of JAENHJ010000525.1, from coordinate 3,433,254 downwards.
CGACTAAAAACATAATAAATATTAGTACAATCTAATAAATATCTCATGTTTTATATGGATATTATACTTTTAAATACAATTTAAAAGTATTTAACACTATGTCCTAATTAATTCATATATATATATATATATATTAAAATTATTAAGAGGATACTCATGATTAATGCAAAACTTAAAAATAGCTAGGTTACAAATTAATTATAGAGACGTACGTAGATAAAAGATTAATATATAAGAATAAAGTAGTAGAGATTCGAAGGACAAAGGACGAATTTAATAAAGACTAATTTAAGAATGCTAAACAATTATTTTAAATTATAAAAATTTAATGCAAGAAGTTTCAAAATGAATATTTAAAAAGTACATAAACATCCGAAATTCAAAAACAATAAAGATCAATATAAAAACAGAAAACTTTGAAAATTTTCAAAAAATGTGTATTAATAGATGAAATAGTGACAACTTACGTATTTTTTTAAAAATAATAATATAAGAACATATAATCTGAGTTTGGAGTGTGAGAAATAATTGATACCACTTATATTCCACCAAATTGAAATTCGGATGCAATATGATGAAAGGGCAACTTGACAATAATATAATAAGACATAAAAGACAGCTATGCATTGAGGTAACTGTGTAACGTGGCTGGGACATAACATTGGAATAAGGATAGAGGGAGAAACACAAGAAGATTCACAACTATTCCTCGTCTATAAATTACAGATCTCGTTGTTTTAGGAGCAGTGCGTTATTTGAGTGAGAGTTAGCCGAAAGGGAGAGACACAAATATAGTATCTTATCAATTGATGGCTGGCCCAATGAGACCTCAGTTTGTGTTGTTTGGCTCCTCCATTATTCAGATGTGCTTCGATAATGGTGGTTGGGGTGCTATTCTAGCTAATTTGTATGCTAGAAAGGTGTTTTTTCTTTCTCCTTCATTCTTTATATATCGTTATTTTCATTCTAATAGTTAAGTGACAGTTGCATCTTCTGTTTCTAGTCATACACTTAACCAACATCCTCTCTCTCTCCCTCACTCTCACACACTATATATATATATATATATCACATTTTGATTTGATTTGTGTTGAATCTTAGAAGGGATTATACCATTTTGGTGATATCGATCTCTACCTCAAAAGTAATTAGGCTTTATTTAGTATTTTTAAAATAAATCTTCATTTTCTAAAATTTGTTTGTTCGAACTTTCAACTTTTAGAAATATATATATTTTTCTCTAGTATATGAATTTATCGTTGTCTAATTTAGTAAAAAAAAGACAAAAATTATGTATTTTAAAAGTTGAAAGACTAATTTTATTTATTTGAAAATATATTGATTAAGAGTATGTTAAGATAATTTTTTTTCATAAATACTTATAATAGAAGAAAATAAGAAGAAAAATAAAAAATTAGATACTAGATCAATGTTTGATTAAAAATGCAAGCATCAAAAGCACTTTTTTTTATATATTTAAAAATATTTGTCCTTGAGCATAGGATGCGAAATTAAAATAGTTTTTTGTTCTTTTTGTTTTGTGGGTTTTAAAAATAATTTTGAAAATTTAATAAGTTTTGGATGACAAATAAATTGTTAGGTAGTGTAAAATTATTGCATAAAATAGTTTTTAAAATAAAAAAGATATCAAATATGTCCTTATTGTTTTTTTCTTCTTAAAAAGAAGCCTTATTGTCTACCTACTGATTAAGGATATCTTGATGTTGATGGAACCAAAAAGACTAGTGACACTTAGGTATATAAAACAGTGAGAATTGTCTGATTGATTCATGCCTTTTTGTTTTTTTGTTAATAATGATAGATGAAATACAATTTTTTATTCAGTTATTTTAAAAGCTGGTGAAAACTTAAGTGGCTACAATTGAAAAGCAACATGACTATCTCTGAGGGCTTTTGTGTATTCAGTTATTTTAAAAGCTGGTGAAAACTTAAGTGGCTACAATTGAAAAGCAACATGACTATCTCTAAGGGCTTTTTCCAAAAACGTTCGTAATTATGAAAAGAATATATAGACTTACATAATATGTATCCCTTTTGTAACATTATTTTTAGGCCGACATCATCTTGCGAGGATACTCAGGTTGGAATTCAAAACGGGCTTTGGAGGTTCTGGATGAAGTTTTCCCTAAGGTATAGACAAAACGGCGTGTTGAATGCCTCATCAAAATATTCCATTGTTCTGCTTTAGGATATTTTCACTTTTTGGCATTGACCTATATATGGCATGCAACATCTCTCTATTTCACACTGTAATTTTGGACCCAACTTTTCTTTTTGCGTAAAGTTTCTTTTTTAAAGTTATAATTAAAAAAGAGTTTTAAAGTTAAAGTAGAAGTTGTTTAATAATTGTTAAACTTAGAAAAGAAATGACTCTAATGGTGTGTTTGATTTAGGAAAGAAAATGAAAGAAAAAAATAAAAAGAGAAGAAAAAAAAAAGAAAAAGATATTTGTTTAAGATGTTTGTTAGAAGAGAAAATGAGAAAAAAAATTATTTGTGAAGAAAGTAAAAAAAATTGTGTATAAAATAACTTAAATAAAAAATGAAATATGATATAAATAAAACCATTGTTGTGATTATATATAAAAACAACTTGTTTCTCTTCTTTCCGTTCTAACTTTGAAAGAAATTTGATTGTTGTGGGACCCATGTGTTATTTTTGCTTCCTTCTTCAATTATGCTACTCAAAAGATGGAAGAATTAAAGGTTCGAGTGATTTTCTTTCCTCTCAATCAGTTGCTTTCACTGTAATATCATTCCAAATGTAATGTAAGCTAAAGAGAGAAGAAAGAAAAAGAAAAGAGTAAAGAGAAAAATATGGAAAAGAGAGAAGGAGGGGGAGGATGATGGAAGGAGAAAGTGAGGACAAAATAACAGGCAGCAAAAAGAGTAGTGTTTTCACTTAATTAGTTTTTAAACATTTAGTTTGTTTTAAATTACTTTTTTCATTTTGTTTTATAATAACTTTAAGGAGCTTTTTATAAAATGTGTTTAGCATAGTGTTTATTTTAAAAGAGATGAGAAAATTCAAAAAAAAGTTAAACTAAATACTATCTAGATGTCTTGACACTTCTATAACTTGGAGAATCTTGCAAACGATATCTTGAATGTGTTGAAAGGAAAAGTTGGATTAGGCCTCATCCTTGCACAATAGAATGTGGTTGGTGATAACTTCATTTTTGGTGAGATATACATACAAAGAATGACCCTTTTGTTTCTGTTATTTTCTTGAACTCAGGATGCTCATGTGCAACCATCATTGGTAATTGTGTACTTTGGTGGTAATGATTCTATTGATCCTCACCCATGTGGCCTTGGTCCTCATGTACCCCTCCAAGAATATGTTGAAAACATGAGGAAGATTGCTAACCATCTTAAGGTAACTAATTAATTAATTAATCTTCCATGCACATCAAACTTTACTCATCCACCCCCCACAAAATATTACTTTTTCCTTTACATTGCTGCAATGTTTGACACAAATCATAATTCATGCATGTCAGAGCCTCTCGGACCATATTCGCATTATATTTCTGACCTCTCCTCCCATCAATGAAGAACAAATCCGCAAAAAGCTCAGGTTCTTACAATTCCTATTTGTTTATTAAAAGTAACACATTAATTATCACTACATATCTCAACTACCCTTCAATTAATTAGCTAGATCACACATTATAAACCATAAACTCCTTGTACAGAACAAGTTTCCTAATGAATATTTGGCTGCACTGAATGCAGTGCAACGCAGTCAGGAAGAACCAACGAATCGTGTGGAGTATATGCAGATGCGTTAATGGAGCTTTGTGAGGAGATGAATATCAAGGCTATTAATTTGTGGTCAGCAATTCAGACAAGGGATGATTGGTTGGACGTTAGCTTCACGTGAGTATATATGCTCTCTCAAACAAACAAAAAAATCATTTAAAAAAACTTAATTACAATCTCTTAACATAAACTATATCATTTTATTTTCTTGGACCAACCGTATCTATATATATCTATGAAATGATATTAGTCTTTAATATAGTAAGTTAAGAAAAAACTTGACAACATTATATTATAATCCAATTGCAGATTATTTTTGTTAAATGAGCGTCCGTGGCTATTTTTGTTATTGAAGGATCCATTCTATTTATTTATTTCGTTTATATAGTTCCTTTAAAGATCAATATTTTTTCTTTCACCCTCTAAATCAAAGGCCAAATAGAAAGTTTCTGATATTTAAAAAGACTATATATGTAGAAAAATATCAAAAGAAAATCCATAATATTTAAATAACCAAATGAAAACATAAATTTCTAAGAAAAAACATTTGATAAAGGAAATATTCTGTGCTTTAGTTGAGAAAAAAGAAATTAAAAGTGAGAAATTAAATAAAAAAAATAACGAAATACTTTTTAGGTATAAAAAACGAGGGACGAAAATCCCAGAATTGAAAATAGGTGAAATGTGTGCATTTCCTTAATTTGATTATGTTATTTTTGAATTGCATAGGGATGGAGTTCATCTATCAGCAGAGGGAAGCAAGGTAGTGGTGAAGGAAATATTAAGGGTCCTAAGAGAAACAGATTGGAAGCCTAGTCTGCATTGGATGTCAATGCCAACTGAATATGCAGAAGATTCACCATATTATCCTCCCAGTCCTGATGGAACAACAACCATAAATGTGTCTCACATAATTTCCCGAAGGTGTTTGCAGTGGGATATATAGAACTATATGTGTTTATTTTGCGTACCATAATAGAGGCTCAATTGTCTTGTGTGGAGTGGAGCCCTTGGAAATGTGATCTTTTCCCTACCCCTTACCTTTTGGAACTGCTTTTATCATTCTATTGTCCTTTTCCTTCTGTAACTTATGCACTCAATTTTTTGTTAATCAATTTAAAATTGTAGTTAATTTACTCTGTTTATGACCAGAGTACCCTTTGGATTTGTCCACCTAACGTGTGGTTAATTACACATATAATATAGTTAATTTTATTTTACATGTAATTAAAATTAAATAAATATAATTATAATAGTAATTGATGTGATTAATATAAATATTTATATCACAAATCTTTGGAAGTTGAACTAATAGATATATAGTCCTTTGAATGGTGTTACAGACACACTTATGAGTGTTAATTAGGTAGGTGATTATTTTTATGAAAGACAATCTTTATAAAATACTCAAGAAAAATTTGAGATGTGTAAAAAGGCTTGCAAAATGAATATATTGTTTCATATGACAGTTTTACAAATATATTTAGATATTATTGTTTTAGGGTCTCAACTAAAATCAATTAAAAGAGGAATTCACTTTTTGGATATTATAATATAATTTTTATAAAAAAATAGAGAAACTATGTCGTATTGTTAAAACGTAATTAATAAATTCAGAGAAATCATGTTTGTTGTTAAAATGATTTTTGTTGATAATTTCGAAAAAACAATCTATGATTTTATTATAACAATAAATTTTAAATACGTTATGATATTGTAATTTTGTTTTATAGCGCACATGATCTTTTATTTTATGGAAAAAATTCGTTTTGTTCACTTATTTAAAAAAATAATTTTGGTTCTTTAATTATCTAATTTGAGTTAATATTATCATTTTAAAAAAATATTATTTTTAATTTGGAACACGATTTTAAACTATTTTTTAATTGATTTAATACGTGAAATTTGTCTCATTAGATTCCTTTACGTGACAACCATAGAAATTAACTAATGTTCGGAAAAAACTATAAATAAAGTAAAATTCATGTGAAAAGTGAGTCCCATAATTATAAAAAAACTAAAATTTTGTATCAAATTATTTTTTAGATGTTCATCAAATTCACTTTTTACGCGATTTTTACTATGTTTATAACATTTTCTTTATCGATATTATTTGAGACTTATAGTTTTTGTATAGATAAACCTAATGGGAGAAGCTTCACATTTTACATCGATCAAAAAATAATCCAAGATATTCCAAAATTGAAAATAATTATTTTTCGACAGGATAACATTGATTCAAATATAAAAGTTAAATGAAAAAATGATTCTTTTTAAAATAAATGACCAAAATAAATTTTCTCACAAAATAAAAAATATTTATAATTTAACCTTAATTTAATAAAGTAAATATTCTAGTACACAAATAAAATCTCACATTATTTAGGAGTTAAAGTCAATGATAATTTATAAATACTCCCACTTTTTAATCCACCAAAATATTTTTTAAAGACAAAACATTAATGACTCTCAAAGTATATAATACTTAAAATACAATTATAATAACCACGGTAGCAAACTTGAGATTAAAACATTGACATAAACAAACTATGGTAGAAAAAGTTTAATTTAAAAGAAGTTTTGGTAAAAAAAAATTATGATATAAGATTTATTTAGAATCCACACTTTTCAACTTTTACGAATAGCATTAAATTTATTATTTTATGTTTTAATCTTCTATTAAAAAATTTGAATAAAAAAGGACACTCTATAAGATTATCTTTTTGAGATTCTGGTTGAAATTTTTTGAAAATTATAAATTTTGGTAAAAATCACTTTTATTGAATGAAATCCTTAATTTATTGATGGTTTTCACAAAAAATATTATCTTACACACTTTTTTGAACTATTAGTTAAAGTTTATTAAAAATGATAAATTTTTGTGGGTTTCACTCATTATGATTTTCAATAAAATTTAACTAATAATAAAATGCAAGTTACAAATAATGTTCAGAGAGTGTGTCATTAACACTCTTCTTCAACCAATAGTAAAGATAATCTCCGAAATAAAGTACCAAGTAGAGTCTTATATTTCTTTTATATATATATATATATATATATATATATATATATATATATATATATATATATATATATATATATATATATATATAGACTATGTGTGAGTCCAAATGCATCTTTTTATTTGTTTTGCTTCACCTAATTTGTGAATAAATGTTTAAATAAAAAATACTAAGTTAAAGATACTCATTAATTATTTATGAGTAAAAAATTTAAATAATTTTTTATTTTCATTCAATTACTATTACACTTTTTTAAAATATTTTTTATGTTTTAAAATTATCTTCAGAGAGCCTTAAACAAAAATCATGTGTTCGTGAATTAAGTGCTTATCAATTTACTTTCCATTTAAGTCATTAAATAAAGTAATCATTGAAAAAAATATGTATGGAAAATTCATTGAATTAAATAAATTTGGTAAAAGCATGATTCCTCACATATAACATAATTTAGCCATTTCCACGAATGGATGAGGTGGTGCTCGGGCTTTGACCTTATCATATGAGGTCACCGAAATAATGGTGAAGGAAATAATAAAGGTCTATTTCGAAAAGGACTTATAAATTAAGAATATTTTTAACACAAGAATTTAATTTAAATTCTTAATTCTCTTTTAACATAATTTTTCATTATTATATAAAATTTTAGAATACCTATTAATCTTTACTTTAATAGTAAAACTTAGTTTAAGTTTTTAATGTATTTTTGGTGATTTATTTTATCTATTTATTCATACATTGAGTCTCATTTTAATTTAAAAAATTATTTTATAATTTAAGAAACCTTGGTAATAGTTCCTTATACAAAGAGCTTCCATAAATTTTTTATAAAAATTCATTTTCTCCAAAAATATTTTTAAGTTGCTTAATTTAAAAATCAAGTTAAACAATTCCATTAGAGTTTTTTTTATAAGTATATCACTATGAAAAATGAGAGAGAGAAAACACCATTTTATAGAATTATTTTTTTAATATAACTTTATTTAATGAAATTATCAATTAATATAAGTAATATAATAATATAGTGTACTATTTTTTTATAGGTTTCATTAAAAAAAGAGTAAAAGGATATTCTAACCTATATACAAAAGTTTTACATGAACAAATCATGGAAATAAGAGAGACAAACTACAAGGTTAGCACACCAATGAGAAAAGGAGAATTGAACCAATGAGAAAAGGAGAATTAAACCCTACATGTCTTAACTTTAAATCATGTATATGATCTAACCTTAATCAAGTCTAGTATGCAAGTGAAGTTAAAAGAAACACTTTGAAACACTTTGAAACACTATTATTATGCATAATCCAAGTAGACTATACCACAACATGCCAAATAAGATATCAATTTGATCATGTCTTTTTCCTTTCTATGATAGAGTTAAACTAGATATAGCGACTGCAAATGTCACTATGCCAAACCCCAAAAAACCAATGCATGCATAGACTACCTTCTAAATCCATTTTGTTACCAAGGGGATAGATGTAGGTGGTGATTATCTACCTAAAAGAAGAAATAGAACACGCAAGACATACCATGCCCTTGAAACAATATACTTACTTTACATAGATTAACAAGTTGACAACCTATCTAGGATAAATCTCCAAGATAATGCAAGCACTTTAAGTGGAACATAGCTCCAAAATTGTTTAAAGATATTAATCTGTGAAAATTATGAATTCCTTAACAACAATTAAGGCTGTATAAATGAATAGGATTTAACTATAAAATTCTTAGATGGATCTTCCTTCCAACCCCAATGATCCAGTGGACCTTTACAGAAAGGAACAAAGTTCAAGAAATTTATCGTATCTACCAATAATCCATTTTTCCACACAAAAAGACTTCTCCACTACCTCCATAATCAACACCCGTCATTATTATTCCATTCACCTATATTAGCTTCACAAATTCATTATTGAGAAAGACTTGAAATAGGTAGAGAAATGAGTATTTAAGACTAACATTGTCAATCCAAACATCATGTAAAAAATGGACCAACTATTCATTTCTAGCTTTCTTAATGACACATTGAGTGAAATAGAGTAATAATGCTCGATTAGAACTCTCTAATAAGTAAATGTCCTTCCACTAAATTGAGTTAGATGAAGTTGTTCAAGTAATCTCTCTATAGGCAAACATCATATCTTAACATACTTAAAAGGATAATAGTGTTAGTCAGTTTTATGGTTCCCTTATTTTAGGAGCAGTTGTGTCTTTGAATTAGTATATTGTGTTATTAGGAGATAGTGAGCTGTAAACGTGGGTAGTTTTTATTTTCAATTTTTCTATTCATATGTAAGGCTATATATTAACTAAGTTCGTTCTTTTAATCGACAAGAATTCCTTTTTTCAATTTTCTTATCTTTTACATAAGTTTTGTTAGTTTCCAACATTAAATGTTGAAAACTAACAGTACTTATGTAAAAGATAAGGAAATTGAAAGAAGGAATTCTTGTCAATTAAAAGAACAAACTTGGGCAATATATAGCCTTACATATGAATAGAAAAACTAAAAATAAAAACTACTCACATTTACAACCCACTATTTCCTAACAACACGATAGACTAATTCAAAGACATAATTGCTCCTAAAATAAGGGAACAATAAAATTGACTAACAAATCCTCCCTTAAACTAAATGTTGTATGCAATCAGTTTATATCAAACTCTGAACACATTCCTAACAACCTGCGTAGTTTCAAGAAAACATCCAGCTTGAGTGGTTTGGTCATAATATTAGCCACTTGTTCTTGTGTGCCACAGTGCATCATCTAGATAGTTCCAGCCTTTGTAAGATCTCGAAGGAAATGAAAACGGACATCAATATGCTTGCAACGACCAAGAAGGGAGGAAACAAAAAGCTTCTTGCTTACATTGACAGTGATTATGCAGGGGATTTGGATAATAGAAAAAGTACTTCGGGCTATGTTTTCTTATTGTGTTCAATTGTTGTTTCTTGGTCATCGAGGAAACAACCAATTGTGAGTCTATCAACTACAGAGGCTGAGTTTATAGGTGCAGTATCATGTGCTTGTCAAGCCATATGGTTGAAAAGGGTGCTGGGAAAACGGTGTAAAATGCAAAGCAAGGCAACTTTGATTCATTGCGATAGTAGTTCTGCTATTAAACTTTCAAAGAATCCAGTAATGCATGGTTGTTGCAAGCATATTGATGTCCGTTTTCATTTCTTTCGAGATCTTACAAAGGCTGGAACTATCGAGATGATGCACTGTGACACACAAGAATAAGTGGCTGATATTATGACCAAACCACTCAAGCTGGATGTTTTCTTGAAACTACGCAGGTTCAGAGTTTGATATAAACTGATTGCATACAGCATTCAGTTTAAGGGAGGATTTGTTAGTTAGTTTTATGGTTCCCCTATTTTAGGAGCAGTTATGTCTTTAAATTAGTCTATCGTGTTATTAGGAGATAGTGGACTATAAATATAGGTAGTTTTTATTTTCAGTTTTTCTATTCATATGTAAGGCTATATATTGGCCAAGTTCGTTCTTTTAATTGACAAGAATTCCTTTTTTCAATTTCCTTATCTTTTACATAAGTTATGTTAGTTTTCAACAAATAGTGGAAACCACACAACATAAAAATCAACAAAAAAAGTTCCACCTCCATTTAGCTAGGAGACTCAAGTTAAAGAGTTATGGATTCTTTACTCCCAAACCACCATAAGATTTTAGTTGGTAAACTTTATCTCAGCTAATCTAAGTCATTTTAAAAGATCCATAGTATCCCATAAATAAGATATTTGTTGTTCTTTTAGAATATCCAAGACTTTCTTTTAACATTTTAAAGAATGAAAGGTAATAGGATGTAAGCTAGAAAAAGAGTAGATTTTACTAGTAAAATGTGACCACCCTTTCCATGCTGCTAGCCTACACTTCATTGATTTTATTATTTTTTGGGTTTTGCACCTATCAACAATCCAAGAAATTTTTAAAACAAGTCTATCAATGTCACAATGCAAGAAATTAGCAATTGCAACTAAAAAGGTACCTTGCACGTTTATACCAAATGAAGTACTTTTCCAAAATTAATCTTTAGACCAGACACAAGTTTAAAACCATGAAATATAATATCTATAGCAGTTATACTTCTACTATTATAATTATATATATGAGATCTACTTACTCCAAGAGTAATTCTAAGAGATTATTTCTTATTCTTCTCTTTCATTTTCTTACAATCTAACGACTCTAATGAATAATACATCTTTAGCCATTAGATTGTAAGAAAATGAAGAATGAGAATGAGAAATAATTCTGTTAGAGTTATTTTTTAGAGTAAGTGAGTCGCGACCTTCACACATATATATGTATAGAGATAGATAGATAGAGAGATGTATAACTTATATAAACCAAAAAATCTCAAAAGAAAAAGATATTTTTCATCAAGTCACACGGTCTTTTTACTACAATTAGAAAGAGGAAAGAAGACAAGAGATCCCTTTAGCTTAAACCCTTAAACATAAAAATCTGCTTTGTTGGACATCCATTAAGAAGAACAAAGATCGCTCTATGAAAAATACATGAACCTCACAAAAACTCAACCTACAAACATGTATTCCAAAGAAGCCCAATTCACTAATCATATACCTTTTCAAAATCAACCTTAAAAATAAAAACATTATCTACTAGTTATTTGAACTAACTCCACCATCTCATTAACCAAAAACTCACTCAATCTAAAATCTGTCAGCTTGGCAATAATGTTGTTTGATAAGAGATAACAACGAATCAAAAAAATAGGCCTGAACTAAGAGATAATCTGTGTTATTCTTTTTAGGCTCTCTATGACGGCAAATGAAGAAAAAACGCCCTTTGAAAGCTTAGCTTGACAATGAAATTTCACGAACCATTTCACTTAGTTCTTCCTTGAGAGAAATCTCAATATCTTTGATAGAAATTGAAACTAAAACTATAAGAACTCGAATTCTTATTCCCTTCACAACTCCATATTGCATCCTTGACTTTTTGAGAAAAAAAAAAAGTTGTGAAGAGCTTATAGTCAGCAAAAAATAATTGTCTGAACTAAATTCCATCAAGAGTAAGACGATTCATAATCAGTTCATCATATATAGATCCTCTGAAAATGGTTCTTTATAGTGTCGCTAATGTTGCTCACCTCTTCAATCCAACTTTTCATGAGAGGTTTTTTTTTTTAATTTTGTTATTATTTTTATCTATTATTTAAGTTAGTAGTTAAATCCTAATTAATTAACTAGTATATTAATTTTGTTAATTAAATTTAAATTATTTATTTATATTTTTTATTACTATTAATTAGCTAGAAAATAGTTATAAATTTTAAAAATTTACTACAAATTAATTAAGATTATTTTCTTAGTTAATTTGTTACTTATTTCATGTTACCATCAGTATTATAATAATTTTATAGTTAATTATTTTTTACTATAAATTAACTAAGAAATAACTATTAATTTTAAAATTTTGTAACTAATTATTTTGTAGCAGATTTTAAAATTTCTTGTAGGATTTCTTATCCATCATTGAGGCACACGTGGAAAAAAATATTGTATATATACATCAACCTCTTTCAACGATTGTGCTTGAAATTTAGATTTCCTTTATGCTAAATCAGTGCTATACTTCTTTTGTAACAATCTTCATATGCTCCAAGTCTAATGGAGACAACGTGCCTAAAACGGCCACGTCATCCAACACATTAGGCTCATCAACGGCCCCTTGTAACTTCACGGAAATATCATCAAAATTCTCCTTATTCTACATTTTCAAATTACCATTAAAAAAAATTGATTATTTTATTGTTATATATCAATTTCTATATCATTAACATAGATATAAAATATCTATATTAATAGATTGATTTTTGTTAAATAAAATTTATATGAATAAAAACATACTCAACAAACTAACATATATTTTGTAACATATCTTAACAAAATGTCGCTTTCATGTTTCTTTATTAAATAAAGTATTATGTCGATTTCACTAAATAATTTAAATTCATTTTTAATTAATGAAATTAATATTACATTAGACCAAAATGATATTTTTAACAAATATAAATGAATTTGTTGTTAAAATATTTATTGGACTAAATTTGTCACCGTTTTACAAACGATACGCGATTTTATAAGATGCGAATGGAATAAAAATGAAATAACACGTAATAAAATGCAGTAGTCGTTAACTTACAATCTTGGAAGTAATAAGATGAGAATAAAATGTAATAAAATGCAATATTGTTGTTAATTCATATTTTAGTTGATTTAAACGTACAATCTTGGAAGTAATGCCCAAATGTATGCATTAAAAAAAAACTCAAATTCAACATAATAATAATATTGCTTAAAAAGATATTTAATTGCAGCTTATTTGTGAGACTAAATAAATTTGAACAAAGTTGATAATGACACTAAACAATATCATTCACGAGTGGACAAATATTAAGTATTAAGTGAATTTTCGTTTAACTTTTATCTAACAAAAATTAAATTGTTAGTATACATCATGAATTCATATTAGTAATGTGATGATTAATAGCAACATTTAATAATCTTATCAACTATATATAAGATCACTTACTTTAATCTTTACTCATTATTTTAGTGGAACCAAATTCAAGAATTTTACTAAGTAGTGTATGGTAATTTGTAATATGTCTATATATAAAAATTTAATCTGTAAGTAACATTACTCTATCAAATATTCTTAATGGTAGCAATTTTAAATTCCAAAGATCTAGGACAATGGATGCCACATCTGAATCCTATATATATATATTGCTTGATAAGCATTCTTACATATATGTCAGTATAAATTATCATATGATATGTTTGGTTCGTGGTGGGGTTCGACGTACGTATGATGATTCATGGGGCTTTTAATTATTATGTGGTCAATCGTCTTACACACTTAGTCCCTTGCTGCTGTAGGATATACCAATTCTTCAAAGGATATACCAGCATTAATAACTTTGATTTCTCTTTTTTAGAACCATTTCGCATCTAATAAAAAAGTTATCACCCACTAGTCCTATATTTATTAAAATCATAACAATCTCGTTTAATTAGATTTAAATCCATTAATTGATAAATGTTTATTTTATTATAAAGTCTAAATCACATAATTTGAGACCGAGTTTGTCACTCTTAAAGCTCCTATAAAGTTCGATCATATAATGATCTTTTATAAAGAATACCTATAATCTTTTAAAAAAAATACACAATCTAATTGATATATTATCATAATATTGGAGTGAAATTGAATCCTTTACGATACACAAATGTATAAAATAGAAAATATAATATCCATCTTAAGTCAGTTAAGTTTATAAGGGTGGCTAGTTTTACAGGTACACGTATATATATATATTTTTTTTACATCTTATATGGTTGAAGATTTTATATTGGTTAATAATATGATTAAAATATATATTATGCATAGACAAAATAAAAACTTTCATTTTGCTAACTAATTTTTGAAATTGATTAATGATATAACTAAAATATAATATATATATATATATATATATATATATATATATATATATATATATATATATATATAAATAAATAAATAAATAAATAAATAAATAAATAAATAAAAGAGAGAAAAATTTTCACTTTACAAACTAACTTTTGGAGTCACTAACCTAGACCCTGTCTTAACATATTTTCTAACTCAAATTTTGTATATGAAAAAATCTCTATTAACAAAATTATCTTCCCATGTATGTTTTTGAATTAAACAGATTTTTTTATCATGAAAAATATTTGTGACCAAAATAAAAAATAATAATCAATTACGTTTATTAATTATTATAATTTATAGATTTAATTTAATTTTTATGTATTATAGTATAATTTTTTAATTGTTAATAAATTAAAATTTATCTTATAAATATAATTTTTAAAGTAATTATTATAAAAATTAATAACTTTCATATATATATATATATATACTTTCTTAATTAGAAGATACTGTTTGCAGAAATATAATTTTCACATAATTTTTTTTTATACATATCAATTTACCCACTTATTTTTCTCTTTCTGAATCTATCGACTCCTTCCGCCATACATATATTATCGCAAAACCTCCCAATTTTAGAAACCCTAGAATATCATGTTAAGCATGGCGAGAAATTTTAGTTCGAAAATTTTAAATCCTCAAGGGGCCTTTAATTATTATTATTTGCTCAAATGATTAGTTGTTATGCAGTCATCATCCACCAATTTTAATTCTTCAATTTTGGAAATCCAAAAATGGGACAAAGAACACATGAACCATATTTAAAGTGATTCATGGTACACCAGCTAACACGTAACCGACTCTAATAATAAGTCATACTTTTAATCAAGTCCCAATCATACAAAGATATTTTATGTTAAAAGTCCTGAAATTATATATCAGGAATCTCCTAGCTAGATATATATCCACTGATACCATATAGCTTTTCACCAAAAATGTCTCCATGCCAAACTTCGTGCTTTGCTTTCAACGGCTTTGTAACAAGCTGATCTGTTTATCTGATCCCAAAATTGCAACTTATTTTAGTTTTATACAATCGAAAAGAAATATTGCTACATATATTATTTTTAGTAATATTTTTTTTATAAAAATATTATTAAAAATATTTATTTATATCTTTAATAATATTTATTAAATATAAATATTGTTATGAATATTTTGTGACATAATTTAGATATAATATTTGTTAAAATATTATCAAAATATTAATAGATAATTTTTTTATATTTTTGTAATATTTTTTACATATTACAAAAAATCATATATATACTAGTAAAACAAAACTTGTTTTTTTTTTCTTTCTAAAGAGTAATATATTCTCCAACTCAATTTGTTGATTAATCCTTTGACCCAATAAAAATTGCCATCGTGCACGTTACAATTTATTGTTTTTGAAAGATAATTTAGAAGACTATTCGGAGAAGAAAATGTTTTTCCTTTAAAAAACAATTTTACAGGAATTAAAAAACCTTATAATTGTCGATTTAGTGGAGGAATTGGAAAAAGGTTTTAGGTGAAGCTAGGATCAAGGAGGATATAATTTTTTTCTCTAAAAGTAATCATTTCTCTCGCTAAATACACAAGACACAAAATTAGAAACATGTTAAGATTTATTGTTGAAATTAATGTCGCAAAATAAACGAAAATATATATCCATTAGTAATTAGATTTATGCATAAAGAATTGGTATAGCTCATATTTTCGGACTGCAAAACGTTATACATTTGTGCTGCAAACTATATTAAGTTTATTAATTATGGTCTTAATTTGTACTGGCTAGCTAGAAATAAAGCAACCTTTGAAAAGGTCTATCACAACACAAATATATAACATCTCAATAAGTTAGATAAGCACTCAGTTGGAGAGGGATTGGAAGATTTTGGAAGAACAATTTTAGGCAGGGAAAATTACCTGAAGCATAGTCGTGAACGGTCCCATTTCAGTAACAAGTTATTTTTTTTGGCATAATAATCACAATAAAATTTGAATTTAAAATTTCATGCAAATTACTCAGCCCTTCACTACTAGGCTAACTCTAATAAGTTATCTCAATAACAAGTCATGGTAATAGAAAATATATGGAGAGATATAAAATGTTTTTGTTTCATTGGATCGGATTCTCATTTCTATATGTTGAGTAAATTGGGTACTTATACTCCATTTAATAAAATTGATGTTTTTGCTTGATAAAAAAATGTAAATTTGTAAATTGATATTCTTTATAATATAAAAAATTGTATATTACCAAAAAGAATAAAATGAGCGACAAATATATTGTATAATTTGGTCGTCAATTCGAGTAGATCTTTGGAGAGATTAATAAAAGGAGAATTATTTTATAAATTTAAACATTCTATTTTCTTGGATGTGGTTTCTTATTAATTGGGTTATTGTATGCTCTTTTCTTATGAATCTAATTACTTCAAAAGATCAAATGATATGGTTAGTGAAATTTTTAGGGTTTAAATATTATTAATGTAGTTTCCATATCATTAACTATATGTCCAGAATAAATAAATATGCAGTGTCACTTAAACTTTCGACACTCAGTCAAAAACTGGCACGTGGCATGCTGCATTTTAAAAATATATTAAACTAAAAATATATTGTAATCATCAAAATTAATATTATAATATAAAACCAAAACTTATAATAATATTATTTGAAAATTAATATAATTTATTTAGAGTATAAAATATTTTAAGAATAAAATTGAATAATTTGTATTAATATAACATAAAATTATTTATATCTAATATTAAACCTAATTATTTTAATACAAAAGATAAATTTTATATAACAATCTTATAATATAATATTCACTTACATAATTATCTTTTAATTTTTATTTAAATAAAAGAAATATACATTCAAATTATGATAGATAAGTTATATGAATCCAGTGAAGATATTAGTTTTCAAAAAGTGTAAAAGTATATATAACCCTTCATGTTTATGACCATCTAATTATGCTTGTTTAATATATTATAATTTTAATGTATTTTTTGATTTTTTGTTTGATAATATATTTTTTAATATAATTTTCAAATAATTTTATTATAATCTTTTGGGGGGTTTCTTTATAACATGACTTTATGTTTATTATAATCTTGCTTTAGCTTAATATAGTATTATAATTCATAAAAATTACTTTAATATATTATTAAAATGTAGCATATATTTATGCCATATGGCACTTTTCGTGTTGTGTAGTAAGTTCAGGTAGTGTACTATCACTTATATATACTTCCGACACTCCATACACAAATCGTCACATGGCATTGTTAATATTGACATGGCAAAATTTACTCCAAATAAAAAAAAATTAATCACATTTGTTAGGTAATTAGTTGACATGGCAAAATAGTATTAATATTGACATGTCTAAATCCGCTAAACAGTGCTTTTGTCGTTTGGTGGAGCTGTAAGTGGAGTTATCATCGATGTGCATTACTAAATCTCTTTTTTGGATACAAGTTTTCCAATAAGAATGTTTAGAGCAGAACAAAGTTTATATTTTAAAACACAGATGCATATATAATCATGGAGAAGTTACCAATATATGTATAAACACAGAGAAGGAAGTTGTTTAGGTGTTGTTTTTTGTTAGGATGTTAGGTCACATGACTTGTTTAAAGATAAAATTGTGACCTAAGATGATAAGATTCGGTATAAGTATAAAATTTAACACTCACGCATGAGAATGTGACGACTATCATGTATATTAGAAAAGAAAGCTTATCAGACAAAAAAATATTAGAAAATAATGCTTATCGAAGGCAATAATTGCACCTTGACAAGAATATTCAGAATCCAATTATGAAACATTTAATTAATATTATGCTAGATTGAATCGTGGAAAATGATGAATGACAATATATTATAGTATGCCATGATTGACAGTTATCCAGCCAATCGGATAACGTGGTCGTGCCAAATTGGCATAAGAACCATTCAATTAGGTTAATTAAAAACAAACAGTCACTCCAATAATGCTTATAATAAATACACTTCAAATAAAAGGGATAAAAAATTAGAGTTATGAAATAAGTCATTTGTTCTTATTTTGATTTTTTTTATAGGTTGTGTTTTTACTGGTACGATTAATTTAGCGGGTTGGGTTAAATCGATATTTTTTTAATATTATTTTCATATATTTTATAAGATAAAAATTAAAATAAATAAATAAAATATTATGTCAAATAAACCTGGTATTTTTAAACTATGTATTTAAAAGATCGATCTAACGCAGTAAAATTTAGCAACTCTAATAAAAGTTTTTGAATTACACGTACAACCTAACTCATTCATTTTCTCCCTTCAATTATGGTTACTTGTCATGAATTAGGGTTTATCCATAGAATATAAACCTTAAAATGACTAATGATGTATCCTTTAAATTAAAGCCTAATATTAATATTAATAATAATATTTTATATTTGTATGTTATTATAACTGGCCACGAGATAATGTTTAAAACTAAAAGTGACTAATTAATATTTATAACAAATATATTAAGAAAAGAAAAAATGAAATAACTCGGTATGAAGTTAATTAATCCAATGAACCACACTGCAATGAAAATAAAAATCTTGAGAGAGAATTATGAATAAATTCAACAACTATTAATGTGTTGATTTGCATGTGACTCTCAAATCTCCCTTTATCGTGTCATATGTTTTATCTCAACTTTATATATTAAGTATTTTATTTTTATTTTTCTTAATTTTAATTTTAAATTTAATTTGATTTAACAAATAATCCAAAAAATTCATTTCTCAATAATCTCAAATGACTCTTCTTTTATCTTTATTTCTAAATTAAATTTTAATAATTTAAAAAATTGTCAATAAATAAAAATAACTTTATATTATAATACAAATTATTTATTATAAATCTAAAATATAATTCATATGTTCAAAAATATTAATGTATTACAAATTTAAATTATAATATATATATATATATATATATATATATATATATATATATATATATATATATATATATATATATATATATATATATATATATATATATATATATATATATATATATATATATATATATGAATGTTTATTTATTATAATTTTAGTTATATAAAAATAATCATTTATCATGTGCACATACTAAAATACAAATAATGTTTTGAAATCCTAATAGCGGATTCGCTAGATTTTGTCTTGTTAGGATGGCTTTATATACTTTTATTTATTTTAATAGAATGTTTAAGTAAAAGTATAAGAAGATAATTGTGTTATATCAAGAGTTTTAATTAATATAGTTATACTACAAAATTGCTTTTGAGATTAATGTTTCTAATATATTTCTGTTCACTTTAATCCTAGTTTTTATATCCACAAAGAGTTGAGACTTCGACGGCGATAGGATCTAAACTCAATATAGTGTATATTAAAAAAAAATTATAATAAGTTATTTGTTTATTAAATGACTTTAAGTTCAGATATAATGTAATTATCACAAAATTTTATGAACTCGAATATGAGTAGTATATATAATATTGAATTGTACTTAAACCCACATAATATATTTATTAGATTTTATATATCATCATGATTTGAAAGAATTTTAAATAATTTTTATCATTAATACTAGTATTATAATAATATTCATGTTTTATAAATTTGTTAAACAAATGCATTAGAAGAAACCATACTATTGTTGTTTTTAATTGTTGAGAGGCCATATTCAACTTACTAAAATAAAGATAAAAAAATAAATATGAATATATATATATATATATATATATATATATATATATATATATATATATATATATATATATATATATATATATTAATTCAGGGTTTAAAGTTGACTTGCTACACACTAATATCAGTTTAAATTAAATATAAACATTTTTTTTTTAAAATGGATGTGAGAACAAGTATTGAAGCATATTCTGCAAGATATACCCAAAAATAAGTATTCTGCCGAAACCTTGTACATTACCATTTCGATTATCTTTAATATAATTGAATGAAAAATGTTATTTGTCTAACAATTTTTATAACAAATAGGAAAGAAATAGAAAAGAGAAAAGTACGTGATATAATTAATGATGTAATATAAAAAAATAATATTGTGTAAATTATTGTATATACGTGCAAAGAAATTGTTTGAAGTGACCATTGTGAGAAAAAAAAGTCTAGTACCGTGGTGAAATGTGGTGTTAAATTCGGACCCGGATCCCTTCCCATTAAAAACAATAGGAGACTTGTCCAATTTTTTAATCCAACCATTCATCTATATATATTTGTTTTGAATATTACATTTAACACATTATTAAGATCTCATCCAGTTGTTTCTAAAATTGGAGATGCTTCGGTTAAATTCTTGCTGATAGCCCGTTGGCACAGAAAACAATGTTATACCCTCCTAGTATTCTCCAAATTAATATGGATTCATTTTTTTGTTTGTTTTGTAAAAAGTCTGTTAAATACAACTGTCGCAGCCTCAGAAGAATATTCAGAATCCAATTATGAAACATTTGAATAATATTGTATAGATGGGGGTTGAAGCAAGGAATATGATGAAATCGTAATATAATATGCCATGTTGGACATTTATGCTGCCGACCAAACGTGGCAGGACACAAATCATGGTCTATAAATTGGATATCGTTGAGAGTGTTACCTCATCCTAAGAGTAGAGAAACGAAATACATTTAATAGGCAAAGATGGTTGGCCCCATGAGACCTCAGATTGTGCTCTTTGGCTCCTCTATTGTTCAGTTTAGTTTCGACAATGGTGGTTGGGGTGCTATTCTAGCTAATTTGTATTCTAGAAAGGTCTTTTTCTTTCTCTTCCATCATTTTAATTCTAATAGTGACAGATGCTGCTACACTATTTCTATATTCTGCAAGCACACAAATTGTATATTCTGCTTCTCGTTATAGTTTTAATTCCTTTTTAACTAAGGGTTTATATTCAATATACACTTCAAGAGACACTTGTTACCAAACTTATAAACCTGTCAAAACTTTAGTTACTGTATATATAAATATTAATTTAGTATTTAAAAAAGACTAATAGAAAAACAAAGTGAACTTTAAAGTATCGATAGAAATATATCGAGTAAAAATAGCTACAAAAGAAAATAAAGAAAACAAATTAAACGCTCCCTTAAATGTTATGGATATTCAATGATCTATCATAGTGTGTGGTGATTGAGCTTGTTGTTATCATGTTGACGTGGCCACACAGGCAGACATAATATTACGAGGATACTCAGGTTGGAATTCGAGGCAAGCTTTGGATGTTCTGGATGAAGTTTTCCCCAAGGTACGTACAGAGCAAACATGGATGTTATTGAATGCCACGTAGATTCCGTTTGTACTCTTTTAATCTATCTTCTCTCCAAATTTATTTATTTATTTATTTACTGCATATCATTGAGTAATGGCACCTCTCCAATAGGTCCAAAATGGAGAATCTTGCACGTGAACATGATATCTATAATTTGTCTTAGAAGCATGGACCTACGTTGAGCAATTTGCCTCACTCAATTTCAATTTTTTTTTAACTTTATGATAAATTGTTATTTACGTTCTCTTCTCACACAAAAAAGGTTATCATTTAAGTTATATTTATCTATTTATTAAAAAAATCATGTTAAGTAAGAGAGATTATTTTGTCGTGATTGTCCAAAATCTTTGGATCCGTCACTGCATGCTTGGAAGTAAGTAATAACCCTTTTGTTATTTTCTTGAATTCAGGATGCTCCTGTGCAACCATCATTGGTAATAGTGTACTTTGGCGGTAATGATTCTGTTCACCCTCATCCTTCTGGCCTTGGTCCTCACGTACCCCTCCAAGAATACGTTGAAAACATGAGAAGGATTGCTAACCATCTTAAGGTAATAAATTAAGACAAAATACCTTATCCAAAGTATAAAATGACTTTTTACGATTATCTAAATTATATACAATTTTCTAGAATAAATTTGTTAATTTCTACTATAGTTATTTTAATATGACCGTTAAATTTATAAATTAATCTTTTGTATCAAACTTTATTCATCTGCCTCTGAATATATATATATATATATTGATATAAAAGGCTTATAACTATTTTTAACTGCTCGCACAAAATATTAGTATTTTTTTCTTTACTTGTAACTTTGTTGTTGCAATGTTTGACACGAATCACAATGCTTGTCAGAGCCTCTCGGATCATATTCGCGTTATATTTCTGAGCTCTCCTCCCATCAATGAAGAACAAATCCGCAAAAAGCTCAGGTTCATACGCTTCCTATTTCCTTATTATAAGTAACAATTAATTCTCACTACATATCTCAACTTTATACCCTTCAATGAGTTAGCTAGATCACATATCATAAACCATAAACTCCTTGTACTCGACAAATTTTCTAACGAGTATTTGGCTGACGAGTGCAGTGCAACGCAATCAGGAAGAACCAATGAATCGTGTGGAGAATATGCAGAGGCGTTAATGGAGCTTTGTGAGGAGATGAATATCAAAGCCATTAATCTCTGGTCTGCAATTCAGACAAGAGATGACTGGTTAGATGTTAGCTTCACGTAAGTACATACGTTATCACTTGCTGATTGCAAAAATCATAATAATAATTTATATTATTAGTTTTTATTTGAACGATGATAAAGATAAAAAAATAAAAATATATTTTTAAAAATAAATAATACATGTATAGATAATATAAAGTCTTTTACACTGTCATTCTATAAAAATAAATATATATAATAAATATGTTAATTTTTATAATAATTATTTTAAAAATTATGTTAAAGATAATTTCCGATCTGTGGATACCATAAAATTTACATTAAAAGTGAATACCTGTTTATATAAACTTATTTTATTAAGTGGTTTCATAACGACTTCTAATATTCCTGAATTGAGAAAAACTCAAATATGGATTTCTTGTAGTTGATTTATGTTATATCTTGTTTAGGGATGGAGTTCATCTAACAGCTGAAGGAAGCAAGGTAGTGGTGAAAGAAATATTAAGGGTTCTGAGGGAAGCAGATTGGAAGACTAGTCTTCATTGGATGTCAATGGCAACTGAATTTGCTGAAGATTCACCGTATTATCCTCCTAGTCCTGATGGAACTACCACTATTAATGTGTCCTATTGTATCTCGCGGAAGTGTTTGCAGTGGGATCTGTAGAACTATATATGTATCTTTGTAGTTATATACCTTTCACACCATACAAGATGCTTCATTGGAGTTCCAGACTATAGTCACTGAAGGGCAAGAGTACTATTATTAAGATGCTTTTCTAGTGTGTTATATAATATATAGTCGTACAATTAAAGTGTAACCAAGTTGGTAGATTGTTGAGTCTCTTAATCGGGATTCAATTACTAACTATGACTACACTCACTTTAGTAATATATACATTTTCTAAAGTAGTCTTTTTAACTATCTAAGTTATATTCTTGGTATAAACTAACAAAATAATAAATGTGTACGTGCATTTATATGGAAAGTAGTTTTACATTAGAATAATGTTATCGGGTATGAAATACAGATGAGATTGATAGAAAATTTTATTTTAGAGTTTGAGTTTCTTTTGGAAAAAAGAATATGGAGGAAGGAGTCATCATCTGCGTCTTTAAGGAAAATGTTAGAAAATTTGAAATTAGTTAAGGAAAATGTTAGAAAATTTGAAATTGGATAAGGCTAGTCTATGAGAATAAATTTTAGACTCGGAAATCCATTACATATAGCAAAAGTGTTAGCATCTTACGACGTCTGTCCTAATATGATTACCTTAATTAGACATGTGAAATTTATTATGACTTCTAAACTATCATCTTTACCTTCCAAATGCAAGCAAAAGTGGATTTTATTATTGGGAGAGGAAAGATATATTTTTTTGGTTTTTTGAACTTGACAAGATTTGTCTCTTACTCCTACGTATCTCCTAATACAATAGAGAATTCAAAGATTACGTAAATCTAGCTGAGTGATACCTAAAGTAGTGTTTGCTTGTTCTATAAGTAGCTAAGGTCAATTAGGTGTTGACGGATACAAAGGGAAAGGCAAGGCCGACTAGGAGTTGGCCAGCTAGATGGGAGTGTATGTCGACCTGAAGTCGGCTAAAATTTTGACAAAATCTATTATTGATTGGGTATAGATGTGCAACTAAAGAAATACTTGCTAGGATAAGGGGTTTATTTGATTGGCTGCTCTATCATTGTTAGGAAGATTCTACTACTTCGAACAATATATTTTATTTTTTTTTTTTTCAACTATCTAAGAACTATGCTAAACTTCTTTTCTTTCTCCTTTCTAACAAAAGTTCTTTAGGAACCTCTTAACATCTCTCTTTCTATTTCTCTTTATCCTTTTTTTTTACCCCTTTCATTGAACCCTCGTTCCCCTTTTATAGAGAAAATTTCATAGTTTCAAATCTTGGAGGAGATCTCTCTCATTAATGGACATTATCATTCTTCTGACTCCTAACCTTATGTCTCGGGTGAAGCAACGACTCTCAAACTGGTGGCTGCTGAATCTAGAGAAGAATGAAACTTCCTCCTTATTCTATCCTCAATTTTATTTTTTTATTATTTTATTATTATTATTATTTATATATTTTATTATTATTATTATTTTTTATTTAGGGAAGGGACAAAATGGGATATCTACCCTAGGATTTCTACTGGTTTTTTAATAAAATGAAGAAAATGAAGTAACTATAAAATTGAACCGAAATCACATATGCGTGTGAGTACTGTACTGTTTCGTAAAAATTTATTCGAACCATTTAGCATTTTTATTTGTTAACTTATTATTATTCGAATCATTCAATCACATATTATGTTAAGTATTTACTTTAAAAATTATAATAATAATAATTTTATTTATTAATTTAACTGTGTAAAACTATTTTTTTAGTGCATAAATATTAAACTTTTAAAACAATATAACTTTATTATATAATTTCTGTTCCTAGAGCTTTATTTTTACAATTAAGAAAGAAACAGAAAAAAAGTGTGGAGTAAATAAGTAACATAGAGAGATTAGGAAAAAAATTGAATGGAAAAAATAATATAGTACAAATCGTGTGTAAAAATCATATAACTACTCTTTTTTATTATTTAGTTCCTGTGAATCAAATCTATAAAATTTGAACATATAAGTAAATCTTTACAATTAAATTTCACATCTATTAATGTTTAAATCATCTATAAAATTTAGTATAGACAATTGTAACTATAAAATCGCATGATTCAACAATTAAATGCTAGAATTTTGTGAATTAATATTGTTTAATTATTGGATTAAATTTTAGATTATATAATATTAATTATGAAAATAAAATTTCTGGTAGTTTAATTTATGGATATTAGTTAAGAGTTTATGACAAGTGAATATGTCAGGCTTTCACTTTGTGTCCAAATAAAAGTTTATGCTCTTGTCTATTGGCTATAAAATGATTTTCTATTTGATAGTATTGTGAAATGCAATATTGTGAAAATCCTAGCCTTTAGAAAAGAAGACTTTTTCCTCATTTGTTTGCTCACATTGTTGGATCGAGGCAACAACACCATGAAATCAAAATCTCTCTAGTACTAGATAAAGAAATGTAGACATAATTAAGGATTTTTCTTGGGTGCACACATTCTAAATCTTACGTAATTTAACTAAATTGTATAACATGATCATGCCATAGTTGTTGATAATGTATTTTGTAACATCCTTCGATTAGCACCGGATTCAAGTTTGGTGCTGCATATTGTGGCTATTCTAAGTTAGAATAACGTTAAAACTTTTAGATCCTATGAACCCTATTCTTTTTATCTTATTTAAATTTTTGGCCAAATAAGGCAAAATAATTTGGGGGTGGGGCGTGGGTTCATCATGGGATGTTGTGATATTGTGTCTCTTGTATGTCAATAATAATAAGAAATTGTGAAAAAGAAGTCACGAATTTTCGTGTATTCATTTTTCACATGAAGATTATTCTTGTTATAAGTTTTTTTTTTGAAATTCTTGTATTTTCTATGATTTAAAAAATTGTTTTGGGAAATTTTGTTCGTCATTAAATCTTTAATATAATGTGCATAGCAAAATTATTTGAATATATTGAAATCATATATTAATTCTGGGTTTCATTTTACGATTTCTATTTCAATTTTCCTATTTCGAAATCTTTATAAATTTATGTATGAAAAAGTTGAAGATTTTTCTTCCTTATATTGTTATTAAAAACAATAAGAAAGCGTATTTTTTCGTTGAATAGATATCGAGAATTCAATCCTTGAATGTACTGTGATGTGTCCAAAAAACAATATCCAAATTATTTATATTTAATATTATATAATTTTATAATACTTAAATATATTTAAAGTCTTGATAAATATGACTCTATCTAATTTTATTTTCTTGTAATTTTTTTTTTTTTAAATCTATGATATTTTTTTAATATAAGTCTTGCTATTTTTTACTTTAGTTAGTGTAACTAATAAAATATATAATATTTTAAAATAACATAATTATACTTTTATTTATGTGTATAATTCAATTAAGTAATATATTTATTATTTTATATAAACAATAAAAATACATATAATTTATTTTAATTTTAAATATGTTATGAACAATTTAATTATTTTTATTTTTCAATTCACTAATTTACTTATAATATTATATTTTTCAAAAAAACAATTTACTTATATGTTTATAATTTATTTTAATATTTTTTATATATTAATTCATTAATTTTGATTAATTATAATATTATTATTTTTAATATTGGTTGTCTCTAAAAATAAAAGTTATATAAAAGTAAGTTATAAGTGTATAGGTAAATTCTAATTAAAAAATATTAAAAGTAAATTAATTAGTGAATTATAAAGTAAGAATAGTATTAAAATAATAAATAATGTTCATAAATTATAATACATTAAAAAA
Source organism: Mucuna pruriens (assembly GCA_025330945.1). Classification (NCBI taxonomy): domain Eukaryota; kingdom Viridiplantae; phylum Streptophyta; class Magnoliopsida; order Fabales; family Fabaceae; genus Mucuna; species Mucuna pruriens. Next base: position 3,405,984 of record JAENHJ010000525.1, on the reverse strand, counting down.
TTAAATATAAATTATGAAAGTAAATTGTATTTATTATATTATTTATATAAAAAATATATATAAAAATATGTGTGTGCAATTATCTTATCAGTATATTATTGTTGTTATAATAATAATAATAAATAAATAAATAAATAATCAGAATTATTTGCATACTATAAGTCCATTGGAAGGACATTTGGGTAGTCAGCAAAAGAGGAAAAACAACAAAATCTAAAGGCCTTGTCAAGTCCATTAGACAAACGTTTGGGTAGTCAGCAAAAGAAAAACAACGAAGTTTTAACATCTCCTATCAAGCCCTTTAGAGGATGTCCAAAGAGGGTGTTTTGTGTGGACGGCCATTGGGCTCAGCCAAAAAAGTTGTTTTGCTCTTCTATTGACAACTCCTGCTTTGCTTTGTAGCTCTACTATATTCTGCTGTTGGTAGCTCCTACTTTGCTCTCTAGTCACCAACGCCTACCAGAGATCCTACTAAGCTTACTACATTTGGCCTACTTGTAAAGTTAAGTAGATAAGTTGAATTAAATAAATAATTTATGGAAGTTTATAAATATCAAGATGGAACCGAAGTTTCAAGAAATGAAAAACTGAGAGGGGAAACTAAGGAAAACAAAGCATAACAGAAATTGAGATAGGAGATCATGAGAAAAAAAAAAGAGTAACCAGTAAGTGCTTAATAGTGAAGAAATCACGACTGAACCAAGAGAACCTAAAAGACGCAAAGGATGAACTTGCTAAAAGCTTGGAGAAGAACCAAAAACAGAGCTATTCATAAAACAGTGAAGGAGCTTACAAAATCTGGAAGACCCAACAAAAGGAAGCAGATGTTGAGCAGTAAACAAGCTTACCTACACAAATTGGTACCACTAATAACTTTAATTTAATTTCATATTTGTGTGTAAAAATATTCGTTGACGTTTGTAAGAATCCTTGATTTCACAAGCGCATATATATAGCCTTGTTTCACTTTAAATAAAATGTGCCTAGGGTCTTTGGACGCCCCTATGATGCATACATCTTTGGACACTCTTAGGACGTAGATGTCTTTAGACGTGTCATCTTTGGACACCTAGGTCTTTGGATGTCCATGTGGACAAGTTCCTTCTTATTTTACTAACTCACTTTTTGACTCCCCTAGGTCATTTGGACGTTAGACATGTTTTTTGGACCCATACATAGCCTTAAGACGTTGGAGTCATTGGTCACCCATTTGGATAGGTCTCTTCTTATTTTGTCAACTTATCTTTTTGATTTGTCTAAGTCCTTCGGATGTTGGGCATCTTTGGACACGTCCATAGCTTTTGGATGTTAGAGCCTTAGGGTTCCCATTTGGGTGGTTCCCTTTCCTTTTCATCAACTTATCTTTTTGACTCGTCCAACATCCAAAATTCGTCAAGGTCCTTTGGATGCTAAACATCTTTGGACGCATCATAGCCTTTGGACGCTTATTTGGATGACTCATTTTCCTTTTCATTAACTTATCTTTTTTACTTATTTGGGTCCTTTGGATGTTGGACGTCTTAACATGTCCATAGTCTTTGGACATTGGAGCCTTGGGACTCCCATTTGGGTGGCTTCCTTTTCTTTTTATCAACTTATCTTTTTCACTCGTCCATCCTTTGGACGTCGGACGTCTTTGGACCCCATTCATAACATTTGGACACTAGAGCCTTTGGACGCGTATTTGGGTGGCTCCCTTTCCTTTTCGTCAACTTATCTTTTGACTCGTCCAAGTCCTTTGGACGTTTGATATCTTTAAATGCGTTCATAGCTTTTGGACGCTAGAGCCTTGAGACTCCCATTTGGGTGGCTCCCTTTCCTTTCCATCAACTTATTTTTTTGACTCGTTTAGGTCCTTTGGACGCTGGACGTCTTTGGACGTTGGAGCCTTTGGACTCCTATTTAGGTGGATCCCTTTCATTTTCATCAACTTATCTTTTGACTCGTCTAGGTCTTTCAGACATTGGACTTCTTTGGATGCATCCATAGTCTTTGGATGCTAGAGTTTTTTTGTACCCATTTGGATAGCTCCCTTTTCCACTTTATCATCCTATCTTCTGACTCACCAAGTCCTTTGCATGCTCCCTTTAGACGCGTCCATGTCTTTTGGACACTCCCTTTGGATTACGTAGCCTTTGGATGTCTCCAGGATCCTTTGGACACATCCATGTCCTTTGGACGCTCCTAAGTCCTTTTGATGCTTTCTTTGGTCGCCTTCCAATTTTTGTTTCTTAATCATGTTTATGATAATCATTGTAGATGCATTTCTTGTTTCGTTATCATAAAAAAATCTTTTAAAAGAATCTCTTTAAATTTTTTTAAAACAAAAGTTATTAATAACCATTTTGAGTGCACTTCTTATTTGGTTTGTAGACAAATATTTGGTAAGAACCATTTTGGATACACTTCCTATTTGGGTCATACAAAACTCTTAAAAAATTTAATGATAGTCATTTTAAGAAAAGAAAATAAAAATATTTATAACATTTTTCTTTTTCACCAAAAGATCTATGTAACATTGATTTTTCTATTCCACTAGGAGATACATAGGAGTAAGAGACCACTTTTATCAAGTTGAAAAATAAAATAAAAAATAATAATATCTATTTTTCTAAAAAAATAATAAATTTGCTGAATAATAAAAATGTCCATAAATAAGTAAATTAATAAAATATCTTAGAATAATCTTGTTTTCTTTCGAGAGGTAAAAATAACATTTTTAAAGTTATACTAATTTTACACATTTAATTAGAGGTAATCGTGTTAAGACAGACGTTGTAAGGTGCTAAAATTTTTCCTACACGTAATTGACTCTCGATTTATTTAAAAAATCATCCTATTTTTAATTTACTAATTTATTTTTAACATTGTATTTTTCTAAAAAAATATAATTTATTTAGAAATTTATAATTTATTTTAATATATTGTTTTTATGTTATTTTTACATTTCAATTTATTAATTTTAATTGACTGTAATATAATTTACTTTTAATATATTATATTTTAATTTAGTTTTTGCTTTAGAGATAAAATTATTGTTTGAGATATATTTTAAAAAATAAATTATATTACAATAAGTCAAAAGTAATAAATTTAAATATAAAAATAACATCAAAATTAATATATTAAAATTATATTATATATATTTTGTGAAAGAAGGAGAAAAAGACCTTAAAATCAATAACCTCTAAAGAAAGTTACACTACCTGAGTTAGTCGAGTTAGTCAGTAACAAAAACGATAAAAACTTAAATGAAAAATCAAATACAAGATCTACTATATAGTTTAAAAATACATGTTTGGTTAAAACATTCTTACTTAGTTCATCTTAATATAAATATGAGAGAAAATAAGAATAATATTAAAAATTCATTATTTATAATATATTAAAAATAAAGCATAGAAGTAAATTATATATAATTACCTTGTTTATATAAAATAATAAATACATTAATTAATTGAATATATCATATAGAAATAATTTGATTATTTTAATTTATAATATTCTTTATTATCATAATTATCTCGATTAATATTATTTACTTTGTTAGTCATATCAATACTAAATTAATTAAATTAGTGATAAGGACTAAAAAAGAAAGAAAAAAGATGTTAAGGAATTTAAAAATGACAAAAAATTTTCTAATGACTAAAACTAGATAAAATCATATTTACAAGGATCTAAAATATATTTAAGTCTTATATATATTATTGTTTCTCTATCACATTTCATTAAAGTGTTATACTTTTTATCTCTTGTCTTTATATATTTATCTAGTATTTTTTGCTTGCATATTGCATGATATAATTATTTTATTTTTGTATAATTAAAATTTATAATAAATATTTTTGGACATATTAATTATATTTTCAATTAATTATAATAAGTAATTTAAATTGGGTGACGTAGTATTCTTTTTAACTATTTATAATTTCTTTAAAAAAAATTGTTGAAATTCAATTTAGATATAGAATTAAAAGGGACAAATTGAAAGAATCAATCGTTAAAAAGATGAAATATATACAAAAGATAAAAAAAAAATAATTTGATGTAATTTGAGAGAGAAATGTTTCATCTAATTGTAGAGATAACGTTTGAAATAAACATTCAAAAGAAAGAACATTGAAATATGTAAGTGAAAGAAGTGGGGTGAGTGAACTTTGAATTTGGATCTTCTGAGTAGTTTATTTTAGAGGATAAAATAATTAATAGTAAATATTATATTCACATACATAACGACTCATGAGAGAATTGAAATATTATCCATCATTAATTTTCTTATCAACAATTAAGATTACTTATTTTACTTTTATTTATTTTAGTCTTCAAATATGAAGTTCTCACTCTACCTGTGTATTCTAATTTTTAATATAAGATTTAAAATATTAGAGTAGATTTGTTACATAAATTTAATCTGTAAATAGTATTGCTATATAAAATATATATGCATAACGTTAGCTAAATTCCACAGGTCTAGGACAATGAATCTGCCATGTCCCAATAATAATAATATATATATATAAAATATAAAGACAGTTATCAAGACAATTCAATATATATTATTTATATTGCATGATAAGCGTGCTCACATATATCTCAATATAGATTCACATATATGTTTGGTTCGTGGGTTTGGCCGTATGATTCACGGGGCTTTTAATTATTATTATTTGGTCAACCATCTCACTAATCTACAGCTTTAGGATATATCACCAATAGTAACTTCGATTCCTCAATTTTAGAGTTATTTCGCATCTAATAAATTAAAAATGTTACGCACCCACTAGATCTATATTTATTCAAATCATAACAATCTCGTTTAATTATATTTAAATACCCTAATTGGTGAATGTTTATTTTTTAATGAAGTCCAAATCACATAATTACGTGATTGAAATGTAACATTGGGGAGAAATGGATTTTGACTCCATCTAAAATAGATAAATGTGTCACACAGAAAATAAGATTTTCATATTAAGTCACTTAAGTTTATCAAGGGGTAATTAATTAGTTTAAGTGGTACACGGTTAAATTTTCTTAAGCATATTCTCTCGTTTAAAGTTTGTATATGAAAAAAATCTCTATTAGAAAAGTTATTTCCATCATGTTGCATATGTTTTTCACTTGAATAAATTTATTCAAGTAGAAAATTTTTGTGGTAAAAAAACAATTAATTAAGTTTATGAACTATTTTAATTTAAATTATTTTTATATTCATATAAATATTTTTAATTTAATTCAATTAAAAATATTTTTACCTTATCAATCAATTAAAGTTTATCATATAGATAGATATAATTTTTAGGATTTATGATTTTAAATTAATTATTATAAAATCAATAATTTTATCGCACATAATCCTTCATTATCGGATGATATTCTCATTATATTATAATTGAATTAATATATTTTTATATAGTTTCTTACTTTATGAGTTGCTTATTACAAACCTTTGACGCGGGAAAAAAAATATGTAGTATGGATGAGAGGGGAGCATAATGTTTACAGCAAATTAATATGTAAATTTGTTGAGTACATCTGGTATACTCCATTTAATTAAACTGATTCTACGACCAATAAAAAAATTAATTTGTAAATTAATATTCTATACAATATTTTTATGAGGAATAATTATTGTTCAAGTCTGGATAACGTCCAGACTCTCTATGATGTTTTTCTCTACTTTCTTTGTTGTCTCCCTTCCTATGTGACCTTATTCTTTATACCCTTCATCCCCTCTTCCGTGTTAGTTTTCTTTGATGGGACTTCTGAGTACCTATCAATAGAGAAGGATGTAGCCTGGCTTTCTGACCTTGAGTAGTACGCTTCATCCCATACCTTTGTCAGGTGGCATTCTTCGCAAGCAAACATTAACTACTTCAGTATACTTTTGTCAATTTCCTAGGTCGGCCGACCAACTCCTCGACTTGTTGAGTCCTAGGTATGGGAGGTCGACCGATACACAACCCCTCAAACACTAACTGTTAGAGAAGACGCTTTCACTTGGCTTGAGGCGGTAATCGCATCCTTTCTCATAGTTAGGCAAACGGACCACGACCGATAAGAGCCTTATTATGCAGGTGGCTTCTCATATTCCCCATAATTGTGACACCTGGCTAGTGTTGTCAAGGATATCACCGTGTGACGCCTCACCATTGGTTCTAGAGAGGTGCGTCAGCTTCATAATGGGGGTGGTTAATGCTTTCAATTTCCATCATCAGATGCAAGTCTCTAGGTGATGACGCTTCATTTTAAAGCGTTAGATTCATGCCATGCATCTTCTTTCATTAGACAATAAGGCTGAGCACGTCGTCTGTCATTTTTTCTGCTAGCGCGTCTTCCTCTTTCTTGCTTCATGCTCTTACAACTTCAACGACTATGACTAGCAAAGGTAACTCTTTAGTCCCTTGCCTTCGACCTTCTCTTTGGGGTTTTTCAAGGGCCACGACATTGTGGGTTTCTCCCCTAAACCATATGTGGTTCTTCTCACAAGGAAAACCACTATTCGAAGGTCGTCATCTGGGCCTTGCGTCTCCCATGAAGTCGCATTTAGCCCCTCAGGGTCAGAAAACCCTCTTCCTCTGAATGCTGAATCCCTTTGGGAAGAGTGTCGGTCTATCTTAGTCTGGTACTGGGAAGATGATAGATCCTCCGCCGCAGGGGAAGGGTCGGAAGGAACGTCTTGTAACGAGGACTTCTCCTTTGATTGGGTAGATGTGAATGTCCTTAAGATGTTCTCTATTTGTAACTCTACCGACTCTGTAGAAGGGATGACCAATGCCATTTGTAACCGGGGACCTTCGTCCTTGGAGGTCCAACCTTGTCAACTAGATGAGTCGGTATGTGGTGAACCTGAGGTTGGGGAGGACACTTATTTCTATCTTTATGATACCCTCCCCCTCAAATTAGGATTGCGTTTCCCCTTTTCTCATTTCGAGCGGTCATGCTGAATGTACTGAACATAGCTTCCACCCAACTCCACCCTTATAGTTGCGGCTTTGTTCAGGCTTTCAAGCTATTAAGCGAGGACATGGGACAGGCTCCTTCATTAGGGGTCTTCTTCTGGTTCTTCGGTGTCCGTTGATTAGAGAAAGTGAGTTGGACTTCTTTAAGCAACCGACCGTGACACCCTTTACTTTGGTCTTTTTGTGAGAGTTATAAAATTTTCAAAAACCGCTTCTTCCGAGTGTATAATGGCCGAATGGGTTCTAACCTTTTGGTCGACTCAGCCAGTGATCCCTACTTTTCTCTCTCTTGGACTAGAAGTCCTGCTATGGTGGTCAAGGTGGATAGGGCTAGCCTGTCCAGTTGGGAGGATGAGCTCATCACAAAGCTCCGCGAATTGTTACCTCTATCTTGCGTGGATCTCTTAAAGAAGGGGGATGATCCTTTGCTTTATCATGCCTCTTTTTTGAAGTTATATTCCTCTCTACTGACTATTGCTTGATTCATTATAGGTTTGACTCCTTATGAACTTAAGGCTCTAAGGAAGAGGAAAGCCACCCAACCTTCTACTGCTCGAGTTGCCTTTGTTGTAGATGTCCCAACCAATCTTGCCAACGCTATTACCCCTCCTGTTCCTTCTTCTAAGGTGGTTCCATCGATGGGTGATATTGTGGCTCGGATCACATCTGAACCAATCGCCACCTCCCCGCCTGCAGAGTCTTCCCAAAAGAGGGCTTGGGAGGTGATTGAGATAGCTTCTCCTTCAAAGGAAAGGAAGGTCCTTTGGAGGGTAGTTTTGCTGAGGCCACATCCTATCCGTCTTCAGATTGGAAGGTCGTGCTTCATAAAAATACAAACAACACCTCTATCTAGAGCCGCAACTTCCCTTTGGCCAAAGTGGTGGACCAACACTTGGCATCACCTTCTGATTTAGAGAAGGTAAAATCTTTGGGCTTGGTGGCGGTTTTAAGGCTCTTAAAGCATATGCTAGCTATTCTCTAGTGTTTGCCCAGACTCTTGAACGTCAGTATGGCAACTTAGGGTGTCGTGCCAAGAAAATAAGAGAAGAGAAATCCAATACGAAGGCGGCCTTGGAGACTGTTGAAGGAAACGCACAAGAGTTCCGCAAGTTGGCGGATGATTTATAGTCTCAGCTGAATGAGGTGTCTTCTTAAGCGAAGGAGGATTCTCTAATCCATGCTCAGCTAGAGGCCAATGAAGTAAGGCTGACAATTGAGTTATTTGTCTTAAAAGAAAGGGTGGCTGAGTTGGAGGCCACCAAAGAAAGGCTAGGGGCCGAGAGTCGACATCTGGAGTCTGAGAAAAAGAACTTAGTCGTGGAGAACGACAAGTTAGCTGCTGAAGGATGCACGATGTTTCAAAAGGAGGAAGATCTTGCTAATAAGGATTCGGTTATAGTTGACCAATTCGAATCTGGCTTTACTGGTGCCTTAGAGCATGTTTCGTTTTTATATCCTGATTTAGATGTATCTGAGACTAGGATTTTCAAGGAGGTTGTTCACGGTCGGTTAGTAGAGGCTGCTACCCCACCTAGTTCACCCGCTGTATAATTTTACTATGTAATTTTGACTTGAATCATTAATGAAATTTTACTCATTCACTGTGTTTTCTAAGTTACTTGTCAATTTTTTACTTGTACAAAATAGGTAATGTGCCATTGTTTTTTCTAAGTTATTTGTCGATTTTTTGGATGATACGTTTGTAAAAAACTAGGTAATGCGCTTGTAGAGTAAGTAACATCAAGCAAAATTTATCTTAAAGAAGAATTATATCGTAGTTAACTACAGAGTCGGCATTGAGTATTACCTTTTCCTTGCATACTTAGGCACTGAGGAGTCGGCACTTAGCTGGCACTAGATTTCCAAGGTCGCCTTTCTTAAGGCCTTGGATGTTGTTTGGGGGTCTTTGGACCGCTTCTCGCAAAGTGTTGGACGTTTCTTGGGGGGAGTCTTTGAACCGCCTCTCACAGGATCTTGGACGTTGAGAATTATTCTTTACTTTGTAAATATGCCCTATATTCAGTTTGTCATTGCTAGGAAAAAAGACAAAGGTAACATTGTTACACATTTACATGCTATATTTAATTGTAATAAAACCGCAAGTTGGCTGCATTCCAAGTGCGGGGGATTTTCTTTCCATCTTGGTGTTCAAGTCGGTATGCTCCTTTCCCTACATCATCCACCATCCTGTAGGGTCCCTCCCAATTTGGGGTGAGTTGTTACTGTTGACAGTTCTACATATTTTCCTTAGCACTAAGTCTTGACTTTTGAACTATTGGGGAGAAATTCTCTTGTCATGTCGCTTCACTGCCCGTACTTTAATTGCATACTCTCTTATATGAGCCACCTCACGAGCTTCCTGTAATAGGTCTAGATTTACTCGTAGCTCGTCTTCATTTTAGGCATGTTAGAACCAGGTGGTCTGAGGGGATGGCTCCCCAATTTCAATTGGGATCGTTGCCTCTGTACCTAAAGGTTAGGCGAAATGGGTTTCATTTGTAGTGAAGTGGGGGGTAGTGTGGTACGAGCATAACACCTGGGGGAGCTCCTTTACCCATCTTCCTTTTGCTTCCACAAGTCGTCTTCGAAGTCCTCTTAATATAATCTTGTTGGCCGCCTCTGCCTGACTGTTTGATTGGGGGTGCTTAATCGAGGTGAAAGACTTCTGAATTTTAAGTTGTGAGCAGAACTCGGCCCCCGACCAGAAAGCAAATATGTCCCATTGTCCAGGACTATTACAACTGGGAGTCCAAATTGGCATATCAGCTTCTTCCAATAGAAAAGCTTGACTCTTTCAGCCGAGATGTGGCGACTGACTCTACTTCAACCCACTTTGTGAAATAGTCTACCGCTACGATCAAGTACTTTATTTGCCTTGCTGCTATGGGGGAAAGGACCCAAGATATCAACATCCCATTTATGGAATGACCAGGGTGACATGATTGAGTATAATTGCTCTGGTGGGGCTTTGTGTACATCTATAAACCTTTGTCATGTGTCACATTTCTTTACATACTCTAGGCAATCATGTTTTTATCTCAATTATAATTTTTTTAATTATGATCTAATGATTATGATTGAAAATTTTCATATATATATATATATATATATATTAGTTTATCAAGTAATAAATATTATAATGAGAGAGTAAAAAAAATATATATGAAAGATACACATATAAATAATTTAAAAAATTATAAAATCATGTATTTATTTTATGTAATTGTATAAATATTTAATAATTTACTATTTAAATCATTCGTATATGATGATATAATCTAAATTTATTCTTTCCACTTGATACGATATTCATATATATTACAATGATAACTTTCAGTTAGAAAATACGAATGTGTGGAGTAGAACATCGATAATCGATTATATTTTAAAACAAAGATCGATGCATATATAATAATGGAGAAGTTACCAACGAAGATGAATAAATGTGTATATATATCACCAAATACGTATGCAATATGCTTGTAGTGTTATTTTTTGTGGATGTTAGGTCACGTGATTTGTTTAATGATAAAATTGTGACCCAAGCTGGTAAGATTCAGTACAAGCATTTATATTAGAAAAGAAAACTTATCAATTGCAATAATTGTGCTTATCAAAAAAAAATTGCAATAATTGCGCTTATCAGAAAAAATAATTGCAATAATTGAACCCTGACAAGAATATTCAGAATCCAATTATGGAACGTTAAATTAATATTCTGCTGGAGCATGATGAAGTGGCAATATAATATGCCATGAATCATGAATCACAGGAATTCAACCAACCAAATACGTGGCCGGACCAAATTGGCATAAGAAATTTGAATTTACCATTCGATTAGGTTAGAAACAAACAAACACTCCAATAATGCTTTTACACACTCCCTCAAATTTAAGCTTAATATTATGCTAATAATTATTTTTATATATTTCTATTATTATTAATGAGCATGGATAGGAATGGAATACGCCAGGCTGGCTGATAGAATCTATGGTTTAACTTTTTTAAAATTTAGCCTCACATTTTTAATAAAAAAAATATTAGGTTTATACTTTTAAAAAAAATTATTTATTTAAAATAAGTTAATTAAACTTGAGCTTAAAAAAAACTTATTAAACTTAATAAGTCAGTCTATTTATTTCTTTATATATATAATTGAAATTTTAATATAATATTACATTTATATATTTAATATTTTAATATTTTTATACTAAAATAAATTTATTAATCTATTTAACTGGTTGACTATTTAAAAATTAATTTATTTAAAATAATATAAAATAAAATTTTAAGTAGAATAATAGATCAAATTAGATATTTAAAAAGGTTAGGTTAAACCTTAAAAAAATAAATTTGATATATAATAGATAGGTTTAGACTTTAATTTTATAAAATATGACAGACATATTTATACAAAATCTAACCTAATCTATTCTCATTCTTAGACCTGAGATAAGTTTAAAACTCAAAATTGTCTAATGAAATTTTAATAAATATATTAAGAGAATAAGAATGAAGTAAATCAGGATCAGATTCATTAATCCAATGACATCACGCTAGATGACAATAAAACTAGTGATAAAATTGTGAATAAACTAATAATAAGTTTATTTTATCTTATAAAAAATTTAATTTATTTTTGTTCAATGAAAAAAAATCAAATATATAGCTTTATTTTAAAGGCGTGTTTAACTAAAAGTAAGAAAATATAAAGAGTTTTAATTTATAATATCTAACATAATTCATTTCACTTTATAAAACTCACTTTTATCCTTAGTTAGCATCATAAAAAAAATTAAGTTTGTAAATGCTGTCCCAAATTCACAGCATATCAATTTATATGTTCTATTCAATGTGAAGATAATGACTTCTGAAACTTGGTAACTGGTTATTGTAGTTTCTTTCAAAGTTATCTTAATTTAATAAAACTTGTTATTCGTGTAAATTTTAATTTAAACATGCTATATGAAACAAATTTTTATTTTGTTGTTAATTAACACGTATTTTGATAGAATTTTTTTCAAATACATGTCAAATTAATAAATTTAATCCAACTCATTTCACTCGGAATGTTAGTCAGATCAAGAAGAAAAATGCCTCAACCCTTGTTTTTGGTGAATGCTTCAACCTAACTTCACATAACTAGTCACTATTTTAATAAGGGTTTCGTCTAAAATCATTCAAAATTCATACCCTACCGAAAGGACATTAATCCTAGCTTTTATAACCACATGGAGTTGAGACTTGGGATGGCGATAGGATCTAAACTTGATCAAATGTATGCTGAAAAATTCAATAATAAGTATTTAGAAAATTTTAAGTATGAACGAATATGGGTATTATATTATTGGACTGTACTCATACCCACAAAATATATTTATTACATTTTATATGTGATTGTAATTAAATTTTTTTAAATAATTTTATTTGTTATATTTTACAATCAGGAATGAGATAATCTTTGAATATTTTTTCAATTATTAAGTTATATACTTTACTATATAACTTTGAGTAGGGTTTTTTTTATCATTAATGTTAGTATTATAATAATATTCATCTCTTATTAATTTATTAAATAAATGCATTAGGAGAACATGATGTTGTTGTTATTATTATTATTTTTTATTACTATTATTATAACTATTATTAATATTATTATTATTTTTATCATATTTATTATTACTATTTTTATTATTATTATTATTATTATTATTATTATTATTATTATTATTATTATTATTATTATTATTATTATTATTATTATTATTATTATTATTATTATTATTATTATTATTATTATTATTATTATTATTATTATTATTATTATTATTATTATTATTATTATTATTATTATTATTATTATTATTATTATTATTATTATTATTATTATTATTATTATTATTATTATTATTATTATTATTATTATTATTATTATTATTATTATTATTATTATTATTATTATTATTATTATTATTATTATTATTATTATTATTATTATTATTATTATTATTATTATTATTATTATTATTATTATTATTATTATTATTATTATTATTATTATTATTATTATTATTATTATTATTATTATTATTATTATTATTATTATTATTATTATTATTATTATTATTATTATTATTATTATTATTATTATTATTATTATTATTATTATTATTATTATTATTATTATTATTATTATTATTATTATTATTATTATTATTATTATTATTATTATTATTATTATTATTATTATTATTATTATTATTATTATTATTATTATTATTATTTATTATTATTATTATTATTATTATTATTATTATTATTATTATTATTATTATTATTATTATTATTATTATTATTATTATTATTATTATTATTATTATTATTATTATTATTATTATTATTATTATTATTATTATTATTATTATTATTATTATTATTATTATTATTATTATTATTATTATTATTATTATTATTATTATTATTATTATTATTATTATTATTATTATTATTATTATTATTATTATTATTATTATTATTATTATTATTATTATTATTATTATTATTATTATTATTATTATTATTATTATTATTATTATTATTATTATTATTAGAGACCATATTTAACTTATAACTAAGATGCCGGTAATAAATCCAAATATATATATATATATATATATATATGGATATTCAGCGAATATGAGTATTAAATACACAAATCAAGTCAAATAAAAATATTTAAAAAAATATATGAATGTGATAACAAGTGTTGGATCCTGAGAAGAATATTGATCAGAATCCAATTATTAATAATATAGTAGTGGTAGAGGTTGAAGCATGGAATATGATGAAATGGAAATATAGTATGCCATGTTGGAGATTTTTCCTGGCAGGACACAAATCTGCGTCTATAAATTGGATGCCATTGTGAGTGTTATTTCATCCTAAGAGTAGAGAAACGAAATACATTTAATCGGCAAAGATGGTTGGCCCCATGAGACCACAGATTGTGCTCTTTGGCTCCTCTATTGTTCAGTTCAGTTTCGACAATGGTGGTTGGGGTACTATTCTAGCTAATTTGTATGCCAGAAAGGTCTTTTTCTTTCTCCTTCATCATCTTCTGCTTCTCATTATAGTGTTTCTTTTCAACTAAGGATTTAGATTCGGTATACACTTAACACCAAAAGAAACACTTATTATCAAACTTATAAAACTGTGAAAAGCTTTACTTATTATCTAGGTTTTAAATTGCAATCGAAGTTTCATTAAAAAAATTTACATTGAAGACGGGGGATGAAATCACAATTGCGATTACAGTAACTTATTTTTATGTTTGTTGCTGAATTTGAGTTTTTAGACTATTGTTTAAACTTTTGTTATTCTATATAATGATTTAGTAATTAAAAAAGACTAATTAAAAAAAAGTGAAATATTAAAGCATTAATGAAAACATATCGAATAAAATTTGTTAGAAAAGGAAAAAAAAAATTAAACGCTCCCATAATTAAATATTTGATTTGATCGATATCAATGATCTATCATATTGTGTGGTGATTGAACTTCTCGTTATCGTGTTGACGTGGCCACACAGGCAGACATAGTATTGCGAGGATACTCAGGTTGGAATTCAAGGCAAGCTTTGGATGTTCTGGATGATGTTTTCCCCAAGGTACGTACAGAACAAACATGGATATTAAATGCCACGTAGATTCCGTTTGTACCTTTTTAATCTATTCTCTTTCAAAAAAAACACATTCTGTTTTGTTTAGTGCATATCATTGAGTAATGGCACCTCCCCAAAAGGTGAAAATGGATTGAATTGGTCTTACTATAGATTAGCAAGAAGAATCTTGCTAGTGAACATGATATCTAACATTTGTCTTAGAAGAGGCAGGGACCTACAGTGAGCAATTTGCCTCGCTCTATTTAAAAAATATTAATAATTTTATTATAGTATTAACTATTAAGTTGTTGTTTAAGTTCTCTTCACACACAAAAAATAGGTTACCATTTAAGTTCTATTTATCTATATTATTAGAGATATTATTTTGTCATGATTGTCCAAAATCTTTGAGTCCGTCGTTGCTTAGAAGTGACAAGTGAGCACGAACCAGGTTAATTTAACTGTGTGTTATTTTGTTTTTATTGTTGACGTTTAGATTCAGCTTTAGACAATGTGATGAGTCTCAGTATAGACAAATGGTTTTGATTATTTTCTTGTACTCAGGATGCTTCTGTGCAACCATCATTGGTAATTGTGTACTTTGGTGGTAATGATTCTATTGATCCTCACCCATGTGGCCTTGGTCCTCATGTACCCCTCCAAGAATATGTTGAAAACATGAGGAAGATTGCTAACCATCTTAAGGTAACTAATTAATTAATTAATCTTCCATGCACATCAAACTTTATTCATCCACCCCCTCCCCACAAAATATTACTTTTTCCTTTACATTGCTGCAATGTTTGACACAAATCATAATTCATGCATGTCAGAGCCTCTCGGACCATATTCGCATTATATTTCTGACCTCTCCTCCCATCAATGAAGAACAAATCCGCAAAAAGCTCAGGTTCTTACAATTCCTATTTGCTTATTAAAAGTAACACATTAATTGTCACTACATATCTCAACTACCTTTCAATTAATTAGCTAGATCACACATCATAAACCATAAATTAACTCCTTGTACCGAACAAGTTTTCTAATGAATATTTGGCTGTACTGAATGCAGTGCAACGCAGTCAGGAAGAACCAACAAATCGTGTGGAGTATATGCAGACGCGTTAATGGAGCTTTGTGAGGAGATGAATATCAAAGCCATTAATCTCTGGTCTGCAATTCAGAGAAGGGATGACTGGTTAGATGTTAGTTTCACGTAAGTACATGTGCTATCACTTGCTAATTGCAAAAATCACAATAATAAGTTTATGTTATTGGTTTTTATTTGAATGATGATAAAGATAAAAGATAAAGATATATTATTTTTAAAATAAATATACATCTATATATAGTGTAAAATTATCCTTCAAATCAAAAGTAATCAAACGTGATAAATATGTTGATTTTTATAATATTTATTTTAAAAATTATACTAAAAATATTTCTTATTAGTTTAGGATTATCATGAGTTTTTTTTAAATGTAATTTTTAAAATAAAAATGTTTTACACTTATTTTTAAAATAAAGAAAAAATATTAGGAAAAGTTAGTTTTTAATTTTAAAAAATATTATTCTTGTTATAGTTGTTACGTTATTATGTTATTATCATCATCATCATTGTTATTACTACTGTCGTTATCGTTATTACTAACACTGTTATCACTACCAACACTATTGTCACTACCAGAAATGTTACTATCGTTATCCATTACCACTGTTATCATTACCATTATTATCGCCATCATTTTATCATCATTATCACTACCATCATTGTCATCACTATCATTACCACCGCCATCGTTCCTATCCATATACAAACACACTTTTGAATTAATTTCAATAAAATAAAAAATTTTAAAAATAAATTTAATTTAAGACTAAAAATTAATTTTTGAAAAAACCACCCGCCTTAGTTTTTTAAATGGATATATACCTTCTTGATTGACTTCTAATTTTCACCGGGCATTAATAATTCTATAGTCTTGATTAACTGTTATCATGTCTTCCAAAAAAAAAATACATATATATTCCTGAATTGAGAAAAACTCATGCATTTCTTTCATTTGATTACTGATTAGGTGGTTTGGTTATATTATATATTGCTTAGGGATGGAATTCATCTATCAGGTGAGGGAAGCAAGGTAGTGGTGAAAGAAATATTAAGGGTTCTGAGGGAAGCAGATTGGAAGACTAGTCTTCATTGGATGTCAATGGCAACTGAATTTGCTGAAGATTCACCATATTATCCTCCTAGTCCTGATGGAACTACCACTATTAATGTGTCCTACTCTATCTCGCGGAAGTGTTTGCAGTGGGATCTGTAGAACTATACATGTATCTTTGCAGTTATATACCTTGCACATCATACAAGATGCTTCATTATAATTGGAGTCCCCCCGGCAAGAGTCACGGAAGGGCAAGAGTACTATTATTAAGATGCTTTACTGGTGTGTTATATAATAAATGGTCGTATTACATAACGACATAGTAAATAATTTTGAATCTTTTAAGTATGTTAAGAGATTCAATTTCTAATTATGTGTATAAAAACACTTTGTCAAATAGATTATACTTACTTTAGTCTCAAATAAATAATGTCTAGTTATTATATTCTTGGTATAAACTAAAAAAATAATAATAAATATGTCGGTGTATTTATGAATATAGAATATTGAATAATGAGTTGCAAAATGGTATTACAGTGTGTATTAAAATAATATAATTTTATTATAGAATTTCTGTTCCTAGAACTCTTTTTTATAATTAAGAAAGAAAGAGAAAAAGAACGAGCTGAGAGAAGTGTGGAATAAATAAGTGATATAACATAGATAGATTAAAACAAAATGAATGGACAAAATAATATAGTACAATTACAAATCATGTGTAAAGATCATATAACTAGATTTTTTGTTATTTAATTCTTGTGAATCAAAACTATCAAACTTTAATATATAAGTACATCTATACAATTAAATTTCACATCTTATATTTTTTAAATTATCTATAAAATTTAGTCTACGCAAATATAATTATAAAATTGCATGATTCAACATTGCTAGAATTTTGAGGGTTAATAATATTGTTTAATTATTGGATTAAATTTTAAATTATCAATATCAATTATGAAAATAAATTTTTTTATATTTTAATTATTATGGCTGTTATATGGTAGAATAACGTTAAAACTTTTAGATCCTATGAACCCTATTGGCCAAATAAGGCAAAATAATTTGGGGGGAGGGTTCATCATATAGGATGTTTGTGATATTGTGCCCCTTGAATGTCAATAATGAATCAGAAAATTTCAAAAGAAGTCAAGAATGTTTGTGCATGTGTCTTCATTCTTCACTTGAAGATTATTCTTGTTATAAGATTTATTTTTTTCAAACTCTTGTCTTTGCTATGATATAAAAATTGTTTTAGAGAATTTTATTCTTCGTTAAATCTTTAATATAATGTACCTCAAATGCATAGCAAAATTATTTGAAAGTTTTGAAATCATATAGCAATCGTGGGTTTGCTTTTCGGTATCTAAAGATCACGATTCATGGGGCTTCAGAAAAAATATTAACGTCCATTCCATTATGGGGTATATTTGAGTCCTAAGAAAAAAAAATTTAAAAAGAGAATTGAATAATAGGCAAAAAAAAAAAAAAGAATGATAAGAAAAAAATGAAATAGATGTAGGATGCATGAAAGAAAAAATGGATGTAGGTTAATAATAACCCTCATTAAGTTTGATTCTTCAAATTTAGAAATGGCCCGTAAAACATACCCTACAAGATTTTTTATTTTACTATTATTTTAGCTATCATTTAAATTAATAGCTAAATATTAACTAATTAACTATTAATTAACTAGAATATTATTTTTCTAGCTAAATTTAAGTTATATTCATTTATACTTCTTATTACTACAAATTAGTTAGAAAATAATTATAAATTTTAAAAATATACTACAAATTAACTAAGATTATTTTCTTAGTTAATCTGCTACTTATTTCATACTACCATTAATATTATAGTAATTTTGTAGCTAATTATTTTTATTAGAAATTAGTCACAAAATAACTATTAATTTTAAAATTAGCCACAAAATTATTTGGTAGCAAATTTTAAATTTTCTAATAGTGATATGATAATGACATTTTCCCACCTTTATAATATTTCTCTTTCTTTAAAATGTAAAATTAATAAAGTCATAAATATCTTTAAAAAATTATAAATAATTTCTTTTGTGAGCTATAGAGATAACTCTCTTAAAATTATGTGGCTTAGTTGGTATATAATTTTTTTTTCTAACTAATTAAAATTTTGTGGTAATTTTGAGGTAAATGACTTGAAACTTTTTAACTTGAGCTTATTAACTAAATGAAGATGGTATTCCTTATTAATTTTGATGTTGTTTGGTTTCTACTATTATCTTGATAAGTATGGTAATATAGGATGTTTGTTTATAAAGGCTTTTGATGAGCTTCCCGGAGGGAATTGTGAATATTAGAGTATACTAATTGTGTGCCACCGCTATAGTTTTCTCAATGTGTTTAAAAAAAGTTAGAAATAGGGAACAAGGTCAATTTTGGCATGATGCTTGGATTAGAAATGATACTCTAGAAATTTCCTTTCCTTGTTTGTTTGAAGTCTCACTGAACAAGGATGTTTGTGTAATTGAAATGAGTAAATGATTTGATAATAGTTTATATTGGTTATGGAAAAGGATGGCTGATCTCTTTGTGTGCGAAGAGGTGTTGTTGGTAGATTTGGTGAATGTGTAGGGTTCTTTCTTTGTGCGTACAGATTGTCAAACCAATGGGCATGGAAAGGGATTCTTTTGGCCTCTTTTCAATTAAATTAACTTATAATTTTATACAATCTCAACTCCTACTGTCATGCAGTTTGTATTCTCCTCATTCTAGTATTTTTAGATTTTTTTCGGAAAAGTTATGCACCTCTCATAATGTATGCGTTATCCTAACAGGTTATGTTGGATAGGTTGCTAACTAGAGTTAATCTGTTTTCAAGTGCAAGACATATTTTGTGTGTTTTATTTCTTCTTGGAATAGGATACTTATTATTTTTTTTTTCTAGTTTACTCGCTGATAAACCAAATTTGGAATGCAGCTTTACATGGCTTGGTTTTAATGGAGTCTTGCCTAGTTATATTTCTACTCACTACATTCAGTCTATTTCTCTTTTAAAAGAGAAAAAATTCTCTCTTGTTCATATTTTTTTGGGCATGCTATGATATGACATACTTGAATTATTTATAACAAATAGTATTTTAAGGTGTTCCTTCCGACTTCAATTTTGTTTTAGACTTGATAAAGGTCCAATCAAGTACATAGTTAAAGAGAAAAAAACAAGTAAAGTTCAATGCTCTTTTCTAATTAGTGTTTTGATCTTGTAATCTTTCAAAATTTATACTTTTATATGTCCTTATAAGACTTACATATTTGGGTTAGAGAACCCAAGTAATCTTTCTCTTAATAAAAATGTTTGTGTATAAAAAATGTATTATAATATTAAGTTATGAATATCTCATTAGGATATCTTTATAGTTATTTTTATTTTTTATTTTTTATTTTTATATTATTTTGTTGTCTTTTAATAGTTTACTTTTACCTTATAAAAGAGATATTAGAAATTGTATTATTCAATCAATTAATATACAATTTATTTTACTTTTAATTTGGTATCAGACTTATCGATCTTGAGAGCTTTGATTCTGCTACTTCGCTCCAATGAATTGCTACCCTCTAGCGAAACCCACACATCGACACCAAATTCGTCAAATTCTTCTTTGTCATTCCCGAGGGCCTGTTTCGATATATCACATACGATATGTGATAACAACAAAAGACAAAGTTATTATCTTGAGACTTAATGAACTTCCAATTTTGGTAGGTTCCTCTCAACTTGACTATCGCAATTATTTACAATTGGCACATTATGTTCATAATTCTCACAAAGGACACAAGAAGTTGAGTTATATTGAAAATGGTGGTCCACCTAGAGATGATCCAAAGTTTGAAGCATGAAATGATGAGGATTCTCTCATCATGACATGACTATGGAACTCTATGAGTCCAAAAATAAGTCAGAATTATATGTTTTATTCCTCCATTTGTAAGATATGGGAGAATCTCATTGAGACATATTCAATGAAAAAAGACTTTGCTACTTGCTATGATACTGAAAGCAAGATCTTCAATTTTAGATAAGGAACCCTTGTAGTGATAGAGTACTATAGGACTCTAAATGAATTATGGATCGAGTTGGACCAATACCAAGGATTGAAGATGTGCAAAGTTGATTCTATTGCATACAATGTGCTCATTTAGAGAGAGAAAATCTTTAAGTTCCTCCATGACTTGAATTCTGAATACAATCTCATTCAAGTTTAGATTCTATGCAAGGAGAAGCTTCTCTCTCTATATGAGGTATTTTTTACTATGCAAGATGAAGAGACCTGACGATCAGTCATGCTTGATAAAGGAAGCTCCAACACAGGATCTGCTATTGTAATAAAAAAAGGTTCCACAAAAGGGTCAACCTTTGAAGGTAAACCCTCCACAAAGAATATTCGTCGGGAATACTACAAGTACTTCAAACAACTAGGACATACCAAGGATACCTACTACAAGCTTTATGGAAAAGAGAAAGTTCTTGAACAAATGAGAGGAAATAAAGGTCCAACTTAAACGTGGGTGAATCAAACGACCTCCAATCCAGAAAATGTAGTGAAACATCCTTTTGCCTTGCAACTTGACCAGGATGTTCAAGCCTTTAATAAGAGATGAACCATCTTCGAGTTCTCCTACACTCAACAAGTAAGTCTCATGGCTCATGTACCTTGACCATGACAAGTAAGAGTTTCATCAATATTTCTAGTTTGGTTCCACAAAGCATCTAGAGCCTTAACTCTAGGACAATAGATTATATGACTCTATTTTCTTCACACTTTACATCATACTCTAAAGCATCCAAAAAATAACTCATTACTATTGTTAACGAAGATCTTGTTCCTATTGTTGGATCTTGAAAAATCCAACTTTAGTCTTTTTTATCCCTACACAATGTTTTTCATGTTCCTAAATTGGCTAACAACCTTATCTCTATATATAGGCTTATAAGATATTGGAATTGTGCAGTAACATTTTTTCATTCTCATTGTGTTTTTTAGGATTTTGCAACAAGGAGGACAATTGGAATTGCTAAAGAGTAGGGTGAGTTATACTACTTACAACACACAAAGATACGTAACAACACCAACAAGGAGGATTTGTCTTTCAGTCAACAAGCAACCTTAGAAATTTAGACAACTTCTCAAACTTGGCTTCACCGTAAACATCTTGGACATCCACCATTTAGTTTACTTAAGACAATATTTTCAAATTTATTTACAAAAGAATTTATCAAGTTTTTTCGTTGTGATGTTTGTCAATTTTCAAAACACCATCATGCAACATTTTCTCCTAGTAATAATAAAAGTCTTGTTCATTTTAACCTTATTCACTATGATGTATAGCGGCTAACTAATAACTCTATATTTAGGACTAAGTGATTTGTATCATTTATTGATTATTATACCTATATGACATGGATATTTCTTATGCATACATTTGAGGCTTGTGAAATATTTGTCAATTTTTTCCATCTTGTTAAAAACCAATTTGGTAAATCTATTAAGAAACTTCAGATAATGGTACAAAATTTGTAAATCTTGAGTTCTCCAAGTTTCTTAAAGATAATGGTATGATTCATGAACTAACATGTGTGAATACTCCCTAATAAACAGAAAGGAAAAAATTTTATCTCTGTGAGGTTACTAGAGCCCTCCTCTTCCAAATGTTTGTTCCCAATGTCTATTATGGAGAAGTTGTCCTAACTACTACTTATCTCATCAATAGGTTACTCACTTGTGTCTTAAACAATATTAGTCCATTTAAACATATATTATCATTTTTTCCTTCTTCTCCCTTAATGTTATTCTTACCAAGTCATGTATTTGGGTATGTTTATCCATTCTCATAATCCACATCGTGGGAAGTTAGATCCTAAAGGTGTAAAATATGCTTTCATTGGTTAACTATCAAATAAAAAAAGGTTTAAGTGTTATCATCCTATGAATTGTCAAGTTTTTGTCTTGAAGGATGTTACTTTTTATGAAATAGAGTCATTCTTTGTTAGCCCTCCACTTAAGGGGGAGAGTTATCTAAAAGTCGAGTCTATCATTGAGTTATTACTTTTTCCTACTCAGGATGTTCAAGTTCAAGAAGTCACCCCTTGAAGAACATATCATTGAAAAAACCCAAAATGAGGTGATAGATAAAGATCAATATTATGGAAATAAATACCAAAGGCAAGAGAAACTCATTATATTCCCACAACAAGTCCAATTGTCTGAGCCGGAGGTAAGTATTCCTAAGAATCCCATTGGGGAGGTTACTGATGATATGTCGGAGGTAAGTATCCCAAAGAATCCCATTGAGGATCTTATTGATAACATGCCTATTGCTTTGAGGAAAGGAAAACAACCATGCACCAACTATCCTATTTCTCAATTTGTATGTGCTCACCATCTCTCTATACGACATTAGAGTTTTATTGTATCCATTTGCAATCAAAACACCTACATCAATACACGAAACTCTAAAAGATGAGAATTGGATTCAAGTCATAAAGAAAGAGATGAAGGTGTTAGAGAAAAACTCAGCTTGGGAGGTTGTAGGTGGATATACACTATGAAGTGCAAATCTGATGGGACCCTTGATAGATACAAAGCAAGATTAGTTGTTAAAAGGTATATACAGATTTATGGAATATGTTATGAGGAGACATTTTCCCTTGTAATAAAGATGAATAGGTAAGAATTTTGGTTAGAACTTGCAACAGTTTGATGTTAAAAATGTCTTCCTTCATGGAGACTTGGAAGAGGAAGTCTACATGAAGATTCTCCCAAGATTCTATTCTCATAATGAAAAAAACAAGGTGTGCAAACTTAAGAAGACATTGTATGGGCTTAAACAGTCTCTCTAAGCATGATTTGGAAGATTTTCTCAAGTCATGATGTCCCTAGGATACAGGTAGAGTCAAGGTGATCATACTCTCTTTATAAAACATTTCCCTTATGGTAAACTCACTCTTCTCCTAATCTATATAGACAATATGATCATTGCAAGTGATGATGAGATTGAAAAACTAACTCTGAAAAACAAGATGACAACACAATTTGAAATGAAGGAGTTAGGAAAGTTGAAATACTTCCTTGGGAAAAGATTGCATATTCCAAACAAGGTATCTTTATCTCTCAAAGGAAGTATGTACTTGATCTCCTCAAAGAAACAAGAAAATTGAGATGCAAGACCTCAAGGATACCTATTGAACAGAATCCTTGGGTGTGAAGAAAGTCCAACCATAAAGAAGTCTCAATACCAAATATTAGTAGGGAAACTTATCTACTTATCTCATACTAAGCTAGATATTGTTTATGTTGTTAGTGTGGTCAACTAATTTATGCATGATCCCAGGGAAAGGTACCTTCAAGTAGTTGAAAGGATCCTCTAGTATTTGAAGGTAAGTCTAGAAAAAGGAATGTTGTTTAAAAAGAAGGTACATTATCCATGGAGATATATATAGATACAAACTATGCAAGATCAATTTTAGATAAAAGGTTCATTTCTAGATACTGCATGTTTCTAGGAGGAAATCTAGTAATATGGAGGAGCAAGAAGCAAGATGTGGTTGCTCATTCTAATGTAGAAGCAAAATTTCGAGTCATGACACACAGTATATGTGAAGGATTATTGATGAAGATTATTCTTGATAACCTCAAATTAAAATATGAGGGACCTATGAAATTGTTTTGTGATAACTCAGATATTAGTATTATTCATAATCTATTTCAACACAAGACAAAGCACATAGAGATTGACTAACACTTCATTAAAGAGAAGTTGGACAATGAACTTATAGTCACAACACATATTCCTACATAGGAGGCTCCAAGTGACAAATGCTTTCACCAAAATGCTCCCTACAACTAGATTTCAAGAACTCAATGGTAAGTTGGAAATGATTGATATTCATTTACCAACTTGAGGGGGGTGATTGATATCATGAATATCTCATTACGATATATTTATAGTTATCTTTTATTTTTTTTTATGTTATCTTGTTATCTTTTAGAAATTTACCTTTACCCTATAAAAGGGATATTAGAAATTGTATTATTCAATCAATCAATACACATTTTCTTTTACTTCCAATTTGTATTATAATTATATATATATATATATATATATGAGAAAATAGGTCATGTACTAATAATGTAAAATAGTTTCATACTATCGTCCAATCATGACTTGGCACTTATGATTTGTGGGGGTTGTGGACCTTCTTAGATAGTACTTGATCAATAACATTGATCCAAGTCTTTTTAACTCCAAAGCACTTACGACTCATGAAGTTGTATACCCTCTAGGATAGTATGTAATTAGTCACATTGATCCAACCCATTTTGACCCTAAGACACTCATAACCTCTAGGATTGTGTACGCTCTGAGATAGTACTCGATCGTTCACACTAATCCAAGTCATTTTGACCAAAAGGCACTTGTGACTTATAAGGTTGTGCACCTTTTGGGATAGTACTCAGTCAATCACAATTATCCAAGTTATTTTAACCTTAAGGCCTCATGACTTGTGGGGTTGTGTCCATTTGGGATAATACTCAATCAATCATAATAGCTAACTAGGTTAGGTTAGGTTAGGCTAGACTTTTCATAAATAAGTATAACCTATTTTATAAAACTGAGGCCTATCTATTAAAGAGTTTTTTTTAAGCTCTTGCTTAACCTTTTAAAAAGTCTAATACTGCATATTAACCTATTTAAAAACCTATTTTATATTAAAATCTTTAAATAAGTTAATAAAAATAGTTTTTTTTTAAAGTCAACAAGTTAAATAAAACAATAGACCTATTTTTAAATAAGCTAATAATAATAATTTAACTTTAAAAAAAATTATTTTATTTATAGAATAAGAATATTGAAATATTAAATATATAAATATAATATTATATTAGAATTTTAATTATATAAAAAGAAATAAATAAAGTAGTATATTAGATTTAATAAATTTTTTTTATAATTTC
This sequence comes from Mucuna pruriens, assembly GCA_025330945.1. NCBI lineage: Eukaryota > Viridiplantae > Streptophyta > Magnoliopsida > Fabales > Fabaceae > Mucuna > Mucuna pruriens. The sequence goes on along the minus strand of JAENHJ010000525.1, from coordinate 3,380,205 downwards.
AAGTCTAACCTATTTAAATAAATAATTTTTTTTTAAAATATAAATTTATTCATTTATTAAAAAAATTACACTAAGTTACATCGAAAGAAGGAGGTTCATAGCTCTACCCACCGCTTGACCTATCGAGATCCGTATAGCTCGCCAATCCACGATGCTTTTGTTGGCTTCTACCGATCAAAATCAATCATTATCAATACATCACTTAGGCACACAAAATCGTACCATTATGGCGCAAAGATTCGCTAAGACAATTGCCTCAATGATTCCGAAGGTTCCCCAAAAAAGTTTGTAAGAACAATTGATGTAGATAACACTGTACTTTGTGTTTTTATTTTTTACAACATTAGTATCAGTGGCTGATCTAATAACTCTTTTATATATTAATTATTTATTAATTAACTTTTTTATAATATAGAAATATATTTTGAATTTCTTATAAAAATTTATGACTTTTATATCATCATTTTGGTATAAGAAATATTATACAATATAACTTGAACCTACTGAGTTTTCTTGTAGGTTTTTTATGTAATTTTTTCTACAAAAATTTGACAAGAAATTATTATTTCCTTAAGTCCCTTGAAAAAATCTTTTAAAATTTTAACTTTTTCCATATCTAGGTGCAAATATTATTTTATATAAAAAAATTAATGTTTCTTATAATTTTACCTTTTATTATTTCAGTCACACTTATATATAATAAATAATTAATTAATATTTATTATTTTACTTTTTATTATTGATGTGTTTTGGAATGCGCATAATAATAAACATATCTCATCGAATTAGTATCTATTAGTATTGAGTAAGTGAGTTTATATATCGTATCCAAAATATTGTCTAATTACTAGTTTTAAAAAACTTTTCTATAGTTTAGACAACCAAGTTTTTTAGTTTGAAAAGAAAGTATGCGACGAAGATAAAAAAACAAATAAAGAAAGTGAAGAGAATAGAATTTGAATTTGAATTAAGGGTTACAATTTCGTTTATACTTTTTCCTTTTAATTCTAAGTGTAAATTACTTAACTTATTCCTCTTTTGCTCATCTTACCTCTTAATTATATTGGGAATCCTTAGTTAAACACCTAACATTATTTATCTTAGGTTAGTACTTAGTTTATCATATACAAGATTGGTCATGATATTTTATGGATCTTGGACAAAACAATAGTAAGACTCATTTATATTTAAGTATTCATATTCATATATATATATATATATATATATATATATATATATATATATATATATATATATATATATATATATATATATATATATATATATATATATATATATATATATATATATGAAGAATTTTGTATCCATATTGTATGTATATCGTTTTTGAAATTTATTAAATTTATATTATTTATTAAATGTAATAGATTCTATGTTATTTTTAAATGAAATTACATGTTTATTATTATTATTATATATATATATAATAATAATAAACATGTAATTTCATTTTAAAAATGACATAGAATCTATTACATTTAATAAATAATATAGATTTAATAAATTTCAAAACGATATACACACAATATGCATACAAAATTCTTCATATTTTTATTCAATTGTATTTCTTATAACTCCTCCCTTTTGTTTTTTATTTTTATTTTATTTTTCTCTTCATCTCTCATCACATCTTTTTAGTTTGTGTTTCATATTTTGTTAAAAAAAAAAAAGCAAACACTTTAAGTTTATTATAAAAATAATCCATTATTTGTTAATGTGTTACATTGAGCTAAAAGTTGTTTAAAATAATTCATGAATGTAACACATCATAAAAAAATCTAATAACTAATAAAATGATAATTTTTAATCACAAGTCACATCTTTATTTGAATAAAAAGATATAAAATAGGAAAATTATAATTTATTTATAAAATAATATAACAAAAATTATTACATAATCATATAATTTTTATTTAATTTTTTTTTTTTGATTAACTTTAGCCTTAGGTTGTCGCACTTCTAGAAAAGGACTTAGGACTAACCCTGATCATATAAAAATGCATACTCGCATTAAGAATATAGAAAAAAAGTATATCAATTGTAAAACTAATCTAATCAAAAGTTTATAGAAACTGTTTGATTATGTATTTTCCTAAACTCAATTATTTTATAAGTCCATTAACTAATTATGATATAGTCGTCACTAATTAGTTGGTTTAAACATACAAATGGTGATTAGCTCTTTACAAGAATATTCAAATAATAAAATAACTCAATCATGGAAATAAAAGAAACAAATATTTCCATTCAAATAAGGAGGATTTCATACACATGGTAATAATATAAAAAAACTAAAGCAAATAGAAGAGTGAAAAAAAAAATTGTGATGGTCAGAGGTATTACTTGAGAGCTTTTAAAACTAAAGAGATGTATAGGAGAAGCGAGAGTAATAGAAACTAAAACTCTAGAAATGAATATCTCCTTTGTACTCCCTAGTTACTAACTCTATTTTATAATTGAAGAATTGAGCTTTCTTAGTGAACTTGGTCGTTTTGGTCTAAAAGTTTGAGTTTCAATCTTTTTTTTTTTTTTCTTTCTTTTTGGACTTGTAAAAAAATGACGAATTTTGTGTGATAATAATTTAAAAAGAATACAACTTAAAAACTCTTTATTAATAAACTAGAATTTGGTTTATCAATTAAATTATATGATTTATATATATGTTTGCGTGCGTATGAGTGAGTATGTGTTTTAGTCATTGGTAAATAAGGGTGGGTACATGTGAGTGTATGTGCGTGTAGGTGAGTGTGTTTTAATCATTGGAAAATAAGTAAATTTTAATTTTAGTTTCTTTAAAAAAAATTTATCGATTTTCATCTTTTTAAAATTTGAAACATCTTATTTTTGTTTTTATAAAATGACCAAATTTTGGTTATAATCATAGTAAAATATTTTTAATTGATTTTCATTCCTTTAAATTTTGGAATAACTAATTTTAATCTATAATTTCATTTTAAGATAGATAAATAACATTTATTTTAAGATCTTAAATTATTTTAAGATGTCACTTGATCTTCCATTAAACACATAAATAAGTAACAAATATCACATAATAGTAAAAATCGAAAAACAATTATTTAAATTTTAGAGAAATAAAAATTAATCAAAAAAATTTACAAAAACTAAAATAAAAAATCATTTATTTTACCTAAACTAAAAATATATTTTAGTATATATACATATATAATAATTTTATAACTATATTAATAGAATCTTTCTTCTTTATTATACTTTTTTGGTTTACACATTATTATTAAAAATGAGAGCACCAAAATCACACAAATCGTATTTAAATTTAATCCTTTTATTAATTAGAGTAGGTGAGTGCATAAATGTTTTTCCTTTACTTCTTGCTACTGGTCTGTTACAAAAGTAGGTAGCAGTGAGAGGCTTGACTCAACAAGAAACTTTCCGCTGAAAGCAAATCTACGTCAACTGGTTCGGATCTGTATACTCCAATTTCAGAGTGTGTGAGTCTGAGGTGGAAAAGAATCAGAAAAATTATGGTGGGACCAGTGAGGCCTCAGTTTGTGCTGTTTGGTTCTTCCATTGTTCAGTTCAGTTACTCTCTCCAAGGTTGGGCAGCTATTCTTGCTCACTTGTATGCTCGTAAGGTACCTTCCTCTCTCTCTCTCTCAGATCATACTCATTACGCTATTTTCTATTTCGTATAAAGTAATTTATGATGGATAATTTTTCAAATTTAATTCAGCCATCTTAGATTAATGATCCTTTTATTATTCTGTTTCTGTTCTTACTTCACTTTTGATTCATCAAGAGAGTGTGAAATTGCTTTCTTTTGACTACCTTCTCACTCACCACACAGACATGGCAGTTGATGAATTTGTTGTCTTCTGTTATGATTTTCGTGTAACCACTTTTCGTCCTGCAAATGTATAGCCTTTTCATATTACTACTTCAAATTAAAGAAATTTTAAGTAAAATTTTGAAAATTTTAATTATTTTGTCCAAGTTTTTATAATTAATTACTTATTGTTTTTAGTTCATAAATATACCTTAATATTTTTTAAGTTTGGATTAATGTAATAGACTTATTTTTAAAAAATTAATTTTAAAGGCTAAGGTGATAGCTTGAAACTTTTCTAAAATGTTGGTTTACTCGACGGTTTTCCGTAAAGATGGATATGGTGTTTTCTAATTTCTGGCTGCTGGATGTGACTGTGTTGAGAATTGCGTATTTTGATTGACATTCCAAGGATAAACATAAAATAAAGGGGTTGCTTTTTATTACCTAGAATAAGACTGCACACAGTGTGATTAGTACTTATTTGGGGTAATGAATGTCATTTTCCTATAATTGGATAATGCAGCTTTTTTTTTTTTTCAAGTCGAAGAAATCTTGAAATGATTCTCTCCCTGCAACACCATATGGAGGAATTTTTTGTGAAAATGGTGATCCTACTTACAAGGCCATGGTATTAGAATAGTATCTAACTGTTACAAACAGAGTAATACAAGAGCACTGCATACAAAATGCCTTAATTTATTTAAATTTCAGCCCGTAATTAAATGAAATAATTGCATTTATATATGCCTCTGTGGGATGCATTATGATGGTCAATGAGTTCAACTTATTACACTTTGACATTACATAGGCGGATATAGTTCTGCGAGGATACTCTGGTTGGAATTCAAGGCGTGCTCTGCAAGTTCTGGATGAAATTTTCCCCAAGGTATTAACAATAGTATTGTTCCCACCCCTCACACACCCCTCTGTTGATTCAAATTTTCCTCCTCTTGTTGTATCTTGAATCTTTTGTCCTTTAATCATAAATGTTAAAGAAATGGTTATTATATTTGTGGTCATTGTCATTGAGAAACAAATGGCACCTCATAAGAGAGTTAGAAAGTGACTAGGTATGCTGCGGAGTGGTTTGAAGAATCTTGCACATGATATCCTTATCTTGTCTTAGAAGTGAACTTGGACACGTTAAGAAGATTATTCTGAATTTTACAGTGTGTAATGTACTAAAATGAACTACTAATTATAAAAAATTTGTAGCTGTTTTTTATTTATTTAAGATTCAGGTTTGCAAGTTGTGATTACTCTGATTCTTGCTCAGACTAACAAACAAGGAATCAACCTTTTGCTCTGTCATATTCTTTAACTTAGAATGCCACTGAGCAACCATCGTTGGTAGTTGTGTACTTTGGTGGTAATGATTCTCTTCTTCCTCATCCAAGTGGCCTTGGTCAACATGTACCTCTTCAAGAATACATTGAAAATATGAGAAAGATTGGTACTCATCTGAAGGTAAACTTTCACACTAGAATGACACATTTCTTATTTTTATACATGAAACCCTTCAACCTTCAAGTATTTCTTATTCTTATACACTGCTTACAGAATCTTCATTTTCTTAACTTTTATATTTATTACTGCCAACTTTGACACAAATCCTTATGATTGCCAGAGCCTTTCAAAGAAGACTCGCATTATATTTCTCAGTGCTCCTCCTGTCAATGAGGCACAAATTTATGGAAACAGGTTTTTACTGCAATCGAATTGCTATTTAATTATTATAATTTCACAAAAGAAAAGGCAGATAACTACATACATGCTAATGATTTCTGTACTTAGGTCAAGACTGTGATTACATAATGACAAACAAATATACCAATACTAAGGAGCCAGAGAACTGGCCCATAGAAGTCATGAACTAGATTTAGTTTTATATAAATAAAATCTGTTCCCAAAAGTTTATCTGATTTATATTGTTCTTCAGAATTTAGATTCACCTTGAGTAACGTAGTTCAACTGTATCTAAAAATTGACATCTTCCACTTGAAACTAATAGCAGTTGAATTTATATATAGAAAGCATATTGCAAGTTCAGAGGATGACTTGTTGCTTTCCTAGAGCATTTAACATTCTTCTTTGAATTTGGATTTTGGCCTACATCAACCTCATAAAATTGGTTTGTAAGAAGATTTAACCCTACACATATACATTATTTTAGTCATATTACTGGTTGATAGAGAATTTCTGACATACTCATCATGATGATTAAACATATCGAACTAAAAATTTGCAGAACCAGTTGATAATATTTTAGAATTTGAGTTTGGAATTAACTTAAAAATCAGTTTGTAAAATAAAGATTAGCCTCAGTTATATACATGATTTTGGTCATATCATTAGTTGATGTGGATAATCTTTTTGGAATTTATATTTAAATCTTAGACTGATGAGTAAAATTGTGGATTTTTAACCAGTGTGCCAGGGCAGCAGCGATTAAGGACAAATGAATCTTGTCGAATATATTCAGAAGCATGTTTGGATCTGTGCCGCGAGATGAATATCAAGGCAATTGATATGTGGTCTGCAATCCAGAAAAAGGATGAGTGGAGAGATGTTTGCTTCACGTAAGTATGCAATCATAGTCAATCATGCTCCTTAATTGAGAAGGATCAAATGTGCCTATGAATCCTTTATTTTGTTGATTGGTGTTTGATAGGGATGGAATTCATCTGACTTGTGAGGGGAGCAAAATAGTGGCAAAAGAGATATTGAAGGTCCTCAAAGAAGCAGAATGGGAACCTAGCCTGCACTGGGAGTCAATGCCAACTGAATATGCAGAAGATTCACCTTATGATCCACTTGGCCCTGATGGAAAGACAACTAGAAATATCTCCAATTATACCTTCCAGGAAACTACGGAATGGGAGTAGATTTGTGTGTTTGAAAACTACAGACATGCCCCAATTCATAAAATCCTCCTTAGCCAATAATCACAAAGTAACAGGAATTTAGAACCATGCCTAAAGAAAATATGGTGTCCTTATATGGTTCATATATCTGCATCATTTGCCACTGGTTTTTCATGTGAGTGGGATGAACTGGGGACTATAGTTTCACGTTGATTGAACCAATTGCCCTATTGCCTTCACCATTTTATGGTTGTTTTTAATTCATAGGTTAAAATACTAATTCTAATAATGGCACACTTGTCGAATTAAGCTCAAACCTGGTCCAAATTATAAATGGGTTGTGTAGAACATTTATGACGTATTCTAAGCTACATTTTAAGTCCAATTTAACTTCCCATTTTCCTAATTTTTCTTTCATTTACTATATTTACATATGCCTATCAATTTTTTTTTTTTATCTTCATAAGAAAATGTAATATTATAACTACAAGTGACAATATATTTGTTTTATTATTCTATCGTTTCTTATTATTTTTTTAAAAATTTATAAATTTATATATATATATATATAAAATTAAAATATCAATGAGAGTATTTTTATAAACTATTCTTTAACAAGAGAATATGTATATATTTTTATTTATTTTTATCTTTCATTTATTCTTTTTGTTTATATTTTTAAATTGAATTTTAATATTTTAAAATAAATAATAAACAATTAAAAATAATATTGTACATACACGAGGGTTCATTGAATTATATTAATCCAATCAACTTAAACCAATTAAATTGGTTAATATTACTTATCTTTTTTCATTTATTAATTAGATTGGTTTATATCACTTTTTTTATTTTGATTTTCTTATCAAGTATTAACAAGTGTCCTTGGCCATGTTAACTATTCAACTTTATTATCATATTTAGGTAGAGATTAATGAGGTTCGTAAAGTTATAATTATATAAAAAGATAAATATTACTGAAAAATAATCTCAACGTTTGGTTTACAGTAATATAAATTCTAAATTTTATATATAGAAAAAAGAAACTCCAAAAGATGATAATAATATTTTTTTATTATAATTTGATAATCTGAATTAAATCAACGTCATCTTAATCAAATTAGTTTGTTTTAGATGGTAAAAAGAAATTAAAAAAATAGAATCAATTCAAACAAATATGATCACTTTATATTTTATTTGATCTTAAAGTCAAATCCAATCTACCTGAACCACCAATATGCACGTGTCCTTAGTCCTACCTCTTATCACGTGGAAACAAATCTAGCAATCCTATCCTTCACCTTCTTTTTAGCACGTATTTCAAAAAAGTCTAATAATTACAATGCTTTCTTTTTAGCATTTGTCTATTTTAGCACGTTCTTTAACTGAACTTGAATAGTTTTTGCACTATTTAACTGAACTTCTTGTATCAAACGTTGAAGTAGGTGTGCCAACTATAGCACTTCTTACAAAATGTGTTTATATAGGTGCATTATAAATACAACGTTCCTTTTAAGAAGCATTTTAGTACGCATAGTGCATTACAACATTCTTTGTAGAAGCATGGTAAACTAGTTCATACTTTCCTCATTTTAACGGAGGAAGTGAGAAAAGTATACATGTATTCTAATTTATACTAAATAAATATATGAATATTTAGTGTGTAACATTATTTTCTTAGATGGTTTTAGCTTTGAACACGTAGTAAGTCTTTGTCGAATCCCTCGAAAGGGCAACATATGCTAAGTAGGCCAAGTCTTTTGATTGGTGTTCCGTGGCCCTATCAAATTTGTTGCTTCTCGGAGATAATTTCGAAGTTTTTATCCTATGTGACAAACTGATCAACATATAGATTTGGCCTATAATCAATTAAAGTTAATCCAAGTTGATTTTTCTAACAATCGATTTATGCCATTGTTTGATTTGTTGGCACCTATTCATCGATGATCATCATTTGGGATAAAGTTTTATTGAAATTTGTAAGCAAATTAAACTGACGTTAAGAAGGAAAAAAAAAAGGATTGTGTTTCTTTCCCCAGCTGTTGGATTCACCGAGAAGAGCATTGTTATTTGTTACGGATTTTTTTTTTTTTTGTATGAATTTAGTACAAAGGATAAAATTGGTCTGTGACAAAAATCATAGGATACCAATGGTTAAGCATCAAAACCGTGAATTTCTTACAAAAGTACTTTTGAATCAACCTTTTTGTACGAATTAGGAATGAGTATTTTTCCCAACCAAGAATAATAATATAAGGGTTTTTTTTCTTCCCTCTCCCTTTCTCTTCACGCATTCTTTTTATCACATAGGAGGCGTAGGTAGCTAGGTAAATGGATTCCACGACATTAATTTGAATCAATTTATGAGCAAAATCTTGTTTGACTACCCTTAAAATTTTGTATTCCTTTTATGCTATACTAGTAAAAAAAGACAGACATTCTTAGCCCATCTGTATAACTTTTATTTTTATTATTATTATTATTATTATTATTATTATTATTATTATTATTATTATTATTATTATTATTATTATTATTATTATTATTATTATTATTATTATTATTATTATTATTATTATTATTATTATTATTATTATTATTATTATTATTATTATTATTATTATTATTATTATTATTATTATTATTATTATTATTATTATTATTATTATTATTATTATTATTATTATTATTATTATTATTATTATTATTATTATTATTATTATTATTATTATTATTATTATTATTATTATTATTATTATTATTATTATTATTATTATTATTATTATTATTATTATTATTATTATTATTATTATTATTATTATTATTATTATTATTATTATTATTATTATTATTATTATTATTATTATTATTATTATTATTATTATTATTATTATTATTATTATTATTATTATTATTATTATTATTATTATTATTATTATTATTATTATTATTATTATTATTATTATTATTATTATTATTATTATTATTATTATTATTATTATTATTATTATTATTATTATTATTATTATTATTATTATTATTATTATTATTATTATTATTATTATTATTATTATTATTATTATTATTATTATTATTATTATTATTATTATTATTATTATTATTATTATTATTATTATTATTATTATTATTATTATTATTATTATTATTATTATTATTATTATTATTATTATTATTATTATTATTATTATTATTATTATTATTATTATTATTATTATTATTATTATTATTATTATTATTATTATTATTATTATTATTATTATTATTATTATTATTATTATTATTATTATTATTATTATTATTATTATTATTATTATTATTATTATTATTATTATTATTATTATTATTATTATTATTATTATTATTATTATTATTATTATTATTATTATTATTATTATTATTATTATTATTATTATTATTATTATTATTATTATTATTATTATTATTATTATTATTATTATTATTATTATTATTATTATTATTATTATTATTATTATTATTATTATTATTATTATTATTATTATTATTATTATTATTATTATTATTATTATTATTATTATTATTATTATTATTATTATTATTATTATTATTATTATTATTATTATTATTATTATTATTATTATTATTATTATTATTATTATTATTATTATTATTATTATTATTATTATTATTATTATTATTATTATTATTATTATTATTATTATTATTATTATTATTATTATTATTATTATTATTATTATTATTATTATTATTATTATTATTATTATTATTATTATTATTATTATTATTATTATTATTATTATTATTATTATTATTATTATTATTATTATTATTATTATTATTATTATTATTATTATTATTATTATTATTATTATTATTATTATTATTATTATTATTATTATTATTATTAAATGAGAAAATAAGATCAAAATAAAGTAAAGAGTGGTTTATAATAGTGAAAGGTGTAGTTTACAGTGGTATATATAAAAGCTGATTCTTAATTAAAAAAATTAGTTAGCACTGTTTGATTTTATTAATCTCATTTAAAAGTTAAACGTTTTTTCTAAATTGTCTTTTATTAAAATTTAATATCAAAAATAAAAAAAATATTGAAAATACAACCTCAATTAAATAAAGAGTATTCTAAAGACAATATCACGGAAGCAAGATAGTAACAAAAGAGATATTGAAGGTGCATAAAGAAGCAGAGTGGGAACCTAGTCTATATTGGAAGTCAATGCCAAGTGAATTTGGGGAAGATTCACCATATGACCTAGTTTCAGCTGATGGAAAGACAACTCTTAAATCTTTCCAACTTTGTCTTCCCTGATAATGATTACTGGGACTAATTTGCATTGAAAATTATAAATAAAGAGGATCAAATCACTCAAATATCTTTAAAAGAATTATTTTTTATTTTATTTTTTATTATTTTTTATTTAACAATTTTAACAAATAATTGATTGTTGATAATTTTCTTTGAGTAACTTAATTATTTCTTCTTGTAAATATATATATATTTCTCCTTACAGTTTTCTATGCCTAGTAAAATATGATATTTTTTTGTTCCTGCATGTCTTATATATATTTTTTTATATAAATTCTTTGTACTTACGCGTTAAATAATAAATAGGTGATCATTTGACCGTGGCATTTCACCATTAATAAACTTTATTTGTGCAAGTAGCTAGGTTTTTCACCATCTCACGATTTTATGTTTTTGACAAAACTTATTTAGAATAAATATTTATAAGAGAAGAAAATAAAGAAGTAAAATAAATTAAATATTTTTTAAAATTAAAATTAATTTATACACCTTAATTTTTTTAAAATGTTGCACTAATAATTAAGTTGACCTATGCTTTTTATTTTTTCTTTACAAGAATGTAATCAACTTCATATTCCCTAGAATTTCTCTCTAAGTCAGTATGGGCCTCTTGTCCATGTAACATGGATGTAGTTAATGGTCCTGATGAACATCCCATCACCCTAACCCAATTGTTCCCACCTTCTATATATACAGGAGTAAGCACACTCTAGCTACATAACTTTCATGAGACATTGTTATCTTATTGCTCCTTACACTCACATGGGTGTTAAAATCCTTGTAGGAGGTAGTTCGATGATTTCATTTTTATCTATATATCGTTATTGATATTTTAATTTTTTATTATTAGAAGTTTTTAACTCAAATATTAAATTTTTTTTTAAAATAAATAAATTATTTTTATATATACTAGTAATTTATTTAAAAATAAATAACATAAAAAATAAGAAAATATATGTTAATTAATTAATTATGTTATAATATAGTTTTTTTATTAAAATAAAAATTAAAGAGAATAAAATATATATAATTCTATTATATTGTTTACATATATAAAAAAATATAATAAAAATATCGATCAACATCAAAAATAAAAATAAATTATATAAAATTATATTTAAAATATATAATAATTTATATTATCAAAAGTTATTATATTGGTTTGGATTGATTTGATTTTGGAAACCACACCCAAGATTTAATCCAATCAATTTAGCAAAAAGTTTTAAAAACATCTAAAAAAATTTATTTTCTTTGATTCTAGTTTTTTTTTATTGATTTGTGGTTTTTTTTTTTTTTATTAGGTTGGATCGGATATAGACACCATAATCCCCACCTTCATCTGTCCCTTGTATTGACATTTGTGTGCAACTACGACATTTAAAGTTCGTGAAGAACATTGACATCGTGTATCGTTGTTAATTATCTAAACCTAACTTCATCAACCAACCAATGGTCAAGGTGCTGTTGTTGCAAGAATGGATCACTCCCATCACGTGCAGACTGTTCTTGACCTTACAATCACCCATCATTAAATTTTTTTTATTTTATTATTAATTTTAACTACTATTTAAATTAGTAATTAAATCCTGACTAAATAATTATTAATTAATTAAAATATTATTTTTTAAAATAAATTAAAGTTATATTTATTTATATTTCTTATTACTATAAATTAACTAGAAATAACTACAAATTTTAATTACAAATTAATTAATATTATTTTCTTAACTAATTTGTTATTTATATCATGTTATCATTAATATTATAATAATTTTGTAATTAATTATTTTTATTAAAAATTAATTATAAAATAATTATTAATTTTAAAATTAACTATAAAATTATTTCGTGATAAATTTTAAATTTTTTAATGAGAAATATCAAGAAGCAGAAATCCTGAAAGTGACTAATTTGACAGATCCATCCGGTCACATTCGTAGGTAACTATAATAACATATAATGCAAGTATCATTTGAAACTGATCCTGCTTTGGGACTTAGAAAGTTAAACAAACAAATATTTCGCCTACATAACCACTAAAGTTAAAACTCTTAGAAGTTTTTGGGTTAAACATCCACTAAAGTTTTTTATGTTAATCATAATCACCTAAAGTCTGCTGGTTGGATAAAATCTTTTACTATGTCTGGAAGCCATGATAGGCTTTCATTAGGGGAATGCGAGTCCTGGAACCTATTTGGCGTAGACCTATCCTCCTGAACAAGCAAGGTTTGCAACTGTATTCTTCACGTAATACATATATGCTCGTAAGAGGGGAAATAAGTCATAGTTGAAGCCTGATTTGGAGAAGACAACCGTTGTGAAATTTATGTAATTGAGTAGGTGGTGATAATAAAAAGTACAAGATATTTCTAGAATATTCCGTTGAACAACAAACACAATCTAAAAATTATTATTTCTCAAAATTATTATCTCCTTTAAATAAATACTACCAACACATTTTTTTAATATATTATTTATTATTGGTAGAAATTTATTAAATATTATAAAATTGGATAGGTATATTTTTGTGGTTAGTTTTTAATAAATTTTAACCAATAAAACTTGCCGCATACATTGTAATTACATCTAGCAATTAGTATTTTATTTACTTTTTCCAATGAAGAATAATCAATGTGTATTAGGATTCCATGATCCCCCAAACTTCACAACAACAACTAGTAATGCTACTAACACAGTAACCTTCACGAATGCACACAGAGAATTTAAAAATAGAAAAAGGAAAGAACCCAAATTTTGGTATAGTTGAGCAAAAACCTCTTAGCAGTACCATTGCTATATCTCTCCACCAATATCACCCGCAGTAAAAACTTGACCTTTGAAACAACATAAGAAAGAGTTTATTAAAACAGTGAAACACAACACAGTCAAAATCTTGGTTTGATTAAGTCAAATTTCTCCAAATTCATTTTTTCTTCTCTACCACAGATAAATTATCTAATTTTGTTTATTGAAATGGATCGATGTAACCAAATCAACTAGTTTACAGCAGATAAGTTATCTAAATTTCCTTATCCTTCGTAAACTAATAAACTTTTAGGTGAAGGGAAAAAACAAAATAAAAAAATGAGAATTTTTCCCTAGAAAAATCCACCCTTTTAAGTTTTGTTAGCAAAACAAAACAACCAAAGAAAGAAGTATCAAGCCCCCAATTATGAGCATCATCTTCATGTTTGAAACTGAGATGCTCAGAAGAGCATAGAACTTGAAAGCAACGAGGCCTAACTCTCTTCATCTTCATCTTCTCCACCTTCATTGAAGAATTGAATGCACTTGAAGAGAATGAAAATTGCAAGGAGTGAGACATTGTAAATTGCAAAAGAAAAAAAGAAAAAAAAAAAAAAAAAAAAGCAAACTTGGAAGCTTCTTATGTATGAATAGTGAAAAGGTTGCAAAATTTGAAGAGGTTTGCTCCTTGCTTCTTCTGTGCGTCTTTAGCACAAGCTGACACCGTTCCCACTAATATGATACCCTAAATAGACTTTATCTTCAGTTTATTTAGGATTTTAATTGGCTGCTACATTACAATAAATGTTGTAAAATATTTCTTTTCAGTTATCATATATTTATGTTTTAAAAATAGTAAATGTTGCCGAAAATTATTTAAAAAAAAACATTAGTCGTCTTTAATAAATCAAAATAGAAGGAGCATCTTATCTTCTACTGATCATACAAAACTGAATTTTCTTTTCCTGATAGTATGAAAGTATCTATTTTAAAGTAGTGACTAATTTTTGAAAAAAAAAATATTGAGAACTATAGCTACATAATAAGTATTTTTTAATATGATTTTTTTTATATTGAAGACTAAATTTAAAACTTCTGACATTTTAATTAAAATACGCTAAGTAACTGCTATTTTTGGAACAATTTCAGTAATAGTCGTTAGATAAGACGGTGGCATGCATTCACATTGGGCAAAAGAATAAATTAATCTAATATGAACAAATTTTTAAGATGACTACTCTTTTGAGGATATTAAATTGATTCTTAAATCGCGATAGTATTTACTATATTTTTTTATCTATCTATTCAGAAATATTTTTATTTATCTGTCTGTTTCAAAATTTAAAGATAACCATTAATTATATTTTTTTAGTTATATCTTTATATCATCTAATCATTTTTAACTAACAATGAATTAAGAAACGAAGACATTAATAGATTAATTTTGCATTGATATTTATAAAAAAAATACCTTTAAGAATAAAGTTTAGAAAAATAGTTATTGAATATTATTTTAGGATATCTCACACAATAGATGTTACGTGACAGTACACCACTTAACTCGAAATGTAATTGATTTTTTATTTTTTAATTTATAAAATATATAATTATGTTAATTATTAAGGTAATTGTGATTAATGTATATTTTAAATTGAATTAATTAAGATAGTTTCAATTAATGTATATATGTATATATAATATATAAATAATAAAATTTAAATATATTAACATTATGCGATACTATTATAATATGTTCGAAACATGGATTTGGACGTTCACTATTAAAATTAGATTATTTCTATTTTTATTTATCTTCAAGTTAAAATATATATTTTTCAATATATGACTTTGAATATTTAAATTTCTTTTTTAGAAATTTAATTATTATTATTAGAAATAATTTACTTAATGAAATTTAAAACATACAGTTTCAGACTTTGCTATAAATTATAAATCAGGATTATTCATGTGTAGAACAATATCAAAACAAAATTATTGAAATGATAGTCGTGGATAATAAGGTATTATTTAAATTAAAATTATTTTTGTTGTTAGTCTATTAGCATCCATATTTGATTATTTTTTTTTTGCAGCTTAGCAAAAATTGCTATGCCAACGGCCAATTAAAGATGCAATCATGCATGTAGAATATATTGTAAGTCAATTATTAGAGTTAAGGGTCGGTTTAACCTTATAACCAAATTAAGAGTATAATTAGATTAACACAAGATAGATATCTCATTTATATATATTATTTATGTTATATTATTGAAGAATTAAATATTTGTGAGTAGTTAAATAATAATTTAATAATAAATAGTTTTATAGATTTAATAACAATCTTAATGAATTTTGATATTATTTTATAATTTAGATTTAAGCTCAATTCAATTTCAAAAGGTTAGGTTATTTTTGGACTGCCAACTATGTGGACAGAAACTCAATACTTTCAAACTCGTTACGTCTCTCTTTATGAGAGAAGAAGGGGTCAGACTGAGCACACACAGAGATACGTAGAAATAGAAATCGAGAAAGAGTGGATTTTCACGCGAAAGAGAGAGGATGGAGAAAAAAGTTCTGTTATAACTTTCATATCAAAAGCCAGCGATCAAATCAAAATTGTGATATCTATTTTGTTAAGTGTTGGATCGGGCTACAAATTTGACAGTAAGTTCAACACACGTAATTCTACATCTTGACCGTTCGGATCTTGATTTGGAGGTCTGTGATGTGAGAAATCGTGTTCGCACAGTAGCTCAATTTTTTGGGTTCTTTGCTCTCTTGTTCCTTCATCTTGTTCTTCATCTACAAGTTTTGCTTGCTTGTTTGTGTTTGTTAGTTGTATGAATAAATATTGTTCTTGACCTGAATACTTTTGTATCCTTATTTGATTATAGTGGATTGATTTCTTTGATCTGAACGACTCTCTCACATTGAGGGTGTTTCCACGTTACAAATATAGGCTCTTTTTATGTGATTCTTCTCATTTGTGGTTACTCCTTAGAGATTCTTGCAAATTAGGAAAATTTATATTCACTGCGTTGTGGCATCATTGCATGTGCCTTACTTTTTCCCATCACAAAATTCAACTTAAAAGATGAGAACTACATCACTTATATATACTATTTTGATATAGTTAATATGAAATCTTAAACATCAATGGTAACAGCAAAATCGAGTAATAATTTTCTTTTTTTTATTTTTCCTTCGCATCATATACATATATTTTTTAAATATGATATTAAATATCATATTTAATATTGCATATATTTACTCAACGAGTTTTCTTGTTATTGTTGTATATCATTTCATACAAAATTAATAAAAAATTCACATGATTTTTATGATTGAAGCAAGTAACATTAAAGCTTCCTGAGTACATTTTTTTCTAAAATTCTCTTTATTATTAATTTAAATTTATTAAAAATCATAAATTTTAATTAGATCGACCAATAAATCAAGATTAAATTAGAGTCAACCGTCGAAATTTATAGTTTCTAATCATTTTAAATAATAATAGAGTAGTAAAAAAAATGTTAGGGAGAATCTTGATAGTATTCCTTGAGCTTCTTTTATACGATTTTTGTGCTTACGTAGATAAGTTATCCCTTCTATATTACTTTCTCCTTTAGACGAAGACAATGGAAAGACTAAAAGATGAATGTTGAAAATCAATGGTATCTAAATGAAGTTATGCCTCCTAACATGAATGATACACAAAAGAGGAACGATAGCAAGTCTTTCTCATATACATATTTTCGCCGCCTTTTTCTAAAAGTCTCTCTATTATTGCTAAAAAAAATTATTAAAAATCATAAATTTTCATGAAACTTACAAATAAATGAGGAAAATCATCTGTGAGAGTAAATTCTACTAAAATTTATGATTTTTAATAAATTTTAATTAATAACAATAATAGTCTCAATTTATTTTAATGTAAAGATTAAATATTTCTCATTTCTAAAAAAAAAATCTAAAAAAATTCCTTATTTATTAAATATAATATTGATTTTTTAAAAAAATTAACTATATTTTTAGTCTCATTAATATGATTAATGTATTTTTTTTAGTCCTAAATATCTTTTTCTCAAAATTTAATCTACTACTTTTTTTACAATCAAGTCCTTTAATTTTTTAATTATTATAATCAATACTTTTCATTAATTTTTATTCAATTAAACTTCTAAATTCTCATTTTTGGCTCAAATATTTTCTAATTAATTCATTAAATAATTTTTAAATTATTGTTTTACTCAAACTTGTCGACCAAAATATCACAGAATATATTTAAAAAAACCAAATATATTTATAAAATTTATATTTTTAAAACACATTTTTAGTTACATATATTTTTAAATATTTACATACATAACTAATAACATATATATTTTTGTAAAACTAAAAATATATTAAATTCATAATAATTTTAAATAAAAATATATATTATATACTTAGATAATCACATTGGTATTATTTTAAAATACAATTGTCGAACGAATGATTGACTTTGACTTATATTTAATAAATTTCAAATATTTATTATAAAATTAATATTTATAAATTTCACCTACTTCTAAATATAAAATGAAAAATAAATAATTTATTATATTTATTATACAAGTAAAATAATTTTACACCTTCAATTCAATAGAATTTCTTAGACCATAAATTTAAAAACTTATATTATAAGCAAAATACCAAATATCATAGCTTTCCATTAATTATTTGCGTCACATCATTGATGACCCGGAAAGAGTCCTTGACGCTCGGGAACGAAGACGTCTGGCTCCTGCTCTGACGGCCTGAAAAAGTCAAACTTGGACAGACATAATTAAATAAATAAATGCATGCCATTTTATGGGGATTTTTTTTTAATATTTAGTTGAATATCAGAGCTTTTTTTATGCAATTTTTTTATCGACAAAAGGATTTAGGATAGTCAAAATTTCTGGCATGAGTGAACATAGTTTTTTAATTTATATTTTTAAGATTAAATGTTTAATTTTTATGTACTACTAGTGTATTAACCAATCAATTAAAATAACATACATAAAAGTTAAAAAGATTTTATTTTAGAAGTCTCATATAAGTAAAACTTCAAGACATGCCACATATGTAAAAGTAAAACTAACTCACTAGTAATTTTCATCAATTTTATTGTGTTTACTAACGCAAATCAACTAGTTTTTTTTACTAAATTTTATTCTGTCAATTTTGTCAACAGAGCCCCACATAGCACTGATTGAGTATATGGACGTGGTCGCAATTTGCGCAAGTTGCAAGCTCTGTAATATGGGGCTCATTTAATTGCAGGATTTTTTTCCAATTCGATCCATCTAGTCTGCTAGCTCAGTAAGTTGGTCTGTTGGTTAGAAGACTTGTCTCGACAACTTATAATTTTCTATTATATATATATTTTTTGGCTTTCTTACATGTATATATTAAAAAAAATTGTCCAAAAACGCAGCCAGATACTTAATATAGGTAAAGCTATCCAAATGGATTATTTAATCCGATCTAATAAAGACAATACATGAAAAAATAAGTTAATTTGACTCAAATATTCACTATTATAAAATTTAAAATTTACTACAAAATAATTTTGTGACTAATTTTAAAATTACTAGTTATTTTGTAACTAATTTCTAGTAAAAAATAATTAGTTACAAAATTACTATAATATTGAATGATAACATGAAATAAGTAACAAATTAATTAATAAAATAATCTTAGTTAATTTATAGTAAATTTTTTAAATTTTTAGTTATTTTTTAACTAATTTGTAATAATAAGAAGTATAAATGAATATAACTTAAATTTAGTTGGAAAAAATAATATTCTAGTTAATTAATAGTTAATTAGTTAGGATTTAGCTATTAATTTAAATGGTAGCTAAAGTTAGTAGCAAAATCAAAAAATTATTGTAATGATTGTATTACATGTACATTTGTTTATCTTCTTCGGCCCATTATTAGCACATGGAATCAGGCTAAATTAATCTTTATTTCTTTTTAATTTGTTGATGTGCTTAAATATTTAATTAGTTTGTATTTATTAATTAAATGTTTTTTCGTTGAAATTTTTTGCTATGTTATGTTTGGAGGATGAAAGATTTTGAGAAAAAAAAAAGGTGAAAAGAAGTAAGAGAGAATAGAGATTAAATAGAAAATAGACAGATTTTTAAATTATTTAAATTGAAAAAATAGGAGAGAAAAAAATTATGTATGTTGTAAAAACATATTTACTACTAAAATTATATGTACACAGTAAAAAAAATATGGTAAATTCATCATTTCATTTTTTTAATATGTTTTGATATTTTTTTAATTTCTACTACCAAATCTCTTCATTTTGAGAGTGAATTTTGTGGGTCACACCAATTTTGTCTCTCTTTCCAAACAATAAGAAAATTCATTTCCTCTCGCACTTCTTTCTCTCCAAAATCATCTAAAACAAATGATTAAGGTTTGTTTGTAGTGGTTTTTTTCTCTCCAAAATCATCTAAAACAAATGATTAAGGCTTGTTTGAAGTGATTTTTAGTTGAAAGTTTCAAGGTTTTTAAAACCTAAAAACTAGTTTTTAGGTTTTGGTTTTTTTATTTTCAAAAATTAATTTTTAATTTCAAAATAAACTTATTTTGAAAATTCTCTATAAATTAGTTTATAAATATATTTGCATATTAGTAGTGATGACAATGGTGGAAACTAGAGTTAAAGGCTAGCAAAAGCTCTAAAAATATAACTAAAAAAAAAAATCAAACAAATTTGGCCTAACCCAACAAACCTAATGGACTAAACTAGACTAAATATTATTGGCTTGAAATACATTGAACCTATTTTTGGCTTGCATTTGTTTTTTTATTCTTTAGAAATTGTATAAAAAATAGGAAATAAAAAGTAGTGAGTCAATTTACTCTGACCCTGCATGGGCTACAAAAATATAACTCATTTAGATTTTGGATCGAGTTGATAATAATGATGTCAATGATAACAATGTCAGTGATAATAGTAGTGGCAGTGTAGTGGTGATGGTGTTAATAAGGTGACAATGATGGTGTCGATAGGTGGTGGTGATGGTATAATGGCGGGCTACCAATGTAGTGTCAATGATGGTGATGGTAGTAGTGGCGATAATGTTGGTAGGATGGTAGTAATGGTAATAATGTTAATAAGATGGTAGTGGTACCAGTAGGAGTAGTGATGGTGATGATAGAGTGATGTTGGTAAGATAATGATGGTGGTGGTGTCGATGGGAGTAGTGGTGGTGATGGTGGATCACTAGTGTCAATGGTAGTGGTGGTAATGATGGTGATACTAGTAGACATGATGGTGGTACCAATGAAAGTGGTGGCAGTAGTACAATGGTATTAGTGATGCTGGTATCATGGTAATGATAGTGTTGGTAAGGATGTGTTGCAACCTGGATCGCGACAGGGACGGCGAAAAATGGAAGTTTGGAATCCAAGTCCCTTCGGGGAAAGGAACAAGGAATATGAAGTCACTACTGACATTTTTATGGAAAATGTTAGGAAACCTATGGATGGATAAGGCAGGTCTAGAATCAGAGTGTAGGTTCGAGAGTCAGTTACATGTAGGGATCACCTAATATACCAACATGTCTATCAAAAGATAGTTACCCTAACTAGATGCATGAAATGAGATATGACTTCTTCACTATAGTTTATGTCTTTCTAAGAATAAAAGATATTTACAAAATATGAGTGAGGGATGTTTTTGGTTTTTTTTGGATGAATAACTTGACAAGAGTTACCTCTTACTCCTACATATCTCCTATTGCACGAAGAAATTAAAGTTTACGTAGTTCTGAGGAATGGATGGTTAGATGGTAGGAGGGACCGAGACTGTCTTGGCCGAGTTGGGATGGAAGGGGCCGAGACCAACTCGGTCCCATTGGTGTGGGAGGGGCTAAGACCGACTCGGCCCAAGTGTAGTGGAAGGGATGGACTATCTGTAGGCGTCCAAAGAGATTAAAGAAAGGACTTTCCATTGGCGTCCAAAGAGATTAGAAAAAAGTGGACTGTCTATTGGCGTCCAAAGATGGTTGCAGAAAAGTGTAGTTGGGAGGCTTAAGGTTAAATGCTGGGAGGGGGTCGAGACCGACTTGACCCAGTTGGAGTGTCAACTAGGTGTCGGCTGGGTTGCATGTAGAATGACACTTGATGCGTGTGTGATTAGTGTAGGATGTTCGAGTCAAACCGAAGAATGTTGGCTCTTGGTCAGTCTCGGTTTTGGTTACATGGAGGCTGATTCGAAATCGACCCACAAAATGCAGTATTTTGTTGGGCTAAACGAGGAAGTGTATCGGCTTAGAGTGAACATAACTTATGGTTTTAGACAATAAAAGGGAGGGAGCGAGACCGACTCGGCCTAGTTGGGTGCCAACTATATGTTGGCTAGTTCACATGCCGAATGACGTTCAGTGTGTGTCTAGGGTAGGGGAGGTTGTCAAGTCATAACAGAGAGTGCCGACTCTCAATCAGTTCTGGATTCCCGGGTACAAGGCCAATTTGGAGCCAACCCGCAATTTGTAGTATATTAAGTTATTCAATGTTAACTTATGAGTGAGCATGTTTATTGAGTATTAGCAACTAACTTGGTATCCAGGAGTCAATTTCCCTAATCTCTCTAGGACGTTGACAAATGATTTCCTTCGATCTGCGTCTCCTCTAGGAATGATTGCTCTCAGGTTCTCTCTTGGATCTTTGGGATTTCTGGAACTCAAGGTTATTATACTCAAGATAAGCTCTCTATCTCCTTTGATTCTCCAAACTCTCTTTTCTTTCTCTCTTCGTTTTTGAGCTTTTTATAGACCGCTCCTTAGGTCACCATTTTGGTCTCCACATAATTAATCACGTGTCCTTCCTTCATGGACCCTCTGATACCTCTACTATTTTTCCTTTTTCCTACTAGGATTTGTCCTCTAGCTTATGACAAAAGGCGTTAAGACATGTCATGGGCAAAAACGGTATGTCTAGGCCTTGCCTCCTTGACATGTTAAAAGCAAAACGGTATGTCAAGACCCTGCCTCCTTGACATGTCAGACACAAAACGGTATGTCCAGGCCCTGCCTCCCTGACATGTCAGGCGCAAAATGACATGCCAGACGGAGGTACAAGTCGTTGCGCAATCAACCAGGAGGGACTCGGGTACTAGGACAGACTCATCTTTCTTCCTTTGACATTTTCTTCTTTTAGGGGGGCAATCAACTCGTCCACACTTTTTGTCCTTTTCTTTTCCAAGACCAGACAAAAACAGGTCTCTACAAGATGGTTATGGGAGTGGTGACAATGCAAGTAAGATGGTGGTGGTAGTAGTGTCGATGAAAGTGATGGTGGTGGTGGCAGACCGTCATATTGGTGGTGATAGTAACGATGATGTTGGTAAGGGTGGTAGGGGTGGTAGTGGTGGTGCTAGTGGGAGTAGTGGTTATGATAGCAAATCATCAGTGCTTTTAGTGGTGGCAGCGAGGTACTTTTTAGTAGAGATGATGGTATTAGTGGGAGTGATGGTGGTGTTGTGGAGGTACCGATGGTGGTGTTGTGGAGGTATTGATGGTGGCATTGCAATGGTTCCAATGAAATGGGTGGTGGTAATGACGATAACAACAACAAAAATGATCATGATCAAATGTAATGAGAATGCATTTTTTTAAAAATATTTACACACATATAATTAATTAATTGTTAACAAATAACAATACACGGAAACTACATGATAATTTTTTTATAGTTGTTTAGATTTTTTTCAAATATTTTAGTTTTTATTTTCACTTATCAAAAAAGTTATTTTTTTATCTTTGAGTAAAAAGAAATCATCCCATTTAATTGCAACATGAATAAAAATTATGTATTACCAATATAAATATATTTTTACACCATAATTCAAACACAAAATCAATGTGTATAAAATATTTTTTATTATTCTAAAATTTGAAATAACTATTTTTAGTTTTTAATATAAATAAATAATATTAATTTTAGAGATTTATTTATTTATTTTAGAGACTTATTTGGCTAAATTATAATTTTAGTCATTCATCTTATGTCAAAAATTCATTTTGGTAATTTCTATTTTAAAAAATCATTTTAGTACTTTAATTTTCAAAGTTGAGTCAATGTTGTTCTTATGAAAAATAATTATTTTAGATTTTGGGACATTTTTGAACTATTGTTTTTACTGTTTTAAGACGTATAACTTATTACATTAAATTTATCTACATGGAAACTATATGACTTAATTAAAATTTGAAAAAAAAATTGGTCATAAACATAATAAAAATTACATAAAAAAGTAAGTCATATAAACATTTGAGAAAGAATTTATATGAAAATTTTCAGTTTTTTATTGTTCATGAGACTCACTTTTCACACGATTTTTATTTTGTTTATGATTTCTTTTTTGTTTAAAGATTAATTAATTTTTATAGTTTTTATGTAATTAAATATAATGAGACAAATTTCATATCTTGAGTCAATACAAATAGTTCAAAATTATATCTAAAAATAAAAAAATAATAATTTTTAAAAAAATAATATTAACTCAAATTTGAGAGTTAAATAATTAAAATAAAAATTTTAAAAGATAAATTATTAAAACAAATTTTTATCATAAAATAAACAATCAAAGTTATAATTTAGTCATTTTCAAACAAAAAAAAATACTACACATCAACATAATATACACGAGTGAAGACATCATAATAATCACATTACTTTTTTAAATACATAAACAGCTAATAATGTTATATATTAATAAAAACAAAAAATAATTTTATATTTAAAAATATAAAAAGTAAAATCAAAACTCACATATTTATATTTTAAAAGAATTAAAAAATATTTAAACATTTTAATATTACTCTCAAGAGTGGTCTCAACGGCTTCCACACCACAATTCTGGTTTGTTGAACATATCATTATTATGCTTGACCCAATAAGACAGCCATATTATTATGCCAAAATATCAATCATCTAATTCGCACAACGATAGACATTTCAAATTTCTCCGCCTCTTATGCCTCTTTGCAGCCAACAATTGTCAGCTATTAATATATTATTTATAGAATAAATACTTAGTTGATGAGAGGTGAATAATCTGAAAATATTTTATTAACCATTCTCTAAATGCTTTTAATTTTAAAACTAAAGTGATTTATATTTTTAGAATATAAATATAATTTTAAAATTATGTTTCTCAAAGATCACATTTATTTGTTATAACATAAAATTTACTTACTAATTAGTTTTAATTAATTTTTTTAATTTTATCATTTCAAAAATCAATTTTTACAACTCTAGAATTTATTCAAGTAAAATAATACAGTAAAAACTCATTTCTACTTACCGAAACATGTTTTGGTTATTATTCAAACAAGTACAAAAGATTCATTAACTGTTTGATAAATATATAGAATTATTTCTTTTGTTGTAACATAAGTCATAATATAAAATTTATTATTAAAATGTATTTAAATATATATCTTAATTATTATTTGTAATTTATTTTAATTATTTTATTAAAAATAATTTTATAAAATTTTAAACAGTAGCAATTTATGTTATATATGCATGCACATTAATAGAGGAGACAGGGACCAGCTGGGATTTATAGTGTAGCATTTATACACAATATTATCCCTTTCGTATACTTTTTTTTCCCCTTCACATTACCTTTTTCGAAAATAAAAGATACGAAAGAAGTGTTAAAATTTTATTTTATAATTTAAAATATAAAATTGATATAAAAAAAATACGTATTTTTAATATATTATTGTATTAATTAAGAAATTAAAAGTTACAAAAATATTTATTATATAAAAAGAAAAAATATTCAAAGTTATTTATTTTTGGACCAAAATAGACAGCTTTTAAGACCCGCGGCCCACCTATTTAAAGCTCCAAAAAAATATTTTAAATTATTTGTGATTATTTACGCATTTATCCGATTTCTTTTTCATATTATTTGTTTTATATACATATAAATTAATATATTTCTTCTATTAAAATTTAATTTAAATTATTTTTAAAAAATTCAACAATCATACGTTAAGGACTAGATTTTTAAGATAATTATTATACATTTTAGTAAAATATAAGATGACTTGTAGATAAATAATAAAATTATTTTATATTATTAGTATCTAGTCTATTTTTTAAAATATGAAATTATATTTATTTTCTATTTTAATTAAGAATAATAATACGTTAGATGAATTAATTAAAGAGAGTAAAATAAATGATATTTTTATAAAACTATGAATTAAAGTGCCTTACACTTATCTCAAGAAAATAAAGGTTTACTCATTTCAATATTGATACTCTCAATTTATTTTTAAAAAAATTAAATATATTTTTCGAAAACCATATACTTTCATTTTTAAATATTAATAAGATAAAATAAAATAAATATTAAACTTAATAATTTTTATTATCTAATTACATATATTGTTAATATGACTTTTAAAATAATTACTATAAATTCAATATACATATTATATTAATTATTTGTAATTAAATAATAATATAAAACTACTTATAATAAAATTTCAAAAATAAAAAAGTTATCTAAATATAATATATTTTAAATTTCTTTTTTATTAAAAAAACTCCTAATAAATCTTTAAAAAAAAGGAGAAAAAAGAAATGAATGAGAGAGTTGATCATTACATCTCGCATTACACGAGATGCAACCGACCCACCATTCACGTCTCGTGATTTAGCAGAGGTGACTTAGATTAAGACTTTTTTTTCTTTGTTGCATTTAAGAGACTTTTAATTAAAACTTGTATTTAAATATAACTTTGAAAAACTAATCAATTGTTTTAAAAACAGTTTGATCAACATAAATTAATCTAAATCAAACAGACTACAGTCGCCATAAATTGCTTGGTCGCGAGGGACCGTTTGTTCAGTTTCATCATTTTTGTCATCTTCACAAGCACAGAGCAAGTCATAGAGGAACATGGCATATCCAGAAATGGCAAATGGAAACGGCTCGTGGAGCTTGAAGCCAAGTAAGACCAAGGGAAAATCCATCACTTGCAAAGGTTCATACAAACTTCTCATAACTTAAATTAATCACATCACACAAAATAATCACTTTTTCATCTTAGCTTGATCTTAAATATTTTCCACCATCATATTCATGCATCTAATTGAACATGGGTGTGTTAAATGTTAATTAACTATTAGCCGCGGTGGCATATGGTCCGGGAAAGCCCTTCGTGGTGGAAGAAATCATTGTTCATCCTCCTCAGAAAATGGAGGTTCGAATCAAAATCCTCTACACTTCTATTTGCCACACCGATCTTAGTGCTTGGAGAGGCGAGGTACAAATTTATCTATCCATTACGATTAAAACCATATTATAAATTGTCTCATAGTGTTTTTATTTATTTATTTTCCGTTGTGTATACCAAGAATGAGGCTCAGCGTGCTTATCCTCGGATTTTGGGTCATGAAGCATCCGGGTAAGATATATATGATCCCACATCGAAAGTTCTGATTATAATTAATAATATTTTTATCTATAAGAGTAGCATGAAACTTGGTTAATGAAACATGAGTGGAGGTGAATTTGCAGGATTGTGGAGAGTGTGGGGGAAGGAGTGAGTGAATTGAAGGAAGGGGATGTTGTAGTGCCAATATTCAATGGGGAGTGTGGAGAGTGTTGCTATTGCACGTGCGAGAAGAGCAACATGTGTGAGAGGTTTGGGGTGAACCCGATGAAGAAGGTGATGGAAGGCGATGGCACAACCAGGTTCTCCACGCTAAACGACAAACCAATATTCCATTTCTTGAACACTTCCACTTTCTCGGAGTACACGGTGGTGGATTCGGCATGTGTCGTCAAGCTTCCTCACTCCGATCACAATCTCAGCCTCAAAAACCTCACCTTGCTCAGCTGCGGCGTTTCCACAGGTCAAATTCGTCACCCACATACTTTTAACCTTTTAACTAACCACACGTTACGCATTTTTTTTTTCTTCTATTTTGTTTTTATTATATTTTTTTTTTTTTTTCTTTATCTCTCGTATTTTCTCACTCCGATCTACCGGCTTGTTATACTAAAAATTGAAAACACCTTAAAATTCCATTTCACATCTTTTTCTGAATCTATATAGAGATAGATAGATTTACTCCAAGCAAGAGATAGATAGATTTGGGTAATTATATTTATTTACTTTTTTTGTTTTTTATTTTTTTTTATCTTTTCCTCCTTTCGTGATTCTCCTTAATTTGTTTGTTTAAGTAAAGATGGAGTGTTAAAAAATATGAAATAAAATAAAATAAAAATATTAAATTTTAATATTTATTTAAAAATAAAGAGAACCTATTTATGTCAGACTTATCAGAAAATACTTTTCTCTTAAATTAGTATAAAATAAGAAGAAAATAATCTCTCTCTTGTTTTTAAAAAACTATTAATAAATAATTATGAACTAAAAATAATTAAATAAACAATTATACTTTTTATTAATATAAATTTTATTTTTCATAATTTTTCAAATAATATATTTTTATTTTATTTTTTCTTTTTTTTTTTTTTTTACTCTCAATCTACTTAAAAATGTGAGAAGGTGTATACTCAAGTTTCCCACAGATTTGAGGCTCACTTAATTCACAAGCTTTTCTTCTTTTAGACAAATATATTAAACTAGTTAAATAAAAGTTATTGAAAAGTAAATATTTATAATATTAAAAATTCATTAAGTAAAATTTTCAAGTAATTAAAAATATTTAATAAATTATATAATATTTTTAATCAATATTTTAAAATAATTGTTAGAAAAATGTACTTAATTTTTATTGCTCTATTAGAAAACGTTGCATAATTAAGGTTTACGAGCAATAATAGTTTAAATCTTTATTCAATAACGAAGATTTCTTTGGTTTCATATATAAATAAAGAAAATGGTTTTTGTTAATTAAAAGAATTAGTCAAAACACCATTTAATTGTATTATATTTATTTAATATTAAATATCTTTTCTAAACTAATCTTTATTAAAATTTAACATACAAAATAAATTATTAAAATTTAATATAAAAAATAAATTAGAGTAATTAATAAATTAAAAAAATTTAAAAATAACTAGTTGTTTATATTTGAGTACCTATTTCTAATTGAATTTTGACTTTTCTTCGTATATTGTTTTATATTCTTCTCATGATTGCCCAGACTGCAGCTTCTTCCGTATCTGATGATATCTTGTGGTGCGTAAATATGATTTTTTGTGTATTGATTTTTCAATTTTCAACATTTACACGTTTCATGCTGTGTTTTGTGTTTTTTTTTTTTTTTTTTGCTCTCCTCATCTTCTCGTTGACTCCTGAATTTTCTTCGAGGAGTGATGCATTCTAATAGCTATTTTATTAATATTTTCTAGGTCTTTCCTTTTCAGATTTGGAACACCATCCACGTTACAATTTTTTTTTAAATTGTACAAGATAATCTTAACCTTTTAAAATGTGTTGTTTAGGATAATATTAAAAATAAACATAATCAGTGACGAATTAAAATAATTTAAGTTGCGGGCCATTTTTATAAATATATAAATTTACATTATTAAAAATATAATTTATTATTTTTTAAACATAAATACACATTATAATTATTCTCTGTGACATTTCATATTATGAAAATATTGAATGATTTTCTTATTTTTAATATTATATATAAAAATGTTTCTCTTCCAATAAGTAATTAAATGGCCATTCAATTATTATTCTTGCGAATGGTTTGTTTAGGGAAAAAGATAGAAACAAAAATAAAAAATTATATTATGGTGGACATTGGTAATTGAATTTCTTAAAAAGATCTCTTATTAAGTTTTGTAGAAAAAAGAAGTGGTTAAAAAGAAATATTTCATTAGAAGTAGTCCGACACTAAATATATATTTTGTATCTATAATATAGTTATCTAAAAATATATTTAGTTATTTACACTTTTTTAAAATTTTAAATATTTTCAATTTCATACACTTTAAATCATTCGAGTTGACCTAGTTGTCATTGTATTTCTTACTTTATAATTTCTTAAGAATATTATCAAAATATTTATAATGTATTTTTTAAAAGAATAAAAGTAAAAGTGATATAGTCTATCATTTATGGGGACGTTCTTAGATCATCCTTAAACTTTATGGGTGCAAGGGTTAATGTTTTTTGTATTATTATTTTATTGTTGAAGGAGTTATTAGACTGTATAGTATGTTGTATTCCAGAGTAATGAAAATTTAGTGGGGGCAAATGCCCCCGACAAGTGTTGCTTTAGATCCATCCCTAAACATGATATAAAAAATCTAGTTATTAAATTTATAACTGACTACAAAAGGTATATTTCTTTTGTAACTGCCGATCCCTTTATATTTAGACACCATCATTGATGATAAATTAGAAACTTTAAAAGCAAAGAAACTGGACTTTATATTTAGACACCATCATTGTCGTTGTGGAATTTCAGCTAAGGGACTTTACTTTTCAGGTCAGACACAATAATAGTTGACTTGAAATTTTGGAATTTTATAAAATGAAAATATATATATATATATTTTTTTGTTTTATGATATTTATGGACATTACAAGTCACTTTCTGGAATTTTTCTAGAACCGAGAAAAGAGGGGGCAAAGACAAAAATGAGTTTTGTCCTGTGTTATGGTACTTTACTAGCATTTTCAAACCCGGGATATATAGCTCCTAAAAACTTTATAATATTTTTTTATAATTTATTTTTCTTTATTTTTCCATTACTTTACTTATTTTATGGAACCGGATTTAATGTAGTCAATTTTTACCGCATTTACACAGATAAGAGTATTTGTATCTGTTTGATGAGGATCGGGACGACTTAAATTTTAGATGAGTATTTTAAACCTGCTTTAATAAAATATGAATTATTGATCTTTATCCTACTATTTTAAGTTGTCGATTTTGTGAATGGGTAGAAAAATAAACATATGGATCCTTTCTTTTATCTCACTCTCTCTCTTCTGTTTTAATTTTTCTCATATTTATAAAATATATTATTTTTTTATTGACTGAAAGCACAAACTTGATCGACGAGGATCCTCGACAATTTGTCAAAATTGAATGAAATCTTATCCTTTGATTAATTATAATATTTATTAATTTTAATATATAAAAATAATGAAGGGTGTGATATTAAAACTACATACTGATTCTTCTTCTTATTATTATCGAAGAAAATAGGATACATATTCTAATATCTAAAAGATATTTTTACATTATCATTTACAAATTACTATGTATGAACCAATATTACGTTTATACAAGTAATATTGGATTTGAATATTTTCAATAAGATTTCAAGTTTAAGTTGTATGAATGAAAAAAATGTAGAAAAGTGAATAATAAAATTGGCTTATAAATATTAGTCATTAATGAGGAAATATTTTGTATATATAATATAATTAAAAAAAACATTATACATGATAATAAATTGGTTAATTTTGATAATAACTAAAAATCATAATAAATATGATTTTTAATTTTTAATTGAATGATTGCGTAAATTTTTTTACACAAACACATATTTATTAAACTAAAAAGTGTTGTTAATTTTTTATTTAATATTTTTATAAATATTAAATTGAATCAATTTGATTATTAAAATAAAAGTTTTCACTAAGGAGATAAGTCTTTTAAATTTTATATAATTTAAAATTTTAATTATATTATATTATATTATATTATATATATATATATAACAAAATAAATGAATGAATAATTACTCTTGAATTGTGATAAATTGTGGGTTATGTTACATAGAAAGAAGTAATTGTGAATTGTTGAAATCCAATTAAATGTAGGGGTTGGAGCCGCATGGAATACAGCCAATGTGCATTCTGGATCATCTGTTGCTGTTTTCGGTTTAGGTGCTGTTGGGCTCGCTGTAAGTTTTCTCATTTTTTATGTTACCCTATTCTCTGTTTTCGGCTTTGGATTCTCTTTCTTTCTCCTTTCACGGGCTACTACGATAATGGTGCTAAACTCCAAAACAGTCTCTTTCTTTTGATTCTAGGGAAATAGATCAGTGAAGTTTGGTGCATTTTTAGAGAATTAAGATATTTAATTATATTTGTGTCATTATTTTATAAATAATTATATTTTTATGTGATAGTTAAAACTGTATTTTCAACATGATTTTTTTATTTGATTATTATTATTATTTTTATTAGCTTAATATAACTTTTTGTTTAGAGGCTATTGATTTGGGAGCTTTTACTCTTTTTCCACCCAAAAAAAAATATGCACGACCCATGTAAATGCACGATATCTTATTAGTATATATAAAAAAAAAAAAAAAGATTAAAGATGTTTTTTTCTTTTTTGTTTGACCCCTTCCATTTGTAGATAACATTTTGTTTCAACTTACCGATAAGAAACTAAATGACAAGAAATTCAAATAGAGACTACATACAGTAACACCACCTATTTCATGTCTTTCATGTTGTCCACTTGTCTTCCACAGAGTTTACACGTGTCGATTGTTAAATTATTGATAAGTAATTTGCTAAAAACAATGACTAAACAAATATAAATTAAAATCTTGTATAAATATGAAATCATAAAGTAATGTTTTAATTTTGTTTATCATATTCTCTTCTGATCCTATTTGCTCTTTAAAAAAATCTAAGGAGGACACTTATCTTAACTTGGTCTTGATCCAGGTTGCAGAAGGGGCACGAGCCAGAGGTGCATCCAAAATAGTAGGTGTAGACATTAACCCTGACAAATTCATCAAAGGTAAACTAGCTTCCTCTCAATTGTTATTGATTTTGAAAGTTTTGACTAGTTAAAAAGACTTTTAAAAGCTTTACTCGAAGTCTTAAATTTACTCTCCCCTCGTGTGATGATTTCAACAAAATTGATTACGTTTAAAATTGATTTTAAAGTCACGTGATATATATTTAAATATTTTTATTCTAAAAGTTAATAATATAATTTGGTATAATTATTTTTTATTCAATGTAAAAACTACTTAAAAGTTTTAATTCAGAGTCAATTCTGGATCAAAACTAATTTTTCAACATAAAATTAAACATGTAAATATTTAGCTAAAATCCCGTTTAAGTACTCTTTCTACTTGATTTTAGAGAATTTAATGTGAAATCAAATACATACTAATACATTCTCTTTATGCTCAAAGCCCAAGCTATGGGAGTCACGGACTTCATAAACCCGAAGGACGAAGAGAAGCCAGTATATGAGGTTGCGTTTTCTGTCCTCTGATTTTACAAAAGAAAGTATCATATACTGATGCATTTTCACCAACAAAAGGGTAAATTTATTTGCAGAGAATCAGAGAAATGACTGATGGAGGTGTACACTACAGTTTTGAATGTACTGGAAACTCGGACGTTCTAAGGGATTCCTTCTTGTCTGCTCATGAGGTATATTGCTATATTCAAGCTAATTTCTTAACCCCTTATTTACGGTTCTAATAATTTCATTGCTATAATTAATATTTCAACTATTCTTCATTTAAAAGCAAAGATCAATTTCAAGCTCATTACAAAATATTTTACATGTTAAAAATCATTACCTCACAATTTAAAAAATTGTGTCAATTTTTGTGACACAGGGTTGGGGGTTGACTGTAGTATTGGGAATTCATTCATCACCAAAGTTGCTTCCCATCCACCCAATGGAGCTCTTCGACGGTCGCCAAATTGTAGGATCAGTATTTGGAGGTTTCAAAGGGAAAAGTCAGTTGCCTCATTTTGCCACTCAATGTGGACATGGAGTAATGATCATCACTACTTGCAATTTCTTTTTTTTTAAGGAAATAAAATTATACAATGAGTTTTGATGAGCAAATAATGTCATTCTTTTACTTCATTATTCAAATTGACAAAACTCATGCATGGACTAATATTTATTTGTTATGGTGTGAATTAACCATTTAGGTGGTGAAGCTGGATAATTTCATCACTCACGAGCTACCCTTCGAGGAGATAAACCAAGCCTTCGATCTTTTGATCGCTGGGAAGTCACTGAGATGTCTCCTGCACTTTTAAGAAAATATGCCCTTTTTGAATGGCTGTGATAATTATGATAGAGCACTTTTGCTATGATTTGTATTCTACAATAGGATCATGTCCAAATTTGAACATTTAGGGTGCTTTTGAAATTTTAGACTTGATTATCTCACTGTATGGAGTGTACTAGAGTCTAGAAAGATAATAATAAGTGGAAGTGAACTCGGGTTTGTTCATCTCCCAACACTAGATAATAAAGAGTGTGGTGTGTTGCTACTTTTTCTTTATTTCTTTGCAGCCTGTGAATAAACACTGTTCTGTAATTGGTAGAGAATAAAATAATAATCACTATATTTACATATGCAAAAGGTGATGTGAAAAGAGTTTGTAAATAACACATTGTTCATATTCTATCACCAAGTAAAATATCCCCAAAAAATGACAGCTAATAAATATTTCATCAAAAGAATATAGCATTTACAGCGCACCTAGCAAAAACATATATTCTACAAAATTTCAGCCAATGGAAGCAGAAGCATTGGCAGATGGATAATTATCATCACTGACCGCAGATATAGGCTAAAGTAATACCGACAAATAATGAGAAGTTCAGTAGTGACTAGTATTAATTCCACAAAAATTTTCAGGGAAAAAACTGGCTAGATCAATACGAATTCGAAGTTCAGTATCATTGATTGTTAGTGTTCTTGTGTTTGTTGCGATTTTCCTCTGCAATTGTTTGAAATTCTTTCTCGCTTGCAGCAATTAGGCGCTTAACAATGTCATATGTGGTAAGCTTGATGCTGCAGAGAGAATAAAAGGGAAGATTTAACAAACTAATGACAAGAAAGCACAAAACTTTAGGTGTGAGAAAGGAAAATCTGGATAAGGTAAAGAATATAAGCATTGCTAAAAGGTAACACGGTCAATATCTCATAATTAGTTCTATAGACAATAGAAGATTCCAGGAACCTGCTGTTAGGTAGGGATTTTAGAGCATTGGGAACAAATCCCCGATACAAACCAATAACTCCATCTCGTGCCACAATGCCTGCATCAACAAAAGTATAAATATGGTTAGCTGATTTTAGTTTGAAGGGATTTATGGTAAGGGACACATATTAATCTGTGCTTGTCTTCACGAAATGAAGACACCAAATAACTTCCATAAACTACAAGGAGACATATTAACTGCATCCGTCAGCAAACAGCTACGAAGTTCCCTTTATATGTTATAATATAAAAATTCAAATAAATTACCATCAGGTGCACCCTCCCAGCATTTCTGAATGTATAAATACTATTGTGTTATATTACAACCGTGATTATAAACATATTGGGTAACCTTTCAGGGTAAAAATTATAGAAAAGCAATTGCTGACAGACAAATACACTGATTGACCCAGCTTGTTAAAGTAACCCTAAATTGTGTTGATTCCTCCCATTCCCAAGTATATAAGAATGGGAAGATTCTGAATATATTGTACTTATTATTCTACATGTCTGCTTAAGGGATTATTAGCACCAATAAGGTGACTTAATTGCTGCAGCTACAAACCCAATAACTGTGGCCCAAAGAATAAGAGCAGAAACGATGTTACAATGCATAAGCCAGATTTTTTAATTTATTTTCCTTGTAAACTTTGGCATTCTGATGTCACAGAACCAATATGGCTTATTTGTTACTGTTCTGGTCACAGAAAATTCTTACGGGATGATCTGATGATCTCCTATGACAGTGTACTCCTTTATTTATAATACACGAGTTTACAGGTTACTGAGGTAGATGAGTTACCTATAAGATATTTAAGTGGTTTTAT
Source organism: Mucuna pruriens (assembly GCA_025330945.1). Lineage (NCBI taxonomy): Eukaryota > Viridiplantae > Streptophyta > Magnoliopsida > Fabales > Fabaceae > Mucuna > Mucuna pruriens. The sequence goes on along the minus strand of JAENHJ010000525.1, from coordinate 3,344,576 downwards.
TTGACTAAATCATACTAGGCTTGACCTAAAAATCGGGAATGTACAATTACTATTGTGCACACAAATCATATATTGTTGATGCTAAAAATTAAGGAGGAGCAATCGTCACCTGAAAGAGCATCTAATACTGTCTTATAAGGTGTGCCCTTCAATTGCATCGTTCTTCGCACAGTGTCCAGAGGATAGCATGTAAGTGTGGCAAGAGATGCCGAAAGCACAGCTGTGAGTATAGATGTTTCAGTTCTCTTTTGATATTTCTCAGGCAATGACTTCTTTAATCTACAGTCCATGGAAACTTAGAAAGTCAGGATGTTTCAATTTCAATGTCCAAGACCATTGTCTCTCAATTTACTTAGATGTAAGATTATATTAATGAACTTACAAGTCAAAAACACAAAAGTTCATTGCAATATAAGGAGCTATTGCAACAAGAGAAGGCCCTAGGCCACTGTAGAAAGATGCAAATCCTTCCTCCCTTAGCATGCTCAAGGCAACCTGGAGAAGCCACAATATGGTTCATCTTCACAGAGGTAGATCTTGCATAAATACTAAACCAGTTTAATTATACCTCCGACATGGTCCGATAACCAGGTTCAACAGCCAATCGTAATCTCAGAACATCTAATGGGTAAGTTATCTACATGTATATATAAAAGCATTAGATACACAGATGGACAATTTGGACATTAACAAAAGAAACGAGCAAGACATAAAGGACATGAAGAGATTAATTTACAAAAAGGAAATTGCTCATAGATATCAACAATGGTATTATACAAATATCTACCTACAACAAAATACAAGAACACCACAAACCAATGAAAACGATAAAAGCAAGGGCCCTCTAATTACTTACAAAAGTAGATGTCATGCCAGCAAAAGCACCTGCTGCAAGTCTTCCTACAACAGAGAGCTCACCGTCCTTTCCCCTAAATATTTTCTGTGAATCCAAAAGTAGATATTCAGACATGAACAGGTAGTATTTGCTATTAGAACTTCTGGTACGAATACAATAGTTTGTTCTAACCTTATAAATTTCATAAGCAAAAAGCTGCACAGCACTATAAGGTATGACTCGAATCACCTGGAACATTAAAGAAGAACCACTAACACATATGAAAAGACTGGTCAATATTATGTGATATAAAAAAAGAAATACCAATACATTTTTTCCTGATTGTACTGACCTGGGGGAGGTTTCCCTTCCAGTAACCTTGAATGCCTTCTTCTTTCCCTATAACTGTTATGGCCTGTAATTTATATTGATGTAAGATCCAAGAAAAATTTAATGACACTATGAGCAGAGAGCTTAGTGCATCTAAGAAGGGGAAAAACAAGATTCTCAAGCAAAGAGAATGGGGAGGCCAATAAACTACATTTAGCAATTAACATGCAAGTTGTAAATATAAATCCTTAATAACAGGAGGTAACTATTGATGAAAGTAACCTATTACTATCACTAAGGTGGCAGTCTTTACATACAGAACTTGCCAATTTCCTTTCCACAAGATGACTAGAGTTACCAGACACCACCATTATCAATTACTAGTCAGCAACATGCAGATGAATATGCACATTTACAAATACAAGTGTCATGCAACCACCTTGTTAGACTTCCAACTAAAAAGGACTTTCACCAATTGGTAACGGTTACAATAGTAATCAGGGCAACAGAGTCTATCAAAAAGGAATGGAACTTCTCAACGTACCTCCTGAATTTCCTTCACTGTTATGTCTCATTCAGTTTTTTATTTCAAGTTTTTTAGATGTAGAACCATTCATGTGTTTTACCCAACAGTTTTAGCTTTTGAGATGGTTTATTACTTGATATCAAAGCTATTATGACCATGTGGTGTAGAGTTTGATCCTTGTTGTCTTCAATCTTCTAAATTTACAAGACAATTAAAATAGTACAAAGTAGAGGTGGGCCCATTGGTTCCATGTCAAAGGATAATGGGTTATTTGACAAGGAGTGTTAATATATAACCATTCATATGCTTTGAGTGTTTTGGGGTTTAATTAAATGTTTATTGAGTAAGTGTTTATATATAAGTTGTTTCTATAATCAAAGAGGAAATAGAGTTAAACTATTTTATATGAATAATGTTATTTGTACAACAAATTTTGCAACAGTGAGAGAGAAAAAGTGAGAAGTGTGAGATGTAATGAATGGTATGATGGAGAGAAATAGAGAGAAGAAATGTTTTTGTATGAGTTGTAGTAGGAAATAGGAATAACACAACTTTTTTTTGTACAAGTTGCAAGGTGTTTTCATAAGCTATTTTGGAGAACTTGTTGAAATAAGCTAAAAACATCTTATGGACAATCATAAACTACTTTAATAAACTCTCTCAAACACTTGCACAAGTGTTTATGTCATAAGATGAGCTCAAACAAGTTATAAATAAGCTATTCCAGACACACCTTTTACACAACAACTTAAGCTTTTGGGATAGTTGGTTCATGATAAAGTGGTTGGAAAGAAAAATAACTCCTAAAGGTAGAACTCTCTTGTGTACTAATACAACAACACTCCCATGAATGATGAGATTTTAAGAGACAAGAACTTATTCTTGCAGCCTCTTCTTGTACAAATCACTTGAGGAAGCCATTTTTTGTAATCAGTAAAACTTGATATACAAATTATGAAACCTCGTCTCTTTCAGCCCGATAGTGAAATTTTTTCTTCTAACACATACATCTTTTAAAGGTATATATGATAAATGTATAAGTAGTGGTCAATAAATAGCCTAGGTTGTAGCATAATACTTGCTCAGGTGACCATATCATATTGGGTAAGTGAAAAATAACAAACACCCTCCCATATCCCAATTCCCAAAGAGATACCAAGCTAGTCAAGTTTTAGAGCAAAGGAAGTTCCAAAGCAGATCATTATCCTATAGCACGTAAAAAATTAGCTTACACATCCACAACTTAAGGGCAAACAGCATACTTTTGAACCAACAGATTGAAACAAGGGAAGAACAAATCAACAAAACCAGTCAACACTTATCAAATTCGGATGTTAAAAAAAATTGAACAACATTACCTCAAGGAAACTCATAGCCTTCTTAGCACTATCTTGTCCAACCCGCACGCTATGAGTCTGCAAATACATAGTGACTGTTTGAACAAGACTAATTAAAATCAAAACTTGTCTACAAAATATTGTGATTATATGAGAATGTTTGGATTCTTATTTGTTTTCATTTTTAGCTGATATGTTTTCATTGCCATCTCATTTCATTTTCTTTCAAATTCCCTAAATTTCCTTGTTTACAAGCATTTGATTAATTGTAAAATCCTACTATAACGTTTTGATCATAAACTTTTCTAAGAGCAAATAAAGCTAATCGAAACACGCACGTAACATCAATTCTCAATAGCAAGCGATTCAAACTTAAAAATGCTGAAAAATTAACGATTGAAGAAGAAAAAAAATTTAACCGCTGGATTTGAGTCATAGTGATATTTTAGTTAGCAAGTTGTTGAAGTTCAGTTACAAGTTTCTTAAGAGGTGGTTTCTGCTTTTGCATTTACAAGTTCAAATAGTTACTTTCAGTTTCAGTGTATGAAAAAAAAATATTAAATAGCAGCAGTTCCCGCACCTGCATGAGGAGCTTGATGCGGTCGAGCGGCGCCGTGAAGGTCTTGGCGCCGGCGCCGGCAATAGCTCCGGCGGAGAATAGGGCAACGTCGCGGGGCACGATGGCGAAGGCGGCGAGCGGGTGCTTGAGGAGCTGAGACGGCGTGGGCATAAAATCGGGATGCAGTTTGGGTTCCGCCACGGAGACGCAGGCAAATTTAGAGTCAGCCGCGGCGGCGGCGTCGGCGGTGAAAGTGAAGGTGGCGTTGCGACGGGAACGAGTGCGAACGACGTCGTAATTGGTGTGAGGGATTTTGCGCCATGAGAGTGTGGCTCTCTCCTCTGTGGGGGACACGGAAACAGGCATTTGATTAGGTGGAGTGGAGATAAGGGTGGTGATGGGTTTAAAAACTCACAACCCCAAATTAAATTTTTAAAATTATAATATTGGTTGCTGTTAGAAAAACAAATGTGGTATGATTAAATATTTTAAATTTGCTTCTCTTACTCGACATTTCCCAAAATCAATTTAAGTGGAGCTAAATTTAATTTTATATGTAAAAAAATAAAAGATCAAATCTATCTCTTGACTCGTGTAATTTATTATTCTTCTGGTACATTATTGATTTCACACTACAAATACTCCCGGTTCGGATCTAAGTGCGATGTACAATTAAAGAAAATCAAGTAAATATTAATTCAAGACTATTTTTTTTTTCATATTTTCTTATTAATATATTTTTCTTTTTCTTTTCTTATAAATATATAAAGGGTCTTTGGAGGAGGGAGTTATGACCCTGCCTGTGTAAAATTGTTCCCCTTACTATATATATCCATTACATCATAATAAGAATAAATAATACAATAATGTATGTTTACTGGTAACCTTACAAGTTTTTTACAAACCTATTAGTTTAACTTGTGAGCGAATCGATTGTGCTGCGTATCGTATTGAATTCATTCGAAATTAATTAAATTAGTTTTTGATTGCTCTAATTAATTTTTTTTAAATTTAAAATAAATTAATTAAAATTGATTCAATTTTATAAACATATTTGTTTCAAGCTAATTTTTTAAGTTTTAGATAAAAACATTTTAAATTCTAAAATTTAATTTTTTTCTTCGATTTTTATTTATTTATTTATTTACATTATTTTGATCTTCTTATAATTTTATTTAATATTACCAAGTATTTTAATTTGGTTGTGTTTATTATTTAATTTTTTGTTTTATTTTGAGTAAAGAAATTAATGATATATAAAGTTATAATTATAAAAAATAACATTAAATAAATAAATAATTAGTCATTAAAATAATAAATATTTTCTTACCTTTCATTAATATAAAATTAAATATTTATATAAAATAGACATGAGATAAAAACTTGAAAAAAAATTATCATAAATCTAAAAATCCGAACCAAACAAAGTCAATCATAAAAAAAAAAGTTAAACTATTCATTTAGTGTATAGTTGTATCTATTTTAAGTTTTAGCTGTTTTTTTTTTTTTACGATTTATTACTGGTAGAAAGTTTTTGTAGTAACTATACACTACCAAGAAATTTTCTATGGTGTAGCAATAGAGATTAAAACTTACTTTTATTCATAGGGACTCAAACTTTTTTTTTTTATAGAGATTAAAATATATGATTTTTTTATGTAAGGACCAAAACTTAAAAATGGATAATATGAATCAAGTGTATAGTTTAACCAAAAATTTAAAATTTAAATCAAACGCTCAATTAAAATTAATTGATTTGAATTTTTTATTTTAAATTCAAACCAATTAAATATGTGAACACCTTAATCAAGCAACAATAACACCAAGTTAAATGCACATGCAATAGAATGACATAAAAACTAGTGCTTAGTTTTACTATGAAGAGAAACTTTGAAAATAATGCCTAATAGTTCATTTGTTAGGAATAAAATAGATGAAAAATAGAAAAGAAAGAGTAGAAATAGATAAGAAATAAAGAAGACAGTGCTTTTGGTAGAGCATAAATAGGAGAGGAAAGAAATAAAAAAGGTGTGTGAAATAATTTAGGTACACATAAGAAGAAGAATTAAATTATTTGTTTGAGAGTACTTGAAAACTTTTTCCAAGCAAGATATATAAGTTTATAAACAAGCAAATAGTGCAAAGCATTCAATATTGAAAAGCGTGATAAAAAATAATAAGAAAAGAGAGAATAATACAAAAAAGTTTATCTTGATTCATTATACAACTTAAAGTTGAATCTAATTTATTCCACCGAAAATTTTTTCATTAAGTATAACCGACTTATAACAAATATTCTTAATAGCCTCTCCAAACCTTACCATCCTTGTAATTTATAACTTACATTACAAAAAAATTAAGTATTGTTTAACATTAAGTCTCTTCAGATTTACACAAAAGATAAAAAAAAATTTACAGTATAAGATAACTCAAAAGTGAAGATGTAAAACTTTAAATTAAAAAACATGGCTTTGTATACATAAAGAAATATGAAATATAAGAGAGAACATTTAATGATAGTTTTTGTTTCAATTCACTTTTCACTTATTTCATTCTATTCTCTTCTTCTGCTTTGATGGGGATGAATGCTTATATAGGTACACAAGTTAGATTGTCATTTACAAAGAAGAATTTTGTGATAATTTTGTTTTAAATACATAAGATATCTTTTGCGTTTTTTCTTACATGTCTTTGTCTTTTTTTTTTGTCGAAGAAAGAAATTTGGTAACAAAGGTTGTACTTGTAACGTCCCAAAACCTATTATAAAAAATAATTAAACTCTTAGAAGTTATGATACAATTTTGAGGTTTATGGTGATTAGATGTCTTTAGACTAGTTTAAGATAAACTAAATAATATATAATAAATTTAGTTTTTTTTATCCTCCTTATATTGTGAATATGGTTAATATAATTTTATATTTTGATAGTAACATAATATTATATACAAAACCTAGGTAAAATATTTATTATATTAAACTTTATAGTTTATTATTATTTTTTTCATATAGTTAACTGTTAGTAATTGAGTATGGTAATGAGTGAGATTTGGGTACTATCTACATTTATATATGATTGAATGTTATTTCTTCACTGTACTCTCTTGTGATTTTCTTTTAGGTAATGTTGAGGATACTCGTGGTGCCGAGTTTTGAAAAGGCAAGGTCTTACTCTGATTTGTGTGACGTCGGAGTTTAGGATTTAGAATAATGGTTTTATGTCTTTTCCTATGTACTTTTACATCTTAAATATTTGAAAATGATGGGCATATCAATAACTCACTAAATGTATACAGAGATGAAAGTGATTTATATATTTGAAATATATGTCAAACATACGAATGATGTGTTTAGATCAACATTATTAATTTATGGGATAATTTTTTTTGTGTACTTAATGTTTGAACATGATAATGACCATGTGAATCTTTTATCTTTAATACAAATTGAGTTTCCTTGATTTTATCTATTACATTGTCTTCCTTTTTATTTACTTGATTATTTTAATTTAAGTATTTGGGGTAGAAGGGTGTCACAAAAACTAGCCTTATTCAACTATAGATTTTCTGATGTTTTCCTTGAAAATGCCGGTGACGACTCCAACTTCCATATTTCCTTCTCGAAAAGGAATACAGATTTTAAACATCTATAATTTTGCTGATCCTGTCGCGACTTAGATTGCGACAAATATTATAAATTTTTTAATACTTTGTTCAATTTTGGTAGATAAATTTATTTTTTCGTTTCAAATGAAATATTGAAACTTTTATTCCAATTTTTCTTTCTAATTAATATTATTATAATGAAGTACTTGTATTTATAAAAATTAAGAATGAGAATAAAGATATTTTAGGAAAACTAATGCCTAACAAATATATATCTTAAAGTAATTATTTTTCTTAGAAAAAAAACCATAAAGGTTAATCAATTTGAAACGGAGTGGGTATATAAAATTTAAAACTAAGTGGCTAAACCGTAAAATTATATTGGGATATAAGTTGGGAAAGTGCTTTAAAATTTTTCAATGCATTTTCCCGTTCCAATGCACAAAACAAAGAAGAATTTAATGTTTTAGAGTGCAAATATTTTTTGAACTCTCCAAACTAAAATCCAACATCCACTAGATAGATTTTCTTTACCGATCACGAACTCAATCGAGTTGTTTGAATTGCATGAACAAATGTAAACAACATAAATATATATTATTTGTGCCATATGCTTTTAATAATTTATAATGGTAACCCAATGTTGATGCTTTTATAAACATAGGTTCGAGTAAGTGGTTGGGATCTTTTATATTTTTCTTAAAAAAGAATAATGCTAACAAGTGTTTTTACAAAACCTCAACAGCTAAATATGGGTAAAAACAAACTAGATTTTGGTAGGCTTGAATTTCAACTTAGGATAAAATACGAGTTAAATTTATTTATCTATTGTAAATTTTTTTTTAGGTTTGACACGATATTTATAAAAGTATATTTTATGATAAAACTTATAAAAAATTGTAGGTAAGTCGTGAAAGTAAGTCTATCACCATAAATAAATTTATTAGTAATTAGATAATTTTTATAATATTATGTTAATATATGTATTATATATAATTATATGTATATAATATAATATGACATAATATAATAATTTTATTACTTTAAAAACTAATAGGGTACCGTACAATCATTCGGCTCGCATTGGTATTTATATTTGTAATAAAATGCCCATCAAATGTAGATTAAAAGGTACTCAAATCTATTCTAAGAAAAACAAATAATATTTTAATATGTGAAAAAAAAAAACAGTTACATGCATAACTGGTGACTTATTTTTAAAATATAAATGATGTTAGAAGAAGTAATATGAATACATTTAATCTGAAAAATAAATCAGGGTCGATTAAATTCAATTTATTATTGGACCAAAAAATAAAATTAAACAATTAATAGAAATAGAAATAATAATATAATGCTCAATTTCTCTATATTTTTTTAGTTTGAATAGGTTGTCAGTTGTCTCATATTTCCCATTGCATCTAGAACTTATTCTTTCGAAGTTTTACAAAATTAACATCACTCAATAGTCAAAATTAAGTTTGCAAATACTTGTTCAAGTATACATATGTTGTAGGATTACTTTAAAAAATCCTATTAAATCGTTTGCTTAATTGTTTTCATATATACCTTCATTTACATTTTGAATAATAATAATACTAATAAAAATGATCATGTAAGTGAAAAGAAACAGTAAATCTTGTAATTATTGGATTTTAAAATTTATTATTTATTATTTTATGGATTATCTTTACGAAACATGATTTATCAATTAAATTAGATATTATGGTTAAATGATTATTTAAAATATCCTTTGTATGTTTAATTTTTGTATGACCACTCTTTATATTATTAACACATTTTAGCTAAAATGAATTGTTGTGTAATAATGTATTCGTTTATTCTTTAGAAAATAAAACTACAAAGAAAATTTTATTATAAACAATGTGGTCACATATGAAGCCATGGGGGAGTTTTACTTGAGAATATTTTGACTTTTTGTTCGTATTTTTTTTTACAATAAAATATTAAATGTAATCTATTTTTTAAATTAACAAGTATGAATAATTATAAAAAAATTTGATACTCGTAAAGTAAGTGTAAAAGTATTTATTGACAAAAATAATAATTAATATTCATTAAAAAACCATGAATTCATCTCACGATAAATATTCTTCATCTGATGTATTTATCATTCTAAGTAATTATATTAATTATTTACGATTATTCTAATTAGATTTGATGGTATATTCCATTTTGTTTGTGTACAGAGTGGAAGCAAGAGAAAGATAAAAAAAAAGTGTATAAGGAAAAAGTAAAGTAAAAAATAAAAGATGAGTGCACGTAAATAATATCTAAAAAAATATAAATAATAACAAATGAAAGTTAGGCACCAATATCACTATAGGAGAAAAGGTAAAAGTTTTTTGACCAAGTAAAGTAAAATTTTCTCTCTCATCTACCTGCAACAAAAAAACACAAGTGTAATGTCACCTGATGTGTAAATTTTGGGCTTTCTGACTTTAGAGGTGCAATTTTTTTTGTTTCAAATTACCAAAAAGTAGGTAGATTTTTAAAAAAACACCCAAACAGGATAGATTTTGAAAGATTATCCAAACGGAGTAAGTTGCATTTTTAGCTAACAAAATCATATTTGTTTTTACAACTTTTAAATTTTTTTTTACAAAAATGATAAAAGTCGTGAAATGAGTTATAATTAATTTTTTAAAAATCGTAGGATAATACACGACCTTAAGAGAATTCTTATTTTTATTAATTGAAAACATTTTTTTTTTACTTTTAAGAAGTTGTATATCTAATTACCATTTTATCTTTTCTTATTTTTGAAGTCGTAAATACAACAATCGCTTCATTTTTTTTAGTTATTTTATAAGAGGTTAATTTTAGTTTACATTTTTGCTAAACATTTAAAAAAAAAGTTGCGAATCTTTTTATATAAAATGAATTAAACAGAAGTCATATATGTAAGTATGAACAATAATTATATAAAATAAATTAACACAAGATTATTATTTTTATATAAAATGAATAAAACAATAATCATATAAGTATTTTAAATTTATAAAATATCTAAAAAATAAAAAAAATGTATACATACGACTTCTCGGAAAAAAAAGAAGTTGTAATTGACTTTGCAATTTTTAAAATAATAAATTTTATAATTTAATTTATTTTTATTGAAAAATAAAAAATTTCTTAAGTTTCATATCGTCTTGTGACTTCTAATTTTTTTTTAAATTACAAATCATTTTACAACTTCTACGATTTTTTTTTAGAAATAAAATAAAATTTGAAAGTCATAAAATTTATCAAATACGACTTACCTTTATTTAAGTAACTTTTAAAAATCTATCCATTTTTAGAAATTTCAAAAGCAAATGGAAATTTTCTCTGACGCATCAAACAGAGTTTAAATATTTAAAATTTGTAGATGATTTATATAAACTTTCATTTTCTTTCTGTGAGATATCTAATTTCAATTTGAATGGACTTTTAGGGCAGTAATAGACATTGAAGCCCAATCAGTGTAGAAGTCTAAGCCCATCCGACGTAACTTTGTTTGTTTTTATTATTTACACCTTCTATTTTATTAAGTCCACTTTTTTAATATATATTATTATTAAAAATATTATTTTATATAAGATAATAAGAATCTGGTTTTTGAGGAGGGAGTTTTTAATTTTTAGTTTTTAAATATATTTTTCAAAATAAAACACATTTGTCTATAATAGAGTTGAGATAATTTTTAATTTAATTTTGAAACAGTTTTATATTTATGTTTAAAACAAAAAAATGTTTTATCTGGTTTTTATTTTTAAAAAATATTATTTTACTGCATCTAATTATTATAATTTTTATTGTTATTATCATCATTACTACATTATTGTTATTGTCACCAGCTTGCCATCATTGGCACCACCATTGCTATTTTTGCTACTGTCACTATTATTCCTACTGACATGTAAACATAATCTTAAACTAATTTTAACAAGATAAAGAATTTATTTTGAAACTAAAAATTAATTTTTGAAAAAAAAAACTAAAAACTAGTTTTGGTTTTTAAAAATTCTAAAACTTGTAATTAAAAACTACCATGAAACGATCCTTGTTTTTTAATTCATCTTCGTTGTTTTTCAAACCTTATTTTTGCCCCTCCATCTTCATTTTTATTTGAACCTTAATTTTAGGCTTCATCTTCCAACCTCAGTTTTACACTTCATCTTTATTACTCTTTAAATCTTGATTTTATATTTCATCTTTATTATTTCTTAACATTATGTATTTTGCAATAATATGAGGTGATATTCTGAATTGCATTTTTGTTCATATAAGTGACAATTACTTTTATCTAAAACTATGTCATATCTTACATTTTTGTTTTCATTGTGTGCAATTTATTTCTATTATACCACAATTGTCTTTCTAGACATTTATAGGAATATATATAAATAAACTAATATCTAATTTAACATGTGTAAATGAGAGAAAAAATATTTATAAAAGAATGTATGGATAGAGAATGTTGCTTGCATTTACTCTTGTCAAATCACAAACTTGTTGTCATCATTGTAGGATGAATGGTTGAAAAGAAAAACACTATTTGGGTAAAGGAACAACAAAAACTATATAAGGTTAATGAGAAGAGTATATCCAAAATAGGAGGTGCAAAGGAATAGAAAGTTTTAGCACTTCAATAAGATTTCTAAAAAATAAAAATAAAAAAACGAAATATGTAGTTATTTGAAATAAAATCAATAAAAAATAAGAATACTTAAGTAAAATTACATAAAAAAAGAAAAAAAATAATAAGTATTTTGGAAGTATAAATAGAAAAAACTCTATGATTACGACACAAGAAGATCTCATTAACCGTAAAGCTAAGCATGAACATGAGATAAAAAATAATCAAAGTATTTAAGAGAAAAGAATGAAGAGAATTGAAATAATAAGATGAAGACACGTGTACAGTTCAAATTTTACATAATAGTAAATTATATATAATATAATAGTAAAAAAAAAAATGATACTGTGTAAAATAATTTTATTACATATGATAAATTTGTTATCATTTATAATTTAGATATTAAATTAAAAAAAACGTAAGGAAGCAAATTCTTTGTTTTCCATGGGTTGTCTTTCCTTGAAGCTACTCTGGATGGACATTTACTAACCAAACCGTTTCATTATACCTACTGCATGCGTTTAGGAAGCGAAAAGGCAAGTGACCGTCTTAGTTATCCACTCCCTGCTTCCTTCTCTTTCTTACCTTTCCTCGAAAATCAAGTGACTGTCTTATTTAACCTCTATTCACAATGCACATTTCCTGACCAAAAAGGCTTCATTAAAGACAGAAAGTGACTACATCTTCATTATAAATTACTTTAATCGCTTTATAAAGTTTTTGTCACAAAAGAAGGTTATTTTCAAGTTTTCCACGAAAGAAACAAAGGATGGATTCGTCGATGTTGTGTTTAGTTTCTTAACATTGGCTTTAGGAACCATGGTATTGAAGTTGGATCACTGAACGAACTCAATCAAAGTGTGGAAAATCTTGACAACGAGTTTATGTGCTAAGAAATGCTGTTGCGACCCGGGATGATTTAGTTGTGACGCCCATGTCCTCCATTTCTGTTATGTCCTTACTAAACAGGATGAACATTCCCTTCAGTGATTTGGGAGAGAAGGAGGTTAGCATTGGTTCCGAGGAGGTAATAAAGAGTCTACTAAGTAAGAAATTATTATATAGTTCTATATTATTATATTTTGATCAATTTTTATTATATGATATGCAATCAAATTTTATTAACTCTTAAAAATTGAAAAAATGAAAATTAATCGGAACTATGATTATACAGTGATCCTAAACTATATAATAATTTCTTTCTCGAGTATCTGACTTTTTTAGTTTACGATTTTTTTTTTGCTTGAAATTTATATCACCTTAGATTGATTTGTTCGAGGTTTATTATGTGTTTATTGAAAAGTTTACAATGTTGGTGCAGGGTGTCCGTATACTACAAGCATACTTGACCTCAACATTTGCTCTAACAATTGGTCTCAGCCACTTGTTAACCGAAGTTAAGGAGGGCAACTGAGTAATCTATAATATTGTTCTTTGTTTAGGGTACATTTTGGACAAAAGCTGTATAATCATCACCATAGTTATTTGTAATCCTTTATTTTTTTTATGAGAGACTTTTAGTCCTTTTAGTTTGACTTTTTCTTTTTTCTCCTTTTATGGAATACTCTCCTTCTAGTTTTACATTGACATTGTGGAATTTAATGACTTGGCTTGTTGTACTACAAGGATTTTGTAGATTTGTAACCGCTTAGATATTTTATTTGTTTTTAATAGGCAGTGGCTGGTCATATAATGAATTTTATTATATCTATTTTTATGTACTAAAAAATTCTATTTTACGAATCATGGAACATATAATAAAATGCTGATTGACCAGAAATATATCTATATCAAACAATTCAGTAGAGATATATTTTAGTCCTAAGCAGAAGCTTTGCTTTTAATTTAACTTTGGAAAAAGCTCGAGTCTTAAACATGAAAAATAAAACTGTAGTGAAGTTATGGTCTCTTATAAATTGTCTAAACTTTTATCACTAATTATACAGTACAAGAATTTTTTGATTTTGTTACTAATTTTAGCTACCATTTAAATTAGTAGCTAAATCCTAGTTAATTAACTATTAATTAATTAGAGAATTATTTTTTCTAGCTAAATTGAAGTTATAATCATTTATAATTCTTATTACTACAAATTAGCTAGGAAATAACTACAAATTTTAAAAAATTTACTACAAATTAACTAAGATTATTTTCCTAGTTAATTTGCTACTTATTTCATGCTACCATTCAATATTGTAGTAATTTTGTAGTTAATTATTTTTATTAGAAATTAACTACAAAATAACTATTAATTTTAAAATTAACCACAAAATTATTTTGTAGCAAATTTTAAATTTTCTAGTAGTGATATACTTATGAATGAAATATCAACCAGGTCTTTAAGGATGAAAAACATTATGTTGAAAGAAAATACTTATATGGTGTAGTGTGTTTATGATTTTTGACGGGATTAATTATTATTTTTAATTGTAGATATTTTGTATTTATTTTATGAGTATAAAAAAATATACTTATAAAATATTAATTATATATTTTTTCATCAAATTATTGTATACAAATATGTTTTTGTTTTATTAAAATAATAGTTGATTTGTTTAGTTGACATGACTTTGAGTAGAGTGGATGAAAAAATTTATTGAAGAGAGGTTTATCTCGTTGTACTTGACTACTCAGATTAATCGAGTTCTAAAATGGCTTTATGGGATTGTGATTTATGAATCCAAATTAATTTTGTAAAATATGCATAAAACTTGTCTCTTCATTTTTATTAATTATAGTATTTGCATTCAATGCTATAAAATTAAAAATTTAATAACAATTATAAAATATTATATTATCATTCCATTACAAATAATTATGTATGTGATTTTAATATAGTTATTATAAAATTAATAAATCTATCATATATAATAATTTATAACTAAATAACAATATAAAATTATTTTTTACGATCAACCTATAACATATTTTTTTGTAAATTAAAAATTTTCCAATCAGATACAACTCAATCTTAATTCCCATGTATATATCATTCTCTAAAAATATTACTAATACTTTTATTATCAACATTTTGAGATTTATTAAATATTATTAAATATATAAAAATATTTACTAATAACCTTTTATGATATAGTTGATATACAACATATATTAAAATATTACTAAAATTAATAGATAATTTTTTTTTTTATATTTTTACAACATTTTTTAAATGTTGTAAATGTTAATCGTCTCAGTTAAAAGATACGAGAATGTATGGCGAAAGATTCAAGAAAAAAAAAAAACATTAATAGATTTTTTATTACCCTTAAAACTCTCCCCAAGTCACATGCAAGAGGTTGTACAAATAGTAACACAGTAAGGACAAGAGATTCTTCTGCAAACTAAAAAGTGATATTCTTAATTGCTAAAGCAAACTCAAACAGGAACAATTTCCACTTATTTGGCATCTACTGAAATACGCGATCAAAAGCAGATCTCTGATAGAACACACGTAATATGATTGAACATCTTTGGACACAGTTGTGTCTATTCACAGCTTGCAGCTAAAAACACCTGCAAAGCTACTGCAAACATTTTTCTCCCTTCTCTCTGGACATGATAAAGTGATCAGAATGCAACAGTAACCAATCCATTGAATCTGATTTTGGGTTTGGATGCCATCATTCTTCATCTCAGGAAGGGACAAATATATATATATATATATATAGGCCAAAGCCTGCAATTCAAGTTCCATAGTTAACTAGAGAGTTTTTATGTGCACAAGAAGGATTGTTTTTATGTGCGACATAACTTGTAACTTACCTACTAAATGCTTAAAACTGCATTAGTGGCTGGTTTAAGCGTGACGTTAGCTTGGTCTGTGAAAAAAGAGATAAGATTTTAGACATGAATTACAAATTTATAAGAATGGTATATATTTTGATTATTTATGTAATTAACCATTGGAAATTTGACATATTCTACTTACTCGAGGGTGTTCTTTGTACGAAGAAGCAAGCTCCAATAACTATGTAGCTCAGGAGGAGAACAAGGCCTTTCATGTAGTGAGAAGTACCATCCTATATAAATAAGGGTGGTTTTGTCAATTCTTATATTCCATTAAGAGATTGAATGAAAATATGAGGTTAAAATATTGTGTTTTGTCAGTTGAAAATTTTGTTAAATATACCTGTAAAGTGAAGCCTGTGACTAATATTGCCAAAGCAATAGAACCTGTCTCTAGGAGGTTGAAGTTCAGGTCCATTTTCACACCCATTACCCAAGCAACGACCACGCACAAGGGGACCTATATTGTAATTCCATAAGCTTTAATTAAAAGAAGAAAAAAAAAGAAGGAACTAAATGAAATTATGGAAGTATCCATTTACATATTAGAGGTTTGTATCTTACCACAAACATGGCAATCTGTGTTGCTGAACCCAATGCAACACCCAATGAGATGTCCTGTAGTCAAGGCATTACTTTAGTGTAACTGAATTAATATATTTTTTTAAAAAATGTTTATTGCTTGGTCAGTGTGAATATTATGCTAAATGAGAGGAAGTGTGGAGTTTATAACAGTGTCTCAAGTTCTCACCAGCTTGTTCTTGAAAGCAAATATGATTGCTCCTGCATGTTCAGCTGCATTGCCAACTATTGGTAGCAAGATTATGCTGAGGAAGCTCACAGACAAACCCCATGAATCTGATGCATCCTGTTAAGTTTGACAATTTTAGCATCAAAATTATAATTGTCAAAAGGATCCAAAATTCAATAGTTTTTAACTGTTTGATAAAGATAAGATGATTCATATTTTATTTTAATAAATTAAAGTTAAAATACGCATTTAAAATTTGAATAGTTTGATCTTCATTGGATGATTGTAAAATAGTGATTGTATGAATGGGTACAAATTTGACTCCACTAAATGTCTAAATCTTGCTCCTAGTTAAAAATGGGATTCATTTTTTGAAAAACATTTTATGTCAATTACCTCAATTGTATCCACCACATATTCAGACAACAAAGCAATGAATACAGTCATCCCAACCAGCCAAGCAATGCCACTCCATAATCCAATCACAGCTTGTTCTTCTGAATCATTGTTGCCATCTTTATCCTCCTGACCAATTCATGATGTTAATTACTTCTAAGATATTGGCATAGATTAGATTAATTGCAAACCAACTACACCCTTTTCATAATTCAAAAAGCCTTACATCTTCAGATTCAAATAACTCCCTGTGTGTCCATAGTTGAAAGATAATGTAAACAACATATGCAATCAACATCACAATGCTAGAAGCTCTTGACAAGTAGAGTGAAGGGTCCGCAGTGAGAGCAGCTGAGGCAGCACTATAGTTGAACAGCATTGGAAGTAAATAGCACAACAATGCCAACAACAGCATAAGTGAGTTCACATCTCCTTGTCTCTGCAAATTCAATGCTCAACATTAGTCATTGTTCCATTATTAAAAAACATAAAGAAACTCATGCAAATTAAATATGCACACATTAGATGAAACTAATGTGAATGGATTTTATGGACTTACTCTATCATATTTTTGTTCCACTCCAATATTTGCAATGCCACCACATAATAGAGAGGTTCCAAGAACCAGAAGAAGGTTTGAAAGAATAGAACCCAACAGAGAATACTTGACCACAGCAATTTTGTTAGTGCTAAGGGCAAATATTGCTATTATGAGCTCAGTAACATTCCCACATGTCGCGTTCAGAAGTCCTCCAACTGTAATTCAGAACATGTAAAACATTTAGTTGCAATTACAATCAATATTACTTATCATTTATCAATTTGTAGGAACATTTATTTATTTATTCTAGGTTTAACCATTTGATTTTTCTATTTCCAAGATCACAAATAGCACATGGTTTGCCTCAAAAACAATCGTCTAAAACACGTGATTGGTGCAATAATATCAAAAGAGTATAATCTTTGATGTTTATTTTATGTTCCAAATGAAACATTAGCTAGTAAAGGAAAATTTCATTGTAATAAACTCTCCAAAATCGATACACTACAGATTCATACCTGTGGGACCAGTGTAGAAGGCAACTTGTCTGCAATTTGAAGCAATAGAAAAAGTACAATGAAAATCAGCAATCAACCCAGAAACAAAAAACTTGTTATATAACAAATAATCCAAAAATGAAAAGAAAGGGTGCATCAAGTTCATCGAGGTTCCTTACTCTGTGATGAAGCTCACACGTTCAGCAAGTGGGGTGAGCCCAAGTAAGCTCAATACAAAAACCCAAGGCTGCAGTTTTCAATAACAATAAAAAATAAATAAATAATTGTCAATAGTCATGTATAACGTAATGCCAGCACATGACCAATACAGAAATCATTTTTTGCAACATTTAAATTATATTTTAATGAAAACATTTACGAATTTCTATAATTGAAGCTTCACGTAAACATCTTAGATTGAAACAAACTTTAAAAGATTAAAAATAAAGCCGCCCTACTCTATCATAATTTAATTCATTGCCGTATTCAAAACATGGTCAAACTAGTTTTTAAGCTTGAAATCAAATCTTTTGGATGACCATGATTTTTTAATTCACTCAACATTTTTAATATTAGCGTGAATTGGTATGGGTTTAAATAAGTTTGAGGGCAACCTCATGCAGGAGATTCCCAATATATATATATATAAAATAAAATTTACACCTGAATTTGATATTGAATTCAAATACTAATCTTATCCAACAAGGATATTCATTTAAAAAACATCTTTTTAAAATATTGAAAATTTCTTTGCCGTGTTCAAGTTATGTATTTGAGAGTCAAATATTAATTTATGGAAATAAGAAGATTTATCTAAGAAATTGAGGAGAGGAGTTAAGTAACTCACTCTTCCAAAGCCAAATGAGTGAGCAACGATGGCGAGAGGAATGGCGGGGATGAGGATGGAAAGCTTGGTGCCAAGAATAACCTCCTGGAAGTTGGAGAGCAGGTTTCTGAGTAAGGCGCAGGGAATCTTCCTGACAAGGGTGAGGTCGGACTTCTTGCGCAGAGAGCAGGAGGACCTGCTGTGCGCAGTGCGCCCATGCCTCATCTCTCTGGTCAACACCTTGGGGTTCCCGTTCTCCAGTAGCCATGGTTCCAGTTGGTGAGAACCCATTTGGAGATATTTTAGGACCAAAGATAACAAGGGAACAAGGCAATGCAAATTTTTATGCTATAATGATATATGATATGATATGGCTTCGTGCTGCAGAAACCACAAAGTGGAGCTGTAATGTTACTGCCTGCCTTGTCGCACTTGCTAACTATCTTGCTGTGTCTGCATGTGTTGTATTGTTTTGTTCGTGAAACTAACAAAGAAGGTTATTCATATATATAAGTATATGCAAGTTCCGGAACTGCAATATCCTCCACTATACATTCTTCATAGGAACCTTCCGGGAAGTTTCTTGTTCTTATTATATATATATAATGAACTACTTTGTGATAATTGTTATTTTCGCGATAATATGAAGATAAACAAGAACGATTGTTTGATTAAAATTAAAATTAATAAATTACTAAAATTAAAATTTAATTATAAATATTTCTTATAATGTTATTAATGTTACTCTCACCACCTTTATTATTATTATTATTGGTGTTGTCCCATCATTATCACCACTAGTTGTGGGAACAATAGTAGGGGGACAGAGATAGGGATAGAGTGACAATAATGATAATGATGACGATAGTATAATAATAAATGATGAATACAACAATGATGGTAAAGATACGACAATGAAGACAATGAAGACAATAATGTGATGACAATGATAGTAATGACAATGATAGTGATGATGTCAACTGATAGTGGAGGCAACACCAGTGACATCAACAGTGGTGGAAGATATTGGTAGTGACAACAATAATAATCATGGTAATGGTAGTGTCAATAATGGTGGTGATAGTTCGTGAGAGTGGTGATAATGATAGTGGTAAATGTGAGAGTGACATCACATTGATAGTGATATTTATAACTAGATTTTAATCTCAATTGTTTATTATTATTTTTTAATCTTGATCTTATTTGTTGATGTATAAGCAAGTGTTTTCACTAGAACTGTTTCTTAAACACATAAATATATATGATATATACAAAGAGAGAGGAAGGAAGGGAGGAATCAAGTTATTCATTTATCTTTATTTTAATTTTTTTAATCTAATGGTTCTAACCATTAGATCATGACCTCTAAAGGGTGTGGTATAAAGGACAATTCACATTTTTTCATGCTTCCAACGAAATTATAGTCTATTTACTTATTCAAGAGACGTGAAGAGAGTTTAATTGTGTTGCCGATGCTCATATGCATACTACTAACTATTGTTGCTTAGAGGTGAGTTTGACCCAACCTGACTAGCTAACTTGGCTCACGGTAAGGTTGTTTTGATGAGTACAAATTTTGAAATTAAATTAGATGTATTTTTTAAAACGAGTTCGGATTATACTTGGAGTTCGACTTAACTATACATAATGTTAAAATTGATATATTACATTAAAACATTAGATTAACCCATTGTCCCATATATTTCAGGTTTTGATCAGGTCGAGTATAAAAATATATTCTAATTAAAATTTCAAGTCAGATAAGTACAATGTGATGAACTCATTCAAACCCGTTCTTTCATCACACCTATAGTTGCTTATTCTAATAGAGACCTCGTCCCTGCTATAACGTTGATGGTGTGGTAATGAATCACTTGAGAAGGCTCGTAATATTATTCTTGAAGTACTTTAATCCTTTTTATGCATATATAACTTGTATAATTATTAAAAATATAAATGATTAAGTTAGCTTTTGTAATAATTAAATGATTTAAATTTTAATATTTAAATAATAAAATTGAAATTACACAATTTATTAAAAAAGTAATTTAATTAATAAATTTTTTATTTTTATTATTCTTATTATTTATCACTTCCTCCTGTATCACATATATATAAAAAAACGATTTCTGTTAAGTAAGAAACATTATTTAATTATATTAATCTCATATAATAATAGACTTTGCCCCTTAAACCATCCTTTATTAAAAATTAATATCAAGAATAAAAAAAATTCATTGGAACAAAACTCTAATATATAAAGGACGTTTTAGAGATAATTTTATTAAATATGGTGAAATTAATTAATATTTATTTATATTTCATATCAACCTTCATAACATGTTTATTGCTTAAACTGGAGACCAGAAAGAGTAGTTTTCATATGTAATTTGAATTAAGATATAATTAATAATTTAATATATAATTTATATAAATAAATTATATTTTTTATAAATTGGTTGAGATTCTTTACATGTTTCTCAATCCCCAAGGAAACGATAAATATAAACTACTATTTTTGTATGAAATTTTATTAAATCTTCGATTTATATGAGATTTTGAATGAATGAAAAGAAAAAAAGTTCGAAAGTGAGAGACATAAATGAGAGTGAGAAATTCAAATGATAATGAATTTGAGGAAAGATGAAATCTGATGAGAATATATGTGTATAGATTTAAGTTTGAATATGTTGGAGAATCAAACAACATTCTTTTGTTTGTAAACTAAAAAATGAACACTAAAAAAAAACACAATAAAAACTAATTCTAGTTTTTTAATATCGAGAGTAAAAGAATAGAGTTATTTTGTTTCAATGACAAAAAAATCTCTAAATACCATTCTCGATATTAATTCTCTAAATACCTTTTAATTTTATTGCTTGAAATAAATTATAAAATTATTAATTTTAATTATTTAGTTAATATTCTAGGTTATAATTGAGGTAATTTTGTGAAAAAAAACACATATTTTTAATTAAAAATTTACATTATAATTAATTTAAATGAGTAGTAAACAAATGACAACAACAAAAAATAATGAAATTAATTTAATTCATATTCATAATATTAATTAACAAAATTAAATGACTATTATAATAATAAAAGTGAATTGAACTTAATTAAAATAATAATAAAGTGCAAGATTTCGAAAGAATTGTCATGTTTGGTTTTCTTTATCATCAAAAGTTGGTAAGTCTTATTGCATAATCTCATTTATATTTGTCAGAGATAGCAACTCATAGTTTGTAAAATCGTCAACATATGGTACAAAACAACTACTTGCCTCCTAATGGTAACTAATAGAATATTAAAGGAGTACATACTTTATAGATATGTAATAAACTTTATAAATATACAATAACTGATTTTGGTGTTTCAATTTTTACATTAAACAAATTGTTAATAAATTCTAGGGGAAAGAGCATTGTCTAAATTTTTTGAAGTATGTTGTTGTTGTGATAGAGTAAACACAAATAGCTGATAAGGTTACTCCATATTCTCATTTTTGCAAAGTCTCAACAACGTGTGGGCTGGGTTGTGGAAGTATATTATGCCACCTTAAACGTTGTTGTGTTGGTATATACTGCCTTGTCGTGTGAACAACATCCATGTTACATGCATTTGTGCAAGTCTATCCCTGTTTGAAATATTATATATTTGCAACTTAACAGTGTTACAAAGATTTGTTAGAAAATAATATAAGTAAAATCGTCTAAGAATAGGCTTAATTGACATTAAAAATAAACTAATATGCTCCGAGTGTATGCCAAAGAAACAAAACTTAAATAAAATAATTAATAAATATATCTACCTGGAAGATTGAGATTAGTTTGCTTGTCCTTTTTCATTATGGACAATATTTAAGAATGACAATTGAACAAACAGGGTGGTGAATTATTGGCTTATTATATAGTAATTATTTCGTATATTAATTTATACGAAGAGATATATATATATATATATCAATAAACTTTTTTCTAAAATATAAATTGGAATTTACTAAATGTTTATTTGAAAAATGACGTATCCGAATGAGTAGAAAGACACTTTATTTTAACAATCATTGAAGCAAAAGAAAATTTGGAAGCCACACAAACTCAATAACTCATGGTTTTGTATATGGTTGCATAACACTTGAATATCATAATCAAGGAGACAATGTCAAGTTGGGGAAGCCAAAGATATCAACTGGCAAACTACCAAGACCACGAGAATAAGAGAAATCAGTTGCTGATAAAATAAATGCGTAGTACTTTTCATGGCATTGAAAAATGAAAAGTACAACACTGTACTTATGACGGAGTTTTATTAAACCCTGATGCCAAATAAAGTCAAATATTATGTCCGGCTCGGTTTGGTTAGAGAAAGAAATAGAAAAAAAAAAATAGACGAAAAAAAAAAGAAATAAGTGTACGAAAATTGGTGAATAATATAGAAGAAATATGAGTAATTGGTTTAGAAGAAATAGAGAAGAGGAAATAAGAAAAAATAAATAAATAATATTTTAATTAGTTAAATATGCTTTTTAATTGATTAAATATTTATTTTAAGAAAAATATTATGTTACAATAATTCATATAATAAATAGAGAGAAATGAAGATAGAAAAGAGAAATATATGATATAGTAAATGATATTTTGTAGAAAGATAAACATAAAAATAAGTGTACAATTTGTTGTATGGATTGTTATATGTGTAACATAAATATATCTCTTATTTTAACCGTTTAAACTCAATTTTCAATCGATTATAGCATGTTACAATAGATGATGTTATTTAAAAATCAATTATAATTTTTGCAACGATTTTGAAGCCGTCACTAAATGTAAGAAACAGTCGTTAAATGCACATTTCAGACCGTTTAAAGTTACATATTAGGAAGGAAATAAGTGTCTCATATTAGCAAGCATAAAAGGTGTGAGTATCTCTCCTTTTTACTTCTCTCCTCTCATTCCTTTCTAGTAAATACACTTAATTTTTATTTCTTACTTATTTCTTTTTTATCTATCCTATTTCGTTACCATTTCTACAATACCAATCAAAGCTTAAATAATAAGAGGATGGGAGAGAACGAGATCAAATATATATCAAATGCAGAGAATAATTCTCAAGAGATATCATATTAATTGATTAAAAGATGCAAAATTACGTGCATTATTGATCTCTTATTTATAATATTACTCTATAACTAATTCATTCCAAATAGATAGCTAACCTATATTTTATCCTATTATAGTTATATTTAGAGAGAAAGATAAATAAATTTAAAGTCTAAAGACTTATCTTAAATTTAATAGGTTAACATAAATAAATCCTACGATTTATAATATCTTTAGGTATACGTACATACAGTAACTTTATGTTTTATGATAATCATTAAGATAACTTTAATCAATCAATTAAATTATTTAATTTCACTTAACTGATTGTTTGACTTATTTAACTTTTTGCTTTAATTATTTTTAAAATTATTAACAAATTAATTATTTTTACAAATTTTTACTGTAATAAATACTAAAAAATATATTATATATTACAATATATAATTACATTAGTTATATTTTATTCTAATTATATAATTTTATTGTAATATACAATAGAACAGGTTAAAATTAATGTAATTATATATATATATATATATATATATATATATATATATATATATATATATATATATATATATATATATATATATATATATATATATATATACTATTTATTACAGAAAAATTGTAAACAAATTAAGCTATTAATAATTTATATATAAAAACAAAGTAGAAAGTTAAATAAATTAAATAAAATCAAAATATTGTATTGATTGATTAAAGTTAATTAATTAATGGTCACAAAATATATTGATGTTAATATATATATATATATATATATATATATATATATATTTAGGCTTAAATATATTTTTAATCATTGTAAAATGAGTAAATTTTAATTTTAATCCCATTAAATTTTTTCTTTAGTTTTCATTCTTTTAAAATTTAAAATCACTAATTTTAGTCTTTTTTATAATAAGCGAATTTTTGTTTTGGTTCCTAAAAAATATTTTTCTATGATTTGTATCCCTCAAAAATTTGAAATAATTGCTCAGTTCTTAATGTTCATTTTAAGATAAATAAATAACATTTATTTTAAATATCTAGAAATTCTTGTAGAGATATTACATGCTAATAAGGTACCACAGACACAGTGATTGTGTTGACTCATTTGATCTTCCATTGAATACATAAATAGCTAACTAGTGTCATATAATAATAGAAACCAAAATAATGATTTTAGCTTTTTGAGAGATGAAAACCAAAGATTTCTTTTATAAAGAATATAATCAAAACTTGCGTATTTTACTATGATTAAAAACATATTTAAGTCTTTAGTTTTTAATCATTTATATATGATATAATGATATATGAGGTGTTTCAAAAGAAATTTTTTTACAATGGAAAAATGACAACTTTCAATCATAGTCTTTGGACCACAATTAAAAAAAATTGTGATTGAGATTAAAACCAATTGAATACATTTTACGATACCATTATTGTGTCTACCACCTAACTTCACCATCACCATCATCATCAGTACCACCGCCACTACTACCATCATTGTCATCGTCACCATTGTTGCTACTACTGTTGGTAATGGCTACAGTGATAGTGATGATGGTGGAAGTGTTAGTGGGAGGTGATAGTGGTGGTGAAGACAAGGACAATGAGTTTTAATCTCAATCACATATTTTTTTTAAATTGTGATCCAAGGGTTATGATTAAAGTTTTTCATTTGAAAGCTACCTAATGATGTGTGTGTGAGTTATGATTAAAGTTTTTCATTTGAAAGCTGCCTAATAATGTGTGTATCACACACACATACATACATATTACACACACACACATATATATATATATATATATATATATATATATATATATATATATATATATATATATATATATATATATATATATTTGTGTGTGTGTTTAATTGAATTTTAATCCCAACCGTACCAAATATTTTTTAAAATTGTGATCCAAGGATTATCATTAAAAGTTTTCATTTTGTCATTGTAAAAGTGTGTGTTTAATTGAGTTTTAATCTCAACTACATTTTTTTTTAAAATTATGATGCAAGAATTATGATTAAAAGATTTTTCATTTGAAATGCTACCTAATGATACACGTGTGTATTTAATTGAGTTTTAATCTCAACCACATATTTTTTTTAAATTGTGATCCAAAGATTATGATTAAAAGTTTTTATTTTGTCATTGTAAAAGTTTTTCATTTGAAATGTTGTCTAATGATATATCATTAGGTAGCAAAATGACAAAATGAAAATTTTTAATTATAATTCTTGCATCAAAATTAAAAAAAAAATATGGTTAAAATTAAAATTCAATTATAAACATACATAAATGTATATATTTGTAGTTCTCGTTTTTCATGATAAGAAGAGATCTTATTTTAATATATATATATAGTCTTAATTATACTTTTGATATTCATATTTAGTCGATTTTGATACCTTAATTTTAATGGCTTGAATTTGATCTCATGTTTTTAAAATGTGTAATTTTTTTCATTCATTAATATGTTGACGTGGAGTTGAAATACTTACAGAAAGTATTGATGTGGATTTTAATTTTTACTTGTTTGATTTTTGTCCCATATTTTTTAAATATCTAATATTTAAGAAATGCGAAAAAAAATTCTCAAGCTTGAACCTATATATGTGTCAACGAGCAATTAAAATTCTAAATCACCTATTTATAACAAAGTATTATATATAAAATTCGTGAGAAATACTTAGAGTTCGAACACTAAAAGATATTGTTTTTGTACATATAATAATTCTTAATTAATAACTGTTTTAATATTAACTTATAAATATTTTCATATTGAATATTATTTGCAAAAAAATTGGGTATTATTTGAATAAATTAAAAAATAAAAGTATATCTAAATTGGATGATTAATTAAGGAAAAATTAATATTAAGTTAAATTATAATAATATTAATATTATTAAGTATAAGACAATCCAACTTAGTTTTAATAATAAGAAACAAAGCATAAAATATTTATATTTTAATAAAAACTAATGGCATTCTATGTACTATAAATAGTGTTATTTAATAAAGATTAATGACTTTCTCTCTCATTTTTGAACTTGTGTTTTATTTGGTCTGTCCTTATCATTTTGTTCTTTTTTTTTTAATTTAATGAATACTTGCAATGCATTATACCAAAAGTTAAGTTATTTATACAATAACTCATATGACAATATCATTATAAATATATTTATCATTAAATTATTTTCTTATCCCACTTATGGTTATGTAATTGTATGTTATCAGTTGTGGTCTTTTCATTCAGTTAAGTGAAGAAATTTAATTTTGCTATAAGATGGATTTATTGCATTATTTGGTTGCATGATTAGTCATATAAGGTATAATTAGGTTTTGTGTGATATATAATTTTGTTGAATAAATTTTTATATATAAACTTGCATGAATAGTTAAATAGAGCATAGTTGGGTTTTGTATGATGATATTTTTTTAGTAAATTATTATGATCTTGAATAAATAGCCACATAGAGCATAATTGAGTCTTGTATGATGATAATTTTTTTACTAAATTGCTATGATGAGTAATAGTATAAGATGGTATGGATTTAAGAGTGATATATGTGATATATTGTTGGGGCATACTGATTGTGTGAGTCTATAGTTTTATACTGTATTGTGAGTAGGCACATAAGCTTGGCCAATTGTCTAGATTAGCCCTCTAAGCCTAGTGTTAGATAAAAGGTATAGGTCTCTAAGATAGGGAGACAAGTGACTCCACATGAGTTAAAGGTCAATGCAAACCTTGTGTTGTGGTGAGTCACTACCCACATATACATATTCCAATAAACCACCTATTTCATCCATAGATCAAGTCCAGAAATTTACCTTAATGTTTTCTTTGGCACGTGTCGTGTTATGATGATTTGGTAGTCATGTATATTATGTTAAGAAAAAATATTCGACTAATCACTTGAAAGTTAGAGTCTCCATGAAATATAATTGATCTATATTTTGATTTAAGAAGTTTAAATTGGTGATTTATTTGAATGCTTGCACTTTATGAGAACTTTGGTGTTTATTGTACTTCCCTTGCTTTATTTATATATGCTTATTTTGTGATCTTACCCTTATATTCTTATCGTGCATGTGCAAATGTGATGACCATGAACTATGTTTCACTGAAAGCAGATGTCAAGGCCACCAAGGAACTAATCTTGATCCCACATGTCGTTTAATAGGATTCACATGGACATTTCTCCCTACACTTCATTGTAACCTTGGTTTGCCTAAGACGATTACTCATCTAGGAAGGGCCTAGATGATTAATCTAGATCTAGAGCATGTCAGGTATTGCGACAACATCACCATCAACTTCACCTTACCGTCACCATATTGTTTTCAGTCATATTCTACACCATATAAGACCTCTATCTACTTATATGAGATTTATGGAGTCAGCCTATGCACCTCACCCTAACTGAGTTGATCGAAATCCATTGTTGTGATCCCACTCGTCCTAAATCCCGTCCCTACCACTGTCGAGTAAACTCTGGAGCTGCTCACTATAAGTTGTTGTCTCCTTTTCCCCCTTCTCAATAGAGTAGTGTATGACCAGCTTGGGGTGTGTGAGTTTTGTATCTCTTTTTCCCGCATGATGTATTAATTTCTATCTTTTGTAAGACATATGCAATATATTTTAGTTTAAATTGAAAGTTTCATAAGACACAAATTATTCACTTGATACTTGGACCTATATGACTTATGTATGCTATGGAGATGTATTTTTATTAGACTTAAATATGCATATATGATTATGGCTATGGCTGATTGCAAATATATATATATATATATATATATATATATATATATATATATATATATATATATATATATATATATATGCATTTTCATTAATAAATTAAATAAGAATTTTTTCCTAATTAATCAAAGTTTATGCTTTTGAGGTGTGTTTAGTTTTCATTGTAGCGGTTGTAGGTTGTTACAATATATGTTAGTGTTTATTACATCACACAGTTATGAATTGTAATTGAATCAATAATAGACACACAAGTGAGGAGTATGAGAATGTAGTTGAAGAGTTTCTAAATTTTTATAAAGAAATGTTTCTAATAGTAATTGAAGGTTCTATTGTTCTTGTGTTAATTGTCTAAATAAGATATGATTAGAAGTTGAGAAAATACGAAAATATCTTTACAATGGTTTTGTAAGAGCTATACAACATGGACATGACATGGTAACTTGTTGGGCATATCAAATATGTCCCAAAGAAAGGACCCATGTCAACTTAACTAGAAGACATGACCCATGATATTGAACCATATTCTTTTCAACGAGCAATTGTATATGATAGTTTGTGCAGTGATGCAAAAAAACCTCTATACGCAAGGTGCACTAATTTCACAAGGTTATCAGTGGTGTTAAGATTAGTCAATCAAAAGGCAATAAATGAGTGGAGTGATAAAATTTTTATCAAATTGCTAAAGTTGTTGAAAGATATGCTTCCAAAAAATAACACATTGTTGAATCGTAACTATGAGACAAAGAGGATATTGTGTCTGATGGGTATTGAGTATAAGAAAATACATGCTTGTCTTTATGACTGCATATTGTACTTGAAAGAATTTGAAGTGATACATGAGTGTCCTAGGTGTAAGGTATCCAGTACAAAAAGAAAAATGATTCTAGTAGTAATGTGAGCATAAAGAGTCCTCTACAAAGGTGCTATGGTATCTTCCAATTATTCCAAGGTTCAAGTGATTGTCTACTAATGCAAATGATGAAAAGAACATTAGATGACATGCAAATAAGAGGAAATATGATGGACAACTTTGCCATGCGACTAATTATTTCCAATGAAAGAAAATTGGTAGTTTATTTTTGGATTTCAACAATGAGTTTGCCATCTTAGTAAGTTACTTGGACTTTTACATGTGAAAATTGCATTTATTTACATTACTTAATTTAACATTGCCTTCTTTATAACGAGAGAAAAGAAAAAAGGAAAAAGACATTCAATCAAAGAATGTCTACCCCCACATATTGTCTTGTAGGAGCTATTAGTGGTTGCAAAGAAGATGATTGAAGAAAAGCTCAAACAATCCTAGAAAGTGGGATCAAATTTGAATGCTTCTTCAATTTCAGTTACACGCCATGAGATGTGGAAGAGAGGTTGACAAAAACATTTAGAGATTATACATCTAACTCAACACAAGGAGATGCTAAGAAAATTATAAATAAATAGACATTCATCATTGTAATTGTTACATGCTTACATAATCTTACATACTTTTATTGTAATTGTAGGATTCTTTAGTTAAAAAGAGCACACAAGGATCATTTGTTTCTAGTGGACGTGATTAATATCTTGACTACTACTATTGGGCGACTAGAGTACTTTGGCTATGGTTTGTGTTGCTGGACAAGGTGTGGATATATAATAATACTTTGGACTACCTTTATGTCATGGCCTCACCCAACATCCACCACTAAGGAAATAATTAGAAATTATAGAGAATAGATATGCGAGCATGTTGCATAAAAACTAAGACAACAAATTAGAATAAAGTTGAGACAAGACTTTATTCAACTACAGTTAGATGCCAATGTAGTAAGCATGAACTCTATTATCCCACTTTACATTTGCTAGAAGAATGTTGTGAAAGTATGGACAGGTAGCAACATGCTTTACATATTTGTTATATCATTGTGGTTGATGTAAGTAATTTTTATTTATAAATCAACTAACTAATTAATTATCAATTAACCCTAAACCATTATAATTAATGTTAATTATAATGTCTTAGGGCATGTTTGGTGATGGTTGCAAGTTTTTGGTTATTGGTTTTCAAATGCAATTTTCAAAACAAAATGCATTTGACTAAAATAGAGATAGAATGATTTTTCATTCAATTTCAAAACATTTTTACATTCATTTTCAAAACCAAGAAACAAATATTTGTAAATTTGGTTTTTAGCTTTTAAAAAACACACTCTCACTATATTTAATAATGATCATTCTTATTGTTGTCGTCTCCGTCACTACCAGCATCAGTAGTTTGCCATCCCTACTGGCATCACCATCACCACCACCACCCTACCAGCAAAACCACCTTCACTTTCCTACCCTTACTCTCATTGGCACCACCATCAGCATTACTAGTAACACCACCACTACCATCACCTACACCAGTGATCTTCATCATCATCACCACTCTCATTGGCGCTACTAGTACCACATTATCTACACCTTTACCACCCTCTCTCTAACACCAGCACCTCCACCTTATTGACATCACCACTACCACACTATCATTAAGGGGGCCAAAAAATAGAATTGAAACAAATTATACAAGAACTGAATTAAATGGAAAAAATAGTTTGCCTAATCTGAATTGAACTAAACTAAATTAATTTCTCAAATCCAAACTAAATTGTTCTTTAAACTGAACTATTTTTTTTCTACTAATTCCTAGAAAAAAAATTGAAAGTAATTTTTTTACCCTTTTTATAAAGAAAATTTTAGTTTAGTTCTTTATAAAAGCAATTCAGTTTTTATAGTTTTGTTCAATTTGGTTCTTCAATAGTTCAGTATAGTTTAGTTTCTTTTTTGCCTCCTTCTAACTACCACTGTCACCACCACTACTTCTAGCACTGACACTTCACCATCACCACCACCACTCCACCAACATTGTCATAATAATACCCTCATCACTATGTTTATTGGCACCACTATCACTACTATTAGTATCATTATCACTATTAGTACTACTACCATTGACATTGCTATTACCATTACCAATGTTGCTACCAACATGCAAACACACACTTAAACTAATTTTAACAAGATATAAAATTTTTAAAGTGTTCATTTTGAAACTAAAAATTAATTTTTTAAACCAAAAAACTAAAACTAAAAAAATAGTTTTGATTTTTGAAATTTTTTAAACTTGCAACCAACCCCCCCCCCCCCCAAACAAAAAAACAAGCCCTTAAGTATCTGCATCGACTCTGTATGTCAAAGGGAAACAAACACTTGTGTGGATTCATTGACCTCTGAGTACACATAAACCAGTAGAATATCAAGACTACTTACAAAAAAGGCTCTATGAAGGATGGAAAATGTGTCACCTAACACCTTACTACTATTCGTAAATACAAACAACTAATTAGATAGTTTTTACAATTGACTTACATTTTGTGTCATTTATCATTAATTATTTCTCAATGCAAGTCTCGTATAAATTCCTGGTTCTTTGTTCTACAAACAAAATTGTGGTCTTCTTCTATTCATTAGGAAAGAAGCCGAATAAAGACATTCAAAGGATAACTTACTTGTAAGTATTTAGTTGTAATATATATGCTTCAGGTTTGTATTATAACTTTGAAACTTATAACTCAACTTATATAATTATTTTTTTTATCATAAGACTATGGAAGGAGATAATATGTTGTCATATAGGCACTCTTCACAAAGAAAGAATCATGCATGGATTTGCTCATTTGTAAGTAGTTTAAAAATCGACATTCAATTATAGTTTATAATAATTACGCACTTTAAAATTTACTAATTATATTTAAATTCTTCATTATTTGTAGTTTCAAAAATAACCTAAAAACTTTGAGTGTGGATATTATGTTATAAAACATTTGCTTACCATTGTCTTTGCAAATGTTATTGATTGATGGATCCAATTAATACAATTTTAACAACTTAAATTAATTATATTTTTTTAGTTCATGACCTAATGTTTCAATATATTATTTGAAATTTTAGCTATTCAACAATACAAAAAAAAAACATTTACTGAAGATGAACTTAAGGACATCAAGGAATGTTAAGTAGACTTCTTCATATAAAATACTTTTTTTATTATATTTTGTCTATAGTTTTTCGTGGTTAGAGGTCATTTTATAAGAAAATAATGTAACAAAAATAAGTATTTTTTAAAAAATATATACTTTTTACATCAATTATAACAAAAATTGATGAAAAATATACAATTTTTTTACATTAGTTCTATGTATAACCAGTATAAAAATTCTACATTTTACTTTGATTTTTCCTAAAATTAATGTAAAACGTGTACTTTTTATATTAATTTTAAATAATTGATTTAAATTTTTTTTTTACATCAATTCAATAACTAATATAAAAAATTTGACTTTATATGTCTATCATGTTTACAATAGACTTTTAATCAATATAAAAAAATATTTTTAACCAACATAAAAAAAAATTATAGTAATGATTTTTTACCAAAATATTCTTATTTATTTTACAATAAATACTACAAATCAATAAGATTAACTCGTTTTTTTCTTGTAAGGATCGAGAAAAATGAATAAAACACATTAAGTAATTAGATGAAAATAGATGATAAGTCTCAATAACTACATTAACTAATTTTTTAATTCCTATAAATGAGTTAAAAGAATCTTATACAGAAAAGTTAAGTACTACCATTCAACATATTGTCAATATAAATTCCAATAGGATTGGGTCCAGGAGAAATACCAGTATCTTAATGTGACAAATTAACGTTTAAATTCTCACTAAAAATATGTTCAACCAAATTTCTCGAAAAAAAAATTGAATTTCGAATAGAATTAACTAAGAGGAAGAATACCGGATGAAAAAAAATATATATATTGTCAATACAAATATGCTTGCACAGAAGTTATACTATCCTGGTTGTGCCAGGACAAGAGGAAATTAACAAACGTCAACGTCCATTCACAACGCTCAATGCTGGGAAGTACCCAAACCGAGAAAGTGGTAAGAAATTTCCGAAAAGCAAGAGAGTTTTTATCTGCTCTATATATTGCTATAACCAGTTTGCACAAAAAAATTGAAGAGTTTTAGCGAAGAAACTGGGTCCTAATTTTACCTCACACTCACAGGATCAGAATGTGGGGAAAGAGGCACACTCCACAAGGTACTGTCCTTCTCTTCCTTTCACAGTTTCACGGGCTCGCAAACTCGTCACTGTTTGTCTTAATATAAGTAGGAATAAAACACTACCTTGTTATATTTTATACTTTTATTTATTCATTTTTGGTCATATGGTCATATCGAATTTCATTTTGTGGAGGACATATATTAATTAATAATATAGAAAAACCATGCATGAGAGAAAAGGAGTTGCAACTGCAATTTTAAGAGCTCCCAATGCCATAACTGATTGTTAACTACATAATTTGCTTCCATTTTATTTTTATTTCCTTTTGTTTTCTCTAAACACATAAAATACAATCAATCATTGTTGGGTAGCCGTTGTATTTTCAAATATTTTCTTGTTAGTTTTCTAAAATCAAATGATGCAATCTAATCCCCTACAGGATAACGACTGTCGGCAGACATGCTTACTGATATATATATATACATATATATACATATACATATATATATTTGTTTAGTGAATTAATGTTGGTCTATATTATATAATATGGTATTTTTCTCCCTATATTATTCTCTATTATTAGTTTCATATCTTCGACTGATTCATCATTATTTCTCTCGGATTTGTGAACCTTGTAGAACATGGTTTTCTGTTCAATTCATCAGACCACTCTAGTGAGAGTGAAAGGATATTATCGTAGGTAAAGAGGGACCGCAACCATTTGTCCTTATAATCATTGTGATTCTTCTTTCAAATTTAAACCTTACACCAAACCAACGGATCATACAATATGATCAGAAGATATTTTTGACCGTACGTACTATTGCTTGAATTTTAGTTACTAAACAACACGGTACTCTTCAAATTTTGCCATTTGGCAATCCACCCACCTTATTACTTATTATATCCACGAGTGGCTTTGAATTTATAGCTTTCTTTATACCTATATATGTTCAACCCTCTCTAATTTTTTCTCTTCAGCCATATGAACATAGAGCAAGAAAATGATATTTTATTTTGTTCAAGTTTTTTAACGAAGTAATATCTATGTGTATTTATCGTTTTGTCCAATATTCAAGTGACTCAAATTTGAATCTCATTACAAACATAAAATTAAAGAAAGGAAACAAAAACACCATAGTCAGGGGCTGGAGAAGGATCCTATGATGAATATGAAAAATCTTAATTTTCTTTCTAAACTAAATATGGTTTGTTTTATTCTTTATTTTTATTTTTTAAATGATTTTTCATAAAATATTTTTATCAAATAATATTTTTTATTTTTTTTTATGAAATTTCTTTAAATAAATATTGTGAGTTATTTGTTTAAATATACTCGTAGAGTCTAACTAAGTCTAACTTAGTTGGTTAAAAATAAAATACATAAGTGATATAAAAATAAATGTTCTGTTAAATAAAAGTAAAAGATTTCTTATCCTCTTTATTATTAGTTAAAATTAATTAAAAATAATAATTTTAATCTCACCTTGTCTATTCAGTTGCTCTCCTAATTTATTGATGAAATCTACTAAAATTTATAATTTTCAATCAATAATAAAAGAGTCTTAGATAAAAAAAAAAAAATCTTAGAAAAAACGAGAGTATGCTAGAATTTTTGGTCCATGGGAGGCATGGCCAACAAGATTGCAAAATTAATTACCAATGTTCTATTATAACCATGCATTCGTAATTTATGTTGTCCCATGTACATAATCTAACTGTCATATATGGAGTCTCAGCCACGAGGGTGTCACATGGTGAAAGACAAAATGGTTCAGCTTTATTGTTTGTGTCTACCCTGTCAATGAAGATTGGAGGCCACTGAATGAATAATGAGAAGTGAGAACTCTCGAAATGTTAAAAACTTGGTACCATCCCTCTCTTATCATGTTGTCACTTGCCTCCAAAAACACACCAATAGGTGGTAGTCCCATCCAAATCTGGTAAACCTTCCTCTCCATTGCTCGCCACCCATCAACATTCCCAAGAGCCACTAGCATTTTTGCACTTGCAACCATTATGTCCACATGCATTGTTTCTTGTTAGCTTCACACAGCTTCCACGAAGTTTCCTATTTCCCCTTCAAATATATAGTTGATACCAACATATGCCACACATGCCAATCTATGCAAGCAATTGCTCATTCTTGAATATTATTTATTCTTTAGCTTTTGGAATTTGAATTTTGAATTAACACGCCTACACAAAATTAATTTATAAGATAAAAATTATTTTTTTATTTATAAATATTATTTAAATTATATTATTAATTAATATAATATTTCTAACCCATTCCTCTTATATCATTGATTAAAAATTTTGAAAAAGAAGTTTATAAAACTGAATATTTACAGACGATTTCATAACGAGTAATTTGAAAAACCTGATAATAATTATTAAAATAAATTTCAATACAATCTTAAAATTTTAATTTGATCATAATTAACTCTAACCAATGAAAATCACCATTTAAGTATATATTATTAAATTATATACCTAACTTCAACATCAGACATATTCTACAAAACTCTATATGTTTTGTTTTAAGGCAGAGAAAGGAATAATCAATTATAAAAGGAGAAGTACATTAATATATAGAGCAATATCTGTCATTTAAGAAATTATTTCAGGGAAAAGATAGAGCATAGAAGCGTGAGAGAAACGAAATTGAATCATAAAATTTAAATAAATAATTAATTAAAATAATTGTAATCATTTAAATATAATTGAATGATTCACATTTATTCCTCTCCATCTGTCATGCTCTCGTTATATATAAAATAGTGGTCTAATAAATTGCGAGGCTTCCTTGAACTTTCGTTTGTCGCTATTGTTACAATAGAATGTTTGTTTCCATACAAATACAATGATGTAGAGTATTGTGTGAGTGTGTAGTTGTGTAGTGTGTGGTTCAAATTCTAATATGATAAAATTAAATCAAATTTGGCGGCAATCATTATTGTAGATATTTTTAACTTTATATTGATTTACACTTTTTTTTATTCCTCCCACGAAAGAGTTTCTCCCAACGCAAGGGCCAATAATTGATGATTAATATTTTGTATATTTCAAAGATTCAACAAACTTATTTTTATTAAATAAATCGTCTCTAATAGTGTAAATATAATAGTGTATAGAGATGATATATAAATAAGTCAATATGTTTTCACTTAATGGATTAAAGAGGTAAGAAAGTCTAGTTTTACATTATCCAATTTTCATATAAGTTAAGAATTTGATGTTTCAGAAGCTGTCGGAATAGATTAATTTGAACTCTTTTTTTTTAAATCTGTTTAAATTTTTAAAAGAATTTTAAAAAAATACGCCAAATTTGGCAGGTTATATCTGGGTCGAATTTTTTTAAACACAATCTAACTCAGCCCAACAAGTCAACAAGTAACATCCATTTTGTCACCTGTATTAGTATCTTAAGTCATTGGACCAAATCATTAATTTACACTTTAATTTTTTATATTAAGCGGCATTTTAAGAATAAATATTTTTTTACCACAATTACGTGTAAATAAGATTATCTCATGTTTCTTAAAAAAAACAATAATTTTATGTTATTGAGGAAATGGAGTTGAAAATGATTTTTAATTCAATTTTAAAATAATTTTACATTCATTTTCAATGTCC
Source organism: Mucuna pruriens (assembly GCA_025330945.1). Lineage (NCBI taxonomy): Eukaryota > Viridiplantae > Streptophyta > Magnoliopsida > Fabales > Fabaceae > Mucuna > Mucuna pruriens. The sequence continues at coordinate 3,307,317 of JAENHJ010000525.1, read as the reverse complement.
CAAAAAAAGTTTTGGAAATTTGATTTTTAGTTTTTTTAAAAAATACTCTATTAGTATGTTTACCAATTATCATTCTTATTGTCCACCACCAATCAGCGCTAACACCACTACTGTCATCACAATTACCACCACTATTGTCATTATCACCACCATCACCCTAAAAAATACTCTATTAGTACGTTTACCAATTATCATTCTTATTGTCCACCACCAATCAGCGCTAACATCACTACTGTCATCACAATTACCACCACTATTGTCATTATCACCACCACCACCACTACATCGTTGTTGTCGTCACCATTGCCACTATTACTGTCACTGCCACCATTGTTGATACCAACATCACTACCACCACCATCACCATTTTTACCAACACACAAACACCCTCATATTAATTTTAACAAGATAAAAATTTTTCAAGTGTATTTCGAAACTAAAAAATAAATTTTGAAAAAAAAAACTAAAACTAAAAACTAAAAATTAGTTTTGGTTTTTAAATATTTTAAAACTTGGAACAACATACACTTAGTTTTAAGCAAATTGTATAAATTCACACATTATTTAATGTGGAAGTTAGACTTTTTGCAACTCAGTGAATACCAAAATCATGTTTCACTCATACATTATGAAAATAACAAGTTACACACAAGAATGAGAGTTGAATTGTATGTATGATTTTTAAGCATTTTACATTTTTTTGCAACATATATAAATTTAAAATGAATGCTATAAGCAGAATGTCCAAAGCATGATGGCATAAACTAAAGAGAGCGAAGAGTTCAACATGAGTTATTTGTCCTGGTCCACTCTATTACTTAGAGCTTGTCCAGTCTCTTCCACTAAAGAATTTTTCACTATGTTCAACTCACTTCCAACAATAAGTATTCTTAATCTCTCTAGACTTTACACACTTGTAACTTATAACCCATATTACAAGCAACCAAATATTCTTTAATACTTAGCTTCTTTAGCTTATCACATAAAACAAAAGAGTTTTTACAAATAGATGACTCATAGAATGAGCATACAACATTTAAAACAAAACTTTAACTGTATCTACACAAAGCAAATACAAGTTAAGTTCAGAACTTGAAAGAAAATAAAGTTTTTTTACAAGTTTTCAAAAATATATCAAAAGATCATCCAAAGTGTTAATAGAGAGTTTTTTTTCAAATATGTGCTTGCTCACTTGTTTCTTTCACAATTTCTTCTTTTTTCTTCTCTTCATGGATGAATATATAGACCTTGAAAAAATATCTGTTGAAAGCAATCTAAAATAAAGATATCTTTACATTAAATACTAAAAATAATTTCCAGCATAACTGACTCCAATACATTTGTCTTGTATTGAGGAGAGAGAAAAGGCACAAAAGAGAGTTGTAGGTTATTTCCTTAAATGTGCTAAGACAATAAAGGTGTAAAGACATATATTATGTTTGTTACCTATTTTGTGGATGTCTTGATTAGTACACTATACTATCAAAGTTGACTTGTTTTTCAAAGCTTAAGTAAGAGGGTAAGTCTTGTTTCCTAAAAAACAAAATAGCAGGGACAATATACACTAAAAGGAAATAATTAATGTTAGGAATCTCAAGTAGCTTATATAACCAATGTATTAGAGTTAAATACAAGAGAAAACATGAATATCAAGTACATATAGTTGATAATAGCTTAGAGCTCTTATTGGATGTTATTGTGCGTATAAACAACCTCCTCAAGTATGGACAATCTCACTCTTGTGGTCAGTCTTCCATAAGAAGTTTGTTTGGACGATTCTTTTAACATATCTACATTTCTTTTATGCTTTGATGATATAAGGTATTTATAAAATATTTGTACACTTAATAAAAAAAATATTATTCATCACTCTTGAGTCATAATGCTAATTATAATTAAAACATGTGAGGGTTTGGATGCATTATCATATCTTACTCCAACAACTTCAATATATTATATCAAGAGTGATCACTTCTTTCCTATATTACATACAACTAAGATTCTTGTTTCTTTCCTCCTTTTCTAATTGATAATGGAGGATCAATCATATTCATTAAGCCTTTATCCTTTTGATAATCTTGGGACGGTTCTTGTGTCCTAACCTCTTATTAATGACAATTACATTCATGGCGTCGTGCCATGAAAATTAATTTTGTTATAATTAACAAATTAGGCTTCATGTATAGATCCATTAAAGTTGTTCCAAAAGATCATCCCTAATTTTATATTTGGCTTCGCAACAATAACATTGTTGCTTCAAGGCTTTTGAATTCAATCTCGAAGGAGATAATGGAAAGTGTTATATATTCATCATTAGTTGTTGAAATTTGGAAAATGTTGCAAAAGAAATTCCAATAGTAGAATAGTCCTTCAAACCTTCCAATTGATGGAAGATCTTATCAATTGAACACAATTAAGGTTCTCTCAATGTCTATTAGTACTTCACAACTTATAACTATATGGTAAAATTTAAGTGAATCGATAGTAGCGTACAAATACATGTGGAGGTGTTCAATATCTTGTTGAATATATCCAAAACAAATGCAAACTCAATTTCTTAATGGGCTTCAATAAGAAATACAATCACATACATGGACAAATTTTCTTGATGAACTCTTTCCCCTCTAATAATTGAGTATTTTCTTATAATTTAGGATGAAAATAGTGAATCTCATTCTACAATTGTTTAAGTCATGAACAATCAATCACATTCCTTTAGTCACAAAATGGTGCATATAGCCACTTAGGTCACTCACCAAGTCGACATCCTTAACTTGACCATGACTTTTCTCCATTCAAGATTCAATTAATGTACTTCAATGTATACATTAGAACATTGATTCATAGGAAACTTCACATATTTGTTATTCTAATAGTCTTTTTAGTTTTTATAAAAAGGTTCACAACAAATTTGTGCTCGTCCCAAATAGCTTTTAATTTGATGTCAACGCTATAGGAGATGTGTTCTTAGCTCCAAATATTGTTCTAAAAAATATACTGCATATACCTACCTTTCATCTTAACATCATTTTTGTTAGCCTTGTTATACTTGATGGTCATTAATTATTCTCTATCATTTACTAATAATATATTCTTGATCTAGGACCATGCATAATAAAGTGATTGGCAAAGGTAACCACACATAAGGATTGTACATTTACAAGTCTATTTGTGATTTTTTTTTCATGTCCTAATTATGTGTCTATTTGTATTTTAAATAAGACTACTAATGCACACCTATGACATAGAAGATGAAGACACTTATATGATAATGTTCTTCGTTCTTTAAGTAATAAAATTCCTTTCACTCTTCCTACTAATTTGTATTCATATTAATTCTATATACGTCCTTTATCTAAAATGCATTATTTGCCTTTTGATGCTAATAATCATAACTTAAAAACATCCATTTGACTTGGTGCACTATGACATATGAAGTTCTTTTCCCCCAACCTATACATGATGGAAACAAATATTTTTCTTACTATCATGGATGATGAGATCGATCGCAATCGTACCAACTAAATCATAACTCGTTTGCTCCACCTAGGTCTATCTCATGCAACTTTAACTTTAATGAACCTTTCTCTAGTTCATTATGGTGTAGTTTGACAAAACCATCAAATCTATTTGCATTGATAAAGCCAATGACTTGTAGCCCACTTTATTTATAAAATAAATTGGCACCACTCATCAATTTTCCCCATAGCCTACAACAAAACTCTATGGTCGAATAGAAACACTAGCACATGTTAAATGTTGTTAAGGATCTCTTGTTCCAATCACAAGTGTCAATCCAATTTTAGGATGATTACATCAAACTGTAATTGTTCTTATTAACCAACCCCATCCAACAACCTTGGAGATTTTTACCCTTCTGAACTCTTGTACAATCGATCCCAAGTCATAGTATATTACAAACCTTTAGGTGTTTAGCATATTATCCATCATAGCTTACAACAAGTTCAAGTTTTCACAAGGTCTGCACCACACATCTTTATTGGTTATCCTCCAAGAGTAAAAGGTTACATGTTTTTCGACCCATGGTCCAACTCCTTCTATAATCTTGCAGTATGTCATTTTTATGAATACGTACCTTTTCAAAACTTTTCCTATACCACCAAGATCCCTTGAATTTTTCTATAACATTGTCATACCCAAACCACACCAAGAGTCTACATCTCCATACATAAAGAATCCTTCCTCTTACACTTCCCTTTAGGTATCATTAACAACCACTTAATCAAACAATGTCCTAGCCATTAGGAGATCTTTCATGCCTCAACAAGCACTCTTTTATCTTGTTGATTACCAACTCTATGCAAATTATCTTATTTAACATTTTTCATATATTAAATTCTTTCCCTTTACATGGACTACATATTTCAAGTCTTAAACATCTTTAAGCATGTTGAGAACTGCCTTTGGATGTTGCATACTTTTAGGAAGATTTCATATTTGTTTCTGTTTGAATAAGTCAATTTGATTTATTTAGAATTTATCATTAGATGTTAGTAGATTAGTTTGTTCCCTATTTTTAGCTAAGTTATTAGTAGTGGTTGCTAGAATCACGGGATGTAATCTCTTGGTTAGTTATTTCTCAATATATTTAAATTAAGTTGCTTTTAAATAAAAAAAATATCTCTTTCAGCTAGTATATCCAGTTTATTATTTTATTTTACTCTCTCTACTCTTGCTCATTCTTTGTTTTTACTCTCTGTTAACAACTGCCTCTCTTCTAAAAAATCAACAATGTCTTAATTCTTTTACTACGTCATTCATCATCTAGAGTTGAAACATGCAATGAATGAAGAATTTTTAGTCTTAGAATTCGCAAGTAACTCTTCTTCTCATGAGCATTCCAAGCATAATGACATAGACTATCACTTCAAATCCAAATATCAACTAGTTGACCCTTTACCAAACTCCTACCTCAATTCCAGTTTTTAGGAGTAATGAGCATTTATCCCTTAACTTGGAGAAAGATTACTACAAGTAGTCACTATACTTTAAATAATTCATTTTTATTTGTCAATGGTTTCATTGATTAATTATGGGAGTTAATGCCTAAAATTTTTTTGTTGAATAAATTGTATAAACTCAAGTACCACTATATACGAAAGTCATACTCTTTTGAGAATATTGAATAAATTCACACACCACTCAATATGTGAGTGCAAATTTTTCTTTGTTACTAAGTAAATTAAAAAATCATCACTCATATGCTTAAATAGAGAATTAATCTCTTTATGACTTGTATGACAATTAGTAATGCATTATGCATGATTGTCATATAAGAACTTTGGCCAAAGTATTCAAAATAGATTAATTTAATTGGATTAAATTGTATTTTGTTGTACTTTATTTTATTGTGAAAATTTTGTTTTGGTTATTTATCTTTAATTTTTTAAATATTCGTTTTAGTTCTTTAAGTTTTAAATTTGAGTTAACATTAATTGTCATTCTAAAAAAATGTTTATTTTTTGTTTTATTTTTATTTTGGGATACAAATTTAAACTTTTTTTTAACTAATTCAATACGTAAAACGTATTTAATTAGATTCACTTACATAAAACTTATAAAACTTAATTAACTTTCAAACTAAAAAGGATCATAAACACAATGAAGATCATATGAAAAATGAGTCTCATTAGCAACTAAAAAAGAGGGTTGATATTATATTTTTTAATTTTTTAATTGGAGTAAAACTCATTTTTCACATCATTTTTATCTTGTTTGTAACCTTTTTTATTCTGAATATTAATTAGATTCTATAACCATATAATGAAACAAATTTCACATATTGAATCAATAAAAAAAATGTTCAAAATTATGTCCCAAAATAAATTAAAATATCATTATTTAAAAATAAACAACGTTAACTCAAATTTAATAGTTAAATATCTTTTACCAAATAAAGAAACAAAATAAATTTTCACACTGCAATAAGAAACTAAAATTATAATTTAATCATTTAATTAAAACTAAGAAATTAAAAATCGAATAAACTGAAAAAAAAATAATTAGATTAAATCAGTTTTTGAATTCAAAATTAAAAACACTACACGTGCAATTCACAAACGTGCGCGCATATTACTTGACAAGTTTTCATATTATTCATGCTTTATTTAGAAAATTTGTGTACTATATACTCCAAGCCAAAATTAATTTCCTCTCGGATATATATATATATTTTGTAGGATTATCATTTAATATAGAACAATATTTAGAATTTCAGTTTGTATTTTTATAAAATTGGTTTGGTTTTGTATTTAATGTATCTTAATGAGTAGCGTAGATTTGTATTTAATCTAAAGTCCTGAACTATAGTACATTGATTCCTTATTTCTTTTAATTGACTTAGTTTGGTTTAAATGTCGATAGGTGATATGAACTAATTTAAATCAACACAATTATTTTCTTTTGAATTTTTAACTTGGTCCATAAATAGCATTGATGTTGATTCAAGAGATGATTGCTTGCAACGAAATTTGACGCAGCCGGTGATTGATGTAATATTTCAATTATGATGAAATTGAAAATTAATGTGCTAAGTAATAATGATAACGTAAATTGTATTTATAAATTTTCTACTATCTCAAATATATCCGACATATATTGTGATAGATAAATTTTATTAATAAAAGAGTCAAATATATTTAAGTTCTTTTATAGTTTTATTCTTTATAAAAAAAATGTCCATTTTAGTTCTTATAAAATAATAAGGTTTAAATATGTTTGTCATTTCTGAAATTGAAGTTTATTTTTATTTTATTTTGTTAAATTTAAAAATTGTTTAGTCTTTATATTTTAAAAATTATTGTTCATATTGATTTAATTTTTGCGTTGATGATGTTATGAATAATTTTTTTTGAAAATTTTTATACGTACAACTGTCATTTCTAAAAATATCTTAAATGTTCAATTAATGGTCAAAGATGCACAATTGAAAGTAAAATCATAAAATTATAAGGAGGAAAAGCCAAAGGAATAAAAATGTTAGCCAAATCCAGAAGAACTCTGGTCGAAATTTTCTAACATATATTGATTGATAAATTGACCTTTTTCTTCTGAGTGCAGGGCATGAAGAGAGGGTGAAAATGGTCACATGCTATTGGTGGGTTTAGCATTTATGTCATCTTTAAGCTAACCCTATTCTTATTTTCAAATTCTTTGTACCAACGATACTACAAAATTTGGAAGTTGGCACTTGCAGAAGACGTGAAGAAAAGAAATGTTGGTAACTATCAACGTTTTGAGAGACAACGTTTTAAACTGTGTAATGATACTTTCACATTTGTTTCTTTGTGGATTAATGTCAAAAGCATAGCTTATTTTTATCTTTGTCCACTTTAATTGTGAGTCCTCCACCAAACAAATGGAATAATGCATATTTTCCCTTTTCTCATTTCTTTCACTTTCAGACCATCCAAGAAAAAGTAGGGTACATTATCTAAGAAAATTTATGTTACAAAAATCAGGCAAAGAGTACTCGGTTTAGTTTCGCATTTTTTTAAAAATTAATTGTACATATTTTTTTATTGCTTGTCTTTTATAGCTAGTAGCCTACTACATCACATCATTGTCCGTACAATTCAGTTCAATTACAAAATAATTCCGTACTATACTGGAAGTAGGCAAGTCAAATTTTGCTACTATTGTTTGTATACGTGTCAGTACGTGTGCGACAGTACACCACAAACAAAAGTACGCAATTTTTTGGCACCACCCCTGCAGAGTAATTAAAAATAAATATAAATACTTTTTATATCATATATTTTATTAATATTTGTTAGTTTTTATAATTTTCTATTACCTTATATCTCTTATTATATCTATATATTTATCAGGTTGATAAATAATTTTCATAAAAATATTACATATTTAATTAATAAAAACCTTTAAATATATAATTTAAGTTTCATTCATTGATTTTACATAAACTGGAGTTTTGTTTGTTTGAATTCTGTAATGAAGCAATGCAAGAATGAGTTGTTCTCTGTTTGAATTATTTCCTTCGATAATATTTTGTATTAATCGATTGGTGTAATAGAAATCTATTTTCACACTTTAGGGATTCTTTAGTAAATATTGACCTATACAATATGTTTTCCCCAATACTATCACCAGATTGATAAAATTTCCCTAATGAAATTTGATGGATTCATGTTAGTGGTATTTGTTGATTTTTGCTAGTAGTAGTGTAGTATCTCGTTTGTGCATTTTTTGTTAACTATATCTAAAACTATTAATTCCATCTTATCAGTGGGCTAATTTATCTGCTTCAAAAACAAGAACAGTGTATGAAGATCAGAAAAGAATTATACATGAACTCCAGGAATGACTAGAAGAAAGAATTGCAAGTAATTGAGGGGGAGAAGTTAAGGAAAAAATTGCACAACACTATCCTGGTAAATGGTTTTTTTTTCTTTTTGCTGAAAGTCTAATCTAAATAATTTCCCCTTATTAGTTGTTTAGCAAAATAATTTAGTAGTATATAATTATTTCTCTTTGTAGGAGCTAAAAGAAAATATTCGCGTGTTATGTTGTGTCCGACCTTTGCTACTGGATGATGGTCCAGTAGAAAGACATTGTTGTTTCTTATCCCACATCAACAGAAGCTCTTGGACGGGGCATTGATTTGCTATAGAGTGGTATATGCGCTAGTTTCTTTCCACCTTTGTCTAGCACTACTATAGAATCCCAAAGTTTATGTACTTATTTAATGTAATAATTTCATCCTTTAACGATAAATAGGATAGAAGTACCATTTTATGTTTGACAAGATATTTAATTATGAGGCTTCTCAACAAGATGTTTTCAATGAGATATCACAACTGGTACAAAGTGTGCTTGATGACTACAAGGTGATTATTAATTTACCTCCTTTTGGTTCATTATGCTAGGAAGCATAATACTTAGAAAATAGGAAAAAATGTTTTAACGCAAAAAAAAATTCATGGGTACACTTTTACTTAATAGAAAAATCAAAATTGTGTAAATTATTTGGTTTATTTTCATTTTTTTGTGTGGGATTGTCCAATTTGAATCACAATATGTTTAATTGTTGATTTTGCATTTCATTTTGGGAGTTGATATTTGATTGTTTTGGTGACTGTTATCTTTCTTCTATGGTTTGCTTATCTCACTTTTTGTATTTAGTAGATTATGGCAAATGTGACTTTATTTTAACAAAAAAACACAATTATTTATCCTTGAAGTTAAGCATATATTTTCTTTTTTGATTTTTTTCTCTATTTAATATGAACTGTATTGCGTCTGAGCACCATTTTTTGTTCGATATCTTGGTGTTTAGGTGGCTTTATGGTGTGTTTAATATCTAAGCGGTAAGTCTCTTTTCTTCAAATAACTCACATCATCTTCCTTGTTATATGCGGCTTATTTTCTATCTCTCTTCTCTTTATGTCCTAACTTTTCTTTTTTGTGTCTTTATTTTCATTCAACCCTTACATTCTAAAGTCTAAACCCAATCTCGATCATTATTTTTAAGTTTTTCTCCCTTTATGTGAAAGAGTGTTGTATTTTCATTTCTGGGATCCATCTTTTAACTATACAATGTTTCTTTGATCCATAATTTGATGCAAGATCCCTCTTTTTGTGTGAATAGAACCTTTTCTAGTGATATAGCAGAAATAATGGATATTTATTTCCATCTATTTTCTTCTTGTGTGAAATTATGCTTTTAATTTTGAGTATAAAATGCTCTATGGATTGCATCTAAGCTCTGCTTGTTTGATTCTGATTCAATCTCTGTCAAATTCTGGACAACTACTTTTTTGTCCTGCTTTGTTGTATCAAAGTGTTTATCTTTTTTGCATTTTAAATTTTATGTCACTATTTTGAATTCAGTTTATTCCCTCTCTTTGGATGTCACTATTTTGAAGTTAGTTAACCTTTGATCTGTTTTTATATTCAATGCAGGGCAAGCAAACACTTTAAATTGTTCAATGATGTACAATTTGTTTGAATGAACTCTAAATTTCCCTTAAGTGACGATGTTGTTGGTAGAATTAAAGCTATGTTGATATTTGGAAGGGTGACTTACTTTCCTATCCAAATAGCAACAACATTATAAGTAAAAAACTGGTTAGTGATGAATCTGTTCAAATTGAGGTACAGCCTAATGGAACATTGGCAGCCAGCACGGGACTAACCAATGTTTTCTTTGTTGACAACAATGAATTTGATTTGGACAACCCCACAACAGGTTTTGCTTCCATCCCTGAGGCAATTGTAAAGCACGAAATTGGGATAGTTTTGTGTAAGCATGAAAGAGGACGATTTGGATAGATTGGAACTTCCTTTAATTGTAAATAAAATAAGGAAAATGATGAAAAACTTTTTACGATATTCATTGTAACAGTGGTATGTACTACTTATCTTCCTTGTATCTTAAAATGTGGAGTTAGTGCAATTTCTTTCTGAAGGTCTTCTATTGTTATCAAGTTGCACTTATAAAATAGGTCTAGATCAACATTTTTGCTAAAATCAAAGGTGACTCACTGATTGTCCCCTTGAAAGGTGCATGCACACAAAATTTTACAAAGATCAAACATTTGTCTTTGATATTTTCAATTCATTCATTACCTTCTATAAATACAAGTAACAGAAGTTTGGGAACAAGAGACAAACCTCTTAGAAAGATTCATTTTGTGGCGGTTTTTAACTGTCATTAAATATTAAATAGAAAAATTATTTTGTGACGATTTTAAACTGTCAAAATATTTTAATATAAAAAACCAGGGGTTAAATAAAAATTGTCAATAATCGTTTCTGGCAGATGCAGTACTAACAGTTATCTTTAACTCTCAGAAATATCATTTATAACAGTTCTTAATTATCAGAATTGTAATTTTAACTCTTGCAAACATAAATTTTTTTTTATAGCGTGTGTTGTAAAATTTTTAATATTATCTTTCATTCTTATGAATAAAAAAATAAAAAATATTTACTGTTAAGAATAATAATTAATTTTTATAAAAATAATAAACTTACTAAATTGTAAATATTTTTCACCCAACATTTTTTTATAGGAAAGAGAAGAATTCTTTCTTTACACATTTCCGTGATGAACAATCGCTGCTAAATATGAAATGCACGGGATTCGATAAAAAAATGGCAACGTGGCTGCAAGAGCGGATGTTTAAAGATCACGTATCTCTCGAGAATCTAAATTATGGTACCACCGTCCCAATGCGGGGGCTACACGAACCCTTAAATTTTGCATGTGATATAAGAAGCCAAATGTTTCAAGGAACCCTTTGTTTTTTTCTAAAGCAAAACATTATATCTGGATAGACAAAGAAAGAAGAAAAAGAAGAATCGCTTTAATAAGTCATATAATGTCATAAAAAAAATGTGTTAGTAGAATTTTTGTAGGAAGTGATTCTCGTATATCATTAGTCTTGAAAGAAAATAGAGACAAGAGAGTGAAGTATAAATATGAAATACGATATAATAAGAAGTGATATAGATAAATAATAAGTATTAATAAAATATTTAATATATAAAAGTGTTTATATAGTATCTCTTAAGCGTGATTGTTTTGTTTGAGTTATACTTTTTGACACACATTAAATGTTAATATTTTTTTTCGTTGGATATACTTACTTTCTAGACGCTTAAATTGAGAAAGTCCCTTCTAAAATGAGAATTCTGTTTAAGTGTAATAATAAATACATGTCTATTTTTAAATTAAAATAAGTTAATTGATGAAGAATGAATATATTTTCACTTCTACAGTTTTGTTGTTATAAAAAGCTTGGATTTAAAAACTTAAAGACATCTCAATGACACTTACATTCAAAGGAATCTCATATCTAAGAGAAAGCAATACAATTATGTATTATTTGATCAATACTAGACTATAAGGCTTGATCAATACGTTTGTTATAAATAATTTAAAATAACACTATATTATAAGGTAAACTATCTTACACACTTTCAAAATATCATAGATTGAAATAAGATATGGTTAGATATTAAATTACACATGATTTAAATTTTAGAGTGATAACTTTGGAAACAAATTAGTTACATGTTAGTCCCGTGACCAAGTCAGTAAAATTTAACGGAAAAATTAATACAGGGGTAATTTTGTACACATTGAAAATCTAAAGAGTTGAAACTTTTTTTTTGTGAGATGTTAAGGATTAGGCGACACATGACTTAAACCTTATAGTGTGAACTTAAAAAAGAAAAAAGAAGACAATAATTATAGTGTGAATTTACGTTTTTCTCTTGTTATTGATTGTCATTTTAATCTTTGATTTTTTCAATTCTTATTTAGTTCTTAATTAACTTTGTGAAAAGTTATTTATTTTTGTTCTTAACGTTAATGAAGAATGAGTTGAAAAAGAATTAAAATGAATTATTTCCTCAAAGTTAAGGACTAACTATAGAAAATTAAGAAAAAAAAGCGTATATGTTTTCTTGTGAGTTAAAAAATATGTCGCTAACACTTGTTTAAAATTGGTTTAAAGAACCCAGTAACTCTGAGTTCGGGTTGTGCGAGTTTTTCCTTTTCGTTGTGTCTTCAATATTCTTTCCGCTAACTGAAATATACATCATGCTCAATAATTTTTAGTATTTCTTACAATTAAAAAAAATTAATGTGTGTCAGGTAATGTAGATGATTAGTTTCTTCTACTTTAATAACATTTTTAATATTATAATATATGTTTTCTTTTTTTTCTTTAATATAGGATGACAACATAATTTTCTATGAAGCCCAATAACCTTAAATTCACCTAACATTAGTTTGATCTTAAGATAGAATTTCGTAATACTTTCCAAGCACATGAATCTTCAAGACCTGCAAAGGAAAAAAAAACTATAGAACTAATGGGCTAATGGGCTGAATGTCAAAAACATATTGGGTTTGATTTTCACATACCCATGTTTCATGGCAATCGCTATATACACTCCCTTTTATAATTTTTTTTCCCCAAAATATCCTGTGTTCCATAAACTAATACAATCCCCCAAATTCTGCCATAACCCAATAAACCAACCCAAATTAAAATAAAATGCATCTAGATATGTCACTTTACAAAATGAAAATAGCAATATTACTCTACAAAATAGAATTAAAAAAAAAAACATCATATTCAAGTCACTCTGATATCATTTCACATTTAAATTGCCGCTAATGAAACTGACGATGGAATCCTCCATCGACCCGGTGGCAGTACATAATAAAAAATTGTTCCTGTTATGTTGAGTAATATAATACACAACAAAAATTTCATTGTGTAGTAAACGGAAGTAAGAATATCTCTTTGCAATACAAAATAAAAAAAAAATTGTTAAAATTTTTATAAAAAATTAATAAAACAAAAATTAGTTTAAGTTGTATATCTTATAGAGGATACACAAACAATGAAAACTCCCTTCCAAGTAGTGAGCATCCACTCGGTCGACATTTGGTGCGAAGGAGATGACTCATTTTGGTGAAAGAGTAACCAGAAAGGGATTTTGTTATTTAAAAAAAACAAAACGGAATTTTATTTTTGTTAATAGTATTTTTGTAAAAATTAAAGAAAATGAGAAATAAGAAGATAATATAGGAGTTTGCGCAAATCAAAGCCAACATATTGATGAAGTCATTGAGAAAAATAAACATTAGTTTAGCGAATAGGCTGAATGGTTTGGTAGAACAACAAATAGGCATGTTTATACAAAGTTGTGCTTGTTTTAAAGTACCAATTTTTTTCTTCCAAAAAAGTAAATTTGGAAATATCATATTTCCATTTGATACAAGTTTTGAAAAGGTGTTCTTAGAAATTTTTTATTCTTAAATATCAAATCTTTATATTTTACCTTGCATCATATTTTCATGATAAAATGTGAGTAACTTACATTCTCCTAATAAGAATGTGATTTTTTGAGAATGCAATATTATACTGTCTTGGAACAAATGCTTCCTAAAGCTCGTTTAAGGTGATCATGAGATTTTGGTGTTAGAAATTTGTAATTTTTTTAATTTTTGAGTATTATATTTTAAAATACAATTATATAAGCTATTTATTTAAAATAATTATAATTATAAAGTGATCTTAACTTAAATAATTAAATGGACTTCCTAAAAAGATTTGATATGGGCTTAATGAATGGATACACATATTTGAAATAATAGAAACTTTATACGTAAATTGAAGCATCAGGAACACTTATGGTCTCCAATACATCAAATCAAGAAAAAGTTTTTTGTTCTCCCCATCACAAGAGAGAAATAAAAGTCTCTAGAGGAACTAAAGTACTTTGGTTGAGGAATACCACAAACCAACTGTTCATGGTTGTCAAAAGTTATAATGCATTCTCAAATCAATTATCATAGATCCAGGTATTTATATATTCTTTAAAGCTTTCATGATCTAGTATAACGGTAAAAGTAAATGAGAAAAAAAATTCTAACAAGTGATATTAGAGTCACCATTAATGTTAGATCATTGGGCTATATAATTGTTGACTCCAAAATAATTAGGTTATATCATTATCTACTTATATAATGTATAATTATATGATATGAACCATGATAAAGATATTATTGCAAGTTGTATTTTGTTTGCAATCCAGTAGCAGAATTTCATCACATTAGGTGGATTGTTATTGCATATGTAATGTTAGTTTTGCTGAATTTTGAAATGCCCGTGTTTTTCTACTATTCCATTCAGGAACAGGTTCGTTTATTTTGTTTGAATCGTTATTCTACAAACAGAGAAATCGAAAAATGAAATTGTAAATGAAAAGAGCTTGGCTTGGCCGGCCAGGAAGAAGTTGAGAAGAAACATTTGCTTCTCTAGAGTAGGCAATTATTTTTCTGTTACAAGGGGTGTGATTTTATTTATTTATTTATTTTTAAAAAATTATAAATATTAAACTCATTTAAACACTAACAACAAAATATATATTTTCACTGGCAAGGAAGCAAACCTGGGTATAAACCATGACAAAATATTTCTCTACCGCTAAACTCATTTGATTTTTTCAAATATTAAGGGTTTGTTATTGTTATTAAATTTGTTACATTATGCTTTTATTATGAATAATTATTAGGTGAGAAGTTTTTTTTTAATGTGCAGTTTTATTAAGTGTTATTACTACTTTTATAACATGCCAGTTTTATTTATTTATTAGATTATAATTATTATTATTATTATTGGGTATAATAATAATAATAATAATAATCAGTAAATAAATTATGGTATAAAAAACATATAGAGTATTATATGATTGGAGGAATTTTGGACCCTTTTCATTAATTTAGATTGTATAGTAATTTTTAAAATTAAAATTGAAACAATATATTGGCAAAATAATCTCTATTGTGTAAATTGATTTCATTTAAATTACAAAGTTGTATATTAGTATGAAATTATTTATGCAAATTATGCTCGGTCCAAAGGAAGACATAATTCAGCAAAATAATAACATACTTGTGATAATAAATATGTGACAATTATAAAGTTTTATTTTTTATGTGAGTAATAGTCAGTCCAAAAAAAGACTATTATTTGACAAAACTAATTGTTAATATTTGATTATTGCGTTAAGAGTACCGCTTACAAATTAATTTTTTTTACAAAGACTAAAAGTTATGTTGTGCTAGGTATCTTGTAAAGGGTCCATTATGTAGTTTATCTACTCATGTCTTGTTATATACTTTGTATGCCTTACATACCTTAAAAGTATCTAACTGCTAGGGGGTAATATAAACTTACAGTTTTGGGTTCTGTACTTATGATGAAACTTGTATAAATTTAAGACCTCTCATTTTGATTAAATTATCTAGTAATTTTGGTTAGATTAATTAAAACATGTTGTCAGAGTAATATTTATTGTGTAGATTAATCTGATTGAATTTACATACATATTGTGTAGGATTATTCATGTGAAGGATTATTCATGTGAATTGTGTTTGACCCAAAGGAAGATACAATTTGACCGATGCTTGTGATGGTAAATGTGTACTAATTATAAGATTATTTTTCTACGTGAACAATAGAGTGTCCAAAGATAATCATTGTTTGACAAGACTTATCACCAACATTGGATCATTGCGTTGAGAATATCACTTGCAATTAGTTCTTTCAATCAAAAGATTGAGGATTAATGGTACGCTAGGTATCTTGTTTGGGTCTTTAAATTTACCATTAAGATTAATTGTGCTTGTATGCTTATTGTTCTTTTTTTAGTGTTGTTTCTAGTACGGTCAATGTCTTTGCTCAAATTAATCCCAATGCTGAATGAGACGAACTTTTAGGTATGAAAGGAAGCCGTAGTAATAGTCCTTGCCTGTATGGATTTGGATCTAGCACTTTTGGTAGAGAAACCTATTCCTACTCTAGATAACCTTCAAGAGGTTAAAATTGAGAAATGGGAACACTTTAACCGAATGTGTCGTATGATCATGAAGCACTTGATTCCAGAAGCGTTTCAGGATTTTATTTTTAAAAGTCAAAGGTAGAGGAAATATAAGAGAGTATATAATGGGGATGTCTAATCTCGTAGCAAAAATCAAGTCACTCTAGTTGGAGCTTGGTGAAGACTTGATCGTGCACTTGGTTTTGATCTCACTTCCTACACAATTTGGGCAATTCAAAGTGAGCTATAATACTCAGAAGGACAAATGGTCCTTCAATGAATTTATATCTAAGTGTGGCAGAAAAATAATGAATTACACGCAAACTTTAAAAAAAAGAAGAAAGAAAATAAAGGAAGAACTTTGGTAATGTTATCGAATAGTGTGGGAGAAAGATAGAACAATGAACAACTTTGAATCAAGGTAAGTAAAACATTTTTCTTTTAAAATCTCCATAGTATATTCCTTAAGAGATAATTTTTAGGGTTCTTGACAGAAGAATTTAGGATACTAGCATTCCAGATTGGATGATTAAATTACACTCACTTGTGATCTGTTGCAATTTTTTGTGACACTATTTGACTATCTCTTGTATTGTATAAAGATTTGTTTAAGTAAATTTCTGTATAAATACTCATAGGAAGAAAAAATAGAAAAGAAAAATGAAATAAACTTCTCCATAAGCTAAAATTAGCTTATGCATAAATTAAAATTTAGTTTTTGGATAAGTTAATATGAAAGAGCTTCTACAAATTAATTTATGTATAAGTTGATTTTAACTTGTGAAGAAGTTTATTTTATTTTTTTCCTATTTTTTCATCCTATAAGTACTAATAAAGAAATTTACTATAACAAGCCCTAAGCCTCCGACTATTGTGACGAGAATTTAATTTTGACATAAAAGGTTTACCTATATATATATATATATATATATATATATATGCAAATGTATGTGTTTTTTACTTGATTATTTGTATTACTTTTTGAAAAATGATAGTGGTGTACATTTTGTTTGTGAGAGTAGAATGTGATATATCATTATCTGGGATCAGTTATCAATTTATTGAACACTTTTACATCTCAGATAAGATTCAAAAACTTGTATTTGGGATGAAAGTAGTGGAATGTCATTGCATGGAAGAAGGTATTTAGTGAATATGATATTCATAGTGAAATTGAAATTCACATTGATTCTGAGAATAAAAAATATAAATGAATATGAGATTCACATCGATTCTAGAAAACAAAGAGTCAAGTTAAGTGATTTCGAGAATTACAATAATGTCTTTAATTATTATTATAGTCAGAAGTATTGCTTGTGACTCTTATTATACGAATGGATGAGTGTAACATGTTATTATTTAAATTATAGTGTTGTTATTATAAGAAAAAATTATTTGAGATTAGTTGGTACCATGGTTGAATTTTTCCAATTACGGTTGAGAACAACATTATTTTCTAACTTCTTTTGAACTTGTTTTATTCATTGGAATTAAATTTCATTAGAAGTGTTGTTTTTATATTACGAAGACAACATAACTGAGATTGAGGAAGTTTGAAGACTTAGTTCTTTCTTAATTTTTTTTTTTGCTTTTTTACTTGGTTAGTAGATTTTTATATATAAATTGTTGGTTATGACTACTTGAGTTATTTCTTTTGTCATTTGTTTTTAGATACTCGAATTTGTGGATAATATTTTTATTTATGTACAAATTTATTATTAATACTATTTTAGATTATTTTCTCTTGTTAAAATTGTGATATGTAAGTATTTTAAATTATATTTATTATGAGTTGCTAGAGTAATAAAGAGTGTTACAACTCCACCATTAACATCACCATGGACATTGTATGACTACCATCATGTTATTACTACCATTATTGTTGTCATTATTATATAAACATACCTTTAAACTAATTTTTTAACATGATAAAGAACTTTAAAAATGAGTTTATTTTGAAATTAAAAATTAAATTTTAAAATTGAATAAGACGAAAATAATTTTTAAAATCTAAAAATTAATTTTGATTTTTGAAACTTACAACTAAAAATTACTCAAATTTGACTCGAAGGTAGTTATTTTTATACTTTTTTCTCTTTCTATCTTTCATTTTTTTTTCTTACATTTAAAAATTATTTTTCAGAATGTAAAAAAATAAAAAACTATTTTTTAGAATATAAAGAAGTGGTAGGTGCATTTATAACAGAAGAGGACAAAAAAAAGCTCCCTTACACAAATTCAATAACTATTGGCAAGAAATTAAAAAACATTCAATAATTTGGGCGAAAAGGAAGGGGAAATTAAAATAAATATTAAGGTTTGAATTTTAAAATTTTAATAATCCAGTTGTTAAAAAATTAATAATTTTTTTAACCAAAACAACATTTACAAAATTAATAATAATTTATGTATATTTAGATAAACTTATATGTAAATACTTATAATATAAAAAATAAAATAAAAATAAAATAAAATAAAATTCTCCATAAAGTAAATTTAATTTATGTATAAGTTAAAAATCAAAATTTGAAGAAACTAATATGAAAGAACTTTTACGAATTAGTTTATACATAAATTAATTTTCACTTTTTAATAAACTTATTTTATTTTTTCTTTGTTTTTTTTTTCTTATAAGTATTTATAAAAAAATTATCTAATCCAGACTTTAAATTATGTCTATTCTAACTTTTTTCACTTGAAAAATTCAAAATAAAATAAAAATAATTTGACAGTTTTTATCTTTTTTACATTAAAAGAAATAATGAAGAAAGACAAGAAAACAGATAGCATGAAGCGATGAGAAATTCAGGATAGTGTAAGAAGAAAGAGAGTCGAGCAAGAGAGCATGTGAGAGAAGAAAGAGGAGAGTCAAGGGAGAGTTGAAACTAATTTTTCTTTTTTTTTTAACAAACTTCTCTAACTTTTTTTTTTAAAACTATTTATTTTATTTTATTTTCTTTATACAAATTAATCTGTTTAGTTTTTAAGAATTTTGTCGAAAATCCATTTTGTCCAATTTTTCCTAGAGAATAAAATCTTAAAAATAAGTTTGCTCAAAACATTATCTTAATTTGTCGAAATTAACCCTGTGATAAACCGGACCTAATTAAACCGGCCCAGATAGACAAAGTTGGGCCGAATGAGCCCGTTACCGAACTCCACCACACCATCACGAAGCCTTCCCCTCTTTTTATGATTTGGAGGACAGCCTGGTTTGAATTTTGCATGCAACAGCGAATCACCCTTCGAAATTACAGCTATACCCAAAACAATTCCACCCTCACCCCTCTCTCTTCAATAACGGTCACGAGGACATAACAGTAATTCCCTCTCACACAACAAAACCACCACCGCTAGCCGTAGCAAACCACCACCGGAACGAAACTAAATCCCTCTCTCTCGCTCCTCTTTTTTCTCTCTCTAAACCAGATCCGACAAACCCTAACCCTATCTAACTAGGTCCCAATCCAACATTCCTCTGATTTCGCCTCGAAGAATCGGAGCCAGCATGGGCGATTTCAACCTCGCCCTGGTGATCGTGGCGGTGGTGGTGTGCGTGATCGTGTTCCTCTTCAACGTGTACCTCCTCGTGAACTACCAGCACCCCGACGACGCCAACCAGGCCTACTTCCCCAAATTCGTTGTCGTTTTGGGCCTCTCCGTCGCCGCCATCTCCATCCTCATGCTCCCCGCCGACGTCGCCAACCGCCAGGCGTGCCGCCATGCGATTTACAACGGCGCGTGCAGCCTCACGCTCCCCATGAAGAGCCTCTGGCTCGCCGTCTACATCCTCGACGCGGTCCTCGTCTTCTTCGTCATCCCCTTCGCCATGTTCTTCTACGAGGGCGACCAGGACAAGTGCGTGCGTGCTTTGTTTCTTTCGTTGGTTTAAAGTTTAATTCCTCGTCGCGTGTTTTTGTGGATTTTAGTGAAATTTGGGTGTTGTGACTTTGCGTGCAGGAGTGTGGGGAGGAGGATTAAGAGTGCGTTGTTGTGGATGGTGACCACGGCGATTGTGTGCGCCCTCGTTCTGGGTATTTTATATGGTATGGAACTATGAATCATGAATGCGATGCTCTTGTTATGTTATGTTATGTCCCTTTTTCACTTGTCTGTGTGTGCGTGTAAGGTAGGACTGAGTTAGTTGTGCTTTGTGTTTTAGTTGAAATGTGTTGTCAAGGACTAGGGATTATGGGAATGGGAACCTTGGGTGGTTAACTGATGGGTGTTTTGGTTGTGCTGTTTCTTAAAATGAAAATGGAAGGTGGATTTCGTGTGAGGGTCTCTTTTGAAAAATTTCTCCACAAGTACTTATAGAAGAAATATGAAGAAAAAATGAAATAATCTTTTCCATAAGCTAAAATCAACTTATGCACAAGTTAAAATTTAGTTTATGTAGAAGCTAATATAAGAGAACTTTTACAAATTATGTTATGCATAAACAAATTTTAACTTGTAGAGAAACTTATTTCATTTTTTCTTCTCCTATAAATGTTCATAGAGAAGTTTATTTAAATAGGCACTTAGTGCATGTGGAGAGAAAGAGTGGGATTTATCATGTGCGCTGGGGGTTTTCTGGTTGCTCTTTTGTAGCGATGATAGTGTGGAGGTTTAAGAGGTTTTGTGAATGAGACATTGTTCGGTGCTGTGGTTATTGATGTAGGATGATGGGCAGGGAGGAGGCTGGACAAACAGTATTATGGAAGTGGGAACATTGGTGTGTATGCTTCAGTTGTCAGTATTGGGTCGTTGGGTAATGGATTGGATTTGTTTGAAGGCCATTTTAGTAGAACAACCACTTAACGTGAAAAGATGTGGTTTTTTGTGTGGTTGAAGATATGGGCATTATTCTGCATCATTTGCAGGATTATTTAAGGGAACTAGGGAAGTGCTGCTTACAAATGTTTTGTGCTTTATAAGTTATAACTTATAAGTAATGTATAAGTGAGGATGGATTTAAAAAAAGAGTGGATTATTGGTAACAAAAAGGGGCAGGATTTAAAGCAAGGAGAACTGAGATTGGGGTTGGTCTTTGTAGCAATAATAGTGCATATGCAATGCAAGCAAGAGCTGTTTCAAAGTTTTTTGGATGAAATTCTGTTGGGCATTGAGATTTGAAATATAGGATGGGCAGGCAGGAGTCATGGACTCAGTCAGAAGAGAAGACACAAAAGTTATTAAAATCTCAACTAATAAAACCTGTTTTACTTCCTTGACAATGTTCACTTTTTGATGTAGGTGGACTTGGAAATTGAACATATACTTAAAGTCTTTCTACATAAAATAAAAAAATAATTATATTTATAGGTGTAAAAATTACTGCATAATTCATAATCATCCATAAAAGTTCAACTCATGATTCTTGATTTGCAAAATCTAATCATTGCTTCAGGAAGGATAGTCATCTTTGTTAGTCATTTCAAATTAAATAAAGATACAATAAAATCCACTTACAATCTTGATTAAGTATTTCAAATCTGACGTGGTTTAATATGAGCTTTTAACTGTTTGTTTATGCTTCTATTCCATGATTGATATATTAGGTCTCGTTGGTAAGGTGGACTTTACTGTTAGGCATCTCTCCTCATCCACAACTTCATTTCCTAGCACATGGACATTCAATAGTGCTCAAGAATGTATTGGAAATGGTGCCCATCAGGTCTTTTTCTGTTCTAGTTTTTTTTTTTCCCTGCTATTTTTGTTGTTTTCAGAGGTAATATTTTTGCTGTTGCTCATTCTGCTTTCTCCCCACATTGTCCTCAAACCAGTGCTCAGCATACTCTGCTAGTCCTTCATCAGAGAAAACATGGACCATGCGTACTACCTTTCCAGAATATGTTGTTGCACTTGCTACTATTGCTGGATCTGTGCTTTTCGCTGTGAGCCCATTCTTCGTATAATTTAATTATCCTATTTTAAAATTCCTGCTTCATATTTGGCCTAGGGTTTTAGGCTTGTTTGGCTAACATTATTGTTTTGGATAAAGAAATACTCTTGTGGTTATACTTTTATATAAGTGTGAGACTGAGTGAATTAGAATATCTTATAATTCTATTCTCTTTATCAATTGAGATGTATTTAAATAAGCCTTCCATACTACATCCCATTAAGTACTAGTTTTCCTATTCATGGTATTTAACCATTGTTTTCTCACTATTCAATCCAGATATTTGGCGGTGTTGGTATTGCCTGTCTTCCATTAGGACTTATATTTTCATTTATTCGGCGTCCAAAGGCTGTCATCACTCGCTCACAGTATATCAAGGTGCCATATATTGTTAATGAAGGAGATATATTAAATTGTTGATTATGTGTGTATTTGGTTATATAATATGCCATACTATATTTATGGTGTGGTTGGTTGGTTACTGTAGGAAGCCACTGAACTAGGTAAAAAAGCAAGAGAATTAAAGAAAGCAGCTGAGGCACTCCGTCAGGAAGAAAAAAGTGGTTCAAAGGGTAGAAAGTTTCGTAAAAATGTGAAGGAAGTTGAGAAGGTAAACAAATATTGGTGATTTATCTGTTATCATTACGGCATTCTAAGTATTTTTGCAGAGACAGGTGTTAGCTTGGGCTTTCCATATAATAATTTTATGCATGCTGTTATAGTTTGTGGTAGAAAGTATACAGTTGCTGAAGCATTCATAGTTTGTGTGATTCTAGTTATTTACTTATCCATCTCACATAATTTTCTAGGAGTTGTTTCAATTAGAAGAAGACGTAAAGCTTCTGGAAGAGGTGTATCCACAAGGGGAAAAGGTCAATAATCAAATTTCTAACTTTTCAATTTTCAGGCATAATCAATGTGTAATGTTTTCCCCTCTAACTAAGCTTGCATGAATACAGGCCGAGACAACATGGGCACTAACAGTTCTTGGTTATCTGGCAAAAATTGTTTTAGGAGTTTTAGGGTAAGCTATAATGTATGATGCATGATGAATGATGATGCTTTGAACTGTTGTACATAGTTTTACAAAGATTGCTTTTTTTTTTTAACAGGTGTTATGTTTCTTATCTATCCTAAAATTTTGAAAACTGTTACAGGTTGATTGTTTCAGTGGCATGGGTTGCTCATATTATTATCTACCTATTAATTGATCCTCCACTTTCTCCTTTCCTGAATGAAGTTTTCATCAAGCTAGATGATGTCTGGGGTATGTTGGAAAACTCAGGCTGTTTTTCTTTCCTTTAGTTATGTATAATAGTAGATACATTATATGTAATATCCATTCAATTAGTAGATGATATATATAATTTGTTCTTTCATCAGGTCTTCTTGGAACTGCTGCATTTGCATTTTTCTGCTTCTACCTTCTCCTTGCTGTGATTGCTGGTGCCATGATGCTTGGACTGAGACTAGTTTTCATCACTATACATCCCATGAAGTAATTCAATTGTGCTGACAGATTTGTCATTTTATTCTCCATTTCTGGTAATTTGGTGCTCCTATTCGTATCTCACAATGTGATCTTATATTTGACAGGTGGGGAGGAACTCTCATGAACTCTTTTCTGTTTAATGTGGGCCTTATTCTTCTATGTTCTATTAGGTCAGTATAGTTTGTACTGTATATTTCCAAATGGGGTGTTGTGTGTATTGAAGTTAAAGTTTCTAGTTTCTACCTGTGTGTCATGAAGTTTATAATATTACTTTTTGTTCTTTGGTTACATATTGTATGAAGAAGAGTTTCACAAGAGTGGAAATTTAAAATGGGGATACCCTTATGTTAGGCTTCGATTTTCCGCTTTGAAATTATTAAATTTGGAAGTAGCAAGGGAAATTAAATCATTGTTTGTGTAGTATTACAAGTGTTTTGGAGTATAGCAAGTAGTTTCTATATAAAGTGTAAGGCACTTGTTATGTTGTCATGATAGTGGCATGCTGTACAAACTTGCTGAAAGTTTTATTATTTTACCTTTTCAGTGTAATCCAGTTCTGCTCCACAGCCTTTGCCTACTATGCTCAAGCAACTGCAGCCCAGGAAATTTTTGGTCACACTTTGGAGTCTCTTAGAGGAATTAAATATTTGTACAAGTGAGTCAATCTGGATTTCTTCTGCCTCCTCCCCTACCTTCTTGTGGGGGCAAAAATGGCCCCTTCTTTTTGCCAACTTGTAAATCTATAGGAATCATGCTTCACATACTCAAAATTGACAAACTAAAATATTTAATAAGTAGGCTGTTGGATGATGTGTGCAGTAAATTGATGACATGTTAGAGATCCAAATTCCAAAACTTTCTTTTTATTTATATTTTTGGGGTGTAAGTAGCATAACCTCCCTATATGATGCCCATATCAAGGTTGTGTTTTTGTCGTTATTCTTAGTGAATTAAGATGAGGGCTTGTAAGCTTTGCATAGCTATAATTTGATAGTAACACATTTTAACATAGTTTGTTGACTTGCTTGGTTATCACATAACAGGTACAATGTATTCCAAATTGCATTTGTTGTTTTGGCTGGATTGACCTTTGTGTATTACGCTGCCTTTGTAAGTTTACCTCTGGAAAGTTTTCCCCCCCTATTTTTCATGCATGTTAATACTTTGCTGATACTAAAAGGTTATGTAAATATCAGGGATGGAGAAGAAAAAAGCCTAGTGGCAGGTTCCAATTGTCTACATGAGGTATGGCTTAGCCTGGAAAAACACTTTCTGGAGTGAGCCATGGGGGATTCCTTTAGAGTGGTTTTTATATTTGGATGTGTTTTGGCCTTCTTGTTGTATGTTGAAAGCTATAGAGCAAGCTGATCATCTGAGTATAATAATTTGATGCGGTCGAATCATTAGTTGGGTGCTAGTGCTACAACTTTGGCCTTTGCTTCTTCTGTCGCCGTTGTATGTATTATTATTCCTTTGTTTGATTGTGTTACATTCCACTCATTATGTAATTAAATGTATTATTACGTGTAAGCAAAGAGTTCTGGATTCCTACAATACTCGGGTAACGCTACCCTTTCCAGAGAAATTGTACGAGCAGGGTATTCTTTTTATGATCTTATATGTTTTTTTTTTGTAGCTCATTCTTTGTATAATAGGTTTCTTATGTTGGAACTAGTGGGGCTTTCAGAATGTCAGAATGTGTATTACCGTTTCGAAGTTTTTTGCATTTGATGTTTGATTATGTAGCCAGCTTTGCTTTTAGCTCTGAACTAGCTATAAGCTGTATATGCTTTCTCTTCTCTCCGATCTTTAATTTATTATAGTAGATAATTGTATTTTATATAATATATACAACAATCACAACTAACAATATTCGTGAAAAATTTTAGTCACTATATTCTCAAATCTGTATTATTTTCTTATCGCACCACCCTTTTTACTAAGATGCTTCACTTGACTGAGAATTTAATTAAAAACCTTTTTAACATGTTGGTCGTATTGTATTAACAAGAATGGTTTCTATTTAGATGAGCGCCAGGAACACATCAAATACATTTTTTAATATATTTTTATTTTTAATTAAAATTTATTAAAAATTAAAAAATTCTAAGGTGATATATTACATAGGAAGTAAAATTATAAAATTTTATAATTTTTAATAAATTAGTCAATAGTAGTTTGTGTTAGAAGTGTTTTAGCATTTTTCTTTTATTTGTTTACAGATGTAGTTAAAACAAAACCTTTTATAAATTAATGATAGGCTTCATTTTATTGATGATAAAAGGTTTTAATGATGGTAGTATTTATTTTAAATTATCTGTTGAATACTATAATGCTCTATTTGGTAGCAGCGAAATAGGTGAGAGATGGTGTGGGACGAAGGGAAATAGCTATTAGCAAAATATTTATGGTGGTTTGGTACACAGAAATACTAAGGAAAGAAATAAAAAAGGTTTGGGTCTTACTTAAAAAAACTTTCGCTCATTTAAGGCGGGAAATATCAAAGAAAAGAGTAGTCTTGTGTGACGGTTACAAAATTAACCTTTGCTTTCCTCATGACGCATTTTCCTTCATCCTTTTTGCACCACATCTCATTCGTTGAAACTCGTTTGCATTTTCACAGTGGCCATAAATTCATCGCAACAACATCCCAAACCTAGTCCCAAACACCTCTTGAAAGAACTTGCGAAGCGTGAGATCCTTGCCTCAAAACCTATGTGCGCCCCTTCGTCCTCTCCGATCATCTTCTCCAGTTTTTCTGTGGTCCACCCTAACTTCATCGACCGGGGTAATACTTTTGTGGTCTATTTGCTTACATAAGCCTCCACATGCTCGTTGGGTTCTTTGATTTTCGCTCATGTTATTTGCTTTGTCTCAGGCTCTGATTTTGTCACTTGAGTTTGTTTTCTTGGATCTATTCAATAGCTATAGTGGTTTCTTCTATTACTCAATAATCTATTTGGTTTGTGAGGTAAGTCTATTGTAATCGATTAAATTGTTTACATAGTCGATTATGATATTGTTTATAATATGCTTATGTTTAATTTACATTTTCATAATCGATTAAGAAATGAGAATAATTAATTAAAAATTAAGAAAAATCAATTAAGAAATGCGAATAATCGATTAAGAATAAGATATAATTGATTACAAAAGAAAATATAGCAATTACGAAGTCGTCAAAATCGATTGTGCATTCTATTATGAATATGCCATAATTGATTATGCATACTTATAATCAATTATGAATTTGTCATAATTAACTAAAATTCACCATAGTTGATAAACAATTTGTCCTAATCGATTAATGCTTTGTTCGGTAGCAGCAAAATAGACAAGAAATGGCGCGAAAAGAAGGAAAATAGCTGAGTGAAATAGAGTTGTTTAGTACATAGAAATACTAAGAAAAGAAATAAAAAAGGATTGCATCCCATCTAAAAAACTTTCGTGCATTGAAAAAAGAGTAGTCTTGTGTAATGATTACAAAATTAACTTTTCTTCCCTCATGCCCATGCTTCCCCAACCGCTTCGCATTTCCACAATGGCCATAGATCTGCTGCAACAACTTCTCAAACCCAATCCCTAGCGTTTTCTAAAAGAACTTGTAGAGCACGAGACCTTTGCACCGAAATCCACGTGCGTGCCCCTTCGTCTTTTTCCATCTTCTTCTCTGATTTGTCTGTGGTTCTCCCTTGCTTCGCTGACTAGTACGCTGCCACCAGTTTGTTGGTAGTGGGTTCGACTTGGTCTACGCCAAGGTAATATTTTGGTGCTCTATTTGCTTCCATAATGCCTTAATATGCTGGTTAGGTTCCTTGATTTTCGTTCATGTTGGTTGTTTTGTCTCAGGTTCTGATTTTGTCACTTGGGTTTGTTTTCTCCGATATGCTCATTAACTATAGTGTTTTCTCCAATATGCTCATTAGCTATAGTGGTTTCTTCAATATGCTCATTAGCCATTATGGTTTCTCCTATCTATTCTATCGCCTATTTGGTTTGAAAGGTAAGTTTCTTGTAACCGATTAAATTGTTTAAATAATCGATTATGATATTGTTTATAATATACTTATAATCAATTTACAATTTAATACTCGATTAACAGTTGAGAATAATCGATTAAAAATTTTGGGGTAATTGATTAAGAAATAAGGATAATCTATTAACAAATAAGGATAATCGATTAAACAGGTTGTAGCAATCAGGAAATCGTCACAGTTGATTATGTATACTCATAATTGATTTCGACTATGCCAAAATCAATTATAATTCACCATAATTGATTAACAATTGGCCCTAATCGATTAATGCTCTATAGGTTAGAGATGGCGCAGAAAAAGGAAAATAGTTGAGTGAAATACTCATGGTCATTTGGTACATATGAAATATCGAAGAAAGAAATAAAAAAAGTGACTACACCCCACCTAAAAAAATTTTCGTGCATTTGAGGTGAGAAATATTGAAGAAAAGAGTAGTCTTATGCAACGTGAAAATTAACCTTTGCTTCCTTCATCCCCTTCGTACCTCATTGTTTTCCCCGAAACTCCTTCGCATTTCCACGATGGCCATAGATCTTCTGCAACAACTTCCCAAACCTAATGCCCAACGCCTCTTGAAGGAAATCATGGAGCGCGAGACCCGTGCCCGGGTACGCCTATTCATCCTTTTCGATCGTCTTCTATAGTTCGTCTGTGGCCCTCCTTAGCTTCGCTAACTGGTAAAAAAAACTACATTTGGTTTGTCAAATCTAGTAGTGGATTCGACTTGGTCTACATCAAGGTAATATTTTGGTCATTTATTTGCTTACATAATGCCTCCATATGCTGGTTGGGTTCTTTGATTTACGCTTATGTTGGTTGCTTTGTCTTAGACTCTAATTTTGTCACTCAGGTTTGTTTTCTTCGATATGCTCAATAGATGTAGTGGCTTCTGTGATATGCTCAGTAGTCTATTTGGAGGTGAGGATGATCTAGTTGTAAAGGGTTACCCAATGCTAGCTTCCAAACTGATAAAGATAACTCTAGATTAATGTTCAAATATGTGCTTTGCTTGAATGGTAGAGCTATGAGTTAGAAGAGCTTTAAGCAAGAAACTATCATTGGTTCCACTAAAGAGATAGAGTATATTGTTAAATAGGTAAAATATATTGAACTGAGTAGTGTAAATAATACAATTTCTAATCTCCCTTTTATAGGGTAAACATCTAAGCTTAAAAAAATGAAATAAGGAAACTATATTAAGAAAATACAGAGCAAATAAAAATCATATCAGAAAAAGATACAGTAAATCGGTAATATATTTAACACTCCCCCTCAGGCTGGAGCATATAAATTATATGCTCGAAGCTTGGAACATATAACTTTTATCTGTGGTCCCCTTAAAGACTTAGTAAAAATGTTAGCAAGTTGATTACTTGAGTTGACAAATTCTGTACTTATTTCTTTGGCCAGCAACTTCTCCCGTATAAAGTGACAGTCAATCTCAATGTGTTTGGTTCTCTCATGAAATACAGGATTAAAAGCAATGTGAAGAGCCGCTTGATTATCACAATATAGTTTTATTGGTTGGACATCGGTAAATTTCAATTCTTGAATAAGTTGTTTTACCCATATCAATTCACAAGTGGTTGAAGCCATAGCCCGATATTCTGCTTCAGCACTAGAACGAGCAACAGTATTTTGCTTCTTACTTTTCCAAGAGACCACATTTCCCCCAATAGATATGCAAAAACCTGTAGTAGATTGTCTATCAATGGGAGATCCTGCCCAATCGACATCACAATAACATGATATATAGGTGTCTCCCTTATCCTCATATAGCAAACCCTGTCCAGGTGTCTTTTTGATATAGTTAAGAATACGGAGGACTGCTGTCCAATGATCAACGCAAGGTGCCTACATAAACTGACTTACAACTCCCACTGCAAAGGAGATATCAGGTCTAGTGATAGTGAGGTAAATGAGTTTACCCACTAGTCTTATATACCTCTCTGGATCAGAATAAGGTTCACCCTGTTTTACCATTAGCTTCATATTTGGATCCATGGGGCTGTCAATTGGCCTGCAATTACTCATACTAGTATCTTGTAAGATACCAAGAGCATATTTTCTTTGAGAGATAACAATGCCTTCCTTGGATTGAGCAACCTCTATGCTAAGAAAAGTACTTGGTGGCGATCTTTTGGTGCTAAGTGGCTAAATAAGTACTTACTTTAAGCGGGAAATTTTGATATCATCATTTCTGTTATGACAATATCATCCACATATATAACAAGGTACACATTTTAGCGGAAGAGAATGACAATAAAATATGTAGCTGATCTATTCACTTCTTGTCATCCCAAAGTTTTGAACAACTTGGCTAAACTTCCCAAACCAAGCTCTCGGGGACTGTTTAAGTCCATACAAGGATCTACGGAGCTTGCATACTAACCGAGACTCCCCCTGAGCAACAAAACCAGGAGGTTGCTCCATGTATATTTCTTCATCCAAGTCATCATGTAGAAAAGCATTTTTGATGTCTAATTGATGAAGATGCTAATAACGAATAGCAGCCATTGCAAGTAAGAGGCGGATAGTAGTGATTTTAGCCACAGGAGAGAAAGTATCTCCATAATCAAGACCATATACTTGAGTATACTCTTTTGCCACCAATCGGGCTTTGAGGCGATCAACTGTGTCGTTAGGTGCGACTTTAATAGCAAATACCCACCTACAACCAACTGCCTTCTTACCTGAGGGAAGAGGAACTAACTCCCAAGTACCACTTTGGTCCAACGCTTTGCATTTTGACTATCATGGCTTGTCGCCATCCAGGGATGATTAAGTGCTTCACCATGACATTTAGGAATAGTAATGGACATTTAGACGGAGGAAACAAAAGAAAAATACGAAGGAGATAAACGATGATAACTAAGGTAAATAGGATGAGGATTACAGTGGGCCGAATACCTTTCCGAAGAGCAATGGGCCAACCAATGTCGAATCATGGGAAGGTGAGGATGGAAGAGGATCCAAAAGGGGGTCGATTGAGGGTAAAGGACATGAATCAAGTGAATCTTCACATACTTGGGTACCCATCTCTTGTGTCTGCTTTGACATGTAGGCGTTGAAGGAGGAGATAGTTCAACTTGAGAATGAAATGTAAGAGGAAGGTTGGAGTATGTCTTGATTATGTGTTTCAAGGGATGGCGACTTCACGGTGGACTAAGATATGGAATTGGTAGTGCTGTTGGATAGAACCACAATCATCTTTGGTGAAGAACATAGTTCCCTTAAAGAATGTAACATCAGGTGATATATAATGTCCTTTTGTAGATGGAGAGTAACATCTCTGCACCCTTTTGAAGACGAGAATATCCAAGGAACACACATTTGATTGCTCTTGCAGAGAGTTTATCACGACCTGAAGAGACATTATGAACAAAACATACACAACCAAAGACTTTAGGAGGCACATGATACATTTTATCTTTAGGGAATAAAATTGAGTGGGGGATTTGATTCTCAAGTGAAGCAAATGGCATTCGATTTATTAAAAAACAGGCAGTAAGAATAGCTTCACCCCAATGATTAGTAGGGACATTTGCACTTAAAAGTAAGGTGCAGGCAGTTTCAACCAGATGCCTATTTTTCCTTTCAGCTATACCATTCTGTTGAGGAGTATGAGGATACGTGGATTGATGTAAGATTCCTTTTGAGGATAGATATGAATTTAGTTTGGAAGAAAAATATTCTTTTGCATTATCACTTCTCAATATTTTAATGGTTTTTCGAAATTGATTTTCCACTTCTTTAGAGAAGGACATTAGGATGGACAAAAGTTCAGATCTTTCTTTCATCAAATAGACCTAAGTACATCGTGAGTATTCATCAATGAATGTGACGAAGTAGTTAAAACCAAAAGATGTTACTCGACTTGGTCCCCAAATATCTGAATGGACAATAGAGAAAAGCGAATTACATCTTTTGTTGACTTGGCTTGGGAAGGTGGATCTGACATGTTTGCCTAATTGACAGGACTCACATTCTAAGGTAGACAGTTTATTGAGACTAGGAACCATTAACTTTAGCTTTGCAAGACTAGGGTGCCCTAAACGATTATGCAAAAAACTTTGGAGATTCGGACCTTAAAACACAACGTAGAGGATTGTTGGATAAGTAATAAAGTCCTCTTGATTCATGTCCTTTGCTAATCAACCTGGCCCGTATTCCTGGTCATGTATAATAAAGGAATCAACATAAAATGTTACTGAACAATTCAAAGAACGAGTCAATTGACTCAAAGAAATCAAATTGTAGGGACATTTGGGAATATACAACACATAGTTTAAACTAATTGATGAGGATAGATAAACTTGACCAACTCCTTGAGATACCATTTTGGAACCATTGGCTAATGAAATGAGGTGAGGAAACTTAGGTGGGGAGATAGAAGAGAACATAGAGTCATTACCAGAAATGTGATCAAAAGCACCTGAGTCAATTATCCATGGACCTTGACTCCCCATAGAATGAGAAATGCAGGCAGTTGAAATACTTGGTGACATAGATGATTGGGCGTGGTTGTTGGACTTGAGCCTTAGGAACTCTTGATACTCTTCATCTGAGATTAATTGAGAATCAATCCTTTCATTTGAAGGGATATCGCTTCGAAGATATATTTGCGCTTTTTGTCCGCCAACCAATCAAATCATAACATCTATTTTGTAGGTGTCCTTTTCCACAATGTGAGCAAATAAGCTTACCACGACCACCTTTAACATTTCGTGACATTCCTCTAGTATCACGACCACTTTTTCCTCTACGAGAGGCTATCATAGCAGAGTTTTCAGCAGAGAATACCATCACCTTTTCGTTATGGTAGGAACCCCGAAGAAGCCTAGTAACCAAGCTATTCATAGAGGAATCTGTTAAACTTGATAAGATTTGATCCCGAACATGCTCATAGTCGAGGTGCAGGCTTCAGTAGGGATTAGAACCATTAGAAGTTTGTCAATTAAAACTGCTGTTTCTTCAACAGAGTTACACACCGTAAACCTTTCAATTCTTCAGCGAACAGCCTTGGCTTTGGCTATGTGTGACACCATATCATGGTTGGTATGTTGAAGAGAAAACAATCTTTTGAGTTGAGTCATATAGGCGTTGAACATCATTAGCGAAAATATCTTTTGCGTTCGTCCAGAAAAAGAATAGCAGGTCTTGAATCGACCTTAAGATTTCTAATAATTCAGGGCTAACTGACTGCCACAAAATAACACATAGTTGACAGTCAAGCTTCAGCCACGAGACTCTGTTTTCTTCTCTTGTATTTCAGCCTCTTGTTTCTCCAAATGGTCATGAAACCCTTGTCCCAAAAAACCACAACTCAACCGAATCTGACCAAGCTCTATAATTTTTCCAGTTGAGTTTCTCATTTGTGATAGTTGGGGTTCCCAAAAAAGAGATAATGGATCCTTGAGAAAGGAAATGAGGTGGTAGTGGCCATTTTCAACCTCAAACAATTCTAACAACGATATATATATATATATATATATATATATATATATATATATATATATATATATATATATATATATATATATATATATATATATATATTTTGAACAATAGCACGTTAACTCAAATCTATCACCTACAATACTTCCAACCAAGGTTCGGAACGTTGGAGTAGGTAGGAAAGAGGCCGACGAACAGGACGGTGACGACAAACAGTGGAAGACAGCGGGCGGCAAACAGCGGCAAGGCAACGGTAGGTAAGCGGCGACAAGCGGTTCTGCGGCAAGCGACAAACGACAAGCGGCTGCAGCGATAAGCGGCAGCGGCACCAGCACGGCCCCTCGGTTGTGGGCATAAGCGAAAGAAAGCTACGCTCGATACTCGAAGTTAAATAGACAAAATATATTGAATTGAGTGGTGTAAATAATACAATTTTTAATCTCCCTTTTATAGGGTAAACATCTAAGCCTAAAAAAAGGAAATAAGGAAACTATATCAAGAAAATACAGAACAAATAAAAAGCATATCAGAAAAAGATATAGGAAATCGGTAATATATTTAACAAGGGTTACCCCAATGCTAGCTTCCAAACTGACAAAGATAACTCTAGATCAATGTTCAAATATGTGCTTTGCTTGAATGGTAGAGCTATGAGTTAGAAGAGCTCTAAGCAAGAAACTATCATTGGTTCCACTATAGAGGCCGAGTATATTGTTCCCTCCAATGCAACAAAGGAGCTAATTTAAATTAGGAAATTCATTACTAAGCTCAAAATGATTCTTATGGACTCAATTGATCTCTATTGTAACAATAATGAAACAATTGCATAAGTTAAGGAACCTAGACCAATAATCCAAACATATACTTAAGTGATTCCATCTCATTTGAGAGATTATCGATAAAATAGATGTGAAAGTATTCAGGGTACCAACACTTGACAATGTTGTTGGCCTACCTATGAAGCCTCTTGCACAACAAAAGTATGATGGTCACACTAGGTTTATAAGTCTTAGACATTTACTAGATAAGCTCTAGTGTTAGTGGGAGATTGTCCGTGTAAGCACTAGTGGCCAATATGTTATGATTTACTTTTTGTATCTTGTTTTCTTTATTAATTATAATGAGACATTTCATTTATTGCATGTGTTTAAATATAATAATAAAATTCATAGAATAATAAATAATTTATTCAATACTATTTTTAAATGCCTTTAGCCAAGTACCATTGTCAATGAGGATAATGATAGTGCCTTAAGACTGGGAAACGAGTAGACTAATGGCCGTGTAACATGGGTCATAGATATGAGATATCATGTCTTCACATGGGTACATGATTGGTATAATGATGTACTAGATTAACCTATTATGAGAATGCTGCATAGAAGAGTTATGAGAGTGTTATTAACGATTTTCAAGGTAACTATGATGTATAAAGTACTTAAACCTGAAGTTACTATGATTCTTAACATGAGGAGTTATATGTTTTAATGCCACCAAACATCACCTGTGATAGGGTGATTATAAAGTTGACAATTAAACATAGAACAAGTCATGAAGATGGATGAGTGATTAAGATAGGATTTGTCTCTCCTTCATAATAGGAGTAATATCTATGAGACCTCTTGAAAGAATGAGACACAAATGCATGATCAAACTAGAATGAATCAATATGATATATTAATATAATTTATTCTTATGTCTACTCAAGTATAAAGAGATAAATGAATTTGAACCATGCAAGAATGACACAATCTATGCCTTGTGTTCAATTATGATATCTAGACAAAGGGATTAAGTTACACAAGAACATATGTCGATAAAAGGTCATGATTATAATATATTCTTATTACTTGGGTATCGATGATGTGTTACTAGATATCGCTTATTGTTTATAATATTAAATAAATATTTAATGTTATTGACAATGTAATAAGAATTTATAGGGTCACACAAAACAAATTAGAAAAAAAAAATATTAAAACTCGACTCTAATATTTCTATTGATTTGATTTCATAATAGGCTTATATTAAGAAAGGTTAACAAGAGACAATTGCATTACTCATGAACCAAGTTAATAGATAGACCTATTACTATTAGGTTAAAATGCTAAGGATCTCTTATGTAAGGGAATCTCCTTATGCGTTGAACAATACGTACCTGCATTTCACATTGATGAGTACAAAACCTTATCCCTAAAACCCTAGTAGCCATCTTTAAAGCACAACATTGCTTCTCCCTCCCTCTTTTGGAGTGATCAAAGTGTTTTTGTGTGGACCACATAAAGGTTCAACCGTCTTTGTTAGACTACCTTATATGCCAAAAAAAAGTTCATTGTGCTACAAGGGATAAAACCATTTATTACATTTTTATATGCTTTTTGCTTGGTATAGGAAATTTTTGCCATGTTTTTTTTTCTACGTTTCCCAACAAAAAGAACTAGACCCTACCTAAAAAAACTTGTGTATTTGAGGCGAGAAATATTGAAGAAAAGAGTAGTCTTGTGTAATGTTTACAAAATTTAACATTTGCTTCCCTCAGGCCCCTTTGCACTTCATTGTTTTCGCCGAAACTCCTTCGCATTTCCATGATGGCCATTTCCTGAATTGGTTAGTATTATATCAAAATATAGAAATAGTTTGTGATATATTTTGAATTGGTTAATATTATCTTAAAATAGAAAATATTACCTTTTTTTAACAATATTGAGCTAGCGGACATAAAAAAACATGTTTTTTTTACCAACATTATGTATGCTGCCATAAAAAATACTTTTGCAATGACCTAAATTACATTGACATAGAAAATCATTTTTTTTCCAACAATATTAGGTTTGCTGGCATGAATTAGTATATTTTGTTGGCAACATTAAACATGCTAATATAGAAAGTTAATCTTTCTCTCCTATATCAATATTATTGTCATAAAATAATATATTTTTCGAGTGATATTTAAAAGTTGTTGAGATAAATATATTTTTCCTATAATATTGATTTCATTGGAAAAAAAAATAATTCCAATAAAATTCAAATGCCATTATCAAATGCTTATCTTTGTCATCAACTTATTTATTGTTGGAAAAAATTCGTTGTGAATGATTTTTTTTCTTGTAGTGCCACATGCATCCCCTTCATCTTCTTTGATCGTCTTCTTTAGATCATTTATGTTCTTCTCTAGCTTCGTTTACTGGTACACTACTCCTAGTTTGTCAAATCTAGTAGTGGGTTGGACTTGGTCTATGCCAAGATATTTGGTGGTCTATTTGCTTACATAGTGACTCCATATGTTGGTTGGGTCCTTTGATTTGTGCTCACGTTCATTGCTTTATCTTAGGCTCTAATTTTGTCACTCAGGTTTGTTTTCTCTAATATACTCAATAGCTATAGTAGTTTCTCTGATTTGCTCATTAGCCTATTTGGTTTGCGTAGGTAAGTCTCTTATAACTAATTAAATTGTTTACATAATCATTTATGATATTTATAATATATTTATAATCAATTTACATTTTCATAATCAATTAAAAATT
Source organism: Mucuna pruriens (assembly GCA_025330945.1). Classification (NCBI taxonomy): domain Eukaryota; kingdom Viridiplantae; phylum Streptophyta; class Magnoliopsida; order Fabales; family Fabaceae; genus Mucuna; species Mucuna pruriens. The sequence goes on along the minus strand of JAENHJ010000525.1, from coordinate 3,270,534 downwards.
GATAATAATCAATTAATAAATATAGATAATCAATTAAGAATAGGATATAATAGAAAGACCTGTAAATCAATTATACATACTCATAATTAATTACGAATATGGCAAAATTATTATGCATCATAATCAATTATAAATTTGCCATAATCGATTAACAATTTGCCCTGATCGATTAAAAATTCCTCGGCATTTATTAACAAATTTCCATTACTCAATTTTCAATTTCTCACTTCTTAAATAGACATAATTTTCAATTCATCTTAATAGGATGTCATGCAATTTCAACTTATCATAATTTGTTATATTTTTATTTTTCGGTATTGATAATTATTTTTGTTTGCATATTAATCATAAATATTTGATTTACTTATTTCACCCAAATTGTTTGTATATTTTCCATTATTATTTTCTAGTTTTTTTTATTTATTTATTTTAGAATGTTTTACACAAATATGCAAATAATATGTATGCATACCGGAAAATAATATCCTTTTAACGGCTCTTTATCAACATATAATATTAAAAAGGTCAAAATACATATTAATATGATATAAGTAAGAGTGAGTTAAAGAAGAAATTTGATCGACCTGCTCATTTAGTATAAAAGGAGTGATCTACTATAGTTGTTTAAGGGTAAAAAATATGTAAAAAATATGTTATTTGATATATTTTTTTTTTGTTATTTTTGTAAAGGTGAAATGTAGTTTAAAATATTTAAATAGAAAAAAAAATAATATAAATCATGACTAAGTTAAATGAAAAGAAAATGTTTAGTAATGAAATGGAAGTTAAAAGACAAATAATAAGTTATACTCAATCATAGTTATGAATAATGCTGCAAGTTGGTATAATCATATTATCGTATTGTATAGGATATGTATTGCATTTGCTTCATTTAATGAATCACCTTAGATAATGATTTTTCTCTTAAGGAAGACGTCGTAAGTTAATAACCTATTTAAGTGGTACATAGAGATTTCATGATATTATTAACATGAGAATTAACCATTCATTCACTTTTGTAAGAAATTAAAGAGGTACAATTATAGTTAAAGATAATATATGTTCATGGTGAAATAATAAGCCGCAAAATTTTTATATCCTATCGTATTAAAATTTGAATAGTTTATTTATTTTTTGGTGAGAAATTTGGTGAGAAAATTAGTTGCCACATAATTCTTGAAGAATTCACGTGCAGGCTTTCAAACTTTTTCTAATTAGAGAGTCAATCCCCGTTTTATTTAATACTACACTCAAGGCTTTAAGCAAAAAGCATGAACTCATAGTAAATAATTCTCAATTACGTGCACGCATTTAACGCCAATTAATTCCAAAAGTCAGTAAATCAATCACTAGGTATAAACTGAAAGCCGAAACTAAAATTCCTAAATTTGATAACGAGGGATGATACATAATTGAGAGAAAATAATATTTAAATATTATTCGTGGATAATCATAAAATTTCATAATTAGACTTTGATTTCCCAGTTTTATAAAGTTGTTAATAATAGAAAACTAATGTAATCTTAAAAATTAATTAATGATTTTTATCTACTCTCTTTATTTTTAATGGGGAAAAGTTGAAAGAATACTTTTCATCAAGAAATGAACTTCTTTTAACCTACTCCCATTAAGTTGTAATTATTTTTTAATCCATTTACAATTTAATCATTAATTATTTATTTATTATTTCTAATAAGTTATGCACCTTTCACCTGAGATCTTAAAATCTTACCTGATATTGACATCTTCACTTAATTAACATCCTTGAGTTGACAATAAACACAGATAATCTTACATTAAAATATACAAAATAAAAAAATATTAAAAAATTAAAATAATTGAAACTTTTTTTAAATAAACGTGCATAGTATCACAATCAAGAATATGATTCCAACTATCTCAGTACTCAGCACACCATGTGCACAACACACTATTAAAATACATCTACCAAAATATTATTAAAGCCTGTAATTAGTTAAAAACTCCACTGCAAGGATTGTGCATGTGAAGATATTTATTTAATATTGAACAAGTGGATTGCGCTAATTACACTTCTCTAATTTCAAATGTCAAATTTCCTGTGGATAAAGGGGCATTGAAACAAGTTTTACCAAAGAAATCGCCTTTCTATATAGCATTGCTATCTCTTACTTGAAACAATGAAACCCCTTTCAACACGTAGGACAAAAGGCTTCTACACACGGATTTCATAACGAAAAAAAATAAGCAAGATCAAGAGAAATAAAGTAACAAGGTCATCTTCAAAAGATAAAAAAAAAAAAAAGGCAAGTAACAAGGTTGCGGAGGTTCGTGATGAAGAATTAAGACATGACATGATGACATGCGACAAGGCCAATAAAACCCCACTTTCTGAGAGTGTACAAGAGAAAGGAGAGAGATATTAGAGCGATGTCGGGATCATTGAGGCCTCAGTTTGTTGTGTTTGGTTCTTCCATTGTTCAATTTGGTTTTTATGAAGGTTGGATATCTATTCTTTCTCACTTGTATGCTCGCAAGGTACTTTTTCTTCTTCTCATTCTGCTTAAAATTAATCTTGGCTCTTGGCTCTTGGCTCGTGTTAATAATATGGTTAATTTCTTTGTATGCAAGAGGAGATGATATAATGATACATGGGATTTTGAGTTATGAGTTAAGACCTTTTAAGGATGTTTGTGATGCGGATGTTAAGTTTTAAATCATCAGAACGACTTTGCTAGCGCTTTGCTATCCTTTGGTAACTCATCTGTAAATAGGTTCAAGCTGTCATTGTTGAGTTTCGTGCGTGCCATGTTTTGGAATGCTCAACTTCTCTCTTCTCTATGCTATAAGCTTTCTTTTAGTGAAAAAGAAAATCGTTCAAAGTGCTGTATATTCTGCCACTTTTTTTGCTCGATTTCAATCTTCATAGAAATGTGTTTCTTTTAATTTTTGTTGATCAGGCGAGACTGTACTTGAGCTTGGTCTGTATAATGCATTTTTTTAAAAAAGAGGATCCTAATTTTAAACAAGTCTTTTGATTTAATTGAATTTAGAACTTGGTTTTAGTTGTCCGATAGAATGAAAGACTTTCATTTCTCTTTTTATTAATATTAACAAATCTTTCGGTTTGCTTAAAGAGCTTGTAGATTATGGTTTGTATAATAGTATAAGTTATTTGATTTGTATCATGATAGTTGTAAAGCTACTGTTACATATATATAATTGTCTAAATTGGTTGGTTAGAATGAAAGAATAAAAAAATAACTGGTTGAAAGAATAAAAAAATGTTACTCATCTACAAGGTTAGGACCACCTTTTGTACCCTTATCTTATTGTATTTTTGCAGTTTGTTTAGTATATAGGAGTTACTACATTTCATTTAGAAGAACAAGAGTTTATCCAATATAGTATATCCTTTTTTTAAGGAAGAGGTGGGGGAGTCTAAGTTCCATTTTACGATAATTTGCATAATACGCAAACAAAACAAAATAAAAAAAATTAAAGTAGCTTGTTTTCACGTACGTAGGAAAAATCTTAAAATGGAAACACAAACCTAAGGAGAAAATAGTGTAGTATAAGAAATTTTTACATTGATATTTCATCACGAAATGTCTTTGGAGATAAGTATTCGGACTTTCCAAAAATTATCTTAATAATAATTTTTTTTACTAATGGACGTATGGTGTAAAATATTTTACACTATATAATAATGCACAATAATTAATCTCAAACGTAAATTACCAATAAAGGAGTCAGTTTTGCTATCATGATCTGTAATTAAAAATAATAATAAATAGAATATTTTTGTTAAAAATTACATTGAGGATGCATTTGTAATAATGAAGACCTTTTGAGGAAGTGGTGATAGCACCTTTGATTAAGGAGGAAACTATTATTTGCTCCTTTAAGTATTATTCTATTTCTTAAATATTTTTTAAAGAAATAAAATTATATTAATAGTTCTTAAAGTATTATAAATTCTCTAGTTTAATTCCTTCGTTGATATGTTTTACTAACGTTGAATGATTAATTTAAAAGATTTTTCAATATTTATAGTATAATTTTTAAGACTTTTCATTTTTATTTTTAATACTATAGAGATCAATTATATAATTTAATTATTTTAAGAATTATTTAAAAGAAAGGATAATAGTTGATGGAACAAAATAAAGATTTACTTTTTGATTAATTAGTGCTTTTCTTTGTTACAACGTATCGCTATTCATCACATAATATGAATTGCTTAATTGCCTGAATTGTCAATAGAATGATGGATTGAATTTACATTTATAAATGCGATTTGGAGAAAATTTATTAGATAATTTAGTATAATCTATCATGTGTTTATTTTAATTAATCTCTAAATACATTTTCAAATTTTTTAATTTTAAAAATATAATAATAACACTCAATTATGTATAATGTAAAGATTAATAAAAATTATTATCGTTCTAAATCACTTAATGATTTTTTTTCCTTTTGAAGCAATAAAGCATTGACCAATGACTTTTAACTTAATTACTTTACATTGACATGACATAGGCAGATATAGTTTTGCGAGGATATGCTGGCTGGAATTCAAGGCGTGCTCTGCAGGTTCTGGATAAGATTTTTCCCAAGGTATTCACCATCTCAGTGCTTCTTTTGCATAAGAAATTTCCCCTTCGGCGTTAACTTCGTTTTCCCTTTCTTCATAAATGTTATTTTCTTTTTGGGTGTGTGGGATGGGGCTTTTACGAAGGAGGTCAAAATTTTCACTACTAAAAAATTTAAAATTTATTACAAAATAATTTTATAGTTAATTTTAAAATCAATAGTTATTTTGTAGTTAATTTCTAGTAAAAATAATTAGTTACAAAATTACTATAATATTAATGATAGTATGAAATAAGTAGTAAATTAGTTAAGAAAATAATCTTAGTTAATTTGTAGTAAATTTTTAAAATTTGTAATTATTTTCTAACTAATTTGTAGTAATAATTAATATAAATAAATATAATTTAAATTTAGCTAGAAAAAATAATATTTTAGTTAATTAATAATTAATTAGCTAAAATTTAACTATTAATTTAAATGGTAGCTAAAATTAGTAATAAAAAAAAATTATAGTACTTTTTCGTTGTTTCTGTACTTTATTGTGTAAACTGTAAAATACACTTAGCATGGTATGCTTAATAATTAGGATAAAATTTACAAGCAGTTATTTGAATATTATTAGTGCTATTTTTAATTAAGATTAGAGCTTTATCTCAATTACTACATTGATATTTAATATAAATTTTATTACATAAATTACTAAAGAAAAATTTTAATTTTAATTAAATAACAACGCTAAAAATACATAAAGAACTACTATATGTAAGTTTTGTCATAAAAATTATCCTTCTAATCATAAACAATGAACTTTATTTGTATAGATCATTAGCTTAAAGAACAATATATATATTTTAATATATTTCTTCTAATACATTCTATAGGTTAAAATTTATTAAAATATAAAATAAAAAATAAAAAAAACTCATTAAATAAAAAGCACGAGTCACAAAAAAAACTATGATGTCTAATATGTTTCAATTAATAATAAAATATATGTTTTAAAAGAATATGTTATTAATATTTTTTAACGAAGAATATACATGTTGTTCTGAACTTGTCTTTGGAAATTGCTTGGACGTATTGGGAAGATTAATGAATTTCTTAATTATCACAATTGGTAGCATGAACGATGTGATTATTTTGATTCTTGTTCAGACTATGTCAATTTCTTTAATTATTTCAGGATGCCCCAGTACAACCTTCGTTGGTTATTGTCTACTTTGGTGGTAATGATTCCAGTAATCCACATTCATCGGGCCTAGGTCCCCACGTGCCTCTCCAAGAATACGTTGAAAATATGAGGAAGATTGTGAACCATCTCAAGGTATTTTATTTTATTTTCCATATTAAACTGCTTCAACTGCTGCCAATAAACATTTTACCTTTGTTCACAAAATGGGATTTTTTTTTTCTCTTTTCTTCTTAAACTTGTCGCTTACACAAATAATAATGATTACTAGAGCCTCTCGGAGAACACTCGCATTCTACTTCTCAGTGCTCCTCCCATCAATGATGCAACAATTACCCTAAACAGGTTCTGACTGTAATTGATTTTCTATTTGATTATTATAATTTTACAGAAACATTGGTAGACAGATAAAGAAAAATGATGCCTAGACTTATGTCTTGAACATGATTAGAGTGGTCAGACATGCATACCTTGGTGTGTATGTCATGAACTAAATAGGTTTATTTTAGGAATAAATAATACGTATACTTTACAAGGTAAAAGTCTTTATATATATTGTCATTCGAATCATAAATGATTATTATTATTTTTAATTAATTAAAATATAAAAACTTCTATACCGACGTTACATAAGAAACTCTTGTTGCATGCCTGATATGTAAAAATTTACATCTTCAACTTAACAAGAGTTGAATCTTGAATCTATATAAATACTAGCATATCATAAGTTTAAAGGGTGGCTGATTAATTGCTTTCTTAGAACTTTTATCTTGACCTTTTGAATTTACATTCCTAAACTTTGCTACATTGTTGGAGTGAAAACAGTGATGGGCAGCCATCGAGGACAAATGAAGCTTGTCGAATATATTCAGAGGCTTGTTTGAAAGTCTGTAGCGAGATGAACATTAAGGCCATTGATTTGTGGTCTGCTATTCAGACTGTAGATAACTGGCAAGATGTTTGCTTCATGTAAGTGTAGACTCGATCTCATCATGTGTCCCTCAATTGATAATATTCAAATTTGCATATTCCTTACATCATTTGATTGGTTGTTTTGATTGTTTTTTAGCGATGGAATCCATTTGTCAGCCGAGGGAAGCAAAATAGTGTGGAAAGAGATATTGAAGGTGCTTAAAGAAGCAGAGTGGGAACCTAGTCTATATTGGAAGTCAATGCCAAGTGAGTTTGAAGAAGATTCACCATATTATCCAGTTGCATCTGATGGAAAGACAACTCTTAATCTTTCCAACTTTGCCTTCCCTGGTAATGACAAATGGGACTAGGCTTTATTACATGTGCATTGAAAATATAGACATTCCCTAATTCATAGAATTACTGTGCCTAAAGATATGCGATGCTTATTGTTTCTATATGTTCAATCACAAATGGGTATTCAGTTCTCCATGGTTTCTCAGCTTAAGAATAGTGTTGTGAACTTTTGATTGTAGTTCAACATTTGTTCTTTGATGGGCCAATTTAAATAAGTTTCAGTACGTGCCTTATGGCTATATACGTGTCTTCAATCTGACGAAGGTTATACATGTTGTTGACCTACAAAATAAACTGGAAAATCAATTAATGAGGAACTTCTCCTATACTGATATATAGAATAGTATGTTTTTGAAGCATTAAGAGATTATGTTAGCCATCTAAACATACAGTTAACGAAGAAATCACTACAAAAAAATTCATTTTTAGCGACCGAAAACATCAGTCGCTAAAACTGGAAAATCGGTCACTAACATAATATTTTGGTTGCAAATGGTTTAGAGACGAACTAGCGACCGATTTTATCCTGTTGCGAAAAGCTGAGTCGCTAAACCTTTCGTCACCGAAACACAATTGGTGGCTAACTATATTTAAAATTCGGTCACTAAATCGGTGGCTATTTTATATTATTAAAATAATCCGATGACTTTTTTTATTTTTATTTATTTATATATTAAAAAATCCGTTGCTAATTCGGTGGCTATTTGATTTTTTATTTTAAATAATTCGGTTGCTAATTTGGTGGATATTTGATTTTTTATTTTAAATAATTCGGTCGCTAATTCGATGACTGTTTGATTTTTTATTTTAAATAATTCGGTCGCTATTTTTTTTTTAAATAGTTAGATGGAGGTGGTAGATTGTTGGTGGTTAGGGAAGGGAAAAAAAAAGAGAGGAAGAAGGGAGAGAAAAGAGAGGGAAGGAATGAGAGAAAGGAATGGAAGGAAGGTAGTAGTGGTTGATTTTTGGTGGTTAGGGAAGGGGGGAGGGAGGAGGAATAAGAGTGGGAGAAAGGACTGGAAAGGGATAGTGAAAAAAAAGGTAGTGGTGGAGTTTGTGGAAAAAGAGAGGTGGGTGGAAAATAGAGAAGAGTAGAGAAACAAAGGGAGAGGCGGTGGCACGACGGTGGTGGCGGCGATGGAGAAGGAGAGGAGGGAATGAGAGGAGGGGGTAAAGGGAAGGAGAGGATGTGTGTTTAAATAAAAGATGGAGAAGGAAAAAGAGAGGGACAAATAGGAGGGAAATTTTTTTTTCGAATTTTTGCAAATCGGTCGCTAAATCCGTCGCTACTTTTTTATTTTTTCATTTAATTATCAGCCGCTAATTCCGTCGCTAATAAAACGTTTTTATTTATTCATTTTTATTTTTAAAACGTCGGTCGCTAAATCGGTCGCTAAATTATTTTTTGAATTTTTATTTATTTTATTTTTAGAATTTCGGTCTTTAATTCCGTCGCTAATAATTTCTTTTTTTTATTTATAAATGATTTTTAGTTTCCGTCGCTACATTTATTTATTTTTAATATTTTATATTTTACAATTCCGTCGCTAATAAACGTTTATTTATTTATTTTTATTTTTAAACGTCGGTCGCTAAATTAATTTTTTATTTTTTATTTTTTTATTTAGAATTTTGGTCGTTAATGAATATTTTTTAATTTTTTATTTTTTATTTGCCGTCGCTAAATCGGTCGCTAATGTTTTTTTAATTTTTTAAATTTAAAAGGTTCGGTCTCTAATTCCGTCGCTAAGAGTTTCTTTTTTATTTTTTTATGATTTTTAATTTCGGTTGCTAAATCGGTCGCTAATGTATTTTTTTATTTTTTTATTTTTTCTGAAATTCGGTCGCTATTTCCGTCGCTAATATATATATTTTTATTTTTTTAGTATTTTCGGTCGCTAAATCGGTAGCTAATTTTTTTAAAAGAAATTTCCTTTTCCGTCGCTAATTCTTGTCTCTATTTAACCACCGTGAAAATCGGTCGCTAATTTCGGTCGCTAAAAAACATTTTTCTTGTAGTGTTATTATTATTATATATCATTGATAAGATGACATATTAAAGAACTGAAACTGAATATATGCATTAGTCAAGTCCCATTCGATAAGTGCAAGTTGTAGACTTTGATAGTAGTTGTCTTTCCATCATATGCAACTCGATCATATAATCTTCACACTCATGGCTGTGAATTTGTGAAGATATTTCAAAAGTTATATTTTTTAGCAGCTTTTTTTTCTTGTAATACATTTAAATTTCAAACTAAATTATTAATTGGTTTTTACTTAATCATTATTTTAAACCTATGTATGGAAAATAATTGGTGGAGACTCAAATCTAAAGGACATTGGTAGTGATAAAGAGAAATACAGGTATGATAGAAATATGCAGGACGAATTAACTGCAGAGTATCCCTATTTTGTTTTAATTTTATTTTTTTAATATGTATAATGTATAACATTTTAAGATTAAATTGTTTTTTATTTGAGGAGCTTAATTATAGAAATTATAGAAATAATAGTACTTAAGTATTAATTAATTAATTTTTAATTTTGATAAAACACTTTATGTCCCTTTTATAATATTTATTGTGAAAATATAATTACATTCTTTTCTATTTTTAGACAAATATATTATTTTCTTTTTTATAATTTATTGTGAAAATAATTACGTTTTATATTTTTAGACAAAATATTTGAGTATGATTTATTTATTTTTAATATTTTTTTTTGTTTTATAATCTATTCTTGTTATTTTAAAAATTAATAAATATTTATATTTATAATCAAATGATTTTATATCGTTTTGATCTGGTTATAATTGATTTTAAGAATTAAAGGCTATTTATTATTAATCTTTGCCCGTGGTAAGCTTACAAACACATAAAAAAATTTGACACGTATTCTCTTTTTCTTCGCTATTCTTTATATATTTTTGTTTTTGTTTTTTTATCGTATCTTTATTTTTCTTGTCATTATTTATTTGTAAGGTTGTAAAGTACTTTTTTGTAACTTCAAGGATACGACTTTGAAAAATAAACTAAATATCATATTCCACTAGACATTTATTAGAATTTGTTTTCTAGAATATGACTATTGTCACGATGTAATATTTTGTCTCAAATTTCTAATAATTTGAAAATAATTTTTTTTCAATGCTTATTGGTTATTAACTTATTGTTCTTGTAAAACTAAAAAAACATGACTTATTCTGATTTGGTGAATTTTAAAACATAACTAATAGTTTCTTTATTTGGTAAAATAATTATAAATGTATATTTTTATTATAATTTATGAAGATTAATTGGCCTCCTAATATCTAATGGTAATATAATACAATAAAAAAAGAGATAGAGAAAATTATAAATATTAATAAAGTGTTTAAAATTGTTAAGTGTACAAACTATAAATATGTTGATTGCTTAAATGGGTAATGTCTCGACTGCTATATCAATATTTATCATTTTGTTATCTAATCCTTTGACGGTGAGCGGCCAACACATATTCTTTATTCATTTCAAAATAGGAAATGCTTTATGTGCATATTCGTATCATTTCACTACAAAAAATTTCATTTTTAGCGACCGATAAGCTGGAAAATCGGTCGCTAACGTCATATTTTAGTCACAAAATAGTTTAGCGACGACATTAGCGACCGATTTTATTCTGTTGCGATTGAGTCGCTAAACATTTTGCGACCGAAACACAATTGGTGGCTAATTATATTTAAAATTTGGTCCCTAAATCGGTAGTTATTTTATATTATTAAAATAATCCCATGACTTTTTTTATTTTTAATTATTTATATATTAAAAAATCTGTCGCTAATTCAGTCGCTATTTTTATTTTTTTAAAAAATAATTTAATCACTAATTCAGTGGCTATTTGATTTTTTATTTTAAATATTCGATTGCTAAATCGGTCGCTATTTTTTTTTTTAAATAGTTAGGTGGTGGTAGTAGATTGTTGGTGGTTAGGGAAGGGTTGAAAAAGATAGAGAGAAGGGAGACGAAAGGGAGGGAAGGGAGGAGAGAAAGGAATGGAAGGAAGGTGGTGGTGGTGGTGGTTGTGGAAGAAGAGAGGTGTGTGGAGAATAGAAAAGAGTAGAGAAAGGAAGGGATAGGAAGCAACGGCGGTGGCAGCGACGAAGGAGAGGAGTGTTTAAATAAGGAGGGAGAAGGAAAAAGAGAGGGAGAAGAAAAAAGAGAGGGAAAAATAGGAGGGAAAAAAAATTCGAAATTTTGAAAATTGGTTGCTAATTTTTTTTAGTTTTTTTATTTTTTTTCGTTGCTAATTCGGTCGCTAATACATATATTTATTTTTTATTTTTTTAAAATCGGTCGCTAAATTTATTTATTTTTTGTTTTTTTAATTTTACAAATTCCATCGCTAATAAATATTTTTGTTTTTTATTTTTATTTTTAAACTTTGGCCGCTAAATCGGTTGCTAATTTATTTTTTTTTATTTTTTATTTTTAGAAATTTGGTCGCTAAAAAATATTTTTATTTTATTTATTTAAGGTCGCTAAATCGGTCTCTAATGTTTTTTACTTTTAATTTTTTAAAAGTTCGGTCGCTAATTCCGTCGCTAATAATAAAAAATAATGTTTAATATTTTAATTTTTTTAAATACAGTATAATTATTTTTCATATCCATTTACATCACGTATATATATTAACTTAAATGGTTATATTAATTATTCTTCAAAATTAATTAAATATAAATCAAATAAATTTATTTTTATATTAAATAAATTTTATTTAAAATATTTAAAACAAATTGTTAAACTAAATAAAAAATTTAAATTATTTTTTGTTTTCATTTATTTGTATTTAATTTTTTCATTTAGTTTCCAAAAACAGCCTCCAAATTAAAAAAAAACTACAGCGATAGATTTTCATTAGGTCGCAAAATTATTTTGCAATCGCCATATTCGATCACTAAATTACACGATAGCAACTGCAACTGATTGAACTCGGTCGCTAAAGCCTACAGGTCCCAATGTTAGCGAAGGAAAACTGTTCGGCCGCTGTTTTTCAAATGCAAACTTTAGCGACTGATTGTTTGGTGACTGTTTCTAATAAATAATTCAGTCACAAGGACTTGCAGTACGAATTAGCAATTAAGTTTTTAGTTATCTCGAATTCGATCACTATGCAACACAAGCCACCGACATTTTATCTAGTTGCATTAACTATTGATTTTGTTGGTTACTATTTTCGATTGCTAAATGATATTTTTTTAAATAATGAATTCAAATATTATCAAATACGTTACTACTATATATGATTTTTTATAATATTAAAAAATAATAAAATATTAATGATATTTTAATATATATTGTATTTAATTTATTTTGTAAAATATTATTAATAATATTGAAATATTAATAAAAAAATTAATGATATTTTTATAATAAAATATTAATAAAAATGATATAGGTAGTAGTGTCTAATATATGAGGTCCCGCTGATGATACATGACAATGATATCAAATTTGTGTACACTCGTTGATGCAATTTAAGATATGACAAAACACAACCCGTGCCTTCGTATATACTTGTAAATGATTCAAAATAAAATTAAAAGGATTAAATTGAAAGTAAAGCTTTTCCAATATGTTAAAGCACAAAATCATAGATACATATTCCTTAGGTAACTATGATTAATATTGTTGTTTAATCAAAATTAAAATTTCATGTATGTAATATACATAATAAAGGTTTACACGGTGAGCCTGAGTTATTGAAATAAAATTTCAATTCTAACTGATGAATAGTAAAATAGAATTAATGAATTACATCTAAATTTTGTACCATATTAAATTCTATACTCATACTTTTCATTTTCTGATTTCTATAAAAAAAAAAAACCTCACGTGTGTTTAGCATGGGAGCAGCAGGTGGATTGGTTTTAAGGTGGCACCATTAATCCATATATATATATATATATATATATATATATATATATATATGAACATAAATTTGGTGACTTAATGGATTTTAGGCCATTAGGTCAATTTTATTATTCAGATTTTATCACTTATTTTAGAAGAATAATTTTTTAGTGGTATATATAAAATTGTTAGAAATTCTTTTATGGTTATTAAACCCAAAAAAAAAAATCTATTGTGAAAGAAATTTATAGCAATTTAACCATTGTCATAAAAGTTATGACGTTTTTTTTTTTTAAGTTCTAGTAAATATAGAAACTAAATTAATAATTAAACTAAGAAAGTATCTTTTAAAACAAGTGACAATATGTTTTTCATCACAAAGTTACTAAATATGTTTTCAAAATGTAAATGTGATAAATGAAATAATGTGATAAGAGAAGATAAATAGAAATAAATGATAGATGTTAGTGTACATGGCAGATCTTGGGCCTAGTCACGGGGGAGGTGGCTTAGGGTATGAAGCCGGGAGACATCCAAAAAATTTTTAAAAAAAAAAGTCATATAGTTGTGCAATAGATTTTTATTATATTATTTTATATTGAAGTTATTGTTTCGTTTTATTCATATTTTTTATATCCAAATAAAAATGGGGCATATGATTAGAAATTAATGGTTACTATCGTTATTACTTTTTTCTTTGGTGTATTGCATTGTGTTAAATGAATTTTTACCATAACCTATTATAATAGATTTAAAGTGTTTACTTTGTTAATAAGATAAAAAATATAAACTAAAACTTAAATTATAAAGGAATTAAAACAAAAAAATTAGTATATTAATCGTATATTTTTGTACACATGATCTTATATAGATCTTTGTATGTAATTTTTTTTTGTATGAATTAAATGATAGACTATAACATAAATAAATTAAATAAATAAAAATGTGACACATCTTTTTAGGTTTATTAAAATTATGTTCTTCACTTAATATAATAAAATGTATATTTTTAGTATTTATTTTTTATGTAATATATATTTATATTTTATAATATATAAAGAAACCTTATCTACTGTTTTATTCTTATCAAAACCAACTATATTAATAAGGTGTTTGATACATAAAAATATTTATATATCAATAAAACAAAAAATTCTTGATAGCTCCACTGAAAATGCTAATTGATCCGGTATGGAGGATTAATTAGGAACACAAATGGAGATTGGCTAATTAATCGGAATTTTAGGCCGTTGTGTTGTTACCACAAATATTAATGTTGAGCTTCAAGAAATTTTTAATGGTTTGGTGGTGTTGGCCTGGAACAATGGTTTTAGAGACATCATTTGTGAAACAACCTCACATGCTGCTTTGTTATTAATTAAAGGAGTTCAACGATCATACCTATATTCATGTCGATTTCATCAGAACTTTCAAGTCTTATTCGTGGAACTTGTCGTGTACGTACTCACACTGCGTGAAGAGAACTTTAATTAGTACGAATTAGTTAGTTAAATTTGGTGCTAAATTTATATAGTTGTCTTCTTGTATTTTAACTTTACCCTCTCTGGCAGATCTATGGTGTCACGACCTTAAGATTGTAATCTTTTTTTGTCCTATTTAATTATTTTCCTGATAAAAAAACAAAAAATTTTAGTTTAAAATATGCGAAACAATTGGATACGGATCACATTAAAAATTAAAAATGTTAAAATACAAAAATAAAAAATTATTGAACCCTGTAATTATTTAAAAATTCCACCATGTGGATTGTGCGTGTGAATATATATATTGGTAGTGCTTCGATGCTTATCGGTAGTGATAAATATATTTATTTAATCTTGAACAAGTTGATTGTGTTGGACACGATATAATGTTTCTAATTTTAAATGTCGACTTTCCTGTGGATCCCTGTAGAAGATGCACCCAGCGCAATATTCGTTAAAAATAATTAAATTAATGGGAAGATTAAAATTCTTATGAAAGCTTTATTCGTTACGTGAGCCTTAATTTTTTTTTTTTTTTACCTATACATTTTTTCCAAGTAATTTTTTAATATAATACTACTCGAAGCACGTTAAATATTAAGGGTCTAAATAAATTAAATTTTTTCTAATTTAATACTCATACCGATTGAGTTGAATTTTTTTTTAAGTAACTAAATCTAATCTAACTCAATTTAATAAATTAAGTTTGGATGGGCATTTGAGTTAATTAAATAAAATAATAATTTTAAAAATTAAAAATTAAAAAATAAAATTACTAATTAATTTAAAATTAAAATACTTAAATATTAAAAGTTGACTAAATAATAATTATATATAATCATACTATAATAAAAATAACAATATTTATTATATAAAAAATTTAAAATGATTCAAAGCTATATTACTTTAACTCAAACCAGTTATGTTATCAAATGATAAAATATATGTTTAAATTAAAATACATGTAGATTTAACATTATCATATTTTTTATTAATAAAAACTTAGATAAATTCAATCTAAATAAATCGCGAGAATCAGAAGAGACTTTTGGAGTCAAGTATCGTGGATAGAAATATTTATATACTATTTATTAATAAATAGTATATAAATATTTGTTTCCTGATAATACCAACCTGGGAACTCTTATATTGTAAAAATACCAGGGTAACTCATATTTATTTCGTTACAAACGAGGTGATGCATTTTTCAGCATCAAGCGAATTCTAATATAAATAGTCGAGGTGGCAACTTAGGCAACATCGAACCCACCGAAGGGCCTAATATTTGCGAAATCCAGTGCCAAAGTTGAATAATACTACAGGTTCTTGTATTGTAGGTAGCTACCTAAGTTCCG
Organism: Mucuna pruriens; assembly: GCA_025330945.1. Classification (NCBI taxonomy): domain Eukaryota; kingdom Viridiplantae; phylum Streptophyta; class Magnoliopsida; order Fabales; family Fabaceae; genus Mucuna; species Mucuna pruriens. The sequence continues at coordinate 3,254,771 of JAENHJ010000525.1, read as the reverse complement.
GAATGGCTTGGAATGGAGAAAGCCATAACAACAATAGCCTGGAGCATCAAACGAAAGTAGTGGTGGTTCTGATACCTTTCCCTGCACAAGGCCATCTGAACCAGCTTCTGCACTTGGCACGCCTTATCTCCTCACACAACATACAAGTCCATTACGTTGGCACTGCCACACACATTCACCAGGCCACACTTCGTGACCCCAACAACAACAACAACTCCACTTCATATTCAGACATTCATTTCCATCACTTTGAAGTTCCTCCCTTTGTTTCCCCTCCTCCCAACAATGAAGAAACCAATAACTTGTTCCCATCTCATCTGCTTCCTTCCTTTGAGGCCTCTTCCCACCTTAGGGAGCCTGTGGCTGCACTTGTGCAATCCCTCTCATCTCAGGCCAAAAGGGTTATAGTCATCCATGACTCCCTTATGGCATCGGTTGCACAAGATGCCACACACGTGTCGAATGTTGAGAAGTACACTTTTCACAGCACCTGTGCCTTCACCACCTCTATTTTCTTTTGGGAGAAAATAGGAAGGCCCTCGGTTGAAGAAAGCCGGCATGTCCCAGTCCCACCACAAGTGGCTCCTTCTCTTGAAGGATGCTTCCCAGCCCAATTCATGGACTTCATTGCTGCACAGAGTGAGTTCCTCATGTTCAATGATGGCGGCATCTACAACACGAGCAGGGAAATTGAAGGTGCTTACGTTGAGTTGCTGGAGGGTATCAGTGCCAGTGGAGGCAAGAAGCTTTGGGCACTAGGGCCATTCAACCCTTTAGTTATTGAGAAGATTAATGATTCAAAAAGGCACATTTGCATTGAGTGGCTTGATAAACAAGAGCCAAACTCAGTCATATATGTGTCCTTTGGGACCACAACAAGTTTGAGAGAGGAGCAAATCCAAGAGATTGCAACTGGGTTGGAACAAAGCAAGCACAAGTTCATCTGGGTGCTGAGAGATGCTGATAAAGGAGACATCTTTGATGGAAGTGAAGCAAAAAGATATGAGCTTCCAGATGGGTTTGAGGAGAGAGTTGAAGGCATGGGCATGGGGCTAGTTGTGAGGGACTGGGCACCCCAACTGGAAATTCTTAGCCACTCTTCAATAGGGGGGTTTATGAGTCACTGTGGATGGAACTCATGCTTAGAGAGCTTAACCATGGGGGTGCCAATAGCAGCATGGCCTATGCACTCTGACCAGCCAAGAAACACAGTTTTGATCACACAGGTGCTCAAGGTTGGTTTGGTTGTCTATGATTGGGCACAAAGGAATGTGTTGATTGGTGCTTCCGTTGTTGAGAATGCTGTGAGAAGGTTGATGGAAACCAAGGAAGGGGATGAGATGCGAGAGAGAGCAGTGAGGCTTAAAAATGCCATCCATAGGTCCATGGATGAAGGAGGAGTTTCTCGCAAGGAAATGGAGTCTTTCATTGCTCATATTACTAAATAGTCAATTCGGGTTAGTGTCACTACAATAAGTTTTTTTTTTTTTTTATTAATAATTTTAATTATTATTTAAATTAGTAGTATATTATTTTTTTTAGTTAAATTTTAAGTTATATTTATTTATATTTCTTATTATTACAAATTAGGTAGAAAATACCTAAATATTTTAAAAATTTACTACAAATTAACTAAGATTATTTTCTTAGTTAATTTGTTACTTATTTCATACTATCAACAATATTATAGTAATTTTGTAGTTAATTACTTTTACTAGAAATTAATTATAAAATAACTATTGATTTTAAAATTAACTAAAAAATTATTTTGTGACAAATTTTAAATTTAGTAGTGGTATTTAAGTTATATATATAATATATTTTTCAAATGCATACTAAATAAGTTATATGTCTATTGGTTCTTATATATATTATTAGCATTAGACAATGAATTTAACCTTGAATATTTCATGGCAACATTATCAATCAAAACTATGACATTAAAATCACTCAATTAAAAGATAAAAAAAAACATCTCTAAAATCACTCTTGTTAAAAATAAAAAAAGCTAAAAATACTAATTGTTAGGCTATATAGCAGTGATGGTATATCTCATATCGATTACATCTTCTCTTACATTTCATTTGGATATATGAACTGAAATTGAGAAGAAACAAATAGAAGAGATATTAATTGAAATGTTTTTTCGATGCAATTTTTGTGTTGTTTAGATTGATGAAATTAGGAAAGAATGATATCGGGTGATTTATTTTTATTTTTTAGTTATATGAGAAAGTGAAGGAAAATAAATAAAAAATATTACAAAAGATTTTAACCTGAGAAGAAGAGGTTTAGTGGACAAGTAACGGTCTAACTGTTTCCTAACTGACCGAAGGATGTGTTTACCACGTGGGGAAATTCTCAGGAGGAGGGTGGTCATTTTGGGCCTTTTTTCCTTTTCCATTCGGACCATGCTGGCTAGAGAATCTGCTTAGTGAATCTGGACCAGGTGGCCGGCTGGTACAATAATTAAATTCATTTTTAAATCATATCAAAATTTAAATAAAGTTTTAATTCAATAATCAGATTAAATATGTATGGTAATTATTACATATTTAATTAAAATTTTAATTGGAAACTAATTATTTCAAACAAAAATATTTTAATTTATGCTCTAATTTTTTTAATATAAAATTATTGCTGCCTAGCCTGCGTCACATGATATAGTAAAAATGAAATTTAGAAACACTAAATCTTTAATTTTGTTCAAAATCACGTCTATGTTGTAAAGTAATAAAAAACGGTGGAGCTCACATATTTTCATCCTAATATCTTATTAAATAAACAAAAAATATACTTAATATCCCTCTAAATCTCTCCCCTGGCCTCAAATAACATGTCCTTGAGTTGGCAATATAAACAAATAATTCTTATTTTTTAAAACAGTTTTAAAAATCGAAAGTAGTTCAATTTTGAACTAATCTAGTAATTAATCTATTAACTTCAAAAAATCAAAGCATCTCATAAACCAAGAAAAAAAAGTTTGCCAGATTGATCCAAAATCGACGAAAAATCAGTGCAAATAATCGATTTGAATCAATATTTTTAACTTTTTAAAATTTAATCTAAAATATTTTTAAAATAAATGAGAATGACATGTAAAGATTTCATATAACACTCCAAGAAAACATTAATAGGCAATTCTAATGATCAAAAGTCATCACTCAAATGATTAAAAGTGGGTCACAAATTTTGTTTTAATCATGGATTTAGCAAAAGCAATAGTACTATTGCTTAACTCCTACATACTAGTTTAGGTTAACTAGAAGAAATTGACATTTAAATGCTACCATTATAAGTATTATTATTAATCACATTAATTACAACTTCTAAATTATAATAGAGAAATATAAAATGTGTAAATTTTCTTTACAATGGTATATTAAACATTAAAATTCTCAATAATTATTTTTTTTATCTTATTATTTTGATATTCAATATAATATGTGAAATCCTTATAAGACAATATGTGTTTGTGCTAGGATAATGAAACTTTTTTATTGTTTCATGTAGATTTCTTCTTCTAAATTTTTATTTAAAAAAGTGTTCCACACCTTCTTCTGTTGTTGTGAATTATTATCACTAGTATTAAAACACATACAATAATAATTTTTATTATGGGTAAATATATATTAAAAAAAACCTTTAAAATTCTTGATAACCAACATAGTCTTAATTTTATATTTATAAGTAAATATTGACCTGAGAATTTCCTGTCAACTTGATGTTTCATTATCTAATACTCTTTCTACTTAATCTATGGAGTCGGAAATAATTATAAAAATACATTCTGTGTTATAACTTAACTATCGACAAAAGTTAGATTGTGGTAGCATTTGAAAATTATTATATACTTATTTCAAAATGAGATCATTTAACTTGGCACAAATCCCTGTAATGTTTTTTTTTCCTCAAGGTTTCTAGTCGTATAAAACTAATATTATATATTCTATATTAAAAGAAACACTTAGTCCTATGTGCTTTTTTTAAATGACCAATAAAAAACAATTGAAGTTATATAATAAATAAGGAAATTACGTATGAATTAGGAACTTACGGTATATGTTAAAGAAAAAAAAATACTATAATTTTTTAGTATAAAAGAAATAAAAGTACCCATAAAAAAAATTGAAACCAAATTAGAAATATCTATTTATATATTATATGTTATTATATATATATATATAGATATTTAAGTTATTCTTATCTAAGAAAAATCTTTTACATTTTTTCTACAACCAAATAAATGTCCAAGTGAAATCCATTTAAGTGTTATCTAAGAGAGAATGACGCTTTTATTTTATGACGAGAGGATGACTCTTTTATTTTATGACGAGAGGATGACTCTTTGTAAAACCAAGGTTGTCTAGTAATATCGGGCCAAAGATCATAATAAGAATTTATAAAAATATATAGAAGATATAGAAAAGATTTAGTGTATATATTTTTATGTATATTTTTTTTATAACTAATATTATAAACAATAATTTCTTATATACACTATCTTATATTTATTCTTCTAATTACTCTTCAAACTATTTATTATTATTTATTTTTAATTTTAAAAATACATAGAGACACAAAATACCTCTTTTTCCTTTGGTAATACACTACAAAAAATTTCAATTTTAGCAACCAAACAAATCAGTCACTAAAGTTATCTTCGGTTGCAATATAACATAGTGACGGAATTAGCGACCGCTTTTTTCATCGCGAAAAGCCAAATAACTAAACATTTTGCGACCGAAATATATTCGGTGGCTAAATATGATTAAAATTCGGTCGCTAAATCGGTCATTATTAAAATAATTTCATGACTTTTTTTATTTTTAGTTATTTATATATTCAATTTCGGTCGCTATTTTTAATTTTTTAAAAAATTCGGTTATTTTTTTTTTTTTAAATAGTTGGATGGTCGTGATAGATTGTTGGTGGTTAGGGGAGGGGAAAAAGAGAGGGAGAAAGGAGAGGAAAGGAAGGAGTGGAAGGGAGGGAAGGAAGGTGATAGTAGTGGTGGTAGATTGTTGGTGGCTAAGAGAGGGGGGAGGGAGGAGGGAGTGAGGGAAAAGGGAAAAAAGCAGGAGAAAGAAGAGGAAAGGAAGGTAAGTAAGGAGTGGAAGGAAGGTGGTGGTGGTTGTTGTGAAGGAAGAGAGGTGAGTGAAGAATAAAGAGGAGAAAACGAAGGAAGGGATAGGTAGCAGTGACAATGGAGCTGGTGGTGGTGGCGGTCGAGGCAGCGGAGGAGAGGAGAGAGTGAGAGAGGAGAGACTAAAGGAAAGGAGAGGAGGAACGTTTAAATAAGGGAGGGAGAAGGAAAAGAGATGAAAAAATTGGAGGAAAAAACAATTATTATTTAAAATAATTTATTTTATTTCTTTTATTTTCTAAAATCACTCACTAAATTTATTTTTTTTATTTTCAAAATTTGGTCGCTAATAAATATTTTTCATTTTTTTATTTTTTAATTTCGATCGCTAAATTTATTTAATTATTTATATTTTTGTTTTACGAAATTCGGTCGCTAATTCCGTCGCTAATAAATTTATTTTTATTTTTTTTATGATTTTTAGTTTGGGTTGCTAATGTATTTTTTTTGTTTTTCTAAAATTCGATTGCTATTCCCGTCTCTAATATATATTTGAATTTTTATTTTTCTATTTGCTTTTTTCGGTTGCTAAATTGATCGCTAATTTTTAAAAAAAAACCCTTTTCGATTGCGAATTCTGTTTCTATTTAACAACTGTGGAAATCAGTTACTAATTTCGGTCGCTAAAATAACAAAAATAGTAAAGCATACATTTAAATTTTATTTTTCAACTGAAAAAAAAATCTGGTTAGAATAAGAGCTTTGAACAAAAAATAAATAAAATAATAACCACAACATCGAGAATAAGATCACATGCATGTTTCTTAACTGAAAATGGATCACATATTCAAAGTCTTGGAGTGGTTATCATTTATTTTTCATATCAATGGTGCCGCACATTCCTATTTATATTTTGTGAGGTCATAATCTCATCAATTCTTTGCTATATTATCTAAAAAAATATTATAAATTTTATTTAATTGTTTTTTTTTTGTCAGTCTAGGTTGAATTAAATGTAATTTTGACTTCTCAAGGAATTTTTTTTTAAATTAAATTCTTTCTTTAATCCTAGAACATCTAAATTTATCCAAATTAAATTTTTACTAAATCTCTATCTTTTTAAACTTTAAAATTTTTTCATATCTCAAATTTTTTATAAATCCTTAAATATAATTTAGGAATTCAAGATTTTTAATAGAAAAAAATTAATGAAATAATTAATTTGTTTGATTTTAAAATAGAGAGTTTAAAAAATAAAAATATACATGTAAAAAAGTAGTGCTGTAATTTGTATAGAATTCATCAACAAAATTGAAAATTAGTATTAATCAAGAAGTAGTGTCGTGGGATCTAGAACATAATAATAATCAACATATTTAAATTTAAAATTAAAATAGAGGATGATGAATTCAAGGAAAAAGAAAAAAGATACCGACAACAAAGGGCATACATTCCTTGAAATTAGTTTTTGATAACACATTTCAAATTTAATTTTTAGAATACCTTAAATACATTTCATAAACTAATGTTTGGTCTTGAAATGATTTAAAGTTGATTTTTTTTTTATAAATTTTACATAAATTATTCTTATAAGTTATATTAAAAATTTTATAAAAATAAATTATAAAAACATTTTAGTGAAGGATTATGAACAACTCACTTGTATTTATTTTATTATAAGTGTTTATTTATAAAAAGATTTTATGACTTGTAATAAGATATTTTTAATTTATTTTAATAAGCTGTCTCATATGACTTTTATGAATAATTTAGAAATTATAAAAGAGACTTACTTTTAGATTCTAAGAGGCCAAAAAATATAAATTAGGTGTATTTATTATTTTTTTTACCAAAATTAATATATATTAACTTTTACACGAAATAAATTATAGTTATCTATTATTAATAATTTGTCTTTTTATTTTTATTTCTTATATATTGTTTTATTTTCACTAAAAATATAATTTAATTAAATAAATTTATTTTTCATACATTGTTAGTAATTTTTTTATATTTTGCTAGTATTTTTTTATATGTTTTCTTCTAAAACTATAGATAATTGTGAAATTTTTATAATGATATACTATTGTTAAATGAATTGTGAATTTTTTAGTTTATATAATAATTTATTTAAATATATGATTTTAATTTTAATATTTTAATTTTTAAATTATTGATAAGTGTATGTTGATTTTTTTTAGTACAACACCCAATACACCAGCAACTCCCATCATGAAGTGAATTTAATGTCCAATTATGAAGCCTTGGAAAAATAGAATGAATAAAAATATAGCTACTACACCGAAACTAGGAGTAAAGAACCAACCATAATGACCTAGTGGATAAATCAGAAACATAGAAAACAAAATAATGATTAATTTGGACTAGAGAATGCGATTGCATTATAAGGTTGCAATTGAACAAATCAAGCAAATTTAAATTAACATAACACGAAACTTATTAATTTGAAAGCACCAAGGAGAGCAACAAAAGTCCACAGACCTTCTAATTGACACCAACAGATAAAATCTCCCTATGCTTCAAGACCTCATGGTAACAACAAAGAGTGTGTTAAACTATTAGCAGGAGTAGAAACTACAATAGTTAAGAAGTTGCAGCTTTCCAAATAAGAACTTGTCAGTCCATGAGTATAGCACGAAGTTACAAATGTTGTACTTATGAACCAACACCCCAAGGCAAAATAGACACAAGAAAATAGTAATAAACTAGACTAACCCACAAAAATGAATCAATCCCTCTATAACTATTCGTCTATAATATTAAATAAATTGTTTTCATCTTTGGTAAATTTACCAAGAACTATTGTCATAGTGATTCTCCTATTCAACTACTTCAACCATTTCCCATCATCTCATAACATTTTCAAGGATGGGACCATCGAGACTTTTATCATTTATATATAATTTTCTCATTTATATTATATATATAGTTTTATCATTTATATATAGAATAAAATATATGTAGAAATAATTTTCTCGTAGACAGTTCATTCTCTTCTAATCGGTGTCTAATAAAAAAATATTTATTAATATCTAGGTCAAATACATGAACTCGATGTGATTGTTCCTTCCTATTTTTAAATTCTTAAAAATCCCCTATGTCATAAATAAAAATTCTCCTATGATTCAAAAAATCCATTAGATAGAATTTAAATGAATGATCCTGTTATTTCCTTCCTTATACCAGTGGTTCCTTGATCATATTCCACTCCTTTCATTAAAAAATCTTGTTTGTAAAATAAAAAATTATTTCTATTTTCTATGTCTAGGAAACTATTATAAGATGAAATATTTTATAAATTTCTATTTTACCGTTTTTATTTTATTATTTTCTTTCTTTCAAATAAAAAATCAAAGTATACTCTTTTTCATATCAAAATAAAAAATTCAAATATTTTTTATTTACTTTTTTCATTTTATTCGTCTGTAAGATTATTTTTATATTGTATTTAATTTCCTTCTTATTTTATTTAATAATTAATAAAAAATTGTAAGTGAAAGTTTTTTTTTCATATACATAAATTGTTGGAAAAATATCGTATGCATCGATACCAAAAAAAATTGATACTTTTAACTTTTGCAACTCGTAGTATATTTAAACATCATCGTTACTACTATCTATAATTATTAATATTTAAAATGTAATAATTTTAATAATATAATATAATTATTAATATAAAATTAAAAATATAATAAATAATTTATATATAGTTAAAAATATGAAAATATCATCATAACTATAAAATTAATTTTATTTTATTATAATCTTTTACTTTTTTAAATAAAAGAAAACACCTAACATAATGGCATACATTATAATTTAGTTTTTTTTAATAAAGATAATAAATTAATAGTAATAATAATAAAAATATATATTTTTAAAAAATTTAGAAAAGCATGAAAAGTTATAAAAAAGTAGTTATTAAAAACTAAAAAAAATATAATGTATAAAATTAGAAAAATAAATTTAACAAACTGCATGAACTATTAAAATAGTACAATCTAATGATCACTTGTTTTTTCCTTCGTATTTTAATAAATATCATATAATTTTGAAAAGGCAAAACTTGAGTTCCAACGGTGTATTCCTTTTAATCTACATCTTTTATCTCAACCTCTAAATTCTACTTTAATATTTTTTTAAATAAATCATCAATAATTAAAATAATCTAATATCATAATTTAAATCATTGTAAATTTAAAAGTTAGTTTATTTATTAACAAAATTATTTATCATTGATTATAATTAAATAAAATTATATTGAATAAATTATATTATTTGAAGTTTTTATTTATATATTTTAACTCATTGGTTGAATGAATTAATTTTTTATTTTAAATTGAATTAAAATTAAATTAAGTTATATATATATATATATATAAATATATAACTTCACTCAAATTTTAATTAAATTATTTTTTATCTACTCAAGTCGAACTAATGTAAGTTTATCTCAATTAACTTATTTTTAATTCTATTTTCTTACAAGAGTTTAGATTCAACTCATTTTCAATTTTATTTCACGAAACAATTCTAAACTACATAAATTTAATAAAAAGTATGAGATTAATAAATTAATTTAAACTAAATTAAACTAGGACAAGCATAAAATTATATATATATATATATATAGGATTATTTTTGGGCTCCTAACTATGTGGACAAAAGCTCAATACTCTCAAGCTCGCTAGGTCTCTCTTTATAAGAGGAGGAGAAGGGGTCAGATTGAGCAGATACACATAGAGACACAAAGAAACAGAGATTGAGAAAGAGTGGATTTTCACAAGGCAAGAGAGAAGAGAGAGGAAGAGAGAGAAAAAATAAGGTATTCTGTTTTCATTTCAACACAGAATAGCTACGTCAAAATTGCGATATCTACTTCGTTAACCGTTGGATCGGGCTGAAAATTTGAAAGAAAGTTCAATACACGTAGTTATACATCTTGACTGGTTGGATCTTAATTTGAAAGTTTGTGGTGTGAGAAATCATGCTCGCACAGTAGCTCAATTTTGTGGGTTTCTTTACTTTCTTGTTCCTTCATCTTGTTCTTCATCTACAGGTTTTGCTTGCTTGCTTGTGCTGGTTAGTTGTATGAACAAAAATTGTTTTTGACTTGAACACTCTTGTATCCTTATTTGATTATAATAGATTGATTTCTTTGGTCTGGACGACTCGTGGTTTTTACCTCTCACATTGAGGGGATTTTTCCATGTTAAAAATATTGGTGTCTCTTGCGTGATTCTTCTCATTGTTACTATCATTATCATTTGTGCTTACTCGTTAGAGATTCTTGCAAGTTAGGAGAATTTATATCCGTTGCTTTGTGGCATGATTGTATGTGCCTTATTGCTTTTTTCCCATCAGAGTGGTATTAGAGCTTTCTAGTTTGAAAAGTGTTTTACTTGCCAGAATAATGGAGGGTAATACAAATAGAATTGTGAGTCTGAATGGTACTAATTATCACTTGTGGAAAGGGAAGATGAAAGATTTATTATTTGTGAAGAAAATGCATCTTCCTGCTTTTGCTACTCAGAAGGCAGAATCTATGTCTGATGAAGAATGAGACTTTGAGCATCAACAGGTATGTGATTTTATCCGACTTTTTGTGAATGGTAATGTTTATAATCACATTGCAAGTGAGATACATGCTAGTATTTTGTGGGAGAAGATTGAATCTCTATATGCCTCAAAGTGTGGAAACAACAAATTATTTTTGTTGAATTCTATTGTGAGTTTGAAGTTCAAGGAAGATACTTCACTATCAGATCACTTGAATGAATTTCAAGGGATTATTGATCAGATGTCAGGAATGGGCATCAAGTTTGAAGATGAGATTTTGGGATTATTACTCTTGAATTCTCTACTTGAGTCTTGGGAGACTTTTAAGGTCTCTATCACAAATTCAGCCCCTAATGGTATTGTCTCTTTACAAATGGTAAAGGGTAGTGTCCTTAACAAGGAGATGAGAAGGAAGGCACAAGGTTCTTCATCTCAATCTGAGGTACTTGTCATTGAAAATATGGGGAGAAGTCAGAAAAAGGATGGAGAAAAGAATAGAAGTAAATTCAAGTCCAGATACAAGAATGTGGAGTGTCACTACTGTCACAAAACAGGACATATACAGAAGCATTGTTTCTTGTGGAAAAAGGAAAACAAAGGCAAAAAGGATAAGTCAAAAGAGAAGGATGATGATGATGATGATGATCATGATCGTGTCACTACTGCTACAGTTGATGATCTTGTCATTCTTCGAGACTTTGAGTCGGTTAATTTTATATCCAATGAGAGCATGTAGATTATTGATAGCGGTGCTACACTACATGTTACACTAAAGAAGGAGTTCTTTACATCTTACACCGTAGGTGATTTTGAAGTGTTGAAGATGGGTAATGATGGTATGACCAAGGTGATCAGTGTTGGTGATGTTTGCTTGCAAACCAACACAGGAATGTAGTTGTGGCTTAGAGGAGTCAAACATGCTCCAGATGTTCTCTTTAACTTGATATATGTGCATATGCTTAATGATGGTGGTTATGATAATCACTTTGGTCATGGAAAATGGAAACTCATCAAAGGTAACTTGGTTGTGACCAGAGGGGAAAAAATTTCTAAACTGTATTAGACAAAAGCTTTGGTTGCTAAAGATAGTGTGAATGCCATGGATATGGAAGCATCTTTGTGGCACCGAAGGCTTAGTCATATAAGTGAAAAAGGGTTGAATTGTTTAGCCAAAAAAGACATGCTTCCAAGATTGAAGAATGTAGAGTTGGAGAAGTGTTCTCATTGCATGGCCGGTAAGCAAACTAGAGTATCCTTTAAGAAGCATCCTCCCTCAAGGAGCATCCTCCTTCAAGGAGCATCCTCTCTCAAGGAAGTCAAAATTGCTAGAATTGGTGCATTCTGATGTTTGTGGCCCATTGAAGGTAAAGTCATTTAGTGATGCACTTTATTTTGTTACCTTTATTGATGATTGTTCTAGGAAGCTTTGGGTATATACTTTGAAGTCAAAGGACTAAGTGTTAGAGAAGTTCAAACAATTCCAGGCTTTGGTTGAGCGACAATCAGGCAAGAAGGTGAAATGTATTCGTTCTAACAATGGTGGTGAATATTGTGGACCATTTGATGTATATTATAAGAAGCAAGGTATCAGACATGAAAAGACTCCTCCTAAAACTCCTCAGTTGAATGACTTAGCGGAGAGGATGAACAGGACATTGATTGAGAGGGTTAGGTGCATGCTTTCTAAAGCAATGTTACCTAAGCATTTTTGGGGTGAGGCACTTTACACAGCAGTGCATGTTATTAATCTCAGTCCTACAGTTGCTTTGAATACTGAGGTGTCAGACAAGATTTGGTTTGGCAAAGATGTCAAGTATGATCATTTGCGAGTCTTCGACTGTAAGGCCTTTGTGCATGTTCCAAAGGATGAAAGATCCAAGTTGGATATGAAGACTAGGTAGTGTATCTTCATTGGGTATGGTTATAATGAGTATGATTACAGGATGTATGATCCTGTTGATAAGAAACTTATTAGAAGTCGTGATGTGTAATTCATGGAAGACAAAACCATTAAAGACATTGATAAGAATGGTGAACAACATAATTATGTTGGTGATCAACAACTTGGAGATCTCCTCTTGATGATGATGCTGAAGAGGAACAAGAGATGTCACAAGATGAGAATATGGGTGATGCTCCAAACCACCTCCAGTTCAACTCAGGAGGTCTAATAGGCAGATACAATCATTTACAAGGTATACTTCTAATGAGTGTGTGACCTTGGCAGATGGAGAAGAACCTGAATGTTACCAATAGTCCATGGAGAGTGAAGAAAGGCAAAAGGCTTGACAATCTAAATTGTAGAAGTGTGTTGCTTCCACTACCAAGGCAAAGCTTGGTTTTGTTCAGGACGAACATTGGTTATTCTGTGAAAATCAGAGCACTGACAAGATGACCAAGGTAGTTCCAAGAGGGAAGTTTGAAGCTTGTGAGATTGTCGAACTGACGATTACCTCCACATAGTTGTGAGGGGGAGATATGTTGGGTTCTTTTTGGGCTCCCAACTATATGGACAAAAGCCAAATACTCTCAAACCCGCTAGTTCTCTCTTTATAAGAGGAGAAGGGGTCAGATTGAGAAGATACACACAGAGACACATAGAAACAGAGATTGAGAAAGAGTGGATTTTCGCAAGGCAAGAGAGAGAAGAGAGAGAGGGAGAGAAAGAGAAAAAGGTGTTCTGTTTTTATCTCAACACAGAACAATCACGTCAAAATTATGATATCTACTTCGTGGTGTGAGAAATCATGCTCGCATAATAGCTCAATTTTGTGGATTCTTTACTTTCTTGTTCCTTCATCTTGTTCTTCATCTGTAAGTTTTGCTTGCTTGCTTGTGCTGGTTAGTTATATGAACAAACATTATTTTTAACTTGAACACTCTTGTATCTTTATTTGATTATAGTAGATTGATTTCTTTGGTCTGGACAACTTGTGGTTTTTACCTCTCACGTTGAGGGGGTTTTTCCACGTTAAAAATATTGGTGTCTCTTACGTGATTCTTCTCATTGTTAATATCATTCTCATTTGTAGTTACTCCTTATAGATTCTTGCAAGTTATGAGAATTTATATTCACTGCATTGTAATATCATCGTATGTGCCTTATTGCTTTTTCCCATCAATATATATATATATATATATGAAAGGTAAAAATATAATTAAAAGAACATATTAGATATTTCTTTAAAATATAACTTGTCAAAATTAAAATCTCATATATTATATGAAATTATTAAATAAATAAATAAATCTTATAAAAATTCTGAAACAAAGGGTGAAACTTTTTTTTATAGAATTGTAGATATAGTATTATTCTTATAGTACACTTTTATTTTTAGTAAAGCATCATATGAATTTTAGATTTATCTCCTCTAAAGTGAATTTCTCCCTTTAGAAAATGTAATGTTATTGTTAAAATATATGTTTTAGATTTTATATTAGTTTCACATTCTAACAAATAATCCAAAATAATATATTTGAATGTCTTAAGGAATTTCTATTTTAGGAAAATAAAATTCTACTTTTATTAATAATTATAAAAACATTTTTATTATAAACATTGAAAAAGAAATAAAAAAATATGTCTACATTGAAATTGGAAACATGTATACGAGTAGTGATACCTTTCAAAACTTTCAAAATAAATTGTATAAAATAATTTGATTCCTATATATATTTGACACTTATTTATGAACTAGTCTTTATATGAATTATTTTTTTATTTTTGGTCTCTATACAACATCAACATGATAGATATATGCATACTCAAATTACCAGAAATATGGACTACTAGATAGAAAACCACCAAACACCAACTCAAATCACCATGCCCAAATCATAATGAAATATATGCATATGGATAAATTAAGCAACTAATGGCATTTTTGTTCATGTTATTTGGTGACCATCGTAGTCGTGATTCATTTGAAGCGATGGATGTTGCCCATCACTGTCAGTATAATTGAGTAACAATGTAAAATTTTTTATATTATGAATAAAATAAACCTATTTAGTTTATGATATACAAGTGCCAGTTTAAGAAGAAGAGAGGTTAGGAAAGTTGCTGCATGCATGGGAGCATGTCACTGTAATCATGGTGAAGACGTACATAAGTATAGGCATCACTTTATTTATCTGTGTACCTATATATGTTTTTGTGAAATTAGAATAATGAATTACAGTCAGAACCTGTTTATGGCAATTACTGCATCATTGATGGGAGGAACACCGAGAAATAGAATGCGAGTGTTCTCCGAGAGGCTCTAGCAATCATTATTATGTGTGAACGACAAGTATAAGAAGAAATATCGATCGGATTGTTTTTGTCCAAGCTTTGACGTGGAAAATAAAATAAAATACCTTGAGATGGTTCACAATCTTCCTCACATTTTCAACGTATTCTTCAAGAGGCACATGAGGACCTAGGCCCGATGAATGTTTGGTACTAGAATCATTACCACCAAAGCAGACAATAACCAATGAAGGTTGTACACGGGCATCCTGATCATGAATTAATTATCACATTTTCCATGCTACCAATTCTCATAATTAAGAAATTCATTATTCTACATCTAATATAATTCAAGATCATAATAATCTTCCAAGCAATTTTCCAAGACAATCGTATATTCTTATGTTAGAGAAGCACTCAGATGGTTGTAAATACCTTGGGAAAAATTTTATCCAGAATCTGCACAGCACGCCTTGAATTCCAGGCTGCATATCCTCGTGAAACTATATCAGCCTACGTCACGTCAATGTTGAGTAAGTTAAAAGTCATTGGCCAATGGTTTATTGCATAAAAAAATTATTAATTGATTTAGGATTATAATAATCTTTATTAATCTTTATAAGAGATATAGTTGAGTGTTATTATTATTTTTTTATAAATTAAAAACTGAGTATTAATTATAGATATAGATTAATTGGGACTATGAATAGGTAAATAATTTCTCCCAAAAACACATTTATAAATGTAAATTCAATCCATAATTTCACTGACGTTTCAAAAAGTTAGGCACTTCATGTTAATCTAACGAGCGGCCCTTCGTTGTAAAGAAGAAAAGGACTAATTAATTAATCAAAGGTCCTGCCACCATTTCTTCAAAAGGTCTTCCATATTCCTTACTAATTTTGTTAATCATTGTTTTAGATTAATAGTTAAAGATTAAAAAAAAATACATTTAAAGGTATAATATTAATTATTACAAATGCATCGTCACTGTAATTTATAATAAAATATATTGTATTATTAATAAGTATATTATTAACAGGAGCCAAGGTTTTAAGTAGAATGAGAAGAAAAAGTACCTTGCGAGCATACAAGTGAGAAAGAATAGCCCCCCAACCTTCAGCAAAAAAACTATACTGTACTATGGAAGAACCAAACAAAACAAAATAAGGCCTCAATGATCCTGACATTTCCCTCTCCTTCTTTCGGACCTTGTTTTTATTATTTTAAGATGACCTTGTTACTCTATTTCTCTTGTTTTTATACTGCTGGTGGAGGGGATGGTATCATGGAGATATTTTCCATGGTTGATGCGTCCATTCTGTAGATGACACCCAGCCTCGACAAATAATTGTGATCATGTTATAAATGGTAATTGCAGCATAAAGAAAAATAATTTTATATCATTAGCTGCAACTTATTTTCATTTGCTAAATTTTATTTATGAATAAAATAATTATCATTTAATTACAAATCATTATTAATATAATTTTTAAAATATTTATTATAAAAATCAATAAATTTATCGTATATTATAAATTGTGATTTAATAACCTTGTAAAATTATTTTAGAATATATAACTTATTTTCTCATTTTATTATTATTTTCGTTATAAAACAGCTACAATTAAGAAGGCATTCAAGATTTCAACCAGACCAAATGAAGTTAAAACTTTGAAAAAACGTTAGCACAAAGAACTTATATTAAGTAAGACCTAAATAATCAGCACAGTCACACATTCTATGCAGAATTTGCAGCGGTAACATTTTGCATCCTTGAGATTAATGGCTGCAAATATGTGTTCAAGATTATTTAAATAATTTTTAATCATTAATCATCATTATTATTTATAAAATCATGACTATCCTCAAATTGGAGCGACCTTAGATAAAACTCTATTCCTGTTTCTGGACATACAAGTTTGAATAAATATATGATACTCACTCAACACATGCACTCATGTCTATCAACATCTGCCTAGAGTCCTAGAACATGTATAATTGTGGCAATGCACAATAAAAAGATGATTGTGTAACAAGGTAAAAATATTTCACAATTCAAATTATCACGGGTAAATGGACATATGTAGTTAAATTTAGAGAAAAAACAAAAGAATTCATTTGTTTCCTTTATCAAAATAATTACAGACCAATTAAATGACATAAGTCTATTGCTTCCTGGTTCTTCTAATTAATTATACATGGTCTCATATCAGCAAAGACTTCCAAGAGTGGAGCAATCTTAAAATCTTTTGACTCTAATTGAACTTCCATATATGTCATGCAAAACCGGTTCCAATGTTAATGTTTTCATATTATACTTTAGTCATGACAGCTAAATATAACTCATCAAAGAAGAAAGTCTATTAAATGACTTGAATTTGGAAATTTTGCAAGGTTTTCTACGTGCTAATATTAATGTGTGGGGATATCAATGTCAAAGATCATGCAGCTAGCGATTAACGGGTGGCATTCGAGATACATCTTTTATATTTAAAAAGTTTGGGTAATTTCATAATAAATAATTACAAATCATTTTGAAATTCATTACTTTCATATAGCCAATTTTGAGACTACAAAATAACTTCTATAAGCTGTTGTCAGGAAACATTGTGAATCATTCCTTTATATTAATATTAAATTAATCCACAGTTTTGGAAGCACTGGACTATCGTGGAGATTTTTTCCACAATACGTCACACTCGCACCTAAATATGGAATCTTTGCGTGAACGTGCATGTGGAAAGGGGGCTTCACCTTCATTTTTGGGGTTCCTTCTGTACATATTTTAATCGTATTTCAATACCCATTCTTACACTGTTTAACCGTACCACGTCGACACGTATAGTGAGTTGTCACAACGTATAATGATACTAATTTTTTGATATTATACTTCAATTTTAGGAATTTATTAGTAAATCGGCCACACGGGATGATGATGTTGATAAGTGATAAAATTTTAAAATGATCAAATTGATATTAGAATCCATAATTTTTCTTTATTTTTCTATCACTTGAAAGCAAATAAGTCTTTCACTTTTTGAATTGTGATATAAATAATAAATTATATATAACATTATTGTATATGTTAATTGTATTTTAAAATACTTATATAATGTTAAATATAGTTTAAAATAAAAAACAATAAAGTTATATAATTCAGTACTTTATTTATTTATTTTCATATAATTATATCTCTATATAGATTAGAAAAAATTAACTTAAAGAAGAGTAATTTTAACTGTTATTCTTTTATAAAAGTATTTCTAAGAGTTTTCTTCATTGAAAGAAAATTTAAGAATTTTTATTCACGTTGGTCTCTTTTGATCTTTAATTTTAAATTGAATTTTAATATTTTTTAATAAAAATTATTAATAATAAAAATAAAATTATATTACAATATAAGTTATTTATTATAATATAATTTACATATTAAAAGTATTTATTATAAATTTAAGTTATATAAAAATATAGGTAAAATATGTTTTTCATCTCTTTAAAATAGTCAGAATTTGGTTTTCATCCCTTCTTCAAAATTTTTGTATAGTTTTGCTCATTCAAAATATAAAATGTTATTTTTTATCTACCTATCTAACTCAATTAATAGAATGTAGATAGAAGTCCATGTCAACTTGTGTACATGTGAATTTTTGGGTAACGTGACATTCAAATAATTATCTATATAAAGTATGGTTTTAGTCCCTATAAAAATTAGATTAATTTTAGTCCTCGTCATAAAATTTAAAAGTTCCATTTTAATTCTCATAAAATTCAAAAGTTGGATTTTAATCCTTATAAAATTCAAAAGTTTGATTTTAGTCCCTTTAAAATTTAAAGTTTGATTTTAGTCCCTAATTTAAAGTTTCATTTATTGAGACTTTCACCTCACCAACAATATCACACAATATCTTTCAAAATACTATTAGAAATTAAATACATAAAACATTTTAGGAACACTATCTAATACCCTTCAATAGCTAACAAAGATCTAAAAATTAGAATTTTATTTCAATAACCTATGCAAAAATCTACTACTAAAGAAATATGAAACAAACCTTTAACTTTATTAGTTACTAAATAGTCTTAGAGTGTATGCAACAAGGTTTTAATATCCAATTTGAATTTTAGTCATTCTTTATTGTTATATAAGGTCACATGATCCAAGTTTCACTTTTATTGTTAATCTTTAATAAATAATAATAGTTTGAATCAAGATTTTTAGATCGATAATTAAATTGATAAAAATAATAGTTTAAGGTTTAATGTCCTAATTGTGATTTGTTAAACTTGTATAATTAAATTATATTATTTTATCTTTTAATATAATATATTAAGAAATATTCAACCAAAAATAACATTAAATTCATAACTTCATAATATTAATGGTAGGGGTGAGCCTGGGACAAGTTTATCTTTGTCTTTATCCAACTTAAAACTTTGCTAAGGTCATTTATTTGAACTTAAATTCAATCCAATCAAGTCCCATAGTATTATGGACAAGATTGAAACAATAAAAAATTTGAAATCTTTTTAGCTGTTGAAGGTTGTTAGATAGTGTACGAAAAAAGATTAATGTCTTTCATTCATAATAGTAGTTTGAACGATATTGTGTGATGTTGTTGGTGAGGTGAAATTGTTAATAAATGAAAGTTTGAATTAAGGACTAAAATCAAACTTTAAATTTTATTTTAACTTTTATGAGAATTAAAATCAAACTTTTAAATTTTATGACTAAGATCAAACTTTAATTTTTAGAGGGACTAAAATCATAGTTTAAATTCTTATAGAGACAAAAAAAAAGTTACTAATAAAGTGTACCCAAACTTTACATTAGTGGAGTTAGGCATGTGAATAAAAAAAATCTAAAACTAGACAAAAAATTTTAGAGAAATGAAAATCAAATTCTGATTATTTTATAGAGACGAAAAATATATTTTATCCTAAAAATACTTATTATGTGCAATGCACATGTTAAAATACTAGTATAAACATACAATCACTTTTGTCTTTCATATCTTTTTTTTATCTCATTTTCTACAACATCACTAATATTGTATTATTTATTTTAATATTTATATATTTAATAATTTATATTAAAATAAATAATACAATATTAATGACATCATAAAAATGAGATAAAAAAGGAGATGAAAGACAAAAGTGATTGTATGGTTATATTTATTTAAAATAAATTAAATAGTAAATTATATTATATATTTATTTTTATATTTTTATTATTTATAAAGTAAGTTTAACATTAAATAATGATTTTAATATAGAATTAGCTCATATAGTAATTTATATATAATATATTGTCTATATTATCACTCAAACATATTAATGATTTAGATGTTTAAAAAAAATATAGGTTTCTGAGTTCTAATATCAATTTTACTAGTTTTATCATTTTCTAAATCTATATGGATTCACTCAAACTCAAATGTGACAAATATGATATGTGTTGATTTATAAGTGGACAATGTCAAAAGTGACAATGAAACATGTTCATTACAACATATATGAATTGTACATAATAAATATTTATTTTATAATAAATATTTTAAATATATAAATTATATTTAAATTAAAATTTATAATAAATAAAAATTAATATTTTAAGTTTATAATAAATAATTTATATTGTGATACAATATTATTTTAATTATTAATAATTTTTATTAAAAAATATTAAAATATAATTTAGAATTAAAATATTAAAAATAATAAATTGAAAAGATAAGAGATTAAGAAAATCCCTTTAAAATACTATCATTCAATATAGTTTTATTATATAATTTATTTATTATTTATTTATATAATTTTATTTATATTATTTCTAAACTATATTAATATTAAATAAATATTTTAAAAATGTAATTAACTCATACGGTAATGTTATATACTATATTCTTTATATTACAACTCAAACAAATCAAATAACTTAATACACGAGGACGTAAAAGTATAGGAAAAGTTTATGAGTTCTAATATCATATTTAATGTATCATTTGATTATTTCAATACATGTAATCGAAGTTATTATTAAATAATATATTATATCCAAAATTACTGCATGAGGTAATTTTTTTTAACAATACTCATTTAGTGTTAAATATAATTTAAAAATAATAAATAATAAAGAAATTATTTAATTTATTTTTTCACATAATTCTCTCTATATAAATTACATAAGTTAAATTGAATGAGAGTATTTTTAAGAATTTTTTTTAAGCTCTTATCTTTTTCGATTTATATCTTACTTTCAATATATTCAAATTTAAATTAAATTATAATTTTTTATATAAAAATACCAATAATTTTAAAATAACATTGTATAACAAAATAAATTATTTATTATGAATTTTTAAAATATAATATATATTACAAAATAAATTTTAATTATAATATAATTTATATATTTAAAAGTAATTATTATAAATTTAAATTATATAAAACAAATATTAATGCTTGAATGTTATATATAATATATATTAATTATATTATAATTCAAGCAAATATTCATGCCTGTGATATTAGTACATGTATTATAACATTTTTTGTATGTGTTATATCCAATTATTTCAATTCTTTAATATCTTCTTATTTCGCATATTTTGAAATAAGATAATTTTGTGTTTATCGAATATCATTACCTCCATATATGTGGCCTAAAAATATCCAAGAGGGATTAGAGGTGCCACCTTAAAACAAAGCCATCACTTTCTGCCATGGAAAAACACGTGACGGGGTATGTCTTTATCGTCAATTCAAAGATGCTTAGTGAAGATGTGATGGATCATCATCTCCATGTGGCCTAAAAATATCCAAGATGGATTAGTGGTGCCACCTTAAAAACAAGCCATCACTTCTTTCCATGCTATCACACGTAACGGGGTTTGTCTTTCTTCAAATGAGAAAAACTGTTCCCCTCCAAGACCCATTTTGTGGGACTAAGAGGACGGAACTTTCAATAATACTACACTATATAGGTTCTTTTGTGGTACTACACTATGGCTTTTCAATGTGTGGCTTGGAATGGAGAAAACAGAAGTGGTGGTGGCTCTCATACCTTTAAAATAATCAAAAAATGTTATTATTAACGATTCTTATAATTATTCAGTCCAATACAATATTTCAAAAAGCATTCCTTTAAAAATGTATGTAATCCTTTCAAGTTTCATGCAATTTTTTTATTTTTCAGAGGATAGAACCACAGATCATTTCTCGATATTTAGTGTGATTCGATCATTATCGTTTTCAAAGGAAAATTCTTGTGGAAAAAAAATGTATAGCTAACAAAATTTAAGGCTCAAGTAACGATAGAAGCTTTCATATTACTTTTAATCCTCCCATTATTTTAATGAATATTACGCTTGGTGAATCTTCTGCAGGGATCCACAGGAAAATTGACATTCAAAATTCGAAACATTATATTGTGTCCAATCCCATTAACTTGTTCTTGTCTCGAACTATGGGTTTTGAGTTTGATTTGTAGTTAAATCATTTCCGGAAAAGGAATTGGATACAGAGAGCTGGAACCGACTCATGATGGGCAACCAAGACCAATTCGATTCTAATTAGAGTTGTTACCAGTATTTTTCATGGAGAACACCTATGAATAACATTGGTCGCGAATCAGAATCTAGGTAAGGAATCGGTTACGCGTATGGATCACACAGTATCCCCACACGTTTATCATACGATAGTTACTCAAATTGGCTACATGAACAAATAAAATCCTTGCATTGTGTTAATACTTTTAGATAAGTGGAATATGTTTACAAAGAGTGTATATACATGTTTTTTTTAGGATTTTGGGATCATTAACTTTATAAGAGTATTGTCTTTATTTTTACATATCTCCTTTTTGTTGGAGAAGTCAAATTTCACGTAATTCTTGACATACTGTTATATGTGAGGGAATGAACTATCTTTTAGGCGTCCAAGGATTTGAATGATATTGAAAGAGAGTAGACTATCCATCAGACATCCTTAGATTACTTGACAATAGTGAAACCGGACTATCCATTAGACATCCATATATAGACTAACTGATAATGGACTATATATATATATATATATATATATATAATAGATATTTCTAATTTGTTCTCAAATTTTTTTATTTAAGTTGTTCTTATCTAAGAAAAATCTTTTATATTTTTTTTACAACCAAATAAATGTCCAAGTGAAATCCATTTAAGTGTTATCTAAGAGAGAATGACGGTTTTATTTTATGACGAGAGGATAACTCTTTGTAATATCAAGGTTGTCTAGTAATATCGGGCCTAAGATCAAAATAAGAATTTATAAAAATACATAGAAGAGATAGAAAAGATTTAGTGTATATATTTTTATGTATAGTTTATTTTTATAACTAATTTTATAAACAGTCATTTCTTATATCCACTATTTATATTTATTCTTCTAATTACTCTTCAAACTATTTATTATTATTTATTTTTAATTTTAAAAATACATAGAGACACAAAATATTTTTTTTCTCTGGTAATAATAATAATAATAACAAGAACTGCAGAGCATACATGTAAATTTTATTTTTCAACTAAAAAACAAAAAATCTGTTTAGAATAAAAGCTTTGAACAAAAAATAAATAAAATAATAACCACAACAACGAGAATAAGATCACATGTTTCTTAACTGAAAATGGATCTCGTATTCAAAGTCGTGGAGTGGTTATCATTTGTTTTTCATTTCGTGACGCACATTCCTATTTATATTTTGTGAGGTGATAATCTCATCAATTCTTTGCTGTATTATCTTGAAAAGTATTATAAATTTTATTTAATTATATTTTTTTTGTCAATCTAGATTGAATTAAATGTAATTTTGATTTCTCAAGGAATTTTTCTTTGTAAATTAAATTCTTTCTTTAATCCTAGAACATCTAAATTTATCCAAATTAAATTTTTACAAAATCTCTATCTTTTTAAACTTTAAAATTATTTCATATCTCGAATTTTTTATAAATCCTATAATTTAGGAATTCAAGAGTTTTTAATAGAAGAAAATTAATGAAATAATTAATTTGTTTGATTTTAAAATCAGAGTTTAAAAAATTTTAAAAATATATATAAAAAAGTAGTGCTGTAATTTGTATAGAATTCATCAACAAAATCGAAAATTAGTATTATTAATCAAGAAGTAGTGCCGTGGGATCTAGAACATAATAATAATCAACATATTTAAATTTAAAATTAAAATAGATGACGTCGAATTCAAGGAAAAAGAAAAAAGATACCAACAACAAAGAGCTTACATTCCTTGATTTAAGATACTTCTCCTAATGTTTGTAGTTTATATGTTAATTTTAGTATTAAAATTAGTTTTTGACAACACATTTTCAAATTTAATTTTTAGAATACCTTAAATACATTTCATAAACTAATGTTTGGTCTTGAAAGGATTTGAAGTTGAATTTTTTTTATAAATTTTGCATAAATTATTCTTATAAATTATATTAAAAAGTTTATAAAAATAAATTAAAAAATATTTTAGTGAAGAATTACGAACAACTCACTTGTACTTATTTTATTATAAGTGTTAATGAGAATGTTGGATAGAATTTATAAAAAGATTTTATGACTTGTAATAAGATATTTTTTTTTAAGGTCTCTCACATTGCTTTTAGGAATAACTTAGAAATTATAAAAAAGACCTACTTCTGAATTTTAAGAGGATAAAAAATATAAATTAGGTGTATTTATTATATTTTTACCAAAATTAATATATATTAACTTTTACACAAAATTTTTTTAATTATCTATTGTTAATAATTTGTGTTTTTATTTTTATTTCTTATATATTGTTTTATTTTTCACTAAAAATGTAATTTAATTAAATAAATTTATTTTTCATACGTTGTTAGTAATTTTTTACATTTTTCTAGTATTTTTTTATATATTTTCTTCTAAAATTATAGCTAATTGTGAAATTTTTATAATGATATACTATGTTTCCAATTCCAATTCCAATTTACATTTTTTTAATTCTTTTCAAAACATGTCTACATTGATATTGGAAACATGTATACGAGTGGTGATAACTTTCAAAACTTCCAAAGTAAATTGTATAAAATAATTTGATTCCTATATATATTTTTGACACTTATTTATGAACAAGTCTTTAGATGAATTAATTTATATTTTTGGTCTCTATACAACATTAAAATTACATTTTTTTTATAAAATAAGAAAATATAACAATAAAGTTATAATCGCACTTAGGACAACACAAATATGGACTAATAGATAGAAAACCACAAAACACCAACTCAAATCACCACGGCCTATCAAACAAGTTGGTAGTGCTTCGAGTTTTTTATTTTTATTTTTTTTTGGTAGTGGTGAATATATTTTATTAATCTTGAACAAGTTGATGGTGTTGGACACAATATAATGTTCCGAATTTTAAATGTCAATTTTCCTGTGGATCCCTGCAGAAGATTCACCAAGCGTAATATTCATTAAAATAATGGGAGGATTAAAAGTAATATGAAAGCTTCTATCGTTACTTGGGCCTTAAATTTTGTTAGCTATACATTTTTTTTCCACAAGAATTTTCCTTTGAAAACAATAATGATCGAATCACACTAAATATCGAGAAATGATCTGCTGGTTCTATCCTCTGAAAAATGAAAAATTGCATGAAACTTGAAAGGATTACATACATTTTTAAAGGAATGTTTTTTGAAATATTGTATTGGACTGAATAATTACAAGAATCGTTATTAATAACATTTTTTTGATTATTTTAAAGGTATGAGAGCCACCACCACTTTTGTTTTCTCCATTCCAAGCCACACATTGAAAAGCCATAGTGTAGTACCACAAAAGAACCTATATAGTGTAGTATTATTGAACAGGTTCTGTCCTGTGTCCCCCACAAAAGAATAACCTATGCCACGACAAGGGGTCTTGGAGGGGAACAGTTTTTCTCATTTGAAGAAAGACAAACCCCGTTACGTGTGTTTGAATGGCAAAAAGTGATGGCTTTGTTTTAAGGTGACACCTCTAATCCCTCTTGGATATTTTTAGGCCACATATATGGAGGTAATAATATTCGATAAACACAAAATTATCTTATTTCAAAATATGCGAAATAAGAAGATATTAAAGAATTGAAATAATTGGATATAACACATACAAAAAATGTTAAAATACATGTACTAATATCACAGGCATGAATATTTGCTTGAATTATAATATAATTAATATACATTATATATAACATTCGAGCATTAATATTTATTTTATATAATTTAAATTTATAATAATTACTTTTAAATATATAAATTATATTATATTTTAAAAATTCATAATAAATAATTTATTTTGTGATTCAATGTTATTTTAAAATTATTGGTATTTTTATATAAAAAATTATAATTTAATTTAAAATTAAATATATTAAAAGCACGATATAGATCGAAAAAGATAAGAGCTTAAGTAAAATTCTTAAAAATTCTCTCATTCAATTTAACTTATCTAATTTATATATAGAGTTAGAATTATGTGAAAAAATAAATTAAATAATTTATTTATTATTTATTATTTTTAAATTATATTTAACATTAGATGAGTATTGATAAAAAATATAATTATTTCATGCAATAATTTTATATATAATATATTATTTAATAACAACTTTGATTACAACATGTATCGAAATAATCAAATGATACAGTAGATATGATATTATAACTCATCAACTTTTTCTATGCTTTTACGGTATCATTAAGTTATTTGACCTGTTTGAGTTGTAATATATAAACAGTATAATATATATAACATTATCTCATGAATTAATTGTATTTTTAAAATACTTATTTAATATTAAATATAATTTAAATATAATATAAAAAATTATGTAAATAAATAATAAATAAATTATATAATATAACTATATTGAATGATAGTATTTTTAAGAGATTTTCTTAATCTCTTGTCTTTTTCAATTTATTATTTTTAATATTTAATTCTAAATTATATTTAATATTTTTTAATAAAAATGATTAATAATTAAAATAATATTATATCACAATATAAATTATATATTATAAACTTAAAATATTAATATTTATTTATTATAAATTTTAATTTAAATATTATTTGTATTTAATAGTATTTATTATAAAATAAATATGTATTATAAAATAAATATTTATTATGTGAAATTCATATGTTGTAATGAACATTTTTCATTGTCTCTTTTGACACTGTCCACTAATAAATAAACACATGTCATAATTGTCACATTTGAGTTTGAGTGAATCAATGTAGATTTAGAAAATGATAAAACTACTCAGATTAGAAGTCAGAACCCAATATTTTTTTTAAACACCTAAATCATTAATATGTTTGAGTGATAATATAGACAATATATTATATATAAAATTACTATATGAGATAATTTTATTTTAAAATCATTATTTAATGTTAAACTTACTTTATAAATAATAAAAATATAAAATAAATATATAATATAATTTACTACTTAATTTATTTTTAATAAATATAAGCATACAATCACTTTTGTCTTTCATCTCTTTTTTTTATCTCATTTTTATGATGTCATTAATATTGTATTATTTATTTTAATATAAATTATTGAATATATAAATATTAAAATAAATAATACAATATTAGTGATGTTCTAGAAAATGAGACAAAAAAAAAAGATATGAAAGACAAAAGTGGTTGTATGTTTATACTAGTATTTTAACATGTGCATTGCACATAATAAGTATTTTTAGGATAAAACATGTTTTTTGTCCCTATAAAATAATCAGAATTTGATTTTCATTCCTCTAAAATTTTTCGTCTAGTTTTAGTTTTTTTATTCACATGCCTAACTCCACTAATGTAAAGTTTGGGTACACCTGATAAGCAATTTTTTTTCATCTCTATAAGAATTTAAGTACAATTTTAGTCTCTCTAAAAATTAAAGTTTGATCTTAGTCATAAAATTTAAAAGTTTGATTTTAATTCTCATAAAATTTTAAAGTTCAATTTTAGTCTATATAAAATTTAAGTTTGATTTTAGTCCTTAATTCAAACTTTCATTTATTAACAATTTCACCTCACCAACAACATCACACTATCGTTCAAACTACTATTATGAATAAAAAACATTAACATTTTTTCGTACACTATCTAACAATCTTCAATAGCTAAAAAAAGTTTCAAATTTTTTATTGATTCAATCTTGTCCATAATATTATGAGACTTGATTGAATTGAATTTAAGTTCAAATAAATGACCTTAGCAAAGTTTTAAGTTGGATAAAGACAAAGATAAACTTGTCCCAGGCTCACCCCTACCATTAATATTATGAAGTTATGAATTTAATGTTATTTTTGGTTGAATATTTCTTAATATATTATATTAAAAGATAAAATAATATAATTTAATTATACAAGTTTAACAAATCACAATTAGGACATTAAACCTTAAACTATTATCTTTATCAATTTAATTATCGATCTAAAAATCTTGATTCAAACTATTATTATTTATTAAAGATTAACAATAAAAGTGAAACTTGGATCATGTGACCTAAAATTCAAATTGGATATTAAAACCTTGTCTAAGACTATTTAGTAACTAACAAATTTAAAGGTTTGTTTCATATTTCTTTAGTAGTAGATTTTTGCATAGGTTATTGAAATAGAATTCTAATTTTTAGATCTTTGTTAGCTATTGAAGGGTATTAGATAGTGTTCCTAAAATGTTTTATGTCTTTAATTTCTAATAGTATTTTGAAAGATATTGTGTGATATTGTTGGTGAGGTGAAAGTCTCAATAAATGAAACTTTAAATTAGGGACTAAAATCAAACTTTAAATTTTAAAGGGATTAAAATCAAATTTTTGAATTTTATAAGCATTAAAATCAAACTTTTAAATTTTATGAGAATTAAAATGAAACTTTTAAATTTTATAATGAGGACTAAAATTAATCTAATTTTTATAGGGACTAAAATCATACTTTATAGGGATAATTATTTGAATGTCACGTTACCCAAAAATTCACATGTACACAAGTTGATATGGAATTCTATCTACATTCTGTTAATTGAGTTAGATAAGTAGATAAAAAATAACATATTTTTATTTTGAAGGAGCAAAACTAGACAAAAAATTTTGATGGGATGAAAACCAAATTCTGACTATTTTAAAGAGATGAAAAACATATTTTACCTATATTTTTATATAACTTAAATTTATAATAAATACTTTTAATATGTAAATTATATTATAATAAATAACTTATATTGTAATATAATGTTATTTTTATTATTAATAATTTTTATTAAAAAATATTAAAATTCAATTTAAAATTAAAGATATTGAAAGTAAAATATCAAAAGAGACCAACGTTAATAAAAATTCTTAAATTTTCTTTCAATGAAGAAAACTCTTAGAAATACTTTTATAAAAGAATAACAGTTAAAATTACTCTTCTTTAAGTTAATTTTTTCTAATCTATATAGAGATATAATTATATGAAAAAAAATAAAGTAATGAATTATATAACTTTATTGTTTTTTATTTTAAACTATATTTAACATTATATAAGTATTTTAAAATACAATTAACTTATACAATAATGTTATATATAATTTATTATTTATATCACAATTCAAAAAGCGAAAGACTTATTTGCTTTTAAGTGATAGAAAAATAAAGAAAAATTATGGATTCTAATATCAATTTGATCATTTTAAAATTTTATGACTTATCAACACCATCATCCCGTGTGGCCGATTTACTGATAAATTCCTAAAATTGAAGTATAATATCAAAAAATTAGTATCATTATACGTTGTGACAACTCACTATACGTGTCGACGTGTTACGGTTAAACAGTGTAAGAATGGGTATTGAAATACGATTAAAATATGTACAGAAGGAACCCCAAAAATGAAGGTGAAGCCCCCTTTCCACATGCACGTTCACGCAAAGATTCCATATTTAGGTGCGAGTGTGACGTATCATGGAAAAAATCTCCACGATAGTCCAGTGCTTCCAAAACTGTGGATTAATTTAATATTAATATAAAGGAATGGTTCACAATGTTTCCTGACAACAGCCTATAGAAGTTATTTTGTAGTCTCAAAATTGGCTATATTAACGTAATGAATTTCAAAATGATTTGTAATTATTTATTATGAAATTACCCAAACTTTTTAAATATAAAAGATGTATCTCGAATGCCACCCGTTAATCGCTAGCTGCATGATCTTTGACATTGATATCCCCACACATTAATATTAGCACGTAGAAAACCTTGCAAAATTTCCAAATTCAAGTCATTTAATAGACTTTCTTCTTTGATGAGTTATATTTAGCTGTCATGACTAAAGTATAATATGAAAACATTAACATTGGAACCGGTTTTGCATGACATATATGGAAGTTCAATTAGAGTCAAAAGATTTTAAGATTGCTCCACTCTTGGAAGTCTTTGCTGATATGAGACCATGTATAATTAATTAGAAGAACCAGGAAGCAATAGACTTATGTCATTTAATTGGTCTGTAATTATTTTGATAAAGGAAACAAATGAATTCTTTTGTTTTTTCTCTAAATTTAACTACATATGTCCATTTACCCGTGATAATTTGAATTGTGAAATATTTTTACCTTGTTACACAATCATCTTTTTATTGTGCATTGCCACAATTATACATGTTCTAGGACTCTAGGCAGATGTTGATAGACATGAGTGCATGTGTTGAGTGAGTATCATATATTTATTCAAACTTGTATGTCCAGAAACAGGAATAGAGTTTTATCTAAGGTCGCTCCAATTTGAGGATAGTCATGATTTTATAAATAATAATGATGATTAATGATTAAAAATTATTTAAATAATCTTGAACACATATTTGCAGCCATTAATCTCAAGGATGCAAAATGTTACCGCTGCAAATTCTGCATAGAATGTGTGACTGTGCTGATTATTTAGGTCTTACTTAATATAAGTTCTTTGTGCTAACGTTTTTTCAAAGTTTTAACTTCATTTGGTCTGGTTGAAATCTTGAATGCCTTCTTAATTGTAGCTGTTTTATAACGAAAATAATAATAAAATGAGAAAATAAGTTATATATTCTAAAATAATTTTACAAGGTTATTAAATCACAATTTATAATATACGATAAATTTGTTGATTTTTATAATAAATATTTTAAAAATTATATTAATAATGATTTATAATTAAATGATAACTATTTTATCCATAAATAAAATTTAGCAAATGAAAATAAGTTGCAGCTAATGATATAAAATTATTTTTCTTTATGCTGCAATTACCATTTATAACATGATCACAATTATTTGTCGAGGCTGGGTGTCATCTACAGAATGGACGCATCAACCATGGAAAATATCTCCATGATACCATCCCCTCCACCAGCAGTATAAAAACAAGAGAAATAGAGTAACAAGGTCATCTTAAAATAATAAAAACAAGGTCAGAAAGAAGGAGAGGGAAATGTCAGGATCATTGAGGCCTTATTTTGTTTTGTTTGGTTCTTCCATAGTACAGTATAGTTTTTTTGCTGAAGGTTGGGGGGCTATTCTTTCTCACTTGTATGCTCGCAAGGTACTTTTTTTTCTCATTCTACTTAAAACCTTGGCTCCTTTTAATAATATACTTATTAATAATAGAATATATTTTATTATAAATTACAGTGACGATGCATTTGTAATAATTAATATTATACCTTTAAATGTATTTTTTTTAATCTTTAACTATTAATCTAAAACAATGGTTAACAAAATTAGTAATTAATATGGAAGACCTTTTGAAGAAATGGTGGCAGGACCTTTGATTAATTAGTCCTTTTCTTCTTTACAACGAAGGGCCGCTCGTTAGATTAACATGAAGTGCCTAACTTTTTTGAAACGTCAGTGAAATTATGGATTGAATTTACATTTATAAATGTGTTTTTGGGAGAAATTATTTACCTATTCATAGTCCCAATTAATCTATATCTATAATACTCAAAGTTTTTAATTTATAAAAAAATAATAATAACACTCAACTATATCTCTTATAAAGATTAATAAAGATTATTATAATCCTAAATCAATTAATAATTTTTTTATGCAATAAAGCATTGACCAATGACTTTTAACTTACTCTACATTGACGTGACACAGGCTGATATAGTTTCACGAGGATATACAGCCTGGAATTCAAGGCGTGCTGTGCAGATTCTGGATAAAATATTTCCCAAGGTATTTACAACCATCTGAGTGCTTCTCTAACATAAGAATATACGATTGTCTTAGAAAATTGCTTGGAAGATTATTATGATCTTGAATTATATTAGATGTAGAATAATGAATTTCTTAATTATGAGAATTGGTAGCATGGAAAATGTGATAATTAATTCATGATCAGGATGCCCGTGTACAACCTTCATTGGTTATTGTCTGCTTTGGTGGTAATGATTCTAGTACCAAACATTCATCGGGCCTAGGTCCTCATGTGCCTCTTGAAGAATACGTTGAAAATGTGAGGAAGATTGTGAACCATCTCAAGGTATTTTATTTTATTTTCCACGTCAAAGCTTGGACAAAAACAATCCGATCGATATTTAATTTCTTCTTATACTTGTCGTTCACACAAATAATAATGATTGCTAGAGCCTCTCGGAGAACACTCGCATTCTATTTCTCGGTGTTCCTCCCATCAATGATGCAGTAATTGGCATAAACAGGTTCCGACTGTAATTCATTATTCTAATTTCACAAAAACATATATAGGTACACAGATAAATAAAGTGATGCCTATACTTATATGTACGTCTTCACCATGATTACAGTGACATGCTCCCATGCAACAACTTTCCTAACCTCTCTTCTTCTTAAACTGGCACTTATATATCATAAACTAAATAGGTTTATTTTATTCATAATATAAAAAATTTTACATTGTTATTCAATTATACTGACAGTGATGGGCAACCATCGAGAACAAATGAAGCTTGTCGAATATATTCAGAGGCTTGTTTGAAAGTCTGTAGCGAGATGAACATCAAGGCCATTGATTTGTGGTCTGCTATTCAGACTGTAGATAACTGGCAAGATGTTTGCTTCATGTAAGTAATCATCACGTGTCCCTCAATTAAAAAGGTTAAGATTTGCATATTCCTTTCATCGTTTGATTGGTTGTTTTGATTGTTCTTTAGCGACGGAATCCATTTCACAGCTGAGGGAAGCAAGATAACATGGAGAGAGATATTGAAGGTGCTCAAAGAAGCAGAATGGGAACCCAGTCTACATTGGAGTTCAATGCCAAGTGAGTTTGGGGAAGATTCACCCTATGATCCAGTTGCAGCTGATGGAAATTCAACTCAAAATCTTTCCAACTTAGCCTACCCCCACGAAGACTTTTGGCTCTAGACTTTATTTTGTGCATTCACATGCCCCAATTCATAGAATTGCTGTGGCTAAATATATGCTATGCTTATTGTTTCTGTATGTTCAATAACAAATGGGGATTCAGTTCTCCATGGTTTCTCAGCTTAAGTAAGAGTGTGGTGAACTTTTTATTGTAGTTCAACATGTGATCTTGGATGGGCCAATTTAAATAAGTTTTATTTTATTACGTGTCTTACTTATGGCTATGTCTTCAATCTGACCAAGGTTATAAATGTAGTTGAACTACAAAACAATCTGGAAAATCAATTAATGAGGAACTTCTCCAATAGTGATAAAGAGAATAGTTGTTGAAGCAGTAAGGGAATATGTTAGTCATCTAAACATACACTTAACTAAAAAATGATTATTATATATCATATATTTTTTATAAGATGACATATTAAAGAACTGAACATGCATTAGTCAAGTCCCATTCCATGAGCGCAATAGTTGTAGGCATTAGTGGTTGCCATCCCTAATCAGATGCAACTCGATCATATGGTAAATCTTCGCACTCAGTAGTATATATAGCTGTTGTCAATTTCTAGAGATATTTCAAAACTTATATATTCTAGCAGCCTTTTCTCCTAATACATTTAATTTCAAACTAAATTATATTAATTGGTTTTTATTTAATCGTTACTTATTCACTATTTAAAACCTATAACTGTATAAACATATTCATTAACGAGTAATATCTCGATTTTTTTATTGATTCCTTAACATAATATTTATCATTTTATTATCTAATCCTTTGATACAATCATCTAGCACATAATCTATATTCATTTCAAATTTTCCGTTTACCTATTTATTTTCATTTATATTTCAGAAATGTGAATGATTTTCTTCCTTTTTTAATCTAAGACAAATTTCTTTATGACGCACATTATTACAAAAAAATATTTTAATAAATCACAAAACTTTTATAAATTTATTAATATTCATATATAGATCGTTCTTTTTTTAATCAAATCTTCTTCTTACACATCGATTCGTTCGAGTCACGTGTGTTTTATGTACAAGTTGTTCTGTTTGACGCAAGAGCCTAATATACAAGAGGAATTTTTGCAGAACCTTGAAACAAATAAATGCATAAGGACATAAAACTTTAAGTACAATGACATTTCACTGCACATCTCATTATACATTTCTCACATTTTCCAACACATTGCATTGAGTTCCAATGAAGACTTGGTTCCCATTTTACTCTTTTGAGGCCTTCAATATCTCCCTTGACCACTATCTTGCTACCCACAAATCAAATATTAATGAAGGAATATATGCAGATTTGAACTTTTTAATTTAATTCAGGGATATATCCAAGAGGCAATCGTCTTGCTGCTTATCCCTTTTCTGGATTGCAGATCACACAGCCTTTATATTCAGCTTAAATATATAATTTATTTTTTATACTAGAAGTTGGTTTTTACTTATTCTATATATAAAAACTTATTAAATCAGTTTTTTTATATATTTTAAATTTGGTTTTTATATATTGAAACTGAATTGTAAGAATATAATATATATATATATATAGGAATAAATTAATAATATCTTCCACATATAAAGATTAAAATAAAAATATATAATTAACTTAACTATAAACATATGATGATAGAATGATCATGACTAAACTAGTAAGTTTACTAAAGAATATTGTAATATACTGAAAGGAATTTCAAAAATGTTTGGTAGAAAGCTCTTTCTTAAATTGTTTAATGAATCACCAACTGTTCAATGAATACTCTAGACACCAACTCCACCAACTCTTTATTATGTACTGTCACATAACGAGCTCCCTACTTGCTTAGCAAGTCAAGTCATAGTACTCTAAAACTTTTCTTTGCTCAACGTTCACTTGTGACAAAGGGTTCCAATTCTTTGTTTCACCCTCTCTCTCGACAAGCTTCCCTACTTGCCTAATGAGTGGAGTCATAGTGGCACATGGCTCTCATTCACCCAACGAGTATTGTACTCGCCTAGCAAATGAGCCCAACAAAGGAGAAATTCATCTTTCGATGCACTTTTGCCCAGCAAGAGTCACCTCTTGCTAAGAAAGAAGCGATGAATAACGGCTCGTGATTTCATGATTATGTAGAAAACTTACTCAAACTTAAGAATTAAACGAGGAAAACTTAACCAATCTATGTTCTCTTCCTCTTATAAGTTTAGCACATGAAGTCACACCCACAATAACACTCAGATGCATCCAATTTCATTCAATATAGAAAATCCCTAAATTTTCCAAACATGAACCCTAATCACACTCCAACAATAATAATCCAAATAGTAAGAAATTTCATAGAAACAAAAACAATTAATCAAGCAAAATCAACAAAAATTACACACAAAGACGTGACAATAATCAAGGAGTTTAATCCCCTTTCAGATACCACTAAAATGATGCAGAACTGAGATCCTAAGAACAACACCTCTAGCCGTCTTACATAAAGAAAACATAAATAGTAAGATAAATCACTCCTCTTACTTGGCTTGTCGCCTCCAAACAAAAAACTTTGTTGGTATATAAGGCTACTAATTCAAGTTTTACCTTCATCATTAATCATTAATAAATAATAATAGTTTGAATCAATATTTTTAAAACTAGATTGATAATTGAATTAATGAAGACAATATTTTAAGGTTCAATAGTCTAATTATAATTGATTAATGATTAAACATGTATAATTAAATTATATTATTTTATTTTTAATATAATATATTATGAAATATTAAATAAAAATAACATTAAATTCATAAATTCATAATATTATTGGTAGGAGTGAACTTGAGACAAATTTATTTTTATTCTCATCTTACTCGAAATTTTATTAGAGTCTTTTTTTGAACCTGAAATCAACACAATCAAGATCCATAATATCATGGGACAATATTAGATTAGCCCAATTATTAACCTAATTTAATAACATTTAATATTTTTTAACAAAATATCTTGCTTTAAGTTTTATGTTTATTTTATTCTCCACTATAATTATATACAATGTTAATATTAGTATACTACATTAATAAATTTAGTTAATTTGTGTTTCATAACATTGATGTTGATCAAGTTGAATTCAAGGTCAAATAAATTATTATAAAAAAATTCAAGTTGAATAAAAATAAAGATAAATTCGTTTTACGTTCACTCTTACTAATAATATTATAATATTATAAAATTATAAATTTAATGTTATTTTTATTTATATTTTTTAATACATTATATTAAAAATAAAATAATATCATTAAATTATATTGATTTAACCATGAATCAATTATAATTAAGTCATTTACCATTGAACTATTGTTTTTGAATTCATCAATTTAATGATTAATCTAATTTTAAAAATTTTAATTTAAATTATTATTATTTATTAAAACTATCATTATTTATTATGAATTAACAAATCTTATATAACGACAAACAAATTATAAAAATATAAATTGATCATAAAAAATTTTATATTACAAGTTTGATAACATTATTTAGTATTTAAAATTACAATTTTTTATTTCATATATATATATTTTTTTAGAAGTAGAGTTGTGGATAGGTAGTTGAAATTGAATACGAGTTTTACGTTCAAATCAAATGCAAGGATATATTGTATTTATTGTGGTCTTAAGGTCGATGCTGCTCCTCTATTGGACTGAATTCATTTATGGTCGCCGTACGTTGTTATTAATTGGAGGCTGGATTTCTAATCTTGTTTCTCTGACCGTGTCACGTGTGACAGAGTACTTTGCGGTTTTTTCAAAAACAACAAATTAGTACTTAGCAGTCTTTTAAAATTAAATAATATGATACGGTTTTATTTTTAGTATCAAATTTTAATAAATTGTAATTTAAAAATTATTTCTAAATGAGATTAATAAAATTATTTTTTTACTAGTTTCCTAAATTAACATAAATAATTTTTTTTACTTATATTTCAATATACAGAAACTATCTGCTAACTGTAGTAATACCTTGCTTTTACAAAGAGAAAAAAATATTATTTATTATTAATAGAGTTGTTAAATTTGTTGTTGTTCTATTAAATAATTGGTGATTGTGTTTTGTTATTTTTTAAAATAATTATATTTTATAAATAAATTGTATTTTGAGAAAATAAGTGTTACTTAATATTAAGTAATATTTGAATTCAAATATAATTAAAAAATTTTAGATATTTAAAAAGATACTTATATTATTTTTATAGATGATATATGTTTAGTAAAATTTCAAATATAGTTATAGATATTTGAGTATTTAAAAATATATTATCTATATTTAAAAAGTATTATCTTTATATATAAGAGATATTTAATAGTAGACAAATGTTTAAATAATATATATTTAACAATTTAATCCGATCCATTTTGAGCATATAAGATGGAAGATTAACACGATTCTTAATATATTAGAAACTCTTCTAAATCCTTTTGTTTCTAAATCCTTTTGTTCTGCTACAGCAGAAGATAGCTGAAGAAAACCCTAAAAACATTTCAAAATCTTTGTTTTACACCTTCCAAGAGGAAGAATGTGATTATCTAACTATTGGATGCTAGTATGCATTGCGAGTGGTGGGATCATCCTTGGACCTCGATGTTTTGCACATTTGAAAGTTAAGATTGTGAAATCAAATCTCTATATTAACGTGCATCTTTGTATATGGTTAGGGGATCAAACCCCTATATTAGTGAGTATGATGTGTGATTCTTACTTGTCGTGGAGGAATAACCTCAAACTAATTAAAGAAATCTTTCATTCTTGAAAATTAAGATTATAGGTAAAAGAATCATCTCCTAAGACCTCAATCTTTGTATGTTTTGACAATGGTTGAAGAGAGATAAAATCCCCAAAGGTAATCTTCTAATCCACTATGTTAATTAATGTTATGCCTTTAAGTTGAAATGTAAAAATTATTGTGTAGACTGTTACTGTTATAAATTAAGACCTGAGCATATAATCCATAGAAATGAACATAGAAATACAATTAAGAAATTGTGTGCACCAGGACGAGTAACCTAGTCCTAGTAAGTAAATAATAGACTCAGTACCACTTTTCAAGTGAACTACCTAAGTCTTTAAGAGGCTTAAAAAAGTGTTCACTAATTTTTATAGATTGTAGATAAGTAGCCTAGTCCTAATGGGGTGAAGACAACCCTCAACCCAATCTTATGACAAGAGAAACTAAAAAAACAACTACGTGACATATCTCATAATGAAATAATAGTGAAAGAAAGTAGATGAAAATTAAGTTATAAAGTCACTAGACTTCCTAGACTCCAATGGTCGTGCTTGATCGAACAAACCAAGGCATACAATACAAGCTGAATAAATCTTGATGTGCTAGCAAAAAAATATCATGCTAGATGATATAACTAGCCAATAATTAAATATGATTAATTTATTTCTAAATAAAATATAATTATGAAAAGAGTATTTTTTAAATTTCAAATACCAGTTAGTATCATTATTATATTTTAAATGTAGGAGAGATATACTAGGTAACTGACTCTACGAATTTAAAAAAAGTATACATAAGTTATAATACATAAGGAAAATTAATGCAAAATAATCAGTATTCTCTAGTTTACAGTTAACTTTAATCATTTTATTTTTTTTAAAGTGGGAAGAGCATATCGAATCATGAGAAGAGACTATTTTAGTATTTCTTCCCATGTCTAGGCGTTCGGTGCTCATCACACGAGGCTAACTGATAGAACAAAACATTGTTATGGACAAAATTGGAGGCAAAATTTAGAATTCTCCACCGTGAAACAAAGTGCCTGCAAGCAGACCTCAAAATTGCTTGCAAATTAAACTTGGGAAAAGTAGGTTAGTAGATTGAGGATGCCAATTATGCTCTCTGAGATTCATAAAACTGAGGCCGAGTTCGCCCTATCGAAGTTGATTACATTCTCCTCAACCAGTTTTGATCCAGAGTTTTGCTACAAGCTAGAGAAAAATTAACCCTCAAAAACAATCTAAAAGATAAAAATGGAGACCCACGTATATGGATAGGTATAGGTATAGATATATCCAAGGTTTTAAAAAAGGGTCTACGACTGCAATTTAACTTGCGATGAAATGGCAACTGCAACCACAATTTTAAAACCATTGGATGTATAAATTGAGATATATATTCCCAAAGTGAACATTATTTATAACATTTTGCCTACCAAAGTTCGGTCCATGTCCTTCTGCCTGTCAATTTGACAATAGAGGAATTCCTTATATGCCAACGATGACTGCAAATATCCTGTCAAAGACTCAAAATCATATCAGACAACCTAATATATTACTAATCATAATGAAATATATGCATATGGATAAATTAAGCAACTAATGACATTTTTGTTCATGTTATTTGGTGACCATGGTAGTCATGATTCATTTGAAGCGATGGATGCAAACAAATGAGGCAAAAGATTTATTAGCAAGATTATGCTGAAGAAAGTGATATAGATCGAGAAGATAAACAAGCTATCTCAAAAAAAAAAAAAAAGGGAAGATGAAGATAGAAGGAAGATGATAAAATTGATTTGTAAATTCAACATTGCAGGTGGGTCATCTTTATGCCGCATGGCTCAATTCAAAAGAGACAAAAGCAAGAGACATTAAAAGAAATGTCTCAATGACACTCCTCAGCCCCGACAAGTGAACAAACCAATATCATCTTCATCTCCATAAAATACAAAGAGAAAAATGCAATTTACCACCCCTGAATCATGTGTTATTTAGTCCTAGACGTTTAAAAAAGGATATTTTGATCCCTAATATTTTTAAAACATGTAAAATAACCCTTTCATATTCAACTTCTAGCAAACTAGCGACGAATTAACTACGGGAAGGGTTACTTTGCATATTTTTAAACATTAGAGAAGGATATACAATTTTTTAAACGTCAGCAACTAAATCACAGAATCAAAACTTCAAGATACTAATTTGCATTTTTCCCTACTGATTATTCTGAAATTCCTGTAGATGTATAATTGTATGGTACACACTAGACAATGAAATAATAAACTCCAACGGCAATACATAATAAAATGGGTAAGTAACAAGTATGAAGATGAATGATATGTCAAAAAAATTTGCTAAAGAAATAAGTGTTCCAGGTTTGAAAAACTTACGTGAACCAGTTTCCCACAACATCCTTCTGTCATTGTTATCCTGATAAGATTTTCAGTCGTTCAAATGAACACTGTAATTCATGTCTTTCTTCAATTGTCATACCGATCCACCCTGATGACTACATAAAAGACAGAAAATAAAAGAGCTATTATAATTTTTGGGGAAACTAAATATGTTAACAGAGCAATAAAAACAATAGCCTAATCCCACTGTTAACAGACAATATGACCAGCAAAAATGAAAATATATCATAACATTAAAAATGTCACAACATATGAAGTATCCATTGGACAAGAAAATCGCAATGTTCCATTACCAGTCTTCAACCCAACCAAATCTAAGCAACATGGACCCAGTACTAGGTGTTTATCAAACTATGAAACCCTTAAGTAAGCCTAAGCAGTGTCAACATAGACATGTCCTATTTAGATAAATTTCCCCATAAACATCTAGGAGAAGGCTCACTTAAGATTTTACTGCTGATGTAATTTGAATTTTGAACATTAACACTTGAAAAAGTTCACCAGTCAGAATAAAATAAATACACCTAAGACATCCTACCACATTTTATCTAAGAATCTGAAGCAAAATTAGAAAAATCGTTATGGTTCAAATACATAACCAAACTTTTTCAAAGATAATGGAATTATATTGTCTTAAAATAGCCCATTTTACACTAACTCGTTATTACAGGAACATCTTTCTATCTAATACATTTCATATCTTCCTAGAAGCTATTTCCCACAGAATGCTAGCCGATATATATAGCATGCAATAAGCATGCTACTTGAACTTTATGCAGCCAAAGAAACGGTGATATTATGGATTAAATGCTAAATGAGCATGTGTATGTATGTGGTGCAGAAGATGTATATCCCAAGAGCAACAGAACCCTAGTAAGTTGCAGGCCACAAAACTTCCCTGTAGAGGACGTAACTATCTACGCACTGGAATATAGACAATCACAAAATACTAAAAACCTTCATTAAAACTCACGATTTTTTTTATACAATGGAAAGAAACTTTTGCAGATAAGTAAAATTTATGAACAGCAAGCTTCAAAATAGCATGTCAATAACTGTTCTTGTTCATCAAGGTTGAACTTACCTGTAAGGAAAGAACTTGCTGTATGATGTTATCAATATCTTCCTTGAATAAAGACATAATCTGTTGCAACTTAGCATCATTATGCATCAACAAGAGTACAGAAGTAACAGCATTCACCCTAATCAAGCAGTTCCTTGTATGTTGAGTGCCTTTATCAGATATTGATGACAAACTACTTTCAGTTATAGCTGATCCCATTCTCTTCAACACAAGATTCATAAGTTTATGGCACCGATCAAACAAGAAAAAGCATGGAAGGAGATAATAATGCCGAGTACTTAATTGAATGGAGGGAGTTCCCTGTTCATCACCATCTTCAGGAATGCACTGTGGTACAGTGAAATATATATTCAACAAGAGTACTAGAATCATTTCATATCAGCAAATATTAAGATCCATTGCTTTAGAAAAAAAATAAAAGAAAACTAAGATAAATTACCAGAAGCACTTACTATTATCAGAAAATATACTAGGAATTGAGCAAAAGTTTTAAAAATATATACATATATATAATATTAATAATTAAATCAACTAATGTCAACAAAATTAAAATTTATTACTTTAGACATGAAAAATGAACAAAACTATGATAAATTACAAGAAGCACTTATTAGTGTCAGAAAACATAATAGGGATCTAGCAGAATTTTTCTTTTACAAAAAAAGAAAGATAATAGACGTTGCTAAAATTAGAAATACCAGGATGAGAAAATGAAAAGAACTTCAAGATCATTTGTTACGAATAATACCCTTGAGGTTCAAGGGTTAGTTTTATATACCCTAACTTTTTATTATTTGGAACGTTCAGCCATAAAAAATTAAATTAATGCAAGATATAAAAAAGAATCTAGTTCAAGTTCAATAGTAGGGCGTAAGCACCCATCATCACCTTTAATATAATAATTTGCTAGATTCTGCATTTCTTTGTAAAAGTTGTCAATCTTTATTTTATATAGTAAGTTATCATACCAATCAAATCATAATATTTTAAAGACATTCTAAACATTTTGACTTTAAAAACAAAATTAAAGACAAAACGAAAGTTTGTCAATTTTAATTATGCAAATCACAATCAAGGATATCCAAAAGAATAAAGTAAAACGTGCAGGCAACAATATAGCTTCGAACTTATATTGATGGTTTGTCAGGGATTTTGGCAGCATATATTCACCTGCATAGCATCTATCAGATATTCAGAAAGATGATGACCCAGACAGATAATGCTTTGTTCAGAAAGTCTTGTGGGCTTAGAATCCACTGTAACAAGCATTCTCAGGAGAGAACAACTATTATCCAAAGAAGGCTTTTGGGGCTGTGATACAAAATATCAGTATGAGAATTCATTCTTCTAGAAAAAAAAATCCCTAAAAGAGCCAACAAGAAGCACCAAATAAACAGAAAAAATATCATGCAAAAGAAAGCCAAAAACAAACAATTGTGTCAACTTACTATCTGTTCGATTATCACTTTCTCTATCATCTGTAGAACAAAAGAATTGTCACCCATCTGTGACATGTATGAGCAAAGAACAGTTGTCATTGACTTCAAAGTTTGACAGAATGGGTCACTCTTAAAACCAGCAGAACCAATTTCTGCAAAATTAAAAAGAATAACATTTCTGATGCCAGAAGACTACCAAAAGTAGGTTCAAATGCTTGACAGACATAGCTATTTCAATCACTGTAGATGGCTAAAAACTTTTTCTAGGCCTAGGATGACCACAACCTTCCTAGCAAGTTATACATAGTTATATACCAATGACTAAATATTTTTCACAATTCAGTAACTTAGTTAGCTCAACATGTAAAGAATGCTATAAAAATATTGTTAGTTACAAGTTAACAAGAAGCAAGATATAGGTGGTAGGAGTGTAACTTGGATGGATAAGTATGGATGAAAATTAGCAAGGTAGACATAGAATATGTTGTTTTGCATTGCCAATTTCAACCCCCTCCAGTCCTTTGGGACACCTACTACTTCTACTGAGCATAATGGACAAAAGCACTAAATTGGAAAAGTGAAACAAGAATTGGATATCATCACAACTTATATGTTCAAATAAGTAATCCAAATAAATCTTTGTAAGCTACCAGGAGAAACTTTGAAACGCAAGACCAAGGTGATGAAGACACTCAAGTAATCTGCAATTGTTATATGTCCATCTCTATAGGCTGAATGGAGAATCTCTATGATCCTAAATAACACATAGGGATCTAGATCAGCACCTGCAATAAGTAAAAAACAAAATCAATGATAATATTCATAAGCTTTAAACCGGAAACTTGTGCATTTTATATCATTAGTATCCAAATCCTATTCCTACTTAAAAGGCATTCGCTACATTGCACATTAAAAGCACTGGTACAGGAAGTGAGGAAAAGTACGGTGCAAAACAA
The DNA here is from genome assembly GCA_025330945.1 of Mucuna pruriens. Lineage (NCBI taxonomy): Eukaryota > Viridiplantae > Streptophyta > Magnoliopsida > Fabales > Fabaceae > Mucuna > Mucuna pruriens. The sequence continues at coordinate 3,210,792 of JAENHJ010000525.1, read as the reverse complement.
TCCTCCATTATTTTAGCTTATCAGAACACTCATTTCTTAATAGACATTAACATCACAAAGGGTCTTTGTAGGGATCTCCCAGATAATTAAGGGACTACATTCTACAGATAAGAATAATCGCTGTAACATTTACTTTGGGGGGAAAAGTTCCAACTTCCAAATCAACATTACAAGATTTTAGCAAACATAAACCACATTTTGTACTGCTTGATTGAAAATGCCAGCTTCATTGTTTAGTGTAGGCCATAAAAATAGATGCAAAATAAGGCTGTCAAGTCAGACAAATACCTTCATTTTTTTTATTTGATGACACAAAAATTACAGGTTTTTATAATTATTTCACTAAATAAATATTATGTGTAACCTTTGAGGGCATAGACTAAAGATGCTTCCAAAATCAAATAGTTGTTCTTCTATGCTATATCTCTCACATTTACAAAACGAAAAATTATAAGTAAAGAAAGAACAAAGTTGGAAACTTATTCTCCTCAAACAACTAAATCTCACATTCAACTAATTCAAAGACAGCCTTTTCTCTCAAGTTGCATGTTCAAATTTAAATGATAAGCCTTTCAATAACTTGCCATCATGTATCATGGTAAAATTTAAAAATATTCATTAAATAAGCAAATGATAGTAGGTAAAATGTTAAGTGAAGAGATATAATGAACTAAAATAAAAAAAAATAAAAATTATCATGTAGTGAAATTTTAAACAAAGCTTACTTAGGCAACAACAAACTATTGACTTTAAAATAGGCATGTCCAAATGAGAGAAATAGTAAAGGGAACATAAAGAGAGCTCTTGAGATTCTCTAGGAAGCCTGAGAAAAGGACCATAACATATCTGTCCTGCAAGATGAAAAACAAAGCAATTAGAAGCTAAAGAATAACTCACACAGGTAGTGTATTATTAATACTGATGCCAACAGCATGTTCGTGTTTACCTCCTTCTTGACATGTACAGTAAAAATCTTGCAATGAGTACTGCATGTTGTCATACATGCAAACAAGTGATGAATTCAACAAAGCACATTGTCCAATATGAAGTTGAAGACGTAACACAACCTATGATGAACATTGAACTTTTAAGGTAAAAGGAGATACTAAATTGCATATTTACAATCAATACTAAAGCACATTAATCTCTCAATTCTGTCAAATCCAGGAATTTCACATAAAGAAATCCTTTTCAAATCAAATAATGACTACCTGGGAGCAGGATGGGTGTTTATCTCCAAGCTGGATAAGCAACAGAGGGAGATCTCTAATCCATGCAAGTAAAGCATCTTGAAGTTGTAAATTTTCTTGATTGCTTGTCTCCATGGAAAGCATGCTTTGGATCTAGATTTGAACCAAAAACAAAAACACATGTTAATCTGGAAAGAGAACAGGAAGGATACAAATTGCTTTCAAAAGATTATCCAAATGTCAAGAATTTTCAAGCAAGTTCTTGGAATGAGATAAAGCTAAACTTACAGGAGTTAGCATATCTTCTATAGCAGAAAGACAGGCCAGTTTCACCAAGGAACCTGGCTTGCTTTCCCTGAATGTCTGGGTAAAAGCCTGCATGTGCCACAATTCCATGTTAATAGCAACATCAAAACCTTTATAGGATAGGAAAAACATCATAAACATAAACAAGGTACAAGATAATACAAAACCAGAAAATTACTGCAGTGTTCAGTTTATTTGCTGTTTCCAGTTTAGTTTATATATTTTCACTAACAATAATAACAAACAGCTCACTCACTTTATTGTTTTCAAGAATTCACAAGGGAAACCATGAAAACAACAAAAGCTTACTTCCATCCTATCCTTCACAACATCTTCAAAACAGGAAAGAAATAAAAATAGAAAGCACCATTGTTGTAATTATTGACAAGGAACATATCAACAGATAACGAAAACAAAAAGGAAACCAAAAGCCACCAAATATTCAAAAAATCAGAATATCCAAAATTAATGGCTTTTGAGTTCCAATTCCAACAAAAATAAATTAATATTTAGAATTCAAGTGGCAAATCAAACCTGAAGAAGACGAGATGTCCAATAGCTTGCCCCGCGTGAAACAAATTTAGGAATAAATGAAAGAAGCTGAACTAAATGCTCTTCCCAGACAGCCTTACCAGACTGTCCAGCCCTGCAGAACTGAATACCAACAATTCCAGTCAAATTCAGATATAGAATAAGTGAATAACCATTATTTTGAAAAAGGATTAGGTTAGCATATATATCAAACCTTCCCAAGCAGAGCATTTTCAAAAAATTCTAGAAATATCTCCAACAAATTAGGAGGAAGACACGTCCATTCATTTAATTCAAAAAATATTTTGGCAATGAACATGTTCAAGTCAAGCAACCTATCACAATCCTGCAAAGCAAAGGAATATAGAATTAGTTTATTTGAAATTAGAGGAAAATCATAGTCCTGCTGCAACTGATATCAAATTGGATCAAATGGAACCAGATCACCATAACAAAACAGAAAAAAGGTAATCCACCACAGAACAATTTATGGGGGGTAAACTATATTTATTTTTGGAATACACTTGACCATGACAGGTCAAATCAGGCTGATGTCTAAAGCAAACACATAAATCAAGATCAACTCAAGAAATATTGAAAAATTTAATCTTTCAATTACTAGTCAAAATACAGGGCTAGAAGCTTTTGCTTAGATATAAATATATGTTCCTCAATGTAGACCAGTTGGAACACTAGACATGCCTTGTCAAAACTCAAAAGTTACATTTCTTCAATCTTACAGATCCAACTATCAGCTATACTTGATATAATAACTGTATAATTAACTTTGCAAACCATTATATTTGATGAAATGAAGTCAAATTTATATTGAATGGGTTATCTAAGGGGGAATAGAATCTGAACAGTTCTATCTTCTCTTTAGACCCCAATTTTACAATTATTGTTCTACTCACCAGTCCCCACCAAAGGGTAAAATAAACAAACACACAAACACACATGTACCCTTTCTGAAAGATGATCCACTGGATTGAGGGGGAAACGAGGAAATAACTTCTTCAAGAGTGCAGAAGAGATAGTAACATCCCATACAGCCACATCAGGTCCACCTTGAGAACTTGGGGATTCTGAATCCTTATCAGTCCCATAAGCAATAGACCTAACTATAAGATCTACGCTATGAAGAATGGATGTCATACAACTAAAAGACTTGCCTTCAAGACTTTCCATAGCATGAACCAATGGAATAAATTCCAGGAAACTATTTATTAATACTGGCACTAGATCCTTCAGTTTCTTTATGATATTAGAAAAACCTACACAACAGATAAAGCATAGAACAGGATAGTCAAACAACTATAGAGAACGTAAAAAGTTTAACAAAACTTTTAGATATTTGAAAACTATCTTCTTTCAAAATGGAATTGTATTTTAAGTTAACATACCGTTAGAGCTCATAGAGGAATCAACTTCAAAGGCATGCAATACCCTTTGTCTAGTATCATCCTATTAAAATTAGAAAAAGTATTAGAAATAAATTGATGAATGTAAGAACATAAGATAAAAAAGTCAGCATAACTTACCAGGTCTGAAAAGCCAAGAATTTAAACCTAACTCGCACTATTCATAGTATATGTATTTATCCAGATAGTAATGTGTATTATGATTTATGCAAAGATGATAAAGTACTACATGTATCCTGAGCAAAGATACATGTTCCAGATGAACATAATTCAACCAGTTTAAGCATAAAGCTACTAAGTGGAAAATGACAAAAGAAACAGATAGCTAAAATAAAAAAAATAGAGGGGTTCATGTCATGCATAGAAATATCAATGCTTAAATTAAAAAGCCCGAATAGAGCATTTACAATTGTATTGTCAATTCATATCACAAAGTCTTGCCAATTTTCACAGTTAAATGAAAATAAAATACCTTATTTTGCAAATCAGTTTCTCCTTTATTCCATGGCAGGAGTGACAAGCAGCGAACCAACCCAGAAAGAGCATCCTTTAGTTTTCCTTTGTCCTGTAAATAGTACTGGTTCTTCCTTAGAATATCCTCATAATTCTGAAAAATCTGTTAACCACGCAACCAACATAAGTGAATTCTAAGCATCAAATACAAAAATATAACAAACACAATTACACAAGAAATATAGAACTCAATTTCAGGAATAATTGAAGAATAAAAGTGTGCAGATAAAGACTAGAATAAAATAACTGGCTAGGAAATAGATAAAACAATGATGGCACAGAAAACAATCATGAAAAATCATGGGAAATAGAAATGCAATAAATTGCAGTGAGTATTTTGCCAACACAAGAAATAAATTGCTGCAATAATCTTTGAAACAAATTTCCCAAACTTCCCCAGACAAATGTTCAAAACATATTATAATAAAAAAAAACTCTACCGAACATATACGAATTCAAAATAAAAATAAATTGGAAAGAAAAATATTTAAAATAAGGAGGAAAATGCCCCTCAAGTAATTTTGAAGCTATATGGTCGTATCTGGGGATACACTACACAAAGTTCTATCATATTCAACGATACATTGAAGCCTTGGCATATTTTTCTCTTCCTATTGTTAGGCAACATCTCAGTACAGAAATAACATAAAATTCAAAGATCACTTGCATGAAACTGTATAACAAAAGTGTTGACACTGTGTCAATAAATAAATAAAAGCTTCAGGAGAGGTGGATGCAAAATCCAATTACAAGAGCATGAGAAAATTTGAGGGAGCCAACACCTGCTGCTATTGCATGAGTATATCACCTTCAACCCTTCCCCCCATCACCATAGAACAAAGAGTTGCATCTTAAAACAAAATACAATTTCAAGGGGCAATTATAACATATTGGTAAAGAAATTTAGAATATGGCACTAGATAATATCACCTTTTCTGCATAAGATGAAAAGGAAGGAGGATAAAACTCAAGAACGAGATCTAAGAAATCAAATGCCATGATCCGAACATCAACTGCCAAATGAGTCATTGCATTAAAAATGTAAGGCATCAATAAAGAAACAATCAGCTCTTGATTATCCTGCAAAATATGGGGAGAAGCAAGTAACAGAATAAGGCAAATGAAGTTTTAAAAAGATCAATCTTGACTGTAATGATATAGTCATATAAAGATTACAGGATGCATCAAGAGAAAACAAATTAGAACCACAGAATTCAGAAACAATGAGGATGGCAATCCGCTTCAGAGAGTATAGAGTATTACAGCGAGACATCTTACGCATCATAGATTAATAACCAGAAGCATTATAACAAAACATAAATCATGAGAAAAACCATTATTTACTTTTTCATAAGAGAAAAACAGATCAAATATCAATCTTCCAAGCCAACACCATCTTACACCTTTCCTTGGTAACAGCAAAATAATATAATAAGGATAAGATTCCTATGGTGAGCAACAAGGGTGTGTCCATTCCAGCCTTAAATTTTAGTGGACAAAGATCAAAATGCATTTTATTAAATTAAATTAAAAGTAAGAACACCTTTGCTAGCTCAGTTACAGACAAAACTTGGAGCTTTTTCAATGTAATAAGCATTTTATATGTGTATCAATCTCTTTTCATTTAATTGTATTGTTAATATCACTTTCCCTTTTTAATACTAACATTAGAAGATGATGCACCGCTCACCCACACCAAGGAAGAGTTCTAACTTCTGTTTATAACCCCCACAATTGTGGGAAGATGTTCAAGTGATAAATTTTCACAGGAAATATATATAATATTCTATTTATTTTTGAGAGGCTGAATATTCTGATATATGAAGGTCAAAATATTACCAAATATAACCAAACTGATTTTAGATAAATTGGAAACTAATATTTCCCAGATTGAAATCCTTTACAAATGCTATATATTTGTGTTTCTAAGAGATGAAAATTTTCTCTGCAAAATATTTGTAGTAACTAATAAGCCAACAAGAAGTCAGAATGGCTCAACAAGATATATTTTTTGGGTGAATGAGTGGTTTAGGGAGTAGGGTGAAAATATTGGCTTTCTAGCTGGAGTGTGGTCAATTTGGCAGGAGCACGATTCCAGAACTTTTAGCCATAAATTTCTTCTACCCCACCATTCCTGGGCATTGTGGGATTTTTCTCATAAGATTTTTAAGGGTTCTTCTAGTTCCAGGCTTCCAGCAAGTACTGGGCTGCTCTTTGAGGTGATGTATTTCATCATTATTTTCTTCTCTCTCTCTCATGTCCTATGCAGCTTTAGGACAATTCTTAATCCTCCCCGAACTCTCTTATAAATATCAAAAAAGGAGAAACAAAGCTGCAGCCTAGAATATTTTATCCTTCCAAATGATAATGGAGCATCATCCCAATGTGTCAGAAAAATGATTTTAAGTGAACAAAAAGGAAAGTACCTCTTTACAGCCAGGTAAAATCACTATTTTAAAAAGATCATGTAATGATTTTCGAACCACTTTATCATCATCACCAATGCGCTCACGAAGCTTTTCTACAGCAGCATACTTGTGCAACTTCTGTTCAGCTGGATAACTGACAAATAAATCCTTAATACCCATCAATGCATCTGTAATTTAGAGGGTGGAAAAGAAAGAGTATTAATATGAGGGTTACCAAATTTAATTGAAAATTTGAATGCTTAACTGGATTAAATAAAGCAATACTATTAATTTATAATATTACAATTCAAAAACAATAAGAATATTAGGAATAGGAACCAGGCCAACACATCAAAGCAATCAAGATATGCCATTAGAGTAACTTTCATAGGATTCAAACAATATAATTAATGGCTTCTTAATTTTATTTTTGACAGATTTGGAAATAATGATTAATATTGTGATAAGCACTCAAGCACTTGGGGAACCCCAAGTTAGCTGTCAAAGGGGGAGAACCAAGCACTTAAATACTCCACCAAGCATTTCATACTACTCGATGTGGGACTTGGCACGCAATATCCAAGTTCCTATCATTGCACCACCCCTGACTCTAGGAGCCAACATCTTGGTGACACCACTCTACGACGCTTCAATCAACCTTTTTGGTCCTCCCCTCCATAGGTCCTTTTTGAGACACCAACAACCAACTTTGATACCATTGATAAGCACCCAAGAACTTGGAAAATCCTGCCTTAAAAGCTAGCTGTCAAGGGAGGGGAACCAAGAACTTAAATAGCATTGATAAGCACTCAAGCACTTAGGGAACCCTCCCTTAAAAGCTAGCTGTCAAAGGGGGTGAACCAATCACTTAAATAAATACTCTACCAAGCATCCCATACTACTCGATATGGGAGTTAGACACCCCATAATACCCAGTTCCTATCACATTGACAGAGTATTCATGGTCCTGATTTTTTGGCTTCAGGTTTAAACTCGAACCAACCTGAGCTATCATTCCTAAAATTTTTAAAACTAAACCAGAAGCAAGGTTCAGTTTGGTGTTTCAGCTCCAAACCAAGGTTCATTGTAATTTCAATTCATAAAAATGCTCTGTTAATTATAATAACACAATACATTACAACTGTAATAAATAGCTAGAATTATGTAAGTAGTTCATACATTATTCATAATCACTCTGCATGTTAGTAGCAAGTGCACAAGTATAAACTGGCCTCTAATTTTTAAGGTTAATAACTTAATGAGTTAATCTCTATTGAGCTGAAAATTTTGTTCAACACAGCTTATCCAGATTAATCTTTTTGAAGATTTTATTGGATTCAAACATACAGAATCTGTTCTATAGAGAATAAATGAAACTAATATGCACATTTAAAGGCAATTATATAATGACAACATATTAAAAAAATAAACATACCTCTACGAACTTTTGCATTGTGATGAGATGTTTGCTGGAGAAGTTCTTTTAAAGTCAAACCTTTCTTGTTTACAGCCAAACCTGCCTTCTCTGCTGCTATACTCTGTTCCGGCAGAACAATTGCTGTTGGAGATACGTTGGTTAACTTATTTCATGACATTAAAGTCATTATATATAAAATTTATAAAATAATTAAAAAGAAAATCTATTTGTTAAGTTGTGAGTGTGTAAGAGAGAGATATGAAGGGAGGGAGAGAGAGAGATTCTGTACTATATGAGTATTAACAGCATTGACATTCTTAAACTTCAGACAAAATATAAATGTTATAATTTGACAGGATATTCTAGCATTTTATTGCTATTTGCATCAACAAAAACAAACAAATTAAGTTGATACAACCTTTAGATTTAATTTCAGTATCTGTTGTATTCTTAGGTGGTGGCAGTTTCCTCCCAACCTTTCGCCTTATTTTCTGAAAATTTTGAACAAATGACACATGTTAAAAAGCTTTAAAAAAGAAATAAACACAGTCACACATGCAAGCATGCATATAATAGAATTGTGCTACAGCCACAGGGAATACCTTAAAGTCAATGCCACGCTGTTTCTTCGAGTTGGCTTTAGAACGAGTCATCTTGCACTAATAAGGAGACTAAAAGAGCAGAAGCAAAACCTGAGTTAGATTCTAGTGCCATTCAATCAAATTAATAGGTAGTGCAAGAGGTATGGAAGAAGTACCTGTAATTGCGATTTGGCCTGGGTGGATGTGAGGTGAAACAGTGATTTTTAATGTATTCACAATGTTGCGTTGCTGCTTCTTGTTTATGGGTCGTCTGGTGAAAGAAGGCCCAATTTGAGCTACACAAAACTGTGCAAATGCAAAAAACTCAGCAGGTCACCACGACACTGGCACTGTTTTCAACCCCCACACCTCCTCCCTAGTTCCTACTCCAGTGGCTCCTCCTGCAAAACTCAGAATTACTATGATGGTAAATACAAAATTACTAAAACAGAGGGTGATATCAAGCTTATAAGAGACTCGAAAATAATATTATATCACCCACGAAGAATAAAAAGCTTGGAAGATGGGCTCACGAAATCAATATAATAAGTTATAACAGACACAACTAAAACAAACCCTAATGTGCACACTGAGCAGAAAACAGAGATGCAATCATGAAGAATGGAGCCTTCGAACCCAGCCCTAACAGTAACCGGTTTTAATCCCACCTTAACGCCCAAAAAACCACGTCATCTTGGTCTGAAGGGGATAGAAGTTGAGACTCACACAAGGCTATTGCTATTTGCACTCGCCCTATTACTAATGCACTCCCCCTATTTACTAATGCACTCCCCTTATGATTTTTTCTCCCAAAACTACCCCAGAAAATACACTCCCTTTCATCAATGTGTAAGTCTCTCTGCACATCGTCGGCAATGGTGCATAGGCAATCATCAACAGCAACAGCAGCAACACCATGGTGGAGTTGCAAAGGCTTCCTTCATCAAAATACAAATAACTGAACAAATGGTGCAGCGCACAAATTTACAAGAAACACCAAAACATGTGGCTTGGAACCTTTAACTGAACAATCAGTCTTCAACTCTACTATTCATATTACTGGAGTTAGAGCTGGCAAAATGGGTGGGCTGGCGCAGTCCAAGACGACGAGCCAAAGTGTGAAATTGGGTCTGGCTGGCCCAGCCTGTATTTCCTTCAGGCCACCACTTTAGAAGCCCAGCCTGGCCCTATGTCAGGTCAACAGACCAAATTAAAAAAAATTAAAATTAAAAAATTTAAAAATTTAAAAAAAAAAAATGATTCAACATTCAAAAGCCAATAAAACTAATTATGGCCGTGCTCTCTGTTTGGGCCTCAATTTTCGAAGGTGGGAATTTCTTGCCAAAAGGTTTAAGGTTTTGTTTATTTGTTAAGATCATATTCTTTATTTATTTGCAAGCATGAATTTTATTTTTGGAGTAGTTTATTTGTCTTGTAGGTTCATTCATATGCAGACACTTATAACAATTAGTAATCATTCACACCAATTTTAGTTAAAACAGTATTTCATAATAAGAAATACCAGAGCATAGCTAAGACCAATTTCGGTTAATATCACTCATTAAAGCAAAGTTAAAACAAATTTAATCATAATGTTTAAAATTCCTAAACTAGTCAAAATTATAATTATAATCATAACAACAAAAATCTACCAGAGATTAACCATTTTATTCCATGACCTTCTCATGTACTCCCAACAATTATAATTATAATCAAAATTAAAAAAAAATAATAATAATAATATTGTTCCCATCCCCACTAAGAAGAATGTTGCTAAATTCAAGCTTTGCTATCTTCAATTTCCTGAACAGAAGCAACAAAGACCCCACAGACGCAAGCATCATGATTCTCCTTTGACCATTCTTGTTGATAGATTGCAGAAACCCCATAACCCAAAAGCCAATACGAAGAAGGTCTTGCAATTTTGTGACAACAAATGCACGACATGAGAATAAATTTCCAATGAGATAAAAGACAATCAAATACAAGAGAAACAAACCGCCGTATAGAGAGAGAGTACGGTGGGCAGTGGCAGCGAGTGCCGACAGCAAGGGAAGCGAGCTCGAGCGCGGAGGGTGGTGGCCGGTGGATGCGAGGGCGGTGGCAAGCTGGTCCACGTCGTAGTCGAGCAGGAAGGGCGAGACTGCAGAGGCGTTCCTATGCTAGGTTTTCGATTTCGAAGGGATTTCAAATTTTGCAACTTTTTCACAATTCATACATAAGAACTTAGAAGTTCGCTGTTTTCTGCAACGTACAAATGTCTCACTGCTTGCAAGTTTCATTTTCTTCGAGTGCATTAATTTTTTTTTTATGTATAGCTACCGGGCCCTAGCCCACTTGGCCCATCAGGCTAAACGGTCCGGCCAAAAATTTTCAATCTTATTTGGACTGCTATATTTTTAATTCAGCCGAGTCCTTTTTACATGCTATTGGACAAGTACATCGCATCAAACCTATTTTGTAAATTCTAACTAGAGTTTGATCTATAAAAATTAGGTCAGTGTTGTACATTCTATTGTCAATAAATGTACCTCTTTTATTTTTTTCCTAAAAATTTCTAAAATATTGTTTCTGAAAAAATACATAATTATGAAAAATGGTTTGCATAATATAATATGTATTTCTTGTTTTGAAATGTATTTTTAAAAATATGTATATTTTATTAAAAAATTATTTTTTAAGAAAAAAATAGAAATTAAATTATTTTTAAAATATAATATTTATTATCGAAGAAAATAATAATACTCGAAAAATAATTAATATTTACCTATAAAAAAAGTATTATATATTTTTTAGAATATATTTTTTTTCATAAAATATTTTTCATTATAGGTATATTTTCGTTTCAAAAAGTAATATCTATTCTAGACATATTTTTATTCTAAAAAATTACTTTTGATAAAATAAAAAAGTAAAAATTGAGTTTACCTTTATTATAAAAAAAATAATAATATTTATAAAAATAATTATTGTTATCGAGTAGAAAAAATTACCACTATAAGTTGATATATGTGTTTAATAAATATAAAAAAAATATAAGATATAAATAATAATAAATTATATCTTATTAAAAAATATATATATAAGATTTAAACAACATTAAATATGAAATATGTAAAAATAAAATTTAAAGAATAATGAAGATAAAATATAAAAATAAATTTAAATAAGGATAAATATGTAGTGAAAAAAGAATTAAAAAATAAAAAATAAATGTAAAAATAGGATATAAAAAAAGATAAAAGATGTGTAAAAATATTATAAAATATTTTTATGTAATGATATATTATCAGTAATAAAAAAAAATATATATATATATATATATATTAAGGTGTAAATATCATAAGCGGAAGAAATTATGGGACGAACGATAGCTTTAAACCCAAAAACTGAAATGCTCCATCGGCAACTGCTTTTGGGGTCAAACAATAAATTCCGGTTGTAACTAGTAATTGACCCGACCCGACTCGTGGCTCGCTCTTCTCTTTCAGTTTTGGAGATAGTGTTAACTGTGTCAGCTAGAGCTAAAGACCCACAGAAGAAGCAAGGAACAAACCTCTTCAAATTTGCAACTTTTTCACAATTCATACATAAGAAGCTTCCAAGTTTGCTGTTTTTTGCAATTCACAATGTCACACTCCTTGCAATTTTCATTCTCTTCAAGTGCGTTCAATTCTTCAATGAAGGTGGAGAAGATGAAGATGAAGAGAGTTAGACCTCGTTGCTTTCAAGTTCTATGCTCTTCTGAGCACTCCAGTTTCAAAGATGAAGATGATGCTCATAATGGGGGGTCTGATACTTCTGTGTTTGGTTGTTTTGTTTTTGGGGGAAAAAAATTCATTTTGTTTTATTGGTTTTTCCCTTCACCAAAAATTTCATTAGTTTATGAAGGATAAGGAAATTTAGATAACTTATCTGCTGTAGACTAGTTGATTTGGTTACATTGATCCATTTCAATCAACAAAATAGATAATTTAGCTGTGGTAGAGAAGAAAAAGTGAATTTGGAGAAAGTTGACTTAATCAAACCAAGATTTTGATTGTGGCGTGTTTCGTTGTCTCAATAAACTCTTTCTTATGTTGTTTCAGAGGTCAAGTTTCACCGCGGGTGATATTGGTGGAGAGATATAGCAATGGTACTGCTAAGAGGTTTTTGCTCAACTAACCAAAACTTGGGTTCTTTCCTTTTTTATTTTTAAATTCTGTATGTGCGCATTCATGAAGGTTACTGTATAAGTAGCATTACTAGTTGTTGTGAAGTTGGGGGGATCATGGAATGTTAATACACATTGATTATTACTTCATTAGAAAAAGTAAATGAAATCGAATTGCATTGTTAGATACAATTACAATGTTTCCCTCAAGTAGGAACAAAAAGAAAATGAGGAGAGCTAGCAACACACTCTCTAATACACTATTTTCATCACACTCTCTTATTGGTTAAAATCTATTGAAAATTATACAATGAGGAGTGAGATGCATAAAATAAGAAGTGGGACCCACACAAGTTTGTGATTTTTTAACAAATTTTTCAGCCAGTAGTAAAGAGTGTCTTGCTAACATTTCTCAAAGGAAATAGTAGTCTCTAGTCTGTGTTTGCTTGTTCCTAGGAATATTCTAGTAACCTCTTGTACTTTTTATTACCACCACCTGCGCTCAATTACATAAATTTCACAACGGTTGTCTTCTCCAAATCAGGCTTCAACTATGACTTATTTTCCCCTCTTATGAGCAGATATGTATTAGGTGATGATTCGCAGTTGCAAACCTTTCTTGTTCAGGAGGATAGGTCTACACCAAACAGGTTCCAGGACTTTCATTCACCTGATGAAAGCCTATCCTGGCTTCCAGACATAATAAAAGATTTTATCCTACCAGCAGGCTTTCCTGGTGATTAACATAAAAAACTTTAGCAGATGTTTCACACAAAAATCTCTGGAGTTTTAAATTCAGCAATTATGTAGGCGAACCATTTGTTTACTTAACTTTCTAAGTCATGATGCAGGATCAGTTTCCGATGATTACTTGCATTACATGTTATTACAGTTACCTACCAATGTGACTGGATGGATCTGTCACACTCTAGTCACTTCAAGTCTCCTAAAGGCATGTCAATGTTGCTCAAACTGCTGAATTTTTCTCAAGGATATTTTTGCTGGGAATATTTGGTTAAGTTTTATGGTTCTTTGTGCATTTGGCATGCTTAGCATTGAAATTGACAATTAGTTCACAAAGTCCCATTGTGCATGCCAGTGAGGCTTAAAGATAATCATTAGAGATAGTTCTGTCATCTACTTGCTACTCGAATGCATTTTCTGATATTGATTGATTAAGTGTGTTCATGCTGTTACTTTAAAATTTTTTAATAAAGGTTTTATTTGTGCAATTCTATGTGCTCCATAACAATGTCGTCTTCTGTTTAAAATTATTTGTCTACCACATCAATGCAAGAAATGATGATTGTGCTTCTGTCTTTTGTGTAAAAATTTCCACTTCAGGCAGTTGGTGTTGGCTCATTCTCTGGAACCACAGCAGCTGCTTCTGCTGCTGCCATCAGGTGGCTCATAAATTTGAGAGTCTATACTTTTGTAAACAAATATGGCGTTTATATGCATATAGTGATATCTTAAATACTTTCATGCTTCCATTATTTGTTAATTTGATTTTTATGCGGTTGATTATATGTTCTATAACTTTAGGTGGGTCTCAAAGGATGGCATTGGAGCTGTTGGACGCTTATTCATTGGTATGGCAATCATGAAGTAAGCTGAAGGAAGAAGAAGATGAAAAATTATTTTTAGCTGACAGTTGCTGCTGTTTTCCAGGTGGGCGGTTTGGAAGTCTTTTTGATGATGATCCCAAGCAATGGAGAATGTATGCTGACTTCATTGGCAGTGCTGGAAGGTGTGTGTAGTATGCCTTGTTTCCTGTTGGAAATACACAAATAAAATTGGGCTCTAGAGAGACTCTTACACTGCTGACATCTCATGCAGCATTTTTGATCTGACAACCCAAGTATATCCTGCCTATTTCCTTCCTTTGGCATCTCTTGGAAATCTTACTAAGGTACTTTATTATGCATCTCTATTCTATTAAAAGAACCACTGCTTTTTCTTTTTTTTTTCAATTACTGCATATAAATGATTATTAGTTAATATTTCAAAGAAATGAAATGATTAAAAGGTAACATCTAATGAATAATGATTAACTTTGGATAAATGTCATTTTCTGACTACCCTTTACCTACTATTAACTTTTTTATTATTCAAGGAGGAAAATAAATAAATAAACGATAGAATTCTATCATCAAAAAAACAAGAAATGTAAATGGATCGCTCAATAGCCAGTTTTATATATGATTGTATAATTTTTGGTTGTGTCATTCAAACAGGCTGTAGCTAGAGGACTAAAAGATCCTTCTTTTCGTGTGATTCAAAACCACTTTGCAATTTCAGGAAATCTAGGAGAGGTAGCAGCAAAGGTATACTCTCATCGTAAACTTAGAATAGAAATCTGTAATTTCTGATAATTATATTTTCTTGTGATTAATAAATTCCCTTTAGGTCCAACACCTTGGCTTCATTTGACTTTTTGGAATTCTCCCTTTCTTCTTTTATAAAGGCTTGCTATATATCTGTCATTCTCCTATATACCACTGTTTGGAAAATGTTCAGGGTTTTTCTCATATAATTGTTTCATCAAAATTTCTCAGGAAGAAGTTTGGGAAGTGGTTGCTCAACTGGTTGGCCTTGCTTTAGGCATATTGATTCTGGTAAAATACATAAATTTTCAGGATGGCTTTAATTCTTGGCACAGAGACACTGTTAGTTGGCATGTTACATTATTTTAATTTTTTATTGCAGGATACACCTGGCCTTGTAAAATCATATGATGTACTTTCGTTAACTTGGTTGAGTATGCGATTTCTGCATCTTTGGTTACGCTATGAATCGCTTTCAGTTCTCCAGTTTAACACAGTAAGCATGTAGTGCACAATCTAATATGGATTATGGAACCTAATGTGAATAAATCGTATGCATGCAGACTGGAAGAAAGACATTTCAAATCTGAGTTTGTCTATATCTTTTTGGGAGAAGTAAAGATATTAATAATGTTTATTCTGTTTCCTTTTTCCTTGCTTTGTGGTTTATTTATGTACTAATGGTAGCAAGAGGGGTAAAATTATTGGAAAGATAATGAATGGATTAGGAACAAAAAAAGACAATTTTACAGATGCATCTCTTCCATTTCCTCTAAACAGTAGGGGATCAAATCCACCAATATTTATCTGAATGATTGATTTGTTTATTCTTTATTTTCTATGTTTACAGATAAATATAAAGCGTGCTCGCATACTGGTAAAATCACATGTGTTATACTCCACTGTTCCAGGTTACGTTCAGATAAATTTGGTGCTGTGCTGTATGAGTTATTTCCCTTCACAGATGTTCAATTTGCCAAATGGACTTTTTTCAGGATGCACAGATTGCAACAGAGAAGAGAATATATTAGCTTGGTCGCAATTCATGAAGCCAAATATAGTTTTTGGCTTGCCCTTGGAGAAAATGAATGGCGTGGAGAGATCTCATTTTATGGTATAGGATCATTATTGCTGCTATTGTCACAATTTTATGAAGGAAACCAAGAGGTTCATAATTTTCTCTATTATTCAAATAAAGCCATCTGGAAATCATATAATTATGTTATAATGGAACAGGTGGAGGCACTTCTAAAATTATATGCAAGTGAGAAATATATTCTTATGGTGAATCAGCAGCCAGAAGATTTGAGATTTTATGTTTCTTTCAAGGTATGCTTTAATTCCTGTACGGGAATTGACTGAAGAACAATCCTCATCCAACCTTAATTTTATTGTTAGATGTAAAAACCATTCATGATCTTTCACCTATCAACTTAAGCCACTTTTGGGATAGTTGGTCATTGGTAGTGTATTTATATTCTCTTTGACCAAATGGTTAGGAGTTTGATCCTTGTCACCGCCATTCTTTTAACTAAAAGTTGAATTTTTGCACAAGGTAAGTAGTTTTGTTCATTGTCCATGCTTCTATGAGGGGGGTGTATCTGCTGCATTGTCTTTGACTCCTCAAGTTAATGCTTCTCCAATTTTCCAAAGAGGACAGATTTATTTCAAGAAAAAAAAAAAAAACACACAGACATTAGTGAGGTTGTCAAGAAACAGGGAAAATAGCATTTATGCCATGAAGAAAAAATACGAGAAATCAAAGATTTTTGAGGAATCAAATGCAAAGCAGCAATATGAAGAAATGCTGTTTCTTATACACCGTGTCTTAAAAGATCAAACACTTAAATACTCCACCAAGCATTCCATGCCATTCAATATGGGACTTAGGCACCCCATAATACCCAAGTCCCTATAGAGTAACTATGTTTTCCATTTGATAGGTTTACTGTACCTTCTCATTGATAATCACACTGCAGGTTGGAGCTACAAGTGTTTCAGTATTGCGAAGTGTGTGGCAGACTTTCTGGCTAAGTGAGAACTGGGATAGCAATGTTAATGTTTGTGATCAAATTGCTAATAGCCTAATGGAATTGGAAGAAAGGTTTGAGGATTTCATTCAAAAGTTGAAAGATGCAGAATGGGATACCCAGCAATTAAATTTGAAGGTTCCCAAAGAAATATTTATTGATGATAATATTACCAATCCTCTCTAAATTCTAAAATGGTGAAGCTGAGAATGTTTTGAAGTGCAAAATGACACGACCATGAGGTCCTTCTTGAGAGTTGAGACATAAAATCAAAATGTGAGAAACCAAATTCTGGATTCTGTTAGCAGTGTTGCAAGCAATCAGAACAAGATATCTACTTTCAGATGCAGATATTCAACAAAAGGAGACACAGTATTTATGGTGGCTAATTGACTTATAGTCTTAGCTCATTGAATACCATATACTGGCTTTGACAATTGACACTGCCTTCTTACTTTCTTAGGGAGGCTCCTGTTGTAAAGAATCTGTTCTCAATTTTGTTTAAAATCTTTGTTTGCAAATTTTTGGGAGAAAGTTCGTTCATTGCTTAAACAGTTCATTATTCTGTCTTCATAACAAAGTTCATTGGTTGACCTTTTGAGGGAAATATTAATGCTGATTTAATCAAATTAATTGCCCTGTTAAAAGATGATATGGAAAATGGGCGTGTGGTGTTAAAGTCTAGCTTGATGGTTGTCTTGTGGGATGCCATTTTACCATATATGTGATGCCTTTAATTATGTAGGTGCTTGTGGAGCTATCGTGCTTTATAGGTAAAGAACCAGTGTTTCTATGTTTTCAGTGATTGAAGTTATTATATGACAACTACTGCCCTTCATTTTAATTGATTCCTTCCTATCATACTCAAATTCTTGTGTTTTGACAACTTTTTTGGCTTGACTCTAGTAAGTAACGTTAGCAATAAACTCTTTATCATATTTCTTATTAAAAAAAACTCAAATTTCATGTTGATTAAAATTAGTGATTTACTTTTTAAGTTAATTTTTAAGATTGAGTTACATTTTAAAAAAAATTTTAACATAATATTTTATTGGTTAAAGCGAGGTTCATGAAATTTATATAATTTTTAATTTTTAATAAATTTTATCAAATAATAATATTAAAAAGAATGCGTTGCATACATTGAATCTAATTTGTTGTCATACTTCAAAATGCTCCTTTATTAGCATTACACAACACAAAATTGATATGATGAATTTTTTTTTACTCTAATTTGTTGTCATATTTCAACATGGTCCTTTATTATACAACACAAAATTGATATGATGTATTTTTTTTTATTGATTAAGTATAAAATGCATCTTCTCCTCTGGATCAATGCTGGAAAGATTCCTAAATAGCTAGCTTAACTGCAATGCTTAGCTCTTGAATCAGAATAGGATCACAGACGCACCCATCCACTTCCAAAGCTCAATTGTAAAGTAGTGCAATTTAAACTTCAATTAGGTGGTGTTCAATTTTGCATGCAATAGGTTATCTGGTCATCTAGTGATAATATTTTAGTAATAATCCAAACATTACCAATTGGCTTTGGGGTAATTAAATGGGAATGGCGTAAACAAACTAAAAATTGCAGAGCAGAATAAAGTATAAAAGCCAACTATGAGTCTATAATAAGAAGTATGGAAGAGATATACATGGGTGTAGGGAATATA
Source organism: Mucuna pruriens (assembly GCA_025330945.1). Classification (NCBI taxonomy): domain Eukaryota; kingdom Viridiplantae; phylum Streptophyta; class Magnoliopsida; order Fabales; family Fabaceae; genus Mucuna; species Mucuna pruriens. The sequence continues at coordinate 3,192,239 of JAENHJ010000525.1, read as the reverse complement.
TTCTATTTATTATATTAAAACAATAACTTTGGTTGGACATGTCAGTTACTAATTACTTTTGTTTTCCACTCATTTTTCACTTTTTTTTGTTGATTTCTTCTTTTTTTAGTTGATGTTGTGGTTTATATTATTATTATAACAATAATTATTACCATAATATTATTTTATATTATTAATTAAATATTATTATAAAACAACTCCTTCCAAGCTGTAATAAGACCTTCCATACCAGTTGGCTTTGTTAAATCTTCAATTGCATGAATCACTTTCCCTGGCGACACATGTATTCGCATAAATTTCTTAGTATGCAATAATCATGAACTAGACGATGAATTCGGTATATATTAATTTATTACCATATTTACAAACTATTTTGATACATGTGTAGAGAGCATCATGACTCATATGAATGCACATGTCAACATTATAGATTAAGTTAAAAAAAATAATTGAACTTAGATAAAGTTTCAAGTGGGTCTTTCAATTCATGTTTGTCATGTGTACACGTGTAAAAGAAATGCACAACAGTTAATATATGCGAGAAAACATATAGAAAATAAAAAATATGTCAAAAAAAAAAAAATCTCATATTTTCCCGCAATAGTAGTTAGTAGTTAGTACGTTGTAGCATTTTAGTACAAGCAACATTTAACTTCTGCTATTTTATTTTAATTCCTCCTTTTTCCACCCCTGATTAATGAGAGGGTTGGTATGTCATCATCACCGAATAAAAATTGTTTAAATAGTCACTTCTTCAATTAATTATCTCTTTAGACTAACAGCAAGGAAGTTTAGAGCTTAGGTCAAGAAGTGCGTGATTGGAATTTAATTTGCAAGGCAAATTAACACCTTTTTTTTCATGTTTATCAGGAATAAGAAGAAGTAATTTCTTCATCAATTGAACCTGTCTACATAATTTTTTAATGTTGATGTAACTTTGTGATGATGTTAACAGGCTGAAAATTGTCTATGTTTCATGCTAAACACCAACACAAATGGTATAGCAAAATTATATGGTAGTTGTTAACCACAAGAATCAAAATTCGAAATGTTTTATGCTCATTGGTGAATCAACAATAGTTTAAAAATCCACGGGATTAAGAAACGTAGCTTCTTGAGCAACTGATTCGCCACGTTACTTGCAAGTATAATCCAAATTTTATCTTTTCTTTTGTCAAGGAATCCATCAATCAAAAATTGTTCAGGACAAAAGAAAAGTTGCATTAGGATCAGATTCCGTCGTGGCGTGAAGATTAACTAACTAAACTTTTATTTAAGAAAGATTATTGAACATAAGATATTGCATCCTCTCCAACTGCTGTAAATAATTAAATTATTCAACAAATCATTGTCCAATTTCTCAGTTCGCTTTCAACGTGAAAGGAAGTTCTACAAGAACAAATATTTGTTAGAAGCACTTTTTTTTTTTAATACTTTCTTTAACACATTTCTTTAGCATTTGGTGAATTATATATGTGTGGGGGGAGTCGAACTAAATAGAGTGTGGACCTCAATTACTTAATTCATTTTTTTATTTACAACCATAAATATTTTAAAAAGATTATTAAATCGATTCATCATTAAGTTATAAAATTTCTCTTGTATTTATTGGACTCCCTTGGCGAGTGATGTAACTGAAAAAACAAATAAAAATAAATAAACACGAAGATTGGCGACAGAGAAATTGTTAAGCTTTGGGAGCAAGAGAAATCTCTCTCTCTTTTTTTTTATCACTAATATGTCCTTTCATTTCACTTATTACTATTAAAAATAATTAAGCTTTAGGCGAATAAAAATAATACTATTAAAAATAGTTTATAATATTTATTTATTAATTTTAATGTTATACTTTTACTTCTTATAAATACTTTTATTTTATTTCGATCTTTATGTTTTAAATTTTTTAATTTTAATTTTCATAAATTTTAAAATCTTTAAAAATAATATATTTAACCTTTAATAATGATGTGAGATATACTTAATTATATTATGTGACATGTTATTTTAAAATAATTATATTATGTCACATGTTATTTCAAGTGTTGTATTAATTAATTTTTTATTCTAAAAAGAGTTTTTGAAGACATAATTTAATTAACTTTAACACTTAATATCAACCTATCTAACCATATACATATAAAATAACTTTAAATATTTTGTAACAATCAGTCAATTAATTTTAATCAACTAATTAAATTATTTGATTTAATTTAATTTATGATTTGATTTATTTAACTTTGTATTTTAACTATCAATGAAATTAGTAATAAATTATTTTTTATAATTTTTTCCAATAATAAATAATAAAAGTATATAATAACATTAATTTCGTAATATTTTATGAAAAAATTTTATTTTTAAATATATTTTCATAATATTTTTTCCAACCAAATATAGTTTCATAAAATTTGTTTTTTAAATATTTTATTTTGAAATTTTTTTCTAATACAAACAAAAAAAACAAGGACATAATTTTTTTATTTTTATTTTTAATTTTAAATATTTTACAAATTAGAAAGAAAAACTAATTCTCAATCTTTCAATAAATATTATTTTGAAAGATTCCATTTTTTATAAAATATAAAATATAGTTTTTTATATCATATGAAAATATTTATAAAAAAATTAATTTGATAATAATTTATGTAAATAATTTTTGTAAAAAATAGTCAAACAATAAATTAATTTAAGTTGAAAAATTAATTAATTGATTATAATAAAATATTTAGATTTTTTTAATATTTTATATTTATTATTGGAAACATTATAAAAATATAATTTGTTAATAATTTTCACAAATAATAAAAGTATAAATTTAAATAATTCAAACAATCAATTAAATCAAATAATATCAAATTATTTAATTGATTAGTTACAGTTAATTTATTGTCACAAAATTGATTAATGTTATATTTATATATATATATACATATATATATATATATATATATATATAAAAAGATATTATAAACCATAAAATAATTTGTATTAACAATTTAGATTTTATGTAACTCTTTTATAATTACACATGTATTATTTGAATAATGTTATACAAAATTCAAATAATTAATAATGAATAATTTTGTAATTTATAACATATATATATATATATATATATATATATATATATATATATATATATATATATATATATATATATATATATATATATATATATATATTTTTTTAATATCTTAATTTATTATTTGATTGATTTAACTTTCTACTTTAATCGAATATTTGATTGGTATAAAATATACATTTTGGTGAATATTTTTAACAAAAGTTTTTTATAGCAATATTTGTGCATCTTCTATCAACTTTTTATTTCAGATAATTTTATTTGTTTTGACTTTTTGAGAATAGATTTGTAAGATTAGTTTAGATATCATTGTTAATTAGTATTTTTACACTAGATTTAAATTGAAATAGATTCTAAAAAATTAAAATATATTGTACTGGGATTTAATTTTTATTTTTTAAAATTATTATATTCTTCTTCTTTAAATATTTTACTTTAAAATAATTGATTTCATTAATACATACAAACATGGATATAATTTCATATTTTTATTCTTTATTTTTTATTATTTCACAAATTAAAAAAGTAAACTACTTATCTATCCTTCAATAAATATCATTTTAAAACATTTCATAGTTTTATAATTTATTATAAAAATTAATTATTTATATCGGAATAAAAATATTTTAGAAACTCAAGTCAAAACCAACATAATTGTATAATTTTATACTATCAACATGATTATGGATCTAGCTTTTAAATAAATTGTTACAAAAATCAATAATTATATAATTTTTCATTGAATAGCAGCGTAATAAGTTCGTTTTAATTAAATTCTAGATTGTTATTAAAAAAAATATTGTGTAAGTGAAAAATTTAGGGTAATTGCGAAACCGAGAGAGTTGGCTATCTATAAAGTGAAGTGATATAGCATTGCAATTAGAGCTCAAAAGCAAATGAGAAATTCTGATAGGAACGTTTATCACGGGGAAACGAGCGAAATGAATCTTGCATGAATCTCGAGAAGGAAAAAAGAAAATGATAAGTGGGGTTTGGGTAATATTTTAAACAAACTCACGACCATGACGTGAGATACATCTACAATTATGGTCATGTATGTATGTACAGATACTAAACAGACGAGTTAGTTACGTGTAGCTCAAGCGAAAACTCAGCAAAACTGCCAACACTTTTTTACTTTCCCCACTCTCTCTCTCTCCGTCTGAAACACCTCACTTTTCTGTTTAGTTTGGTACGAGGAAGGGCTAAAACGAGGTACTTTGTTGGGTTTCATAGTATTTCCTAGGACTAGGAAGGGTTGCGGGATTTGTGGGTTTATGATGTCGTTAGTTTTGTTGTGAGAGTTTGTTTTGTGAATGGGGTTTGGTCTGAAAAGGAGGAAGAAGAAAGGAGAAGGAGAGATGCGAAAGTCTTTCAAGGATTCCCTCAAGGCTCTTCAAGCTGACATCCAGTTTGCCAACACACTGTAAATTTATTGTTCCTTTTTCTCTTTCCAATCTCGACAAAAGCATGGTTTTTTACTTTTTTTTCTCCTTTCGGTTATGATTACGTTAGTTTGGATGCTAGCCTTTTCCCAAATATCTGCCTTTTTTTGGAGGAGATGCTAAATTTCAGGCCTTTTTGGGTGCTAAATTGTGGGTTGTAATGGCTGGAGCTATTTAGATGTAAACTCTATTTTCTTTTCTTTTTCCATTCTAGCTTGGTTGTTCTGTTCATTTTTGTTATTTACGGTTTTGTTTTTCCTTTTATAATAACTTCCTCCGGTGGTTAAGATGGTTAAAAAAACCACTGATTTGTATTCTTGAGGTGAAGACAAAAGAGGAAATTAAGTTGAAGGAAAGGAAAAGAGGGTGTATTATGTGTTCGAACAAAACTTTGATTCAGCTCCTTGAGTATTGTTGATGCTATTATCCAATTAGAATTGGAGTTTCACTTCGTAATATGTATAATAAAGGTTTGTTTTAAAGATTGATAGAGCTACCAACGTGAAACTCTAATTCTGAACGAAGAACAATACTATTAGCACTCAAGGAACTATTTCTAAATTTTGTTATATATTTTACCATGAAATATGGCTAAGAAAGCAAAAACACAAGGGCTAGCTTTTTATGCTTTTTTATTGAACCTCTTTAAAGTACAGTTTTCATTTTGCCATTTTGAAGGAGATTGGCCAATGGGCAGTTCGATTCTTTTGCTGTTTTCCCGTAGGGTGGCAGGGATGCCTCAGTTTGTGGCAATTTCCTCTCTTTTTGTAAAGAGGACATGAATCGAGTTAATTAAAGTGTACCTTTTTACTTTTTTATTTGTATAATGGTGATGCTTTTTGTGCAAACTTCAAAAACCCTTCAAAATTTTCACTTTATATTAGCAAATAAAATTTTCACTTTTCTTATGGGGCCGTTTAAAAGCATAGCAGATTACTGGGCTACAAGACAATATGAGACATGTTTGAAATTAGGCATGTGTCACTCCTAGCTTCCAATTTTATTTGCATTTTAATACTGAGAGATGATCTATCCTTCATTTTTTTTGGTTTGAGCACTATTGTAGTGTAACTTCTACTATTAGCACAACAAAAATGAGATACAGAAGTTTTTTTTGTGTCTACTTTAAATTCTTATCTCTGAAACATGACTGCCCATTTTCCTCATTGTTTCATTCAATATTGGAATTTTCTCATCCAAAGAATTGAAAATTTGACATGACCTTAGGTTTTTAACCTATTCTTTGTGCAAAATATGGTTTGTATCAGAGCTTCTGAGTATCCAAGTGGTGGTGCCTGCTTCCAAATGAGATTGTCCTACAGCCCAGCCGCTCAATTTTTCCTTTTTCTGGTTCAGTGGACTGACTGTCACCTTGCTGGAGCCTTAGGACTGCTCAGAATTCTTATATACAAGGTGTATTCCTTGCAGCTTCACTTTAGGCCTATTTGAATAAACTTCTCCATAAACACTTACTAGAAAAAATAAATAAATAAATTTCTCCATAAGCTAAAATTATCTCATGCATAAATTAAAAATCACTAATATGACAAATCTTCTGCGAATTAGCTTTTGAATAAGTTTATTTTATTTTTCTTTTTATTTCCTTCTCCCACATATGTTTATAGAAAAATTTATTTAAACAAGACCTTTGCATTTGATAACAAATCTCTCTTCCTTCAAACAGATCCTCTTAAAACACACTTTCCATGATCAAATATGATATTGCAAAGTGTAACCAATTTAACTGTTTTGTTATCATGCTAGCGAATAATACATATTGGGTTTGTCACAGGCATATGAAGATGGGAAGACAACCATATCCATTTATGAAAGAAAAGCCAGTCTAAAGGAGTTCTATGGTAAGTGAATAATCATAGTGAAATGTAACTGTCAGTAGCTTCTTGAATGAAATCAAGCCATGTATTCTTTTGAAAAAGTGTTTCACAGTCCAAATGTGATTACTTTTACACTCTGACTATAATAACAGGTGTGGTGTTTCCCTCTTTATTGCAACTTCACAGAGGAATCACTGATGTTGAAGACCGGAAACAAAAACGTCTATGTGCTGCCAAGTATAAGCTTAAAGATTTGACAAGCAAAGGAAAGATTTCTGAAATTGACCTGGAGAGAGAAGAAGAGTGTGGTATTTGCTTGGAGATGAATAGCATGGTTGTATTGCCCAACTGCAATCATTCCATGTGTATGAAATGCTACCAAGACTGGTGAGAGAATTGAGACAACATTTTAGTATAGAATACTTTTAATGATTAAGGGTATGTTTGTTTTACATAGATTACACTTGTCAGGCATGGAAACGTGAATCCCTGTTAACAATACAAACAGACTCTAAATAGTAATAACGCTTAAAAAAATGAATGAAACATACTAACTCGTCAAAGTTTATATTTAATAATGAAAAAAATGTATTTTTGGTTCCTGTAATTTCAGTCAAACATAATCTTAGTCTTCATATTTTTAAATTGATGTATTTGATCTTTATACTTCAAAAAATACGTACATTTGGTCCCTCCAAAATCTGTCTTCTTGCCACAAAGACCAAAAACACATTTTTTCCTTTATTATGATTGATGCCAAAGGAAAAAAAAAACTTATCTTTTGGTCTTGAAGAATATAGAAGCAAGCCTATTGTTTTTATCAAGGCCTAGAATAGAACTGAATATTGAAGAAAGAATCTGCCCCTTGTCTGCATGATTGGATGTGGGTCATACTCCCATTGCAATCCAATGAGTTGGCAAATTATTGTGGTATTTTTGGTTCTATATAAAGCAAACATGAAATCTGGGGGCCTTGTCTAATGTTTCTCATTTTGGTACAATACCTGTCACTAGTATATTCTAGATCATACAGCATTCTGTAGTCAAATAATTGCATTCATCCTCATAAAACATTCTTGAGTGACCAGAAATATCAGGTCACTACTATATCTGATAGAAATGTGGATATTGTTACTACTCTGTTATTGTTTGATGACTTTTCTTCCCTTCTAAGGATTCTTGACTTTTCCTGTTTGTTTAGGCACGCAAGATCTCGATCTTGTCCTTTCTGTCGAGACAGTCTCAAAAGAATAAACTCTGATGACCTTTGGATCTACATTAGCAGCAGTGAGATTATTGACTTGGCTTCAATCAACAAGGAGAATTTGAAAAGACTATTTATGTACATAGAAAGTTTGCCCCTCATTGCCAGACCCTATATCCACCACGTCATATCGTCACCACTAGTGATTGCCAATTAGTAAAAGCTCATTCAACCCTATGAACTTCTAATTTTTATATGATTCTTAGTTTGTGCAGGAATTTATCCATTTGTAAATACATTACCTTGTCACCACGGTCCATACTATATACTCATTTCATTGGAATTGACTAGAGTTCACTTGTTCAAACAGTCTTCCTTGTTTATGGCTGATACACTATTATTTAGCTTTGCATTTTTGGTTTTGATTTATGGACTGAACTAGAAATATAACTAATAACTATTAAAGCCTATCTACGCGCCAATTATTCTTTTTTTTTAACCCATAAAATATGTACAAAATATTTATTATAAATTATAAACTCACTAAATATTCTCTTTTTAATATTATTATTTTTATATCCAAAACTAAATTTTATCATTTAACATTTTGTTAAAAGATACGAGTAATTATTTTACTTGTGTGATAATATTGGTGTGCAAACTATTCATGTAGGAGAAACAAATATTTGGCCCGATTTTTGGTGAAGATCTGACTGGTCCGAGGTATCTGATGTCTTTCCTAACCAAATTCAGAGGTACTCTTGTAGTGGTTCTTCCTTCTGGCACGGCGAATGTTAGCGGTGGATGGTCGGGGCACTTGTAAAGACATACTCAAGTCAAAATGATTTTGGAAACACAACTAGGGACACATTGAATGTGATAAATCATGTTAACAAATCATTTTCAAACACGCCAACTTATTGTATGCTTACCTAACATTATTTATAGTGTCCTATTTATAGGAATAGTCTGATATGGGTGTTGTTATTCTAACACTCTTTTTAGGTTCACACTCTAATTTTTTTATTTTTTTATATTTTTTTTACCAAAATGTCTTTGACGAAAATATGTTTTCAATGGATAGCAATTGGTAACGGTGAATATGCCTTCAAAATATACATAAAAAATTTAGTTGTGCACGTATAACCGATACACGACAAAAAAACATATTCTCATTGCATCTATTGATACATAAAAAAATTCCAACGAAAATGACGACAGAAAGAGATGCAACTTAATTAAAATTAAAGTACAATATAATTACTTTTTTAAGTTTAAGTTAAATTGATTAAGATAAAATTTATCTTTTTTTAAGTAATTAAATTAATTATGATACAAATTATTTTTTAATTGAAATTAAATTAATTGCAGCACAGGTTATCTTTTTAATAATAACTGAATTAATTATGATACAAAATATTCTTTTAATAGTAATCAAATTAATTAATTGAAATTGGTAATTAATTAATTCGATTATTATTAAAAGAGTAGTTTGAATCATAATGAATTCGATTACTATTAAAAAAAAGTAATTTCTGTAGTAATTAATTTAATTTCAATTAAGAAAGATAATTTGTATCATAATTAATTTAATTACTATTAAAAATGATAACCGTAATTAATTTAGTTATTATTAAAAAAATAATTTATATCATAATTAATTTGATTACGATTAGAAGGGTAACTTGTATCGTTATTAATTTAAATTAAATTAAAAAATATAATTCATATCATATTTAATTTCAATTAAGTCACACCTCTTTTGGTTATCATTTTTGTTAAATTTTTTGTGTGTTGACAGATGCAACGAAATTTTTTTTTTTTAGTACTTCGAAGATACACATTGTTACTCAACAAAAAGTGTGAGAATTTATTAAAAAATTGAAGAATAAACTTAACATAAAAGGGTGTGAGAATAACAACACCCTTTTAAGATGAGCTGAGGCAGATCATGGACGTCCCTCCTAATTGAGGTGTTGTGATTCTCTATGACAGGTTGTAGTCAATTTACCTTACAACTGGGTCTCGTTGTAGATTTCGGCCCATCTACTTAACGTGGGCCTTGGGCCTGTAATGCATTTTTGGCTGAGGTAGATCAGGCTATTTGGATTGCGCCTGATTCATTCAGTCCGGGACATGTTTCTTCTTTTTCTTCTTTTTTTTAATTATGTTATTATTTGAGAAGATGAAAAAAAAAATCTTGGTTCAATTTAATTTTATTTCTCTTAGGCCAATTTTCATGGCCTAGGAGTCTTTAGACCCAGACTGTGTATTTATATTCATTATTATACCTTTTTTTTAGACAGTACTTCATCTCATTTTATTTTTCACTTTTGCAATATTTTGATCTATATCAAATTATTTATCATTTTAAAATATAAAAAATATATTATTTAATTTTATAATAATACCTTGAAGAAATAAATGTACTAGTAAAAATATAAGTGCAACGGTATAGTGTAATTAGTCATTTATGGAAGGTGTTTTGGTTAAATGAGGTTATTTTATCATGGAAATTAATATAATCAATTATTTTCTTAAAATGTGTATTAATTTAAATTAAAAATAAATTAAATATAAGGGAGTATTTATATTTTTTGATTTTTTTATGGGTGGTCTAAATCAAGGACATATCCATGTTTGAGTGTGTGGGCAACTGTTCCCAAAGTGTTTTTAATTTTTCTTAATATCATATAATTTTACATGTCTAATTTTAAATTACCTTTATAATTCAAATATAGTAAAAATAGTCCATTCCTAATATGAGTATAATATTATCTCCACACATAACTCTTTTCATTCTCTCAAATAAATTTTTCGTAAAAAATAACAAAACTATATTAAATGAGAGTATTTTTATAAATTATTCTTCAAAAACGAGTATTTTTTTAAGTTTATTTTTATCAAAATAATTTTTTAAATATTGTATTTATTTTTATCTATTATTTTTATCTTTATTTTTAAATTAAATTTTAATGTTTTTTAAAAATAAATTATCAATAACTAAAAAAATCTTATATAAAAATATAAATTATTTATTATAAGTTTAAAATATAATTTATGTATTTAGAAATATTTATTTATTATAAAATTTAACTTTAATATAATTTACACATTCAAAATATTTATTTATTATAAATTCTAATTATGTAAGACATTTATGGTGTGTATAGAACATTATAATACTCATACTTGTTTTCAATATTATTTATTTTGGATGTGCATTTTGCACAATATCTTTGTAATTAATAAAAAAAATCTAAATCATTTTTTAAATTATTTTTAATTTTTTTGGAATGATTACAAGAGAAAAAGAAACGCAAAAGGCAACAAAAGTGGGAGGTTAGCCTCTAGGAAGGTGACTCCCTTAGTATGTGCTCTCAAATATGTACTTAGACACATTATAGGCTCTTGAATTATGACTAACTAGTCCATGGACTTGAGCAGTACTTTGCACAAGAAACTCTAATGCCACGTTTAAGGAGGATGCTTCCAATTTAGCAACAATAACTAGATGACAAATTTCCCACTAAAAACTAACTCAATATTGCTGGAAGCCCGACTTCCCCGTCCAAAGATTAATTACCCACATGTTTATTACATTCTCTATAAAATTTATAGAAAAATAATTTATTTTTTATAAATTAAAATTAACTTATACATAAAATTAATTTATAAAAACTCTTTCATTTTGATAAATTACTATAAAAACTTTTACAAATTAATTATATATAAGTTATTTTTTAACTTATAAAAAAAAGTTATTTTTTATTTTTTCTTTTATTAATGCTTATTTGAAAAGTTTATCCAACCACCGTTTAGACTATGATCACCAGAAATCCAACTATAAGAGCTGTTTGTTGTGTATTTTCCTGACATATTAAACTTCCAAACCCACATACCTGGCACATCCTCTACTAGACAAGGAATGAAAATAGACATTTTCTGAGAGATTTTATTTGGAATGTATATATATTTCAACTTCTTAGTTTTCTAACATTTTTTATCCATCGTCTTTTATCTTCACATCTGAACTGAAATCTAGTATTATTTAATTTTTTATTAATAATTAAAGATAATTTTATATCATAATTTAATTTGTCCATTGTAAATTTAAAATATAAATTTTATAGTTAAATATATTTATTTATTATAAAATGTAACTATAATAAATTATATATTAAAAATAATTTACATATTATTTAAATCTTACTTATATAAAAACATTTATAATATATAATGCATAAAATAAAATATTAATATATATATATATATTATTATTATTATTATTATTCTCACGACTAAAATTCTCTAGATCTATTACTTCTCTGTCTTTTTTATATTGGTGAAAATGAATATCGGAGATCTCCAAGTGTTATGTTCATATTTATTACTTGATTTTTACAATTATAATACTTTTTTGTGGTGTGGAGACTGAAACCATCGATTACATTTTTTATGTTGAGTCTAAAATTAATTTTAAATATTTTTGTGTGAGGTGGAAAATTTATATTAAGTTGTATTATTAATCTGTATTTTAAAGAAAATATTTAAATATAAATTATTTTACTTCAAAGTTAATTTTATAAATTAATTTAATTTAAAATTAATTATATAAATGACTTTTTTTAACTCAGTTTTTCATTTTATCACTCTTTTATAATAATTTCCTATGGAATGTATATATTGCATGGAGTAAGAAGATGCCTTGATTTTAGTGACAAGAGTCTCTTTAATGTTTATGATTTTTTTAATACTTTTTCCTATTATTTTGTAAACAATATTCTTTTTATTTTTATTTTGGTATTCTTTTTGTTTTAGTCATTCCATAAAAAGATGTGAAACCTTTTGAGTCTGAAATAAATGAAACAAATAAGGTGACATATGTAGGGAGGCAAACAGCCGATTGATGTATTTTTAACTTGCCTTAAACAAAGTGAGAAAGGTTAGGTTATCCAATTGATCCACTAAAATTCACACACACCAAAAAGAAAAATAAAAATATTTTAAAATATTAATTTATCAATAATTTATTCCAAAATTTTAATCAACCTCAATATAAATTTAAAGATAATTAAAATCCTAACTCAAAGATTAAGACTCTCCCATTTTTTACCATTTGAGTTGATAAGTTAAACAAAATAATTAATAAGTTGAACTTATTTTGTTACCATGCGAGATTGGAAATACCAAAAAAAAAATACATGCCTATTTATTGTTTTAGATTTAATTTTTAGTAAAAATATTAAAATTATAATTATTAAGTAAAAAAAATTTAATATTGGTATTTAAATATTTTTTATAATTTATTATCTATTCACACGTATTTCATTGTTAATTTTTTAATCAATAATTGTAATTATACTATATTATTTAAAATATATTTCCATATTTTAAAAGTGTCAAATTTTGGTATTTCCTTCTTATAAAGGCCCATTTATTTTAAAGTTTTAAAATATAATTTTTTGAGAATATACAAAAGGCAATTTATATTTTAGAGATTTTATATAAAATAATTTGTTTTTTTAATTTCGTTATAGTTATAAAAACATTTTATTTTAAAATTAATTATAACTACAATTATTTTATAATACACTCAAAGTAACTATTTTAAAATTTTAAAAATACAAAAAAAATTAAAAGTAATTTTCATAAAAAAATCTAAAAAATGAACTTATATTTAATTTTTAAAACATTTTTTATAATTATAAGTAAACAAAAAATAAAATTTATTTTAGACAAAATATCTAAAAAATAATAACTTTTTTACACATTCTTAAAAGTTAAATTACTACAGCATGTGTATAACCCAGCAGGCCCATATATCTTTTCCTCTTTCCAACAATTCAATAAAACCTCTAAAGTCTCACGTCACTGTTAGCTCACGACACCGTTCAGTTAATAAAGTAAATCTCTCTCTTCTTTTCTAAGCGTTGTTTTCTCTTTTTATAACTAACGCGATGGCCCTTTCTCTAGCACTAGAATCATACCCTTCTCTTGATAGGTTAAGTCTTTCGCTAATGTTAATGAAAATTTGGTTTCCATTTTGTTACTTGCCCTTTTGTCTCTGTGCTTGCAAGATGTTTGATTAAATGCCTAAGTCAGTGTTGTTTGTTTACTGAACTTCACAAAATATAAATATTGCCACTTTCACTGGCTCTTCAATGTGAGCCTTGCAGTTTGGCATTTTCAGAATGCCCAGTTGATGAACATGTTCTATCTATGTTCTTCCAATAATGCAGGGCCTCGATTTAGGTCCATCGGATCACATTTCACGGGGTTGACAATCATACAAACTAGTTACATGTAGAAGCAAGGAAATGTGCACCCCTGAGCTTTAGTACTCTGGAAATTTTTGTCAATTTGGTGGATTGGTTTAGCATTGGAATATGTTAAACTAATAACTATTCTCTGCTTCTGATATACGTTGAACTTAGGTTTTCTTATTGTGTGTGTAATTTGGTGGCTGCCTTGCTTGCTTTTTGTGTGTAAAAATTCTTGTTAATGTTTGATTTTTTTTTTAGTTATGAAACTGTGCCACAATGTTTGCTGGTAGTTTGTAATTTGTGTTTTTCAGGTGTGTTTGACATTCAGTTACTTTTTTCCTATTGTTGTGCTGTGGAAAGCTGGATGCAGACGGTTGTTGTTTGACATTGATGTGCACCTAAACACATGGGGGCGAGCAGTTTTCTATGGAACTGTACTAAAAAATTTGTCACAGCTGGGATCATCACTGTGACTGTGTCTGATCGTTATGCGACCATTATTCCAGTCCGAGGTGGCTCTATGTCTCCCACATTTAATCCTAAAACCGGTTCTCTGATGGAAGATGTTTTTGGTATTTTTCTTGCTGATGGGTTCCATAAGAAAAAATGACACTTACAATTGCAGATTTTGTTGTTTGACCATTAACTATACTGCAGATGACTATGTTTTGGTTGAGAAATTTTGCCTTGGGAAGTACAAGTTTTCACATGGCGATGTGGTGGTCTTCCGGTAATATTTTTGTCCATCCTTTTCCAAGTATTGTACTCTTAAGAATTATATTTGCATTTATATGCCATATCTTCCTTTGTTATATGACATTCGGAAGATAATTTAACAGGTAATTGTTGAGTCTGGTGAACTAGCCACCATGAACCTTAATATGGTTTTACCATGGCAGAGCATATGTGTGGGATAATGTTGCATCTGAGTAGAAGTTATTGGCAATGGATGGTTTATTGTGTGAATGTATACTATCTGGCTTGTAAACATCAATGAACTCTTGTTATGTAACTTTTATTCATTGGTTGGCTCTTGCTCACAATGATGCTAATTTACGATCTTGAACTATATTACTAAGATAATTCATGTTTTATTAGAATTTACAATTGAGACCTAAATTGCTGTTTGTGGAAGTTTTAATTGGCATTCTGAAACTTCTGTAGCTCCCCACTGAATCACAAGGAGACACACATAAAGAGAATAGCTGCATTGCCTGGTGAATGGTTTGGCACTAATCATAACCATGATGTGCTTCAGATTCCATTAGGACATTGTTGGGTCGAGGGAGACAACACAGCTTCTAGCATGGATTCAAAGTCATTTGGACCAGTAAGTTGCTATTATGACCGAGTTTCTGGCATGATATTGTTATGATATGCAAAATGAAGCAAGAAAAACAAGTCTCTTGTAGGGGGCCAATGTTTGAAATGAGAGTTAGCTGGCAAGCTTTCGTCACATTTACCATTTTAGTAGTCTGATTGGTTGGGGATATAATATTGAAGTTGGTACTTGGTTATGAGGAATTCTCAATCATACTTAGTATTACATTGTGAGTAAAACCTCAAGGTTTCTGTTAAAGTTGAGCAAAAGAAATCACGGTTCATAATAATTACCAATTACCGGGCAAAGTTTGACGAGTTAGACGTCTATTGCTAGAAAATGAATGTGCATTTTTTATCTGTTAAATGCAATTTTGTTGACTTATTTCAAAGCAATAGAGGCTAGAAGTTTTTTTAATTAACTCAGCATCATTAAATTGCATTCGTAAATGTATTCAAGCAAAATGCTGTTTAGTGTTTTACTGTAGTTTTACCACCAGATCAATTTACTAATCTACATTCTGCATGCTTCAACTTGCCTAGCAGCTATGTATTTTGGTACATCTAGGCAAACCTTGACACTAGGTTATTAATATATCAGTCAATTACCAAACAATGCTTTTTCCTAAAATTAATTTTCATGTGCAGCATTAACTCTTTGTTAAGTAGTTAGGAATGCTACATTGCTAGCCTTGACAGAAGATCTTTACTGATTGGTTGGTGTAGATTTTGAGTCTATTTGAATAAACTTCTTTATATACACTTATAGAAGAAGAAAATAAGAAAGAATAATGAAACAAGTTTTTCATAAGCTAAAATTAACTTATGCATAAGTTAATTTGTAAAAGTTTTCTCATGTTAGGTTTTTTAAAAATTAATTTTTAACTTATGCATTTATTAATTTTAATTTATGAAGAAGTTTATTTTATTTTTTCTTCTTCTATAAGTACTTCTGGAAAAATTTATCTAAATAGATCATTTGTTTATGTTGTAATGTGGGTAATGGTGGTTTTCCTTTAAAGTTTTGTGTAACCTGATAAATATATTTGCAGATTCCTTTGGGCCTAATTCGGGGAAGGGTTACCCATGTTGTGTGGCCTCCTCAAAGAATAGGAGCTGTCAAGAGTACTCCACCACAACAATTATCTTCTTTTTAGTTGGATCCCAACTAGTGGAATAGAGCTATTGCGGTTGTTGTATAGTTGGATTCCAACTCTATTGTTTGGCCTCCTCAAAGAATAGGTGTGAAAGAACTACACCAGAAGTATTACTCTGATCTCTGATGTTGTTCCCTTATATGGGAAAACCATTCTTTACTCAATTTGTGTCGGTGGAAAGGAGAGTTACTTACCTATTTCTTTATTTCTTTATTTGTTTAGTATAAACCTATCTTTTGTTGATTGGATTAGTATAAACCTTGAATCCCTCAAATGTTTATTACTTTCCAAGCAAAGGTAACCTAAGGATATAAATATCGGGTGAATGATATCTTAATTGCTCCTTTTTAAGCAGAATAAATTTAAAATAGTTAATATAATTGTATTTAAAATATAATGTTCAAACGATTAAAAAAAATTATAAATTTGATATCATGTCATAGAAAAAATCTATAAAATTGTTGACTGTGTTTCCAATAATTGTGATCTAAATGTCACCATAATGAAATATAATAGTACTTATTTGTAAAACTCTAATGCTTAGCTTAACTATAGAAGTGAAAATAAGCCAAACCAGTCAAGTTTTGATTAGCTTGATCTTGACATGTAACATAATTATTAAGTTTGAATTTAACTTGTTTATCTGTGATAGGTTATTTTTTAAAGCTTAACTTAGTCTGTTTAAAAGCTTAACTTGACTTGAAAGTTTATTTGCATAATTTGTTCTAAAGACCTAAGCCTATAGGCCTAAAGAGGTCAACGAATCAAGTCATCAATTTGATGATGAAAATCAAACCTACCTACAATGAAGATAATGTTTCGTACAGTAAGAGGTTGTTCTAGAAATAAATAGAGTGTTTCAAAACTCAAGTTTGATATATATATTTTTTGAAAAGTTTAC
Organism: Mucuna pruriens; assembly: GCA_025330945.1. Taxonomy (NCBI): domain Eukaryota; kingdom Viridiplantae; phylum Streptophyta; class Magnoliopsida; order Fabales; family Fabaceae; genus Mucuna; species Mucuna pruriens. Next base: position 3,175,029 of record JAENHJ010000525.1, on the reverse strand, counting down.
TTATTAGATTAAAAGAAATGAAGTTGCTAATGATTTTCTATCAAATGTATTATTTTTTCCTTTAATTCTGGATAATTACTATTATTATTTTTATAAATATTTTTCTTAATATAAAGAAGGATACCACAAGTTTTAATTATAAAAATGTAAATTTTTTTTGTAAGTTTTTTCATGTTGGATTGAGGATGAAAAACTATTTTTGATTCGTCCATGAAATGGTCAGTTCAAGAAATGATCATATATTTTAGTTAAGTATTTTGTTTTAATTTTATTATTACACTATCGAATTGAGTTTTTGAATATATCCAAAGAAAGAAATTTATTATCTATAACTTTTTTCCTATTTAGACATTTATTGCTTAATTTATTTTCTTCATTAGTATAACTACAATAATTAGGCAATTCATAATAAGATATTTCATCTCTTAGCAAGAGATAAATTTTTGTTTCCATCATTTTATGAAAAGTTGATAAATTTGGTAGATACATGAAAGAAATTTGTTCTTTCCCATCAATTTGACATGCATGAAAAAAAATTATGAAATTTCATTTTTTATATTTTTAAATTGATTCTTTTTCATATATCGAAATGGACAATTCCATCGTTTATAATTGAAAAGAATGTTTACAAGAGGTTTTTGAACAAATCCTAAGTTATATTTTTTCTTTGTTGATTTTGTACAAATTAATTATTTAAAATTAAAAAAATCCTTGTTGGATTTTTTTAGTTTTTGTTTAGTTCCTGCTCTTTCCAAATTTCTTTCGACATTGATTTTTTCTTTTTTATAAATTTCATTCCTTTCTTGAATTTTTTTACCGTTTCTTAGTAAAAAGAGAGGAGGTATTTTGCCTAAGTAATATAAACAGGTAACAAAAAGAAAAACAATAAACGATTCTAAAAGTAACCAATTTATTATCTATACTCTGTGGTTATGTTTGTACTATAATTTATGCTCAATGTTTCTAAAAAAGCAAGTGTCACACAACATTTGCATAAGTACGAGTCTCAACGTTTGTAAAGGTGCATGAAGACGCACATTGACACTTTAGCAGAGAACTGAAATATAAGGTGTAATAAATTGTTACTTGTTTTGATTGACTTAAATTTCAATAATAAAAAATATAAAAACACAACACAATAAAAATGATTCAAATGAAAATATTTTACTAAAAAATTTATTATTAATAATTATATGAATTAAATATAAATATTTTATATATAATATAAATATATAATTTATAAGTTTTATATATATATATATATATATATATATATATATATATTATAGAGATTTAAAAAAAAAATCTAAGACTGATCTTGTTATTAAACAAGGCAGACCAAACTTTATGTAGGTTAGGTTGTAGGCTTGTATTTTCACTCATACAGAAGTTAACAAAATTAATATCTCAAGAAGAGGGCTAGCAACATTATCTTTAGCATTTTCTTTCTAATACTCTTTTTATTATTAGTTGAAATTTATTGAAAATTACAATTTTTTGTAAGTCTCACTTCTTTCTCTCGTGAATTAGAAATGGTTCTCACCAAAATTTGTGGTTTTCAATAAATTTTAATTAATAATAAAGAGAGTATTATAAAGTATTGCTAGCATTTTTAATGTTACAACAAAAATAAAAACATACATGGAGAAGGGAGTATGCTATTATGTATATGTAAGCAACTAAGAATGATGTGTTTGGTAAGTAACATGGCACCAATCACTCACAACCCATAAAGAGTCAATAATATGTAAGTAGCTCACATGCAAATAAATGATTAGATCATTACTAGAAAAATGCATTTTAGAGACCGAAAATTTTCAGTTGCTAATTACAACCGTTTTTGACACCAAGCACTTTTTAGGTCTTGGATGTAGGCTGCGACAACTTTTACGATTGAAATCCATGGTTGCAAAATCTATCAATCACTAAAGACAAATATTAAATAAACAGTCGCGACTATTTAACTTGTTGCTGGACCTATAAGATAGTAATAAAAAATTTCAATCACTAGAAGATATTAATAGCATACAATTTAGCAATCTAAACGGTAATTCATCCATGGACCTCGAGCTTTAATATTATACAATATAAATTAATGATTAAAAAAATTAAATGATTATAAAAATCAAATACAAATAAATAGAATTAACATTTATAAATTAATAAATGAAAAAAATTATAATTTACAAATTTTATATTATTTAATAATTTATTTTTAAAATGCAAAAATAAAAATGATTGAATATAAATATCAAATTATTTTATTTATATTTAATTAATTTTGAAAAATAATTAATATGACCATTTAAGTTAATATATATAGGTTATGTAATGGACATGATATATTATTATTTTGATAACTATAAATTTTTGTATAAATAATTATATTATAATTGAAATTATTCATAATATAGTATTTTTAATATAGTGGTAAGACTAACATAAGACCAAAAAAGCTATTACACATGATGATCATCCAATAACACTAGATTAAGATTTTAGGAAATTAGGTCTACGAAATTTATGAACTAGAATTGAAAGAAGAAATGTAATATGTCAAGAAGAAAGAGATGAAATTTTAGTGATAAATTAGATGAGTAAGTTTCTCAAAAGTGTTATGTGCATTTCATTATAATCAAAAAATGATTAAGATAATTACAGTAAAATGTTATATAGGTATGCAGTAATCATCTTTAACAGTCGTAATGTAATCTTAAACTAACCTAAGAAGCCTAAGAGAATAGACCTCAAATTTAGCCAAAAACACAACTGTATAGGCCTAGCAAAATGTGATACAAGTTAGTTTTGACTTCTATCACCTTAAAAGCACATGGTTTGGTTTCCTAGCCCAAGTGCATGCCCAACAACATTTATTACACATAAATACCACTTATAAACAATGGTTTAAAGGTTAAAATCAAGTCTAGAAAGAGTCATGGTTACACTAAAAAAAATGTATACAAAATGGGCCCTCTTTGTCCCTTAAGATGTCCAACTTTTGATAATAATCATTTAAGGGTTTAAAAGAAGTTCACAAATTATCATAATTATGCTCGAAAAATGTATACAAAATTTGACTACTAGGTCCTCTTTGATTGTTACGAAGACTTATCCATCTTTAAACATTTTGTTGAGTTTTGACCATGCTCACCCAAATTCATTTCATTTAATCATGGTAACAATTTGCTTCATTTGTTAAATCATTGACATTTTTGTTAGTTTTAATTTTAAATCATTATCACTTATATTAGTTAACATAATTAAAGTAATAAAGTTTCAAACTTATAGAGAATTAGAGTTAAAATTGTGTACTCAGAGTTATCATATAAATATTATTTAATTACAAGATTTTAAACTGATTTTTAGTCCATTAAATTATCTAAATTGTCAACCCACTATATTAGCTAAACAGTGATACCAATTGTTATTACAACTATACCCGACAATAGCTATTAAAGAAAATAGAGAATACCAGAACACCAAAGTTTAATGAGGTTCGGCAAATTAAGCCTACGTCCTCGGACACTATCAAAATAATATTTCACTAATGAAGAAATATTACAAATAGAGAGAATGGAGACTACTAAGCAAATAAAAGAGGAAATGCTTAAGTAGTTAGGATGATTCAACTAAGGTGAGGGATTTTCATTTTATAACTAAAACAAAAGGCCATATTTCAATTGTTTCCGATGTGGGATTTAAAATCCCAATTGTGAGCCATAAAGTCAACAACATTTATGTGACAATTAATCATAATTAAGATAATAATAATTACAAGTGATAATTAATCATAATTAAGAGATATACATTTACATGACAATTAATCATAATTAAGAGAATAATAATTACAAGATATAAAGCTAATTTTCAACTCACTAAATTAGTTGAATCGTCTACTATAAATCATAATTAATCATAATTAAGAGAAAAATAATTACAAGATATTTTCAACCTACTAAGTTAGTTAAACTACCGTATATATATTTACATGATAATTAATCATAAATAAGACAATAATAATTATAATTAACATAATTCCTTTGATATAAAGAATATTTTAAGTTAAGATAATTATATTATTTTTAGGTGTTTAATTCATTTAAATAACTATAAATTATATTTTTAAAATATTTTATGTAAACAAAGTTTTTTAAAATATTATATATCAATAAATTATTTGGAAATTATATATCTAAAATATTGTATATAAAAAGGTATTTATAGTTTATATATTTAAAATATTGTATATATATATATATTTAAATAACAATAAATTATATATTTAAAATATTATATGAAAATATATTTAAATAAATAAAAATATTTATAAAACATATATTTCAAATATTTGTATATATATTTAAATAACTATAATATGATATTTTAATTTTTTAAAAATAATTTCCCGCTTCTTTTCCAACCTCACCGCCAAAATCCCAAAACTCCTTAATCCCTTTTCCTTTTTCTTTTCTAGATTGCCATGCTCATTCCCTCATTTCTAGTTTTCCAATGGTGGTGCTCATCCACTTTGGTCGTCGTCGCTCCCCCTCTCCGTGATGTTGCTGCCCGCTCGGTTGCTGTCATCGGTCTGTTCGCCTGGTTGTCGTCGTCGATCAGATTTGGTTGCCTGCCGCCCTGCCATGCGTTCCCTATCCCGTAACTCAATTTCAATCACTTAGCACCCACTGTGCCTAGATTTCCCCACCACGCCCAGATTTGCTTGCCTGCGTGCCCACCCACCCGCTCGCTTGTGCCATCTATGCGCTTAGATCCAATTGCCTTATTTGCTCGGTTGCTCAGATCTGGTCGCACATTCCAACCTTAATCCCCTTGACCAACCACTTATCATGTTTTCTATGTTTAATTATTATTATATTATTTATTTTAAACTACTTGATTATGATATTATTAACACTTTACTATCACTTTATTGTAGTGTTTAATATTTAATATATATCATTATATTTGTAGAATCACTAGTGACTAACTCATTTTATGATTTATATCAAACTATACACTACATAAATTAGATAAAACTAAATAAAGTTTTGTACATTCTTTTAATAGATAACTAATGATAACTTGTTTATAGTTGAATTGTTGTTTATAATGTTGTATATTGATCTATATGTCATTAATGATTTTCTTGCTGATGAAGATGGAGAAGAAGTAGATACACAATTATTATATCAAATAGACTTGGATGAACTAAACAATGATGCATACATATCAAGTGAGGGTGAGATTGAGAGTAATTTTAATGATACAGATATTTTTTAGGTAATTAATACATTAACCTCAACTGCATTTCTTGTATCAATTTTTTTTTACATTTGTATGATGACCATTGTAGTGATTTTCTACATTACTTATAGTGATTATGAGGTGCAAGATAAGTGACATTTGGTGTAAAAATAATAAGTGACACATTTTTCTTACAAGTCAGGTTATTTTTTATTTTACTAAAAATATAATATTTAACTTTGTTTATGTTTATTGTTAAATGTCATATATGTAACAATTTCTATATACAAATGATAAATAGAAGTGATGGGGGTAGTGTTGGTGGGAGAGTTCTAGCTACCATCAACTCTCTGACTTTTACCATTCACATCTTAACTTTAGAATCAACCCTTTTTAATTGTAATATTATATTTTTTTGTTGGTACTTTTAATTATTTATAGTTTTATATATAATTGTTTATTATAATTATTGATATATTATTTTAGAATTTATTTATTTTTGTTATTTATAGTGTAATTAAAATTTTGATTATTTATAATTATTTGATAGGTTAAAATTATAAATTATCTATTACAAATATATATTAATAGAAATTACGAAATTAACAACCAGAAAATTTTGATCGCTAAAATATAAAATAATATTTTTAAAATTCAAAAATCAAACAAATTTAGTGATTGAATTGTTTTTGTCAAATGTCATTTCTACATCATTATGTTCCATATTTTTTTTTACTTTTTAGCAACCTTTTTATGACTTAGTTGTGTACTTAAACATGATAAAAATATTTAACAACCAAATCCTTTTCTTAATAATAAAAATATTCAATCGCAAATTAGTGACAAATTATTATTTAATTATAAATTATTTTTGTGACTATTTTTAATCAATCACCAATGCTTTTAGTTAAAAAAAATTACAACTATTTCAAAAGTTAACAACCCATGATGGTGAATTCTAAATATGCTCCAAGTAAAATTATTTGTGTTATATAATCAACAAACAAACAATTAGCCTGCATCCCAAATAAAATTTAATATAATCTAAAATTATTTACACATCTTTATATTATATTTTAAACCAAAACAATTGAATAATAATGTTATGATTAGAATATTAGATTTTCTCCTCCAAACAAATTCAGCTTAATTTGCTAATACCTCTAACCAAATCCAAGTTTTTATAATTTTTTAAAACTGTAACAGTTAGGTCCTATATGACATCGAATTCAAGAAATATTTTTTATTTACTATTTAGTGTATAAAATCTATTAATAAATTCAAAATTATAAAAATTATTTAAAAGTACAAAAAAATAGAAGCGGTCCAAATAAGACTAAAAAAATTGATTTTAATATATTATTAATGTAAAAAATATATATTATTAAAAATTTAAAATATCTTAAATATGACAAAATATTTAATAGAAAAATTAATAATTTTTAAAATTTATAACAATTTATAATTAGATGTTAGTATATTTTTAATTACATTTAATACTTAGTTTTTATTTAAAGTTTAAATACGTTTTAGGTCCTTACAAATATAATTATGCTTGATTTTTGTCAGTTTTAGGTCCTAACATTTTCTTAGTAATCATTTTTAATTCTTATAACTAATTTTAGTTAATGACATAACTAAGACAGTGAGTAATATTAATTAAGATATTAAGATAATAAAAATATTTTAAATTAAGATAATTAAATTATTTGTAGGTACTTAATTAAATTAATTAATATATTTATTATTTTATATAAATAAGATAATTATATATAACTTACTTTTTAATATATTATGACAATGATTTTATTTCTTTTAATATTGTTCATATTTTTCAATTTACTATTTTACTTTTAATATTTTAATTTTTTTAAAAATATGTAATTTAATTTTAATATATTACTTTATGTTATTTTTATATTTCAATTTATTAATTTTGACTTATTGTAATATAGTTTATTTTCTAAAAAAATATCTCAAGCAGTATTTTATCTTTAAAGACAAAAATAAATTAAAATATAACATATTAAAATTATATTATATTACAATCCTTCAAAACTGATAAATTAAAATATAAAAATAATATATTAAAATTAAATTACAAATTTCTAAATAAATTATAATTTTTTAAAAATAAAAAGTTAAAAGTAATTTACTAAATTGAAAAATAAAAATAATATTAGAAAAAAAATAAAATTATTTTTAATATATATTAACAAATAATTTTTTATATTATTATTAATAAATACATTAATTCTAATAAAATAAATAAATACTTTTTAATAAATTAAATTATTCATATAAAATTAATTTAATTATCTTAATTTAAAATATATTTTATAATTTTAATTAATATTATTCATCTTATTTATGCAAATGAATTACCTCGAGTGATATAAACTAAAAAAATACACAAAGATATAAAAATTGCAAAAAAATTTACAGGCGTAATTATATTTCTTGAGACCTATGGTGGATGATAACCATAAGTTAATTAAAAAAATAAAATAAGAAACGAATTCCATTAGCAATATAGCGCAGTCCATTTCATTGAGAGACCATAAAGAAGAGACATGTGTGCATAGAAAGAAGGCACACAAAGTTTATAACTATTGCCATGATTCCCATGGCCAAAGTGTAACCCTTTCATTTCACATTGTAATTAACAAACTCCAAATATCGGAGACCCATTCATTGCATTGCACATTGCACATTCCACATTGCACATTGCACTACCACTCTCACCCTTCTCTTTCTCTTTCTCTTTCTCTTTCTCATTTCCGTAACCATCCCATCAAAACCCATTTTCTCATTCACATGCCATGTTTTCAATTTCGTATTTTTCATTATTGGTATGATTTTCTGGGCTTAGACACTATCTGGGTTCTCTTTGTTTTCTCGTTTTTCTTTCTGGGTTGGTGATTTTTTATTTTTATTAAAAAAAAATCTCTTTTTGGGTGGTTTTCTGAAGGGAGTTTGGGTTAACTGTTTTGTGGGTGGTGCCAAGTTGATAGATTGGTGTAAAGGGAGATATGGGGAGGCTATTCTTGATCAGTCTTGAAGGAAACTTGTATAGCTGCAAACACTGCCAAACACATTTTGCTCTTGCTGAAGATATCATTTCCAAGGTTTCTTTCTTCCTTTTTTTTCTTCCCTTAAACATTAATTTGATTTCTTAGTGTACATTTCTTTTTATAACTAGAATTCTGGGTTTTTGCTAGATAACTAGTTGATATATGTGTAAGGCTTTTAAATGATGTTCCTTGCTGGTTGATCATGAATCATGAAGAGAGGGATGTAGTGATTCAGCCCAAAGAGAATAGGATATGGTCAACTCGAGGGGAATAAAAAAATATTGGATAAAACTAATATATTTTATCTTGTCGGGTTTATGAAACAGTGGCATTTCTAAACAGTGTCTGTGAAACACTTTCAATGCTAACACTCGGAGAGAATTTTCAATACATACCAAACATATTCATATTTGGTTCCAATTTCGATATACTTGTTGATGTTCTACTTATAACCATTTCTAATAAAATTTTAGTGTTTCCATATTCACGTTATGTTCTTATATTTTTAAAATTTTTCTGTTTTGGTGTTTTGGTCGTGTTGGATTGATATGTTATACCCTGCTATTGTGTGATTCTTCCTTTGGCTGTGGAAGGATCTGCTATTTGTTGTTTGGGCTAATTATAAATGTGTTTGGAGAGTGATGAAGTATCGGTTGTTTGAGTTCTTTTTTGTGGGGGACTGTATTAGTTCATGCTTGTAATGGCATCGCGATTGTGTTATTTTTATTCGGATCAAATGCTGATGATTCTAAGCAATAAGTTTTCTTGCATAGATGATTTTCTTGATTGAATGATGGTATAGTTTTATTCTTTTGAGGAAGATTGTAAATGGTACAGCTATGTAAGTAGATACTATAGTTTTATTCTTAATTGTCATACAGGGCATGGCAATAAATAAATGAATCAGAAACCACAATGTAGAAATTTGAGGATAAAGTGTTTGAAAGACCTTTTCAAAAGATTTATAAAATGTTGACCTTGTGGTCAAATTTCCTAATTTGACTTTTCGATTATATTTGAATGGCCTGCTCCCAGTCCCAGGTGACTTGGTAAAACCCTTTTGTCATTCAACCTCCCTATCAGATTCAGAACTTGTTTATACTATGGATTTTGTCTCTATCGATGCATTTGAATTTCATAAATCATGAATTTATTGGCCTACTATCTTTTGATTTGTCATCTGTATAAGAATTGGTATAGGATGTCTTCACATGAAACTTCTAGAGCATTAAAATTATTCTCTGCCCTGATTATGGCACCTTTTTCCACCTTCCCTTTGTTGCAAATATGTATATGAATCCTTAACTGTACATTGCATTTTGCAAACTAAATGTATGAGTAAAATTTGGAACTTACACACAATCTAACCCTGCTTTTCTTAGTCTTTCCATTGCAGGCATGGGAAAGCTTATCTTTTTGATAAAGTGTAAGTGTTATTGGACTTTCTCACTACCACATTAACATAAACATTAATAGGTGCCAATATCCTTATGCATGATGGCTCTAGTTGCATTTCCCCCCTCTTTTACTGCTAATAAAATTTATTTTCTATAAAAATTGAAACCTAATTACTTAATTTCTTGTGGAGTTTGCAATATCTTTCAGAAAAACTTATACTTCTATCTTTTCTAAATCTTGAATGCATCAATAGTGCAATTGCTACTGGATGAAAATTGAAAACTTAAGATCACTATTAGAAGTTGTACACAAGTGCTTCAAATATAACATCTTGTTAATCTATGTTATGACAGTGTGAATGTCTCTGTTGGCGAGAAAGAAGAACGGATGATGATCACCGGATTGCACACTGTCGTAGACTTATTCTGCGTTGTATGTGGGTCCATTGTTGGATGGAAATATGTGAGAACCAGTTTTTAAAGCTCATGTGTTTATTTGTCTACTTACCAAAACGTCGTTGGCATTGGGAAACTTTTGTACTTAACATGTTTTACTTTATTCATTTTAGGAGGCTGCTCATGAGAAGAATCAAAAGTACAAAGAAGGAAAGTTTATCCTTGAAAGGTAACCAGTTAGTTAATCTATGTTTTAGGCATACTTTACGACTTTTGTTTTGTTTTATCTTTTAACATGTTTAAAAACTCATTGAGAAGAAAAGAATCACATTTGGGATGTGAAAATTATAACTATTAGTTTCTTAAAATCACGTCAGAAACGTGGAACCAAACATGCACTTTGTCTTTTAAGTTTTCATAATTTGCATCCATTAGTTCACATTTTGATGGCAAGTGCTTTATTATTGAGCAGGTTTAAGGTGTTGGGACCTGATGGCAGCCTCTATTTGGCAGCTCAAGAGGCTCATGCTGCTGGAAGTGATCCTGACGATGTTTGATTTGGTTGTTTCATTTTTTATCTGTACATTCTCCATGCTTCATATTGTTAAAATCTGCTATCACAACTATTAGAAATGGTACATTTGCAATACTCCTCAAATAGTTTCATATCTTTCTCTTTAGTATGTATGTACACAAAGTTTAGAAGGGCGTTTCTAACAATTATTGAGATGTCTTAGAAAATCAGAAAAATATATGTTGATATCACTTTTTTACTTTAGAATATTTTAGAGTATCATAGATGATTTTTTAGAATTTATTCTTCTTTTATATTTTAAGATTAATTTCCTTGTTTAATTAAGCATATCATATCGTGTAAATATGGATATTATCTCCTATATTTATTTGTATTTATTGATTAAGTCTATATAAAAACGAACTCCGTTGTGTAGCAGATACACACGAATTTTAATATCTCTTTCATCTATTTTTTTCAATATGGTATTAGAGCGATTTCATTCCTTGTGACCTATTTTATCACTCATTTACCACGATTTCATTGGAGAATTCATACCCAAACGTGATGTTAATACATTGTGGTTCCATCACATCTAAATTTTCAAGTCGTCAATGTTCATCAGAGTGAAAAATGTCATTTTTGAGAACTAAATGTGTTCCTTGTCATATTCTAGACCAAGTGCAATTTCAATATCTTTTCGTGTCTTTTTAGATTACCTTCTCTCTCCAATGAGGCAGTACAAGCACATACCCTCCATTAATCGGCGACCCATTGTTCTTTATTTGGTGTGTAGTTGCATTATTTTTCATCCTCTTCTTTTACATCCAATCCTCTTTCTTCCGAGACTCTAACTCTTCAAATCACAACTTTGAACAATTTGTGTCTCATCTAACTTTCAATCTAGTGTTCAACAATGTGTGGGTAATAAGGGGGCTTGGACTCACTGCACACATTATTGACCATTGCAAATTGATCTTTAAATACCTAGAAGGTACCAACAACACTTGGTACAATGCCCAGTTTAAGAAATTTGAGCCTTTGGAGTACAATTATGATGTGTGTGAGACTATCCTATTGTGAGAATAGTATTGGAACATGAGCACATTGTTGACCACAGAGTATCTTTGATGCTCGCCCTGGTGGTTGGGTGGATTATGCTCCATTAAGGATAGCATAATTGGGGACAAAGAGGTGCACGAATGAGACTCTTTGTGAAGAGAACCTTAATATATTATTACCTATTAAGTCCCTATTTCATTCACAACAGTTTCGTACTTGTGTTGTTGGAAATTCTGGGGATCTTTTGAAGACAATTTGGGGAAGAAATCGTCTGTCATGGTAGGGGAGTGGAATTGTCATTAGAGTTTTCATATGAGACTACACCAATTACATGTTGTGTTTCTATATATGATAGCTCATATGGTAAAAAGGTTGGTGTGAGGTCCTTAATGAATGAGGCTTCTGCTCCTCCATTACTTACTAGCAACATTTACATGCAAGAGGTTGAAGTAAAGTTGGGGGAAGTATTATATTTCACAATTGGTTCTCAATACATTCCTTTTGGTGCATCTCCACAGGTTGTATGGATTGAATATTAACGTCCATCATGATTTTTTTTTTCCACTACAAGTCATATTTTTCTTTTTCTTTTATCTTTAACATTTTCTTTTCAATTTTATTTTCCCTAGAAAATTCACTATACAAGCCTTATATGAATCTTCTTCTTTCTTATTGAATTCTTCGATTTTGATCTCTTCATTCACTCTCATAACAATATGAAAGCATAATTGATATGACAAGAGAATGATTCAAGCTATCAACATTGGCATTACACAAGGGAGAATACAGAGAGAATTAGAACAAGATTTATTGTGCACACCAACGAACAAGATTTATTGTGCACACCAACGATTTGATAAAATATTTTGAATTCAGTTTTTCTTTTGAACCATAAGTTTGCTAAGTTGCAGTTGTAGATTTTACTTTGCTCATGTGGTACTTTTGAAATTTTCTCTTTGAAGACAAATTTGTATTGCAATGGTTTCTTGTAATTTTCTTTTATGAAAGCTTCTCTATATGGTGGTGAAGCATTTGTTTAAGCTTTTGTCTAGATGATTACACATTGAGATGTTTTTAATTCTGTTTTGAGTAGTTAAACATTGTGTTTGACTTCTGTTCTTCATTGTTAAACTTTGTTGCTTCAGCTTTATGGTGGTTAAACATTTGTTCTTGCTTTATTTATATCTTTAGGTGGTTAAATATGTTTATTTATGTTAAGTAGGTAAGCCTTGAGTCGTGGCTTCTACTTAATGGTTAAGTTTTTGCTCATTAGCTTTGGATTTTTTTCTTACATATGAATCATATTAATGGTGACTTCATTCCTACAGACAATTATTTCGATGAAGATTCTTTTTTCACACATGAATCATATTCTTGTGATCTCTTTCTCATTGATATTTATTTCGACGGTGACTTTTTTTTCACTAATAATATTATTAATTTGAAGCTTTCAAATGTAGTTTTTAGAAAGTTGGATTTTGCTTTGCTTGTCAAGAAATTTCTCTTTGCCTGATGGACATTCTAGTTCTAGCAATTTTCTTCGACTTCTCCAGCATCCCTTAGTTGTCTTTCAAATTATTGTTTTTTAATAGAATTCAATTTTTATGTTTTCTCTTTACTTCTAGGGAAATAATTTTTTTTTCTTGTAACAAGTTGAAAGCTTAACAAGTTTCAACTTGAGGGAGAGTGTTAGAAAATTAGAAAAATATATGATGATATATCACTTTTATATTTTAGAATATTTTAGTGTTAGCAAGTTGCTTTATTCTTTTTTATTTTCTAGTATTAGTTTTTTTATTTAATTAGATATATTATATTGTGTAAATAGGATATTATTATATATATATATATATAACGAACTTTTTTATGTAATTAATGATGAAAAAAAATGGGAAGGTAATAAGATACTGAAAACACCAATAAGGCATCACCAATGTGGTAACATAACACAACAGATAAAAATTTACCTAACTTATAAGAATATCTACGGAGTAACCACAAATAAGAATGATAGTAACAATGAGAATAATTACACAAGAGAGACCAATATTTTTAACGTGGAAAAACCCTCTCAACGAGAAGTAAAAACCATGAGTCGTTCGTACCAAAGAAATCAATCCACTATAATAAAATAAGGATACAAGAGTGTTCAGGTCAAGAACAATATTTGTTTATACAACCAACTAGCACAAGCAAGCAAGCAAACTTGTAGACGAAGAACAAGATAAAAGAAAATAACCCACAAAATTGAGTTATTGTGCGAACACGGTTTCTCACACTTCTACTCTTTTCTCTTTCCTTTTTCTCTGTTCTCTCTTTTGCCTTGTGAAAATTCACTATCTCTCCATCTCTATTTCTATGTGTTTGTGACAGTGTACCTCTCCTCAATTTGACCTCTTCTCCTCTTTAAAGAGATCTAGCAGATTTGAGAGTATTAGACTTTTGTCCACATAGTTTGGAACCCAAAATAACCCAACAATTAATGCACACAACTTTCAATATTTCTTTCATCTATTTTTTCAATGAGATGTTTGTATTGGTTGATTCATGTATATAAAAAAGTAGATGACTAAGAGATTGATTGAATTTAGAAAATATTTTCTATTTTTAGTTTTAGTTTTTAAGATTTAAAAAGTATGTTTAGTATAAGTTTTTAATTTTTATTTTCTTAAAATAATTTTAAAAAATAGATTTTTTTTATAAATGTTGTAAAAGGTGATAGAAGATTTTTTTTGATTGCTCTAGGATTTTTGTACCAGCCTAATATCACCGTTTTTTTTTATCAAAAATACTTAAAGTAATAATTTTGGCAAGAGCAATATTCAACCTTATTTTTTATTTTCTCAATCAAATTAACTTCAAAGAGATAAAAGGCTAGCGGTTCCTTCTACAGACTTGATCAGTATTCTGTATTCTCTAATCTAGACGTTGTCACCTGTGTTTAGTTGACAGTGACAACTTTTAAAAGGACGGCAGAAAGGACAGCTTAACTCAGAAAAGTTTGCCCATAAAATGGAAGAGTCTATACTCTTCATGATTGTTTGGTTCTGTTGAAATTAATTTGGTGGTAGCCTTAGTCTTTTACTTATTTATTAATCGCTCTGTTATGCTTAACATCTTGGCATAGAAATTTAAAAAAATATAATTAATATTTTATATTTTATAAAAAATAGTATATATTTTTTAATATATTTTTATCTTTTATATTAATTAGATTATTTCTTCTTTATATTTTTTATTTTTTTATTCCATAATAAATAATTAGGGATATATTAGAAAAAAAATTGATGTTGTGTTGATATTGTAAAATAACAATCAAAATAAAATAAATTTTTTTAAATGAAAAACTAAAATTAAAGGGAAGAAGTAATATTTAGTATAATTTATTTATTTTATATTTAATAATTATTTTCACTTTAATTTAGCCACCTAAATTTTTTTTAAGTAATTCTAAACAAAAATACTAATTTTTATGATTTAAGTATATTAGAAGAGTTTAACTTAAAATACTATGAGTTTCATTCTCTACTTCATGTGAGGTTTATAATATTATTATTGTAGTTAACATTCATGACATTTTTATCAAATAATAGTATTTTTTTTTCTTTTGATTGCTTCACTCAGTTATTAGTATTCAATATATTATAACTTAATTCAACTACTTAATCATTTACAAAACTTAATTCTTAACAAAAGCATAATTTATTATAGAGAATTAATAATAACACACTCTTTTGAATATATTATTTACTATTTATTAAAATTATTCAAAATTAGGGTAGAGTCATTAAATATAAAGTGAGACCTAATACAATTTATAATTTTCATGCATAATATTCTTCATTCATTTTGACTTTTACTATATCATTGTAATAAATGAATACTTTTAACAAATGAAAATTAACGTAAGTTTTGTGTTATTCACTTTCTTTATTGACTTTGTCGATTTTTGTCAAAAAAATTGACTGACCACCTTTAATATAGTTTTCTCTTTCAACTATGTTTTTTTATCTACAAGACTCGAATTCGAGACCTTAAAGTATCTGACTTTAGTTCCACTTGAATTAACATAATGTTGGTAGAATATAATACTTTACTATTTCTTTTAGATAATGAAATGATAGATTAAATTAAGATTTTTTTTGAAAGAAAAAAGGAAAAATCTCAAAAAAGCAAACTACAGATTAATTCTACTAGGTGTTGTCAACCCCATAAAATCCTTATAAGAAAAAAACACTATCCTAGGAAGTCTATCTAAAATATGCAACCCAAGATTCTAACTATGTGCAAACAAAGCTAAATACTTTAAACTATTTTACCTCATCATTCTTAATTAGCTAATACAAATGATATTCATTGTATCTTTATAGGATGACAATTACTAATTCTTTTTGTGACAATTTGAAAAACAAGTTTGGATCATACATTCTACCTAAAACTACTTAATGGCCACACTACATGTTACTTCATTGCATGATACTTTGAGAATTGATAACATTCCCTAAAGTTCTAATATAAGAAAATTTGAAAAGCCAAATTCTTCAAGAATCCCATGATTCATTCACTAGTTGAAGACCAAAATACACCTGTATAAAAGGCATATCAACCGCTTGATCTTACAAATGCATAAGTATTTACCTTTATCTAACTACTAAGAGAGGCTTCCCACCTAAGAGCTCAAATATGATACGAAGAGGTATTACCTAATACATGGACCAAGTCTGTATTTGCATTGCCAAATAATTATGCAAATCGATTGACAATTAAACACTTCAACCGCAAACAACTTTATTATGTGATTGCCAAATAACATTCACACAAACCACAAATAAAATACTCCTCATTTGCATAATTTTATTGGTCTCTAATTCCTACAAGCAACCTTTGTCTCAATCAAGTAAGGAAGTTGCTCTCACAACAAGAACAAGTATGACAAGATTGGATCACCTTACCTTATGCCTCTCGTAGGGAAAAACCCATAAATAGGAATCCTATTAAAGAACATACATAGGAAACATATGAGATATCAAGTCCAAAAGTGATAGTTAAAACCCACCTCTTTCAACCTTCAATTATGAAGTCTCATCTCAATTGACCATGAGCCTTTTCAAGATCCACTTCAATAGCCATTAACCCTCAATTTCTCTTGTGCATGGTAAGAAATATCTCCTATGCAATTACTACATTATTTGTATCATGTCTGTTTGGCACAAAGCTATATTAACTATGACCAACCAGCATATGCATGAATCTATTCAATCTTATTGTTATAATATTTGTAGTCATTTTTATAAATCATGTTACAAAGACTAATAGGTAAAAAATTGTTCATCAAAGTTAGGGCATCACACTTTGAGATAAGAACTAACAAAATATTATTTATCTCTTTAATATAGCATGACTTATAATAATAAGAACATACAATATCATAAACAAGCCAACCATAATCCAATTTTCCTAGAAAAAAATGGGTGTAGCTTATAGGCCTAAAAGCCTTAAATAAACTCATACTAAAAACAATTACCCTTATTTTATCATAAAAAAAGGCACCTCACCTCCTACTTATTTATCAAAGCGGGGGAAGCTATTATTCAAAAGCCAAGAGGTACTTGTCTTCCACCTTATAAAGTTCTTGGAAGTCTGTCCTAGCCATATTCCCGATAACCTCTTGATCAAGAATAACATTTTCCTTAGGACCTAATAAGGGTTCAATCTTATTTTTTTTCCTCCTAACAATTATATAGGTATGGAAAAATCTAGTATTGCGATCACCAAATTTAAATCATTATCTAGATTTCTAGAATCAAAACATTTCTTCTAAGGATAAAATTGAATCATATTCCTACGAAAGTTTTTTTTTTTTTTTGCATCTTTTTCAAACATATTTTCTCCTCCACATCTAGTTGTGCATTAATACCTTCTAAGTTAGTAATAGAGCTAGCAAAAAAATGTGGCCTAACCTAGCCTAACATGGCTTGAAAGCCAAAATGTAAAAATTGGATTGTACGCCAAAATGTAAAAATTGGGCCAACTTGTCTTGGCCTGTATTTCCTTTAGGGTACTATTTTTAAGGTCTAACCTAGCCTTATGTCAGGCCATTGTGCCAAATTAACCTTAATTAAAAATAAACAATTTAAAAAAAAATAAATCTAGACCCTAAAAAATTAAAATCAACAATTTTTTGAAATTAAGTCACGTGAATAAAATTGAAGTCTTTAATTATTATTTGAATATCAATATTTGTATAAATTCAAGTGAAACATGTTTAGTTGATACAAACATTAACCTATTATTATACATACATTAAGTGTTAAAGAATTAAAGTTAAAATATAAATGATAAAAGAAGTATTGAAGTTTAAATCTAATTTGCACCTTATAAAGGAGTTTTAGGAAAAAGTTTCACGAGAACTTATATTTACATTATTCATCATTCAAAAAAAAGTTTACATCAATATTAAATAAATAAATAAGCAACAACGAATAATATTAAGTAACAATGTGTAATGATGTGCATCATATTGTGAATACTGCTAAGTTACTTAGTATTTACTAAGCTGCTTATTAAGCTACTTTCTTATTGGATGGTTGGCTTATTGTCTACTACTGCCTACTAGCCATTTTTAATTTTAATTTTTTTATTGGGCTAGCCCAACAACTTAGGGGCTAGATTGGCTTTGGCCTAATGGATCAATTGGGCTAAATGGGTCAAGCAAAAAAGGTTTGATTCTATTTAACCCACTTTTTAAAAAGCCTAATTAGCAGGTTGTTTGGGTTGTCCCAATGGATCAAACTTATTTTGTCAACCCTAATTGGCAATAATTTTCTCTTACAGAAAAATAAATTACCAAAATATTTTTTGTTCCAATTATAAGCATTTTGATGGAACTTGGCAACTACATTTGTCCATCCATTAGTAGCTCCCCAAGAATCTCGAATCACATCATGGAAAGAACTATCTGCCAACCAATTACCCATAAATTAGAAAGACTTACCAAGACTTACCAAACCTTGCATGATAGGAATTCTTATGAAGCTTTAATAGTAAAGCTTTGTCATCTGACTTTAGCGAAGAAAGATGAACTACATTAACACCAAGAAAGAATAATCTCCAATTTAAGTTACTAATCCCACAATCCAAACGATCCTTTGCTCCTTTGCCTTCCTAAGTAAAAGGTGAGCTTTTAAACCTAAGATCATGCAAATTGCAAGTTCTTAAGCAAGAATTGAATTGTTCCATTGAGGTACAATTATGAGCACAACCACATGACTTCTTAGCTTGATCGAGATAAATTTTAAAACCATCCAATACCACCCATGGTTGTTGGTTAGACTCAACAAAGTAATAAAGCTCTCATAAAAAATAGTCGGATTAGGACTTTCATAAACCACACTAGTACAAAATAGACTAAGGTCATCTATAATTGAGTAACCAAGGTATGTACATTGAGGATCATAACCAATGATATCCATAATCATCTAAAATGAATCCTAAACTACCTAAATGCCACCAAAGAAACCCTAAGCATCCACCTTATACCAAGAATCCATTCCAAGATTTGTAATAACCATATTAGCCTTAGTGCTATCAATTCTTGTTTCAAAAGCAAACAAACCAATATAATACTTCAACACCAAGTCCCTATTTAACCAAGGAATTTTCCTATCCACAATGCCTCCAATCATGTGTCTTGTGAAAAGTTTCCCCGTAGAACCTTCTTCTTACCTTTTTTGTATTAATAGTTGCAAATCATCCTCGTAGCCTATATCATTCTCTAAAACCCTAACATAGCTATCAACTAGGGATGTCAATAGAACAAGGTGAGTACGAGTGGTAGCTTCTCGTTGGATAAATATTTGTCTCATGTTCGCCTCTATATCCTCATGAGTACCCATTAAATATATACTCGTGGATTATTTCAATATGCACGAATATTTTTGAATATCCATATATATGTGGATATTTACTAAAGATTAAAAATTAGTTTAACCATAACTTTTAATTGTTTTGATAATTTTAAAAAAATTTAAAGGTCATAATTTTAAATTATTCAAATATTCTACACAATTACTCTACATAATTATACTAATAAAAAAATTAGAAACTAAATGGATATCAAATATCTACGACCATAAATATCATCATACTTATCCCAGTCTCATTATTAAATGGGTAGAAAAAATATTCATATTTATTACCATGAGTATTCATTAAAGTTACTCTTTTTCTACTTATTTTATATTTTATTCATGAATACTCATGTTTTTGTCATCATTAGACTTAATCTCCATAATAATATTTCTATAGTTTTCCCTGAAATTTTATTTTAAATCTACCTACTTATAGATTAAATTTAATGAGACCATTATCATAATAAATAGTAAGAAATCCAACATGACCATTTCCAGTCATATATAAAAAAAATGTTTCATTCATGTCTTAATTTATTTTATTGCAATAAATTAGTATATTTGATTTCTCAAAAAATTTCAAGTAATAAAAAAATTAAGAAGATTGAATTTCTTAATTAAGAAAAATAAAAATTTGATTACTCAATTAATTTAGTGCGTCTTTAATAAATTTTATGCTAAGTTTGGTTTAGCTGTATTTTTAGAAGAAATAATTATTTAATAAAAAAATTGGTCTTAATGTCGTAAAAAAAACTTTTGTAAAATAGATTGATCTAAGTACCTACTTAATATAAAAAATCATTTCTTAAGATAAAATCTTAGTGACGATATAGTTAAAATTATTTAAAATGTAAAATAAATTAATTCAAATTTGAAAAAAATAAACAAATGATAGTTGTAGAATAAAAGTAATGAGCAGTACTAGTTGTGCTCATTGTTTCCATGTTCAAACAAAATCTGTTAGCTCCTTGACATGACTAATGAGGAGATGCTGTCAGATTGGCTTTGCCTCGTTGAATCCGTTCGCGAAAAAAAGGTCATCACGTTTCCTCTGTGACGCTACAAAAGACAATTCTGTTTCTCCCTCTTTCACTTTTTACGGCTGGGATTATTCATTTTTTACTTTATTTTTTAAAGGGATAATACATGTTAAATAAAATATTAAATATATAGTACATATAAGAAAAATAATTAATCTAAAATATTAAATATACCAAAGTTATAACATAATTTAAATTATATATTATTAATTAAAATAATTTAAAAATATAAATGCATATACATACATAAATTCAACATTATATGTAGTAAATTGTTAGTTTTCTTGCATTTTTTTTCGCAGAGACTTACGCATCTAGTTTGAGTAATAAGACTATACGAAAAATATTAGAATAAATTGATATAATATTTCATAAATATTCAGGTACATAAATTATTACATATCACAAATATGTAGTTATATAATTTTTAAATTTCTAAAATAAACATATACGTAATTTAATTGGTATGCTATGGAGAAAATGTAGTAGTATAATAATTTCTAAAATATGGACTTATGCAAATATGAGAGTATAGTAATTTTATAAATAAAACTATATTATATATAAATTTGGTTTATCCTTTTTCAAAATTGAATTTAAAATCTAAATTCAATTTAATAAAAATAAGATTTTAATAATTAAAAATTTTTATATGGTCAATAAATAAAAAATTACCATTTAGATGACTTTTAAACTAATTATTATAAAAATTAATAAACTTATCAAATATAATCATAATTTGTAATTAAATGAAAATGTAAAATTATTTTATATAATTAATGTATAATCTATTTTTAAAAAAAATAATTATTTTGATTTTTAGTTTATTTGATTTTTAATTTTTTGTTCAGTTTTTATAATTTGCATTACCTTGAATCCGTTTATAAAAACATCTTTAAAAAAATGTTGAATCTATTCTGAAAATTAAATTATAAAAATATGAAAAATATTAAGGAAAAATCAAATCACATCGGTGGACCTGTAAAAGAGTTATACAAAATTTAAATAATTAATATAAAATGATCTTACTATTTTTTAATATGTGGTAACTTTAATAAATTTTGTAACATTCAATTAATTGTCTTTAAATAATTAATTAAACTATTTGATTTGATTTAATTGATTATTTGATTGATTTAACTTTGTAATTTAATTATATATGAAAATTATTAATAAATTAATTTTTCTATTTTTTCAATAAAATAATAAAAAAGATATAATAAGATTAATTTTATAAATATTTTATTGTAATCAATTAATTAATTTTTTAACTTAAATTAATTTATTTAATATTTTGAATTAATTTACTGTTTGATTTTTTTAACAATTATTTACATATATTATTCACAATTAATTTGTTTTTTTTACAAATATTTTCATTAATAAATGATATATATATATATATATATATTACTTCAATTCTTAAATTATTTTGTCCAGATTATATAAATAATTTGTTTTTATAATTTACAAATTAATATGAAAATTTTCAAAATCAAATTGATTAAAAGACAGATAATTGAATTTTTTTTCTAATTTGTGAAATAATAAAAAATCAAGAATACAAAAATGAATTTATGTCCTTGTTTGTATTAAATATATCAAATATCATAAAATAAAATATTTTAGAAAAGAAGAATATAATAAATTTTAAAAACTAAAAAGTAAATATCATTACTATATATTTTATTTTTTAGAATATAAATTTAGTGTAAAAAAATTAATCATAAATAATGATTTTTAAACTAATCACACCAACATATCCCAAAAAATGTGATTACATAATTTTTTATCTTTATTTTTGTCACCCACAAGTTTTTCCAGCCTATTGAAACAAAGATTATGATTATTTTACTTCAAAATATTTGTTTTCTTGAATACAAAGATATAATTTATTTTTTTTATTTTTTAAATTAGAATAAATCTAATTCTCTGTCTTTTAATAAATATTATTTTGAAAACTTTCATAGTTTTTTAAAATTATAAAAGTTAATTATTTGTATTTTGAACAAAAATAGTTTAAGAAATCAAGTAAAAAAAATATATTTATACTATTTATTGCTGAAATGATTTGTAAAAAAACAAATTAATTTGTTAATAATTTATATAAATAATTGTTGTAACAAAAAAAAAATTTAAGTTAAAAAATTAATCAATTGATTATAATAAAATGTTTTAAAAGTAATGTTATTATATATATGTTACTATTTATTATTAGCAAAAACTAATTTGTTAATAATTTTTATACCTAAGTAAAGAAAAAAAATTAAGTGAATCAAATAATCCGTTAATTGAATGATTTGTTGATTAATTAATGTTAATTGATTTATTATCATAAAATTTGTTAAAGTTGTTGCTATATATGTTAATATATTATAAATGATAACATAATTTTATATTAACGATTCTTTTAGAGTTATAATAGTATCTTTTCATCTTTTTTAAAAAAATATTATATATTTTTGAAATTTAATTTTTTGGAAGTTATTTTTACTTTAAATTATAAATTACTTGATATTATTATTGTTGGATAAAAATGACATAATAAAAATTACTAGAAGAATAAAAGGGTAAACTACACCCTCCTCTTATAAGATATATGAATATTATATTGTCATCCCCTCTTATGTTAAAATTGATTATTTAGTTTATTTAACTTAATATCTTTAAACCAAATTACATTTCCTTCTCCCGATAGATACAAATATTATATTTTTTTTTCTAAGAGATGTAATGATTATACTTTTCTCATTTTCTATGTCAAAAATATATAGTAAATTATATTTTTCCTTGAAAGATGTAAGTATTATATTATATTTCTTCTCTTATGTTAAAATATATAATTTAATCTATTTAACCTAACATGTAAATATTCATTAAAATATATTAAAATATTTATAGTTTAAAAAATTATTATTCACCGACTCGATTTCTTTATAAAAATATATAATTAAATTTAAATTGATTAAATTTTTTTATTAAAATGATAATTAAAAAGATAAATTATGAGATAAATTATATGTGTATATATATGAATTTTATGTTTAAAAATATATTTTATAAATTAATTTTATAAGCAAAAATCAAATAATTAAAATTTAATTATATTTTAATATATATATATATATATATATATATATATATATATTATAAGTATTAAACTTTTTAATAATGTCAGTTTATTTAATAATAGATTTTTAATATAAATATATTCATTGAAAATATTGTATTTTAATATACATATATTAAATTGAATTTATTAAATTCAATAATATATTATATATAATAAATATAATATTTAATATTATTCTTGAAATTAACTATATATTAAATTTAATAAATATACTATTTAGTACTATGTAAGAAAGTATTAATTTTTAAAATATTTTAAAAATATTATATTAATAATATCAATTAAAAATTATTTTAATACTTGTGTTTAATTTTATTTTACTTATACATAAATTATTTTTAATTTTATTATATTAAAAAAATTTAAAATAATAATTATAAACAAAAAATTAAATATATAAATAAATTTAGCATCTTTGTATCATTTATTGACTAAAGTAAAATATATATAAATATAAATAATTATCAAGTAAGGATGAGAGTCACTCAAACTAGACATTGGTATGGTTATAGGGTGTTACATTAGATTGCTTGGAGAGTTTCTATCACGTGTTGGCATGATGTATAGGTAAAAAGTGATTTGGAATTGATGCATGTAGACATTAATGCATTATGTTGAATCTATCACATGCATTCGTTTAGTGCAATCATTAACAATATGATAATTGTAATTAAGTCACCTATAATCACAATCTTTAATAGATGACACATGACTGTTAACCACATGTAGATGTATATGCATAAGTGAGCCACACTTAATGTAGCCTAAGTACAGGGAGATGTCCTAAAAAAGAACAATGTTGTTTGTGATTTGCATATGACATCCAACATATGTACTCTATTTTTAGTAGATCTAACACATTGCAAAAAAGGAACACATAACTTGCACCTTTAAGAGGTGTCCATTAACAAGCATGTGTTGTGTCCTTAGTATATTTGACTATCTATTGGTGAAAACCTATGGCGAAAACCTACTAAAAAGTTTTCATACTTGTAACAAGATTAACATGATTAATTGAATTTGTATAAGTAAACAATCATTAACAAAAAAAATATAAACTTCAATACATGTAGAAGAATCATATATATCTCCATCTATTGCATATAATGCATACTAGCATCATCATGGTGCTCATGTTTGTATGCTAACACAATTACACCTTATGCATACCTACCACAAGTTTGAAGGTCGTGAAATAGCTATGAAAGTGTCACATAAACATATATGGCACACTTATCAATAAAGATTATGCACCCCACCGAATGCAAGAGAAAAGTTTTTGCTTCATAATCAAAGCATTGGTCTTGTATGTATACTTGATACATACCTCGTAGCTAGCTCAAACGAATATGTGCTCCTCTAATCACATGAATATTTGTTAGTGACTTTAATATAGTAACCCTAAAAAGCTCCATCAAGTATGCACACACACAGTGTCTCTAAATATCGTCAAATGTGAACAAAACTCGTCAAATGTTAGTAGATTTAATAAGGATGATACATCATCCAAATAAGATGGGCATCATCCAAATGAGATGGTCATCTCCCCAATTGGTAGGTGAAACATACTGGTGTCCTTGTGCAATTGCTTAGTTAAAGCAAATACAAACCATTGTCTACTATGCCATAAATATGGAGTAAAAATGGTGTTAATTTAGATATCTCCTCCATAGCCTTGTATGTGGTTGTTGTCCAAGGTCAACTCTTTCAATTTTTGTGTACGAGTGACCATCGTTAACTCTTGCAAGTCCTGTATAAATACAAACATATATTTAAAGTAAAAGTAAAATCCAATAGATAACATAATAATTTAAAGTTTGATTACCTATTCAAACCATAATCGAGTTGCAACATGGCCTTTAAAGGACTTAAACACAATCAGGTCTTAAAAATCTCTAAGAAATGACTCAAGAGCCTATGAAGGGACATACTCAAAAAATGACTTAGGAGTTTGTAGAAGCACCCTTCCCTCTTGCTCCTCAAGTGCAAAAACTTAATAAGTTGCATCACATCTTTGTGTTGAAATATCCTTCATCGATATGCAATACTACCACATTTGGTATACATGCCATATCTATTATTTACAATTTTGAACATAAATAAACACAATCTCAAATTTTTAAAATGATGTTTGAAATTCTAAAAACTAAATTATATTTACAATTGGTATACATTCCATACAAACATATATTTACAATTTTCCATTATTTATAAACTAATTTTTGAAATGATGTTTGAAATTCTAAAAACTAAATTATAAAATATATATATCACCTTTGTTATGAAATTTAGTTTTTGAAATGCAAAATAATATTTCAAAAACTAGTTTATGAAATAAAATCAAGAAAAAAGTATATAATAAGACTCACCTTCCATATAAAAGAAGTAAAGACTAAGTAAAGGAGAGTGGGAAGAGAAAGGCGAAGACTATTAAGAGTAAGTGATCAATGGTGGAACAATTTTTGAAAGAAATAGAGTGAAAAATAAAGAAAAGAGTGTGAGAGAAAAAGCAATCAAAATAAAATACCAGAGAAAAAGCAATCCCAATCATATGATTATGACCGAAAGATTTCCCATTCAAATTTTCAATTTTGCAATTCGTACTCTAAGAGGGGTTGAATTTAAGTATAGTAATATTAATTTATTTCTATATTGTAAATTTGATGTTTCATTTTTGAATAAAATATTTTTAATAGTTGTGATTTTTCTTGTTATGTATTTTTTTATGAGATATTTATTTTTTAAATATTATTACTCAAATTTAATTTAAATTTCTATTTGATTTAAATTTGAATTTTGATATATTATATCAAATTAAATATAACATTTTTATATAAGTTAAATTGTAAGATTATTATATCTAAAAGTCAAATTCTGATAATGTACTTGCAAGAACTTTAACATTTAAGCCAATATATCCAAGATTACAAGATACAAATGGGGGATAAAAATTAGAGAAAGAATACCTCATATCATACTTGCTTTGTTTATACCATTACTAATTTGATTATTTTGATGTTTTTTAGGTGAGGTGGTTAGGGAAATGTCTTCCCCGACAAATTCCTCTAGTAGACCTTAGTTATGATTCGATATTTCATATTTGTATTGAGATTTGTGCACCACACAAAATTCTTAATACACGTCTTTTTTTAGATTTGAGTATTAACTTTTAGTTTTTGAGTAAACACATTGACTTAATTTATTATACTAAACCCAAATTTTTTGGTGAGAAGTTATAACAAATCTTAATTTTTAATTTTTGATATATTAAATCAATGATATGATATGATATATATAATATAATATATAATGTGATGTATATTTTTATAATTTTTTAATTTAATTAATATGATATATATATATATATATATATATATATATGGTTAAAATAAAATATTTATTATTCTCTTTTATTTGTTTTTAATCATAAACTTTAAATATAAAAATATACTTGTAATGCCTAAAAAAATTGCTAGTTTAATTTATTTTATTTCTTAGTTGACATTGCAGGTTTGGACTCTTGCGTTATAAAATGCAATCCATTTTGATTAAAAATTAGAATGTTAAAAAAGAAGAGAAAAATATTATCTAATAATATCATATATTTTCCTTCAAATGCCAAGACATTAATTGGCAGATTCAAGAGCATGTTCGTGGAATGCTGATAGTAAGTTTTTATTACTAATGATAGTTGAATAAAGTGGAAAGAGATAATCTTTTACAATAATAAGATGAACTAAGATTTCTATTGTATCTCAAATATAATTGTATCTCAAATATAATTGTATCTAGAGGAAGAGAATATTAGTGAAAAACTAAAAAATTGTAAATTTCTATTAGAAAAAGGATGGCTTTAGACATGATCCATACAAACCGCGAATCGTTCAAGCATTTGGGCGGGACTCGCAATTGAGCGTGGCAGCACGTTCATTCACAATTTAAGAATTAATTTAGATATACCTTCTTTATAAAAAGTTTATCCTCAATAAAGTTTTTTTTATTAGATAATTGATTTGGAAAATTCTTAAAACTCTAATCAATGTATAACTCACAATTTAAGAACACACAAGTCAATGCACAGTGCACATCTAAGAGGAGGTTTTTAAATTCATTTGCAGAAGACTTCATCATTTGAGGTAGTTGGTCTTTTATATTTAATGAAATGGCATCACATTATTTGATGAGTTTAATTAATATCTTGTATAATTGTTAGTATAATAAAATCATTAAATAATCTGATAATACACCATTCAATGATAATAACAACTTATCAAAATTCAACTCTTCAGTTGATATCGTTATTACATATATGTCAGTAAGTATATTTTAACAAAATTATAAAATTTTAAACATTTTAAAATAAGAAAAAATAGGTTATATATTTATTGTGTAAATTAATTTTACACTGTGAATCTATTAAAAATACAATTAGTATGACTTTTAAATAATTATTATAAAAATTAACAAATTTATTATATATAATAATATGTGATTGGATAATAATATAAAATTATTTTACACTATTAATCCATAATTTTTTTTTCAAACACCACAAAAGCTAACATTTCTATATTTACAAAGAATAAAAATATATTTAATTATTTTGTAATTATTTCAGAAAATTGAACCGAACGAACAATACTTATAAAAAATAACAACTTCAATACTCTTAGAAAAATCTCGTAAAATAAAGTATTATCAATTCATTGAAATAAGAAATTATGAATTTTTAAACTATAACAATTAAAAAAAAAGATCTGCATAGGATGTAGAATTAACCTTATCAACACAAAGGGGAAAGGAAAATAATATGGTAACTAGGTGAGTTAATCAAGCATTATTATCATTATTTTCACAAAGAATATTTAGAATTTTTGAAATATAACTAATAGTTAATAATAATGTTACTAAATTTGACTCATTCGTCTACTCATCAAGGGTATTCCAGGGTTATGCTCGCCAAAAGTAGCTGAAAGTGGTTAAATTGGTTTATTTAATTAGAAGTATATAGTAAAACTATTTATCAAAGGTAGTTGGTAAATGTAAAATATAGAAATAGACAAATTTATGTGGTATTTTTATACATATTTTAATTTAACTTTATTGATAAAATATATTTTAGAGTATTTATAATTTTAATTTTTTTATTAATTTTAAATTCTTATGATTTTTATTTATAGAAAAATCATTTTAATTATATTTTATAGTTTCAATTATTATAGTTTTTTCATATTGTGTATTTTACTACTAATCTTATGCTATATCTTTAAATATTTCTAATTTAAAAAATGAAAATAACGTTCACTTATGTAAATATCATACGTTAATGTAATTATTAAAATATTTTGAAGTATAATATTTAAAATAATAAAATAAATAATACAAATAGTATAATGGTTAAATTAAAAATGTAATATAAATAGTATAATGATTAGAATAAAGAATATAATATAAAAATATTTAAAAAATATTAATAAAGATAAAATAAAATAAACTTATTATCTATTATTGTCAATAGCTTATATAATAAAATGATAAAAATAAGAAAATTCTACTTTATGTAAAAAAGAAAAAAAAAAATAATAAACTCCTATCTTATGAGTGAAAAAGAGAAACAAATAATAATAATAAAATCTTACTATTAATAACTTTAATAGTAAGATAAATAACTTTAATAACTAACTTTAATAAATATTTTAAAAATAAAATAAATAATACAATAAACTAGAAGCTATAAACTAACGTTTTAAAAAATACTACTTAAAATAACTTTTCCAAAAATGTTATGCAAACTTTTGTTCTATTCTTATGCATGAGAAGAAAATACCTAGTTCATTAAAATTAATAAAATTTGTTGAATTAATTAATTTTAATTAATAATATTATAAATTTAAATTTTATTTCAAATACACTCAATCGATATACCTATTTTAGTGAAAAAGGAGTAAATGAATTATTAATAATTAAAAAATTATTAATAATATTTACAATAAATGAAGAGTATATAAAGAAATTAGTTATTAATATCTTAAAAGTGAGTTTTATTTTCTATAATTAAAAAAAAAACTTCTTTTATACAATTGCCTATCAAGCGTGTTTTCTGCTTCTAGCCAGAGATAAACATTTGACTAAGATTTTTAATTGAACTATGACTCCTCTCTTTGAAGACTTAAATATGTTTTTAGTTCTTGTACAATAAGTGAGTTTTAATTTTAGTCCCTGTAAAATTTTTTGATCGATTTTCATCTTTTGAAAATTTGTAATACCTCATTTTGGTCCTTATAAATAAGCAAATTTTGGTTTTGATCCCTGTAAAACATTTTTATTTGATTTTCATTCCTCTAAATTTTAAAATGTCTACTTTTAGTCCATAATTTTCATTTTAAGATAGATAAATAACATTTATTTTAAGGATCTAAATATTTTTTGAAGATGCCATATGCTAATATAATACCACATACACTAATATGTATAACCTATGATGGCCACTTGACATTCACTTGAAAGTATATGTGACTAACAAGAGTCACATAATAGTAATGACCAAAAATAAAAATTCAAATTTTAGAGGAATGAAAATTGATAAAAAAAATTTAAAATAAAAAATCACTTATTTTATAGGACTAAAAACATATTTAAGCTTATTAAGAATTATCTATATTTTTATCTGATACTAATAAGATTTTTTGTTTACAATATTTTTAAAGTTATTTTCTTTAATTATTAATGATTTTAAGTCATTGAAAGAGAATAGAACAAAACATTAATTGAAAGTAATATTTATATTTATTTATTATTATTATTATTTTATAGACAATTTTATATTAATATTGTACTTTAAAATTTTGCTTTTGAAAACATCATTCTTTACTGCTGATTTTAAACATTAATAAAAAAATTCTTATATTGAGATCAATTAATTATCTTTCATATTATAAAATTATTTTTAAGTTCTTTAAACTCATTTTTATGATTTTTATATCATTAATTTATATACGAAATCTTATACAATATGACTCGAGTATGTAGATTTTTTCTTCTATGCACATTTTTCTATAATTTTGTGAATTTTTTTACAAGATATTTTGCAAAATTTTCTATGATTTTGACAAAACATTATTATTTTGTTAAATTTTTTTGAAAAAATCATAGATTTTTTGTGTATTCTCGTACAAATTTTGTTTGTATAAAAAAACTTAATATTTCTCGTAGATTTTTTCACAAAATATTATAGATAAATTTTCCAAATTTTCTAATTTAGTAGGAGATAAAGATATAAAAGTCATAAAAATAAAGATATTTTAACATAATAAAATATAATTAATATAAATAGTTAATATTTGAATAGAATCATTAAATACTTAAAAAAGAAATAATATAATCAAAACCATTACATTTTATTTATACATTACAAATCTTAATTATTTTGGCTCCAACATTTTTTCTCAAGTTTTGTCACTTCTTTTGTCATTGTTATGTTTGTACCACAATTACAATTGTTACTATTATCATTGTTATCATGCCATTATTATAATTGTCATTATCATTACCATTTGTGCACATTGTGATTACTTCAATTATCGTCACTATCATTGTTACAAAATCACACATGCTATTGCCATCATCACTATTGCCATCATCACTTTCACCAAAACTATGGTCACAACCTCCTTCTTATCACTAATTGTTATTTCCATGATCAGTGTTATTGTTGCCACAACCATTAAAAATTATACAAGAGGTTGGAATTGATGACATTGTTGTTGTTTTGATGTTGTGACTTGACAAATGTACTAGCTCATGATGTGAATGTAGCTAATGACTTTTCTAATGATGCAATTGATGGAAAGATGACTCAATCAAACAACATTATAGGTTTATTTGCTTAGGTCACAAACTTCAATAGTTGATGCATAGGCGATTGAGTCATTATTGTTTGTTGATAAATGAATTTCAGTAATGTTGACAACTATTCTTTATCAACAACCTAATAGTTAGTATTGTCAATGATCAAATTTAAGTATGTATTAAATATGAAATTTTGACTATTAACAATGATCTGCAGGTAATTTTAGTCACCAAATTTAAATAAACATTAAAAGTAAATCACCTATTAATGATAACAAGTCATTAGTAACATGCAGAGTAAAATCACTTGTTCCATTAGTCAGTCTCCTTTCTTGTCCCTCCAATCATATTAAAGTTGTTAATTTGTTTTTTTTAAATATAACTGTCAATTGACTTTGTTGGCGTGACCCATCCACCTATTAACCCATCCACCTATTAACCCCTCCTTTTCCCTTCCTTTGCCTTCTCCCTTCTTCCTTCACTGATTCTCCCTCCCTCCCCCTCCAAACTAGATTAATCAGTATGAGTAGCCTATTTTGTCCGGATGACATAGATCATTCTTTATTGGTCCAACTCAGCAAAAAAAAGGGGTCAAAGATAGCTCGGCTAGGAAAGGAAAAACAGAAGGAAGAAAGAGGAAATGACCAGGTTGATTACTTTTGCTAAATGGGAAAGGATAGTGATAGTAGGAACCAAGAGAAGTTGAGAAAAGGACCTGCATGCTACTCTCCTCGAACTTGTGACAATAAGAATAGTAATGACACCAAGAAAATCCCAAGAGTGCCATCTGGCAAGCAAGAACAACACACCTCGTCTTAGTCGCCAGGGTTGAGCAGCACATGAGACATAGTGCTTAAGCTATAATGGGGAGGACAAAGAGAATATAGTAGAGAGACGCAGACCAATTATCCTTGCTAGAATAAGGAAAGAGGGCAACATGCAGAAAAGACCTCCACACCCATGAACTTCGCCTAGACCTCGGCCAAAAGAACAGACATGGATACCATGGCATGCCAGGTCTGTCATCCCGTCACATGGCAGAACACTCAACCATGGAGTCAACTCAAGACTAGGATGAGCGGTCACCATCACATTTAATACAAACGGGAGAAGTAAACTCCTGGAAACACCTCATCATTTAATGCATTGAGGAAAAGAGCCTCTGTGATTGATGTGAAAGATCTCTGTTGAGATTTTTGCAATGATGACTCAAGGGTAGAGCTACCTATAAAAGAAGCCGAGAGAAAGGGAGAAGGGGAGGAAAAAAAAGAGAAAGAGGCAGGAAGAACCTAGTATCAAGAGAGAACTTAAGTCAAAGGGAAGATATAGTTTCAGCAGAAGTGATCCTCGGAAAACTAAGTCCTCAAACAAGAAAGAGTCAATACCTTCATATTATTCTTGAGGTATTAAGCAACATTCCTTCTGGATACCAGGTTTGTGGTCTAGTCTTAATTCATCCATCTTCATATTCATTAATCCATGAGAACACTTTCGACCATCTAGCAAAGGGGCCTAGTTGATACGTAGTCAGCATTGGCCTAAGCTAAATCCTCCTTTTAGTGCTCCCAACATGTAGCTTAGTCGACACTTGGTCGGTGTCTCACTTGAGACAAGTCGATCTTGATCTCTTCACCCAACTCGTTATGTTCAGAACTACGTAAACTTTGAATTCTCCATTACTTTGGGAGATACGTAAAAGTAAGAATTGACTCTTGTCAAGTTATTTGTCCATAAGTTCTCTAATGTCTCCTAACCATTCTATGTAAAGACCCTTTTTTTGGAATAATACATTATGTGGAAGTCTATTTATCTCATGCATCTAACAGGGTAACTACCTTGAAGTAGACATATTGGGGACTCTGTATCCCTAGTGTGTAACCAACACTCGAACTTGAATTTTGGTTCTCAGACCTACCTTATCCAACTCATGATTTTCTGGCGTTTTCCATAAAAATGTTGGTGATGACTCCTCTCTCACTTATTCCTTTTGGTAGGAATAGGAATGAGAACTAAAATTCATTTCTCGCCAAGTGCGTCGTGACCTAGGTTGCGACAATCAGTTTCGATCCCCCACAATTTGTTACCTCCTCTAATGCTGCCTTGTCATGCTGGCAGAGATTTGTACTATATGTTCAAGTTCTAGCGTAACGTATGAAAGGACCACAATGCAGGATTGGAGAAAGCAAGCAACATTAGAGAAGGGAGCGAAATTAGTGGAGGAAGAAGGGAGGAGGCAGAGGAAAGGAAGAAGAAGGGTCGATGGGTGCGTGGGTCAGACCAACAAAGTCAATTGACAAATATATTTAAAAAGAAAACAAATTGACGACGTTAAAATATTAAGTTTTTAAATTTTAATTTTTTAATTGACGTGACTTAATATGATTTGAGGGAGAAGAAAGGAGACAAACTAATAGGATAGGTGATTTTAGGAACATGCTTGACTAAGTTTAAAAGATATTAAATGCAATTCTTTACTTATTGATAACTTTATTTTAGATGACAAATAACTAAACAATTAGTAATATACCAAAGATTAATCACCACTAATTATCAATAACTTTTCCTTTAATAATTCTAAAAAAATAAAAATGAAATCATGGGTTATTAAACAATCTCCTTACAAATGCCTTTTTCATCAATAATTTCAGCATTTGCTATTAGTATTATGGTTATTTACAAATAGCCGTTGAAAAATTATGATATTTTCTTATTGTGTCACTTGATCTTTAAAGTAACCTCCTTACACCTCTGGTAAAAATCTCTTCGTAGGTAATGTAAAGATCTAAGTACATCTCATTATACCTCAAAAGTTACGTCACTTCTTGAAAAAGTATAATAAAGCTTCACTCTCACTTACTACAAAGACACTCCTTATTCGTTGATCCTACTTAGGGATGACAATCATCTAATTTTTTTTTTGTTTCCATGCATGAACCAAGTTTATGCTTAAGGCACTATTAACCTAAATAGGTATCCATCTTGGATAAGATTTTGTTGAACATCTTGTGTCAACCCTAATCAATCTTCCTTTCCTCTCGGCATTAAAATCAATGATGATAGCCATATTTTACCCTCCATAAAAGTCAACTTCAAGCCTCTCCTTAACATCAAGAACCCCAAGCCATTAACAAACCACCACTAACAACCATGATTAACCATCAAATACTTATCATAACTATGCTCAACTTAAAGCAAATCGATTCCACATATACCAACAAATGCACTACACTGAGGCTAACCTGGATTAGCGTATGTACTATGTAGTAGGCATTAGACCAACATCAAGCTTCAACTAACAAACTTGGTCAAATGATGAAATAATATAAAACACTTGAAACATAAATGATGAAACAAATAATTTTTCAACTCTTTTTCTTCCTCTTTATTCTTTTTTTTTCTATTAAAATAAATACAAAACGAAGTTATTTTAATAATAAATATATATTTTTTAATTTACATAAGTACTTGAAAGAGTAAATATATGATTAAATACAATGTCAAATCAGGTATTATTTATTAAATGTTTAAGTCATAGAGTTGAATTTTTACCTTAAATTATAGGTTAAGAAAATGAGACTTTTTCAAGTAAGAAAAAGGAAAAAAAAAATTTATGATGGCTGGTGCAACATGGTAGTATGTGGGGGCAGTGATTCAGTGATGGGTGAGTTGATCAGAACCAAATATAAATGCTATTCGCAAAGTTAATAGATCCCTGCGAAAGGGGACCCCCACAATCAAAGAGGAGCGTGCTCCTCCAATCCAAAATTTGAACCGCACGATTTACGAGGACCCATCTTCTCTCTCCAATCAGCACCTTTAGATCATTCTTTTCTACATCTCGAGGAATCCAACAGCCCACGTTTCATCTTTGACCCATCACCATTTTTGAAATGTGCCAATCTGCCAATGCCATCTTAGCCCCCAACTTTGAATTTCCTCAGAATTAATCTATTTCAATTTGAATAATTCTAAATGAGACCAAAATTAAATTATTGATATAGTACGTGTTTTCGTATATTTAAGTCATAGCATAGGTGATGTGCACGAGAGAATGTCCTGGTCCATTTTGTATACCATATAATAAGTTGTTTTCATCACCATATTACATGATTGCCCTTATATATATTAATTATTAGCATGTATTGTAGGAGTAGGAGGCCTCTCCCATTCAACTTTCATATTCTTTATACATTGGCAAAGCTCAGCACGCCAAAAGAGGAGTGGAGTTATTAAATTCATATACATTTTATTTGTGGTCTAATATGAAAGAATGTGAAGCGTGTTTTGTGGAAACCGAACACATTTATAGCCAAATACCAACTGATTGTCTAATGCTCAGTGAAGAAATGGCAATAAGGACAGAAGTAATTGTGATCAAGACTTTTTTATGCTATTACAAACAGGACAAAGTATATGTTTTTGTTCTCTTTTATTGCTTCACTGCAGTTCACTTTATATCAATATCACTTCATTACTTCATTCACTGAGTCAAATTTTATCTAGGAATTATAATGCCATATATGTTTCAAATAAAGTAACACCGGTTTATAAGAAGTTTTTCGAGAACTTGAGATTAAGAAAGTAAATTTTTTATGTTTAATATACTATTTAAAAAAATATTCTATGAAAATAGTTTTTAATTATGTTTTATATGAAAACAAAAATATTCCCATGAGAAAATGAGAATCTTACTTTTTCAAATACTATAATATCTTTATTAACTTATTTAATATATAAAAATAAATATTCATAGTATACTTAATATAATTTTAAAAATAAAACTATTTTATAAAATATATTATTTTAATCTTTTTAATATATTAATATTATATTTTTAAATTTTTTATTTTTAAATCTTTAAAAATTATTAAGGTATTAATTAATAAATTATTATTATTATTGCAACATTCACGAAATATTTTATTAGAAACTGTAAAAAAATTAAAATAAGGAGAATGAAAATTTTTGTTAGGCTAAAATTAAATAAAAATATTAAAAATGATACCAAAATATTTATAATTTTAAAATTTATAAAAAATATTTTTACAATAAATTTTTTTAATAAATTATTTCTCTAAAAACATATTTTATCAAGCCAAACATGAAAACTATAATTATCCGTAAATACATTTAAATATTCTAAAAAACATTTTTGACCAACCAGATTAATTTATATTATTCATAGGTATCATGATTCTTGATTTTCATATTTATCAAGAATGATGATTTTTAGGTTTGAAAAAACTTCCCTCCTATCAAATAACTCCTTAAAGATTGATTACTATTAAATATATAAAAAATTCATTGATTAATCAATGTGGTTTAACATGTTATGCAACAAATAAGAAAAACTAATAAGAAAAAAGAAATAAGATACATGAATAAATTAATCTGACACTAGTTAAATAATAAATTTGAAGCAATCAAATTAAGATATATTTACTATTAACAAAGTTTAGCACCTTAATTAAAGAAAAAATAATTTTGTAAATCTATTTCTATATAATTTTTAAATATTTGACACACTTATTATTAATGAACAATAATAGTAAAAGTCGTGTTAAAAAGTTAAAAATAAAGATATTAATTACTTTTTTTAATCTTTATATTACCTTCTTAAATAAATAGATAAAAAGAAAGGAAAAGTTTATTAAAAAAAGTATATGATATAATCTTTTGATAACATTTATCTTCTTTTAAGATATGCTGCCGATTGAATTACAAACACATCTTATTGTGTTTAATTTTCTACCATTTAGTGGCAACATCGTGATTAACCTCAAAGCCTATGGACAAGCTTTTAAGGATGATTTAAAGCAAAATATTTTAATAAAGGCATTAATTGTGTCAGCAAAACAAATAAATAAACCGCAAAAATTGAATTCAAATATTTTGTTTTTATTTCTTGTCTTCTGTTTTCAAACATCTGAATGCCAACCAGACAAAGGTGCTCAGCAACTGCAACTGCAACTTCAAACCTTGTATAGGCAACTCATCAATCATCAAATCAAACATTTCGAACTAAAAGAGGTTTCGCCACTCAATCTACCTTGTCCATGTTACTCAACTCTTCATCCAACGCTAGCTGAGTTCTTAGCTTATCGGAGAAAGTTTGTGTTGGCCCAATTTTTGTTGATTTGCATTTTCACCCCATAACGGTAATTAGATTCTTGTTGAGTGCCTTTTTACCATACCCTTTTGGATCATCTTCCTTCATGTCATTTTTGAGGATTCTAATCATTAAGTTTTGGTTGAAAGACTGAGACTTTGGTGATTTGCACTTGGTTTTTGCTTGAAGGGATAATCAAAGTGTGATTTTTGTTTTTAGAGAGAAGCTGAGGTGATGGTGATGAAGGAGAGAGATGAAGAGCTCTCTTTGTTCCTCGAGATGAGGAGGAGAGAGAAAGAGAATGAGAAAAACAACCTTCTTCTCCTTCAAAACTCTGAGGAACTTGATTTGTCCAATTTGGGTATGCTTTTCTCTTCTCATGTTTTGTGTGGCACTTGTTATGTCCTGATTAATGATGCCATGTTGCGTCATGTTATGCTATTTGACGACAGAATCCAATCGTGGGGGCTCCATGATTTCCAAGATCGCGTCTTCGGTGCCACCAAGGAAGAATGGAGTTGAAGAGTTCTTGAATTCAGAGAATGACAAGTCTGATTATGACTGGTAATTTTTTACTTCAACTTTTTATTGCTGATGGGGTGTGTGATTTGGTCGTATGAGTTTATAGATCTTGAAATTTCCAATTAATTGAACTAAAGTTTTGCTGAGCATTTGGTTTTGCATATAATCTGATGTGAGTGAAATTCTTCTAGTCTAAATGGAAGTGGTCGCAATAGTGAAGTGAAACGCCATTTTACATTGCAAAATGATTAGTAAAAATCTAGAATAATTAAAGTGCATGGTTGATGTTTTTAGCGGTCCCCATTTGAGGTTACTTCTGAATCTGAAAAGTTTTTTTTTTTTCCCCTTCAGTTTTGTCAATGACAATTTCTGGTTCCAACTTCCACCCTTTATGTTCCTCAAATATAAATAATTCATAATCAATTCGTTTCTCAAATATTTTATCTGTTAATCACACTCTCCTTGCAATCAATGGAGCTTTGCATTTTCCCATTTTTAATGGTGCTGAATGTTTTCTCCAAAGGAAGCAAGTTATTAAGTTAACATCGAGCTTTACTTTTCATTTATCCTCTTCTTTAATTGAAGTCATATTTGTGGAAAAGAAAATTTATGATCACCTTAATTTTATTCTTCAACGATTTCAAATGTAAATCTTTGGTGGAGGAATCAGAAACGAATTCAATATTTTTTTTTTTTGCAGTGTATTGATCCTTTTGTTAATTGGACTTCTCTGCTATATTATTCTATAGCAATTGAAAACCCTAATGCTGAAAAGAACCAGATTTCATAACACATGCATAAGCAATTGAGTCATACAGTATGTATATTACATTGCCATTTTTGTCCATCAGAATTGCATACTTTTCACTGACATGAAATTTTCTGTTATCAGGCTTCTTGCACCACCAGATACACCTCTTTTTCCTACTTTAGAGAAAGAGTCACAAATATCAGTAAAGAGTGAACAGGAGACTCATAATGCTCGTCCAACAGCTTTAAGACCTAGGGTAAGAACCATTTAATATGATTATTGAATGTTGTTGAACATATTAATTGGTTGGATGGGCAATAGTGTACTTAGCATAGCACTTTGCTTTTATAATTCCTCTACCATACCAAAACCTTGAATTCTTTTGAATCTCAACCAGTAGTAATCTATGATGCACAAATACGAAACATGTATCAGATATGGTTGGTTTCCAATATAATATGTTTATACTAAAAATTTATAGGATAAGATACGTGTAAGATAAACAAATATCTAAACATGTATAAAAATTTACAAAACATAGTAAATATATAATTACAATTCTGCAAATCCAAATTAAGAACATACTTTTTGGACATTACTAAAAACAAAGGTAAATCCAAATTAAGAACATACTTTTTGCAAATCCAAATTTACAAAACATTACTTTCTAGTGTTTAAAAATAGGAATAATGCCATCAATCTCATTTCTTTTTTAAAATTATCTATAAAGAGGACAATTTCCATTTTTGGTTCATCAAAGGTAAATGCTTCCATGTCTCATGTAGCTGTATTGAACTTCCGTAAGTTTTTTGAAAGGCTTGGATACTTCACTGATACGTATTGGTGAAATATTCAAAAGTATCGGTATTAGATACGGATATGTGAAGCAAATTAAGGTATTTGTGATTCATAGAAACTAGTAATGGATTCTGTTGTTCTAGTTCGTTTAATTGATAAAATATTTGCAACTTTCTTGTTATGTTGTATGATTGTATCTTGTGTTGCAGGTAGCTAATATCCAAGTAGAACCTGCTTCAAGAAGCAATGCAGTTTCTAAGCATCATGCAGCAATGCCAGGACTAGGTTCTTCCACAAATGATAGTAGGAGACCTTCATCTAGGGGTCCAACCTCAGCCACTTCAAGATCTTCAACTCCATCTGGAAGGCCAACATTACCTTCAACAACCAAATCTTCTAGGCCCTCTACACCTACCTCTAGGGCCACCTTAGCATCTGCAAAGTCAACAGCTCCACCAGTGAGATCATCCATTCCTACAAGATCCACTGCCAGGTCCTCAACACCTACTACTACAAGGCCTTCCTTGGCACCTCCCAAGACATCTCAAAGGTCAGCAACACCAACACTTAGATCATCAACCCCATCAAAGGCATTTGGAGCACCTGCTCCTCCTATTAGGCCTTCATCAGCATCAAAAGCACGCCCTGCAGTTGCTAAGAATCCGGTGCAATCACGTGGCATCTCTCCATCGGTTAGATCTAGACCATGGGAACCCTCACAAATGCCTGGTTTCTCTCTTGATGCTCCTCCAAATTTGAAGACATCAGTGTCAGATAGACCAACTTCAACCACTAGAACTAGGCCTGGAGCACCGAATTCTAAATCGTCTTTTGTTGAGGCCAGTAGCAATGGAAAATCTAAAAGGATGGCAAGTACCCCTTCCAAAGGAAGAAATTCAACAGGGTTGGTCCACAATAATCACACCTCTATGCAAGTCTTGAGTAAAGCTCGTTTCACTGATGGCGATGATGAAAACCCAGTTTTGATTGGGACAAAGATGGTTGAAAGAGTAGTAAACATGAGAAAACTGGCCCCTCCAAAACATGAAGACCACCATTCTTCACGTGACAATTCTTATGGAAAATCTTCTTCTGGTAGCTCTGGATTTGGAACTACACTTTCAAAGAAGTCTTTGGATATGGCAATGAGGCATATGGTATGTCCATTTATTCAATTACTCACATGCTTTTATCTGAAATCAATAAAGATTATGTAGTTTTAATAAATGAATATAATATTTTTGAGATATGTTAATTCTTACAGAAGCTTAACCTTGGTATATGCCTTGAAGTAAAGGCTAGTAACTTCAAGAATTTTTTCTATTCTTTATATGTCAATAACATATGGCATGTCTACATTCCCATGTGTTCTAAAAAATACAACAACAGTAAAGAATTTAGTTAATGAACATAATCAATAAACTTAAACACTTGGTTATATATCCTCGTCCCTCTAATATTATGCTTGAAAGTTTGGATAGTTTAAGGCAAAGAAAGTGTTTACTCATGCACGATATTGAGTAATAGAATGAATAGGAAGAATTATATTTTATTGCTTCATTAGATCGACAGTAATATTAATTAATTAATATTAATATATAGTACAATTGAGATGTAGTGGAAGTATGTTACAACTTACAACAAAATGTTGTGAATATCTGAATTAGATTACAGTTTTAAACAGCACTTAAAAGTGTGTCTGGATTCTAACGTTGTAATGTGTAATATAAATTATGCTGCAATAAATAATGTTTACACTGTTTTCAAATAAAGATGGAATAATATACTCATATTAGGCAAGTTACAAAGTGTGTTTGGTTTCTCTTCCACAGGACATAGGGCGAAGCATCCAGGGCAATCTGCGCCCACTCGTGACAAGCATTCCAGCTTCCTCTATGTACAGTGTGAGATCAGGTAGTTCCTCTAAGAGCAGCACTACTAGCTCTGAACCAAGTGTAAATAACAACTCCATATCTTGTGATGGAAGTGAAAATGATTTTGGAAGTGAGAGGGAAACTCTTGATGGGCTAGGCGTGATCATCACTGCCCTTGCCACTTTATTTGTATGTGGTACATCAAATAGCACACATTCAATTCATGTCATACCATGTTTGCATGTAGATGTGCTAGTGAAGAATGTTTGTAATATAGTAGTGCATGCATTATCTCTGTGCCAGATTTGATACGATATAAGTGTGCCTCGAGACATTTTATGAGCTTTATTGTAGGATTGTGTCACGAGGATTGTTTGTACCGAACCTTGAACTACCAATTGAGAATCTCGTTCAATTCTTACAAACTACATGTACTTGAAATGTTCATGGTTAACTCGGGAATTCGCAATTAGAATAAGTAGTGTAGACTTAAACTTCCATGTACGAGCAAGAATAGTTTTATTGTTCCACACATTTCTTTATTGAACCTGATTTCTCGATATCGGAAAAGATAGACAACTAGTTTTGTCATATTAAATGGTTTATAAGTTTTAAAGCTAGGTAAGCCATATACGAAGACAAAAGAAAGTAGATGGAAAGGGATAGGTAGGTAAAAAGTTTGAATATACATATAAAACTAAAATTAAGATAGTTTGATGTAGTTGAAAGATTTTTTTTTATTAATTGTGAGAATAATGTGTAAAATATTTATAGAA
Organism: Mucuna pruriens; assembly: GCA_025330945.1. Classification (NCBI taxonomy): domain Eukaryota; kingdom Viridiplantae; phylum Streptophyta; class Magnoliopsida; order Fabales; family Fabaceae; genus Mucuna; species Mucuna pruriens. The sequence goes on along the minus strand of JAENHJ010000525.1, from coordinate 3,132,581 downwards.
AATATTGATAATGTCTAATTGAAAAAAAAGAGTGAGACTAGAAATTTATTTATGGGAACAATACTTATATAATGAATTGATTTTTTTACTATATATTAAATTATAGAGATAATTTATAATTATACATAATATTATATAAAAAATTGTGGGAGTGGACATCCCACACTTGAAAACATGAATATATCTTAAAGGGTAAGTGATAAAAGTACATAAATTTGATAGTGTAAATTGATCGTACTATATCTTACTAATCATTAAATTGAAATTTATCATATTCTACTCTATATCATAAATGTGTAACCTAAACCCTAAGAAATAGTAAAGAAAAATCTCCACGACTGTGATTCAATATACACGAGTTAAACTTTGCAAGCCCAGGCAACTCATTAGGCAACAGCACAACTAGATCCAATAAAACCTTTATATACTTGTCCATCTTAATGAGTTTTTATAAGTTTTCCTTCATTTCACACAATACACATTTTGTCTTCGTAAAAACTATGCTTCTTTTTATAAACATAAAAAATGAAAAACACAATATCAACACAGATATTAACATTTTCCCCCATAATACATAAAGATTAGCGTTAATTATTTAGTAAAAAATAATTAATTTATTTTGTTTGTTTATTGGACATAAACAAAAAGCTATTAATCTAAATGTTAAGACTAATTTTAAACAATAAAAATGGTCTTATTAATAATTTCACCTGGAAGATAGATTATGCAAAATTTGGTATATATAATTATAAAAATAATATAATATAATTAAATAATTAGATTGATTAAATTTATATTAAAAAAATTATTAAAAATGTCATCGTTATATAAATCTTTAACAAAAAAATAATATTAATATTATTATATTATAAATTTATGATGATAGATTAAGTTAACTACTAATTTAAATGGTATCTAAATTGAGTAGTAAAATAAAAAAAAATCTTTTAAGATTAAAAAAAATTAAAAGTCGTGAAATATTACCTCTTTACGTTCAATTTATACAGAAATTTATGTTATTTTTTTCAATTGGACAAAATATTAATTTTATGTTGTTTAGAATTGATAACAATTACATTATATTAATTATTTTTTTCGTAACATACATTTTAATCGAATTCAGCTTCTTAATTACAAATTACAATAATCAATATGTATAACTACTAATTAAATAATTATATTATGGTAACAACATTACAGTTTTTGTAAAAAGAAATTTATTTTTTGTTGTTTGTAATTAATAATAATTACATACTATTTATCATTTTTTTCTATAACTGACATTTTAATTAAATTCAATCTCTTAATTACAGATCAGTATAATCATCAATATATATAATAACTAATTAAATGTAATTTCAAATTATTTAATTATATAATAATAAATAGTATGTAATTATTATTGACTCAACAAGTAAAATATCACAAACTACCCTTTACCTGGATAATTAAGATTAAAAAATGACATTACAAAAATATCAAGATATAAAACTGAAATTTTTTTTAGAAAAACTAAAACTAGATAGATCCGTATTTGGAGAATCCTAAAACATAATTAAGCTATTTAAAAATTATTATATGTTGTCTCTCTTGTTATGTTATGCCAATTGAATTATAAGTATGGTCACTACTAGAAAAATTGTTATTAGGGATCGAATTGGTCATTAAAAATAAATTGGTTCTTAGTTGTATTTAGAGACTACTTTATTGACCGAATTTGATGTTGGTAAACTATTTCAATCGCTAATTCATCATTAAGGGAAGACAAGTATTGAATATGTATTTGCAACTACTTAGTGACTGAATTATGATTTAGTTTAATGATCGAAAAAATTTAATTACTATAGTTCTGTACCAGTCGGTCACATCAACCAGGACATCAACCAGGACGTGACTCAGCATGATCGTACATCTCACATTAATTATGTTGAAAAAAGGTCATCTAACGACATTTTGCCCCTGACATATTTTGTTTTCTTGTCCTAAACTATGATATATAAGCCTGGAGGGACATGTAATAAGCAACTCATTCTGTATGTTCACTCTATAATCAACGCATGAGTTAGAGACGTGAACATTGTTCACTGTGGGACCGTCGAAAAAATGATTCCTGACGACCACCGCACTTAGCAACAAGAAGATAGTGTCCGCCAAAGTGAGCAAAGCTCTATGGCACACAGAGGAGCTGATTCCGGTGGCACTGCCAGTCACAGACGTCATCAACGCGCAATGAGTATTTGCACGTGTGCAAGTAGTTGTCGAAGGGAGTTGTTGGAGGAAAGCGTGTCGAGGCTAGGGTTACAAAAGCTCAGCATCAGTTCACAAGATAGCATAGCAGGACCTCAAAGACGAGATTGAAAAGTGGATTAAAGCTTTCGACATCGCTCTCAAAATACTTTTCCGCAGCAAGCCCTGCCTCTACAACTTCCTCTCGCGGCATCTTCGGATTTGCCTCCACCACCACCTTCGATGCTGTGTACGCACTGAATCCAGGCCTCATCACCACAACCAATCAACGTTCAAAAGCCTCACTAGCAATGCAAAGCTTGGAAAGCTGGTTCTCATGGCGTTGCCACCATCGAAAGTTGAATCGATGGAAAAGAGAGCATTCTTTTCATACATTTACTCTCATTACCTCTGGAATTGAATTCATGCTCTCCATCCCTTCTTCTCAACGAAAATTTTCTCCAACTTTGCTATCCGCTTCAGATTAACTCAGCGTCAGGAATGTCTTCCTCTTCCATCACCCTCCTATTCATTTGAAACTTCCTTCCTTTTATTAATGAAACAGTTAAGTTGTTGCATGGATACACTACTCAGGGCCCATCCATACAAAATCTATGCCAATCTGGATCTGGTTACATGAACGAGAGAGTAGTTGTTTTGAGTGCCTTAGGATATTCGCGTTTTGGATCAGGTTTATGTGGAAGTTGATAGAATTGGAGAGGAGTTAGTGATAGATCCAGAGAGGAAGCTGCCCTTGATGTTGGTTAAAATTAATGATTTGTTTTCAACATTAGAAGCTTCAATTAGACATCCACATGCTATGCGTCAGAGTGTTTCTTCTGTTGACGGGAGCTATTCAATCCCTCTGTTGTTCGAGAAGTTGCCAGAGGATGGATCTAAGTGGACAAACTGTGAAATAAGAGAGACTATCAATTTAGTTTATCTAAATTTTGACAAATTCGACTCATACATATCTTTTCTTGTCATGAAACATAGGAAGCGAAGAAAAATAACACAATATTGGATCAGCTATACATGAGGCGTAGTCGGTTTGTCAACATGCTCCATTTGGCTCTTACAGCTAGTAGTTTGATGGGAAATTTTGATCTAGATAATTAAGTTCAAGATAGTATATGTACCACTAGACTGTGTACCGGTCGGTCACATCGATCGGGACGTGACTTAGCATGACTATTCTCCTCACATTAATTACGTTAGAAAAGATTATCTGGGGTAAAAGTGTATAGTATATTTTCCTTTTTGGTCAATCATGACACACGACATTCTATCCTTAACATATTTTGTCTTTTGTCCTAGACATAAGGGGAGGAGAGGACAATAAAGCAGGAGGTTGAAAAGGGAGGTCAGGGAAGACTATGGTATATAAGCCTAGAAAGACATGTAATAGGTAACTCATTTTGTATATACACTCTGTAATTAATGCACGAGTTACAAACACGAACAATTTTGAATATGTGTAAAAAGCAATGGCCGAAAAAGTTTTGGTGTTAAATATATGAAAGTTGTACTATTTAGCAATTGATATAAATGCGATGTTCGTATTGGAAAGTAGGGAACAAATATTTTGGTTGCTAAAAGATAAAAACACTATATAATTTAGTAACCAAAATGGAATTCCGTCGCTGAAGGTTTAGCTTTAATATTATAGTATAAATGAGCTTAAGAAGTCATTCTTGATATGAAACTACAATTTCAAAGATTTTTAATGTGATATTTCTTTAAAAAAATTTGCCGCCCCTTATCCAGCATGTCATACTCCTAAGGACCATAAACTAAAGGCCTTAATTCCTTATCTAGCAACCAAAACATCTTCGACTTAATTTTAGCCATAATATTTTAAATTCAATTTTAGCTATAACAATAATTTTTAATAGTTTATATCCAAAAAAATCAAGATAATAATTTTTAAATTTTTATCTAAACTATCATATGAATATTTACATGATAGTTAATCCTAATTAAAAAAAATAGTATTTACAAGATATCAAGTTGATTTTTAATTTACTAAATTAGTTAAATTGTCAAGCTACTAAATTAGTTAAATTAACATATATACGTTTACGCGACAATTAATCATAAATAAGAGAATAATAATTATAAATAAATGCAAATTATATTCTTAAAATAATACAATTTACGTGATAATTAATTCAAAATTACAAAATATACATTTACGTGAAAGTTAATCCTAAATGTAAAATAATAAATTTTATTAAAAATGAAAATCAGCCAAATTAGTGATTGATTTAGCAGTTGAAAATTTTTTTAGTGATAGAGTTGAGTTTTTTTATTTAAACAATGATCAATTTAGTGACTAATTTAGATTTCTTTTAATTTTTATTTAAACAGCAACCGATAAGTTTTTTTTTTAATTTTTAATTAAATAAGGGCTGATTTAGCAATCGATCTGGGTTTTTATTTTTATTTTTATTTAAACAATGATCAATTTAGTGATTGAGCTGGTGTTTTTTACACAATGATTGATGTAGCAACTAAAGTAGGTTTCCTTTAAACTTTTTTCTACAACAACCGATTTAACAATTAAAAATACTAATTTAAATTTTATTTTTTTAGCAAAAAAATGGTAGCAACCCACTCATAACTTTAGCTAGCGAATGTTTAAATCGCAAATTAGAGACGTCCAAACTAAAATCGGTCATTAGAAGGATTAATTAGTTGGATTTTTTCCACTACTGAAAATAGGTTGCTAAGCCATTTAGTGCCCAATTTTACTAAATTAGTAACCAATTTTACGAAAATAGTGACTAACTTTGGCGGCGGCTAAACATGAAATTGTTTTTAGGTGTATATTATCATCACTTGGCAACTACGTCTATGAATGAATTATATGTAATCTTATTCATTTATTTTTTAAATATTGTGATTCTCTTCATATTATATGTCTGATTTTTAATGTTTTATTTAAATATTATATTACATGTCTCATAATTGTTATTAATTATAAACAACATAATAATTATTTTGACCGATTGAATAAAATAACACAAATTGCCTTACAATTTAAATGTAGGGAGATAAGCTCAGATTGACCTATTAATTATTTTCCTCATAACATATGTTTTAATCAAACTCTTACGAATTAATATATCATTACTATGTATAACTACTAATTAAATACAATTTTAAATTAGGATAGGTAACAACATTATCCTTTTTGTAAATAATTTTTTTTTGTAATTGATAATAATTACATATATTGTCTTCTATGACTAACATTTTTAATTAAATTCAATCTCTTAATTACAAAGTAATATAATCATTAATATAATTACTAGTTAAATGAAATTTCAAATTATCAGTTGCTGAATACTAATTGTAAGAAAATTATTTTAAAAATTATATTTTTAAATATGCAATGCCTATAGAGATTCTCTTATTTTAAAAAATATAATACATTATTTATAAATTCAATTGAAATATAAGGGTAGATTTTAAGGTTTCGGGTTAAAAAAACTGCTTTAACGTTGTTTATAATTGATAATAATCGTTGGTGTATTAGGAAGGGCGTGGAAAATTTAATCATAAATATTAAAATTAAACATATTTTCTTTATATATCACATTATAATAAATTTTAAAAAACGATAAATAAAGTCATAGAATGTCAAGTATAGAAAAAATTAATAGATATATAGCACAAAAGGCAATTTTTGATTACCAAAATTAGAATGTTGTTACAATTAGTATTGAGTAACATAATTTGAAATTATATTTAATTAGTAGTTATTTATATAATTTATAATTAAGATTGAGTTTGATTAAAATGCATGAGATGAAAAAATAATAAATTGTGTTTATAATTGATAATAATTACACACAATTTATTATTTTTCATCTCATACATTTTAATCAAACTCAAACTTAATTATAAATTAATATATAAATAACTACTAATTAAATATAATTTCAAATTATGTTACTCAATACTAATTGTAACAACATTTGGTAATCAAAAATTGCCTTTTGTGGTATATATCTATTAATAATTACATATTATTTATTAATTTTTTCTATACTTGACATTCTATGACTTTATTTATCGTTTTTTAAAATTTATTATAATGTGATATATAAAGAAAATAATATGTTTAATTTTAATATTTATGATTAAATTTTCCACGCCCTTCCTAATACACCAACGATTCGCCTTGGTGAAAACAAACTTCATCGTAGAGAAATTTGCCATTAGACATTGATAGTATGGCCATTGCATGAACTTGTAAAAGTGTTGTAGTCAAAATATTCCAGTATCTATTCTACTATCTAGTCATATTGTGAGCCACAACACATCATTCACCTCATATACACATTCCATTGACCTCACTCTATAAGCATATAGGACAGTTATAATCCACTATGCTCTCAGCCTGTTCAGCGGTAATGTTAAGACACGTCAGATGGAACAACCCCCCGCATAAGTAGCAGCTGATCCAATATTCATTTACAATGAAATTTTCACAGCATATTCCGCAAACTGTTTCATAATCAAATCCCGCGTTTAATTCGTCCTCTTCACCCTTGTCTGCATTGCCATGTTCATTATGTGTTACACTACGCTCATCTTCGCCTGCATTGCCGTGTTCATTATGTGTTTCACTATGCTGATCTTCTATCTCCTTTTCTTCTTGGCCATTGTCAGTAGGTTTTTCATTATGCTCATCTCCATCCCCCACACAAGCCTCATATTTTGAGTCTCTATTATCTTTCCCATCACTAGATCTCTGTAAATAAATGTACAGAAATGCATAATATATGGAATATGCATGCAATGTGGCTTGGCATGGTTAAAACAACTTATAGGATATTACTCTGTTTTCAATTTTCTTTATCTTCTCCGTATATATGCTTTAGAAAAGTAAATGTGACGGTGAAAGTGTCTGAACTTAGTTCAACAATGACATCAAATACTAAGGCTAGCTTAGTTTATATTTATCTATATGTCCAGGTGTATGTCTGAGGTTTGTTTCCTGTGTTACTTTTTGTATTTTGGTTATGAATCACAATAAGCACGTTAGGACATGCTTCTAGAAGCTACCTCTTAAAACCAGCATATTTTACATAATGACATTGATTGATATGTTGACTTTCACCATCATCGACAAGCATAACCAAACCAAAGCTTTGACCTAACAAATAACAAACCAGCCAAAAGAAACAATTATGACTAGAAAAGGAAAACACTAACCTCGTTCCTTCCACTATCCAGCGGAACATAGTCTTCCACAATTTTATCAAGGGTGGGAAGATCATTGATCAAACTAAGTAAACGTCCCCTACCATATATATAGAATAAACGAAATCATCAATAGAAGGAACCATATGCCAAGTTGCAAGATAAAGTAATCCAATAGAAGTTTTATATATTGACATCAGATTGTTTTAAGAAATCTTTAATGCGCATGTATAAGCCTATTTGAAATTTGAGCCATCACCATATTGTTAAAGAAAAGTCCAGAATTTCTTTTGCACTAATTAACTCCAATTGTAACCCATTACTTCAACATTAAACAAGGTGCATAGGGATGGATAGAGAGCAACAATGAACTTGAACTATTACCATATATATATAGATATCCATCAAAGCTAGATCGTACCTTTCATTGTGGCTAAGGCGAATTCCATGGAAAAAAGCCATGGAAAACAACCAGGAATCACTAAACATAGCAACAAGAGAAAGCCACTCCTTGAGCGTCTTATCTTTCTTAGCAAAATTGATTCCAGAAGCTGGCTGAGGGAGCGTCGGCGGAAGTTCATTTTCTGGCAGCTTTACTTCCCATATCTCATTGGGATATCCAAAGAGGCACAAGTTTTTCTTAGCTTCAAGAAACACACGAGACTTCAAATTTAATGGAAGGACACAACACAACACACTATTCACGTAAACTAATAATAATCTTAATTTGCCTGAACTGAATGAAATTAAAACTCTGCATTGAAGTGACATGGACTCAAATGTCATTTCTACGATAACTAAACAGCACAAGAACGATGCAAGAACTCACTCTTCCTTGTTAACGCAACAAAAATAAACCAAATAAAAAAGATCACAAACTACCCTTTACCTGGATCACAGAGCTTGTACAAATCATTAGCGCCTGCGAGAAGAAAAAGGCAAGAAAGTGAAGAACATGGAGAAGCGAAGACGAAAAGAAAGAGAGAGAAGAGTAATACCATCAGTCAGAGCGCGAGTTAGAGCGGTTTTTCGGCCCTTATGGTCCGCGAAGATCTCTTCAACAGTTAAGATATTTAAATCCATGTTGATAACCCAATTGAGTAAGCCAAAGAGATTGGAATTTGAGGAAGCTAAATGGAATTGGGTTTAATGAAAACAAATTTGTAACGTAGCAAAAGACGTACAGGAGAAGGCAGAGGAAACCAGGCAAAAACAGAAATAACTAAGTAACTAATTATAACTAACAAACAGAAACTGGTTAGTTACAGTTAAACTGAAAATTGAAGTTTGTGTAAAAGTACTGATTGCTAAATTGCTTCTTCCACCCTGCCTCTCTGACAGAATGATCCGCCAGGTTGGTTTTTGATAAAATTTATCTTCCTATCTAAATTGATTTAAGACAAAATTTAAATATAATTTTTTAAGCAATTTTATTTTTATTAAATAATATTTTTACTCCATATTAATTTAGGAGATATATATTTTTATATAAATGAAATTTGTTTTATTATATTTATTCAATGAATCATATTAAAATAATATTTTTTTTATCATTTAGATGGTTTCCCCTTGCTAAAACTATTAAACCTATAAAGCATGAAATTAAAACAAAGATCATACAAAATAATATTCAATTAAGCAAAATAAAATATGAGAGCAATTGTTACAACATAAATAAAACAAAAATACAACACTTACGAAAGAAGAGAACAAAGAAGCATGGAATTACTCTATTGAAACTCCAACTTAAATATTCGTGGTAATTATTATTATTATTTTAATTAAGATTAATTATCATATATATATATATATATATATATATATATATATATATATATATATATATATATATATATATATATATATATATATATAACAGTTTAATTAATTTAGTGAGGTAACATTTTATTTAATTTAATGAATAAAAAATTAATTTAATATTTTGTAATTATTATTTTCTTAATTATGATTAATTATTACATAAATATATATATAATTTAATTAATTTAATAAGTTCACAATTTATCTAATTTAATAAATCACAAATAACATGATATCTTATAATTAAATAATATTTATATAAAAAATAATAAATAAATAAAATTTTGATTCAAATTCTCTAAATTTAACATCATTAGTCTCTAAACTCTAGCTAAATCCTTTACGAAGTTTACAAACGAATCAAATGATTTTGTCAAAGTTTTGTACAAATGGTGAAGTTTTTCCTAGAGAAGCTCACTCAAAATTCAAGAAAAGTATCTTAGAAATGACTAAAAAATTTATATTTATTGTTGCAAGATTTCAAGCCATGGACTGGCCGTGATACTGGATCACATGCAATGCAAAGCGTCCTAATAACACAAACAATTATGACATTTACAAACAGCTACGCAATAGTTGATATCAATAGTGAATTGCTATTATTTTTGGGCTACCATCATTGTGCAGCGATGCTTCTACTGTGGGGTGGTACAGAGAGAATATTCCTTAATTATTGTATTTATTCACAAAAATAGTAAATATTTAAAAAATAAAGTTATTTTTTAACAAAAATTTTAATATTTACAAATCTATTTTATTTTTATTGTTTTTTTTTGTGAGATTTCTTATTAACTTTGGTATTTAATTTTTTAAATTGGTTCAATAAATCTACCTGAGTTAAAGATTAAATAATTTTAAATATTTAAAAATTAAATTTGTTCTTAAAAATGTGCCATATCAACAATTGAGGAAGATTTGAAGTAAAATGCAAAATACTAGTTATCACGGTAATCATAATATTGCTATGAGCTAAAAAAAATGCAAAGCTAACAACTAACTTTTATTTAAAATCCTAACTGTCCTTTTGTTTAAAATTTAGTTTTCTTCTATTTATTTATTTATGTTCTTTACCCTTTAACTTTCAGAGGCAGTGAAATTAGACAAGGGTTCATCGGGTCATTTGGTCTTGAGAACGGACTTGGTACACTTCTCTCTACTTCATATTTTTGTATACATTAGAGGGAGTTGTTATTTTCAACCCCTTTTTTTGTTATTTTTTTTTAAAAGTATACTATACTACCTTGTTCTTCTTAAACCTATCTCATTCCATTTTCTTCTTCTTTTCTTCACTTGTTTGCAGTCACCCCTCCTTCTTTCCCTCTCCTCCTTTTGGCACCCTGCCAAATTATTACTTTTATTTGATAATTAATTTGTATCATTAATTATCATAATTAATTTATACAGTAATTATTATAATCAATTCAATTATTAGTGTAATTAATTTGATTATTATTAGAAAAAAGTAATGTATATCTTAATTTAATTTCAATTAAAAAAAGTAAATTGTATTGTAATTAATTTAATTTTAACTAAAAAAGTAATGTGCATTAAGTTGATTACTATTAAAAAGATAAATTGTATATTAATTAATTTAAATTCAATTAAAAAAATAAGAATAGGAATTTTGTTAGAATTACAATTATTCAAATCTTTAAATAAATTTTTCCCTATTCATATTCAGAGTGAATGAAATTAATATGTTACAATTGAATATTGATTTTATTATCTAAAATTAAAGATGAAAATGGTTGAATGTGACCAACTTTGTTATCAGATGCAACTCATTATTTTAGTGAAATATTTAGAGACATTTAATTGTTCAATGAATGAACATGTTTATTTTGGATCATTTTGTCTACTCTCTTCAGAAATCGAACAATTGAGTTTGAGCATGTAATAGTTTAGAAAAGTTAAAACAATACAAGTATAAGTGAAGATATTTTTTCTATAATAATTGTAGGTTAGTTTCTAATTAAGTTTTCAATATATATATAATATAAATTTATGTTCTTTAATTATTAACATGTTTAGATCAAATTTAACAAAATTGAGAGAGTGATTTTGAGAATTTGATCTTGGAGAAGAATCTTGCTCCCTTATAATACTAAAAGTAAAATTATCATTATACCAAACTATTTTTTATCTAATATGAAAATTTTCTCTTATATATAATATTTTTAATATAATGTTTATATATTTATTATATACTCATGCATATACATGATGATATACATGACTTTCCCAACACTTTTGTGATAAAGGTTTAATAGTTAAACTTTTCACATTATCTCTTATAATTTTTCAATGCTTCATGGAAGGAGAAAATACAATGTAAATATGTCGTGGCTCTCCAAAATATTTTTAGCTTTAATACAAGAATTTGTAATATCACAGAGTGTCAAGTTAAGATTATGACAACCACATTGTCTGGATAATACTCTAGAATTTATATCAAATAATTTTCTTTGTAAACTTGATGTTTTTACCTTTTATATATGATCCATTATCATGTCCTTTTCTCTTATGTCATTAATATCAAGATCAGGAATTTAAAAATATTTTGTAGTTTTTCAAACAATCTTTTACATAGTCATTAGTATTCATTATTTTTAAATATAATTATTTTTTATATTTAATAAAAAAATATTTTAAAATTAATTTATAATTATATTAAATGAACTAATAAAAATCCCATGGTATTTTTATATCATTAAAACTTTTCCTTATTAGGATAGTTACATTCGTACGTCTATATTATTATATATGGATATTATCTTTAATGAATATTAATAACAAAGTTTCTTCAATTTTTATGCAAGTTCAATTCCAATAATTTTACTTTTCTCTACAAAAAGATATCCAACGATTTACATGTGATTTATGTAATAATAAACAAAGAGCGTGTTACACTATATTTGTCCAGGGACGTGTTTGCTAGAATGTGTAATCAAGTAGGGTCATCGAGCAAAAGGAATTCTTCAGAAACGTTGATGCCTTGAACACATATTCGGCAGCAAATCGTGTCGTACAATTCCCCGTAACTGTGTGGCATTATTTGAGCTGAATTGCATAATGGCTTCAAGACCTTGTGATACAATCAAGGATCCCCGAAGTTTGGTTTGGATGTAACATGTATTAGAAAACCCTCACAAGGACTATGTCTTCCTGGATCAAGCTATTGTGTGTAGCATGTTTTGGTTTTATTAGAGTATAATAATGTGAAAAGAAATATATAGAGTAAAAAAATTAAAAAGAAAAAATGGAATAAGTTAAGAAATAACTTTGCATAGATTTTCTTAAGAAAATTAGATAAAAGGAATTAAAATACGTTATAAGTCTTCTAGATGAAAATAAAATATTTTAATGTAATGCTTATTTATACCGTAAAAGTAAAATCTAAAGGTGTAGGAACTACTATAGGCTCGTTCAAAGGCCCTTAGGTTTGATTTATGGTCCAAAGTGTCTTGTAGAGTATATTCAATCCAAATGCATGCTAGCGACGGATAAAATCCGTCGCTATAGTATTAGTACAATTTAACGACCTCCAAATCAGTTGTTGGTCCTGAAAAATGACAACCGAAAATTTTAGTTACTAAAAAGTAAAACACTACAATTTAATGACCGAAATAGGAATTCGTCGTTGAACATTTAGCTTTAAGTTATATAGTATAAATGATTGACCGAAATTAATTCAGTCGTTGATTATTTGTTGGGTAAAGATTGAAAATTTCGGTAGTTAAATGGTAAAAAATACAAATAAATATAATTAATATATAAAAATTAATAAGTGAAAAGAAATTATAGTTTACAATTTTTATATAATTTAATAATTTGTTTAAAAATAAAATTCATTTAATATAAATATCAAATTATTTGATTTATATTTAATTAATTTTGAAGAATAATTAATATGACCAATTAAGTTAATATACATAGATTATGTAATCGACATGAAAATTTATTTTAATGTATTTTAAAAAAAATTGAAACATAAAAATTATTTTTTATTATGTCAACTAAGAATAAAAATATTAGTAAATTTAAAAATTCATATAATTAAATAAATTCATAATTTAAGTTCAAAATGTTAATTTTCTTAGCTGAGGTATAAAATGCATTTGATTGAATTTTTAATTTTAATTTTTTAAACATATTTTAATAAGTAATGTTAAAACGTAAACATTGAACCTAATTCTAGTCAAAGTAAGTAACCTAGAAACAACACATTTAAAACATAGAAGAGAATCCAAAACTAGACTTATTCTTATAACCTAAAATAAAAACAAAGATGATATTATGATATTTGTCGTCATTAAGTTTTATTACATTTTATTTTATTTTAATAACAGAATTAATAATTACACATTTTGAGATTTTAATTAAGTTTAATACATAAATAAGTCCTTCAACTATTTAAGAATTTTTAATTAAAAAATTAATTAAATTTTCGATCTTTTATAATTTTTATAATTAAATTTTTAGAATTAATTTATGACCATATGAAACTGCAAAGGAAAATTATGAAAATTTTACAGATTTTAAAAAATTAATTATATAAAAATTATAAAAATATTTTTAATTTAAAGACTTAATTATAAATTTTAAATAATTTATAGATGTATTAAACCTTTCTATTACGTTTTCATATGCATTTAAAATTAATAACCTATGTCATGCTCCATGTACTATGGTTCCCTACGTTAATTAGCTAAATTTTACCATTTCATATGTATTGAAAGTCGTCGTCTTTCCACATGTTGCGCAGCCTCTGTAACATATATAAATTAATAAATGAAAAGAAATTATAATTTACAATTTTCATATAATTTAATAATTTGTTTAAACACAAAAGTTATTTAATATAAATATCAAATTATTTAATTTATATTTAACAAAAAAACACGTATGATAAAAAAATTGAAAATAAAACATGAAAATATCTTAAAGATATTTCGATGTATTATTTAAAAACTAAAAAAAAAAAATTCAAAAAATAATTTTTGTATTTGTATTTTGAAAATATAAATTTCTAAAATAAAATCAAATAAATTTTTTTCCTTTCCTTTTGATATTCATTCTTAGTTTTTAAGTTATAATAATTAAAAGGAAGATCCTTAACTGTAAATAAATAGTTGAAGAGTACACATGCATGAAATTAACTTCTATTGATCATTAATTTTATATATATTTTTTATATTATATTATTTATTTTACTTCTGTGTGCTTGATTTACCTAAAAATCAATTCTTTTATTATTATAAATATGTCAATAAAAGGTATTAAATATATATTAAAATAAAAAATAAATAATTTTGTTTTTGTCAAAACAATTTAATGTTATTTATTATTTTTATTGATGATATTGTATTCATTTAAAATTATTTTTTAAAATGAATATTTATTTAAAAGAAAAAAGAGAAAACAATTTTGATGATTAATTAAACACTAACCGTCAATATATATTAGAAAAACATAAATAGATAACATATCCTAATTGATACTCCTTTAATATTCTTTTTCTTTTGTTTTTAACATTTAAACAAAAACATATTGATATAATTTCAAATTGTAAAGAACGTGGTTAGATTTATTTAAGATTCAATAATTTAAGTATATTTACATGGGAATTGAAATGATAATAATATTAAATTCTAAAGGTTTCTAATGTTATATATATATATATATTTTTTAATTTTCCACCCCTTATCCAGCATGTCGCTAAACAAAATGTTTTAATTCCTTATTCAACCCTATTTCCTTATACAGCGGCCAAAACAATTTATACAATGATTTTCAGCATAACATTTTAAGTTCAATTTTAGCTATAACATTTATTCTTAATAATTTATCTCTCAAAAAAACTAGGACAATATTTTTTAAATTTTTAGCTAAACTGTCGTTATATATATTTATGTGAATTCATTCTAATTATCAGAATAACAATTACAAGATATGAATCTGATTTTCAGTTACTAAACTATCATATATATACATTTACCTAACAATTAATCATAATTAAGAGAATAATAATTACAAGATATGAAGCTAATTTTTAGTCGCTAAACTAGCTAAATAATCATACATACATTTACGTGAGAGTTAATCCTAAGAGAATAATAATTATAAGATATGAAGCATTTTCAGCCCACTAAATTAGTTAAATCGTCAGCCCACTTAATTACCTAAATTGTCGTATATACATTTACATAACAGTTAATCCTAATTAAGAAAATAATAATTACAATATATGAAGTTAATTTTCAGTCCACTAAATTAGTTAAATCATTAACCCACTAAATTAGCTAAACTGTTATATATACATTTATGTGATAATTAATCATATTTATTTACAAGATAATAATATATATATTTACGTGATAATTAATTATATTTATTTACAAGATAATAATTATAAGATATGCAAATCAATCTTTGTTTAATAAATTTCTTGTAGGGTTCATAAATGAATTCAAATGGATCCTAACGTAAAATAAAAGAGAGAAATTAATAGCTGACTCGATGCATGCATCTTAGTTTAATTTAATACAATTTGAAATTACGATCACAAACTATTCAAATATTTCATCACTAATCTTAATTCTTAACACTTTGCTTCACATTTGATTTTAATCATATATACAAAGTGATTTTTTATTTGGTTGACATTTGTAAAAATCTATTTATTAAATATTATAATTAAATTATATAAAAGAAATATTTGGTTTATATTTACGTATACTTCAGCATTTGCTTTTTTTTTAAGTAAAATACTTTTGTTTTGATTTTTTAAAAGCTTGAATATATTTGGTTAATATTTTTCATTATTTTAATTATAAATTTGTAATAAGAACTTTTAAAATAAAAAATACTTTTTTAATTAGGAACGCACAACCGCATAGCCACCTCAGTACGTGGATTCAAATATGTTTCATGTAAGAAAATCCTTAGAATCACTACCGTATATAATTAAATTTACTATAATTCATAATATTTTTCTTAAAATAATAATTGAAGGTATAAATCAAGAGATAAATTGTTATATAAAGAAAGGGGTGAAATAGAATTTTAAATATATGTTGAAATAACAGATGTGCACGTAAGAAAGGGGTGAATTGTACCTACATACAAATAGGCTAGCTTATGAAAGAATACTGTGTTTTTCAAGGTCTAGAGGTACGAACCTTCTGTTTTAATACATGTTTTTGTGATCAGAGTAATATAGTATAGTCTTAATGGTTGATGTTAACTAAACATTGATAAAATTGATTATAAGATATGTGGATAGTGAGAAATCATATTAATGTATGGTGTAGCTGAGTGGGTTGCCATGTATTGAGATGCTAATGCTTTAACGGAAGAATAATATACAGGATCTTGTTTTTGCTCTTGAAGTTGTTCAATTGGTGGTGAAGGGAGGGAGGGATGACCATCACCCTTGGCGTTTTTGGTGCAATCAGAATTGGGAGATTATAGTTAATCATAAGGAAGGTAATGAATGTACCATCTGGGTGTGGGTTATTCCTTGCAAACGATTTATCGTGGCCTTACTAGCTATCCTGGACTTTTAATGTAATTCTTTTTACTTGGCCTCCCATCCTCACCATTAAAATTAGATATAAATAATTAAATTTATTCTTTATTTTTTTTAAGAACATATGCATAATATTTATCTAACCTTTTAAAAAATTAATGCCATATATGCTTTAATTAGAGTTAGTATGTAAGTTTGATTTTTAAACCAATCTAATTAGGTTATATTAACTCTTTAAAAGAATAATCTAAATAAAATTAGAATTTTCTTTTTCTCATCTATTTAGTTTGATTGACTTATAGATTGTTGAATGATCTAATAACTCGCTAGTAAATAAGTAGACACACTCATGTATGTTATTACTTCATATGAATTAAACTCAAAAAGCAAAATTATAAAACCTAACTAATATTCAAAAATAATTAAATAATTTTAATTTTATTTACATGACTTAATTTTTAAATATTGATTTTATTTTTTATTTTTTTTAATTTTTTTAAATTTTTGTTTATTTTTAGTCACGACTCGATTTTCATATTTTGACTTGCAGATTATAATAAATTAAGCTAGAGTGAGTCTCATATGACTCAATTTTAATCAACCTTAATTATTTGAATACTCTCTTTGGACTTGAATATAAGAAAAAAATTTAAATTTCAACTAATTTTATTTTATTTAATAAATTTATTTTTAAAATATCTTTTGGAAAATTTGTTTCCAATTACTTTTTTATTCTTTATATTAAGTTTTAATGAAGAACATATTAATTAGAAAAACATATTTTTTTGTTATTACTGTATTATCCTCACAAATATAATTGTTTTAAAATAGTTGATTTTTAGATTAATAAAAATATAAGTTGATGTAATGTCATCTATTTTGTTATTGAGGAAACTCTTCCCCTTTCTTTTTTCTTTTCTCTTTTTGAACAAAAATGTACTCCTATCCCCACCCATCTTCTCTAGTGTACCAATCAAAGGAACCCGAAAAGAAAGCAATGGTGGCTTGTGATGAGACTACAAATCTACGAGGTGAAGGAAAGAGTTCAATTTCACGAATTTAGGTGGGAAGGAAGTTTGGCCTCATGCTGTAACCTTCACCTTAAATGATTCTTGCTTGTGTTGCTTGGTTGAGAATTTTTCTATTGATTAACATTAAGCTCTATGTGCTTGTTCATTTTACTATCATTAAATAGAGAAAATTGTGATTTATTTAATTTATTGGTTGCAATTGAAAATTTTTGAAGTAGGCGTGCGTGGCACACAAGGGAAATATGAATTATGTAAAATCTCTAGAGGGAAATAATGTTGTATGAATACGAAAAATGAGTCTATGTATCTATAGATTTTGCTGCATTGGTTTTTGGTTGATTTGGACGAGAAATTTCCTTCTGTTGTTGTGTTATCCTTGGACCGAAACAGGAGAGGTTGGGAGAGATAAAGTTGTGTTAATTCGGTGTCGAATAAATTTGGATAGCAATTCCAACTTTCTTTCACGATTTTAGTAATATTTTTTTTATTAATATTTAAATATTGTTAATAATATTTTTTAACCTGATTCAAACATAAAATTTTTTAATGATAATAAATTTGTTTTTCTTTTTACTTATATTTTAAACTAAAAATAATACAAACTATGAAAAGTATAAAAGTATGTTTGAATAAACTTTTCTTTAAATATTTATAGAATAAAATAAAATAAAATAAATTTATTTATAAACAATAAATAAATTAAAATAGTTTTTTGAAAAAACTAATAGGTAAGAATTTGTATATATAAATTAATTTGAATTTTAACTAATTAAAAATTTTATTTTATTATTTCTCTTCCGTAAAAGTTTACCCAACGAAACTTATCATTTTTTCCTTCTTACGATAACCAAATATTTAAGTAAGTAGAGACAGAAATGGTATTGATTTGAGTCTATGTCAAGTTAAATTCATTATTAAGCTGTTAATAACTATGGATAAGTACAAAAGTAGTTGCTTATTATTAAGCTGTAAATAACTATGGAAAAGTAGAAAAGTAGTTGCTTCAGTTCTTTGCTGGCAAATGATAGCTGAGGACAGCATAAAAAGTCTGGATGATAGTGAGAAAAGTTACAGAGGCTGCAGCAAAGTTGTAACCGCGCCTTAAGAACTTGTGAAGGCCGTAAATCCATTCTGAAATTCGGGTGAGATAGTGCCACATAAATATGGGGAATCGCACGAAACATTTTGTGGCCGAATACGAGTTCAAGTCATGAAATATTTGGCCGTGACTAGGATGAACGTAGCCCCGGTAAACATCACTTGTGATGGAACGGAAAAGATCCAACAAATCGTGACTGGTAAAGCTATCCGAAGCCGATATTATTCCCCTGTTTCTAAGCAGTGTCACATCGCTCGGACAGCAAATCAAATCATTGAAGAGGAAGGCAAAAAAAGTGAACACTGGTCTTCTGCTAACAACAGGTGTTCTCCAGTCCATCGTATTCTGCTCCCATGCAATGAAATTCCGCCAGATTACTTCCGTGATTTCGTCGATATGCAGCTGCGGGATTTCCAGCACCCCATCGCTTTTGTTGAATTTTATGTCAAAGTCATGGAAGCCTTCAAGCCATGGGAAAAGTTGACAATTCTCTCGACATTTGATTGTAACCCCAGCGGCTCGGAGCCTAGTAGCACAGCGATTCACTTCCTCCTCTTGTTCACTGAGATCGAGAACAAAATCATCACTCTTCCTGACAATGGTGGAGTGAACAAGTTCAAGAAAGTGAGTAGCATTGACGAGGCTGGTAGAGCTTGAATCCGGAGAGTAGTGAATGAAAGAGAGGACTAAATATTGTGTAATTCTAATGTAAGTGGCAATCCCAATTGAATTAGTATCGAGTTGGGGAAAAAGTGTTTGAAACAACTTGTAGAGAATGAAAAGCGGTATCTGGTTTTCTACCAGTATGAGGTCGTTCAAGACCACTAAACCAAACATCGTTCCCCGGTCATGAAAGGGCGGGAGAGAAGGTAGCCTTGAATTCCATTCCTGTGATGCAGAAATGAGAAGCTCTAACAGAAAGCAACCGTCATGTATCATAATTGTAGCGAGATCGAACCTGTCCAGTTTGATCTCTTCGACGTAGCTTGCTCGAACTGCTGCGTCGTGCTCCAACATGACACGCATACAGGTTTCTAGAATAATATATCTTGCCACTCCTCTCCGTGCTCGACTGAAAAGGGACACCATGTAAGAGCACTTCACCACTTCCAGTGATAGTAGCTCCCTTCTTCCCTTGTATCGGGGACCCATGGACACCCACTTTGGCTTGAACGCATCCTCGTTCCGTTTCCGAAGTTCCTCCCGAACGAGGCAAATGCTGAACGGTAGACCGTATTGTTGGTTTACCACAGAATCCAACAGTGCTTCTGTTGCTTCCCTCCATCTCTTCACCTTGCCGTCTTCCTCCTCCATATGCCCTGCAATTAACAATCAATCAATCAATTACTGCTTACCACCCACATTCATCCATTACTAAAGCTCAATAGGGAAATAATTAAACAAAGAAGAAATAATCATCCACACACTTTTCTTTTTTGTACAATTGTCAAAATTAACATTCTTGCTTCTTCTAAACCACTATATATATATATATGAGACATCGATACACTGTATGCCTTTCTTTCTCTTTGATAAATACTATATGCCTTTCTTGAAGTTGGAAGTTGATTAAATTAAAAAGAATTAAATATATTTTTTATTTATGTAAAATTAGCATATTTTCATTTTAGTTTCTATAAAAAAAAAGTTGATTTTATCTGCTCATCTCTCCCGGTTCGATTGTTTAATTTCTTGTTTAACTTAAACCCGACAAAAGAAATAACAAATCCATTCAATTATAAACACTTGTTTTTGGTCTGTCAGGTAAACTCCAGTGTAACCTGACCATCCAAATATAATTTTTTTTTAATTTCAATTATTTATTTATTAAATATTAAAATTAAAACATTCCAAAATTTATAATTATAAATTATTAAATATTTAAAAATTAATATATAAATTTTAAATTTAAGAATGATTAGATATTATTATATTTCCTTAAAATAAGTTAAATTATGTACGATAAATTTAGTTTTATATTGTTATTAGATGAATTAAGTAATGTACATATATATATATAATGTAAATAATAATATTTTATATATTTAAAGTAATAAGATGAGAGTATGGTGGATTATTAATTGTTAGAAAAAAAAGAAAAATAACATTTTTATAATTAGAAAACCTAGCTCGCGCTCACTAGATGAAGGAGAAAGAGCTAAAGAAACTAAAGAGGTGCCACCATAGTAAAAAGATGATCCTTTAGCATTTATTATTTATTCACGTGAGGAAAATACATCTTTCTAAACTTTCATGGTATGCATACTTGAAATATGATTTTCTTGGAGTTATTGTTGTTGTTAACAAAGTTCTAGGAATTCTTTGTAAACTAGGTTTTGTGTTTGATTTAGTAATTTTTTAAAAATATAGTTTCTTTTAGGGTTTTGATAAGAAAATTATGTATTTTAAGGAGATTTAGTTGTTTGTTGAAATTCAATTGAAATTGTTTCTCTTTATGAATATTTTAATTGTGATAGGGATTTGAGAGCCCAATTATCTCTCATGGAATGACATTTATTATTATCAAAATCAATCATTACCTTTTGGGAAGGAATTATGATAAACATTTTATTATGGGAATAGAATAAAAGATATTACCATCTAGAATAAGACATCTAAATTTTAAACATATCTAAATCTAGGATGAGATATGAGATATCTCTATATGGGATGGAGAAGCGAAAGACATCATTGCATAGATATGAGCTCATAAACCTTAGTGATTTTGGGACTCACACTAATTGAATCAGTGACTCGCAGTGAGTCAAGGGACTCACACTGGTTACCAGAACAAAAATAATAAGTGAATTTATGATTCACTATGAGTCAAAGACTCACTAGTTCTGGAAACCAAAATGATAAATGAATATGAGATTCACGTCTATTCTACGAACTAATAAGTCAAGTAGGGTGATTATGTGAATCACCAAGTCTTTGAGATATAAATGTGGTTATGAACATTATTGATTTATTGGAATTATATGCATATAGTGTATACTTGATTTAAAATAATATTATTTATGAAGATTATTTTGAAAAATGAGATACCTTCATCCAAGATGGAGAAGACAAGTATCATCATCTAGGATTAGATACCTTACTTCATCACATATCTGTATTTTGGATGAGTTATATGATACCTACATCTTGGATAAAGAAGATGAATATAGAATTCACATTGCTTCCAAAAATTAAAAAGTGATTCTAATAAAATATTTTTGAGATTGTTTTTTTATAAATTCCTTTATGTTTATTATTTATGTGAGAGCACATATATATTTTATCTGTAAATTATTCATTTATAAGTTTAATTCGCGGACACAATGGATAGGGTTTCTAGTTGTCACACCAACTGAGAACAAACACTATTTATGAATTCTTTTTTAACTTGTTCCTATTCACTAGGATTTTATATATATATATATATATATAAATAAATAAAAGCATGAGCTTTTACCATGATATCTTTGAAAATTATTCATGTGTGAAGATCTTACATACTAAATTCAAAATGTTTCAACGGATTTTCAACTTATAAGTTATTAATTACAATAAATAGTATGTACTAAGATTTTGAGTAACATGAAGTTTTTTTGTTATTCTTTTTTTTACTAATTGACTCTGGTTTTTAGAAGAAAAAAAAGACATTAAACATTTGTGAAAGTGTTATGCTCATTTAATTTTATAGCATTCAAAATTTGCACAGATAGCAAAATTTCACAAGATTTTAAATAGCTAAAAAAAACATTCGTTGACTTTCTACCTCTTCAATTTTAAATATCTCCTTCGCATGTATTCACTTTTTATTTAATTTTAAAAAATTAAAATTATCAAAAAAAAATTATATTTCACTTTTGAAACTCTTATATTATGTTTTATCTTTAAATTTATTTTTAAATTAATTTTTTTTTGTCAAGTATACTCTTGTACTTAGAATGTATATATAATCCACTTAATAAAAAAATTGTTTTAATTGAAATGAATTTATTACTAGCATTTTTATGTAATAAAAGTTGGCAGCCTAGTTTTTTAACATTATTATTTTTAACAATAAAAGGAGGCTTTCCTCTGAATCATGTATGTACTGTTCAAAGCCCTAGCTGCGGTAGAGGAGTCACGAGTAAGATGATTATGGGATTGAATTTGACAAACTGAGAATGCAATTATCTTATTTATGTTTTTTTTTGTGTCTGATGTACATGATAAATTACACACCAAATCAACAATTGCATATCTAACCATAAGTGCTACAAGTAATGACCAAAACAATGGATAATAAACAAAGAATAGTGGCTATCCCTCAAATCTTCATATTCTCTCGGTTTCTAAACTATAGATATGGTTAACTATCAAGGGAGAAAAACGAAAGCCACTCTGCAATATGAGAATTGGGCTAGCTCGCCTTTTCCCATAGAAGCTTTGGTTAAAGCAAATGACCCCAAAAAAGAGAGTGCTAAATAAAACAAAAAGAGAAAAAGAGTTTCTAATTCGGAAGTGCGTTTCTTTCTATTTTGGTTTGGAATCAACTCAGGATTGTAAAAGGGCATCTTCTTTCCGTGATATTGGAGGTTCTTATTTTGATAATAAGAATGGTACTTATATAAAAGTAATTGTTGGAGTGATATCAGACGTTGATGAGCTTGTTAAGCACCAGGTGTTTATTTAAGCACCGGTCCTTAATATTGTAGGTGGGTAGAAAAACTACTTTTAATAATAAATAATATTTATATAATAAAATATAAAAATAAGATGTATTTATGAGGTAAGAAAAATAAGTAATGTATAACAGGAAAACCTAGTTAAAATGTGTCCAAAGAAAAAAAAATGTTGAGTTAGAGAGAAAAGATATTTAAAATATAATCGTAAAAGATAAAAATAAGTAACGTGTAATAGTGAAATTTATTTAAGATGTGTAAAATGTAAAAAAAAATATTGAGTTGAAAATAGCTCGAAGATTGCATCCAAATCTCAACTTAATTAAGTGGATTTCCAATGGCAATGAAGGAGAAAAATCGTTACTTGTATAGATAAAGTGGAGTGTTAACAAGATTTACTATTGCAAAAAAAAATATTTTTTAATTAATTAAAATTTATTTTTTATTTCGGTTAAGAAATCGACGTAGAATCGGGCCACGTAGAAATTGAGGATTTTTATATTAATTATAAAAGTCTCATTTTCTACATAAGTTATTTTATAATTAGTGTAAAAAAACTTAGATTTTGAAATAAAAATTTATCCAAAACCAAACTCTTGGTTTTTATTGTCTTTGTTTACTAACACAATATTAATTACTTTTTTTTCGTATATAAATTAATAATGCATATCTACATTTAAGCTGTAAATTTTTCTATACAAAAGTTTCTCCAAGTACATAGCATAATGACAAATCCTTCAGATCTATGCTTACACGGTTATACTAGTGTTGCATTTGGAAATCTCGCAAATCTACATTTATGAGACAAACAAAAATGATAAAAGGAATCAAAAGACTCAAAATATTATCTCAAAAGAGTGAAAATGATAATAAGAGATGAAGATTTATAATGATAAATCAATATTTTCTACAATCATGTTATATCTTTTTTTCTTTTTTGTAAAATCCTTAATATTGTTTACAAATATCATGGATAATTCACTTTTTTCTTAAGATTAATGCAACATAGGTCCACAAACAAAAATAGGAAAAAAAATGCAACAAAAATCAAGGCTTTTTACCTAAAAAAGATGAAGGCACAAAAGATCAGAGTAGTCCTACAACTTTATTTTTATTTTATTTTTATCTTTTTCTTTTATTCCATTTTATCTTTATCTCTTATTTTATTTTATTTATATCTCTTATTCTATTTTATCATTATCTCTTATTTTATTTTATTTTATCTTTACCTTTTATTTTATTTTACCTTTAATATTATTTTATTTTATTTGTACACTATTTTATTTTATTGCATCGCCCGCGAAAACCCCTAGAAAGACTCACTTTGCACAATATAAAAAGAAGCAGCCTGAACCTTGTAGAACTCACCCCTAACACTCACAACCCATGTCATTCGACTCTATCATTTCATACTCTATCATCTCCATCTGTCCAAGTGGTCCCCTCGCTCTCAAGGCAACTTGGAAGGCACATGAAGATAAGGCAAAAGGCACAACATAGAGCAAAGGAGCAGAACCATAAACTTCTATGGATTCTAGTTTTCTTGTTTAATTATGTTTGCTTATCTTTTTACCATGTGTATGGATAGTTGAATTTATTTTTAAGAGTTATGGTATAATTGCGCTTAGAACCCTTGATTACTCTTTTGAATGCAATTTTCTACTTTTCTTTACTATTTGAATTATCTTATTGCATATTTATAAACAAGTCTTTCTTACATGATAATCAATTAGTTAGAGGCGACCGCACCTTAACTAGTTGGTGGAATTATAAAATAGTTGAGTTTAGAGGAATTGCATGATTAATTTTTTTCCTAAGCTTCTGATTCAACTAGAAATAGTGGCTTATATGGACATCCAGCTTACTAAAGTATGTGTTTCTAAATTACCAAAGAGGAACCTTCCTAAGGTAAAGAAGATTAGGGGTATTAGACCAAGCCCCTAATATCATTAAGAAGTATAATCACTAACTCATGAAGGTAAGGTAAGATAATTGTATAAATTAAAGTCAAGAAGGAAAAACATAACGAAACTGAATCCTTAATTCCAAAAACAACTAAAAATAATTTTTTTTTATTGTTTTCTTGTTTTTAATTTACTTCCTTTACTTAAATCTTTTTTAATTTTGATTATCTAATCTATACCAAAAATTTTCAGAAACTGACATACTAGTCTCTTGGTTACAATATTTAGACTCACGTTCTTATTACTATTATGATAGGATACGTTTGTTCTTAAGCGTTAACTAAATCGCATCATGTAACAATGAAGATGGTGGTGATAACAACAAAGTTGTAGGTGAATGGTAGTACAAACGAAGGTTTCAATCAATGGGGTTTTGAATGGGTATGATTTTGAGCAACATTTTTTCACAAAATGAAATGAGTTTCGAATGAAAAAGACAAAGTATTCTAATTGGTAGAAGTCTTTTAAAACACTTTTACTTTGGTTACTTTTAGAACCAATATAAAAAATACTTTTTATATTCCTAAAAACACAACCTTTTATTTTGATTATTTTTAAAATTCGATGTAAAAATACCTTTTACATTGATTATAAAAACAACTAATATAAAATGGATTTTTTACATTTATTTAAAAAATTAATGTAAATAGACACAGTATTTACAAAAGTACCACAAAGTTTTTTTTACATCGATTATATAGGAATGACTGATCTAAAACTTATTTTTATATTAGTGATTTTTAATATTTTTATATTCTTTATTATTAATTAAAATTTTCTAAAATTTATAAATTTTGGTAGAATTTGACAATAAATCAAGAGGTAAATTCATTAAATGAGAGTTTGATTAATTAAAAGGAAATTAGTGATTGTTTAAGAAAATCTTTATTTTGAGGCTAATGAAGGTAGATCATAATGAATAAAGAAAGTTGTTGATGATGATGGAATAAAGAATTCTTAGATAATAAGGTTGGTAATAAGGAATAAAGAAAGAAAGAATTTTTAGATTTTGATGGAACGTAGAAATTAGAATTTTGATAGATGTTGATAA
This sequence comes from Mucuna pruriens, assembly GCA_025330945.1. Classification (NCBI taxonomy): domain Eukaryota; kingdom Viridiplantae; phylum Streptophyta; class Magnoliopsida; order Fabales; family Fabaceae; genus Mucuna; species Mucuna pruriens. The sequence continues at coordinate 3,105,989 of JAENHJ010000525.1, read as the reverse complement.
AATATGACAGAAAAATACGAATGAAAGTGCTAGTCGTTTTGAAGTGTGTAGTATACTACTATTTTTTTTTTCTAGTTGATTATTTGATTAGCTTAGTGAATAACTCGTAATATTCATGGAAATTTGGTAGCAAAGGAAAGCGCACAACTGTAAAGAGGCCAAAGTATTAGTAGCTTTGCTTCACATATAGGGACTTGCAGGTTCCCTATGTTGTTTTGCTTGAAGACGCTGGCTAGGGTGGAGACAGCATCATGTTTTTTATCGTGAGAAATATTTTCCTCCATACCCTCTCAGCTAGAGACTACCGGCTTCCTCAATTGTCATCTTCCAATACCCACCCCATCACCCCCCACGTAACCAGAACATCAACACCACTCTACCATGACAAAACCACCAACGCATTATGCCACCGTCTCATCGAAAATCCTGTTATATCCAAAATAAATAAATTGTGAAAATCATCATGTATAATTCTGAATGTATCATGTTCATCGTTAAAAAATTAATCCGATTCGGATGACCAATCACGACTCCTGAGAATGCAATGTCATAAAGATGAGAATTATTTGTGACTGAAACCATAACTTGTTTTAAAGATAACTAAAATTATTTTTATATCTCAATTTTAGTTCATTACAAAAATAGAATTATTCACCCACATTAAAGTTGAAATTATTTTAAATCTTATCAAAATACTTTTAATTGCGCATAATCTTAGCTGAGTTTAACCTCAGGGACAATGTATAAAACCTAATTATTTGCATATGAGACTAATGTCAAATTTAAGGGTCCAACAAATCCCTCGTAACAAAAACTCACCACCCATTGACTAGTCACTGCCACCCCATTTTTCAAGAGGGAATAGGAGTAAATAAAAAAAATGAAAAACAAAATCTCAACTATAGATTTTAATATTAATATATCTTTAAGAGTCAAATTATTTTCCCACATGTGTTCTCCCACCCTAGCAAGAGTCTTGCTTGCAAATCTTCTAATCCTATTTAAAAGACAAAAATTTAGGCACCAATGCTCTTCTTAGTTACTTTGTGGTATTCACATTATTTTTAATGACTTGTACAAGTGGAAGTTTTTCGAGATATAACAAATTCATCACAATAAAAGTTGGGGTAACAGAACTTGTTAAAGAGAAAACCTCATGAGTTTTTTTAAAATCCAGATATTTATGCTAAAAACCATCTTAGACCAAGTTAATAGGATATAAGGTCAGATTCGGTTTGGAAGACCAAGTCTAAGAAAATTATATATGTTATATAATTACTAAATTAATTAAAAAATATTTTTTATATTAAATTAAATTGAAATCTTAACCATTTAAAATATCAAACAAAATATACAAGTGTTTCTTAGTATAATTGAAAATTTCTTTTATGGTTCATATTTCTGAATGGATTTATTTATGTGATAATTGTATTAAGATTTTCAAAAAAAAAAGCGAAGAAATTCAACAAAGATTCACTTTTTTTAAGATAAATTAGAGAGTTCCATTAAATTCATAATAATTGTAATATATTTATGAATAAATAGTCTTATTATAAAAAAATTATTATTATCTAATCACATATTATCACGAGTTTAATAATTATGAATTAATAATGTAAAAAACAGTTTTACATTATCATTCAATTATAAGTTATTGTTGATATGATTTTTAAAATATCTATTATAAAATTCAATGAACTTATCATATATAGTGAACTGTGATTAAGTTTTAATATAAAAATAGTTAATTATAGTGTCATATCATATATGATATAAGCTTGTTAATTTTTATAATAATTTTTAAAAGTTATTATAAAGATCGAGGTTGATTGTATAAAAAAATCACTAATAATGCATAGAAATTAAGGACTAAATCGATAATTTTTTCTAATGCTTAAAAAACACTTCATTTCCTTTATTCGAGGATGTTTTTAAAATATGAAGTTAATTAATATATTAAAAACACATTTTCCTAGATCATATGCCATTTTTTTATTTGAAGTTAAAAGAAAAATGAAAATTTACTTAATTTAAGGAGAGAAAGAGAAGGAAAAAAATGAATATAAAAAATTAGAAAAGAGATAGATAAAAAAAATAAACTAGTTAATTTTTTATTTTTAAAAAAATGTTTAATTCAACTTTTCCACTATGAAAAAGATAAGCATACAATTGTCTATCACAACCTAAATCGTAACGCTAGGTGAAGTGGGCCAAAATGGGTTGAGTTGAAGCTATCTCGACCATTTCGTGGCTGAAATCAACTCAGCCCCTACGAGTTGTCATTGGTGTTTTGTTTTAGGGAAACGCTAAAAACCTAGTGAAAAAGGCTGGTTTCAAAGTTAGAGGTATGAGTTCAGGAGTTAGTTATGCGTTGGGGACACTAGGGTGTCCCAGCATACCTATCACCTAATAGTTACCCTTAGTCAGCTACAAGGAAATGGGAATGATGTTTAAGTTTGGAGTTATATTCTCCTAGATATGGGTCATAGAGTGGCACGAGTAGAGGTTGAGTCCCATTTTGGATTTTTTAGGCTTCATGACTTGGCAAGAGTATGTCTCTTGTTCCTACGTACCTCCGTTGATGAAGAATTCAAAGTCCACGTAGTTTTGACTGGTTATTGGTTCAAGGGAAGGTGAAGTCGATTTGTACTAGCTTAGCCATGTTTAGGTCGAGACGAACTCGGCCTTGGCGAGGGCAAATTTAAAGGTGCAGCTCATCCACATCAAGGTCGAGATGAACTCGTCCTTGGTGGTAGAGGGCTTCAAAAAGGTGGGACTGTTTCGTCCTGGCCAAGCAGAGGTCAAGGTGGACTCGGGCTTAGCAAAAAGAGGTGAGGGAGGAGGGATGGCCAGGCAATTGGAGTTTGGTTTCGCTCAGAGGTGAGGCCATCTCATCCTGGCCAATGGTCGAGATGGATTTGACCTTGGCAACAGGGGGTCAGGGTGAAGGGAAGACTAGGCGATTTGGTTTCGGTTTTGCTCAGAAAGGGGGGCAGGAGTCTCCTAAGGTTTTATCCTAAGGGCATGTTCACGCATTTATTTTACTAACTTGGTATCCAGAGGAGTCTAGTGTCTTCTTCCTCTCGTCTAGTACCTTCTTTCTTTCCTCTGTCTGGTTTTGGGTCTCCTGTCTGGTTTCTTTCGAGCGATCATCAGTTTTTCTCTCATTTTTTCTCTTGATTTTCTCTCTGAAATTTCACGGGAAATAACATATTTCCTACGAATTTTTCTGCGAATTTCTAGTAGTAAATTTTTACTTTTTTATAGATTATTTTATTTTTAAATTATAGATATAATTTCAAATATTTTAAATTTGAACAAATAAAAATAATCTTAAAAAAAGAATTTATCTAATAAAATCTCATATTCAAATCTAGAACTATTATTCATATTTAAAATTGAAATAAATTTATATTATATTATATTTTAAAAATATTTAATTTAACTGTATTTTAAAATATTTTATTTTAATTTTTTTTTATCATCTTATTTATTTCCTATATTTTAAAAATAAAGACAAAAATGTCCACAACTCCGCGAGGTAAGATACTAGTTTTCGGGAACTCACCTTCTCCCCCTGAACCTTCCTGGTATATTTTTTTTTATCTTTTTATTTTATTTTGTTATTCTCGTTTTTTTTTCAGATTATGGACTACTTCATCTTTATTGACCCAATAAAATTAGAAGCAATAGAAAAAAGAAATAATAAAAATAATATATTATATTCTCTCTTTTTATTTATTTACTTATATATTTTTTTTTTTTTAACTTTCAATCATTTCATTTATTTTTTTATCTGTTTTTGTATTTTATTTTTAATTGTCTGGACAAAATTGAGTGTCGAGATATACTTTATTGTCTTAGATACAACACACCTAGTTAGTTAGATTTCATTAACTTTTCTTTATTTATCTAATCATATGTCGTTTGTTTTATCAATTAAAATATTAGATAAGCTTAACTTTAAGCATCATTTTTCATATCACACTTGATATATTGAAATTCTTTTGTGTGTCTAAGACTATCTTCTTTGATGACTTCCCATGTCTCGTTGGGAAATCCAAAGAGGCACAAGTTTTTCTTTCAAATTTAATGGAAGGACACAACACAACACACTATTCACGTAAACTAATAATCTTAATTTGGCTGAAATGAATGAAATTAAAACTCTGCATTGATGTGACACGAACTCAAATGTCATTTCCACGATAACTAAACAGCACAAGAACCATGCAAGAACTCACACTTGCTTGTTAACTCAACAAAAATAAACCAAATAGAAAAGATCACAAACTACCCTTTACCTGGATCGCAGAGCTCGTACAAATCATCAGCGTCTACCAGAACAAAAAGGCAAGAAAGTGAAGAACATGGAGAAGCCAAGACGAAAAGAAAGAGAGAGAAGAGTAATACCCTCAGTCAGAGCGCGACTGAGAGCGGTTTTTGGGCCCCTATAGTCGGGGAAGATCCCTTCAACAGTGGAGATATTGAAACCATGTCGATAACCCAATTGAGTAAGCCAAAGGGATTGGAATTTGAGGAAACTAAATGGAATTGGGCTTAATGAAAACAAACTTGCGCTGTAGTAAAAGACGTAGAGGGGAAGGTGGAGGAAACCAGACAAAAACAGAAACAACTAACTATAACTGACAAACAGAAGCTGGTTAGTTACAGTTAAGCTGAAAATTGAAGTTTGTGTGTAAAAGTACTGATTGCTAAATTGCTTCTTCCACCCTGCCTCTCTGACAGAATAATCCGCCAGGTTAATTTTTGATAAAACTTATCCCCCAATCTAAATTGATTTAAGACAAAATTTGAATATAATTTTTTAAGACTTTTTTATTTTGATTAAATAATATTTTACTCCTATTAATTTAGGAGATACATATTTTTTATATATAACTATATAAATTAAATTATTTTATTATATTTATTCAATGAATCATATTAAAATAATATTTGCGTTCTGTTTTAAGCCTATACACTAAAAATATTAAGCCTGTAAAGCATGAAATTAATGTTTTACTTAATCATTTTACATGCTAAACATTGCATAGTCATATAATATATATAAAACAAAAGTTCAATTAGAAACTAAATTTCGGTTATTGAAGTGATAAAATGTCGTCGTTAATATCTTTATTATTTTGACTTTTCTAAATTCTTACTTACTCAAGTTTGTTAGTGTGTTTTCTAAAGAGTGGAATAGGCACAATGATCCAAAATAAAGAGGGTTCAATTTATAGAATTTTGCATATCACATAATTCATCAAACATATGCAATATCAGGTCTGGTGTAAATTTTTTAATGATCAACACCTAAACTACTCTGATATCTTTCCAAAACTCCAACTACTCATATTCAATGTCAAGTGTGATGCAAACCTGAGCATATATAAGGCTTCCAATAGTGGAAGCATGCGAAAAAAAAAACTTCATGTGTTTCCATTCAATCATTTTTTTGGCACTAACTCAAATTGAGTTTACCATCCTTCATATATTTGGTGAACAATATTTCATATTAAATCTTTTTAAGATTTTGTTAATATAGGTATCTTGAGACAAACCCAAAATGCCTTAAGATCATTCTTTATGGATCTTAATGTCAATTACATAAGATGTCTCCCTCATATCTTTCATATCGAAGTTTTTCCGAGAAATTATTTCACCATGTATAGTAATCCCTTATTATTAGTTGCAAGCAAAATATCACCCACATACAACACAAGAAAATAAATCTTAATCTCACTAACCCTCCGGTATATACAATTATCCATGATGTTTTTTTCAAAACCAAATGAAGTAATGACCTTATGAAATTTTAGAAACCACTTATAGGAAGCTTGGTTTAATCCGTAATTGGATTTATTAAGCTTGCAAACCAAGTGCCCACCATCACTAGATGAGAATCCTTGAGGTTGTTTCATGTAAACCTCTTCCTTTATATTACCATTGAGAAACGTTGTTTTCATATTCATTTGATGTAAATCAAAGTCAAAATGAGCTACTAATATCATAATTACTCAAAGAAAATCTTCTTTGATATAGGAGAAAATGTCACCGTGTAGTCGATTCCTTCTCTTTTAGTGAATCCTTTGGCAACAAGTCTTGCCTTATGTCTGTCAATGTTTCCTTGTGAGTCTTTATTTGTTTTAAAAACTTATTTACATCTAATGGCTTTTACATCATTAGGAAACTCAACAAGATTCCAAACTTGATTAGATGTCATAGAATCCATTTCATCTTTCATGGCATTACCACAAGTTTGATTCTTTAGAACTCATGGCTTGTGGAAATGTTTCACAATCATTTTCAACATTAACATTATAGTCTAATTCTTGTAGATACACTACATAATCACTAGGACTTATTGACTTGTTTGCTCTAGTAGATCTTCTTAATGCTATCTCATTATCTTATTGAGGAACATATTCAATCGATTGTTGTTCAACATAATCTTGTTATTCCTCATCCATAATTTTATCTACATGGTCATTTTCAACAACTTGGAGAACTTCGATTATTGGTTGTCTAACACCATTTGTATTAGATCGGTGTGAATAACAATCATTCTATCACTTAATCTAGAGGGTTGAGCCTCACAGTGATCCTTTTAATTAACAATGTCTTGAAACTGATTATTCCCATTATAGAAATCATTTTCAAGAAATTTTTCATTTATTGATTCCACAATCCTAGTGTTGTATGTTGGACAATAAAACCTATACCTTTATGGGCATGATGTGGTCATGCACACCTTTTTTAATTTATCTTTTAATATATTATGAATAGTTATTTTATTTTATTTTAATATTATTCTTAATTTTCAAATCACTAATCTATTTTTAATATTTTTAATTTTTTAATAAAATATAAAATATAATTTTAATATATTAATTTTGAATTTATTTTTATATCTCAATTTATTAATTTTGACTTATTTTAATATATTTTATTTTTTAAAATATATCTCAACCATAAATTTTATTTCTGAAAGAAAAATTAAATTGAAATATAATATATTAAAAGTAAATTATGTTACAGTTAATCAAAATTAAGAAATTGAAATGTAAAAATAACATAGAAGTATTATATTAAAATTAAATTATAAATTTATAAATAAATTATAATTTCAAAAATACAATGTTAAAAATAAATTAGTAAATTAAAAATAAAGATACTATAAAAAAACAATAAAATTACTATACATTAAAAAATTATATGTAATTATCTTATTTATATAAAATAATAAATAGATTAATTCTTGTAAAAAAACACATTAATTAATTAAATTATGCATATAGAAATAATCTAATTGCTACCTTAATTATCTTAATTAATATTATTTATTTTAATAACTACGTTAGCATTAAACTAGTTAGAATAGGTGATAAAGAGTAAAAAATGACATTACAAAAATATCAAGATATAAAACTAACAATTTTTTTTAGAAAAAAGATTAAAACTAGATAGATCCATATTTGCATAATACTAAAACATAATTAAGCTATTTAAAAATTTATATATTATCTCTCTTCTTATGTTATGCCAATTGAATTATAGGTATGTTCACTACTAAAAAAATTGTATTTAATGACCGAATTGGCCACTGAAAATAAATTGATTTTTGGTTGTATTTAGTGATTACTTTACTGATCAAATTTGATGGTCGCAAACTATTTCAATCATTAAGGGAAGATAAATATTGAATATGTATTTGTAACTATTTAGTGATTAAATTATGATTTAGTTTAACTATCGATAAAATTTGGTTGTTATAGTTTTGTATCTACTGGTCACATCGGACGTGACTCAGTATGACCGTACTCCTCACTAATTACATTAGAAAATGTCATCTGGCCAGGGTGGAAAGTGGGTGGTGTATTTCTCTTTTTGGTCGACCTTGACACACGACATTCTATTCCTAACGTATTTTGTCTTCTAGTCCTAGACATAAGGGAAGGAGAGGACAATAAAAGAGGAGGCTGAAAAGGGAGGCTAGCAAGGACCGTGATATATAAGCCTGGAGAGACATGCAATAGACAACTCATTCTGTATGTACACTCTGTAATCAACGCATGAGGTACACACATCAACATTGCACCCATCGTAGGGCAGTTGAGAAAATATTCCCGTCGACCATCATACCTTGCGGCAAGAAGATAGTGGCCGCGGGAGTCTGCGAAGCTCTTTGGCACACTGATCTACCCGGTGCAAATACACTTCATCGATTTGCTACTACAAGCAAATTTGCTCCATCAACCTGCCCTTGCTGAAAATCCACCTTTGTCGCGACAAGTCTCAACGCCGCGCAGTTTGTTGTTATCTACCTCCCCTTCAACTCCTTCACCAGGATCTTCACTATCTTAACCATTTGAACAGTTCTCGAGAGAGAATCTTGAGCCGCACGGGCTCACTCCCTCCAACCTCTAGGCCAACGGATCTCTCACTACGTCTCGTCCAACTGTCCAATTTGGGTTGACGCCACACGAACTCCGCCGCCTTCCTCGACACAATGGACAAGCTCATCGCTGCCATCGCCAAGCGGAACCACCTCGCCTCCGACAGATCTGTCATCACGTGCCTCGTACGTGCTGGGACATGCTCCAGCACGCCATGATCCACCTTGAGGACGAGTTCTACTTGCTCATGGGGCACGGCGGCAAGTCATTCGACCTCACTCGGAGTTATCACAACAGCGAGTCCACAGAAAGCTTATCGTTCGAGTCAAAGGAGGACGACAAAGAGGATGAAGTGAGGAATGGAGGAGGAGGAGACAAAGAGGAGCAAATTCTGGTGGCGCTGCCGGTCACCGATTTCAACATCGTCATCGACGCACATGTGAAGCAAATGGTAGCCGACAAGTTCGCGAAAGTAGATATCGAAGGGAGTTATGGGAGGAAAGCATGTCGAGGCTAGGGTTACAAAAGCTCAACATCGGTTCACAAGATAGCATGGCAGGACCTCGAAGACGAGATTGAAAAGTGGATTAAAGCTTTCGATGTCACTCTCAAAATCCTTTTCCCCAACAAGCCTCTACGACTTCCTCTCGCGGCATCTTCTTCGGATTTGCCTCCCCCACCGCCTTCGACGCTGTCTATGCACCGAATCCGGGCCTCAACGCCACAACCAATCAACATTCAAAAGCCTCACTAGCAACACAAAGCTTGGAACGCTGGTTCTCATGGCGTTGCCACTATCGGAAGCCGAATCGATGGAAAAGAGAGCATTCTTTTCATACATTTACTCCCATTACCTCCGGAATTGAATTTATGATCTCCATCCCTTCTTCTCAACGAAAATTTTCTCCAACTTTGCTATCCGCTTCAGATTAACTCAGCGTCAGGAATGTCTCCCTCTTCCATCACCCTCAGATTCATTCGAAACTTCCTTGCTTTTATTAAAGAAACAGTTAAGTTGTTGCATGGATACACTACTCGGGGTCCATCCATACAAAATCTATGCCAATCTGGATCTGGTTATATCAACGAGAGAGTAGTTGTTTTGAGTGCCTTAGGATATTCACTCGCTACGTTTTTGGCTCAGGTTTATGTGGAAGTTGATAGAATTGGAGAGGAGTTAGTGGTAGGTCCAGAGAGGAAGCCGCCTTGATGTTGGTTAAAATTAATGATTTGTTTTCAACATTAGAAGCTTCAAATAGACATCCACATGCTATGCGTCAGAGTGTTTCTTCTGTTGACCGGAGCTATTCAATCCCTCTATTGTTCGAGAAATAAATCAGGATGGATCTCAGACTATGAAATAAGAGAGGCTATCAATTTACTTTATCTAAATTTTGACAAATTGGACTCATACATATCTTTTCTTGTCATGAAACATACGAAGCTAAGGAAAATAACACAATATTGAATCAGCTATACACGTGGCGTAGTTGGTTTGTCACCATGCTCCATTTGGCTCTTACAGCATAGCAATTTGATGGGAAATTCTGATCTTGATAATTAAGTTCAAGATAACATATGTGTCACGAGGCTGTGTACCGGTCGGTCACATTGATTGAGACATGACTCAATATGACCATACTCCTCACATTACCGGTCACATTGATTGAGACATGACTCAATATGACCATACTCCTCACATTAATTATATTGGAAAAGGTGACCTGACTAAGGTGGAACGTATTCCCCTTCTTTGTCAACCTTGACACACAATATTTTACCCCTAACATATTTTGTCTTCTTGTCCTAGACATAAGGGGAGGAGGGGACAATAAAGCAGGAGGCTGAAAAGGGAAGCCAAGAAAGACTGTGGTCTATAAGCCTGAAAGGACATATAATAGACAACTCATTCTATATGTGCACATTGTAATCAACGCACAAGTGACAAACGTGAACAAGTTTTGATACTAAATATACAAATGAATATTGTATGATTTAGCAATCAATATAAATCTGTTGCTAGTATTGGAAAGTAGGGAGCAAATATTTTGGTCTCTAAAAAATAAAAACACTATATAATTTAGCAACCAAAATGGAATTCTGTCACTAAAGATTTATCTTTAATATTATAGTAGAAATTAGCCTCCAAAGTAATTCTTATATGAAACTACAATTTCAAAGGTTTTTAATATGATATTTTTTTTTAAATTTGCCGCGCCTTATCTAGCATGTTATACTCTTAAAGACCTTAAACTAAAGGCTTTAATTCCTTATCTAGCCGTCAAAACATCTTCAATTTAATTTTAACCAGAACATTTTAAGTTCAATTTTAGTTATAACAATTATTTTTTAATAATTTATATCCCAAAATGTCAAAACAATAATTTTTAAATTTTTAGCTAAACTGGACATTTACATAACAGTTAATCTTAATTAAAAAAATAGTATTTACAAGATATTAAGTTGATTTTTAGCTCACTAAATTAGTTAAATTACCAACCTACTAAATTAGCTAAACTAACCAACATACATTTACAAGATAATTAATCATAAATAAGAGAATAATAATTACAAATAAATATAAATTATATTCTTAAAATAATATCATTTCCATGATAATCAATAAAAAAATGTAAAATATACATTTACAGTTAATCATAAACTCAAATTAATTGCTAAATGTCAAATAATGAATTTTATTAAAAATGGACATCAACCAAATTACCGACCAATGTAGTAACCGAAAATTGTTTTTAGTGATAGAGCTAGATTTTTTTATTTAAACAATGATCAATTTAGTGAATATTTGGATTTCTTTTAATTTTTATTTAAACATTTACTGATAAGGTTTTTTTAATTTTCAGTTAAATAGGAGTCGATTTAGCTATTGAGCTGGTTTTTGTTTTTTTTTATTTAAACAATGACCAATTTAACGACTGAGCTGATATTTTTTACACAATGACTGATGTAGCAACTGAACTAGGTTTTCCATTAAACTTTTTTCTACAACAACTGATTTAGCAATCGAAAATACTAATTTAAATTTTATTTTTTTAACAAAAAATGGTAATCACCCACTCGTATCTTTAGCTGTTAATGTTTCAATCACAAATTAGATATCAAACTAAGATCGGTCGCTAAAAGGCTTAATTAGTTAATGACTGACTTTGTCGGCAGTTAAGCATGAAATTGTTTTTAGGAGTATATTATCATCACTTAGCAACTACCCATATGAATGAATTATATGTAATCTTGTTCATTTATTTTTTAAATATAGCCAATCTCTTCATATTATATGTCTGATTTTTAATGTTTTATTTAAATATTATATTACATGCCTCATAATTTTGTTTTAACATTTATTGAAATGTTATCTGAGCTTATCTCCCTACATTTAAATTGTAAGGCAATTTGTGTTATTTTATTCAATTGGCAAAAAAAATTACTTTTATGTTGTTTATAATTAATAATAATTAAATCCTATTAATTATTTTTCTCATAACATATGTTTTAATCAAATTAAGTCTCTTAATTACGAATTAATATATCATTACTATGTATAACTATCAATTAAATACAATTTTAAATTAGGATAGGTAGCAACATTATCGTTTTTGTAAAATAAAATTATATTTTTTTGTTTGTAATTGATAATAATTACATATTATTTATTATTGTCTTCTAGACTAGCATTTTTAATTAAATTTAATCTCTTAATTACAAAGTAATATAATCATTAATATATATAATTACTAGTTAAATGCAATTTCAAATTATCAGTTGCTGAATACTAATTGTAAGAAAATTATTTTAAAAATTATATTATTTTAAATATGCAATGCCTATACAGATTCTCTTATTTTAAAAAATATAATACATTATTTATAAATTCAATTGAAATATAAGGGTAGATTTTAAGGTTTGGGGTTGAAAAAACTGCTTTTACGTTATTTATAATTGATAATAATTACATACAATTTATTATTTGTCCATCTCATACAATTTAATCAAACTCAATCTTAATTATAAATTAATATATCCATTAATATATAAATAACTACTAATTAAATATAATTCCAAATTATATTACTCATGTAACAACATTGTAATTTTGGTAAACAAAAATTGCCTTTTGTGGTATATATCTATTAATAATTACATATTATTTATTAATTTTTTCAATAATTGACATCCTGTGACTTTATTTTTTGTTTTTTAAAATTTATTATAATGTGATATATAAAGAAAATAATATGTTTAATTTTAATATTTATGATTAAATTTTCCACGCCCTCCCCAATACACCAACGATTCGCCTTGGTGAAAAGAAACTTAATCGTAGAGAAATTTGCCATTAGACATTGATAGTATGGCCATTGCATGAACTTGTAAAAGTGTTGTAGTCAAAATATTCCAGTATCTATCTACTATCTCGTCATATTGTGAGCCACGAAACAACATTCACCTCATATACACACATTCCATTGACCTCACTCTATAAGCATATAGGACAGTTATAATCCACTATGCTCTCAGCCTCTTCAGCGGTAATGTTAACACACGTCAGATGGAACAACCTCCCGCATAAGTAGCAGCTCATCCAATATTCATTTACAATGAAATTTTCACAGCAGATTCCGCAAACTGTTTCGTCTTCATATCCCGCTTCCACCTCCTCCTCCTCCTCTTCCTCCTCCTCTTCACCCTCGTCTGCATGTTCATTATGCTCATCTTCTATCTCCTTCTCTTCAGTAGGTGTTTCATTATGCTCATCTTCACCCCCCTCATAAGCCTCATCTTTTGAGTCTCTATTATCTTTCCCATCACTAGATCTCTGTAAATAAATGTACCGAAATGCATAATATATGGAATATTTATGCAATGTGGCTTGGCATGGTTAAAACAACTTATAGAATATTACTCTGTTTTATCTTCTCCGCATATATGCTTTGGAAAAGTAAATGTGACGGTGAAAGTGTCTGAACTTAGTTCAACAATGACATCAAATACTAAGGCTAGCTTAGTTTATATTTATCTATATGTCCAGGTGTATGTCTGAGGTTTGTTTCCTGTGTAACTTTTTGTATTTTGGTTATGAATCACAATAAGCACGTTAGGACATGCTTCTAGAAGCTACCTCTTAAAACCAGCATATTTTACATAATGACATTGATTGATATGTTGACTTTCACCATCATGCACAAGCATAACCAAACCAAAGCTTTGACCTAACAAATAACAAACCAGCCAAAAGAAACAATTATGACTAGAAAAGGAAAACACTAACCTCGTTCCTTCCACTATCCAGCGGAACATAGTCTTCCACAATTTTATCAAGGGTGGGAAGATCATTGATCAAACTAAATAAACGTCCCCTGCCATATATATAGAATTAACGAAACCATCAATAGAAGGAACCATATGCCAAGTTGCAAGAAAAAGGTAATCCAATGGAAGTTTTATATATTGACGTCAGATTGTTTTAAGAAATCTTTTACTGCGCATGTATTAGCCTATTTGAAATTTGAGCCATCACCATATTGTTAAAGAAAAGTCCAGAATTTGTTTTGCACTAACTATCTCCAATTGTAACCCATTACTTCAACATTAAACAAGGTGCATAAGGATGGATAGAGAGCAACAATGAACTTGAACTATTACCATATATATATATATAGATATCCATCAAAGGTAGATCGTACCTTTCATTGTGGCTAAGGAGAATTCCATGGAAAAAAGCCACGGAAAACAACCAGGAATCACTAAACATAGCAACAAGAGAAAGCCACTCCTTGCGCGTCTTATCTTTCTTAGCAAAATTGATTCCAGAAGCTGGCTGAGGGAGCGTCGGCGGAAGTTCATTTTCTGGCAGCTTTACTTCCCATATCTCATTGGGATATCCAAAGAGGCACAAGTTTTTCTTAGCTTCAAGAAACACACGAGACTTCAAATTTAATGGAAGGACACAACACAACACACTATTCACGCAAACTAATAATAATCTTAATTTGGCTGAACTGAATGAAATTAAAACTCTGCATTGAAGTGACATGGACTCAAATGTTATTCCTACGATAACTAAACAGCACAAGAACCATGCAAGAACTCACTCTTCCTTGTTAACTCAACAAAAATAAACCAAATAAAACAGATCACAAACTACCCTTTACCTGGATCACAGAGCTTGTTCAAATGAAAAAGGCAAGAAAGTGAAGAATATGGAGAAGCCAAGACGAAAAGAAAGAGAGAGAGAAGAGTAATACCCTCAGTCAGAGGGCGAATCAGAGCAGTTTTTCGGCCCCTATAGTTCGCGAAGATCTCTTCAACAATGTAGATAATGAAATCCATGTCTATAACCCAATTGAGTAAGCCTACGAGATTGGAATAAGAGGAAGCTAAATGGAATTGGGCTTAATGAAAACAAACTTGCACTGTAGCAAAAGGCAGAGGAAACCAGACAAAAACAAAAACAACTAATTATAACTAACCAACAGAAACTGGTTAGTTACCGTTAAACTGAAAATTGAAGTGTGTGTGTAAAAGTTCTAAATAAGACTAATTCTTTGCTAAATTGTTTCCTCCACCCTACCTCTCTCTCTGACAGAATGGTCGGCCAGGTTAGTTTTTGACAAAATTTATCTTCCTATCTAAATTGATTTAAGACAAAAATTATATGTATTTTTATTTTTATTAAATAATATTTTACCTCCTATTAATTTAGGAGATATTATATATATATATAATTTGTTTTATTATATTTATTCAATGAATCATATTAAAATAATATTTTTTTATCATTTAGATGGTATCCCTTCTAAAACTATTAAGCCTATAAAGCATCAAATTATAACAAAGATCATACAAAACAATATTCAATTAAGCAAGATAAAAGATGAGAGCAATTGTTACAACATAAATAAAACAAAAAGACAACATTACCGAAAGAAGAGAACAAAGAAGCATGGAAGTACTCTATTGAAACTCCAACTTAAATATTCGTGGAACACGTATGTGATGATAATGTAATTACAATTATTTTTAATTATTATTTTTTAATTAAGATTAATTATCAGAAATATATATATAATAATTTAATTAATTTAGTGAGATGATATTTTATCTAATTTAATGAATTAAAAATTAATTTAATATTTTATATTTATTATTTTATTAATTATGATTAACTGTCAAATAATATATATAATTTAATTAATTTAATGGATTGACAATTTCTTTAATTTAATAGATTATAAATAAATACGATATCTTATCATTAAATAGTATTTATAACTCTTAAAAATATATATAATTTTAAATTTAATTTTCTTTAAATTTTAAGATGAATAATCTCTAAACTCTAGGAAATCCTTTACGAAGTTTAAAGGAATCATATGATTTTGTACAAATTGTGAAGTCTTTTCTAGAGAAGCTCACTCAAAATTCAAGAAAAGTATCTTAAAATTGACTTAAAAAATTATATTTATAGTTGCAAAATTTCACCATGGACTCGCGATATCAGACGATAATGGGGGCACTAAAATAGGATTGTTATCCCCTGAACAATTATGACAGTTACAAACAGCCATGCATTAGTTGATATCAATAGCGAAATGCTATTATTTTTGTGCCACCATCACTATGGACGATGCTTCTACTGTGGGTGGTACAGAGAGAATATTCCTTAATTCTTGTATTTATTCACAAATAGTAAATATTTAAAAAAATTATTTTTTAACAAAAATTCTAATATTTACAAATCTATTTTATTTTATAGTTTTTTTTTTTTTTAGATTTCTTATTAACTTTCAGAGGCAGTGAAATTAGGGAAAGGTTCATTGGGCCATTTGGCCTTGAGAACGAACTTGGCATGCGTCTCTCTGCTTCATATTTTTGTATACAATAGAGGGAGTTGTTATTTTCAACCCCTTTTTTTGTTATGTTTTTTTTTTTTTTTTTAAAGTATACTATACTACCTTGTTCTTCTTAAACCTATCTCATTCCTTTTTTTTTTCTTCGTCTTTTCTCTTGTTTGCAGCCACCCCTCCTTCTTTCCCTCTCCTCCTTTTGGCACCCTGGGCAAATTATTACTTTTATTTGATAATTAATTTGTATCATAATTAATTTATACAGTAATTATTATAATCAATTCAATTATTAGTGTAATTAATTTGATTATTATTAGAAAAAAGTAATTTACACCTTAATTAATTTAATTTTAATTAAAAAAGTAAATTGTATTATAATTAATTTAATTTTAACTAAAAAAGTAATGTGGATTAAGTTGATTACTATTAAAAAGATAAATTGTATATTAATTAATTTAAATTCAATTAAAAAATAAGAATAGAAATTATGTTAGAAATTTCCGTTACAATTATTCAAATCTTTAAATAAAATTTTTTCTATAAAAACGGTTCAATGTGATCAATTTTGTTGTCAGATGCAACTCATTATTTTATTGAAATGTTTAGAGACATTTAATTGTTCAATGATTGAATATGTTTGTTTTGAATCATTCTATCTGTTCCTCTCTTTAGAAAACACAATTGAATTGAAAGTAAGAGTTTAGAAAAGTTAGAACAATACAAGTATAACTGAGGACATATTTTGTCTACAATGAAGGTAGGGTAGTTTCTAATTAAGTTTTCAATATATATATAACCTAAAATTATGTTATTTAATGATTAACATGTTTAGATCAAACAATTAAATTTAACAAATTTGAGAGAGAAATTTTGAGAATTTGATCATGGAGAAGTAAAATTATCATTATACCAAACTATCTTTTATCTATATATGAAAATTTTTACTTATATATAATATTTTTAATATAAAATTTATATATTTATTATATACTCATGTATATAGATGTTGATATACATGACTTTCCCAGCACTTTTGTGATAAAGGTTTAATAGTTAAGCCTTTCACATTATCTCTTACAATTTTCCAATGCTTCATCGAACAAGAAAGTACCGTATAAATATATATGTTGTAGCTTTCCAAAATATTTTTAGTTTTAGTATAAGAATTTGCAATATCACAAAGTGTCAAGTTAAGATTGTGACAACCACATTGTCTGGATAATGCTCTAGAATTTAAATCAAATAATTTTCTTTGTATACTTGTTTTTACCTTTAATAATTCATCCATTATCATATTCTTTTCTCTTATGTCATTAATATCAAGATCAAGAATTTTAAAAATATTTTGTAATTCTTTAAACCATCATTCGCATAGTCATTAGTATTTATTATTTTTAAATATAATTATTTTTCACATTTAATAAGAAATTATTTTTAAATTAATTTATAATTGTATTAAATGAGTTAACAAAAATATCATGGTATTTTTATATCATTAAAATTTTTCCTCATTTTTAGGATAATTACATTCTCACCACCGGAGGAAAAACATGTAAAAAAAATATAATGTTTTTTTGAAACACTTTTTAAAGATGTATACCAAATGGACATTTTATCAATGGGGCTCTTTGGTTTAAGGTCGGGCTTTGGCTTTGAGTTATTTCCCATCACTACCAATTGATAATTTCGTTCAGTTGTTGTTTTGTTACACACTAAATCTACCCGTGAGGTCTGGTTGACTCAGCAATTGGCAACTAAAATATATATGTAGTTTAAACTTAAGCTTCAACATACAAGAAGGAGCATATATACATTTGAATTTTTATTTATTATGTAGCTTAAAAAACTGAAGGACATTGGTTCTATTATTTCATGCATTTCTTTACTGAATCTAATTACTCTCCGTACCCAAGAAGATAGATAGACAACTAGTTTTGTCAAAGAAAATGAAAAACAATACTTAACTAGTTTTGTCATCTATTATACTTCAATATGCATGTTGACTATTTTGGTTGCAATATGAGCAATGTTTGGATTATTGCCCTCTTCCTTCATTATCTCTGGGAGACAAACAGGAAGAACGATCAAGAACGGGATTTGTCATTGTTAAAAATCAAGAATCCAATTGGAAATGAATTGAAAGATGGATTGAACAAATCCCTGAAGCAGCATAGAGGGAACGAGAGTTTGAAGTGATATCGAATTATCAACAAATGGAAAGAACTGAAAATTGGAAAACGAAACCTATAGAAGAAATAATAATTGAAAGTTAGTTAACACCTATTACCGTTACGTCTATATAATATTCTGTCCCTATCTCTTAGTCAGTTATTTCAATTTTGATGGAGTTAGATAATGACAATTTTTTGACATAAAAAATACAAGTCATGGAAGCAATAAAAACTCACATGCTACAAAAATTTATATCAGAAATAAATTAAGAAAAAAAAATGTTACAGAAGGTTTTGAATGATGAAAATAAACAATTAAGAAAGTGAATGAAACATATTTGAGAACAATAACATCAATATGTATTTACATAACTTTTTGTCTTGATATCTTTGAATCTTCACACTAAAATGGTTGGATATGAATTTGCATACTAAGTCTATTTATTTATCTATCTAATAAAAAATAAAATTATATTTTTATTTATTAACAAAAAAATAAAATTTAAAAAGTATTTATATGTTTATATATTTAAATATATATTACTATAACATATAATGCGATAAATATACAAAATTTATCTTAGTTTATACCTTCAATTAGTTATTTAAATAATTGTTATGAATTATGCTAAATTTAATTATATAATTGAGATAATTTTAAATTTTTTATAAATATATATTAAAGTAATCATTTTTAAAAAAATTAATATTTATATAAATAAAATAATATTATACACAAAATATTTAATTATAATCTTATTAATGTATATATAAGTACATATAAATATAAGTTAATTGATATAATCTTAATAATATATAAGTGCATATATATATATATATATATATATATATATATATATATATATATATATATATATATATTTTGTTTTCAGTCACTTATCATATTCTTTTTTGAAATAAATTAGTATGAAAAAAAAAATACACATATATAAGAGAAACTAATGACAGGAAAATAAAATATATATAAAATTGAAAAAGAGAATTCATTTAATATAGAAAGAAAAATATATATATATATATATAATATGAGTAATATGTTACAAAATTATCACATATATATTATTCATTGATATTTTTACATAATTTATTTACCTTGAACTCTTCTGAATTTTCAATTTATTACTTTTTTATAGATTATTTTATTTTTATTTTATAGATGTAATTTTAAATATTTTAAATTTGAACAAATAAAATAATCTTAAAATATATTTTACTTAATAAAATTCGACTGCTTACATCTAATATATTATTATTTTAAAAATAATCTTAAAAAAATAATTTATCTAATAAAATCTCATTGACTCGATCAAATCTAGAACTATTATTCATATTTAAAATTGAAATAAATTTATATTATATTATGTTTTAAAATATTTAATTTAACTGTAGTTTAAAATATTTAATGTAGCATATAAATATATTTATTTATATTATCATTTAATTCTGAATATATCATGTTCATCGTTAAAAAATTAATCCGATCCGAATGACCAATTACGACTAGAGTCGCGTAATTTAACCTTTCAAATCTTCATGTATTATTTAAGAGAATTCTTAATTTTTCTCACTGTCTTCTCCTAAAATGGAATGTCATAAAGATGAGAATTATTTGTGACTGAAACCATAAAATTATCTTTTGATATCTCAGTTTCATTATAAAAATAGAATTACTCACCTACATTAAAGTTCAAATTATTTTAAATCTTATCAGAACACTTTTAATTGTGCATAATGAGTATAACCTCAGCGACAATGTATAAAACCTAATTATTTGCATATAAGACTAATGTTAAATTTAAGGGTCCAACAAATCCTTCGTAACAAAAACTCACCACCATTGACTGTTACTGCCACCCCATTTTTCAAGAGGGAACAGGAGTAAATAAAAAAATGAAAAACAAAATCTCAACTATAGATTTTAATATTAATATATCTTTAAGAGTCAAATTATTTTCCCACATGTGTTCTCCCACCCTAGTAAGAGCCTTGCTTGCAAATCTTCTAATCCTATTTAAAAGACCAAAATTTAGGCACCAATGCTCTTCTTAGTTACTTTGTGGTATTCACATTATTTTTAATGACTTGTCCATGTGGAAGTTTTTTCGAGATATAACATATTCATCTCAATAAAAGTTGGGGTAACAGAACTTGTTAAAGAGAAAACCTCATGAATTTTTTTAAAATCCAGATATTTATGCTAAAAACCATCTTAGACTAAGTTAATAGGATAAAAGGTCAGATTCGTTCTGGAAGACCAAGTCTAAAAAAAAAATTTATTTTCATAATTACTAAATTAATTAAAAAAATTATATTTAATTAAATTGAAATGTTAATCTTTTAAAATATCAACAAAATATACAAATGTCTATTAGTATAATTGAAATTTTTTTATGGTTCATATTTCTGAATGGATTCATCTACGTGGTAATTGTATTAAGATTTCCAAAGAAAGGTGAAGAAATTCAACAAAGATTTACTATTTTTTTAGATAAATTAGAGTTCCATTAAATTCTTAATAATTGTAATATATTTATGAATAAATAATCTTATTATAAAAAAAATTCATTATTATCTAATTATATATTATCATGAATTTAATAAATGATGGACTAATAATGTAAAAAATAGTTTTATATTACCTTTATTAATAATTTATTGTTGGTATAAGGTATTTATTATAATATTCGAATATATATATATATATATGGGTTCAGTAAAAACAATTTTAATTACATTATCACTACATAATTTATTTTCACCTTATCATAAATAATATGAATTTATTAATTTTATAATAATTTTTAAAAGTTATACTAATAATTGAGATTGATTGTATAAAAAAAATCACTAATAATACACAGAAATTAAAGATTAAACCGAGAAATTAAAGACTAAACCGGTAATTTTTGTCTGATGCTTAAAAAATACTTCACTTCCTTTATTCGATGATGTTTTAAAATATGAAATTCATTAATATATTAAAAACATATTTTCCTAGATCATATGCCATTTTTTTATTTGAAGTTAAAAGAAAAATGAAAATTCACTTAATTTAAGGAGAGAAAGAGAAGGAAAAAAATAAATATAAAGAATTAGAAAAGAGATAGATAAAAAAAAATAAACTAGTTAATTTTTTATTTTTAAAAAAAATGTTTAATTCAACTTTTTTACTATGAAAAGATAAGCATACAATTGCCTAAATAGAATAGCTCTGATTTATACACGAGGTTGTTTAACTTATTTTAAGCAGAAATGGAATTAAATAATTCTATTGTAAAGAATTATCTAGGAACATTTTTTCTTGAAATAACATAGTAAACTAATTTATACATGTATTACAGTATTAAGGTGGAATGAAGTATCCTCATCGTTTTAACAAAGGGCACAAAGGGCAGTGGTTAATTGTTTTGTTAATAGCTAGCGATGGAGGAATTGAAGATGGCAAAAGTGGTGTCCCCGCTACATGATTGATGCCATTAACACCTATTATTGGTAAATGAATCTTCTCCTACCATTCCTCACTATCTTGTTTCTGTGTCATTATCCTCACTTTTTATGCACTTCTCACCTTTCATCGTCCAAATTAAGTTGTTTTGTATTGGCTTTCAGTTTTGACTTCACTGTTTGTCCTCTTTTTTCTTTTTGATAATTTCGGTCTGATTTTTCAATTTTCTCTTCTTCTCATTTTCTCATCATTTGTCATCACTTTAAACTTTCATTCCTACTGCCAAGCAATATTAATAAGTGAAAAAGCTAGAAATATTCTCTCAACCAACTTTTTTAAATATAATTTTATTATTTATTAAAATCATTAATTTTTAGGTCTCATTATTTATCTAAATGACTCTTTCTCTATTTTGTAATTTTTAATAAATTTTATCTAACAATAATATCACAATCATTTGATTTTTAATACTATGCTTCTAATTTCTCATATTGATTAACATTCCATTGAGTTTGTCCACCTCAAAGAATAGTTAATTAATTATTTGTATAAGTGTGATTTATTTTATTTTATAAATAATCTAGAATAAATAAACGTAGTTATATATCATTATAAATGTAGTTAATATTAATCACTTAGTCAAAGTTACATATCATTAGATATTTTAACAACATCATACATTAATAATGGCATGTTAATCATTTATGAGATTTATAACATCATTATGTTATTAACTATTCTCACCGATTCTTTTATAAAACCTTTCATCTATAAGAACAAATTTAAAATATTATATGTATTAATTTTGTCTCACAAAAATATTTTTAATTATGAGTAACTTTTAAAGATTAATAAATCATAAATGAAATACATTTATGTTAAGTATTTCCAGAATCTTAATTTGATTTTTTTTTTATGCATGATCAATAAAAATTAAAATAATAAATATATTAATTATGAGAGAAATTAAAAGAATTAAAATTAATAAAAAAAATATTTTAAAAATAAAAATATGTTATGAGTAATTTTTTAAAAAAATATATAAATTTAAGATAAATTTAATATTATTATCCAAACAAACTAATTTTCTTAATTCTCATTAATTAATTGGTCTTATAAAAATGACAAGAGACAATCTGGTTAACTAAAATTAATTACCTTTAATAATTTTATTACACTATTAATTATGGATGAATAGTCGTATATAATTAGCCGAGGATGATATCCAAACTTATTTTTTGAATAGTTATCAGCCCCTTCAAACCAAGAAGGACTTGAAGACTAGGGCAACCTTCGGGTCAGAAGTCATTATATTTATATACGTAATTAAACCCGTACGCTGCATGTCACTTGTTTTCCCTATGTTTAAGTAAGAACACGCAGGTACATAGTTTTATTTATGTCAAAGTTGTAATCATTAATTAATATATATTATAAATAAATTAAAAACACATATTTAACTTTTATTAGTTGGATCGTAATTCACTAAAACACAAAACTATATCTTTATTCATTGAATGCGATTATGTAATTAATGAGACATTAAACTCATTTTTCTACATACTTCTATGTAAGTTTTCTATATAAGTTTTTGGATAACTTCAACTTAAAAAAAAAAATGGCTAAATTATGTAACATAATTTGTCCAAGTATGATTTTTTTTTTTAATATTTTCAGCTTCCCACGTATATATACTGAAAATGAGAATACTTGCTTAACGTGAAAAATGGAAATAACTAATTACAACTATTGAATTAAAATTACAGATTTAGTTAAAATATTCACTGATCATTCAACTCTACTGATAAGAAAAGATGTGGAAAATGGATTTTGTGAATTTTATGTGGACTGCATTTTTGTTATTTTGGCTTGGTAGAATCAATTTAACTTTTTTTTTATAAATATATATAAATTTTTTAAAATATCAAACAAAATAAATCCAATCATTTTTAAATCATTTCACTTCACAGATTCAGTCTAATCCATGTCACTTATTTTACAAGGTGTGGTCGAAGCAAAAGACATTCATCCGGGACCAAACTCACCAACCCTACAAAATCCACTAAGGCGAATTTTGTCTACGCGATTGGGCCCAACTAACAAGAGTTGAGCCCCACGATCAGCCCAAGATCCAATCGCAACGTAACCTCCTTCTTTTGTATATAGGGTGACATTGTAATTGAGAAAGATATTTTCATACATATACATATGTACCACAAGATTCTCTTGTACTAGAACAATAAGTTAGGATTCTTAAAAAGTTTGTAAGAATATTATAATCAATTAATTATATATAAATAAGACATATAACACAAGTGGTAATAATTTAAATTAAAAATATGAACAAATTACTAATCAAACAATGGAGTGGAGGACTGTCATTGTGATGATTGCATTAAAGAAAAGGGATTTGTATTAATTTATCTATCGTTTATGAAGTGAAAACTGAAAAGTAACATTCAGCTGAAGTAACCCAAAATATGAATTCACAACCGAGATCGATAGATCTATCGATCTAATTTCTTCCGCTGAATGAGATAAGTTTCCTCCTCACTTTTTAAAGTATAGTAATAACTATTAATTAAAAATTAACCATTAAGATGGTAATTAATTTTAAAATTTGTCATATATATTTAATTTTAGAAAAAAATATATAATATTAGAAGATCTTATAGTATTGTTCATCAATTAAAATTAAAATTTCATTTTAACCACTTGTGTAATAAAATTTTTTATTAAATGTTAAAAGCAAATAATCAAGATAATATTCTAATTTTAATTAGTAAACCGAACCAACACTTTATCTAAATTGTGTTCTTAATTTTATTATAATTTTAATAATTAATTTTAATTAATAATTATTACATTTTATTCTCTAAAATATATTTTTCACCTAGTTAAATTCGATAACTTTTTATTTTGGTAAGTTACGAACGAAAATAATTTTTTATCATTTCTGTCATCCAAAAGAAAAAAGAAAAACTGTTCTAACTCTATTTGTTTTATGCACTATGGTTTGGTTTCAGGTCGGGCTTTGGCTTTGAGTTATTTCCCACCACTACCAATTGACAATCTCATTCAGTTGTTGTTTTGTTACACACTAAATCTACCTCGGGAGGTCTGGTTGACTCAGGAATTGGCAACTAAAATATATATGTAGTTTAGACTTACGCTTCAACATACAAGAAGGAGCATATATACATTTGAATTTTTATTTATTATGTAGCTTAAAAAACTGAAGGGCATTGGTTCTATTATTTCATGCATTTCTTTACTGAACCTAATTACTCTCCGTACCCAAGAAGATAGATAGACAACTAGTTTTGTCAAAGAAAATGAAAAACAATACTTAACTAGTTTTGTCATCTGTTATACTTCAATATGCATGTTGACTATTTTGGTTGCAATATGGGCAATGTTTGGATTATTGCCCTCTTCCTTCTTTATCTCTGGGAGACAAACAGGCAGAACGATCAAGAACGGGATTTGTCATTGTTAAAAATCAAGAATCCAATTGGAAATGAATTGAAAGATGGATTGAACAAATCCCTGAAGCAGCATAGAGGGAACGAGAGTTTGAAGTGATATCGAATTATCAACAAATGGAAAGAACTGAAAATTGGAAAACAAAACCTATGGAGGAAATAATAATTGAAAGTTAGATAACAAGTTATAATGCAGTTAATGAATTCTTGTAAGTGTTATACATCATATATATAATTCAATACAAAAGTTATTTTTTAATTTTTTTTTTAAGCTTTCTTACTAATTATGATATTATGATAATTTTATGATATTACAGTCAAGATCATATTACAATTATGCTAATATAATCTTCCGTCCCTATCTCTTAGTCAATGATTTCAATTTTGAAGGAGTTGGAATCATTGACGTAATAAAAACTTACAAGTTACAAAAGTCTATCTCAAAAGCAAATTAAGGAAAAATGCTACTGAAGTTTTTGAATGATGAAAATGAACAACTAAGAAAGTGAATAAAACATGAATCTTGAGAACTACAATATCAATATGTGTTTACATAATTTTTTTGTGTTGATGTCTTTGAATCTTCACATTAAAATGGTTGGATATGAATTTGCATACTAAGCCTATTTACTTATCTATCTAATGAAAAATAAAATTATAATTTTATTCATTAACAAAAAATAAAATTTAAAATTTATTTATATGTTTATATATCCAAATATATATTACTATAATATATAATGTGATAAATATACAAAATTTATCTTAGTTTATACCTTCAATTAGTTATTTAAATGAATTGGTATGAATTATGCTAAATTTAATTATACAATTGAGATAAATTTTAAATTTTTTATAAATATATATTAAAGTAATCAATTTTTTAAAATTAATATTTATATAAATAAAATAGTATTACACATAAATATTTAATTAATCTTATTAATGTATATATAAGTGCATGTAAGTGCATATAAATATATATGTTAACTGATATAATCTTAATAATATATAAGTGCACATAAGAGAAACTAATGACAGGAAAAAAAAAAAAAAAAAAAAATATATATATATATATATATATATATATAAAATATATGTTATATGTTAAAAAAAATTATCACTTGTTTTATATATTATTTATTGATATTTTTACATAATTTATTTACCTTGAACTCTTCTGAATTTTCAATTTATTATTTTTTATAGATTATTTTATTTTTAATTTATAGATGTAATTTTAAATATTTTAGATTTGAACAAATAAAAATGATCTTAAAATATAATTTACTTAATAAAATTCGATTGCGTACATCTAATATATTATTATTTTAAAAAAAATCTTAAAAAAATTTATCTAATAAAATCTCATTGACTCAAATCTAGAACTATTATTCATACTTAAAATTGAAATAAATTTATATTATATTATATTTTAAAATGTTTAATTTAACTGTAGTTTAAAATATTTTATTTTAAAATTTTATTTTATTTTTTATCATCTTATTTTTTTCCTTTATTTTAAAAATAAAGACAAAAAAATGTCCAAAGCTCCGCGGGGTAAGATACTTGTTTTCGGGAACTCACCTTCTGCCCTGAACCTTCCTGGTATATTCTCTTTTTTTTTATCCTTTTATTTTATTTTGTTATTCTCTTTTTTTTTCAGATTATGGACTATTTCATCTTTATTGGCCCAATAAAATTAGAAGCAACAGAAAAAAGAAATAATAAGAATAATATATTATATTCTCTCTTTTTATTTATTTACTTATATATTTATTTTTTTAACTTTCAATCATTTCATTTTATCTGTTTTTGTATTTTATTTTTAATTGTCTGGACAAAATTGAGTGTTGAGATATACTTTATTGTCTTAGATACAACATACCTAGTTAGTTAGATTTCATTAGCTTTTCTTTATTTATCTAATCATATGTTGTTTGTTTTATCAAAATTAAAATATTAGATAAGCTTAACTTTAAGCAACACTTTCCATATTACACTTGATATATTGATATTATTTTATAAGTGTTTAAGACTATCTTCTTTGATGATTTCCTAGTAATAATTGGAATATAATATAAATATTTTACACATGAAAATTTATTTCATAAAAGAACTATAATTTAATTTTTATGTTCTTTCCATTAGTTGTGAAAAAGTGTGTTTCAAGGGTTTGTAAAATCATTCTAGAAAATATGTAATTGAGAATGTCATATTTATATACTTATTACATTATAAGCTTTAAAAAAATTAATATAATATTAAAATTAAATCAAATACGTTTTAAAAATTATTCAAATGTGACTTTCTTAATCATAATAGTCTATAAAACATAGGACCACCTTAGGTTTCATTTTGGTATTTTCTTAATTTTTAGTGCATGTTAAAATTAACTTATTTTAAAGCAATAACTATTTTATTTCACAAAATTTCTAGATTCTTTTTAAAAAAAATTGAACTTAATTATGTCATTCTTTACATAAATATTAAACATAAGTTTGATTTTCAGCTGAAATAGAATTATCATTCGTTTTATTTATTGTAAAAAAAATATTTCATAATTTCTTTGTTATACACTGCATGACTCAGTTGATTTACGATTTCTCTCCAATTTTCTTGTCTTCCATATTCATTTTCTGATTTAGGTTGTTTTTTCGTCTCTGTTGTCAGTCTTGGTCTACAGTGGAGAATGGAAAAAACATAAACCTACATTTATAGATGTAATAATAATCAATAAAAGATAAAAATAAGAGAGAAAAGAAAGTAAGTATAATGATAACAACTACTTTATTGTAACCTTCATTTGGTCATACTAGAAAACAAAGAAAATAAAACCTAAAAGACAGCAACATGTCACTTTCGGAGTTTAACTCCAAGTTGATTAGATCTTTGTTGTCCCTCCTTTTGGTAGATAGCTTCTTTGACCCTTTATTTCATTTTCCATTTCCTGGACCATTTATGGATTCACACGTTCCTTCCAACCCTGCAACACTGCTACCTCTTATAAACTATCAAGCCTCCGGTGACCTTTCTCTGTGTGAGAGTAAAAACCTTAGCTTTTCAACATTTTTACACCCCCATCAGTTTGAAAATTCAGGGTAGGATTTTGGGTATAGCAATTATTCAAACCATGCTGTGAAAAACCGTTTTCTTTTTAACCCCCTTCATTGTATCCAAGTTCCAACTTGCTTCATTGTTTCCCAAGGTAGTTGAATTGAGTGTCTTGTTTCCATCCTAGTTGGTGGTTGGTGTGTGATAAATTTGAGGGTCAAATGCGGTTGGAAGGTTTAATGGTGACATAGTAGACTGGAACAGGGGTCATAGCCATGTTTTGCAATTGTTTTGGTGCTTTGAATTGGTGTGGAAGGAGGGATGATCCTGCAGACCAACCACATGAACAAGGTACTAAAAATGAGTATGGCTCTAAATTGCATCATGAATCACTTGTTTGAGTCAAATTGAAGAGGTTGTTGACTTTGTGATTGACGTGAATTATGCCTGTTAGTTCATCCTTTTCTCTCCTTGTACCTTTCTACGTTGTTCCTGCTGAAATGAAATGACAGATAAGTGTTGTTACAAAGGTTGAATTTGTCTATTTATTGGTAGTAAAGAAGGGATGATTGCTTAATGAAGAGACTGCATTTTTTGGATTTGTGTGTGTTTTCTGTCTACTCGAATCCCACTGGTGAGAACCTAGAGACAACACTATAAAATTGTTGTAGAAATTGATTTTGATATACTAATTTGGATAATTTGGTTGAATTCCCCTGGAAGGAAATGGCTTAAGTCTGGTTAATGAGGTTTTGAATTATTTACCATTTTGCTTGCTAGTAGTGTTGAATTAAAACCAAGTTTTAGAATATGTCATGGCTTCATTTGGTAGAATAATTATTGGTACAGTTCTTTTCTTTTTAATTTCTCACACTCATGCAGTTAAAATGTCAAACATGGTAACACTTGTTAGATAAATTCCAAGTTTATAATGCCAGGATCTATCTGTTGCTTAAAATAATAAATTGCAGGTCAAACCTGAGGTCAGCCAGCAGAATTATCATGTATATCTCTTGAACCACCTTGTACTCCCAAGTCCCAACTTAATGGGATGTATTTAAATCCTGATATCCTATTTAAAATGGTTAATATTAATATTGAAATTTCACTATTGAAGATGGCTAGCAGGGGTGCTTGGCCACCGTGTGATTACATTATTTTTTGGTTATGATATAATATTTTATTGAATTCCTCCCATATGGTGGAAATAATTGCAAATTATATAAGCAAAATATGCATGTATCTCTATTTCAAGTGAAACTTGTCTAGATTTAGTGAGACATCTTCACTAGGACATCATCTTCCTAACATTGTATTCTTGATTATTTTTTATTTTGTTTTGTCTATTTGAGAAATTTTGCATCCTGTGATTTATTTATGTAAATTTTGTATGTTTTTTGATCCAACAGTGATTGCAACTAAAAAGTTTAGCTATAACTCATTGAGATCAGCAACAGGAGATTTTCATCCTTCAAGCAAAATTGGTGGAGGAGGTTATGGAGTAGTCTACAAGGTGAGAATCATGACCATCAATTTTTTTCCTTTTTTTTTGTGTTCTAATGCTTACCACCTGTAGATGGATTTCAGTACCTTTCTTTGCTGTTGTCATTAATCTTTGCAGGGAGTTTTAAGGGATGGTACTCAGGTTGCTATCAAGTCTCTTTCCGTAGAGTCTAAACAAGGAACCCGTGAATTTATGACAGAAATTGATATGATATCAAATATACGACATCCAAATCTTGTGGAACTGGTTGGCTGCTGTGTTGAGGGTAGTCATCGAATATTAGTTTATGAATTCTTGGAGAACAATAGCCTTTCAAGTTCTTTACTTGGTAAATACCGGAAAATTTTAAATATGTATTTGGATGTGAGTCTTGTCTAAGTTAAGGTGGTTGTTCAGTTATTCCATTTTTGAAACCTGTTTATCTTCATATAATCTGTTGGGAATTCTGGTGCTTTACAACTCACCTTGTTTGGATAAGACTCACTTTGCCAGTTTCCTTGGTCTAGGTTGCTCTTAAATATTGAAGCACGTTGTACACTAAAGATTTTGGGGGGAGGGGGCAGAGTTTTGAAGATTTTGTGTGACTTCTCTGTTTGATATGCAATATGCTACTGTGTAAATCAATGAATTGAAGGGTTATTTATGAATTGGTTTATGCTAATGCAGAGAGATTATTTTACAGATTCAAAAAAGTAAATATGTTGCTCTGGATTGGCCAAAGAGGGCTGCTATTTGTTGTGGCACAGCTTCTGGTCTAAGTTTTCTTCATGAAGAGGCTCAACCAAACATTGTTCACAGGGATATCAAGGCCAGCAACATATTACTCGACGGGAACTTTTACCCGAAAATTGGGGATTTTGGTCTTGCAAAACTTTTTCCTGACAATGTCACCCATGTTAGTACTCGAGTTGCAGGAACTGTGTAAGCACAAATGTATCTATTAATATTTCCATTTGTCTAACTGTCACTAGTGCCAGAATTTTTCCTTTTGATCATTGCTTGTTGTAAGTTAGCTTAGTCTGTCTGTAATTCAGATACTCATTTGAAGTCCATAATTCATCTCATGACACAGATTTTCAAAGGAACAAATTATCAGTGTTCTTAACTTCTGCAGTTTCTTATGAATCCTTGTAGACAACATGAATACCATTAAACTAAATCTAAACTGTGCTGTGGAAGAAGAAAACTAAAAGTAACTGCTTGTAATCTCTTATGTTTTTTTGGGTTAAATTAGCATCGGTGTAATGCGGAGAGTGGAGGAGACCAAAGACATTAGATCCTTATCTCACTCATTTTACTGGTAGAGGTACATTGATAAATTCTTTGTATGAGACTTAGCCATAATATATAACCTACTCTACTTCTTCTGTTGCAGGGGATATCTTGCACCAGAATATGCACTTATGGGACAACTTACAAAGAAGGCAGACGTGTACAGTTTTGGGATTCTCATGCTTGAAATAATAAGTGGGAAAAGTAGTAGCATAGCTGCATTTGAAGAGGATTATTTGGTTTTGGTGGAATGGGTATATTTCTTGATTCTTGAGTATGATTAATATTGATTTGATAAATGCTAGGATCTTCTCTTAGCTTCTTTAATTGCAAGAGATATAGGAACATGTAAAGATAAACAAAGTCATAAATATAAGTAGGATGGCTTGAGAAGGGGGTTTAAGCGAGCCCTTCAAAACGTTTTCTTGAACACAAACTTAAAACTGAACTTGACAGAGAATAGAGTGCTGATAAAACTTTTAGTAGACAGGTAACTGATAAACCCAGAAAATCAGAGGCTTAGCGTATCGATTAAAATAAAGAGGATAGAAAGAGAAGGAGCTTGCTCAGATGGTTTTATACTGGTTTGGCCCAGGGTGGAGCTTACATCCAGTCCCCAACAAGAGGTGAGATTCTCACTAAAGTATTCTTTGAGTTTTGACCTCTTCTGGCTAGTTACAATATAGCAGTTCACACACTCTGAGCTCATTGGTTACTTACTAACCTACAATCTAGAACACAAGATAGAAATTTCAGCCTCACAGCATGGTTATCAATAGTGCACTATAGCATTCTGGAGCAGCCATGAGCTGCTATGAAGTTTGGATAGTGTTGTGTTTTCAAATAGCAGCTGTAGCGAGCACAATTGTGGCCAAAATAGCAACCGTAGCAGCGCTAGAGTGAGGCTTTTAGAAAACCCATGTTTTCCCTCACAAGTCACAACAACATTGTTTTAGGGGTATTTTTAGGGTCAAAGTTGAGATTTCCCTGCCCCTTTTGAAGGTTTTAGAAGTTCTTAAAATTGGCCACATTTCATTCTTTTCTCTACTCTGAACTCTAAACTCTCAACCTCCTTTGTTCTTTTCTCAATGCAACACTCTCCCTCGCTTCTATTGAATGTTTAAGATGTTTTGTATTTGAAATATGAATATGCCTTTCAATTTTTGTTTATTTCCTTGACTTTCTTATTGGTATTTACTTGTATGTTTTTGCTTAGAACTATGACCTTTTATTGTTTATTATTAAAGTCATGAATTTTGAGTGATTTTTTTAATTTTAAGCATTTGTGTGTATATAGTATAAATTATTTAATCTGCATGTAAAAATTCGGAATAGTGGCCTACTCGCTATACTAGTATAGCATTTTGGTAGCTCTCTGATACAAAATTGATACATGAATGATGTTGGGTGTTCTTTGTTCTTCTTCTCTATTTTTTCTCTTATAAAATACTGGATATTTAAAGATATTTGAGGATCAGTGGCTTGGAGGCTGGTCCACCTTGTAAGAGAGCATTTTTCAAGAGAGGATCTTGTCCTCTGGAAAGATGGAGTGTCCTTGAGTCATTTCTGTTGGGCCAGCCATCCAATCCTTATCCTTTTGCTTCTTATGAAACCTTGCAGCACAAATTTTGGTATAACAAACGTCTAGAAGATTCTGGAACATTATATAGAGATATTTTGCAACAGCAAATTTTTCTGATAGATCTCATATGACTATCATTCTTGTTTGCTGTCTGATCTCAGATTTATTTCAAGCATCAACAAGTCGAGTAATTCTGATTTGTTAATTTTAGGCTTCCTCAGCTGCTCATTTATGGATTGCTTTCCAAAATCATTTAATTGATAAATGAGGAATTCCAATCTTTATAAATTGAACTTGTTTAGGAACCTTCAAATCACTTCATAAGTTGATATAATAATGCATTCTAGATCATCTTGTTAACTTTCATATTAATTCTCCGAACAGCATTCATGTATCAATAATCCTGTATAAAGAATTTTTGGCACAAATCAAGCATAGTTATCACAGTACTTTAGGACAAAATGTCTTTTATCATTGCAAAGCATAGATCAAATGGGGATTCTTAATTGAACTAACAATAAATTATCAGAAGTTGGGTGAAGTAGCTTTACTATGACATCTTGTTTTCCTAGCCTAATAGGACTCTCGTTGTGAAGTTGAAATTTGAGGCTTCTCATGCGTAATAGAACCTCTTTTAAACTGTGATTTAATGCATATACAGATGCTCAATGCTCCCTATAATTAATTGAATTCACATGGGGTTTATTAAATGATTTTCCACGTATGTGACAGTTTAATTAATAAAAGATAAGAAAATATTACATTGAGTGTTATTAAACAGTGTTATATCCGCCAACATGTGATATGGCTGGCAAATAATTATGCCCCTTAAGCATGTGATTAGAATTCAATCCTTAGGTCTGTGTATATGGAAGAACATCTATTAAGAGAAATCAATCCCTTAAATGAAACTTAGTACCTCGAGGGATTAGTATCTAGCTTTCGGCTAGAGGATATCCTGAGTTCACCAAAAAATCATTGTTGTATCCTATGTAACCAAAGAACACAACATGAGCAAAAACAAAAACAAAAACAAAAAACAAAATTTGATGAATCCTTTTTTACTATTGTTGACCATAAAATAAGCAGCAATATCTTTGTTTCTCCTGACATCATTCATGCGTGCAGGCTTGGAAGCTAAAAAGAGAAAACAGGCTTCTGGACCTTGTTGATTCAGAACTGAGTGAATATGATGAGAGCGAGGTGTATCGGTTCCTTATGGTGGCTCTATTTTGCACCCAATCAGCTGCTCAGCATAGACCGAGCATGAAGCAAGTATTGGAAATGCTTTCTAAGGAAGTTCATCTTAATGAGAAGGCATTGACTGAGCCTGGAATATATAGATGGCACAGCACTGGAAAGAAGGGTGGTTCTTTGAATGAGACATCATCTTCTCAACCCTTCAAGTACAAAAGAACTGAAAATCCACATGAAGCAACTTCAACCCACTTTAGTGGTACAGATATTGTGACTGAGATGCTTCCAAGGTGATGGTTACACGTGCATGTGGCATTAGGTACATATTTGTTGGATGTGATCATATTTATCGTTGTAGTTGTTAGGACTTAGAAATAAGATCCATGTGTTTCCAAAGGGAAAAATAAGATCATGGGAAGAAAGGCCATATTTCATTATAATGTATATATGTGTGTGCATATACATATTTTCATTTGCTAATTATTTCTTTCAGCTGTTAAATGTGTGATGGTGATCTTATTTCTTATATTTTTTAATATAATATTCAATTTTATCTTTTCTATTAAAAATATAGTTAATTAGATATTTGTGGTTAGTTTGTTAACCAATATAAAGTTCTCATGTAATCACTTTGTGCCCACCTTTCTCATTATCAGTACAGTATATAACATTGTCGCATTGTTTACTGGTTCCTCCTGTGTTGTGTGCTCCTCGGTCATACTTTCAAGTTCAACCTGTCCTCCTATGGCATTTGCTCGACCCTGTTCAACTTTGATAATGTCTAACAATATCAAAGTCATTTGATTGAATGTGCTCAAGTTACAGTGATTAATAGACACCATGGAGTTTATCAAACGTTAAAATGTTCAGTAAAATTGTTCGAAGATATATTTTCGTAGTTTCTTTTGAAGTTTCCTTGTGTTTTTCTTTGCTACTTTTAATTGAGTTATCTTTGGTCTGAACTAGAGATAAAAATTGGCTGAACCAGGTTAGGCTTGTGCTAAGTCTGACCTGTTTTTTAAATCTAAGGCTTAAGTTTTATCTATTTAATTGACACAAGTCTTGTCTTTATTTTAAAAGATCTTTTAAATAAGGTTATAAACATGCTTATAGATAAGTTAATCAACTTATATGTAAGTAAACAAGTTTAAGTCTTTAAATAGATTAATAAGTATATAGTTTTAAAATATTATAGTAAAAAATTATACAATAATAATAATATATTACTCATACTTATTTAATTAGGCTGATTTGTTAGAATTTGAAACTAAATCTTTTGAATTAAATAAGCTTTCAAAAAGGTCTTGACTTATTTATCAAATGGACCTAGCCCAACTTGGGTTTAATGTGGGGTAATCTATAGGTCCCTTAAGAGTGACATGACCTATTTTGATTTCATCACTCTTCTACTTTCTTCTCCGTCTTTATTGGTCTTTGTTGAAATTATAAAATTTTAAGTATGGAGAGAGAGGAAGAGAGATAAAAAAAAAGAACAAAACACCAATTTGATATTAACTAAGATATATTACAATATATTGATATGTGCATAAAATCTAGAGCACTGACTGTTATTTATATTAATGATAATCCTAAGTAATTTTGGAAACAAATTATGAAAGATAAAAATGTAATAATCAATCTTAAGAGATAATGAAAAAAAAGAGAGAGAAACTAATCTAAAACGAATCTAAGATAGGATAATATATTTTTATGTATTATCTGGTCTTCTTTTCGCATAGTTGAGCATATTTAGAGGGTTTTAGTCATTTTACTTCCTAAATGCATGTATATATTGTCTTTTCTTTTTAGTATATCTACTCACGCCAACATTCTCATTTTTGTGGCCTTTTTATTCCCCCTCCCCTGGGTATCCCCCTTTATTTAGGGCTCATTTTAACTATCTACTATAATTATCTGTCGTGTTTCATAGACATTTTGCAATGACAAATTACACAAAAACTTATTTCATTCATCAAAATTTGAATCCTTCTTTTCTTTTCTCCATTTGGTATCATACTGAACTTGCATTTTATTATGTTCAAGGTTCAAGGTTTAGAGAATACCTAGTCTAGGGGTGGGTTTGCGTAGGCTTCAAATGCAACAAACAATAGCATTACGTAGAAATACCTAACACAGTGTGTAGGGTTAAGATGGCTAGTTGTTAGAGTTTGACCATAAAAATGGGTCCTATGTCTTCTGTCACACTTTTGTTTATGAAAATGGCAAGAAGATTTGCTTAATGCAATAAAAAAAAATTATAGTGCTGATCGTTTAATGGAGTTGACAATGGCCGAAAGCTTACATACTTAATTTGTTTTCCATAACAAAACTTGGGTCCTTTTGATATAGTTTTGGAATAACAATTTAGAGAATCTATTCTTCTTCCTATATTCCTCTGTGGGTCTCCCAATGATTTTTCTTTTTTTAGTTTCATAACATCGGTTCTTAATTTTAACCTTATTTCAAGTGCTATAGAGTGATGTACTTCTCTACTTTCATTAGGAGTAATTATAGTTAGCTACATCCTAGGCTGAACTAGTAAGGCTGAACCAATCCAAAAATGAAAAATGTATCTCTCTATCCTCAAGTAATAGCCTCAATAATAGAGTTGACTGTAACTAAAATTGAATTAAGTCAACATCAAGGGTGGTAGTAGACACTAGACAACTTACATGTCTAATAATAGAAGCTGATTTAAAAATTGAACTCAGAGACCAATTTTTTCTCCATAATGTTCTTACTTAGATATACATAGGGATAGTGGAGCCAAAATTCCAAGATTGGCAATTACTCCTCTAATGAAAAGAAAACAAATTTGAACCCTTCTTCGACTTGTTTTTTTAGTCAATATCTTGTTAGACGGGATAAGAATTTTTTATAAAATGTTATTTTCAATACCATTATTGTTAAGATACAACAAAAATAGTATCATTGTGATAGTTTCTTTTACATAATAAGAAATTATATTTTATTCTATATAATACTTATACTGCAACATTAACTTGTTAATGGCATTATAAACGAAATAAAAAAATTATGTTAATACGAAAATTATTATTCCATTCAAGATTTAATTCTTCAAAAGTGGGAAATATGTGAAGTAAGAAAGTAAATATGCAATCACCTCGTTCGTGGCAGAATGATAGCTATGGTTAGAGGTTTCCAATAGCACCAACAGTGATGAAATTAACTACAATGACACTATATATCTCATGATTATGGACGAGGGGAACAAACTTGCATGACAATTATAGATGGAGAGGAGCATTTGGGAGAATTTATACTCCTTTTTTTTTAAAGTGAAATTTTATACCCCCTAAAATCCTTATTGAAATTGCATTTTATTCTGTCCAAATTTCAAGGTTTTCGTATTTTGTCTTCAGAATGCTATGTTGATTCGATTGAGCTTCTTGTTATAGGTTCACTAAATATATAAGAAAACTAAAGTTGATTCGATTGTAATAGACTTGCAGATAACTTTTCATTAGCTGTGTAAGATGTTATACAGTTATGCTGTAGTTTTCCTTCATGTAACCAAGGTAGTCAAACTTAAGATTTTACTTTTATTTAGAAAGGGGACACAATCGTTTATCGTGGAATTTAACATGAAACACAATATTCTACCAGATTTATATTTATATGCATATAAGATAGCATAAATAAAAGAGAGAAAAACATTTATAACACACATTAAATACTTAAGTAAACCTAAATTCACAATTATAAATTCATACGCATAGGAAAGTCAATAAATAAATTTCATATAAAACTTATAATTTATTCATAACTCAAATGACAAACAAAATAACTTAACTACTATAGTATTGCCTATGGCGTGCCACTTCCGGTATAAAACACCAAGAAATTAACACATATAGGTTGGACATCTAAAATAGATAATCCAAATTAAAATCATAATCACTAGAGAGGTCATCATTTTCTTCATCTCCTCCATCTCCTTGTCTATCACCAATCATATTAGTAAGACTAAGTACATATAAAGGTAGCACAATAAGAACATCATTTTCATCCTCATTTGGATTTGGAGTATACAAGTTATCTACATCCAAATCTTTATTTTCTTTCACTTCTTCATCATTTCCATAATTCACTTACCATCAAATGAAATATCATCAAATAACTTCTCTAGTGATCTTCTAACTTGCTTCTTCTTGGCCAATTTTGAATTACCCATGACAAAAAAAAACATCATTAATAATATTTTGCTTCAAACAAATTCTTCTCTACGTGGACCTAAACAAATATAAATGTAAATATGATAAGCAACTTAATCACTACCAAGTAATTTACAATTTAAATTTCATATTTTGAAAATCTTACCATCTTAAATGCATTTCAATTATACTCAAATCTAGAGAAATTGCATGTCAAACTTAATACATGAATGCAAAGCTTGGAGTTCCGAATGTTCATTTTCATCAAGTCTCCCACCAATTTGTTGAAGGCTTTTTACCAAATGCCCTAATGGTCATGGGATTACCAAACAACTTTTTGTTCTTGAATTCTTCTATTTCTCAATCTTATTTTGTTCATCGAGATCATTCACCATCCTTTGTATACATTCAAGTAGACTCATTTTAACTTAAAGATTAAGTACTATAGTATAATTCAGGGTTAAGATAATAACATGCAATATGCAAAGGCTTGTGAAACTAGTTGTCTCATCTTTCATTAATAAAATTTCGTAGAGGATAAAATAAATTGAATTAGTGTTTGTTTTTTGAAACCAAGACCACAAAACAATAAATATAGTCACATATGTAGTTTAGTTAAGCACATTTTTTTACACCATTAAGTCCTTCTGGATCTTTTCCTTAGTTTGGTCCATTGCCTAAAAAATAAACCCCAATGGCCAGTTTCTCATCTAAATCAACCACTAAAAACACTTTAATCAGAGGAGATGCATCTCTTATACAAATTACAATATTCTTTCAAAACCATATCCTCTACCAACCTCTCATCCTTTGTCTTGGAAAACTTATTGTTCTTTCATTCGTCACTTGTGAGCTTTTTAATCAAAGGTCTCTTGTTCTCATGAAGATACCCTAAGGTTAAGTAAGATATGATAAAATGAGTTAACCTCGACTTTACCAAATCTTTTCCTTTTATGAAGTGCCACAATAGAGAAAAATGAGATAAGTCCTTAAATAAATATAAGTTGTAATTCTTCTATCTTTTAGAATTATCTCTTGATGAATGAGTATCTTGTTCTCAAAGTTTTTTAACATCATCAATATAATGTGTCGCATAAGGTGTCCAATACAATCTTATCCCTTTTTGCCAATAACATCTTACCAACAATTTTGTAGTTTGTTACGTTATTCATCATAACTTGGACAACATTCTTTTTACCAACCTCTTCAACAATCTCATTCATCATTTTAGGATCTTTTCAATTGTTTTGGATATAGTAGATGCATCATTAGACTTTAGAGAAACTATTCCATTTTGAATATGGTTCGAAGGCATACATATTTGTAAAACACACGTAAACACAAGAAACGAGATTCTATTGTGTTTAAAAAAATTTCGCAAAGGATATTATAACGTTTATTTCGAGATAAAAGTAGAAAACCTTTTGCGCTAAAATAAAAGTTCTTAACAACATTTTAACCAAAGGGATTACAAGGAAAGGTAAGGAAGATATAACACATATTTTATCTTGTTTTGTCTCCAACCTTGAGACTACTTCCAGTCATTGGTACACCACTAAGATTTTCCACTAACCAAACACAATTACAAGTATTCTTTTATCATAAACCTCTTAAAGCTCACAATTAAGTAGTCTTTACCTTGCCTCTTCAAGCAAACCATTCAAGTATTCTTTCTATACAAAACCTCTTTAAGCTTTAATCAAATTCACTAATAATATGATTTTAGGATAAACTCACAAATTATCCATATCTTTCAAATGAGATTTACAATGAAATATATAGTCTACCACCAAAGATTTAGATTAGAAAATCTTAATGTAGTCTTCAATATCCTTTATATAGGATGTCTTTAGGATATATCCATTATAAGAGTAGATGATCAACCTAACGCCTTTCTTTGCTTTCGGAGAGAATGAGTGTCTATTGGAGATATTAAATGCTTTAATAAAAGTATTTTACCAATTTGTCACATGATAAGATAAAGCAATCTACTTATCTTTCTCTTCTTGTACTCATGTCTTGTAGTAAGTGACAATAGCATTACTAAGTGTAGTTTACTTCCATTTGTAGTGACACATTTTTTAAGGTTTATTAGGTATAATCAGATGAGCATTTTAACCTCTCATGTGAAGCTTCTTAAATACATTTATTGAAAAGACACGCGAGGTGAATATCTACATAATCAACTTAGCATAGATATATATCTAGTTCATCTATAGATACTTAAAAATGTATTTTATCTTTTCGATAAAAACTTGGTATATTAAATAATAGACGTTATATTTAATAGACAGTGCCTTTTTCTTTAGAAGATGTTTATTACCTTTCATTTAATAAAACTTGCTTGTTTGTTATTACTCAAAACATGTGAAAAAATCATTATATGATCTGACATATCGTATGGGTAAAAAAGAGAAGGATACAATATTCATTTTATATTGCATATTGAGGATTGACATGTATATTTTAGAATATATCTTTTGCCATTTAAATGTTTTCTTGTCTAGCTCTTATGTTAGTAGTGTGTGCATCATCCTTATTAATATTTTAATTATTACTTTTTATGGTTATGCTTTTATCTCTTCTGTTAGTTGGATGAATTTATTGATTAATACTTAATGATTGTATTATGTGTGTTTATTCCTTGCCTAATTTGTTGTATGGATTATTGCCTTACTCCTTTTGCTTGCATGATTATATTTTGTATCTATGTATATAGTGAACTTTTTAAATGCGAAGATACCATCTCACGTTTAACATTATGAGTAAAGATCATAGGGGTTAGGTGCTCCACACACAACCCTTGGAAGATTATTATCATAGCATTTACTACAAATGAGTGCCTGTTTATGTCAAATTATGAAAGAACATATCCTAAACTAAGGATCCTAATAGTATTGGACATGACTATGTCCATCCTTATACTTAAAATTACATGCCCATTAATACCACCATCACAACCTTTATCATCTTCATCATCTACACCAACTTTGAGGCAACACATTGTTCACATACTAATGATAGTTGTTGTTCTCATTTGTTCCTATCCTACTTTTAATGGTGGATGGGTCCTTGTCCTTCAATGTGGCGCATGCCTTATTTCAAAAGGACCATTAGGAAGTCCATTATCATTCATTCTTCCACCTTCTCATGGGAAGATGATGGTTCTTAGTTCTTCCTATGTTCCTTTGAGATAAAATGACCTAAATAATAGACATAGTAGTGATGATGACGACAATGGGAGTGATGGGCAAGGATATAAGGATAGTGGTAGTGATAGTAGTGGGAATCATAATAGAGGAAATGATACCCTTATCTACTACCCTTCCTTTCATGATTGAGCATAAGAGTGTTGGTTTGGTTCTTCCTATTCCTTGCTATTGAAGGTGAGGGTTAAGGAAGGAATTATTTTCTCTAACTGTTGTATATAGTTTTGCTACTCTAATTCCAATGGTTTGATTTGTTTATGTCGTTTTGGTTTCATCATTGTTTGGATAAGACTTGATGCCTTTACTAGTTATTCAAGTCCTTATGGTACATGGTAAACTAATTCATTGAATAGTTGTGACACTTGATCTAATGATGTATATACATACTAAACTTAGTGATGTAAATATTTTATATATGATATTTCTTTAATGAGTGATTATTATTATTATTATTATTATTATTATTATTATTATTATTATTATTTATTATTATTATTATTATTATTATTATTATTATTATTATTATTATTATTATTATTATTATTATTATTATTATATATAATGTTTAACTTTTAACACATTTTATAATGATTCAAGATTTATTACGATAATTTTTATGGTGATTTAAGATTTATTACGTTAATTGGTTGGATTAGTAAAAGATTAGAGTTTGGGTCCTGACAATTTAGAGGTATTAGAACATTTTTTTTAAGACTAATATAAAGGTTTGTGTGTTTGATAAGTCTATGTGCTATTGACTTGATTGTGACTACTATCATTTGCATTGTTTGGAAAGCACTTGATTCCTTTGGCTAGATTAGACTTTAAAGTGTATTAGTTTGTGGTTTATAAAGTGTAGATATGACTTGATGTAATGATAGAACTATGGTTACTTCTCTTCAGTGAATGACTAATATTATAGAGAGAAATTATTTAGATGTTGATGATGGAGAATTTCAAGTACTTGAAAAAGGAAGTTGTCGTAGTTTAAAAGAGGTTACAGCTTTGATTTACTTGTGGATTAAAGAACTAGAAAGGATCTTTGGAGCTATGAAATACACTAAGGCACAAAAGGTGACATTTTCTATGTACCTATTAGTAGAGGAAGCATAGAAATGGTGGAAGGACACTAAGCTACAAATAGAGGGTACCAAGCAAGAAATTGTCTAGGAAACACTCAAAGATAGGTTTTTAGAGGAGTATTTCCTTGCCAACTTTAGAAACCTAAAGGAGTTGGAACTTCTACAGTTGAAACAAGAAAAGCATGTTAGCAAATACAAAACCAACTTTGAAGAGCTCGTACTTTTTTATCTTCCTCTGTTAGCATGCTCCCAATGAAGAGTCAAAATGCATGAAGTTCCAGAATGTGTTGAGGCATGAAATCAAGAATGTTATAGGACACTAAGAGATTTGTGATTTTGCTACATTAGTGAATAAATGTAGGACATTTTAAGAGAACCACTAAGCGAGAATCACATATAATTGAAGTTTTGAGCCCTATAAGCATCAGAATAAAGATCCAAATACGAAGAAATTATCTCCACTTCTAGCAAATTTCAAAGTTGAAAAAAAAAATTTGGATCTACATCATTTGAATCTACATCATTTGAATCAAACCTGTCAATCCTTAAATATCAAATATTTCTATGAACAACTACTACAAGTGTGAAAAAATCCACTAGAGTAAGGATTGTTCCTTATCATGTTGAGTATGCTTCAATTTAGATAGGTAAACCATTTCAACCAATAATGCCCATGCCTAAAAGAAGAGACTTGCAGTAACCATTCCAATAACAACCTTGGTAGGCAATAACAACAACTAGAATTATGTTCCCAAGAACTACAACTATGGAAACTAACCTGCTCGCTACAACAATAATGGCACTAATAGGAACAATAATTACCAAACATGAAGCCAATAAAACTAAGGAAGATTTTTTACCATGAACAATATTGAAATTGCTCATAATTAGGGATGAGAATAAGTTAAGCTACTGACATAAGCCTATGGCCTAACTTGTTTAAAGTTTGACTTGTTTAACAAAAAGGTTAGGCTTAATATTA
The DNA here is from genome assembly GCA_025330945.1 of Mucuna pruriens. Classification (NCBI taxonomy): domain Eukaryota; kingdom Viridiplantae; phylum Streptophyta; class Magnoliopsida; order Fabales; family Fabaceae; genus Mucuna; species Mucuna pruriens. The sequence continues at coordinate 3,062,543 of JAENHJ010000525.1, read as the reverse complement.
AGAAAGTCTTTTTATTTAAGTAAGTTGGATTAGGCTTATAAAAAAGCCTATTAGACCAGTCTATTTGTTTATATATAATAAAAAAAGTTAAATAAGTCTTGAGAAGGTCATGTTTTGATATGAGAGTGAGAGAAGTAAATTTAAATTATACAATCATACATGAATGATTAAGATTTAAAGGATTAAATCATGTGAGATTTTTTAAAACTCACGTAACTTTTTAAGTAATCACGTAACATTAAATATTGGTAATCCATATATGGTTGAATAGTTCATATTTATCTCTCTCACTCTTATGTAAAAATAACATTCTCAATAGATGTCATATATATATATATATATATATATATATATATTACACTATTGATGATTTATACATACACATATTTAATATATTAATATTTTTATATTAAAATAAAATAAATTTGTAAAATCAAAATCAATTTATGATATGATAGATCAGGTTAAACTTTTAAAAAGGTTGAAAAATCATGTATAAAAAAAGTCTATGATAGATAAAAGATCAAATTTATATCTTAACTTTATAATAATATTTTATGATTCAGGTGCAATTTATTCTTCCATTTCTAATGATGTGTGAAATAATTGAAATTAAGAATAAGCCTTAGAATATGTCTGAATAATTATCTGTACATTGAAGATAAGAGCTTTGATGTGGATTTGATTTGCTTGCATTTCTCTAATTTATATGTGATAATGGGAATGAACTAGTTATCTATCAACCATGTTTTAATGGATTGCTACAGAAATGCTATTATATTATTGCATGAACTTGAATATAAACCTATTATGTTAAATTCTATCTCAACCACTCAAGTTTATGCTTTTCTGAAAGAAAAAGATCAAACATACATGATGTTTTTTTTTAAATAAAAGGAAAAGCAAGAATCCAAGATAGAAAATATGTTGATTAATTGTGAATTTTTTAAGGTTTTCCTGGAGACATTCTTGACTTACTCAAATCAAGATGTCAAAATAAAAAGAAAGTCATTCTAACTAAATTTAGTAAAAATGAAAGTGAATGATTTTTTCTCCTACTACGATATCATGAAATTTCTTTTCTTGAGACTAACTTAGTATACATGTGACCAATTTATTTTTTATTTTTTATTTTTATTCTTAAGAGATGTTGAGTCAAACAAATTTTAAAATAAGTTTTTAAAAAATAACTAGCTTATTTAATAAGAACAAAACTAAAAGATAAGAAACTTAAAAACAAAAAAAAGAGCGCTAATCTTAGGAGCATTTTTATGGCTTTCAAAGATTTTTTTTTCATGAAGTACGCTCTTTGAAACCTAGCTAATATTTCATCTTTCTATTTATTTTTCTTTGTTATGAGCAGAAACCGTTACCAATAACCTTAAGCATGTGCTGTCTTCATGCTACAATCCCTTGTTATTGGTTTCCTTTTATTTTTTGCAATTTTATTTTTCATTTGTTATTGTTTTTCCGATGTATAACTCCACAAATGAGTTGGTCGTTAAATAAGTTATCACTGTATCATAGTTCATAAAGTTTATCATAGTTCTATTTTAACATTTTTATTTAATTTATCATAGTTATATTTAATAATTTATTTATTTTTATTATCAGTAAATTAATTTTATGTCAACTTAATTAATTTTATATAACATTTTTGTATTTGTATATATACTCTTTCGTTAAACACGACAACTAGTTTTAAATAAAGTTAAAATTTTTAATTCTTTTACCAAATAAATTTTAATTAAAAGAAGTTTTTAATCTAAAAATAATGAAGTATACTTAACAACTTCTTAATTTTTTGGCTTAAAATCCTCAATATCTAAATGACACGTTGATTCTTAACTAATCTAAGTTGAGTTAGATATATGGTCTCATTTAAAGGAGCAATATCTCTCATCGACTAATTTTTTTTTCTTTGACAAGATTCAACTGTAAGAAATTATTTAAGAAGAACTAAATTCTTTACCACTTAAGCTAACCACTGTTAGACTAATAGAAAAGTTTATTTAAATTGATCTTGTGCTACATGTTGATTGCATGAATGAGCTAGGTTATAATTCAAGAATCTTAATTGGTAAGAATTTTGGAATCTCACGGTAAATTCCTACTAAATTTAGTTGATAATCTCATAGATTATCTAATTTGTCTATTATTTTAAAGGAAATTTAAGCCACTTATTGCAAATCTTGACTAAAATTATGTTTGTCCCAGATTTTTTTTTTGGCTTAAAAGCTACTTTAAAATAAATTTTCAAAATAATAACTTAAAAAAAAATTTTAATTTTGAAATCACTTTTTTTATATAAACAATAAGATATCTAACTATAGAAATTACAACAACTGTAAATTCATTTAGAACTCGTTTTGTAGGCAGGATCCAATAAAATATGACAATTATATTTTTATATTGGAATAAGTTGTTTGCTACGCTAATTAAATGTAGTATTCACACATGTATTATATCTATATCTATTTATATAATATATATGTATATTAAAGACTTTAATATGTTTTTTTCTTAAGCTAATTTTGATTTTAGTTTCTAAATTTGAATTTTTTTTAATCTTCACATTTTAAAAAAATATTATTCGTAATTTCTTGATGTAGACTTCATTTGGAGAGTTTTTCATCTGACAAATAGAGTATTAGTGACATGTATTGAGTTAGAGGTATTTCTTTTATGTAAAGGACATTAGTTAACTCGTATTTTGATTATTATGTAAGAATGTGTTTAATGATGTTTATATTAAAGGATTAAAACTAATAATTTTAAAAATATGGGGACTAAAACAATTCAAATTGGAGAACTAAAATTAAAATTAGTTCAAATTTAAGAGGTAAAATATAATCATATATATATATAATATTATAATATTCAACATATTACATATAATATATATAGTTATATAATATATTATATAATAATATAATATAAAATTTAATGATCAATATGTAAAATAATTTTTCATTATTATTTAATATATAATTTTTAAGATACCTATGATAAAAGTTAATAAACTTACTATACATAACAGTATATTTTACTCTATCAATGCATAATTTATATTTCTATAATAAATATAATATATGGTAATATATATATTACCATATATTAGTTATATATATATATATATATATATATATATATATATATATATATATATATATATATATATATATATATATATATATATATATATTATAAAAATTTGTATTCAGTATATTATCTTATATATTTATAATAATTTTGACAAATTAAATAAAATATTAAAAAATAATTAATTATTACTCAAGTATTTTTGAAGAAAAATATTTAAATAATAATTATAATTTTAAAATATTATATAATTTTGCTTATAATTTTAAGAGAAGTAATTACATAAATAAAAAATAATTTTTATATATTTTTTCAAATTGTAATTTTATACTTTTTATAATTTGTAAAAAAATATAAATTTAAAGTTTGTTTTTAGAAAATTATATATAATTTAACAAAATAATAATTATGTTATTTAAACATAATTTATATGTTGTCCTATTGTTATTTGGTTCATATTAAATATAGGACAAAATAACATAATAATATTATATGATTTATTATTTGGTGTACATCAAATATTAGATATGATTAAAATTTATTTTACTCTTATATCTTATTTTATTTTATTTTACTCTTATATCTTATTTTATTTTATTATATTCCGATGACGAAATAAATCTCTAAAATTTGTTAGAGTAAAATTAAACTATTGTAAAACTAAGACAACAAAAACACAATAAAAATCTTGTTAATTTCTTTTGTTTCTTGATGTTAAAATTAATTTCATTTTATCATATGTATCGCATTTCATTGTAAGGAATTGTATTGTTTTAGTAGAGATTACATGTATATTTTATGAAATACATTTCTGCTCAAGACAAATATGATGATTAAGAATAACAAAATTCTCCGTCTACTTATTTAACACTTACGTATTTGAAAGTCACACTAAGTTATCCATGTTCTCGGTAATAAGGAGCGATCCTATTTTACTTCAACATGTATACTTTTTATTTTCCAAAATGATGTAAGAACGGGTCCAACCGGTGGAATTTGCATGCAAAATCCCCTCCTTATAAATGCAAGCATATGTGTCCGAGGCCAAATAGTAAAATATCCCCTTAAGAAAACAATTGGGAAACTTCGATAATATTAGATCATTAACTCATTTTATTTAATATAGTTCTTTTTTTCCTTCTTATAAATACAATTTGTTTTTTTACAATTACAAAGTAGAATTTAAACTATTGTAAAATCTAAACAAAAAATATTATTTAAATCAAGTCTTTTTTTCGAAAGCCAATTTCATTTTAATGGGTATACAAAGAATCCAATTTAGCTCCCAATATGTTTGTAACATGTTTGTTTATATATATATATATATATATATGATGTAATGGTAATTCTTACTTATTTAGTGTTTAGTTAAGTCTAAATAAAGAATAAACAATAGATTTTTGTAAAGTTTTGTTGGTTGAAGGAGATTTACAATATTTTTTTAAGTGTATTAATTCAGATATTTATGTTTATTTTAAAATTTAAATTTGTAAAAATATAAAAGTAAAATTAATTTTAAAATTTCTCTTATTCTTGTAAATTAAACAAGAAAATAATTATTTTCTTCATGCAATTGAATGTTTGTTTTGATAAACTTCTTTACAAAAATTAATAAAAAAGAAAAATAATATAAGTTTTTTCATAAAGTAAAATTACTTTTTTCATAATTTAATTTATAAAAATTATAAAAAAAATTATTTTTAACTTATGTATAAACTAATTTTAACTTGTAAAAAAAATTATTTATTTTTCTTCCTATTTTTTCTTTTATAAATTTTTTTAAAAAAATTTATCTAAATAAATTCTAAAACCTCTTTCTTCCCATTTTGTTATCAAATAGGATGTCTAATCAAAATGACTCTTTGTCTCTCCTATTTAAGTTCATCAAATAGTTCTTTTAAGTACGGAGATGAAACCACTTTTGCTTACATGCATAATAATTTCTCTTTTTGTTGGATACAAAATTTATAATAAAAAAATACTCGTCTCAAATACAACATAAATAATCAAAGATTTATAATAAGATTAATATTAGTATATAACTTACAATAAATTGTCCTAAAATCAAACTAAAGTTGGATTAGCAAATTGTAGGGGACTAGATGAATCAACCTTAACTTACACATGCATCTTAGGTAAAATAACAAAATCGTGGACTAATTAATTTTCTTTTTACGAACAATATAGATAATACAATGACAATGTCCAAGGTGATATGATAACTTTTTGTATTTAAGAAACTTAGCATTTATCTAGAGGAGACAATTGGGAAATTTTGGTAATTCCAGACAATTCAAATATTGCATTTAGTTTAACACTCTTATTCCCCCATAGATGCAATAAACTAAAATGAAATCTTTAACAATTATTAGCATACAATCAAACTATTGTAAATTTGAGATAAAAAAATATAACTAAAATCATGTTAGTTTATTTTATTTCTTGGTACCGAATTTAATTTCATTTTAATAGGTGTTTAAATGCATTTCATTATGAAACTCCCACTAAAATAGTTTATTCACACTCAATAAATGTAGTACATGTCTTGCTAGAGTGTGGAGACAAAACTCTTTCCGTGTATTCATGAAGAATTTCCGCTTGCAACACATAAACTGACACATAATTCTGATGATGCAGTAGTGGGTCCTACTTTAGTTTAGAGGTGAAATTCCTTTCATATATCCAGAGTTAGGTAAATGAGCCTTGGTCCGTGGTTGGTTTTAACCCTCAACCTATTCGAGCTAAAACTTGATATTACTTACCCATTCAAAATATGAGTTTATACAAGCTAGTTTGTGTAGCTCACGGGTTAAATATGTTTTATTCCTAGGTTTGTGAATTAATCCATTTAACACTCATATTATATTTTATTAAAAAATTATTATTATTTTAAGAAAATAAAAATAGAAATCCTAAATTAGTTATTTACAGAAAAATTAAACTTAATAAATGTTGAATATTTAGTGTTTGATTATTAAATACAGTATTTGGATATTTATTGATGATTGATAGAGGAAACATCGAGTCTTTTATACTTTATTGGATGTTTATGCGATGAATAAGTTTTCTCAATGATTTTTCATTACTTAATAGTTAAAAAAATTTGTCAAACTTTTAGTTTTTTTTTAAATAAATCTGATATATATTTTTTTTAATCTTTTAGATTTTAAAAATATTTTTATTTGGATCTATGTGTTTTTTGGCCAATGCACATATCACTTGTTTCATATGTCTATTTATTTTGTGAGTCAACCTAGATCAATCTATTTACTGACATGCATTTCTAATTTTATTCAAAGTTTAGTCAATTGCACCTTAGAATATTAATTAGGTGATAAAGGTTTAAAATAGGAATATATTTATTCCAAAGATCACAAAATTCATTGAAAAATTTTAATGCATGAGAAATTCTAATAATATTTTTTACACATTCTTTTAAATATATTTTATTATTAATAAAAATTTATTAGAAGTAAAAAAATTATATTTAATAAATTTTAACTAATAATAAAAAATATGTATCAATAGAGTATTAACACTCCTCCGAATTGAATACGGCTTCAGAAAAATTCTGTTAAAATCGAATAAGTATTGGCTTTGTAAAATCAAAATATTAAACCCTGTTTAAGTGAACCAATTTCACTGGAAATTTCAACATTACTTTTTTCTGTGACAGTTAAGGTTCTTAATTTGACATTTTTATCATATATATATATATATAATCAATTATTATAATATTATTGAAAAAAGTAGATACTTTTGAAGTATTGAAGATTTATTTATTACCTACTAACACACGCATTCTAAGCTATATACGAGAAATTAAGATGGATAACAAAAACACAACCCACTTGTTTCTGCGATGAACGGTGGATGGTATTGCAACGTTTCCCAAAGAGTCTCATAATTCGTCCCCACCCGTGTAACGTTAACATCCCCGGGCAAGCCAATCGGGGCACATAAGTAATCTTACACAACATCCACGTCCCCTGTTCAACCGAACCCCCACTTTCGGCCTATAAATATCGAAGCGCTGTAATGGTTTGAAAATCGCATGCTCAAGAGAGAGAAACAAGAGAGAGAGAGACAGACAGAGTGAGAGAGAATGCTCTGAAGAGTGTAGGAGAGAGAGAGAGTGACTCTGTGACAGTGTCTGCGATAATGAGAAGCAAAGAACGGAAGAAGAGAATAACGTTCTCAAATCTGCAAGAACCGCTCATTTCCTGAGCATTCTCTTCGCCGCGCTGCGTTTCGTTCTCACTGTCGTCGTTTCCATTGCGAAGCTGAGCGCGCGACTGAGATGAGTCGTTTAGGGTTCAAACACGAGGTCTACGACGGCGACAAGCACGTCGGCGAACTCGACGTCGTTTTAACAACGCCGTTCCACAGCTTCCGGTTCCCGAACAACGAGATTCGCATCCACCACTTCAGCGCGAAGAGCGAGCGTTGCCCTCCTCTCTCGATCCTCCAAACCATTGCCGCATTCAACGTTCGCTGCAAGCTCGATTCGTCAGTCGTCGTCGAACAGAAGGAACTAACCTCCATCCATGCCAATTGCTTCTACGAAATGAAGGTTATTAATAAATAAATAAATATAAATGATAAATAAACGAACTAAAACCTTTTTATTGTTTCAATTTCCGTTTTCGGTAATTTTAGTGTGTCTGATACGGTGCGTTTTAGACGGCGGTGGTGGTGGTTGGGGACGAGGAGATTCACCTCGTCTCGATGCCGAGCAAGAGGAAGAAGTTTCCGTGCTTCTGGGGCTTCGCGGTTCCGTTGGGGCTCTACGACGCGTGTTTGGGGTTGCTGAACCTGCGGTGTCTCGCGATTGTGTTCGATTTGGACGAGACTCTCATCGTGGCGAACACGATGAAGTCGTTTGAGGATAGGATTGAGGCCCTGCGTGGGTGGCTTTCGCGCGAGACCGATCCCTTGCGGTTGCAGGGGATGACCGCGGAGCTTAAGCGGTATCTCGAGGACCGGTTGTTGCTGAAGCAGTATGCGGAAAGCGATTGTGTCGTTGATAACGGGAAGATGTATAAGGTTCAGATGGAGGAGGTGGCACCGCTGTCCGGTAGCCACGAGAAAATGGTTCGTCGCCCCGTTGTCCGGTTGCAAGAGAGGAATATAGTCCTCACTCGTATCAATCCCGAGGTTTGTATTTATTATTACTACTGTATTTTAGCCTGGCAATGATCTAGAGTGAACAATTTGTCTGTGTTTGTTTTTGCTCTGCGATGTTGGTTAGTTTGTGGTGTTTGTGCTTCGGGGTTTTTGATGAAGGTGAGTGGTGGATGGTGATTGCTCGATAGTGGTTTTAGGGTTTATGTTTGCGTTTTTGGGCATTGGTGAAATTTGATGAGAGGTGAAGTTTGAGGTGTGTCCGATGATGGGGTGTGTAGTGTGGTGATGTGGCTGGTTTATGAAAAATGTTAGATGGGATTGAAATGGTGAAGTGGATCGTGTGATGTGGCTGTAATGTCTTGGTTGTGATGGCTGCGGAAACTGCATTAGGCCTTGATTGCGTATTGCTTTGGGCTGCATCAGAGCACAATGCAACTGTGACTGCAATTTCAAACCTTTTGAATGGTTAGGATATAATGATGAAGAATGAAATGTGGAGCTGGGGCAAGTGGTAAATCTTCTGGAATGATTCCATGCGAATCCTTTTGTACTTGTTCCTGGGTCACACAACAACACTTATGTGTGTAGAGTGTGTATAATCAACTTGAGTGAGTATATGGGCAAAATACACACCTTTTTGGCTTGGAGAAGTGGAGGTTTTAAAACTGGTTTGTTTTACCTCATTCTTCCTTTTACTTGTATATAGGGATTCACTTTTCAGAGATTTGGATTAGAAGTGTAGAGTTTTACTCAGTAATTTTTGGTTGAATTAGGAACATGTTATTACCAACATCAGAGAGACACGAAGACTGGCATGTTATTTTGTGTTCTATTGATATTTGATATGCTGCCTTCTATTTGCCTGTACAAAGAGTGGCAAGGGGGCTACCGCATTAAGTATTGCTGATTAAATTGCCCAGTGGCTACTTATTCCTGCATATGATTGTCCTTGTTTATGAATGTATATGTTATCAATTTACTTGGGCAGCCTTTTGGATTTCTTGATTGATCAATTTTGTTTAGTTTTATTGTAGTTTAGCATTCTTATTCATCTTCATCCCATCTCTCTCTAGAAAATACACAAAATATAGTGTAAAACTTAACGATTTTTTTCTATGAATTTGTGGCATGTATTGTAGTTAGTAGTTGCACCTAGTTGGTGTAGTTGTGTTTGGAAGCCTTTTGATATGTAGGAATTGAGTCTCACTGCTTGTTTTTTCACATAGATTCGTGATACTAGTGTGTTAGTGAGATTACGGCCTGCCTGGGAGGATCTAAGATGCTATTTAACTGCAAAAGGACGCAAGCGGTTTGAAGTATATGTTTGTACTATGGCTGAAAGGGATTATGCTTTGGAAATGTGGAGGCTTCTTGACCCTGGGGGCCATCTTATAGGTTCAAAGCAAATTGTTGATCGTGTGATTTGTGTCAAATCAGGTATAATTCCTATTATTTCCTAACTATTTGAATCTTTTTTGAATCACCTTTAACATGATAGAGTTTCTCACACAATTTTGAATTCTTATCAACCTTATTAAAACAAATTTTTGTATAGAATCTTGTTGGTTTTGTAACAAATACAAATTGCACAACTTTGTATTTATAGCTACTTTGCTTTATTATGTTTTGTTGCTGCTTCTTATGGTGGTTAATTTCTTGCTGTTATTCATTTCCTTATGGAGTAATTTTCAGGCTCCCGAAAATCTCTACTAAATGTTTTCCAAGATGGTATGTGCCATCCAAAAATGGCAATGGTGATTGATGATCGGTCAAAGGTTTGGGAAGACAAGGACCAGCCTAGGGTTCATGTTGTTCCAGCCTTTACTCCTTATTATGCCCCTCAAGCAGAGGTACAAGTTTATGCATATTATTGCTATTTTTTTTTTCTTATAAATATTCATGATAGAGACTTTAGTATATTCTTTTTTTATTAGATGGCAAATGCTATCCCAGTCCTATGTGTAGCAAGAAATGTTGCATGCAATGTCAGAGGTTGTTTTTTCAAGTAAGTTATATAATCAAGTGTTTTATTGGCTTGAATATTCTTCCCATTATGGATATAATTACTTTGCCATGTTCTCAGAGAGTTTGATGAGAGTTTATTACAAAGAATTGCTGAAATCTTCTTTGAAGATGATATTGCAAATTTACCTCACCCTCCAGATGTGAGCAACTACTTGATGTCTGAGGTATTACATTGCAAGATGTGTGCTTTGTAATTTATTGATGATAATTAGCTACTTCTGATGATGTGCTTTCTTTTTTCTGTTGTAGATGCTTGTTTATCTTATTCTCTAATATAACCATGTTCACTGTATGACAGGATGTGCCAAATGGTAATGCTAATGCCCCCATCAGTGAAGGAATGAGTGGTGCAGAAATTGAACGGAGGTTAAGCCAACCTGTAAGTTTTCCATGGTTTTCAATGTGTTATTTCTGGTCTCTGTTGCAGCAATGTGTTTTCAAACTTTCTGGTAAATATTGGTAGGGGTTGTTGTTTGATGAGTATTTGGGCCTGTTGTATTGTTTATGTGCATGGAATTTTTGTAGATACTACAATAGCTGTCCTTTTATTTGTTGTGTTCTTTTCAGGATGATAAATTTTCTGTTGATTTAGTCGCTCGACCCATGGCTAATGGTGTTGAGTTCAGACATGATACCCCTCAGCCAACTGCTGGTATTATTTCAAATGTCACTGGCCCTGGATCTTCAAAAACACTGATTCCTTCGCAGAGTATGGAACAGCTTATGCTATTAGGGTTTCTATGTTCTACTTTTCAAAATATATGCTTTCTTTTCATGGTGTCTTTCCCAACCTTGTCTCAGAACCTGGTTTGCTTGGACCTCCGGTCAAGCATGATGGAAGCTCTGTTGATCGTGATCATGACACGAGGAAAGGTCTTCTGAGGCATGGTCCAGATATAAGAGGTCAAGTTTCAGTTGAACCTCCTCTGATATCAAGGCCACCTAATCAAGCATCACCATCTTCAATGCAGCCATTTGGAGGTGGGTTGATAGAAGATGATATAACCAGCAGAACTCAGACAAATAATTGGCCTTTTGCATCTGTTAAAGAATCTAATGTGGTAAAGTCTGATAAGCACCAGGCTCAACAGAAACCATTTTCTCATAGTGTCATAGGTTCACTCCCCAATGTTGTACTCCCACAAACATCACAACTTAAGACTGAAGAGGTTTGTCAATGAACATTTTGTTGCCTCATTTTTTGCAATGTTTGAAGTGTTTTTTGGAATACTGTAAAATTTCCTGTCTTGAAAATATTGCTTATATGCAGGCAACTTCTGTTTCTGATTTGCAGAGGCAGAATGCTCCATCTAAGTCTCAGCTATCAGGTAAAGGTTATTTGAAGTTTTGAACAGGCATCTTAGTTGATACTGTTGAATGGTGTGTGTTAAAATGGAATAATGACCAGTTTGTATCTGGCTACTATAAATATTTTACATGATTATTTAATGGGTCTTGTATTGGTATTAATATAGTTTTGATGTGTTGTTTAAAAGATCAAGTGTTAAATTGAAAGCAGCATTACATAGTTTAGTAGCATGTATCTTGTACCTTTTCAGAAAATAGAGTAATGATCAGTTTGTATTTGGCTACTATAAATATTTGACATGATTATTTAATGGGTTTTATATTGGTATTAATATAGTTTTGATGTGTTGTTTAAAAGATCAAGTGTTAAATCAGAAGCAGCATTACATACTTTAGTAGCATACCTGTTTAAAAAAATAAACCTGTGACTGCATAAAATGATTAGTTTAATTTTTCTGTAGTTTTCTACTCTTTTTCACTTTTTATGTCCCCACTACTCTATTTTTCCTTTCTGCCTTATGTGAATGATGCAGGAGCAACTTCCTTCATGCTCTTATTCTGTTTTGATTCTCTCATGGGACTCAAATAGAAAAGCAACTGTTAATAAATGCTGGCTTAACTGAGTATTGTAGAAAGATGTTACAAATTAACAGTGGAATATTCCTAAACAACCAAAAAAGAAAGATATTGTGTTCCCATTCTAATAATCACCTTGTCTAAGATATCTTTCCTTTGTCCACTGCATGCATTACCAGCCTTTCTACAACATGTGTCCCTATCCTTCTTGGGATAAGCTTTCTGTATATATGGTCCATAACTCAACTCATCAACATGTGTCCCTTTCCTTTGGCATGTGTTAAATCTTTTCTATGCTTATTTGCATTCTTCTTCATTTGTCCCTGTGCTTTCTTTAAATTCTATTTGAGCTGTCTCAGATCAGAGATTCTTCTGTTGAGTATGTTAGCAAGTTATGGATTCACCAAATGCCTCTCTTTATGTCCCTCAACAATTATATTTTATACACTTATGGGCATGTGGGCTGATTGAGGAGTAGATCATAACTTGCAAAAGTGGTTATTGTGCATGTGATATGGCAGGGTGCTTTATAAATAAGAGCTGCTATCACGATGATTCCAAAATTTTTGGTTTGATTGATTCCGAGTGAATAGAATTCTTAGCAAATATTCAGTTATATTGATTATGTACTTGGTAAGGGAACTTTGGCCTTTTTGGTATATCCATGCTTCATTGTCCTGTCAAAATGGATAGGTTCCAATTGTATTTGCATGTAGGGATGTTCATTGGATTGGAGAGGGCTGAAAGTTGTGTATTAATCCATGTTTTCTTTGGGGGTGTTTTCATTAGCATTTTATTTTCATTTGCTGCCTATAGTAAGTGCTGTTTTCAGTGTTGTGTTATTGACCAAATTTTCTGCAGAGGATGGGATGTCTCAGAATCATGCATCTTCTACTAGTAAAGATCTTCAAATTGAAGCTGGAAAATTGAACCTCTTACCCCCTCTATCTATTCAAGTGCTGCAAGAAATTGGGAGGCGGTGTAACTCTAAGGTATGCATGGTTTCTGCGCATACTGATCATTTTTAGTCTGTTTTTCCTTAAGTGCATTTTCATGTTTTTCCTTTATAGGTTGAATTTAAATCCATTTTAAGCACCAGCAAAGACTTGCAGTTTTCAGTGGAGGTCAGTGAAAGTTTTAGTTTTTGTTCCTCTTGGATCTGAAATAAGTTTAGGATTAGTTTTGGTCTTCTCTATTTTAACCTTTGTTGTAAATTTGTCTTGTGCTTGGGTTTAGGTACTATTCACTGGTGAGAAAATAGGTGTTGGTATGGGTAGGACAAGGAAGGATGCTCAACAACAAGCTGCTGAGAATGCCCTTCGCAGCTTAGCAGGTAAACACTGTTTGTTCTAGCCAATTCTAAAAATGTGTTATGATTATATTGTTTTTATAGTTTTTGTTCCTTTGTAGTAATGAAGAAACATTCTTGGAACATTGGGGTATAAATATTGTCAGTTAATAATATATACAGATTGATAGGTAAAATATTGTTGCTGCATTTGGTGTGACTATTGGTTGTTATGTATAGGGAATATATGGAGAATTTTCCTTTTATCTTTTTGGTTAGAGATAGTATTTACTTGACAATAGGTGTCTGAATATGCCCTTCCATCACTATACATGCATGTAGAACAGTTCTGAGACTCTTTATTATGGTGGTTTGTGAATTGTATCTATTGAAGCACGTTGAACAATTAGGAATTGGTTCAAATTGAAGAATGTTTTTTGGTATGACTTTCAGTTCCATATTTGCACCCTTAATCTTGACTCCATGATCACACATCTAGTAAACCCAATGTTGTGTTTCTGGGCTTGTGGAATTGCTTCTCTGCATGCTACTGGTGGATGACATGATGGTTGATTAATGAAGTTTGTACATACTAATTCATTGTTATAAATCTAACTAACTTTTTTGGCCCTTCATCTGGACTATATTAAGTACTGGTTGCATATATGGAATTACAGAGAAGTATGTGGCTCATGTGGAGCCTCAATGTAGAGCTGTTGATAGAGAATTTGACAAGCTTTCTCTTGGACGTGACAATGGTTTCTTGTGGGATGTGGTCAATCCGGAATCCAGTGAACTGCAAGCAGAAGATGGAGTGCCAAGAGAAAATGCTTCTGAGGTGGGGACTTTTTATGTTTTTGGTAGTTGATTTGACTTGTTTGTTTAAGGAAATAGGTGATGCTTGGATAAGGGGTATGTGGACTAGAAATTCCAGATGAAAGTGGTTGTATAGAGAAATCACATCGTTTATGGAATTGTGTAGCATCAATGTGAAGGCTAAATCACTGAATGGGGAGTGAACTGGCTTCACGCCTGCTACTGCTGTCTTAGACAGGCTTCTTAAATTCCTACTTAAAAGGTAATGATTTGGTGGTCAGTCCCTGGTATCTACCCATTATCCAAGTACTCCCTTGTTATCATTTTAGCCATCTTGCTATTGCATGCTTCTAAATTATATTGTTGTTGCTTTCCAGTTCAGTTGGGAATACATACAAGAAGGAATCAATTACTTTTTCCTTAAGTTTATGTTGTGGGTTTAATTATTTTCATAACAGAGGTCTAAGGGTCGATACATGGAATTTGTACAAGACTCAATTAATTGGTACTGCAGGGTTTTTACTTAAACTAGGTTGTTTTCAGGAATTTTTGTTATGTGGTTTGCTGTATATTCTGCCTAGGGGTAAAAGAGGATCTACTAGGTGATCTGTGAATTGCTTAACTTGTCACGTAGATATAATTATTTGTTTGAATTCACTATGATTTTCAGGCTTTGGATGCTGAGACTAGGTCATGTACACCTAATGCTATCAATCAGCAAATGGAAAAGCGAATCAGCTCCCCGAGGTAACTCAAGGATTTTATCTAGCGGTGTGAAAGCATGATTTTTGGTCCTGAACGCATTTATTTCTGTTCTGCTTTTCCTCTCGATGTACTTGGTTATTTTTTTCTTCCATTTATATAATTTCTTTATCACCGTTCTGTTTTAGAGTATTTCATATAATATTATAATTTCAGATTGGTTATTTTTTTTTTTCCATTTATATAATTTCTTTATCACCGTTCTGTTTTAGAGTATTTCATATAATATTATAATTTCAGATTGCCTCATTCTATTTCCAATAAACGATTGAAGGAATGAAAAAATTGCTAGATAAACAAGGTATACCATCGGTGCAGCAACTGGAGAATCGGAATTTTCTGGGACGGCACATTATCATTTTGTAAGCAAAAGGTTTTGATATAATTTGCTCGTGTAATATCTCTGCCATAGCGGTTGTAGATATGCTGAGGTAATTTTCCTTGGCTAAATTCTGCTATAGAGAAGGGCATTTTTTTTTTGTTTTGCCCTATTATTTTCGTCATCTTTAGGATGTTTGTCTAGCCTCCTTTTCAATGTTATTAGTTCGAATATTAATTACAAAAATCATTTCTCCTTTGTAATTAATGTGCTTTTCTAACTTACTCTTTGGTGTCTAATTTTCTGGAGTTAGTTGGTCCCTCTGTATTGACTGGATTCAGATTCAATGTAAACAATGGCTTAACAAATTTTGGGTGTCAATTTCAGACAAATTTCTATGTTTACCGGTTAAATGTTATATTATTTTATAAGATGTGATCAAAATTAGTGTTTTGAAGAGGAACAAAATTAGAATTTTTGAACTAAAAAAATGACGTTTTGATAGGAGAGTTTTGATTAAGAAAATTAAAACAATTTAATTGATTGGATTTATGAATTTTTTAATTTATGAATTTTTTAAGTAAAAATGTTGAGTTTTAGGTAAAAAAAAAATAGAAAGATCAAATTTGTATAATTTAAAAAATAACTGACCGGGGATATTTTCTAGTTAGGATATTTTCTAGTTAGATCACATTTTTATGAGACAATACTTAGTCAAAGACAATAATATATTATTTTTTAGTTTTAGATCACATTTTCCTATGAGAGAGATAATACTGAGTTGAGAAGAGTTATTATAGGCAATAATGTGGTATTTAAATGTAATTGTATTGAATTGAAATTCTATATTTAAATCAGAATAATCGTTTAAAAACTATTTGAGATTAAAATTATATATATATACTTTAAATTAAATGGATTAGAAGTATAATTAAAGCATTTTTTAGTCTATTTAAGTTTTATTATTATAATAGACAAATTTGATTTCTGTTTAATTTTTTTTAAGTTCTCAATATTAACTTAAATATTTGAGGATTTATGATTGCTTTAAGATAATAAGTAAATTGAAAAGTTAAGCAAGAAATTTAGTAATTTTAATAAAAACTGAATTATTTAGTATGATGTAAGGTTAGTTTGTTTTTTTTTTGTTGGTTCCATAGAGTGAAAGGATGAAAGGCCGCAAAAGGAACAAAACTACACCTGGATGTATTGCCACTTTACTCACCTTAGCAAGAAGCATGATGGACATATACATCGGTTGCATCCAAATGAACATAGGTAGTGTCAGCCCACACCTCTTTGCTGAAGGTCGCCGCAATGATAATAAGTTTGTTTTTATTTACTTCTCTTCTTCATTAATATTTATAAGGATATAGTAATAAATCTACATGTAAAATTTGAAACATGGATTTTGGCTTTAACATTTAAGAATAATTTTCACCCTTCTATTTTGCCACATCAACATTTTGTGTGTCTGTTATACCTTTTTGTTCAATTCATTTCCTTAATTACCATCATTTTTCTTTACCTTCTATGTTCCTATTCCTGTTGCAAATGCACGTATCCTCCCTTTTATGATAAATTTGAAGTGCGCTTGACATTTGATGATTTGAACTGTAAAACACTGCTGTTACTTCCATAATCTTAATTTATTGGGTAACTTATTTGATAGCCATATATTTATATATATATATATATATATATATATATATATATATATATATATATATATATATATATATATATATATATATATATATATTGTTACGATATTCTCACGTGGTATTCTATTCAATGTATTTTTATTCTAATGATTTGTCAATGGCATTTTATTCTCGTTTGTGAAGGGAGGTGTCAGAATTGGGGTAGACATTTTATAACGAGCAATGTTTTTAAATTAGATTAGTATTTCAACTAGCAAGTATTGATTCAAAATTTAATAATTAGATTAACGGTGATTAAATCGGTATCAATAAAATAATAATAATAATAATTAAATTGTATATAAAATAATATTAAATATATATAATATCATAATTTAATACTATTAATTAAAAATTAAAAATAAAATATTATTATATAAGTTTTGAATATTCAAAATATACACATCAACACCATAATGTTGATTAACAATAACACTCAACTATTAACTAATTACTTACTGGTGTTATTTATCAATTTGCTTTTTACAAGTTTAGGGAGAAATATATATTTAAAATTAATTATAAAAATCAATTATAGGATGTGAAAAGAAAATAGTTGGTGTCAGGAAATTGATAGACAACAGGATAATAGGGTGCCTCCAGAAATTGCATAGTATTGTGCCTTTCTAAATCAAAATAGTATTTTGACTTTCACCTCTGTTTTCATCGTTGCCTAAAAGAATATAAAAAAATGTGATTAACACCCCCAAAATATTGAATATTATGAAAAATTCAAAATACATTAGCGGCTGTAGGGCATTTGATAGTCTTTTCTTCTTCCCTCACGGTGTACTGTGAAAGCCATAACTCTAGCTCGAGTTCTATCATTTTTATCATCTCTGCCGCCAAACGATTCACACTCTGCTTGTCTCTCAAACTGCTTTCTTTAGATCGCTCTGCTCTCCACTCTTCACTCTCGACTAAGCTTGATTTGTATTTTTTTATTTATAATAAAGAGCTAGTTGTGGTTAATTAAATTAATATATCTATTGTTATTTTTAGATACGAAATTCAAGAATAATACTTGCATTTATGTAAAGATTTATTATTGTTGTTATTTTAATTATTGAAGTATTATCTTAAAACAATTTATCTTATAAAATTTTAGTTGTTTAATTTTATAAATATTATAATTGTACAAAATTTTCAAGTATCGTGCAAATTAAGCCTCCAAATATCATACGGGTATGCTTTTGTTTTTCTGGTTAAATGTTTAACAAATTTTATGTTGGGTTATTTTTGGGCTCCCAACTATGTGGACAAAAGTCAAATACTCTCAAGTCCATTATGTCTCACTTTACAAGAAGAGAAGGGGTCAGATTGAACACACATAGACTGGATTTTCACAGCCAAAAGAGAGAAGAGAAAGAAAGAATTCTATTTCCATCTTTGTACAAATTAGCACGACGTCAAAATCACATCTTTTTCGTTAACCGTTGGATCGGGTTGAAAATTTGACAACAGGTTCAACACATAGTTCTTCATCTTAACTATTCAGATCTTGATTTGGAGGTCTGTGGTGTGAGACATCGTACTCGTATAATAGTACAATTTTGTGAGTTCTTCTTGTTTCTTGCTCTCCATTTGCAAGCTTTGTTGCTTGATTGAATTGGTTGGTTGTATGCATAAATTTGTGCTCTTTGTTGAACACTTTTGTATTCCTGTTTGATCATATGGATTGATTTCTTTAGTCTGGACCACCTGTGGTTTTTACCTCTCACATTGAGGGGGTTTTTCCATGTTAAAAATATTGATGTCTCTTGCGTGATTCTTCTCATTGTTACTATCATTCTTATTTATAGTTACTCCTTAGATATTCTTACAAGTTAGAAAAATTTATATTCATTACATATGGCTTATTACTTTTTCCACATCATTCCAATAACATAACACGAATCACTGTTATAATGAATCATGTGATATTGATAACTAATATACGGAATTATATAACATGACAAATTCACGAAAATAATATTATTTATAGCACCGATCCACGATGTTTAGTCACCTACTTTTATTTATCACAAACCAATAAAATAAAAAATTTCACAATTCACAATTGTTTCCTCCCCTAAATAGATATCCACAGATACCAGTGAAAATGGTGGTGAAACTTTGTTGTGACATTTACAAAAAAAAATTTAGATAGATATAGTTAAAAATTATTTATATTTTTAGGTGGTATTAATAAGATTTTATTTAATTTTAAATTTATTTATTTCACAATTATAATGATTCAAGTCATTGAAAGAGTATAAAATTGCAAAATTTTTCTACATAAAATTTCAGCAAATTTTTTTGTAGTTTTAGTAAAAATATGACTATTTCTTTAAATTCTTTGAAACAATCATATAAAATTTTAACCTTTTGCGTACTATCGTTACAAATTTTATTTTGTATATAGAAAAACTTAATATTATCTATAATATTTCTTAATTTTTTATTTAGTCGTAGATAAGGATGGAAGAATTGTAAGAAAAAGGAAGCTTAAGAAGTATTATTAATAAAGTAAAAAAAATTAATATCGTAAAAGACATTAATATTTTATAATATGGTTAAATATTGAAGAGATTATATTATCATGTCTAAATTTATTTTTCAAGTTCCTCCTCCGAGCGTAAGGTTTTTACTACCTTAGGCATTCTAACTGCAAAACTTTTGTAGTCTTATTAGTAAGCGTTTGAGAGCCTCACTAGACATACTTTGCAAGACTGTTTAAGTGTTAAGTAATTGAGGATTTGATGTCTTTCCCAGTGCTGTCATTTTATAAGATTTATAAGTTTTGCATTTATTACCAGGGATATGCTTTCATTGGATTCTTGTTCCGTAATAAATTGAAATTTTCATACCTGGTGGTTGAAGCATATTTAAGTAATTTCATAGGTTACTTTTATTATTAGAGGCTTAGAGCACTTAATTATTGAATATGCAGATTAAATTGAAAACAACATAGATGCAGTTCCTTTATATATGGGAAATAAACCAATGAGTCAAGGACATGGAAACAAAATTCATTTCATTGATAAACATATGTGATCATACAATAGGAAAGGAAATGCCAAGCTTTGATTCAACTAGTGGAATCATACTGTTTTAAAGAAACAAATTCAGCAAATAAGAATCAAAGTGTGCTCTTCACCACCTTGGGAGCATTGGATTTGGGCTTCTCTTTGGGATCATACTTTGTGTTCAAATAAACAAATTCAGCAAATTAGAATCAAAGTGTGCTCTTCACCACCTTGGGATCATCCAAATTCTGGCCATGTTTGGCATTTCTGACTCAATCTGCAATTTCATGTTTGGATGAGCAACTTGTTTTAACTCTTGTTTTCCTCATCCTTAAGATCTTTGTCTAGCCTCCTTTTCAATGTCATATTACTTCGAATATTAATTACAATACTCTTTGGTGGTCTAATTTTCTGGGGTTAGTCAGCTCTTAAATGGTTAATGTTCACTAGAAATTGTTTAGGTGTTAATTTCAACAATATGCCATGTTATTGTAAAAAAAATGCCATATTCTTTTTGTAGAATGTGATCAGAATTAGTGTTTGAAGAGGAAAGAAAATTAGAATTTTTTGGGGAAAATTTGATGTTTTGGCAGGAATTTTGATTAAAAAATTTAAAACAATTTAATGAATTAAATTTATGAATTTCTTTTAGTAAAAATTTGAGAGTTTTAGGCAGAAGAAGGGCCAAGTTTTTATAATTTAAAAATTAATGAGATTTATGTTTTAGTTTGAGTTAACATTTTTAATATTTTTTTATAAGAGACAATACTTAGTTGAGTAGACTTATCATAGGTGATAATGTTGTATTTAAATATAATTACATTTGAATTTTTGATATTATTAGTCAAGTTAGAATAATTATTTAAAAAATACTTTGGATTAAAAACTATCTTAGAAGAGGCATGGCCTAACCTCCCTAAAATAAAATGTAGGCGTTGAAAAGAAAAAACAAATTGACATTTTTATATTTTTAACAAAATTTGAGTTTTTTTTTTTTTAATTTCAAATCCTGCTTTTTTTTTTTTCTTAATTACCCCTCTCTCAGATTATTTTTTGGACTGCCTATAACATCCCAAAAATTACAATAAAAAAATAATTAGAATCCGAGCAATTAAAATATATTTTTTAAGCCTAAAGATAATTAAATATTCTTAAACTAGCCTACGATAAGTTAAATAATATATACTAAATTTAGTTTGACTTCCTCTTAAATTGTGAAAATAGTTAATATAATATTATATTTTTTTACAAAAATATAATATTATATATATAAAGATTAGATAAAATATTTATTATAAAAAAATTATAATTTATTATTTTTCTTATAATTATACACACGAAGATGATAATTTTATTTAAATAATTCTAATTTAAATTATATATATAAGACATATAATATATCCATCCACATAACATATATGTCAAAAATATGATACTGCGTGTGATATATGTAGGTCATATCATATGAATAATACTTTTGAATTTCATTCAAGCCTTTATCCTTTAATACAAAAAGGATATGTCGACATGACATGCCTTTATACTAACTTTGCTGCCATTAACCATTATATGTTCAAGTATAAAAAACAATGATCGCCCATTGTCCTATTGTGTTCCTTCAACCCCATAATCCACCCATGCACTCCACCATACACCTTGAAATATGTAAACATTTTCATGAGTGTAAACTTCTCTACCATGTTTCTCTATATCCCTGTGTAACCTCAATCTAGGCATAGTATTAAGTGTATCATTATCTGCAAGTAGTTCCTTGTACCTTTCTGATGTTATTGCATAACCAAATCTCATATAAAATTCTACCAAACTAAGGTTCTTATTCAAGTAATTATCAAAGAATGAATTTTTACTCTCATATCTTGAGGTTGTTCTTAAAATTCCAACCATAAATATATCTATGAAATAAGCATGTATCCACATACTTTGCATATCATACATTGTGAAAGCCAACCGTTTTCTTCTAATTTAAAATCACTAATTAATAATATTTTTCCATGTCAATTTAACTTCTCTTAGAGACTCTGAATTCCAAACAGACGACTTAAATCGATTATTAAAATTAATATTGGCATTCAAGCAAACACCCACTTTCTCTAAGTTTTTTAAGAATGTGCCATATGCAAAATCTATGAGAAGAGCCAATGAAAACCTTCTCTGATGTGATCTTCATAGCTGATCCTGATCTATTATGATCACAATAGGTGTATGACCTCCCATGGCTTCCAAAATCTATTATGATCACAATAGGTGTGTGCATCCTATATTTTCATAACTCCTTGCTTGTTCTTTCAATAATTGATAAACTTTTGAAGGTCCTCCATTAGCTTTATTACGCTTCTTGCATATCTTTAAAATTGCTGTTTTCTAGGTGTGACTAATGCATGTGTATGATCTTCATGAAATCAAACAACTTCATATTTTCCTTTTATTGTCCTCTTGAAAACAATTCTTGTATTACACCCTTCCCTTGTAATTTCTTTCACCTACTTTTAGGATTTTTTTTTCATCAAGTAGCAACTCGTTTATGGCCAGTTTATTCTCCATTTTAAAGCCTTCTTTTGAGCAAAGAAAATATTTTCACCTAGTTTTCCCATTTTTTTCTTTAGTTTTAGTTGAATTGCATACACTAAAACCAATAGCATGTGCATACCTTTTATAAATGTCCCCACCTTCTTCTAAAGCATCAAATACCTTGCCAACTACAGGTTTGAATTCTTCATCACATTATCATTTAAGCCTTCTAATGGAATAGTTGAGTTGCCGTCATTATCATTTATCTCCATGGAAACATTCCTAATAAATAAAAACTATTAAAGTCAGTATAAGGATATAATACCAATGTTTATAAATTACAACAGTATATTTGAACAATTCAACAAAATATTTGTCCAAGTTTTAACAATTTAAAATCTTACTCAATGTAAGGTAGTGATGTGAAACAAATGCAATGTTTTTCAGCAAGTAGTGATTTATTAACCAACATCAGTACCAATTTTGTATCTTCAATTTATGTGAAAAATAATTTAAACAAGTAGTATTGTATCATGTAACCAAAAAATAATCATGATACATTGCGTCATTTATTTTTCTGGCTTTACAACTGTTGTATGCATTACAACAAGTTACAGAACTATAGTTAAATCAAGTGTCATATAATTTTTTAATCAAAAGTTTAGCATCAAATTATGTACAAGAAAAAAAGATTTAGATTGGAATGTATTATAAGGAAAGTTTTATCATAGATGTAAAAGAAGTCCTTTATTAATCTAACGAAAATCAATATTCACGACCATCACTTAATTATCTACGTTTTTCTCGATTTGACAGTATAACATAATGTATGATTCAGATATTACAAAGCTTCCAGTATAGTATCAATGTTAATATAAACAAAATGATGGGCTATGATTATGCATTAAGTTACTTAATTAGAAAAAAAAAACAACTATTATATACAATTGAATAATTGAAATATAATATTAGAGTACATTTATATGGATTAAGAAGTGTGGTCGTTTGACATATTATACCTTCATCTTTTAATGGAAGTATTTTATTATTAGGTGTCAATATATATATAGAGACACACAAAGTTTGTAGATGTCATAGCTATCTTCAACCTAATTATTAAAAAAATGTCGTGCCTATCTCTCGTGACAATCCAATTATTTCATAGGAAAGGTTCTCACAACAAAAAAAATTATTAATTATATAACAATTAAGAAATAGTTACGAGGCTCTTGATAACAATTCCTAAAATATAAAGCCAAATGCAGAATGATATACACACCAATTAACTAAATGCAATTGAACCAAAAAGATTTCTGGTGTTAAGCAACCAACCCTCCCAGACCCTCGAACAAGACTGATCACTAGAGACGTGAGTTTTCTGAATGTTCCCTGATGACTACGTATCGACAATCAACAAGAAACGACATGGAGGTGCAATTAAACAGGTACCCCTGGGAAAAGCGTTGCAATCGTGGAACTATAAGACATGAAGATGCAATTGAGTGTTGATCACTGCATAATGAAATTTCTGCCAAATAATTTTAGGGAAATCGTGATTTTTAGTAAGCATAGTCACGTGAGGTTTAAGTGGGAATTTAATTGAGCCTTTTAGTCTAAGTTGTTTAATTTAGTCCAAAGGTCAAGATTGGTGAGTCTCATTCTTCCATAAGAAGTATTTTTCAAATGTTAAATTAAAAGTTCATTTTACACATATTAAGTATACAATCTTTTATACTAATCCAACATTATTTCACGTCTCTTTTATATTCATCAAAATTTATAAAATATATAAATATTAAAATACATTAAAATATAAATCATTTGATAATTTTTTTTTATTTTTATTTAATTTTAATAAAATTTGATACAAACAATTAAGGTAACATAAAGTTATGATTTATCAATTTGTTTTATAAAATTCACATTCTATATAAAATTATTAGAGTTACTAGATTATGTAATAGTTGTTAGTGTCATTTAATTTCTTATATATATATAAAATGAGAGTTCTATTTACTTTAAGAGTAACTATAAGAATATTATACATAATTCTTACAATTCATTTTTTTGGTTTGTTTCAATTATTTTTATTTTTTGTTCATGCTTAGTTTGATTTTTTTTAAAGAACTAAATTAGACTCAACCACTTTATAAAAATGGTTTGATTTTATTCGAGCTATTTTTATAAAGTGATTTGATTAAAAAAAAATTCAAAACGATTTGAATTTTTTTGGATCAATTTGATTAGGTTTGAAAATCATTTGATTTAGTTTGGATTTTTTTCACTCCTAAAAAAAATGAGAAATATCATAATTTAGGATGAGATATATAAATTATCAAACATATTTATATTTAAGATGAAACATAAAATATAAAATACTTCTATTTGGGATAGAGAAACCAGTAACACGCCATCACATAAATATGAGTTAATAGATTTTAGTAAATATGAAATTCATACTAGAACCAGATGGTAAAGTAAGTTGTTCCAATAATCACAATGTTGTATTTAGTTGACATAGTGACATGATATTTAAATGGACATGTGATATTGTCTTTAATTATTTTGATGGTTTGGAAAGTCTTTCTTTATGATTGGTATTATATGATACGAGGTTGATCATGTTATTATTTAAATTAGATATGATCATACTATAATTTTTTTTTATTTAAGTTTAATGAGTACCATTGTTGGATTTTTTGGTTACTGTCTTACATGAGAACAACATTATTTTCAAATTCCTTTTTGAACTTGTTTTATTTACTAAGAGTAAATTTTATAGAAGTGTTATTTTTAGAATCCAAGAATAATGTTACTGAAATCAAAGAAGCTTGATTACCTAACTCTTTCTTAGTTATATTTTTAGTTTGGTTAGTACTTTTTTAGAATAAAGAATTGATTGTTATTCATTAAATTAATATATCTATTATTCATTTTTAAACACCAAATTTGAAAATAATGTTTTTATTTACATAAAGATTTACTATTATGTTATTTTAATTATTGAGGTATTATTTCATACCAGTTTATCTTGTAAAATTTTAGTTTTGTAAATACTTTATTTAGCTTATGTTTATTATGAGTTGCTACATTAATAAAGAGCATTACATTTTTTTATGAAAAGACTTAATTACAATTTTGATCTTTTATATATTGGAATTGTGCAATTTTACTCCCTCAAGTTTTAGATGCACAATTTGAGTTTTTCAATTATTATAATGATGTGATTTTAGTCTACTAAGTCTTAATTGCACAAAATAGGTCCACTAAGAATCTTAAATATTTAAAGAATTTTGTTGACATGACACCTATAACAAATGACATTACACTGGAAATTAACGTATCAAATAAGATGAATATTGATATTTAAGTTAAATGTTGTTATCAAGTACTCAATCTACAATGTTTAGACTAAACACCTATAATTTTTACTTATTTATTTCAAACCAATGTAATCAAAAGTTTCACAATTCACAATTGCTTCCTCGTCCTATGGGCCTATTTGGTGGCTAGAATAAGAAAAGATAGAATAATTGTTGTTTTTTCATGTTGTAATATGTGGTTTATTACGCTAATAATATATGATAATCTTATCCTATTAATCTAGTATATTTCTTATCTTAAGAGAAAGTTGGGTTAAAAAATATCATGATAGGATAAATTTTATCTCTTTCTATATATACAATAATTTATATAATATATATATATAATAAAAAAATATAAAAAATAGTAATATACATTAATTTATACAAAATATATATAGAGAGAGCAATAATATATATTATATACTTTACTATGATATAATATAGAGTAACACACATATTTATTATAAGTTTGTAATAATTTTGACATTTAAATTTAAAGTATATTATTAATTAAAATATTAAAATTTAAATAATTATCATACAAATATATTTGAAAAATAAATATAATTTTAAAATCTTATATAATTTTTATAATTGTAAAAGAGTAAATTCATAAATAAAATAATATTGTTATATAATTTAGTTAAAATTATAAAAAATATCTTTTATAATTTGAAAAAGTTATTTTTAAAAAATATATATAATTTTAACAAAATAATAATTTTATTATTTGAACATAATTTATATCATATGCACACCAAATATTAGATGGAATTAAAACCTAATTCATTTTCATGTGCTATCCTATCGTAACTATATAGAAGTTGTGTTGGAGCTTTTGTTGTGCCATCTACAAGTATATATAAATTAAAATTTTTTATATTTTTAGTTGGCACTATTACTTATTTTTTAAAGTTATTTATTTCACAATTTTTAGTCATGAAGAGTATAAAATTGCAAATTTTTTACAGAAAATTTCAACAATTTTTTCTGTAATTTTAGTAAAAATGTAATTATTTCTTTAAATTCTTTGAAAAAATCATAGAAAATTTTAATTTTTTTTACATATTCTCGTACAAAATTTGTTTTGTACATAAAAAACATAATATTGTCTATTTTTTATTTAGTAGTAAATAAGGGTGTAAAAATTGTAAGAAAAAAAGCTTAAGAAGTATTATTAATAAAAATAGAAAAAAAATCAATATCTTAAATGATTAATATTGTATAATATGATTAAATATTTAAAAGATTATATTATCAAGACTGTTACATTTAAGTTATTATTATTTTTATAATACAATTTATATATTATTATCTTAATGATTTTGGCACTTCTAAATTTATATTTTAAGCTCCTCCCCTAGGTGTTAGGTTTTTAAACTTATGCATTGCTAACTATATTAAGCGTTTGCCTTTATCATTTTGCAAGACATCTAAGTAATTGAGGATTTGATGTCTCTCCCAATGCTGTCACTTTACAAGAGTGTTAAGTTTGCCTTTATCCCTAGGAGTATGCTGCCATTTATTGAACTGGAAATTTCATTATAAAACTATAAATTGAAATATTGGTGCTTCTTTAAGTTATTTCTATTTTTAGAGGCTTAGAGCACTTAATTTTGAATATTTAGATTAAATTGGAAACAATGTAGATGCAGTTGTTTTGCATGTGAAAAATAAACTGAGCCAAGGATATAAAAAAAATAAAAAAATTTCATTGATGAGCATGTATGATCGTACAATAGAAGTAAGAAACTTATTTTGACTAATAATAAAAAAAAAAAAAAAGTTACCACGAGCAGAAAGGAAATGCTAAGCTCAAAATAACTTGAGCTTTAATTCTACTAGTAGGATCATACTTTGTGTTCAAAGAAACAAATTTAGCATACTAAAGTCAAAGTATGCTCTTCACCACCTGGGACTTTTGGATTTGGGCTTCTCTTTTGGACTATTATTCAAATTGTCAGCCATGTTTGGCATCTCTGACTCCATCTTCAATTCCATGTCTGTGTGAGCAACTTGCTCTTCCTCTGTTGTGTTTGTTGTGTTTGTGTTCTGAACTTCATTATCCTCTGTTACTTTCTGAAGCTGAGCAGTGTTCCAATCCTCATAGACACTGATTTTGGTCATTGCTTCCCAAGTGTGGAGAGTTCTATCTGGGCCTGGTTGCCAAACAATTTCTCCTCCTTTTCTTTTCAAAATGTACTTGAATTGGAATTTTCCAGCAGGCACACCCTGATTGCATCAAATATGCCAACACTCATCAAGTTTTCCATCACACATTTTACATATTTTGAACATATATATTCAAGTATAAAAACTTATATACAATCAACCCATCACAAAATTTGATGTTACGGTTTTTAAGTAGTTATTACAAAAGTCAACAACTTCCTAAAACTATTTTACGGTGTATCTAGATGTAGAATCTATTTTCTAAAATGATAATAATACTCACCATAGATACAGTCCACACATGCCCTTCTGACCAGGCCATTGGTATGGCTTTGGCAGGGTCCCATGAACCAAACAAAGCATCACTACCAACTACTAGATATTGTTCCCCATAGTTACAAATGCGATGTAACTGAAATGTGACATTAACAACCTTTGGTTCCTCTGCACAACAAATTGACGTTTTTAGAGTTTTTATATAGCTATAGAATATATATATACATTCAGTGGAAAGATCTAATAAGATGTTAGACTAGAACTCACTTGGTGGTTCTTGAGCTTGAAGCACCAAATTGTCCAATTCCACCTGCATCATGTTACACAAACCAAGATTAATTATGTTTCATGGAATATACCAAAACTCATAATGACTCATTTTATTTAATGTAAAGGACCATAGTTTTGGCTGGCACAGCATGAAGTGGGAGAAAGCCCTTGTTTTGAACAAGTTTGGTGAGGCCAAAGTTGCAAGCCTTTATGGGGGACAAGGAAAATGTGTCGGAAACATGAGGGGCAGATTTAGGAACATGAGTTCCAAACACGTGAACAGTGGGGTTGGAGAAAGTGCTGTTGAGGGCCATGATCACTTGATGTTGATGGAGTGCAGCTTGGTCACAGTAACAGACAAAGACACAACCGATAACTACTTTGCAGTAAGCTTTTATTGGGTATTAGCAAAGCTTGTTTGTGTGTTCTTCAGAGTACAAGTGGGGATCATTTTATAGTGCTGATGCCAGACCAATGTATGGTATTAGAACTACCATCAAAATACAACACGGATCTAAATGCACGTGGCACGATCACAGCAATTACCATCACTTCCTTTTGCTTTTTTTATCCCACGTGAGAATCTCAACTGATTACAACATCTTCGACTTTGTCTTCGCAACTCATTCCACTTTAAGACATCAAAACCCTTGAAGATTATAATAAAGTCTTTAATGTATTAAAAAATTCATAAATTAGTCTTAATAAAATATACCAATTTAAAAACCAAACTGATAAATATATATATAATTCTTGAAAGATTATTATTTACTAATATAATTTTATTGTTTTAAAGATTATACAAAATACCACGTTCTACATTTCGATCTTTAAAATAAATCTTACATTAATAATTTAAAAGGTGATAGAATACCTAGATCGAAGATACTAAACTCACGAGAGTACGAGTGTTTTTTTCTTTTTTTATCATGATTATTTTCATATCTATACAAGGTTGAATCTCTTACATTTTAATTGAAAATACAAATACTTAAAACTTGTACTAAGCAATTGTCTGTCCCTGTATTTTTTATTTGTTACCATGCTTTTGCCTCTTCCTTTTTCCTTTTTCACCTATTCTATTTCAACTTATTTAGTATTAAATACGAGTTCTTAATTGCATGCAGTTTGTTGACTACCACGGTCATAGGCACCCTTTCACGTGGTGAAGTTGCAGAGCATGACACTGCTATTTGCAAGACTGAAACCAAGCAACTCTCTATTACTTCAGCTTCATTCTCCTCAGTGGAAACTTCTTGTTCTTCATCTCTATCATCAAATTCTTGCTTACGGAGCAGTGAAGGATCGATTACATCCATGACATGGTTTGGCAATGCCAAGGCTGTAAACTGGTGAATTCCCATGCTGACACCTTCAAACATCCCATCTGTTGGTCTTTTTCCTGTGAAAATCTCAAGTAATAGTATCCCATAGCTGAAAATATCTCCCAGTGCTGAAGGGTGGCCACCCATTCCATATTCTGCATCATTTGTCTCAATCCTTAATATTACAGGAAATTACAAAAAAATGAAGTTGATATGGCCACAACTAAAGTTGTAATGTGGTCATGGAGAACTTTAAAATCATGACGTTGTGGTCAAAATTGTAGCCGCAGATCATTTTTTAAAACTTGGATGCAACACTCACAATCAAACTTTATCGTCTATTTGAACGAGAGGAAATAAAATAGAGTGGAGATACAAACAATCATGTATTTTCATTTGTTTGGTTGAGGAGGAAAGAGAGAAAAGTAGACTTTTAGAAACAAAAATTCAAGATGATATTTTCTTTAATCTTCTTTTCATTTCAAATTTTTATATATATTTTTTCTCATTCTTTGTTTACTTTTCCATG
Organism: Mucuna pruriens; assembly: GCA_025330945.1. NCBI lineage: Eukaryota > Viridiplantae > Streptophyta > Magnoliopsida > Fabales > Fabaceae > Mucuna > Mucuna pruriens. Next base: position 3,032,043 of record JAENHJ010000525.1, on the reverse strand, counting down.
AGACAAACAAAAAAAGGGTTAAAGAATTAGGATAGAGAGTGAAAGACATACCTGGAGGGATATACCCAATAGAGCCCTTTAGGACACCTGACATGGTTGAATGTCTGGGAGAACCGTTTGATTCTTCAAACAGAAATGTTGATAATCCAAAGTCGCCAACGTGTGCCACCATATCATTGTCAAGAAGCACATTACTTGGCTTTATGTCACAATGAACAACTGGAGTTTGACAAAAGTGGTGTAGATATTCCAGGGCACAAGCAACATCAATTGCTATGCTCAGTCTTTGGATAAATGTCAATGTCTTTGTCTGTTTGTGAAGACTGTCTATTGGATGCAACCAATCTTCCAAACTTCCATTTGGCATGAACTCAAACACCAATGCTTTGAAGTCATTACCTTGATGATCTACACTTGAGATGGCTGTTATGATCTTGAGAAGGTTGCGGTGCCTTATACTTCTTAGAACTTGGCACTCGTCAATGAAGCTCTTTGAAGCTCCTCTTTGTTGAAGGTTCAATACTTTAACTGCAACACTTGATCCATCACTTGAAAGGGTTCCTTTGTACACAGAACCAAAACTTCCTGAGCCAATCAAGTTATCTTGGGAGAATTCCCCAGTGCATTTTGCAATTTCTGAGTATGAAATTTGCAATTCCAATTCCTTTGTAGTAGTTGATCTAGAAGCTCTCTTTCTTGCTCTTTTCATCATAAAGATTGCAAGAAAACAAAATAGAAAGGGCACAAAAACAAGTGCAATAATTACAGGAATAACCACCTTGGGGTCATGAAATTTTCTGAAGGAAGAGGCTTTTGTGATGGTGCATGCATGTAAATCTAACTCTGGGACACCGCCACAGAGCTTGCTGTTTCCATACACCGAAAAGGAAGTTGCATTCTTGAAGATTCCATTCGTTGGTATTTTGCCACTGAAATCATTGTAAGAAAGATTGAGATGTTCTAGCACTTTGAACTCGCCAAGATATTCAGGAATCTCCCCAGACAAGTTATTACATGACAGATCTATATATTGTAAGCCTCTCAAATTCTGCATAGTGGAAGGAATGTTTCCCTCAAAAAGTTACCCTGCAAATGTATCCATTGCAAACTAATACAGCTTCCAAGAGAGGATGGAATCATGCCAGACAATTTGTTTTCTGAGATGTCCAACTCTGCAAGATTGACCAACTTGCCCACTTCAAGAGGCACAGACCCTGTCAAAGCATTATGAGACAAGTCCAAGTAAATTGAAATTGAAGACAAGGCAAGGACTTGTCTTGGTATGGTACCGTTGAGCATGTTATGGCTAAAATTTAGCATCAACAAGCTTTGGCATTTTCCTAGGGTTGCTGGTATGCTTCCCTCAAAGTTGTTCTCCCACATGAGTAGCCTTGTTAACCTTGTCAAGTTTCCAAATGATGAAGGGATTACCCCAGAAAAGTTGTTGGCATACAATTCCAAACTATTTAACATTTGAAGCATTCCTATTGTGTGAGGAACAGAACCACTTAGGTTGTTCTCTCCCAATTCAAGAACGGTTAAGTTAGCAAGGTTCCTGATCCCAATTGGGATACTTCCATGTATTGCATTGAGACCTAATGTAAGTATAGTTAATTGGATTGAAAGATTAGCAATTGAGCTAGGAAATTCTCCTCCAAAACCATTTTCAGCAAGGCCCAAAACTTCAAGAGCAGTACAATTAACCAAGGAAGCAAAAAAATTCAGGTCACCAGCTTTCCCAGTCCCAAGCCTATTGTCATCAAAATTGAGTCTTTTCAAATGGGGCAACCTTCCTATGTTCATAGGAAGTGTGCCAGTGAGACCATTTTCAGCAAAGTCAAGAATCTTTAGTCTTGATGCATTTGAAAGCGATTCAGGAATTGCTCCAGTGAAATCATTGACTCCACCAGCAAATGTTTCAAGATTAGGAAGAGTGTAACCAACATCAACTGGTATATTACCATGCAGATGATTTTGAGAAACAGTGAGAAAGACTATGGAAGAAATATTAAAAATAGGAGGAGGAATAGTTCCAGACAAGTAATTTCCATTAAGTGCAAAAAGTGTCAAGCTTGATAATTGGCCTACCTCATTTGGTATGCTTCCATGCAAGTTGTTCACGGCAAGGTTAAGTAAAGATAAAGATGAAGAGTTTCCAATCCATGCTGGAATTGTTCCTGTGAAGTTGTTATGACCAGCAGATAATATACTTAGTTGTGTGCAATGACTTAGATTACTTGGAATACTACCACCAAAATAATTGTAACTAATGTTTAGATGTTGCAGGTATTGTAAGCGTCCCACTTCTTGAGGAAACTCTCCATGGAAACTACTATTTCTGATGTTGAGTTTGGTGAGGAATGTGAGATTTCCTATAGATGGTGGAAGAGTGCCAGCTAGTGCCATGTCTGAAAGGATCAAATGCATGACCCTTCCATTGGAGTTGTTGCAGGTAATTCCTACCCAGTTGCAATGATGGATGGAATCATTCCACAAACTCATTATGTGGAATGGATCTTGAACTATCCTACTCTTCAAGTCAAGTAAAGTGTGAAGATCAGTTTCATTTCCTTGAAAGGTTGCTGCAGTTGCTGAGTCTTGACATGTGCTCATGAATAAGAGAAGAATTCCACAAAGGATTTGGAATACACAAGAACTGCTCATTTTTTTTATTTTATTTTTCTGAAATGCAGATTTTGATGCCAACTCCAGCGAGTCAAAGGTGGAAGCGGTATATATTTCCAAATAACATGGAAATTGTTGATTTATAAAGAATATTGTTCAAAAGGATAAATGATTTGTTTTGATAGTAATATAGGAGAAAATAATCTAGGTAACGAGTGTAAAGCTTTTTTAAAATTATTATTTAATAATAAATTATTAGATAAATTTATTGATTTTTATAATAATTATTTTTAAAATTATATTTGTTATTATTTGATCATGTAAAAAATTTTATATTAATGATATATAAAAAATAAACTGTTGATATATTTGACTCATGATTTAAAATTTCAACACAAATTATACTATTGGCTGATTTAATGTAAAGGACCATAGTTTTGACATGACCCTTCCATTGTAGTTGTTGCAGTGATGGGTGGAATCATGCCACTTCATAAATACACATACATATATTGCCCTATTCTTTACATATTACTACTAGTTTTTATTATGTAATTATACCTTGTCACATTTTGCTTTTCTTGTTTTACACGTTCATACTCTGAGTGTGCTATCAATGCATATTTGTTTAAGTTATAAATGCAGAAACTAAGAATAATTAAGTGTTAGGAAATTTTTATTTGAGTTTATGCAAATTGATTAACCAAGACCTAAAGTTAGTGATTTTCAAATATCAAAGAATTTTCTCGGGGGAAAGTGAAAGATACCTGAAGCAGGGAAAAAATAGGTAAAAGCTATATGCTTGTGTCAGTCTGGCATTATTTATCTCAACCACTTTGGCACATATTTTCTTCTAATTATCTTCTGAATCTGGTGCATTCAATTCATGATATGTGCTATCAGTTCATACATCATTATCTTCAATTGGGCATATTTATTTATTTTTATTTAAAAAATTTAAGTGAGTTTAATTTTGGTGGCTACAAGTCCAAGTCTAAACCGCCTCAAAGATTACTTACAAGATAATTACATATTACTGTTTAACAAAGTTTTACATTGGCAGAACTACATTCGTTTTAATTATTGTAAAATATAAATTTGATTATTATCAACTGAAATCATACTATCTTTTAAGCATTTAAAAAATTATTATTTTGATGTATATAAAGATAATTTTAAAAATATGTATGTTTTTATTATAATTTCTGTTACTTTTGTCAAATAATTATTTATTTATTGTATTTAATTAATAATTACTCCTTTTCTCTTTGTGTCCACTGTCAACAGGAAATTTATTATGGTGGCATATATATATAGAGGAAGAGAGAGAGTGTGGTTGGAGAGCAAACAGTTTTTAGTAAAGATAGATCACTTAACTCAATCCTCAAATTTGTGTGGTTGGAGAGTAAACAGTTTTCATCAAAGATAGTCCACTTAAGTCAATAGACTAATTCTCAAATGTTTACTTATTTAAACTTCAAGTACAACTATATTTTATCAATGGTTGCCCAATAGTGTTTCATCCTAAAATGTATTATTAAAGAAATTCATGCTTTTAATAGGACCACGACTTATATATCAGAATATTAATGTCTTACTTGAAGAATAGGGGAAAAAAACTCAATTTATGACGTCTTAAATGACAACTATCCGTCACACCTTGCATTTAAACACAGCCTCCACTGGGATGGAAATTTAGCTAATCCTCAAATTCCTACTTACTTTTCAATTTGATTGTGATCCTTTTGCAGTTGAAAATGAACTGCAAACTATGTCTGCCACTCAAATTATATGGTTGGACGAATATATTCAATTAGATTTAAATCTTTAGACTTCTCATTATTGTAAATTTACGAATTTGGTCTTCTTGTTTTTTCACAAATTTCATCCTATTATTTTAATTATACAATTTTAGTTTATTTATTAATTTAACATTAATATTTAATAAAAAAAATTTATGTGATAGTACAATAGTAGAGTATCTTTACAATAAAATTGTGTCATAACGTTTGTGCACCTCTTTTTCCCTTTTTTATATAACTTTACTTAAATATTCCTTTTTTATTAATTTTATTTTAAATAATCGTGCATTTTGTTTATCTTTTTATTTTAAAAAATTATATTTTGCTGAATCTCTTCTATTCCTTTTCTCATTTTATCTTCTCTTTGGTCTTTCATAATTCTTATTATCATGGTTATTCAATTTTTTCCATTGACATTTTTTATCTGGATGTTTTTGTAACTCTACAGTCAAAGCATGTAGCATTTTCTCGTTTACACATATTTCTTTTCCATAAATTTATATTTGTTCTAGAAAAATAAATTACGAAACTAAAAACATAGTTCCATAACTTATTTTTAAATTTTCAAAAAAAAAAACAATTCTAATATAATATAAATAAACCACCTAAAAAAAATGAAAATGTAAGATAAGTGAGTTACAAAACTATGTTATTAATTCCAGAACTTACTTTCCAGAACAAGTTTAAAAAAAGAAAAAAAGGTTTTAATATTTTTTTATTTCATTACAATTAAATTAATAATTATATACCAAAAACAAAAAATTGAGCAACATGAATATAAATAGTAAAAGCCTTTGCAGATTTGGAGCGAGTAGCCCAATATTTTACTGTCAAAGCCGAACATGTTTGATCCCCTGACAACAGTGGAAGGATAACAAGCCCAGTGAGCCTAGTTGCTTGGATCATCACCTATTTAAACTTTTAGAAACATTATGCATTTTTTGTCATTTTGAATGTGATTGTCATAGTTTTCGCATATGCAATTAATGTCATTTTGTGTCTTGTGATATTAATGTCATTAACACTAGTGCGAATTATAAATATTCAGGGTATTTTAGTTTGATACATAGAAATATATTGTATTTTATATTTGTTTTAATTACAATTTATGAAAGATTAAACATATTTTGTGCATATAAGATTTTCTTTCTCAATTAAATGAGTAAAATATAAATTTATTGAGATGGAGCAAATTATAAAAATTAATGAGAATTAAAAGTTACGAGAATGGGTAAAGATTAATTAAAATAGAATTGAAGATGAATAAAAAATATATATTAAAAATTATCTTTAAAAGATAAAATGAGGACAAGTAAGCTAAAATGTTAATGTGATAATGACAACTCTAAATTTTGCGCTTCAGAATTTATAAATAGATTATACATAAAATCTTTAAGTTTTTACATATGATTATCTTATTTTTCCCATTCTTAAATGTTGTTCATATAGCACTATGCTTTATCATTATACAGGAGTTTTTGATAGCATGTAGTTTGTTGATCACTACTGTGATTGGCATCCGTTCACTGGGTTCATTTGCAGAGCAAGACACTCCAATTTGCATCAGTGACACAAAGCAATCCTCCATCAAACCTTTATCCATGGCTTCAACATATTTCCTTCTTATTGGTCTCTCTTCCCACTCAAATTCTTCATTTTGGTCATCAAAATCTTGTTCAGATACTAATGAAGGATCAACTATATCCATGACATTGCTAGGTAGAGCCATTGCTACAAACTGGTGAATTCCCATGCCACCTTCAAATGCTTCATCTGTTGGCCTTTTTCCTGTGAAAATCTCTAGCAATAGTATCCCATAACTGTAGATATCTCCGAGTGTACAAGGCTTCCCACCCATACCATACTCTGCATTTCACTTATTAGTAGGTCATTATTGTTAAATGTAACCTACAATTTAGCACTTTGAATTTTGAATAAGGACAAAATGTGATTTAGTTTTCTCGAGATTTTGGCCAAAATTGAATTTAGTTATTACATTTAAAAAAAAGTAAATTACATTGATACTTATTGATGTTTTTTGACATTGCCCGTAACAATTTCCTTGTAGGGTACATGATGTAATATTTTTCAATCAATTAAGGTGAGTTAAAGAGTTGTCAACATAATATTTTTCAAATAATTAAAGGGTTAGTGTAGAGGTAACAAATGGATGGGTATAGAATAAATTTGATGAAACTTCATAAGATCTCTGAATAATTTAACCTTTTAAATATGATAGTTTTAGTCCTTCTACTTCGGTGGATTTCGTTCTTTGATTAAGTCAAAATAATGTATAGGGTCAGGGACAAAATCCATCCCATTTTAGAAATACAAGGAATAAAATTCCTTAAAACCAACTTTGACCAAACTTTAAGGGAACTAGGAACTAAAACACAATTTATCCTCTGAATAACATACCTGGAGGGATGTATCCAATAGAACCTCTCAGGCTAGCTGACATAACTGATTGTGTGGAAAACTTGCTTGATTCTTCAAACAGAAATGTAGCTAATCCAAAGTCACCAACATGAGCAACCATATCATTGTCAAGAAGTACATTGCTTGGCTTTATGTCACAATGAACAATTGGAGTTTCACAGAAGTGGTGGAGATATTCCAATGCACAAGCAACATCAATTGCTATGCGTAATCTTTGGATAAATGTCAGTGTCTTGGTCTGATATTGCACGTTATTTACAGTATGCAACCAATCTTCTAGACTTCCATTGGACATGAGCTCAAACACTAGAGCTTTGAAGTCATTGCCTTGATGATCAACAGTTGAGATGGCAGTTATGATCTTGAGAAGGTTGCGGTGCCTTATACTTCTCAGAACTTGGCATTCATCAATGAAGCTCCTTGAAGCTCCTCTCTGTTGAAGATTTAACACTTTAACTGCAACACTTGATCCATCACCTGAAAGAGTTCCTTTGTATACAGAACCAAAACTTCCTGAGCCAATAAGGTTATCCTGGGAGAACCCACCAGTGCACTTGGCAATTTCTGAGTAAGAAATTTCCAATTGCAAATCCTTTTCACTAGTTGATGTAGGAGTTTTCTTTCTTGCTCTTTTTACTATGAGGAAGAAAAGAAAACATGATAGGAACAACACTAATAAAAGTGCACTAGCTATAGGAATAGCCACCTTAGGGGCAAGAAAATTTCTTAGCTGAGAGGCTTTCCTGATAGTGCATGCAGGAAAATTTAGTTCTGGGACACCCCCACATAGCTTGCTGTTTCCATACAATGAAATGGAAGTTGCATTTTTGAAGATTCCATTCTTTGGTATTTCACCTTCAAAATTATTGTATGAAAGATTGAGATGCTTGAGCTCAGTGAACTCACCAAGAAACTCAGGAATCTTACCAGACAAGTTATTGCGCGAAAGATCTATGTCAAGTAAACCTCTCAAATTCTTTAGAGTTTGAGGGATGGTTCCCTCAAAAGAATTACCCTGCAAATGCAGCCTTTCCAAGCTAATACAGCTTCCAAGAGAAGATGGAATGACTCCAGAAAAGTTGTTCTCAGACAGCACCAACTCTCCAACATTATGTAGCTTACTCACTTCAGCTGGCAGAGTCCCTGACAAAGCATTGTGAGACACATCAAAGTATATTGCTAGTGAAGAAAGGCTAAAAACTTCTGTTGGTATGGTGCCAGTAAGCTTGTTGCTATAAAGGCTGAGTACCAATAACTTTTGGCAGTTTCCAAGACTAGAAGGTATGCTTCCCTCAAAGTTGTTCTCCTCCAGAAAGAGTTTTGTTATCAAAGATAAATTTCCCAAGGAGGATGGGATTCTACCTGAAAATTTGTTGACATTCAGATACAATAGTTCCAGATTTTGCAGCTTACCTAATACATTAGGAACACTACCGGTTAGCTGGTTTCCTTCCAATCCTAAAAGGGCCAGGTTAGCAAGATTGCCAATTCCAACAGGTATATTTCCATGTATTCTATTAGAACCAAGGATAAATGTGTGCAATTGGCTTGAGAAATTAGCAATTGATTTAGGCAAAACTCCACCAAAATTATTTACAGCTAGACGTAAAACTTGTAGAGCTGTGCAGTTGACCAAGGAATCAAGAAAGCTAAGGTCATCTGTTTTCCCAGTTCCAAGTTTGTTGTACTCAAAGCTAAGTCTAGTCAACCTGTGCAAGACCCCTATGTTCTTAGGCAGTGATCCTGTGAGACCATTCAAAGAGAAGTCAAGAATTTCTAGTTTTGATGCATTCAACAATGATGCAGGAACAGACCCTGTGAGATTGTTGACCGCACCAGCAAATACTTGAATGTTGGGAAGAGTAAATCCAACATCAGCTGGTAAGTTTCCATGCAGATTGTTTTGAGTAAAAGTGAAATAGTATAAGGAAGAGATGTTATAGATTGAAGAGGGAACTTCACCAGACAAGTAATTCCCATATAGCACAAGAAATGTCAAGCTTGACAAAAGGCCTACCTCATGTGGTATGCTTCCAATGAAGTTGTTCAAGCCAAAGCTAATAAGAGACAAGGAAGAAAGGTTTCCTATCCATGCTGGAATTGTTCCTGTGAAGTTGTTATGGCCAACAGATAATATACTTAGTTGTGTGCAGTGACTTAGATTACTTGGAATACTACCACCAAAATAATTGTAACTAATGTTTAGATGTTGCAGGTATTGTAAGCGTCCCACTTCTTGAGGAAACTCTCCATGGAAACTACTATTTCTGATGTTGAGTTTGGTGAGGAATGTGAGGTTTCCTATGAATGGTGTAAGAGTGCCTCCTAGTCTCAGTTGCTCAAGGCTAAGGTGTATGACCCTTCCATTGGAGATGTTGCATGTGATTCCTATCCAGTTGCAGTGATGGATGGAGTCATTCCAAACACTCTTGATGTTGAATGGATCTTCCACTATCCTACTCTTCAAGTCAAGTAAAGCTTGCAAATCAGTTTCATTTCCTGCAGGAGTGGCTGCTATTGCCGAGTCCTTAATTAAAATCATGCATAGTAGAAGACAACCATTAAGGATTTGTAACAATAGCTTCTTGGAGTCAGTACAAGTACGGTTCATATTTTAAGTGCAAAATTTTTAAGCTAAATCTGAAACGATTGAGGTTTCAGTTTTAAGGGGAAAATGTTATAAAAAGTAACTGATATTAGACCAGAAAAAATAAACAAGATTGCCGTAGCAGGTAAGATGGTTCAATCCTTTTTAAGATGAAAACCATTCTTAGGCTCTTCAACATTTATTTTCAGTTGTTAACTATCACAACAAGCAGGCTCCAATTTATGATTCAGAGAATCAGAGCTGTATGTTAGGTAAGGAAATAACTAGTGTATTTATTTTTAGGTTCAATACCAACTTGAAAATTTTTAATTAGGTTCCTAGTATATTTTTTTTAATAACTTTTATAATTGAATTTTGGAGTTAGTCTAGGGTTGACTTAAAATTGTCAGAGACTTAATTATAATTTTTAATTTAAAAATCTAATTAAAAATTATTAAATAATTCAAAGATTTACTCATATCACTACTAGAAAATTTAAAATTTGCTACAAAATAATTTTGTAGCTAATTTTAAAATCAATAGTTATTTTGTAGTTAATTTATAGTAAAAATAATTAGCTACAAAGTTACTACAATATTGGTGGTAGCATAAAATAAGTAGCAAATTAGTTAAGAAAATAATCTTAGTTAATTTGTAGTAAATTTTTAAAATTTGTAGTTATTTTCTAATTAATTTGTAGTAATAAGAAGTATAAATGAATATAACTTAAATTTAGTTTAAAAAAATAATATTCTAGTTAATTAATAGTTAATTAGTTAAGATTTAACTATTAATTTAAAAGGTAGTTAAAATTAGTAGAAAAAAAAATCTTGTAGTATATATTAAAAGTTACTTTTGGATAACTTTGATTTAAAATATCATAGTAGAATAGAAATCGTATTTCGAATTTAATTTAATTTTAGTGAGTTTAATATCTTATGTAAATATTAACATATTCAAATTTATTAAACGAAGTTTTAGCATAATATCATATAATAGTGTGAAAAAGATCTCACTAACAACGCGTCAAATTAAATTTCAACAAATTGTGATCATGTCAGATAGAAATTGAAAATTTTCCAAAAATTATATTAAAATATTTTATGTTTATGCGACTTCTGGTTTTTAGTAAAGTTGGTAAACGACTGCTCGTATGAGAGTTGCAACCCACAAGCAATATTAGAAAATTTAAAATTTATTATATAATAATTAACTACAAAATTTTAAAATTAATAGTTATTTTATAATTAATTTCTAGTAAAAATAATTAGCTACAAAATTACTATAATATTAGTGATAGCATGAAATAAGTAACAAATTAACTAAAAAATAATCTTAGTTAATTTGTAATAAATTTTAAAATTTATAGTAATAAGAAATATAAATAAATATAACTTAAATTTAATTAAGAAAAATAATATTCTAGTTAATTAATAATTAATTAGTTAGAATTTAACTACTAATTTAAATGATAACTAAAATTAGTAATAAAATTAAAAAAATCTTGTAATGAAAAAAACCTATAAAAAAAGCTTTCAAATACAATATGATATCCAATATCATTGTTCTTTACTTCCCCATCTATATTTTTCAGGAATAAACTACCATCTATATGCTGTGAAAATAAGATTTTATCTCAAAGCTAAGACTTTATAGGATGTGGTGAAAAATGAAAGCAATTACCTCCTTTAACAAACAACCCATTAACAACGTTGATAAGGAATCAAATGAAAAAGTAGCAAAAAAAAGACAAAACACTTACCATTATATTCAATTCTACATTATGATATATTTATAAGATACTGAATCTTGAGACTATAAAAGAGGCATGCCACGAGTTGAAGAGAAATTTGAAATAAGTGAAAGAACAAAAAAATACGATCAAGACTATCAACTTTTTTTTCACATGGACTTTCAAAAGTGGTGAGACAAATCAAATTTTTAGGTGAGGAATTTAATGATCAAAGAGTTCTGAAAAAAAAATCTAGTGTGTTTTAGAGATGTTAACGTCAAAATTCTCAAAAAGAAAATAAAGATTTTTCCTCAAATAATATAATTTATGGTCAATTCTACGTAGTTATTTTAAGAGTAAAGAATAAATCATACCTAAACATTATTATCTATAACAAAAAAATTAAAATTGTTCACTGATGAAAAAAATATTGTATACAAATAAGTATTTTAAAAAATATAATATAATGTAATTTATACACTTTGTTTATATTTATATTTTTTATTTTATTTAAGATTTTTTTATATTATTGCATATTAATCTTTTCAATATTTTTATAATTAAAAATAAAATCAAATTAGAAAAGATACCATGCATATCACGGGTAGAAAACTAGTATATTTCAAAAGGACATAAAAATTGTTTATTTATAAAGAATACTGTCCCAAAGGATAAATAATTTGTTTTGATAATAATATATGAAAAAAATAATCTATGCAATAACGTGACAGTCTAAAGGTATTTTTAAATGATTATATAATAAAAAATTATCAGGTAAGCTTATTAAATTTTATATTAATTATCTTTAAAATTATACTTATTATATTTTTTTATTAATTAATCGTGTAAATTTTTGTACTATTAATATATACAAATTAAATTCGTATATATTTGATTCATGATTTAAAATTCCAACACATTATTGGCGAATAATGCCTTATAAATACACTTATACACATATTGCCTCATAGTTTAGGAATTACTATTAATTTTATGGCTAAATTATAACTTTTAGTAGTTAAAATTTATTTTAATTATTTATCTGTTAAAAAAATTGTTATAAAACTTTAGCCATTTCAAGTTTGAAGTGAAATATTTGATGCTAACTGTGAAATGATTCAAGTTTCCCTTTCAAGGGGATAATGTTATAAAATAGTAGCTTATTTTAGAAAAAAAAAAGAAAAAAGAAAATAATAGGTAAGGATGTTCCAATCCTATTTAAGACGAAAGCATTTTTAGGCTCTTAGACATATATTTTCAGTTGATGAATATGTCAACAATCTCCACTTATTTATGATTCTGAGCTGTCTGTTAGGTACGAAAACAACTTGTGTGTTTGTTTTTATGTAACTTTGAATTACAATATCATATTGTGGCAAAGAAATATAATTTCAAATTTAATTTAATTTTACCGACTTTAATATCTTGGGTAAATATTAACATATTCAAATTTATTAAACAAAATGTTAGCATAATATTATATAATAAGTAGTATGAAAAAATCTCACTAACAAGGCATCAAACTATGATCATATCACTGCAAGCAGTATTTTTAGCTACATAGACAGCTACATAAAAACAGTTTATTGTCTTATGTTTTATCTTGAATGATTTCGACGTGAAAGAATTTATAATAGTTTATTTAAATTTATTTTATGATACATGGGAATAATGTGTTATGATATATGAGAGTGTGCAAGAGAATTTATAAAAATATATTATGATCGATTTATAAAAAGTTTTTAGTTTATTTTTATAAGTTTCTTAATATAGTTTTTAGGAATAATTTATATGAAACTTATGAAAAAAAATTACATATAAGATGTTTTTTGAATCTTGCAAGGTTAAACATATAAAACATGTGTATTTTTTTTTTGTTATTAGTCTATGTGTTTAAAATGATTCAAGTGTTTTGATAACAAACATTATGAAAATGAATAATACATTAAAATTAACCAATATTCTTTAGATTTCAAAAGAACTACAAGTTATTGGGCTTAAACATTGGAACATATTCATTTAAGAAAAACTAATTAAAATAAAAGTTCATGTATTGTATCCATAAAGAGTTTGTCATCTTTAAATATATTTAGCATTCATAGAATGATTTATTATCAAAAGGACGTATTCAATGTCCATAAAGAGACTCAACGTCTAAAGACGTAGTTAGACATATATAGAAGAACTCAATGTCTGTAACAAGTTCATTATTTATAAGTGAACTCGACATCCATAGAAAAACCTATCGTTCAAATAAGAGATCGTCCAAAATGGAATGACTATCATGTTTCATTCAGGAAGTATCTCTCAAAAAACGTAAAGAATTGTTTAAAGTTATCTAACTTATCACTTAAATCATTTCTTTCAAATGAAGAGCTTATTATCATGATTGAACATTCAAAATTCTACCTAATGCACTACTTTGAAAACATGTTTCAAAATGACCTAGTGATACATCAAATATTTTATATTATAAGTTAAGATTGATAAAAGGAGACTCAAATCATGACTCCTCTTAGAAAGAACCAACAAAAGATTCCTTTTTTATCAAACAGTAGCTAGCACGTCAAATTCAGAGACAACTTTTGTTTGTCTTTAAAAAAAGATGAGCCTATGCAAAAGTACAACAGAAAGCAATCAAGTTGCATTTAATGCTAACTCAATCACTCTTTGTGTACAAGCAACATTCAAATTCTACGTGCTAACAAAAGGAGATTAATCAAAATCGAGAATAATAAGACAATAAGAAAAAAGCAAAGCACAACAATGTGAACAAAGTGATATACTCGAATATTCTCTTACGCTTTAAAAGTAGCTTTGGACAGCAGTCTCATCCATTCTTTGTAAAAGCTTACTTTATTTGGTAAAACTAACTCTTTGTGAGTTGTATTTTGTAATATGTTCACCGTGTGAGTAGAGTTTGTTGTAAAAACACTCATTGAGTTGGTATGATAACCTAAAGAAGCTAAGTAACAAAAAATATTTGGTTTTCTTGTAATCAAGTATATTACAAAGGTTGTAATACCTAGAGGTGGAGAATACATGTTTGTAAGTTAGGTAGGCTTAGTGGAAATCCTCTGTGTTAAAGGAATTAGACGTAACTTTATTGGAAAAGTAAACCAATATAAAGTCTATGTGTTATATCTCATATCCTGCTACTTTTACATTATACACTTCTTTGGACCATTCCTTTGAACAACCATATTAAACTATATTTTAAATCCTTCATATTTGCGAAAAACTTTTAAAGGTCACACTTACAATTCAACCTACTTCTTGTGCATTACCTCTACCTTCATTATTTTTTCTTTCTTCAAATTAAATATTTTATATTTTGTTTCTTCACCCAAATCAAAAAATAAATATTAAATTTTATACAAAGTAGGTTATAGTTATTTGTTGTTAGAAAAAAACCAATTATCTTTTTCATTCTTTTTTACTAAAAAATATAATATAATTAAATAATTTTATATTTATAAATATAAGTTGCTAGTAATTTTTTATGTTTCCTTTTATAATGGTATGAGTGATTGAATTTTTATAATAATTTACTATTTTTATATACTTACATTTATGACTAAAATACATTTTAGATCCATGCAAATATAACTCTATTTGATTTTAGTCATTGCAAATTTTTTTGTTATTTTTAGATTCTAATATTCTCTTAATGTAATTTTTTAGTCTTTATTACTAACTGTAGTTAGTTTAGTGCTAATATGACTATCAAAATTAATTTTATTAATCAAGATAATTAAAGTAAAGAGGAATATTTAATTACAATAATTATTAATTTTAGATGCATAAAATTCAATTAATTAATGCATTTATTTTTTTTAGTAGAATTAATGTATTCATTATTTTATATAAATAAGATAATTATATATAATTTAACATAAATAAGATAATTATATATAATTTAACATAAATAAGATAATTATATATAATTTAATTTTATAATTTATTTTTTAATATATTATGACCAGTAATTTTACTATTATTATATTATTTGCATTTTTCAATTCACTGATTTATTTTTAACATTGCATTTTAAAAAAATAATTTATTTATAAATTTATAATTTAATTTAATATATTATTTTTATGTTATTTTTACATTTAAATTTATTCATTTTGACTTATTTTAATATAATTTAATTTTAATATATTATATTTCAATTTATTTTTGTCTTTAGAGATAAAACTACTGTTTAAGATATACTTTAAAAATAAATTATATTAAAATAAGTCAAAATTAATAAATTAAAATATAAAAATAACATTAAAATAATATATTAAAATTAAGTTATATATATTTTTAAAAAGTACAATGTCAAAAGTATATTAATGAATTGAAAAATAAAAATAATTTAAAAATAAAATTATTATTCATAATATATTAAAAAATAAATTATAAAAGCAAATTATATGTAATTACCTTATTTATATATAATATTTTTATGATATATATATATATATATATATATATATATATATATATATATATATATATATATATATATAATATGTTAGTATATTAATTATTTAGTCAATTTTTTTATTTTTAATTTTTAAAATGAGACAATATCATGTAAATGCTTATGTAATAATGAATTACCCTCTTTAAAATTATATAACGCTTATCAACCTAAGTTGTATACCTAAATTTAAATAACTAATTAAACTTAAATATAAACTCTTATAAAATAAAAATTTATTAAAAAATATTAATTAAGTTGTTTTTTTTTTCGAACGGACCCAATTAAACTATTTTATATAATTGGGAAATGCAAACGATGATGTTATTGAACTCTTTCTACATGCCGCTTTCTTTCTTCTGGAATTTAACTACAAGACCTGGCACCGGCTCGTGGCCAATTGATGGATATCTAAAACTTTTGTTGCAAAATTGAAAATATTTCCCTTGACATTTTAAAATATTTAATGTCTTTACCGTATTTGTTTCCTATAGATAAAAAAAATATATATTAATATCTTTACAGTTTTCTTATTTCTTTTAAATTTGATTAAATGTTGCTTTTGGACAAAATTAGTTGTAGGTTAATGATATTTATTTCTTCATGATTATTTTTTGTTTTCTCAATTTAAGAAATATCAGAGCTTATTATTTAAACAACTTGCTCTGACACACATCAATATGTGCAAAAACTTGAATATATAAGTTATCGGTTTTTCTCTCCTTTGTTCTTATATGTTTATGGTTGTTGGTTTTGTTTTACTGCATTTCTGTTGAATCCAATAGCTCAGTTTTTGAGTCCAATAACTTTCTTGCTGAGTCCCATGTCTATTTACATGAGCCCAATAGCTACTTTTGCAGTATTTAACATTCATGGAAGGTATTTTTACTCTAATTATAAATTATTATTGTGCATTCACTTTATAATAATTATTTTAAAAATTATATCCAATATAAGTTTTAATTAGTTGAGGTATAATTTTTTTTTTATAATAGCCATGTATACTTATTAAATTCTTTTCTCTTTTTTTAATAGTTTTATTTATAATCTATTATTAATATTTTAATGGTTATAGATAATTGCATTTGTTATCATGGTTATAGATAATTGCAAGTGTGAGAGAGAAGATTAAAATGTCATGATCCTCCTTCAGATGTTTTCCCCCAATATATAGAGCAAGATCAGTAATGATTAAGGAAGTTAGAATCTTCATAATAAGTTATTTTCTTAATGAGATGAAAAAGAGGTCAAATTAAAATATTTATTAATTATCTCATGATTCTCATTCCAAAATAGTTGATAAAACTGTATGGAAAGAATACGGAGGATAATTTCGAATTATGATCCACAACACATACAAAATGAAAACAAGTTGATAAGACATATAAATTAATTAATTAATTATATACATATAATCCGTATGATGCAATTTATTTCTTCAAAAAAACATAATATTAAAATATAGGAATTTAGATTCTTTAAAGTAAAATTATCACTATTAGTTAATTTTACCGATTTTTAATTATACTGTATATCAATCTATTAAAATTAATTAATGATAAGTATTCTTCTCTCTAAAACAAACTTGTCAGATCCAAAAAAATCAGCTATATTACAAAGCTTTCTGATCATAGCCCGTGATACTAATAGCTTGGTTCAATAAAACAATCTACAAGATTGCTTCTACTTATAGAACATTTTACTTTTCTGATTAATCTCAAAGCTAAGTTTAGTTTACTTTTCTGATTGTAGCCAGTGATACTAATAGCTTGGTTCAATAAAATAATCCACAAGATTGCTTCTACTTATAGAACAATTTATTTTATAAGAACATTTTACTTCTCTGATTAATCTCAAAGCTAAGTTTAGTTTACTTTTCTGACTAATCTCAATATCTACAGAACAATTTAAAAGAAAGTGTTAAGTAATGGATGTTCTGCCACGTAATAATATATGGTAAAGTTTAACCTATAACCCCGAGTATGTCTTTGGCGGCTATGGAGTTGGTCGAAATTTGACATTCACGTCAGCATTTGAATGCTTCAAAAAAATACCAACAGAGGAGACTTTCCACAAACCTTCATTAAATGATAATAATAAAAATAATAAATGTTCGATCTTCATTTTTAATACTTACAAGTTGAAGCCCCAAGCTTTCCAACGTGAGAGTTACACTTAAGGCTATGTTTCTTGTGCATAAGTTCTTTCTTTCCATTGCAACTCTCATCACAAAGAGTTTTAATTTTGTTTTAACTTGCAAGAAAATGTTTGATCACCGAGTGCTTAAACGCCCCAACACATCTATCCTCTCTCTAATCACATTCTCAGCCATAATTTTTCTCATCCTTTGTGATGATCTTATCTACCACAATTCCCTACACCAAGGAGCACAAGAAGTGTTGCAAGATCACATTCAAAGAAATGGAGAAGCGATAAGGTCAACTCTTACTAGCCTCACCCTCACACACACACCTTTACTATCATTGCAAGAAGATAATTATGAAGGAGTTGGTGGTGGAAATCATAGAGTACTAGTAGCTCCACTTAATGCCACTGAAGAAGAAAGAATTGCTTGGTTTAGAGGGAATCTTCACCAGTTCAAGATTCTCATGTCAGATGAATTGAGTAAACAATTTCATGCAAGGGTTCTGGGATTTTTCAGCCACGAATGTGAGACTCGAATTTTCATGACTTGGGTGTCCCCTGCAGGCTTATTTAGGGCAAGAGAATTGTTGTCTATAGAGAGTCTTTTCCAGGTGCATCACAAGGCATGCTTGGTGATTTTATCAAGGACTTTGGACACCACTCATGGATATAGGATCCTGAAGCCACTTCTTGATGGGGGGTTCAGAGTTCAGGCAGTGACCCCAGACTTGCAATTTCTGTTCAAGGGGACTCCTGCTGAAGCATGGTTGAGTGAGTTGACGAAAGGGAAGAAGGACCCTGGTGAGATTTCTCTCTTTCAGAATCTATCTAACTTGATGAGACTTTCAGTTTTGTACAAATATGGTGGTGTCTACCTAGACACAGATTTTATAGTATTGAAACCCTTAACTGGGTTGAGGAATTCTATTGGAGCACAAAGCATGGATTTTGGGAATAAGCATTGGACTAGACTAAACAATGCAGTTTTGATATTTGACATGAATCATCCCCTTCTTCTCAAATTCATTAATGAATTTGTATTGACTTTTGATGGGAACAAATGGGGGCATAATGGTCCCTACCTGGTTTCCAGAGTGGTCCAGAGACTGGGGAAAAGCCCAGGCTTCAACTTCACAGTCTTGCCTCCTATAGCCTTTTATCCAACGGATTGGAAGAAGATTCGTGGTCTCTTTAGGAAGCCCAAAACTAGAAGTGAATCAAAATGGGTTGAAGCCAAACTGCTGCAGCTTACTAGTGAGACTTATGGGGTGCATCTATGGAACAAAGAAAGTAGGAGATTGAAGATTGAAGAAGGAAGTGTCCTATCAAGACTTATATCTGATTATTGTGTCATTTGCAACTCTATGTAGCAACGTTTTAAATTGCCCTCTTGCTTGTGGTTGAAATTGCTCCCAGAGAGACCATTTTTTAAAACCTTGATATGTATTGTTGTGTTTCACCTACCAAGCTTTGAGTTTCTTTCCATGACCAGTGTTTTTTTTATTCTTCTCATTGTATAGGAACACTTTATGTAAATAACATAGTTCAGCAAGTTGAAAAGGAATACTCTTTCTAGACAATAGTTTACCACTTGATTATTCTATATTTCCGATGTTGTTCAAAGTTCAATGCCAATTTGATGTCTCTATCTGAATATTCTACCCCAAATTCTAACTTTAAGCCGTCTAAATCTGAAAGGGAATCTAAATCTTCCACATCTCCACAAACCAAATCCTGGCAACCTCCTAAAGGACTTTTTCCTAGTCAATTTTCGGTTGCCACTTTTGTCATTTCTATTCTTGGAGTCAAAATCTCCATCCACATAGCTACCCTTTGAGGCTAACTCACTTTCTCCATCAATTCCAATAAAACTGGTGGATCCAACCTTCTTGATCAAGGCCCAAGGATCCTGAAATTCACGCTCAGAATCACTTTCCCACAAAGATATGGACTTGATTATAGGTGAGCCACTGTAGAAGTCAAAATGGGTAGCCAAACTTGTGTGCTCCATGTCAAATAATCTCCTTATAGAAGTGCTTCCTCCTTTCATCAACTCCAACAAACTACTTGATTTATGGGGTGAGGAAAAGGATGATGAGGATGCAGCTGAAGATGCAGCTGAAGATGACAAAGAAGATGAGCTATATACAGATTTTTGGTACTTTATAATCTTCCTGATCTTTTCCTTCTGTTCTTCTGTGTTGATAAACCAGTGAGTATCTTCATCTTTCTCCTCGGTAATTTCAGATAACATGATCTCTATAAGGATTCCAATAGTATTTGTGATGTAAATAAATTTCCAAGATACAGTTCTTTTGATTATATACAGAAGAGATATAACAAAATGGACAAATCATTAGAAATAAGAAATGAATTATAAAGCCGGCTGCACTTGGCATTTGGTGCATGAATGGACACAAGACAAAACAAATTTGAACATAAACTATTATTGGACACTAGAAGGGGTGATGTATGTTTGAAGAGAGAGGGAGAACAAATCCTTCCAAATGCTAACAAACATTCTGTAAAATAATTTAGGCTCACTCAACAAATGATCAAAATCCATCCACGCAGAATTTATAAATCATTTTATTAAGACAAATGACATGAAATAATATATCGAATGATTGATGTTAAGTGAATTTTTAACTTTCGTGGATCTTATTATATCATAATTTAAAAAGTCCAAAAAATTATTTTAATACTAACTTCTTACTTAGTTCTTAAATTATTTTTATTAAATTTACTAAAAAAAATTATTGTTAAAAACCTATAAGATATAATTATTTACACAAACAACCAGTTATTATATAAAAACTCAAGTTCTTTCTTCAATAATTAAGAATTCATAACAACTTTAAAAATCCATAAAAATTAAGTTAAACATCCTAATAAAAAAATACTCATGTCACAAACAATTACAGGCTACAGAGTCTCCCAAAACAAAAGCCTAAAAAATACAAGATAGAACAGGATGAGGTTAATTTGTTTTCAATACAAGGTGACTGTAGCTTGGAAGTGATTCGTTAGCTTGAAAGAAACACCCCAAAATCATACAAGTTGGCTCCAACTCCCAGAAATTTACATCAACTTATTTTTTATATATATAAACTAATTTGCACAAATGTGACTAAGTATTGATCTGTTTCTTAAAAAAAAATGTCAATAATTTATTCCTGAACCAATAGCAAATCACCTCCCTCGATTCGTCCAAATTCGTGCTTAAATTTTCATTACTATTAAAATAATGGTAAAATATATTTTTTTTCTCTCTAAAATAGTTAGAATTTAATTTTTGCCTCTTCAAAATTTTTCGTCTAGTTTTGATCCCCTATAGAATCCCAAATCTATTCTCCCTAGGCAAAAGGAGCCCAGGTTTAGCCCAGTAAACAAGGAAAAGACCAAAGTCTGCGTGTCTTATACCAAGGACCACTAGCTTCGGCCAAGTCAATAGAAGGAGACAAAGATCTCACACATCCAAAGAGAGTGGGGACCCTCTAATTTAGTTAGATTAACCAGGGACCCTTGGGTCCAACTAAGCAAAAGGAGACAAGAATCACACGCACTCCAAGAATGTGGATCCCCTGATTCGCCCACGTTAGCACTAGGGGGCAACAATCTACACGAATCAACTGTCCTTGAAGTGGCTGTCGAGAACGTGTCACAACCTAACACAGGGTTCGAAACACAAGACTTAGGGATTGGTGATATCAGCAACAAGAGAACAACCAAAATCGAAGGGATGAGGTCAATCCACGTGGTTGAATCTGATGCACCAACGAACTCAGACATAGTCTATAAAAGGCATCACAACGAAGACCTCAAGGTCGAAAAAGATTGGGAACAAAGGTCGAAATTTTGAGAGTGAGATTATTATGGGTCGAAGCTTAGAGATAGTAGAGGAGAGAACTAAGAAGCTCAAGTCAGAAGCTAAAAGCTGAGAGAAAGGAGGCCTCCCAGGATGTTGAATTGCTACTAGTCTCCAGCGAAGGGCACAACTTCAGTGAAGAAGAGGAACGAAACTAACACATCTGGATACCAGGTAAGTCCTCCAAGCTCTGAAGGGATATATCTTAAATCAAAGAAGGTAGCTCATGCCATAAGGTCTATCATCTACATCACCACACTATACTTTCAATTAAAGTAGTCAAGTTAGCCAACATGTAATTGGCACTAGCGTGGGTCGAAGGTCTCAACCCTTCTCTTTGCATCTAAACTGCAGAAAGTGTACATCTCTATATGAAGTTTTGGATTGGTCCTGACTCTACATAGCTAAAGACCATGTCCTTAACAATTCGGTTGGTCGAGTTGGTCTCAGCATCCAGTCACATCTGGTGTCGAGTTGGTCTCGGTCCTCTACTAGCATTTGTCATCAAAAGCATCTTGTCAATCATCCATAAGTTCTTTTCGGTTATGTTTTGGACGCCTATTGGAAAGTTCATCCCTCTATAAGGTCATTATGAGGTCCTAGGACACCCATTGGAAAGTTCACCTTTCTCAAAAGTCGTTTAAACCCTGAACTCCTAATGGATAATTCAACCCTTCTTCAAGGACGCCTAATAGATAGTCCATTTCTTTAAAAATCATTTAAACCCTGGATGCCTAATAGATAGTTCAGCCTTTCCCCGAGGACTCCTAATGGAAAGTTCATCCCTCTAATGTCACCCAATACTTGGATGCCTAACGGATAGTCCATCCCTCATACCTCATAACATGTTCAGAACTACGTGAATTTTGATTCCTCTAACTGAAAAGAGGTACGTAGGAGCAAGAGGTACACTCTTGTCAAGTTATTCATTCCAAAAACCAAAAAGCATGTATGTAATTTCCACTGTAAACCTAGTCCATTAATTAAAAAGTGTAGAACATAATGTAAAGGTCCTTTTTAGCTCATGCAACCCATATTGGGTAACTATCATGTAATAGACGTGTGGTGGGGGGTACCATGTGATCCCAGCGCGTAACCGACTCCTTATCCAGTCTCTGATTCACGACTTGTTTTATCCATTTCCGGTTTCTGGTGTTTCCATTAAAATGTCGGTGGCGACAACTATCAGAGCTGAATCAGTCTTGGTCATCCTCCCAGATTGGTCGAATCGGTTCCGGCTCTGCATAACCAGTTCCTTCTCTAGGATGGATTTGACCTTCTATTTTAAAACTTTCTAAATCTCGTAATTTTTCCTTAAAATACAAATTGTGTTATTTTTTATTCACGTGTCTAATTCCATTAATGGAATGCTGACATGGCTAACAAAGTTCCACATCAGCAATATACATGTGAATTTTTAAGTAAGATTTGATTTTAGACCTTAATTCAAAATTTATTTATTGAGGGCTTTCACCTCACCAACAATATCACATAATATATTTCAAGCTATTTAGTACCCTTCAATAGCTAACAAAGTTCTAAAATTAAAACTCTATTTCAGCAACCTGTGCAAAACTCTACTACTAAAGAAATATGAAACAAACCTTATAACTTTGTTAGTTACTAAATAGTGTTAGAAAGTATGCAACCAAGATTTTAATGTCCAATTTCAATTTTGGTCATTCTTAATCGTTATATAAGGTCACATGATCCAAATTTCACCTTCATCCTTAATATTTAATAATTAATAATAATTTTAATCAAAATTTTTAAAATTAGATTAATCATTAAACTGATAAAGATAAGTTCAAAGTTTTAATGGTCTAATTATACTTAATTCATTGTTAAACTTGTATAATTAAATTATATTATTTATCTTTTAATGTAATATATTAAAGAATATTAAACAAAAAACAACATTAAATTCATAACTTTATAATATTATTCGTAAGGGTAAGCATGTGACAAGTTTATCTTTATTCTTACTGACTTAAAAACTTTGTTAAGGTCATTTATTTGAACTTGAACTCAACCCAATCAAATATGATAATATCATGGACAAGATTGAATCAATAAAAAATTTGAAACTTTGTTAGTTATTGAAGGTTTTTAGATAATATACCCAAAATGTTTTATGCCTTTAATTTCTAACAATAATTTGAATAATACTGTGTGATATGGTTAGTCAGGTGAAAGTGTTAATAAATAAAATTTTAAATTAATGATTAAAATCAAACTTTAAATTTTATATAGACTAAAATTGAACTTTTAAATTTTATGAGAATTTTTTTTAACTTTTATAGAAACTAAAATCATACTTCAAAATTTTATATGAACGAAAAAAATTACTTGTCACATAATAGTTATTTAAATATTACGTCATCCAAAAATCTACATATACACTATTCTGACCTGAAACTCAGATAATTATGTCTGCATCATCTTAATGAAATTAAACATGTAAATAAAAAATAATAAATTTTATATTTTTGAGGGACCAAATTCATAAAATAATGTCAAAAGAAACGAAAATTGCATTCCAACTATACCAGAACAACCAAAAAAAAATATCTTGCTCTTAAAATAATTAACCTATCGCTGATTAATCTTACGAAGTCCAATCCAGGCTGTAAAATTGTGTTTGAGTCATCAAAGTTCCGAAATATTCTCAAGTTGATGCATATCTCAGATAAAAATAAACTTATGATTAAATTAAAAGGCTTAAATTATAAATCTGGTTCTTCTATTTACTTAAAATTGTTCAATTTAGTGTCTTTGTTATGAAAAAATTTAATTTAATACCTTAATTTTTAAAATCATATAATTTTGTTTTTTCTGTCCAAAGTGTGTATAGATGTTAGAATTACGAGGTGATAATATTGAATTAATATTACTTTTATAATTAAAAAATAATAATAAAAATATTATAATTTAATAAAAAATAGTATACTTTTAAGATAGCGACGACTTTTAACTGCTATAATAATAAACTTTTTATATTGAAAAAAATAGTAAAAATTATAATTTAATAAAAATTATAATTTAAAAGAATCACATTTTATAGTTGTTATTATAATAATTTTATTTCTAAAAATAAAATATTATTATTTATATAAAAATTAAGCTTTTAATAAATTTTTACTACTATGATAATTATAAAAATTATAATAAAAATGTAATTTAAATTTTATTGTATTTAAATTTATGAAATTACAATATTTTAAAAATTTATATTCATGTAATATTTATCATGTTATATATATATATTAATATTTTAAAATTTATGGAAATTATTATATTGTGTTATAAATATTATTTAAAGTAATAATATAAAATTATATTAAAATAATAATACAAAAAATATTTATAATATAATTTAAATTATTTTTTATTATCGTTTTATTTTTTTAAAATTTTAAAAATAATCATTTAAATTATATTATATTATAAATATTGATTTTTACTATATTATGTTATTAAATATAATAAAATATTTTATAATAATTATATTTATTGCATTATTAATATTAATATTTAAATATGATATTGTTATATTTATTATTTTATATTCTTTATATTTAAATTTTAAAATATTTAGACAAACATAATTATTTAAAATAATATTTATAACAAAAATATAATAATTTTCATAAAATTTAAAATATTAATATATATGATATGATAAATATTATATAAATAAAAATTTAAACTCTTATAATTATATATATATATATATATATATATATATATATATATATAATTTGAATTACAGTATTTTATTATAATATTTTAAAATTTAATAATAAATTATTATAACTTTTTAAGTATTAGTAGTTAAAAACTGTGGTTATTTTAATATTGTAATTTTTATTAAATTATCATTTTTAATATTTTTGTGAGAGTATCTTAAAATATAAATTTTATTTTATTATAATATTTTATTTTTATTTTTATATTATAAAAATAAAAATATTATAATGGTGGTTTTGAGCTGCCACTATTTATAATTTAATATTATCGCCATTTGTAACTCTTACATTGTTACTTTTTTCCAACAACAGATCCGAACAATAGCACCTACTTTCATAAAATTGTACAATTTTTTTATATAAATAAAGTAAATTTTCTATGAAAGAAGCATATTATGTTTGATATAAGTAGGACAAGAGCTCGACTTTTTTATTTAAAAAATTAGAGAAATCAAAGTAAAGTCTCCTACTTTTGTATTTTTTTTTTGTTAAAAATCTTATATTTTTAAAGTAATTGGAGTTACATTTTATTTTTCTATTTCAAAAGTTCTTACGTATTTTCTTGTCTCTTTGAATCTTGAAAAATAGACAGAATAAAAAATATTACATTAATTTTAAGAATTAAAAAAAATTAAATTTTTGATAATAAAAAAATTAAATAAAATAATATAAATAAATAGTAGACCAAATATACAATTTAACCAATTAAAAATTAAAAAAATTGTTAAACTTCCGTACTCCTATTAAGTTCTAGAGTATGATATTCGATGTGAAAATTAGTAAAAGTATATATTTTTACTTAAGTAACTTTTTTTTATCTTTTAATCTTAACTTTTCATGTTTAACTTTCATAATTTCTTAATTATTCAAATTAAGTTGGTCACTCTAAAATTTCTTCCAATAATTAATAGAATGGTAACATTGTGTATTGTATAATTAACTTATATAAATTAAAAAATATAAAATATTTAAATAAAATAAAAAATAAGAAAAAGCTTTTGTTACATTTTATACTTTTTTACTAATTTATACAAATCAATAATACTCATACCTTTTTTTTTTTGAATTATTGGATGGAATTCTAAGATGAGAAATTTAATTTAAATGATTGATAAATTATAAAAATAAAAACAGGAGAAATCAATATTATACATAAGCTCAAACCTGAAGACCAAAAACATGTACAAAGAGATTGACAAACAATGGGGACGAAGCAAGGGGTGATAGAGAGGTGTCATAGTCACTTCAATTTTATTTTTTTAAGAGTTTTATATTTTTGGTAAGATTTAATTATTTTAAGATTTTATCCAGTCCCCGTGAAGTTAAACTCTGAAACCTGCAAAACGTATTTTTGACTACTTTGCAAACATATTAGAAATCCCATAAACTGAACGATGATCCCCAAACGCCTCCTTAACCCTCCTCGTCCTGGTCCGTTGCCTTCATCTTCCAACAACGTTAGCCCCTTCCATGTTTCTGCTTCCTCTTCAATCGGTCACGCTCAATCTCACTCGCTATCCGACGCCGTTTCCCTCTTTTTCCGCACCATCGATGACCCCAATTCACCACCGTCCGAACCAGCATGCAACTCCCTCATAGACAACCTGCGCAAGGCACGACACTACCACCTGGTTGTGTCGGTCTACCGCAAAATGGTTTTCGCGCGCGTTTCTCCCTGGTTCACCTCTCTCAGCGCCTTAACCGAAAGCTTCGTCAACACCCACCACCCAAGTTTCGCTTTTGGGGTCCTGGGCTTGATGACGAAGCGCGGTTTCGGCGTTAACGTGTATAACTTGAACCTCGTGTTGAAGGGTTTTTCCCGGAGTGGTTGTTGCGACAAGGCCATGGGTTTGTTTTCCCAGATGAGAAAAAATTGTGATTGTGTGGTTCCTGATAGTGTTAGTTACAACACCCTTGTGAGTGGACTGTGTAAAGCAAAAAGATTGGTGGAGGCTAGGGATTTGTTTGAGGCAATGAAGGTTGGGCCTTACAGGCCCAACTTGGTGACATATAGTGTTTTGATTGATTGTCTTTGTAAGAGTGGGGAAGTTGGTGAGGGGTTGGGTTTGTTGGAGGAGATGGAGAGGGAGGGTTTGGTTGCTGATGTTTTTGTGTATAGTTCTCTCATTAGTGCCTTTTGTGGCCAAGGTGATATTGAGAGGGGGAGGGAACTGTTTGATGAGATGTTGAGGAAGAAGGTTGATCCCAATGTGGTTACTTACAGCTCTTTGGTGCAGGGTCTTAGCAAGAATGGACGGTGGCAAGAGGCTTCTGATATGTTGAATGATATGATGGCTCGTGGAGTTCAGCCGGATGTTGTTACTTACACGGTTTTGGCTGATGGACTTTGCAAGAATGGGAGGGTGGAGGATGCGGTTAAGGTGTTGGATTTGATGGTGCAAAAGGGGGTGGAGCCGAGTACTACGACGTACAATGTTGTTGTGAATGGACTTTGTAAGGAAGGTCGGGTTGATGATGCACTCAGGATATTGGAAATGATGGCGATGAAGGGGAAGAAGCCTGATGTGGTTACCTATAATATGTTGTTGAAGGGATTGTGTGGAGCTGGCAAAATTGATGAAGCAATGGATCTTTGGAAGCTGTTGTTGACTGAGCAGTTTCATATGAAGCCGGATGTCTTCACGTTTAATAATGTAATTCAGGGACTTTGCAAGGAAGGACGTGTTCGTGATGCTGTGAGGATCCATTCTACAATGGTTGAAATGGGGTTCCTAGGTAACATGGTAACTTATAATATTTTGATTGAGGGTTATTTAAATGGTGGGAAACTTATTAAGGCATTGGAACTCTGGAAATATGCAGTAGACTCTGGATTTTCTCCCAATTCAATGACCTATAGTGTCATGATTAATGGTCTGTGCAAAATGCAGATGCTGGGTATTGCGAGAGGACTTTTTAGTAAAATGAAAGGTTCTGCGATTAGACCTACAGTAATTGATTACAATGCACTAATGGCATCCTTGTGCAGGGAAGGTAGTTTGGAGCAGGCTAGGAGTCTGTTTCAAGAAATGAGAAATGTGAATCATGATGTTGATGTTGCCTCCTTTAATATAATAATTGATGGAACCCTCAAAGCAGGAGATGCTAAATGTGCCCAGGAATTGCTATTGGAGATGCTTAACATGGATTTGGTCCCTGATGCTCTAACCTTTTCTATATTAATAAACAGGTTCTCAAAACTTGGGATGTTGGATGAGGCCAAGTCATTCTATGAGAAAATGGTCTCGTCTGGTCATGTACCAGATGTTGTTGTATTTGATTCTTTGCTAAAGGGCTATGGTTTAAAGGGAGAGACAGAAAAAATCATTTCCTTGCTTCAACAAATGGCTGATAAGGATGTTGTTCTGGACTCAAAATTAACTTCTACCATCTTAGCCTGCCTTTGTCACATGTCAACAAATATTGATGTAGAGAAGATTCTTCCAAAATTTTCACAACAAAGTGAACATTCATTAAAAGGAACTAGCATTAAATGCCATGAGCTCTTGATGAAACTGAATAACGTTCATCCAGAGCTAAAATTATTTGTTGCACAGTAGTGTTTGTTTTCAAGAGTGTGATGTCATGGTACTCTAAGTAAGTTCTTTGTTGTCTTGTATTAAATTAGTTTGTTCCATGCTTTATCTACTTTTACATCTCATGTTAAATTACCAAAATTATAAAGGTCATTTGGTTTCATTTCAGATTGCTGTATGCTTATGCTTGGAAACACTTGTTCAATCTCTGATTTTTTTTATCAGGTATCTATTTTGTGCCTGCTTAGATCTGCGTTTCTTTGCCATCAATTACATTGATATATGAATAGTACATATATATTCTTAAAAATTGGCACAGCTCATTGTATTTAACAAATGATGACTTAAATAAATCAATAAAGTATTTTGCTTGGGCAGAGAGATTGGTTACCCAACAGTCATGGAGTTTTGAGGTCATTGGCATTTCATCCAGTTGCTGTTTTATGGTAAAGAGATACAAGTACAAAATTCGGCTTCATGGTATATAATGCCCCATTTGATACTATGACTAGTCCATGAACGGGATTGACAAAAATTCTTACAGGTTTGCTTCTAACACAACTGTTGTACTTGGTTTCAAACTTTCAATGTCATTACTTTGTTATTATTTTGAGATAAAACTTCTGCTTTTGAAGTAGTAAGAATTGTGTCAGATTGGCTAATCTTAAGGCTCTTTTTCTCTCCTTTTTTAGACATGGACAGATACGAGATTGTATTAATTGGTCAAGAAATCCAGTGCCCACCCTAAAACAAAATAGGCCAGCCTGCCAGCCTAAGGCAGCATTAAACAAAATGGTGCTTTCCAAAACAGAAAACTGAAGGGGATTAAAACTAATTAGCTAAACCCTTTTTAAACCAACACTCAAAATCATTCACTAGAAGTACTCCTTCCATCTCCCACAACTTGGTTTCTCTGGAATTTATAACATTCATCTCAGTTCCATCTAGCTTAAGGTTACTTTTCCGAGATGTTTCCGTGGCTTCTAATGAACTAACTAGTACCAGAATATTCATGATCATGTGTTGATTTAGAGCTAGCTAGTTATTTAAGTTTCAGCTTTTGTTTTGGCTGTGCCTGCCTGAAACACAAGACTTGCTGCACCCAGGCCCTTACTAATTTCCTCTGCTGTTTGAGCTACCTCACATTATTTAAATTAAATAGTCTCTTGTAGCAATTTTGATGCCTCCAACTTTGTTGTAAATTCTTTAAGAGAAGAGACTTGGTGATTAAAGACCTATTTGGATAAACTTCTTTATAAGTACCTATTCTTTATAAGTACCTATGGGAGGAAAAAAAAATTTTTTTTTATAAGTTAAAATTTTTTTTGTTTTTGTTTTATATATTTCTAGCAGTTAAAATGAGAATGAATATGAGAAAAATTAATAGTATTTTTAGTTTATGTCTTAGGATTCAGTCAAAACTTGATTAGAATTGAAGTATTGGGGTTATAATCTCAATTATAATTGTGTCAGAATTGAAATTAGTTCATATTCATACAATTTGCATTTTGATTACAAATTGAATTAGAAAATACAATTGTCATTCTAATTTTAAAGTAATTATCATAAAAGTTAACAAAATTATTGTATAGGATAATTTGTTATTAAATAATTATGTAAAATTATTTTATAAAAGAAAGAGTTGGGGTGTGATATCAACAGAAAGTGTAAAAAAACGCCTTTACTTTCAATTATAATACAACGAAAACAAATTTTCATTAAAGATATTTTTATAAAAGAAAGAGTTGGGGTGTGATAACAAAAGAAAGAGTGGAAAAATATCAGAGCCCAGAGGATATTCCAGATACTTCGTAGAAGCACCCTATTCTTTTTGTTAATTTTTATTTCAATAATGTTCTTGTACATGAATTTATTTTCATTGTCCTAATATTCAAAATTTGGAATTATAAAAAAAAGAAATTAATTTTTGAAAATTAAATTTTCGGAAGTAAACTTCTTTACAATCCAGAAATAAAGTTATGAAATTCTATTATGTTTATTCTTCTGAGAACAAGGCCAATATACTTGCCATTTAACCCTCGCAAGAAAAAGAAAAAATAACAATAAACATGTCATTCTTTTAGTGGTAAATCTTAGTACACGTGTTGAAAAAAGAGCATCGCATGTGAGGCATCGCCGCAGTGGGGTTCACATGCGCTGTCTCCTCTACTTCATTTTTTATACATATAAAAGAATTAATTATCTATTTTTGTGTTTGGACTTTGTTGCCTCAGAAACAAGAAAAGAACTTCCAAAACCCATTGTTGTCTCAGAAACAAGAAAAGAACTTCCAAAACCCATTGTTGTCTTTGGAGAAATCATGGAGGATTGTAGCAGTGCTGGCCATCAGAAGGAAAGAAAAAGAAGCAGTGACAACAATGCATTTGCCAAGTTTCTTCCTTTTTCACCACCATTATTAGGACACGACACTGAATCACACGATCATGGCCACAAGAGATTCAAGCCAAATTCTCAAGCTCCTTCATCAGAAACCAACAACAACTTCTTCCCCTCTTCTCATCTTCCCAAACAAAACATTGACACAAATGAAACACCAGACTTTTCCTCTCCCTCAACTTCCATTAAGCATTCAGTTAATAGTGAACCATCACCACAATCCATTGCTAGCAAGTTATCACATATTGAGTATGTGGACAATCATGGAAAACTTGTCAAAACAGTCTCAGATAGTGAGTTTCTAACACCCACTTTTCTCTTCTTATCAAACACTAATAGATATCATATACCATCATTAACACACCCATTTTTCTCTTCATATAAAATATTTTAGGTACATCTAATCTAAAGTTATTTTTCAATTAAAATTAAAGTTTCATCTTAATAGACATACCAACTTAATTGTGCGAGAAGAACACCACAAAAAATATCATTAAGGTCGGTCTAGTAACAAAAGTTTAGATAATTTGTATGAAGTTATAAGTTCAAATTATATTGTTGTCATTCTTTTGAAACTGTAATTAAATTTTGTCTTAGTAGATATCATTACCAATTTATGTTTGCATATGCGGTGCAGGTTGTAATTGGAAAGAAGATAAGAATGAGAGTGAGCTAGAATCAGTGATGTGTATGGCAGCTGAGGAGCTATCAAAGAGGCCCAAAACTGGGGGCATCTACAAAGCAATTGCAAGTCAACGTGAGTGCACTGTGAAACGTTTGAAAGATTTGTCAAAAAAAGAGGCTACAATAGATGTTGGAGTTGAGATGGCTGATGGAGCACATATTTTGAAGCTAATGAGCTTCTCAAGCAAAGAGATAGAGATGGCAGGACAAAAGGGTCACAAAGGAGCTATGTTGTTGCTTCAAGCAGAGATGCTACGCAGGAAAGGACAGGAACTCATTGCCGAGTGCCAGAACTTGCTGCGAGATGCATTATAACTTGTGCCCTTTGGACCCTAACACAGGTTCTATGTCTGTTCTTGAGAAGCTTACAACTTCAGATCTCTCAGGCCTTTCTTCTATTTGGTTAATGCCAAGATAAATGTGTTACATCTTTCTATTCAATATTCAACACTTTCTCACTTCTGCCTCGCATACTTACAAAAGGACCAAAATTAAATATAATATGTTTTTAATCTCTAAAAAATAGCAAAGTTTTTATTTTAGATCTTGTAAAAATTTTCTTTTGCTTTTTTTCAAAATGTAATCAGTTTTAGCAAGATTAAAAGGATTTAAAATATAATTTTAGAAAAGATCTATCAGTACTTAAAAAAATCAAAACCACACCAGGCCACAAAAATAGCAGCTGTGACTCGTGAGTGTGAAAGCTGATGTGGCCAACAAATTTTGTCGAAAATTTTGCTGACACTGTCTTCAGTTTATCTTTATGCACGTGCTAACCAATTACTATTTGCACGAAACAAAGCTCAATAATTGTCTATTTAATATCTATTAAAACAATATCTATTTAATATATTATTGCAGTTCTCTAGATTCAAGTCATGACCCGGCTAAGCATAACAGTTAGGGTGTTTTTAGATTAGATCGATTTTAAAGAAAAAAATTTAACAGATTTAATCACTTTAGTTTTTTAATTTATGATTCAACTGGTTTAATTTAAAATTTAGATCCGATTCAATTCAATCGAAAATGATTTGAATGGAATAGATTTTTTATTTTAATCTTTTTTTAAAGTATTAAATGAATGGTCATATATATATATATATATATATATATATAATTGAAGAGAAGAGAAAAACTTTTATCTTTAATGGTAAAAACTTTATTTATGTATGTTAATTAGGTATTATTTAATTATATCAATCTTATTTAATAATAAATATTTTTTTTAAATTAACCTTCATTCAAAATTAATATCAACAATAAAATAAAATTATTGAAAAAATAACCTTTAATAAATAAAATATATTTTTGACATAACTTCATTAAATAAAAATAAAATTAGTTAAAATAAAAAGAAACCGGAGTGATTATATAAATATAAGAAAGTTTATCTTGCTTCCTTCCATGATGGTACAAGATTTCTTCCATGAATCACACTTAGCCACGGGCTGAATAATAGGTTTGCATAATGGTAAGAGCAAGCAGCACTGCAGCTACGACAATTCCTATCAATTTCCACACATTTGGGATATGATCTGTAATCAAGATTTTATAGCTATGTTTGCAAGAGTATCTGATGCATTCTACACAACGGTTGCAACAATG
Source organism: Mucuna pruriens (assembly GCA_025330945.1). NCBI lineage: Eukaryota > Viridiplantae > Streptophyta > Magnoliopsida > Fabales > Fabaceae > Mucuna > Mucuna pruriens. The sequence continues at coordinate 2,998,397 of JAENHJ010000525.1, read as the reverse complement.
CCACATCAGTATAGGGAACTTCCTCAAGGGCTTCACCGCTGAGTAATCATTCAAGTCCTCACAAAGTTTACTGTAACTTGAGTCCATTTGGTCCACTCCCTTTGTGATTGTGCCAAACAAAGAGAGCAAATCTCTGTTGCTGATCTTAGTACCTTTCACCAAAACACCATTCTCCACAAGCAGCTCAACATCTTGCAAAGAACACACCAAGCCTCTAAGGAACAAAGCATAGGAAGTGAATTGCCTGTTGATGCCAATTCTGCTTTGCTCCCATGCAATGAAGTTCCTCAAATACACCTCAGTTTTGTCAACTACTTGCAGTTGTGGGATTTCAAGCACTCCTTTGGAAAATCTTATGTCAAAGCCAAACCAGTTAACCTTAACCAGCTTGTTGTGTCTCTCTTTCTCCACTTTCCTAATTGTTACCCCAGAAGCTCTAAGCCTTGTGGCACAACGCTTTAGCTCTTGCTGAGCTTGTTTCACCTTCTGCCCCTCGTCAACAATGGAGGACAAGTGCATGAGATGAAGAAAATGAGCCACACTAGGACAACGGATCAAAGGGTAGCTGAAGAGGGAGAGTGTGAGATCTGCAACAAGGTGATCAGCTTCACCTGTGAAGACATTGGGAAAAAGTATCCTAGCCAATGTCTTGAGAACAAAAAAGGGCATTTGGTTCTCTAGTAGAGTGAAATCAGTGAGAATAGATGAGAGCACCTCTTTGTGTCCTAGTATTGGATCAGAAGAAGAAGAAGAAGAACCATTGTGGTTGTGGCTATCTTCCTTTGGAATTTGAGGCACCATGTTTGGTGGTGCACATCTAAGGAGGAGTTCTAGCAAGAATGAGCCATCAAGTAACATTATTTTGGCCAGCTCTTGGGGGTCATATTTGATGTTGCCACCATAGCTTGCACGAACTGCATCATCCAAGCCTAGAATCACTGTGCCACATTCATCCAAGGTTGAAACTGGATTTTGAGTTCTGTGAAGAAGAGCCAGCATGTAACGCCATTTATGCTCTTCCATGGCCAGAAGGTGGCTGCTGGTTCCCCTGTGTAGAGGTCCAATGCTGACAAACTTTGGTGAGTATGCTTCCTCATTGGATTTTCTAAGCTTGCTTGAAACACTAGGGATGCTGCTTATGAAGGACTTAACCTCTCTATGATCTAGAGACCCCAGTGTCACTTTGATAGAATTCATCCAGCCAGACTCATTTTGAGTTTGGTCCATGATTGGTAAGAAATTAAGGGTGTGAGTATGAAAAGAAAATGCAACTTGGAAAATACTCAAACCAGTGAAGACCTAAAACTAAATTTCATTTGGGATAACTCTGATTCTGTTTGAGCCTGCTTGGGCACTGCCTAATGCCTAAAGTTGAGTCACCCTTTAATGTAAAAGTCTGAAATATGATGTATTTATTCAAACTTGAAAGGATCTAGGAACGGTCAGAGAATATATTTTTCTTGGAGCTTGTAGCCTAAAGTCATAAAGAGACTTTAGATTTGAGTAAAATTATTAATCATACATGATTTATCAGGTTATTTTTTAAATATTTTTAAAAATAAATGTAGTTTAATTACTATACATATTAATAATAATTCAAGTTGTTGAACATGTCATCTAGGAATTACCCTTTGTAAGCAAGAGAATAGTTGTTGCAACTACAATTACAGAAGGACCAATTCTTCATGTGTTGGCTGTCCAGTGTCCCCCACTATCTGTCTTTTCTTTTGACATGTTTATCAGAAAAAAATAAAGTGAATCTCACTTACTTATGCCTGTTTGTCTTTAGGACCTATTCAACAATTTAGGGAATGAAATTCTATTTTGTTTTAGATGTCAGAATGAAGACGTGTTGAGGGAAGCTTCCCACAATTATTATTGATAGTACCTAAGATGATTTTATTTGTAACATGATCATAACCTGTACATGAGGCCCTTGGATTATAACATATTACCAACGGAGTAGTAAATTTGCACACTGTTATAAGATATACTATTTCTTAGTCAATAATCCATATTCTGGAATCACCATGTGAAGAAGGTTATATGAATAAATTGATAAATAAACCATGTGTGTTACTGTAATAGGAAAGAAAAAGTAAGGGTATAACAAAAAAAATAAAAAATAAAGGTGGGGCTCGAGAAAGTGAATAAAGTTGTTGTACATTGAAAACTTTTGCAGGTAGTCTGATAAAGTCCCTTGATTGACGTAGGAACCACTGCAACTTATTCTTACACAAATCTCGAATCCTTAGATGATTTATGCTTACCGTAAAATGTTAAAAAATCAAGGCCAAATTGACTAAGAGTTTAATATAGTTTAATATTAAAAATTGTTAAAGAAAATATTTACTATCCAATCAATTCATTATTTTTGATAAAAATTAATTACTGTTTTCCATCATAAATATTTCACAGTTATTTTATGAATAAAAAATACAAAATTAGAGTTTAATATTATATAAGAAAAGTGGCCTATCTCATAAGAAATTCTATATGTGTGTACACACCAAACCATAGTTTTCCTTATCATATTACCACCATTTTTGTCAAAAAGTTTGTGTCTTCGTCTTGAAGAATGGAAGATCATGGACAGAACCAACGGAAGAGACACAATGCTTTTGGTGTGTTCGTGGATAAATCACTTGGTTATTCATCTTGTGGTGAAGATGACCATGACCCCAAGAAGCTTAAACCCAATTCTGAAGCCCCTTTATCAACCATAGACCAGCAAGTCCCTGCCTTACCCCTTCCCAATCTATTGGTTTCTGCTTTTAAGGAGAACACCACAGGTGGTGGTGTCAAATTTCAGCTGTTTGTGAGCAAATCTTATAGTTCATCAACTTCCACTTCCCCTCCACCAGGTCAGTTTGCATCTTAATGAATTATATTTTGAAGAATTACATAGTCAAAATATCAAGCTAGGATCTTGAAGAGTATCAATGAATTGATGAATTTGATCACATAACTAAACTAATTATGAATCATGTGTCATGGAAGTAATATGAAACCATGGAAGTAATATGAAACCATTTATAAGGTAAGTGGGCTTGTGCATTGTCCACACTTGAAGCCCAAATTATGCAGTTGGTTCATGTCACTTGATTCATTAGTTTCCTGAATTCAATTATGAAATTTCCATTCTTCAATAGCTATTCATGTGAAGTTTGTGATTGGAAGTGCAATGTTCTTGGTGGTGCAGTATACACATTGAAAGTCACATATGCTTCAAACTCCAGTGCAGAAATTGAACCTGCAGAGAACATAGTTGATGGTGGAGTAGCACCAGTGTTGACTGAAACGAGACTAGTAGCTGAAGGCCAATTTATGCTACGCTCTCGGCTCTAATATTAGCATTGAAGCGTAGCCTACAAGTTATAGAGTGTTCATTTCATTTGACTTTGTTAATTAATGCAATTAAGTGTGGTGTTGCTCCAAATTGCATCCAAAAAGGCTTGTGCACGCCAACAAACTACTACATTTGTAGTTTTTCCAATTTTTGCTTTAATTTGTAAAAGAGATATGGATATGTATGGACTTGGTAATGTTCTATTATCATATCAGTTTATGTTTTAAACATTCAAATGTTTTAAACATGGTACTAATTTGCCTCGTCCCATGATTTGTTGGATTCATTCACCTTTTGGCCAATTTAAATTGAATTGTGACAGATCTGTTTTGTTGAGTACCAATAAAACTTTAGTTGGTGGTGTATTTCGGGATCATAGTGATTTTATCATCTTGTAACATAGAACAAGATCCAATATCTAATTAATAAGCCAAGTTGAACAAGATCCAATTCAGTTTATGTAACTTGTAAATTATGATAGTCCATTGAAATGCATTGCCAAATTTACATTTACTGCTATTAAAATAATTATGAAGGTAATAGCACACTGAATAAAATCTCACTTGGATTTTCTTATAGCTCCTAATTAGTGTAGCTTCATTCAGATAACATCCACATAGCTGAGAGATTTTTCACTTGATGATCAAGGGAAAAAAAAGGTTACATGCCTCTTAGAGTGGATTCAGAAAATGTACATGAGAGAACTAACGGATGAAGGGTCCTCCATGTTTGATTTTAAATGAGATATATAAACAACAATCTTTCTAATATATTCTCTATGATTGGTTAAAGTTCATGTTTCTGATAAAAATAATGCCCAACAGAGATAAAATTAAATAAACACATAAAGTGAAAAACCCTGGACGAGAAACAATTCAATATATAAAAAATTGGTATAAGAGAAATACAATTATCTCGGAAAAATAAAAAGGTCCATTCCATCCAAACCAGATCAGTGGTAGACTCCTGTCTCAAGCCTATCAACTTGAGACTGACAATTGCTTTTTGCACCTCTTATAACATATATACCATCTTCCCAGTTTTTTAATTTTCTTTTTAAAAAATTTCACATTGCTTCAAATTTTTAACATTTTCTGTGTGCATGCCTCCACAGTAGTGATACATTTACTAAGTTTTTTTTTTTTAAAAAGTTAAATTTATGTACTGTTAATTAAAATTAATTAATTCAACTATATATTACAATAAATTAAGTATTTATTTCTTATATATAATATAGAGATAATATTAAATAATTTACATTTTTATACTTATTATTAAATATATAAATAATATAATTTATATTTATATTTATATTTAAGTATAAATTATATTATTTTATATATTTAATAATTATGAATTTAATATACATGTAATATAAGTTTTGTAATTATTATTAAGAATATATTTAGTCTACTAATTTTCTAGTGATTTATTAAATAGTTTTGGAATAGTAAGTAAAAAGATTAATCCCAGTTGTATCATGATGTGATGCTGATATCAGCATTTAAAAAGATATAGTCAATATTAATAAAATACTAAAATTACACCATTTCAATACTTAAATACTTAAAATCCTAATCAAGTCATAACAAATTTTCAAATCACAATGTACACCTTTCTTTTAATATTGAAATATTTGATGTTTACCAACCGGTTTATCCAATACTGCAACAATCAATGAAAGTCCTTGGGACGACACTGAACCTTTCATTTTTGTTTTCTGATGAATTAAGACTTGACTATGCCACTGATGAGGTTCTCGAAACTCTAAGGTCACAACTGTTTAAGAGTATTTATAAAATTTGTACCAGGAATTAGAAAGTGAGGAGTCTGAGTTAGCATTTCAACAAAACTCATATCATTCACATGTCATATTTCATATATGATCAGAGAAAGAAATGAACAGGTAAGAGGGAAACAATGAAATTTTAAGATATGAAAAAAGTGGCCAATGATTTTGGTAGGACGTCCAAAGATATTTTAGAGAAACATTCTATCTTATATTTTCCCAAGATTTGATAAAAGTTTTTCCATTAGTATTCTAATTTTTGCATTAATTCAACTTATTCTTCGAGACAGGAAGAAGGGTATTTTCTCCCAAGTATAATGGTGTAACATTTGACTAAGGGAGAACATAGTGATAAGTCCTCTTTGGTGTTGAAATAAATTATTATTTGTACGAGAATTTAGTATAATTTAATCCTAAAAATTATTTGAAATATTTTTTCTACTCATATTATTTTGAGCTTAATTTAATTTTAAAAAATTCATTTATAATATCTTTTACTTGTATAATATATTTAAGTCATTTTATTTATTGATATAGGTACCTTATCTCGTATGAAGGACTAAAAATTTTGAAAGAAAAATTTCTATCTCACAGTTTTAATAATAATTATTAAGATAAATTCTAATATTATTTTAATTATAATATAAATTTAAATATAATTCAATCTTATAAAATTAATTTTTTTTAAATAATAATTAACTCATATTTATATACTCGATGTAAATTATATATTTACGATAGAGGTAAAATATCAAACATATTACAAAAGTGAATAGGTATAATGTTGCTTGCTAAATGTCTGGATCACATGGTCTTAAAATAGAGACACATATAGGATATCAAACATATCACAAAATTTTGAAGAAACCATCTAGAAATTAATTTTTGAAAATAGTAAATTTGTTATGCTTTCAAAAATTAATTTTTATATTATGTTAAAAATTTGAAAATTAGTTTTTAAAATATATTTAGTATATTTTGAAATTTAATTTTGAGAATATTTATCCATTACTATAATAAATTTCCAAAATTAATAGCCGGGATGTGGATGTTTTTAAAAAAACACAAAAGGAGGAGTGTATAAATAAAAAATAAAAAAGAAATTGTTTTACTCTTCTCCTACCACTGCATAAAAAAAATTAAAATGTTTCTTCACCAAATTTGTCACATCAGGAGCTTTTAGGTTAGAAAAAAAAAAGGGTGACCAATTCTAATAATTTTACTAAACATGAGTCCTATCAGTGGTCCTATTCAGGTGATGCTAAGGTATAATTAAAAATGTGCTGAGAAGAATGTATTTTTAATATTTCTATTTTAAATGGTAGAAAATACTTTTGTTTTTTACATTTAAAACAAATATGTTGTATAAAAGGATTTGGACTGTTAGATTTGGACGGGGCCAGCTACTCTTCCTCTACGAATAGCAGGAAATATTTGATTTGAAGTTTGGTTGAGTTAGAATTTCTATTATTTGGTGTTGGAATGTATTACACTTAACCGTGCTTCAAGCATCATTGTTCCTTGCTATCCAGAGTAATTAATTGTACTTTATGAGAAAGACCAAGCATCATTGAAGCAAGCATTACTAATGGTTCTTGGGGACAAAAATATTGAGATATGCTATAGAAAGAAATTTGGGTTAAGGGTAAAGGTACAAAATTAATACGCCACTCATTACACACCTCTACTTTTAGATTTTTTTTATTTTTTCCGTATTTTTTTAAAAACAATTATATTTAAATATCGAATATTGGTTCACTATTCTACATTTTCCTTTTGTCATCTTTTTCATTGTCCACCCCTCATCACCCAATGTTGTACCTAATTGGTTTGTACTTTATTTTTTTAGTTTTTTTTATTCAATTATAAATTGTTATATATAATAAATTTAATAACTATTATCATAATCATTTTAAAAATTATATGAATAATATTATATCACTAAAGTTTGAGATGTGAGTTATTTTACTAATGAAAATCATATACTATATTGATTTAGAGAAAAGATAAAAAGAAAGGACATATCTTTAATCATGATCATCGTAAGTATTAACAATTTTTGTTATTTTTTATTAGAATTAATTTTTAACATATTCATCTAATGGTTGACCAATTACAAATATAATATTGAATAAGAGTGTTTTTAATTATTATTCTTTAAATAGAGTATTTTAGGAGTTTTTCTTAATATTTTTTTATCTGTTCTAGTTTATTATTTTTAATATCTTTAGTTTTAAATTGAATTTTAATATTTTTAAAACAAATTATTAATAATTAAAAATAATATTATATTATAATATAAATTATTTATCTTCTATAAATAAATTAGAATGATGTTTAGTCATCATTTTTAATGAGAACATCTTAAAAAAAATTCTTTAAAAAATGTATTTTTAGTGATTTTTTAATTTTTTTTTATCTCTTTTAGTCTATTATTTTTAATATCTTTAGTTCTAAACTGTATTTTAATTTTTTAACTGAAATTATTAATAATTAAAATAATATTATATTATAATATAATTATTTATTAAAAATTTAAATTATAATATATATGTTCAAAAATATTTATTTATTTTAAATTTTAATTATAATATAATTTATATATTCAAAAGTACTAATTTAATATAAATTTTAGTTATATAAAATAAATATTTATTTTGTGTAATAAATAAGTTAAAATACTAGCTAATCATATTTTTTTTACAAGAAATTAATTATATATTTAATTGTAAAACTTTTACCAATTTTTTTATATTTACAATATATACATAATCATCTTAACAAATAACACACACAATTATTCCTTAAGAGATAGATCCGAATACTACATTATTATTTTATTTTAAATTAAAATATATAATTTAATTTATTTAATTTAACACTAATAAAAAATATTTTTGAGCTAATTACATTTTCTAATTTTTTTTCCTCCAAAGTTACACTACATTTCCCTCTTACGTAATATGGGTGTCTCAGGAAAAAAAAAAAAAAGGCGTCTAATTTACCCTTATAATAATGACACTTAGGTTTGCGTGGTTAGTTTTTCTTATTTTATTTTTTAAAATAAAATAATAGAAAAAAAAGAATCTAGAAAATTATCTGCAAGGAGTAGTATTGAAAATTTGCAGCACTTTTAGCTTCTATTTGTCTTGCATGGTAAATAGAGTTATGTGAAAGAAAATAAAAACATGGTTCCTAGTCCATGATGCCAGATAAAATTTCAGCCAATGAATGTGTTCACATATGTGTTGTTAGAGGGATGATGAACTCGACAACAGAGAAGGAATGAAAGGGACAAGCTAACCACTACTCTAGGCAATGAACCATGTTACCAACTCACTTCCAAGAAATTAACCTCCTAAAGAAAAGTAGATGGAAAAGTTTAACTTGTTTCTTTGTGCTTTTATCAGCACCAACAATTAGAAAAAAAAAAATACTGAAAATATTTTAACATTTATTTTCACTATTGTCTTTGTTAACCAATTTCCTTCCTCCATTTGGGTTTAATGTTGTAATTGAGCTTATTTGCATTTTTTTTCATAGCACCTCATTGACTCATATCTTTGCTATTTATATCTTTAAATTGTTCATTACATCTCTTTTTTTTGTATAACTTTAATTAAATATTCTTCTCTTTTTAATGTTTTGTTTCAAATAATTGAGAATTTTATTTATTTATTTCTTTATTTTTAAATTCTCTTTTAGAGATATTTTTTTCATCAATATTCTATGATTGTTGTTGTTCTTGGTTTCTTCCATTAATGTTATTTATCTGATAAGAACAAATTTGTGACTTGATAATGATAAAGACAAATAACATTTTCTCTTTTATGTATGTTAGATTAGATATTAATTCATGAACAAGAAATAAAAAAAATAAAATTTTAAAAATATCGAAGCTACCTTTCTTAAAATTTATGTATGTCTAAAACTTACTTTTCAAATGAAATAAAATTATTCCAAAACTGTCTTTATGGTAGAATACAAATAAGTCATTTATAATGAAAACAAAAATCAAGAAAATGATGCACATTCGAATAAAGTAATTGTTGTAAATATGAATCAAAATACAAATTACAAATTACACATCTAATATTTTATATAAGCTCGATGTAATAGGTACACCATATTGTTAGAAAATATATCATGTTAACAAATAATAAAAAAATATAAAATTAATATTTAAGTTATGATGAAGATGATGATGATAGAATGTAAATTATAGTCTAAAGAATATGAAAATGAAATGTAAAATTAGTATTTATAGAATAATAAAAATGGAAATAAAAAATAAGATTTTTATTATTTTATACAAGAGGATATTTCTTGATAACAATAAATATAAAAGAAAAAGTAACTGAAGGGATAAATAACAAAATCCAACTTCTCATGGCAGCTATAACAAAGGCCTTTATTGTGAGGAAGTTTTTGATTGAAGTAAAGGTTGAAGATAAGTTTGTGGGGAAAAATGTAGTTGAGATGAATTTAAATGGAGATGAATTATTGTGTGTGACCCAACTCCCCAAAACAGTGGGTGAAACAGTAGCTGTTGCTTCTACTGCAAATCACTCTTCACAATGAAGGAAAGCTTTGGTCCAATTACAATATAAAGAAACACAATACAGTTGGGAACTCAGCTTATCCCATCAAACTGTTCCTCCACAATTTGGGCTTAACCCACAATACATTTTCAGGATTTATTTAAATAGATTTTTAAACTTTTGTATCATATGTTTATTTGGGCTTTTTCATCACATTAGTATTAAAAAAAATAGTTTAGCAGAAAAAAAGGATAACAATACCAAAATAGGTAATTCATACATCTAGAATTAGGTACGCCGGCTGAATTAGGGTCTTATGTTATTTTTTAAAATGTTGAAGGCACCACATGAATTAGTACAATGGATTTTTTTTAAAACATAACAAAAGATAGCAAATTACCTATTTAAATAATTTCTTTTAACATATTTTGCTAGCAAATGTTAACATGGTAAAAAAAGTCTATATATTTAAAGTTAAAGTCTTAAAATGTATATCAATAGTATTTGTGTAACTTGCCTGGAATTTTTTAAGTTTCAAATTTAAATGAAAAAAAGAAAATTGAGAGAAAATACTTTATATTTATAACAAAGTCGTAAAAAGAGTTTTTAAATATATTTTTATTTATTTATTGGAGGAGATAAATAATAAAAAAATTTAAATAAATGTTTTGTGATAACTCTAATTGATAAAAATATACTCATATCTTAAAATAATTTAAATTTAAATCTTACTACAATTTTGTTATTAAGTAATTTATAAATATTTTCTTAAGTGTTCGTTAAATTTGAACATTTATTTTAATTTTAATGAGTACTGGACTCTAAAACTTTTTTCACACATTAAAATCAATTTATTTATTTTAAATTTTAAAATAAATAATTAAGAATTAAAAACATGCTACAATCAAGAAGAAAATGAAGATAACAATTATGTGTAACCGATGTATATACACTAGAAATTGTTACTTAAGTTTGAAACTCAAAACAGGATAATCATTGGTTCTAGTTAAAAAAATAATTACAGTAAAATATATGATTGTTCACACTATGGAATTAATTTTTTACTTGAATTTTTCTACACTATTGGTTGAAATATTTTTACACCGTAAAAAACATTAACAATCACTTTCAATATTATTTTTAAAATAATCATTATAAAAATTAATAATCTCATTATATATAAATCTATAATGGAATGATAATCAGTATACTCTAATTAAAATTTTAATTTATCATCAAATTATTATTAAATAAAAGAAAAATGAAAATTTGAAGCTTACCTTTGTATTTCAATTAATTTTTCATTGAATTCATCTCCATTCTATCAATTTTTTTTTTCATTTTTTGAGGTTGTTAAATAGATCTAACTATTACACATCACTTATATCTACATTTAATAATTTAAGCAATCCATTTCTTCAATCCAGCAGCTCTAAAAATTTTATTAAATAAGTCTCAGAAATAACTTCATATCCTTATATTTTATCACTATTTTAGAAAATAAATACACACAAGTCCCACAAAATTTTTTAAGACAGGTACTTGTATAAGCACTTTTTTTTTTTGAATACCTAAACTTGCTCCAATGGACATTTCTTAACTAGCATTAGTGCTTAATAAATTTCTAGCAGTTAAGAAACTCCTTTGGAGGTGCTCCGAAAGGTTTTAAACAAACATGATTGCATTGATTATCCAATGGATTAATCATGATTGCACTTAACCATGATTTTAATTTGTGATTGACATGCATAAATATAAATAAAGTTGCTATCCACACATGACATAATTTTACACATTTTACACATTTTTATACTATTTTTATAACCAGAAACTATTTTTTTTTATAGTCAACAACTCCACAAGATAAAATAAGTAATTTTAATTATTAATAAAAAAATTAATAATTAATATTATATATATATATAAATAAATAATATTAATAGGTAATTTTCTCATCAACAATTTGAAATTGTTTCGGTTAACCTTGTTCATTTTAGATGAATCAAATTTTATAATCTTAATGCAATTGAAACTAGCTACTTTGTAATACAATTTAAAATCACGCACCAAACCAAAAACTACAAAATTTCTATTGGAAAAAAGAATTTAAAAGATCAGCAAATTAGTGTGCTAGATTTTTTTTTCATTTATAGATGCATATTACTCTCCATGGTAAACTTGTCAATACGTTGTCAAAGGACTAAAGTAAAGGTAAAAAGTTAATTTTAGTTGCTAAAAATAATAGTTAAGATTTTAATACAGACATACTTTATTATGCATGTATACATACAGAATTAATTATTAATTTTCTTATGATCAATTAAAATGTATTACTTATATGTTATAAAAGTGGGTTAATTTCTATAGAAGTGTAGGATGAATTGTCCACTTGAGATTGTTGAGAAGTTGGAGACTCAAGTAGTACCACTCGCATTATCCATAAAATCTCCCTTTCTTCGGGAATCCAGTCAAAATAAATATTTTCCCCACACAAGTTTCTGATGTGCTCACTCACCTTCCTTCAAAAATTACAATAAGAAGAGACCATAAAAAAAATAAAATAAAAAATAAAAAAGACAAATCCAATGACATGAAAATATGGGTATTCGGCTGCTAAGGCAGAGAGATTCATGCACTATGAATTATGAATACACAGTTCTCATTTAAATAATATTGAACACTCACATGAAGAGGCAGAGGAGCAGAAGAACGCACATGCATGATGCACCCCATGTGAATATGCAATGGGTCCATGCTCTATTTTGGAATCTATTAAAAAATATCTAAATTCCATGTGTACTAAATATAGAATATAAAAAGAGTTTATATATAAAAGATTATTTTATTTTTTAACTATCTTTTGAAATTAAATTAGATTCGACCCTATTGTCTAAAAAAAAATCTAAAGGCTTGAGTGAAGATTAAACAATCTACCAGTGGCATATTTTGGAAACATGCATAGTAATAATGAGTGCGATTGAATCTATGATCACAAATTGGAAACAAATCTTGTAGCGTGTTTGGCTGGGCTTCACGGAAGAAGAAAGATATCACAATATAGGTAATTTAATTAGCCGATACATTTATAGCAAAGGAATCATCATTCATAACCATTGGCCACACTATTTTAAAATTTTAATCAACTAATCTTAAAGGGAAAAAGAAAACCTATATAGTGTAACAAGAGAAAAAAGAAAATTGCAAAACACAAGCAGCACACATGAATTTAAAGGGGGTGTTACTACTAAGATTCCCCATGTATGATACAAAATATTGAGAAAAGTATGATTATGTTGAGGTGGTGAGTGAGTTGCAATCAGTGATGATGAGCATGAGGGGGTGGTGCCATGGCTGGTGGAGTTGGGGGCTTGCATTGGTAGCACTTGGCAAAGAGCCCAAATGAGTCAATTTGCTTAATAAAGTTGGTCACACTGGCCCATCCTCCAAACCCAAACCCAACCACCAAAACCCACCCCACAATGAATGCATTGAACACATACATTGCAGTCCAGCTTGGCATAAAGAAAGGAGGCTTCTCTGCAGCATTCTGAAACAAAACAAAACAAATTAAGTGTTGTGCATGGTCCCTACTTACACTACCACCATTGCATTATTTCTAAAAAACCCAAAACATGAACAATAATGATGTCAAATAGAAGACAACAATAGTGTAATAGGAATTAAACAATATAGTAAATGAGCATGAGCAACATAGTTTTTGTTCCAAATATTATTTTTTGAAGTAATGTTGGCCTAATTTGAATTATTGGGGGAAAGATATGAATCAAGTTGGCCAGCTCAAGAGGCACAGTACGATATTCTTGACTGTTGCAAATAACTGAACGAAAATGACCTCCCACCAGTCCCCCATTCTCCTAATGTTTCCAAATTGAAGCCTTAAATGCTTTTGTACATTTTCTGCTCTCTCTCCTTTTCCTAATGTTTTTCTCTCTCTCAGACTGTGCGTGCACAGGTCACTTTTATTTAATAGTGGGATACGGGACCAAGTCCCCATCCAAACGCGGATGTACAACAAATGCATAATCACACTCATACCCTTCTTCACACTCACATTTTCACAATAATGCCACCACTCTAGTTAAATTATTAGTAACAATGTATCAAATTATCTTATTAAATATTGATTTTTCATATGCATTTTTCCTATGTTATCCATCTTCTAGGAAAGTTGGACCTAGAGATAAAGAGCAGTTTATATATATCTTGGATGTGGATAACTTTACTTAATGTAAATTGATTTTAAGCCAAAATCTAACACCACTTATCATATTTTTTCATGAATTCAATTTAAATACACATACACTTACTGTGTAATAGTTTTTAATGATAAAATGATTGACTTTTCTATTAATTAATAACTGTGCATAAAATAACCCACACAAATGTCACTATATGCTTAACATATTTAATCCAAAACTCGTAAACTAAAAAGTGAAAAATGAAGAAAATCTTATCCTATGATGTAAGATGAGATCCATAGAAGTGTAGAAAAAACATTGAATGATTTACCTGTCTGGCTGAGGCTTTTCTGTAAGTGAGCATATGGGCTGTGGAAGGGATGATGTAAACGGTGAAACTGACCAACAAAGCTCCAACTGCAGAGTTTATGGGCCCAAAGAAAGGGAAGATTATGGCCAAAAACCATATGGGAATCACCACCGGCAACCTTGCTAGTGCCCTTATACAAATGCTTTTTGTGTCATGCATCCCAATTACTTTCTCCCACACAAAGTACAGTGGAGTACTCGCAAAACCGAATGTGATGAACTGCATTCAATATTTCCATTAAGAATTATCTATTCATCCATTATTTAACAAAATAATCATAAGGGGAACCAATACATTTATTTGCTGCGTTTTCGTTGCAGCCTTACTGCAATTGTGTTTTGCCACTTCTGACGACAAAATAGTTAATGCAAAGTGATATTCAAATTTATGTGACTATATAAAAAGATTAAAATAATTTCGCATACATAAAAAATACACGACATAAATTCATTTAGAATGTATTGTATATGTTATTAACGTTGCGGGCACTAATTAATTACGGAAAGATTTGACTTTGGTGCACAAGTTAAATCCATTCACGAAACTATAATATCAAACGATATATAATATATATTAAAATACATTTTAATTATACTTGACGAGTAAAAACAAACAGTTGTCATTATTTTTCTTTGCTTCCCGTTATGGAATTCTTTAAACTCCCAAAAGTCTATGATCCAATTCTATTTTCTGACATTCTTCCCCAAAATAAATAAACTTTACTATCGTTTAAAGGAGCATTTATTGCAACAAGGGTTTACGTTTTTGTTTTCTATTTACTATATGACAAGTTACATAAGTGTCTATTAATTATTACAATCCAAATAAGCATTTAAAATTTCTAATACGTAACTACTAATAAAAAGTAAAATAGAATCAGAGGACTTATATAGCGTGATTTACTTGGGCATCATTTTACCCTTTTAAATTAAAACAGTAAAAACACTAGTAGTTGTGACTTAGACTCTTGAATTGAAATGTGACAAGTTTTTTGTTTTCTATTTATTACATGGCAAGTTATATAAGTACCTATTAATTATTACAATCCAAATAAGCATCGAATACTAATTTTCTAATAGGAAACTACCAGTAAAAAGTAAAATAGAATGAGAGAACTTAATTAAAATAACAAAAATACTAATAGTAACTTGTTAGACTCTAGAATTGAAATGGTTAAATTTTGTACGGAAATACAAAAAATTACCTGGTGAATGAGCATGAGGATTACAGCAGCATCACGAAATCGATTTTTGGGGAGGAGAGAGAAAGCGTTAGAATGATTGAGAAGTTCATCGCCAAAAGCCCAGTAAACGGCAGCAGCAGAAGGAATCGTTAGTGTGAAAACGTACAAAGTGGCCAGCAAGTATATGTACTTGAACTTCTGTGGCTTCCACATGGCGTGCATAATCTCTCTGCAACATTTGTCACCCTTCTTCACTTTATACTCAGGGATCAAGGAATAATCATAATAATAAATAGTCACATTGGAATTTCTAAAAACGGGTAAATCAAACCAAAGTAACTTGTGACTCTCTTGGCTCCATTGCCACTTTGTTTACTAGAAAAGGACAATGTGAACCACCCATCAAATTAATCATTATTTTCTTTTGAGAAATTTTAATTCTGTGCACAAATTTTATACATAAGTTTTTGTGTGAATAATATATATCACTTGTTTTAACTTTTCTTTTATGGGGCTTTAGATAATTGAATTTAAAAAAAAAGGACAAAAGCAGCAGAGCAAAAACCATTCAACTGTAGGATTTTCTTAGTGGAGCCATTATTTAATTATATCTTAGTATGATAATGTTCTTACACTCTGTCTCATTAGTTAAATAGGACATCATTGTCTTTTATTAACTATTCGGCACCGGTGATTAACCAAAAAAAGAAACGAATGTTATGATTGAAAGACATGATGACATGTAGCTTGCAACCTAGAAGTGATTCTTGGAACCTAATGACACATGTAGCTGACAAAACATATTTTTATAATAAATTTTATAATCTAGTATACTAGTAGTATCTCTTCCTTTCTAATATCTTAATTTCTTCCAAGAGATAGAGGGAGGAGAGAACAAAGCTTTTCCAAAGGGTGATTTTGCATGATTTTGTCCCAAGGTCTCGAAAACCGAAGTGAATGATGATGAAAAGGGTAAGAGCAATGATAAACGCTCACTTAAAAAATGAAGTGGATCGAGATGAAGAGAAAAAAAATGGTAGAAATTAAAAGAAAGTAAAAAATATGATAGAAAAAAAAATAGTATGTGTTGAATATTTTCAAAAGGGTAACTTACACGGTAACTGCATGTCCACCAAACGTGTACAGTATGTTGGTGGCTCCGGTGAAGTACAGCACTAGCTTTGTTGGACCCGTGTGTGTCACATTTTCTACCTGTCAAAATATTTCCACATACACAAAATCTTATATGAGAATATAATGATGTTCTCAAACACTAACAAAGTTAAAATTTAATAAATGTTTACAAAGCCTAAACAATACTATAAATTTTTATTACAAGAGTGTAGGAATTAGCGATTTACCTGGCCATGAATAAGTGCTGCTATAGCGAGGTACCAAGCAGTGTAAGTGGTCATTCCAAGTCCAAGAAAAGACCAAATACGGTAATTGTGGAAGGAGGGTATGAACACAGAGGTGGCACAGCAAGCTCCAAAGATATAAGTCCAAGTCCGTTTATCCAAATGGTCATTTATGTAGTAGATGTTACTGTTTTTGAAACAGGAACCAAAAAAAGTGTAAAAGATGTTGTTGTGTGATCCCAGATTACCCCAACTTTTTTGCAGAAATTAAGAAAGGATCTTACCTTGCACATCCTATGAGCTGAATCACAGATCCAAAGACCAGGAAAGTACAGTTGAAGGCTAGCCCCACTGCTTTCCAATACGGACCCAGCAACCCATCAAGAACTTCAAACCACTGAAATAGTTAAATTCAGTGCATTGAGTTTCTATTTACACTATTTAGTCAATGTCATACGTTCATATACTTCTGTTAAAAGGTCTTATCTTAATATGGCCTGTCTAGAAACTCATTCAGAATTATATTTGAAATATGACAAATATAACTATTAATTTTTTTTTTCTTCAAATTATATCTTAAATATAGAATCAAATTTTATAAAAATGTGATGACATCGGAACTAGAATTTAAAACCTTGAGTCTGAAAGAGATTAAGAAGCAGGATGGCAGAATGAGAATACCTGAATGACATGGTTCTTGAAATTGACATTTTCCTTTTCCTTTCTGGTACGGTACTCCATGTAGAGGACACTGATTAGATAGGCTGTCCAACTTCCCATGATTCCATAGAAAATTTGAAGCAAAATCCCTGATAGCATGCCCAGTTGAGAGAAGGAATAGGGCAGTGTCAAGAGCACTTGAGCCACCTAAAAGACCAATTCATTAGACATAGAAACTTAAAAAAGAAAAGTGATTCTTATTTTGGTGATTTTACTTGATTTGAGGCACAGCTGAACCATGCATCCCAAACCGAGCCACCATGCCAGAGGAAGCTCTTGATGCTGAACATGGGTTGGTCTTGCAGCTCCTTCTCTTCTTCCCTCACACCACCCACTTCGCTCTCTGTCTCGTTCATGCTGCTCACTATTGCTTCCTCTGCTTGCTTCTGAGGCAACATTGTTTCCATTTTTCCAAGCGTCTTCAAAATGGATCTGAAACACATGAAAGTACACTTAATGAGACAAAAAAATGATCAACCGCTACCCCAGAAAACGAAAGCCAAGGAAAAAAAACACACCACCCCAGATCCAGATAACTGAAAATTCCTTGCAGCCTTTTCACAAAAAACAACAACCTGAATCCTACCGCACAAAAAGAGAGACTCGGAAAATTACAAAGAAAAGGTGGGCACGCAGTGCTTACGTGTTCTACACACTGAAATCCCACATCCAGCAGTAATATAAATAAAGCAGTATATATAAGTGAATCTCAAACCCAACTTATAAAACACACCAAAGGAGCAGTGGAAAATCCAATGCCAGATATCCCACTTTCCACTAACCTTGGTTTGTGATGTCTCTTTCTCCAAAACGCTGAAATATTAAGCAACGGTCTGTGTGTTATCGAACTCTGTTGAGTAGAGTCAGTGGCAGAGATGTGTTAAATGTTTTAATGCCTAAGAAATTCTGTAGTCATGGAATTGGCAAAAGAAGCTTTAAATGCAAAGAAGGGTTATGAAAGTTAAGTGTTACTACGCACTTGTTATTGCTGTTGCTCAGTGGAGCTCATCAGCGGAGCTCAAAAACTCGGCAGAATATTGTAACAAAAGGCACACCGCTTTAATGCGCGCCAACAATTGGCGCAGAAAAAGGCAGAACCGAACGGCAAAGGCGGCGATAAGCCGCAAAAGCAGGAAAAGAAAACTGAGGTTTTACAAGTTGTCTTTGTTTTTCTTTGGTTCAGACTTCAGAGACTGATACTATATATAAATAAATACAAAGACCCTTTTCGTTACTGTTGAACCAGATATTGCATATATAAATGAACGTGGACCGTTTTTTAATGTTAAAATATATGGACCAAAGTAAAGAAAAGCAGAGAGGTTGAAGTAACCCAGCCTAGCTAGCAGATTCTAGCAGTGATTGGGAGAGAGAAAGAGAAATGAAACCTAATTATGATTTGATTCTTTGGTATCTCTGCACAATTTGGAGATCAAAGTGAATGAGACTTTGTGTTTTGATCAGTAAGAGGTGAAGTAAACGAAAGCCGCTCTGTTTTTATAGGCCGAAAAGGTGCTTCAACCGTAACGGCTTTTAGATTTTATATGTTAATACCAAGAGCTAACCTAGGAATTCTTTGTATTCATCATTTGTAAATTAATCTCACTAGTATGATTTTAAATTATTTATAGTAAAAATTAATAAATTTATTATATATAATAATTTATAATTAAATAGTTGTACAAAATTATTAATATGGTTAGTGTATAGTTTATTTTTTTTAAAAAAATTAAATATTAATTGTTTTTAATTTAAATTTGACTCTTATTATTTAAAAAGTATGTTAAGTTAAATTAAACTTCTAGTCTCTAATTCCTAATTTTTTTTAACTTTCTTATTTTTAAATTTGTACTTCTAGTCTAACCGTTAAAGTAACATACATTAATTTTTAGAACTAAACTTAATTGATGGCTTGTTATTTATGGGTATCGTCACATAATATATTTAATAATATTTTATTATGACTAGATTTAAGTAATTTAATTAAAAATAAAATAAAAGAATAACAAATAAAAAATGTAATTAAACAAAGGACTTGACATTTCTTATGTGTAATCTTTTAATCTTGCATAATTCTCCTTTTCCCTATTCTTTATGAGAAATGTGCAACATCATTCTTCTCTTCCCATTTCTATTTGACACACTTGAGTTTTTCGTTTAGTTTTAGTTTTATGCATGTGGTCATGATTAGGATTTTTCATTGACAAAGGTCTAGGGTTGGGTCTTTTTATGCATGTCGTCTAGGGTCACTATGTTAACGTCCTTTGGTGGTAATAGTTTGTAGGTTCCAAATGTTTTTATTCATTTCATTTTAAGGTTTGATGTTGATTTATTTGCTATATTGTTAATAATCCACCAGCACAGTAAATTTAATGCACTTTGAAGTCAAATATGTGTCCTTATTTATCTCTTTTTAATAAAATTTAAAGTCAATTATGCGTTCCAATTTTGTCCTTTGTAAAATTTGAAGTCCTGTGTCCATGTTTTACCCTTTTTTAATAAAGTTTGAAATCGATTGTGTCCATGAAGTTGATTAATATATACATTGGATTGTGTCCATGAAGTTGATTAATATATACATTGGAGCTGTTATATTTGCTATAGTTGTGATACATGTTATTATTGTGTGTTGTTATTTAACAGTGATTGTTTTGGTTGATTTCTTTTTTTAATTTTAGGCTTACCAAATTATAGAAGATGAGATTATGCATTTACCACAAGAGAATGTTTGTTTATGATTCATTCCTGTTGTATCCTAAAGGGGATATTGAAGAAGAGGAATGAGGTGGGCTCTAGATGAGATGTCATACATTGATATTACAAAGTTGATTAAGAGCATAGGTTATGTATATTTTAAATCTCTTTGGTACCAACATCTAAGACTATCTCTTAGTCAAGGTTTGAAGCCACTAAATTGTGATGGTGATGTGTTGAAATTTGTTGAAGATGTGAAGACATTTGAAGTAGTTAGTGTATTTGTGAAACATTTGATTGATACTCCAGTATTATTTGAAAGGAAACTAAAAAGGAGAGCAAAATATTTTAGAGACATAGGAAATTGAAGTTATTGTAATTGATAAGACTAAGGGTAAAAATGATGAGGAGTTTAGGAAGGAGACATGTGGAGCAATTGGAGGTAAGGATGAGATCTGAAATGAAGGGGGAGTAAGGTGCATGGTAAAATAAATGAAAATGGTGAATATGCTGCTTAAAAAAGACGTAGAAAATGAAGAAATATCATTGGATGATAGTGGCTTTGAATAAGACAGTGACTAAATATATATATTATCCCTATAGACATTTAGTAAGACACCTCTCACACCCTCATATGGAACTAATGACAAGGTATTAAATGATTCTGGGAATGAAAGAGTTATCACATATTCTAGAAATCAATAACCAGCAATTAGAGTTGAATTTGTTGATGAAGATGGTAAGTTGGATTACCAAGAAATCTCATTTGTCAGTGAGGATGAAAAAGATGAGGGGGTAAATTTTCCAAGGTTCAAAATTATAGATGATGACACTAATTTTGAGTTTGAGGTATGGTTGTTTAGTGATAAAGAAATGGTGATAGAAGCTATTGAAGTAAGCTTATGCTTTGGTGAATAAGAAAAATGTGTACATTAGGAAAAATGATAAGAAAAGAATGTCAACAAAATGTATGAAATGATGTTTATTCTACTTGAGAGTTAGCAAGTCCAATCAAAGTCAATATTAAGTTTCATTGAGGAGCATACATGTTATAAAAATGTAAAAAAAAAAAAAACTAAGACAAAGTGGCTTGCTAAAAAATTAATATAATTGTTGAGACATACTCTTGGTATGAAAACACAAAGGCTAATTGTAATTGCATTAGAAAGATGGGCAGTTAAGTTATCAATGGATTAAACCTACAACACTACAACAAAAGCACTTAAAAATATCTACATTATGTTAAGGTAGTTGGTGTATTCATTGAGTGACCATTACCTTCATTTAAGTTATGCTAAGGAGAATTATTCTAAACAACACAATTATCATCAAATGTTATACGAGGAATAAGGGAGCCTATATTTTAAAGGATTTATGTTTGCTTTGAGGCATGTAAGGCTTCCTTTGTCACTACATGTAGGCTTTTAATTGACCTAGATGAATGGTATTTGAAATGAGATTTTGGTGGATAGTTGTAGGCTACATTTGGAAAGGATAAGAACAACAAAAAATTATAATTGTATATGTAATGGTTAAGGGAAAATGTAAGGACTAATGAATATGGTTTCTAGACCTCTTGCTTGTAGATTTAGGAGGTATCCAAGAAAAATCATGGACTTTTACTTTTTATTAGGAGAAGGTAACTCTATTTTAGTTATTTTATGATCTATTTTAGTTTAGTAGACTAATTTATGCTTTCAATAATATTTTAGTATAGGGGCTAGTTCTTGTAATAAACAATCTTGGTGAAACATCTGTATGAAAATAAAAGAAAAAATCTAGGAGCTCGTATAAAGGAATTTATTATGGATAGTTGCAAAGGTTAAAATTGTTTTAGATTGGTAGAAGATAATGAAAAGGTTGAAGGAGGTGAATATTAATATTTAGGCTAATATGATGCATATATTGCCTTCAACTTGGACGAGCTCTGCATGTAGTATAAATAATCAATATGATCTACAAGTGAACAACATGTGTGAGGCTTTCAACAAGGAAATTATCGAATAAAAGGACAAGTCAATTATCAAATTGCTTGAGGGATTGAAGTTTTATATCACAAATGGGATTGTGAGACAGAGATCTCATGTTTCGATTTAACAATCATATTTGTCCAAAAAATCAGCAACTACTTGAGGTAATTATGAAAAAAAGTTAAGGGATGGATTTCAAATTGGGTTGGGGATATTAGTTCTCTAATTGAAATGTAAAAAGATGTTCATAAGTATGTGACTAACTTAGTTCAAAAAACTTACTTATGCAGAAAGTAAGACCTCATTGGTATACCATATTGTCATGTTGTTGCATGCATGTGGCATGACAATTGTCCCTCTAAAGATTATGTATTCATGAATTACATATAATATTTTTTGGGTAGATTATATATTCATAAAATAAGTTGTAAGGTGTTATTGAAATTAAGGTTTTGCTTGTGGCAAATTTAGCAAATTTGAATAATGTGTTATTTGTTGTTTTTTTTCAAGAAAAACATTTTCTTAGCTACCTACTTGTACATTGTCCTTCCATTTAACGCTTCAACCTTATGGCTTATGTTAGAGAATGAGTCCATAAATCCTGTACACGTGAGGAGAGCACTTAGAAGACATAAGAAACAAATGAACATGACTAATGACTAGCCTAAGAGTAGATATACGTTACCTAGACAATTTCCTTCAACTATTTTAGAAAATTTGATTAGATAGGTCATAACAGAAGGACATGTAAAAGTAAAACTACTATAGACAAAAAGATACCTAAGGGATGAAATAAGGTAGTTGACTTATTAGTACTTATTCTTAGTTTTGACATTTCTAAATTGACATTAATTGATCCTATTTTTTTATTGTGACAAAATTTAAGGAGAAATGATGAGACATAACTAAAGGTTGTAAAAAAGGTAACTCACCTTGTATAGTATATTTTTCTAACACTACCAAAAGGACACTAATTTTCCTATATTTTATCATAACATATATTAAAGAAGAATAAAAGTGTTACACCAAGTACTAGAACAAAGGTGGCAGGTGAACCAAGTGTTGGAATAAGGACAATAGGTGCACCAAATGTTACATTAATATATGGTTCAATTGCACCAATACCTAGATCAATTGAAGACACACATACTCAAATTTCTTAATATATCCTCACAGACTCACGCATAACAAGTTTTAGAGACATGAAGATTTTATGACATGTAGTTCACTTGAATGTGTTTTTTGTTTAGACCTAAGATGTTATGAATAAGAATGTATATTTTTGTATATAATTTTGGATGCTTTTTGGGTGAACAGTTTTTTTTGTTCAGACATAAGAGTTCTTTTCTATAGCATTATGATGCTTAAGTTATGAAACTATTAATTAGTTACAATTATAATTTAGAGTTACTCTTTCATTCACAACTATTTTGGTTCCCTAGTCTTGTCATATGATTTGATCTTGAATTTGATTTTCTCATTTTGGTCATGTGATATTGAGTTCCTTATATATGAAATACTAATTTGGTGTAATATGATTAGTTATCATTTTAATTTAGCCATTTGATAATAATTTATTGTTAGTCATTTGATGATGAATTTACTCGTTTTTTTGTCATGTTATATAATAATTTGTTGATTTGGTGTATTATGATTTGTTGTCAATCTAATTTGGTGAATTATAATTTGCTATAATTCAAATTTGGTGCATCAGGATAGCTTGATCTAGTGCATCTAAGTTGGTGCATTCTAATTTATTCCAATCCAATATGTTCCTTTATGTTTATCATGTTGATATTGTTAAAAGAGAACTTATTCTATATGTTTTAGGAAGAAACACATATATATATATATATATATACTATATAAAGTAATATTCTATATTCTTAATCAAGTTGTTCAAGAGCTTAACAACCTAATGTTATACTACAAATTGTCTTCCAATAATCATATATATAAATTAATTTTTAAAATTTAATAATTACTATATATAACTTGCAAGGAATTAGAGTTGCAACAAAAAATAGAGGCTAAACTAAATCAAAATTTTCATAAATGCATCTACATATCGAAATAACCAATATTAGAATATCTTAGTGCATGGACTTAACTAGTACTATATAATAACTCAAAGTAAACATGTTGTTTATAAGTAATTGAGAGAAATTAAGTTTATTTTTTTTTCCTATAAAATCACTAATTATAGACGCATACAAGAACTAGTAGGTTTACATGAATTATATTGTATTTAACATCTCAATATGATTTTTTCACCCTTTAAAATATGGACAAGGGTCATATTCCATGTGAGATTTGTATTAGAAACACGATAAATGGATACAAAAAATGAGTATAATAAAATCACAAAGAGTAAGTTTTAACCTTGAATATTTGCTCCTTATATTAGAACATTTTCTAGTAATCAAACATTTGTTACACCAAAAACTTACTATTGCCTACCATTTGTAAACTTATGCAAAACAAAAACTCCTACCAACAAGTATATTCGGTCCTACCATACAACATTTGGTGCCTACAACCATTTCACTAGAACCTCCACCCACAAGTAGAAGCATCCAACAAATTACAATGACGCAAGACAAAAAAAGAAATCCCTAAAAGCTTCTACCTATTCTTTAGCTCATTTTTTCCCTTTAATTCATTTTTCCTAAGCTTCACCTCATCAACTTTCCCCAACAATGCTCTCATAATTTTATTCATGTGAACATTCATTTTAGTATCATGTCATTCAAAGAATTGACAATTTCTTTTCCTTATTGCTTGCAAAAGAACATAAAAAATCATAAAATTAAGACAATGTGGAATATAAACCTCTCTTACTTTACCTTTATATAGTTCACAACCACAAAACCTCTTCCTTGTATTTTCTTTTGTTCATGATGTGAATAATGAAGCTATGTTATGGTGACACAACATGGGGCATCTTCATGCTCAAGAATTAGTGGTAAATGATGGTGCACTCTTTTCAATATTGCATTTCATCCATTGGTCCTGCATTACGACTTGGTTTGCCACTAACAATGGTTGCCTTCAATGACCTATGTTTTAGATCTATATTAGGGTTCAAGAATTTGGGCAAAAATCATAAGATGACCATTACATGTCTTTTTTATATGTTTTCTTTATTTTAAATTGTTTTAATTTTTAAAATTTTAAGTTAAATACAATAAATTCATTAATCTACTCAACAAACAATAAAAGACATAGATTATTAACCACATTATCAAACTCAAGTCGTGTCATGGTCAATGTTAAGACTCTAATAATCAATGTATGTTATTGACAAATTTATTCATAGATTTAGTCTATTGATAATTACTGGTAGGCGTGTGGTATCTATAAAAAATTATTACTTATGAGCACATTATCGATGAATTTTTGTCTATAGAAAACTCATCGATAATTATCGGTAGATGTGTGATAATTCATAGTTTAGACACCCTACAAGGTCTTAAGATAAGTAGAATATACTCTAATTTGTAGTTAAGAATTACAAATTGCCTAAGATTTAGATGTCTAAGGTTAAAATAGGAAAAATACAAATCTAGACTAATGTGCTGATTTTAGCTAATAAAAAGAGTAGTCTTGTTTTGCAGGTCAAACTGGAATCTAAACGAAGTCATCCCAATTGAGGTCGGACCCGTCCCGACTGGATGAAGCCGACTCCGCAATGCCAACTCTACATTAGCAGTCAAATGCCAACTTTGCAGGCCGACTACGTATCCAAATCCTATCTGGATGCTGACTCCAAACCGGATGATGACTCCAGATGCCAATTCTCATCCATCCGGATCCATCCAAACATCAAGGACCGATTCCATTTCGGCAACTTCAAGCACGTGCACAAATGTGAATTAGCACGTGGTCATTTAGGAGAGTAGTTAGTGGTTGGAAAAGTAGTTATTTCTATTATTTTTATTATGTCAGATGGGTATTTCAATTATTTCTGTTATAAAGTTAGTTAGTTGATGCATGTATAAATAGATACGCATAGCTAAGTTCATGGGTTAGCAAAGATTATCGATAACACGCACAATACGCTCACATACTCCGTCGTTCACCTTCATTTTCACTTCACTCTTCTTTGTTCCACGGTGTTGCAGTATGGCGTCCAGTCAGGTTCGAGTGGATGTAGGACCAATGTCTAGGTAGCGGCCGGTTGCCAAGAAGGGACTATCAGGGATCACTAGCACACTACTTGGGGATTCAACTCCTCATTACCTGGCCATCTCTGATGGAACACTGCAGCTACCATTGGCGGTCGTCACGGGAAACTAATCACACATTTTCCCTGTATCCACTGAATGTATCGGTACACTGGTCAATCAATGAATGAATTTGTTTCTCTTTGCTTTTATGGTTGTAATTCCTGTAACTTAATCTATTCTTACTTGTGTCACGATTGTGCATAATAAGAATAGGTCACGCTAGATTAGGGGCTGGTCGGAACCAATCTAAGCAATAATATAGGTAATCACTAAATAACCTACATTAACCACAAACATAATCCCTACTAACTCGAGGCCGCGGTTGTGTAAGCCTTCAATATGCAATGGACGAATGTTAGGCGGTTGTCTTAGGAAATAGGTTGGTGAGGAATTGCTTGTATACTAGGAATCTAAATCAAAATCATTTCATTGATCCCAATGTAGCCAATATGATAAGTATATATTTGTTAGATATAGCTTGCCTTTACTTTGTAGACAATTTACTTCCTATGTTTTACTTTTCAAATGCCAAAAAAAACTCATTTTTACTTTTCCTCGTTGAGTATGTCCGTAGTCTACACTCCCGACTCTACACCTTTTCAGCCATTTACACTAGAAAACACTAGAACCACGTGTCCTTGAGAGAATCGACTTAGGTTACCCCTATGCTACCCATAATATAGGAAATTTAGTATTTCGATAGTAGATATAATGACTAAATATAATACTATCCATGTGTGATATCTGTAAAAAATTATTACCTATGAACATATTACTAATGACCTTTTGTCCTTTGAAAATTCATTATTAGATTTTTCGCATTACCAACAAATTTTGTCCATTGGTAATAGCAAAATTTATTGTAGGCATATGAATATACTAAAATAGAATAAAAAATTCAAATTAAATTCTTGCTTGGGAGGTGTTCCTAGAAATTAAAACTATTAAAATAAACCTTATAAGTCTCCATTAATAACATGTTGCATTATATTATCAGTATGATATGTTGATAATATTTTAATTTTTTATATTAATATATTAATAAAAATATCTATTATATTAATAAAAATATCTATTATATTAATAAAAATATCTTTTATATTAATAAAAATATCTTTTATTATAATCATACCTCAAATTGTATTTTTCCACCATCCTTTAGAGTCACCATCCTCGTTGACAAAATTTGCTATTGTTATGGTTTAAGGTTTCTTAAAACAACAACTTTGACAATAGAATCTCCATCATTCTCTTCATTATTTTGTCCTTAGGTAGAAGTGACTTCTGGATAAAGCAAATGATAGATTACTATATATATAATAACGATAAATAACATCTCCTTCAATCCAATTTTCATCTTTTTACCTTCCCAAATGACTATCACATACTTTCTTTCCTTTCTCTTCCACATGAACCCTCTTCATATCCTTTACATTCTCTCATCCAACAACATTGACATCCATAACTTGAACTTCATTATTTGTCAAATTAGTTTGGCCTTCACTAATTATAGATGTATGTATCTAGGAAGTGTTTCATATAAATATATATATAAAACTCATAATTTACATCATTTGTAAACTCAATGAATTTCGCATTAATGTTATGTGGCCTTAGACCTTTACTTAAATCAATTTCAAGGTGTTTATACTAAATACATCTAAATTCTTAATAAATAAAATTTTTGATATTTTTTATATATCAATGAAAGACATCTTTTCTACCTCCTATCCAACATTGTATA
This sequence comes from Mucuna pruriens, assembly GCA_025330945.1. NCBI lineage: Eukaryota > Viridiplantae > Streptophyta > Magnoliopsida > Fabales > Fabaceae > Mucuna > Mucuna pruriens. The sequence continues at coordinate 2,970,251 of JAENHJ010000525.1, read as the reverse complement.
CATTACATTGACCCCTTACATATTTAGTTATTGGATGATGCACAAAAATCTCTCGATGATGTGTTCATAAACTAATCTTATTAAATATTGTTGGCCTGTAAAATAAATAAAAGACACAAAATATATAAACTAAACAATTTCAAAGGTTTGTTTAACCATAGTAAACTTTAAATCTATATTATTGATCATGGATAAATGCACCCAAAACTGAAATGAAGAAATAAATGGCTAAAACTTTACACGTGAACCCACATTTGATCTATTATTACAAGTTAACTTTATTCCTAATGATGTGCTAAAAATTGTATATTATTCATTATGTGATGTGTTTTTCTCTTCTCTTTGGCAAACAAATGGTTAAACTTAACTTAAAATGGTAAATAACTCAAGTAGAATTTATTTTCCTACAATCTTTTTTCTTCTTCTGATCAATTGAGAGAAACTTTTATTTGCATATACTGAAATCATATATAGATCAAATCAAGTCTCATTTGAATAATTTTTTTTGTAACTTGATTTACTTTTCCACTTCAACAATTTAACTATATCCAAGTACAACGTAACAATGTTAATATTTCTTACCGGAATCTATAGTTGTTAGAAACTTTTTCTCCCTTAAAAATTGTGGTTTACAAGGGTTAAAATCTATAGTTTGATTATGGTCCCTCCAATAAGTTGAAAATCAACTCTCATAGCCTCTGTTTTTAATTTATCCTTTATTCTCATTCATGTAGGAGAGTTTTCTTATTCACATAGTAGTTGCTCACAACTTTCAAATTTCTTGTTTAGGTTTTAAGAATTTTTTCTTTCTCCTTTTTCCTTGTCTTTCTTGTTTACACAGGAGTTACTTCTTGATTTGAAAGGTTTTTGAGAGCTGAAGGGTATTGTTTCAACTTTCAAGACCCAATTGCACTTACACATTCCTTTTCTATGATTTACAATTCTATTCATGTGCAAGTCATTAAATTAATTTTGAAAGAATATATTTTTTTCAATGAATGTCATGTAGTTTACCGCATCATTAACACCCGAATTTTGAAAGTCATGCCAACATATATGGTTATATTTAACAGAGAATTAATGGTTAAATTTAATTTCATTAATTTTGAAAACGAAGATTTAATTTGAGTAATTGAAATTATAGGAATTAAAATTACATATTTAATAAATTATTGAAATCATCAATACAATTAAGCCAAATAAAAAAAATTAAATTTACGCATTATAATATTATATGAAAAAAACATAAAAACAAATTTATTTTGACGTAAATACTAATTAGTTCCTTTCAATTTTTTTTACAAAAATAAGTAATTTTCGTTAAAAATTAAAATAGAAGAAAATAGCCTCACACACAATCAGGCTACCCACAAGGTGTACGGACAAGGAAAGGCTTCCTCCACCCTAGGGCACTTTCATCGTACAAAGAGTAAAGAAAACTAATAATCAGACTTAAAACACTTTATGAGGCAATCATACATAGTATTTTCAACTCATTTTCCCCTAAGCTAGTTACGATTTTTCCATAAGAACCATAGGAAAATACCATCAAATACACTTCCTTGCAGTGTTTTGGGGGATATTTATCTAATAAAGCCATCCACCAGTCTTTAAATGAGTCCATAGGTGTGATATCATCCAAACACCCCTAGAGAATGACCATAAAACTATCATATACATAATTTTATCGTCTCATCGCAACAAAAATTAGTTTAATTATTAAGTACACCGAAATCATGCATATCCTATAAAAGCGAATTCGGGTTCTATTATTAATGTAAAAATTTATAAATATTTATAGAAATATAATTAGATTAATTACATTTAGATGGATAATCTTTTTAAAAAATTCAAATTAATTAATATTGATCTATTTAAATTTAAATATGTCATCAACCTTAACCTCCTCGTCTCTACTTGGAACATTTAGTTTCCAAAGGGAATTTCCACACACTTCCATATATACGGGACAATTAAAAATACATGCCTGTGTATTTAATTACATTAAATACTCCAAGAAAAAAAAATCTTCCATAATAATTTTATTTAACTGGAGAGATTATCTTTTAGAAGAAGATACATGTGAATAAAAATATTATAAAAAAATAAAAAATACACGCCCAGTACCCTGTGTTTACATGGTAATTCTTTGGGTTGTTTTCATTCCACACAACATAGTTGAAACCCAGCATTTGGAGGATGAGTTGTGTCTTTGCTACAAATATTGTTACCAACCAGATCAGCATCCCACTCACCTGATGAAAGTAGGGGGAGAATTGTTTTTTTGGTTTTTAGTTATTTTCAAAATTAAATAATTTTATGCTATGAAAAAAATAATAGAATACAAAACTTAAATTTTTGGAAGAGGAGTCACTTTATTATCTGACCCAATAGTTGCTTGGATTATGACCTGTTTGTTATTACTTTTTCGCAGCAGGGCACGTGTGTTTTTTTTTATTGTCCAGAGAAGGAAAAATATAAGGAAATTAATGGCTAAGGAAATAAATGCATTGTTACTTTTGTTACCTTCATGTGATGCCTCATCAATTCTCATCTTCATCATTTTAATTACTTGATTTTTTTTTACACATTTAAAAATAAATAATTTTAATTTTCATAATTTTGATAACATATTTAAATAATTTAAAATAAAATAGTTAGCAGACTTTGTAACATTGTTTTTTATTTCTAAATGTGTAGAGAAAAATTGAGTAATTAAAAGTATATAAGAATAAAATTATTTATTTATTAAATATATAAATTAAAATTGAGTAATTAAAAATGTGAGAATTGAAATTATTCACTTACACCAAACTAGAGAGAAGATTTTATGCGCTCAATATTTATATCTTACAACTAATTAATCAATTAAACTTATTCAAAAACATTATAAAACAAGTTTTTAAAATGATTGAATAATTGAGATTATCGGGTACATATTCCAACTATGTTAAATGGAAAGGGTATTTTTTAATTTGAATTTCTTCATAATAATTGAGATTATCGGGTACATATCCCAACTATGTTAAATGGAGGGTATTTTTTAATTTGAATTTATTCATGTTATTTGGTAACATGATCATGTAAAAGAGAAAGGGGCAATTTTTACCAAATAAGAACCTATCATAATTTGGTAGAAGGATTTATTAATTGTATTTTATAAAAATTATATCCTTCTCCTTTTAAATGTTACTTAATAAAATAAGAAAGTACACCCAGAAAAGAGGTATAACAAAAAAAAAACCAACATAAGATTCAAATTCATATTCTTTTAGCACTTTCAGCAAACCTCCATTTATTGTATACAGAGTATTTATATCCGTGATTTGCTTCGAGGTATGGTTTCTCAATTGAAAAAATTATTCTAAGAGCTATATTTTTTGAGCTAAACAAAATTACGTAACTTTTAATTGTTGCATAATTGATATATTGGGATGAATCAAGTAAGATAAATGAGTTGATGCGAAAAATAACAACTATAAATAAGCTATATAATCCTACATATATAATGGTTAAAATTAAAAGTTAGTTAGTAATTATGTGAGTATTTAAAAAAAATATGTGTACTTCTATTTTTCTTTTATTATATGTGTATTAGTCTTAATTATTAAAATATGATTTAATGATTCGAATTAATAGTTCTTATATTATGATGAATTTTTACTTTATACGCTTCTAATATATACATAGACTTGTATGTAGTGAGAATATCGTTTTTATGTGAGAATGAAATATAATATAAATAATCAAAAATTTAAAGTTACTCAATATCACGTGACTTTTTTTTTTAAAACAATAACAAGATATTATTAATCAAAATAGTTCAAGCTCAACACAAGTAGTGGATAATTTAAGTACAAAAAGAAAGAGTCATGACATTTTTAAAAGAAATCACATCATAACCATTTATTATAAGATTTAATTGTTAATATTTATTCCTCTTATATTCATGTATAAAAAACATTTTTATTATATACATCCTATATTAAATATTATTTTTAATTCCTATAGTTTATTTCAAGTTTAATTTTAGTTTGATTTTTAATCCTTATAGTTTTACAAATATTTAGCTTTTAGTTCTTATAATTTTATTTTGTTTTGGTTTTCATCCCTACATTTTATCCTATTTAAGTTTTGAACCCTGTAGTATAGAATACATTTGTCCAAATGGTTGTACCTTGAGGACACATGTTTTGGCATGTTACTTGTATTGATCAAAACCAGTTAGTTTTTTTATTTTTTTTTTATTTTTTATTTTTTAAGTATGGGGACAAAATATTGGAACTAAATCTAAATTAAAGAAAAAAGTGAGATACTAAAATTGTGCTTAAACATGCTAGGACCAAGACCATTAGACCCTCTAGTTTTGATCTAAACAAACATATGATTAGCAAATAAAAAGAAACAGCATGAATTTACATTGTCAAGCAAGTGTATGAAGAAGCAAGGTCCAAGGCTACAAAACAATTGAGAATCGTTAGAGTGTGTTAAATCCCAATGTTCAAGGCTTCTAGTATATGCTTCTGCTTTTCAAAGCTCAAGTTAACTAATTTATAAAACATATTTAATTTCTCAATCTTTGTGTCTAACCTCTTAAAGATGTGACCAAAAGAACTTTTGTTATTATACTACTCGTCTAAGCTTAAAATAGAAAGTCCAAAGCAAAAACATATTAATAACTTTGATATACCCTCCTATTTTAGAAGGAAAAATAGGCTTTGAGTGAAGATTTGAATTCAATGTTCATCTACTTTTCAAAAATCGATTAGTCATTTTGGCATTGCTAAAGATTTCATGTCCACTGCATCTCAATAGTTAATGCACTATAAATGCCGAGAATAAAGAAATAAATGTTGTTGACAACTAAATAAATATATAGGAGATTTATCAAGTAAGAACGATTGATTACGGTGAGAAATGAGAACTCTTGATTATAATGAAAAATGAGATAAACATATATAGATAATTAAGATTAAAAAGTTAATTAACGATCATATAATCACTTTAAAATGTTATATATATTTATTTTTTAATTTTAATTACTCAAGTATAATTTAATGGTTCAAATTTATGATTCTATTTTTTACAAAAACAAAAGTTCTCACTTGATTAATGTTGCTTGTTAGATTAGGTTTTATTTTATGTATTTTAAATAGAAATACCCTTATATATCAAGACATAGTATCAACAGAGAATTTAGGTTTGCTACCCAGGGGCCAACAAGAAGCATTTAAGGATCCCAAGATAAAGTAGTAACCGAGAAATAGAAATGGGCACCTCCACCTCTTAACTCATCTAAAATTAACGCTAACCTAACTATGATGTAGCTATATATAGGAGTAAGGGTATGATTGATTATAATTAATTTTCATGTTGCATCTTCAAACCTTGTCTAAACTTCCAGTCATGGAAATTTGGCATTGGAGGAGTCTTTGCATTTGAATGTAGAGAGTTGAGACCAGTAACAGTGAGTGTAATTAATTTTTCAATTAAACTTTTTTAATAATATTGAAAGAAAAACGACACATTTTTTAATATACTATTTTGAATATACTCTCTCATTAATTGAAATTTATTAAAAATAATAATTTTTAATGAGTCTTACTTTATATTTAACGATTTTTACTTTAATTTTATAAATTTCAATAAATTTTATTTAATAATAGAATGAATTATAAAAATGTTAGTAGCGGTCTGTTATTAAAATTACTTTTTGTATTCCTTACCACAGGATTACTTCTTGTCCGATAGTCTTTAAGACTTGATAACGTTGAGATTTTATTGTAACATCTCATATTTAAGATTTTCTTTGATTGATGGCTTCTTTTAAATAAATAAAAAAATCAGAAAAAAAATTAGCTTATTTTGAAAAAATATATCTTGTTTTATGTATATATACAAAATAGAACAGCAAAAATTGAAAGTAGGACCACCTCTAGCCCCCACTAACTTATTGATGAAAGGGATATATAGTTGTTATATGTACTAAAGTTTCAAAATTGCCTTTTTTCTCCGTCTTGCACTTAGGTTGAGAATAATTAAAGAGCACATAGTTTAAAAGAAAGGAAAAGGTAAACTAAAAAAATGGAAAAAAATAAGAAGGGAATCAGGTTATTTGCAAATAGAGGAGATATTGTTGTAGGACATGTAGTTGTATGGAGCAAAAGGCAAAAGTGGTGGTGGGAAGGGTGGAACCACAGTCCCCGAAGGGGTGAAGAGAGAATCCATGGATCCATGTTAAATGGAAATGTGTGTTACACGTAAACAGATCAACACCAACACCACGCTGTCCCGTTCAAACAGGGATTTGTCTGCTGGCTCATGCTTTCCCACTCCATTTTGAGAGTCCCCCACACCCCAAATTCCCCATCTTCTTCTGTCTAAGCAAAAGTAGAGTAAGAGATGGTTTTGCTGCTTGTTTAGGCAATTGCTATGTTCAAGTAACAACAAGCCTCTTTTAAAATGTTTTTCCCATTTCACTTTAATTTTTATACTTGGTTAATGTAAAGATTTTTAAAGGTTTTTCTTCTTAAAAGGATTTTTTATGTAAAAAAATATATACAAATTTTGTACTATATAATTTTTAAAGTAAATAATATATAACTTTTTTGTTAATATATTATCGATGCAAAATATTTATCGACTTTATTAATGACTAATATTTAATTTATTACCTTTAGTAAAATCTTTTTTTCTATAAATGTTTTTTATTTCATTCATAAAATTCAAATTTAAGACCTTATTTAAATAATAAGAACTTAATTTCACTCATATCAACCTAATGTTGGTAGATTTTTTTTAAATAAAAAAATACAATTGTAGTAATAAGATTAGAACCTAGAACCTTGTACATACTAGGTAAATCTCTCACCACTTGATAGAATAAATAATATATATACCAAAAGTGTAAATAATTTTTATATTATTATTTAATTATAAATCATTATATATAATAAGTTTATTGAATTTTTATAATAATTATTTATAAGTTATATACAGACAAATTTTTTTTTATTAGAATTATAAAAAATATAATGAGAATAAGTAGAAATTAAATTCTAACTTTTAAAGTAATTGCATATTTCAATAATCTTACGTTATACAACAAATTATAATTAAATATAATAATATAAAAATTTTATATAATTATTAAACTAATAATTAAATTCTTAAATTTTAAATTTAAATTTCAAAGCTTAATAACTACTTTCAAGTTTAAATTTTATCAATCTCATCTTACCTTGATTTTGGCATGCATCCATTTTCTTAAAAACATTAGTAGCGTGCATCATCCATTCTCACCCAAACTTTGATGGGAAAAACTCATTTTAATTGAGAATGAGTTGAGTTTAAGTTTTTCCTGACTTAAAAAACAAGGTCATGTACGTATTAAAAAATATAACTATCTACCTCATTCTTGAACTTGCCTCATTGTGTATATATATATATATATATATATATATATATTTTTTTATATATTTATTAGTTATACAATTATTTTTCTACTTTATTTTTATAATTATTAAATTATAAATAAATTATTTTAGTAATTAATTATTAAAGTAATAGTAATAATTAAATAAGAAAGATAAAATTGTACAATTAACAAAAATAAACTTTAATTTTTAAGTTTTTATAATGTATTATATTTTATATATTATTTGAATTAAAATATAATTATTAACTTAATATATTGTTTATTTAAAAATATATAACTAAACTAAATTAAAATAAAATAAAATATTTCCCGTGAAAATTTCAAACTTGATAAAACCTGATAAAGTTGAAGTTAAGTTTTTTTTTTTTTTTTTTACCTTTTATAAACTTGCCTCGTTCTATCCTAGTTTTTGCAAAAACAAAAGTGAGGAGAGGAAAACTTGTCCCACCCAGTGATCAAGTGGTATAAAATCCCTCTGTATTACTTGGCTTCGGTTCAATTTTCCCTTAAAAAAAGATCCGAGGTGGTTTTTGGCGACTAGCTACAAATATATTACTACCTGTTTTTCAATAATCCACTTTTTAAGCTTTGAGCCTTAGTGGGAGAAGCAATGATTAGATAATGGATTTTGATGCGACTAAAGTCCTTTTCCATGAGGATCAAAACTCGGAGTATGTTCCACTGGTGACCTTCAAATGGGTCCTCTTTCTTCTCCATTTTCACTACCCCTTTTAAATCCCATTACATCATGGGGCTGAGTTGGAAACAGCATGTTTTGCTTCTACTATTTTTATTTCATTAGTTAAGGATTCAAGTGCATTTGCATATGATGCTTCGCAAATTACAAATTGATTAATTTTATTTAATTATTATATAAATTAACCTTTCATGCCTATTTTATATTTAATTTGAATTTTCAGCTATGTTCTAAAAGGAATTTAGACTAAATTTTAAGATTTCTTGAAAATAAAAATTTAAAGAAATGCTATCAAAATCTAAAGTTTTATTCAAATTCAAAAATTAATAAAATATATCCATGTTGGTAAAAATGTAGGTTCCAAATTAGAAGTGAGAGTATATTTTATTTAAGCGTTGACTTTGATCAAACGAATATCACTTAGTAAAGTTACTTTGTACAAACAACATATAATTCCTTTTTAAAATGGGTTCTGAGCGTAAAAATCTAGTCAATACTTACTCTTATAAGTTTTGGTAATGTTATTATTACATATACACATTTATTATGTCTAATCATTTTGTGAGATTTTTACTGACTTGGGCATTAAAGTTCCTTTGCAAGTACTCCTACCAATCACTTGTGTGAGTTTGGTTGCTTTAGTGTCTCAATTGGAACTATATATCATGGTAATTACATCTGTTGGTCCAACTTAGCCTTAATTCGAGTAATTAAGCAATGACTTCATATTTGCCTAGATCTAATATGGACTTGAGGCCTCTCCACCTCAAACAAAACATTATCACCATTTGTAGAAATTCAATCATTTTGATTCCCACCACCATGATGCATAAGCATATTATAGTTAGATTTAATTGTAATTCTATATGAACCTAAATCAAAATGACTTTTTTAGGGGGGAAGGGTTGAAGTGGGAGATTCATCCAGATTTCACAAGAGATCCTTGACAGTTGGGGGATGTAAACCTAATTGAGTTTACAAGCTTCACAACTGTAAGTGAAATCAACTCCAATTATCTTTTTTTTTCAAACATAGATTATGAGAGCATTATCCCTAAGCATGGTGATCCAATGGTCATTTGAGCAATCATTGGAAATGCAAACGTGATAATAACATTTTTTTTATTAAGGAAGTTTGATGGATATTTTATACCATCAACCATTTAGCTAGATAGGGATAGCTAAGGAACATTTGAAACCATATGGAAGGGATCTAATCGAATTCACAAGAGGTTGAATTCAACCCATAGAATACCTAAAGATGTTTCTTACAATAAAAAGCATAAAAGAAAAGAAAACAATGCCAACTAGGTTCCTGGTGATTGATTGTCCATGTCAATATAATGCTATATTAACGAGACCTTCTCTAATAATATATATAGACTATTATGTGAATAAACTAATGATATCTCATTGGTTATAAATATGTGATATCAAGTCGATGCACAAATGTAAATATTAGGAGTAATACTTATACTAGATTGACCCATTATGATAAAGCTTCACAATAGTCATGTAAATGTCATAAACGTTACTCATGACAACCATAGTTAAGTAGTACTTCGACTTGTAAATGTCATAAACGTTACTCATGACAATCATAGTTAAGTAGTACTTCGACTTGAAGTCCGCATAACTTGTATGCTTTAATGCTATAAAAAAATAATCTAAAATAGGATGATTATAAAGGTAGTGCTTGAGTTTGCAATGAATCATGTTGAAGGGTGTGAGTTATGTAAACATGAATCATCCTTTCTACATAACAAAAATAATGTATTGGACCTCTCGATAGAGTAACATGTGAAACATGCATAGTCATGTGAAAATTGGTCAATATGTGATTGCACATTATAGCACCCCAAAATTGTCCGGGTCAGAGCGTCTTTCCAATCCCTCCCAAAGCCATTCGAATCAGTCTCCTTCGTGGCCTAATCCCAAACTCTTGGGCCGCCTCCTTGCGATTCCAAATTGGGCCGGGATTGAGTCCACCCCAGCCACCTCATGACTGAGTCCACGTTTGACTGAGTCTCCCACACCCAGTGGACCCCATATGGAATATACCGGATCACGGGAGACTCGCATGAGAAACAGAAACATGGAGAGAATAATATCTGCGAGAATCTCGGGATTTGGGTTGTTACATACCTACCTCGAGCCCTATATAAAGCTGTGAGATGAAGAGTTCAAGGCAGACAAAAAAAGAGGAGAAGAGAGGAGAGAGGTGGACAAAAAAGGAAGAGAAGAGAGGAGAGAGCAGAGACTGGGCAAGAGCACGACGCGACGAAAGTCTATTGAAGAGAAAGCTGATGACTACACGCAGGAAGCCAAAGGGGAACCTCAAGGGCTGGCAGAAGGAGAGGCATAGACACTGGACAAAAGTTGGGAAAAAGCATTCACTGTCTCCAAATACCAAATACCAGGTTAGTATCTCGGAATACCTCTTGCATCATTCCAAATCAAGACCCCCACCACACTATAGCCGCCAGGGCCGAGTTCATCTCGGCCCTCGGCCCTAGGGCCGGCGGCCGAGACAACCCGAGCCCCACGTCAAGTCTCCTCACGGTGGTCGACTCGGTTTCGGTCTGGTGAGAGGGCGTCCCCCTACCAACCTATGCCTTAACCTTAATGCCGATTCGGTCCCCTTACCTTAACTCCTGTGCCAATCCCGTTTCGGTCCCAGCGAGGCCGAGACGGAACGAGCCGTTTTAGCCCCCATCCTAACCTCACCCTCTTCCAAAACTAGGCCTTACCCAGAATTACGTGGACTTTGACTCCTCTAAAGCCGAGGTACGTAGGCACAGGAGGCACACTCCTATCAAGTCTTGAAACCCATAACTCCAAAACACCTCACCTATCCCCAAAACATAAGCTTAATCCATGTCCCTTGCAGCTAACCTAGGGTAACTATCAAGTGATAGACATGTTGGGACTTCTTGCGCTCCCAAGGTGTAACCAACCCCTAAACTCGTGGCTCTGATGACATGACTAGCCTTCCTTTAGGTTTCCTGGCATTCCACAAAAAACATCGCTGACGACTCCCTATGGCAAAATCGGTCTCGGCTATCCCATGGCCGAGTCCATTTCGGCCTAACCCGAACCATTCTGCGTTTCGTCACAAACGAGGTTGTGACACACATCTACTTGGGTATCAAGGTACTAGTGATCAGACTGAACGAGGATGACATTTTTATGCCTTGTGTTTGATTATTACAAATCGATGAAGGAACATTAATTGCACGATGATTATGATTGTACAAGGTTAAAATATGATCACCAATTTTCTCACGGGTTTAGTGGTAAATGAGAAAGTTAAAAAAAAAGATTATTGCATATAATTTGTAGTTTTAGACAGTCATCCAATTACACATCATTCTTGGTATGACTTTAATGTGGTTATTATAAAAGTCAACAAACTTATAATATATGAAAGTTTTTAATTGGATGACTAATAAAATTATTTTACACTGTCAATACATAATTTATTTTCTGTAATATTTAGACCTAAATATGTTTTAAGTTTATGGAAATACGACTTTGTCTACTTTTAGTCCTTGTAAAATTTTTTTTGTTATTTGTAGATTGATGACATTTTCTTAATATTATTTTTTAGTCCTTACAAAATCTAGTTAGTTTAGCATTAACATAATTAACAAATTGAATAATATTAGTTAAGATAATTATGATCATCAAGAATATTTTAAATTAAAATAATTAAATTATTTTTAGGTGTACAATTTAATTAAGTAATTTATTTATATTTTATATAAATAATGCAATTACATGTAATTTACTTGTAGAATTTTTTTTGAATATATTATAAACAATGATTTTATTACTTTAAATATTATTCTTACTTATTAATTCACTAATTTACTTTTATATTATATTTTTATAAAAATATAATTTAATTATATGTATATAATTTAATTTTAATATATGATTTTTATGTTATTTTTATATTTTAATTCATTAAAAATTGACTGATTATAATATAATTCATTTTTAATATATTATATTTCAATTTACTTTTCTCTTTAAAGATAAAATCATTACTTGAAATATATTAAAAAAATAATTAAACTACAATAAGTTAAAATTAATGGATTGAAATATAAAAATGACATAAAAATAATAAATTAAAATTAAATTATAAACCCATAATTAAAGTATATTTTTAAAAGTATAAAATTAAAAATAAAATAATTAATTAAAAATTAAAAATAATAACAACCATGTACTCATAATATATTAAAAATAAATTATAAAAATAAAATTAAATTACTTTTTTAATCCTTTTATTTATTTATTTATTTTATTTAGTCTCTATCGTTCAAAAGTTGAATTCAGTTCATCCAATATTATCCTTTTCGTCTTTCCATCCAATTAAACAAACATCCTACGAGGATCAACAGTTACGATTTTGAGATATGAATAGTGGGTTAAAAATTGTCATTATCATATTTTTATTTTTAAATTTTAAATAAATAATAAATTATTATAACTATTGTGGGAGTTTTTAACTGCCACGGAAATAATTATATTTTCATTAATATTACTAATAAAGTAAATATAATAAAATAATTGTTATAAAATTATTATATAACTGTTATAAAATAATTAAAAGTAATTATTGTAAAATTATATTATCAATAATTATTATAACATTTCCTGTATTATAATATAATATAATATCATTATAAATTTTGAATTTATATATATATTATTATAAATAATAGTTATAACACAATATTATAAAATTTAAAATATTAATATCTATGACACGATAAATATTATATAACTAATATTTATTAAATTATTTTAATTTCGTATATTTCAATAAAATAAAATTTTTATTTTTTATGATTTAAAAATAATAATTGTTACTAAATTATTATATTTTTATAATTTAAAATAAAATTATGAAAGTGACGATTGAAAACGGCCACAATTTTGAAATAATATTTTATTAAATTATAATATTTTTGTTAATTATAATATTTTTATTATAACTCAAAATTTTAAAATTTAAATATGATAGTGGCGGTTAAAAACGGTCACTGTTCATAATTTAAAATTGTAACTATTCATAATCTAATAATGACAGAGGTATAGAACGACTAAAGAAGTAATTTAATAAAAAAATAAATTAGATATAATTACTTTAATTATATAAAACAATAAATATATTTTTTAATTAAATTATATATCTAAAATAATCTATTTTTATTTAAAATATTTTATATTAATTTATTTATCTTAAATAATATTATTTATTTTATTAGTTATATCAATACTAAATAAATTAAATTTAATTAAAATTAAATTTTGTTAGTTATAAAAATAAAAACTTAAAAGATCACAGATAGAATGTTATAAAAATAATAAATATTTTTTTCAAGAATTAAAACTAAACAAGTCATATTTACACCTACTTAAATATATTTAAGTCTAAAATTTGATACTAATTTACCTCAAAACTAATATAATTAAATCTATTCTTTAAACTGGTTTAAAATTGAGCTTAATAATCAATATAATTAATATAAATATAATTTTATATCGTCATCTAATTACAAATAATTATTAATATAATTTTTAAAGAATTATACATAAAAGTCATCAAACTTACCGCATTTTATTTATGATGGAATGATAGTATATTATTATTTTACATTATAAATGTATAATTTATTTTTTTTTAATTTTTATTTTATTTAATTAACAATTTTTGCACCTTTTATACTTATATTTGTCAACTATTTCGATTTATGTAAAAGATATATAGTTGAATTTGTTACACTACTATTAATTAGTTCTATGTATTCGATGTATTAAACACAATTTAAATTTATATAAACTTACGCTTGTCATTCAACTAAAGCATGGGATTCTACGTACTCAAAGTACAGCATAAAATCGAAATCAAATTAAATAATTTATGTTTTCAGCATTGAGCAACGAATTTTGAGGTGGCTGTGGACCATACTTTAGTTGTACAAGTTGCGTGAAGGTTGCATCCATGTGAATGCCTCTCCAAAAAGTATATAATTTTTTAATTCAAATCCTAATAACAAATAAATTTTATTTGAGTTACAGTTGACTTCTTTTCGCTGTCCTTCTTCTTATAAGATTATTTATTTATAACTAACCTTCAATATTTTTATTCTCCTTTGCATACTTTTCTCCCATTTTTCAAATATTTTCCTTTCTCCGTGGAAAAACAAGTTTATGAAAATGAATCACAACATTATGAGCATAACGACTATATATTTACGAACATGTTGAGAATTTGATTATTATTATTATTATTATGGGAAAGAACAAAGAATAATATTGATTACGGGACGGAGTTAGATCATTTTAATTGCGGTGACTAAGATTTTAATGTCTGTAAAAGTATTTTTAATTGAATGTAATATTAAGATTTTGAAGGGTTTTTTTTTTATCGCATTTTGATCATAATTATAGTTATATTAGTCATATTTATTTTTAATTTTCACAATTATTAAGAGTTTGAAAGTCTCTATGTACAAATACAATTACAATAACGAATTAATTAAAATCTAAGAGTTGACTTGGTTAGGGTTACCCTAAGGATTTGATAGTAACACCCCAGGACATGACATATAGTGTGTGCATATCTCTTTTAGTTAATTATATGTGGCTGTGAGAATTTAAAAGAAAAGAAAAAGTTACACCTACGATCAATTATTATTTTTGACCTAGTAATAAGCTTTTGATTTAACAATTTTGAGCAAATTAAAGTAATGAGTTCAAATTCCACAAGTGACACTTGGAAAATAGTATTAACTTTATTTAATCAACATCACCTAAAAAATTTGTTGAACTTATCATCTCAACACTCAAGGCACTTGTAATGGATGTAATTTCTCACATTATATGCGACTTTGAGAATTCTTAAGAAAATAATATTGCACCTTATCATCAGTTATATAGTTTTTGGTCTACTGATAAAAACTAAGGAATAGTCAAGAAGTAAAACACAATTAATTTGAAAAAAGTACTATTTTTTTTAAATTTCATGTAGAAAATTAAAATATATATATATATGAGAGGCCATGGCCCCCTGTACATAGGAACACATAGCTCCGTCCCTAATCGATTTGAAACGTGAAAGTGAAAAGTGGGAACTGAAAGGTGAACCATGCGTGGGACTGATCGAGGGTTTTCAGATCTCCATAATGGTCTTTCTTAGGTTTTATATATTAGAATCACTTGCCATGTGAAAGTGTGAATAAGTCTTAAAAAAGGGGGAAAAAAAAGTGGGATATGTTTCTGGACTTCTATCCCTTCGTATTCTTTATTTTTAGGGTAGGTGAAAAAAGGAAAAGAACTATAGACATGTTTTTCTTGATTTGGCTTAAGTTGAATTTTTTATTTTATATTTATTTTTAAAATTTTTAATGTTTTTATTTTTATTTTATTTTATTTGAATTTGTTGTTACGAATTTGTATGTTATTTCGACTTGTTGTATTTATTCTCTATATATATATTTCAATTTATGTGTTTTTTAATCTTATTTTTTTAAAATTATATGAACTTCAACCAATTTACATAACCCTCCATCTCATAATAAATTGAATCAAATGATGTATTTTTTTTTACTAAAAATGAATTGGATTAAATTAATTTACTTTTTGTGTAAGTAAGTTGATGTACATGAACCACACTTTAACTTTAATAGGAATAAGTACATATTGATTGACGTTTCTAATTATTTAATGAAATTTAATCACTTTATTTTAATTTTATCTCTTAGTAAATATTATTATTTTAAAATATGTCATGGTACATTTATAAAAATTAAAAATACAAATAATAGTATTTTAGTAAAACTGACTCTTAATAAATATTATTGTTATAGAATAATTATTATTTTTAATCTGTGTAAAAAATATCTTAAATATCAATTAATATGAAATGAAGGAAGAATAATGAGTGGGGAAGGGGGGCTGACTAAGTGACAGGGGCTGACTAAGTGACAGGTAAGGTAACTCATTATCTTGAAGAGAAATATTAATTATAATTTATTTTTTATAATATTTTATAAAAAAAAAGCATATAAGAAATAAATAATATGATAAAAAAAATAATTTGACAGGTAACTATTTTTATATTAGTGTTACATTGGTTCAGTCACAACCAATTTGAATATCTTAAATAATGTTTGAAGTTAAAGCGAGACTTATGAATAAAAAAATATGGTTAAAAAAATATTTACAAAAAATAACCAATTAATTTTTTTAAAAAATATTAATAAAATTGATAAATACTAATTAAAAAAAAAGTTGATCATCTTCCTAAAATTGTGAATATAAATTCTGAGTTAGATTCATGCATTCCCATGCAAAAGTGGTCCCTTTATAATTAGCCGGAATCAAATTCAATTGTACGAAATAATAGAAGATGGGCCCAACATGAAATCATAGTCTACCATGCGCGGAATTTCGTTACCATTATATGAGATGAGACGCGAAATTATATACTAATCCCGAGTGGTGTTAGAGTGTCATCAAGGGATGTGACATTTTTTAATATCCAACAAGAAATAATTATCAAACATATTTATCTGGATAATTTGTATATATATCATTAATTAATTTGTACTAATTTTATATAATTAAAGTAAGAAATAAAGAATAAAATAATTAATGTGTATTTAATGAATAATACAACTCACTCATTTAAAGTGTTAATAATGCCATCCTATCATTCTCGCTGGGGTTGAAAATTTTCAAGTAATGTCTCACCTTATTCTTTCAATAAAATAAGTCCAAATGGATTAAAAAGAAATTAAAAAGTACAATCATCTTCTTTTATTAAAGATTCAAAAAATAAAATATTTAATTAATTTTTTTATTTTATTTCAATGATACAAGTTGTGAAAGAAAATAATGTCATCACCTCTATATATATATATTACACAATTCAAGATATTTAAAAAAAACAATTGAAGACTATTGGATGAATTATTATGGACATACAAGTGTCATAGAAAGGCACAAGTATGTAAAGCAAGTTAATTATATTACAATCATAACATATATAAAATTCATATATTACTGCTCTCATTATTTTAATTAATTAGTATTTTTATACACCATTGTAATATTTGATGAAAAAATTATCACATTTTATATCTTTGATGTCTACCACGGATATATATAATTTACATAAAAAGTTATTTTTAATTTATATAAAAAAATTTCTTCAATAATGAGTAAAGGAAAAAAAAAATCAAAAAGATACTTGCAAACACGCTATTTATCATTTCCTCCGTCCTTTTCTATATAGGTGGCCATTTATCAGCCTAGGTTAGCCCAACGAGTCAAGGAGGAAAAATGAACTGAGTTGGGCTAGATTGATTTTCTTACACGGATTTTGTTCACTCGATCCTCTGTTGAGTTAGGCCAATTTACCCAGTTTCTTTTTTTTTTTACTTAAAAATACATAAATTTATAAGGAATTTTTCTTTTTAAAAAATACTAGACTAAATGGGTTCGATTATCTTGGGTTAGTTTTTTTAGAATCCATTTTTTACTAATTCTCTTAACACTCACACCTAAAAATACCTTGTTCCCAATATTGTATCATATATGTGGTGTTTTAACTTAACATTGAAAATCATATACATTCATTGAGTGTTTGTGAGAAGAAGTTATGCATATACTTCATCCAAATATATTTTTCTCTATTTGTTTTTCCTCTAGTAACTAACTAGAGATGTTAATGTAATGCGTTGAACCTATAAAAGTTGTAGCAAATTAATACTAGTTTTAAGTTCGTAGAGATTAGAGTAAAATAAGATTGTGTAGCTTGAAGGGATAATAAGAATATGTATATTTTTTATTGATTTAGTAAAAAGTCTCACTTATGTGTGATGAATAGATATAATCCAAACATTATTTAAGTGAATTAGGATAAAAACTTTGCAAAGTTGTTATCTTTTCTTTTCTTTGCATATTTGATCATGTGCCGGCATAAAACTAGTTTTTTTTTTAACTAATCTTTGTTGTCAACTTTCTAAGACCATAAAAAAAAAGTTGTATAGCGATTGTTTATCAAGTCATTTTCGAAAATGAACCAAGGACTTTAACACTCAGTTAAAGTTTGTAAAGAAGTGTTTTAATTCATAATCATTTCCTTTATATTTGTTTTACTTAGTTTGCTGAAATTGTTAGCTGTTGAGTTAAGGGGTCGCGATTCACATTCCACTCGTGACTCACACCTTCACTTTAGCATAAAATTGTCACCACCTATACACAATCTAATTAAGATAAAACAAATTAAATTACTTTCAAGTCAAAATAGATGACTATGAGGTTACCAAATGGATGAATTATATGGCTATACAATTTTAGTGGCAAAGAAAGAGACAAATTTATAATAATGCAAGTTGTATTACAATCTATTACAACTAAAATTTTACATTCTTAGTTGATAAGTTCTTAATATCTTTTTGTTAAATTTTGCTTATAAAAGACATGACATATCACATCTCTTATTGTATCAATTTGTTGAATAAAATAGTGAATTTTGGAGTTCTCTTTCTCTCCTTTATTGGCTTTCATGTGCGTGAGATTTTGTGTAGTAAGATAATGTTTCACTTATATAAGATATATTCTACATTTAATATTATAAAAAATGATATTTTTCACTTTTTTTTTATTTCCTATATAAATGATTTGAAAAATATAAGAGTACAACCTTTTCCGTTTTTATTTTCAATTTTTTTTCTTAATTAATTTACCTACTGATTCTACAGTTGATTAAAAGGACCTATGGTCCAGTCTTACTTATGTTACACTAAGATAGAACAAACACCTCATAAATCCTATCGTTTATACACAGAGAGACATGTGGAGAATTTAACCTTAGAAATTATATTATAGTGCTAATAATTTTCTTTTCTGCTTTTTTAATAAAGAATAAAATTAAAGTGCATGTGATTAGCACCCATATGTTCATGCTTTCAGGTGTTTCTTTTTTCATTTGGTACTATTATTGAATGGTCAAATGTTTCACCTGCCCAAGTACAACTTTTTCTCTATCCGAACATACAAATATTGCTGCGATCTTTGACTAATGCTAAAGGATCTTCTTTTTCTAAATATTGGTTTGCATAAAAAGATTTGGATGCTTAGTACGTTAATTGGATCATGACGCAACTCATTGAAGCAAATCCACTAGATTAAGCTCACAAATTTATGTGAGAATCTAACTTCACACATGGGAGAAACACCGAACATAATCGTTTTAACGTGGATTCTTGGATCCCAATAATAAAGATCTGAATCTTGTAAGAAGTGATTGATGAACAAAACTCGAGGGACAGGGAAAAAGTCAAACATATATATGATTTTCACAAGAATTCGTAATATTCAATTCATACATGTCCCTCACTCATTGTTTGAATTGCGAGAACATTAAATTTTTTTATTTATTTTTATTTAATTAAAAAAATTATTGTTATCTCTCACACACAATTCAATAACTTTTTTTATAAAATATAAATTTATAATTCTAAAATTATATTAAGTGTATAAATTTTAATATAATTCTAAAATTATTTAATAATTCATCGTACTACTTTATTTCAATATATAATATATTATTTAAAAAATATATAAATATACATTATTATATAACATACTTAAAAAAATTTAAACTATAATATACATACGATATTATTTCATAATTATGCAATTAGATGTATTAAATTTTCCTTTTATATAAAAAAAAAGTTACCATTCTTTCTCCTTAACTAATATGAGAAATGTTATGTGAACTTAATTCCAATTTCAAAAGATATGGCGGAACGGTGCTTTGGCAAATGGTTTTGATTCATACACGTACTCACACCTGCTTTCATTTCAACTTTCTTATCTTTCGTATAATGATGGATTCACACTTCACTATTTTATATCTTATAATGCAACTTGACTTGTTTTGTTATGAAAATAATTGGACTTTTGTCAACAAGATAATATTTCATTATAATTTAAATCATAAAAATAGTTCAATGCTTGACTACATTTAGGGTTTATTTGAGACTTCAATTTCAGAGAGAAAGAAAAGAGAGGATATTTTTTTTTATTACTATTAAGATAAATTTTATACGTGCTTAGTATAAAGGACTGTCAATTATTTAAAAATATAAAATTTTAAAATATTTGAAAATAATATTATATTATCTTGCAATCGTTTTATTAATTCTCAATATTTGAAATTAACAGTAAAGTTTAACAGCCAAACAAAGATTTACTTTAGTTTATTAATATATAGTTTTCAGAATTTTGAAGAATATTGCACCATTCACTACATTTGTAATTAAGTATGTATTACATTCATTTCTTTTTATTTGTCACTCTATTAAAAATATTATTTTTATTTATCTATCATTTTAAAATTTCAAAATAACATTAATTATATTTTTCTCAATCATACCCTTATAAAAAAAAGAGTGAAAAATAATAGTATCTGAAATATTAAAATAATAAACAAGAAAATAAAAATACATATTAAAAATTATAAATAATTTTAATATGAACAAAAACTTCCTCAATTTATATGTTAGAACTTTAAATGGAAAATAAAATAACGAGGGAGTATAAAAATATTTAATAATTTTATCATGGAAAGAAGGAGATAGAAAAATATAAGATGATTTTTTTTATACCTATAAAATAAATGCTAAGTATAAAAAAATCAGTAATTAATTTTGTTTAGCACTGTGAGTTCAAATATTCTTCTCCAATTGTTTCCAACATCTTAATTAAAGAATTATATACTTTACTCAGTTAAGGAACACTGTCCTTTGCTCACTTAAGGAGTGCTTTGCTTTTCTCTTAAGTAAATACAACTTATACTATTGACCTTGATTTATATGATACAGATTTTTCTCGAGGTTTTCAATTTGGATTGATCTACAACCATTCATTGGCAACAATAATTGGGCATCATGGGTTCAGGTTTCTGACAAAATCTTCCTTGAGGCCATCGGAGAAGATGGTGTGACTCACTCTTGAATCATACTTAGCTCTACGCATTCGCAATAAAATTGTTAGGTAGTTTGAAAATATTGCTATTTGTTTTTAGTTTAATATATTAATATGTCTCTAAACTATTTAAGAATTTTTAATTAAGTTTCTAAATTAAGAAATGTAATTAATTTTTTTTTCTAATTTTTGTAATTAAGGATGTGAAGTTAATAAAATTACTACAAGTTATTATTTTTATGATAGTTTCAAATTGTTATAAATTAATTCCAGAAACTAAATTATAAAAATTGTAAAAGATTAAACATCTAATTATAATTTTTAATTTAAAATTTTAATTAAAAATTCATAGAAAATTCAAGAACTTACAATTGTATTAAACCTTTATTTTTTATCAATCAGACAATCGCCTTTTTCTTTGTTTTGGATATAATTCCTTCTTTTAGAAACTATATACAAACTATAAAGATTACGTATACAATCAAGTATACATTTTAATACTAAAACTGGCTAGAATTGATTTTTATATAATTATTTCAAATTGCTAAATGTAAATAAGATATACGTACAGATTAATTTTAATTAACCAACTATATGTGGATTCGAATAGAACTAAACTCATTATTTAAGTAAAATTAAGTAAAAGTTAAAAAAATTCTTAAAGTTCAGTCATATTTTTAATAAAAATTAAACATCGATTAAAACAATATATATTATACACTTATAACATGATAAAAATTAAAGTTAATTACATCAAATATATGCTTGCATATGACTCGAATGATTTGCAAGCAAGCACTAAGCTTCACTTCTTTTTAACAGTCATATGAAAAAAAATATACGCCTGCTTGCTGGGCGTCATCTTTGTTTTTGTTTTTTTAAGAATAATTAAGAATATAATATAACATAAGAGAACTTTTTATTACAAGAGATAACATAACATAATATAATATGATTATTAATATGAATAATATAAATATTAATATTCTTAATGTAATAAATATAAAATTAATAATTATTATAAATTATTTTAATATGTTAAATTAAATAAAAATATATTTATTTTTTATTTTAAGAAAAATAAAGATGGTTAGTTTTATTTTTAAATAAAAAATTTTAAATAATATTATTGAGACAGTAATATAAATAATATAAGATAGTTTTTTTAAAAGAAAATTCAAGGTGCCTACTTGTTTGGTGTTATCTCTGTTTTTTATTTTTATTTCATTTTTAAGTATAATTTGAATTTATAATATAATATAATAATTAATAAAAAATTTAAAATATTAATATTTATAATATAATAAATACAAAATAAATAATATATTATGAAAAATGTGAACTATAAATTTGAGTCTTACAACTATTTACGAATGATTAAGCTTAAAATTTAATTAGTAGTCACATGACTATTTAAAAATGTCATTGAATCAATCTAAGAGATGAGATCGAGCGTAGCACCTGGCTTAGGTCAAGGAATCTGGAAACCATACGGTCGACTCCAACAAGGAATGAAGGGGCAACTAGTTAGATGCCTCCATTCGTACTGTCATCATTTATTACTCTAGAGAAAGCCACCTGACAAGACAATAAAAGACAAAGGACAAATAGCGTGCCCAAAGACAGACAAAAGATAGGTGTCGTTTTGTCCCCAAACTTGACGTGTACCATTCTTAGGGGCGTGGCATTAGGGGGCATAGAGGCAAGAAGTCTTAAAAGAGTCTCCTATGGTCAGGCCTGGAGGGGGATAAAGGAGAGCCTTTTCTAGGCATAATATATAAGCCTCGAGGGAAGAAAGAAAAAGAAAAAGACATTGTATGAACACTCTATTATTGGAGCTACCACCCAATACAGACATGAACAATCATGTCAACTTTTTTAATCTTGACAATTCAAATAGAATCTAATAATGATTTATGTGAGGAAGCCCATGTACGAGAGTATGCAACAAAATCAAAAGCTTCCAGAAGGCATAACAAAGTAGTTTTTCCCTAACCCCTTAAAAAAGACGACTTGGTCTTAAGAAGAGTTCTTAGAAATGTGGTTTCCAACACCTTATCCCCAATTGGGAAGGGCCATACAGAATATTAGAAGAATTCGATGATAGACCATTCAAATTAGAACACTTGGATGGAAGAAGGGTGCCCCACACCTGGATTCTAGCAATCCTTCGAAAATATTATAACTGAGATGTAACCCGTCAGACATAAATGAATGTTCAATAGTATTCATGAAAATAAGTCACAGACCCTTGCACTAAAGACCCATGAGTGGTAGTTGGTCAATGGTTGTTCAGGACACCAAAGACCTGTGAATGTCAGACGATCAATGACTGTTCGAGGTACTAAAGACCCACGAGTGGCAATCGGTCATTGATTAACCGGGCACTAAAGACCTATGAGTGGAACTGGTCAACAACTGTCCAAGGCACTAAATACCTATAAGTGATAGTTGATCAATGATTGTCTGGGGTACTAAAGATCTGCAAGTGGCAGTCGATCAACGACTACCTTGGGCACTAAAGACTCACGAGTGACAGTCGGTCAATGATTGTTTGGGGCATTGAAGATCTGCAAGTGGCACTTGGTCAATGACTGTCCGGGGCACTAAAGACCTGCGAGTGGTGGTCGATCAATGACTATCCAGGGCACTAAAGACTGGTAAGTGGTAGTCGGTTAATGACTGTCCAGGGCACTAAACCCGCAAGCGACAATTGGTCAATGACTATCCATGACAAGAGTGATAGTCAGTCAAAGACTATGTGGTGGTCAGCTAATGACCGCTTGAGGCTTCAAAGACCTGCAGTTGGCTCAAGGCTACACAAGTAAAACGCTGAAGGTAAAACACTAAAGAATAAACACAAAGGGGAAATAAAAAATGTGAAGGGAACAAGCATACAAAAGTATATAATTAAGTGAAAAAGGCACAACCAAGCCTAAATAAAGAGCGTTACAAACATTGAAAGAAAAATGTTGAAAACAACACAGAAAAAGGTTGAGAAAAGGAAAAATAAACGATCAAGGAACAGGGGAATTAGGATCCACCAACTGCCCATCAACTACATCTTTATACATGTCCACCGCAGTAAGGTCCACATCGAGATGTAGGACGCCAACTTGTTGGATAGCGTAGTTGAAGCCGGCCTCGAACTGGTTCAAAAGGGATATTTCCTTCGACGTGATTGCCCTGTCTTTTGCCGCAATCACATTGTCCCTCTCAACAATCATCTTGTCCATCTCGCCCAACTATTTGAGTGTCTTGGACAAAGATTGATCTCTGGCAGCAACCAACCCTCTTTGATTGGTCAACTCGGCTTCTAAGTCAGTGTTTGATTCTTCCAGACAAGATACCTCGACATGTAAAGCATGGTATTTTTCCTCGAGTTTCTCCTTCAGTGAAAGATATTTGGTGGCATTGTTCACGACCCCTGCTAACTCAATTTCCTTTTCTTTAAAAGCTTCCTCCAAACATTGAATCTCATCATAAGCCTTCCTCCCATTCTCAATCAGCTTCTTCTTCTGAACAAGGAAATCATCAAGCTCAAGCTCAACAGTTTGAGTCAGCACCATGGAGTAGCTAGAGTACGGTTTAATAGCCTTAAAAATTCCACCAACCCCTAAAGCCTTGACCTTCCCGGAATTCGAAGAGGGGGAAAGGTTATGGTCAATAAAGTTCGAAAGGGGAAACTTTCAATTTCAGACAGACACAGAATTAGGGAGGTCATCTAAAAGAACTTTCTAGTTTATAGGCAAAGGGACCTTAGCAGAAGGTGTTGCCACAATAGAAGGCACTGTCGATTCAATCCTTGGCCTTTTCCAAGACACTCTCACACACAGCCTTTGGCCAGGGTCCCCTCACCACCAACAAAAGGCACAGGAGAAGTGGGATTCAACCTCTGCTCCCCACCCAATAGTAGGGGAGTAGAGATGACCTCTTGAGGGGAAATCGAAGAGGTCACCTCTTACACAAGCTAGGTCATTTTTACACTTATGTCGACACCCGAGTCGAGCCCAACACCAGAGTTGGTTTGTTTGTGTTTTCAAAAGACCTTGTGAGTGGTAGCATCCAAGCCTGTAGAAAAGACGCGAAAATATGTTAGAGAATCAAGAATACAAATTTGTAAAGGAATTGAAACCAAAATTACAAAATTAAGCATCACCTATTTTCAAAAGATCACCACAAGAAAACACAGCATAATTGAGGAGTTCAACAAGAAGCTCCTCTTCCCATGCTTCCAGGCACAACCTCTCCACATGGATGGAGGTAGCTGGGGTCTTGGTCCAAAAGTATGGAAAAAGTGGTTCACCCCTTCGGTTGAGGAGAAAATTCTGACCATCCCCATAGCAATAGACCCAGAAGAAACAATCTTAAAAAACTTGTAACTTTCTCGGAAGGGTTTTAGTAGGGGGCGGTGTGGCCTACCATGCAGGGACAACCCACTTGCTTTCTTGGTCCCTCGAATGCCAAAAAACCAAAAGAATACATTCAAGGAGGGAGATCAACTCTTTTGACGACACAAAATCTCGAAGGCTTGAATAAAAGCCCAATTACTGGGATGAAATTGTGTTGGAGCCACATTGAGAACAAGGAGAACGAAGCATTCAAAAATTGTGAATGACACTTTTATGCCCAGCTTCACGCCTATGGTATCATATAGATAAGTGTAGAGCTCCTCCCCGTCAGTGTCCATGTAAACACACTCATTAGGTCGACATGGAAGTAATTGAATCGATAAAGGGCCAAGTAATCGAACGTGATGTGCCAGCCCCTCGAGAAGAGAAGCCTTGATGTAGATAGAGAAAAACTCCAAAACCTTGCTGTTTACCTAGGAGTAGGACAAAAAATCGTCCAAATCTCTCCCATGTCCCTCAGACGAGCTCTCAATATCTTCTTGTTCTCAATACCAAACACGAAGAGGATCGTCCGACACAGGCATGCTCGAAGGGTTAAGTTCCCTTGTTGGGGAATTAGAAATAGTCACAATGTTCTCCACTAGGGACGCGCAGGAGATGGGCATTGGGGAATTTCCTACGACAAGGGGGGGGTTAAGGTCAGAATAGAAACCTCAACACTCTCACGGTGATTCGAATGACAAAGCCAAAAACGAAAATAAAGAACAAAGAAGCCACAAGGAGTGAAAACTCACCTTTTGATGTATCAGTCATGAAAATTGATGAACAAGTCAAGAAAAAAAAGACAAGGGCAGTGGGTACGAAATATCACAAATGGACTTGAGCACATTAAATTTAGAGGCAAGGAGCAGCAGCAAGATGACAATGAAATATTTGACTCTAAAAGAAGGAAAAACTTGAAGGGCAGCTTGATTAAAACCCATTACATGAAGTTTAAAAAGAAAGTATCAAAGGGTTAGAAGGTAATGACCTCTTTGGAGCAATCCAAAGGTCATAATTAATAAGTCGCAATGCATTTATTGCTATTAACTATCCACCATGCGTCACTACCACCGCACTCATAATACATCAAAAGCCTTGACCCTAATATCATTATGGTTATAAGTCCCTAGGTGCCTCGTGTAGTGGAATGGTCACTTTTGCCCCCTACATAGGTCTCTAGCTGAAACAAGAGCGCCAGCAACCAAATCAATAACAGAAGCATCCTTTGCTTCCCTTGGTGCTAGTGAGGTTATGGATTGGTCTAAGAGATGGGACCGAGCATGGCATTTGGCCGGGAAACTACAGAAGCATCCTTCACTTCACTTGGTACTTGAGGGGCTGTGGATCGGTCTAAGAGATGTGATCGAGCATGGAATCCAACTGGGAAACTACAGAAGCATCCTTCGCTTCACTCGATGCTTGAAGGGTTGTGGATTCGTTTAAGAGATGGGACTGAGGGTAGCATTTGGCCTAGGCGAAGGAATAGGAAACCATACAATCGACTCCAACAAGGGATGAAGGGCAACTAGTCGGATGCCTCCATTTGTGCTCTCCTTATTTATTACCCTAGAGAAAGCCACCTAACAAGATAATAGAAGACAAAGGACAAACAACGTGCCCAAGGGCAGACAAAAGATTAGGCGTCGTTTGTCCCCAAACCTGACATGTACCATCCCGAGGGGCATGACATTAGGGGACACGGAGGTAGGAAGTCGTAAAAGAGCCTCCCATTGTCAAACCTAGAGGGGGGAGAAAGGAGAGCCTTTTCTAGGCATAGTATATTAGCCTGGAGGGAAGAAAGGAAAAGAAAAAGACATTGTATGAGCACTCTGCTATTGAAACTATCTCTCAATACAAACGTGAACAATCATGTTAATTTTTTTTAATCTTGACAATTCAAATAGAATCTAATAATGATTTATGTTGAATTTTTAATTTTCATTTATAAAAAAAGTGCTCCCACTCCTTTTGTAAGAAGTGTTCTTGTGTGTATGTGCGCAACCATGTGTGTGGTTATGCCATCAATACTGCTACATACTAAGATAATACCATCATATGATTCGATTGAGCATGTAAATCAACCAGTGTGATATTATAAAAAGTGTTATCTCATTTTTGTGTATGTTGGTGTGACGTTGTAAGAAGTATTCTCATTTGTGTGTGTGTGATTGTTACTATTACTAATATAATATCGTTGTGATATGTATCAATGAGTGCATGAATTAATTGGTGTGAATTTTTAGTTTTTGGACTTCAAATAATATTTTCAAAACCAAATGTATTTGACTAAAATGAAGTTGAAATGATTTTTAATTCAATTTCAAAATACTTTTCAATTTATTCAAAACTTTTTTTTTGTAAATTTAGTTTTTAGTTTAGAAAAATGCAATCTGTCTCCATTTCATAATGACCTTTCTTCTTACAATTACTACTATTGTTACCGCCATCACTACTACCAACAATGTTAGTTTATCAACACCACCTCCATTGACACTGTCGCCACCATCACCATTACACTATTAACATTGTTATTTCCACCATTGACACCAGCACCTCACCGATATTGATATCATTGTTGTTGCATCATCACCACTACTATTGTAACTATCACTTCTATCAACACCAACACTATTTCTACTACCACCATTTATATTATTGTTGACACCATTGTTGTCATTGTTCAAACATACTCTTAAACTAACTTTAAAGGATAAAAAACTTGTAAAGTGAGTTTATTTTGAAATTGAAATTTAATTTTTGAAAATAAAAAAATTAAAACTAATCTTTAAAAACTAAAAACTAATTTTGAATTTTGAAAATTTTAAAACTTATAAACAAAAACCATTCCAAACAAGACCTAATCAAATAAGTTGTTGTACTAGTATAATGTGATAACCCCATCTTACCTTTCATCCTATCATATTGGTCTAGTGTATTTTTTGTTTTGAGCAACGAACTGTGTTAGGAAGCAATATTTTAAAATAAAGTCTCTCTATACACACATTCTATAATATATATATATATATATATATATATTAAAATCATGATATAAGTTTAAAAATTCACCATTCACATGTATAAATAAATATAAGTATATAAAAATAGTAAATTATTATAAAAATTCAACTACTACACACTATTGTAGAAGAAAGTATATAAAAAATTACTAATAGCATATAAAGATATAAGTTTATTTAATTAAATTATATTTTATAACAAAAAAGAAGACTATACAAAAATTAAAAAATTACTAGAAATACATAGTTATAATTTTTTTATATAGAAGTTAAATTTATATTAATTTAAATAAATAAATGAAAAAAATACACACGCTCCATAATTAGCTATTTTTATAAGTTATTTTGGAAAAACTTATAAAAATAAACTAAAAATATTTTATGGATAAGCCATAATATATTTTTATAAGTTTTTTAAATATCTTTAACGGTAGTTATCCCATTAAATTACGTCTAAATGTTTATAACCAGAATCTATATCTTATCCTAAACCCTATACATTTAAACAAATTCTAAATGTTTAATTATATAAGACAAGGATCTTAATAATTTTTACACCCAATTTTTGATTTTTTTTTACATTTTTCTCACTTTATTTATTATAGAACTCATTTTCCTTCCCTTTCTTTTTCAGCCATTTTCACATTCTACAATTATGTAAAAGAAAAAAAAAACCCAAAATTAAATTTGGTGAACATATTATTCCCCCTATTCTTTACCCTATTGGCTGGGGAGCAGGGGGGCCAGATGTCGTATTGTTTAGGGATATGATGCGTTAATGGCGAGCCGGGAGGTCCTTTGGCCGATGCTGGTAATTAACCATTGCTGAATATTGAACTCTGAGTTGATATCATTCCTGCTTCTATTCAAACCTTCCACCACTTTTTCTATATTCCATTCACTTTTATACGCAATTCGGTGCGTTTTATCATGCTATTGCTAGCTCCACTGTGCGTTTTAGTTGAACATTATATATTTGACAGATCATATAGATTCAAATAAGGGGATTACGTACTATACGCTTGATCTAGTTCATAATTTTGGCCAGCAACTCTTCATTTGTTTCAGTCTCATGGAGCACAGGTCTTGATTCCTCATCAGAAAATTGAATTTATCAGCGTCACAAATTCGATAAATAAAAACAAATTTAATAAAAAAATGCAAATGTATATAGCATCAATTATAGGTAAACAGCGAAGGTGCATGGCTTTACTTAAGAATTTAATTGACGTATTTTTTTCTACTTACTTTTTTAAACAATTTTGTTTGAATTATACTTACTTTTTTAAACAATTTTGTTTGAATTATTATTAGACATTATATATAAATATTTCTGGTAATAGACGGAGATTCACACTTTAATTTGTTATATATGTCGTGAGTGATTTTCACTAACCCTAATTTTCATTAGTAATAAATGAATTGTATGTGTATAAAAAATTATTATATTATACCTTATCATGTTAGTTCTTGAATTAGATGAGTTGTCAAATTTATAAGATATTGTAATAATACCTTATCATGTTAGTTCTTTATAAACTGTAGTGTCTTTGGTCAAAAGAAAATAAAAAAAGAGAGAAAAGTTCTTTAACTTTATCTCGTTCATACATATAAAAGAAAGAACGGGTGAAATGAAGAAGCCATAAAATTCTTTTATGTCCTATTTTTACAACCCCTTCAATAATGTAAGGATTTAGAGAAAAGGGAAAGTGATTTATAATTTTTAAGTATAAGAACAAAATTGTTTTGAAATTTTATTTTACCTCTCCTCTCCTTCGTTACTATTTAAAAAAGGTATAATGATATATCCTTTTATATATTTCCTTTTATATATTTAAAAATTGGAATTAGTTATCTTGAAAAAGAATGTTTATAGTTATTATTATTTAATGAGAAAGTTTTAGTTATTTTTCTTTAAAAAAAAGTGTTTTTAGGAATTTTTTTTAACTATTTGTCTCTTTCAAATTATCATTTATAATATCTTTAATTTTAAATTAAATTTTAATATTTTTAAAATTATTAATAACTAAAAATAATATTATTTCATAATATAAGTTATTTATTATAAATTTAAAATATAAATTATAAGTTAAAATATTTATTTATTATGAATTTTAATTATAATATAATTTATATATTAAAAATATTTATTTATTAAATTATATTAAATAAATATTTATTTGTAATACACGCATTAAAGTACTAGTTATCTATATTCTCTATTTCTTTTTACAAACCAAACAAGATAGTCTTTCTTTTCTCTTTTTTCTTCTTCTCTTGAAATTAATCTAAAAAAAGGTAAGCTTTATTTTTTCCCTTTCCCTTTTGTCCTCTCTCCCCTCTATTATAATATCATTCTTTGGTGCTCTCTTTAATTTTAAATCAACATACTGTAAAAAAAATCATTTGTTCATTATTTGACATGGAAGCAAACTGAACAAATTGGGAGTTTTTTTTTTTATTTACCAATCTAAAAAGTATAATTTACTTTTAAAATTTACAAACTAGTATAATTTTTGAAAAATAAAAAATTGTCAAGATGGAACAACTCGTGATTCATGAATACGACTTCTACATTTATGACAGTCTACAATCGTCATAAATTGCTTGTATAAAAACATAAGAGGAAGTTGTATTCATAAAAATATGGCTAATCTCTATATTAATATATTTTTTTAAAAAAACTATGCTAATTTGATAATTTTAAAAGTAACTTACAGCATATTGATAAAAAGGCTTGGGAGGTATATGATTTGATAATGGAACTCGAACTGGTCTTTGTGTTCTTAGTGCACACTGTGAATAGCATACAGTGATAATTAACTTTTCGTTCTTTTTTTTTCTGTTTTTTTAATAAATATTTATTTAAGTCTCTCAAATGCAAATGTATATAATTTTTATTTATCCCTCACAACAATTGCACCTAATATCATTAATTTGATCATTTATGGGGCAAAGTGGTGTTAAAGAAATGAAATTAATTAAAATATCAATTTAATCACGCCAACAAACCTTTAAATGGAATACTCGATCATGTGATATCACATATATCTTGGGGAACGAGAAAAAATATTTCTTTCGTTTTTATTCATTTTGGATAGAACTTACAAATAAAAAGTTGGAAATGTCAGTTGCATAACTTTGCGAATACACTATCATGTGACGAAGTAAGTTATGTTTTAAGACTAGGGACCTTGTGGTGGCATTTCCACATTATTATTTTGTTGTTTACTTTTGATGCAATGTTCCTATAAAAGTTCTACAAGCTCACTAAAAAGTGTAAAATTGCATTATTAAAAGTATTTTAAGAATAATGGCTATGGAATGTAAATATATCTTTATCAAATAATTGCTTTTAATTATTTAAAAATGTAAGTATTAAATATTTTTGTATTTTTAATTTTAACAAATACTTTATTTCTTAACCATTTATTCTTGTTTCCTAACAAGCATCCTTAAGAAATAACTATTAATTAATTAAAATATTATTTTTTCTAGCTAAATTTAAGTTATATTCATTTATATTTCTTATTACTATAAATTAGTTAGAAAATATCTACAAATTTTAAAAAATTACTACAAATTAACTAAGATTATTTTCTTAACTAATTTGTTACTTATTTCATGCTACCATCAATATTATAGTAATTTTATAACTAATTATTTTTACTAGAAATTAGCTATAAAATAACTATTGATTTTTAAAATTAGTTACAAAATTATTTTGTATCAAATTTTAAATTTTCTAATAATGTAAATATCATCAAGGCTATAATTAATGTGTCGTTCTTATTTTATTTTAAATTTTAACTTTAAATTATCCTTAACTAAATATAAATGTCTTTTGTAATTAAGTTTGATCCTATTTTACTAATTAATTGTAATTTCTTAATTATATTCTTATGAAAGAGAAATGAGTACAAAATAAATGAATTTAAAAAATAAAATTATCAATTATAGTAACATCTCTTCATTTATATACTAATCCTTATTAAAAAAAAAGTTATACGAGGATGCAAAATAATTTACATTGTAAGTCAATCATAAAATTTTTACTATAAATATTTTAAAAGTGATATAAATAATTATTTTAAAAGTCATAAAACTGCTAAACACTTCTATTTTTATCTTGAAAAAAAAAAATCAATAAAATTACAAAAAGAAAGTTTGGCGGAGTAATAGTTGTGCGTGAGAGGTGGTGAATGAACAAGGAGGGTACTGAAAAAATGGAGAGTTGAGCCCTCGCCGCACGCCGAAAAAGGTGCTGCTACATCTTTGCAATAAGCTTGACATGTTTTGCTAAATTCGTTTAGCTTACACGAATAACGTGTTTGATGATTTGCTTCTGCCAAAGAGAGAGAGAGGTTGTTTCTAGTCACACATTCTCAAAAGCTTCATTCAGCAGCGTTTCCATGTGGGTCATCCCTCCCCACTACCTTTCGCTTCAATTCCCTTGTTTTCTCCACTAACGTGCAAAATAATTAATGCGTGCATGCCCCTTAACCTGTCCCCTTTCTACACTATATGTTATATCAGTTCACCTCTCCTGTTCCCACCATACTTTGACCACGTTCAATGATTCCATCATTAATTTTATTTATTCCTTAGAATTTAACTTCCCATTAACATATGCAACTATACGTCAATATGTACTTTGTCTGGCTAACACTGAGATTCAATCTTTTAAGTATGTGACCGAAAGTTAAAATCTTAATTAGTTTGTAAAAATAAATTTTGGTCAAAGGGTTAAAGCGAACAATCTACTTACAAGTATTAACCGATTTTGAAAATCAAAAGATATTGAAATTTTCAATAATCCAATGAGATATATTTTTTGTAATTTTATATGTCACAGAAAAAATATATATTAAATTCTAACAAATCTCGGTATAGTAATGGTGCTAGTAACGTGGTCTCTCTCTACTCTAGTTGAATATCACTACCGCAGTTAGCAATTAGAATAAACAATAATGTAAGATTTGAACGTTGATCATTCTCTCTCTCTCTAGTTGCACATATCACTTGCAGGTTCTGAGGGATCGAGGAGCTTTATTGAGCACATGGTAATTGATCTGACACCAAAAATTGTATTACGTCTTGTATATTGTTAACAGAAAACTGTCACAAAGTGCACAAAGTGCACAAAGGATAGTTAGAGTCAGAGATCGAATATATCTGCACAAAGAAGCACGTGGGTCCATTCTATGTAATCAACACGTTGTTGCTACTTCGCAAAATGAAGAATGACTATTATTTCATCGTTAGCTATATTAAAAATTGTCACCAACTTGTACTAGACTTGAGATTTTGATTAATTGTACTCTTTAAATTTAGTTTATATTTCTTGGGCTAATTAATCTGATTTGTTTGTGGACACAATTTTAAAATTTGAAAATCATTACCTGCCGAGCGT
The DNA here is from genome assembly GCA_025330945.1 of Mucuna pruriens. Lineage (NCBI taxonomy): Eukaryota > Viridiplantae > Streptophyta > Magnoliopsida > Fabales > Fabaceae > Mucuna > Mucuna pruriens. The sequence goes on along the minus strand of JAENHJ010000525.1, from coordinate 2,936,273 downwards.
GATTTAGAGATGGAAAATCATAGGCTATAATTGGAGGAGTTGTCAGAATTCGTGGATATTGGCTAAGATGTGATCAAAAGAGATTAAACAGTGCAATTACTATAGCATGCACATGAAGCTACTTAGCCAGAACAGTTTCATTGATGAATGAATATTGTACTAGTTATACTTTCTGTGTGCTTATATTTATGTTGGATAATCATATAGGCTAGGTTGCTAGCCATGTGGATATGTCTATGCAAGACATTCTTCATATGCATGGAGCCCCCCTTACCGTGGGTATACTATGCATAGGTACAAAGTAGCTTCTTCCTCCAAATATGTTGCTAGAGATTATCAACGAACTATGGTTTATTGGTTGGTAATTTGGTTGACTATGAACTCTAATTACTTGTGTGCTTAACCAAAATTTGACTCTTAACCCATATTATTGTAGTGACTAGTGAAAGGAGTACTAGGTGATCTTGATATGGACAATGAGAATGTCAATGGAAAATATAAATGCTAGAGTTTTGGTCTCCGTGATGATTAACCACACACAATGCTGTCGTAAGACTTACACAAGCATGTCAAAAAATGCTGCATCAACAAAATGCGAACTTAATATATTCCAGCATCTTTCAGAAACTGTGCTTCTCATCCTTATCCTACTTTTTTTTTTCTTGCAGCTTCAATGGGGTCTGCTCCCTATCTGATTGCTCAAGAGAGTAATTATTGCCACATCGTTGTACATATGAAATAATTTCCAGCGATGAGAAGCTCAGGATTCTAAAGATTTTATGGATACTATGCCCAAATTTCACTTTCCATCAGTCTATTCAATGCTTCAACCTGCTAAAACATCATCTTGATTAGTCACGGTGAATAATGAGATCACTTTGAATTTTTTTGGGTTTATGTGCGCATGAGTCATGTGTAGCCCTTCAATTTTCCCTTTCAATTCTAAATTACTATTGTGGGTATATAGGTTGTTAAAGGTCCATTACCTTAAAGAAGAGTGTAATTATTGGGAGGGCAGAAGCCAAATCAGAATTTTCTATGATCAAAGGAGAGAGGCCTTGTCAAAGTATAGTCTTTGACGCATGAAGGTGAAGATTACAAAGACCCTTTTTACTTGAGGGAGCATAATACAAGGTGGGTGCCACTTGGATATGAATATGATAAGGGCAATTTTAGAGATAATGCGTCAACACCTCAGCCAACAGTAAAATAAATGAATAAATAATTTGTATGTGTTTTATGGTGTTACAAAATTTACTATTTCTCTCTGCCAACTATCAAGGATGGTTAAGTCGAGAAGAAGAACTAATTTTTTTTCAACATAATAAATTAAGGTTTGAATTTCTGGTGAAAAGTATTTGCATTTAGTGTTTGATTATGTCTCAAAAATGATTGTTTCTGAAGGAGCTATATGGAAAACAAATAAAAAAATCCTCTTTTCTTTCTTAACAATCTTGGATCTAATGACCAAAAAAAAAAGGTTCATTAGACGCCAAACTCTATTAAACACCTAAGGAAAAGAAGAAAAAAAAATATGTGTAATAGATGATTTGATATAATAGCATGATAGAAATAGAAAAAATAATAAATGTTGATGAAGTATATAATATATAAAAATGTTTCGTTATCATCACTCAATAGTTAATATGTTTTGCTGGGAAGAATAGTTTTGCTCATACACATGAAAAGGAAGAACTCTTGCTAATTGTAATAGTACTACTTGACTCAATAACGACCTAGTTGGGTCCTCAAAGCTTAGCTGTGAATGATACCCTCCATCTCCAACCCTCACATAGGATCCATTGCCAACTACAGATTCAATTAAAGGACTGTTCCAACTATTGATTGAATTTAATTATTAAAGGTATGTTTGGGAGTTGGTTTTGATGGAAAATAGAAGGGAACGGACAATTTTTTTATTTTTAAATTAAGAGGGAGTTATATGACGTTTGAATATTAAATTAATGCTAACTTATAATTTTATTGTAAAAAATTATGATATTAAAAGATATTTAATATAAACAAAAAAATTACCCTTCTCTTTCTTCTTCAAAACTCAAATCTCGAACACACCCTAAAATAGCTCATAGTATATGAAAAATAATTGCAAAATTTAGAGTCATTAGTATTAGAGCCAGTGATGAAGGATAGGAAGTTTATATGAAGTTATGGGTGAAATAATCGAACCTACATTCTGTCATTGTAACAAAACAAAAAAAAAAAAGATATATAGTTCAAATTGTTCACTAAGACAGGGATTTGATGATGTTGAATATTATTCTAAGAATTCGTTCTTTAACCAAGTTATAATAATGACTTTGTCTAATCTATATAACCCACTTTATTTAGTGGTATAAGGTTTTTATTGTGTTTGTTGTTGGTTTAGATGATTAATTCCATCCAGCATAAGTGTGGTGGTTCTCATAGAGTCTTATGCTATGAAGAAGCTCAACTTCATGTGTACAATTTGACTTTGTCATACATCTATATATAGAAACTGAGGGACTAACTTATGGTAATAGAAGCTAGTGAGTTTAAGAGAGTCCCCAATAAATTATTTGGATGGATCGAAAATTGACATTCAAGATGGTCCCCTTTGCTCAACTGACCCATTCCAAAGACAAAAGACAGCTGCCCAACAAAACTACAATCTTCTTCACGTATCCTCTCATCTCCTTGGCTCCACCCTCACACACCCACTCTCACCTCAATGTCCTCATCCACTCTCTCTTGTTTTTAGGCCTCACAGTGCTTCACCCTCCCACGTGACCTTGTATTCACTTTTTGAGAGTTTATTTGGAAGAGTTGGATCTTGGTAGGACCTTCCTTTGCATGAGAAGCTCTTGCTGGCTAATCAATCAACTTTTGTTGGACAAGTTTTTTAACTGGACAACTTCAGTCTCTTAATTGCCTGCTTGGTAAAACATGTTGCTATTGTAGTGGCAGGAGTTTTGATATAGATAATCTCTTAAAAAATTGATTAAAAATGAAGAATTTGATTATATTAACTAAAATTCCTTATTTATGTGCATATTTATCGTGTATGGAATAATGTGTGTTTAAAAAGTCAACATCTTAATCGAATCAAGCAAAACCCACAATTTGATCATGATCGGATTAAAATAAAATAATTTATATTTAATTCGAGTTGAAATTTTAAAACTCAAATACTATATTTTATTAGACGAATTCAGTTGACCTAACTAATTCTCCATTTTCCACCTCTAGATCTTTGTACCTTGAAGAGATTAATCTCTTATACGATTAATTAAAACGAAGAATTTAATTATATTAAATAAAATTTCACATCTATATTCATGTATATGAAATAACATATGTTTAAAGAGATTAACATCTTAACAAAATCAAAAAAAGCCTACATTAGATCATGATTGATCAAGTTAAAATAATTTATATTTAATTTAAGTTCAAAATTTAAAACTTTATTTTATTGGATGAATTGAGTTCACCTAATTAGCTCAATCCATTTTTCTACCACCAACTCTATGAATCTTGATATTAATTTCTGACTCTTCAATGAAAAATATAATGCTCACAAAAAAAAATCAAATTATTATTTCAACAGAAAATTGAGTCTACATTTAAAAATTTATATCAGTGAAATCAAAGTTCAGATCCTAGATAACAAGCAATATATTCCTTTGCATATGATGAGTGATTACATCATAATGATGTACATACAAATGAGTTTGGATTCGGTGAAACTTCTTAAAGTTAGACAAAATTATTTGTATTTTAGTATATACAACTAAAAGCAATAAAAACAATCCATTTCAAAACGATGGAATGCACTTTCTCCTTTCCTCTTAAACACTTGAACCTTGCTTTACTTTACCCCATGCGCTTGGCTATGATTTCATGTTCTTTTATTTTACCTCGTTCTAGCAGGCTTTAAACTCGTTTTGATCATCTCAACCTTTTCTTGTTGCTTTATGCTTGTGTGACTCGGGCACTATCTGATGCTGTGTCCAAAGTTGCTACCTACCTTAGTGGCAATAGATATTAACTCATTGCATTTTCCTAACTCCCACATTGCACACCAATGTCATGTTTGCAATCAAAGTGTTTGGCAACACGAAAGCATCATCTAATGGAGAGTTGGTGAATTTTTCCGCACCTGCAGTCAACCTTTGATGGGTAATCAAGCACTCTCTTGTCTCATGCACTAACCCTTAACTAGGAACAAGATAAGGGAAAAGGCAAAAGGGAAATAATTATAATAGTGACAAAGCCACCTTCATTTTCCAAAGATAAGTAAAAGCTGGTGCCCATCCAACTTGGCAATAAAGCACAGATCATGAGAAGAAAACAGTAAGAAAGAAAAGAAAAAGAAAACATTTTTGTCTGGAATGTCAAAAAAATGAGATTTTCTTTGTCTTCAAAAATTATTTGATTTGATTTATGAATTAAAATTGTGTTCAAAATGTTAAAAAATAGGAAATGTCTTAATTTTTGTAACCACAAATTTTATTTAATTATTTTCCATAAATTATATTATATTTGATAAGATTTGTCTTGAAATGAATAAAAAGACTTTATTGAATGGAGCAAATTTTATTTTGATAATTCGAACTTATTTGACTGCTTTAAAATATAGATTAAATTTTAAAAAATAAAGTGTAACAATAATAATTAATTTTAAAATTAACAATTGAAAATTGTAATTAACTTTAAATTTTATTGCATATGCATTTGATTTGATCATAATTTTTAATTGTTGATTTTCTAATCAACAACCGTGAGTATATATTTTATTTTCTAAAAGTTTATAGTTTTTTTTTTTTACACAAATTTAGACCTATAAGAGAAGGTATGCGTCCGTACAAGGTTATAGAAGATCACTAACTTTAACAAAGACTTATAGTAAAATTTATATTTTCTATTAATAGAAAAAAATTAAATCGAACTCAAGTTACGGTTAATGTGACGAAGATTTAATTAAATATGCTAACTCTTTTGTCATTAGCTAAGGATTATCTTTCCTACACACTAAAACAATAAAGATTTAACGAGACTTAAATTATTGTAAAATTTAATTATACAAATTAAATTATTTACTTATGATAAACAATTTATTTAACAAAATAAAATAAAATAAAATAAAATTTCATACTCAACGACTTCTAAACACAATATTTGATTCCTAAGTCCATTCAAATATTACTTATGCAATTTGATTTCTAATGAAATCAAATCAATTATGAGATTTAAAGATTCGAAATATATTTAATGTTTCTCTTTTGTGAAAAGTTTAGGGTTTTTGTAAAAGATGATTGGAAGGTCTATGAATGCTCAAGTGAGATGGTTCCCTTCTCCATCCAATTTCGCTCTCAATGTCTTCCCACCATCGTTTGCCTCCTCTTCTTTCCATTGCACGAATGGCTTGCACATATCGTGGCAGACATCAACAACCAGACAAGTAGCCGCAACCAAAATTTTGTTACATAAATTAATAAAGAGATTCGAATAGAAGTCAACACTGCACTTTATTGGATTCGAAGGATTTGCATCTTCTACACATTTCCATCGTCTTTTAATTATATAATCCCCAAAAACACGAGGACTTGGAAATTTTAACAAAATAACTTTGATTATGAAATAAGTTGGTATCATCTTTTGTCCTTTTTTATATTTTCCCAACCATGCTTTATTCTTTTGTCATATCTATTTAAATCTTTTAACCAAGGAATATTCCCCCAACATTCCTCAAATGTAAAGATCACAAAGACTTAGACTTAACATAGGAATGCCAATGGCCTTGCAACCCACTTCGCACTAGCATCTATTAGCCATATCATAGATTCAAATTTTAGGGTTTTGACTTCTAAATTGAAAACAGTATAATTTAAATTTTGAAAAAAAAAAACATACATGTGCTAGGTTTTTTGCTTTAAATGGAAGGGATTATATATTTCAAACGTACTGATATTTTTAACTATTAATTTAAAATTTGAAATGAATTAAAATTATAAATTGTTTTACTTCAAATTAACAACAGCTCTTATACAAATCTTATCATTGAGTTAAATCCAAAACACTGATTCTTCACTGGATGGTTGTGCTCAACTCAGCATTTTTTTTCTTACTAATAAATCTTAACACCTTATAACTTTTATTATAGATAAAAAAAATAATCCAATCTAATTATTTCCTTACAAAATTAGGAATAAAAATTATACGTAATCTCATAATGAACATGGATTTAAATGGTGAGTTACATCACGCAACCTGTCCATAACATCTTGAAATTGCATCCTTTTCTAATTGCATTTTGCGTAGGCCAACTTAAACTTGTAACAACCATGTAATTTGACTACAATAGCAATGCAACTATAATCGTAATTTAAAACTTTTTTGGTATGCAAGTGAAAGCAAAAGAGTGCAACTATAATATGAAATAATCTTTCTCATAATTCTTCTTGTCATATCTTAATAAAAAGAAATAAACCTTTAAACTGAAATGTTATAGGCGAAGCCTAGGCCCAATATGAAGAAAAAGTGCTGTCTATATTACATTGGGTACATTTCTTGTAAGGGCCTGGGAGTCCATTATTCGTTGTTGTCAAGAACCCAAATGGGCTGGTTTTAATAGACTTGGTATGGGCTCCAAATGGGTCAGGCATTGGAATGCTTTTTAACTTCTTGTTATGGTAATCTCCTCACAGACTTGAAAAAGAAAAAGAAAACAATCTCCCCACAATTTTATGTGAAAAAGAATCACATAATTTTTTTAGTGAAAGAACTTACTTTATATTTACCAAATTAGAATGCACTTTTTCGTAAAAGAAGCTTAGTTTTTGGTCTATTCTTCCTTAGAGAATAACACCAGCTTAGCTTTTCTTCTCAAAACTTAAAATTTATTTTATGTATATCTTTTTCAAATTTTAAAATATTTTTAATTTATTTTTTGTTTTACTTAAATTATTTATGCATATCTTAATTATAATTATTGTAAACATTTTCTCCTAAAGATTTTTCTTTTAATCTATATTTTATATATTTCACGTAAATGTAAATTCATTCTATTTACAAAAAATCCTCCCTCTCTAAGTCTTTGATTATTCCCAAAGCATTATAAAAAAGATGTGGATAGTTAATTATGGTGGTTACATTGATCATTCAGGTATATCTGTATATACGAAGGGCAAGTGATCATATGAATTGTTGACAATATAAAACTTAATTTATCGTATTTTCTCTGTTGTTAATAATCTAGCAAGATCCATTTCTTGTTAGTGTCTATCTCATTGTTCGCATAGAATCATCCTTGGGTTGGAAGGTGTTAGATGTAGGAGCCCACTTCTCTAAGCGAGAATGGAGCCTATGAGCTTAAGTAAAATAACTCTCAAGTTTGATACATATTGGATGAAAGTAGACTTCCCTATATTTTCCTTGTAACTTTTGGTTTTAGCTAGTTTCACAGTCCCATCACTTGTGAAGTAATTTAGAGTCCATGGTTTTTATTTTCAAGTTTTAAAATTTTTAAAAATTAAAACTAGATTTTAGTTTTTTTTCAAAAATTAATTTTTAGTTTCAAAATAAACTTACTTTAAAATCATTTATCTTGTTAAAATTAATTTGAGACTATGTTTGCATGTTGGTAGGAATGGTGATAATGATGTGGTGGTAATGATGGTAGTAACAATGGTGACAATGACGATGACGGTAACAATAGTGGTGACGATAATAGTAACGATAGTGGTGGTAATAACAATACCGATGTGGTAGTGGTGATAACGACGATGGTGGTAGTGGTGGCGGCAGCAGTGATGACAACAATGATAGTAGTAGTAACCGTGGTGATAACGACAACGATGGTGGCGACGGTAAGAATGATAGTGATAGTAGTAGCAATGGTGATAACAACAATGATAGTGGTGGTGGCGGTGACAACATGGTGACGATTTGGTAGCAACGACAATAACAATGATAATTATTAAATATAAATAAAAAATATTTTTGAAAATTAAACCTAATTTACAAAATATTTTTTATAATTTTAAAAATAAATTAAAAATCGTTTTAGCTAATATTTTTTATTTTGAAAATTACATTTGAAAAAGAAATAAATAATACATAATCATTCCCTATCGGCAGGTAAGTTAATAACTTCCCACGTAATTAGGTTGCCTCCTTAAAATGAAAAGGTATTAAATTTCATTAGGAGATTTATTAATAATTGTTGTTACCATTAATTTTGGCGTTTTACTAAGAATGTTACTAAGATTATGTTTGAATTGAAAGGAAAGAATGAAATAAAATGGTATTAAGAATAACATCCTCTGGCTTTTAAATATATTTTGAATTTAAGTAAATTAATTTACTAATTTCTTGATTGTCATAAACAATATTGGTCTTTGCCATAGGTCTCTCAATCTAAGGCTTTAACTAGCCTATTGACTTATATAATAGTTTAATCCCATTAACCTATTTAGAAAAGGTATATCAGTCTAATTAAAAAGTCTTATTACTTATAAATAAATAGATGTTTAAGTTGAGACAAATTTTTAAAAATAGTCAGGCATAAGAAAAGGGTTATATATGTCAAGTACGTAAGTTTCACTTATACCTTTTATGAAAAATGTGAATAAAGTCTTAAATTTGAAAAATAAATTATACTTGTTTAAGATAATATCTAGAATCTAGCTCATTTAAACCCTTTTTGCACAAGCTATTCATCCCTCTAGCTCAAATACATGTGCTTTTCTTTTTACTTTTTTTTTTTGTCACTGGACAATTTTGTGCCTTCTAAATATCATGTTCCTTAAAGTGAAGTTACCTATGATTGCTCATTTTCTACTGTTTCATTTCCTCTCAACCTTACCCTTACATGTAACCATTTCAAGCGCTGAAACTCAACTTGAATAACGATTAATTCATAAGTAATTTTGTTCCCTATGCTCCAAATTTATATCAACGCCATGCTAATGCGCTCGTGTATCACGTGGGGACTATTACAAATGCTAACAACATTTTTTTTTTCTAAATACTCTTTTAATTATTAACAAGAATTTATTGAGAATCATAAATTTTTGATAGATTTTACTGTTAAGAAGAGAGACGAATACGACATATTAAAATTTAATATTTTCAATAAATTTAAATGAATAACCAAGAGAGTATATATAAAAAAAAAATTAAAAAGAAGGTAGGTAACACTCCTTGTCCAATAATTATTTCAACTAAATAAACGGAAAATGAGGGTCACGTAACGTGTTACTTCCATTCTTCTTTATCATAAATGGTATACTCACTTGTATGTAACCTTATAAGTTATAAGACTCTTCAATTATAATCTAAATAATTCCACTCTTCCCTGTGATGCATATTTCTTAAACCAAGCCTATATAACAGCACACACGTGGATGGAGAAGATTCTATTATGGTTTAAGGTTTAGATTTAAATGGTTGTTCCTCTGTCTTTTACTTTGCTATAATAATTTCTTTAGCAAGTTTAGCGAACTTGCTTTGAAAGTGAAGAGTGAAAGAAATGGTAAAGAAGCAAAGTGATGCTCCCAAGAAAAGAAACCAACAAGATAAATGAACTTTTTCAATTTCACAACAATTAGACAATGAGTCACAACAAATCACAATTTCATTTTCTTTCAATTTACTCACAAGTCACCAAACTAGAAAGCTCCCCCAACCAAATACCCTTGTGACTATATATCAAGCATTCACTTGTTACTTACCAAACCCACTTCAAAAAGCCTAAGCTTAATTACCACCACATAGCCAGAGTGCAGTTAAACTTGCACTGAAAATGGAGGGGAGAGATGAGGATGTTAGAGTAGGAGCCAACAGGTATGGAGAGAGGCAAGCAATAGGAACAGGTGCACAGACACAAGATGCCAAAGACTACAGAGAGGCACCACCAGCTCCACTGTTTGAGCCTAGAGAGTTAACATCATGGTCTTTCTACAGAGCAGGCATAGCAGAATTTGTGGCCACATTCTTGTTTCTTTATATCACTGTTTTGACAGTGATGGGAGTGGCAAAATCTCCCTCCAAGTGCTCCACTGTGGGGGTCCAAGGTATTGCTTGGTCATTTGGTGGAATGATCTTTGCCCTTGTTTACTGCACCGCTGGTATCTCAGGTAAGGAAAATGCAACATGGCCAGATTTTATTTATTTTTTAATCTTGGCTGAACTAGTAACCACAATTAAAAAAGAATGTTATACATTAACCAAAAGAAATTAGTGTTTAACTTGTCTTTGCTAATATAGTTTTTATTTAACAAAAATTGAATGATTAATATGATGCATCATGTAAAACAGTATAGACTTAGAATGTTTGTATTAATAGTTAAATATTAAATGAAAGATATAGAAATGGAAGCAAGCTTATCACGTACTAATGGTCACTATAATAACTGTGTAATTGTTTGAGTGGGTTTTGTGAGTGCAGGGGGTCACATTAACCCAGCTGTGACATTTGGGCTGTTCTTGGCACGCAAGTTATCTCTCACTAGAACACTGTTTTACATGATCATGCAGTGCTTGGGAGCTATATGTGGTGCTGCTGTAGTCAAGGGATTCCAATCAAACCAATATGAGAGGCTTGGTGGTGGTGCCAACACTCTCAATAAAGGATACTCCAAAGGTGATGGCCTTGGAGCAGAGATTCTTGGCACATTTATTCTTCTTTACACCGTTTTCTCTGCCACAGATGCCAAGCGAAATGCTAGAGACTCGCATGTTCCTGTGAGAAAACACTTTCCTAATATGCATCTTTCCTATTCAATTATATCAATCCTGTTTAAAATAATTTTACATTGACATTTAACTATAAACTGTTATATATGGTAAGTATGTTAACTTTTACATTGTCAGTACTTGATCATTTGTGATTGAATAATAGTGTAAAACTGATTTACACCATTGATTATTAAACTTATTTTGTAAGTATCAAAAGTTTTATTTTTGTGATAATCTAATCATCCACATGTGAATATGTTAGATTTTGGCACCATTGCCTATCGGTTTTGCGGTCTTTCTGGTGCATTTGGCTACAATTCCTATCACTGGCACTGGCATCAACCCTGCTAGAAGTTTAGGTGCAGCCCTTGTATACAACAAGGACCAAGCTTGGGATAACCATGTGAGAATTCATCTTAAGTTTGTTTGGAGTTTTTTCTGTTTTTCTTATTTTTTTTTACTATTTCTTAATTTCATGTGGATTATAGTCCAAGTTAATTTTTATCTACTGTACAACTAGTTGGTGAACTTATGCAATTCATTTTATTTTGGTGCAGTGGATCTTCTGGGTAGGGCCTTTTACTGGGGCAGCACTTGCAGCTTTGTACCATCAGATAGTGATCAGGGCCATTCCTTTTAAGTCAAAATGATGCAAAATTGAAGCAAAACCTTAGAAGTGGGGTCTGGTTTAGCGTAAAACTGGGCACTCACAACAAAGATGCTCCTATTTCTGCCACTATAAAATTTCTACCTATGTCATAATTTATATAATTTATCAGTTCAAAACTTATGTTCTTGGACATGCAATCGAACTTATGGAAAATGTGGCTGGTGTGCTTTATTTCTTTTCTACTCATAATATCTTCAATACTCATCAAAGACTATGTACCAAAATAAAAATACACATCAAAGGCTGATGGTTAAATTTGCTGTAAAATAAAACTTGATGAATTCTTTATAGATATTTCTTTTATAATTTTAATTTTGTACCCAATTCAATTTTATAAAATTGACTTGAAAAATAAAAATTTTCATCTATTTATATACTCTATTTTAGTCATTCATTAGGAAATGATTCTTTATGATTCAAGTATGAAGCAAAAATTAGCTCTTGATTATTGTCGCATTTTCAATATACAGGGTTTTTTTTTTCATAAGTAAATAAATATATTTTGAATACCTTTGAATGATTTAATTTACACTGCTTTGTCAATCATGCTACTAAGTCCATCAGCTACAATTAGAAACAGGAAGGGTGATAGTGTCCCTCCTTACCTTAAGCCTCTTTCATTCACAAATTCCTTTGTTAGACTTCCATTTACAAGAATTGAGATGTGGTTAGACTGCAAGCATTTTAATATCCACTTCCTCTACTTCATACAAAACCTCATTCTCTCCATAATATATTCAAGACATCCCTAACTAACTTGTCATGCATAAGCATTTTTAAAATCAACCTTAAACAATATACAAATCTCCTTTTTTGCCTTATCCACCAATTTATTTGCTACCAATATACTATACAAAATCTGACTTTCCTTAATAAATGCAAATTGTTGGACTAAAATTTATCCTATTCCACTTTCCTCAACGTACTAGCAAGTAACTTCGATAGCACTTCAAACATACAACCCTACTAAAGATATAAGTTTATATTGGGAGCTTATATTATACTCTGCTTTGCACTCTTTAAAATTCATTCATGCCTATTGGTGCTTCATAATACTATCTTGTGTAGCTAGATAACCTATTAAGGGTTTTTTTTATCAATTTTTATTTGAATTATGTCACTTCAGAGTCGAGTTCAGAAACAGAATTAGAGTGAATTGGTCTTGATTTGAGAAAAATCATAGGAGATCAAAACTGAATTCAACAAGCCTAACAAATGAAGTTTCAGGAGAGAAAAATAGAGAGCATTGACAATTGATTGTAGTGTGGTGAACGAAAAGCTGGATCTAAAGTGAAGCTCCCACGACAGATTTGGTTTGAAATTAATTTTATTTAGAATCTCTTTATACTATACTGAGATTTTCTCTCAAAACATTTCTAAACATGAAAAAGAAATAGATAATACTAATGTTAATTTGGTAAGTTAGCGAAATTGGCTTTATCAAGAACATTTGAAGACATATAGTTAATTAAATGTTGTCGAAAACCTCACTGCAGTAGCATTAATCTCATTGTCACTTTTTTATTTATTAAATTTGCATATAGTGGTCCTTTATGGCTCAAGAAGAGTTGTTTGATACACAGATTTGTTTTATATTGATGATAAGGAAGTAGACATGCAGGGGAGTACTCAAACTTTGTCACTTCAATGGGATTAAAAATTGGAGTGCAACACTTTCTTGAAAGTATAGTTTGTGTTAGTCATAGGCTATTGGAGCTTCTTTACCTAAGGCACCCCTTGATATCCCAGTCACATGCCACTGGCTTTAGCTTACTGTTGAAACTGTGTGAAGCTGCCATTCTAGAAAGTGCACCTATAGAAGGTAGTTCTCTAACTTCGAGTGCTATGTGTAGTTTTTCTACTCATGTATGAATGATTCATGGCATAATACTTTGAATTAGGTTGTAAGTTATATAGATCTTAGCATTAAATAATTCAGGAATCCTTGTATGTATGTCATTGCAAAATTCAAATCATGGAAACACAGCAAAATTAAATGGTCACTGCAATTTAAATGATAACTAATTGAACTTAAGCATAAAATATGGTACGAATCTGATGTTAAAACACAACAAAATTTCAATATAAAACAGGTGAAAAAATTACAATGCAAAGTTGGGGATAAAAAGCAGAACTCATGCATATTTGGTGAATTCAGTCTTCAAACTAGATATACATGAGCATGTGGAATTAATGCATTGAAGAAGACTTTGACATTGCAAGATCCTTGGCAACTTGCTCCATGGTAGGGCGAGAACGAGGGCTTTCAGTCAAGCAAGCATTTGCTATCCTTATAATCAAAACTATCTCCTCAGCAATAGGATTTTCAGGATAAGGGAGACGTTGGTCTAACTTACTCATCAATGAAGGAATATCAAGTGTTGAGGCCATGACATTTGATGAAAATGTCCACAATGAAGAAGTTATAAAATCTCCAGGGTGCTCTCCAAAAAGTATTTCCAATGCTAATACCCCAAAGCTATACACATCGCATTTATCATTTACCTCCATTGTGTATGCAAGTTCTGTATCAAATTAAAAGAGCTATCATGTATTAAATAAAATTCTGGAAATAAACATGAAATGTGGATAACTATATTACAAAGAAAACCTACAAAATCATTATATCCTCAGTATAAAAGAAAAAAGGAACTAACCTGGAGCAGCGTATCCAAAAGTTCCTGCAAATGAAGTCCAATTGGTTGAATTGGGATTAAGAAGCTTAGCTGTTCCAAAATCTGAGACATGAGCCACATACTCAAAATCCAGAAGAATATTTTTGCTTGATATATCTCGATGAACAATTGGAGGTGAACAGTCGTGATGCATATAGCATAAAGCATTTGCTACACCTTTAATAGCATCAATCCTCTTATTCCAATCAAATGCAATTGCTTGTTCATCATCTTGTAAAACCCTGTTCATGCTACCCTTTTCCAAGAACTCATATACCAAAAATGAGAATTGTGAATGAGAACAAAACCCATATAACTTGACAATGTTACGATGTCGAATTTCTGTCAAAGTTTGAATTTCACTTGTGAAAGCTTTTATATTGGATATTTCACCATTTTGTACTGAATGGAGTTTCTTCACAGCAACAATTTGACCTGTGTGCAATTCTGCTTTGTAAACACTTCCTTGTCCTCCAACCCCAATGAGATGTTTATTGTCAAACTCTTCTGTGGCTTCAACTATGTTCTCATACACTACTTTTCCATCAAAACTCCATATTGCAAATAGACTTTGGGTTTGTGGTTCTTCATCCTGACATTCTTTTGTCTTTGAAGATCGACAAAGATGATATGAGAATCCAAAGGCAAATAATACTAGTATTAAAGTGCCCAAACCAACAGGCACAAATACTATTATGGCTTTGTTAGTCTTGTGACTGTGAGATTTTCCACTTGATGTTGGACATGGTTCCAAGCCAGAGACATTACCACACAAGCCTTTATTATTTCTCAATGCTTCAATTGTAGCCTTATTGAAGGCTGGAATGTTTGGAAGTGGACCCTTTAATTGGTTGTATGATACATCAACAGATATCAAGCTTAACATATCATCAAAGCTAGAAAGATCGCCTGAAAGATTATTGTGCGAGAGATTCAATGTTTCTAAGCTTTTCAACTCTCCCAGCATTGGTGGTATTGTTCCACTCAAAAAATTTCCACTAAGATCAAGACTTTGAAGGTATCTTAACTCACCAAACTCTGGCGGAATACCTTCCCTGAAGTTATTTTGGCTCAAATTCAATTGTAATAACTTGCGCAAATTTCCAAGTTGATTTGGAATCAAGCCACTAAAATTATTTGCTCCAAGCTCTAAGGTTTCAAGATTTTGGAGTGATGTTATCTGTACAGGGAAATTTCCTGAAAAATTATTGTTACTGATAGAGAAACTGAACAAGAAGGTCAAATTAGCCAAATCTTTTGGAATGTCTCCTGTAAGATGGTTTGCAGATAAGTGAAGTAGACGTAAATTGGTTGCCTGACTTAGTTCTGGTGGAATACTGCCTGATAAATTGTTGTTGGAGATTTTGAGGCCTGTGAGATTATGGCACTTTCCCCATTTTGGGGAAAGATGACCATAAAAGTTATTTTCACTCAGGTCTATGTAATCCAAGTTTGGATATACACCAAAATCATCTGCTATATTTCCAGTCAATTGGTTTTGTTGAAGCCAAACTCTTCTAAGGCTGGAGCAGTTCTTCAAAGTCTTTGGTATTGGGCCTGTGAAATAGTTATTGCTAGCAGTAAACTTTATCAACTTTCCACTGATGCAAATGTTGTGAGGCAAATGGCCTATGAAATTATTGTCATATAATTGCAAATTTTCCAGGTTATCAAGCTTGTTTATTTCTATTGGAATGCGCCCACTGAGGTTATTTGACATTAGAAGAAGGTTGGTGAGCTTTGTCAAGTTTCCAAAAGTGGAAGGAATTGGTCCAGAGAGTTTATTTCCATTAAGGCGAATAGAGTCCAAATTGACCAAATTGCCTATGGAAGATGGGATTGGCCCAGAGAGATGATTGTCTAACAACTGGAGTGTGACAAGAAATTTGAGTTTTCCAACTTCATTAGGAATGGAACCAGATAGATGGTTGCCAAAACTGTAAAAATGAGTTAAATTGCTCAGATTTCCAATTGTAGGGGGGATTGTACCTGACAAAGAGTTATTGGACAAATCGAGTTGACGCATGTTTGTCATCATTCCAATTTCTTGAGGAATAGAACCCGAAAGATTATTGTTTAAAAGCAATAAATACTCCAAGTTGGTTAACGTCCCAATTTCTTGAGGAATAGAACCCGAAAGATTATTGTTTGAAAGCAATAATTGCTCCAAGTTGGTTAACTTCCCAATTTCCTGAGGAATGGAACCAAAAAGACCATTGTTTTGAAGCCACAACTCTGTCAAGTTGAGTAACTTCCCAATTTCCACGGGAATGTGGCCAGAGATTTTGTTCTCTTGAAGATGTATAACCTCAAGGGTCTGCAACTTCCCTATGTCTTGAGGAATAGAACCATCAAAGTTATTAAATCCAAGCCACAGATACTTTAACTTGGACAAATTCCCAATTTCGTGAGGAATATGTCCATAAAGTTTGTTCCGGGTAAAATCTAGATAAGACAAATTGGTCAACTTTCCTATAGAAATTGGGATAGACCCAGTGAGACTACAATTCCAAAAAGAAAGATATGACAAGAAGGATAACTTTCCTATAGAATTTGGAATAGTCCCTGTGAGATTGGCAAATTCAATAATAATCTCTCTCAAATTCCTTAATGCACCTATTTCTTGAGGAATTGAACCACTGAAAACATTATTTGACAAATATAAAACATGAAGACTGACCAACTGAGTAATTTCAGATGGAATTGGTCCAGAGAGATGATTGTCCCTTAAATCAAGATAAGTGAGTTTAGACAACACCCCAATTTGAGGAGGAATACTTCCATTCAATGAGTTATTCCTCATATCAAGAGTGATAATGTTTGGAAGTGATGAAAAATTGAGAGTTTCAAGAGTACCTTTTAATCCAATATTTGTAAGATTTATGTGTGAGACAGATTGAGAATTGTCACAAGAAATTCCAAGCCAATTGCAAGAACTATTGCCACCCCATGAAGATAGCAAAATTTGACTTTGGTTGTCAAGGCTGGCTTTCCACTTCCACAAAGCATTTGCTTCATTGTGTTGTGTTGTGAGAGAGGCAGAGGAAGCAGTAGCATGGAGAGAAGTGGCCATTATGAATGCACAAAACCACATTACAATTAAAAGCAGACAAAATGAAAGGAGCTTCATGGATTGAAGATCAGAAATATGATCACAGTAGCTGGTATAGTGTGAATTATTCAACAATCAATGATTGTTTAGTACACCGTTCAGAGATTTATATGTTCATGCACATTGGATGCTGCACAACTTGCACGTAATTATTTGAACAAAAGTCACGGACACAAACAGAACCTTCATTGGTCAGGAAAGGTGTACTACGCACTGCAAGTGACTTCAAATTTTAAATACATGTTTTATCTTCTTAGGCATCAAAAGAATCACAATTAAACGTAATGATTAATCTTTACTGAAAATAGTAAACTCGTAATATATATTATAATTATTTTTGTCTGAGGGTTAGATTTTAATTATATTAAATCATATAAAAAATAATTGACCACGACTGTGGAAATGCTAAAACAACGTGAGATTAAATAATGATTATTGTATTTGATGTTGAAAAA
Source organism: Mucuna pruriens (assembly GCA_025330945.1). NCBI lineage: Eukaryota > Viridiplantae > Streptophyta > Magnoliopsida > Fabales > Fabaceae > Mucuna > Mucuna pruriens. The sequence goes on along the minus strand of JAENHJ010000525.1, from coordinate 2,918,642 downwards.
ATAAAGGTATAGTCCTATTGTATTTTTTTAGAAAAAAAAAAGTTTTTGTATGTGCAAATGGATAAGAATACAACCTACTCGTAATTAAAAAAATATATATTGTAATAAAAAGTCCATTCATGATAAGAGCTGTCGTTAAGGGATTTAATAATTTAATATCAATTACTTTAAATAACATTATAATATTTAAATTATTTTTACAACTAGAATCGAGATGATAAATGAAATTTTAAAATAAGAAAAAGTAACAAAAAATAATTGCCCTAATGTTTATTTATTTACGGTTAAATTAATCCTTGGATTCTTTGTTTTTTTTTTTTTAGTTTTTAATTAAGTCTATGTAGTTAAAAACACCATAATTAAATCTACACAAACTAACATCATTATAATTTTATTAGTTTATTTTAACAATTTTTTTATTATGCTACCATAATATATTAATATGGTAATTTTTATTTTTTTAAGGATTTCTAAATTCATAATTTCATCTTATATAAGGATATTTTCATGCATATGCAAAGATAAAAAAAAATCTTATTCTCATATATTTAATACTTTTTGCATAAAGAAAAAATAAGAAAGAAAAATAGAGGCAAAGAATTAAAGTAAGACAAGTTTTGCTTAAAATATTATTCTATTATCTCATTTTTGAAATAAGAAAAGGATGAAGAAAAAATCAATAAAATTAATTTTTAAATTAAAGATTTTCTTAGAAACTTTGTATTCTTGTTATAATACTTTATAATAGGGAAAAACATAAATTCTCATTCAATTCTTATCGCTATCTATTAAAAATCTTTTATTTAAAAAATTAGATCTTGAAAAAAAATCTAACTATATTTAACTCTATGTCCCACAAATGATAAGTTTTTACGTGTGTCAAACTCAATAAATAGTTCTCCCATATACCTCTAAACACTTACTAATTTTGGTATCATCTCAAAATTTAGATCAAACTATTGTGACTTAATCTAAGGTGGATGTTGATTTTGGACTATATATCAAATGAAAATTTTGAAAACCCTACTCAAAACTATGGTTTCTTTCTCCTTCGTTCACTCAATTCTTTTTTCTCTCTTCTTAACCTTTTTAGAAAATCTCTCAAACCCTCCCCCTCTCTAAGTTGCAATTTGCAAAAAAATAATATTTTTTTCTGGTCGAACCTTAGTTGGCGGTTTGTCATCACAGTTAGCCACCTCAATAAGATGAATCATTTTTCTCTTTCTCCTTTTTCTTTTCCACTATATTTTTTATTAAGGACCACTAAAAAGAGTCCTTGCACTGAAGAGGATGTTATTTGTAATTAGGCATGGTAATTGAAATCAAACCGTAGGTGCATGTTTAACTTCATTCCCACTTTTACCGTGAAAACTCGTTTTCACTACTAAAATTGGATGTTCCAATATGTTTCGTATTTGAACCCACCTCACTGTATATATCAATTATATAATTATACACTTTATATATAATTATTAATTATATTATTTTTTATATAAATATGAAAATATCAATTAATTATTTTAATATCTAAATAATTAAAATAATAATTAAATAACAAAGTTAAAATTATAAATTTTAAATAATATATAATTTAATTCTTAAATAATTTTTAAGTTCTTTATTATATACTATTTGAATTAAAATATAATTAATAACTTAATGTATGATTTATTTAAAATATATAAGTAGATTAAATTTTTAAAAAAATCATGAAATAAATTTATTGTAGATTTTCCCAATAAAACTCGATAAGAATGAGGTGGTGTTTAGTTTCTTCAATTCGCCGCCATTTGTAAATTTGAACCCATCCTTTCTTTTGCAATTGCAGAGAACAAGAAAAGTCAAACTCGTCCTCACCCTATCCTGCTGCGAAGCCTACCTTGAATGACTTTGTTGGTTATTATATTTTGTTTTGTTCTTTTAAAATCAAAACTTAATTAGCTACATTGCTCCAGGTGGAGCAAATAATGTGAAATTTGGTTGATGCATTTATACTTGCTTAAATCAGACTTTGGATTTGGAAAACTAACGGAGGTGGTTAATTTTTTTGTTGAGATTATCTTATGTTTTTTAGATTTATTTGAATTGAGATTATTTTTTTTATTATCTTTCGTTAGTGATATTTGTCTTAATTTTTACATTTTACAACTTCCTAAAAGCTAGAAAGTTTGATATAAAAGGGGCAAATCATAAGTGTGCTGATATGCTAGAGGAAGGACTATGGTGCTGATATGGTAACGGAGAACGGAGTTAGTTTTAGCTTATTATTTATCACAATAGTGTACATTTCCAATTTTTGGGAGTTATTTTTGAATCGTATTATTTTTTTAATAATTATATATGATTCAAAGATATTTTTTTAATTTTGTAATATTTTGGATTGATCATCTTACTCAATCTAAATATGTTTTTTCAAGTTGTAATATCATATCAAGCCAAGTTAGTAGTAGATGTTGTTTTCTCTTTATCCCATCAAGACTTATATATCTATGTTGCTACTTTAGTAACCCCTCAAACATTTATAAAAAAGAATGGGTGTCAATATCTTATAATAAAAAGTCCATTTATGATTTGTTATTATTTATGAACCTTCAAATAATGCATGTTTGGAATTATCCTTTGATAAAAATATCACCGTATAGTAGTTCTTCGACATATCGATAATTTGAATTGAACCTAATTTTACCCACTCTTTCTTCAACTTATTCTCTAAGATTCTGAAACTAACTTTTTTACCACTCATGATTTATGTCACAATATTCAATTCCTCTAATTTTTCATCTTTAATCATAATTTCAAGACAAAGATCAAATTATTTCTCTTATTCTACATAAAACTTGTTCTTTAGCATATCCTTGTTCGATATATCCTCCCTCACCCATTGTGTTTATTTCTTATTGTTCAAGAGACAAATAAGTCTATTCTTATAAAAACAATTGTCCCTATCATTTGTGATAACTCCTTCTGTATCTATTATTGTGACTCAGTCATTATTTTCCCTCGTCTTGACTATTTTTGTGCTACAATTTAACAAATCATTATTCTCATTTACCTTATGAGGAGATTGAAAAACCCTAGCAAAACTTCTTGTTGAAAAATCAAAAAAATATATGATATTATCACTTTTATATTTTAGAATATTACCAAAGGGTTCTCTATAACTAGATTTCAAGAACTCAATACCAAGTTGGGAATGATTGATATTTATTTACCAACTTAAGAGAGAGTGTTGGAGATATTATAAATATATAATAAGATATGATAGGTAACTCTTGTTACAAACATCTAAATATCTTATTAGATTAAGAGGTTATAGATATTTAAATATCTCGTTAGGAGATCATAAATATCACATTTTATCTACAATGGTTATCTTTTATGTTTCTTTTATTCATATTATCTTTAAGGAGGTCTTTACCTTATAAAAAGGAGATTATAAATTGTATTATTCAATTCAATGAATACATAGTTTCTTTTATTTTCAATGTTTCTCATTCTTTATTATGAAATAATTTATAGTAATCTTGATTATTAATTTTTCTAATCGATAGTTATGGATATATTTTACTAATTAAGTTATATCTTATATGATTTCAAGATGCGAGGAAAACTTATTCTTCTTTGTTGTCTTCATAGGAAACACTGTTTAATATGATGAGAAAATTATTTATTTTCTCCATTTTTTACTTTCAAAATAATTTTTATTTATCATTTTATTTAAATGTTAAAATTTTGAAAATAATATTAATTATTATCTTTCAATTATAGTCTTATACACACTTAATTCTTAATTATTAATTTTACACATTTATTATAAATAATAATAACAACAATGATATTATAAAGTTAAAAGTAATTTTAATATAAATAAATATAACAATTATATGTTTAATTTATATATTATTTTTTAAAGTAGATAAGTAAAAAAGAAACATTTTAACCACTCATATGTGATAAAAAAAATTGACATATATTACTTTTAACCACATGTACATATTTTATAATAGTTCAAATGTTTTTATAATTTTTAACTAAAAATTATATATATATATATATATATATATATATATATATATATATATATATATATATATATATATATATATATATATATATATATATATATATATACTTTAAATAAAAAATATTTTTTATTAACTTAAAATATCTCCAATGATATAACTATAGTAGAATTGTTTAACTCACTTTTAGTAAATCTTATAATATTATATAAAAAAATTCAACAAATTTTCCCTACCTAATATTTAAGAATACAATATAATTCTTACAACTGTCATAATTGTTTATATAAACAAATAGTGGCTTGTATAAAAGCTGTCGTGTCAAATGATCCACTAATAAGGTTGCGTAAGAACTTTAATAACCCTATAAGTAATTTCATTATATATATTCTTACTTTAATGTAAAAAAAAATCCCAAACATATTTTCCTAACAAAGTTAAGTATTAGATAATAAGTTGAATGTTTAATTTAATTTCATAAATTTTACCTGAAATTTGTCTAAACATTTATGATCCGTTTAGATGAATAGTGCAAAGTAACACAATGAAGTCAAGCAAAGCTATACTTAGAGTTGATAAATGGGCTGGTTCAACTTGACCCAACAGACTAAGGATGGAAAATGGAATAGTCTGACCTAATCCGATTTTTATATAGGTTAGCATTTTGTTGGTCTAGACAGGATCAATTTAGATTTTTTTTACTTAAAAATACATAAATTTCTAAAGGAAAATTTAAAAATATAATATTTAGCTAAATGAGCTCGATTTATTTTTGACTAACTTTTTTGGATTCCAACACGACCCAATAGTCCAACGGATTAAATCAAATTAACTCAATTCTATTTAGGCAAAAAAAAAAAATTAACCTAACCTATCATGTTTGATCCATTTTACCACCTCACCACCTCTAATTATACCCAACGACGATCTATATGGTTGAAATGAAAGATGGTAGGCAATATGTATAACTATGAATGATAATAAATAATAGATCCTACAATTACTTGTAAAAGTTATCTATCATGAATGAAAAAATTATTTGATTAATGAGAATGAATTTAGATATGGATAATTATTCATAAAATTTAATAGAAATGAGTATGAATATTTTGATATCTAATGTCTAACCTCATTAAAAAAAATAAAAATAATAATAATAATAATAATAATAATAATAATAATAATAATAATAATAATAATAATAATAATAATAATAATAATAATAATAATAATAATAATAATAATAATAATAATAATTTTTATTATAAAACCAAAGAGTATATGAAATATTTCTTATTTTTTATTTATATTTTCCAATTTCCTGTATTTATTGTGCTATAGCGTGCTGTTTCTTAAAAATATATATTATTTTTTAATAGATTTTAGTGAATGACAACTCTGAACTTATATTATATTCATATTTATATTATTTATTTTAAATATATATATATATATATTCTCTTATTCTCCTCATTTTTATAATTGTTTTTTTTAATTTAACGATTTTAATAAGTGACACATCTTATTTGTTATACTAAAAAAAATAAATAATAAAAATATAAAATAAAATAAAAAAATTTCTCATATATATATATATAAAAGTAAATTTAGAGTTTAGGATTTAGAGTTTAATTATATGTTACAAATTTGCTTTTTATATTAGTGAATGAAATGAGTTTGTTTAAAAATATCAAACAACAAATCAGATTAAATAGATAAAACATATAAAACTATGGATTATATTTTTGATTAATTAGATGTGAAAAATTACCACCGATCTAATATTTGGTGTTTATATTTGATCATAAGGAATATTACATGGAAAAATGTATTTATTGGTAAAATTTGCTATAGATTATATATAGATAGTAAGGTATTTGTGTCTATACTATGCAAATATTTAAATATTCTTAATTATATAAAAAATATATTAATTTAATTTAGTGAAAATGGTGATGTCATATTACTAGTGCTAATGATAGTAGTGACATAATACTAGTAATAGTGATGGTAAAGTCAATGAAAATAGTGACATTATAATGATACTAATAATGATGGTGAAAACTAAAATTAAATTTACAAAACTTTTTTTTAAATAATTATAAAAATATTTTAAAGTGAAATGCTTATAGTTACAAATTCGTTTATACACGAAATCTATATAAAACTATAACACTTTCTTTTATTTGCTTCAAAGATTGAATCTTTTAAATTTAATATTTCAACCAATAATATATCCACGTCAATTCGTAAAAAAAAAAATCGTGACCATATATCAATATTAATTTTAAAACTGAGTTACAAACTATTTCAACTTCATTCTACTATAAATATTTTATTTTAAAATTACATTTAAAAATTAAAAAACAAAAACAAAAACCCGCTATCTCCCCGATTACACCCGAAGCAACATATCTCAATTAAATAAGACTTGACTTATTCAAATAAGATAATACCACTTAAATTCCAACATAAATACGATACATAGCAAAAGAAATTTTCTTTAAAACTGATATATATTAATTAATAAGCTGTTATTATTATTATTATAATTGTGACTCGTTAAAGTGTTCATAGGTGGATTTCTCTGATAACTCCTGGTCTTGGACGTTTTTATTCACGGATGTACATATGAAAATATAAATAATATAAAAAGCAAAATGTGGGGACAGAAACATATACCAACACCTATGAAGTCAAGATACAAGGGCTAATAAGCTAATCACTCAGCCACCCACCGACATAGACTAATATAATAAATTAAAAACGACATGGAATGGTAAAGGTTAGTAGTCACTTAGTCTTCATAGAAAGACTTGGATTAATTTAGTTCTTATTGACTCAATGCAAGTCTTCATAGGTGGGGTCAATACTTTTCCTGGTCTTGGATGTTTTGTTCACAATATGCTAAACCGTGGATACATGTCCACCTACTATAGTCAATATTGGTTTCCAACCTCTGTAAGGAAAATTTTCAGGGCGTTATTGGTGGGTGGGTGTGGGATGATTTCAAGCTTCCGATTAATTATTTAATTAATTAATTTTATAAATTAGTATTAATTAATTATTATAAATTATATTTTATTTTGAAATGTGTTATTTAAGATTAATATATTGAATTATTCATTATGTAGTCTTTGAGGAGCAACAAGTCCTTACATGCTACTATAAAGTATAAAATTAATATATTTTTATTTTTGATACAATGAAAAACAACTGATAGAAAGTGAGTAATGTGACACCCTTTTACTCCAAATATTTAAATTAAAATAATCAGGTAAATAAAAAGGAAGACAAAGTAATAGATAAAACTAAGGAAACTCAATATAGCATTCAATCATATATAAATGCAGATAGTATCCCAAATCTCACTTATCTGCATTTACTAACACCCTTTTACAAGTTCCATCGCATTCAAAATCAATCACATTTCATTTATGTTTACAAAATGCACGTGCTCGCACAATGCATATGCTCATCATCACACCTAAGAGTCTCGATTCAGAACTCCACACCATGGGCAAACCTCCTTAATCTCCTTAGTTACCACTAACGATGGTCACACCGTTAAACACTCCATATGGCCGGTGTGTCGCACAGTTAAACACCACCTATGGCTCGTGCGAAGACATTCTACACAACCGTTAAACACCACCTATGGTAGGCATGTAGCATGGTTAAACACCACCTATGGCCCATGCATATGAATGTCCCCCATCATTAGTCCACCGTTAAACATCACTTTTGGCCAGGGTCCCCTGTTAAACACCACATATGGCTAGGGTATTATAGCCACGTCTGTCTTCTCATGCCTCTCATGTCCATGCTTAATGGATTCTCATCCACATTCTCATTCTCATGATTCATACATCATTCACACAATCCATAATCATGCCAAAATCATATCAATTTAGCCATCATTACCATAAATCATTTATAAGAACACACAGAAATGCACATAAAACACCTGAATTCCACCAAATTTCACCATTACACACAAGAGTCCCAAATTAAACCTCAATCATGAATAACCATGAACAACCACGAGAATCAAGTAATTAAGACGATTAACCATACAATTTCAAACGAAAATCACATTAAGACAAAATGTTAATATAAGAATTTAATCCCCTTCAAATGCCACAAGACACCATACAATAACAATTATTAATAAGGGCCCTAAGGGAAGACCTACTACTCTTTCTTTCTTATGTAAATGAAACTCAAATAGTGAGATAGAATTGACATCTCTGCATACTTAGGAAGCATAATGAAGAAAACATGTTCATCAAAGTCATTCTTCTTATTCCTTTGGGATTCCCTCTAGAGGTTTTCCTTCACATTAAAGGAAACTGATTACATGATCAATTAAGTCAACCAAAACCACGCTACACATTCACGAATTTTTTCTACCTATTAAAACATTTTTAGAACATAATAACCAAACAAATTTGAGAATTTAGATCCTAGAGGGACTTAGGGATTGCCCTCACTACCCGTACACCCCTGCATTCACGTATAACCGAACCCATCTCCCTCATACCTTAGATGCGAAGAACAACGAGGATATGATGCGACTCGAGGACGATCTAAGTACCTTAGCTCCTCCTTCTTGCAGGTATGCGTTCTCTCTCCTCTATGTCTAGCTGTCTGACGCGCAAAACACCACTAGGTAAACTAATTAACCCCTGTCTAATATTCTAGTTGGGTTGGGTCAACCCCGACTCGCCCGTTAGCCTCTCCTGTTAATTCGATTAATTAAATTAATAAATGAAAATAATTCAGATCCTCCATTAAAATAAAATTAAATATAAATATTTAAATACTAGATTAATTTTCTACCATCACTAAGAATAATAACAATAATAATAAAATTTCAGTTTCAAAATACAATTATTTAACAAAATAATTTCCTGCAGTAATTAATAATTAAAATAAAATTGATAATAATAATAATGATGTAATTTATTTTCTAAAAAAATAATTAAATAATTTTTAGGATGTTATAAGCAATTCGCTCTTATCATGGTTGTATGGGTGAATTCTTGTACACATTCTTGATCTCTCTATCTCATATTGATGATCAATATGTTTTAATTTGGACATCCTAAAATTCTTTAATAATCCATCAATTAATATCAAAGTCATATAAATACATGTTAATGATATTGTATTTCATTATTGTTTCTATTCAAATATCATCAAAATGTGGATTTTTTCTCAAAATTCTTGAAAAGATAACTAAAATATTTTTTGCTTGAAAATAAAAATTGATAGAAGACTTTTATTTATAAGTGAATTTCGATTCATATATCCAAATTATAGTTTTCATTTTGATGAGTAAATATGGAGAATTCATATGTTCTTTTAACATTTGCTTATCATGAAATTTTCAAATGTGTGAGGTATTTACAATCTATTAAACAGGAAATTATTTGAGAGATTCTTCTTCCACTTATAATGCACACATCCCTTAAAATATAGTTAAATTTGTGGGTTGTAAAATGATAAAATTAGACTTTGACACAAACAAAATGTTTTATTTAAAATTATCATTCAATTTGTCGTTTCATAAATTAAATATGAATGACTTTAATTGTCATACATTTATCATATATAAATGTTGAAAACGTTTCATATAAATCTTTAATGGGTTATATATGATTTTAATATATGTATTAAAGACATGTGTCCTTTAAGAGGTTGTATAATTTAGATGATAATTTAAAATAATACAATATTGTTATTCTTTTATAGTATATTATGGCATGATATATAATATTATTAATTTTGTGTGAGTATTCAACAAATTATTTGGCATAATTTGATATATTTTATATATCACAATTTCACTACTTTTTCTTGTTATTGGAATCCAAATTAAAATAAATAACATTTTGTGACAAAAGAAAACTATTAGATACTATATAGAATGTTTAGTGTTAGTCACAAAATTAAGTTTGTTTGGTGTTTTTTTTTTGTCATCACATGGGTCAAAGCTTATTTGTTTTAAATTAAATAAATGTATCTAGTGAATTGTATATTATTTTATGTCATTTGTAAATAAATCTAAAATTGGCATAATTTTAACATTTTAATATATATTTTTTTCACTATTATACCTTCTAAGTCTAGACCCATAATTTCTCATTCTTAATTTTGTGACAAATATATACCAAGTATTTTATCTAATCATGTATCTTAGTTGAACAAAATTTAAATCATAATTTTTAATTAATATTTGTAGTGAATGATGGAATTGTGCATTATTTTAATCATGTTATTCCAAATTAATCCAAAATCTTGAATTAAATTTTATGTTGTCTATCTATTGTTAATATGTTCACTTATAAAATACCATGATAATTTTATTAAGCAATCTTTAAGGAAATTGAAAATCATAACGTCATTACAACTTATTATTTATATAGGCCGCATTGTTTTATAATTAGAGCCTTTTGTTTTTATTATAATGGTTTGATGTGAATTTATAAACCATTTTGATATGACAATTTGTCAGTTTTTTAGTCATTAAAGTTCATTGGATTTATGTTCAAAGATGGATGACACTCTCTAAGGGTTAGTTGTGAAGTTTTTTTTTACTACTATATGATTGTATATGTGGAGAAATTTATTATTGAAATATTTTCTTCTTTTGATATTATAAGTATGCAATTTATATGAGTACAAATATTTTTTAAATATTATGAAATTGTAGAACTCTTACATCAATTTATTGATTGTCGTTATTATTTTGAGAGTTTTATTTTAGAATAAATATAAAATTATTTTGTCCACTTTTATAAGTTTGACTCAGTCAAAATAGAAACAATTACTTTGTTATTATAATTTTTTATATAGAGGTTGTGAAATTAATATCATCATTCTTATGGTGATAAAGTCATGTTTATTGCATGCTAATTCAAAAATTTGTTAAGTATATTTATGGTTTTATTTGAATATAAATTTTATTGAATATTCTTTAGAACATGAATTAAATATTTATTCTATGTATAAATAAATATATTATATTCTATTAGACATAATTGTTGAAATTTTGTATAATTATAAGCTCATTTATCCGTGTGTATAATTACGTCGATTTTGTGAGTTAAATAATTAATTTTTTCTTTAATTATAACATGTATTATATTAATAATAATTATACACTATCAGTGTGTTATTATTAATATAATTTGTTGATATGCAATATACTATTTATTTTAAACTTATATCAATTATTCATTTGAGTATCCTATGAATATTGGAATTTAGATTATATAAGATTTTTTTTTTGAACATTGTAAAATTATATTTCTTATTTATCATGGTTTAAGACCCTTCCGTTGGGACTCAATAAATAAGAAATTTTCTCTAAATATGCATGTTTTGATTGTATTTATATGAAATCATTTAACTTTGGTTGTATTTATATGAAATCCTTTAACATTCTGATTATGTGATACTTTATACATATTCAATATTTCCTTTGTTATTATATCAGTCTCATCATTTCTTATTCTTAATTAGGTATTTTTTTTATGCAATTCAATATTATCTAAAAATTTGTATTTATCTATTGCAAAACAAATTTGTTTAATAATTTTTTATAGAAGGAATTGTTATTATACTTATATTATGTGAGTAGTGGACATACTCTATCTCGGAATGACATTATTTGACATAAGTATTGGGTGATAGAGAAAATAATTGAGTTTTTTTTAAGTAATCTATTAAAAAAATAGTCAATTATCTTTCTTTATTAAGTGGGAGAATCTTGTATAGTAAAACTTATGTCCTATAAATAGAATTATATTGATATAATATTTTCACCACAATTAAATGCCTAATTAATAATATATGAGAAAATAAATTAATCAAACATGAGAAAATAAATATATTTGTGTTTGTAAATATCTCTTATTCAATAATATGATTTTCTTGTAATCATGTTGTTGTCGTCAGGACCTATATTAGAGATTTAATTTGTGAGTTTCTTATGCTATATTATTATGTCATAGTTGTATATTATCTTATATTATTAGTATATAATAATTATTGTTAAAGACAATATATTGAATCCTAAATTTGAAGAGAATAATTTATTTATTCTAACTATACAATAATTTTTGAATTGTTATTTATGATATTTTTTAAATTAAGATTTTGTTTAATCTATGTGTATTATAATTTGGAATATATAAGTAAACTTTTGTGTATCATATTTTATAATGAAAGTTAAAGACTATTTGTCGTTATATCTTTAATACTTATGTCCAATACTTATTAAATATAGCTACTATGTACTTTTGCTATTAATAATCAAATCTTATACTCAAATATGTATAGATATTATTTACAATTGTAACTTGCTAAAGATCTCATATTCTATTTTAAAATATTAGAGATTTTTACCTCAGACATAAGTGTGGATCTTAAGTAATTTGACCCTAAACCATAATTTACAACATTTACTCATCAAGCTTTTATCCAATAAATATACATGTACAATGATAAACACAATGATTCATAGCAGACCAAATGTTAGTTCCTACAAAGATATCATGCTATCTATTTAACACTTTTTTTTAAAAATAAAATTAAGACTATATTTAATGTGTTATTTTAGTTAATTTTTAGTTTTTTATAGTTAAAAAATTTGTTTGACTTTATAAATAATATTTGGTAAATAAGTTTTTTTTTAAGAGTTTCTAGTATTTTTTAAGATGTTACTTTAAGTAATATTTTTTTTTTAAAAATAACTTCTAATTTCTATTTTTTATATTTGTTCCTCTTTTATCTTCAAAATTTTAATTTCTTTTATCTTTTTTTATAAAGGTAGGATTTTATTATATTTTGTTTTGCTTGTTTCTTTTACTCATAAGGTATGATTTTATTATTTTTCTCTTTTTTACATAAGAAAAGTTTTATTATTTTTACTCTTTTATTTCATAATATATTGATAATGATAAATAATAAATTTATTTTATTATTAATACTACTATTATTATTTTAGATATTTTTATATTATATTATTTATTTTAACCATTATACTACTTATATTATTTATTTTATTAGTATTATATTTCAAGATATTGATATCAATAGATTATGTGTTTATTTTATTTTTTATGTTCTTTTTTTAATACTTTTATATTACACTATTTATTTTAACCATTACATTATTTATTCTATTATTTTTAACATTATACTTTAGATACAATATATATTTTTTTTACAAACACTATATATTTAATTACTATATTAATTAACATAAAATAAAATTAAAAAATATATATAAAATATCATATAAATATATCTATTCCTATCATTTCATATTTATTAATTATTTTCATATATAATTTCACCAAAACACTTATAATTTAATAAATTAGCATAATAATTTTCAAATATTAATTACCTTTTCAACTTCTAGCTAACTTTCCAGTTCAGGTAGTTTTGATATTTCCATAAATAAAAAATCCAAACCCAAAAAGTTCTATCAATGTTTGCCTTCTATTATTAGGGTCTTTCACTTGAAGATTTACTATTATATATGGACAAAAAAAAATTTCATGCATACGGTAGTAGATCGATATTGTCAATATATATATATATATATATATATATTACAAATTTGCTTTTTATAATACTGAATGAAATGAAATAGATAATTATATCTTTGTTTAAAAATAGTTTATCAGACAACAAATCAGATTAAATAGATAAAACATATAAAACTACGGCTTATATATAGTTTTGATTAATTAGACGTGAAAAATTAGTTTGTGATCCATGATCATGATCCAACATTTGGTGTTTACATTTGATCATAAGGAATATTACTAGTTCTGAATATTGACAAATGGAAAAACATTTGCTCGGAAAATTCGCTATAGATTTTATATAGATAGTCAGGTCCTCGTGTTTGTATCCCTACTTTGCAATTATTTAAATATTATTAATTATATATAAGTATATTAATTTAATTTATTTTTAATATAAATATATATTTTAAAATTATTTATTTCTAGTATAAATATGTTAAAAAAATATTTTTTTTAATATAAATATATTTTAAAAATATTTATTTTTAGTTTTATTTTTTTATTTGAACTTATATTTTAACAAATATCATAAATACCCATAAATACACATAAAATTTAGTAATAACTGTTTAATAGATACTTGGATAAATACTCATCCCATTATTATCCTTATCGAGCACGACAACTAAATAACTTCTCAGTCTATTTAGAATGATTTTTAGTTACAAGTTTTAAAAACCAAAATCAACTTTTAAATTTTAATTTTTTTTCAAAATAAACTCACTTAAAAAATTTTGTCCCTTGTGAAAATTAGTTTTAAGGGTTTAGGATTCATTTTAGGGTGTAATTAGTGGGTGGGTGTGGATTGATTTCAAGCTTCCATGTTTTTGATTAATTATTTAATTAATTCTTGATTAATTATTTAATTAATTTTATGAATTTTACTTTATTTTAAAATATATTATTATAGTCAATAAATATTGTTATAACATTACCTATCTATTGATGAATATTGTATTAGGTTTTGTTTTAATAGTGACTTTGTGTGAGTTATTTATTATATAACCCATTGACGAGTTTCTATTTGATGTTATAGAGTCATAAAACTAACATCTTTTTACTCAGTTTTGATATAATGAAAAACATTATACAAAATGTGGGCAGTTCGCTCTCAATATTAAAAGATTTTTTTTCTCTCAGTTGAAGCATCATTGAGGGTAAATTTCAATACACGTTTTTTATTCCTCTTTCTATTTCATATCATGATTAATATATTTTAATTTTGTATCTATATATGATTTAGATATCATGAAATTCTTTTATAATTCATCAATTGGTATCAAAGTCATATAAATACATGTTAAAGCTATTGTATTTCATTATTGCTTTCTATTGAAATATCATCGAAGCGTGGGTTTTCTTTCAAAATTCTTGAAAAAATAATTAAAATATTTTGTGCTTGAAAATTAAAATTAATAGAGGACTTGTTTATAAGTAAATTTTGTTCCACATGTCCAAATTATAATTTGCATTTGGATGGGTAAACATGGAGAATTTATTTACACATTTTATATAAAATAATTATTTTTATTTTTTTACTGCATCATTTATTATATTTCATAATTTTTTTTTATCTTTTCTCTCTGTCTCAGTTATATAATTTGTTGCAGGAGTGAGTGTGGAAATAATATTTCTTGGAAAGAAAGAGTTGCGAGGTTGGGAACTTGAGGGGAAGCATTTATATGTATTGTTTGGGTGTTTGGTTTGTTTGAAAATTTTGCTTGCTTGAATTGTTCTTGATATGCTATGATGCTGGAAAATTGGTTGGTATTGTGGATGGTCACGAATGCATTGTGACATTGATGAGCAATTGAACCTTAACTGGGTAGAGAAAGAGGAAGAAGGAATTGTAATTTGTAATCCAAATTAATGTACTTGGGTCAGGGTAAGTCGTTTTTCAAAATTGGAAGGGGGGATATGGTTATATAGGGCTGAAGCTTAAGCATGTAATTTACGTTTTGGTTGATGAAGTATGGAAGGACAAAGTGTTTTTGTATAAGGGAGTGAAAGAACAATACAACTTTTGGGCCACTCAACTTATTCAGGAACCCAATGTTACAACAAGGGGGTTGTTATTCACATAGCTTTTTTTACTCTTTGCACACCCAAAAACCTTTTGCAATTTTTGTTGACAAAGATATATTTTATGAAAATTAATTTCATTGTGTATCTGAGAAAATATATATAATGAAATCTAGTTTGTTTTTTTTTTTTTTATCTTGTATAAGATTGGAAACTAATTTTCATGAAGAGTATTTTTCTAAAAGCGAATAGCAAACCCTACTATAAGAGGGAGTGTATAGTAGAAGCCCAGTTTAGGCTTGGGCCTGTGGTTCCTGGTGACAAACCTTAATCATATGATAATAAGAATAAATATGTTGTTTACGTGTAGGTAACATCTGCATATATCCATCACATATTAATAACTTAGAATATGTAAGAATCAGGAAAAGATAAAGTAATTAGCAATAGTGATTTAATTTAAAACATGCTGCTGAATAATCGATTATATTGTGTGCACTTATTTGTGAAAAGTATCATGTTATGTAATAATCGATTAAAATAGAAAATAATTGATTATAAACTTGCTATAAGACGAATACACTTTCTTAAAATAATAGATTAACTTTTATACCAGTTTTTATTGAAAATCCAACTCACCCTCTTCTTAGATCCTGCCATTTGTCTAACAAAAACATCTCCTACTTGTTTCTATGTTTTAGTTTTTAAAATACTTGATTTGCAAATAATTTCAAATTTTAATCAATTTTAAATTACAAACTGATTGTTAAATAGTAAAAAATCGTTTTACAAAACAATTTTAAAAATCAAAAACAGAAAAGAGAAACAAACCAACCCTAAGTTTTCGTATGAAAGACTAAAAAGCTTATTAAATAGATGAAATTAAGTATTAAGAAAAGAGTTATAATCGTGGACAATTAAGAGGTGCATTAAATGAGACGTTCTTAAGGAATGAATTCCTAAATTATCTTGGGACTTAATGAATAAAATATTTATTAAAACTATAACAATAATACTTAATAAAATAACAATAACTTCAACAATAATAATGATAAATAAAATCTTTTTTTTATAAGTCAAAGTAAAAAGAATTGAGTATAAGGTGAGCTTTTCCATAAAATTAAAAAATAAAATATGATTATATCAATGAAGTGCGATGAATTTTGGTTATAAAACTTAATAAAGTTGAAAATAAAATTGTAATTGCTAATCTTAAGGATGATTTTTAATTAAGAAAGAAGGATACGAGATGGTACCCATGCAATTTACTAGTAAATTTTATTTAATGTGAGCATATATTTCCATTTCATTATTGTTGGAACTAGAGTCTTAGAGTAATACCTTTAAATGAAGAAAAAATCTTATAATAAAGATAAAGGAAAGCTTGAGGAAATTTAGTGCACCTCATCTCATATGTGGCTTGAAGGTTGCAATGTTGGATTGTAATTAAGGTGATTTATAAAATCACTACAATATATTCATATTCAGTACAATGTATTCTCACGTACCTTTGATAACCTATTGATGCTTAGAGGAGTACTAATTCTTAATATTGCTATTCTGTTAATGTAATGTTCTATGTGTAATTGAGTCACACGATGCCTTAGTTAGAAACTTTACCCCTTGTTCATTTGCATGTGCATTGTTTCTTTTACTTGGTATTTTTCATTTGCTTCCCCCTTTAGATGACAGATTCTTCTGATTTTACGGAGATTGAAGTTATCTTTCTCAGAGAGGATAAAAATGGGAAGCATCCCACCATTTTCACTGTGACTTGTCACGATTAAGCTTGTTTCTTGATCCAACCTTTGCTTAATGGGAAGATGCAACTAGACAACAAATTAAGCGGGTCCCCTGGTGGCAACGCTCAATTATCGTTGATTAAGAAAGTTAAGAAGCATTGAGAGAAATTGCAAGGAGAAGAAAATACGTAAGTATCCTAATGTGCCACTTTTGGGAGTAATTAGGACATAATTCTAAACCTCTTAGTTAAAAGTTAGGTTAGCTTGGTAAGTTAATGTTTGGTCAACATCTAGGCTAGTTAGGGAGTACCTTTTGTCTTTAGTTATATACGTATGTATATATTAGTGAACGATGTATTTATTATCTTTTCTATTAACATTTAAATGAATATTTTTTGTTGATTATTTCTTTGTTTTCTTCGTCATGTATCATGATGTAGAGATTCTCAAATTTTAAGTGTTTGTCAGTTTCCTTTGAACAGTATGTTATGTACCTATTTATCCTGTCTCGTAAAAAAATCACTATGTATTTTGGATGATAACACAATAATGTGGCCTTTACACAACATATTATTAATACTATATCCATATATTATTAGGATTGTTGCACCCCTCTCTGTCTCTTTTGTACCTCTTTCTCCCCTTCTATCTTTACATTCATTTCCCCCTTCTCCCCATCTTTTCTTTGTCATTCTTTCACACTTGTGTATCCCACACCTCTCTTAATTTGTCTCTGGCTAATTCAATTATAATATAGTTTTTTAATTGATAACATAAGTTTACATTTCTATAATAATAAAATGTATGTTATAATTGATTTTACGATTTTTTTTTTTGTTAAACAATATTTTCATAGTCACAAATGTTTTATATATAAAATATAAAATAACTATATTAAACGAAAGTGGTTTTATATGTCATTATTCACCGAGAGCATTTTCAGTTATTTTCTTCAATAAAAGTGTTTTTAAGGGTTTTTCTAAATCTCTTGTTACTTTCTATAAATCATTTTAATATTTTTAATTTTAAACTAAATTTTAATATTTTTTAAAACAATGAGCAATAATTAAAAATAATATTTAATTACAATATAAATTACATATAGTAAATCTAAAATAGAATTTATATGTTAAAAATATTTATTTATTATAATTTTAATAATAATATAATTTAATTATTAAAATTATTTATTTATTATGATTTTAATTATAATATAATTTATATATTAAAATATATTTTTTATTAAAAGTTCTAAATATATAAAAATATTAAATATTTTTCCTGCGCGTTATATAGACTAAAATCCGAATTATTTAAAAAATCAGAATATCAAGCGCTTAAAAATCGATTTTGTAGTTATTGATTATCTACGAAAACTGTTATAGTTTATCATATTTTTTTTTTTTTTGCAAATTTTAATTTCATTTTTTATGTTTTAAAGATTAGAAAATGTTTATTTTAAAAAATATTATATTGAAATCTCATTTTTTTTAAATAAAGTTTTACATGCGATAGAGATTGAATTATTTTATCCAAGTAAAGAATTTAATTATTTTATCTAGATAACATGTTTTGAAAATGAAAAACTATAACAGTTTAAAATTAATTCCTTAAAAGTTTAAAATTCTCTGTCGAAAAACACTACCAAGGTTTTACCCATATTTGAAGACCAATTAATGAACAATATATTGTTGATGTTTTTAGTTTTCGTTGTGTGCTTAATTGCACTGCCGCAAATGCAGGTATTCGCTTATGAAACTGTTTTTTTTTTTAATTGTGATGCCTAGATATTTGGACTTCCACCGTCACTAACTACGAGATTTTTTTTATTATTAATTTTAACTATTATTTAAATTAATAAGTAAATTTTAATTAATTAACTATTAATTAATTAGAATATTATTTTTTAATTAAATTTAAGTTATACTCATTTATATTTTTTATTACTACAAATTAGTTAAAAATAATTAAAAATTTTAAAAATTTACTATAAATTAATTAATATTATTTTCTTAACTAATTTATTACTTATTTCATGCTATTATTAATATTATAATAATTTTGTAATTAATTATTTTTATTAAAAATTAACAATAAAATAATTATTAATTTTAAAATTAACTATAAAATTATTTGATAACAAATTTTAAATTTTCTAATAATATTAAAATTTAGCTTGTGAAAGCCATTTATCCCAACATAACCTTTCTATACTTTCCTTTGGTAATTTGTCCGAGATCTCATATCTATAGAAAACGACTAATTGATCTAAGTTTCAATTTTCAGAGGCCTACTTATTAAATTTATTCATGTCCTATTTGGTGATTGATGGCTCAGAACATATATATGATTGTATGATAACCATGAATGATGCAAATTATGGGAATTTTCTTATATATAATGACATTTATTCTATTGGACATTCAACCATTCACTCAAAAATATCTTCTTTTTTTATTATTTTCTAAAAACTATCCATATTTTTCTTTATGTATACAAACATCATATATGATTCTTTTGTTTTGATCAAACGTTAAAGTTTTGATCCATGTTGAGGGGAAAATAATGTGTTATTTTTCGTAGGTAACAGTACAAATAATTATATCACAATCCAATCTTTTTATTCTATGGATTATTTGGTAGTTGATGCATAATATATATAAACAGTTTGGAAGTGATGCAAGATGTTGTATTGGGAATAAGCCCGATCGGGTTTGGTATTTGTTCTTCATTGATGTTGATATTATTTAGTTGACTTGATTTTTGGTTTATAAAAAAATGATTGATATTTTTGGCTGTTCAATGGCGTCAAGCATGGGATAATTTTTCTGTTTTACTTATTAACAATTTTTTTATCCTTCGTCTTTTGCTTTATTCTGACTCGTGACTCTTTTTAAAATTGAAGTATTTTTGTACAATTTAATAAACTATTTTTTGGAAAATCAAATGCCCTCGATGTCTAGGTACGTATAATGCATAAATTAATGAAGAGATTGTAGAATTAATCAAACCGAAGAAATAGGTGAAGAATATATAAGGACAGGGCAGTGAGGGGTCATGGGATAGGCTTGGTTTTAATTGATCTAGTCTTTATGCACAATATGCACGCACTTATAAGACTATAAGAGGCCGTAATAATAGATGAGTTTGGACCACTATTGATGTCGACAAAAGTGACATCTAAACCGATAGCCCTAAATCCAGTGTGAAATTAAGGACATATTTAGATGACTTTTTTCTTATAAACATTTATAAAAAAAATTAGTTTATATAAAAAATAGTTTTATTTTTCTTCTTATTTTATTAATTTTCTTATAAATATTTATGGAAAAATTTACTCAACCAAAATATAAGAAATGCCAGTCAAAGTAACAACAATTTGGTTAATCAAATTAAACCAACCACTTATATAATATCTACTTTAAATGGATCAAATTTGTGTCAAAAAAATTGGGTCACGTTCAAATTTCAATCTATACTTAATGTTTAGGCCAACTTTGTTACGCAACATATACATGATCTTCTTGTACTGTTCAGCAACACAGTTAGAAGCTGTTTACGAACATGCTAATAGACTAAATTAGTATGTTTGGCAGAACTGGTTTCGTCTAAAGCTCTTTGCTGTTATACCATATTCATCATAAATAATTGTTAAACTGCTGTGTTGGTCGGCTTCAAATCTCAACCGTAACTGTTTTGCTAGGGTTCAATCTGTACTATGAATGATGAGATGCTTGTGTTTAACTAGTCCCAATTAATTGGATTTTGATAAATTAAAAAAAATATGAAAAATAAATAAAAAAAGGAATATTTAAACCAAACAACTTTTATTTCCTAATTTTGAATTTGCAAAGTAACGTCGACCATTCCATCATAAATTAATAATTAGTTCCATTTCTATAAAATAAAAAAGTACTAGGCAGTGGTATCATAGAGGTTCTTGTTTCTGTTTAATTTATTTTTCTTAAAAAAGACAAAACGACGACTATGAGAAAGTGGGAAAATGAAAAGGCGTGGGAAGAATTCTTAATCAACTCGAACGCGTTCCTTCCAGTATTTATTGTGCTAGAAGCAAATTTACACTTCCCACCCTCAGTGTCCAAGTTTATAACTTTTGTGTTATTTTTTCTTTTAAATTATTTTAATAAAATTTAAACTTAAGACTTCATGCAAATTACGTAGACCTTTAGAGTGATTTTGTTGTTGTTGTAAAGTTTACAACACTGATTGTGGGCATGTTGAAGTTTTCAAGTTAACGATTTCTTGTGGACGAGAGAGAGACAGAAGGGTAGAGACAGTTGGTCGATGTTGATATCCAACTCTAGGAAACTTTTGGCCTTTAAGACCTTTTATTTAGATTAATATATACGATACATAACAAATAGATCAACTAAGAGAAATATATAAAGTATTTGTTGTCGGATTTTAGGGTTTTGACTTTGATATCTACAAAAGAGACAGAAATAAAGAGCCAATTAAGTTAGCTTGCACATGCATTAAAGAAGTCAAGCATTTATTGATCACTCGACTATCCAAATGAAGCTTCAAAACTCAGCCTAGGCTGTAAGCCACACCATTTGTTTTATTCAATATTTATAAGAAATATTTCAAGTAATAAAAGGTTAAATTATGTTGGAAAGATGATTATGATTCTCATCGAAAAGAAAAGGCCAAAACCGCAGCATGGCTTGGGTCTAAATGTATATGTTAGCACTCAAGAAAGTTCAGCAAACTTAAGGTGTACCAATCTTTATTAAATAATTAATACAAAATATATAACATTTTAGTAATTAAAATCAATGAAAAGTATTTATTTTATATAAAATTTTAAATATTTAAAAATAAGATTACTAAACCCTTGTATCGCATCATACATTTTATGTTTTCATTTATTCACAATTCATGTTAAGTTGATTTTTACTATATATGTTATAAAAGTTATAGTAATAATGAGTATAAAATTATTTTAGTGCATAATCATTAAACTCATAAAATATATGATATTATTATAATATTTACATAATATGGAAACAATATAGTTATATAAAAATATATAAATATTTATATCATACATAATTAATGTGAAACTTTTGTATCTTAATTGTATACTATAAATTATGACACATTTTTATATTCTTAAAATGATTAAAAAATATTTAAATTATATAAAGTTATAAAAAAAAACTAAAAATATAATATTAACTTCGTGCATTGTATAGGTTTATTAACCTACTACAAATACACAGCAAATTAATTTAAAAAAATATGATGTTTTACTAACTATTGACGGACAACCCTTAATACACTCCAAAAGCTACGAGTGACCATAATCCTAATAAGTAGTAAATTACAACAACTATTTAAAACATTATTCTTTGAAATTTTTTTATGGACAATTTCTAGTAATACTCACTCGTGCATTAAGCATGGGATTTTGTAATTTTGGTAAAAGTAACATTTTGGATTAATGTGCGTGACAATTTCTTATATGTTAATTGCTTCAAAAATTCTTCAATATGCCACACGGAATCTTCTTTTTAAATTTCTTCGATTACCTAGTATTGGCGTTGACTCGCGAAGAGTTTCTATGTGGCAGCCAATGATTCAATCAATGAAGAGGAGATTGACATCATAAAGGAGAAAAAAAATTTATCGAG
Organism: Mucuna pruriens; assembly: GCA_025330945.1. Taxonomy (NCBI): domain Eukaryota; kingdom Viridiplantae; phylum Streptophyta; class Magnoliopsida; order Fabales; family Fabaceae; genus Mucuna; species Mucuna pruriens. The sequence continues at coordinate 2,895,591 of JAENHJ010000525.1, read as the reverse complement.
TTGCAAAACTGTTCCAGTGAACTTTTAATATCAAGCTTGTATTTATATTTTCTATCTTTCTACTTTAAAATTTCAGAAAATACCCGGAAGATTCTAATTTTTTTTTATCAGCAAAAAAAAAAAATATATATATATATATATATATGAATATTCATAAAATAAGTGTGAAATATCCACTGTATAATATAGTAATTAATCTTTGTTAGAAATCGTGAGCTCATCAGATGGTGAGTATTCTCTTCCTAACATATTTAAGACTAGTATTTGAACCTCTAACATGCATCTTGATTAAGGAACACAATCAATTACTACTTGTATTTGAACCTCTAACATGCATCTTGATTAAGGAACAAAATCAATTACCACTTGTATCAATCATTGTTGGTAAAACATATATTATATAAAGGGTATAAAAGGTATCCTAACCTTTATGCAAAGTTTCTATTCATTATAAACTCTTTAAACATAGCAAAAAATTAACTGATCACTCATGAAAAAGACGAAATTTTTTTAACTTTTACATTTAATCATGACCAAAATCTAAACTTTATTATATCCAGCATTCATAAACTTGTCTTTGAAGGTGATATTATTCCTCTTTAACTTAGGTTCTCCTTCGAAATCCATTGATTAGGATTCTCCTTCTTCAACTATATTGCATTTATTCCATGGATAAATATTTTCACCAAAGGATTCTCCCACTCAAACCAAACCAATCATTCCTCCATGTAAGATTTCATTTCCAATACTTACTCCACTAGCTAGCTCCCTATGTCTCCTATTTTGGATTCTTCTTGTAAAGATATCATATAATCTACTATACTTTGAATTTAGTCTTTCTCCTCTTACCTAAACTTTCCTATAAGACTTCATTTTTTCCCATCTCCTACTTTCATTTTATTTTCATTTTATTTTCTTTTCTTATACAAAGTAAGGTAAATAGACATTGACAATAGTCAACAACATCTTTGTTTCCACCTACTCCCTTATCAACCCAAGATAGCCTTCTAATTCCATATTGTCAATAATTGATTAAACTCTTCAATCTCCATACTTCTAGACCCTATTGTGATTTTCCCCCACCTTTCTTCCATGATTATAACTAATTGAAATCCCCTATAAAGAACCATACTTTGTTCCTGTAATTGCACTTTATCTAATCAAGTTCATGCAATAGTCTTTTCTTTTCTTACACAAAGTAAGGTAAATAGACATTTATAGCCAACAACATCTTTGTTTCCACCCACTCTCTTATCAACCCAAGATAGCCTTCTCTTGAGAATGTAACTTTTACATTAAGTGTCTCAATCCTTTTTATCAGCAAATGAGGCCCCATATTGTATTCGTCCCTAGGTAATGCTTCAACTCAACCTCATTATCCCCATATAGTATAACACACTTTGTGTGGTTTAGTGATGACTCTTTTAGAAAAAAATATATGAACAATTGCATGGTTAGCTAGGATAAAGTATGTCAACCTAAAAGTTGAGGGGGACTAGAAGTAAAAAAATGTGAAGTTATTTAATCTTACTTTACTTTCTAATTGAAAGTAAAAGTTTTAATTGACTCAGAAGTTGTATGATGTTGCAACTATAGTCATGACAAGGATATGAATTAAAAAAACTAAAAACAATAAGTTTTGAAAATGTATAGTTATCAATTAAAAGAAAATGGTCTTCAAAACCAAATTTTGATTCAGTCGATTACGTGTAGAGAAAATATAAACACCTTATACCATTCATTGAAAATCATTGTCCTAAATTGATTAAGCAAATCACAAATAACTTCTAAAATATGTATTTAACCTTAAAATAATTGAAAATTGATCATAAAATATATCTAGGAGGATTTTTATTTATTCCACTATTTATTTTGAAATGATTAAAAAATAGCTCGACAAGAGTGATCTTTCTTCCTTCATATTTCTTGATGTAATGACAAGTTAAATTGAGTTACGTAATTCTTGTAAAATATCATTGGTTGATTTTTTTTATTCAATTTTTGGAATTCTAAGTTGTGACAACTCATACGGTCTAAAAATAAAATCAATAGAGGTGTCACACTTGTGAATTCATTAAAGTTTAGTTTTACTTTTTTAAAATAGTTTTTTACACAACTGTTTTACCTTAAAGGAGGAGTTTTGGAACATCAAAGTGTCATGACCTATGCCACAAAAACTTAAACTTGTGTTTGGATAACATATTTTAATAGAGTAATTTATTTTTGGATAAAATGGTTTTAGTACTTTTAAAAATTTTCAAAGTTGGTTTTAACCTTGTGTAAAAAAAATGGCTTATTTTTGTCCTTCTCATTTAGAAATACTCCACTTTTGGTTCTCAAAGTGGTTATGATAATTAATGACAGTTATAAATCATTGGAATACACTTTGAGGATTAAAAGTGGAGAATTTCTAAATTTGGGAGACAAAATAGGATACAAAAATGTTAGAGGACTAAAATCGAATTTGAAAAATTTTAGAGGGGATAAAAAACATTTAATCCTTCATTTTTTCATAGTTATTAAAATAAGGTAAACCATCTATGTAGGACTTCCACTTTGCCAAAGCATATGAAAGATAATGTTTGCTATACACGAAGCAAATATTGGCTAACCAATGTGGGAATTTAGCCATGCATACTCGTGGTGCAAGAAAAATAGACTAAGGAATACATAAAGAGAAAAAAAGAAAAAGAATTGTAGAGGTTGGAAACTTTGTTCTTCCACTATGCACTATACCCTTAGCCTTGCTAAATGGTCTTAAGATGTGCCTAGAGAGCTAAGAACTAAAAAGAGAGAGAAAGAGAGGGGGGAGAGAGAAAATATGAGAGATCAAAGCTTTGACACTTTTGGGATGATCCTTTTTGCTCCTTGGTTTTCCCCTTTTTATAATTGGGGGGTTAGACCTTCCCGATGGGCTAGTACAAGCGTGTTGAATGTAAGAATGGTTGTGTTGGCCTTCTTGTAGCACCTACTATTTTTTTTTTCAAAAAGATTAACCCAAAATGAACAAAATATTATAAGGAATAAAACAAAAAATAGACATATTACAAAGACTAAAACAAAATACCAAGGATCAAAATAAAAATGAATAAATTTTACAAACACCATTTAAAAAATAATAATTTTGCAAGGAGAAAAACCAATATAATGGTATATTATAAGGACCAAAAACATATTTAAACCTATTATTTAATTTAGTTCCAAATACATGTTCTATATGGAGCATCTCTAAAATAAAGATACACTCAACATTACTTTAGACACTCAAGAAATTATTATTTTACCCTTTATTTATCATAAGTGGTCTAATAAGACAATTAAACACATAAAACATGGTTAATTGAGAGATTTTACCAAAATTGTAATACTATTCCTTACACACTTTAGTAAAAAAGAAAAGATCAAAATTTGAAATTGATCACATAAGACTTATCTCTATAATGCTCGTCTTCTTAGAAAGCCAAAAGGGATGGAAAGTTAATTTATTTTAATGCTTAAATTAAATCATTTTACTAAAATTTGAAGTTACCTATACTTGTTGGAAACCCAAAATCCTAATTCATTTCTCCAAAACTTCATTGTCTCTTTAAGTGTTTAGATATCTTTTATTATCCATTCTTTCTACTTGGGTAATTATTTCCTCCACCCTAAAGGGACATTTTTGTTTCATTTTACTTCATATAAGCTTGGTTCCTAGGCTTATGCATCATTTATAGTTGATTTCTAACTCAAAGATTTCATTTTGCTCCTATTCTTTGCATCAAGGTGGGTTATTCCTCCTTTTCTTCTTTTTGTTTTATTTCAAAATCTTGATTTTGGGTTCAAATGGTAGACTTTTGAGCATATTGGTGAACTTAGTGGTTTTCTTGAAGATATTAAGGAAAAACTAGCTTCTTACTTGAATATTTTGATAAAAGGAGTTAAAGGGAAAAGTCCATGGAGGTTTTGTGTATTAGTTTTGTGTTTGGTTGCTTGGTCAACCCATTCAATAAATGGTTATATCTTATTTTTAGTTCTTGATGAAATATGTTATTTTGTTTCTTAAAGGTGTATTCTTAGTGACTTTGGTTCTTTAATCACATAAATATGCTACTATATAACATGATTTATGGTGATGTATTGGTTGTATAATGAATGTCAAGTGATATATGGTGTTGTATATTGAGTTTGATTATACTCTATGTTGATATGGATCGAAAGCAAACTTGACACAAAATTTAAGAACACAAAAATGGATCCTTGGTACCATAAAATGATATTAATGACCTATGTATAGAGGATATTAAGACACAAAAAATTTTATTTTAAGTGGTTAAAATTGATTAGATCAATTAAATACAAGTAACTAGTGGAATTATAGAAAAGAATTGACAAAAAATATCCAGTTAATTTTATATTTTAGTAAAATTGAGGCTAATAAAATTTTAAATTTTAATACATTGATATTGCTGCAACTAAGATAGTGGCAAGACAGTAAAGAAAAGGAATATAAAGGAGCAGAGGAGTCATCACCAATATTTTTTAAGAAAAAAACATTAAAAAAACTTTAAAAGAAGAAAGGAATAGTCTTTGGAAACAAATTTGAGTTCATGGGTCGATTACATATCGGAAAGGTGTTAACACCCTACAACGTTTGACTTAAGACAACTACGTCTAATTAAATGTGTATAATTAGTATAACTTTTAAAAAATATTTCCTTTAGAAGAAAATAAAATTATATATTTTTTATTATTTTTTTAACTTGACAAGAGTTATCTTTTAGTACAATGAATAATTCAAAGTTATATAATCCTTTTGGTAGAAAAATGTCATAAATATTTTTTATTTTTAAAATAAATAGTCAAACAAGATGTATATCTAAAATGACTATTATTAAATTTTTAAGAGTTTTGCAATACCCAAATAGGAAGTGCATCCAAAATGGTTATTACAAAATTTTAACTTGAACTTAATAACCAAGCAAGAAGTGCATCCAAAATATTTATTAATAACTTTTGTTCTTTTAAAAGAAACAGGGAGATTATTTTTTAAAAGATTTTTAGGATAATTAAACAAGAAGTGCATTTAAAATGATTATCATAAACATGGTTAAGAAACGAAAGCTGGAATGTGCTAACTTGGAGTGCATCCAAAGGATCCAAGAGTTGTCCAAAGGCTACGTCATCTAAAGGACATGGATGTGTCCAAAGACCGTAGCGTCCAAAAGACATGAATGCATCCAAAGGACTTGGTGAGTCATAAGATAGGATGATAAAGAGGGAAGAAAACTACTCAAATAGGCATCGAAAAGCTCCAACATCCAAAGACTAAGGATGTGTCTAAAGATGTCCAACATCAAAGGATCTCGATGAGTCAAAAGGTAAGTTGATGAAAAGGAAAGGGAGCCACTTAAATGGGAGTCCAAAGGCTCTAGCATCCAAAGGACCTAGACGAGTCAAAAGATAAGTTGATGAAAAGAAAGGGAGCCACCCAAATGGGAGTCCATAGGCTTTAGCGTCCAAAGGACCTAAACGAATCAGAAAGGTAAGTTGATGTAAAGGAAAGGGAGTAATCCAAATGGGAGTTTAGAGGCTGCAGCGTCCAAAGACGTCTAGCGTTCAAAGGACTTAGATGAGTTAGAAAGGTAAGTTGATGAAAAGGACAAAGAGCCACCCAAATAGGAGTTTAAAGGCTCCAACGTCCAAAGGCTATGGACGTGTCCAAAGACATCCAACATCCAAAGGACCTAGATAAGTCAAAAGATAAGTTGACAAAAAGAAAATGAGCCACCTAAATGGGGTCCAAAGACTCTAGTGTCCAAAGGCTATGAATGCATCCAAAGGACTTGAACGTGGCAAAAAATTAAGTTGATGAAAAGGAAAAGGAGTCACCCAAATAGGAGTCCAAAGATACTAGCATCCAAAAGGTTATGAATGCATCCAAAGGACTTGAACGAGTCAAAAGATTAGTTGAAAAAACAATGGGAGTCATTCAAATGGGAGTCCAAAGGCTGTAGTGTCCAAAGGACTTAGATGAGTCCAATAGGTAAGTTGATGAAAAGGAAAGGGAGCCACCCAAATGAGAGTCCAAAGGCTCCAATGTGCAAAGGACCTAGATGAGTCAAAAAGGTAAGTTGATGAAAACAAAAGGAAGCTACCCAAATAGGAGTCCAAAGGTCCTAGCGTCCAAAGGTTGTGGATGCATCCAAAGACGTCTAGCATCCAAAGGACTTGGATGAGTCAAAAGATAAGTTGATGAAATGAAAGGGAGCCACCCAAATGGGAGTCCAAAGACTTCAATGTCCAAAGGCTATGGACGAGTCAAAAAGATAAGTTAACAAAAAAACGGAAGGATTTATCTACATAGGTGTCCAAAGGCTATGGACGGGTCCAAAGATGTCTAGCGTTCAAAGGACTTGGACGAGTCAAAAGATAAGTTAATAAAAAAGGAAGGGACTAGTCCACATGGGCATCCTAAGACTCCAGTATCCAAAAAGATGTGTGTGTCCCAAGGGTGTCCAAAGACCCCAGACTCATTTTATTTAAAGGGAAAAAGGCTACATATATATGCTCGTGAAATCAAACGTCAACGAATATCTTTATGCACAAATATGAAATTGAATTAGAAATATTAGCGGTACCAATTTGTGCAGTTGAGCTTTTTCGCAACCCATGAAATTGCTTCCTTTTCTCATGTCCTTCTCCCAGATTTTGTAGTTCCTTCACGATTTTCATAGTGCTCTATTTTTGGGTCCTTTCTTCTACTCTCTACAAGCTCGTGCCCTGTGTGAGTTTTATATTTTTCTCTCAATTGGGATGCTTGTACTATTAAGCACTCATGAGTTCCTCTTTTTTCTCTCAAGATCTCCTCTCTTAGTTTCTGTTATGCTCTATCTTTTTCAGTTTTTCCTCCCCCTCTCTTCCTCTCCATAAACTTCATTCCATTTTAGTATTTATAGACTTTCATAAATTAAATTTTTAATCCAACTTGTCTACTTTCGTTTTCTAGTTGACCAATTGCAGTAAGCTCAATAAGACTCCATGTAGACATTGGTGGCTAAAAAATAGAGCAAGAGTTGTAGACAACATAGTAGAGTTGTATAGAGTAGAGTCGAGCAGCTCCTCTGACACATAGCTGAGCCGCAAAATAGAAGGAGAGCAGAGCCGCAAAGAAGGAATGAAGGGTGGAAAGGAGGACAAAAAATCTCCTTAGGATGCCATGACTAGCTTCAAAAGGGAGCAGAGCATAGTTGCAATGTAGAGCATAACAACTTTTATGCCTCTAACTTTATGAACGCCTCTACAAAACAAACTCCTTCAGAAGCTTGTCAAAGGACTTGGCAAGAATAGTGGAGTGGAAAAGGGAGCAACAATTGGCATAAAGAAAAGCATAATAGAGCCTTCTTCTAGCTATTCTAGCTTTTTATTGCTCTTCCAATGAACTTGAAAAAACTTATAATTTTTACTATTCTCCTTTCTTTTGTTGCTTTTATGAATGCCCGTCCAATGGACTTGATTGGACCCTTCGAGTTAAATTTTTTTTTTTTTAATTTGGGTTACTTTGTATTTGAACTAGATATTACTTGTGAAAGTAAAATGTAAAATTAAAAAGGTTGGATAAAATCAAGTGTTCACATATATCAATTAGTTATAGTTGTTAAGAGACATTTTTAATAAATTGTTAAGCTTTACAAAAAAAAATGGAATAAAAAGGATAGAATTTAGGCTAGTTTTGGCCATCAGGGTGGAAAATATATTTTACAAAGAAAAAACTTGAATTTCGTGGTTTATAATTTAAAGTGTTATTTCAAATATTAAAATTTAGTTAGTATAATTTATTTTAGTCATAAGATGAAGAGAAATGATTTTAGAGCTTAAAACAAAGTAAATGCTAGTGAACTAGTAAACTAATGAACTTAGGGACAAAATAGTAAATTTTACTTATAAAATTTTTATGGTCACAATCAAGACCACAACAATATGATGAAAACTTACAATAAAGTGAATTTTTTTATAATGTTTACAAAATGTAAAGGTTTCATTATTTATTTATTATTCTAGTAGACCATGATGCCTTAGTGAGTTGAAGACACTATTTTTGAACCTTCAAATAAATTATTTGGAGCTTTCAAACAAAACACACACATGTCATCTACAAGAGAGATATAACAAGGTTAAAGTTTGAAGTAAAGAAGGAAGATAGGACTTGAAAGATAAAATCATAATTAACAGAGAAAATTATCTTATGAAAAAAGTGAAAGGAGATTTGAAAGATAAAGTGGATTTATCCAATTGGATATCTAGAAAATCTTTTCATAAATTTTAAAAGTTGCAAAATTCATAAACATTTTATACTAGTTATTCTAAAAATCATTCTAGAAAATATTTTTTAGATTGATTCTTAGTATACCTAATATAAATTTTTTTTTCAAGAATATTAAAAGTTACGAGTCCATCCCAATAATAAAAAAAATTAGTTCTCTCACATATACATCGTTTTTTTCGAAAATCGAAATAAATTTTCAACAAAAAAAAACATTATTTGTACTAGTAAAAAGGCTAATTGTGGTGAGCAGGTAAGGTTTTGGGATAGTCATTGGATTGAAAATAAAGATGTTTTTCCTAACACAAGAAAATAGAATCAAGTACCAGGCCGGGGTTGGAGATGTAACTCTCCACCTTATCCTCTCACTGTATATATATAAATATTAATTTATAATTATACATTTTATGTACAATTTTATAATTATATATGTTATATATAATTATTAGTTATATAATTATCTGTATACTTTACTTTTTATAACTATTAAAAATATAAATTAGTTATTTTATAGTTAATAATTAAAATAATAACAATATTTAAATAATATATTTAACTAAAAATAAGTTTAATTCTTAAATATTTTTTGAAGTTTTTTACTATTTATTAATTTTATATATTATTAAAATTAAAATATAATTAATAATTTAATATATGATTTATTTAAAAATATAAGTAAATTAAATTATAAAAAATATAGAATGATTTTTTTTCCCGCAAATCTCAATGAACTTGAAGTTGGATTTATTTTTTTTATTTCTATTTTTTTTCAAAGTATGATTTCGGTCTGACGAGGGTAGGTGGATTCTTGTTTTCAGATCGGTGAACATGTCCTTCAAAATATATTCAAAATTCTTGTTCAAATTGGTAACTTCTTTAGGTATCCTTGCATTCTATTTAAAAAAAAATTGTTTGACAAAAAATCTAATACCGCGTACCGTATACATATGGGCTTACAATACAAAAACCGACTCGTATTTATAATCTTTTAATAACATTTACCCAATACTATAGTTTTTTGGTAACTTATTAAATATGCTTTAATTAATGTGCAGAGTACACTTTATTGAACTTTATGAAATTGATAATTATAACTCGAGGGGATTTAATTTCGCGTATTGATCTTGATTTTTCTCTACTTTTTACCCCTGGTCCGTTATATTAATTACAATATTACTTCCTATCCCAAGCTATTGGTATCTAAAGAGATTAAAGATCATTTAATAAATATATTATTAATGTATTTAGTCTAAAATATTTTTTATTTAATATAAAATATAAATATAATTTCCTCTTTGTTGGAGTGTTTTTTAAATATATTGTAAATGTAACATTCTTCGTAAAAATTAAATTTTTTTTACAAAATTTAGGTATTTGTAAAAAAATATATTTTAAAAATAATTAACAAGACTTAAAATTTATAAAATATTAATAAATTTAGAATAAAAGAAAAGACCATAATTTTAGATAGGTGAAAAAAGATATTATGTAAGTTAGAAGGAGCCATTTATATCGATTCCATAATTAATGGAAAATCAACTTTCTATATTAATTACTGAATTGATGTAAAAAAATATTGAATTTTTTACATTTGTTGAAAGGATATCGATGTAAAAAAAAAAAAGGATTATTTACAAATTTGTCACCATATTTTTATTTATATTAATTCTTCTTAAACCAATATAAATATAAATAGGAAAATAATATTATATACGGTGTCATAAATTTATTGATGCGATCATGTGATGCTGGTTGTCGATTTGCTTTAAATCCTCAGACCCCGCAAGGTCACTTACGAAATGTACATGTCGTGTCTATACTCATGAAGAATAATGGCTGAGGGGCACACAAAATTAATGTAATATTCATTTTACCACGTCAATAGTGATAGAATTGGTCAAGCAAGTGCTATGAATAAATGTTATCTTTTATGTATGTCAGATTCATAACACCATTAATTTGTTTTTCTTTTACACAGATTTATACAAACACACTATTTCTAACACATTTTTATTGTTTACCATTTATTAAAATCATAAAATTAGAAGCTAAATTTATTAAATAAGACGGGAGAACTATCAAATTTTATAACTTTCAATAAATTTCAATCAATTAAAAAAAATGTTCTTAATCTTTCTTTTCACGATATCATTTAAATCGTTCAATTACTAATAATGGTAAACATAAATGATATGTATTTTTGTTCCTTAATTATTTGCAGAATACTCATGGTTTAATAAACTTACAAGATAAAAATTAGTCATTATTTTTAGTGGTAGATGCTTCCTAACTAATTTGTATGATAAAAAATACGTCTCTAACATTTCTCATAATAATAAACTAAGAAAAGGGGAAGAGGAAGGGAACGTGTGTACAGTCAATCAACCACTTGAGTAGGAGGTATGGGGCATTTGATTTTTTGTTCAGTTTTATATTGCTAGAGTTAAGTAATATAAATCGAGCCAACAAGCATTGATATTTATTTTTCTTGGTTATTTCAGCTTATAAAATGGAAATAGAGGAGGAAAGAAAAATTAATTCAGCTCCTAATTTTTTTTTAACTCTAATTAATAGCATCTATCAATACTTTTTTTTTTATTAAGATATTTCTAGATTTATTGCATCGTGTAGTCGCTACCAAAATTTTAAGATGAAAAAAAAAAAACAGCACACTTTTGCAACATTATTTATCGGTTATTCATTTCCATGAATATTAAAAATTAATGTGTATTTATATATTTAATATTTTCTTCTTAATAGATTTGGTTTTTCCTTTTGCCTATTTTAGAAACACAGGTTTTCCAGAAAAGGTAAATATAAAGACAACAATATGAGTATTGTCTAACACACTTTGAAGTGTGCAACTGGATGTAAACAATAAAATGACTTTTGGCAACGTGTAAAAAAGTAGATTGAGCAACTCCAAAACTTACTTGGATTCAAAGGGCAATGTTGTTGCAGAAAATTTTGAAGCCTCGATAGGTGAAGAATATTAATTAAAAGAATAAAGTTGAACCCTCAAAAATATTATATAATAAATTAATAAAATAAAAAGTATACTATCAATACATCGGAAATAAATTCTTATATTATTATGAAATGATATGAGGCAATGTTGAATCGGCCTCCTCAATCGAAATGACAGCTCCATGCTAGCCAAAATATTTAAATCCTTTTCCTCTCAAGATTACCAAAGCTATAAAATGAGTCTTTAATGTATAGTTGACTTCTATAAAGTGGAGGCTATAAAACACCGGGCATGATGGCTGGCTTTCTTGAAATCTTCTTCCCAAGTCATTGCTCTACAGTGGGGGAAACACTAATTAATATGCTGCTGAATTTCCTAAACAATGATGCCAATGTTTGGTGAAAACACTAATTATACACCAACTTTGTTTTGATGCCAAGTTGCAAGAACTGAATGACTCATTTCAAACATTGCCATACCAGTCCTGCCATCACAGGTTTTAGAGAAACCAAAATGCAAGAACTGAAAATTTACGCACTTATTGCTTATCTTGCTTGCTATAAGAAAGAGGTGTGGGGAAGAAGAGCGTTACCACACTCTTTCTCACATTTTCTTTCTGATATTCTCTACTATTAGTTGAAAGTATTTGAAAATTATAAATATTGATGGGTTTATTTCTAAATCAAGAGAGAAATTCATTAATGTAGAGTGAGATACTAAAATTTATAATTTATAATAAATTTCAACCAATAATAAAGAAAATATTAGAGAAACAGTATTGCTAGCACTCTTGTGTTAGGAATTAGCAATTAAATTTTCTTTTATGTGAAAGTAAAAATAATTGTAGAGAGTAGAAAAATAATACCAAAATAGTATACATGAAAAACATTCTCAATGTAAGTAAGTAAAAGTCACAGGACTTAGTCCAATAAAAGTGTATAAAAGATTTACACTGTGAAAGTATAGGGTTACTCAAATAATTTTATCCTTCTTGGATGGTTATCTCTCAAATTTCATAAAGCATGGTGAAAACACAACTCTCTTTCTTTTAAAGAGAAATACATGAACTCTCACTCTATAAATTTCTCACTCTATTGATTGACTTACCTTTTATTAGGAGGAAATACACATGTTATAAGGCAAATGGATCCTCTACGAGTAGATTGGATAAATTTATTATGTCTGAAATATGGTTAAATTTATACAATTTATCACAATAAGATGTACCTAAGAGTGTGATGAGAATGAAGGTGGATTAGGATCCTAAACCTTTTCACTTTTTAAATTGTTGGAGGACATGCCTAACTACGATAAGTTTGTGAGATAACAATGGAGTGCATTAACAATTTAGGGAAGAAAACATGTTTTTTTAAGGAGAAGTTGGAGTCAATTAAAATCCAACTAAAGCTTTGGAATGAAAAATATAATGGTAAAATTTATCACAATCTTTCAATTATACAAAAGAATATAAAGTAGTTGAATCTCAAGTAGGAGGAGGAGGTTTGGTGGAGAGTGAAATCAAGAAAAGGGGAGAATGTATGGCTACCAATAATAAACTCTCTAGTATGTATCGTAGCATTTTATATAAAAAATCAAGACTTGAGTGGCTAAGGGAGGAAGATGCAAACTTTAAGTTTTTCATGCATATGTTGTTAAGAAGAGTCGAGGGAGGAAATTTTAAGCCTTGAGTTTGATGGGATCCAAGTGGAAGGAGTGTTAAAGTTCAAAGATAATGTTAGAGCTCATTTTGAGAGACATTTTGCAATATCTAATTAGTAAAACCTATAACTTAGGTATCTAAATATTGCACAAATTTCAAAAACAAATAGTGATTACCTAGTGTCTTTGTTTTTTGAAAAAAAAAAAGATTAAAGCAACAATGTGGAATTGCGACAATTCTAAGAGCTTAAGATTAGATGATATATCTCTTTCCATTTCTTAAGGATTTTTGGGATGTTATCAAAGATGACTTGGTAACTTTTCTAGAGGAGTTTTGTGAAAATGAAAATTAATATATGGTTCGAATAATTTTCTTTTTGTTCTAGTTTCCCCAAATAGATAATCCATGAACTATAAGGAAATTCCGACCAATCTCACTTATTCGATGTATGTTTAAGGTGCTGCCTAAATTACAAGCAAATAGGATGTGAAAGGTGATATAACTCATGTAATATTTGAATGTCAATGAGTTTGTGGATGAAGTGAAGAATGAAAAAAGGGATTACATTTTTTAATCTAAAATGGAGTTTGAAAAGGCCTATGACTTATTGTGATGGGATTTCCTAGATCATATGATGGGAAGAATGGGGTTTTCGATAAAATGAAGCTCATATTGGGTGTACATGTGCATGAGCCATGGTTGGCAAAGAGAACTTCTTTCATAAATTATAAAGTTAGGGAATGTCCTTTCGTCTTCCTCGGCTTACTTGTTGGTGCTAATAATAGAAAGTTAGTTACTTGACAATTGATGATTGAAAAGGTGTAGAAAAGACTTTGAATAGTAAGCATATCTTATTTGGAGGTAGGGTTTTGTTTTCAAAATCAGTTTTGCCTTTGCTCTTAATTTACTTTCTTTCCTCAAGACCGTGAAATGTATCATTTTATTGCTTTAACCTATTTTTTTAAAAAAAAATTGTGGGATGTAGGTGAGGGATGACAAAAAATACACTAGATTGCTTGGAAAAATGTCAATAGGGAAAAGGTAGGGAGTTTCAAAATAAAAAATCTTAAGACTTTTAACTTAGGTCTTTTATGAAAATAGTCATGGAGAATAAGGATGAAAAATTTTCAAGATTAAGAATCTTAGGGCTTTTGAGCTAGCTATTTTATAAAAATAGTCATGGAGAATAAGGACAAAAAAAGTATGTTGTGGTGCAAAGTTTTATTTCACCGCTATAAATGTGTGGTGTTGTGCTTAGGTTCGATTAGTAATATAATAAAATCAATGTGGTGAAGGGATATTTAATCCTTAGAAAATTCAAATGAAACTAGAGAGTGGAATTGATTCTCAAAATCTATAGTGAGTAAGGTTGGGGATAGAGAAAATATTCTATTTTGACATAAGTGTTGGGTTAAAAGGAATTTATAAAATGGGAGTTTTAGTAGGTTATTTTTAGTGACAAAAAATAAAAATGATGTAACAAGGGATGTATGTGAGTGGGTGGAGGACACCATTGTTCCAATAGAATGAGGAATTGCTAATAAGGGATGTATGTGAGTGGGTGGAGAGGGGAATGAAAGTGGAGGATACCATGGAAAAAAAAACTTAAGAGGATTCTAGGATTCTAAGAGGAAGTTATAAATTTGAAATAAAGATGGTGGATAAAAAATAACCCTATGAAACATAAAAAAAACCATATGAGGATTCTAAGATTTTCCATAAATGAAAAGTTGATGTTACTCAAAATTTGGTGCGTGAGGTGCAAACATAATAGATAAGGAAAAAAACAAAAACAAAATGATTAGTCTCTTTAAAGAGAAGAAATAAATATGAAATACAATATGGTAGATATGAAAGAGTGCAAAAGGATTCTTGGAGCTCCCATAAATAGAAAAGTGATGTTAAAAACAACTTGGTTAAAATATCAACTTTTGATTTATGAGAGCTTTAAGAATTCATTGACACTCTTTTAGATCCACATTATTGTATTTTTTATTTGTTTCTTTCCAAAAAAGACTAATCATTTCATTTTGTTTTTATTTGAAACATATATTATCTTTGCACTCCAAGCATTGAATTTTGAACAATCTTATTATGTAACATCAACTTTTCACTTCCAAGATCTCTTGGAATTTTGACTCATTATCTTTTATTTCAAATTTGTTGCTTAGAGATCAAATAAGATATTGAAATATCAGATGCTAATTTTTCTTTAAATAAAATAATTTAGGTACCAAATTAATTTGGTAGCTATGTGGTAATCAAATCAATTACGAATCTAAAGTCACAAAGTATTTTTTAAAGTTATTTATTATTTAGTGACCGACTTTGTAGTGACAATAATCACTCACTATTTTGTTCCCCATATAAGAGGAGATCATTACATTAATGACAAATACGTTTAACCTTAGCGACAATGTATATCCATCACAAATGAAAACAAACATGCAATTGGGTCTCCAAATTGCTTAATGACTAAACACATCACAATTGTCATCTTTCCATCCATATTTCCAATCATTAAAATGTTTAAAGATCCAAACTCTTTTTCTTGCAACTGAAAATTTAAAATAAAGGTAATTTTATTTTCTTATCTATTTTGTATTTTGTATTTAATTGTGTTTATTTATCATATTTGCTTATCTTGTTTTGTTTTACTGTCTTAATTGACACATGGAGAATACATTTTTTTTATTATAGAGACCACATGTATCTTTCACTGGTGACAATCTTATTTGAGTTAAGAAAGATCATTATGAGTGACAAAACTCTCCCTTTGAGTATTTAACTTAGTTTCATACAAATGAATCTTTCCTATTGCTCATGTGTATTTTGTGTTTATATTTTTGTTGATTTAATAACTAGTTCCTTCAAATGTATCTTGATTTGTATTTGTAATTAAAACATTTAAGTCATTTCCCATTTTTATTTGCAATTGACTATGTAGTATATACAATGATGAAATGTAATTATTCATTCATCTGTATCTAGTTATATTTCATTATTCGAATATGAGGGAGAAATTGTAATTTCACTATTATTATTTTGTTTGATTCAATGATAAAAATCAATATCTTCAAATGTATCTTAATCTATAGTTGTAATTCAAATATTTGAATATTTTTGTCTTTTTTATTTTTAGTTGATCACGTAGTGTCTTTATAATGATGAAATTTAGTTGTGTTGTTTTATAATTGGTTCTATATTGTTATTTTTATACAAGGAAGGAATTGTATAGTTGCAATGTTATTTTTTAAAATAGACTTTCTACATCGATTGTGAAAATAATTGATGTAGAAAAGTCTACTTTCTAAATAAATTATAATTACGACTTATATAGAAAGTCAACATTTTACATTGGTTATAATTTGAAACAATATAGAAAGTACTAATTTTACATATTGGATGACTATATTCACGTACCAAACCAATTTGAAATGTTATAAACAACCAATGTGAAAAATGTTATAAACAACCAAAACAAGTTTCATAAAACTCTTCTAGAGAATAAAGTGTAAAAAATCATTCAAGTATCTAACATCTAACTCAACAAAATCATTCAACTATTGAGAAAGAGATTTTGTCAATTGTTTTATGTATCACAAAATGTTAGGACAATGAATGATTTTATAGTCCTTAATAGTTTTGATTTAAGAAATAAAGAAAGCATTTTTTTTACAAGATAAAAGACTATATACTTAATGTATAAAAGATAAAGTCAATTGTCTTACCTTAAGACGATAGAAAATCATAATGTTTCATTAAATGAATAGTCTTATGAAATGTATGCTTGCATAATCTTATCTGTTTCAAGAACAAAAATTTATTGAGTCTTATAAGCTTTAAAACATATCAAGGAAACCTCAAAGAAAAGTCAAGTACAAGCTTATCTACTTCATCAAAAGATGTGCCTAATTGGACAATTGAATAATGCAACTTTTTGTTTGAAAAGTATGTCCTCTATTGCACGCTTATAATACAAGAAAAAAGATAATGTTTTTTTTATCTTATTAAAGTAACAAGTTGGTGAAAGACATTTAATATTATATTTAATACCTCAATGTTTATTTTTTTTTCGTTGAAGAAGAAGGATGAACGAAAGGCATAAAAGTTTTATAACAAATATTTAAAGATTGCTTATAAATAATAGGATATGATTGGGTTGTAAGATACTCTTACCCTCACTTATTTAATTTTACGAATAATTACTTGCATCCGAGTTCATACCATTAAATAGACAATTTTCCTATCCATCATGAATCAATTTTTGTGACATTAGATCTATTATCATTGTCATCCTTATAAACAAATCAATATAAAAACTGAGGAAAATTCTTAAAGAAAATATCTGGTGACATTAGTCCAATTCTCCCAAATTTAACCCTTTATTTACTATAACCTTAAGATCTCACCCTAAGACCCCAACAACTAATAAGCATCCCCTTCCACTTTTCACAGTTGTTCAATTTTGATAAAATTTATTTTAAAAAAATGAAAATATTATATAGTTATAATTTTAACGATTAAATAAATAAAATTGACATTTTATAAAAAAAAAATAATTAATGACGTAATAATTAATATAAATTATACTGATATAATTTAATCTCTCAATTATAATTAATAAGATCGTGCATTTATCTAAAAACTAAAAGCCAATTAATTCATTTTTAGCACTTGCACTTGTTTTATAGATTCATCCCTAACTACATACGTACTAGATGCCTACAAGTCGGTGTGGGACAAACGTGCACGTGATTGGGAGGGAGAAAGTATTGGAAATATGTTTATCTTGTTTTTATTATTGTAATATACTCACAAAATGAACATGAGCCTTCACGAAGAGTTATATAGTTACACTCGCGTCATGCGGGAAGAAATGAGTGGTTAAGTTCTGACTGTAGGGATTCATGATGCAGGACGTGCATTCTCTAAGGAGATAAATGCAGAAAAATATAGATTTATTTAGTCATTGTATTTCTAACTTTAATGTGTTCTAAAAGTCCGTTTTTTAGAGCTGTGATTAGCATTACATATTCTGAGTGAAAGCTACTTTGTTATCGACGATTTGGTATGATTCTAGACATGTCATGTCCTACGTTAAAAATGATGGATCCTTAACGTGATACGCTAAATACATATCACGTTACCATAGTCAACGATGATAGAGATTATTTAAAAATAAATAAATTTATGAGAATTAAAACTAACTGTTTTTGAAAGATTAAAATCAAATTTAATCATATTCATGATATACTTAAGGGAAGAAACAATATAACTAAGAGAGTATTTTAACATATTAATGAATTGACAAACCCATATCACACACGCTTGATCATTTCAATTGAAAAGCAAGCTATCAAGAATTGAAATCAGAGTGGTTTTCTTCCCCGAATTGAATTATGGAATCAGCTTGTGACATACTCAACGAAATTTCCCAAAAAAAAAAAAAAACACACTCCCCAATCCATATGTTAAATTCTATGCAATAAACTACAATTGATTTGTGTACCTTGTCGTGTGGATTACAACCTTGAAATCTTACAGATGCACCAAGGAAAGAGAGAAAGGTTAGGGTCAAAATTTATACGTGTAATCTGATTTGACTTGCATGCAGATATTTGGAGGAGATGCGTGCACTTCAACTATTAGAAGAAAGTTGCAGGTGTTGGAGGGGTAAGAAATGGAAGGCTTTATCCTCTCACAATCAAATTTATATATGCTGCTATGTCACTATATGTGTGAAGGGTGCGATGGGAGAGGTCGTTAGAGGCCTTGATGATGATTTTGTAGGGGCCAAGACTGGATCAAGTTCTTGACGTAGACAGCTTTAAAGACGTTTTCAAGTAGGAGTAAGCAGAGATCCATGGTTGCAAGTTTATTAATATGCATGTGATGGTGGGAGTTAGACAACATTTGCTTATTACGTATTGCAACAGAATTTATACCATGAATGCAACCTACTCAATCAAAGTAACTGGTGTTTTTCTTGAAAATTGGAATCAAATGAAAAAAAAAATTAAGGTTTAATTATTTCTCTAAAATAGTTTTTTTTAGCACGTATATATTATATATTTGTGAATACTTTTAGACCTTGTAAAATCGTGATATTTTCATTTCAATCTCAGATTTTTTAGTCTTATATTTCTGGGCACTAAAATAATAAAATAATTATTTTATGTAGGGACTAGGTTTTTTTTTTTAAGTTAATGACAAAGAATTAGTTAACGGAAAAAAATTTAAGAACTAAAAATTTTTAAAGTATTAGGAACTAATGGAAAACGCATTATTTTATAGAAATTAAAAGCGTGTTAAACCCAAAAAATTATGGGTAAGGGGTAAATTAAGACTTTTATTCAATATTTAAGATTTGCAAAAATAATATTGTTATTTCTTAAAAAGTTGATTTTTTAATAAAATTGAGCAATATCAAACCTGTTAAGATTGGCGGCATGTAGTAAGATGATTATAATAGTTTGCATAAAATTTTATGTTCAAACTTCGATAAGATCACTGAAAAAACAAAGTAAAACAACATCGATTTGTAACCATTTAGCACTTATATTGAAGCTATATACTTTTTCTGTGCTAAAACTACTCAAGTTTATCTAGTGTGGAAGATTTGAATAGTACATATTATGTTAGTTTCTAATTATTGTATTTTTTATTTTAAAAAAAAAAACTTTTCTTGTTCTGCTAGGTTTATAAATGTAATTAAAACATGTTTAGAACTTAATTGCATACGTTTTGTAACCAACAAACTAAATGAAGTAAAACCAAAATAAAAACAGTTATACAATTCTCCAATTAAGTAGTCTATTATATAATTTGTTTCTTCAGTGATTCTTATAGGTAAAGTGTGATCAACTCTCATGTTGAGGATAGAACTTTGATGAAACTGTAGTCAAACTAATGACTCCAGAATTTGATATAAGTAAAAACTTGGACAATAATTTTTTTAATACGACAACACAAGTATCTGCATAATTATACTCGAATTGCGTTAGACTATTCTAGAGACTAAAACTCTCCCTTTGAATATAGCATAGATTTTAAGAGTCAAATAAATTTTTCGTTCACATTTGAATTAATATTTGTATATTAAATTGTTATTAAATTTTAAGAATGAAATATGTATTTTTTAATTTCTTTTATACCATACAAATTCTTTTAAATTGGTTATATATCTTTTATAATTTATATACATTTTTAATATTTTATATATTTTTTAAATAACATATGAGTATCCAGTTTATAATTTTAATAGTTTTAATTTATATTTAAATATTTTCTTAAATTTAAAAACTTTTAATTTTATTATGCAGGTGAACTATATTTTGTAGCGATTAATCTTAATTTTTTTTATCACCTCTTTTATCTCTCTCTTTCTTTTTCTTGATATCGTTCATAATATTCAATATTTGCTTTTTCTTTACTGTGTATATCATCCTCCAAGAATATTAAAGATACATAACACAATTACCTGTGCTACCTAAAGCATAAATAGGCCATAGGGAATTGAAGTAGGGGTCAGTGTACGACAAAGATAGAAAAGCACATTCATCATGAGGCCGTGGATAGAGAGATAACAAGTATCTTGTAATATAATTAATTAAATAATTTAAAACTATAAAAGAAATATATATATAACCAAGTTTAATATAAAACTACGTAGTTCAGATAAAAATAAATTAAATTTTAATAATAAGATAAATTAATTTAAGAACATAAAATTTTAAAATGTTTTAAAATAATTATTTTAAGAAAGTTAAAATTTGTATAAACAACTTATGTTTCCTGTAATCCCTTTTCATATAAAAAATAGAAAATGAAAAATAGTATAATAAGTATTTTTTACTCTCTTTTTCTTTATTATGTTTAAAAATTTTAGATTTCATAAAAAAAATACTTGATTTTTAAAAAAACAACACGTATGCGTGATAAATTAATTTTAGGCATCCGGAAATTTAGAGTATAATGTGAGGGGAATTTTATATATATATACCTATTATTTTTGTAGAATAAATATTTTAGTAAATTATTTTTAGTTATATTTTAAGAGAATCAAAATTATAATTTATTAAAATATTGGTAAAAAATAAGTGGATGTAAATTACTAAACATCGTATATATGTTACCTCTTCAAGGTTACGAATATAAATTAAAAAAATATAACTAGCTGTGAATAAAAAATGAAAAAAATATCATATTATTAAAATAACATGAAAAAAAGTTAAAAAGAGAGACAAACATGAAAAAATATTTTTTATTATAAAAATAAAAAATGGATAAATTTGAAGTCAAATTTCTAATGTTTTTATGCTATTTTTTAATTAAAAACTAAAATTTCTTCTAGATAATTATACTAATATTCAATATTAATAAATAAAGTGTAACTCAATTGATGAAATGAAATATAAATATTATAAATTCTATCGTATTATCTTTTACTTTTATGAATTTAAAAATCACTAATTTCTTAGACCTATTTTTGTCATAAATAAAGTATAGTTCAATTAATTAAGTAAAGTGTAATTCCATCAAACTCTCTAATACTTTCGTCTTTTTCTTATAAATTTAAAAAAGTACTAATATCTTGTGTCTACTTTTGTCAAGCATGTATCTCAAATTTGTTAAAAAGAAGATAAAAAAGAGTAAAAGAAATGCATTAATAATTTTGGCGTGATATTGATTGAGTGGTTAAAGGTTAAAAATAGATAGGAAAATGGAAGAGTGGAAAGTGGTTGGGTGGGGAGGCTAAGGTAGCTTGTGTTTATGAGGGCGCAAAGGCGGCGTCAATAAACTAAAAAGTAGGCTAATTGAATGTATGGGAAGCTGTTGGTATCCACTTCCAACTACTCACACGCCTCCTCACAACCACTATATACAACTATCCTTTACCCCTTTCCTTTTACTCTTCACACATTCTTACCAGTGCTTTCTCCAACTAATCAATCTATTACATTATTTCATTATTTATTTATTTATTTATTTATTTATTTATTTATTTATTTATTTATTTATTTATTTATTTATTTATTTATTTATTACCTTTTTCGCTTTCTCATTCAAACAAGAATGTTTTTTTTATTGTCACTAACTAGTGTCTTTTCTTTCAATTAGGTTCCACTTCAGTAATATTATTATGAATAATAAAATTATTTATTTAAATTTTAGATTATTTATTAAATTAGAATAATATTGTGTTAGTTGATTTGTCTGTTGTTGTTGATGATAGAATCCTAACTATATTGTAACATAATTAGTTAAAATTTATCAATAAGGTCACAAATGACTAGTAGCTTTAATTTAAATATATAAGATATGATTGATTATTATGGAATAAAGAAACACTTACGAAGAGATGAGTTGATCCTTAATTGAAGTTTTTACTTCCTCAAAAGATTATACATAACTTTAGACATATGTCGCATTCTTATTAATTTCATAACTTTCGACATATGTTTAATAATTTCTTAATATACTAACATTGTGCATGTATCTTACTTTTAGCCAAATCAAAATGGCTAAAATTTATTGAAAAAATATGAATAATTTTTTAAATAAAAAAAACTCGAATTTGTAATTTCTACTGAATTTTAATCTATAATATAAGAAAATATGTTGAAAATGACATGTCGTATTGTCGTGTATTCGTAAACATGCTAACATTTCTCTTAAAATAATGATAATTTGCGTAATTCATCTTTACATTAGGTGAGTCTAACAATTTGTTGTGAATTTTTGAATTTCTTTATTTGCACTGATCTGATCCTAAATATTATCGTAAAAAAATATTTCTATATATTTAATGAAAAACGGTACGTAAGTTTCTTCTAATTGACGATACCTTTTTGAGTAAACGTAATTGTAGGCAAGTAAAAGTTTGAGGGCCGTTGAGAATAGTTATCAACTCAATTAAAAATATATAATTAAGAGTCTCCCACACAATCGATGTAGAGGCATTTATTAATATATAGATATTTATAAGAGTTTAATCGTAGCCCTGTGAGAGCATACAGTATATTAATTTATAGTACATTTTAGCACGTACTCTGCAATCAATTGTATTTCCCATTCGTTTTAATTTGACAAATCATACATACGGTTATGTTAGTTCAACACTTCAACTTAATTGATAATTATTTCATATTATAGTTCAAATCCTTCCTAAAAAGTTAATTATTTAGAAAACGCTATTAGTATACCAAATTTCAACATAAATTAATTCAAACATGTATGGTCTTTTGTTCTGGGAATTAAATCTTTTCTATTTTGAGATATTGTGATTTTATGAGATTTAGTTCCTTTGTTAATTATGCTTTCTTTCTTTCGGCCAAGGTTTTCATCTAATAAACATTTGTTATTAGATTTTTTGTACTTTCTAATTTTTTTACAACATTTTCAATAACTTTAAAATGTAAACCACCCATTTTTATAAAATTTCAAGTATGTTTTGTATTCTAAACAATTGTTCGCCTTGACTTATTATTTGCTTGTACTACAACTCTCTTTTTTTTATTTTAACAAAATTTAGATATTTTTTATATCTTTATTGTTATGTTCTCAAATTAAATGACAACACATAGATATATTATTAAAAATATTAAAAATGTATTGTAAAATTAAGAAAAAAAATTACATGTCGTTTTTTTATACCTACATTTCCTTATGTATTACTCTCGTAAGAATTTCTCTTTATAGTTGTCTTCTTATACAAAATTTAAATTTGTCAATTCTACCCATAACAACCTAGCTCGCTTACCACAACGATCGTCAAATTAAATGTACCCTCCCTCTACTTTTAATTTTATAATAATAAAATTTATATTTAAATTATTACTTTGATAATACCTACTAATTTCCTTTTTTCCTTGTACGTACCGAGAGTATTCCCTAATCAATACTCTAAATTTAATCCTTTGCAAAATATAAAAATGTTCACGTAAATTTTATTTTTCTTACAAAATATCTCTAATATGCACGATTATAAATTAAATATTATCACAAAATTAAAAAAAAAAGTAAAACTCAATTATTATAAACTTTAATAGTAGTAATAACTACTATTAATTTCTATTTAAGTAAGAGAGAGAATGGAGACATAAGTCCTAACTCGTTTAACTTTCTCCTTATTTTTATCTCACACTAAATCATCCTACTATTTCAATTTTTGTAATTTGCACGTACTGAATATATATATATATATATATATATATATTTCAAATACTAAATATAATTTTCTAACAGAAATTTTAAATTTTAATTCATTGTACTACGAAAGACTAATATTTCTACATGACTTCAGCAGCCCAAACTAACCCAAAAAATAAAAGTTAAGACTGATTCAAACAAAAGAAAATTTAAAATAAAAATTTTATTTAACTTTTTTTTTTATTCATGGAATAGATACAAATCATCTTCCAGAATCACATGGTGAATTTTTTTCCATTGGTATGGTCAAAATTTAAATCCATAACATCTTTGATTAAAAGACTAAAAGAATTACATTATAACTTATCTTTTTTAAGCAATATGAGTATGAATTTAACTATCTCTTTTAAGACAATATAAAGTATAATCACTGTAGCCCATATTATAGTGATTATAATTCATGCTCAAAAATGGTTGAACAACATCACTCCGTCTCCTTTTAAAACCCCCTCTTCTCCCCTCCCTCTCTCCTCATAACATTTGAAAGCTGGCTACCATCTTCTTCCCCACCATCACACCAACCCAACCTCCCTCTCTCTCCCTCTCTCCCCCCGGCATGGTCATGGGAGCCTCTCGCCGCTTCAAACCAATCTCAAACTGCACCACACAAGACCGCTCACACCAGACCGTGGCCTCCGACTTGGATGGCACCCTTTTAGTGTCACACAGCGCCTTCCCTTACTACATGCTCGTTGCCATCGAGGCCGGCAGCTTCCTGCGCGGCCTCGTCCTCCTTGCCTCCGTCCCGTTTGTGTACTTTACGTACATATTTGTGGCTGAGACCGTCGCCATCAAGACCCTGATCTTCATCGCCTTTGCAGGAATGAAAATCAGGGACGTCGAGATGGTAGCACGGTCCGTGTTACCCAAGTTTTACGCTGAGGACGTGCACCCTGAGGCATGGAGAGTCTTCAATGCCTTCGGGAAGCGTTACATTGTCACCGCCAGCCCGAGGTTGATGGTGGAGCCGTTTGTTAAGACTTTCCTTGGGGCTGATAAGGTGCTTGGGACTGAACTTGAGGCCACCAAATCTGGGAGGTTAACTGGGTTTGTTAAGGAGCCTGGTGTGCTTGTTGGGGAGCACAAGAAAGCAGCTGTTATCAAGGAGTTTCAGGCAAATTCACCTGACTTGGGACTAGGAGACAGTCAAAGTGATCATGATTTCATGTCAATTTGCAAGGTTGGCCTAATCATATTTCTTTCTATATATTAAATGTCTTTATGTCTTTAGTATATATCTTAACTTATGTTTATATTTTTGTTAATAACTTGCCATTCTTGGTTAAGTTGTTGACTCTTAAATAGTAGTCTCAAAGATAGCCTGCAAGTAATGCATTTTGGAAGACATGGACACTTATGGAGCAACCCTACTAAATTTTTAACTATTAATTTAAATTTATTACAAATCATAAAATTTTGTAAATCTGATTTCTTATTTATCAAGTTTCACTCTTCTAACAGCTTATTATTTAATGTAAAATACTCATGAAAAGAAAGGTAGAGTTAGTGCAAAGAAATCATGATTGTATAAATGTTAACTATGTTGCATTCATGTACCTATGTTCAACTTTATTTTTGGAGGGGGAACAAGTTTTGGGTTTGTGGACATTTTCTTAGATCAATGGAGCTATAGTTGTATTGTTTATTTTCTCTAAATGAAATAAAATAAATGTTAGTATAGTTTATCTAAAATTGAATTTATGTTTGGTGAGAGTCTTAATGAGCGCGACATGTTGTTATCACCTATAATGAGCCTCTCTTCTTGTTCCTGTTTCGGTGTATCTATCTCTGGCGGCACTTGTAAATCCCTCTCCTTGTTTGGTTTTATTCCTTCTTTTTCGATATATATTTACTAACGCAAAAGTGGTCCCCTTACATTCTATGGCCAATTTATGGATACAGCTTATAACAGCCTCAGTTTTGAGCTGTCTATGCTTCCGTCTTTTCATTTCGATCAAGGGTTCTTTTCCCATAAGTCATAACTCTTAACTACTTTTCAACACTAATAATTATAAGTTTCCTTGTTTGTTATTTTGACTGCATAAACCAAATCCAGGAATCTAGATTACCATGAATTTCTCATGCACAACCCACTTTTAACGCTAAATCCAAGCCCTCTTGTTTATAGCTCATGTAAAAGATATGGAAAAGTGTAAAACTCATATCCCTGCATAGCTTATCATCCTTTATTTAGTAGGCACAATCCTTGTGACATTTCCTGTCAACTTAATCTAAAAAATTTCATTTGTACTTGCTCCCCCCCTTTCTTTAAATCTGGGAATAATTTTAACTCTTTATGAGTAATTTTAGCAAAGAGCTATTATGAAATCTTTAAAGTACAAGAGTATCTACTATCCTAGATCAATTTAGTGATAATTTACAGAGTTAGTGAACCATCATTAGAATCTTAATATTATGAAAACATTACTTTTCAATATATGTATCAAAATAGCAATGTCATCAACACACTTTTTCTAACTTATACGGTTAGGGATGTATTTCATAGGGGCTCCATTCGAAAACACTCAGGTCCACTCTCTTTTTCTTGGTGGGACACACATGACATTAACCAAGCAATCATCAATTTTCTCATATCATCAATTTTCTCATATCTCAATTAGACCTCCCTCCATCTTTCTCTTCCTTTTTTTTATCATATATATCTATCACTTTTTCTCTCTTCTCATCCTATCTTTCTCCTCCTTCCCAAAGTGTACACACCCTTGAGGGACTAAAAAAAAATAATTTTTTGCCGAACCAAATCATGAAGGGTGTCTCAAACAGTGTTACCACTTGCTAGCATTTGTCATATGTCCAATCAAGTCATTAACTGTGTTTTCCCCTGCAGGAAGGGTACATGGTGCCAAGGACCAAGTGTGAGCCACTACCAAGAAACATGCTTTTAAGTCCAATTATTTTCCATGAGGGTAGGTTTGTTCAAAGGCCAACTCCTCTAGCTGCACTCTTGACCTTCCTATGGCTTCCAATTGGCATCATACTCTCCATCCTGAGGGTCTACCTTAACATCCCTTTGCCTGAGAGAATTGCATGGTACAACTACAAGCTATTGGGAATCAGAGTTACTGTGAAGGGTACCCCTCCACCAGCCCCAAAGAAAGGCCAAAGTGGAGTCCTATTTGTTTGTAACCACCGCACAGTTTTAGACCCTGTGGTTACAGCAGTTGCACTTGGAAGAAAAATTAGCTGTGTCACATATAGCATAAGCAAATTCACTGAAATAATCTCACCAATTAAAGCTGTAGCACTCTCAAGGGAAAGAGAGAGAGATGCTGCCAACATCAAGAGGTTGCTTGAAGAAGGGGACTTGGTGATTTGTCCTGAAGGTACAACTTGTAGAGAGCCATTCCTCTTGAGGTTCAGTGCACTTTTTGCTGAACTCACTGATAGGATTGTCCCAGTAGCAATCAACACAAAACAAAGTGTGTTCTATGGGACAACTGTTCGTGGACACAAGTTGTTGGACCCCTACTTTGTGTTCATGAATCCTATGCCTACTTATGAGATCACTTTCTTGAACCAGCTTCCCAAAGAGCTCACCTGCAGTGGAGGGAAATCAGCAATTGAAGTTGCCAACTACATTCAAAGGGTTCTTGCAGGGACTTTGGGATTTGAGTGCACCAACTTGACAAGGAAGAGCAAGTATGCCATGCTTGCAGGAACAGATGGGACAGTTCCATCCAAGGAGAAAGCTTGAAAGAGAGAGGGACAAGTTTTCCTTTTTCATTATTCTGTATTGGTGCTCAATGTGTTTCCAAAACACATAGAATTATGATAGAAATAAAAACTGATGATTGTGGCCGGTAAAAAAAATTACATTACAGTTTATGTATATTTTGATATTCTCATATATACAAATCATAACTACTGTTATTGGGCAGTCCTGAAATCTAGTTAGTACATTTTTTTGCCTTAAAGGTATTCGAGAAAATAGTTTATAGGCCAACAATGTAAGAAATTTTTATCTGTTATCTAATTAGAAATCGTAAATTTATTAATTTTTACAAAAACTACTTTAAAAAATTATTTTCATCATGATTTTTTAATTGATTTACAATGTAAACCGTAAGAAAATTAAAATATTAACGGATATAGTCTTGTGTCAGTATGAATATGTGATAGGTATGGGTGGGAGATGTTGGACAGATGGACATGTGCCATGTGGGATCATAAGGTGCATTAATTTTGAATAGCGCAGTAATGGTATATTGTTGTAGTAACATTATCTTGCAGGCAAGTCCAGCTAGAAAGCTGACAAGCATGTCTAAACCAAGATAAATGTGCCTTAATGGTAGAAAATGTACGTGTGACATAACAAGTTAACATGATCCTTATATTATGGGGAGGGGTCTTACCAGCTGAATCGGTACGGGACTAATGAACCAAGGCAACACCAGAATGCACTTAATTCACTTGGAAGTAAGACAAACTGTCCAATAAAAGCACCAGCGAAGACTTGGATCCCAGCAGCAGAGTTGACATGTATATGTGCATTGATATCCTCATGAACTATATGTGCTTGACTAATCAAACAATACTGTAGGTGAGATTCAGGTGTAAGAGTTATTTATATTTAATATAACAAATTATTGTCAAGTACAAATGATATTTGAAATGAAAATTTGTAAATGAGGAGGAAGAGAATCTCATTCCCACCTACATAGGTGGGAATAGAATTAAACTAGTGCATAAGAAGAAAAAGTTAACTAGTGATCAAATTATTAAGTTTTCTCACCACTTTGTTTTCAGTTACCAAAAATTCATTTGGTCCTTTGCATTATTTTTTTGGGTTTTGCTTTGCAATTATCTATAGCCACGATGTATTTACACGTAGATGATGATATGAACATATCTGAGGCTCCCATAAGCCATTGATTCTGTACCCAAAGACTCAATTTCCAGTCTCCAGATCTTCATTGATGCTTCACTTAATTCGAACAAAAGAATAAAATTTATTAATAATACTATATGTTAATCCCATAAGAACTTAAATGGTATAAAACAAGAAACCATTTCGATCTAGCATGAAGTTGAGAAATGAAAACTGCAATGTAAGTAAGTATATATATGTTAATTTGTTTTACAATGTGATTTGTCACATTAAAGGAATCACCACTCCAAGAAGCACTAGCATTTTCCCCGTGATAGGCATAGAATTTATGAGGGTTTTCAATTTTTGGTTGGAACTGATCTTGATAAATGTCATGGCATGTATGATAGGAGAGAAAGAACATGGTGAAAGGGTGGGTAAAGAGGTGGCAATGCACCATATATGCAAAAAAGAAACATCATGTGGAATCTGATAACTGTAGAATCAATGCAGTCACAGTAAACATCATAATAATACTGCAACAGCATTTTAAATATCTAAATTTTTTATGTCATTTTCAAGCCTGTAAAATACAGTATCTTAGATCATATATACATATACAGTGAGAAAAAGTCTTTCCAAACACAAGGTGAGGTACTGAAAATGTGTGTGCCAATTACAAGCTGAACCTAACTTGCTAGGGAGGCTATTTATGGAAGAGATAATGCTTAACTCAATAAGAGGTTGTGGTCCTTCCTTCTTCAGAAAAAGCTGGAGGATTAGGGTCCATTTGGCCATTGTCTGTACTCTGTAATGACTAATGAAATTACTCAGACAGTTCAATAAGCACGTGGAAGTGCCAGACTGTGGCACATTGCCAAAGCGGGGCTAAAAATTCTGATGCCATCGTGTTTGATTTGATTGGATGTTTAGTTTCTGCACTTGGATCTGTCAGACACACTTTGGAGCCAAATAAAAGCGTTTTTGAACAGTGTTATTCTCAAAGTACACTGTTAAATAGTGTCAAGAGGTTTGATTCTTCTTATTCATTTTAATCACTGATTTACTTTATATGAGTCAATTCTGATGGAAATGGACAGTAAAGTTTTTCATATGGTATCTGTTTTTTTGAAACATTTTTAGTTGTTTTAGTAGATTAGATGAAATTGTTAGAGTCAATATTTCTTTAAAAAGGTAGAATTGAAATATAGTGTGATACAAGTAAGGGTATCCATTGAATTCTATGGTTGTGAAGTTAATGGAGTAAGTTATAATCATCTCCCTAGTGTAAAATAAAAATATTAAACATATTCAATTGAATGAATTTATGAAATTTTTTTAATTAAATATTTAATATAGTTGAATGTCTAAGACTCAAGTATCATGACATTTATTTAAACTTAAAATACTCGTTTATTTAATATTATAGTCTTGACGATTAATCCTAAGAAACAAGTCAAGCAAAGTAAAATAGACTATCACACATGACAAGTCACATGTTTAAATCTTCAATTATCTATACATACATTATGCTTAATTATTATAACATTTAAATATAGATACTATTTCGGTGTTGAAGTATGGAGATGGGTCCTGGAATTAATTAATCATAAGTTTAATAATTCTCTTCTTTTATATGATAGTTAAATTCTAACCAAGATAAAACATGCGTGGAAAACTTTTATCCTTAAATATAAAAGGCATAGTGAACTGTTTGTAAAAGAGGATAAGGTGAGATTGAATCATGTTCTGTAAAAACAAATTCTGCAAAACCAAACAAAGAAATTTAATGTCAAACACCTTTCCCTATTTCAATTAGCAACTCAGAAAATTTGCATTCCTAAGCACCAGCACAGATTCAAATCTACAATATGATTACATAAAGATGGGATTTTGAGTATAGAACTCCAAAATCATTGTAAAATAACTAATAAACAAATGTTACAACTTACAGTCCACGGGGTAAAATTAAAGTTGCCTCTAATAAAGTACCAAAATGCCATCTTCAATAGCACTTCAAAGACTGATGAAACAGGTCAAAGTTGTAGGTTAACAATCACTAAACTAAAACGCCCATAATTGACATGCACATCAAAACTTCCAATTAAAAGAACTATAAGCAATATACCAGTGGCACAAAGACTTCCAAGCCTTCCATTAGCAATAGCCTTTTCAGCCTGATAAAACATAAAGTTAGCATTTAACAGACCAGACATAGAAAAAAGCTTGGCCCCATCTTGACTCCAAAATGCTTCCCACAAACCCTTTATACTAGCATGTAGAAAGTCTTCGATAGCAAGATGTCGTTGCTTCTACAGCATCAGATGTAGAAACATGAATTGCATTAGCTAGGCATACATGTCAGCTGGTGAAATGAAATCCCTTCTAATGCATAATTAAGATTTGGACGTTCAATCAACTCAAATGGAACATCAAATGCTTTGGTGTTGTAAAGAACATTTTTCTGTTAGTGTCAAACCAGTGTACAAGGTGTTGTGCAATCAAGCCGTCACTTTCAACAAATTTATAGAACTCCTTGATTGTAAGGCCTACCACCAGATGATTCGCTAGACCTCTTTATCCCAAACCAACTGTTCCTGGTATGGAATTTACATCTACTTTGACATGACTCAAATAGTGAGGGAACAACTCTCACCTTATAAATCGGTTTAATGAAATTAAATTAGATCTAAATTCAAAAATTATAAAACTGTATTAAAGTTTATCCTAATGGTTATTGTTAGATTTCCAGAGTCACTCATTATCAAGTCGTTATTGGACTACTATAAATATAAAGTCATGTAAATTTTGCGTTCAATATATCTAGTCTTTAGCTATGAAAACCTCTCATTAGCTAGTGATATAAATAGTGGTTATAAGTAAAACAAAAACATTTATCTTGGGAGCTTAATTTTATAGAGTTAAATTAAGATCAAACAAATAACACTTCTACCTCCAACAAATCCAAGTTCATTAATATCACTGTAGTGATTTCTCTTTCTTTTCATGAAGATAGTAAAACAAGGCATTCATTAGTTTAAGTTGCAAAAATAGCAATATAAATTCCCACATAATCTGAAAATTTAGAGATAAAAAAAGTAATGTATAAACTAATAGAAATTCAGCTTAGGAGAAATAAAGAAGATGCATTATTCACTTATTATTAGACGTGGGAGCCCACACCCACTATATCTTTCATTGAAGTAAGATCAAAATGATCAGACATAATGCATCCCTGAGAGGATCATTCTGGAAGATTCCATTTAAGCTCATAATAATCTCATGTCAATTTGACAAATAATTTTCTTCTTACCATATGGTCAAATGTAACATATCAGTTTATCCAATGTGAAGGGCTTCCTTAAATTCAAGTCAGAAGTTTGAACCATGTGGTTCCAGATGAAAAATAATTACCTACATCCAGTAATAACAAGAGAGTTTCATAGCCTTTTATCACAGAAAGCTTTCGGCAGAACAATTGCAGAATGATTTATAAGACAGATTAAGCCAAGCCAAGGAAGAAGTACCAGCAGAGTAAATCAAAAGGAAACTTAAGAATCAAAAGGACAAGATGCCCATCCCCATGGACAAGACATTTTCACTTTCTCAATAGGTAACGTGGCATCCATGAAACCTGAAGCATCTGTATTTACATCACTAACAGCCATAAAATTTGATGAAAAATTGAAGTTGAAATAATTCCCTTTGAATGTTTCTAGCTTAACTACGTACGTAGCTCTGTGAGTCTTTCACCTCTATTATATTCTCACGAGACACTTGGGGTATAAGAAATCTATTACTGTTTAATTTATGTCACTATCATATTCACATAGTTATATATTATTGAATCAAACAAAAATTCAGTTTACAATATACTAATAATACAAATTATGATCTTGCAGAAGTAAAGTCAGAAAATCAATTTAAGAAGAAAGATTGTTTTCATTATGATAAACTGGGTATCATTTTTGGGACGCAACTATCTCTAGTGTAAATCAATATTTTTCAGTGTCCAATATTTAACCTAATGATAATGAAGGAGATAATGATTTTTACAAGGAATAACAAAATTATCACTTATCAAATACAAAAGAAAACAAATGTACATGACACCAAGAAAAAGAAAGTAAAAGAGAATATTTATATGACATTTGTTAATGCTTTGACAATTAAGGAAGAAATTGCTAAAAGAAAAAATTGATATTTTGGAGAAGATGAGCACAAATCATGTTGCAAGTCATCTTCTAATGCTACAGGGGAAGTAGAAGGACAAGACAATCAAGACAATAAAAAATTAATGATTTGTTTAATTAATGTACCATATATTTTATAACATTTAAGAAAGGATGAAAATATAAAAAAATATTACTTATTAGTTTTAATAATATTTTAACAACTTTTTAATGTTTGAATCATGTTGTAAAATATCATTAGTACCATTTAAATGTTGCTAAAAATATAAAAAATATTACTAATAAAAGTATTGATAATATTTTTTAATACAATATTATTAAAAGTTATATATGAAGTGAATTAAGCATCATTAAACAACTTGAAGGCATTATTCCTCCCCTTTTGCAAAGGTAGTGAAGATGTTGAAAGAAGACCCTCTATAGATAGGTGTGTTTCAAGCATTATGAAATCAATTGAAGAAAGATCTAGTCCTTAATTTTTAAATATTTACGCTTATCTTTAGATTATATTTATTATTATTCTTGTTGTCATGATTATTTGTACTATTTATGTTATCATTTTTATAATATTATTTTATTATCAAAATTTATCTTATTTTTTTTACCTTTGTTTATGTGTTAATATTTTTTTTTTTGTGAATTCACGGTGGGACGAGATAACTTAGTGCAATTAACTCATTTTATCCATCTCTAATTTGCAACAATTTTTTAAATATTGAAAACTAAAAAAAATTGAAATTGAAAACTCAAAATATTTGATTTTCAAAATTTAAAATTTAAAATTTAAAATTTAAATTAATAAATTGAAATGTAAGAAAATATTAAAAATAAAAAGTTACTCATAAATTATAATATATTAAAATTAAAAATAAATTGTGTAATTACATTATTTATATAAAATAGTAAATATATTAAATTAAATTATACACCTAAAAATAATTTAATTGTTTTAATTTAAAATATTTTTCATTATCTTAATTAATATTATTTATTTTGTTAGCTGTGTCAATACTACACTAAGTTAATAGTAAAATCTTAAAAAATACACTAAGAGACTATTTCGTATAAAGGAGGGGAATGGAAAGAATAAGAGATTTTTTATTAGATATTCTGATTGGTTTGAGGGAGAATGATCGAGAGAGATTTTAATTTATAAAGAAAATATTTTAAAAATTAATTTAATTTATATTTTTATAATTATGAATTTCAAAGCAAAAATGAAAATATTTTAATCTTTACCCTTGAAATGTTTTAGGTCTCCTTCTCTCCCTTCCAAATTCACTAAATAGAAGCCTATTTAAAATATTGACTTATAATATAAATTGATCCACTTGATCCTAAACTTAAAACTAGGGTGTGGACGTACTTCGTGAGCATGACGACGTTCAATAAATATTATTCCTATAATTTAGAAAAAGTTAATTTTTAGAAGAAATATTTTTGGTGAATTAATTTTTTTAGGGAATAGTTTTAGAAGATATTACTGGTGCACAAAAAACTTTTTACATAAAATTAATTTTTTACATTAATTATACAAATTTCACTTTTTATGGCAGTTATAAATTAACAACTGATATAAAAAATGTCAAAAAGTGTTTGATTTTTTAAAAAAAAAATGACACTATGCTTACGTTTTTGTATAATAAATAAGCTCTTAGTGAATTTTCCTAGATCTTACATTTTCATAGATTTACACTTTCATTTTCATATAACATATAGATCCACATATCTCATAGATTTGATATTACATTTGCATCGTCGATTTACACTTTCGAAATAAAAAAAATGAAACAAACAAAAATGAGAAAAATAAAAATTACAAAGAAAATTAAAAGACAAAAATATTACCTTATAAAAGAAAGCACGATCGAAAGAGAAAGACAAATGTATAACAATGAAAATAGTGATACTAACCAAAATATGAATGAATGTTGGAACCAATAAAAATTTCAATAAATGGGATTTGTAGTAGATATTATTTCAAACATATAAGATTTTCTCGTCAAAAAAATGAATTTTAAATAAAAAATATGAAATATGAGTATTTAAAACTCATTTTACCTCCATTGTATTTTACAACTAATATAAAAGTAACTTTTTACATCAATTTTTAAAATAAATAATATAAAAAATATGAATTTTTCATTAATTATTTTTATAACCGATGTAATTAATAAGTATTTTTACATCAATTTTTAAAGAATTAATGTAAATAAACAACTGGACCCTAGTGCAAACCCGTAGCCTACACCTAATTCTCGGTTATGCCTATTGGTTGCTTTAACTCGCTGCTGTCATTGCTTAGAATAAGTTCTTCCTACAAGTTTGTTTATGGGATATATAGATGTTGACCATTAATTAACGTCCTCTTTCCTTTTGGTCAAGCTTTAGAGTTAGATTGAATTGTGAAGTTTTAGGGTAATTAAATAGAGATAGAAAGCGTTTCTTATAATTATATATAGTTACTTTTCCTATGCGTTGGATCTTAAAAGGCCTTCAATATGCAAAACCCCGTTTGGTAGCAAGGCATATTTTTATATTTTTAGTACTAAGAATCTCTTTTTGCAAAGTTGCATACTCCCAGCCCCATTTTGTCTCTTTACTGCTTGGTCGATTCTTTACAATCACTACTCTCGTAGTGTATAAAACTATTTCCATCCTTAGGTCAATTTCCTTAAACTACCTATCTCAAGTAAACTACCTTCTTTCCTTAAACTACCTTCTTTCCTTGAATTTTCTATTGCAAGTGAATTACTTAGGCTTTCATTACTTAGTTACTTACTATATATATTTTCAAACTTTTTGAATTACAGGGACGTACGAAAGGTCAACATGGGATCCTTCTTCAGAATGCTTGGTAATTGGTTAGATCGTTAAACAT
This sequence comes from Mucuna pruriens, assembly GCA_025330945.1. NCBI lineage: Eukaryota > Viridiplantae > Streptophyta > Magnoliopsida > Fabales > Fabaceae > Mucuna > Mucuna pruriens. The sequence continues at coordinate 2,859,545 of JAENHJ010000525.1, read as the reverse complement.
TGATTTTTGTTTTTACTACGCTTATACTAATGATTATGACAATTGTCTACAGCTGTGAACAATGCTGATCTTTTTGCCATATACGTTCTAGAGGTGATGGTAACATATTTAACTAATGATTGGAACCTTAGCTTGACTCGTGCCACTGCCATTATTAATATTTTCGTGGGTGCACGAGACATGTTGCTCGTTGGAATGGTTTTCATTGTGGATACTTTTCTGGGTTACCACCACGTGTTCCTCATTTCAGCTATTCTAAATTGCCTAGTATGTATCAAACACCACAAATTACAATGTGTATCTCTCTTAGGTCTGAATGGAGATCATTCCTTAGGCATTGCAGTTGACAGTTGAGGTTCCAACTTTAATTTAAATTTTTGGTCACTTGTGGCTATAGTCCGAACAATTTTTATATGACATATATTTAATTTTTTTAATTTATCAAGAAAAAATTATTATTTATTATGTATCACATAAAAATTAGTTAAAACATAATTTTAAACTACTTAATAATTTTTTCTGAACACACTTATGGGTAGCAAGTAATTCATTGTTCAAGTTTAGAGCTTTATTATAGCAGTAGTTAATTGGATGAATATCTTTAACAATATATAATTAAATAGGGAATGATCTTATTATCACTTTCCTCGGCTCCAATACTTTCTAAGGAGATAAGCGACACCCAAAAGGGTCTATACTATACTGCCTTACCCCTCCTAGCCATTGGATATGCGGGACATGCAGCTTCATACCAAAGGTCTTTGGAGTCACAAATTGATAGGGAAATCACTTATGAAGACTTGTGGAAGAACATTTATACGGGACTAAAGATTATGGCTGTGATTATATGTGACTACAGACTTATAATAAAGTCCTATAAATTTATAGGTGGTGTTGCCACTTACCTCCTCTCGCATGTTGGTGGTTTTGCAATTCAATTCGTGAAGTCATGGGCACTTCGTTTCGGCATTGCCACCATCTTTGTCACAGTGGCTACGCTTCTGTACTTGACTGGGATTGCTTCTTATAGAAAGGGCACTCCAAGAGGAAGCCCTCTAACAACGTTCTTTAGAGTCGTGGTAGCGTCTTGCTCCAAAAACTCCTATACCCTCTCACCAGATGCAAACCAGCTTTACCATGAAAATGTCCTTCCCTCTATTCCTCATACTGATCGCCTCAGGTACGTAACTACCTTTGTTATCTGCATCTCTTCATTTTTTAATTATCCTAAAATTTATATTTTGAATTTAGTAGTTGATAAGAGTTATTTTTTATTTATATATTTTATTTTGATATTTTTAATTAATATTAGATTTTTAACTTATTGTTGGATTTATTAATATACATGTAGTTTAACAAATCCAACCATAATTATTGTAATATGTTCTAACTTTATCTTAGAATTTAGGTTTTATTCTAATTCAATCACAAAACTAACTTACTAAATGAAAATCGTCTTCGTCTGTATATCTTTAAATAGACTATCGATTTCCAGCAAATTTGAAAAAAAAAAATTACATCAAAAGCTAATACCCATTTATATGTATGGATCATTTATAGACCATTTTGACAAATTCAAATTTAGACATTAAAGACATTATTTAGCTTTAAAATTTATATTATAAAATATTTTTGAATTATAACTTTATATATTAATTTTAATTTTATTATTTAAGTGTAGATTTATTAACTTTAATATATTTTCATAATAAATTAAATTAGTTTAGTCTTATATGATATATTGAGTAGTTCCAATTCGAATAAATGATTAGTAAATTTCAAATAAGATAAGAAAAAGTAATCGTTCCAACCTATGGCACGTGTACACATGGAAAAAGGTAAGAAAGGAAATTCTCTATACGTAACACTTAAACTTCAACCGTACGTGTGTCACTAATTCTGATTACGTACGAATCTGATGCAGGTGCCTGGACAGGGCTGCCATTATAGTTCCCAACTCAACCCTGGAAGAACAAAAACTCAACAGATGGAAACTGTGCAGTGTAACTGAGGTAGAAGAAGCTAAGGTCTTTTTTTTCATGCTACCATTATGGATAAATTTTGCAATGTGTGGGGTTGTTACTTCCATTGGAGGCACTTACTTTATGGAGCAAGGAAACCAAATGAACCCTTATCTGGGAAAACTGAAGCTCCCTCTTTTCACACTTGTCGTGTTTCACAAACTGGGCGAGACTTTGTTCTCCTTTATCTGTGGCATGGTCAGAGACAAGGTACGCGAAAACCGAAGAAAATACGTTGCACCAATTGGAATGGCCGTGGCGATGCTATGCTCCATATTGTGTTGCATAACTGCTGCTGCAGTTGAAAGGAGGAGATTGGATGTTGTTAAAAGGTATGAATTGGTGGAGAAAACCAAAGACAAAAGCACAATCCCAATGACCATGTTTTGGCTGATTCCGCAGTATGTTTTCCTCAGTGCCCTTAATGGAATATCTAGTTATTGTTCTACCCGTTTCTTCAACGACCAAGCTCCTGAGTCAGTGAGTAATTACTTGGTGGATATCACACTTGGTGTAACTGGAGCAGGAATCATGGGCAGTGTTGTCACGGTTTATGCAGTGGGCAAGGTTAGTGAAATTGGAGGAAATCCGAGTTGGTTTCAGGATACAATAAATAAAAGTCGTCTAGACAATTATTATTGGTCATTGGCTTCGTTGAGTTCTATAAATTTAGTCTTGTACGCTTTATTGGCTCTCAAGTTTCTGTATAGAAATTCAACGAAGTCGGAGATGGAACCTCCAGAAGAGGGGACAGTCACTGAAGATACCAAATGCTTGGACTGCTTTAATTAGTCTCTCTCAATAATGTGTTGGAAATTTCCTACCCTTGTCCTAATGTGTTGAAAATTTTGGGGATCATAATCTTTCCTAATATGTTAACCTAAGTATAAGGTTGTCATTATTCTCTAACGGGTCAACATGAGTATTCACTCATTAAGCACATATCAAGTCTTATTAAAAAATGTATTCGATTCCTTAATTGGATTACTTAAAATTATAATCACTTTAAATAAATAGCTGATATAATTGTAATTAAAATATAATACCCACGTGATTAAAAGAAATTATAAATTTCTAACAATCTTTCACTTGGGCTTCATATTTTCTTGAAACAATTATATTACTAAATTTTTTAGGCGTGCCTATATACTATTTATCTTTAGACTTCCTCTTAATATAATATGGTCCATCTCGTACATTAACAATGAAATCATTGCATCTTTCATCACAATTTAAGCGTGATTAAATCAGGATGATCACCATATTAATATACTCAATGACATATATTAAATATGGATGAGTGGTATGGAAATTACATGTAATGTGATCTCAAACATGTCTATTTCCAATTGGTCCTTATTTTTTAATCTTTATTGGAGATCAATCCAAATTCTTGTAACATAATTACTATAATCAAGAAAACATAAGCAAGTTCAAAATATAAATATAAACCATCAACTTTATTTCTGTAGAAAATAAATAACAACAAAATTGTTCAAATTGAAACATAAAACATACAGACTTCTACCGAACTTAAGTATCCTAAGGAATAATACCCATATGAGCAGTGTGCTCGTGAAAGACCTTAGGTATTGGTGCTTTAGTCAATGGATCAGCTAACATAAAGTTTGTTCCTATATGTTTTATGAAAATCTGTTTATTCTAAACTCTTTCTTTAACAACCAGAAACTTGATGTCGATGAACTTCGACTTCGTAAAACTCCTATTGTTGTTGGAGTAAAGGACTGCCGAATTATTATCACAATATATTGTCAAAGGCCTTTTAATGCCATTGACCACCTATAAACTAGTGACAAAGTTTTGTAGTCATATCCCATGGTTGGATGCCTCAAAGCAAGTCACAAACTCTACAACCATGGTTGAAGGGGCTATAAGAGTTTGTTTAACAAACTTCCAAGAGATAGCTCCTCCAGTCAGCATATAGATGTATCCAGATGTAGAGCGTTTGCTATCTTGACATCTTGCAAAATTAGAGTCAGAGTACCTGATGATCTCCAAATCTTCAGGCTTCTGATAAGTGAGCATGTGTCCTTTTGTTCTCCTTAAGTAACACATCACGTGTTTGACTGCCTTCCAATGCTGCATTCTAGGATCACTCAAATACTTGTCCAAAACTCCCACCACAAAAGTAATGTCGGGACGAGTATAAACTTGAGTGTATATTAGACTCCTCACTACAGATGCATAGGGAATATTTTGCATCTCATTTCTTTCAAGGTCATTATTGGAGCACTGCTTGAGACTATATTTGTTTGCCTTAGCTATCAGGGTATTTCCAGGTTTACTATCTTTCATGTCGATTCTCTCTAAGATTTTGTTGATATGGTTCTCTTGTGACAACCTTAGGATACCTTGAGAACAATCTCTTAGTATTTGAATGTCTAATACAAAAGAAGCTTCCCCAAGATCTTTCATCTCAAAATTCTTCGTCAAAAATCTCTTGGTTTCATGCAACAAGTTTGTATCACTACTAGCAAGTAGTATATCATCGACATATAGTACCAAGAATATGTATTTACTCCCACTGATCTTGTAATATACACAATCATCAACTACATTTGCTTCGAAATCGTACGAGGTAATGACCTGATGAAACTTGTGATACCATTGACGAGAAGCCTATTTGAGGTCATAGATGGATTTCTTTAGTTTGCATACCATAGACTTAGATTCATTTGAAACAAAGTTTTCAGGTTGCATCATATAAATTGTTTCGTAAATGTCACCATTTACAAACATAGTCTTAACATCCATCTGATGTAGCTCTAAATCAAAATGAGCTACTAGTGCCATTACGGTTCTAAAAGAGTCATTTGAAGATATCAGAGAAAATGTTTATCTATAGTCAATGTCTTCCTTCTGAGTAAATCCTTTAGCAACTAGACGAGTCATATATCTCTCGATATTACCTTTAAAATCCTTTTTGGTTTTAAATATCCATTTGCAACCAATAGGTTTCACACCTCCAAGTAATTCGACGAGATCTCAAACTTCATTGTCTTGCATAGACTTCAACTCATCTTTCATGGCATTAATCCATTTTTTAGAGTTAGAACTTTGCATAGCTTGACAAAAGACAATGTAGTCGTCTAGAATTATATGTCTTCTCTCTCTTATGGATCTCCTTAATGGCACTTCTTGAGGTTGTTGAGGTTGCTCTATGGGTGTTTGAGGAAAAGTCTCATCATAGTCTTGTTCTGGAACAATGTCAGGAACAATAGTTTGAACATTGTCTCTTATTACTGGAGTTGTATCTTGAATAGTAATAAGCACAAGCACTTGACCAATGTTATTAACAGATTCTTAAACAGTAATAGGGAACATTCCTTATGTTCCCTTCCTTCCCAAATTCAACTTCTTGAAGAATTCTCGCATTTTTCATTTCAAAAAAGGATCTTGAAGTGGGATCATAAAACTTATAGCCCCAAGAGCGTTCAACATAGCCAACAAAATAACAGTTAACTATTCTTGATTCCAGTTTTCTTTCATGCGGCCTATAAGGTTGTGCTTTAGTTGGACAACCCCAAATGTGCAAATGATTAATGCTTGGCTTTTTGCCAATCCAAAGTTCATAAGAGGTTTTGTTAACTGCTTTAGTCAGCACCCTATTAAGGATGTGAACTGTGGTCTTTAAAGCTTCACCCTAGAGTGACTCTGGTAAAGAATAATGACTAATCATACTTCTTACCATATCCTTAAGAGTTCGATTTTGTCGTTCTGCGACACCGTTCATGCTAGGTTTGCTTGGCATTGTGTATTGCGGAACAATTCCACACTCTCTAAGAAAAAGGGCAAAAGGCCTTGTAAGTTGTTCTCTTGATTCGTCATATCTACCATAGTATTCATCACCACGATCAGATTTGACGGGTTTACTTTTCTTTCCAAGTTGAAGTTCAATTTCAGCTTTGAAAGACTTGAAAACGTATAGGGTTTGAGACTTCTCATGTATCAAATATAGGTAACCATACCTATAGTCATCATCTATGAGCGTAATAAAGTATTGTTGTTCATTCCATGAAGCTATAGGAAAAAGACCACAAATATCTATATGTATTAGTTATAAGACATCCTTAACTCTTTCAACACCTAATTTTCTTATGTTTGTTCGTTTTCCCTTTATGCACTCAACACAAACTTCAAAGTTTGATAAGTCCAAGGGTTCAAGAATTTCATCTGACACAAGTCTTTAAATTCTCTGTTTAAAGATATGGTCTAAACTCTTGTGCCATAAGATGGTTGAATTCTCAATTAATTTTCGCTTTATACCTCGTGAACCTATTTGCAGTATTTCGTTATAGAAACTAACAATATCAAGCATGTATAGATTATCAATCAAAGAACCAGAACTAACAACATTTGAATTTTAGTAGATACTAACTATTATTCCCAAAAGAACATGAAAAACCAAATCTGTCCAAGCTAGAAATAGAAATTAAATTCCGCCTAAAAGATGGCACAACAAAAGTCTCAAATAAATCCAAATGAAATTCAATTTTTAATTGTAATCTGAAAGTTCTAATGACTTCTACTACAACTTTATTGTCATCACCCACAAAAATAAATCTTTCATCATCATTTGACGGTTGGCTCCATAGGCAACCTTACATAGTTACACTTATGTAAGTAGTAGCTCTAGAGTCTAGCCACCAAGTATTCGTAAGCACAAAGGTCAAATTAATTTTAGAACAAACTAGAGTAAGGAATTTACCTTTCTTTATACACCAGGCAGCGTACTTAGGACATTGTTTCTTCATGTATCCTGACTTCTTACAAAAGTAGCAGGTAAATTCCTCATTCTTCTTTAGTTTCTTTTGTTGAGAAGACCCTTCCGCAACACCCTTAATGTTCTTCCTTTTCTTATTCTGAGAAGTCAAAACAAGACGAGCATTCTTAGTCCTATCTCTCTGCAACTTTTCTTCCTCTTGCACGCAGTGAGATATAAGTTCATTGAGGGACCATTTTTCCTTCTGAGTATTATAGCTCACTTTAAATTGCCCAAAGTGTGCAAGAAGTGAGATCAAAACCAAGTCTTCAGCAATCTCCAACTTAAGTGACTTAAGCTTTGCTGTGAGATTAGACATTTCCATTATGTATTCTCTAATGTTTTCTTTGCCTTTATACTTCATGGTGATGAGTTTTGCGAAAAGGTTACTCCTCTCCGCCTTTTTATTTTTGGAAATGAATTGCTCAATCTCTTCAAGATCCATAGTAGGAATAGATTTCTCTACCCAAAGCATTATATCTAAATCCGTACAGCATAAAACTATCTCTATAAGAGACCTTAAAATTTGTTCCATTCAGCATGGAGATACTATTAATTTGGGCAGATACGTTGACCACACTAGTAGCAACTGAAATAAGAGAAAAAAAGGACTATAAAGATACAAAACACAATTAATCTTTAGGATAAATTTAAAGACTCAAACAACACTATTAATCCTCAATCTTTGGATTGATAGAATTAATTGCAAGTGAAACTCTCAATGCAATAATCAAATATCGACAATTAATTTTATCAAATAATAGTTTTTCTTTGGACTGACTATTATTCACATAAAAAATAAAACTTTATAACTGTCACATATTTATTATCACATATATGTTATTATTTGGTCAAATTGTGTCTTCCTTTAAGCCGAACACAATTTACATAAATAATTTCATACGTCTATATATTTTAAATTAAATCAATTTTCACAACAAAAATTACATTATCAATTTATTGCATTAATTAATTTAATTTTAAAATTACTATACTATCAAAATTAATGAAAAGGGTTTAAAATTGATCAAATTATAAAATATTTTATGTGTTTTTTATACCATATAACAAGTCAAAAAAAATCCATGAAAGAAAAAAACATGATGGATTTAATAAAATATTAGACCCATAGAAGACTTAAGGGAAGCTGGAAAAAAAAATTAAAATTAAAAAACCTTTTCCAAAGAAAGTTAAATCCTCTTCCACGGGAGGCTTCACCACGATGCGTCACGTCAGCAACATACGCCTTCAAAGTGGAAGGCAGCAACCCACATCTCCAAAACGGAATGGATCCAACAGATCGGGTCTGTTTTGGACGAACCGAATTCGCATTGAAGTCCGATGTATGCCTTCAGGTCGTCTTGCTCAGCCAATGGTGGCGGTGATGGTCGTCGCACGGCGGTGATGGTCGTCGCACGGCGGCGACACTATACAGCGGCGGTGATGGGCGCTGCGGCCGTCGACGAGAGGTGCGACACTGAAAATGCTTCGTGTCAAGGCATGGCAGAGAGGACCCTACGCCACTGGATCCAAACAGTGATCCGAAAACGGAATAGCCACGCCAAATCTTGCGGATCTTGCGAAAATTGCCACCGGACTCCAAATCGGAAACGCTAATTGGCGCTGCTGGAAACGCTAACAATCCTGGAAACGCTAACTGGGCTGGATCCAAAATTGAAACCAATCGCTGGATCCAGAAAATTGGATGAAAAATTGCAGCGATTGCAATTGGAGAAAAATTGCAGCCATCGCCATTCATATATAGGGGAAAAAACGTAGTTTTTAAATACCAATGAAACTGCAGTATCAGGTAACTTTGGAACTATGTTGCACAGCGGCAGCGTAATGGGGCTTAACATTATTTTGAACTCAGCATGTAGTTTCTCTTATGCGTTATTTTGCACTATCTCGTGATATCCTTCAAATTATGATAAGTTTCATATAATAGAAATGAAAAAAGAGTACGTATTACATAAATATTTATTCAAAAAATAAATTTTCAAGTATTTAAAGAGTCAATCATGTCAAACTCCAACAATCTAATAATAACAATAATTCTGATGCTATTTATTGGAAATTTCCTATCCTTAGTTTTCTTATGTTCTTGTTTCTTTTGGATATTTTCTATTAAATTTATTCCTTATGATCCTATTGTCATATTAGATTATCAAAACAATAAGAGGTTATGTAAATAAATATCTACCTTCGTTCATTTAAGAACCTTCGTTTCTCTTTCAGATGGGAAAAATAGAGAAGAGAAAGTGTTCTTGATTTAATGTTTTCGAGACCATAACCTTTCCTGATATGTTAATTTCACTATCCGAATCAACCTGAGTATCCACTCATTAAGTTCATATCAGATCTTGTTGCGAAGTCTATTTCATTACTTAATTGGATCACTTACGATTGTAACAATTTTAAATAAATAACTTATATAATTGTATTTAAAATATAATGCTCATGATTAAAAGAAATTATAAATTTCTAATATCATCAACATTCACTCATTACCTCTTTCACCTTAATTTCTTGTAACATGAAAGATGAAAGATGAAAGATTTTAAAAAGAAAGAAGACAATGTGAAAACCAACAAGAGAGAAGACTTGAATAGATTTTTTAAGTTGTTTGAAACCGAGAAAAGTAAGAGAGAAAGAAAAGTTAGAATCTGTTTTAAAAGATATTTATTTTTAAAATTATATTTGCATGATAAAAAAATAAAAGAATAAGTTTATTATTTTATTTTTTAACGGATCTCGTTTTTATTTTTATCTTTTCCACCAAAATTTCTTTATTTTGGGAGAGATTTTTTTTTTGTTATGGATCTTACTAATTTTTTATTTATTTTGGTATGTGAATTTTGACTTAATTTAACCATATAAAATTGGCTTATAAACTAATAATTGCTCTCATTTTGAAAAACTAAATATCTAGTAGTAATTTGATAACTTTGATACTATCTTAAAATATCAATTTGGGTTTAATTTAATTTTACAAAATTGGCTTATATGGTAAGAGTTATCTCCACTTACATACTTTATTTAAGTCATCTTTTTAATTAATGTAAAATTTCCAACATTTTCTTCTTCCACTTTTCTATCTCACATTTCTTTCTCATCTCTACTTTCTCTCCAAATTCATCCTAAACAAAAAAAAATGTTTTTGTTTCATAGTGTTTATATATGTATAATATGAATACTAGTATGGGAAAACAGGTTATATATTAATAATATAAAATAGTTTTATATAGTCTTCTAATTACAAATTTATGATAAATTTGTTGATTTTTAAATTGATCACATTAAAATCATATAAACAATTATTTGTAGTTAAATAATAGTATAAAAATGTTTTACACTATCTGTATAACCATTAAACTCTACTAGTATTATCATTCATGTTTTTATTCTTAATTATTTCATATATATTTTACTAAATTTTTTATCCTTTTTTGTCAGGTGATTTAATATTTTTAGAAAAAATATAAAGAAAACATAACAAAAATGTAATGTGAAATAAAGATATTGCTTATGTATCTTAAATATTTTCCTTTTACGTATAAAAATGTAGTTTTATGTAAAATTTCATATTACATATATATGCGACATACTAATTTATAGTCAAAGTTTATTATGTATTTGTTATGTATTAGTTATCTAACTCCATAATTTTAAATGAGAATATTAAGCAACTAAAATACCAGCTATATTCATATTAATTAAGTATATGACTTTTTATTTTGTAGTTTACATGGAGTGATTTCTTTAAGTTATCCAAAAAGAAATTCAATTAACTTAAGTCCCTACAAAATAAAAAGTAATATATTAATGATATAGCATTGAACTAGTCTCTTTTAGTATATTTTTAAATAGCATTGTAAAAATTAAAAATTCTGCATAGATATTGAGTGTCTATACTAACAAGATCATATTTAAAGAAAAAAAAATATTTGTATAATTAATACGTCTTCATAGGACAAAGGGTGGTTCTGTTGTGACATTATCTCAAGAGGATTTATCATTAAAAAAAAGTAGAAAAGTTAGGAATAGAACCTTGATCCTAGTTATGATTTTCAAACACTAAACTAATAGATAATTTACTTAATTTAGTTATTATATAAAATTCACATGCATTGACTTGTAAGATACCTATTTGATGTTAAATTTAGTTTAAAATTAATAGATAATAAATTTATATAATAAAATAAAATACAAATTAACAAATAAATTATATAATTTATTATTTAACATATTTTTTGTTTAATAAATATAAATATACAATTATTTTTGTCTTTCATATCTTATTTTATTTTCATCTTTTTTCACCACATCACTAATATTATATTATTTTTGATATTATAATATTATATTATTTAATATTTTTAAAATTAAATAATTAATATTGAATGTTAAATAAAAAATAAACTTTTACAACGATGAAATATAAAGTATAATTAACTCGTACAGTAATGTTAAAATATTAAAATATAATTATAGTAAAAACATTTAATAATTAAATTTATCAACTTAATTTTTAATATTTTTAATAAAAATAAATATGAACATATGGTCACTTTTCTTTTTCCATATTTTTATTCTTTTTCTACCATATCACTGCTTATACTATATTACAATAATATTAAAATAAACAATATAAAATATTATTTTAATATATTAAATAACATAAATATTAAAATATTTAAGTGAATAATATTATATTAGTGATGGATAAAAAATATAAGAAGAAAATAGGATAAAAAGTTGAAATTTTAAAAAAATAATTATATATTTATGTTTATTGTATGAAAAATATATTAAGTAATTTATTTATTCTTTTATAATATAATTTTATTATTTATATTTTTAATTTAGATTTAACATTAACTAAGTATTTAAAAATATAATTAATAATATTATATATAATATAATATTTATATTTTAATTGAAATAAGTCGATACAATAGTGGTTTTATCTTTTTCATTTTTTAAAAATTATAAATTTTCTTATCATGTCAACATCTTATTCCTGTTCATATTAATGTCACATAAGTATGTGTTGTAATCAACATTTCGTGTCAAAATTAACCAACAGTTAATGAATGGTCAACACACCACAATACATGTGTGACTCTATTTATTTAAATTGTGTATTATATTTGATTGTGTGCTAATTTAATGCACTTATATTTGTTATTGCACGTCACTTTAATTAATGTGATCAAATCCTTATTCAGCATGACTTTCCGTGCATGAAAGAAAGAATTTGATGAATATTATATATATATATATATATATATATATATATTCACAACCTACACCATTTTATACTGTGACATGTTTATTTTGCCTGATAATTTTATTTGCTGCAACGTAATTATGCATAATTAAAAGAATAGAAAAGGTAGAATGATTGTTTATTCACTTCACGTTTTGTAGTGAATAATTATGTTACTATATAATAATAACTTATTTTTAGTCAAATGCTGAAAAATTACCTTTCATAGTTTGTTATTATCGCATACTGTGCTTCACTTGAATATTCCTTTATTTCAAGGCATAGAATAATAAAAGGAAGAGAGTTATTTATGCAATAAACCATTGATTAGATTCCATAACAATTCACATATTCATTGTTAGTTAACAAACATTAATTCATCACACAAATCTTAACACATCATTTTCGATGGCACCAATACACAAACAACATTGTTTCATAATAAAAGAATTTTCAATCCAATAAGCAGCCACTACGATATATCTTAACTCTAAAAATTAATAGTTATATCAATGCAAATTAGCAAAAATTTAATAGTTATATTCTCATAATGACTAGATATATCTAAACTTTAAAAAAATCTAGTATTATAATTAATAAGGATAGGTGAATAGGTGGGATAATTAAAATTTATTAAGTCCCATTCATAAATAGTCATATAAAGGGAGAATGTATTACCCAGCCTGAAAAAGAAGTCATCACTTAAGTAAAGAAGAATCTTGTAACGAGATAATTAACTTTCTTAAATTGTATTCGAAAAACTTGTAATAAAGGGAGTTTTCTCAGATTTATCTAGAAAATTTATGATTATCAAGAAACCATAAAAATTCAGTGTTTCATAGTGAATATGTGAAGTGTAGTTAAAAAAAATATGTGGGGATGAAGGTGGGCACAAGTGTAATGGGTCAAATCCACACACACCACGTAAAGTTGGTGGGGGGAATATAGCAAGTGGTTGGGTAACGTGCCACCCTCTTTGCCCCTACATTATGTAGTTCAAAAAAGCTTCCAGTCCAGGAACCCAATAACCTGAAAATCTCTCGTTGGATTCTTGATCATGCTATCCACTGTTTATTCATAATGCCATCTGGAATTTTTGTTTTCTTCTTACCATGATATGATTAGTGGATCATAATTATTACCAAACGTGTGAACATTAGCCCCTAACCTTTTTTTCTTCTTGCACCATCATTGCCTGCGCCTAGCCAGTGTTTTTTTGTTACAATTCTTTATAGGTTAAAAAGGTTATTTTGGTGATAGAAGTTTACTTCATGATTATATTAGTTTTAAAATTAAAAAATTCAAAACAAAAATCTTCATTCCACACTCCCACTGTTGCATTAGTCCATGTAATATGTAATTTAAATAATAATATTAATATATATTTAGTGAGTGTGTGATTAAATTTAAAATTTTTAATTTTAAATATATTAATTAAAAATTTTAAAAATTTATTTAGAATATTTTTAATTTTAAATATCGATATGATCGCTTAATATTTTTATAACAAAATAAAATAGAGTGAATCATCAATTTATTTCTTGAAATTATAATCATTTGTTAAATTAGTTTTTAAAATAAATAAAATATCAAAATGATCATCAAAATTATAATTATCTATCAATTTCATTCTTAAAATTGTTATTGTCGGTTAAATTTGTCCTTAAAATTAAAAATGATTAATTATACACTTTATTTTAAATTAATCAAATTAGTTTTTGAAATTTCTTTTTCTTATATTGAATTTGTAAAATTTTATAAGTATATAAGTTTAGGAGTTAAAATATAAAAAAAAATTATGGATAAAATTTACGAAATTGTAAATATTATGAAGCCAAAAGTGTAATTAATTATTTTTAATTCTATGAATCAATTTGATCTATTATTATAATTTTAAGTATTAAATTAGTAAATAATTATAATTTCGAGAATTATTTTAATATTTTATTTATTTTAAAGATTAATTTAACTATTTATTATAATTTCAATGATTAAATTAAATAATAATATTATGTTAAAGGATTATTTTATTAATTTATTAATTTTATAAACGAATTTAACCTACTATTATAATTTTAGAAACTTAAATTTACGATAAGGTGATTGTCTCAAATCAAATGATTTACCTTTTTTTCAAATTGTTTTATGGATAACCGTCCAAGTTTTGAACTGTTGTACTGGATGACGATCGTGATGTTGCTGTTGCTTTAGTCAAATTCTTTCAACATAAACAAGGCAGAAAAAAATAGGGCAACGTAAAATTGTCCCGAGGAAACAATTGTTGGGTCAATTCTTTTGTTCTCTTTTACATGGGGCTGCGGAACCACTACACCTGACCCGGTAAGAACCAAATATTGCTAACTACTTTTTTGCCCATTATATTATTTTTTTTTATGACGCATATATTATAAAAGAATATTGAGTTGGTTATTAAAATTTTTAATCTCTTCAAAAATTTATTAGCAGTCGTAAGTTAATTGTTTCTTTTCAATACACTGGTCAGAATTTGAAATCTCAATCACATGTTTAAATTTAATAGTGTACTTGCATATTTTTTTTTTTAAATTTCCATGTCGTAGTTTGTGTAGTTTTAAGTGTAACGCACCCACCAGCTAGTGGTGAATTACATCATAGTTCATATTTAATTGCTAACTGCACTGAGGAGTATGACTTGTAATGCATATTGTTGGATTCTTTTTTTGGGAACAGGGAATTTGGGTCGGATTTCTCATTTTCTGGTCAAAGGGTTGTTGTAAAGTTGATATCAAATAGGGATATTTGCTGATTTGCTGGATATGGTTGACAGTGGCTTTTCAAATGTTGGACAGAATAGAAGAGGCATGGATAACACGAGAATGCTCCTCTGTCAGCCATGTGGGGTAGTGATGTACATGTCATGGCAACAATTCTAGCAACTTGAGTGGCTAATAACTTCATCTTAGGCCCTGTACCAATTGAAATATCTTCTGCCCTAATTAATTGTAGTTACTCACTCAACATTGTCAAGGACTATTTCATTTAGAAAGTACCTTGGGCCTACTAAGTACCAAGTTCAACTTATACCTTACTTGTTTCAACATTAGGGTGGTTATCTTCTTTAAACCCACTAGAAAATTGGGGAATGAGCTGTTTACGCATTAAGAATATCATCCAATTGATACCCTATGATTAATGAATGTCTTTTAAAGGTAGAGAGATTATCAAAGTAGGTGCAATTTATCTCAACAAAGTCTTTTTATATAACTAGAAATCAAACCTTAATTAAATACTTTAGAGAAACTCAACTATCTATTAATGCATATGTCTAACCTTCTTGGTGGAGCTTAAGATTCAGGGGAAATCCACACACCTCATTATGTCTTCTCATGATGCATTTGGATTAGATACATGTGGCTCCATAACATAAACATTTGAGAAAAAGTAACAATAGCCAATATTTTTGGTATAAGATCACAGAGAAATTGATTCATTAGGCCTTTTTTTTGTATTTATCCCTTTTTTTATCAATGACAAATAAAATGTACATAGCTAATTACGTTGATCCACACTCTGTTAAGCAAAGAATTTGATTGTGCCATAATCTGCGAGGGTTGTGATAAAAAATTAGCCGTTCAAAAACAAAAGTTCTATCTGAAAGCTCATTCAAGTTATTCTCAAAAAATGTGATTAATTTGTTTTCTACTACCGTTTTTCATCGAACAAAAAGCGGAGAGCAAAAGTTTACTAATCAATTTATGATGGCCAAGAAATGAATAAATATAGGGAATTAGAAGGTCCAACAATGTATTGTTATGAATGCATCGCTACAATCTGCAATTCAAACTATGATTTGAGCTAATGTTAATATCAGAACCTCTACACTCTACTCATAACATACATAGCACAAAGGATTAACCTCTCTTTGCTCACACTCGAAACATGTTAATTGAAATCATGAAACTATAAAGCATACCCTTTTGCACTAAACACACATCTGAGTTCTCATGCAAGTAGTAAGTAGCCTTAGAGAACATGGAGAATTGGCACTCAACTTGGTCTCTCCCTAGATGAAGAGGAATGTAAGAACTCAATGCAATCTTCTACAGTTTCAGCTCGATGTGAATCAGTGAGGTCTGATAATGAACGTGACCTGACCAAAGTTGATGAAGAAACCTTCCTGGAGGATCTCCTTCTCACAGAAACATTTCTTATAGCACTTGCCACCTTTGCTCCTAGCCTCAGTAGCAACCTCATTGGAGACAAGTTTGTGTCTGAAGAAAATCTGAGAGAACAAGTTCTGGTGATCCTCTTCCTACTTCTTGAAATTATGCCATTGTTTTGATTGGTACTGTTATCACCACCACTGTCGTCGTGCTTCAGAAAGATGGTTGGTTTGTCGTTGACATCAGGACTAAAGCACACCCTTTTGCTCTTTCTTGACATTTGAACAACTACAGGAGACTTCTAATGGCACAAAAGATTGATGTGTTAATTTTTTTTTATGTATGTTTAGTGAAGGGAAGGGAAAGAGAGAAATAGATTCAAAAAGAGGAGTGGAGAAGCAGAGTGGGAATGTTTGTGAGGGTGGACATTTGGATACAAGTATATATAGATCAATCAATTCAAGCAAACAAGCTACCTACTAAAAGTGAAAAGAAGATATACTAGAATTAAAATTAACCCTATGTCCTATTTATTTAAGTATATTACTGTGACACATTGGTTATAAGAGCAGTTTCCTTTTTTTCATTATTTTTACACTAAAAATCATTACATTAAAATTTTAAATTTTGTAGTTAAACTGAAAATAATGTTAGATCACATAGTTCGCATATAAGAATTATATTGCATTCACTCCTGAGGGTTAAGATTAAAGCTCTCAAGGCGTTAATTAGGATTTGTACAGGATCTCAATAACTCGACGAAAATTGTGTGTAGATAAATTTTTTATAAATATTTATAGGAAAAATATGAAAAAAATATTATGTTAAAATTAATTTATATGTTTTAGATTTTAAAAAATTTAAATAAATTTTTTTTATATAAATTAAATGTATAAATTAATTTTAACTTACATAAAAATACAATTCACTTTATTTTTTTTTATTTTTTTTCATATATCTATTCCTATCTTATAGAATTTGAGACAAATAAGAATGATTGGAACAATAAATATCTATTTCGTTTATATTTTGGATACATGTATAATTATAGAAAATTATTGAAGTGATTAATTTTGAAAAATTAAGCAACTTTAGGTACAAAGCAATTATTAAAGTTATTGTTTTTTTATTCAGTTTCAACCTACTGAATGTTAAAGAAAAAAAAATTACCTCAAGGTTTTGTTGTAAAAAAAAAGTGTCTATAGAGCCTAATTATGGAATGTTAAGTCCAAAACTTATAGTATTGTTAGAAGTAAATTAAAGGCAAAGGGATGTATTATATTTAAAAGAGTTGAACATTAGCCAAGATGCAAGGTGAATTGATATACGTGCATGAGACATGCACAAATGGGGCTAATGTTGAATTAACAGTTTGCATTAATGGGGGAGGTTAGGCATTATTAAGGTAATGGTTGGGACTTGAGAGTTGAGAGAGCATGAAGAGCAGGAAGATTGTGACAGAAATTCTGAGGGACCAAGAAGGAGGAAAGAAACAATAAAGGGTTTGGTCAAAAGACAAAGTGGTGGTGGAGCAGTGAAGACTTGAGAGGGAGACAAAGAGTGGAACAGTTTTGTGCTGAAAAAGGAGGTAACAGAGCCAGTGAGGATAGGGAACTGCTTATTAGTCTTCCAATCAACGTTGCTTTTGAGGTGGTGTTGCAGGGCCAAGCCCTGCTTTTTGCCACCCCTTTGGTTCTGTTTCTGAAATCCAAAATCGAGATATATCATTGCTCATAAATCTTCTGCAGCAAGAGAATAAAGAGGTGGAGAGGGAATCTGTTTGAATATGTATGTGGCTCGCGTGAATATTAGGGAAGTTGCTAACCATCTCTTCTCATAAGTGACTACTTTTCCTAAGCTTCTTCTTGTACAAGGAAATTCATATGCTGCTCCATTATGACCTCGATAGGTCCTACCTTTTGACGTCTTGGATCCATGGTAGGAACTTCTTTCCACACGCAAATCAACACTTGTATATATATACATGTCAGATGCTAATTTGAGTCCTTAATATAATATAACAAGTTCTAACCAAACCATTTCTCTGAATGCACTCATTTGGTGTCAGAGCTTTGCCAGAGCCATGTTGATTAAAAGACACAAGGCTTGTTGGAGGACAAAATGATGAGACAAAAAGAAATGAAAATACAAAAAGGGTGGGTAAGTTTTATTATTATTATTGTTATTAAATCTTTAGAACCTTACTTCTGTTACCTGTATCTCTTTACCAGTACTCTTTTATACAAAAATGTTTTCTTTACAATTTTTTTATACTCTTTTTAGTATAATTTTATTATTTGCTGGAATTTGATAGAAATTATAAAATTAAATGGGTTTTATGTTATAGTTTAACGTATTTCACTTGTAATTTTATAAATTTTAACCACTAAAAAATATATATAAATAATTGCACTAGAGGATGTCTTGCTAGTATTTATGTTTTTTCTTTATACTATTCTCATTCTTTCTTTTATGAATAAGTTTTCGAGAGAAAATAAATTAACATTTTTATTTATAAGAAGAGAGAGTACAAGGTTAATGTAAAAAAATGAAAAGAAAAAAAAAAGAGTTTTCGTAGAGTGCCAAAACTCCTTCAGATGTTGACCATACTAAAGTGCAAGTTTTTACTTTAGGAAAAAGAAAGAAAGAAAAAATTCTTCACGTGAGATTATTATTTAGCCAACTCGCTTAATAATTGCTTATATTAATCCTAGGCCTGTGGTGCCCGTTGTTTAATTAGATCTGATTTATTTTTGTGCAGTGTGTTTAGATCTGATTTGAAATTGGGTTATTTTTTTCGTTTCAATATTCAAACAGAATTTGTAAATAATATTGTGGGTCAGACGGATTATCTTAGACCAATTTGTTTTACCCATTTGCTTTCAGCAAGCGTGCGTTTGAATAAAGATGATACGACACAAACAGCACAAATAATTAACTAAGCTTTAATAGTTATCTTGGTGAAAATCTTGACTCGTGTACCATCATGACTTATGGATTTGAATATAAGAAAATTGTGACATCCTAAGTTTCATCACATTGAATGTCATGTGGGACTACTAGCTAGATTTAGCTAAAGTTGGAAGTGAAAAGGGAATCGAGAGTGGAAAACTAATTAACACGTAGAGAGACCCTCGTTAAAAAAGAAAAAAGAAAAGAAAAAATGTATATAAAGTATCAATTAGTCAAAAGTAATAAGAAATTTCTAACATCTTAATTAGTAATATAAAAATTATTTAATATTTATCTGTCACTTTTTTATAAAGTACAGGCCTATTATTTTTTGTTAATTTTTTTCTTTTGTTTTATTTTTATTTTTTTGTCTTTCTTTCTTATTCCCTTACCGCGTACAGTACGGGTACACCTAGTATTTTCTAACACTTTTCTATCACTTTTAAGTGCTAATGACCTAGAGCTTATATATTTTGGTACTTCTAATAAATGTGGCACTTAGCGTGGAAGTGTGGTCCTTGAAACCCAGTGTGGTCCCTGGAACCTCTACTTAATGCTCTAGCGCTTTAAGCATCCAATACAAAAGAAATTTTACTTTCAGATACTTGTTTTCTTGCATTATTAAAGTGTCTAAAATGACCAAAAAAATTTTATTTCATTTAAATTTTGCATTTAATCAGAAAACACACTACTATATTTATTATTTTTAATATTTATTATAAAAATGTTACCAATATTTTTTTAATAATATTTATTTATATCTTTAATAATATTTATTAAATATAAAATATTACTTATAATATTTTGTAATATATGTTAAAAGGTTACGATAATATTTTTTATATTTTCGTAACAATTATAGTAACACTATTATATTAGTACATATAAAATCTTATTGATTCAAGATTTCTGCTCCTCCAAAAATGTCCAAAAAAAAAATCAACAAATTGGTCGCACCCGAAGCTTGTTGAGTCCCACAAAAAATTCAGTCACCAACTCTAAAACATAGTTGATGACAACCTAGAAAATTAAGTAGTAATTTTCTATGCTCAAAATTAGGGAAGTATTTCTAAAACACTTGTTTTTCTCTATTGGGATTTCATCTTGGGAATTCTATTTATAATTTTTATTTTATATTCCTTTAATTAAAATTATCTTTATTTAAATTTGATAAGGAAATAAAGCTAACACCTCAATCAAACTTAATTTTCTAAATATCTCAACTATTTATCTTTGATTATAACATATCTAGATATATGGATTTATTTTGATTTGAATTTTGATAAAAAGAAATTATAAACTAATATATAGAGTGAGTGGTCATGATCCAATAGGTGATCCGTGAAACTACAATCTAGGATGCTGTCGGTGAACAAAAAAATAAAAGATGTTCAAGTAAAAAAAAAAAAAGTCATTTTGGCTAGGAAGAAATGTTAGGTTTTAATTCTTGTTATTGACCTGTTTTTGACAAGCCAATTAGCCATGAGGAAAACAGCAGAAGGTGTACACTAAAAGTACGATGCTGTAAGAACAAAATTACTGTTGGATCCGCACATAATGAAGGTTGTGTTAGTCCATGTCCCAACCATATCCAACGATGCTACGACAAAACGAAGGTGGACATGGCACCAACATATCCAAGTGTGAACCCATGTATCTGTGTCAGAAATGTGTCTGACACTGATATGGAAACCCTCTAGTTCTGTTATGCCTTCCTACAAAGTAATTCAAGGTTCACTGTTATGTAAAAGTATATAATAAGTATCTATGCTGTACCATTGTCATCAGAAAAAACTCAAGTTAACGGTATTTAAGGAATTTGAGTGTCTTGTAATTTTCTACAACAATGAGGCTTATTATCATCTTTTAAGTGTTTTTTCCTTTTTTTTCTTTCTTATTAGTTTGCCTTTTTTCCATTTTGTTGGAAATTATTGTACTACATAATTGATTCACTTTTTATGTATTCTTCTTAGCAATTCTACTTTTATTTTCAAGTAGAATAATTACTAGCTTATTTCAAGGGTTATCGTTTTGTCTTTTTTTGACTTGACCTTAAGTCCCATTCAAATTCATTGTTCTCCATCCATCATGTGATCATTCTTCTTATATGATGAAAATTTGTTGGATACATTCTGCCTCCTCATTTTTTTCACATTTTAGGAAATACTTGTCAAAGAAAATTGTCTGAAAGATTTCCTAGGTGATTTGACTTCCGATTGTTTTGAATTGTCTCTTATAAACTATGAATCACTTTTTGTGCATTTACGCATCATCCATTCGACCAATGGTTCACTAGTTGAAGTAATGACCTACTATCCTAAGTTAATGAACAAGTGGAGTTCAATAAGTGATAGATTGATTTAATTATTTTTTTTAATAATCTTGTTTTTAAAATTAATTAGAGTTTTCACTACATAATTTAATTTGAAAATAACTTTTGAAATATTTTTAAATGTAATGAATAAATTAATATGAATTTTGAAATAAATTATTTCAGCATCAATAAATCATTATTAACGTCACGTTGTAGATAATGGGCTTTATACGTGCCCACATAGAAAACAGAGAAAGGATATAATAGCCCAACTTTATTTGAAATCCTAAATCTAGTTTCAAAGATACACTTTAGCCCGTAGATAGTGGACTTTTAATTGTTATTGAGTTAAAATTCTTTCAATTTTAAATTCAAAAGGTTTTTATAAAATTGATCGTGAAATAGATACGTTTTTCCATGCTTCACTTTGTGTGCTAGTGTGCTCAGTTTTCAAAGCTTCGATATTACCTATATATTTTAAACGTATTTTTAAAAAACTGTGAAAAGATTTTAAAAATATAATTAAACCTTTTTTATGTTTTCTTTTTTGACATTACAATTAAATTTATTTTTCAATGATGACATGATATAATCGTGTTATGCCATATGTTAATTATTTATTTATCCCGTCATCACTTAACAAAATTTATCTAACAGTAGTTAAAAAACCATGTAGTTTAATTAAATTATGGATCAACATATATATATTTGATCCATATAAAAGACTAAAACAAATAAAAATTGACAATTTTTAAGGAATAATTAAGCCTTCTTAGAAAAAATTAAGTTTAAATTTTGTTTTAAACTAAATCTAAAATAAGTGGATAAGTTTTTCTAAAAGAATAAAATATATTTTAGTATTTTTTAAGTTAAAAAATATAAGTTATATTAACCTGTAAGTCCTTATAGTTTCATTAAAATTTTAATTAAATTTTTGTAGTTTAAAAGTTCTTAGTAAAGTTCTTATAATTTTAAAATTTTGTAAATAAATCCTTAAAATTTAATATATATCATTTCACATCATATTTTTTATGCGATAATCTCTAACTTTCTTTTCCTAACTCCTGTGCTTTTTTTTTTTTCACGATTTTCTACTTTCTAAAAGAATATATTCCTAAATTCCTAAATAGCATGAAAGATAGTACATGACGGTTATTTTTCACATGTCTAGGTAAAATTGTATACATGTTTTTCCACTCTTTTAAAACGTTACATCTTTTAGTGTGCTGCACTAATTAAATATGCATGTAATTAATTAAAGTGACAACCTCAAAAGCATATGGTCTCACCAAAAGAACAAAAACCTTAGAAGCATATGGGTCTTAACTCCTAAGCAAAACTTGTTCCATGAACTCCATTTGATGGCTCAATGAAAAAAAAATTAAAGGTTGACATAAAAAAAAATTGGAGTTAGCATTATTAAACAAGGATTTAACGGAATTAGTTTTTGGATAAAACTTAGGTGTTACTTTTTTTAATTTAAATGTAAAATTTTATTTAATTGACCAAAATTAGCGTTTAATATTAACTTTTGTTATATAAATTATCAAAATAAAATTTTAATTTTGATTAAAAAATAATACTAAAAATACGTAAGTGATTGTACTTAAATTTTGTTCTCAATCCCATAAAATTAGTTACAAACTTTAAAAATTATGAAAAATGTGTTAAGAAATTTTAAATCAGAGATCTAGTTTAGTTGATCGAGTATGATATCGTAAATTTTTTATATTGTGTTTGATTCTTATGAATAAAAAATAATATTAATTAAAAATTTAATAAAACTAAAGGAACCTGTACATATTAGTTTAACTGAAATTAGATTTTTTTTAAAAAATGCATTTTTAAGGCAAATACAATCCCCTACCCATATGCCGAACAGGATCACTACGACACACGACGGCAACAAAGACAACTTAATACATAAGGATTATTATTATTAAATATTTGTTTTTCTTCTATTTTACTTTAACTTCATTTTTTTATTTCACAACACATCATTTATAATATTTTTTTTTTTGGGTGTGTGAATGATTTATAAAAGAGTATTTTAATTGATAATCGAAATTTTTAACTTTTTCTTAAAGATTTATTGTGACTTATATATAAACTACTATTCTAATAAGATTTTTTTTATACCAATAAATCAATATTCAAACATGATTAAAGAATTTGATTTCATTGCTACTTGAACGGATCATCTTTTAATTTCAAAAATAGGGTGTAAGCTAACAATTTTCGTAACACATGCATACTCAAGCAAAAACTATATATCTTGAACAATTTGAGTTGCCCTTTCCAACTCTTCAGATTCCATTCCATGATCTATATGGTGCCAGAATGTGGTCCACTAAGTTCAGCTACCAGAATTGCGTTTTGCAACAAGATAGCAGAATTGTCACACTACTATATTCCTGCTAAATTTGCCACCAAGTAAATGGATTCTGGGTTACTAAGTTTATTGCTTCAAATCAGAAAATTCTTTTTAACTATATTCTATTCCTAACTTTGTTCATTAAAAACGGAAAGTTCCAACAGTAATCTTTAGTTAGATTCCCCTCAGAAAATATCTGGTATTAAAATACTAAGATTCCGTTCCTACTGTAATCTTTATCATTAAACTAGATTCTGCTCCAACCTATATCTTCGTTATTAATTTAATGTAATATAATATAATTGTGGTATTTTGAAATAAAGAGAAGCCATTTTTATATCAATGTTGCATGATGATACAAAATTATTATATGAGATTTGACAAAATCACGTGCTTCTTTTTTTTTTTTTTTCTTCTTTATTTATCAGACAATTCGAGCACTATTTTGGTTTTTCATCTTCTAACCGGAGGCAATTATAGTTGTTGGCACAAAGCCATGACAATGGTGTTTATTGACAAGAACAAGTTTGGGTTCGTTGATGGTTTCATTGTGGAACCTGCCTCTGGTCATTCAACTTACTTGTCTTGGTATAACAATAACAATGTTGTTGCCCCTTGGACCTTGAATTCCATTTCAAAAGAAATGAAAGCAAGTGTGATGCATTGTTCCATTGATGTTGTGATCTGGAATGATCTCATGCAACAATTCTTTTTTATTCTTCCACTATTATTGTGCTTTTTGTTAATCCCCTTAATTAATTCGGCTATCCCACATGATTCTTGGATAGATGATTTAGGTGCTAGTGCTCATGTAGCATGTTGTTCGCAATTCTTTACTTCCTGTTAGCATGTATACAATAAATTTGTCACTCTTCTTAATATACATGTCATTTTTGTTAGTGTTATTGGAACTAAAACTAGCTTCTAATTTTGTTTTACATAATGTCTTGTACGTTTCTGTGTTTAATTTCAACTTGTTATTCGTTAGTGTCTTACTAACCGATAATTCTTTTTCCATTATTTTAATAAAAAAAAACATTTTCTGATTTAGGAAATACAACACTCCAATGAAATTGGCAAGGGTGATCTTCCTTCAACGTCTATATGTTTTGCCTTTCAAGAATATAGTTTCTCATTTCATTGTTTTGCACTACTCTTATTATTTCAGTTACTTGAATAATGTTATCATTATTACATATAATTCTAGGCATGTTAGTCATGATTGTAATAATGCCACCCTATGACACTCTAGGTTTGATGAATTGTTTTGAATCTTGAGCAATAAAATTTTCTTTAATATGCTTTATCGGTTTAATTCTTCTTTATGTTAAATATGTCTGCTTACTGAGTTTAGAAGATTATCTTTTACTCTTTTTAATTATGTATCTAATTCGATTTTTGTCTTGTTGCATTATGACATTTGGAGACCTTATGGTCACCTATCCTATGGTCATAAGAGATACTTCTTGACTTTGGTGGATGATTGTTCAAGATGTACTTGGCTATATATACCTTCTCAAGCATAAATCTAAGACTCCCAATGCTATTATTAAATTCTTTGCTACGATTAAAACAAAATTTGGTGGGACCATCGAGTGCTTGAGGTCTAATAATGCAAAAAAGCTAGCCATGACTAACTTTCTTCAAGATTAGCTTGAGCAAAATTATGTGGTTGAAAGGAAGCAAGGATCAATATTTACTCAATGTTTCAAGAGCATTATATTTCAATCTAAAGTTCCTATCTCCTTTGGGGGTGAATGTGTTGCCACAATTGTATTTCTAGTCAATAGGCTTCCTTCCCTTATTATGAATAACAAGTCTCCATGATGAATTCTCCATTGTTCAAAACCTAACTACTAATTGTTGAGATCTTTTGGGTGCTTGACTTTTGCTACCACATTACCTTCTACCAAATCTAAATTTTCCCAATAAGCTATATCAATTATTTTCATTGGCTATCCATAAGGTTATAAAGGTTATAAGCCCTATGATGATTTAGAGAACAAAAGGTTCCTTATATACATAGATGTTATCTTTCATGAAAGTGTTTGGCCATTCCACATACAGCCTGCTAAATCTACAAAACCTAATTCATTTCTCACTTTAGTAACTTTTGTCTTTATACAAAAGGTTTTTTCAACCACATTTTCCCCCACTCCACATACTTCTTGACCATCTAACTAAGATAACATCGACCTTGACCAGTCAACAAATTCTATACAAACAAGAAGGTTGAATTGAACCACCTAAACATCTGCCTACCTAAATGACTATATTCTTTCTCAACCTTATCCTATACAACAATTATGTTTTTTTATAGGTTTTCACCTTCATATTGAAGTTTCATCAATCAAGTCTCATCCACTTATGAACCCTAATTTTATCATCAAGTAATTTAATTTCTAACATTAAATTATGAATGATGAAATTCAAGCATACAAAGCTAACAACACTTAATATTTTGCATCTCTTCCCTTTCACAACCATTGTATAGGTTCAGATGAGTCTAC
Source organism: Mucuna pruriens (assembly GCA_025330945.1). Taxonomy (NCBI): domain Eukaryota; kingdom Viridiplantae; phylum Streptophyta; class Magnoliopsida; order Fabales; family Fabaceae; genus Mucuna; species Mucuna pruriens. The sequence goes on along the minus strand of JAENHJ010000525.1, from coordinate 2,833,177 downwards.
AAGGTTAAGTACAAACTCAATGGTTCCATAAAAACATTGCAAAGCACATTTGGTAGCCAAGGGCCACACTCAACAAGCCAGAATTGGTTTTTTTCGATAATTTTTTTCTAGTTGCTAAGATCACTCCAGTTAGGATTTTTCTCACCATTGTTGCAGTCAAAAAGTGGTACATATTACAATTAGATGTTAACAAAACCTTACTTAATGAGGAATTCTTTCAAGATGTGTGCATGGAGCTACTAAAAGACTATAAGACAAGTGCTCCTAACCTTATTTGCAAATTGAATTATTCTCTTTATGGGCTCCGACAAGCCTTTCACCAATGGTTCTGCAGGTTCTCTACTTCTTTAATCATCCATGGATTTGTTTAGTCCAAAAGTGACTATTCTTTATATACCTCAAGGTCAAGCTCTTCTTTTGTTGTTTTCTTACTAATTTATGTAGATGATATTATCTAAGCTAGCATAAACTCAAAAGGTATTTTCTTGTCTCAATGAAAATATACCTCAACACTATTGGGCAATACTAGTTTCTTAGTCTAGAAACCAGCCTCTTTACCTATGGATCCAAGTATCAAATTAGTTGTTACTGATGGTAAAACATTCTTTTATCCTTCCCTTTATAGAAGATTTTTTGTGCAAGTATTTGACCATTTCTTGACTTGACATCAGTTTTGCAATTCACAAATTGAGCATGCACATGCAAAATCCTTACATCCCTCCCTTACATGTTGTCCATCATTTGTTGCAATATCTTAAATATGCTCCTAGCCAAGGTTTAATTTTCCCAAAATCCAATTCCTAGTCAAAGAAATAACCTACAGTCTCTCTAAGTCTTTTGTAGAGACCTAATCTTGATCCCTATCTTCAACCACTAGTGAAGTTGTATGATTAACTTGCCTCTTGAAGCATTTTGAAATCTTTATTGATTCTACCATGTTTTTTTGTTTTTGTGACAATCAGCCATCCATTCATTTAGCTTCTAATATTGTTCGGTATGAATTCTCCGAACATGTTTACGTAGGCTACCATTTTATTTAGGAGTTGGTTCAATCAAATGTTCTTAAATTGATTTATGTTAAAAAGTCAACATCAATTGGCTTATATCTTTACCAAGGCCTTGCCACCGCCTAAAATTTCTGCTTTAATTCATAAGTTGAGAATCATGAACATATATTCTCTGCTTTGAGGGAAGTATTAGGAACCCAACTTGTACAATTTGTTATTTAGTTATTATAACAAATGTACATGTTTCTATTACTTGTTGGTAATTGTTTTTGTACTTGAGTTCTGATATAAGCTATCCCTGCACATTAAGATGAAGTAATGAAATATTTCTTTCCTCCTCAATTTCAACATGTAGCAAATTTGCTTGTTTATTGACGCTCAATATAAAACTCTAGTTTACTTAACTTTAATTGATGATAGCGAAAATTCATTATAAGATGAGACAAATTTTATGAGCAAGATTGAAAGAGTGAAAAAATAAATAAAAATTTTCTTAGAGAATGTTTAAATTTAATTTATTTTCATGTTCACTTTTCAAATTAAATATTTTTATAATATAAAAATAATAAATAATTTATATATAAAATAATAAAATAAAAAAATAATTTTATTTATTTTTAAAATTAGTATAAGAAAATTTTATATTATTTATTTATTTATACCAATTTTTCCACTCATTTAAGTAAACAAACAAAAAAAATTCTTGACTTCATTTCTTCTTATTTCTATTTATATAAATAACATATCTTTTCAATGTATTTCTCTTTTAACTTTTTTTTTCTTTTTATTTTCTTTTTTATCCCCTCTCACTTTACTTCTAATTCGAACAAACTATCAATTTCAAAAACAAGTTAAAGTCTGAATTTCAATTTGAAAAACCAAAGATGTTACTGTGGAAGGAATATATGCCTATTAGGAATAGGAATAACATATTAAATTGATTGGTTGACGTAATTGGTTACTTTGTCTAAATGTGTTTTTTCTACTATGGGAAGAATATGAATCGCATTACTATAAGCACATATTTTTAGGCTCCTAATTTTTTTAAGGTCCCGCTAAAAACCTAGTTTTATTTTTTTGTAAAGTGCATAATTTTTTATTATTTTCTCTCACTTAAGAATTAATTAGAAATCAATTTTAATTAATTAGACTTGATTGAATATATCAAAACTTACTATCAAGTGTATCAATTCTCACCAAAATTATTTTAAAGGCCAAATACTTGTTCTCTAAATGTATCAATTCTTACTAAAACTCTTTCATAAGTTACTCTTTAAATGTATCAATTCCCAGCAAAATTATCCCAAAAGTTATTATTTTTAAATATATCAATTCTCAAAAAAAAAAAATTGCCCAAACGTCACTATTTTTTTGAAATATTTTCTGCTATGCTTGCTCTTCTTTTTTTATGAAACACTTGCTTTTGCGTTAGCACATTTGTTATTGTTTTTTCTTGTTTTGTATTATTTGAAATGTATTTTATGTTTGTTAGTGTTTTTGAAATTTTGGTGTATTTTTGTTCACGTCTGTATTGGAGGGGAGATGACCCAATCACATAGTGTACATACAAGACCACTTCTTAGATGACCCCTTCCTCTAAGCGTCTATATATATAAGTTAAGGAGAAAAGTTGTTTTCCTTGAGCTACGTGACCTAACCTTTGTCCCTTGTCAAATGGGTTTTTTTGCGAGCAATAAATGTTGTGAGAGTACAATCCTGCTGTGTACTCAGTGAATCGTTAACTTGGTTGGGCTAGACCATGAGTTAGGCCAAATCAATCTTTTTGTGGGGCGACCAACAACTCAGTCCATAGGCTCCCAAGCACCAAGCGAAGCGATGGATGCTTCAATTATAAGGGTCAACCTTCTCTTAGGCTGGTCGACCGTCTGGATGGACCAACGATCCGTTCCACAGCCCCCTAAGCACCAAGCGAAGTGATGGATGCTTCAGCTATAAGACTCAACCTTCTCTTAAGCTGGTTGACCGTTTGGATGGACAAACAGTCCAATCCACAATCCCCAAGCACTGAGCGAAGTTATGGGTGCTTCAATATATCGTAGGTGTAGTTCTTTTCAAACTGTACCCAAACACTCATTGACCAACTACCTCTCATTAGTCCTTTTTGCCCTGGGCAATCACTAACTAACTACCTCTCGTAGGTCTTTAGTGCCCCAGACAATCATTGACCAACCGTCTCTCACGGGTCTTTTATGTCCTAGACAATCACTGACCGACTATCTTTCACAGGTCTTTGGGTGTCCCCGACAGTCATTGACCGACTATCTCTCATGCGTCTTTTTTGGGCCTTAAAGAGTCACTGACCAAATGTCTTTCACGAGTCTTTGGGTGTCCTAGACTGTCATCGATTGACTGCCTCTCACAAGTCTTTTTGTGTGCCAGGGACAATCACTGACTGATTGCCTGACAAGTTTTTATGTGTCCAGGACACTCATTGACTGCTTGCTTCTCACGGGTCTTTTTTGTGCCCTAGACAGTCACTGATCGACTACCTTTCATGAGTTTTTGGGTGCTCTAAACAATCATTGACTGACTACCTCTCACGAGTATATTTTACCGTGGAGAATCAATAATCGACTATCTCTCACGAGTCTTTTTGTGTGCCTCGGACAGTTACTAATTGACTACCTCTCATGGGTTTTTATGTGTCCTAAATAGTCACTGATCGACCTCCTCTCACAAATCTTTGGGTGTCCTGGACAATCACTGATCGACTACCTCTCACAAGTTTTTTGTGCCCAAACAATCACTAACCGACTACCTCTCACAGGTATTTGGGTGCCCCGAACAGTCACTGACTGCCTCTCATAGGTATTTGGGTGCCATAGATAGTCACTGACCGACTACTTCTCACGAGTCTTTAGTACCCTGAGCAGTCATTGGTCGATGGTATCTCACGGGTCTTTAGTTCCCCAAACAGTCAATGTTCGACTGCCTTTCATAGGTCTTTTTGTGCCTCGAACAATCATTGATTGACTTCCTTTCACGAGTTTGTGGTGTCCCAAGAGGTCATTAGCCGACGACCTCTCACGGATCTTTGAGTGCCTCGAATAGTCACTAACCGTCTACCTCTCAAGGGTTTTTGGTTGCCCTGCACAATCACTAACTGATTGCCTCTCATGGGTCTTTGGGTGCCTTAAATAGTCACAACTGACTGCCTCTCATGGGTCTTTCTGGGTTAAATCCTTTTGATATCTGCATAAAATGTGAACTATGGCCCTACATATTTTAAGGTACAAAACCTAGTTGTAATATATACCCAAGCTTGGGAAGTTGGTTTTTAGCTTCATAAATGAAATTTCCTATGATGATATTGACGTCCATGCTTGCCGGCATTTGGCAGCTTCATAGTGAACAACTTTCTTTGTATCGTTAAGCCACATTATTCGTAAGGTCTATGTCCTTGTAGGATGGATATAGACATGGAGAACCCCATACACCATCTAATATGAAAAAGGCAAACAGTGAAGTTCCAGTTTTCTCGTGCCAAGATTTTGAAAATGAATGCAGATAATCATGTAGTTAAAACCAGAAAAAAGGAATCATTTAATTAAAAGAGTTATGTAATTAAAAGACACGAGGAACTCCCTGTAACCCTGCTCCTTCGTCCTGGGGGTTGACGACGACGGATCTACATCATCAGGGATTTGTGGAAGGTGGTGGATCTATGGACGATGGAGGGTGGGGTTGAGCACATGGGCGAGCAACTCTGTGCAAGCATATGGGATGGCTCTGCACGACAAATCTGGTCGGACATGAGTAGACAACTCCCTATAAAAGAGTCATGTAATTAAAAGACATGAGGAACTCCTATATCCTTGCTCCCTCGTCTTGGAGGTCGATGGATCTATGTAGATGGGGGCTCTACATGGAAAGTTTGGTCGGATATGAGTAGATTTGGACCAATCTTTGCTTTCATCAGCACCATGCTCTTCTGGTGGCACCTCCTCGTTGCCTTCCTTGCCTCCTACCTCATCTTCTAGAGTTTCGCCAACTTTGACAGTCGCTGCCTTTGAGTGTGGTGGTCGTCGAGAATAATTTTCTCTATCACATGGAGGGGAGATGACCCCAATCACAGAATGTAAGACCAATTGTTAGATGACCCCCCTCTCCTCTAAGTGTTTATATGTTAAGGAAAATAGTCGCTTTTCTCGTGACCTAACCTCTACCCCATGTCATATGATTTTTACTACGAGCAATAAATATGGAGAGTATGATCCTACTGTGTACCTGGTTGATCGTTAATTTGGCAAGATCGAACCATGAGCTTGGCCAGGTCAAATCGTAAACTGGGCCGGATCAGTCTTTAGGATGATTGACAATCCAGTCCACAACTCCCCAAGCACCAAATGAAGCGATAAATGCTATAACTATAAAGGTCAACCTTCTCTTAGGTTGGTCGGCCATCTAGATGGACCAACGACCTATTTTAGTTTCTTTTGTCTATTATTTTGAATTTTTTATTTTTTAACTACGATTGTTCTTGTTTCCATTTAAATAATTAAATCTAAATACAATTATGCCATGTATAATTTTTTTTGTTTTATAGTTTTATATTTAATTTAGTACCAAATTAAAAAATAGGTTGCACTTGAGCAGGCATATTTGATACGTTTATTCTTTAGTTCTTTGTTTATTCTTTAGTTCTTTGTACTGTTTTAGGATTGATTAACATAAATTGAAATATTTAATTATATAAAAAGACTTTCTTTTTTTCCAAATGCACATATTAATTACCATAAATACTTTATTTATTTTTTAATAATATATCAAACATAAAAAACTAATTTTCTTATCAAATTTTAGAATAATTTAAAACTTTCAATCTATCAAATACCACCTAAGTGTTACTTGGGTAGAAAGAAGTTTTTCAAACCTAAAACTAATAAAATTTTATTTTAAATCAACCATGTCTCAACAAAAATGAAAAGGGTTGAATTTATTATTGGTTTGAAAAAATATTAAACAAAATCGATTATAATAAATTAATAAATAATTGTGTATCTCTAAAAGTTGAAAGATAAATTTACAATAAAAATATAATTATATAAATAAAATATTGTTAGTATTTTTTGATAAAAATATTCTTATTAATTTTAAAAAATCATAATCTCCATATTCCCTTTAAGCTTACAAATATCTTGGATCCAACTTGATCTTATAACATAAGTATTCGCTTGTTAAATGAGTATTACTAAATTAGAATAAATCATTTCAATATTTTTTCTTTTTAGCTACCAAAATATTTATCTTTTATTTTAAGCATATATTATAATTATTCGTAGAGAGAAGCTTCACGATAATAACTTTTTTTAAGTGAAAAAGATAAATGAATAATATAACTATATATAATGATAAATATTTAATGTTTTGTGAGCTAGTTACTTTAAAAAAAACTTTACCCGATTTGTGTTTTTTAATTTTGATAATTTATAATAAAAACTAATGTTTAATATTTTTATTTCATTTTTATATATTCTTATTCAATAATATATATATATATATATATATATATGATTTAAACTTAATATCGCCTAACTAGTTGAAAAAAGCATGCAACTTTTTAAAAAGTTCATAGTGAATATTTATTCTTCTGAAAAGATTATACTACACTGATTAGATATATTAGAAAAGACGCGATCTGATAGTGTAAAAAAATGCGTGAAAATATCAATGATCTGAAAAACTTCACACAAAAGATGCTCCTCCGTAAGCGCCAATTCCATGAGTAATAACCAGCTAAGGAGGGGGAAATCTGCTCATAACTTTGTTCACTGGGCACTGAACGGTTCTTAGAAAGTTAGGGAAAAGAATTTTTCCCAAAGAGAAAAAAAAAGTGCATAATTTGTTTGTAAATAGCACGCACTATACTTGCACACCTCTTTCCGTAGATTCCCTTCCAATTTCCTTGGATTATTCTCTCTCTTCCGACACATCCACTTACGGTATTATTCTATCCAAATAATTCAAAAGCTTGTTCCTCATACATCGTATAATCAAAAGCTTGTTCCTCATACATCGTATAACATCTTTACAACCATGAAAGCCACTGCAATCTCTATAAATCCCTCACTGTCCCCTCCCTTATATTCACCTGCCACTACCCCTCCTTGTTCTTCATCATTTTCTTCACACCTTACTAGATTCCAACGTTTCCACTCGCCAGGAGCAAAACCCATCACTCATTTCTGCACAAAAGCAGGGTTGTGCTCATTGCAGGGGTCAAAAACTCTGAGGGGTAGAAAAAGTTTGGTGCTTGAGGCTGGAAACGTGACCATGGCAGAGGTTGATGGTTTTCATGAAGAGGGGGAGAACGAGGGTGCTTTGCTTGGCTCCGAGAGTGAGAGCAATTCGAGGCCTCGTAGAATTGCGCTCTTTGTTGAGCCTTCTCCCTTTGCGTGAGTCCCATTTGTTGTTGCTTTTGATTTGTTCTTGGTTGTGCTTAGTGTCCAATGCTTCAATGAATGTGGGGTGTTTGATGTTGAGACCCCTTTGCGTTTTATCTTGCTTGTTTTGCTTCTTGATTTGCTCTTCATTGTGCGTCGTATATAATGCCATGAAGTCAACTTTAGCACCACAGCAACGGGCAAATTTCATGCTGTGTGGGGCTTTAGAGTTGACTTCATGGCTTTTGATGAATTGACTGAGTTAGTTTGTAGTTTTATTTCAAATTAGATAGGGGTAGTTTTAAATTGCAGCTTGCAACTGCAATTGTAACTAATGTTGTGGTTTTGCATTTGCCTGCAATTTTATGCAATTTCGCTGATAAAACTTAGATTAAGTTCTTTAGGCATTATTTTTGCTGTTCTCCAATTAGAATTAGAGTTTCACTTCGCAATCTACATAATTCTTTAAGGCAAACCTTTATTATGCAAATTATTAAGGTGAAACTCCAATTTTGAAGAACAACACAAACAAAATCTAAAGAACTGTAACTAGGTTTTGTCTTTTTGCTAATCACCATGTGACTATAATTGTGTCCACAATTTAAAATCCTGGTCATAGGCTTTTTTGTCTGCTTCATTAAGATGTCAAAGTTCCAAATTTGGTTCATCTGAATTTATATTTGCGTAACAGTGTGTTGATAAGACGTACTTTCTATGATTAGATGTTGAAAGAATAGAGAAACAGTTTCAATTTTTGTGTCTTTTAACACAGTTGCTATTGTACTCAGCCTTTGCGTTGTATATACTATTATTATGAAGTTGGATTAAAATGGTGGTCTGTTGGAATTAAGAATTTCTGCATCAAATGCATTGGGTTGACCCTGTGTTCATCTATTTTCGGATATCCATTCGATTAACATAGTTTTGCAATCAGAAAAGCTTCATCTTAGCTATTGTATCGTCTTGCATCTCAGATTTCTGAATACTTTGGTGTAAAATACAGTGTTTAGTATAGCTTGTGAATAATTTTAGGAAACTTTGATGAGCCATTACTCTATCAAGGTTTCTAGCTTCTCTCTACACTACATCCAAACGAGATTGAACTTTATTCTTGTGTGATTCTTCAGAATATGTGTGGTATTAGCAGCATAAGAATTAAAGAAAAATAAGTATTTTTCAAAGTGATGTGTATTTTGCAGATACGTCTCAGGATACAAAAACCGGTTTCAGAACTTTATTAGATGCCTTCGTGAAATGGGAGATGAGGTAACTTTTTCTATTTCTTTTATTTCTATGTATGCACATGTTCATTTTCCTTTATATTTGTTTATTCCAAAAACTCAGAAAATTTGGAATAGATAGCTTCCGTGCATTACAATTTTAGTGTTTAAACATTTGTCCTGTATTTTTTTCTTTTTCATTGCATACTAACTAGTTATGTTTATTTGTCTGTTATAGGTGATGGTTGTGACAACACATGAAGGAGTGCCCCAAGAATTTTATGGAGCCAAATTAATCGGATCTTGGAGGTTGCTAACACTAATCTCTTTTAGTTTATTAGCTCATTTTTCGCTACCCTTTGCTCTACTTTTAATTCTAAATTCTGTTTTTGAATCATAAATTTTGTGTCTTTCTGTCATGAGGTTAATTATTGTTTCTTATTTTCATTCATTGCATATATTTGTCAACTGTTATTCCCTTACCTCATATTCTGCAGGTATATATATTTGTCCACTTACTCTTAAATTTCACTAGTAATGAATGTGAAGACATTTTGACATTTTCTACTATCATCATTTCCTAGTAAGTACTACTGATTCAGTTTGAAATGCTCTTTAAGGATATGATTAATATTTTGAATACATATGATGTGCATTTGAATTACATAGCGGAGGCTCTATTATATTGAGTTAATTTAATAATCACAAGAGTCGCAAATATCCTAATTACTGTAATTACAAGATTTGCTTAGCCTGTTTTTTTATATTTTCCAACCAATTTTTTGTCTTTGCCTAAAACCCTTGGGTTGAGCTTTTTTCTGGGCCTTCATTTGAAATACAATCTCTCCTGGATCTTTGGCTTCTGTGTCCTGTTCTCTCTCTCCTTTTTTTCTTTCTAAAATCACTATCGAATATGTAATAAGCATTGAGATATTTATAATACAATAACTATGAAATAAATATCTAAATTATTGAATTTTAGTGGTATTATTACATGTATTTGTTGACTATGTTATCATACTTTTTATTTTAAATATACTTTTATATTTTCAGTAAGATCTTATGATCCCTGTTTTAATCACATGATTTACAATCTTTCACTCCCCTCCCAATCCTGGGTAAGATCTTGATTTTGACAGCCTTTGCTGTAAAGATGACATGGCAAAATGAGACCAACAACTGGAGTTAAAACAGTTTTGTGGAAATTTCACCTGTGACCAATGAATCCAACAAGAACACATGGACTAGGATTGCTTCTCATTAGGCTCTAAATACCATGTGAAGAGGAAGAGAAAAAGAAACATACGATGAAATTTGTGTGTTTAAATTACATAGAAGAGGTTCTATTATATAGAGTTAATGTCATAATTACAAGATTAAAAAACATCCTAATTTCTGTGATTGCAAGATTTGGTTAGCCTTTTTACACTATCAACATATTTTCCAACAACTAGAGTTAATGACCATGCTTTATACTAACAATTTTCTTTTATACCAAAAACAAATGGGAAATGCAGCTTCCCCTGCCCTTGGTATCAGAAGGTACCCCTCTCCTTGGCACTTAGTCCAAGAATAATATCAGAGGTAGCCCGGTTTAAGCCTGACATAATACATGCATCATCGCCAGGCATAATGGTTGGTCTGCAATTCCTCTATCTCTTCATTTGTTAAATTTTGCTGTTATAATGGATAGTGTAGTGTAAAGACTTATTTGTCACATCACATATGTAATGCTGGCTTAATTTCAGGTTTTTGGAGCTCTCATCATTGCAAAACTATTATGTGTTCCTATTGTCATGTCCTATCACACCCATGTACCTGTGTAAGTTTTATTCAGGTTCCAGATTTTCTGAATAGTATACCATTTTAGATTGCATGTCACTTCTGCTTACATTAATTATTCTTATATGATGCTATGATGTATTGATGTCAAAACTTCTCTATGTTAAATTATGTATTGCTTATGGCTGATCTTTAGTCTCCAGGTACATTCCAAGATATACCTTTAGCTGGCTGGTGAAACCCATGTGGTGGATCATAAGTATGTACACTTTGTTGCTTACTCTTTCCAATTTGGACTCAAATAATGGTGAAAATAACATAAATTTTGGTGGTTCTTAGAATTTCTTCACACAGCAGCTGATCTCACTCTGGTGCCATCTGCTGCCATTGCGAGGGATCTCCAAGCTGCTAGAGTCACAGCAGGTGAATGTAAAATCCCCTTATCTAGACTTTTTTTACCTATGCCTATTAGTTTGGAAACAGTATCTGAAAATAGGTGTTTCTTAGCATGCCTATGACATTGCAGCAAAATTTTGACCTTAGTTGTTTCTGCTGATGGTATCCAGCTAACAAGATTCGTCTTTGGAACAAGGGTGTTGATTCTGAAAAATTCCATCCCCAATACCGCTCCCATGAAATGCGACTAAGACTAAGGTCTGGACCTTTTCTCATTTTTTCATATGTTGAGTTTTGGTAATAATGGCATTTCATCTTATTCTTAAACATCTGTCATACAGCAATGGTGAACCTGAGAAACCCTTGATAGTTCATGTTGGACGACTTGGAGTAGAGAAGAGCTTAGATTTTCTCAAAAGGTAGCGAACATCATTGTGAAATTTGCATAACTTATATAAGTATGTGTTCAAGATTTTCAAGTCAGTCTTAAAACTCCAGAATATAAACTGGAAGAGCATAAAAAACTGCTTGTTGGTTATTGATGTACCAAAGCTGAAAGAGCACTAATTGCTTTTGGCAGGCTCATGGATAGGCTTCCTGAAGCCCAAATCGCTTTCATTGGTGATGGGCCATACAGGTGACTAATTCTGACACTCCAAAAAAAAAATCTAGTGTCTTCCATTCTAGTCCACATATCATGCTTTTTTATTTATATATTACTCCTCTTCCTCTCTAGATAAAGCAATGTTTAGGATTTGTTTAGATAAACTTCTCCATAAGTACTTGTAGGAAAAGAAAATAACAAGGAAAAATTAAATAAGTTTCTCCATAAGTTAAAAATAACTTATACATAAACTAATTTGTAGAAATTATCTGATTAACTTCTTCAAAGTTAAATTTTTAACTTATCTATGAGTTAATTTTAACTTATAGAGAAGCTTATTTCATTTTTTCTTTTTATTTTCTTCTCTTATAAGTATTCATGGAGAAGTTTATTCAAACATCTCCTAAATATAAAACTTTGGCAACTTTTAGTAATAGTAATATGAGTTGCTAAATACAGGGAGGAGCTAGAGAAAATGTTTGAAGGTATGCCTGCAGTATTCACTGGAATGTTAGGAGGGGAAGAACTGTCCCAAGCATATGCCAGTGGAGATGTATTTGTGATGCCTTCAGAGTCAGAGACACTTGGTCTTGTAGTCTTGGAGGCCATGTCTTCAGGGATACCTGTGGTGGCAGCACGGGCAGGAGGTATTCCTGATATAATCCCTGCAGATCAAGATGGCAAAACTAGCTATCTGTACAATCCAGGAGATCTTGAAGACTGCTTGAGCAAACTAAGGCCCCTTTTGCTCAACAAAGTGTTGAGAGAAACCATGGGAAAGGCGGCGCGAAAAGAGATGGAGAAGTATGATTGGAAGGCAGCCACACGAAAGATTCGTGACGAACAATACAGTGCTGCCATTTGGTTCTGGCGCAAGAAAAGAGCTCAACTTTTGACACCCTTTCAATGGCTGACTAAACTATTTTTCCCATCACCACAGGTCAACAACAGTTGATGCAACTTCACCTTCCAAGCTTAGGCTGGTTCCTTGCTAGCTTGCTTTGGCTTCACAGAAGAATTGTATGGGATAAATGTGTGCTTGATACTTGATAGTGTAATGCATTCATTTTTTTGTATGGGATAAATGTATGGGACATGCATTATGGTGGTTTGCACTTATGTGCCATTATAGAGGGGATCAAGGTCAGTTTAATCCTTCATGTCCCTATTCTATCAAATTAAATATTTTTGAATGCTAAATCAATGCAGACTATAGCATCGTCGTGAGCAGCAAAGGGATTTTACTTTGATATTATGGTGTTGTGGACTGTTTCATAAAGGTACATGGTGGTGCCAAGAATATTTCACTTTAGTATCTGTTCACATTTTGAAACACAATATGTAATTATGTTTGACAACAAAAAGTGGATGATCAAGGGAACAAAACTAGTGCATTATACAAATGCTTTTAGTGCTTTTTTTCAATCAAAATTATAAATTCATCTTGGTAACCCTCAAATGCAAAACTGGTCCAAGGTAAATACAGAATAGCTGACCGGTCAAATCTCTGTGCAATTAGCTTAATAATTACATTTGTATAATAATAATAATAATAATAAAAAGTGATATTCTTTTTTGCCAATGCAAAATAAGTGTCTTCTACCCAAACTGTCAAGATAAAAAATTAAAAATGGAGGGAAATTATCAGTTTGATTTGTTTAAAAAATGGCATTGGCATCTTTAGACTTCAACAGATGTTCTTAAATCCAAAGACAAATCATGTGATGACTTATACCACGAATACTGACTGGAAGAGTATTATGATTAAAATTTTAACAGTATTGTTGAACATCCTGTTTAGAGATAGACATCATGAGGATTATGAATAAAAATACATTAAACTATTTCTGTTTGTGGAAGATTTATGGCTTAACCAATATCAAGGTCAAGTTAAGTCTATTTATTTATTAAGTTAGATTAATTTTTTAAAAAAACTTTTTTATTTTAAAAAAATTAGACTACTTGTAAAGTATTTTATATCCCCATCTATTTAAATAAATATAAATAATATTATTGTCACTATTAAAGTATTAAAGTTATAATTTGACATGATATAAATGTTTATTTATTTAGAGGTAAGCTTGTAAGCTTATTAAAAGGACATTATTATAAAATATAAGTAAGTTTTTAAATAAGTTTTCAGATGTAAGACTTTTGAAAAAAATTAAGTCAAGGGTTTAAAACTGATAAGTCTCACAAAATAAAAAAAAAAGTCTAACAATTATACTTCAGCCTAACTTAACTCATTTTCTTTTTTTAACAAAATTATCATTTTTTTTTTATTTTTAGCCATTGTTCCCAGATTTGTTCTTATTGACCTTGTTATAGTATCGATATTGATTGACATAGGTTAATATCACATAAAAAAAGATAATATCTTTCTATTAAATAGATTGAATCAAAATATTAATAACAAAGAGACTTGCTTTTATATAGAATCTGATCTCTAACTATCTAATAATAGAATATAACATATTTATAATATAACTAATAATTGAATTAATTAACTTTAAATACTAAATTTTATGAATCCAATATAAGTGTAGTTACTTATGTTTTATAACCAAAATATCATAAATTTTTATATTTTTTTCATCTATTATGTAAAAAAATAAATATATTATTAATTGAGTGAAAATAAAAAAAATTCAAAATCATTATACACACATTTTGAGAATGATTTTTTTTTTTTTAATGAATGGGGATAGAAGACAAATCAAGAGAAAACTTTAGTTTTACAAATCGGAAATATTTTTTTTTTGTCCATTGAAGGAAAGAAACCCTTTTTCTGGGTAAGCCTTGAATTTGATTATCTTTTGTTGCATGAATAACATTAGGGGATTCTATTTGTTTTCTCAATATACCCTTACTTATTTTAATTTTTGGTTTTTTCACATTCTTAAAATATCCCTCTTTTCTAAAACCCCTTCCTTTCCTTTTCCTTCCCTCTTGCAAAACCCTCTCCCTCCCCTTCTCTCTCCTGGCGTGAACGCACCTCTCCTCCAATAAATAAAGGAGTTTTTGGAATCGTTTATTTTTAGATTAATAAAAATAAAAATGGTTTGACATATTATCTATTTTATTATTTATTAAAAATTATTTTTTAATTCAGCTCTTAATTAATTAAGTTTTTTAAATTTAAAATTTAGAATTATAATTATTTCAATTAAAAAATCTAATTATTTTATTGGTTTAAAAACCAAATGTTACAAAATTCTTCAAATTTACAAGAGCATCATAGAATTCCTCAGTTTCAAAGGAGGAAGAAGACTCATAAGTGACTTGTATTATATTATTATTTAACTTGTATTTGAACTATTTTATATTTTATATTATACTAATATGTCTCACTTTTCTTTTAAATTTACTAATACCTGACTTTTCTATTTTATTTATCAAGTTATTTTAGTTGGTAATCCAAAAAAAAAAAAGTATAACACTCGAAAGGAATAAAAGTTCTATTTTAAACCAATTAAAAATTTAGTTTCCAGAATTGTTAATTTTTATAATATCCAGAAACTCCAAATTTCAAAATGTAATCAAATAACTATTTTAGAAACTAATTTTTATAATAGACTTAATTTTATAACATTTTAGAAATTAGTTTTCGTAATATTATAAAGATAAATTCCATAAACTAATTTTTTAAAGTTTAACATATTTTTAAATATATGTTATGAAAATTAGTTTTCAAAAAGAACATTTTTGACAAAGAAAAAAATACAAAATATGCAGAAGGGGTATAAAGAGAAAAAACAGTGTATAAATAGAATCTCCTAACATTGAGGCAAGCCCATCAATGTCAGTCTGGCATATATATGGGGTATACCATGTCCATCAAAACTAGTTTGGCTTTTGCTATTACACCTCCTAATATATTAAGTACACTTGTTCAGTTACTTTATAGTAAAATAGTATATTTAGTAATGATATATACTTAATTTGAGGATTAAACTTCTTGATTAAAGAATATAAATATTGAATTACTTATACCAGTAATATTCAGTATTTTTATTATTTTTTAAATTTTATATTTGTATTTCCATTTTCATTATTTTTTGAAACTTATTTTATATTTTATATTTATTTTCATTTTTGTCACTCTTAAAATTATAATATATGTTTTTCAACAATATGGTATATTTATCGAATCAAACTTATATGTAATATTATGTATTAAGAAATACCGTGAATTGTATTTTTTATTATATTTACAATAATTATTTTATTTAAAGATACATCATTGTCTTGTGTTTTATCTTTTACCATGCATAACTTATTTATATTATAAAATTTATCTTTTTAAAAATTTATACATTTTCTAAAAGTAAGTTCTAGTTTTGGAATTCACTTTCTAATCTAAGTATAAATTTCTAGAAAAATAATTCTAACATTTTTTTTATTATAACTGTATTTTTCTTCATTTCTTATTTATTGACTAATATCTAATATAACATTAAAAAATACGAGAAATTCAACAACAAATATAGAATATCAATGAAAAGATATATATATATATAAAAAAACCCAAAGGAACTGAGTAACTTATGCCAAAGATGATTTTCAAAATTTTGAAAGAAAGAAAGTAAGTAATTATATACTACAAAAAATATTCTTAATAAATTGAGACGTATAAATAGGAAAAGCCAACTAGTTTATATCCACTGGGCCAGCATCCTGAAGAGATTCACTGGCTATAGAATGTGATCGACCTAAAAAAATAACAGGGCAAATGGAACAAAAACACAAGGAATGCCATCAAATCTGGCAAATTGGCAATGCTACTTCTATACATGTTTTTTTTAATCATCATTAAAAAAAAAAAACCTTAGATAAAGGTTTCGGTGACACTCTTTTAAGTTACGACATGTAAATAATTTTTAAAACTCTTCAACGTATTTTAATAAATATTATTTTAATATTAAAGAAACATTCATTTTCACATATTAATGTTTCACTCGGGAACTCGACGATAAAACTATAAAGAATTTGAAGTTTTGTGATTTTCCCAGTACTTTCTTTTCATGGTAAAATAGGGAGAGAAAAAGAGAATAACCATTTTTTTTTCTGTCTCCCTTTCTTTCCAGTAAAAGTGCCAAGTGTAAGAAGAATGCTAGCATCTTTTCACTAAAATAATGGGATCACTCTTTGCTAAGTAAATAATCTTTATAACCACTCTTATATTCAATCAAAATACTAATTAATAATTACACTTTTCTGGCGTGTAGCATTTCACGTGTAAGAATATTCTGATATTGCTCATATCTGATGACCACTCGAAACCTATGATTATAGGAAGATAATTCTTAAATCAAGTTTATATTGATAATAGAAATAGTAATGGTATATTAATACTACGTTGGAATATAATTATGTTCGAATTTTTTAAAGTAAATTCTTATTTTTGAGTCCTGTAGAAAAAAATATGATTAAAAAATAAGATATTAATTAAATCAATCATATTATTTTAACAAAAATTAATTATGAACAAAGTTGGTGAATATTTTAAAAAAAAATAGTAATGGTCTGTACGTATGAAATATTATTACAAACTAGCCATGTCTCTAAATATTTTTTATTGACTAATTCTAATACACTCAAAACCGAGCCAATTAAATAGAGTAGGTATTATTGTATTAAGTGCAGAGTGAGCAAATATGTTTATGTAGGAGATGACAGACACAAAGTATTGCATTTCAAATATTAATTTTATGGTTAACCTCAAATTTATACCATAAGTATTTATTAAGGAAGATGCCAACTTGCCTAGACAATACATTATGAGATAATAAGCTATAGGTTTAAATTCAATCAAAATCATATGCCCAATTATATCTTTTTATTTTAACAATTTATGATGCACTTAAAATTTAGTTTCTATTGTTGGATGTATTTTGATATGAAAATTTCTTTTTAACTCAATTTCGTTGCCACAACATGGAAGGGGTGACCTTCATACTATGCTCCTTCAAGCCATTTTAATAGAAACATTTCCTAAGTTTCTCAATAAAAATGGGTGCTGAGCAAACAGAAAAGCCCAAGTTTTCCATTAATTAAATATTCAGCGAGATATATAATATATAAGATAGCTTTAATTTTACAAATTGATTTTATAAAATTAAGTCAAAACTCTCATTTATAATAATCTTATCGAACTCAAGCATAATTATTTACAGTAAAAAAAAAATGTGATCAGTGAAAAAGAAATGTAGAATTTTGATAAGGAACACCCTGTTTCTTGATAAGATCTGTCTCCAACGCTTATATGTTATTAAGATCAGATGCTAAAAAAGAAGAATCGATTTTAGAATCGTTGATGGAGATGGCCTTAGGAGTGTCATGGTTCTAATTCCAGTGGGACAATAATTAGCCTCAATTACAGGGTTCCTTTCCGACAAACTACATGAGTGAGCTTTACTATGAAGCCAAAACATGAGGCTGTAATATGAAGTCATTTTGACTCAAACAGGTTTGTTTGTTTTGGAATTGTAAGAAGGAGAAACTCGAGATGTCTATGCATCCCTGCTTTGGTTACTTCTTTGTCATTATTCTCTAATTATTATTTTTAGAAAGAATATTCCATTTGTTTTGTGTGTAGGGCATTATTAGGCCAGTTCTTTTCTTTAATTGGTAGGTAGGCTGTGTGCACCTTTGCTACTAGTCTCAGGTGCAACAAATGAAAGACTAGACTAGTACTAGTGGAACTAAGAATAAAAGAAATAATTCAAACCATTGCAAATTCTTGGTTCTTCACACCCTACCATCTGTATCAGTGTTTATTATTATTATTATTATTATTTATTTAACTACTTATCCTTATTTTTTATGATTAAAGATGTCTTCTAAATATCTTCTTGGTTGATAGGTGGGGTGGAGAAGGAAGATGATAAATTTTGATTAGATGTTTTGTTAGGTTGAATGGAAGAGAGAAGACAATTTTAGTGGAAGGGAGAGGAGATAATATTTTTTTTTTCAATTCATAAAGGGAGGAAAAATATTTAAAAATTATTTTATTTTTTTACTTTAAATTTCAAAATACGAGTAGGATTATTTTAGTTTTTATACTTTTAACATTTTAAATTTCTTTCTTTTCTTAGAAACAAAAACTAAACGAGGAAGAATTTCGCTCCTTCCCTTTCAACCAAATAATTCTAAGGTTTCTAAAATAATATCCCATGTTATATTTTGTGAGATAAGAGAAGATATATTAGCTTCAACAAGTAACAAAATCCATTACAAAATCTACAATATAAGGAGAATTCTTTAATGCTAGTAAATTAAAATTATTGTACTAGCATATTAGTAACCAAACTAAACTAAAGTTTGTTGTATAGAACAAATTTAGCAACCGAGTAAATAAAACTTATAATGATTAGCATGGTCCTTTAAATGAAATGTTTACTTTTTATCAATAAATTCTAGCCAAGTTGACAAATAGTTGAGTGTTTAATAATAGGGATGTATTATAATTAAATTGAACTTATTGCACCAGCAAAAGGAAGATACAAAAAAGGAATTCCAGTCATGTAATCATATTGCCTAGGCAAATAAAACAGAGAACAACTCATACTGCCTTATCAGCTTTTAGCGTGTCATGGTGTTCCCCAACCAACTCTTTGTTAATAAAGAAAACACCCTAGCTTATAAAAAAATAATAATAACACCCTAGAGCATTTTTTTAGATAAAGTAAAATTTATTAAAAAATGGAAGTACAATAGGTACTTCTGCCCTTTACATTAAGATGCAATTCTAGTTTTACAATAAAAAGAAAGACAAAATAGAATATTTGATCACCACTCATAATAAGGCATTAACCTTTTTTTTTTCATTTGATTTTTATCTACAACTAACTTCTAACTTTGACCAATTTCACCATCTTTGTTTGATTCACTTTAGAAGCATCAAAAGAAATTTGGTTCACATGTATCTATATAAACCATAATATGCAAAGTCAGATAACTTTCCAGATCTTGTAATTATTTTCTAATGTCATTTTTAAATTGGACCAAAATACTTCTTTACGTGACATAATTATATATTTTTTTCCACCCAACCAAATATAACAATATTGTAAAATTTGATAAAAAAAAATATAAGTAAAGAAAAAGTGTTTAATTGTTTCCAAATCACTTTTACACAAGATATACAATAATGTATTATTATAATTACTTTTCCTTTCATGTGTCAGTTTATATATGTCTACTTAACATAGCTGCTTTCTCCCTGATTGTTCAATGTCTAGAGTGGTATCCATGTTAGAGAATCCAATTAACCACACACTGATTTTACTTTCTCATTTAGCATTTTGCTTTCCTATTGTGTCTTATTCTCCCCCTTTCTCCCTCTTCATTCTATCTCACTTTTTCTAGTAATTCTTTAATAATTTGTTTCAAGTCACTTCTTTTATACACTTTTTACCTCGATTATAAAATATTAAATTACGAAAAAGAAATAGTAAATAAAAAATATAAAAAAATAGGGGTTCTTTCTTTTGTATACCTCTAAGGTGAGAGTATGATCATTAGCCAACCCTTGGTGATTAATTGAAATAGATAGAATAAAGCAGAAGAAGTGCTCTCCAATGCAACTTGAGGAAATGAATTTGCTTCTTTACTGAAAGGAAGTGGAATTTTGTCATTTATCGTGGAGAAACTTTTTAGGTGCCATTATTGCTTCATAAGTTTTTGGTTTTAGTGGGTGGGGCCAAAACTGTAGGTGCAAGCAATCTGTGCCAGCAAAGTGATGAGCATTGTTCCTTTAGGAAAGGTTGCAAAAGCAACAACAAAATTTTAGTGCCAACAATTAGTAACAGCAATAACAAAAGCACGAAGAAATCAATAATTTTATTCCCACCGTGTATTTTGATTTTATTTTTATCTTTTGGACCGTCCAAACTATAGGATTTCCGGAAGTGGGTGGGTGAACGAACATCAACACCTCATAACCATAGAGGAAAAGACACAATATTAATATTCACAATATTATCGTAAATATTATTTTTAAGATAATTAATGTAAATATTAATAAATTTATCATAATATATGATTCAATGTCAGTGTAAGATTCAATGTCAATTTAAAATGATCTATTTTTTCTATTAAATATGTTAGAACTTTTCGGTAAACATGTTACTCTTTTTCATGTACTAAAAGTTAAATAAATAAAATATAAATTTAATAATTATTATAATGTACATAATCATTTAATTATAAATAATTCTTAGTATGATTTCAAAATAATTATTTTAAAAATCAATAAATTTATTATAATAATAATTTGTGATTAAAGGATTGTATAAAATTATTTTATATTGACAGTATATAATTTATTTTTATAAAATATTATCTTAAATCTTAAATAAATATTTTTCAGGGTGGTTAAAATATTTTTTTTTTATGAGGCATCGTGACTACGACTAAAGTCTTGTTTTATTTTATTTTATTTAGTATAAGTATAATTTACTTTTGTTGAGTCAAGGTTTTATCTATTTTGCAAAAACAGCTATATGGGTTGGTTCAGGATAGAAATATAATTATTCGGCTTAACACACATATATATTAAAAGAAGTAATTTTATCTAGAGTTATTATTGAATAACTCGCTATATATATATATATATATATATATATATATATATATATATATATATATATATATATATATATATATATATATATATATATATATATATATATTATTTTATATTATTAAATTTATATCAATTTTATTTTTATATAAAATAAATAAATAAATAAAAATATATAATATAATCATAATTTCAAATCACGTCAAGCTAATAACATGAACTAAATCATTTACAAACTTGAATCAAAATAAGTTCAAACTAAAATAAAAAAAAATTCATATCAAATTTGAGTTAAGTATCCAACTGAATACAATTTTTATCGAGATAAATCAATAACCTAGGAATAATAACTTTTGTGTATGAATTAGAACTAACATAAGTCTAGTTGAGTCAAATTTAGTACTACATTAATATGATCGACCCTTATATATATATTAGAGTTAAGAATATATTTTTTACACCTCTAAATTCTTATAATTATTTAAATTATAATACTTAAATAATAAAATTGAAATTACACTATATAAAAAATATAATTTAATTCTTAAATTTCTTATTTTTATGATTCATATTATTTATGGATCTTTATATATCATTTAAATTAAAATATATTTAATAACTTAATATATAATTTATTTATATTATATATAAGTAAATTAATTTCTTTAAAAAAATGGGCAAGTTCATGGCAGGCTTCCTGGACTTTGATAAGGATAGGGTTGAGTTTTAACTTTTCATCCTTGCCTCTTTTAGATCCACCCAAGCACCTTATTACCTTGATTGTCATCCCTGAACATTCTGAAAACTCTATTTTTTTTTATATATATTTTATCAAATATGGCCCTCAAAACAACTTCTCTTCACCAAGTTTAATATTATATAAACCTTTTTTTTTTCTAAATTTGTTCCAACAGAAGATACATCTAGACTTAAAAACTTTAGGACTGTCTTAGGACGAAAATCTTTAAAAACAAAATAATTTTTTATTGATTAAAATTTATTGAAAATTATAAATTTTTGTGAATTCCACTTTTTATTTAATAAATTCTTTTTATATTTTTTAAATTTTAATAAATTTTAACTAATAAAAAATGTGTTAAAAAAATCAACATTCTTTTAAGAAAACATGTACTTAGCACAAGAAAGACTTTTTATAAGGTCAAACTAACCTTCTTTATTAGTAGATACTTTACTCAATATCCTCAGCACTTAGAATAAAACATAAGCATTTAACATACCACTTTATCATCTTATTATTTATTTGTCATCAATAAATTTTAGGGTTAGATTGTTTTATACTTAAAGAAAAATGACAGTATTTTATTAACAAATTATAAAACTTGGAAAAAAAAAATAAATACAATGTAATAGTTTCCCCCCTTTTTGTTTTTGAGGTGGCCATTATTACTATAAGAAGAGACGCTGTTCCTACTTACTCTGTCATCTTTAGTTGTTCTAGTTCACCTTGTACTTCTTAATTATCAAATATAGTAAGAATTTAAAGAATTCAATAATTACTATGGACTTAATACCCCTTAATTACATGAGTATACACTTGCCTTACAATTTGCACGAATGAATTTCCTTTTAATAAAATGTTACCTTATAATTCGGGCCTAATATATACTATTCCTAACCCATAATTTGCCCCACAGAAAGGCACAAGGTTCCAAGATAAAGAGAGTGGGATTTGGAATTTGAGTAGCATCATGATCCTATGGTTTCTTGAGTAATGAATTAACAATTGATTAATGTAGGGGAAACAAGTCAAAGTTAAGTGCCAAAAGGAAATACCGAAAACAGGGACATGCACTAAAGATTATAAAGCAAATTAAACTCTTGATGCGCAAAGAGACAAGAAAAAAGAATAAAAAGAAAAACTTAGATGATTAGGTACACAACAAAGTGAGAAGTGAACAGAAAGCAGCATTTGATGCTCAAATTTGTGGCCTTTGCTTTCATCCATGGTCAAGATTCCATATCAAATCCCGTTTCCCCATTAACTCACATATATGCCTTGTGTTATTCTAAACATATACCCAATTTCTTCTCTATCTCATTTCTACTCTATTCTTTTTCTTTTTATATTTTTTATCTTATATCTATCACTTTCTTTTTCCCTATATCTCTTTCTACTACTCAAATTCACCCCCCAAAATAGTGAATGTTGAATATTATCCTATTAGGTGCAGCAAAATTGTGTAAAATTCTTTTAAAAACACTATGTTTACAAACAAAGTAAAAATACATTTATTTTAATTTTGTGTGCATAACATTTACTTTAATTTTACATAAAATAATTATTACAAAAATCTATCATCGTATCATTTGACAATTTTATGATTAACCAATAAAGTAAAAAATATTTGAACATTAACGAACATTCTAATATTACAGATACTCATTCGATAATGTGCATTTCTTTTTATTTATCTTATCATATCATTTAACCTATTATATTTATACTATTTTTTTTTTCAACTTTTCTCTCACTAAGTAAAGAAAACCATTGAGGTATCAAGGAAACAATATTTAAAATCTTTACACCATGAGTATATTCTAATTAAATTTAAATAAAATTTATAATTAATTTGATTTAAAATATATCATAACTTTATTAAAAATAAAAATAAATACACATTTATTTATCTAGGAGACAAAACAACTTAAAAGAACTTTTCTTCCGGGGAATCAAGTAAAGCAACGAAGTACATTTTATGTGTCACTTTGGAGAAATGCAGTGTGACTCAGCAATTCCAGACCAAGCATATTATGACATGGCCTAGTGCCCAAATCAACTGCTTCCACTTGCCTAAAAAAGCATGTGAGTGAATGATTCTTCCCTTTGATAATTAATTCTACGCACTACAATTGTTCTTCAATCTTCACTATCAATATTCATTCTCCACGTAAGATCAATCTAACCAATTGTCAGCTAACTGAACATATATATATAATCAAAAGTAACTCGTGGACTTAATTAGGGGTAGCACATAAGACAATAAATTATTGCAGAATTGTGGACTTTCAGCTTGGATCTTAATGTCCACCAACACCTAGTTGTAGAACTAATGGTTCCAAGACATTATGTTTCATATCAAATGTTTTAGAAAAATACTAACTAGTATTCTTAGGATACGGGTTAAAAAATCAGAAATAATTATTTTAATAAAAAATATAACAGTCACTCCATTAAAATTTTCAATATAATTTTTTAATAAAAATATTCTATTTATTAATTTTTTTAACCAGTACTCTAATGGTACTTGTTATCAGGATCCAATTTTTATGCTCACATTTCTTTTAGTACACAAGGACAAAAGCTCTCCCCATCTCATCACATTTGAAAAAGCTTTCTGGTATAATCATACTTTATGGCTTTAAATACACTACTAATATAGGCTAATAAATATTAATAGTCCAAATTGCTTTATATTACACCACTAGTACATCAACATGATTGATGCCTTTATTTAATTCCTTATGTAAACTCGGAACTGCATATTTATTTGAAGCATCTTAAAAAGTTAAGAAATAACTCCTCTTCCTCAGGGTAATCTGCAG
The DNA here is from genome assembly GCA_025330945.1 of Mucuna pruriens. Lineage (NCBI taxonomy): Eukaryota > Viridiplantae > Streptophyta > Magnoliopsida > Fabales > Fabaceae > Mucuna > Mucuna pruriens. The sequence goes on along the minus strand of JAENHJ010000525.1, from coordinate 2,808,614 downwards.
ACAACTTCAATCAAATTACCAAACATGTAATCAGAAGATCATATCACACATCCCCAAACTTAACTTCTCTGATAGACTAGTCCCAGAATCTTAATATCAGAACAAGATTCTAACTAATCTCTACAAAGACTCTAATTACTAAGGACTAACTCAAGTCCTCAATATATTCACACAAACCATCTACGAAGCAATCCAACATCACTGAGAAAGGTTTGAAAGTTTTGTACCTTCAAAACTCTAAACCCTGCATCATATGCATAGATCATTGATGCTGCATCAGTTGCATATGCAAAATAGTATCACAAGGTGAAAACTGGCATCCATGGAGATTGCCTGAATAAATTATGCTCCTGTGGTCTAGATTCATAGGAAGAAATCCCATGCAGTGGTGGTGACATGAACATGTTTCCATTTGTTGAATTGAAAACAATTGGCATGCCTTCACATGGCAATTTCCACTCATATTCCTGTTTAACCATGCCAGACAACTTCTGATTCTGTAGTGGAGAAGAAGGCCTGGTGGTGTCAAATGAAGGAGATTTTGTTTCTTGGAGATTGACCATTGTGATGTCATGGATACTGGATCTCCTCTTATCCTTCCCTCCTGTAAGCTGCCTGATGAAGTACTTCTGAGCATGACTTGCAACCTGAGTGGGAGTTCTTGTGGTCACAAAGTTCTTAGAGATGTTTCTCCAGTCCCCTTTACCATACTTCTTGAGACCCAGCAGAAACTGCCTGTGGTTGTTTGATAAGCAAAGACATTAAAATAGGTAAAGAGCATAAACCCTGAACATAATGCAAGGAACAAACAAGAAAAGCATTTGTCATGGCAAGATCACATAATAATCAAGCATAACCTGATTTATAAACACTCAACCAACAAAATGCATAAATAAACCATCCTAAGCTAAAAAACTTAAACAAGGTTATAAATTGCAGTTGTGGTGGTGATTTTTGTTACAATCTTTGATATTATGAAAAATTGTTGATAAATGCAGCCGTAATTGTAGTCATGTTGCGATGACAGATACCCTAAAAAACTTGACGTTGCAGCCAAAATTGCTTTTTAAAATCTTGTCTATAAAGAAACATGTAACATCTTAAGTAGAAAGCTTTTTAGCATCCTAGCTAACTAATGATTCTTCGTCATATGAATGACCCATGAAGGCACAACAGTACACACACCGAAAGAGGTGATGATATGCAATGAATTTACCTGTGCTCCTCTTCAGTCCATGGCACTCCTTTCTTCCTTTCCTGCTCAGATGGCCTAGTGGATGCACCCCTTTTCCCACCAACACTACAAAATTGCTTGAAGTCATCATAGCCTTGGTTGTTGTTAACCCACTCCAATGTGAAAGAACTCGTAGTATAACCAGGAACTGGGATCAAACCTGCTTCAATGACACTCACATCTTCCTCAAGCTCTCTGTACTGTTTTATCACATCACCAACAGTTTTCCCTGGAATCATGGCTGCCACCCTCATCCACCTGTCTGGGGTGTCCTTATCATAGTAAGCCAAAGCATTCTCAAACAGCTTGTTCTCTTCTGGAGTCCATCTTGCTCCCTTGCTTTCCTGGAACAACCAATTGGAATTTTGGAGATAGGAGGCTGGAGAGAGAACTTCAATTCCCCTATTCATTGGTCTCACTAACAATTGCACATAGCAAGCATGCCAAAACAATATTATAGATTATAGAATTCAACTCTCTCTCTCTCTCTCTCTCTCTAAGAAAAGTTCAAAGAGAGAGAGATAACCCAATAGGAGCTTCTTATGGACAAAGAAACATGAACAAGCATTTGGAAGGAATCTAGAAGAGGCTTTCTTCCCAAAACCCAAGGAAAATTCAAAAACTTAAGAGAATGAATGATGGGCAAAGCATAAACCCTTAAGAAACTCTTGAGATCTAAGAAAAGACGAAACAATCACCATAACAAGCAAAAGGGAAAAGAAAAGGCAAAACCCATATCAAAATTGTAGAGGTTCCCAAACCCATGAAGTTTCTAGAGTGGTATAATCAATAATTAGAAATTTGGGAGGGTTCCAAAGAGCATAGTAAGTAGTATTGGACTATTGGTGGTAGAATATTTGATAGAACCAAAAAACAGTGAAGAGGGGCAATTGAGAAAGCAAAAGACTAAAAGGTTTTAAGAAGAATTGAAGGGGTTGTGAGTTGTGTTGTGTGCAGTGCAGAGGGTGGTACAATGAGTGAAGAGAAATGTGTTTGTAGGGATTGAAAGACAGCGATCTGTGGAGCAGAGAAGAGGAGAGAGATAGTCAAAGGGGGTGAGTTGTGATTGGTGCAGAGGATGTTTGTGGGGGCTGAGACTCAGAGTGTGTGACAGCGACACACTAACAATCTTTGGTTCGGCTTTTGAGTGAGACTATGAAGCTGTCGTTGTCAACTCATGGCCAAATTGACAATTCAGAAATGATAGCAACTTATGTAACTCAACAGAGGTTGGCATAAGAGTCAAGGATCTACACTTAATTCTTATTATTTTTTAATAATTATAAATCCTCTTATTAATTCTTCTACTCCCCTATCCAATATCAAGAAAAAAAGTCATATATTTAATTATAAATATAAGTAAATCTAACTTTAAAATATCTGTTAATTTATTTTTTAATAATTTTTTATTATTATATCAAATTTTAACGAAAGACAATTTAAGAAAAAAAATACTTTAAATGAACTTACAAAAATTAATTGATGTTAATTAATTTTTTTATATAAAAATATTAAATTAATATTTTCTTTATAATTAGTAAAAAGATATAATAACCTAAGTCATTATTTTAATTGATGTGGGTAAAACTAAGTGCTCTTTAAATTTATCTTCCATGTGGGTTTCTTTGACGATTTCAATAAATAATTTGACTTCCTACTCAATAATACAGGTGTTTCCTCCTCTGATTAAGAAAATAAATTATTTCATAAATATAATTTATACGATTATCTAATTCCACATTATTATAGATAATAAACTAATTGATCTTTACAATATTTACTTAAAAAATTATATTAACAATAATTTTTGTTTGATGGATCATTTTACTCTTAAAGTGTATCATCATAAACTTCTTTTTATTACTCTTGTTCATAAAAAAAATTGTGATATGTTAATCATATTATTTAAGTTTATCTACTTTTATCGTAGAGTCTGTACATAGTATAAATTATTTTAAATATAATTTTTAAAATAATTATTAAAAAATCAATAATTTTGTCGTACATAATAATTTATTACTATATAAGAGTATAAAAAAAATTACATTATTAATATGTTTTAACTAAATTCAAAGTATATTCAATTTTTTATTGTACATAATTAAATATTATAAATCACTTTAAATATAATTTTTAAAATAATCATTAAAAAATAATAACTTTGTTATACGTTAGACAAGATATAAATTTTTTTACACTATTAATATTTTTAATTTGATTTGAAGTATATTCTATTTTTTTAACATTGTTTTATAATTTTTTCTCTCTTTTTCTGTGATATTATTTATTTTATTCTATGTTTTTTTTTCTGTCTTTTCGTTTTATATTTCTGTTACACGTAAAGGATGTTGTAAGAAACATAAGTGTAAATAAAATTACCGACATTTTTAACAGGTTTTATTTTAGGTATATTTAACAGGTTTATGCTTTTTTTTTTCTTGTATATAAATCTTAGGTACATTTAACAGGTTTATTTTAGGTGCATTTAAGATGTTTATTTAATATTAAAATTATTTTTTTCTTCTATATGTTTATTTTATGGTTCACTTCTCAATTTGTTCTTTCAATTTATTTTTTTAATTCTAAGGTTTTTTTTCCTGATATTCCTGTCTTACCACTTAACAAAAATAAATGTATTTATATAACATGTACATGGTATTAATTCTGTTAATTGAATCATAGATACCATCTTACTCAAAACCTTGAATGAGATTTTATTTTTCGTTATTTTTTCTTCCTTTTCTTTTTCAATCGATATTTTCTTTGTTTTCTTCTTCCACGTCCACATAATTTTAGTTGTAGATCACCATCATAATGTCCTTTCCAATCGTCTCTTCATACGACTACACCATACATGATTAGTGTTGAAACAATATAATCTTTAAAACAGAGTGAAATTTTACATCCAAGAAGAAAACATCGTGCATCCAACAAGAGGTATGTAATGAATTCAAAGTCAAGTTAATGAATCCAAAAGTCAACTTCTATTAAAACCTCAGATCGACTAAAAATGATCATCTACGGTCAAGCTAAAATGGAAAACAAAAAAAATGGGAAGTTTTTCATTTTTAAATGGCTTTTCTTTCCTTTTTCCGAATTCTCAATGACGTGAAATAGAGCATTAAGTATTCCCATAGTCTTTAGCAAAAATCCCTAAATACTATGCGTATGAGGGAAAAGAGAGGCATAATTTTACAACAATATCAAAGTACAAACGAAAAATAAAAGGTTCCACTCATGTCTACCTAATCATGTTACATTGCCACTGATCATCCCAACCACAACATGGCAACCTCGTTCATTATGGTTTACACTTGTACACCACCACCACACTTCTATTTGCTCCCACTTTCCCTCTTTTTTTTTTTGTACTAAAAAAACTGTGAAGAAAAAACTTCACAGTCTCCAATATTGGAGTAATATGGGTAAATTCTTTTTCCAAAATGATTTTTTTATTTTTCAAAAAATCAAACAAAAAATTTTCTTGTAAAATATCTTTGTACACGTACACTCTTTTACCTTGTGAACTCAGCACTTTCTGCAAAGTCAAACTCTTTTGAGTGATTGTCCGGTGAACCAAGTTAGAAGAATGAGAAAGTCCGTTCTTGCGTCATCTTTATCCTTTATCCTTTTAAACTATACTAGCTTAGGTGTTGAAATTGTAGGTAGTTATTAGCCTAAAGGTTGATTTTTTTGTCCTGATCAATGTTTGAGTTTCTCTTATTAAACCCTTCACATTCTTCTCCACTCTCGACTGAATCTCGATTCCTCTTTATTTTGCATGGTATGGATCTCATTAGTTATTATTTTGAATTTATTTTTATTTACGTCAATAAAATCCAAAATTAATACCATGCTTCCATCCTTTGAGTTATAAGAAAAGAATAGTAGAAAAGTAAAACCTAAAATGAATCAACATCATGCTTCCATCCTTTTAAGTTTTAAGGAAAGAATACTAGGAAATAAGTAAAACCTAAAATGAATAAAATCAAGAAACAAATTGCAAACTCTCAAACTTGTTTCAGTTGGTTTAAAAACTTTAATATAGTTGGGAAACAATGGTAAATTTAGAAGGTGCAGGTAGTCGCATGGTATGATCAGTGCCTTTTGTACTTATCCAAAGTATCTCTTTTTTACTCATAAAATATATTAGTTATATATATACATTAAATTTCTTGTATATGTTATGCACATGCAAATTGAAAATTTCTTTATTAAATTATATCTTTTGGTCTTGCCCCTTGAACCAAACTTCTAGCTCCTCCCCTTATCACTCTTCTTAGAATCAATCCACGTACACCTTGCTTTAAGCTAGTGATAGTAATTAAATTAAGTAAGCACAAGTGAAATAGGCAGAGTAACATCGTGTTTCTCTATTACAACCAAGGAAGGTTCAAGAATCGATCATTTGGAGGCTGGATTTGTGAAAAATACAGGTTTGGTGCCACGCTACTACAAGAATTTTTGATTTTGCTACTAATTTTAGCTACCATTTAAATTAGTAGCTAAATCCTAGCTAATTAACTATTAATTAACTAGAAATTTATTTTTTCTAGTTAAATTGAAGTTATATTCATTTATACTTCTTATTACTACAAATTAGCTAGAAAATAACTAAAAATTTTAAAAAAATTACTACAAATTAACTAAGATTATTTTCCTAGCTAATTTGCTACTTATTTCATGCTACCATTCAATATTGTAGTAATTTCGTAGCTAATTATTTTTACTAGAAATTAGCTACAAAATAACTATTATTTTTAAAATTAACCACAAAATTATTTTGTAGCAAATTTTAAATTTTCTTGTAGTACTGCTACTTCAGTTGTGACTAGATCGGCCGTTGAAGATGGCAGTGTTACAAGTAATGGAGGGAGAAATTATTGTATAATTTTAGACTATGTTATATATTTATGGTCTCAAATCATTTCTATGTAACATATAGTCAAATATTTTAATTTATAAAAAAAAAAAAAAAAATTCAACTTCATATTACGCGGAGATTTTCTGAGACTATGAACTACTATGGTCTTGATCCATACAAAAAGTGGTGACATTAGAGAATTGTGAATGAGATAACCAACGGTAGATATTGAAATAAAATAACTAAGCATAAGACATGAAGAGATCAAGATAATTTCAAAGAATTTTTACATTCCTTCATGTGTGTTATAGAAGGAACTTTAACCTTATTTATTATCCAAGGACCATAAAGGTATAATATAAAAGTAGTATATTATTATACTCGTGTGACTATGCTATCCTGATATTATCATAGGAGGAGGAAAAAGGAAAGGAAACATAGCTTGAGAAATGAGAATAAAATTCAAATGAAATCAAATTAAAAATAATAAGATGAGAATTATACAGTGGAGACTTTTATTTATAGAGCTAATTGTGTTTAACTATCCCTAACTAATTTCCTAACTAACATATTGTAACCTCTATTATTCCCCTCCCCTCAAGTTGATATCTAATAGGATCACTATTAGCTTGAACTACAAGCAAAAAGAAATGAAAAATAGCCATTGAGTATTAAGAAAATAAAACAACTAAAAAATTAATTAACTCGACATAGTTTAATTTAAAATTGAAAATTGTAACAAAGCCCAAAATGTGAAATGCTGCACTGTGACCATAATTGACCATGCGCAAGAAAATGAAACATGGAGTTGCGTGAATGACAAAATGTGAGATGCACCAAAAACAAACATTGCACAACCACGAGAAGGAAGATAATCACTGTGTGTTCAAGAGGCATTGCAAAGATCATGTGTTCATCTGTCTTCTTCGATAACTGCACAGTGATTTTTGAAATAAGCTTCGCAAACTCGAACCAGAAAAGATGGGCTTAATCTAGTGTTACAAAGATGAAATCAGCGTGAAATCTTGTAAAGACGAATTCGCTATTGTTGGCGGCATAGAAAGGGGTTAGAATCTTGGCGAATGTCTCATTAATGACTAATGACTAATGAATGAAGTAAAACATTTTTATTTCAATAAATAACCAAAGCTTGCACTCGTTGAGTCCAATACGTATGATTTGTATCACTTAAAAAAAAAAAAAAAAAAAAACTAAAGAAAATAAGTGTATGAGCAAATAAAACCAAAATGCTGGCTCCAATATACAGAAATTCATTCTCTTCTTTTGCCTGGCTTCTCTGTATCCTTCCGAAGCTTTTTTTTTTTTTTTTTTTTTTTTTTTGCATATGAAGGCCTTCCCTTGTTTGTGTGTTATTCAATTGTTGGCCGAAAGTCTCAACATTTTGGAAGATCCTTTGGTGGGGGTATCAATGATTCACTAGGACCTTTACCATTATCCACCAAAAACGCCATCTTTAGCCCCCATGTTGTATGCACCTCGAAATGGCAGTGCAAGAACCACACTCCTGTCAAATATAGAAGTAGAAAAAAAAATAATATGAACAGTTATTGTGTGGGTTTGGTTTCACGGTATAAATCATGAAAAATTATTTTATTACTTCATGTCAAATGTGACTTTAATAAAAATATAAATGTTTGGTTGAGGGGAAAATTTTACACTAAGTTTTATTTTAAACTTACTTTTAAGGTAAAACTAAAATCAATTGATCATTAAAAAAAAAAAAAAACCTCTTAGAGTATAGACCAAACTAGATGGTTATGAAGGAGAAAGCATGACTTTGACCTCTTTTTCCTCGAATATTTTTAAGGAAATTATATATGTAGACTTCATTTTTTTTTATATATAAAATCAAGTTCAGTCTTGTACTTGTTTTCATTGAGAGTTGTGACTTGCATTTGGAGCTTCACTCATTCACTCACTTAAAACTATTAGTGTTTGGTACATTATACTTCAATGAAATCCTCTATTATTTTGACTTAAGCCCGTGAAGAAAGTCTAACCAAAAGATGAACTCATTATATAGGAAATTCTAATAGTTTAGGTATTACATTATATTTCTTATTCTACTCAATGCGTTACTTGTAACATTCTCTGAATCCGTCCTTGACTCCATAAAGATTTTGAGTATGAATGAGACTAAAGAATTTTTACCTGGATTATCTGCTCTGAATCTAATAGCAGTCCAGCCTCCAGTTGGCACTCCAATTGTGTTCCTCTCAACAGGATCTACAAGGTTAAAGTTACTTTGATCCGTTTTGGGATCATAGTTTCCTACACCTGAGCCAACAACAAAGAAATTGAACCCATGAAGATGAACCGGGTGGCTCTCAGGAGCAATGACACCAGTATCCTGCAAAACAACCTGAACTGTGGAGTTGAACGCTAGCCTGTAGGCCTTGGTACCATTTGTGGTCTGCGAACTCGCCGGCGCCGGAGTCCCGGTGTAGTTGTATGCTTGAGGAGGGTTGCCAGGGAAATCAGTGGTGAATACCCCTTTGATGTTGAAGTAATGTGCCTGAAGCAATGCAGTGGTTGGCATAACAAATGTCACATTGTTGACAGCAGCCACTGCTCTGCTCCCATTGCCAGCTGTGCAGGATGGACATGGGTTAATCCCCAACCCAACAGTAAAGAGAAGTGAATGATCAACTTTTACTGGGACATTTGCTGGGTATTTCTTAGAATTAAGACTCTTGAGAGACTTGGTGAAGTTGTTGGCAACTTGGGTAGCATTTCTTAGAGGAGGGGTGGTGAGAATTGTAGGGGTGCTTGCAAGACTGCTAGTGTAGTGCAATGTGGCTGTAGCAGTCAAGTTATCCACAGCTACCACTGGAGCATCCATGAAAGTGGAGGCTACAATAATGTAATTGCCTGAATTTTGGTCAGCAGTTAAAAGGGCATTGGTGGTTTGGCCAGGGGCTATCAATAGAGTGTCTGTCTTGAAGGGCTTTACATATGAGGCATCAACTTCAACCACAGTGAATGAATGGCCAGCAATTTTGAAGAAGAGCTCTTCATTGAGTGCAGCATTGATGATTCTCAATAGATAGGTCTTGCCACTTTCCACAGGAAGCTTGTACACATCTACATGTATCCAACCAAGAAGGGAAATCAAGCATACCTATAGTTAGCTAGCGCTTACTAAAAAATTGAAACAATTTCTTTTTTTTTTTTTTTATGTTGTTCTCAAGTTAGAATTGGAATTTTATCTCAGTAATCAATCTATGTTAACCTTTAATATAAACTTTTATTAATAAATTATTAAGGTGAAACTTCAATTTTGATTAGAAAACAATACCAAAACTATTTTAAGAAACTGAATTAAAGTTTTTTTTTTGTTCAAATTGAAAAGTAGCAGAATTTACCTTGTGTAGAACAATTAGCCACAGACACAATCCCTGGAAGGCCATTAATGGTATGAGCATCTGAGACATTTGGTGCCAATCCTGACTTGAGAGCTTCATTGATAACATCTTCAGTATCAGATTTCCACCATTCTCCTGCAGTTTATCACCATGATGAATTTTAATTTGAAATCTGGTTATGTTGAGGACTAATCAACATTGGTGAATAGGGAAATATGAATGAGTAAAGAGAGTTAATTAATTATTTGAACTCACCTAATATTACAACCAATTCTTTATCTGGTTTTGGGAAGGGGTATGGCACACCACGCTTAGGCAAGATAACTATGGCACCATGAAGAGTTGACCTTAGCCAGTTAACATGAGCGTGCCAAAGAAGTGTTCCTCTTTGTCCTGTAAGAGTGAAGTTGTACAAATATGAATTTCCTGGCAGAATTGGGCACTGTGTGATGTATGCAGGCCCATCAGCCCAACCAGTTCTCAACTGCTTCACACCATGCCTGCCAAGATGTTATAGTCTTCCAATTAGTATTCAAGATTATTTTGCTAGATAAAATCATTTTATATATTTACAATAAGGTTCATTTCTTTAGTGCTCGGATAAGATCATTTTATATATTTACAAAAGTTCATTTCTCTAGTGATTAGATAAAATCATTTTATACATTTACCATGATATTAAATTACAAATCATTATATATAGTAAATTTATTAATTTTTATAATAATTATTTTAAAAATTATACTAATAGTAATTTTTAATTAATTGATATTGTACAAATTTTACACCAACTGACGGTAAAGAAAAACTAAACTCTATGTTTTTTTCTCCACAACACTTCCTGCATGTAACCTGAAGCAAATAAGAAAAGTGAAGTTTTACCAATGGATGGTGACATTGTGGTTGATAAGGTTTCTGACTTTGACCAGCACTGTATCATCTTCCCTGGCGTAAAGAGTGGGTCCTGGGAACTTTCCATTAACGGTGACAATGGGTTTGCTTGAACATAACCTAGTGGTATTCTTCAACACCACCTGCATCCATTACCAAAATCAAGCATATATGTTAGCATAAAAATTTTTTTAAAAAAAAGTATATATGTACCTAAGCCTTGAACATTTGCATCGAGTAAAATTGTATAGTGTGCATGTGGATGGAAAAAGAGTGACTAATAGGTCTACCTTGACACTATAATTTAAAAAAATAAATAAATAATTACATTCTGCTTAATTTAAATGTATTCAAAATCCATGCATGATTGAATTTAGGCGAAAATTGTAGCTTCAAGACAAATAATTAAGATTACTCAACATGCCAGTACACATCTAGAAATACAAAATTAGAATTTATCTTATTATATATGTTTTATAAGAAAATTAATATTATGATTACAAATGAATTCATACACTATTTCTAGGTGATTATGATAGTACAATATCTTTTGTTAGCTCTGTAACTTGAAAAAAATAAAAATAAAAAAAATAAAAAAAATAAATATATATATATATATATATTTCTTTTTAAATATTTTTTTCACAAATACTTATAGAAGAATAAAGTAAGAAGAAAAAATAAAATAATTTTTTTTATAAATTAAAATAATTTATACATAAATTAAAAATTAATTTTTAAAGAAACTAATACAATTTTTTTTACAAATTAACTTATCTATAAACTAATTTTAATTTATGAAAAAAATATTTTTTCTCATATAATATTTAAAGAGAAGTTTATCAATGGAGTAACTCATTAATGGCAGTTCCTTTATCTAACAGCTCTCACATCACGATATTCTAGGTTATATAGAACTTGATAAAAATTTATAGTAAAGTAAAACTATATTGTGATTGGAATGGATGAATAAAATATAAAACTGCATGCATAAAAAGCATGAAACAATGCATAGCCCCCACGAGGCCAGGAAAGAATGGTTTACTTACATGGAAATTGTAATGCCTGATTTTGCACTCGACTAAAGCTGGAACAATGCAAGCAATGAGAAACAGAATTCTAACCCAATAATCCATTTCATTCAGTGTTCACCACCCTAGCTAGCTCCTTAGTCCTGACTGTGTTAACTTAAATATTGTCTTAAAACTTATGTGCTTAAGTTAGTGCATTAATGCATTACTAGCCAACGCTCACTTATATAGGCTGAAATAGTAGCATTGCTTCCTCCTGGTTCTTCTTTGGTTATTAGGTGAATGATATGGAAGCATCCGTGGAAATTAAGGCTTGGCTAGGGGGAAAGAGAAAGGAAAAAACCATGTTAACTCATGATTTCGTGCATGTCACATAAAGTTTGTAATGGAAATCCATGTAAAGTTAGGTTATTAACCTCCTTAATTAGACTCTTATTTTCTGATAAATACAAGTCCTTGAGGTATTTAGTTGATTGGTTGTATTCTGAGGTTCAAATATTTCTTTCTGTAGCCTCATTAACTAATTATTAAGCAAAAAAGTTGTTAACCAATTAAAATACAGTAAACTTGTTACTGTCGCAAAACCATTCGTCATTTTGGGGCTGACCGGCTGAATCAGCCTTTTACCTGCTGCTCACCCTAGTCACTGCCTGTAGCCTGAAGTTATGCATGCAGAATTTAACATAAATTATTTTTCATTCTTTATTTGGTGCGTTACTTAACATTCTTAACGAATTGGGGTAGTTAAGCATGCTATATAAAGCAATAGTTTAGATAAATCCTAATCGTATTACAGTGGGTCATATAAATTAAGCCAGGAAATACTAAATTGTCAATTTCATTTTTGGGTTAATATAATTCTAAAATTGATCAATCACAAATTAATGTGGGATGGATCAATTATAATGTGAAATTGGTAAATTATTTTTTAATAAGATTAGTTAATTAATGACATTATGGAATTGATCAATATCTACTTATTAAATTGGTTGGCCAACTTTTTGTGGAGAAATGATAGAAAGAGAGAGGTGCTGCAGAGAATTTAAATTAGTTAACATTATATCGGCATTTCATATTTAATATATTATAAATAGATACATTATACTATATATATATATATATATATATATATATATATATATATATTAATTTTTTATAGTTTTATTCGTCATAATGACTACATTTACATTTTAAAATTTAATAATCAAATTATTAAAATATATGAATACGTACGCTAATGTCAAAGAGAGAAAAATATGCTAATTAATTTTATATTGCAATGAAAAATTGGTCATTCTTTGCCAATGTATTTACGAACAGGAAAGGATCTCCTGGAGTGATATTATTACTGCATGAGATTCTTGACCATTAAAAAAAATATCAACATAATATATTTCATTTTTTTTTCTCCTGGAGAGGATCTATTCTCATTTATGAACACATAAATTAAAGGAAGTGGACTAAAGTTAGCATGCGGTGTTGATTAGACAAAGATGGAAATATTATTTTTCTCATTTAGGATCTTATTGGTTAAATTTACGATTAGAAAGTAAGGTGAATAAAAAAAAATCTGTATGAAGAGAAAAAAAAACATATCATCCAAGGATGTTTACATGAAGATGGTCACCACTCAATTGATATGTGGTAGTGTAAAAGTGAGTTTTTTAAGTTTTTCCGAAAATTTCTAATAATTTTTTTTTTGAAGTTTGTAAAAAAATCTGTAATAAATTTTTGTTTTTAATTTTATAAAAAAAACTTATAATTTTATTTGAGTTAATAAATATTACCATGATATTTTGTGAGATAGCGAAGAACAATAAATTTATATTATTATAATGGGAAAAAAATAATAAGACGCATGCAATGATGTCACAATTAAGTAAATATAAATTTTTCTAACTATAAGGAGTAACCACAAATAAGAAATGTAGAAAAACCTTTCAACGTGATAAGTAAAAATCACAGGTCATCCAGACAAAAAAAAATCAATTCACTATAATCAAATAAGGAGACAAGAGTGTTCAGGTAAACAACAATATTTGTTCATACAACCAACCAGTACAAGTAAGCAAACAAAACTTGTAGATGAAGAACAAGATAAAGGAACAAGAAAATAAATAATCCACAAAATTGAGCTACTGTGTGAGCATAATTTCTCACACTACATACTTCCAAATCAAGATCCGAATAATCAAGATGTAAAATTACGTGTGTTGAACCTACTGTCAAATTTCCAACTCGATCCAACGGTTAACAAACTAGATATCGCAATTTTGACGTGATTATTCTGTGTTAAGATAAAAACATAATATCTTTTTCTCACTCTCTCTTCTCTTTTTTGCCTTGTAAAAATCCACTCTTTTTCTATCTTCCAATCTGACCCTTTCTTCTCTTACAAAGAGATATCTAACAGATTTAAGAATATTGGATTTTTATCCACATAGGTGAGAGCTCAAAAATAACCCAATATATCATGATATTTTTTTATATATTTTTATCCTTATTATTGTGTTCCCAAAGTATGGATAGGATTTTCTTTCAAGTGATTCTGCCAATTTATGAAACTAATTAAACATATTCTAGATGGTAATTATTGATAAACATAGGAGGCGTTCATCACTAGATTGATGACAGGCAATGCATTGATCTTTGTCTACACGTACCACAAGAAGCCATTTTTTTTTGGTGTGTGAAGTGTGTGGCATAATGTGGTAGAGGCCAAGGAACTAGAAGATGGTTACTTATGCGGGGATGCTTAGATCACAAAAAAAGTATGGTTGAGAAATGGCTTTCAGGTCGTGCATAAGAAAGCAGCTTGTATGAAATGTACATGTACTTCGCGATTCGTTTGAAATCAATATCAATCTAACTTTTGGGATGGAATAACTCTGTCACATTTCAGGCCTCTTGTTTCAATTTGCCTTTAAACTCCATCTCGCTATCTATCTATTTGGATAGTAACAGACTAACACAAATGTGACACATGGTGGTTTACTCAGTAATTAATAATTAGTGAAGTTAAAGAAAGAAGATTATTATGAATTTGGGTTTATGGTCAACTTGGTTAGAAATGAGTCTACGTCATGCAATTGGCTCAAGACACATGGTGGGTATTTTCACCTTTTGAACATTAAGTTTGATTGCGGATAAAGTCTACACCGAAAAGAAAATGAAAAGATGGAGCATCTATTCTTATTTTTTTAACTTTATATATTTGTGTCATTCTATCTTAATTGCGCTTTAAATCTGTAGATGTTACTTTTCTAAAATGGGATTGCTTCAAAAGTAAATACACCTTTACTTAGACAGTATCGATAGTAGATTCATAGGAAAAGCAGAGGAGTCCTTAGTATCACGATTAGCACATTCAAACAAGTTTCCCATTTTGGCAGCGTGTTTAGTAGTTTTGCGTAAAATCAATTCTACATCTCAAATCATGGTTTTGAATGAAGCAATTATTTTTTCAATAAAAAATATTCCCGTAATTTAATATAATAATATTACTTTAATATTTGCGTGTCCAAGACCATTTTCAATTCATGATATATTTTTTTTGTTCTTACGTGGATTCCACTTCTACACACAATTTAATTTTACTCTTTTAATCTAAGCATCTCATGATCACTCAATTCTTTCAACTCAGCACCTCTAAAAAAATTACTAATTAGATCTCACTTATAACATCACATTCTTATATTTTATCAATTATTTATTTATTTATTAAAGTATAGTTGAGGAGTTCAAATAATATATACAAAGTTATGTGTTTAAAGTTTGTTACCATTATTATTTTCCTACTATAAAAAATATATATAATTTTCTTGCGTTAAAAATATAATTCCACTGGCTATAAATTTTATAACGTTAAAACAATTGTTAAATTTTGATAAAAGAATTGTAACATTTATTTAGCTCGAGCAGTTATAATGTGATGCTACACAAAAACTTACTTTCCAACTAAAACTACAGTAGAAAACGTGCTCTCAAGTAAAGAATCATAGTTTGCATAAGCACTCGGTGCTTATTGAGAATGCATTCTAACGGCTGATTCTTATTAAGCACCGATCCAAAACTTATAAAAACCTTCAAAATGTAACCGTTGTAGATGGCCTATAGCCGTTGATGGCCTAAAAGTGTGATTGTTATCAACATATGTAAACATGACTTTTATCAAATTAATTTACTTTAAATTCGTTTTTAATCAAAATCAAATTTATAAAATTAAGCATGGACTAAAATGTTTGTAAACACTGATTTTGTCCCTCTTTAAATTTATTTATTTTCATAAATAGTGTCTAGCCCAACAAAAAGTAACAAAAAAAATTTTCAAGCTCTTTTAACAAATGTCCAAAGAGCTAGCATGATTAGAAGGAGGCTCAGTTCTACTGTCTTACTCCTCCCAAGGAACTTGTTTCTACATGTGTGTCCATAGAACTAGAGTCAAAAAAGTTGTTCTACTCTATGGCTGTATTGTCAACAATTCCAACTTTACTGTCGACATCTTTTTCTACTTTATGGCTTTACTTAGTTGTGTTGTTGGCAATTCCTGATTTGCATTACGGCTTCAGCCAACTTTATTGTCAACAAATCCTACCAGAAATCTTGCTGAATTAAACAAATAATTTATAGAAGTTTATAAATACTAAAGGTGAGACAAATTAACGGGGACAAAAAAACTAAGACAAAAAGGAGAAGAGAAATTAAAAAAACAAAGCTCAACAAAAATTGAGAGGAGATTTTGAGAGAAAAAGAACATAGAGCACAAGTTTGAAAAGGTGGAAAGGAAGGACCCAAAACATAGCACTTTGGAATCTAGGAGGAAAACCCAAGAAAAGGGAGATTCGTGTTTGTTTGCACATATAAAACTCTTTGATTTCACACCTATATAGTTTCATTTCCTTATAAAAAACCACATTGGGAGCATTTGGATGGCTTATTTTTCTTTTTTCTATTTTCTGTTATATGCTATTAGTCATTTATCCCTGTTGTTCGTCCATAGCCTTTCGACGCAGGAGCCTTTGGATAGCTTCTTTTGCTTCTTTCTTTTGTTTCTATTTAACCTACTTTTCTCTCATAGCCTTTGGATGTAAGACCCTTTGAATGACTCCTTTTGCTTCTTTTTGTTATCTATTATCATTTACCTGTTATTCATTCATAGTCTTTGAATGCATGAGACTTTAAATAACTCCTTTTTTTTATTTCTGTTGTATATTGTTATTTACCCTCCTGTTCATCCATGCCCCTTAGACCTAAGAGCCTTTGGACGACTCATTTTCTTCTTTCTGTTTACTGTTATCTTCTGTTTTTATCCACCCGTTGCTCGTCCATAACCTTTGGACGCAGGAACCTTTGGCTGACCCATTTTTCTTCTATCTATTATCTGCTTTTATCTACTTATTATTTGTCCATAACCTTTGGATGCAGGGGCCTTTGGGTGCTCCTCTTCTTGTTTTTGTTGTTTATTGTTATTTACCCTCCTGTCATTCATGCCCCTTGGAGCCAAGAGCCTTCGAGCAACTTCTTTTCTTCTTTCTGTTTGCTTTTATCTTCTGGTTTTATTTATCTATTCATCCATAGCCTTTGGATGCAGGAGTCTTTGGATGACTCTTTTTTTTTATCTATTACTTGTTTTTATCTACCTGTTGTTCGTCCATAGCCTTTGAACGCAGGAACCTTTGGATGACTTATTTTCTTGTTTTTGTAGTTTATTATTATTTACCCTCCTATTTGTCCATGCCCTTTGGAGGCAAGGGCCTTTGGATGATTCATTTTTCCTTTTTCTCCTATCTGTTGTTATTTATCCTCCTGTTTATTCATACCCCTTGGACCCAGGAGGAGCCTTTGCACAACTTTTTCTTCCTTTGTGTTTGTTGTTATCTTTTGTTTTTATTTATCGGTTATTTGTCCATAGCCTTTGGACGCAGGAGCCTTTGGATGGCTCCTTTTTCTTGTTTCTATTGTTTATTGTTATTTACCATTTTGTTCGTCCATTGCTTTGGATGTAGAAGATTTTAGATGACTCATTTTTCTTTTTCTGCTATATGTTGTTGTTTACCTTTGTATTCGTCCATGCCCTCATGGATCTAGGAGCCTTTGGACGACTCCTTTTCTTCTTTCTATTTGTTGCTATATGCTGTCATTATCTTTATTGTTTGTTCATACTCTTTGGACACAAGAGCCTTTGGATGGTTTCTTTTCTTTTTCTCTATTATCTATTATTGTTTACCTTTTTGTTCGTCCATGCCCTCATGGACTCAAGAGCCTTTAGACAACTATTTTTCTTATTTCTGTTTGTTGTTATTTGTTGTTATTACCTCTACTATTCGTTCATGCCCTTTGAAGGCAAGAGCCTTTGGATGACTTCTTTCTCTTTTTTCTACTATCTGTTGTTGTTTCCCTTCTTGTTCACTCATGCTCTCATGGACCCAGTCCCCCTTTGGATGACACATTTTCTTCTTTCTGTTTATTGTTATTATCTTTCCTGATTTGTCCATGCCCCCTACGATTAGGAGCCTTTGGATGACTCATTTTCTACTTTTCTCTTATTTACTATTACTTGCTTTTTGTATCGTCTATACCTTTTAGATGCAGTCCCTCGTTAGACATAGTCCCCTTTGGATGTAAACCCCTTTAGACATTTTTTTTAATAGAAACCAATTTAGTATATTCCATCTTTCATTGCTTAACTATGCTTATAATAATCATTTTAGATGCACTTCTTGTTTATTTATTGTCAAAAAAAATTTAAAATGAATTTTTATTATTAATCATTTTATATGTACTTCTTATTTCGTTATTAAGTCTGAATTAATGTTTATTAAGACCATTCTTTTTTTTAAAGATTTTTTCTAATGTTTTTTTACTTGAAAAATATTAGTAACAACTCCTCGATTTTATTTTAAACAACTCTTTTCTTTGTCATCTCACCATGATGCTGGTTGCAACAATGTTAATATCTTTTTTGTTGAATAAAATGTTAATATCAAATAATTTGTTTGGTGAGGTTGAAATATTTTCTCTCACCTTTCCATATCAAACCAAAAGAAGAAAAACAAATATTTGTCACTTATTTCTGTATTATAAGTTTTAAAATATTAATTTTGAAAATAATTTTAAAACTTAATAAATTTTGGATGAAAGATTAATGATTGAGTGGCATGAAATTGTTAAAAAGATATTAAAACAAAAACATATTTTTTTTCTTCTCTCTTTATCTATAAAACTTAAGTCTCAAACATGTTCCAAAAGATTAATGCATTATTAATGGCTTTTATTTACTTCGTACACGTTGTTCTTTTATTTATTTATTTTTCCTGTCCAATGAGTTTATCCGTTTATCCAATCAGATAATTTGGGGTTTTTAATTATATGTAATTATGCTTTTATGAGTTGTGTAATGTCTTTTTTTTTAATGTAACCAATGATAAAAGCTTCATTTTGAGTAGTTGGTGAAATTAAGATAGCTTAAAAATGAGAAATGACATTTTTGGTGAATCTGTCTATTCAATAGGAGTTAAATTGAAAGGAAAGGACCAAACTCTCACGAAATACTACATGGTAAACTAAAATTTGAATTTTTGTTAAAAAAATATTTATATTTAACATTTCAATGTGCCTCAAACAGAATTATTTCTAAAGAAATGTATCTATAAGAAAGAAACTAAAAAAACAATAAAAAAAACTCTCAATAAAGAAAACACGTACAATAGAGAGATTTGATTTGGGCCCAACTAGGCCCAACTAGGCCCATTAACTTGCATGTCTACGCTTACTGGAAGAATTCAACTTAGCAGGTAGATTTGATTTCTCCTAAATGAGTAAAGATATCTAAAGAAAAAGTGAACTAAATGAAAAATACATAAGAAACTTTTATTTATACACATAAAAATAGAGTAATTAACTCAACCAATTTGTAACAACCCACTAACACAACCGATACAATTATAATACTTCCCCAAGTTCGGAGATAAAAATGTAAAATCCCACTTGGCAATCAAGGGCCGAAAGTGGTCCTTAGAAAGAGCTTTGGTCAATGGATCAACTATTGAACATGTTCTCTAACAAAGTGACAATATATCCACATGCTCTGATCTTTCATTAGTTAATGGATTTTGAGCCAATTTTATAGCAGATTTATTATCCAGAAGGTCATGACTTTGTGCATGGGAACTTCAATAACACACAATAATTCAGAAGTTAGAGATGATTAAGTCCTGTACTGGGCTTCAGCTGAAGATCTGGCCACAGTGAGTTTTTATTTTTTATTTTTTACTTCCTTGCAATGAGAATCCCCAAGGTGAAACATCCTAAAATTTTAAATAGTTATTTAGTTAATAAAAAATTTAATTGTTAGCAAGTTTAGAGTGAAAATTATTATAATAAGAATTTATTTGAACTATTAATAATTATAAAAGAAAAAGTTTAAAAAAATAAAAAATAAAATAAACGTTAGTGGAGGGTTCTCACGTTAGCCAAAGCTTATTATCTTGCAACAGAATTTGTTTTGATTTCGAGAAGTAGAGAACTACGGGTATGTGAATTTAATTGAATTGAAATAGTAAAACAACTGTGTATAGAGGCAGTTTCTTTCACGGAAAAATAATAATAATAAATAAGTCACCGAGGAACGAAAATAAAATAAAATTTGATGAACGATTTTTCTTAGAGTTGCTGAAAAAGAACATTAAACATGTATTCAAAAACATTAAACAAAAAGAGATTATGTATTATTGGAGAAACTATTTACATAATTATGGGATACATTGGGAGCTTAATCGGAGGGCTTTAAAATGTCAATAAAATATATTTTCAAAACTTCCATGATATAATTTCTTGAAGGATGTGTTTTCTTATTGTGTTTTTGTTATAAGAGATTCGGGATTAACAGTATGCTAAGTATTACATTTGAACGTGGATATCGAGTATAATTTCTTGATAGCTAAATTATTTTGTTTATATATAAATGGGTTATACGGTGGCAATGTTTATTTTCCTTTGACATTCCCTGCACACTAAATGATTAATCTGAAGATGGAATTAGTGTGTTGTGTGGCTTTTTAATATATATATATATATATATATATATATATATATATATATATATATATATATATATATATATATATATATATATATATATATATATATATGTTGTTGTGTTATGATATTACAATGTTGTTATTGTTTATATTTATTGTATTATGCATGAATTTGTCATTGTCTCCCAAGAAGAGATAACGATATACATTTCATTATGATAAGATATGTCATCATCTCGATTGAGATATCAATTTATGAAATATATCTATATTTAGAATAAGACATGAGATACTTTCATCTGGATGAAGAAAAACGATAAGATGTTATTTCATGTATATAAGGTGATAAACATTAAAAAGAGTAATTCTAGAAATTATAGTGTTGCATTTAATTTGTATAGTGATAAAATGAGAAACATTTCTTGCATTGTGATTGTTTTATACGATAAGACATGGTAGCATGTCATATATTATGTGTGGTCTTATTATAAGAAAAATTTATTTGAGATTAGCAAGTACCATAGCTGGATTTTTGGATTAGCACATTGGATAAAAATAACATTTTTTTGCGAACTCCTTTTAAAAATGTTTTATTCATTAGAATTATATCTTATTGAAAGTGTTGTTTTCAAAGCATGAGGATGATGTTGTTGATGGAAGCTTGAAAGTTTATCTCTTTCTTAGTTATATTTTAGCTTAGTTAGTTTCTTTTTAGAATAAAAGGTAGGTTATGACTAGTTAAGTTATTACTTTTATTGTTCTTTTTTTAGATGCTTAGTTTTAATAATGATGTTTTCATTTACTTAAAGATTTAGTGTTATGTCTACTTTAATTTTAGTGAGATATTATTTCTAACTATTTATCTTAAAAATTTTCATATTTGTATATATTTTAAATTATTTTTATAATGTTTTTGTAACGAAAGGCATTGCAGTTTTTGTATTAAAGTAGTTCAATTCTAAATTGGATTGTGGTGGTGAGAATTTTTTTTAAAAAAAAAAAATATAGGCACATAGGATTTGCTTGATAGTATTATAAATATTGTATCATATTATTTTAGATATTGGATTTGATCAACCCACTATTTGATTGGTGGTGTGTAAATTTATGGTAACTAATAGTGAAGGAAAAAACATGAATACTGCATTTGCAGCAACTTTGGATTGAATGGCCGTATGCAAGAACAAACGAAGGTTATTCGTCAAATGAGGGGAAATGAGAGTAAGGTCATCCTTGGAGCGATAACACCTTATAACCTTCAATATGTGAGATTATTTGAATTTTGTAAAAACGATTCACCATCCTTCTTTACCTACTCAAATTTTCAGAGTGATGAGATGTAATGATGTGCAAAAGGTGGACTTTGTCACTTACATGTTTGAGTTTGATGCTGAGCATTGGTAGAACTATGCTCAAGGTAGTTTGGCAACTCAAGGAGATCTTGGAGAAGTACTTTCCTTTTAGTGTTTGTATTCAAAAGGAGGTTGAGTTATCCTCCAGCTTCATTGAGGAGATATGACCATGGTTGAGTATGTGGCTTAGGTTGAGAGCTTGACAAGGTTTTCTCGTTATATGAGGGATAATCCTCAAGATTATTGGAAACCTATCAAGTTTGAGCATGGCCTAAAACTAGATTTACAAAGTTTTATTGGCATATTAAAGAATAAAGATCATCCTACTTTGGTAAATAAGTGTTAGGTGGAAAACAGAAGATACAACCATTAGTAGTAGAAAAGCCTAAGGATAAGACTAGCTTTGATGGGAAGAAGTTACAAAACAGGGATGGAAAGTTTCAGAAACATTTGTGACCTATGTCCACCATCAACAAAGGGGAGGAAATGCATGGAGTTCAAATTAACAAGGACACTGAGTAGCATACGTGTGGCTTGAGTCATGGAGATTGTTCATTCATTCATATCTCATGATTTTATGAAAAACTATCTATCTATTTCTAAATTTCCATTTGATTTGAATGTTGCTACTCTTGCAAAGGATAAACTTGTCACCTTTATTACTTAAGCCACCCTTTAGTGTATCAAGTTGTGTCTCATTTTGTTGATCTTATATGCTTGCTTATGTCTGGTTTGGATGTCATACTTAATATGGATTTATTGTTTTTCAATCATGTTATAAATTATTTTGATAAAATTATTTTCATTGCAACACAATCAATGTCAATTAATTCTTCTATGTCTAATTCTATTATATTTGTTGTTGCTTGTCTTAAGTGTTTAGTTAACGGAACTCATGAGTAAATGTTCTTGTTCTCTAATAAGATATGGACAAAAAACAATGTGGCAATTATATTTCCAAGATTTTTTTTCTTAAGGACACCTCTAACTTACCTCTAAATAAGGATGTTGAGTTTAGCATAGACATTTCATAAGAGTGCACCAATATCAATAGTGCCTTATAGAATGACACATCTATAGTTAAGTAAGCTTAAGAAAAAATTGGAGGAAACGTTGAATCTTTTAGCGAGTATTGTAGATGCAACACATAAGCATCCAAAAATTCTAATGGGTGAATAGTCAAATAGCTTATCATAGAGCAACTCAAAAGGCAAGGCATTATTAAGATTCATTGATGGAGTTTTACTTATGGAATAGGTAGTTATGGAGATGCATTCTCCTTAGAAGATCAATGGAACTATGGTCTGATACAACAATGCTTAGGCCCCATTTAATATGTGTTGGTGCTTTCTCTCAACAAATATGTTTTGTTAAGGTTTGTGAGGACAAGAGATATGATGTTAGCATATACTTCTTACAAAAAAGAAGTCAAACCTAGCTCTTCGGCATTATCACTATGAATGCCTTTGATGCATTTTCCAAACTGAGTTTGAATAAATTTTAAAAAATATTGAATAAACTTTGTAGCCTCAGACTTATGTTTAATAAGATGCATCTTTGTATCGCATACAATTATCCATAATAATAAGAAAAAATTTGTTGTCTACATGTGTTGGTTGGGAAAATGGTTCCCATACATCACAATGGTTGAGATCAAATGGATATTAAGAATGATGGTTATGAGAGACAAAGGGTAATCAATGAATTTTTAACATTAAACATATTTGACAAGTATAAAAACAAAATTTTGAAAGAAACTGAAAAGGGATTTTATTGCTAAAAATTTGTAATACTTTATCAAACAAGTGACCAATCTAACAAGTCATAGCTTGGTTGTATTATTATGAACAAAATTACAACTATGTAATGGAATAGAAAAAGAAGATTGTAAATTAGAATTCAATATACTTTGATAGACATGCAATCCATGACTAAGTTTACCTGTGTCAATCACCATCTATTGGTGGTTGTCCTAGATCAAGAAAGTGTTATTAGTGAAGAAAAATGAGTAATTTGCATTGTATAATAAAGAACTTAATGAGATTTATGTGAAATTCAAGAATGTAAAGAACATTTTGAAGGGTTAAAGATGAATTTAGTGAAACAATTTCGACAGTTATAACTGATATTTTAGAATTGTTAGGAAGAATTCATACTTGTTTGAAAGAAGAGAATACAACTCAAAGAATTGTAAAGAATGAGAAATGTGAGAACTAGCTCCTAATCAATCATCCACATGCTTGAAAGAGGAATAGAATTGTTATTATTAATAGAAAAACTCATACACATAGTAGTATTATCCATTTTATATGACTCAATGATGAGGGCTTTGGCCATTTATGCTTTGATGGAAGCAAGCAATTATTGATATTGTTATGTAATGAGTACAGTCTCTAGTAGAGACATTTGTTGAGTACCGTCAACACCAACCTAGTTCACCATGAAATTAACTTGAGTTTGCTTCCCTTTCATGTACCTAGATGATAGTTATGAAGTTTGAAGCATTTTTCTTTACTATAGCCATGGAAGCTAAAATATGCACATAAAGGATGATCCTTCATGTCATTCTTGTTTTTAGAATTGTTGTTATTTTGGACAACAAAGGGCTAACTGAGGATTGAGGGAAGCAAAATTACCAATTTCCTTCTCTTTCTCTTAAACCATCAAGGAGAATACCTGATTCATAGATAATAAAGGATCCTTCCAGAAAATCTGACAACAAATTTGACTGAAAGATTCATTGAGACCTATGAAGAAGATCAAGATGTACTCATTTTGCATGTAATTAGTTAGTCATCGAACTCCTCCACAAGTGCAATTGTCTTGTACTCACCAAGTTCTTCCTAAACAAATTTAAGCTTGGTCGAGTACTAATTTATAGTAAAAAAAAACCTTGATTACAACTTAACAAATCCTTCTTCGGCTGAAAAACTCAAGGACCATTACGTTGTTGAAAGCGTTCCTGCAAATCTTTCCAAATTTTCCAATTAAATAAGGAAATAAATCATAAAATATAAAAGAAGAATAAATCTTAAGAGATCGTTTAGGATACTCTAAAATATTTTAAGATATAATCAATAGATATTTCTCAAATTTTCTAACAAAAAGCTAAGAAGCAAAGATATAGTTGTTGTAAAGCCAAATTTGGTAGAGAGGTTCATCTTCAAAGGGAATGGTAATGGAGCCATCAAAAAAATTCATCTTATATTTTGCTTTCAACATCATCATCATAGCACAATGCTAGTAATTATAATTCTCGCTAGTAAAACTAGCAAGTCCTAGGTTGTTAAAAGGATGCAAAAAATAAGGATTGAGTTGATCTTCCATACTTGACATTGAAAGTGGAAAACACATAAGGGAAGATGATGAAGGATTGACAGAAAAAGAAAAATGTTTCAAACAGGGGAAGAATCAAAGAACACTATTGATACATATTGAACTCATAACTCAATCATGAATAAAAGAGACAATAATCTAATTTTATTGATTAGAAAAAATGAACTAAATGAAACATATGGAAGAAGTTTTTATATATACGTAGAAGAATAACTAACTTAACCAATTTGTAACAACCTACTAATTAACACAACTGATATGATTGTAATAAGCGTTGAAGGTATTTTTCAACATAGTTTTAAAAGCTAAATTAGATTGGTCAGTTTGAATAGTCTAACAAGGAATCGATTATTATCCCTCAAAAATCGACTTGTCTCATAACTTGGGTGAACAAAATCAGATTGAACCAGTATTTTTTTAAAATAATATTTTTTAATTTTTACTTTGTAATTTAATTTAAATCATCTTTAAAATAAATAAAACACATAGTTATATATTACATACACACATCTATTATTTTACTAATTATTATTGAGTTTTTATCTTATCAAATATATAATTTAGTCATTTATATTAATTTATAATTTTATATACTGATTTTTTTATTATTTTATTACTTAAAATATTATATATATTAAAAATATAAATTTAATTGCTACTAATTTAATCGCAATTAAACCAATAAATCATGAAACAATATTTTCACTAGTCCAATTTCCTATCCAAATTTTAAAACATTGGTGTTCAATTTTAACGACCAATCAACATGTTTTATTTTATATTGACAATGAATGGATATGATTAGGGATATCAATGAGGCAGAGCGGGTGCACGTAGTAGTTTTCCTATGCCTGTGTGCTCACACGATTACTTGTTAAGCGAGTATCCATTAATATTTTATATATTCATAAGTATTTACATATAGTTTAAAAAATAAATAAATACATTTGTACTTAAAAATAAATTAAAACAATTTAATTTAATATAATTAAGTATATTTAAATTCACAAGTAGATATAACTTATTATCCATTGTCTACGTATCTATGACTTAATGATGTTGAGATTTGGTTAAGGATTTCCCTACTAATGTTTCTTTTATAACTTTTCACATGTATTAAATGAATTGTTATGGAGGATAAAAAAGTAAGAAATTTCTTTAAATAATGTAACAAAATTTTAAATAAAAGAACTTAAAAAAATTCATTACAAGAATTTTTAAATTTTGCTACTAATTTTAACTATCATTTAAATCAGTAGTTAAATTCTAAATAATTAATTATTAATTAACTATTATATTATTTTTTTTAGCTAAAATTAAAATAATATTCATTTATAAATTTTCTTTAAGTGTTTTTTTAATAGAGAGAGACTACAAGCATTACCTCATGTTTCGTTCTCTTATTCCTGCCACGAACAGTTTTCATTCTCTCATTCTTGGAACTCTTTCTCATGAATTTATTCTTCCCTTTTTTTTCATTCTCTCATTTTTTGTGACCTTGTTTTCCACCTATTCCCATTCTCATCGTTCTCTATGTGAAATTACCCTTCATGTGAACTGATTTTGGTGAGTTCTCAAACCTTAAACAAATATTTAACTGATTTTTTTATATTTCAATGAAAGAGCTAAAATCCAATATGAGAGATCTTAAATTTTAGTAAAATAGATGTTAAATTTCTCTTTTATTTTAATATTTCAGGTTTTGAATTAGTTGTTATCTTTGTTGATGTTCAATATTAACACAACAAGGTTTCTTATGTGTCATTACTTCTTCAATTTTTGTTAAATGTTCAATCTAATTCAATATATGATTGCTTTAAATCTTCACGATAGATAGTTGATTCTTGTTTAATATTTATGATATTGGATAGACAATTGTTGTTTTGTAATTTTATATAATGAATCATCTTATTGTTAATTTTCTTTTTCTATTTGTCTACCACCAATTATCTAAAGCAGCAAATTATATGATTCACAATAGCTTGGGGTGCATTATGGTTTATGCTTATAAGGTGTTTAATAAATTATCTTTGATAAAATCACTATAGATATTCTCTCTAAAACTAAGTTTAGAACACATTTTGCATTTGGAAAACAAAAGTTGGTTTCCAAATGCATGTGTTCTCCATAGTGATACTAAGCAATTGTTACTAAAATTAATATTGCTATTGTGTGACATTAAAAATCATATTGTTGTTCGATTCTAAAATTTATATTGTTGTTTTGTAACATCAAATTTTTATGACAAGACAAGGCAAAGGGATATCAAGCTAGTATTAAGACGAAACAATGGAGACAAGGGAGGTAATACACTACAAAAAGCGAAGAAGTTTATGTGTAGAGAAAGTGAGAGTGTTCTTTTCAAAGATGAAAAAAGACGGTGGTGTCTTTATTAATAGCAACAAAGGATAGTATTTTTAGGAATTTTTTTAATAGCTATATTGAATGTAGCTAGTTTGTGTCCTTTTTCATAAGTATATTGACCTTTGCCACTTTGTAAAGTGGAGGTTAAAAGATTTGGAAGAGTCTAGCCCCAAATTAAGGTTATTTCCTTCTCTTGGGCATTGCTCATTTATAGAGTCCTTACTTGTATTAACTTAGTCATAGGAACATTATTACGAACTAAATGCAGTTGGTTTGAGTCCTTTTTCATAGGTATATTGAATATGTTTTGCACTAAAATAAACATTATTTGAGGTTTGGTATTCCATATATTTCTAGCTGAGCATAAAATAAACATTATCCTATCTAAGGTTTGATGGAATCTATATAACATATGATATAGAGGTCTTGCTCATTTTTTAGTTAAAAAAATAGAATAATCTAATCATACTCAATGAGGTTCTAATTAAACTAAGACATTTTCTTAACTGTTAACTGATAATCTAAGTACAATTTAATTTTTTTATGGTTATTACTTAGGCATACTCTAAGATATACTTGTAGTCTTGCTCCAACAGAAAATTTTGTTGATCATTGAAGGTGCATTATGTTGACCATTCAAATATGAAGTTTGTCAACGTACTTAACAATCAAGGAAAAGAGGCAACAATAAAGGCCATCAAGAAATGGGATCAAACTAAGTCAAAGATAACCCACCTCATCTTTTGCACCACAAGTAGTGTGAACATGTCACGCACGATTACCAACTCACCAAGCTCTTGGGCCTTTGCCCCTATGTGAAACATTAATATGATGTACCAATAGGGTTGTTTTTCTTGTGGCACAGGGCTTCATTTGGCCAAAGACATGGCTGAGAACATGGGATGCATTGTCTGTTGAACTGCATAGACACCCTCAATATACTTGTAGTTTTGCTCTTGTAGAATTTTTTTTTTACACTAAAACACAATTGTAGATTGTGATTCTACTAGGTTCCACTAGATTGTTAGACATAAAATCTTGTAAATTTGTATCATGTTGTCTATAGGCTGATGTAAATATTTGTGTTTATCTCAATTGGTTGTTCTTTCCCTTTTGTTTATCTTCATGTTGATTTAACAAAAGTCCTATACCAAAGTTTGCAACCTTTTATTTCAAAGCAATTCTTTTTAACTATAACCATTTTTTTAAAACGAAATAACACAAATTAATCTATGATTTAAAAATTAAATAATAAGTAATTGTGAATTATACCACATATTCACTTGGAAAGAATAAAAAATTAGTTACAAATTATCAATGAAATAGTTTTGAAATGAGACATTTAGGTTAATCCTTAACTATGAATTAGCTAGAAAATAATTATTAAATTACTATAGATATAAGATAACTTTAACTATATATTAATTATGAAAATATTCTAGTTATATAGTCAAGAAAAATGTAAATTAAACAATATATTACTACAAATTAACTAGAGCATAACTACAAATTTTTAAAATTAACTATGAATTAATTATG
Source organism: Mucuna pruriens (assembly GCA_025330945.1). Classification (NCBI taxonomy): domain Eukaryota; kingdom Viridiplantae; phylum Streptophyta; class Magnoliopsida; order Fabales; family Fabaceae; genus Mucuna; species Mucuna pruriens. The sequence goes on along the minus strand of JAENHJ010000525.1, from coordinate 2,779,579 downwards.
ATTTTTCTAATTAATTTGTTACTTATTTCATGTTACTACCAATATTATAATAATTTTGTAGTTAATTTATAACTAATTCTTTTTACTAGTAACTATGAATTAGCTACTGATTTAATTATAGTCAATTTTAGATTTCCATGTAGTGATTAAATTATTAATTATTTTATTATAATTTGTTTGTTGTACAGTAAAATGACTTTGTTTGTGTATGAGTTATACCACTAACGATAATTTTTTTTGTGAGAATGATATAAATAAATAATAATAAAATTATATATAAAATAAAAGTATTATATTATTTTTTATATATACAAGTTAAAATAATTATGTTGAACAAAAACAATTTTAGTTATCATTCTTCAACTATAGCATTTCTATGAGTTTTTCTTTAACAACAATATTTTTTAGATTTTTTTTTGGTATTTGAAATTTTTCTTAACCTCTTATTTATTTTAATCTATAATTTTTAATATCTTTAATTTTAAAATAAAATTTAATATTTTAATAAAATATAAATAATTAAAAAGAACATTATATTACAATATAAATTATTTAATATAAATTTAAAATATAATCTATACATTTAAAAATATTTATTTATTATGAATTATAATATAATTTATATATTTAAAAATATTTATTATAAACTTAAATTATATAAAATAATATTTATTTTATGTATTACGATGTTAAAATACTAGTTAGTTAAAAAGTCATATAACTAATTTTTAGTGCATGCATCGCTTTCATATTATTTTAATATAGAGCACTTTCAAAAATTGATAGATAAGATTAAAAATATCTCTTTTTAAGTCGATATGGAAGTAACATTTTAAAATAATGAAGATAAATATAAGACAAATCAAAATAATAAAGATAAAGATATGACAACGTAGTGTGTAACATAGCTTAAACAATTTTTTTTCCTGTGTGTGGACTTACGTTACGTTCCTTCCATCTACCAAAAAGTTTATTAAATTTATGGATAACTATAAGATAAATATTTATTTTAATAAAGTTAAAATTTATAATAAATAAATATTTTCAATATATTTATATGAATAATTGTGATATAAAATTATTTTTAATTTTTTATAATATATTTTAAAAATTATTGAAATTTAATTTAAAGATAAAAATAAAAAAAATAAATTAAAAATAATAATTAATTAAGAAAACTAAATATATAAATAAACATAAAAATAAAGTAGTTTGAGATGGTTGAAAGAAAAATAATTTATTATAAAATATGAGTCTCATCCTTCAAGAATACTTTATTTTACTTATTTATTAAATTAAAATATACTCAGAGAATAAGACTCTTATTTTTTAATTTATAATATTATTTGGCAAAATTTTATAATATTTCTTTAATAACCATATTTTAATTACGAATTATTTACCAACTTCACCAATTCATTAAATATCCTATCTTCTTTTACAATATAAAAATATACTAATTATTTTTAAAATATTTCTGCTATTATTTAAAAATACTTCAAACTATTTTTTAAAAAGATTTGACAATTTTCTAAACTAATAAAGTTAATTTTAGATGATAAATAATACACTTGTAACTATTGATTAAAAATTTAACAATTGAGATTATGATAAAAATCAAGTATATGCATAATAAATTTTAAATTAGTAAGTTTAATTTTATGTATTATTAATATAAATATTTTTATCCTGTTAATTAATTAGAAGTAAAAGAATAGTATAATTTTTTAAATAAGAAATGTTATAATCATATTTTCTAACGTATTTTATTTGTAGGAGTGTTCACCGAATTGAAAAGCTATCTCATCCAATTACTTCTATTTTCTTAATATCATTTAATTAATTTCGTTTAAAATTTAAATCCCACCAAATCTAACTTTTATTTATTTTTCTGGAAAAACTATTAAATAAATTTTAAGATATGAGATACTAAAAAATAATTTAAAATATCAAACATCTCTATATAAAAATTTAAATAATTATCTTGAACGGTGACATTTTGGCTGACTTTCTTCAATAAAAATATTTTTAATTTACAATAATATTTTAAAGAAATTTTCTTAACCTTTTATTTTTTTATTTTTTTATTTTATCATATTTAATTAAATTTATTATTTTTAAAAATAAATTATCAACAACTATAAATAATATCGCATCATAATATAAATTATTTATTATAAAATTAAAATATAATTTACATGTTAAAAAGATTTATTTATTATAATTTGAATTATAGTATAATTGAAAATATTTATTTATTGAAAATTTTAATTATAATATAATGTATATATTAATAATATTTATTTATCATAAGTTTTAATTATATAAAATAAACATTTATTTTTTGTCTTGCATAGAATAAAATATTAATATTACATATAAATCATTATATAGATAATACCGACTAAACTATCATTTTGATTCCTGAAATGGTAAGTCATTAGTCTTTAAAATTAAAAAATGACAAATGACAAATAAGTCCCTAAAAATGAGTTATATTAATCAGTTAATCAATATAGTTAACTATCCACTAACTCATAATGTGGCACTTTATTTATCATTTTGACTACACATGTAATACCATGTGGCTACCTAGTTAGGGACGCAATCATTTCAATCTTTGCAAATCAAATATGACTTGCAAATTATTAGTATCGGATTCCACACCACAAGCCTTCTTTAGCTCATATTGATCCACTATAACCCATTTGTCCTATATCCCCAAACTCTACCTGCACAAACTCCAACATGAGTTTGTGGTCTGTCCAACCATTCTCCATAGACTCCTTTATATGCACATTAATAAGCTTACTGCAACAAATGTACTTTATATTTAAAAACTGAAAAACTAAAGTCACAAACAACAACATAAGAAGATAAACAAAAAATGTATAATACCAAAGAAGAAAACCATCTTTTGCAATTTCAAATAGATCATTGATTGAAGGATTAATAGGAAGGTATATCTTGAGGAATTCATCTCCTGCAAGTTAGTTATTTATGTGACATGATGGCAGCCATCATTTTAGCACCATTATTTGTTGTCACTCAAATTAAACTCTAATTTGGCTACAACTGCTGAAGTTGTTTAACTCTTGTAAAAGGTGAACCAATTCTAAATTTAATCCCCCAGGTGTTTAGTTTCTAAAGCAACTAAAATACTCCTAAGGCTTTACACGAAACAAGGGAACCCCAACCTTGCACACGAATTGGTGGTAGGGTGTTGTGCATTAGGGCAAGAAATGGTGTGTGGAAATTGTCTAAGATAAAAAGAGTGGGTAATGTCGATTAGACCAGTCAAGAATAGATCGCCACTGCAAAGGTACCAGAAGACGATTTTAACCTTACTGTGGTAGTTGTGTGACCTGAGAGAGTGATAGAGAAAATGTCATTTTAGTCCACCAATTGTGATTTGGTCTTGAAGCTGACTAGAAACCATGTGTCAGCAAATGTGGTCGCCAAAATAATAAATAAAATCTTCAACACATTATTGATAGAATCAGTGATGGCTAATCACAAGGATTAACTTGCTGAATAGAGTTCAATTTGAGGGACTTAATGTCATTTCTTAATTTCATGGGTCAACGCTCCAATTTAAAAACTAAAATTGTAATTTATTCGGCTAATAGTAATATGATTCTTCTATACATATATTATTAAAAATAAATTTACACAACTTAATATTATATTTATATACCTTTACTTAAATAATTATTAAAAATTTATCTTAAAATATTAAATATATTTTTCATAATTAAGTATAACATATGTGATAATTTTATAAATACATAAGAAATAAAAATATAAACATGAATTATATGATAAATTTATAATATATATATATATATATATGATAAGTTGAATTTAAATTAGATTGGATTGATTTTCAAAATCAAATCTAAAATCTGATCAATCTAGTAAAAAAAGTTTGAACTTTTAATTTTTTGTTTGTTCGATGTTTGATTTATTCAGTATTCAACTTTCAGTTTTTTGGATTGATTTTTTAATTTATATTTAATTGGATCAATTTATAAACATTCCTGCTCTTTTGAACACAACAGTATCTCTTTTTTAGGGTTTATGAGTGAAATTTCATAAAATCACATAATTGTATGAATTTTTTCTTCATTTTGAATAAAAACATTTTAAAAGTTATTACTCAACAAAAAAACACTTTTAGAATTTCTTCTTATATGAGAACATCTTTAAAAATTATTATCATCTTTATGAGTTTCAATGCTAATATATTTTTAATTTTAATTTTAAATTTGATTTAATATAAATTTAGTCCAAAAAATTCTTTATCGACCGTTTCAAATCACTCTCCATTTATGTATATTTGATTATTATAATTGTTGATCTTTTTCTATCTATTATTTTAATTTTTATTTTAAAATCAAATTTCAATATTTGTTAAAAAAATATCAATAATTAAAAATAACCTTATATTACAATAAGTTATTTACCATAAATAAAAATATAATATATATGTTGAAAATATTTATCGATTCTAAACTTTAATTATAGTGTAATACATATTAAAGAGTATGTATTTAATATTAATTTATTTATATAAAATAAACAAATAGGGAAAAAAATAAAATTATTAAAAGAGTAACACATTTATCCTATGAAATAAAATAATTTTAAAATTTAAGCAAATAAGCACTGAATTTTAATTATTAGTAAGATTTACCAATTAAAATTTATCATTTCATTCTCGAAATGACATATCCCCTTTCACCCAATACGTGTCCATATTCATGTGTATAAAAACTTACCAAAACAAAAAAATAAAAATAAAAAATAAAGGGAAAAGGAAGATACACGAGAAGGACAGTGAATGAAGAGCTTTGTAGGAAAAATCGTGACGCAAATACTTTCGTGACTGTTTTTCCGTCATATATTCCCCTTTCATTCTAGTGCTGCGTATTTTGCTGTACATGTTCACTCTCGACAAAGGTGCAAACCCTTTTTCTTTGTGCTAATAAGATTCCTGATTCTTCAATTGTACTTTTATGCACTTGCATGCATTCTTCATATATTCTTCTCACCGCATTTTTCGTGGGTCTCCTCAATTCTCTTCACCCATTAATTATCAGTTTCTCTCTACGTTTTCAGATATTAAGAGAAAACTTAGAAATGGCTTTTTCAGCTCTTTTTGGTGGTGTTCTTCCATCAAAATTGAACTTTTACTACGATCGTTTATGCTTTCCTTTAATACAATTTTTTATTATATGTATTCGGTGAAATTATAATTCTGGGTGAAGAAGAGTACCAAGCACGTTAGTAACTCCATCTAATGGACTTTTGATTTTTCTTTGCATGTAATTCTTTTCATTGTAAGCATGGTCCACAAATTTAGTCATCTTGACGTTACTGTTATTTGTTTTTTGCTTTGAACTGTGTGTTATTTGACTTTTTTGTTTTATATTAAGTGATTGGTGATACCATCAACTCTATCTTCACTCCCGGCAAAAGTGGGGGGAGAAATTTGTACCTTTATGCCTAAAGCTCTCGATTTTAGAAATTTCTTTGTTATTAGAGATCTCTCTTTCTCTAAGTGTTTAGCCCTTTTTTTTATATTGAGAAAGTGGAATGTGGATTCCCCATATATGGTGGTATCTTTGGTTTCTGTTTGGTGTTGTTATCATGCGCTTGATTTTTGGGTGATTGTGATATCATTACGCGCATTCTGCTGAAAGGACAAAAAAAAATTGTATTTAGGATATCTCAAACTATTATGACACACTAATTGTTAAAGTTTGAAATCAAGGGGTCCACTCTTATCTCTATAAGACTCTATCCGTGTTCCTATTTTTGTCAATTCTAAATAGCCCGATTGGCCAATTCAATTTAGAATTCCATCCCTTAGTTTCCACAATGGTTATCTATTCATTTATCTTAAGAGGCCAAGAAATTGATTTGTTGTAGGTAACTGAACCTTTGAAGATATAGCAGAGAAGAAAGACCATTGAATAGGAAATTGCATTGATACTATGGCAGAAGATGACATATATACACAAGATGGAACCATTACCATCTCCAAAAAACCTGCCAACAAGAAAAAGACTGGAAACTGGAAAGCTTGCTATTTCATTCTTGGTATTGGTTTCATTTTGTTAATTTTTATCTTAGAAACTATGTTGTCTAAACTTACATAATATGTCTGAAATTTAGTACATGTGCTTGTACTAGAATTTGAAGATCCTAGGATGCTGAGTTTTGATTAAACCATTTGTGGCAGGAAATGAATGTAGTGAGAGATTGGCATACTATGGTATGAGTACAAACCTGGTGAACTATCTTCAGGTTCGTTTCAACCAGGGAAACACAACCGCTGCAAATAATGTCACAACCTGGTCAGGCACATGCTACATCACACCATTAATTGGAGCCTTTCTAGCTGATTCATACTTGGGAAGATACTGGACAATTGCCAGTTTCTCAACTATCTATGTCATTGTAAGCTCAGAAAAATTTTCTTTTTTGTTGAGTCCCATGTTATGTCAAAGGCATTTAATTTTCACTCTTCTGACCTATGTTTATATTTTATTTTAATGTCTATTATTAAGCTCAAAGTTGACAAGGATCGATGTTCTAATTAACATGTAAAGCTTGTGTTTGTGCTCATTCTTGTTGCCTGTCGTTATCTATTATATTATGCTTGCAAGCAAAATCCTAAATATTCAGATTCTAGACTGAAAATTTTCTGTTTTATTTATTTATTTTCCTAAATGTTAAGCAAACTGAAATGTCAATCATGTTGGTTTCACCTCAATTGAGAACAATATTTTCAGTTTCATTATGTTTTGAGAACAATTATGATATCAATAGTTTTATCTTGTAACCTTCATTCTATCTTTTAACATATTTCATTTATTCCATTTGCAATCTTCAAGTGATTTCAATTTTTGTTTTATTTGAACTGCCTTTCGGAGCCCTATTATGAGGAATAAAAGGATAAACACAGCAAGCATTAACCTTTCCTTAATGAATGTTTACTTACTCTGCAGGGGATGGTACTTTTAACATTGTCTGCTTCTGCCCCTGGACTTAGGCCAGCATGTGATGCCAATGGTTGCCATCCAACATTGGCACAAACTGCAACTTGCTTCATAGCACTCTACTTGATTGCTCTTGGAACTGGTGGTATTAAACCATGTGTTTCAGCTTTTGGTGCAGACCAATTTGATGAAGCGGACGAGAAAGAGAGGATAAGGAAGAGCTCTTTCTTCAACTGGTTTTACTTCTCTATTAATGTTGGCGCACTTGTTGCTTCCTCAGTATTAGTTTGGATACAAATGAATGTTGGCTGGGGATGGGGTTTTGGAGTTCCTGCTGTTGCAATGGTCATTGCAATTATATTTTTCTTTGGTGGTAGTCGGCTCTACAGAATTCAAGTGGCTGGAGGCAGTCCCCTTACAAGGATTTGTCAAGTCATAGTTGCAGCCTCTAGGAAAATCAGTCTTCAAGTGCCAGATGATAAGTCTCTTCTTCATGAGACTGTAGATGTAGAATCTGTCATCAAAGGTAGCCGCAAGCTTGATCACACAAACCAATTCAAGTGAGTTATCAAAGACATGTTTACATCTACTTCTATAAATTAACATCAGTCATGAATTGAAATATTCATATACTATTCATATTCTTTTATTTTTTGAGATACTATCTTCATATACTATTCAAATTTTCAGTGTAGGATATAGATATTTATAGTCAACAAAAAGTCCACTAGTGATTGTTTCATTACAATAATCATTAATCAATAGTCAAATCAACTAATAAGAAGTAATAACTTCTATTGAATATGCATCTTTTACTAGACTTCACCATAAAGCATCTGTTGTTTACTCTTGCACCCTAAAGTTTGATTTATATTCTTATGCCTTTTCTGATCACAAAATATGTTGATTCCATCTAGGTGTTTGGATAAGGCAGCAGTAGAGACCCAATCTGACCTTACCAAAGGTTGGCCAAATCCTTGGAGGCTTTGCACTGTAACACAAGTTGAGGAACTCAAATCAGTGATTTGTTTACTCCCAGTTTGGGCATCACTGATTGCCTTTGCAACTGTATACAGTCAAATGAACACCATGTTTGTTCTACAAGGCAACACAATGAACCAGCACATTGGTCCTCACTTCAAGATCCCATCGGCATCGCTCTCAATTTTCGACACGCTAAGTGTTATCTTCTGGGCCCCTGTGTATGACCGCATGATTGTCCCATTTGCAAGGAGGTTCACTGGCCATGAACAAGGATTCACTCAACTCCAACGTATGGGAATTGGCCTTGTCATCTCCACTGTTGCCATGGTTGTTGCTGGCATTTTAGAGGTTGTTCGCCTTGACTCAGTCAGGAAAAACAACTACTATGATCTTGAGACCATCCCCATGTCAATTTTCTGGCAAGTACCCCAATATTTTCTTGTTGGATGTGCAGAAGTTTTTACCAACATTGGTCAGCTAGAGTTCTTTTATGGTCAGGCACCAGATGCTATGAGAAGTCTGGGTATGGCTCTCTCACTCACAACTAATGCCTTGGGAAATTACATTAGCACCTTGCTTGTTACTATTGTAACTAAGGTCACCACAAGGCATGGTAAGCTTGGTTGGATTCCAAACAATCTAAATAGAGGCCATCTTGACTACTTCTACTGGCTTTTGTCCATTCTCAGCTTTCTCAATTTCCTTGTGTTTCTCTGGGTTGCAAAGAGGTACAGGTACAAGGTGGTGGTTGGAAAGACTCATTGAAGATAATAGCTTGAGGTTGGACAACTCTATTTGCTGAAGATTGTTTTTCTTTACTAGTTTTTATCTTGGGATTTGCATAAATTTCTCAAACAATTACTTGTATAGATGTTATTTGGAGTCTTTTGGTATGTTAAAAATTATTCTATTAGTCTTTTGTCCATCGGGTTTGTCCTGATGAATCTGGCTTACCATTCACGTAAGTCATTTCTCCTTAAATTAGGCCTGTTTAGGTAAGTGTTTGGATATATATTTATTGAAGAGCAAGATAAAGAAAGTAAAATAATTAATTTTTTTTTATAAATTAAAATTAATTTATACATGAAATTTTATCATTGAATTTTTTCCAAAATTAATACATATTTGTTGATTTGAATTTATAAAAGAAGTTTGATTTTTTAGTAAGTGTTTATTAACAAGTCTATTTATGATCCATTATCATAATTAATCACAATCTATATTTTAGAATTAATAGCTTTATTTTCAAGAAAATATATAAAAAAATTAATAAAAATGAATAATTATTTCTTCAAAATAACTTGACTACTTAGACTTTATTATCCTATTAAATGGCCAATTATATAGGTATGGGGCCACAATAAGTCCATTGGTTGCAAATGCATCCTCATTTTAAAAATATGGTTCAGATGATTGATACAAGACATGTTGACTACATTTGACTTTTGCATTGGTGGAAAATTGTTTGTACTCTGTAGATGTCATAATGCGCTAAAACTTATCTTGCTGGCTTATTTATCCGCTAAAATTAGATGGACTAAACTTTAAAAATATCAACTTGTTTACACTACTTTATATTTTGCTCAACAACTCATGAGTGAAGCAGGATAATCTAATTAAATGTTTAAGCTAGAAAGGACAAATAAAATAACCTATTAACCTCACTGGTTGAAAAATAAAATAAGACTTATAATTTTGGTTTATCATTAGTTTGCCATTAATTTTTTAACGAGACATATTAGAGATGGACATGTTAGAGTTAGACTTATTTAATATATGTATACAAAAAATATATTATGTATAACATTACTATGTGGTAGAACTAAAGTACCCATTTTTGTATGTATTAATTATAAAAAGTATAACAATATGAAACCATAACTTATATTTTTCAATAATATATGTATTAATTATAACTTAATTGTTCTATTTAAATATTTTTTTAAAGTGTATTATTTTTAATTTTTATTTATTTCTTTTAGATACTAGCTGAAATAAGATATTGTTATTATGTAATATTTTTTATTTTACTAAAATATTTCACTAAATATAAGTATACTTCTATAATTAACTTTTTACAATAACTGTTTTAGTTTAATACTAAAAATTTTATATAATTCTAAAATTAAAAAGGTTATTTTAGTGGTTGAAATATGATATAAATATTGGTGAAATATTTTTTTAGTAAAATACAAAATATTTAAGATTTATTATTAATTTTCAAGATATTAAAAAGGTTAGGTTAATTGCAATATTGAAATACAAAGTAAATTTTCAAAATATTGTTAAAAAATGTTATTTTAATATTAATTTTTTAGAAAACTATAAAAATAAAGTTATTATATCAATAATAATATATTATTTAAGGCACCCAAGTATCCAAATAAAAAATAACAATTTTGTAAAAGAAAGAATTGTTTAATACAAAATGATTAAGTTATAATTAAGACATATAGTATTAAAAGATATGAGTTATGGTTATATAAATTATTATAATATTTATTTAGTACTAACAAAAATATAAATATGTGCATTTTTTTGTCCCATATGCTGTAATATTATATATATAACTAGGGGAAAGAGAAGCTCCGTGCGTCTCTATATTTTTTATATAAAAAAAATGGAAGAGGGTTAGACAATGAAAGTTAAATAGGAAATGATAGAGTGTAGTTAGTTTGAAATTGGACTTTACATGCAGTTAGCGGGGTGGTTTCTTTATATGCAATTAAACGTAAGTGGTGTGGGTTATAATAGTAGTTAAGGGACAAAACAGTTAAAAAAAATGTGAAAACAAAAAGAACTTCGCCATTATAATTGTTATAGATTATACATATACATTTTATATATATATTAAATAAGTCAAATGACTTACTAGTTGTACGTTAGTAACAACGCAAGGGATTGTGGAAGGGCTCAATTGACACCTAAAGAAAAAAATTTGGAACTCATTTTGCACAATTAAAAATGGAAGAACCAAAATTGTATAATCATGGTAATTAAATGAACAAATGTAGAATTAAGCTATAAACTAAAAATTTATTATGCGTTGAAAATGCATTGGCTTCAATTATTGTGTTGAGTGATTAGATATATTTATTAGTTTATTTTTTATCTCTTAGATAAGATTATTTTATTTTTTATCTTTTAGAATATTTTATATTTTAGAATAATTTATTTTTAAATAGAATTCTATATATATATATATATATATATATATATATATATATATATATATATATATATATAAAAAGAAGAAGTAACTTGGTGGATTTGGCTAGAGTGAAGGCCTATAAAATATGATTACTTGTGAACCATTTTTTTATCCGTTAAATATATTATTATTTTAATTAATAGTTCATATTTATAATTGGTTACCTACCAGTTGTAAGTGGTTGATTTGGATTTATGCGCTAATAATGATTTTTAAATTGCAATTTAAGGCCTATGAGGCTTTGGGTGTTGTTGAATTTGGGAGGTCATGAATTTGGTTTTCAGACTACCTCAACAAGCGCATCCATGACCCGCAAGATATACTGCAGGACTCGCCTTTTGCATCATAAATTACTATCATCTTTCAGTTACTTTTATATTTTAGTGTTGGAACTCATAATTGCTTGTCTCTTCCCTACAATTAGTGGAGGTCATGGTCTTCATAAATTAGTTATCTTCATTCTTTTAGAGAAGGAGAATTTTAGCTACCCAAAATCGACCAACCAACCCCTTGTGTAATATTGAACCCAAACCGTAGCATCCTAAAACACAAGGACCTCCATTGTGCCTCCCCACACAATGTCTCATTTTCTTTATAAATCTGACTAAAACACAAGGACCTTCCTTCTTTCAATTTCCTTTGTTGTTAGTCAGTTTTATGGTTCTCCTAAGAGGAGTAGTTGTGTTTTTGAATTAGTCTATCGTGTTATTAAGAGATAGTGGGCTGTAAATGTGGGTAGTTTTTATTTTAGTTTTTCTATTCATATGTAAGGCAATATTGGCCAAGTTAGTTCTTTTAATACACAAGAATTCCTTCTTTCAATTTCCTTATCTTTTACATAAGTTCTGTTAGTTTCCAACATTTGGTATCACATGGCTTGATCAAAAGTAGAAGCATTAGTCTTCTAAGTGTGAAAAACTATGGCATCGGAGAGTTCTTTTGTGCAGCAAACAATATCGAAGTTTGGCGGGCATTATGATCACTGGGCGATGCTCATGGAGAACTTTTTGCGTTCAAAGGAGTACTGGCGTCTGGTGGGAAATGGGATTCCTGAAGCAGCAAAAGAAATACCTCTTACCGATGTACAGAGAAAGAGTATTGATGATCAGAAATTAAAAGACTTGAAGGCAAAGAACTACCTATTTCAAGCATTAAATCATTCAGTCCTCGAGACTATTCTTAACAAGGATACAACAAAGGACATATGGGATTCTTTGAAGCAGAAGTATCAAGGCACATCATGAGTCAAGCGTGCACAGTTGCAAGCTCTAAAAAAAGAGTTTGAAATTCTTCACATGAAGGAGGGAGAATCCATAAATGATTATTTTGCTTAGACACTTACCAAGCCAACAAGATGAAGGCTAATGGTGAAAACAAGGGAAATGTAGTTGTGGTTGAAAAAACTTTGAAATCCATGACTCCTAAGTTTGATTATGTTGTGTGTTCCATTGAGGAGTCTAAGGATACAGACACTCTGACCATTGATGAGTTGCAAAGCAGCCTGCTCATACATGAACAATGCATGACTTCTCATGTTGAAGAAGAACATGCCTTGAAGGTTTCTCGTGGAGATCAATATGCTCAATATGCAGAAAGGGGATGAGGTCGTGGAGGTTTTGGATGAAAAGGACGAGGACGAGGACGAGGCAGACAAGGATTTGACAAATCCATAGAGGAGTGCTATAATTGTCATCAACTCGGGCATTTCAGCTGGGAATGTTCAAACCAAAGGAAAGTGGCCAACTATGTAGAGACTGAAGAAGAAATGTTATTGATGGCCTACACAGATATGAACAAGGCAAATGAAAAAGGTATGTGGTTTCTTGATTCTGGATGTAACAATCACATGTGTGGGAAGAAGGAATACTTCTCAAATCTTGATGAAAGTTATAAAGATTCTGTCAAGTTGGGCAATAATTCCAGCATGACTGTAACTTGAAAATGTAACATTAGGTTAAACATGAATGGCAAAACACATATTGTCACTGAAGTCTTCTTTGTGCCAGAATTGAGAAATAACTTGCTAAGTATTGGGCAATTACAAGAAAAGGGGCTTAGTATTCTATTTCAACATGGAAAGTGCAAAGTTTTCCATCCTGAAAACAGTTTAATCATGGATACCAGAATATCTTCAAATCGAATGTCCATGTTGCATGCCATATCTCAACCTCCAAAATTCACTTGCTTTCACACAGTTACAAAAGATATAATACATCTTTGGCATTGCAAATATAAACACTTGAGTTTTCGGGGTTTAAATACGCTTCATAGGAGTATGGTAAATGGCTTGTCAAAAATGAAGGCACCAACAAAACTATGCAAGGACTACTTGGTAGGGAAGCAACCACGAGATTCATTCCCAAAGAAGAGTTCTTGGAGGGCCACACAAGTTCTACAACTAATACATGCTGATATTTGTGGACCAATCAAACCTATCTCTAACAACAATGATTTCAGTAGAAAAACATGGATTTATTTCTTGACAGAAAATCAGAAGTTTTTCTGTCTTCAAGAATTTTAAGATTCATATTAAGAAGGAAGTTGATTCATTAATTAATTAGAGACTTGCGCACTAATCGTGGGGGAGAGTTTACATCACAGGAATTCACCAATTTTTGCTGTGAAAATGGTATTCAAAGGCAATTGAAAGCTGCATATATGCCACAACAGAACGAGATTGTAGAACAAAAGAATAGAACCATTATGAACATGGTTTGGAGCATGCTCTTAGAAAAGAAAATGCCCAAAACCTTCTTGTTGAAGCTGTCACCTGGTCCATGCACGTCTTGAATCAGAGTCCAATGTTAGTAGTGAGAAATAAGACACCAGAAGAAGCTTGGAACAGTCAAGCCTTCAGTTAAGTATTTTAGAGTTTTTGGATGTATTTCTCATGTTCATATGCCTAATGCTAAAAGAACCAAGCTAGATGATAAAAGCTTGTGTTGTGTTTTGTTGGGGGTTAGTGAAGTATCAAAAGCATACAAACTTTATGATCCAATTTCACAAATGATCATAATAAGCAGGGATGTTTTTGAAGAAGATAAGGGTTGGGATTGGGATAAGAAGTATGAAGAAGCCATCTTATGTGATTTAGATTGGGGTGATAAAGATGTGGAAGATAAGGAAATTGAAAGAAGAAATTCTTGTCTATTAAAAGAACGAACTTGGCCAATATATAGCCTTACATATGAATAGAAAAACTAAAAATAAAAACTACCCACGTTTATAGGCCACTATCTCCTAATAATACGATAAACTAATTCAAAGACACAACTGCTCTTAAAATAGGGAAACCATGAAACTGACTAACAAATCCTCCCTTAAACTGAATGTTGTATGCAATCAGTTTATATCAAACTCTGAACACACTCCTAATAACCTGCATAGTTTCAAGAAAACATCCAACTTGAGTGGTTTGGTCATAATCATAGTAGTCAATCCCTGGATAATGGAATGGAGCCAATGACCCCTGAATCGGATAAGCGGGATAGCGGATAATCGGATAAATATTATTTTAATATTATATATATATATATATATATATATATATATATATATATATATATATATATATATTAAAAAAATTATTAATATATTTATATTATATATATAAGTTCAAAAACATAAACATTACTCAAAACAAACAAAAAAAACAGAAAATAAGCAGCAAAGAACTGAGCTGAAAACAAGCAAAAAAAATCAGCAAAGAACTGAGCTGAAAAAAAACAGTAAAAAACAACAGCAAAAAACAGAATGTCACCGGAAAGATCAGCAAAAAAATTGAGCAGAAAATAAAACTGAATTGCAGAAAAAACAGAAAATAAAAACTGAAAAAAAACATAACAGAAAAAAACAGCAAAAAACAAGAGAAAAAAAAGCAAAAAAAAAAGCAAAAGAACAGCAGAAAAAAATAGAATGTCACCAGAATGTCACCGGAAAACTGAGCAGAAAAAGAAATAGTAAAATACAGCAGAAACAAACAAAATTTCAGAAAAACAGCAAAAAATAGTAGAAAACAGCAAAAAATAGCAAAAAACAGCAGAAAAAAACAGAAAACAAGCAAAAGAACAGCAGAAAAAAACAGAATGTCACTGGAATGTCATCGGAGTATGTCACCGGAAAACTGAGCAGAAAAAAAATAGTAAAATACATCAGAAACAAACAAAATTCCAGAAAACAGCAAAAAACAGCAAAAAACAGCAGAAAAAAAAGCAAAAAAAAAATAGAAAACAAGCAAACGAATAGAATGTCATCGGAATGTCACCGGAAAACTGAGTAGGAAGGAAAACGCAGAAAGCAGAACGCATAACGCATAACGCATAACGCAGGAGGGAAAACGTCGCCGGTGACTGAAGAAAAAATGCAGAAAGCAGGAGGGAAAACGTAGAACGTAAAACGCAGAAAAGTCCTAAAACACAGGAGGAATATTTTAAACTTTTAAAACCCTAAAACGTGAAAAGTCCAAAAATGCCCTCACTAACGTTTTAAACAGTAGGGGCATTTTGCACTTTTCACCTTGCGAAAACAGAACAGCAGCGTAGCGGCCGCTCCACCGCGATTTGGCGCTGTCACGGCCGCTCTGCTCCGCCTTGCTCCGGCGCGGTAGCGGCCGCTCCGGCCGCTATTGACTACAGAGGTCATAATATCAACCACTTGTTCTTGTGTGCCACAATGCATCATCTCGATAGTTCCATCCTTTGTAAGATCTCGAAGGAAATGAAAACAGTCATCAATATGCTTGCAACAACCATGCATTACTGGATTCTTTGAAAGCTTAGTAGCATAACTACTATCGCAACAAATCATAGTTGCCTTGCTTTGCATTTTACATAGTTTTCCCAGCACCCTTTTCAACCATATGGCTTGACAAGCACACGATGTTGCACCTATAAACTCAGCCACTATAGTTGATAGACTCACAATTGGTTGTTTCCTCGATAACCAAGAAACAACAGTTGAATACAATAAGAAAATATACCTCAAAGTACTTTTTCTATCATCCAAATCCCCTGCATAATCACTATCAAGGTAAGCAAGAAGCTCTTTGTTTCCTCCCTTCTTGTAGAAAATTCCAAACTCAGTTGTTCCCTTTAAAAATCTCAGCACCCTTTTGGCCACTAGTAAATGCAGCTCAATAGGATTCTCCATATACCTGCTAATTAAGTTCACCACAAACATCATATCAGGTCGAGTAGATGTTAGATACATAAGACTTCCCACAATTTGTTTATAGTAAGTCTTATCCACCTTTACATTAGATTCATCTTTTGTGAGTTTAACACCAGGAATAATTGGATTATGCACAGAATTGCTTCTATCCATTTCAAACCTTTGCAGCATCTCTAATGCATATTTCTTTTGACATAAGAAAATGCCATCTAATTGTTGCAACACTTCAAGACCAAGAAAATATCCCATTTTATCAAGATTTGTCATGTCAAATTCATGCTTCATGGAGCTTTTAAATTTTGCAAACATCAACTCATCATTTCCAGTAAAAATAGGATCATTGACATACAAGCTAACAATTAATACTTTATCTTCTTTTTCTTCACAAAGTATGCTCGTAGTCATACTTCTCAAAACCTTCCTTCAAAAAGTATGCTTTTATGTGGCTGTACCAAGCACATGGTGCTTGCTTAAGTCCGTAAAGGACCTTTTTTAGCTTATAAACTTTATGCTCATCCCCTTTTTGTACATAACCACAAGGCTGGTCCACATACACTGTTTCATTCAACTCTCCATGTAAAAATGCCGACTTTACATCCAGCTGATAGATTGTCCATCCCTTTTGAGCTGTAAGTGCTACCACCAAACGAATTGTCTCCATGCAAGCCACTGGTACAAATACTTTAGTATAGTTTACCCCATACTCTTGTGCATTCCCCTTCACCATAAGTCTGGTTTTGTACTTGTCCACTTCTCCATGCTCTTTGAATTTAGTCTTATAAACCCACTTCACTCCAACTTTCTTTGCTCCGTCAGATAATTCCATCAATTCCCATGTATCATTTCCCTTTTATTGCTTCCATCTCCACATCCATCGTGACACCCTTCTACCCTAGATACTTAAATTGAAATAATCAAGTAAATAAAAAGGAAGACAAGGCAATAGATAAAACCAAGAAAAATCAATTAGTATTAAGGATAAAAGATTCACATGGTTATTATCATGTTCAAACATAAAGTACACATAAAAAAATTCACATAAATTATTAATGTTGATCTAAACACGTCATTCATGTGTTTGGCACATATTTCAAATATACAAATCACTTTCATTTCTGTATACATTTAGTAAGTTATTGATATGCCCATCATTTTCAAATATTTAAGATGCAAAAGTACGTATGAAAAGACATAGAACCATTATTCTAAATCTCGAGCCCCAATGTCACACAAATCAGAGCAAGACCCCGCCTCTTCAAAACTCGACACCACGAGTGCCCTCAATATTACCTACAAGAAAACCACAAGAGAGTATGGTGAGAAATAGCATTCAATCATATATAAATGCAAATAGTACCCCAAATCTCACCCATTACCGTACCGAATTACTAACAGTTAACCAATACTCATATATCAATCACACATTCCATCGCATTCAAAATCAATCACATTCCACTCATGTTTACAAAATGCACATGCTCGCACAATGCATATGCTCATCACCACCTAAGAGTCTCCATTCGGAACTTCACACCATGGGCGAACCTCCTCAATCCCCTTAGTTATCATTAATGATGGTCACACCATTAAACACCCCATATGGCTAGTATGTCACACAGTTAAACACCACCTATGGCCCGTACGAAGACATTCTACATCACCGTTAAACACCACCTATGACCAATGTGTAGCATGGTTAAACACCACCTATGACCCATGCATATGAATGTCCCCCATCATTAGTCCACTATGTTAAACACCACTTTTGGTCAGGGTCCCTTGTTAAGCACCACATATGACTAGCCTATTATAGTCAGGTCTGGCTTCTCATGCTTCTCATGCTTCTCATGCTTCTCATGCATCTCATGTCTATGCTCAATGCATTCTCATCCACATTCTCATTCTCATGACTCATACATTATTCACACAGTCCATAATCATACCAAAATTATATCAATTTAGCCATCAATATAGCCATCAATATCATAAATCATTTATAAGAACACGTAGCTAATATTCTTCAATCAATCATGGCAACATCACATACATTTATAATTCATAACCGCATGATAGACAATGATACATACCGAATAATCACATATTTTCATACTTCAATAATTATATCTACTCCATATATGATTATATTATAGATTAACACATTTCACAAAATGCAACCGATTAAATTATCAATTAAATCAACCAAAACTACAGAATACATTGACGAATCTTTTCTACCAATTAAAGTGTTTTTAGAACATAATAACCAAACAAATCTGAGAATTTAGATCCTAGAGGGACTTAGGGATTACCCTCACTACCCGTACACTTCCGCATTCACATATGACCGAACTCATCTCCCTCCGATGCGAAGAACAGTGATGATCTGATGTAGCTCTGGGACGATCTGAACACCCTAGCTCCTCTTCCCTGCAGATCTGCGTTCTCTCTCTACTCTAGGTCTGACCATCTGACGCGCAAAACACAAATTGGGATAGACTGATTACCCAATGTCTAATATTCTAATTGAGTCAAGTCAACCCTAACCCGTCCGTCAGCCCCATTAATTCAATTATTAAATTAATAAATAAAAATAATTTAGATTAATGTCTCATCAGTTTATAAAACCATTAACTCTTAACTCCTCTATTAAAATAAAATTAAATGTAAATATTTAAGTACTAAATTAATTTTCTGCCATCATTAAGAATAATAATAATAATAATAATATTCAGTTTCAAAATGCAATTATTTAATAAAATAATTTCCTGCAGTAATTAATAATTAAAATAAAATTGATAATAATAATAATGAAATTTATTTCTAAAAATAATTAAATAAATTTTAAGATGTTACATCCATGGCTTTCCTCCATTTTTCAATTTTAACAGCAACATCAAAGTGAGTAGGATCACCATCTCCAGCTGCAAACATAGCTAGATTAACTTCTGTATTTCCTTCAGAAAGTCCTTCTCCATTTTCATAATCTTCCATCCAAAGTGGTGGTCATCTACACCTTCGTTGATTGGGACTAGAAGTACTTTCTTCTGCCATAGAATCAAAGGAAATATTATCCTCTTCTGTGGTATTAGTATTATGATCAAGTTCATGTCGTGTCTCATTTTCTTCTTCCACAACAACTTCCACATCCTTATCACCCCAATCTAAATCACATAAGATGACTTCTTCATACTTCTTATCCCAATCTCAACCCTTATCTTCTTCAAAAACAACATCCTTGCTTATTATGATCCTTTGTGAAATTGGATCATAAAGCTTGTATGCTTTTGATACTTCACTAACCTCCAACAGAACACAACACGGACTTTTATCATCTAGCTCGGTTCTTTAAGCATCAGGCACATGAACATGAGAAATACATCCAAAAACTCTAAAATACTTAACTGAAGGCTTGACTTTGTTCCAAGCTTCTTCTGGTGTCTTATTTCTCACTACTAACTCAAGACATGCACGGACCAGGTGACAGCTTTAGCCTAGAAGGTTTTGGACATTTTCTTTTCTGAGAGCATGCTCCGAACCATGTTCATAATGGTTCTGTTCTTTCGTTCTACAATCTCGTTCAGTTGTGGCGTATATGCAGCTATCAATTGCCTTTGAATACCATTTTCACAGCAAAATTTGGTGAATTCCTATGATGTAAACTCTCCCCTACAATTAGTGCGCAAGCCTCTAATTAATGAATCAGCTTCCTTCTCAACATGAATCTTAAAATTCTTGAAGACTAAAAAAGCTTCTGATTTTTCTATCAAGAAATAAATCCATGCTTTTCTACTGAAATCATCAATAAAAGTGATGAAATACCTCTTTTTGCTATTAGAGATAGGTTTGATTGGTCTACAAATATCAGCAAGTATTAGTTGCAGAACTTGTGTGGCCCTCCAAGTACTTTTCTTTGGGAAAATGAATCTCGTGGTTGCTTCCCTACCAAGCAGTCCTTGTACAGTTTTGTTGGTGCCTTCATTTTTGGCAAGCCATTTACCATACTCCTCTGTTGAAGCGTATTTAAACCCGAAAACTCAAGTGTCCATATCTGCATTACCAAAGATGCATTATATCTTCTGTAACTGTGTGAAAACAAACCCGAAAACTCAAGCGTTCATATCTACAGTGCCAAAGATGCATTATATCTTCTGTAACTGTGTGAAAGCAAGTAGATTTTGGAGGTTGAGATATGGCATGCAACATGGACATTCGATTTGAAGATATTCTGGTTTCCATGATTAAACTGTTTTCAAGATGGAAAACTTTGCACTTTCCATGTTGAAACAGAATACTAAGCCCCTTTTTCTTGTAATTGCCCAATACTTAGAAAAGTATTCCTCAATTCTGGCACAAAGAAGACTTCAGTAACAATATGTGTTTTGCCATTCATGTTTAACCTAATGTTACCTTTTCTAGTAGCAGTCATGTTGGAATTATTGCCCAACTTAACAAAATCTTTGTAACTTTCATCAAGATTTGAGAAGTATTCCTTCTTCCCTCACATGTGATTGCTACATCTAGAATCAAGAAACCACACAACTTCATTTGCCTTGTTCATATCTGTGTAGGCCATCAATAACATTTCTTCTTCAGTCTCTACATAGTTGGCCACCTTCCTTTGGTTTGAACATTCCCAACTAAAATGCCCGAGTTGATGACAATTATAGCATTCCTCTATGGATTTGTCAAATCCTTGTCTGCCTCGTCCTCGTCCTTTCCATCCAAAATCTCCACGACCTCGTCCTCTTTCTGCATATTGAGCATATTGATCTCCATGAGAAACCTTCAAGGCATGTTCTTCTTCAACATGAAAAGTCATGCGTTGTTCATGTACAAGTAGGCTGCTTTGCAATTCATCAATGGTCAAAGTGTCTATATCCTTAGACTCCTCAATGGAACACACAACATAATCAAACTTGGGAGTCATGGATCTCAGAATTTTTTCAACTATAGCAACATTTTCCTTGTTTTCACCATTAGCCTTTATCTTGTTGGCTATGGTAAGTGTCCGAGCAAAATAATCATTTACGGATTCTCCCTCCTTCATGTGGAGAATTTCAAACTCTTTTCTTAGAGCTTGCAACTGTGCACGCTTGACTCGTGATGTGCCTTGATACTTCTGCTTCAAAGAATTCCATGTGTCCTTTGTTGTATCCTTGTTAAGAATAGTCTCGAGGACTGAACCACCTAATGCTTGAAATAGGTAGTTCTTTGCCTTCAAGTTTTTTAATTTCTGATCATCAATACTTTCTCTGTACATCAATAGGTATTCCTTCTGCTGCTTCAGGAATCCCATTTTCCACCAGACCCCAGTATTCCTTTGAACACAAAAAATTCTCCATGAGAATCGCTCAGTGATCATAATGTCCGCCAAACTTCGATATTGATGACTGCACAAAAGAACTCTCCGATGCCATAACTTTTCACACTTAGAAGACTGCTACTTCTACTTTTGATCAGGGCTCGTGGTGGAACTCTGATACTAAATATTGGAAACTAACAGAACTTATGTAAAAGATAAGAAAATTGAAAGAAGGAATTCTTATGTATTGAAAGAACGAAATTGACCAATATATAATCTTACATATGAATAGAAATACTGAAAATAATAATCACTCGCGTTTACTGCTCACTATCTCCTAATAATACAATAAACTAATTCAAAGACACAACTTCTCCTAAAATAGGAGAATCATAAAACTGACTAACCGTGGAAGCTGGTGTGGAAGAAGAAAATGAGACACGGCATCCATGCCAAACAACCAATAAAAATAAGAACAAGAGAAACAAATGTTCATTTCAGTCCCATAACCAAGCACACCATCAATTATTCCTTTCTCTTCTTTTCTTTTCCTCCTTCCTCTGGCAGCACCACCGTTCCCCCTCTCTGTTTCTCTCACTCCTCTCTTTTATTTCCCTCTTCACTTTTTGCTGTATTGTCCATGGCTGGGATGCCTAAAGTTGGAGTATTGCTGTGATAGGCGTCCAGAGAGGTTGGAGAAGGAAGAATGCAGGCAAACCTATATCAGTAAAATTTAACTTTTTAGGCATCTAGTTATTGATTGGCTATTATAGGTAAAAATATTCACTGTTTTGAAACCCTAGATGTTCGACGAGTTTGACTGAGGCGATAGGTTCCTTTATTTCTAAAAATCGAATTATTTTGGAATTGGTCAAATTGGTTAAGAATCGGTAAAATCTAATAAAAACTAGTCGAAAGTTAACGTAGAGAATCGATTTGAACATGTGATTCTAAACAAATATTATTTATTTATTTTTTCAATTCTAAATTATAAAATTATATTTATTTAATATTTTATATATTATTTAATTATTTTATTAATATGAGTTCAATTGTGGATAAACCATTAAACTTGAACTAATGACCATTTGATCTAGTTTTAAAAACATTAAAAATTCATACTTTCATGGATGTGTTATATGTGTTGCATTAGCCAAATCTTAACTTGATTAGCTAAATAATATACTATATTTTCTCTACATCTATAGAATTCTTTTTTTTTTTTATGTATTATGTGAAATTTGTTTTGGAGAATTCTTCTTTTATGTATTATGTGGAATTTGTTTTGGGTTGGATATACGCCTAAATATTTCAAGTTTATTATTTTTAGTTTTTTTATATATACAAGTCATGAAGATTAGTTTTTGTATTTATTTTTTTTATCATCTTATAGAAATAAAATATTTACTAAATTTATAATAATTAATCTTTATTGAAAAACTTAATCGATTATCTTTAATAGGAAATGTAACATCGTGTTTTTCTCATATATGATTAATTAAATAATTTAAAATAATTATAAAAGAAAATAAATTTAATTTCATAATTAATAAGTAAAATATTCACTAAATTTATGATAATTAATTTTTATTAAAAACTTGATTAATCACCTTTAATAAGATATATATAATATCATTTTTTTCTTATATAATTAATTAAGTAATTTAAGATAATTATAATAAAAAATAAATTTAATTTCATAATTAATATTTACACTTTTCGATGAAAGTTTCAAAATAAGAATCCTGCCAGAATCATTTGATGCACATATATCAATGAGTATATACTAAGAATAAATAACCAAGCTCATGTCCCGTGAGTTAGTATTGCAACATTATCAACATGTTTCTCTATACAAATAACACATCAATCAAGATAAATCATCAACTAACTTTTATTTATAGAAAAGTATATCATACCATATGATTAGTTACCTAATTATTATAAAAAAAAAACTCAAAAGTAAAACAACCTATTTATGGCAACAACAAAAAAAAACAATCCATCAAAATCTCATCTTATTCTCCCATATTTGGTAAAACAAAAGATATAAAATAAACAAAAGACAAAACAAAAATAAATTAAAACTGACTCAGAACTAAGTTATAAACAATACTAGAATATTTATAATATAAGACCCTAGAGAAAATAAAGCAATATAATAATTAATAAACATTTACCGACATAAGTATGAATAATATGATAGTTGATGAAATATCATTTGTGCATATAATAGATTGACATTCAAAATTGGATCTAAAATTATGTCACTCGAAAAACAAAGGATCTAAAATGCATTAAATCCAATTATTATTATTTTTCAATATTTTGACCTTTTGTTTGTTGGCTTCTAAGTTTGATTTTGTGGTATTCATTGGCGTCCGTAATTTCAAGAGTAAGACAAAGTATCACGTATCCTTTTATATTTCTAACAAAAAGTCCCCGTCCTTGGTTTCAATGCAGATAATGTACAGAAAACAAGAGGCCCAAAATACTTGCATCCAACACAAATAAAATTCGGCCCTGCTGAAACCCCCTTTCTCCTTGAGTTTCCCTTCATTATTTTCCGACCCATGCAATGCAAATACATGCTTTCACTGTTATGAAAAGATGATTGCCCTCAAATCCATTCACCCTTCCTTCACTCCCACCAATATCAAATATAACATCCACTGCAGCAGACTCCTCAACACAAAAGGTTATAACATGTGCCTCTGCAAGTCCAATGAATCTGATTCTCAAGCTCCACAACCAGGAGATATTCGTAAACAAGAACTGCTAGCACAAATTGCCATGCTTCAAACTCAAAAGGTGCGTCTCACAGATTATGTAGATGAGAGATCTGCATATTTAACCCAGTTTGGTGAAGCAGCCAAGGCTGAGTTTGAGAAGATTGGAGAAGATGCCCTCCAAGGATTAGACGAAGCTAGTGCCAGAGTATGCTTCAACATTTGATTTAATCATTTAACCATGTAGTGCATTTTTTGTTTTTGAGTTTGGAAAGTCTCAAACTATGGTTTGGCAAAAGTTTGTCTTTGTGCCAAACGCACTAGCCAATCAATCATCAAGCACAGCATGAAGGAAAATCTACATGTGAAAGGTAATTTAATAATGACCTTTTATTGTGTTCATTTGTGTTTGGCAGATAACAGCAAACATAGAGAGCCAGATGCTGGAGTTTGAGGAATCTGCAGAACTTAACAAACAAGAGATTCAGGAGCGCAAAAACAAACTAGATGAGTTTGAAGTTCAAATGGAGGATGGAAGAAACGAAGGGCTATTCTTTAAGAACCTCAGAAAGAAGGCACCTGTTGACAAAGCAAAAGCCAAGGAGGAGGCAGAAAAAATCAAAGATGTGACCAGAGAAAAGGCTGGTAGCAGAACAAGAAAAGGCATTTACCTCTTCTTTATTGGCCTGCTCACCTTTGCAATAGTTGATTCTATTGCCTCATCATCAACTGATTGGAGAAAAGTAGCAGTTCTTGGAGCTGTTCTCGTGGCTTTGGTTTCTCAGTTCATCTACGAACAGAACATGTCATCAGAAACTGGAAAAACAAGAAAGACTGATACCGAAGAGGAAAATAACTGAAGTTCAATTTTTACTAAGATTCACTGCAAATTTCTGTGTTAGACAAAATTATTAATGGATATAGCGTGATGCAATAATCCCAAGTGGAAGCTTATAACTTGGGCCTGATAACATCATGCAGATTTGCTTTGGCATCAGCAACAGCAGATATTGATGATATAACTACAATCACCAGAACCTGAGTAACTGGGTTACCGTGTGATGCTGATGAAACTTTTCTTTCACATCATATGTTAAAACAGAAAAACATACTCTTATCATCATCCTAGCTTTTAGACATGTACATTTGGATGCTAACTTGTATAACTCTGCATCTTCTGTCATATAAACAATTAATGAGAAACTAATAAGTACACAATGCATTTCTTTCTGTACAGCTTAACAAGTTGGTTAATAAAATAGAGAAATAGTAATTACTGCCTGAAATTCCAAATAAAGCCTGAGGCAGATATATATCCCACAAATTTACGAGGCAGATATATATCTCACAAATTTATGAGGCAGACAAATATCCCCAGAAAGGCAGAAACCTAAACACATGACCCTTTCTGTTCAGCCAACTTCAAGCTTAGGCACCCTAGAGGTAAGCTGTGTTGCACCCAAGTACCCGAGAAATACCATAATGCACCTGTTGTATTGGATGTAAAAGTAATCCATCACCACCAGCTGTTCGCCCACTGATACCATAATGCACCTGTTTGTATTGGATGTAAAAGTAATCCATCACCACCAGCTGTTTGCCCACTGATACCATAATGCACCTGTTTGTATTGGATGTAAAAGTAATCCATCACCACCAGCTGTTTTCCCAGGGGCTTCAAATTTCCTTCAACAAAATGCTGTCAAGAAGCATAATATTGTCTTGACAATGTGCTACGAACACATTTGCAGTTGGAACCACCAATCTTAAACAAGCATGCTAAAAAATGCTGCTTGGGTTCAAACCTCAACATCTCAGGAATCTCTTCTCTTGTGGGAAACCAGTGAAGTGCCTGTATTTAGTATAATACTTGTAGTTGATGTAGTCAGCAAGAGAAAAAAGGAGTTGAAAAAAAATATTTTATTCTATTTTAGTGCACAAAAGAATCAAGTTGAAGCTCCTGCTCCTTAAAATATCACTGCTCTAACTAGTATGTTCCAAGTAATGACAGTTGGTAGAACACCACGCATCAAAGCATCATCTAGAAACCCAATTGCATCTGTCACTCTACCACAAGAACAGAGCCCCTTAAGAGTAATATTATACGAGATGATGTCGGGTTGTAACTCATCTTCTGAGATGTGATCCCAAATCTTTGATGCCATTTCACAGTTACCAACTTTGTAAAACCCCTCCATTATGGTATTGTGGCTCACAAGATTAACACACTTCCTCTGCCTCATCGTTGAATAAAGCTGCAGGGCGTACTCCACTTTGCTAGAAGAACAAAGTCTATGGATGACAATGTTGTACATAGTGATATCAGGCTTATGCCCCGTGTCCAGAAACTGATGCCACAACCTGAGGGCTGTGTCCATCATCTTGCTCTCATGAAGACCATCTATCAACGTGCTATATGTGATAATATCTGGTTTCCACCCTTTCTCCAACATTTCATTAACACAATCACAAGCCTCACGAAATCTTCTTGCTCTTAATAATCCATTTATAAGAATATTATAGGACACAACAGTTGGCGAGCAACCTTTGCTGCTCATTTCCCTAAAAACTTTAACAGCACTATCAAGTTTGGAATGTTTAACAAACCCATCAATCAGCACATTACAAACATGAGGGTTCAATTTACAGCCACGCTTATTCATAAGTTCTACAACTCCACCTGCCTCATCTAATCTTCCTTCTTTGCATAGCGCATTTATCATTGACGAGTAAGCAAAGGCATCCACACCCACACCATCTCCCCTGTGTCCAGCTTCTTCCAACACCTGCAAAGCCCTATTCACATACTCATTACTACACAAACCATGAATTACCACACCATAAGTAGTGGAATCGGCACCACAACCCATCTCCCACAATCCATCCCACATCGACACTGCTTCATCCACCTTCCCATTCTCAAACAACCCCTTGAGAAATATGTTATAACTTCTTACATTCCGGGAACCACACTTCCCCATCTCTTCCCACAACTCAAAACATTCATCAACCTTCCCCGCCTTACACAACCCATTCAGCATTGCATTACACGTAACGACATCAGGCCTAACCCCTCTCCCAACCATCTCCTCATAAACCCTCCTCGCTCCACCCAAATCCCCCGCCTCACTCAACCCATGAATCAATGAACTATACGTAAACAAATCGTGCCTCCTCTCATTCATCTTCATCCTCTCCCATATTTCCAAACCGTCACTAAACCTCCCACACTTACACAACCCACTAATCATCACATTATAACTCACAACACTGGGAAACACCGAATCATCCCTCAACAACCTCTCCCACATCTCACTCGCCTTCACAAAATCCCCCCTTTTGAAAAACCCATCAATGATCATGTTATAACACACCACGTCAGGGTCCACCCCTCGTTCACGCATTTCATCGAACACCTCAAGCGCAAGCCCTAAATCCCCACTCTTCGCCGCGCCACCAATCAAAGTACCGTAGGTGATCTTATCGGGGCTCATACCCGCGCCCCACATCCACGTCAGCAACCCCCTACCCTTCTCGAACTCGCGCTTCTTACACAGCACCTTCATGAGAACGTTGTAGGTTTCCACGTTCGGCGACACGCGCGCGGCTTCGAAGTACTTGAAGAAACTCTCCGCGCGTGCCCACTGGTTCGATTCGACGAACGCGTTGAGGAGGGTGTTGAAGGAGCGCACGCTCGGGGAGCACCCGAACACGTGCGACATGGTTTGGAACACGTGTAGGGCTTCGTCGGGCATGCGGGTTTTGGCGTAGGCTTTGAGGAGCGTGAGTGGCACGTCCTCGGGGCAGGGGCAGCGGATGATGGAGACAATGCGGGGCGCGTGGGCAAGGAGGAGGGCGGGGTCGGCGGCCACGCGCCGGAGGATGTGGTGGAAGAGGGTGGGGGAGGGAGCAAAGTCGGGGCGGCACGTGGCGGCGTCGAAGAGTTGGAGGGCGGAAAGGGGTGACTTCTCTGCTTTGAGGAGGTTGAGAAGACGGTGGGGTGAGAGGGATTTGGGAAGCTCCACCATGGCACCGGACAATGGTGAGTGGGGCGGAACCAGGTTTCATTACATTGCATACTTGCATTTGACTGTTAGGGAGTTTCCAATACTCTAATGTTGTGTTTAGATTAAAAGATAAAAAATAATATATATACATATATTATAACATAAGTACAAAAAAAAATGGTATATTCAAATGTATTTTTCACTGCGAATTTTGTTTTTTTTTTTCGGGTAGAACAAAGCTCGTCGTTAAATTGGATAGTTGATCCATTCATTTAATGATAAGTATAAAATCTTTTACCCATTCAATAAAAAAACAATCTAGCACAATTTTTCAACTAAGTAGAAATTATTTAAATATAAATTTTTAAATATTATTATAAAAATTAATAATTATATATATATAACTCATATATAAATATATTAAATGAGTCCATTTATCCTAACTCAATCTTAACCTAGTAAAAAATAAATTGAGTTAAATTGAATCTATTTTAAACTTTTAAGTTCAAAATTTTAATTCAACTTATCTGGTGACAAGTAGTGAATTGGTTAGATTAAAATATAAAAAATAAAAATAAAAATAAATAACTTAACTGATTTATTAATTAAATAAATAAATATAATTTTATATTTTATTAATTTGTTTTAATAAATATAAATATCATTTTTTTATTAAAACAAAGTTCAGGTGGGTTTAATTTGAAAGACTTACCAAAAACTTACCAAAAACTTGTTAGTAAAATATTATATTTAATAAAAAATATTAAATGACGGATAATTATTCATCAATTATGATTTCCATGGCACGGAAGTTGAACTGCAAAATGCCTTTTCGCCTCTTCAAGTCCATCCTAGAAGAGATGCATTAGTCGCCCATAAGATGCTATACACCACTTGAATAAAAAAAAAATCGTGATGTTACACACGATTTTAATAAAAAAAAGTTATTTTGAAAATTCTTGATGTTATACATAAATTTAATAAAAAAGTAAAAAAATTACTATGTTATTTTTCAAAAGTCGTAAACAAAAGGTGAGTTATAATATATCTCGAATTGAGATTTCAATTAGTGATTTGAGAAAGTATTTTGGTTATTATATCTTATAAAAAGTTTAATAAATCTACTTATTAATTTATTGTCAATAATGTGAATTAGAGATTTAATGATTAAAAAATTAAATAACTATTTTTTGCTATGAAAATTCTTTTAACAAAATTAATACTTCAAACATTATGGACATATGTGATGTAATCAATCATATTATTAAAGTCTATTTATAATATTATTTAGAGTAAATGCAAGAATATGGAGAGACATTGATCGGTCTAGAAAAATTCATATGATATCATGGAACTCCATACACTTATTTAAGAATCATGATAAATTAAGACTTACGAAAATGAGTATTATTAATCAATACTTTAAAATTGGATTAATCATTAAACCAGTCTAAATATTTGTTTAAGGTTGAATGGTTCAATAATCAAATAAATATTAATTAAATAATTTTTTAAATAATTTTTTATATAATATAATACATAAATTTTATAAAAAAAAACTAATAGAAAACATATAATATTTCAATCTTTTATATAATATATTAAATTATTTTGAAAATCATAATGTTTTATTCTTGTCAATCCATCACCACCTCATGAGGTAAAGTATTTTTCTTATTTATTATCTTAGTTGTACCCACCCAAAAGATAAGAACGGAACAGAGTTAACTAGAATGAAAAAAATACTAAGAGAGTAGAGGGGTAAAGTGTAAAGGTTTACGTCTAATGTCACAACGAAGTCGATGACCTTATGACGATGTGAGAGGATGTAATAACAAGCGAGAATGAGATGATTTTTGGCAAAACAAGTCACAAAAAGGGTCTAATTTCAACATTTCAAACTTTCACAGCATTTGGAAAACATTAATCAAGATAGTAACGAAAGATATGTTTGAGATATCTCATAAGATATGATAGGTAATTTATTAAGAGGTCACATATATTTAAATATCCTATTATATTAAGTGGTTACAAATATTTAAATATTTCATTAGGAGATATTATCAGTTATCTTTTAATTTATTATTAGTTTATTTTTAGGTAGTTGACATTTATCCTATAAAAAGGGAGATTAAAAATTGTATAATTTAATTCAATCAATACACAATTTCTTTTACTTCCAATTTGGTATCAGAACTCCAGATCATGGAAGCTTTGTTTCCACTGCCTCACTTTAGTGAACTGTTACCGTCTGACTAGATACACACGTTGGTGCGAGACTAGTCAAAATCCTCTTTGTTGTTCCCAACTATCGATGATAATGGCAGAAGACAAAGTCATTACCTTGAGACCTAATAAACTTCCAAATTTGGTGAGTTCTTATTACCTTGATGGCCGCAATGATCTACAATGGGCACAATATATTTGTATTACTCTTAAAGGACGCAAGAAGTTAAGTCATATTGAAGGAAACGACCCACCTAGAGATGACCCAAAGTTTGAAGCATGGGATGATGAAGATTCTCTCATTATGACATGATTATGGAACTCTATGACTCTGGAAATAAGCTGAAATTATATGTTTTATTCCTTTGCACGTGAGATATGGGAGAATCTCATTGAGACATATTCAATGAAAGAGGACTTTGTTGCTTGCTATGATATTGAAAGCAAAATCTTCAACTCTAGACAAGGAACCCTCTCCGTAACAAAGTACTATGAAACTCTAAACGGGTTATGGATTGAGTTGGACCAGTAACAAGGATTGAAGATGTGCAAAGCTGATTATATTGCATATACTTCGTTGAAAGGGGGATAATCTTTAAGTTTCTTCATGACTTGAATTTTGCATACAATCCTATTCGAGTTCAGATTCTAGGTAAGGAGAAGCTTCCCTCTTTGTCTGAGGTATTTTTTATTATGCGGAGTGAAGAAACCTGACGATCAATCATGCTTGATAAAGGAAACTCCAACACAGGATCTGCAATGGTGACAGGAAAAGGTGCCACAAAAAGATCAACCTCCGAAGAAAAACCATTCACAAAGAGTAATCATGGAGAATACTATACGTATTGCAAACTATCAGAACATACTAAGGATACCTGCTACAAGTGTTATGGAAAGGAGAAAGTTCCTGAACGAATTGGTGGAAATAAAGGCTCAACTCAAATGTGGGTGAATCAAACAACCTCCAATAAGGAGAATGAAGTTGAACATCCTTCTACCTCGCAACTTGACCAAGATATTCAAGCCTTTAGTAAAGAGGAGATGGACCGCCTTCGAGCCCTCCTAAACTCAACAAGTAAGCCTCTTGGTTCATGTGATTTAACTATGAATGGTAAGAGTTCTTTTAATATTTATGGTTCAGTTCCACAAAGCATTTGGATCCTTGATTTTGGGGCAATAGATCACATTACCCCGTTTCCTTCACATTTCACATCATACCTTAAAGTACCCAAAAGGCAACTCATTACTGTTGCTAATGGAGATCATGTTCTTGTTGTTGGATCTAGCAACGTCCAACTTCACTCCTCTTTATCTCTACACAATGTTCTTCATGTTTCAAAACTAGCTAACAACCTTATATCTATTCATAGACTTATACAAGATTGGAACTGTGCAGTGATATTTTTTCATTCTCATTGTGTTATTCAGGAACTTACAATGGGGAGGACGATTGAAATTGCTAAAGAGTAGGGTGGGTTATATTACTTGCAATATACAAAGATAGGTAATAACACCAATAAGGAAAAATTGTCTTCTAGTCAACGGGCAACCTCAGAAACTTGGGGCAGCTTTATCATAAACATCTTGGACATCCACCGTTTGGGTTACTTAAGACAATGTTTCCACATTTATTTACCAAAGAGTCTATCAAGTCCTTTAAGTGTGATATTTGCCAATTTTCAAAGCACCATCGTGCAACATTTTCTCTTGGTAATAATAAAAGTCTTGAACCTTTTGACCTCATTCATTCTGATGTGTGGGGGCCAGCTAGTAACTCTATATCAGGGGCAAAGTGGTTTG
This sequence comes from Mucuna pruriens, assembly GCA_025330945.1. Lineage (NCBI taxonomy): Eukaryota > Viridiplantae > Streptophyta > Magnoliopsida > Fabales > Fabaceae > Mucuna > Mucuna pruriens. Next base: position 2,747,144 of record JAENHJ010000525.1, on the reverse strand, counting down.
TATCATTTATTGATGATTGTACCCGTGTGACATGGATATTTCTTTATGAAACATAAATATGAGGTTTGTCAAATATTTGTTGATTTTTTTCGTCTCGTCAAAAATCAATTTAATAAGTCCATTAAAAGACTACGGTCAGATAATGGTACCAAATTTGTAAATCTTGAGTTCTCCAAGTTTCTTAAAGATAATGGTGTGGTTCATGAACTGACATATGTGAATACTCCCCAACAAAATGGGGTTGCAAAAAGGAAAAATCGTCACCTCCTTGAAGTTGCTAGAGCCCTCCTCTTCCAAATGTTTGTTCCTAATGTATATTGGGGAGAAGTTGTTCTAACTGCCGCCTATCTCATCAACAGGTTACCCACTCAGGTCTTAAATGGTATTAGTCCAATTAAACATATGTTATCCTTATTTCCTTCTTCTTCCCTAATGTTAAGCTTACCAAGTCGTGTCTTTGGGTGTGTCGCCTTTGTCCACTCTCATAATCCACATCGTGTGAAGTTAGATCCAAAAGTTGTCAAATGTGTTTTCATTGGTTATCTCTCAAATAAAAAGGGTTTTAAATGCTATCATCCTCCAAGTTGTCGGTTCTTTGTCTTAATGGATGTTACTTTTCATGAAACACGGTCATTCTTTGATGGTCCTCCACTTCAGGGGGAGAGTTATCTAGAAGTCAAGTTTGTCATCGAGTCATTACTTTTTCATACTCAGGATGTTCAAGTTCAAGTTCAAGAAGTCACGCCTATTCAGGATGTTCAAGTTCAAGAAGTTACGAAACCTACTCTAGTCTTAGAGCAAGTCCAAATGTCTGAGCTAGATGTAAGTATCCCTGATAACTTAAAACACGTTGAATAATCTTTCAAAACAACGATGATACTCCAAAGGCTATATTCCCAAATCCAAAACAATATAAAGTAAAAAAAAAATTAAAACAAAGATCCAACCTCGATGTCTTAACTTATCAGAGTAAAGTCCCCTATAGAGAACTATTAAGAAAGTAAAAACAACACCATCTCAACCTTCAAGATCTTACTCAATATCATTACTTGCAAGTGATGTCCATCCCAAACACAAATAAACATGTAAATACATAGGAGTGAGAATACATTTCACTATTATGCAGGAGTACCTTGACAAGGTTAAGTAGCCTACACAACACAACATATACAATATATAACAAAGACACAAGTAGTACAATATATAATCATAATGCATATGCCATGATAGAGATGTACCCTATCTTCTAACTTTGTATGCATGTGGTACCATCATAATTAGAATAGTAGACTAAGGTAATTCTCCTTAACTATAATTGGTTAGTCATACCATCTAGCATTAAATCCTCTGGTAGCATGTTAGTATCTACCCACCTTGCATTGTATGTATCAACTTATGGATCAAGCATGACAATTGAGGTTTCTATATCAAGTAGCTCCTAGTAGGTTTAGTGACCTTACCACTTGGCTTGTATATACTTTTCTTGACAACTGTTTCATTACATGTTGTTTGTCACGTAGTCATTTTTTTAGTTTCTCTTATTACAAGATTAGGCTGATGAGGGTCGTACTCACCTTGCTAAGGTAGGCTACTCATTTACAACACACACAAATCAATGAGTACCATCCTTGCCCCTCAAAGACCTAGGTAGCTCACTTGCGAAGTGTCACCAATCCAATTATCACCCTGCTAAGACAAGGTCACTTGTCGTGGTGCACACAACTCCTTAGTCATATTTTCATGTTTGCTTCTCATGTTGTTTCAATGTGTAAGGATTTGCAACCACTATAACGAAAACTAAACCCATCTTTAAAACATAAAGTCAATTATTTTGGGAAAACTATTATTTAATTTATAAAAGAAAACACATGTAAAATTTTTGGCAATCGATCATAGTTATAACCATACATGTATATTTGAATTTATTGAAATTACATCTCCATTCATTCATAAAACATATATATCCAAGTATCTCATGTAATAGTTTGTGCCTTATGGCACTTACAATCCAAAAGGAAAGAGTACACTACATGTGTCACTTAAAAATCGTATGCAAGCAACATTAGGGGAGAGGGATACAAGACTCACACACCTGAGGCCGGTTATACACTAATCTACTAAGAAGGGGGAGGATGAGACAGTGGTTTTGGTAGAACAATTTTAGGATTTACTCTAACAACGAAAGAAACAGGGTCTAAGATGAGTGAGATCAAGACAACAAATTCTAGTTAGTTTAGCTCGAGGGAGGTGTGTAGGCCAACTCCATATCTCTCATGTAGGCATATAGAAGTGCAACGTGGCATAAAATGTAATTGAAATTAGGATAGTGACAATGGTGCAAAGTCAATGGTGATGTCCTCGTACTACTTGACGTGCTCCAAGTTTGGATTAATTGTTTAGACCCTTCCTAGGTCTACCATGGTCTCCATGAAATGTAGGGAGAAAATGACCAAATTTATTATGTTGAACATGCGAGATATGGACCAATTCATCGATGGCCTCAGCATCTCCTCCCATATGCGATGAGAAGCATAAATGTAAGCTCACAAAAACAAACATGCATGAATAAAACGTAAAATGTACAATAACATCCAAGTTTCATGAAGTATGAATATTCAATTAAAACATCAAATCAGACTCCTCACACAACAAATATATATATATATATATATAAACCATTCCTACCCCATGGAGATTCTAACTTTTGAGTGATCAGTCGAATACTTTTCCTTAATATAGTATACATGACTACCAAGTCATCACAACACGACACATGCTAAAGAAACCATAAAGTGCTTGGTAAGTTACTATCATAATGTAACCAAGAAGTTTGAGCATGGAGGCAATATTTTCTTACATTGTAATTGATAGAGATAATGATCAAGATTAGAACTTCAATGACAAAAGTGACTATTCATCTACAAGTGTAATTATAGTTCCTTTTGCAAATGAAATATTATAGATTTTTTAGGTTTAATATGCTTGTTATTCCTAGCAAATATGGTGATTTTTTATTTTAGTTTATTTTCTTTTATTGATTTTGGTCCTTGCTTATATATTTTAGAAGTTTTGAAAATACCATCTATTATCATTTATTAATAACTTATCAATGGCATGACATTGATCTAAACATGTCATGTGATAATTTAGGATGATGATTAACATGGCATGTTTAAATGGATGCTATATTATTAATGAATGATAATAGGAATTATTTAAAAAATAATAATTTATCTGAATCAAAATCAACTAAAAAAAACACTAAAGGACTAAAATAATTTTTTTGATATTGATAAAATTTAAAAAACATATTTAAACCTTAATTTTATTATACATTTTTTTACTTGTATCCTTTGCTTATGTCTCAATATAGGTATCTATGAGGGTAAACATATATTTTTTCTTGTAAAAAAATGAACAAATTTTAATTTTTGTCCTTCTAAAATATTTTTGTTGGTTTCCATTCTTAAATTTTTGTTTTAAATCTCTACTATCATATGATACTCATGAACTTGTTTATATATTTAATGAAATGTCACGTGATCATTTCATGTAATACCACTACTACATATATAATTTTTAGTAAGATTTTATTGTAAAATATACTTAATACTTTTTATTAGTAACATTTTTTTATATCTTTAATAACATTTAAATGTTGTAAATATTATTTTGCAACATGGTTCAAACACAACATTTGTTGAAATGTTACAAAACTAATAAGTAACATTTTTTATATATTTTTATAATATTTTTTAAATATTGTAAAATGTCATATATGTGCACCTACTACTGTTTGTGATAATATGTCAATATACTCTTCAATTTTTTAAAAACTTTTGAGCTAAATGTTATTTTGTGCCTTAAAATGAATGTTAGGCTCTAAAATAGTAATTATATATTTTGGAGGATGAAAACAAAAGAAAAATGTTACAAAATTACAATAACATAAATATACTTTAGATTTGTTTGATGATTATAGTTTTATGGTTTAAGTATGTGTATTTGAATTATATATACACACTTAAGTTTTAGAATAGTTTGGAAGAAATACTACAACAAGATATTATAATTAAAAACAAAAAAAAATATTAATTTTGATGTACCATGACTTATCTACATGTATGAGCATGTTATCAATTTTTTATAGACATGAGTTTGAAATTGATGTAGGCGAGAGTGTTTTTTGTTTTTGAGTAAAGTAAGAAAATATAATGACGACAGTAAGGCTCAAACCCAAGACCTTAAACATACTACTCAAACCCACTATTAGGTTGGTCCTAATGATTTGAATTAAATCAAAAACTTACTTGCGCTCCATCTTGTAGCTTTGTCATTTAATATAATGAAGAATTTGTATCTTGTTATCAAAGCATATTATATTTTGTTTCCTTTACTTATTGGCCTTATTCACATTATTTATTAATCATATTTCAAATAGTTAAAGTTGTGTCAAGTTGAGCAATTTTTCTATGTTGAAGGTTTGTCTTGATAGTTATCCCATCCATACACATAACTATTAAAAGAAAAACATGTGTGATTTTTTTGTCTATTTTGTCTTAGTTTATGTGATACTAGACAGGTGCTACTTGAATGTTACTTTGTCGACTAATGAGTACCTTATTACTTTGGAATATTGATGCTTTAAGGGAGATTTGGTTGAAATTTCAATAAAAGGTTTTTTTTTTAAGTAAAGGAATTAGTATACATGTTTTTTATATTAAAATTAAAATTACATGATGTTTTGAGTGAGTTGTTTTTTTAATAAAAACTCGCATTAATTAGTCTTTATGCTAGTTGCAATCTAGTGTGGTTGTGATATGAATTGTGTTGTTATAATATCAAATACAATCGTATTATGCTCACTAGTATAGTTTTTATTTTTCTAGAGTTGAGTAACCAATTCTTTTCATGATCTTAACATTTAGACAACATTTCGTACCTAGAATCTCATGTAGCCTAATATGAACAAACTTGCTTGTAAAGACAATAACAAAAATACAAGGAGACTAAATTATATTTTTGAAAAATTTTAAAAACTTCTCAAAGTCTTTCTGAAAATTTTAGCAAATAACCTAAGAACATAAAACTTCCCAAAGTCTTTTTGAAAAATTTTAGCAAATAACCTAAGAACATAACACATAAAAAAAGACTAAGAACAAATAGAACTTTTCACAAGCTAAGGTGATGTGTTGTGATATCGAGATTTAATTATGTAATAAGAACTTTTAGAAGAAAAAAAAAATCACTAGAACAGAAAGTGAGAGCTATTTCAAACATACCTTAGATAGTTCTTGCTTAGGGAAGCATTATTTTAGTTTGTAAACTAGGTAACACTTTTCAACTCAAGCATTATTCAATATAGTGAATAAAATAAATCTCTAACTTAGATAACACTTGTTAATGCTTTGAGAAGTACTATCCAGTTTACAAACTCATAATACTTTTTAGAGTTAGCATTATCTCATGACAACTTCATATATTATTATGATTTTTATTTATTTTAATCTTTATCTCTTATTTTTATAATTTATTATGCTCTCTTTCTAACTTTATCTTTTTATTTTTCTCTTTATTTCTATTGATATCTTTTTTTTTTATCTTTCTTAACTTTTATCTTTTATTTTTATATGTTTTTATTTTATTTATGCTAACCCACTCTTAGAGGCCTCAGTTATAGTTTGACCCTGAGGTTGAAAGAGTTGTTCATTGAAACAAAAAAATCCTCTACTAAGACTAACAACTTTGAATTAAAGTCCCGATGAAAGTGAACTATGTCCTTACATATGTCATCTGCTTAGGGTTGTTCCCCTTCTCTTTGACGAGTAGGGCATTGGAGTGGCTTCATCAAGCAAGGGATAAATGCACCCACCGATTCTTGCTCAAATACTCTTTGCTAGTAAAATCCAACAAATTGAAGAAAGATATCATGAACTTTTTTTAGTTTAAGCAAGAATCATTATATAAAGCTTGGGAGAGATTCCAAGATATGATCCGCAAGTTCCCATTCCATGGCTTTCAATGATCTTCTACAACAATTTGTCCACCTTGAATTGAATCAAAATTGTTGCAACTTGTGAGGAGACCATAATGAAGAAGCTTACAATTAGAACATGGCCTTTAACAATTATCACTATTACTCGAGATATAGACACTAACAAGAGGTCGATCGAAGTGTACCATGTAAAGATAGGAGGTTAGTACAACAAAAACTAGAGACACTCACCAAGCAGATAGAAACCCCATACATGCGTAGTTCCAATTCGTGTAACCTCCCCTCCTACATGTGAGCAATGTGGAATAAAATGTCACGAGGATAAGAACGATAGAATAGGCAAAACTGCATTAATGACTCATATAGGAGCCATAATAACCCCTAACTCTTCACACTATAATCCTAGATAGAGGGAACATCCTAATTTTTCTTAGGAAGAACAACCAAAAGGGAAAAATTAGAATATCAAGAATTAGAACCAGTTGGCCTACCAAGCTCTTTTTGTTTTTAAATATATTATTATTAATAATAATGTTACTAATATTTTTAATATTTTTTATACATGATTTTTATTTTATGTTAGCATTAGTTTATTTGTTTAAGTTTTTAGTTTTTTTTTTTAAAGTATACATTTGTTAATTGTTATTATTGTTGGTTTATTTCATAAAATTAATTCCTCTAACAAGAAATTTATATTCAAATTTAAGCTAGATTATTACTACTTTAGCTCTCTAACTAAATTGAAGTTAGGAATGTGAAATGAAAGATTTTAATTTCTTTTTTCTTTTTTTATTATTAATTTTGACAAGACTGTAGCCAACTTTCTAGCCCACCCATAACGAAGTGGGCTAACACTTCCAACCTGCTAGCTCAACGCAGGCCAGCTTGCACGGATCCATTTTGGGGGCTAAGCTAAAACGAGACAAGTTGGCCCACCGAGTATGAAATCTAAACCCTTATTGATAATGAATTTGTTACTGCTTGGGAATTTAGAATTTTTCTACTGTAATAATACAGATTTAATTGTCTAAACTAATAGGTACAAGACGAACAAGACAACAGTATCAAATAGGTTCCAAAAATAAAGAACAAGAGAGCGTAGCAAGATAGTGTAGCAAGATAGTGTCACTACTTATAATCAAGTGTATCAACAGCACTAAAATACAACTAATACAAAGGTAACTAATACAAATCTTTATCAAAAAAACTTCCTTCAAAACATGAATTTCTAATATAAAAAAATCATGTAGAATGATTCTTTTAATTTTTAATTATTTTTTTTAAATTTCAATGATATTTACCTTAAAAAACATGGACAACCCACGTAACACATTACAGTTAATGAACAAAATAATATCAAGTAGCACATTGCTAAAATAAAATACAATTAGTAAATAATTTATACATACTTTCCATTTACGACAAGTACAAGTGCAAATAAGATAACTATGAAAACAAACTTCTAACCCTCAAACTTAGAAGAATTGTTCAACTTGACACAAATTTAACTGTGTGATATATGATTGAGAAATAATGTAAATCACCTATCAATCAGTACATAAAGCAAAATATAATAAATAAGAGATAGGATATTATATAATTTAAATTATATCATATAATGAAGCTAAATTACTGCCGAACTTTAAATTGAGTCATGGTAATTTATATAAAGAAAATGCTTACACTTCATTAAAATAATATCATAACTTAAGCAAGAGTATATTTGTACAAAATCACATGTCCCTTGCCTTAATTGGTTACTCTCACCTAAGTCAATATTAAATTCCTAAATAAACTACTACTGGGAAATAAGTCACTATGCATCCATGTGTACATGATCCAAATACTCCAATTAAAAAGATGTAACATTCAAACAAATCCCAAAAATATTTATGTCACTGTATCCCTTAAAACTCATCTTCCCAGCCTTGGTTAAAATCTTTGTCTCTGAACATTGAACTAAACCTGTTATTTTAGTGATGAGAAAATATGAGTGATTGAACTTTTTGAAAATTTCCAAACAATTAGCTTAATAAAAACTTTCAGTTTCTTAGTTCACTGTATTCAACTGCATAAATTTGGCTATCTTTTTTTAAGTAGAAAAGACTCATTTATATAAATAGTTATTATTTGGAATATTTACATATAGCTATATAAATAGTTATTATATAAATAGTCAATCATTGTAACAGTCTATAGCATATTTATGTTCCTTGTAAAGGTCAAAATAAACATATGTAAATGGTTGTTAAACTATGGGTTTGATATCATTCATTGTTATGGAGCAAGATTTAACTCTCCGCTAGTAAGCCTGTACTTTGAAAGATTTCTGCTTAAGAAAATCATACTAATTTTGTAGTTAGACTTGAATGGAAGAATATTAAAAATTTCCACTCTTAATTAAGGATAAATTAACAAGTACTCATAACTTAATTTTATATTTTATTTTATTTTTTAACTTTTATACCAAGACTCAAGATAGATGAAACTATCAGAATAATTACAAATATTATAAATATTTATTAGAATTAAAATTATTTATGTTCTTTTTTAAAATGTCAATTCCATTTAATTTAAGTTTATATTTTTGTTAATTTTATATTGATTTTATATATTATATTCTAGCAGTATCTTTCATGTTTTATGACTTTTAAAGGTTTTTTTTTAGTATATTAGATGGACGACAATAGGACTTACCAGGAGAGGTACAAATAGGAAGGAACAAGGGAATGAAAAAAGAATGAAATATAAATGGAGAGAAATTAAACCTGTGCAATCTCAATTCATATCTTGCAACTTAACCAATTAAGTTAATCCAAGAGCATCAATTTTTAAATTTTTGTGTATCTTCATGTCGATGTTCTTCCCTATCAATATCTCATATTATATTTGTGAATTCTAGTATAGAGGTTTCTTATTTTTCTTTTGCATCTTATTTCTATGATTTCAACAAAACACTAATGTAAAGGTCATTTTCTTTTCGTTATATCGTGAATACTTTGTGTCAACACGTAATATTGTTCACCTTTTTTTTTTTATTTTAATTTAGTTTGCATTACTACTTTTTCATCGTTTTGCATATAAACAAATCACAACGGATAACTTTGTTTTTATTTTTTTTATGTTGTTTAATTCAAAGTCGATCAACCCAAGTCTAACGATCTATTTTTACTTTTTCTCTATTTTTATTATTTTATTTGTTTATTTATTTTTAAACCTAACTCGGTCCTCTTGGACTCATAAGGTTATTGCCCAAAATCAAATTTGAAAGATATGATTTGTCAAGAATGTCAAAGAAGGAAGGCAAATCCATCTTTCATTAAATTGAATGTTGTTTCTATTGTTGAACCACTCGAACTTTTTCATATTGATTGCCCAATCAAGACAGTGGATTGGTCATAGTTGATGGTTTCTCAAGGTTCACCTAGGTACTATTTCTCAGTCTTAAGAATGACTCCTCTGAAGCTTTTAAACTCTTCTGTAAAAAGGTTCAAAATAAATTAAAAAAAAAGAGGTTCAACCATATCCTCAATTAAGAATGATTGTGGGGGTAATTTGAAAGTGTCTGAAGCCTTTTTGTGATTAGATTGACATTTTTTTTACAAAATTTCTTGTTTAAAACACATCAGCTAAATGATAGTGTGGAGTGAAAAAAATAGAACTACAATATATGACCAAAATTTTTCAAGGTTTGGGATTCAAAAATACTTTTAGGTGAATGCTACGATCATGTCTCTTACCTACTAAGCAAATTTTCAATTTTCATATAAATTGTAGAAAGGAAGAAAGGCATATATTTTGTATTTTAATTTCATATATCTTTGGTTGTGAATATTTTATTATGAATATAAAAGATAATTAAGAAAATCTAAACTCAAAATTGGATATTGTTTTGTGTGTGTGTGAACGAATGAAACTAACTCTAAACTTTCAAAAGGAAATGCTAGAAACATGGAGTATGAGATGGATCAACCAACTTAAACATAACTTAAACATAGAAGTTTGTAAACTAATTAAAAACTGGGGATCTAAATAGATACGTAGAAAACTCTCAAAATCTCTTTAATTAAGGACCCTGCTCAACATTCTTATGACGTACATAATCAAAGTCATTTAAACTTGTCGAGGATCTTGAGATTAATATCTGCTCATCCACATGATCAAATCATTGGAGAAATATAAAAAGGAATGAACAATCGAAAGAGATCAAAATGTGAGGACCTTCGTAGCTAATATTGGAGCCAACATAATAAAAGAAACATTAGAAGATAGCTAGATATAAACCATCAAGTAGAACTCAATCAATTTCAGGAAGGTAAGTTTTCGATTCTTGATCCTTTTCCAAAAGATCAATCAATAATTGGAAATAATTAAGTTTTAGAAAAAAATTAATTGAAGTTGGAAAAGTACATGGTTAAGAACATAGTAAGGCTTGTGGCACAGATTATGATGTTTTTTTTCCTAATTACAAGGTTAATTATAAAATCCATTAAAATCCTTTGTTATTTATTTTACTGTAATTATAACCTTTAAGTTGTGTTAAATGGAAGTAAAAAGTCATTTTTAAATGATCTTATAAGCAAGGAAATGCATGCGCGTCATCAACTTCTTGGGTTTTCTAACATTTAATATCTAGATTATATATTTTTAAACTTTAGAAACTATATATAGTTTAAAGCAAGTCCCAAGACTTTATATAGAAAGATTAACTCTTGTATTAAAAATGGATTTCATGGAAAATGGATACTACTCCTTTCAAGAAAGTTTAGAAAACGAATTTACATAATTCAAACACACACAAATAAAAAAAAATGATATTATTATATGTATCTACTAATGATGATATGAAAAGAGAAGTTGAAAATAAATATATAATGGAAAAACTAAAGTTCTTCTTGGAACTATAAATTAAGTAAGAAAAATAAAAAGCTTCGTTCGTCAAGAGAAGTACACAAAACTCATGAAAAGAGAAGTTGAAATAAGTATATATAATGAAAAAAAAACTCAAGTTCTTCTTGGAACAATAAATTAGGTGATGAGAAAAAACTAAAATCTTAATTCGTTAAGAAAAATACACGAAAACAAAATGTAAATTTTAACTATACGGTGACATATTATCCTTATGCACAACACGTGAACATGTGAAAAATAAGAAATAGTTAATTATATTTTATGATTTTTAATATATATTTACGACATCATTAAATGGAAATAATTAAAATAAAATGGTTATGAAAAAATAATTAAAGTAAAATATAGTTATGATTCAAAGATTTAAATCGGTAAAAATCATTATGTAAAATTAAGTTTTTAGCTTAAAATAAGATCTACCGTATCACGTTGATTTGGAAGGAGGAAAAATAAAAAGGTTGCTTTGGCATGCATTGAATAGGATCAGCAACAGACCACAGTAGTGCACTTGCGAAACCATAACAAAGCAAAACAAAAATGTTCACGAATAATGAAAGGATAAAATTATGCAATTCCCTTTACAAACATTCTGTTATATTATATCCTTTTATGTACATAGAGCCACAGGGGTTCTAATTTTATTTTCAATTTCAATTCATTAACAAAATCAATCCAAACGAAGAGTACGGTTCCCTGCAACCGTTATTGCAGCTCAACTGTTTATGCTTTAAAATGACAAATGTTATGGTGGCGCTAGCTTTACTATGCTGTTATTATTTTTGCACCATTGGATTAATGTAGTCTACTAGATTATGACATGTGTCTTGCATTTAACACGTTTCTGGATAACGATGTTTTTGAGAGAACCCACGGTTTTGCTGGATGGATGGCTCTTTTCCTTCTCTGGTTAGTCACTGTATTTGTATCAAAGGGTGTTTATTGACATAAGCATGTGCAATTTTTTTTGGTCCCTAGTATATTATTCATTTATATTATGCTGTCCCTAGCTGATATTAGGTTAACTCTTATATCCGTTCAGCGTAGTTGCTGGTTTTAATATCCGTTTTAATTTTCAAAACAAGGTACGGTGTGTTAAAATAATTTTTAACTCAGTTTTCTAACAATTTTATATTTATTTTTAAAAAATAAAATGTGTGAATTTAGTTTTTAATTTTAAAAAATATTCTTTTATTGTACTTAATAATTTAATCATCTTGTTATCATTATCATTATTGTCGTAACTATTATTGTTGTTGTAATTATCATCGCTATTATTATTATTATTGTTGTCACGGTTATTACTATTATTATTATATCATTGCAATCGGTACTATCATTGTTGTAGTATCATTTCATCATGAAGCACATCATTAAATTAATTTTAACAAAATAAAAATTTTTTAAAATAAATTTATTTTAAAAGTAAAAATTAATTTTTGAAAAATAAACTAAAATTAATGTTGATTTTTAAAAAATTTAAAACTTGTAACTAAAATTTACTTCAAATGGATGCTAAAGTTTTAAATTCAAGTATTTAACTTTGTGAATGAAAGACAATATAATTAAATGAAGAAATTCTAAAATAAAAATAAAAATTGATAAGTAAAGTTTTGCCATGGAGATTAATCCAGATTGAACACTCTATATCTGATATATACTGTTCAACACGGTGCATGACAGAAACGGTAACGCAATGTTCCCATGATAGGCCTTCTAATTGTCAAATAATATCTACTAGTCCTATATTTAATATTTTCGGTGCACCAGGTTTGTTATGATTTATGAGAGTACTTAAATTGTATATATAATGATAGCATGATAGTGATGACAGCAATCGCTAAGCTTTTGAATGCATAGAAATGGAACCACCTGGAAAGTTTGGAGGATTTGCGGCAATTCTACACTTGATTTATTAAAACAGAGATTTATCTACTTAAAAGCTGATTATAAGTCATAATGTGGTCTAGACCGTGATGCTTTTGCAGACATGTTGGTCCAAATAGCTGATGGGAATTCTAAGAGATATGAGAAATGAAAAAGTAATACTCACGATAACAATAACAAAACAAATCAATTATGGTATCTTCGAATGATGAAGCAATACACAATTAAAAACCTTCTGCAACTTTCACAGGAAGGCAAAGTAAAAACATTGATAACTGTTCAATTCAAAGTTTGTCAATGAACACCGTAGATAAAAGGTAGAGAGAAAGAAAGGAAGAGAAGGATTCAAGAAACTCAAAAATAAAACTGAGAGGATCATATATTGATGGACATGCACATAAAGTGTATGGAAGAGATCTTTATATACAAGAGGCGCCTAGCTCTAACCAACAGAATATACAATATAACTGAATATAAAATAATTTTACATAATTGAATAACAACCATCTAATCTATCACGTGCTTAATAGTAGATACAAATTGGCTAAGGCAAGCCAGCAAAATGAATGGTGCGAACCCAACTGCACCAGCAAGCGTCATATGCTCTTTCTTTCCATCAAATGTGATCCCAAAGGCATGCCATTCTGATAAGGGTGATGGACTTATATATTCTACCTAGTAAACCTGCTTGAACACCACCATCAAACTTAATGATTGAGAGGTGTGGCTCAATGGAGCTGATACACTAACCGGTACCTTTCTAACACCCAGCCAAGGAATGATTATGAGAATTTTATAACAGCTAATTAAGTGAACCAACATTCTTGCTTCTTGACCACCTTAGAAATGGTCATATGTACGTATGTGAATTAGGTTCATAACTTATGGAGAGAATAATGAATAACCAGAGGTTCATAACTTATGGAGAGAATAATGAATAACCAGAGAAGGACGAGAGTCATCCATTCAGCAAAACGGTGGGTTCTCTCAAAAACACGGTGATGTAGGTGGCAGACAAGAAGTAAAGAGACAAGTAAAAATAAAGTTAACGACTCCATAGAAGATAATTGGTACAATTAATTATATACTTTAAGATGATTGGTATAATTGTACCAATCATCTTGCAATAATTATTTGACCTTATTTTTACTTAGAAATAAATTAGAAAAGTAATGTTGGAGAATCGGCTCTCAAATGATACATGCAGCTAGCTGTATGCAAACTGTACTCCCAATAGGAAAAAGAGTTCAAATTTTGAAGAAAAAAATTGTTGAGAGGGCTACCCGTTAAGAGTGTCGTAGAGAATATACATATATAGTTCTGCAACAAATCATGTAAAATTACCTTGTCAAAAACCTTAATAAAAATGTCCCTAGGGCTTTGATTTATTAATTCACAGCAAAAGGAAGAGATTCAAGTTCGTAGGATTGAAAAGAAAGCAGTGCCAAGGACAAACCATTTCATGCATGGGAAATTACTAAATTAGGCATCAACACTGCTGCCAACTATAGCTAATGCACGCAGTACTGTGCATGAAGTTGAAAGAGAATATATGAAACCCGTTAGTAGAATAGAGAATAGTCTGGGAATTGGAAAGTGTACCTACTTTTTTTTTTTTTTCTAAGCTTTTGAAATAGGGATTTAGCTAGCATAAAAACAGTACCACATTGAGAAGCAAATTAAAAGGTATTCTTATATAGTTTTGAAGGTTAATATTGGCAATCCTTGGCGGTTGGGGCTTAGTGCGTTGAAGATCTCAGATTCCTCTCCTTGGTTAACATTCTTACAGACTGCTTAGATCTCTATAATAGCTGCGACAAATTAAGGCCATGCAATAGTTGGGTTACCTTAGTACTAGGGAGTGCTTGAGTTGAGGGTCTCACAACATAACCCTCTAAATCAAGGAAACAAGTATATGCACAAAATAACTATAAGCTTTTTGGGAAATTATATATTTATACAATTTTTTATAGGATAAAAGACAAATTTGGTCCCACAAAAGTATATATCACAATTACATTTGTCTTTAAAATTAAAAAATGTTCTTGAAATTACAGTTTATCTATCGGTGGGACGAAACCAAGTTTAAATAAAAGAGAGAGCCTATTATGAAAGTAAAGTTCATTCAATAAATATATATTTGTATATTACATTTCATACAAACATTCATAATTCATCAATAATATATCAAAACATTTCTTTTGCACGTCTAAAAATTATGTATAACTACTACACCGGACTTTTCACAATTAAAAAAATATATTGTCTAAACAAAAATTAATATAACAAACATTATTTTAACACATTGAAAATAATTTACTTATTAGCCTACTTATCTGCATAGACATAAAGTCAAAAACATATTTCAAATTTCCCAAACAATATATGTTCATAAAACAATTAAGAGAATGTACAAGAAATTGTGATAAGAAAAGAGAATATATGTTTTTGTGTCACAAAATTCATGCTTTTAATCACTTATATTAGTACTCATAAACTTGCTTTAGTTGCAAAAATTAATAAATAATCTTGAATAATTTTCAAATTAATATAGATGGAACACTAAAACGTTGTTGGAAACATAGTGGATGAAAATAGTGGAGTGAAAGAAAATAATAAAGAGAGAAATATGTATAAAATAAAGTAAAATTTAAGTTATTTAGTAAAAATAAAATAAAAAATAATAATATTATGAAGTTGTTCAGTTTAGATAAAGAAAAAAGAGAAAAAATAAAATGTTAAATAAAATTATCTATTTATACTTTCATATATTATAGATAGATTATGGATAATATATATATATATATATATATATATATATATATATATATTCATTCGTAACCTAAACCCTAATATACATAATTGATTATATTCAATTGTAATGTCTGATTTAATCAATTAAAAAAATATGTAATTGATTTAACTGATTCCAGTGAGTAATACTATGTTGCACGGTGAGAGACAAAATGAATAACAAGGGGAAATAACATAATCTTTGTACATACCCTATTTCATTCATGTTTTCATTCATAAACCATTGAATGTTGAGTCCCACACTCTTACAATATTTTTCTTCTTCATTTCTAAACAACTAAACCACATTTCATAAATTATAAAAAGAAAAAACAGTTGAAAAATAAAAATAAATTATAGTAAAATATTTTATTTATAAAGATAAAAGAATACAATTATCTATACAATAACTATAAAAATAAAATAAAATATTTATATATAAAAAGAAAATGTCATTATTTTTACTATAAAAAATAAATAAAATATATATCTAAAAATATCATTATTTATACAATAAAAACAATAAAAAAGAGAATAAAATATTTAAAAAAAAATAACACTTAAATACTATTATCTCTAAAACAAACATCACCAAATAAAACAAAATACCCTAAAATTAATACTATCTATAGTAAAAAAAAATTTTAAAAAAAGTTTAGGGGGAAGGCCCTCCATAGCATAACATACCCCATGCACATTAATTAGTCCAACTGTTGCATGTAATGTGTCACATAAGTAATAATATTAACATATTAATGACCATAAGTACTTAAGTTTAAAAAGTTAGATGATACAGTTAAAATTTTCAACAACTTATTCTAAAAAGATCATATTTAATTTTAGTAACTTATGTAATGGTGCTTAGCACTTCCAGGATAAAAAGTGATTTACCCCCTTTTTATACAACAAAGAGAGGGATAAGTGACAAAAGTATGTGATAAGATAACCAATGTAATGAATAAAAAAAAAAAACCAATGCAACAGGAAAAAAAATGAACAAAAAAGTATAGTATTATAAAAAAAATATATATTACGTAATTAATACAACTTTAGTAATGTCTTGGGAGAGCCTTACGAAGTCAAGCACTTAACATTTTTCATGTTAAAAGAAAAAAAAAAAAAATCCATATGGACGACCTTTAGTAATGTTTAGGAATAAACCTCACTTTTACTCTTCCAAAGACGCAAGTATTATTAGTTTTCTTTATAAAAATTATGTCAATTTAGTTTCTCGACCATAAAAAATATTAAATTGAAACTGTTCTTTAATTTTTGCCTACTTAATAACTGTAAGAACTAAATTGATATAATTTTTATGATTTGAGATTAAAGTAATAATAATTTTGTTACGGTGAATAAGTGACTTCATGATAATATTTTAATAATTGAATAATTTAATTTATGTTAATTTTTTTAAATGACTAAATTAACATCACTTTCAATCATTTAAAGATTAAATTTAAATTAAGGTAATAATTATTAAATTATTAAAGTGATATCACTTATAACTTTAAATACTTAAAAGGATTTATTCTTATTTTAGTTGCAACATTTTTCAGAAGCTTAATAAATTCCATTGCAACAACTTCCTTCAATCAGCGTAATAAACATTACAGAAAATAGTTATCAAGATTCAGTTTAAATCCTGAGTTTAAGATCAGTTAGATTGACCTATTGCTAGAAAGCAATTAATATTTCAGGAGTTTACTTTGACCAGTTAATGAACAAATACATTACATATTTTTTCTCTTGTCTTTATTTTATCTTTTAGAGGTTCATATTTTTCTCTTATTATAGCATGCATTTTAATATAAATTTTATGATGGGATTAATTTAGTCACAAGTCTCAATTCAATATAAAATTAATTTCTTTTGCTTATTAAAAAATAGATTAAAATTAATAATTTTATTCAATTTGAACACAAATGACCGTTGTTAAAACTAATTGTACGGTGTTATAAAACGCCAACAAGTTTTACTGGAGATGAGTTTATTATTATGAAATAAAAACATTATTCTATTCATTTAAAAAAATAAAATACACACTCTCATGTGTACAGATAAGTTCCTTCACTTTGAGATATCAGCATTGTTTTAATGTCATAATTAACTTTGGCATAAACTGAGTATTATGAAAAATTAATTTACTCCCCTAAACATGAAAGATATTTTGAGGTTAGAATTACCTTAAAACAAATAATTACATGTCCACTAACCAAAATCCAAATTGAGGCCTAGTCAAGTTAGACAAAGCATTGGGTTACGAGCCTCTTTTTTTCCATCACTTACTTTCTTTATCTCTTATCTTCTCCACCGTATGCTGAGATGTTTTCCTCCTGCTTTTTTGACTTTTGCGGCAAACTCGGTGATAATGGAGCTTTACAAACTGTATTGAAAAGGGAGAAAGCATATATCTCAGACTTGGTAATTGAAATCGGATAAATTTGATTCTTTCAACATATCCCAGTGGGACAATACAATGATCTTATGTGTTGAGCAACAATCATTAGCTTCTAATAATTTCTCTCTACCTCATGGGATTTGAGCTTTGTAGGGTTCAAAGTGCTTCTGTTTTGTTTTGGACTTCTTGCACAGCTTGCTAGCAAGGTTCACTTCACAAACCTTCATTCTTCTCTTTTATTCCCTTTGTCCATTTTGTCTACCCTTAATTGAATAATGATCATTACATATTTTTCTTATGCCTTTTGTTTATTTCATGTATTATTTTATAAAAAAAAATAAAAATAGCTAGATTGATACACACAATATTTTATGAACGAAATTTATGGGCGGTGAACGATACTAACTACTGTAAAGTCCAGTATGTTTGGCACATAATTGAAGAATATTTAGGTTAAATAGAAAGTGGGAAAGTGATGACTGGAAAAGAACATCAGTTGATTCAGAAATTTGTTTATTTGAAAAGACAATATAATATATCTAAGGAACCAAACATGATAGTTACAAACTTTTCTTAATGTATTAGTAGATATTTTATAATTTAAATAATAAAAATATGAGTAACTTAAATTTATAAAGAAAAGAATAAATTTAGAAAGTTGAAAGGAATTAATTTGGAATTATAAATAATTGTTTTAAAAAGAAATAAGACTAAACTTTAAAGAAATAAATAAATCTTGAACGTAATTAATAATTTAAGAATTTTTAAATAATAAAAAATAAATATTAAATAATTACGAAATCACCTATCACACAAAAAATTATATAATACATTGTTTGTAAAAATAATCAAATTAATTTTGTTATTCATATAACTGCGGGTAGTTATTACGCTATCGAATTCAACTAGAGTTTCTTTTCATCAAATTCTTGTTTTGTGTGTACTTCCAAACAAAATTCCTATACTTTGTGATTGGTCCCACTATTTCCTTATTTATTTTTTCGTAAGTTTGTCTTAATTACAACGACAGTTTTGGCCACGTAGGGCACCTCTAAGTTATAAACCCGAGATAGAAAAAGCTACCCAAGCTATCAAATTATTAGACGGACAAGAATTACTATAAGATTGAATTTAGATATCTTATGATTACGGTACGAACTTATAGTTTTTCTATGGACCAAAAAAAAATTCAGTTTTTCTTTACTCGAAATGTAATTATTTAAAAAAAAAAATCATTGATTAATATGTGACGGTAAACAAATGATAGCAGACAGTTTTAACAGGTTATGTTAATTCAACTTTTGATATTAAAATCAAAATATTAAAATTTTCCATGTAAATTAAAATTTAAGAAAGTTGAATCAAAATATGCAACACTTAATATGATTCGGAACTATAATTTACACTGCAAACAAATAGAGATCCCATTAGGTATAGGATATGAAAATTTGTTACTTGTTAGTACTAGTATTAGAGAATAATCGCCTATATTAAAAATATAGTTTGTACCTCAATTTCATTCTTGTTCGGACAGGAATTTTAGTGCCTAC
Organism: Mucuna pruriens; assembly: GCA_025330945.1. Taxonomy (NCBI): domain Eukaryota; kingdom Viridiplantae; phylum Streptophyta; class Magnoliopsida; order Fabales; family Fabaceae; genus Mucuna; species Mucuna pruriens. Next base: position 2,727,610 of record JAENHJ010000525.1, on the reverse strand, counting down.
ACATATTCTTGAATGGGTACTTAAATATCTAGATCTAGATCATTACCCATGTTTTGATTAAATGAGATGTACTATCATTTTAATGTCTTTCTTTATAAATTCGTAACAAAAATATTTCTTAATATTAAAATTATTTATGCAAAATTAATAAAACAAATAAATAATTAAAAGATATAATATCTAACTCATTTTTTATTATCTAGAATTGTCATTATTAGGATACTATATTAGCATTCAACTAATCTAAATGAAGCTAAATAACATTAATTACTATGAGCAACAAAAATAACATTACTATGAGCCACAAAAATAACATTACTCTGAGCAACAAAATTATCACATTATGTCATACCACCGCCCATATTCCTAAATTTTGGCGAATAATTACTCAGACTTATTTTTATGAGTAAAAAATCTATAACTATTGTGAACGGTTTTTATAAATATCCATTAGATTTGGACTTAATCATCATCTATTCAAATAAACACTTTGAAATTAAAAAAAAATGATAATAGTATTTGTTGACTTATAAAACAAGAAAAATACATATTTTAACTAACACTATCTTTTATTTCCCAAGAAAAAAAAGAGAGTATAAGATTCACTCTTTGACTTTTCAGAGTTTAGATCCTATTTACCCAAAATTCAAGGTTAAGTTTATCTTCGATCTATGCCCCCACACTCCAAATACATGCAAAGTTGACTTAATTTGATTGTCCACAAACGCATAATGTCAATCCAAGTATGTCAGTGATAGAAAATTATTTAATCTCTCAAGTATTCACAAGTTCATGAGCCTGCCTTGGATATATGTTAGATTGAAAACACCATTCTTTCACAACCTTCTTTTACATAAAATATATGTTCATGTTATAAGATGTATTCCGTTCTTATATGTGCAATTCCGTGCTTAAACTTCTAAGAAATATGGGATCCATTAAAACAGTGATAAATTGAAGTAAAACTTCGAGGCAGATGATGAATAATGAAGAATGGACCGACATACTCTCAATTTATGCCATTGTGTACTGTAGACGACCCATATACTGTGCATCATTTCCCTTTCCCGTAGTTGTTTTAGAACAACCAAAATTTGCATACTTTGATTGGAGCGTTTGTCTCAGAACAAAAAAAAAAAAAAAAAACGGCCTACTATTCAGACAAACACAAAACAATTTTGAAACATCCAATAAATTCTCAACTGTTCAAGCACTCTGAAACCAGCAAAGACATATTTTTCATTGCATCTAAGCAAAATCCTGAGTAAAGTAACTAAACGGAACTACAGCGACAGGTTCATAATAACATTTTTGGAAAAGGGAACATAGGAGCTAAGCACCTTTCTCCATACTTCAAATGATCTCTCCATCAAGGAAAGGCATATCAAGCTTGAAATGATGTTGCCAGGTGCAATAATATTCCTCTCGTTTGAGTCAATCACTAGTTACAAAGCAACGAATGTGCAAAATTGTTCTTTTACAAAACGAAGGCCTAGGCCAACCCTACTGCATTCTTATTTCTATTTAGCCTTGTCGTTAATCCTGTTTTTTTTTTTCACTGTTAAACAAACATGCGGTGTCTTCATAAATCGCAATGTCCATCGATTTCCTTGATCATTAGAATCACGCTTTAAAAATCACAGTATGGTCTCAACTTCTCAAAACAATATCTAAAATACCAAGTGACAACACTGCAGAAAAAGGGTACATAGAAGTCGAAACCCGGTACAATTCTTAACCTGAAAATTTTAAAAGTTTCAAATTTACCTTTCAGTCACGCCAACATGGAACGGTCATAGATAAATCGATACAACACAAAGCAATGGTAACGTTTGGTTGGGACCATGGTCTGTAGTGACTCACATGTAAAAAAGTTTGATTAATTGATATCAAGGAAAAGAAAAAGCACTCGACCACGGCTATCGTGTTGTACTCAAAACTACAACTTATGACAAGCAGCAAAACCAGGTGGCACGAGCCCACCTTGCTACCACTTTTGCAGGATCGCATAACATGCCAAAAATTCAAGTTAAAATGCTCCCAAATTATAAGCCTCCCCCAACCCTCACGCCAATCACCCACCCTTTTGCAGAATAAAGACAGAAAAAGAAAACACGCCGTGTCCAAAGGCAAACAAAGCACAAATTTCACTGGGCGCCATATATCAATCAAGCCTTTTCTGGCAATAAACGAAAACACAAACACCATGAAATTAACTATGCCATCGACATAACCACCACCATATATATTTAAAAATTAAAATTCTTGTTTATTTATTAAGAGTAACTGAAGAAAGAACCATGCTATTGATGACTGTAAAAGAAAGATATGCAGGTGCAGGTGCTTTAGGTTTATCCAACCAAGCAAGCATGAAAAATACATAAGCATGTGTGGTTTTACACAAACAAATGCACCAAATGTAACTAAACTAAGAGCTTCATCAAACCAAAGAACACCTTCAATTTCTAATACAGCCGGAGTACGCTTCTGGCAATAGAATGTGCCTGGTTGGACCTTCCTTTCCCAGACCCGTTTCTCCGGCCACCCAAGTAGAGCCTCAAGAGACCATTGTTATCGATGTTGTTCGGTGAGTACCGGGCACTCCGATTCCTTTCCAGCCCAACAAACTCATCCCTCCCCTTCCTTCCACCAAGCCCAAGCCCAAGCCCATTCCCCTGCACATCACTCTTCCTCATACTCACACTCCCAAACCCCCCACCCTGCACATTCCTCCAACTCACACTGCTATTACTCCTCAACATCTTCGGATTAAAACCACCACCCTTAACATCCCCATTCCTCTCCCCTCCTCTAAACTCCTGCCATGACTCCGAGTAAGACCGCTCCACTCCATTCCCATTCCCGTTTCCATTCTCCTCCTTATTCCCTTTCCGGTGTATCAATCCCCATATACTCCAAGCCTTGCTCCACCGGCTCGACGTCTTCTTAGAAGTCGTCCCCGTCCCCGTTGCCATTCCTTTACATTTCTCAAAAGACTCGGAACTATCATCCCTCAATGAATTCGAATTTGAATTGGAGTCCTTCAAAGGATTATGGACTAAATCAGCAGAAGCAGCCGGAGTAACCCTAGCATTAGCACTAGCATTGGCATTGGAAACAGGTTTAAACTCGTCCATTTCAGCCACAACAGCAGCGGCGGTTCTTCTAATGGAACTAGACCTATCGAGACTCTTCCTCCTCCGCGAGTTAGAGTCCGAATAATACTCCTTTGTCTGAGCAGAGCCACCAGGGAGATTAGGATTAGGATTAGGATTAAGATTAAGATTAAGATTAAGAGTGAGAGTGTCGTCGTATTCAGGCTCCTCCACGGGGATGAGGGAATCGGTTCGGAGAACCTGAACTGGCGCGGGCACGTCTTCCACCATCGTAGGCATCCTCGGAGGAACCGCAAACGCTGTCGCCGTCCTGGCCATCAAGTAACCGTCCCAGGAGGCGCGCGGTTCCTCGAAATCGAAGGACATTCGCGCCGCGTCCAGCGAGAACCGCGGATCCGTGTCGCAGGAGCGCCGGCCGAAGCCGTAGTCGGCGATCTCCGACTGCGTCTCCCGGAATTGCCGCGCGATCGGCTTCTCCACGGGAAGAAGCGTCCCCGAGCCTGCTACGACGCCGTTCCGCTCGCGCTTCTTCATCTTCTGCTTCTGCCTCCACTTCTGAAGCTTCTTGCTGAAAACCGAAGCTGCGGACCAGAAACTACCTTTCAAGTCGCGGCCGGAAGTTTTCTTCGTTTGGGAATCCAGATCCATGTGGTCCTTCATCGCCTTCAGCGTGTCCTCTTCTGCCACGTCAGCTTCGGGTTCGGTTACTATCTCTGGCTCCTCTTCTACGATTTCTGAAACTCTATTTTCGATAATAGTTGCTTGTGGTGGTTCTGCTTGTGGTGGTTCGGGTGACTCCTGAACCCTAATGTCGTTCTCTTCGTGAACGACAATGCTATCTTCTTCCTCTTCCCGAACGACGGAAGAGGAGGCGAGGTTGCGCGTTTGGACTTCGGCTTCCTGGTTGAAGAGCGTGAAGAGGGTGCTGCGGGCTCGGACGTCGCAGGATTTTCTCTGCGGCTCGAAGAAGCCGGAGAGGGCTTCGTTCTTCGAGGCGGAGAAGGACTTGGTGCGGCGGAGCTCTGGGAGGAATGAGGAGGAGGGGGGCGGGCGGCTGGGGCCGCGCGCGGCGGAGGAGGGGCGGAAGATGGCCTTAAGGGCGGCGGCGGCAGTGGAGGAAGTGGGGGGCTTGCGGGCGGAGGAGGAGGAAGAGTTGGGATCGAGCACGGCGAGGCGCTCGCAGAGGCATGAAGGGCAGAACCCGGTGAAGTTCTCCTGAGGATGGCGGTCGCACGATGTGGAGGGGCGGTGAGGCTGCAACGGCGGCGGCGGTAGCGATGGCGGAGGCTGCGGTGGGGGCTGGGTGGTGGGATTCATAACAGAAAATGGTGTGAGATGGTTGATAGTGTGGTCATGTTACACTGGAACAATAAAAAGAAGAAGAAGAAGAAGAAGGAGTGTTTCTGAGTGACACTGCGAGTGAAAAAATGGAGAGTGTGTGTGTGGGCGCTTAAGCGCTATGTCTCCGTCTCTGTGTGTGTGTGACAGAGAAAGGAGGAAGCCAAAGACACAGAGAGTGAGTGAGAGAGAGAGAGTGAGTGAGAGAGAGAGAGAGAGGAACTGTTTGGTTCCAACGGACACAGAGAAAGTGAAGTGAGAGAAAGACAGGGACTGAGGGAAATATAAAATGAAAAGAAAAACGTATACAGCAGGAGTATTAATTAATACAAAGAATTATTTTATTCTTATTGTATTATTGTCATTATTATATGAATATAATAAATATAATATAGTTTAAGTCAAATATATTAATGATTTAACAAAATATTTATATACATCATTAATGGTAATTTATTAGTCAATTAAAAATATTCATTTTATAATATTTATTTTAAAAATTATGTTTAAAATGGTTTTTATTTTTATATTAATAATGTACTAAATTAAGCTAATATAATATTATAAAAATAAAATAAAATAGACAATGAAATTAAAATTAACAATATCAGTGCTTAACTTTTCTAAGAATAAATATTTTTTAAAAAAATATTTTTATTTAAATGAAAAACATTTGCAGTATTTTTAAGTTAAATGAAAATAATTTTAACCAAATTAAATTTATATAATTAAAATAATTAATATGTGTGTTTAAATTAATTTTAATTATAAACTTTTTAAAATATATGTATGGAACTAGAAGAATTGACTTTACCTTATTTTTCAACACTTTTTTGTTTTTCCATGGGTGCTAATGAATATTGTAGTGTTTTTCCTAGTATGTGTTTATGGTTAAAGGAAGTTCAGCATTTATTACTTAAGATATTCATAAATATGCCTCATATATTATAATTATTTTATTCGGGGTTATTAAATGTATGCCTATGAGTTATTACTTTCTTTTATTATGTTATTAATTGCGAATTGGAAGTTTCACTTATTTATTAAAAATATGAATGATAATAAAGGGTATTTAAAATAAAATTTAAATAAATAATCAATGGTAATAAAGAAGTTTGAAATAAGTTAAGAATTTTATTTTATTTTACTTTTACTATAAAGTTAAAAATCTATAAAAAAAATTATATATTATTATCTAGTTATAAATTATCATGAATTTTATAAAGTTGAATAATAGTTGCTTTAAAATTATAAGATTTAATGAAAACGTACTATGATTATAAAAGATTTTCTTTGGCCAACTAATTTTAAAAAACTTAATATAATTTTTATAATAATTATTATTAGAATTAACAAAATTATCATGCATAATTTATTATTAGAAGCATAAATAAATTTTATATTCTCAATTTGTACAACATTCTTTCTCAAAGTTATATTTAAGGTCAATAGGTGGTTTTTTTTAATTAGTTGATAGTTTAATATTTTTATGCTAATAATATATTAAAATTAAATTTATAAGTTAAAATATATAATTATAAGTAAAAACATTAAAATGTATATTTAATTTTATAAATGAAAACAATTATAACTTTACGTTTTAGGTTAATCTTTAAATATTTAAACGAAATAAAATATTCCATACATGTTTGACAATGTTTAAATTTAAAATATAATATTACGTCAAAAATTTTAAAATATAATATTTTGTTTTTAAAAATTTCCTTAAAATTAATAAAAATAAGTAATTATTTTTCTAAATAAACACAAATTATTAAGTTATTAAAACTGTTTATATTCTTTAATTTATTATTTTCGACCATTAAAATAAAGACATGTTTTGTTGGTGGTGGATTTATATTAAAATGGTTATCGCTGTTTAGCAAAGCTATTAAACAAATAAGAAAATATATTATAATTTTAATCTTTTTATAATTTTTTAATCATCAGTGAGTAATTAATTTGATAATTATAGTTTAAAAACTACTAAAAATTGAAGTAGAAAATCACTTTTTTGTTATAAAGATTTTTTTTAGTAAACCACTATATTATTAGAATATTGATATTCAGAATGATGTTATTCGGTTCAAATAGAATTACGATCCGCGTGACCTATACCAAAAAGAATATTGGCTATTTGTGCCAATTATATAAGTATGTTTGTTTGAGAGGTTTTTCATTCCTTTTCAAGCTTAGAGAGGTATTACTCAAACCGGCCAATTAGTCAAAGCCGAAAACTTGTAATTTGATGTTTGGAATGTTCACGTCCTTTTTTTATATAAATTTTATACTATTTTGATCAAACTCAAGTAGTATATAGATTTTGAGATAATTTTCTTAGTATATATTGTTGTTCAATCAATCTGATTTTTCAACTCGATACTATTTTACATCATATCATTTTTGTCCAATGAAGTAATTTTTAATATGATACTGTTATATAGTAATATATATATATATATATATATATATATATTATGGCCCAACGACGGGTCTTAGTTATAGATAAGGAGCCATGGCCACCAAAATTTTGTAGAAAAATATTTATATCTATATCTATATATATTTTGAAGAGGTGAACAAGAATCAAGTTTAACTAAATCTATTTTTGTTATTGGTCGAAAATTTTGATAGATCAATTATTTAAACTATAACCTAATTTAATAAAAATAAAAAATATAAGATAAAATCGAATTAACTCAACTTTCGGTCTTGAAATTATATATACCAAATTATAAAATAAAAAGTATAAAATTTAAATAAGTATATTTTATAATATATTTTAAAATAAATAATATTGTTATAAGTATAACGTTATGTTGCACAAAATAATATGTATTAAATAAAAGTATTATTAACACAAAATTATTAAAAAAAAAGATTATATCATTTAAAATCAATGAAGCAAGTTAAGTCAACTTCAAGGATAATCTAAATTTATTCCTAAAATTCAATGAAATTATTCGAATCAATTTTAGATTGGAATAGATCAGCCGACTTGATTAGTTCTTGCTCATTTACAATATATTATAGCTCAAGTTCATTAATCTAATAAAAATATTATTTTTTTATTATTTAAGTTTTTTTTAAATCCAATTATTTTCATTTACATAACATAATCTTTGCATAAATATTACTTATTAAGTAATCTTTTACATGTTTTACGTACCTGTTAATTCTTAAGAAATTTAAAAGTCGATTTATAGAAATTATCTTAATCTTTTTTACCTTATCTACATTTTGAGTGAGAAAAAGAAAAGAAATATATTCTTCTTTTTTTTTCTCACATTGCTCTCTCTCTCTTTTCATATATTTTTTTTCCCTATCTTTCACTTTCCTTTTCTCTTTTTCTTTTTCCTGTTTTAAGTTCCTTTTTGTTTTTCGGCTTTCTTTTTCTCCATACGACTCCCAACCCTCCCACTTGGTTCTGCTTCGTAAGTAAACAAACTGTGCTTCCATCAGTAGCCCAAACACAAAGGCACATAAACCAAGCCCCACCTCACAATATAACCAAAAATAGTTTTAAAGTGAAATGGAGAATGATATGATGTTTTTAATTACTCAAAAGACTTTAATCTCATGATCTAGACCATTCGATAAACTCAGCAGCGAGATTAATTAGTGTGGTAGTCACTAGTATTGGAGTATATGATAAGTTTCTAACATTATCTTAGCAAGTATTACTTAATTAAACATATAGATATGAGAATTAAACCTAATTTAAGAAAAACATCACATAGGTGATTTTGAATAAGTTGTAGTAATATATTTTAACAATTGTGATTTGATTTAAAATTACTAATATATTTTTCAACTACTTATATAGCTATATTATTAAAATTTTAAATTTAAGCCAAATTCAACTTCAAATTTATAATATAAAAATTGTTCAACATATCTTATATAATTTATTTTAATCATATCAGTATTCAAACGTTAAACGTTGTAAGAGACATGTTATATATATAGTAATCTCAAAATATAAAAGAAATTCTGGACAGAAACAAAGTATTTTTGTTGATTTCTTTGTGCTTGTAGAATCTATTTATAAAACATTAGCAGAAATTTTCTTAGTTCTGGTCATGTGTTTGTGTTTTGTCAAAGATGTTTTTCCTTATGTGGGTTGAAGAATGGGACATAAGGATGGGATTGGCTTTAGCTTGGCCTGCCTTTTTACATTTGGCAAGAAAGAGTACGTAGGAGACTATAAAGACTAGACAAATTAATAAACCAAGACCCACCCCTAAAAGACAAAAATGGAATCCCTCAAAGCATAATGTGAAAGGCCACAAGCTCCTCTATCCGTCCACTTCAAAAGGAAACCTGCTTTATCCATAAAACTCTAGTTTCCCAAATGCCAAACTCATCCATATCAACTTTTGGGATAAACAATTTTTTTACCTAATTAACATCTTAACATTTTTATAAATATTTATAAAAAAATAAATTTATAAGTTAAAATTAATTTATAAATAATTTAATTTGTAATTTTTTTCGTGTTAATTAACTTTTAAAAAAAAATATATTTAACTTACATAAACTAATTTTAACTTATATATTTTTTATTTATTTTATTTAAATATTTATAAAAAAATTATCTAAATAAACCTCTAATCTTTTTAGTGCCATCCCTTCAGGCTTTTCTAATGCCAATAAGCTAGAAAATCAATGATGTAATTTATGACAACATAAATTTCGAAACGAAATTCTCATTTATTTTCTCAAAACAAATAGAAACGGTAAGTGCTTAAGCTTAATTAATTATGTCTATTTAGTTATTAAAATTTTTATTTTGCACTTATATTTTATTATTTCTACTAATGAAAAATATATTTACAATTATAATGTTTCCATGCATAACATGGGGATATAGGAACCAAGACAGAAGAAAACTTGGCTGTGTAGGAAAATTACCTATGTTTCTGTTTAATCTTCGAGATTGTTTGCACATCACATGCTAACAGCAATAATATGCTATAAATTTAGAGATTGTTATCATATCTATTTTGTTTTAGTATGTACTTAAACTTTAAGTTTTCATATGATTATTGAGATCGGCTAAATTAATTTAACATATTTTAAAACATTTATTATAAACTTAGTATTTAATAAATATTTATAAATCACATAAAATATAACAACATAGTAATTAATTCCCCATTCCACAAACATAATTTTGAAAGATGTGAGACGAAAGATGTTTGCAAGCTACGAGGATCCCAATTCTAATTAGCTGCCATATTTTTCGTATATATACTTTTTAAAAAAAAATTAGATTTATGTATATCCAAATAAGTTAAAAAATATTTCTAACATTTTTATATTTATTCTTTGGTTGAGTTTTCCCTCAATATAGGAAAAAAAAACTTGAAATTTATGTAATACTGTTTTTACACAACTCTTTACTTTTATATTCTTATAATAAAAGAAGCAAACAAAAATTGTAGTCATTTACTAATTGTAAAATATTAGATAGAATTAAAGATGTTAAAATGGATGGGCTGATTTGACTTAGCAAGTCAAATCACAAAAACAAGTTGACTTTCCCCAACCTTATTTCTCATGAACTGCATATTTCATGTCCTGGCCTAACCTGTTGATCCCCTAGGTTAAGTCAAATTGACTTATTTCTTCTTCTATTTTTTTTAATTTTATACAAATTTAAAAAGAAAAAATTAAAAATTAAGAAGTATTGAGTTGAAATAGGAACAATAGTGTTTAGGCTTATAGTTCACAACCTAACTTGCTCTGTTGAGTCAAGCCAATTTGGCCTACTATTTTTTAGGCTATTATTTTAACTGTCTAACCCAGCCTAACCTACAAGGCTGGACCAAAATTGTCAACTCTATATAGAATTAATCTTGTATTCTACCATTACATAAGAATTATATGTTTGTTTTTTTTTCTTACCATAATATAAGTGTGAAGTATTCATTGATTTTATTGATAATTAATATTTATTTGAGAACTTGAGTAGTCATTTATTAATAATTAATATTTATTTAAGAACTTGACTAGTCATTTTAGTGAATCTCTCCTCGTAACCATATTTTTTCTATTTACAAAACTCAAACCAGTACCCTTATGTAAAGAAGTCAAACCTAATTCTACTATATTGATGTAACATTAATAGCAATAAGTTTGTACTTTATCTATTTGATAAATCTTCTCCTAAATCTTGAAAATATATCTTAAATTTGAACTAATGTAATTATATTTATCCATTTGTTGAGTTTTCTCTCAAGTCGTAGGAATTTTTTTTTTAATGAAACTTATGTAATCTATTTTCTACGCTCATTCCTTGGCTTTAGTGTTTAAAATAACCATACAATATGTGCATATTCTTACAACATGAAAAGTGAAGAAAAATGTCATAATCTTAATTCCAAGAACCCAAAAAAAAAACCAACTCAGTTCCAAATAAATCTTATAATAATGAACATAATTAACCTTGTATCTACAATTATATAATAATAAATTTGTAGTTTTCCTTATACGCTTTTTTGTTTGACGATACTTTTCCTGAATTGTAGGAAGAAAATCTTACGTTTTCAATTTTTTTAATTATATTTATTTGTTTGCTGAGTTTGCTCGCGAGTTAACGTTATAGGAAAATAATCTTTTGATGAGATTTATGTAATATTTTTTCTACACTCATTCCTTATTTTTATCATTCAAATAACAATGCAACAAGTGCATACTCTTATAATATGATAAGTGAACAAAAACATGTCATATTCTTAGTTCCAATTTGTCACTAATGGCATCATAATGAATAAAACTATCATATTCTATATGTAACAGTAAATTTGTACATCTCCTATTACCATTGGTGAACTGCTTTTCATTATGGCAGTTGCAAGAGGTGGCGTCAAGGAAATAATGGAATGTAAAGGAAACAGGAAACACATGAAAATGAGAGGTTGATTATGTGTGTGATTTTTAAACATTTTTAAAAAAATGTAAGATAGATATAAGTTTAAATATTGTTCAAAAGGAGATCATCTAAAGGATGAAAAACGAAAATAGAGAAGAGGAGAGAAAGAAAAATCTTAGATCATTATTCCACATGAGTTATGTTTAATCCTTTCAATACAAAGAATTTTTTACTAAGTCAAACAAGACTTTACAATCATGTATTCTCAATACATCTTCAGGTTATACAATATTTGTAATCACCCTAATTACAAGTAACCCAAATATTCTTTAATACTTAGCCTCTTTAGGCTATCTCAAAAGAAAAGAAAGTTTTATAATGATATATATCATTAGGTGAGTATACAACAATTCAAAACAGAACTTAAACTTTGCTTAGAAAAACAAATACAATATAAAAGCATAGTTATATCACTTAGAAAAACTTTTACAAGAGTTTTTCAAAATGTCATCCAAAGGTGTTGTCACCTGCTTTTCATTTTTCAAACTTTGATTCTCATAAGATTGAATATCATTGTTGTTTTGTTCCTGTCTTTCTTCTACGAGGAGGATATATATGCTTGAAGATAATCGTTGTTCTGCATGGAGAAAGAGGAGTATCTTTGCACTAAATGACAAAGATAGTTTTTTTGTAGAGTTGTAGTAAAAATTTTGTCTTCTTTCGAGGACAAAGAAAATTTTATCTTCATTTAAACTTTCATTTTCTTTCGTAAATAAATCATTTTCCTTTTGCTAAGCATCAAACTGTTTGGACAGTTTTGAAAACTTCTTTTTCAAATCTTTATAAACTATTGAAAGAGTTGAGGAGTTTTGAAAGGTGTTCTTGATAAGTTGTTTGAAGATTACTTAGATAATTAAAGATAACTCTTCGTCATCTTCTTCTCCTTCTGAAGTAGTACAACCATAAGGCAAATGTTTGTTTCTCCATCCTTTTTTTTTCAAAGGAAGTCAGATCAAGGTCCTCCCATGTTGTCATGAGACCTTTCTTCTTCCTAAAGAAGGACTTATTTTTCTCCTTCTATTTCTCCTTCTCCAAGCTAGGACATTTAAACTTGTAGTGTCTAAGTTTTTTGCACTGATAGTAAACCACTTGACTTTTGTCTTTAACTTACTTTCTGGAGTGATTCTTTCATTTGAATCCTCCTTTCTTTTTCATATAGAGTGGATCTTCCTTAAAATAAAGAAAAGTTTTTCCTCATTTGATCCTTCTTCTTCAAAGGCTTCTTCATAAGATTTCTTAACTTTGAAGGCTTTGGATAACAATCCTTTTTAAGATTTTTTGAGCCTTAAAGGCTGTGGACTTACCTTTTCTTTGGCCTTCATCCTCATTTAGCTAAATTTCATGAACTTTTAAAAGCCAAGAAGTTCTTCCATGGAAAGCTTCTTCAGGTTTTTGGACACCTTGAGAGTTATTACCTTTGATCTCTATTGTCTAGACAAACTTCGCAAGATTTTGGTTATATGATCATAATTATCATAAGTTTTTCCTAAACACCTTAGACTATTAATAATTGTTTGGAATCATCCAAATATTTTATCAATGCTTTCATGGTCTTCCATTTTAAATAACCCATACTGATGTACAAGTATACTTATATTGGAGTCATTTACCTATGATGTTCCCTCATAAACAAGAGTTGGTGTGTCCTACATCTCTTTCAAGGATTTGCAACTATTAACTTTCTCATATTCTACTTTTGTTAAAGCACACATAAGGAAATTTCTAGCTTTAGAGTTTAAGAGATATCTTGTTTTCTAATCTTCATTCCTCGACGATCTAGGAATCTCTATTCCATTTTCCTTTGTTAGAATTATCTTCTATCCTCTACTATGTCCCACGTGTCATTGTGATAAATGTCAAAGAATGTGGTCCTTCTTTATTTCCAATAGTTATAGTTCTATCCCTTAAATAAAAGAGGTTTGGTGGCAACATGTCCTTCATATCCATAGTGCTACTTAGGATCTTTTCCTCTACACTGTTAGATGCTCAACCCCTAGAGGATGAGCTCTTATACTAACTAGAAGGAAATAGGAAACACACAAGAAGGAGGGTTGAATTGTGTATGTGATTTTTTAAACACTTTTAGAAGATGTAAAACAAATATAAGTTCAAACTCTATCCAAAAAGGGATTATCCAAAGGTTGTAGAAATGAAAAAAAAAACCACGAAGATTTATCCTGGTTCACTATTCTAGGAGAGTTATATTTAGTCCCTTTAACACAAAGGATCGTCCACTAAGTCAAAACCTCTTCAAGTTATACAACACTTACAATTATCCCAATTACAAGTAATCTAAGTATTCTTTGACACTTAGCTTTTCTAGGCTATCTAAAAAATAAAAAGAGTTTTACAAAGATATAACTCACTAGGTAAGTATACAATAGTTCAAAATAAAGCTTAAACTTTGCATAGCAATGCAAATACAATATAAGAACAGAGCTATATCACTTAGAAAAACTGTTACAAGAGTTTTTCAATATTTTCAAAGACATTGTCACTTGCTTTTCATTTTTCAGACTTTGATTCTTGTAAGATTGTATTTTTGTTGTTGTTTTATTCATGTCCTTCTTCTTTGAGGAGGACATATATGCATGAAGAAGATAATCATTGTTTTACATGGAGAGAGAAAGAGAGAGGAGTATCTTTGCATTAAATGTCAAAGATAGTTTTTTCGTAGAACTGTAGTAGAGTTTTTGTCTCCTTCTAAGGGCAAAGAAAAGGTGCAGTAGAAAAGCTGTTTTTCTCTTTTCTTAAACATGTTTCTTTTGACTAATATGCAAAAACACTTACTGCTCATTTCTTTCCTTGTAGAAGCTTGATTAGAAAACTTTTTTTATCATAGTTGACTTGTTTCTTAAGAGCTTGATAAGGAAACCTTCCTTTTATGAAAAACAGAGCACAACAACAAAACATACAAAGAAAAATGAATGTTTAAAAACATTCTTTAGAGAAACATGAGGTTCTAATTAATACGAGATATCAAATATATAAGATAAAAAAGCAAGTTTTAAGAAAAATATGAACGTTGAATTCAAAATATCATTTTTACGTGTTTTTGATGAAGTCCTCCTATTGGACAACAAGGTTGTTGGAGCCTTTTTAATATGCTTCCAAAAGATCCATATGTTTTTATGATAACAAATATTATGACTAAAGAGTGATGACTAATGGTTTATGTGAGTACTCAATATTTTAGTAGTACAAGTCATCACAACTTAAAGGATAAGAGTGTATCTATAAAACTTGTCCTTGAACAAGTTATCCAACATTGTACAAACAAACTCATCATCCAAAAGAAGAATTTCATCCAAAGTAAGACTTAGTCATATTGGCATAAAAGGATAATTCATTTCTAGTGCTTATTGTATCTTGAAACTTGTCTTTTAACTTATGAATGTCTATTATCTCATATCTATCAAAAATTTGTGATTAAGAACATTTTTAAACTTCATTTCTATCTTTATGTTATGCTTTGTTGTGGTTTGTTTTCAAAGAAAAAAGGTTTCCTTATCAAGCTTTGAAAAAACAAGTCAACCATGACAAAAGAGTATTATAATCAAGCTTCTACAATAAAAGGAATAACCAAAATGAACTTCTACATATCAATTAAAGGAAGCATGTTTAAGAAAAAAGAAAAACAATTTCTATTGTACTTTTCTCTATCCTTAGAAGAAGACAAAGTCTCTACTACATTTTTGCAAAAGTTTATCTTTGACATTTAACAAAGATACTCATCTTTCTTCATGCAGAACAATGATTTTATTCTCTATGTTTGTATTTCATTCTAAAAAAGAAGAAGCAAACAAGGAAATGAATATACAAGAAAAAACTGATATTTGAAAAATAGAAATTATGCTTTTACACCTTTGGATGACGTGTTAGAAAATGTTTGTAAAAGTTTTCTAAGCGAAACAAACTCTAATCTTGTCTTTGTATTTGCTTTTCTAACCCATTTTTCCAGCCACCAAACTAGAGCCTTAAAAGACCATTATTTTCTATATTGTTAGAAGAGTACCTCAAACGCTGGTTCATTTCCAACCCAAATTCATATTTGCCCTTCCTTCCAAGCCTATTCCATTAAACATCATTTTTCCTCATATTATTAAAACTCTACAATCCCTATGTATTACTCCAATTCACACTATAATTGATCCTTAAAACCTTTAGATTAAAACCACCTTTAACATGCTTATACATTTCCCCTCTAAACTCCTATGATAACTTTGAATAAAACTGCCCACCCTATTCCTTCTATCATCTTCATCCCCTTCCTCTTCCTTACTCCTTCTCTAATGTATAAAACCCCATATACTCCATGCCTTAATCCTTCAAATCCATGTCTTCCTAATGCTTTTACATTTCATATTGGTCTCAACCTCAAACAATTGTAAGATCATCCCTAAGCGATTTAGAATTTGAATTAAAGTCTACCACAAGATGATTAAAGTAATTAGCAAAAATATCAATAAAAACCTTAGCATTAACATTAACAATGGTATTAACATTGGCATCACCAACAAGCTTCTACTCATCCATTTCCGCCACAACAATAGTAACAATCATTTTTACGAAACTAGACATATTGAAACTCTTTCTCTTGCATGAATAAGAGTTAGAATAATACTTTTTGGTCTAAGGAAAACTGCCAGGAAGAGACTTATCGTACATGTTCATTCATAAGATCCTATACAAGAATGAAAGCATTAATTTCGAGAACTTGAACTAGGAATCTTCCACCCTCACATGCATCTTCTGAGGAAGTACAAAGGTTGTTCTCCCTATAAAGTAAATATCTCAGGAAACTCGCAGCTCCTCAAAATAACACGACATTAGTGTCATGTCCAGCAAGAACCATTGGTCTATGTTGTAGAAGTGTTTCCAAACTCATAGTCAACGAACTATGTGACGTCTCATGACATGACAATGGATTAATTAACTCTAAACATGGTATGATTCAATTTTACTATGTTATTTAATTTGATTATAGAAATTTGTTTAAATTTTTCACATTTCAAACATGAAACGAGGCAGGCATAATAAAAATTAAATATAAAGATATGAAGCAAATGAACTTCTAAATAAATACCATGCATCATAAATATGCTTGAGAGACTTGAGGAAAATCTTTCTTAAGGCTTGAGATGTCACTTATAGACCAAAGATGTAGGTCTTATGCAAATGAAGTCATGAAATAATCCCTTGACGTCTCATCTACTCCTGTGATGTGAACATCAAGATCATCACACAAACCTAAACAAGAATGGTAAACATGCAAGTACAATAACTATAAAAGTACAAGTGGATAACATACAACATGCATATAGTACATTACAAGCAAGTGTAAATAATAGTAGTAGCATATACAAATATCTTAATTATATCATCAACAAATAAATACTTATAATTACCAACAAGTATGGATGAAACATATACACGTAATTGAGTCTACTTCATGAAGTTAACAACTTATATTTGAGCGATCAATTGATTGTGTCCCCTACATGATAAAATATCATCAACATGTGTGGAACTAGAAGGATTGATTTTAAGTAATTTTTGAACATATTTATTTTTTTCATCTTGTGCTTGTTCTGACCTATATCTGAATATTTTAATGTTTTTCTTAGTTTTTATTATTATAAGAAAGTTTAGCATTTATTATAGAAGATATTATTATGTATATTTTAATATTTTAATATTTTTCTTAGTGTGTATTTATTATTAAAGAAAGTTCTGCATTTATTACATAACATATTATTATGTAGTTTGAATATTTTAATGTTTTTCTTAGTTTGTATATATTATTAAAGAAAGTCCAACATTTATTACAAAAGACATTATTATGTATGGAACTAGAAGAATTGATTTTTAAATAATTTTTTTAATAATTTTTTTCATTGAGTGCTTGTTCATACATGTGTCCGAATATTCTAATATTTTTCTTAGATTGTATTTGAAGCATAGTTATAGAGCATTGAGTTTCATACTATCATCTAATCGCAATATCATTGTTGATATGATTTTTAAAATATTTATTATAAAATTTAACCAACTTATTGTACATAAGATGTGATTACATAATATTTATTATAAAGATATTATTATATTATAATCTTTTTTATACAGTGTTCTTAAAAAGTTGTCCCCTAAAATATCCATATTTTCACTATCCTTTGCACCATAGGAAACTCACATTTTGATAAAGCATTTTGTGACCTAGGTGCAAGCATAAATTTAATGCCTTACTTTGTTTTTAAGAAACTTGTCTTGCAGGAACCACAACCCACTAATATCTCTTTGTAGTTGGCTGATAGAACCATTACCCATCCACAGGACATAGTAGAGGATATCCTTGTAAAAGTGAGAAAGTTCATATTCCTTATTGACTTTGTCATCTTAAACATGGAGAAAGATGATACAGTTTCATTAATTCTAGGTCAAACTTTTTTGGCCACAGAAAGGGCAGTAATAGATGTCGAGAAGGACAAACTGACTTTAAGACTAGATAACGAAGAAGTAAAATTTACAGTTTTTAGCTCTGATAAAATCTCCTCACCCACTGTGTCTTAACTGCATGCAGGCTATTAGCAACTCTACTAGGACAATCTATGTAATATCTTAATTCATTTAAACATTTAAATAAACCAAAAATATAAATTTAATTTTTTTACTATCTTTCCACCACAAATTATCATTTATAATATTATTTACTTTTATAATAAATATTTTAAGAATCATACTTAACAAACTTATATACAATAGAGGGTGTTGTACATCTTGACTTTGAAAAAATTATAATAAATATGTTTTTATATTTCCTCCTTTATTTTTTATGATTACTTATTATTGGTTAACTGTGTAAATTTGTATATTAGCAATATACAAATTAAACTTTTAAAAGATTAATATAAAATAGTTATAATTATTTTATTATTAAAATTACTATTAAAATTTAAATATATTTTTACATATAATTATAATTTTGACTTATTTCAAACACTCTTATTAACGTAGTTATTTATTGAAATTTTATTTTAAATGACATTTATTATATATCATTTATTTTTTAATAAAAAGTGCTACTACTGATTAATAGATACTTATACTAAAAAATTAAAATATCTCTTTTTTTTTAGCAAAGCTATTAAATAAATAATAAAATATATTTACAATATAATACTTTATAGTTTAATAATAAATAAGTAATTGATACTGATAGTTTAAAAATAGTAAAGATTGAAGTAGAAAATATATTTGTATTACAAAGTTTTTTGGTAAGCCATTTTGTCTTATTATTATTATTGAGTGTGATGAAGTTTTTCATGTTCTTTTGGGTAAAAAGGTGTTCCTGAAATTGGCCAAATGATCATATTGGCTATTTGATGATATTTTAAATTCAAGTCCTTTTTTATCTAGATTTTTATACTAGCATGCACTCGTCCTAAGTGGTGATGGTTCCATCTAGAATGGCTGGGAGCCACTCAAGCATCCTATCCATTAAAGAGAATGAGAAGAGCCTTAGACGAATAGCGTTTATAGGGACGTTGTCTATTCTTACTATGTCAATGAAGTAGAGAAACTTCTTTAGGTGGGCAAGGGGATATTCAATGGGTAGCCCTCTGAACTGGCCCGCATTCTGCATCATGTTGATCAAAGTTGGCTTCAGCTTAAAGCTGTTGGTTTCCACCAAAAGGTAACAGATGTTGTCGTTTACCTCAATGGTTGGAATAAAGTAGTCTTGTAGTGCCCCTCCAATGGATCTTTTCCATAATTGTGGCAATCCTCGTAATTTCCTGTCATGTCCTTTTCTGATTTCCTATTCCTACAAGTAACGTTCTCAATCTCGAGGTCAAACTGTAATTATAGCTTCTAGATAGATTAGCATAAATAATGATAATAGAAATAAAGCAATAAATAATAGAAAAACACAAGTAACAAATAACGGAAGGGGAAAAAGGGAGTCTAACCCTACTAGAATTTCTCTTCTTCTTATATCCTAATTAGTCCTCGGCAACAATGCCAAAAACTTGATGTGATTTAGTTAGGGCTTAAGGACAAAGGTACCTTATCGCAGTAATAATAAGAACGTGACTATAGATATTGTACCCAAGCGACTAGCATGTCAGTTTCTAAAAATATTTGAGTAGAAGAAGTAAAGCAAAAAACAAGAAAATGATAACGAAGATTTTTCTTAGTTCTTTTTAGGATTAATGGTTCTAGTTTCATTATATTTTTCCTTCTTGACCTCAATTTATACAATTCTTTTATCTCATCTTCGTACATTACTGATTATACTTCTTAATGTTACTAGGGAACCTAGTCTAGCACCCCTAATATTCTTTACCTTAGGATGGTTCCTATTTGGTTATTTAGAAACACATACTTCAATAAGCTGGAGGTCCATATAAGTCATTATTGTTAGCTGAATCAAAAGGGTAAAGAAAAGGTTGGTCATGCAATTCCTCTAAACCTAACTATCTTATAGTTCCACCAATTAGTTAAGGTGTGATTGCCTCTAACTAGTTAATTAACATACACAGTAAAAACTTATTTATAAAGTATGCAATAGGATAATTCTAGCAGTGAAGATAAGTAGAAAATTGCATTAAAAAAGAGAAATCAAGGGTTTCAAGCACAACTATACCATAATCTTTAAAAGCAAACCTAACTACCTATACACATGGTGAAAAGACAGGTAAACATAAATAAAAAAGGAAAAGTAAAACCCATAGAAGTTTGGGGTTCCACTCCTTTGCTCTATGTTTTATCTTCAAGTGCCTTCCAAGGAGCCTCAAGGGCGAGGGAACCACTTGGATAAAAGGAGGTGGTGAAGTATGGAAAGATGGAGTGAAATGACATATGTTAGGAGTACTAGGAGTGAGTACTACAATGTCTAGGCTGCCTCTTTTTATACTGTGTGAAGTAGGCCTTTTTAGGGCTTGCACAGGCGATAAGATAAAATAAAATAACATGAGATAAAATAAAATGACATGTAGATAAAATAAAATAATATAAAAGATAAAGATAAAAATTAAATAAAAAGATAAAAAGATAAAAATAAAAGATAAAGTTGCATGAATGTGCTGATCTTCTTTGTCTTCATCTTTTTAGGTCAAAAGTCAGTATTTTTGTTGTATTTTTCTTTTTTTGGTTTGTGGGCCTGTGTTGCATTAATCTTAAGAAAAAAGTGAATTATGCATGATATTTATAAAGAATATTCAGGATTTTACCCAAAAATACATTATTGTACAAAATATTGGTTTATCACTTAGTGCATGCCTCATTACACTTAGCACCATAACTCTAGACACACTATTTGAACTTATAAGGGCTAGCACTCAATGCATTATCATTGTGCTTAACACAAATCATCGACAGATACTAGAACATGTCTACGTTTATTGTCATTTCATGGCACTGAATTCAAGTCAACAAATAGTAAGTCATGAAACCCTATTCCACGAGCCCAAGGATCTCACCCATGGTCCCCATTCACTCTTGGACACATTAATGTGTCTCAAAACACTTATAAACCTCATATCCTACCCTTTAATCACTTCAATCCCTTAGAAACAATAAGACTCAATCCAAGAATGTACTCATGAATAATAAAATGGGAATAAAAGAAAAAAAAGGGAAAATCAACGTCAAAGACAATAAAGAGATGTGGAGGACAAAGGGAAGCACTCACCTTGGGAGAATATGCAAAGATGAACTCTGTCAGATTTAGTGATCTTTGGACTCCTCTTTTCTACTCTTTTTTCTTATTTTTCTCTTTCTCTTTTCCTTCCTTTTTCTTCTTCTCTTTTCCATCCCTTCCCTCCTTCATTAAAATTATGGGTTGGTGGGTGTGTGGGCTTCAACCTATTTTGAACTTCAAAATCTCATCTAAATCCTATTATCATGTTTCTGTAAAATTCTAATATAAAGTCAATTATAATTAATATCGCCTAAAGACATCCTTAACTATTTAATATAAAGATAGAGAGACATAAAAAAAAACCTGTCGTTTTGTAGTTTTTTCTTTTACACCTTTCTTGCTCGTACATTTTGAAATAACCATGCATTGTGAGCATATATACTTCTTACATGATAAGAAAAAAAAAAAAGTCATAAAGTTAATGAAGTAGTTATTAATGGAAATAAATAAATAAAATAAATCTCGTACTCTATAATTATGTATCGTGACTTCGTAGTTTTCCTATTACACTTATTCATTACCATAGATTTTACCTGAATGGTAGAAAGAAATCTTATGATTGTACCTTTCTAATTATGCTTTTTCATTTGTTCAGTTTTCTCCCTAGTTATACAAAAAAAAAAAATAATAATGGGACTCGTATAATCGTTACACTCGTTCCTTACTTTAACCATTTCAAATAACCATGCAATATGTGCATTTGTTTATATATTCAGAAGCAAACAAAAATATTTCATAATCTTTGTTCCAAGTAGTTACTAATGCATAATAAATAACAGAATTAAACTCATATTCTATACTTACGCAATGATAAATTTGTATTTTTCCTAATATACTTATCTGTTTGATAAATCTTTGCCTAAATCGTAGAAAAAAAAATCTTAAATTGTACTTTTGCTATTATATTTATTCATTTGTTGAGTTTTCTCTCGAGATAAAAGAAAAATATCTTTTAATAAGACCCATGTAATATATTTTCTACACTCATTCCTTACTTTTGACATTTAAAATAATCATGCAATATGTGCATATTATTATAATACGAGAAGCGAAGAAAAACATGTCATAATCTTCGTTTCAAGTAGTACGTACTAATCGCATAATAATGAATAAAAGTAACCATATTTTCAATAATTATGTAATGGTAGGATTATACGTTTCTTATTACATTTATCTATTGGACGAATCATTCCCTGAATCATAGGAAGAAAATCTGTTTATAATTATGTTTATTTGTTTGTCGAGTTTGCTCTCGAGTTATAAGGAAAATTTCTTTTGATGAGACTCTTGTAATTTTTTTTTCTAGACTTATTCCATACTTTTACCATTTTAGATAATCACACAACAAGTGTATATTCATATAAAACGAGAAACGAACAAAAACACTACATAATCTTAGTTTCAAGTGGTTACTAATGGTATAATAATTAATAAAATTAACCTCGTTTTCTACAAATATATAATAGTGAGTTTACACCTATTTATTCCTTTAACAAATCTTTCCCTAAATCCTAGGGGAAAAAATCTTAATTTTGTTCTTTTGTAATTATATTTATCCATTTATTTAGTTTTCTCTCAAGTTATGGGAAAATGTTCTTGCAATGGGACTCCTGTAATCTTGTCTCTACCTTCATTTTATTTTTACATTTTGAAATTACCACGCATTATATACATTTTTTTATAATATATTAAACAAACAAACAAATAGTTATTGCAATGGGACTCGTGTAATCTTGTCTCTACCCTCATTTTGTTTTCACAATTTTAAATTATCATGCATTATATATATATTTTTTATAATATGTTAAACAAACAAAAGCGAGTTATAATATTTGTTCCTAGTAGTTACAAATAGAATAATATAAACAAAATTAACCTCATATTCTACATATATGTTATGGTAAGTTTGTGCTTCTCCTATTATATTTATTCATTTTCTTAATTTTTCCTTTAATAAGAGAAAGAAAATCTTAAATTTATACTTATATCAGTATATTTATTTGTTTATGGAGTTTTCTCTTAGGTAATTCTTTAGATGAGACCTATGTAATTTATTTTCTACTCTTATTCCTTACTTTTACGCTTTAAAATAACCATGCAATATGTGTTATAGTATAAGAAGCAAAGCAATTTGTCATAATCTTAGTTCTAATTAGGTAGTAATAACTTGGTAATTTATAAAATTAACCTCGTTAAATTATGAATATGTTCAAGAATTTTTTTATATAGAGAGATATGGACTAAGTTATTCAAAGAGTAACTTTAAAATAATTACTCTTTATTTTTTTATTTTTTTTTATTTTTTTATAATATATTGGTCAAATATAAGTTACTCATTAGAACAATTAGATTAAAAAAAATGACATGTGAAAATGAGGAATAACACTTTTAGTATATATATGTTACTCATTAGAACCATTAAATTAAAAAAAAAATAAAGGATGGGGTGGTTTTAATCTAATGATTTTAATGAATTTATATATATATATATATATACACACAAACAAGTAGTAAATCGATAAGTTAAATATCGTTCTAATAGTGATTTGAAAACCACATTTATTCAATCAAGTAATTACCAAATAGGATAAATATAGCATGGTTTTAAGACAATGATGATAATAAAAATGACTAGGGATTCAAATCTCTTTATATTCCTCTTACTGTAATTTTACTGAAATCCAATAGAGGTATACCCATAAGCATTGGAGGTTCAAATTTCATAAAAGAATATATTAAGTCCAATAAGCATTGGAGGTTCAAATTTCATAAAAGAATATATTAAGTCCAATCTCTTGGTATAAAACCTTTTGGAATTAAGCCTAGTGTTTTAATCTCTTAACTCCGTTAAGATCAACCCAAGCATTAAGTACCAAAAACTTCAAGAACACACATCAAGAAGTTCTATCCCTATAATCATCCCAATACAAGGCAATTAAACCCAATACCAACACACATATAGAAGATCTTTCATTATGCATATGACTTAAAACCAATTCATCAATGATTAGTTGATAAAAAATATTAAAAAAACAAAGATGACCACCCAATCTTATAGATAATTTGCATTTAATAAGAAAATGGTTTAATTACAAAAAATTCTCATAAGGTTCATACAACCCTAACCATAAGGGAACTAGAAAATCATGATAAAAGAAATATGAGAAAGTCAGAAATAATAATGGATGATGATGACTTCATTGATTCTTCAATATCTTTTCCCAAGGTTTATTTCCTCAATCATGATGAGTGGTGGAGAATTTTTGAGAGAAACTGAAATAAGAGAGGTGAGAAGTCATCTCAACGCATTCAGAGTAATGACTCTCACAAACTAGCATTTATATGAGTTAGATTAGGCCCAAATGCACAAAAGATTTTGTTACAACAAAACAGATATTTCAATCGTTAACATTGTTGCTAGCACAACATTTTCAACTTTAGGATAAAATATATGGGAAGGCTCTAAAATTCAACGCCAAGAATAGTTTTTTTAACACTAAGGATTATTTCTATTTGCATAAGTTGGCATTGAACTATTCATTGATTCTCTTATGGTGTTTCTAATGTTGTACATTAATGCGACTCACATGACTTGGCATTGAAGCTCACTCCCAACATTGGATGCTAGCTCTTATGAAAATCTTGCTTCTTTCATTAAGGTATGGAACGCCATAATTTACGTTTTTGGGGTGTAAATGGGAGTAGGTCAACCTAGGAACTTTATCAATCCAACAAATTCAAACCAATTTCCATGAATTGGTTTGGGTAGTCAATTCCATTCGATTTTTCTCTTTCCAACTTAACCTTGTTTAGTTCGAATATTGGTTCTTTAAGTTTACAAACCTGAATAACCCAACACAAATTTACCACATCTATTCCTACTCTCTTGTGTGTCTTTGTCTTCTTTGTTGCCATCAAATCCACCTTAACAACTAACTACCATGAAGGTTGTGCCTCTTCTTTGTTGTCATCAGATCTTCCATTTCCATTTTTTCCTTTGTTGTCTTCTTTGACAGATTATCACCCAACCAATGGCAAATTTGGATTTAAACACATAGGTAGCTAAGCAACATAATGAACATATCTATGCATAGGTGGCCAAGCAACAAAATGAACATATCTATGCACGAGACACTTGTTGACTATAATAATCGTTGTCATCATTAATCGTCGATGAGATAATGAGTATGGCCATATAGGGACGAGATCAAAGAATGAGTCTTAAAATGAAGATATTTTGATTCATGACTTCTTGTTGAAACTCTCCACACACTACACAGTAGAGTCTTAACATGAACATATTTAGAGAAGATTCTTAAGCAAGTTGTTAAATCTTAAGTTCCTTTGATGAAATTCACTACTATTGATATCTAATTTTGTCATTAGATTTAAAAAGAAAGAGGACAAAGGAGCTGAAGAGGGGGCAGGCTAATTGTCCCTCCCTTAAAAAGAAAAGGAGAAGGAATGTTGGGAAAGTAGGCTAGGAAAGCAGGCCTTGGCAGGCCCATGCTTCCTAATCTACCTTGGGTAGGTGGCAATAGATAGGGAGTCACGCGTTAGGCCTTGGCCTTTCAAAAAAGTCACCTCAGTCCTACCATCTTGTGGGAAATCAGGACGTAGGAAGCACTTTCCACTGTGATAAAGGATGGACAGATCACCACCGTATTGAATGAGGGAGTCATCGCATTAATTAGAAGGAGTCTCGTGGGGGCACCTTGGCATTAATGAGGCCCTGAAGAGTCACCGCATTAATGGTGGAAGATCTCCTAAAAAGATCATGGGAAGAGAAGCTGGTCTATAAAAGGGGTTGGCGTAAAATGAATAAGGGATCAAAACTTTTAGGCAGGAGAGAACTAGTTAAAAAAGGTTTATTGTGAGAGAAAATCGAGAGAAAGGCAGTATTAAAAGGAGAAAAAAAAGTGAGATCGATCTTCCTAGACACAATGACGAGACATTTAGATACCAGGTGAAACCCTCAACTATTTGTGATATTTGAACCTAACTCGTAGACAAGCACTTCACCAAAACTTATAAAGGTCAGTCCATACCCCAATCAGTAGGCCGACTTCGACTCGCCATGCCTCAAACCATACCTGATGTCCAGGTCCCTGCTAACCGACTCTAAGTCAGCATTCCCTAGCCGAGTCTGAGTTGACTCCTCATTGACACTTAGTTGGCACCATTTTACCCTCACCAACTACTAGTTGACACTCTACCCTTGTCGACTCCCAGTTGACACCTTACCTCCATTGACACTTGTCGGCACCTCCTTACGGTCGATTCGGTATCGACCTTTCCCATGTAGCCCTTTTAGCCTCAACCAGAATTACGTAAACTTTTATTTCTCCATTGTATTTCAAGATACGTAGGAGCAAGACGCAACTCTTGTCAAGTTCATACAACCCAAAAACACAACTCGTACTTCCCTGTAAAATATTTATTCTTCCCTACACCAGAAAGGCGGAAACCATAGTGTAGAAGTCATATCCTATTTCATGCATCTAGTTAGAGTAACCGTCTTAAGATGAACATGATAGGGTGTTAACACATTTCCTATACATATTGGACTCCCAAATCTGAAATCTGATTCCAAAGACCAGCCTTACCCAACCATAGGTTTTCTAGTATTTTTCTTAAAAATGTCAATGACGACTCCAATCTCCAAATTCCCTTCTCTAAAAGGAATGTGGACACAACTGTCTATTTCTCGCCGACCCCGTCGTGACTTAGTTTGCACCAACTACACTTGGTTATTAGAGAATTGTCCATCTTAAGATATGAATGGTAAAAAGAAAGGAAAAGAGGTAAGAAGAATTGATAATTAAGAAAAAAAACTATGGAATATGGCTAAACACCCTTTGTAGACTAATTAGCTACTTGGGAAATGTTTAGTATGCAAATATTTTTTTTCTCCCAAGCACTCCTTTAAGATCAAATGTTGCAAGTGCAAAACATTTGAGTCCATGCATATTTGATACATAAGTGTCTTCTATGCAAGGGACAAGATAAAAAGTGATAAGAAAATAAAGAATTAATTATCTAACTCAATATCTAAATGTCTTGATTTAGATAATCTTTCTTTACACTAATGATCCACTTAGTTAATCATATTGTTTTGAATATTTTGAAAATTTGTGTGCTTTGATACCATTGGTTGATTAAATTTTATAATTAAGATTATGAAACTCCATACCATTGTTTTGTTTTTTCATTTTCATTACCTAAGGACAAACAAATCTTTTGTTTAGGATTGTTTGATGTGTTATGTTTTGCATGTATTATCTTTTAAATTTAGGCACCATTCCATTATTGTTTGTTTAATTTCTCTTGTTTATGAACTTTTTTTTACTACCTAAGGTTATTCTTTTTATTCTAAGAAAGATTAATTATGGAGTAGCCAAGCATGAGGAATTGAAGCATGAAGAATTGGAGTAAATGTTGTTGGAAAACCTATAGCAGAATAAACCACACCAAGGGTGTAGGAATGACTATGGACATAAAATCAATAAGTTGAAGCAAAGAGCTATAAAGCCTTAAGGTAAAGGAGCCTGTAACCTGGTCGTAGGGCCAGCCATAATTGTGGCGTGTCCCGAGACCTATTTTCTTGCATTTTTTTTATTTTGTGTTTGTATGAGGCTTGAGCCCCTTTGAACCTTAGGTATAAACAAATATTTTAACATTTATTTGAGGGTTCAAAACCTGAACATAGCCCTTTTAATACATTGATGATCACAAAATAATTTTTTCTTCTTTTGTTAATGTTTGGATTACTTTGTATTCAATTCTTATTAAGGTTTATTCATGTGAATTTGATGGTCACTTATTTGCATCTCGCATATAATTAGAGAAGAAGTGAAAAGTAAAGCTAATTATTGGATCTATAAGGATTAAACTTTAGGTTTAAATCGTAAAAGTAACTTTAGGTCTTTTAGGGAATCAAAGAATTATTACCAAGCTTAAAGGGTTATGTTCTTATACAAACCTATTTTCTTCTTATCTTTGAATTCCTATCCTTCTCTCCTAGGAAATTATTTGACTCGTCTTCATACTTACTATAGAGAAGATGGTACTTGTAAAGACACTTCAATACTCAAGTTAGCTCAATTATTAAGGCTGAGACTTAGTATTACCTTCTGTGATGTACCCATTTATATAGTATTTACTGACCTAAATAATAGGCAATATATGTGAATTTCTATTAAATGTCATGGTTACATTCCATATGGCACTTTTAGGTAATAATGTTATTATTACCTGTCTGTTACACCTTACCCTCCTTTTATGCATTGTCACAACCTAAATTGTGACGTTAGGCTAGGTGGGCCGAAATCGTCCCAGCCATGTGATGGCCGAGACTGATTCGGCCACATGGAGTCACCATCAGCGTTTTTTCTCAAGGAACGCCAGGAAACCTATGGGGGAACGGCTGGTCTTTGGAATCAGAGATGCGGGTTCGGGAGTTGGTTACGTACTAGGGGCACAGGGTGTCCCAGCACGCCTATCACTTGATAGTTACCCTAGAGTCAAAGTCAACGTAGCTCTGGTTTGGTAAGGGTTCAGGCAAAAGCAAAGTCAGCTCGTACCAGCTTAACCTTATTGAGACCGAGAAGGACTCGGCATTGGGAGGGGTAGGTTTAAGGAATGAACTTGTCACATGGGGCCGATGTGGAGTCGGCTTTAGTGTGGGCGTATGATGTTCGATCTCGGTTTCACTCAGGAGAGAGAGGTTTCTAACTCATGAAAGTCTCTAGAAATACACGATACTAACCTGACATTTTGAGCAAGTGAACCTTTTCGCCTTTCCGTCCAATACCTCCGCTTCCCTCTTGATCTGGTCTTGGAGTTCCCGCCTCATCTGCTCTGTGCGATCGTCAGTTTTCCCTTCCTTTTGTTTCTGAATTCTTCGCACAATTACCTCTCCTTTCTCCTCCTTTCTTTTTCTCTCTATGTTCTTCGTCACAAGGCCTTATATAGGCTTTGGGGCCAGCTGGAGATAACTCCCAGAATCCCGAGATTTTCTCAGTTGTGAATATTATCTGATTGTGGTAACCAATTCCGCTCTTCATAATCCCGCTTCCAACGCGAGTCATCCCAGATCCTGCTTTCCGCACGAGCCTAGTGGGATTCGCTAAGGTGGTGGGAGACTCGGTCTCGACTGGTCACACTAGCTGAAGTGGACTTGGTCTCGGCCCAGTTCAAAATTATTGGGCCAAGATGGGGCCTAATTCAGGATTTTATAGGGTCCAACATGGGGATCGAACTCCAGACAGTTTTGGAGTACTACATGCATTTTCTACCATTATAGGAATTTGTGTGTCTTTACATATTACTTCATGATTTGTGCCTCCTTTTTCTCCTCGTAACTCCCCATTTTAAATTGTTTAGCTTTGATATCGTATCATGCTAAGGTATAAGTAAAGCACAATTATCAACTAATCATCCAGATTCTACTAGTACACAAGCCCCCTAAGCTTTGAGCTTATAAGATGTTCCCTTAAAGCCAAGCTAACCAAGTTAAGAGATACTTGAGACTAGGTTGGCCAAATTAAGAGTATATTTGATCTTATATAATGGCTTTGATGTGTTGACCCTTAAGAGATTTTTGTACCATTGATCTGGTACAGGTTCAGTGTGTTTGACCCTTAGATATTTCTCAAGGCTTAGCTACAAGTTGAGCTTAGTGTGTTGATCTGTAGAGACTCGAATGGGTCCAATATATGTTTGACTTTGGTATGTACATAGGCTTTGAGCTCAAGAAAGTGAAAGAGTGTATTTGATATTCTCCTACAACTGAGGTTGCTCATACTCGAGGCCAAGTTGGTTGAGTCGAAGGTACTCTAGGTCAGGTTGACTCAGTTAAACATACTTGGTTGGATGCCAAGGACTTGTGCTCGATCTTTTGGTGTCTAGTAGTATAAGACTTTGTTGAGTGTCGAGGACTTGTGCTTGGTCCTTTTATTTAAAGATAAGTTTGGTATATCAACCTATTAGAATAAGATTACTTTTGTTCCGAGATGTCTTTACATATACCACCCCTTCTATAGCGAGTATGGAGAGAAGTTGAATCATTACCCAAGAAAATGAGAAGAGGAATTTAAAGGTAAGAATAAATGCAAGTTCGTGTAAGAACATGTTCAATTTAAATCCAATTACCATAAGAGTAAGATTGGTTTTGAGCATAATTTTTATATCTTAAAAGAGAACTTAACTATAATAGAATAATTCATACTCAGAAAAACTTAATCTTAACAATTGGGTAATCAATTTAGAGTTATTAATTACTATTACAGTATCCTTCAATCCCAAAAATTGTTCTTGATATTGAAACACCTCATACTTATCCTTCTTGTAATTTTTATTATTTGATTTTGAACCACTTGTATTTTTCTTGTTTTACCTTTAAGCCCATTACATTCTGTCTACCACTTCAAATATTTTTTTCTCATTTATTTTATTAAGTTGCAATAAATTAATACTCAAACAATCCATGTGGATTACTTGCTATTACTTAACAAAAATCGTGCAATAGTCCTCCAAGTAACTCTTTATTGTAGTTGTGATCATCCATCCTTACTCGGAGAGGTTTCTATAGTTTATCGACACATGTCCAATATATTCATTGCAACTCCTACCATCAACAAGTTGTTAGGGGAAGGAATAATTAGTTCCACTAACTTATTATCAAGTTAACTAAAAGCACATACTATTACATGGACAAGCTTTGAGTCACTGGTTTAATCAAACCATCAAGTCACACAAGAAGGTACACAACTCTCTCAAAAGAAGTATGCAAAAGGTCTTGAATATGAAAATGTTCTGGTACATAATCACATACAGGACTCAAATAGAGGTTCTTCTCAAACTTTATTACCACAATTTTGTTGTGCTACTTTGAATACTCATTCAAAGTCTTTTCAAAATTAATATAATATTTTTTCAATCTATCTTTATTCAAAACTTTCAATTGTTTAATTAATATAATTTTATAATTACGTAGTCTTGCTAATAAAAAATAATAACAAATAATATATTAAGGCTAAAATACATTTTTATCTCTTGTCTTATTGTAAAAAATCATTTTAATGATTTAATTTTTAATTTTAAATTAATATTATCATTTTTAAACAATGATTGTTTTTAATTTTGAGGCAGTTTTAAATTATTTTTTCTAATAATTTAATACATGAAACTTATCTTATCAGAATTGTTTACATGAAAACTTTGAAATATATTTAATGTTTAAAGGAAAAGAGGTCATCAATAAGATGCTGAAAATTTGAAAATTCTAATATTATATTCTTTTCTAATTGCTCATTTGATTCAATTTTCATGCTATTTTTACTTTGTGTAAAATCTTTTTTAGTATAAATATTAGTTAGTTTCATAACTTTTATGTAAGTGAATATAATATACTAAATTTTATATCATAAATCAGTAAAAAAAATTTAAAATTGTATCTTAAAATCCAAAATGATTAAAAGAAGGACATTTTTAGATTTGTGAGTTAAAATATCAAAATAAATCTTTAAAAAAAATAAAGAACCAAATACTTTTTCATAATAAAATAAAGGAACAAAATATATATCATATCATAATAAAATTTATAAATTAATAATAAATATTTTTTTAATTGAGTTTTTTTTTCTTGAAAACTTACAGCCCTAAGACAATGGCCTTAAGCTCGTCGGCCTTTCAGTTGTCAACGGCCCTGAGAATCTGAGAGGAACTAGACATCATTCATATGTTGGGTAATTTAGTGTACTCATTCTTGTAAATTCTAAATAGAAAATGAAAGACAGCATATCATTTATTCCAAATAATTACTAACGAGATAATATTGGATGAAGCTATCATAAATATTATATAGTTATATAACAATAATTTTTTGTTGATTGTATTTTCTCCAAAACTATATAAAAAAATCGTTTAGGGGAACTCACGTGATATTCTTTTTTAGTCTTCCTTGATAAGCATATTAACTAAATGTAAATATTTTTCATGTTTTTAAAATAAAAATATATTATTTAATTCTGACATTTTAATCAAGCGTGACCTTTTGAAGGTTTAAATATATACTTCTTTTTTTTCAAAATTTTTATTAAAAATATAAAGTTTAATATTTTAATACATCACTATTAAAAGATTTCAATAAAAAATTATTTATTAATTTCTTAAATATAAAGTGTTCTTGATAAAACTAGCTTATAGTCTAGTTGAAAACTTACAAGCTAGTTAAAATTTATAAACTATAAATTATGAGTTAAAAAAATTAAAAATTTATAAACTAATTAACTGAATTTAAAGTATTTAGTAAGATTATATGATAAGTTAGATAAATGTAAAATATATAAAAGACATTTAATCATTTGATTTCTAAATTAATAAAAAATTATTTCAAAAAAATTAATAACTTATAAGTTAACTTATTTTTATAAGTTATTTGGAACAACTTATCAAATAAGTTATAAGTTACTAAAATAAATTTGTATATCAAACAAATTTATTTTAGTTAAATTAGTCAAAGTAACCTATAATTAAGTAGAGTGATTTGACAACATATTTAATATTTATAATTGAATATTTCATTTATTTTATATGATTTATCTTTTAAAATAATGTATACACTTTAAAAAATTATTATAATAAAATAAATTATTTTAAGTGAAATGTGAGTAAAAATTAATTAAATTAAATATTTAACGAGATGTCAGTAAATAATAAATATTTTAAAATAACTAAAAGTCTTAAAAGCAACATAAACATATAATATTTGACCAAAATAAGAGTTAATAAAATTTATTTATATAACAAATTTTGAAAAGTGAGTTAACAGTAAAAGTCACCTTATTTTGAGGATTTGGGAAATGCTGGAAATTCATTATTAATTGATGAGGGGCATGAAGTTTCCGAGACTCCGCCGCTATGTCACGAGAAAAACCCGACCATGCAAGAGAAGCAAGAGCAACTGTATTTCTGTCTATTCACTTCATTTGTGTCTCAAAAACACTGCACCCTCTGCTCTCTGTCTTACGTCACAAACAACAAACCAAAACTTACCCACCCCTGCCATCCTCTGATCCATGCCATTCACATATATGCATGGGTCCACACTACTTAAACCATAAAATTATTACCTCTTATCTATACTTATATGATAATTTCATGTAAATAATTTGTAAATATTTTTATAAATGTTTATTAAAATGAAAGTTTATTCTTACTCTAGTAAATTTTTTTGGATGTAAATCACTTAAACTTTTATTATAAAAAAATAAAAATAGGATAAAATTATGAAGTTTAGTATATATATATATTTAAATTTCAATGCATAAAATAAAAGGAATGAAATTATTGTTTCGAGAATAAAAGTAATTTTGAACTCTTTTAACTGAAATTTAAACTTAGTTTGTTAGTAAGATGATAAATTAATATTTGAATTTTTATTAGAAAAATATTTATATTTACTATTCAATCGGATATTGAATAAGATTATTTTTGAAAGAAAATATATATTAAGAAAAAATTACTATTGTTTATTATTATTCTTTATTCTCTATGTGTGTTGGGTCTTCAGTGCTTTGCTCAATTCAGGTTCTACCTTAAATCCATGCACAATGCAACCTCCTTCTCTTTGCTTTCAGTTGCACATCACGGGTGCTTATTAATATCCTCTTCCTCTTCTCTCTCTCCGTGTAAGTGTGAGTCGTGTGACCCCTCTTTTGTACCCTCACACGCATGGCACATTATTTAACCAATGAATATTGAATAAGAAGGTGGCCAGAGAGAGAAAGGACCCTTCAGGGCAGGTTTTCGCATCGAGAAAAGGTATAGTATTCTAGATTTCTAGTGCATCCGTGCATGTTTAGTATACATTTTGTAAGCTGTATATTCTTATATTAATTTTGTGAAATTGTGTATATAATAAGCAAGATTTTTTTTAAGTGGTATAAGCTTAGGATTAGTAAGATTTTTGTGTAGTTTGTAATCCAAAATTAAGTTATAAAATTCATTATAACCAAATTAATTCCATAAACTGATTAAAGTATCGCTTCCTCGGTTCCACCAATAAAAACCCAAAATCTAGTTTTTTGTTTGTGATTACTCTCTTTTAAAACTATTTGGTTAAGAATCTTAAAATTGATTCAGTAGAAATTCATTAATGTAAAATTGGCAAGATTTGTGGGCTTATTTGGCCTAAAAATATTAATGCTGTAATTTGATAGATCTTTTTTAAAAAATGAAATTTATTGCTGTAATATCAATTTTAACAACATTCAATAATATTTCAAAAAAAATCATTAGAATTATTCTTAAAAATTAGCTCTATTTTCCAATAATCAAACGTATTTAATATTGAATTTAATAAAAATAATTGACAATATAAAAATATTTTTTATGATGAGTTTATTAATTTTTATAATAATTATTTTAAAAATCATATTAAAATTATTTTTTATTAAATAAAAGTGTAAAAAATATATTAGTACATTCTTTAAAATTTTAAAGTAATTATGTTAACATCTATTGTTTTGCAAATTAATTTAAAGGTGACCAAAATATATGTAGCTTTATACCGTGGATTTATATTAAAAAAATTATCTAGTTATAAATAATATATATACATAAATCCTTTTGTAAAAAAACCAAAGTGTGTGTGGAAACTAGTCTGGGACCAAAGATGCAATTGCCAACTTATGCACATATTGTGTGTTGATTAGATTAGGTTAGATTAATTAGACAGTATATATTGATTGGTACGTGTGGAATGGGGCGTAAAGTGTTCAGCTGTCCTCTCTCTCCTATTATACCCTTTCCTTTTCCACAAAGAAAACAATTTTCACCAAACAAAATGCGCTTGTGACATGTTTTTTGTCTTTCTCAAACCATGTCACACCCCAAGGGTTGGGTTTGGTTTGTCTTTCTATACTTAATCATGTAATTTGGTTGGTTGATCTGAATATGATAATTCCTATATCTAAAGTGGATAGGGCATGCATGCGTTGTAGTATTTGGTGGGACAGATATTATAAGTATATATTTTGGGACAAAAATTCTCCCCTTTAGGCTGTGGCCCCATCTAATTACTTTGATCTTTCAAATTCCCACTTCTCTATCCTCCACTAAGGAACACACACCCATTGTTTTCAACATGTACACTTTTTCAATGGGGTGCATATTTATGTTTTGTTGCCTCCAACTCCTTTCAAACATCTAAGTCTACCAACGTTACATCTCCGAATATTTGGTGCAATAATAGACTACTAGTTTCACAACGTGGGTGAGCATGTGTATTGTGAATGTAGTTTAGAATATTTTAATTTTTTTTTCATCATTCATTTATGATATACGCATAATCCTCATATCACAGGAACTTTCAATTTCAAACAATAGCTTTCACACGACATGATAGTAACCGAGTTCTCTTGCTTTTAAGAATATCAACCTACTTTTTTCTATGTGAGAGAAAAACAACCGAGTTCTCTTGCTTTTAAGAATATCAACCTACTTTTTTCTATGTGAGAGAAAAACAATTTACTTCATGTAAAATCGATAGATTCCTTGAGTGTCCATGATAACTCTTTTATAATAAATTAGAAAAATAGATTATAATTGAAAACGAAAAATAATTTAATTATCCAATCACAAATTATTATATATAATAAATTTGTTAACTTTTATCATAATTATTTTAAAAGTTATACCAACAAGAATATGTGATGGATGATAATTAATATGTGATTATTAAACTTTAATAAATTTACGTTTTATTTACCAAAAAATAATAAATTTTGTATATTTTTACAGTTTTACATAAAATAATTATATAATTAATTCCTTAAAAATGCTGAATGAGAGTGAAAATATAAAACACAAGATAGAAATATTAAATAATATTTGTTATATATCTAAATTTTGTTTCTGGATAAAAAAAAAGTTTAGTAAATTGGGTCTCAAAACTTATCGAAGATATTTCAAGAGTGAGGAAACACTTATAAATATAAGTATAAATTATTTATTAAAAAAACATTTTTATGGTGAAATTGAACTCGCATATCAATCGAATATATGTTTGATCAGTGACAACTAACTAAAATTTGTTGATTATATTTCTGGTGTACCTAGATAAGAAGCAAGGTCATTTAACACATTACAAATTTTGATTTCACTAATTTTTTTCTACTATTTTTTCTTCTATCACAAGTAGATCGGACAAGGTTAAAGTTATATAACTATAATAATCTGCAAAGTAACACAGTATTGAATGGTATACTGCCAATTTTTAAATAACAGTGCCATTATTTTAAAGCAAATAATATAATGAAATAGGGAAACAGTATCCTACAGTAAAGTAGTATGATAATTTTATCAGAGCATTTGTGCAGCATTGGAGGTTGGTGTGCTATTTTTTTATTAAGTAAGATGGAAAAGTGGCTGATTAGTACTATTCAAGCATGCAAAACAAAGATTACAGGAAGATAACACTTCGTGATTTGGAGAGCCAAATTTTTTAATCTTGTTTTCTGTTCTTTAGTGAGAAACTGAAGATTCGGTAGCAGACTAATGGTTCTGTCCCCTCAAAAAGCCTTTATACAGTGACAATGAGCTTTCCCATGCTTCTTTAAGATTTTGTCATTTTCTAATTGAAAAGAACGACTGAAATTCTCAATGTTTCAATATTTAGAGCTTTGTTTAGAAAACTGGAAAACGAACAGGGTGTCAGAACCTTAATAAGTCCAAAACAATGATAAAATTACCGTGGTAATACTT
This sequence comes from Mucuna pruriens, assembly GCA_025330945.1. Lineage (NCBI taxonomy): Eukaryota > Viridiplantae > Streptophyta > Magnoliopsida > Fabales > Fabaceae > Mucuna > Mucuna pruriens. Next base: position 2,690,751 of record JAENHJ010000525.1, on the reverse strand, counting down.
TAGTGCCATAACATTGACAATACATAATTATAAATAATGATGTTGTGAACCTAGGTTGCAAGTAATCCATCGGATGTCAAAGTTACTAGTGTTTTAAAATTGTATATATTATTTAAAAAAATCAGCCGTGTGTTATTCAGGCTTGATGTTTTGATGATTTCTGCCCCCAAACTTAAAACCTAACTTGGTTTCAATTTTTACATGCTAGGTTTTCTAATAAAATTTGTAATTATTAATTAATGAGATATCAAAACTAACTGTAACTTTAACTGCGTGAATAAAATAATATAATTAAATAAAAAATCATTAAAAATAATCTTCAAATTTTTAACAAAAATTAATTATCAACAAAATCACAATATACAATACTAACCCCGAACATGGATTAAAGGGATGACCATCCTTGACCCATAATAGAGAAGGATCCGAAAATATTATCAGTTTTGGTATTTAAAAAAAATGTTTATCTCTTCAATTTCAGTAATTTAATTCTTAGTCAATTAATTCCAACTTTTCAATAATTTAAGTATTTAATTTCTATTAAATATTTAATTTCTATTAAAACAATAAAGAGACTTCTATTTGTAACCACAAAAATATATTTTTCATGTATTAAAAGGTATGAAAAATATAGAAATAGAGTTCATTATTAGTATTAAAGTTAAGAAGAAACTTAATTTTAAAAATTATTATACTGTTATAATGATAGACTAATATAGTTAGTAGAGGGAGATTAAGTAATGTAATTTACATAACTAAGTCTACAAAATTAATGTATATTTTTATTACTGTTTTTCGCACATCTGTGTCTCCGTGATATAAAATAAAAATTTTCTTTTACGATTTCATGTCTGTAAAACATATAGCAAACTTAAACAAAGCTTATTAGTATGTTTTTATACTCTAGTTTTTCATTCTTTCATTATTTTTGTCACCTTGTGTTTGATTTTTCTTAAGTAAAATATTTTATCATTATACATTTATTATAATTTTGTAATTTTTGTGTAAAAAATAGTTGTTTGACAACCATCAATTATATCATTTATCTTTGCTTCACATAGAAATCAAACTAAAATTTCAGCACCTCAGAAGAATAAAAAAACAAATTATAAATATTAAAATTTTCATAAGTTATATATATATATATATACTTGAAGGATACTAAAAATTAGTAACCACACATACTAGAATACGTATATGGATATATTAAAAAACGGAATGCATTTTTTTTCGTGGGATATATTTTTTTTTATTTAATAAGTCTAGTTAATAATTTTATAATTTTTAATAATTTGTTAGTAGTAGTAACTATTGTTAATACTTCTTTTTTATATTTTTGTACTTTTATTTTCTACATATTTTGTATTTTGTTTTTATTATTTTGCTTTTTCATTTTTATTTGTATTGTTGTAATTAATTAAGAGATATTTCAAAATTTTTATATGAAATAAGAAAAGATAAAAAATGTCACTACTACATGTATAACTTTTTACAATATTTAACAAATATTAAAAAACATAAAAAATATATTATCTATTAATTTTAATAACATTTTAACAAATCCTGTATCTAATTCATATCACAAAATATCATTTGTGATATTTAAATATTATTAAAAATATAAAAAATATTACTAAAAAATATTTATAATATTTTTATAATAAAATATTATTAAAAATAATATATAATCTAGTCCAACTTAAGCTAGGTCGTAGGCTATGAGCCATTGATTAGGCTTAAGTAGAGCAAGTGAGTCATTAAGAGCACCTTCCACCAAGTTTTCATGTCAGACTATTTCTATTTAATAATTTTAAGGGCATACTATTACACTCACGCTAACTAGGTATATTTAGGAGAACTAATAATCTTTTCAAATGCGATACCAAGATCAAAATTAAGCATGAAATAAGGACAAATTGTGAAACTCCAAGTTCCATATTTGAATAAATGAAGGATTAAATAATAATATTTAAATATTGTGAATAGTAATTGCTTAGGTATTTGATTTGGTTTTTGTGATAATGATAAATTTTACTTCAAATTTCGTTTACCCGTTGTTTGACAATAACTTTGATACAAAATTAAATAAAATTTACAAACTTGCTTTTAACCGCTCAATGTGAAAATAATACTTATTTTAAATTGGTTTTGCATAAAGTAAATTTTCATTTATACGTATTGATAAAAATATTTTTTAACTCAATTTTATATTACTATTTTAACAATATAAGTAAGAAAATTATACATATCGTTAATTATTATATTTACTAAAATTTTAAACAACATTCATATCCAAAACACATGCCATGCAATTTTATTTTATTTTATTTTTTCTGAAAGTTGGGCATTACAATATAACCACGTGTGATTGATATATGTGAGAAAATATTAATCACCGTAATTTTTTTTTATTATCTCCCACACGGACTTTCTCGATTTCATTAGGCCAAAATTTAATTCTTGTATAGACATCCGATAAAATTAAAATTATACAGAAAAGATTAATATGCTTCCTACACATGACACGCACAAATCAAGAAATGGTGTAAATCACCGTAAATTAAATCATGCGCCTTTTTTTTCAAGGATAAGGCAATAAGAATTTACTTAATAACAATAATAAGAATATATATATATATATATATATATATATATATATATATATATATATATATATATATATATATATATATATATATATAGAGTTTAGGGTTTAGAGAGAGAAAGAGAGAGATTCTTTTGAACTTGACTTAAAAGTTAAAACTCAATGTTTCTAAAGTTCTGAAAGTGTGATCGTAGTTACTGTATAGGGATTGATAATTTAAAAATAAAAGGTGAAGGAATAATAAAAATGTCATCATTAATTTATTTTAATTAAAAATATAAAAATCTTGGAATTTAATTTAAATATACAAATAGTATAAAAAAATTTACAATATTATATAAACACATATTGTCATATATAATAAGTTTACTAATTTATATAATAATTATTTTAAAATTATATACAATAGGATTTCTGATTATTTGACGGTATTTTTTTTTACAATAACATTATATATAATTAAACACAAAATCTTTTTATTTAAAAAATTTTATACATTACAAGAATTTTTTAATTTTACTACTAATTTTAGCTACCATTTAAATTAGTAGCTAAATCCTAACTAATTAACTATTAATTAGCTAGAATATTATTTTTTCTAGCTAAATTGAAATTATATTCATTTATATTTCTTATTACTACAAATTAGCTAGGAAATAACTACAAGTTTTAAACTACAAATTAACTAAGATTATTTTCTTAACTAATTTGCTACTTATTTCATACTACAATTTAATATTATAGTAATTTTGTAGCTAATTATTTTTACTAGAAATTAGTTACAAAATAACTATTGATTTTAAAATTAACCACAAAATTATTTTGTAATAAATTTTAAATTTCCTAGTAATGACAGAAAATTAAGTTGAAAAGTTAATTTACGTACAAGAAAGGACATAAACTTAATCCTCTAATATATTTGTCATGTAATAATTATTTGAAGTAAATTTATGTGAATTTAATAATCACATTTATCTTTAAAAAATATAAATAGTCGCAAATGTGTAAACAAAACTAAAATATGTACATATTTAATTAAATTCCTTTAAATTTTTGGCACAAAAGTTCAAAAAAGATGCGTGATAATTTTAGTAAATTAAATAAATAGTTGGAGCCTGGAATTGAAGGCATATAACCACGCAATCAATTGAAATCAAAGATGGCATGAGTTATTCCAATTAATTCCCAAGGTTATTCTTCACTTAACAAATTGAGTGGTTAATTTCGTTCAACTTATTTACCTTTTCAGAAATAAGTAAAAAAAATTAAAATATAGAAAAATTAATTTTAGTTTGACGAGTTAAATGTCAGTTTTACATATTTCCTGATATAATAAAAAAAAACTTTAAGTTACTCATTTTTCATAAAATATTTCGTAAAAGACTTTAATGATTTTATTTAAATACTTCTAACTAGGATTAAAAATAACATATAATTATACAATCGATTCTTAATTAATGAGGACATATAGTTTGCATAAGCCATTACGTTCAAGTTTTTTCCTGTTTACTAAAGCATGGTGGAGGTTTGGATCGGACATGAAATCACCTTCCTGTTCTTGAACTTGTCCCGAAATATATATAGATGAGTTAAAATTTATTTGTACACTTTTTATAATTATTAAAATATAAATTAATATTATAGTAATAAAATAATTAATATCACTATAATAATTGAATAAAAACATTAAAATTGTACATTTTATTAAAAATATAATTTAATTCTTAAGTTTTATATTTTTAAACTCTTATTATTTATTAATTTTTATATGTTATTTAAATTAAAATATAGTTAATAATTTAATATAGTATATATATATTTCTATAAAAAAAAAAGATAAGATGAGTATCACGTAAGTTATTTTAACGATCAACATATAGGTTAACTTAATGGAGAAGGTTTGAGTAGTTTACATGATATTATAATTAGAAAAAATAAATTATGTATTAATATAAAATTATTTTATACAATCATTCAATTATAAACTCATATATAATAAGTTTGTTAAATTTTATGAGAATTATATCAAAATTATATAACAATAATTTTGTGATTGGATTACGACCTATATTTATATTATGATTACATAATTATTAAAATTTTTAATTATGTTCAAAATTTTATTGTCATCATTATTAAAAAAAAAAAATTTATTCAATCTAGACGAGGATGACATTGATTTTAAAATATCCATCCTCTTCTATATACACAATTAATCTACACTAGAGCAAGCATAATAATACATCTATTTAATATTATTAATGTGGTATTTGTATAAATATTAAATATTATTGTTTTTATTTACTAAATGTAATATAAAATTAACTATAATAATCTTATGAAATACTTTCAACTTAATCAATCATCTTAATAAACTTTCAACTCCTTAACTCCTATCTTATATCTTATAATATTTACTTAATTTATAAGTTATTTTTATTCACCACACATCAATCCATCTATTTACAAAAGTAAATTAGATTTTAGCAAGTGTAAATGTACCTATTTAATGTTATTAACATAGTATTTATGTAAATATTAATAGTATTATTTATTTTATTTATTAAATATAATATATAATTAATTTTAATAATATTATTAAATATAATTTATTTATTTATTCTAATAATTATAATATATGCATATTAAAAAATTTTGTAGTTCTATATATATTAAAAATTTATTATTTAATAAAAAGTAATTATTGCTAAATTTAATACATAAATATATATACTGAAATATATATTAAAATTTTATTATTTTAATTTTTTTAAAAGTACTTTATAAAATATATTTTAAAATAGAAAATTCAAATGTATACTAATATAATATATATGATTCATAATTTATAGATGTATATATATATATATATATATATATATATATATATATATATATATATGTATATATATAATACTTTATGTTATAGTTTCTATTTTTAATTATTATTTTAAATTTAATTATATATAAAAATTATTATTTTTAATTACTATTGTTCATAAAACATATATAAAGTGTAAAAAAAAATAAAAAAAAGGTGATATAGTTGACCACAAGCTTGTCGTATCTCTGCGTTATGTTACGCTCCTCTTTGCTTCTTCTACTGCTATTGCTCCACTATAGGTCATTCAACAACTCAAAACGCAACATCCATCCTCATATTCATCGTTATTATTTCATATTTTCTCGTAGGAAAAAAAGAAACGAAAGTAAACATAGAAACCAAAAAAGATAAACAAAACAACAGAATTGGAAAGCAAAATAACGCAAAAAAGAAAAAAAAATAGTGTTTAATTAAAGAATTTTCATAGCCATTTAATTATAAACTGAGTTGCTAATTTTTTTACTATTAAAATTAAGAAAAATACTATTAAAAGTGTAATTTATTTTGGATTAATCAGACTAATAGATAAAAAATAATAACAATAAAGAGAAAGAAAGAAAATCAGTTGCGATGATCCTATGAGGCTGTGTTGGTCCAGCATTTTGTATATCATCAATAATCCTTCATCGTTCAGAGTAACAAATTTTATTTAATTTAAAACCATATTAATAAAATATAAAATAGAGAGAGTAAGTTGTAACTTATTCAATAAAATAATTCTATATTATCTTTTAATCACATAGTTAGTATTTTAGAGATCATATTATCTTTAATGTATGACCCCGATACGATACAAAATATTATATTTTTTTAATGATAAAATCTGTTATATCTCATAAATCTTAGGTGAGAATCTGTCTTCCACCCGGAAAAAAGGAGACCTTAGAAAAATCGAACAAAAGCCAAAGAACTTACTGAGGTGCATCGTACACTTTAAAAAGGAGTATTGTTTTTTTAATCCAAAATTCGATTTAAATTTAAAGATTAATCTTTTAAAATATATATTTAATTAACAAATTGACCTTTTAAAAATAGTTATTATTTTATATACATGAATTTAAAAAGTAAATTTTCGACCATATATTTAAAAGACATTTTTTTAACTGTCATCAATATTAATTTTTCTTGCCAAAATGGAAAGATAAGGTAAATATATTCACACAAATATATACCGAGCCAAAACTTGCTGACACTTGAATTGAGAACTTGGTACTAATAACCGTTTAAAAAGTATTTTTTTGGGTATTGAAAATATTTAATTTTAAAAAGAAAAATACTCTTTGCATTTTTTTTTTATTGTGAACTTTCTTTTAGAAAGATTCTGGTTGTAACTCAAACATATACCCTTAGTAATTGAGATTTGACTAGCAATGGAGAGCTCCATAAAGCGACACTTTCAAACAATTTTCATGAGCATCTAACGAAATTGGGTGAAGAACCTTGGGAACTCTAGAAAGCAAGTGACTGCAGAAAAGGACAAGTTTAAGGATTTTATGATTGTTTTCGACCAAAAATATGGACTTTATGGTTGTCCACTATTCAAACTTGGCTTTAAGGGTTACGAAGAAGGATCACCGATCAGAGAGTCATGACAATGAAAATAGAGCTAGGAGAGAGTACACATAGGACAGGTTGCAGAATAAATTATTAAATAATCTTCCACTATGATATGTTTTTGCATGATATAGTTAATTTTTATATAATATCTAATTAATATTTTAATTTATAAAGAATAAATTTTAATTATATATTAACTTTACACATTAATAGTTTTAAAATTTGAGATAGTAAAAGTAGATAATTATTGTATTCAAAAGCTTCTTACGTTATCATTAAATTTAAGTTTATTATATATGAGAAATTTATTAATTTTATAATAATTTAAAAATCATATATATTATGATTTATAATTGATTAATAATATAAATATTTTACATTAAAAATACATATAAATTAAACTGAGGCTAGATGTCAAGTCTAATGCATCTATGAATGCAAAAGAAATAAAAAAAAAAAAAGAAAAAAGTAAGTAAAACATGAATAAAATTTCAAATTATTTGCATTAAAAAATAAAAAATGAAAAAGTTATTAAGTTTTTTTATTTGTTTGATTGGATAAGAGAATAAAAAGAAAAGGCGTAATCATATTAAATGACATTTAAATGATTAAATATAACAAAATATAAAACAAGGATCCATTTATAATTTTGTTAGTTGTCTTACAAACAAGTTCTATTTAGGTTGCATATATATGTTGAAGCAAAAATAAATAAATAAATGCAGGTCTAACACATATATCCTCGTTTATTTATTACTTTTCACCTTTTCTTCTAAATCTTTCTTCATTTTTCATTTATTTATCTATGATTTGTATTAGTCACCAAAAATTTAATCTATGATTCGTATGATTGAAAGCCGATCGTCACATTAGATCGAGTTAATTAATTACTGGCCAACCTACTTTTTATTATATAGTACAATCGTTCTTTTTATAATGAATCTTAATTACTACAAAAAGGAAAGAATCTTAATTACTACAAAAAAATTTGTCTGTTACAATCCTTTAATGACGCCATAATAACCTATCAATCAATAATAATGGTTATACAGGACATGTAATTGATTATTAAACTTAACTATTAAAAAGACTTGAAAGACATCTCAGTATATTTAGAGAACAATCTATTTGTTTATATTTATTTAGAGAAAATGAGGTATTCGAAATAGTGACGGCAAATTAAATAAAGGTGTGAATGGAAGGTTCTCTTTTTGGGAGAAGCTTCTGAAGTAATATATTATTCTACCTCCACTTCTGCAACAACAAAAAAGTAATTGTAGCAGTCTTCTAAGTTGCATTAACTACAATTTTGAGTGTCGCTCACTAAATGTTTCATCAAATTTTTTTGTTTAGTTAAACAAACTCAAATTTTAAATAGGCTCAGATATAGGTAAAATATATTTTAAATTCTTCTAAATTTGGTTAAAATAGTCCTCATATTATTAAAATATAGTTTTAGTCTTTATATTTCTAAAAAATGAACTTCGTTTAAGACTCTACACTTTATTTTAACTTAATTAAGGAACAAAATTTATCACATTTTAAAATTTCAGATACTAAAACTATTATTTTTAAAATGTAGCAACTAAACTAACTTTAACTAAATCTTGAAAGATCTAAAACATATTTACCTCTTGAATATTTAAATGAATAGTGCCTCTAACAAATTTTACCTAAAACATATTTTACCTCAAGAAATATCTAAAATAATTCTTCCAAAAATCCACAATTTTCACCCAAAAAAATCTTCAATCTTATATTTTTATGAATTAAAATTATATTTTACAAACATTTTGTTTCACTTTCTACTACGAAGGCATCTATGAAATACTAAATTAATTTAAAAATTGATAAAAAAAAAATTCAAGTCATAAGTGAATAAATAAATAAAATCCAAACTAGAGAATTTTTAATTGTGAAATTTAAACTTCAAATTTATCTCATTTAAATAAATGAATAAATTTTGAACATCACAAATAAAACCTAAATTCTAAATACTTGTCCCACTTGTTTACATCCTCGAGTATAAATTATCTCACATGTCTTATGAAATCATAGATTGATATGACATTGATAACTACTATATTGCCAATCAATAGAATAGCTTAGATATAGACGTGCGCATCCAATCTAAACATTCCACTAATCTTCACCTAGGTCATCATTATGTTCAATAATGTTGTCCATGTATATATATATATATACGTTTGGGTAATTATTGTCCATAATAACAAACTATTTGGCACACACACAAAGTTATTCTTCTTAATTCAAGAAATTAAAAAGCAAAGTGAAAGAAAGGTTATCCTTCTTGGTTACAGTTATACACAGCACTAGTTAAAAATTGTTGTTTTCTTATTTTGTGTATTTTCTCTGACAAGAAAACAAAATATTAAATCACTGTGCAAATCCATGCCTAAATGTGTGAATGAAAAGAAAAAAGAAGGGGGGAAAAGAAGAAGCTCATCATTACAAAGGAAATTTGGATACAAAAGGACAATCTAATTGAGGGTCCTTTACCCCACAAACATATACATCACATACAAATCAGAGGCCTTTTGGTTTTATGAATAAAATACCAATTCAGAGAATGATAGACTACTTTAAACAAAGCCTCCATCTTGGACCCAATATGTCTCTGCAAAATTTCTTTGCTATTTTGCCATTTTCCCCCTTATGATGGATGGGGTGCATTATTTACTTGATAATAATATTAAAACCACATTAATAATATGCTTTTTGTTACTCGTATGTACAAAAGTTTTCAATGCATGTGTAACTTAATAATAGAAAATAAACCCTCTTTTTTTGCCGCTAATCACTCCACATGGCATCCATCAAACCCAAATGGCCTCAAACTAATTGTCTTTAAATCGTTTGATTAAAGTTGGAGATTCTAAACGATTTTCTTAACACTTATATATGGCCCTTGAGGCAGTGCCTCAAATGGCCATCATTGCGCATTTCTTGGGCAATTTGGCTACACTTGAGGAAGGTTTGGTTTGTCATGGACCAAATTAAGATTGTTTAACTTATTTCAAGTAAAAAAAAAAAAAGTTAAACAACTTTGTTATAAATTATTAGTGTAATTAAAAAATTATACCAAGTATTTTAAGTATATAAGAAAATTATATCAATAATTTACGATAAAGTTATTTGATCTTATTTTTATTTAGAATAAGTTAAACAACCCTACAAATAAAAAGTCCTAATCCTCAGAGCTACAAGTTCATACCTATCATAGCCCTTGAAAATTTAGGGGATATATACTTGTACCCACATGTATGTATAGAGTGAAGGAATCCCAATGGAGAATGTAAAGTTTGGCATGTTACTAAAGCAAGACAAAGAGGGGCAAAGGAGCATACCAAGAGGGAGATATCTAGGGATACCTTCCTAGGGATTTATAAAATATTCCAATAACGATTAGTGTAGTAGCAATTATTTTAAGTGTACAAGAGACACATTACTTAGTGCATACCTTGAAAATGCAAAAGAGAGGGGAAAAAAGATAAGATCAAATAAACAAAGGAGGGGATGAGAGGGAGTATACCTGTATTTTAGTTTTGTATTCAAATTGCTTGAAAATCATCAGTGAAATTGGTTTCGAAAGTTGAAAGGATAGGGAAAAAGAAAAGATGATCTTTGCTTTTGGTCCTGCCCCTTTTCCTTTTTTGTGATAAAGTGGAGGGAGACTGGTGAAGATGTACTTGAAAGGATTTACAGTAAAAGTGCTACCACATGGAGAAATATATGGCATATCAATGAACAAGCCATCCTTCGGCTAAAATTAAGCCTCACACACCTTCTTGTTTTGAGACTTGTGTTCCTCGTAATTTTGCAGCATATACAACGTAAATTAATATCAATTTTTGCAAATAATTATTACTTATAAAATGAGTTTAAGTCTACCTCAATCTTATAAAATTAGATCAAAACCTAACATCAAAGTATAAAGTTTACAACACTGAATATTTAAAGTGATCCAATAACAACTTAATTACATATAATTAATAAACTTAACAATAATTGTTATAACAGATTCTAATATAATCTTATATGAAAATTTCAAAGTGAGGATTAATCTTCACTATATCTTTATCATGATGTGAAATTTTAACATTATTAAAAAAAAAAAAAACTATTGCATAACTATTCAAGTGATTTTGTAAGAAAAGTATAATTGGACTACTAAAAATTGAGAGACTTGAGTGTATCCTTTTTACTTTCTTTCTTTTTTCTTTTTAGGCTTTCTTCCTAAGCATGATATATATAGGACCCGGGTAAGCGAAAGAAATCAAAGATAAAGTGACCTAAATGGGAAGAACTTTCCTCATTTATGAAATCGTTTGATATCCTTTAGTAAATCCGCGTTCAATGTATAAGCTATCACTTTCTTGCTCTCGCCGCTCTTTTCTCGGATCGTCTACAGTTTCAAAAGAAACTGCTCGGTGTGCACTTGTAAATCTAACTATTAAAATTAATAAATTTTAATTTTAAATATTAATTTATTATGTAATAAAATGAATTGAATGGACTGGATTTGTTATGGTTGCAGCTATTTTGTTTTGTTTGATACATGATGTTATACTTCGAGGCTTGTATGGACTATGCAATTGGGAACTATGTCCAACAAGAAAAGTCACTGCCCTCGAATGGAGAAATTCGTGGGTTGCGATGGGCCAGTTCAGATTGTGGTCCAAATTTTCAAAACCATTGACACATTTATTCAACTCAAGAATTTGGAGCAATAAAAAAGAAAAAAAAAAAGCTTAGATATAATTTTTAAAATTATTTTTAGTGTAGTTTTTTAATCAAAACTAGAGCTTAACTCCATTTATTAAAGTTAAGATATATTGTTAAAGTGAAATTTTAAGGAACTGGACATAAATTTGTCCAAATAAATATTCAAGTCGAGTATACGTAAAATAGGGTGTAGGATCGAACTGAAATAGTTGTAGGACCGAACACAACAACCATACAGACAAAAGGAGAAAGGAGCAAATACGATTTATTGTATTTCAATAAGCACTTACAATAAGTGTTACAACAAGTTGCTTAAATACAAAAGTTATAGAAGTCCCTGATTGAACAAAGTTAAGGTAATCATGACTAAGCTACAAAAATAAACATCATTAGCCTACAATTTTTTTTTTCTTAATATAAGTAACTTTTAACCAATTTTACAAATAAAAAACTGCATAAACATGTAATATTTTAATATAAATGTTAGAAAAATCTCAATTTCTAACCAGAATGAATGAACTTGTCTCTATTGCAGGTTTAGTTAAACGCTAGATTGGTTAAGTTAATGGAGATTGTCTTATACAGCCCACTTGGCAAGGTTAACATCTTTGAGGATCAACCATGGATCGTGAATTATAAAATATATAGAACTAAAGTTAGATATTTTGCCAGAAACTTTGTTTCAATATCATATCATTGGTCAAACTAAAGTTATCGCGAAATTATCAGGTATAAATCATTGAATGAGATTTGTACAAAAAGATCTGCAAGATAAAAGCTATCCAAAAAATTTCTAATTTTCTAGTATAATGACACTAAGATCCTGAGCTTTTTGGATGGTTGTCACCATTTGTAGCCATTTTTCTTGAAAACTTCTGAGGATCTTTCTAACATTATCCTCAGTCAAATTCCTTACCAAGAACTTTAAACTTATTGGTAATGGTCTAGAATCTACAAATCATTTCTTCTATCGTCTCTTCCTCGTTCATCTTGAACATCTCATTAATTTTAATATACAAGCATATTAATATTAGTCTTTCTAAGTTGTTTGATTCTTTCATGTATGAGAGTGAGTACATCTGCTACAAACAAAAACACATCAATATCTAAGAAAAACCTAATCCAAAAAATGTCATTTTGATTAGCTTCGGGACTTAACGGCTATATTAAATAGCCTTTATAAGAATCTTATTTTAGCTTATGAAAATGATTTATGGTTTTTTCACAAGTTATTTTCAGTATATTCATTTGACAAAAAAAATATTAAAAAAGAATTTAATTTAGTTTTTACCCAAGTGACCGAATACCAAGTAATCATATTACCATGTCCTTGGGTTCCCATAAATGAGGGTGACAAAATCTCGACAGAAGACCATATTAGTTAATAATTCTATTAAATGAACCAAATTGAACTACAGAAGTTATGAGCCCAAGTACTCTTACCTAAAATATATCATGACCATCGTTACAAAATCAAATCAGACCAAATGATCTAGAAAATTCACCTGTAAAGTTGACACTTATCTAGTATGGTTCAACATTGTCATGTTTCGTTAAATTTTTTATGCATTTTTTTTTTTTGTTTAAAAAATGTTAATCAATGACAACATCTAGTTCAACTGTTCAAGCAGCTAGTTCACACAAATGGATCTAAACCAAAAATCTCGTTCAGATTTTTTTTAAAATAATTAGGACATTCTCCTCTTACATTTACACATGGTTCCGTTGCAATTTCTTTTAAATGATCCAAATTGTACGCATACTTAACATAATTTGCGTCATGACCCGCTAAACCCTTCTGCTAAAACTAAACCCCATTAATAAGAAATGCTAGCACGGCTCATGATATAAGCTGTATTTAAGCAAAGGTCTTCATGAAATTGCCTTGCTATATATAATTGAAATGAACGCTATCAATAACAAAATTCAAAAAGCAAGTTTTCAACTAATTGTTAAAACAACTTGCTTTAAGTGGATTAAGATGCACAGTTGTGTATAAAATCTATAGAATTTTCTTTTTTTGTTCCTCATATATATTCCTTAAAACAAAAGCAATTAAATATTAAGTATAACTACTAAACCTTCGGCTAGAACTAAACCCTGTTAATATGTATAAAATTTCATTAGAAAAGTGAGCAAAGGTACTCACCATGATTATTTCCAGTTTGATAGCATATGACTAGAAAATGCTGACTTGTTAACCAAAGGAAAAAATTCTGAATGAAATATATTTAATGAATGCTGGTATTGTCATCCTTTGGTATTTCCATTATTCTATCGGATCTGCCTTGTGCAAATCTACCAAACTGGTGCATTTCTGGGACACTTAATCTACTTCCACACTCACGGTTCTTCCTACATTGCACCAATCTAGACAGAGCATTAACTTTCTTAACAACTAGTGGAAGTAACTCAGCTGCCTCGTCTAAAAATTGAGCTCCAGCTCCCATGTCAACCTCTTCCCCGTGAACCTTTTCTAATTTTAAAAATAACTGCAACACACTCTCAGCTGCTGCATCCAAGCTACCAAATGCTTCCTTGCACGCGGCTACAGTTTGTTCCAGTTCAGTCCCTTTATCAACTGAATTTTCTTTGACTGGAAATATGATTAGTTCACATGCTGAATCTGCTGAACAAGGTTCTGAATTCTTCATGTCCTACAATAGGCATTTTGAGCAGAAAAATGAGTTAAGTCATTCATGCTATGGTGTTACTTTTCATAATATATTAACAGGGTTTTCAAATTCCATTTTGAAGTACTAGTGCTAATGTTGGTACTTTTATTATACAACTTAAAAAGCCTAAACGAACTATGTTATGTGGACTCAGCAATGCTCAATGAAACATGACCCCATAAGGGATAATTGAAAGAACAGAATAACTTCCATTTACTACCAATCCTAACATTCTTCAAAGTGCTTTAATCATGTTTGATTGCTAAAGAAAGGGCATGGTTTTATAAGTCTGTATAACACCCCTCATCATAGATACCTGTTCAGAAGAATTTCTAACTTCCTCAATTTCCTTCACCTGCAATGATCTGTCTTCCGATATAATACGAGTTGCATCTTCATCTTCAGAGCTCTTTTTACCAGTTGTATTCACAACAGGACTGCTAAACAGTTTCTTGCAATCACCTGGGTATTCCCATTGCAAAACATATCTTGCAGAAAACCTTCTAACTAATGAATTCCTCGACTCTTTCTGCACAGATAACAAACTGGGTAAAAAAAAAAAGAAAACGAACAATAACAAGCTCAAGAAAACCTCAGCAACTGTAGCCTAAATCAATTATAAGATATCTTACTCCCTTAAGTTTTGGAGCAATTCATTTCCACCTCATCTAGGTATATCTTCATATCCAAATATTGTCACATTTTCTCATGAAGGCTTTTTATTTTTGCAAGAAATTAATTTTTACTGCTTTAATAATCAACTTTCTTAAAATCCAGGAAACGTAGGATACCAATCTCTTTTCATTTTATTATTTTTTGTTCAATATGATTTACAGACAAAAAACTCCATAATAATGAGAACCTGTTGTAAAAGAACCTGTGGGTTGCAAAATTTATTGGAAGAAAAGAAAAATCAGAACTGACATCAATATTCATTATCCACAGGCCTTTTCCAATGATTTTCCCAATAAGATAGTGACAGACATGTTCAGAACTGACAGGTCCTCATCTGATCCATTGATTGAGGACATCTAAAATATTGTTCTAGTACACTTTTTAAGAAAAAGAATTTTTTTATTTTTAAATAAAATTAACATCATAAACCAGCTTTATTGCCAAAATTATAGAGTTTCATAATAGCAAGCTTACAAGGAATTTCCCTAGAAAAGTAGAGACTAAAACAAGACTTACTCATTTTTAAAAAATTCCTTCTGTACCCTTCCAAGCATTAACCTAGTATTACATATTAGTCATTGCATGTAAGACTAACCTTGTGCGTATTTGATAAGCTACCAAAATGTTGCTTAAAAATGTCATTGTCTTCTTCACATAGCAGACTTCCCAAATTGCCTTCAGTAGTTGTTTTTGACACACTTCCAGATTCATTTAAATATAACTGCTCTGCTTTACTCTGGGAAACTTCTTCAGAACACCAAGAAACATCATTATTGTTGCAACCAACAACATGTTGGTCTGGAACAAGACCCATCTTTTCATTCTTGCTGAGATTGGAATGCCCAAAGGAGTTCTGGTCCTCACTAATCACAGCCCTATGCTGTCCTGCAATAAGCCATTATTTATAAGGTTAGATTAGAGCATATTTTTTATACATGTTTCTATATGTTCATGCCATGGGTTTATTTTTGTTGAAATTATGGGGTTTTAGGTATTGTGAGAAATTGACAGAAGAGACTTTGAATGATATTCTATTTATTATAATGAATTAAAATGTGATGATATGACCATAAAACCCAAGGAACTAACCCTTATTTATACTAATCATATCCTAACTAAAGGAAACAAATCATGAGATATTATAAAATATGGAAATTAAGAAAGTAGAAAAACTCGTACTAAGAGACAATCACTAAGATACCCCCAGGATACAATCTAGGTATTATTGGATATTGTAAATACTTCTGAGATACTCTGCGACACAATCAAGATATTATTGGATATTTTCATAAATTATAACAATTCACAGTATTTTCTTTAGCTTTGATGCTTGTTTTCATAAATTATAACAATTCACAGTATTTTCTTTGGCTTTGATGCCTGCTTTCATAAATTATAACAATTCAAAGTATTTTCTTTAGCTTTGATGCTTGGAGCCATGGCATGCATAATACGTGTTCAAAATCATAAGCATTATACAAAAACTGAAATAGACCATCCAAGGAGCCAAAATCACATGGGAAAAGATAATGAACTTGCACAGATGCATGCATCCTACAATATTGGTTGATTACCATTCAGTACAATTAGTATGAGAACAGCACTAGTGGGCATTATGGTCCTTTCCAGCTATAGTTAATTGTTTTACTTTTAACCCAGAGAATTCTTGAAGTTTAACATTTAAATGATCTTTAAAATGATTGATTCACTCAAATTGGTCAAAGATACACAAGGCACATCCACAATCTGCAGAAAGTAGCAGATTTGATTATTATTGACACCATATTAATCTTTTTGATGTTATTGCTCATGATGAGGACTTTTACAGCTTTAAAGGGACAAGCCTCAAAAGAACCCAATGATGTAATACATATTTCTTCTATCAAAAAATAGAACTATATTGACATTTAAAAGGGACAATTATTTCCAAACCATCACATACAATTTCCAAAACAGCAGGAGTAAGGTGGCCATACACAAGTGATTGTTTCTGCTATATTATTACTTGGCTTTATCAGAAATTTTCTTAGTTGTCACAAGTATGAAAAGGGTTAAGTCCCAAGTGAGTATTTTGGTTCGAAGAAGCATTACTTTCAGGAGATTGATTTGTACAAACATATTCAATTGATAAGTCACCACTGTAATATTGCTACACATCAAATAAAGAATATGTTACATACCCCAATAACAGGATGAATAAAACAAACGATTTATTACAGTTTAACTGACAACCCAGCTGTCTCTCCTAATCATTGTGTTGTGTTTCTCTGATTCATAGACGAGCAGCCACTTGTTTTTACACTGTCTAGCTGCTAAATTATGTGAATTGGACAGTGTGGCTTTGAAAAATGGATTTGTCTAGAGTTCAATTTTTGCAGTTTGCAGTGCTTTCTTATATACCATTTTAGCAGTTCTGGAAGGAGTATAGAAGGAAATGGTAGTTTTCAAGAATAAATTGTTCTCTATTCTTAAGTTTCTCTTATTCTCTATTTCTTCTCTTGTAAATTTTTCATTTAAGAAGAAAAATTAAAAAAGAAATAAGATCATTTCTATGCCATGCACAAATACAAGGTAGGTATATCATTTATGTACAAGTGTTTACAAATCAAATATATACACTTGCCAGTCCAATGTTTTAAAAACCCAACCACAGATTGAACCAGAAAGACCACCAAGTGATGGTTTAATTAATTCCACCAGTTATATTTGTGATTCAACTGTGACTAAACCATGGTTGAACCAGAGACATAGTTAATTCATGGTTCAACCAGTTCAACCAGACAATCTGGTCAGGTTTTCAAAATATTACACCAGCCACTTTGCTTGCAATACCAAATGCCAATTACCTAGGTGCATTCAAAACTAAACACAAGTGTATAGCCTAGAGATTTATGTTAGTTACACTATCCTTCGTCATCAAAATCATATTCTTCAAACCAAACTTGAAAGGAACTTGATTGACAGATTTGGTCTCCTGTGCTATCATCAATAAAGATGAAAATTGAGAGAAATATGATGTGAGTATATGGATTCAACTTACTTATACTCAAGGGAATCTCTGGAAACTTTGTCTTACATAAATTCTGCATTTCCGGGGAGGAAAGTGCTTCCATACAAACAGTATAAACTGAGTGCCAATGGTTGCCCAATGGAATGTTGCTGAAAGTGACTTCATGAGCAAAGAATTGATATGCAACCACCAAAACTTAATGATTGAGATTTGAGATTCAACACTAACCTATAAATTCCTCCAGACCTTGAAGAATATTGAGAGCTAAGTGTCTCAGGTAAGGGAGAAGAAAGATCAGATGGAATTTGAACTTCTGGGGATGAAGGAGCATATGCCTGATCGTCATCAATGCAAGAGATATTAGAGTTGACTTCTTAGACAAAATCCTAATTCCTAACACCATATGTCATAATTAAGGAGCTAAGAGATTTGTGTTGTAGCACCTATATTATAGGCACCAGTACAATATAGACTCCTAACATTTTAAAACTTGACACTCTAACAGGATAAGCTTCAACAAGAGTTGCCTGGGTTTCATGGAATGGGCTTAATTAATATCTTTTTACACTAGACTGAGAACAATAACCTTCAGATGCAGACGCCGATTTGGTAAACACTCCAATACTAGAAACTTCAATTACCAGACATAGTTTGGCAGTTACTCAACTTTCTCTCCTACAAATGACAAGGAAGGTCAACTAACCCAGCCCAATTTCATTATAAGAAGGAATTAGTTTTCTCCTACACATTCCAAAACTGAAATGTAACTAAAACACAGTTTCCCACCAAAAATTATTAACTTGTACTCTTCCATGATGGAGATATATCTGTTCTTGAACATATTAATACATATAGTTCTATTCAAGTATGGATCTCCAAATTCCAAAGAGGTTTCCAATAACACATAAACAAGCTTCTGCATCTTCAAAATACCACTGTGGGTAGGGGCATCAGGGTATTAAAATACGAATTTCTAAGAAATAACAAAATACATTTGGAGTACCTCTGATGAAGTGCAATTAATATTCTTGCAGGCATAATTGGAACTGATCACTTTTGCTTGTGCCCATTTGGGAAGTCTTGAAGCACTAAATTTAAAAGATGAAGCCTCTCTATGACTGCTTTCAGGATAAAGCATTCCATCCCCACTTTGGCTTTTGTTCCTCATTGACCAAACATCCCCAGGATTGATCTTCAAATGCTGGCATTCTTCTTTGCAAAATGATAGATGACTATAAGCAGGAGATTGAACAGAGCTTCTTGGAGACAATGGATTATTTTTTTCCATTATTCTCTCCAATATTCTAGAAGACAATGGAGCAGGCAATTTCCATACAAAAACACAACCGTTACCGTCCACCTGAATATGGATATGTTAAATTAAAAAATATGCTGATGACAAAAGAGAGGACATTAAAACATCTATTTCTTTTGCTATCATTATGACAAAAGTAAAACCCACTTAGGCCATGTTTGGCATAAATAGTTGATAAGCTATCTGAAAACCTAACTAAAATATGAAAAAAGCTAACATTTTTAGCTGAAAATTATCAAGCTAACTTACTGAAATAGAAATGTTCGGTAAAATTTTCATTGAACTAGTTGTTGAATATAAGATGACATAAAAGGTGATGTTTATATTTTTATATATAAATATATTTTTATTTTGTAGACAAAAATATATTTTTATGTAATCATTAGTTTTAGGTCTTCTAGTTAATTTCGAACTCTTCATTTTTTGTTTAAAGATCAAATATTTTATTAAAATATAAAATAATGTAATACTAAAGAAAAAAATTATCAAGGTAAATGAGAAGTTATATTAAAATATTAAGGGTAAAATTAGAAAAATTAGTTATAAGTTATCAGCTCAAATGCTATTTCAAGTAGGGTTTGAAAAAACACTATACGCTAGTGAAATAAGCTCATTTACCAAGTACCTCTATTTTGATCAAACAAGGTCCTAAGCTAATCAAATAAGCTATAAGCCCACTAAAATGACTAGTCAAATACACTCTTAATTAGAGTCCATGCTACTAAAGAAGTTTGAATATGCTCAGCTCCTCATCATTTATTTTATCTTATGCACGTGGTAAAAAAATGACTAAATTATGTTTTTTATCCTTCAAAATACCATGATTTTTCCATTTGGTTCTTCCCATTTTTAAAAAGTTGTAATTTAGTCCTCATAAATTATCATTTCCCAAGCAATCCCTCTGTTAGTTTTCCATGTTTTCTCCATTAAGTATTATTTTTTGGTTACATTCAGATCCCTCTAAATATTAGAATTTTCTCATTGGGTTCATCATTTTTAGAGCCACATGAACAATTAACAAATAAAACAAACGTAAGCTCACAGAGGGACTACATGGATTGGAAACGAAAGAGTTCTTTAAGGACTAAATAACAATTTTTTGAAAAAGAGGAACCAACTCAGAAAATCGTGATATTTTGAGGGATCAAAAACATGATTTAGCTTTATGAAGACTTTGTTGTAGGTTGGGTCAACCCATATACCCACAAGTTGAGTCTTTCGACCAAACCCCACACAAATGATGGGTCGGGTTGCAGGTTAGAACTTTCCCAGCTCACATTATTTTATTTTGTTTAAAATCATGCTTTCTTCTCACTTGTGTGCAGACAATTAAGTTTAAATGACCAAAGAAAATAGAGTAGAGAAATTGATGAAGCATCTTATAAACTATTTTCATGAGAAATAGATGAATCACTTAAATGACCAGTTTTGAATAAATTAAGAAGTCAACGGTTACAACAATGCATTTCTTATTTGTGATGATATTGACTTTAATTGGCTTGTGTGATTTATTATTTATGGGTTTTGGAACTTGTTATGCTACCTTAGTTCATTTGAGACTTATCATTATATTAGACTTATGTTATATAGTCATTGGTTTATTTGAAACTTGTGCACGTCCTTTTAAGACTTGTGTTACTTTTTTTTGTTTACCTGAGACTTAAGCTTAAAATAATGAATTTCGTATTTCAACATCTATTATGTAGGACCTACAGGTTCAACCTAACCAACCCCAGTGTATGGGTTTAATTGGGTTGTGTTGGAGGGGGGGGGAACTATTCCAACCCAACCCAACCCATGAACATACCAAATGTTTCTCTTTAATGCGTATTTAGCTCATATTTGGAAATTTGAAGAGGCTCGTTTCAGAAAAATCATAGAAAACCAATGCCTAAAGTTTGTCATCCCAATGTCATTTGAAACAGAGCAAGAACTTCTCAGACATGAACATATAAACAATTCTATCTAACAAGATGATTCTAATGACATTCTTGCCCAACAGAAAAACTGAAAGAAAAAGATCAACTTTACAAGAGAAAACTGTAATCACTGCACTTAGTGAAACTATAGTACCACAGTACCAATTGAAAGTCATTAAATTAAAAACTATATTCATTGTGTGAAAATTAATAACACTATCATTGATCAAGTAACATCTAAAACTTTGCAACTTCACCTTTTCCTTTCCCCTTCACAACATGATTCATAATGTTATACAAGTTTTAAACAAACACATCGGATATCTTTTTGTCAACAAATGTTTAAACCAATATAATTATATGGCATGTTTTAATGTTATGCTAATAGATGATTTAACATATGCATAACTAATTTCCTAAAAATAAATAATTAAATAAAGAGAAATGCTAGCAAGATTCATTCTAAAATTTATTAGAAATTACAAATTTTAGCAAGACTCACCAATAAATAAGGAGAGAGACTCGTTAAATGAGTGGGTTCTACCAAAATTTGTAATTTCCAATAAATTTTAACCAATAATAGAGTGAGTTTCAAAAAGAGAGAGAAAGAAAGTCTCATTAGCATTCCTCTTAAATGAATTATAAAGCATTCACTTTAAAATTGCATATTTTGTTAGCTCAAAGAAGTGTAAAAGAAACAAACAGTAAGCATAAAAGAATCTCACTGAAACTATATGCTTGCAATCAGGCAAGAAGATGACACCAGTAACAATTTCAGCATGCCCTGTGGCCTTCGCAACCATCTCTCCCGTGATGAAGTCATATATGCAGATGGACTTGTTAGAGAATGAGCAGACCACGTATGTGCAGCTTGGATCCATTATAACCTGTTAACAATATTAGCGCATGGTAAAGAAGGATATATATGCAATCCTCTTCTAATAATGAACTCACCTTTATAGGTTCTCCAAAATTTTTATCATGATCGTACGATCTAGTTAGTTTCCTAGCAGCCATATCGAACGTCTTTATCTTCTTATCCTATGAGTATGATAATGATATTAGTAACTTAAGTGCTGAATCTGCAAGATGTGAGTGATAATCTTATCAAATTGACACATGCACAGAACTACTTGGACTAATTGTATTAGAATTCACTTGGAAGGTCTTCCAGAACAGGTAACCCCCCCTTGAATTTTGATGAGTCTCACTGTTAACAGACATCTACTTCACCTGCCCAACAGTGACAACAGTCTCACAAGTCAGATCCACAGCCATGTCATAGACAGTTCCCCGTTGTAAAGCCCTTTGACGATGTTGCTGCAAAATTTTATAACCGTTATCTGCTATCACCACATCACGAAGCACCAGGAAACTGTGAAAGAAGGATTATGTTATTGTCAATCAGAGGATTTGAGGAAATCATTCAAGTCATACAAACAATGTTGGGTTCACTGGTTATTGTATTATAGAACATAATTTAAAAATCAGAAATGCGATGGCCACATAGAATAAGCACATAATTATCAAATGCTAAAACTTAACAAAAAACGACTTAGTCTAAATAAATTTGTTGGCATTTCCATGCAAAACATAGGCTACCTCAAACTGCAGATTATATGGGTCTGTATTTGGCATCTATGAAAACTGCTTCATAGAGAACAACGTTCAAAATTAGTGAGGAATTAATTGAGTGTTCAAATAGTTTTTCTTTAAAATAAATAAAAGCAAATGATATTTTATATTTTTTTTAGAATATGCTTCAATAGAAACTTTCTGAACATATGTTTGAGTGCATAAATTACTTTTCACTTTCTGTCTTTTCTCAGTTTCATTTTTAAAGGGGCTGCTTTCAGATCAACTGAAAATTACAATCTTAATGTTCTTTGTAATTTGCATACAGAAATACAGCTAAAAGTTTAAAATTTGAAATTATCACAATATGCCACACATTATTAATGTAAAATTGATGTAAAATTTTGAACATGAAGTGCACTGGTCCAATATATAGCAAGTGGGCTACACAAACCAATTAGAAGTTGCCTTCGCCTGAATTTACAAGTACATAACCAGCCAACCTATCAGCTATTGCATTATTGATATAAGTCATTAAGTTGACAAATACAAAAATGAAGAACTGTAATTTGTTTTGGCTTCAATGAATGTCTTTCTGGTACATTTTGACTCCACTCCAGTAATACTTGTCAATTGGAAGGCACTGCTAGACAGCATTTCCAAATTGCAGTCATTAGCCATAAGAGATTGGTAATGCTTAAATTAAATTTATTTAAATTTCTCTCCCCAAACAGAATCAGAACCTTAAGGTGGAAATTTTCAGTCTTCTAATATTCAATTGTTAAGCAAAACTTGCGTAGTCCCTTTTTTTGTTTCAAATTTGTTTTATGTTGTGATGACAAATCTCTAACAGCATACCTATCAGCACTACAACTGAGGATCCTGCAACCATTGCTGCTAATTTTGATGGAAGTCACTGCAGCCGAATGATCATCAATGCTGCCAATGAGATCAAAATTTCTGCCACATACAATCAAAAAGTCATTGAAATGCATTACCAACCAACTAGGTTATCCTTAAAAACTGCAAAAACACACCTTTTCACATCATAGAGATGGATCATACAATCTCGTCCCCCTGAAGCAAGAAAGTAATTGTTTTTTGCAATATCCTTAGATATATCTAGGGTGGACAAGGTAAAGCTTAACGTAAGAATCTCTGCATCATGAGCACCCTGAAAATAATGTACAGCATATAAATTACCATAAAAATAATGTTGTGAACCCTCAAATATGGTTTTACAGCACCATAATTTATAAAATAAACAGGTGCCTGAAGCCCTGAACTTACCTGGAAACATGTGTAATCCAATGTTTGAAGATTGTAAATATGAAGGTTTCCTTTGCAATCACCAGCAGCAAGATAATTTCCATCTGAACTAACAGCAAGTGACCGAAACTCTTGATTGGTAAGATCTACCTTAACTGCATCACGTTCAAATGTCCCAGCAGTTACTGCAGCAATAGACAGGAAGAGCACAACTTTGAGGAATAAATAACTTAAAGACAAGAATTTAGAATTTTTTTCCAATAATCTTGAGTTACCTAAGCATGAAGAACTCAATAGTTTAGTCTTCAATTCTTCAGCATCAGCATCTTTTGAAAAATCAGATTGCACAGCAATATCCCATATCCTAATTGTACCATCAGCAGAGCAAGTTGCAAAAGAAATTCCCCCAAAACAACCTCTAGCAGTGCATGCAATAGATGGATCATGCATGTTTTCACAACATAGATTCTTGATATCCCATATGCATGAGGAATGTGAAACTAGCACAAAACACTTTGTGACCTGGAAAATAGTGACAGATTTTTTTTTGCATTAACCATTGATAAATTTGTACTACACCTTATGGCCTAGAAAATATGGAGAAATAAGCTTGGTGCATCATCCAGTAATTTACAAGCAAAAGACTTGAGTAGCAAGAACTTAATTAATCTATCATGAATAGCTAACCAAATTTAATTTATCAAAAATGAAATCATGAACTTAATTAATCTATCTGAATGTTGTGTTGTGTGTTCAAACATGAGTTGTTTATAATCAGTAATCACATAATAGGGTACAACAGAATCAGTCATAAAAAGAATAAATTGTGGTAACTGCATCCCTAATTTCTAATAACTTTTTACATATTTAACATGTTTTAAATATGCTATCTAACAATTATAATGACAAACATATCAGATAAAGCTCTTACCTGATTCACATCATGGATGTCATAGATGTAAAGACTATGATCTCCGTAAATAACCACTGTAGGGAAAACATAGAGAATACATCAACGCACAACACAAGATTATGCTAAATACATTTAACATAACAAGTTGAAGATTTAGCACTCACCAATCTTTTCTAAGGCTGAAAACTGACAGGCAACTGCATCAGGCAGGGCAAGCAACTGTTCAAAATCCTGTTCAGGAACTGTAGTATGGCTAACAGAATTGCTTTTTTCACAAAACTTTTTGGTCTTAGAATATAATATACTACCCACATATTCTAGAGAGATGGGGGTAAATAATTGGATTGCTCCATTATTGCATGCACAAGCAATTAGCTTTCCTGATGTTGATAATGCAAAAGCTTTCCGAACCTGAAAATGAGAATTTGGGAATTATGAAAAATTGCAAAGAACTAACAGTCTAGCACTAGAATAATTCCTCTAACAAGTAACAACTCATAATCAATTTTAAACTAGTACAGTTTATAATGGCATGATCAGCTCTACTTTATGCGTTTGCCACCTTAGAAACTACAAACAATATAAGAATGTCCCAGCTTGTACTTGGAACATTTACTCCTATATGAGAAATACAATTTAAGTCTCTACAGGTCAGTTACAACATAACATTTCATCCATCAAGATTTCCTCTTTGGAAAGATACTTTTGGGATGCTCAGACATATTACAAAAATGTTATAGAGCTGGACATACCTTCAAGGTCACAGATTTTTCAACCGACATCCCAGAATTAATAAGGTATAGAATGCCTGTAAACAGAAAGAAAATGAATAAGGTGCAGAATGCCAGTAAACAGAAAGAAATGAAATTGAACTAATAGCTAACACATCATGTCAATCCAAGAAACACAAATGCCTCAAAATCTTAACAAAATGATATCAATCTTAGACTCTGAACTGAACCAAACCTGAATCAGTCAATGTATATATGGGAAAGCAATCACCAGCTTGTTTACAATTATCATAGCCACTACAGCCCCACACAGAAGTTATAGATGTAAAAGTGCTTCCTTTATGAATAGAAAGATTGGCAGGCTTTTCGTGTATTGCTAATGATGTTGTCCTGCTCATCCCTCCATTTAGTTGAGTCTTTCTAGAAGATCCAAGTACCCAGAATTTCAAGTGCTTCTTCCCAGCAGTTACAAAAAATTTTGCATCTGATGAGAAGCTAACACTTGAAATAGTAGAACAAGATGAAGTGGCTTGAAGTTTCGTTACCAGTTCACCACTCCGCCAGTCCCAAAGGTAAATATATCCTCCAACAGATACCAGATGTTTACCTTGGACAGAATACTATGTAATGAGTAAGAAGCAGTGGTAATAAAATTTAAGGCAAGCATAAGGATTGCTACAGTGTAACCAACCATTGGGTGAGAGACAGATGCATGTAACTCCATAAAGATGACCTTTCAATTCAGAGACAACAGATAAAGTAAAAGAATCCCATACTAGTACTGATGACTGATTTCCTGCCTGCAAAGCATAGTTAGATTACTGTAAAAAGTGTAAACAATGAAGCCATTATGTGTTATTCGGTAATTCCCAATCTTTTCCATATCCATACTAGTACTGAATGAGGAATGCTCCAATCATGCATTAATCAAATTCATTTAATGAAGATATAACTATGAAAAAGATATCTTTACTGTTATACCTCAACTTTGTAAAATTCAAATCATAAAGGTTATTAAACTATTTTATAAAAAGTTCAACATTCATGATTCACCTACTAGTTTGCCTTACCTATAACCAATTCACCCAATGAACCATATAGATGCAAAACAGATCAATATTGTAAAAGTGTTTACCGAATGTATTGTGTGTGTAGTATCCACACATACAATAATTAAGGATACAAATATTGATAGAAATTCATAATTTTTAACTATGGAATCTTTCCATATTTCCCTAAGTACTTAGAATAAATGCATATCTTTAACAAATACCTAGCCTCCTACATACGCATCACTACAAATACAAAACATCATCTTATCTATGATGTTTCAATTTCGTAAAATTTGTAAAATATAAGAGAACTATTTTCAAATTAAATTAGTAATTACAAACACAATAGTATCCTTGTGGTGGGGAGGAAGTAAAAGAGTCATGAAATCAGCGCAGCAATGACAACTCCATACACCTAAAAAGCAAAACACATATTCATCAATCTTATTCACTCAGGGTATATTCGGATGAAGTAATTGGGAGGGGAAGAGAAATTTTCCATTTTAAGTAAAGTTAGATATAATAAAACATTCATGTGCTTTCCACCCAACAGCTTAAGCTTTTGAGAAAGTTGGTTCATAACATGGAATTGAGCCTTATTGACCATGTAGTCTAGAGTTCAACCTTTGCTGCCTCTATATTCTAAATAAAAGTTAAAATTCAACACAGTACAGTAGTTCTACGAATTGTCACACCTCAAACCCAAAAGGCTCTTTCATGAGAGGACTTGTTAGACAAAACCATTCGTGTGTTTCACCCAACAGCTCAATTTTTTCAAACAGTTGGTTCATGACTTCATGATTATTTAATTAAAGGACATAACTTGAATAAAGTTCCTTAGCTGCTCATAATGTTGTTTCGATAAAAACATAGGATAAATTATACTCCTCTCCCCCGAAGTGATTAAATGTATTACATTTAGTCCATTTTAAAGTAAACAAACCTGCTGAATTTAGAGGGAGAGATTTAGAGGAAGATAGAACAATGTTTTAGGGAGAAATTAGGAAATGGTGACATGAGATACATGAACGTACTATTTCCTAAGTACATGTACTATTATTATTTCCAACAAAACTTTTTAGAGATGGTGAGCAACTATGAACAAGCCTCTTAGGTAAATTTTTCCTCTCTATGCAACTTTCAGTAACAAGTAT
This sequence comes from Mucuna pruriens, assembly GCA_025330945.1. Classification (NCBI taxonomy): domain Eukaryota; kingdom Viridiplantae; phylum Streptophyta; class Magnoliopsida; order Fabales; family Fabaceae; genus Mucuna; species Mucuna pruriens. The sequence goes on along the minus strand of JAENHJ010000525.1, from coordinate 2,662,671 downwards.
CAACTGTCATCGGTAACTAATTTTGATTTTGAACACCCCATACGTGTCACCCAAAATTTTTATTTCATCTTCTATAAGTTCCATCATTCACATTAAGATGGATTTAAGTGTGACACTAATCTCTCAGGACCACAAGCACATAAAGAGTGTTATCTAAGCTTTGTCTTCTTTAAAAATGAGAGATTATTAGATAACCTTATAATCATTTCTTATTCATTTTTATAAACACTTTATAACTCTCAATTTAGAAATGAAAAGCCATCCCCCCCTTCCTTGTCAAAATCCTCTATCCAATTTCAAACAAACCCTTAGGCATCAAATGGGATGAGTCAAATATTATTAAGAAATAACAATCAATATCCACAAGAATTGAAAATCAATAAAAAGAATACAATTCAATTCACCCTAAAAAAGCACAATCGTTGTGCTAATTCAACAAGATGAAGCTATTTTAGTTATGGAGTCTAGAACTTCTTTCAGTGTGATTACTGTGTGAATGTACAGAACATTAATATCATAAACACATTATGAGAATTGACTCTTACCTCTCCGGCAGCAACAAAGTGCCCATCTCGTGACAAAGCTACACAGCTCAAAGGCTTTGGCGATCTATTGGACACCATGAGGTGTGACTGAGTGCCCAAATTCACGTCATGTATCACCACCACAGAACCAGCCAAATAAGCACATTTGGAACTCAAGGCGTTCGAAGCTAACCCATTTCCATTCTTTGTTGTCAACCCAATTACCTCCTCCAAAACTAGCTGAAAAGGGCAAAATTCCAAACATTAGGAACACCAAGAGGAACGATTGTGCATTGGTTAAAAGAAAAAATCATCATTCAGTATCATCCAATATGTAAATTAACCACCAAAATTTTACTTAGCTTGCAATTTCTAGCTCAATTTTTTAAGGAAACAAAAAGTGTTAAGGTTTATGATCCTCAAAATCAAGATGCATATTACTTAAAAAAAGTTCAAACATAAGAACCATCCAGAAGAGCAATTGCTCATTGATTTGGGGGGCAAAAATAAAATACTACTCAGTACTACGCACTACACAAATTTACCATGAACCAATTCTTGTTAGTTTGAGTAGCTAAAAATTATATTTTCTCTGAGCAAGGTCTCATCTGTCAGACGTTATATGAAACAAAAAACACAATCATTGACCATTAAGTTCTCCACGACTTGAATTATCTGGGGTCCAAAGTGGCTTCTGGATTCGGAGCTTTGTACCTAAAAATCATTCCCTTCTCGGTTTCTAGCTCGATTTTCTCAAGAAACAAACACTTGTTAGGGTTTATGGTTCAAAATCAAAGGGCGCATTGTTACGTAACACCCAGAAGAGCGATTACCTATGATTTGGTGAAAAAAGTCACTACTCATCACTTCTCATTATGCAAATAAACAGTGAAATTTCGCTTAACTCACAGTTTCTAGCTCGATTTAAAACGGTTACAGGTTTCATAGGTGGGAAAGTCAAAATGCAGTATGTTTTAAAAATGAATATATAAATGAAACCTTTGAGACAGTGTGGGGTTTGTTGAGTCTGCGAGTGGGCTTCATGGTCGTGAGAGAACCAAGGAATCCCCAATCAAGCAACCTTGAAGAGCATCTTCAGCTTCGTGGAGACTCAGGTGACGAGAGAGAGAGAGAGAGAGAGAAAGAGGCGGGAATTTTGCACAAATGAAAAATCTAAGTATTTTGGCTCACTCTTTACAAAATCAGGAGCCAATGGTCTTTAACTAATACTGTTTTTTATTAAAATTATAAGTTCAATTTCTTGTGGTATTTTGAGTTGAATAAAAAGAAAATAGACAAAAAAAAATTGTGGATAATATTTTTTTTCTGTTTAGTTAAAGAGAAAATAAAAAATGACTTTAAAAATAAAAATTCAATTTTTTTTTTACTTTTCTTCAACAACAAAAAATTGCAATCTCCCTCTCTCTCTCCTCTTTCTTTTTATCTAACCAAGCATAACATAAATAAAAATAGATCTACAAATTTTTATAATTTTTTATACATTTTGGTAATAAAATTATATTACTAATATTTTTTTCTCTTAAACAATATATAAAATCTGTCCACGGGTTGTAAAGAAATGTTCCTTATTGGGGAACGTGTTTTTTTTTTCTTTCAACTTCATAACGTTTTTTTGTTATTTACTATATAACAATTGTTTTTTCAAAGAAAATTAATTATCTTAAAATTACTTTTCTGCAACCTTTTTCAAACAAAAACTGGTTCGTAGCTATTTCAAATACACTTTTATTGGGAACTTCTTTTTTTCGTTTTAGCTTGTACTTTCCTTGAGTTCTGTATTTTCTTTAATCAAATCAAATTGGATTTCTTTTATTTTACTATTAACCATACCAAGCGCACAAATTTTTTTCTAATATTTAATAATAACTTGTAAAAATAACTTGGTGATCTTTTATTTAAAGAATTTATGATATTTTTGGAATTTTTTATTAATAATATGAATGATAATGGAACGAGATACATACCAGTAATGACTTCTACTATTTATCTTATTATATAAAAATTCATCTCATACATACATAAGTATTATTTAAGTAAATATAATGATTTTTTTATCTATATTTATAGGTATTTATGCATATTCATGAATATTGGATAAATATTATCTTTAAGTAAAATAATCAACAATTTACAAACAATAAAATAAAAAATAATTGTATTAATCAATAATTTATTCAAAATACTTGAAATACTTAATCATATACACTTCAATTTATAAGTCATATTTAAAAGTTAAAATATTTTTAAGTAAAAATAAACTCAATATGCTAAAATATTTCAATCTCATGAGCTCATAAATATAAAACAACTGAAACAATTTTTTTATATATGTGTAAAGATATATTAAATAATTATGTATTAACAAATATTCGTGGACATAAGTACTTTAAGATTCTAATATAGTTATCTTTCATGATGATACTTGTGATCTTACAAAATAATATATAAGTTAAATTCAAAAAAAATATCAAAGTCTTTTTTTTTAAATAAAAATTTAAGTTAATTTGATCCTAGAAGCTTATTACTACTTATCAACAAAATACTATCACATTTATTCTTCTTTTATTGCAATTCATGCTCCTTTTATAGTTGTAGTTTTCTTTCTTTCCTTTCTTTACCCCGCTTTCTTCCATTTTACACAAACATCATTTCACGTATAGGTACTAAGAAATTAAAGATGGACTCTTATTTGGAGGTTCCTAGATACGAGTTCTTATGCTTTTGATTCTCATCCTTTTTTGACAAAATTTTCAAAATCTCGAGTTTTGTCATCTCAAAATTAGTGAATAGATATATTTTAAGTTTTGAGTTCAAATATGGGAAATTAGCTTTAAAATATATTAGTAAATGGAAGTAAAAAAAAATTGTAAAATTGTAAAAGGTAATTGGCAGTGGTATTATAATTTATCTTGAAGTTTGTGCTAATTACATTAGAAGACATATCGATGACATTGCTCTAACAAACTATATATGGAATGTATAAATGACCACAAATCATCAACTCAAAAGGCTTTTCAACTTCGTCATCCAACTTTGGGGAAAAACATTGCCTTGATAAATATGCATCAAATTGTTCCAATCTCAATCAATACTTCCTCGAAAAACACATAACACCACTTGACACAACTTATTATTAATTATTTTTCATCAAAATTAAATTGAATTACTCTTGTAGTTTATTTCAACCACTTAATTAATCACATTAGAAAAACATGATGATACATTTTAGATTTAAATTACTAGTAAATAGATCATGGGATAAAGGATGTCACATTGGTATGTCAACAAAAGCTTATGGCTTGACATATTTAAAACCTAGTCTAGTCTGACCTTTTTAGTAAAAAAGACTAGATTTGAGTTTTTTTGAAAAAATCTATTTATTTAAATAGGCTAAACTTAAGCTTATAAAAAAATACCCTATTAAGCCTAACATGTAAATCTATTTATCTTTTCTATGTATAGTTAAATTTTTAATATAATATTAAATTTAAATATTTAATATCTTGATATTAACATTCTTGTACCAAAATAAAATATTTTCTTGTTTTTCAAAATAAATTATTATTGTTAGCCTATTTAAAAATAAGCCTATTCATTTATTTAAAATAAACCTATTAATCTATTTTACTTGTTGGTTTAGTTGGTTTATTTAATAACTAGTTATGCTGGCTTATTTAAGGCCTAAAATAAGTTTTTAAGTAGGCTAATAGGTCAGACTATACTTTAAAAAAGCTATGACATGCTTTAGAAAAAGGCTTTAATAAATAATATGTCAAATTTAGGCTTTAGTTTTATAAAATAGATTAGACTTATAGTGAAAGTAAAAGAAACTTTGTATTAATTAAATTGAATAATACAATTTTTAATTTTCCTTTTATAGGGTAAAGACTACTTAAAGATAATATGAATATAAAAAAATAAAGATAATCATTGTAGATAAACTACGATGTTCACGATTTACTAATGAGATATTTAGATATTTGTAACCTGATAATCTAATGAGATATTTAGATATTTGTAACCTCTTAATGAGTTATAAATCATATCTTATCATATATTTATAATATCTCCAACACTCCTCCTCAATTTGAAGTCTACTAAGCTTTCAACTTGTTACAAGAAGAAAAATTTATTTTTCTACAAATACAAATAAAAATTGAGTTCTACGGAACAAACAATAATTTAAAAGGCAACTCAGAGATGCTGGAGAAGTCAAAGAAAGTTGGTATAAATATAGCTTAACCAAAATAGCTGGAATGTCCATCAGTCAAAAAGAAATTTCTTAGCAAGCAAAACAAAGTCCAACTTTTTGAAAACCACGTTTAGAAGCTTCAAATTAGTAAAAGAATCACCACTGAAATAAACGTTAATGAGAAAGAAGTTACATTAATATGATTCATGTGTGAGAAAAGAATCTCCATCAAAATGATGATTGATAAGAATAAAGTCACCATTAATGATTTATATGTGAGAAAATAGTCACCACCTAAAGGCAAAAACAAACCAAGAACAAATGCTTAACCACCATAAACTATAAGCAACAAAGGTTAACCATCAAGAGCAAAAGTCAAACACAATACTTAACTACTTAAGACAGAAGCAAAAAATATCAGTGTATAATCATCTTTGACAAAAGCTTAAATCAATGCTTAATCACCATATAGAGAAGATTTCATCAAAGAAAATTATAAGAATCACAAGCACCACATGAGTAATGTAGAAATCACAACCACAACTTAGCAAACTTATGGTTCAAAATCCAAAATGAATTCAAAACATTTCATCAAATCGTTGGTGTGCATAATAAATGTTGTTCTGATTCCCTTTGTATTCTTCCTTGTGTAACAACAATGTTGATGACTTGAATCATTCTCTTGCCATATCAATTATGCTTTCACGTTGTTACGAGAGTGAAAGAAGAGATCAAAATCGAATAATCTTGTAATGGAAAAAAAATCATGATGGGTGTCAATGCTCAATCCACACATCCTTTGGAGATGTACCAAAAGAAATGTGCTGAGAACCAATGGTGAAGTACAATTCTTCATAAATACATTATAATGACCAACATCAAGTAGAGATGCAATCGAGGTAAAAAGCTTGACACGTCTCAAAACAACAAGGGTAAAACTAAGAGAATTTGTGGTAAAGTAGAATATAACAGAGTCAGATTGCAAAGTTGCTTGTCACAAGAAAATAAACAAAGTAAGAAGAAAAATATTAGGCTGTCGCATAGCCCATAACTGAATAATGTTCTATTTTGAGCTTTTCAAAAACTCTAGTTAGGCAAAAGAAGATTTTTTCCCTCTTGTTGTACTGAACCTAGGTTGTTCTTTTACAAGAAACAAACCCCACTCCATATGTATCTGTCAAATATCCATTAAAGTAAGAGCTCACAATTCCTCCAAAGGCCGAAGAACCCCAACATAAAGACTAAAGAGATCTTGAGATGCTTTATGACTTACTGTGTGCCCTCTCCACAATAACATCTGAGAAGGCAATAGAGAAGACAAAACAAAATTATATTTGTTGTCAACAAAAGTAGCCATCAAATTCCATGAGAGAGCACCTTGATAAAACTAGATATAACATTCTTCAATAAGCAAAGATGGGGACAAAATCACTAATAAACTCATATAAAAGTTTGACAAGCCACGTAATGTAGAAAAGCCAAAAATCATAATTGCCACAACAAGTTCCAAATGCAAATAATCTTTTAAGTAAAAATTCACAACCAACCTTGCAATTCATAAAATACCTTGAACAAAATATACCATCGCAATAGCAACATTACCATGGGACAAATCTACCCCTAAACAATTTGATGTTGCTTATACGACATTAGTATGGTCATCAACAACTCTAACGACGACATGGTCAATCATAAGCCAAGAACTCTCTATTTCATCGTTGTCCAACAAGGCCTATTGTGGATTATATTCGAGCGCTTGGGTTGAGGCAAGAGCTCTTGATTTCCTCCAACAAGACCATTGAGGGCCATGGTGAGAAAGTGCAGATCAAGAATGACGGTGGCCTTACCATGTAGTATGTGAACAATGTCATCATCCATGGAATTCACATCAAGAAAATTGTGTCCAAAGATGGCAGCATGATTAGGGACTCCTACACCCACTTTGGGCTGAGGATAAGGAGTGACGATGATGCCATCTCCATATTTGGAGCCTCCAATTTTGGATAGATCATGTTTCCCTCTCTGACTCCGCTGACGGTCTTATCGATGTCATCATGGACTCCACCGCTATCATCATCTCAAATTGCTACATGACTAAACATAACGATGTGATGCTATTTAGGGCCAAATACCAGTACCAAGCAATAATGAGCTAAGATCCAAAGTTACTCATCTTTAATCGGTATAGAATTACCAAGGTCTTCAAGGAAGTTATTATCTAATAAGTTCCAAGACCTTGGACCACTTTGCCATTAAAAAATGCCAGAACTTAGAGTCAAAAAATAAAAATGAGATCACAAGTCATGGAAGGAATAATGGTGACCAAAGTTGCAATGGTTCTTTTGGAAGAGACAATGGCAAGCAAAGGACAAAAAATAGCCAAGGCTTACAGCAAAATAACAAAATAAAAGCACGAGTCATGAAGACCATAATGGTTGGTAATGCAACCAAGGTTTCTTTCATTCTCTTGGTCACTTTGGCCATTATCATTCCATGCCTCAAGACTGGCATTTGTGAGTTTGATAATTTTCTACAAGCTTAAATTGAGGAAGCCTACAAAATTTCTCTCGACGTTTATGTCCCAACCCTTGAAGATGTCACTAATGAATTCAATCTCTATGTTCATTTGACATACGAAAACAGCACAGCTACAAGGAGAAAGGGATGGCAGGGCTCACTATTATGTCCAATTCTGGTGGCATGACGTATGGATTCAATTGTAATGGCATGTTCATGGGTTGCGCCACCAAGGATGGATTCATGAAGGTCAAAATCTAGGACTAGTAAATGGATTCTACCTTTCCCTTCGTCCTCTTTTCACTACTTGCTTTGTTTCATTGCAATATTTTTCTTTTCGTTCAAGCTCAAATTTGGAAGTTCTTTAGGTCTCAAGATAACGACTGTATCTTTTGCCGTTATCACCGATAGTTGGGAATGACAAAGAAGACTTTGACTAGTCTCGTGCCGTGAGTCTCGTCAAAGGGTAGCAGTTCACTAAAGTGAGATAGCGGAAACATAGCTCCCAAGATCTGAAGGCTCGATACAAAGTGGAAGTAAAAGAAACTTTGTATTGATTGAATTGAATAATACAATTTCTAATATTCCTTTTATAGGGTAAAAACTACTTAAAGATAATATGAATAACATAAAAATAAAGATAATTATTGTAGATAAACTACAATGTTTACAATCTCCTAATGACATATTTAGATATTTGTAACCTCTGAATCTAATGAAATATTTAGATATTTGTAACCTCTTAAAGAGTTATCAATCATATCTTATCATATATTTATAATATCTCCAACACTTATTTACACAAGGTTTAACTTGGTCTAGTATATTTTCATGTCTAATAGTATAAGAACTTGTTTACTTTTATCTTATTTTATTTTTATCTTACTTTTATATTTTATCATATCTTATCTTATTTTGACAACTAAACAAGTCCTAAAATTAGTTAGAAAATAAAAACGAACTTCTACCATTCTCTAAATATTATGTTTTTTTATATTAAAGTAAGATTTAAGTATGTTTTTGTTCCCTCAAATTTGGGCTAATTTTGTTTTTCGTTCCCTAAATTTAAAATTGTCTTTTTTAGTCCTACATTTTAGAAAATAACTAGTTTTAGTCTCTCTTCTTATGTGACTAACATAATATAAGCCATCGTTTGTCATTTGTATAGTTGAAAATTAAAGAACATTGAAGAAGAAACTTTAGTATTAACAATGTTATTTGATTTTTTTTACTATATGTTATTTGATTTTTTAAAATACACGTAAGAAATAATGATTTATACTTTATTTATCTCGTAAAACGAAAGATTAAAATCAACTATTTTTAAAATGTAAGGATTAAAAAAAATTAATTTAGAGATGAAAAACAAAAATAACCTAAATTTAAGGAATTAAAAACATATTTAAACTTAAAAATGTTATAAAAATAATGTATATTTAAACATATTTAAACTTAAAATAATGAGACATCCGCTTCCAATCATCTTATTATCTTATAAAAATATTAAATAAAAATAAATATATTAATATCTAAAAATATAAAGCGCATTTAATATTTACAATAAAAAAAGTGAAAAATGCAGTAGAAGAATTTTAAAAATTAAAATAGAACCACATATTTACTTTAAGAGCTACGTAAATTTCACTCAATAAAAAGTATATTAAAAATAATGTGTTAAAAAATATATATCTAATATTTCTCAATTACTAATTAAAGCGAGTCATAATTATTTTCCTACTAGCCCAGGTTATGTGCCATAGACTTTCAATTGAAAATACAAAAATATTTATTTTAAAATAATTAAGAAAATACATAAAATAACGTTGGTGAATATCATATGGTAAATAGAAGTGTCTTTGAAAGTGATGAAGATAAAGGGCTCCTCAAGAATACCATAAGACGCTTTACAGGAAACAAAGAAAAAGGACTGAAGCTTCTGGATGTTGCTCGAGGTTACCATAAATTAACAATAAAAAAGGTCTGCTTCAAAACTTCTACCCTCCTTAGAGCAGAGGACATCAACCTTTGACCTTCACCTGTGCCATTTCTCCCCCCCCTTTTTTTTTTATCTCTAACTTTGGATTATTTTTTTTAACAGTATTATTTATAATTATTATTTTAATCATGTCCTCATAAAAATAACAATAATATATTAAATAAAACATAATAAATATTTAATCATTCTGTTTAATTTGACTACATATTTAATTAAATATAATATATAATCAACTTGAATAATATTATTAATTTTATATTTAATATATATTAAACATAGAAAATAAACTATGTAATACTAAAATTAATTTATTTTTAAATATATATTATAAATAAATACAAACAAATAAATATTTCATCATGTTATTTAATTTGACTACATATTTAACTAAATGTAATATATAATCAATTTGAATAATATTATTAATTTTATATTTAATATATATAATTTATATTAAATATAGAAAATAAATTATGTAATGACAATGAACAAAATAATTATTTAATCATATATTATCATTGATATAATTTTTAAAATAATTATTGTTAGAATTAACAATCATATCATATATAGTAATTTGTTATTGAATAATATTGTAAATTTATTTTACATTATAAGTGCACGACAGTTAAATTTAAAAATTTATTTCTTAACTTTTATTCTTAATAACTTATAATATTTAATGTTATTAGACCCTAGACAAACAATTTTATTTATAATGTATTAATTATTATATTTTTTTAATTTAGTAATTGTAATATAGATTTTAAATGTATGACTTTTTGTATTAACTTATATATTAAAAATTTATTAATAAAATGTAGTTATTATAAAATTTAAGATATTGGAATTTATTTAAACTTTAACCAACATATAATTTATTTTTGATATTTAAATTGTTATTTCACACATTTTTGAAGAACAAGAGATATGCACGGGAGTGTAAATTTTTGTTACACCATTCTCGTATCACACAAATTTTTATTTTTAATTGATTAACACGATGTTTATCTTAAATTTCATCTTTTTCTTGTATAAACAAATCTTGTTTTAACTAGATAAAATTGACAATTTTTTTTTAAGTATTTAATGTAACTGTTTATTCAAAATTCTAATTTTTCATCGCTAGTTAAATTAGAATAATTATGTATCATTTGATTATTATGTTTAATGATTTATTTAATGTATTATAAAATATATTAAAATGTATTTATTTTAAAAATATATTTACACATATTAAACAATTATTTAAATAATTAATAATTAATATATAATAAATACTTAAATATGTTTTTATCTCTTAAATTTAGACTAATTTTGTTTATCATTCATCAAATTTAAAATGATTATTTTAGTTTCTATATTCTAAAAAAATAGATGATTTTAGTCCCTAGCCTTATATTATAACGTGTATAGTCAAAAATTGAATAACATTTGATAGAAAATATTGTGATTAATAATATTCTTTAATTTTCAACTATATATAACAAATAATGACTTCGTAAGAGAACTAAAAAATCAATTATTTTTGAAATATGAAGAGTACAAAAATTAATTTTAAACTTGAAAGATAAAAAAAGATAACCTAAATTTAAAGGAAAAAAATATTTAAACCTATAATAAATCATTTCTATTTTTGATTCCCAATTTAGAAAAGGAAAAATATAATAATTTTTTTATATATAAAATTGTTTAAATATTTAATAATTATATTTTAATATTTAAATTAAAATTTATTAATTAAGCCCACTAGGAAATTAATCAACGCGTTCGACGGTTAAATCTTGCATATTTGAACCATCTCCTTTTCTTAAAAATATAACAATGTCATATAATGTGCCATTTGATAAAAATAAAACAGTATTAAATTAACTCTAAATTATTATAAGACAGAGTAATATTATTCATTCATCAATTTATATAATACAACTTAAAACTTAAAAGAGATAAAAATAAAACACTACTATTAAATAAAATGTAAATTATTCTAAGACAGAGGAATATCATTCATTCATCAATTTTATATAACACAATTTAAAACTCCAAGAGAGAAAAAGAAAAGAGTATTAAATAAGATAAATAATATGATAAAAAGAAAAAACATAAAATATATTGTAAAAAATTTATTATAAATATGTGGTTACTCCAGATAAAAAAAATATTGAAAAAGGTACCCACTTTAATAAATGGTGATATTTTGTTCTAAAAGAAGGTAGTGATCTCCATTAAAAAAAAAAAACTCTAGCTATGGATCGAAATACTGTGTACACGAAAACAAATCAATCATTACAAGAATAATTGGTTTTATATTTTGGAACCTATGTATTGTGATCAGTACTAACTTATAATTCTGACCGTCTGCCGAGGTTATGAAACATCAATTCTTGGAGTTGTTACAACTTTGATCATGGACTTAATAAAAAAGGGTTAGAATTTTCTAAAATAATAAAAAAAGTTTGATCATGGAGATTTGTGAAGTAAATGAATGATGAATCTACAAATTTATGAGAGGTTCGAGTTGCTGTTGGTGATTAATGGCACGTGCTCACTCCCACACGTGGTGCCACGCAATTCGTTTACTTTAAGGGCGAACTCTAAGTTTGAATTGCTCAAAATACCCTTTCACACGTCACTTCAATGCACCGAATATCTTCCAGGATCTTCTGTATTAAAAATTGGTTTAATAGTAGAGTAGTACATAAGTAGGTGGGGAACTTGTAAAATTTTAATTAAAATTTTAAATTATTTTTAATTGAATTATTCATTTTTATAGTAATTTTATAATTGAATTTCTTGAGTTAATTTATGACCATTTAAAATCGAAATAATTTTTTACAATATTGTTAATTTTATGACCTAATTATAAAAATTGTAAAAGGTTAATAATTTAATTATAGTTTTTTTAGTTTAGAAATTTAATTAAAATTTTTCAAATAGTTCAAGGATTTATTAATGCATTAAATCTTAAAAATTTAAAGAGAAAGAAAAAATATTTTTCTTAGGCAAATGTTAACTAGTCCCTTAAGGGCACTAATTTAAGTATTAATAAATTATTATAAGTTTACCTCGAAACAAACAATAATTAATTATAATACAATTAATGTGTTTGATATAATTTTCTAAGACTAATATACCTCTATATAATAGTACCTACTCAATTCCGACCTTTTGTCTTTAAAATAAACTTAAAACATTTATTATTTATAATTTATTAAAAATATTTATTATATTAAAAACATAATATAATAATTTAAAAAATATATATTTAAATTATTTTTTATATATTTTTATCTTTTAATTTATTAATTTATTTTGAAGTTTTTTGGTTTTATTTTTATTTGTTTAAAAGACTTATTAATCTATTAATTTATGTTAAACCAAACTGGCATTGTCCAATATAACCTCATGCTGTATGAGGAAGAATTGATTTAATTTGGTAAAAGAAAAGCTAACGAGGACATATTATTGAAAGAAAAATAATTAAAAGGTAAAATATTGTAATGAATAGTTTTGTCATTTAAATAAAGTAAAATTACAACAATAATGATTATTTTAAAAAAATTCATTTAATGAGTCAATTAGTCTAATATTTTTTATTATTTTCAATAGGTATTGAATGTTTTTTAACTTATATCTTCTTTAGACACTGATTAATAAGATTCTCTTTTTTAACACATTTTATTATTATTAAAAGTTATTAAATCCTCAAAATTTTATTTTTTATTTAATGAAACTCTATTAGAATTTTATAATTTGTAATAAATTTTAATTAATAATAGAACGAGGAGTACTAACCCTCTTCACATTTAAAAGCTTACTCAATGGGTGTTTTTAGTTGCCAAGGCAAAATTGAGTTTCTGAGGGACACTTTGAATTTGATTTTTGCATAACAATTTTGAATTTTGTTTGATAGAGGAGAAATTATGAAGAAATAAAAAAAAGGGAGAAAAAAATGACTGAGGAATAGAAAAGTAGTTTTATTTGTTGTTAGAGTGAAAGTGATTGGAAGAAGAAATAAAAAATGCAGGGTTAGTTATTAAAATTTTAAAAGTTATTTTTTAATAAAAAATATTTTTAATATTGACTTTTAGATATTATAATCAATAATATTAATTGAAAATTAAATATTAATTAAAAGTATAGAAATTAGTTTTTATTATATAACTAACAAAAAAAATTATATACCGAAGTTTATGACACATTTCACGATATAAGAAAGATACATGATTTGAGAAAAAGAAAATATCAAATATCAAATTTAATAGAATAATTCTAAATTTTTTATGACATTTTCTTACTAATCATTTTTTTTTATTTTTATAATAATTGGAAGGATTTTATTTTTTTATATGATAAGAATAGAATAGTTTTATATTTTTAAGGCATTAAATATATTATTTTTTATTTAATATAAAAGATTAATAAGAAAATATATTATTAAGTTTTTTTTAGTCGATAAATATCTTTTATAAAAAGTAATTCTATATAAACAATAATTTTTTAAAATATTTAATACACCTACGTATATTTAAGACTCGTAATCAAAATAATTAATTATTCAAGATGAGTTGTGACTCAGTTTATATATATTTGTTCTGAAATGTTTAATACAGGAGTTGACGTGGTAATTTTAATACTTAGTATTGTGTCATGCAATTCCAAATTTCAATACATAGAGCCTCTTTTCATTTTCTCACCAACCCCCTAAACAAACTTGTCCTTCTTTCTTTAATCTTTCTTCACCGTCAATTCTTGGAGGTTGTTTATTCAACCCCAATTCTTCCCCACCAAACCAAATACACCCTTTGGAGATACGTACAATGTTTCCAAGTTCCAACCACGTTTGTTGCAAACACAACAAACCTTTTCATCATTGTCCATGCCAAATGATCACTTTGTGACACTTGTGTTTCCCTTTAATGGCCACTTTAAATTCAGCACCACCCCTGTTGCGTTTTTCCCCTAGGAGGTCTTCTTCTTCTTCATCATCATCATCTTTGGCACCCCACGTGAGTTTTGCCAAATTGAGGAAACCCCAGTTGGGATTTGAGTCCAAAATCTCAGAAAGAAAATTGCAATGGAATGGAGAAGGCCAAGGGCAGTGGCAGAGGAAGAGAGAGAGAGAATGGGGTGTGAGGTGCAGTGCAGATGGCATAGATGGGGGAGTGCTTGTGGGAGGGACAAGAGAAGGGGTAGGTGTTAGCATACCAGAGAGGTTGAAGGTGGTGGCTTTGGTTGCATGCGTTATGTGTCTGTGTAATGCTGATCGTGTTGTCATGTCTGTGGCTGTTGTTCCTCTAGCTGCAAAACATGGGTGGTCCAACTCTTTTCTTGGCATTGTTCAGGTACAATTAATGACTAAAAAACTTCTGATCATCAATAAATGCATTCAGGATCACAAAACTAAGAAAAGAAAAACGCACCATTAATGGTTTGGAAACAAGTGTTGTTTATTTGAAAAGAATCAAAAAGTTTTTATTATTTTCAGCTATTTTGTTTGAACATAAAGAAATGATATTATTTATGTCTCTTGATTACTTCTAGATGGAGGAAAATAAACAAAGGGAGAAAAGAAAACACACATAATAATGTATTTTTTTTATTTAATTAGAGAAAGAGAAAAAAAAGAAAATTCACTTTTTCTGTATTTTATTTTCCCTTCAATTTCTCCACTATATAAAAATGCACTCCAAAATTAAAAGGGATAACTTTTTGTTGCTTCATTTGATGTTCACTGAGAGTTTTTTTTTTTTTAATTAACTATTAATTTGGTTCCTAGTTATTGGATTTTTTTTTCTTTGAAAATTCAGAGTGGTTGGTAGTTCCTTAAACAAATAATTTCGTTTGAGTATCGTATTCCTATATAATACATAAAGTTTGTTTTGTTTCCATTTGTTTGTGGTGGAGTCACTGGCTAACATAAAGCTCATACTTGATGCAATATCAGTCATCTTTCCTGTGGGGTTACATATTCTCTTCAGTGATTGGAGGAGCTTTGGTAGATAGGTATGGAGGAAAGAGGGTGTTGGCCTGGGGTGTGTTTTTGTGGTCTTTGGCAACTATTCTCACACCTTTGGCAGCCAACCACTCTACATTGAGCTTGTTGGCCATTCGTGCTTTCTTTGGATTGGCTGAAGGAGTGGCTTTTCCATCCATGAGCACTCTCTTATCAAGGTGATGCCTCTTCGACATAAGAAACCAAGAATTAAAATTAAAGATTAGTTAAACTATTCATTTGGTCCCTATAATTGTCTTTATTTTAAGTTTTAGTCCCTATACCAGAAAACTGTTAAGTTTTAGTCCCCACTCCAGACACAGTTTTCTGTGGTGGTTTATTACCTCAATTTTTTTTAGCAGCTCTAGATTGTTAGAAAATGTTATCTGGTGTTAGCAATAGGAATCAAAACTAAACTTTTATGCATGTATAAGGACTAAAACTTACAATTTTCACATGTAGGAACTAAAACTTAAAATGAGGACAATTACAGGAACCAAAATGAATAGTTTAACCTTTAAGATTTAAGCATATCAATCATGTTTTAGGTGGTAAATAAAAATTGGTTTGCCTGTTTGCCTAACCTATCTCATTGGTTTACCTTTATTATTAATATTGAAGGGCTCAAGGCCTTATTAATAATAGGCTTCTCTTATGAGCATCTCATTGTTGTGGATGTAAGCTTGTTCTCTACAATATCGAAGTTGGTCTAATTTTCATATCTGAATAGGTGGTTTCCAACTAATGAGAGGGCAAGTGCACTTGGAATGTCAATGGCTGGATTTCATCTAGGCAATGTAATAGGCTTGTTGCTAACACCAATTATGTTGTCCACTATGGGAATTTCGGGTCCTTTTATCTTATTCTCATCCCTTGGATTGCTCTGGGTGATGACATGGGCATATAGAGTCACAGATGATCCTATGGAAAGTAATTTCATCAGCAGATCAGAACAAAGGTTAATCCAAGCTGGAAAAACTGGTTCTCCAAAGAAAAGTAGCAAGTTTCCTCCTGTAAGCCTTCTGTTGTCAAAATTACCACCATGGGCTATAATATTTGCCAATGCAACTAACAACTGGGTCAGTTCTATTTGCTTTTTAGTGAAGAGAAGAACTTGCTACTATGAATCTAAATTTAGGCATACTAATCTTCATTTCTCTTAATTTTGCAGGGGTACTTTGTTCTCCTCTCATGGATGCCAGTTTATTTCAAAAGCGTAATTACTTTCTTAAGCTGTTCTTAATTTTTATAGTAGAGAACAACTTTATTATGTTGTTTGAAAATATGGATAAGACACTTCAAAAGTGAGTTTGTTTGTAAAGTGCACAAGTAAAAGTGCATTCGCCCTTGATTTTTGAAGTACATTGTGATTTTAACCCCCTAAAATTCAAGGGTAGATAATGAATCAAGTAGATAAGACCCTCCAAAATTCTTCTTTGATTTGAACTTCAAAATCTTTTTACTCTTGCACCTTACATATAAGTTCATTTAAGAGTTTTTCTGGGAAAATATAATGGGGATTATCTACAAAGTAAATAACTCTAGGTTTCTTCATGCTTATACCATGCTTGTTAGCTAACTTCATTGTTCACAAAGTTGACACCTTTTCCTCTTCCATAATCTATAGGTATACAATGTGAACTTAAAGCAGGCAGCTTGGTTTAGCGCAGTTCCATGGGCGACAATGGCTATGTCAGGCTATCTAGCCGGCGTTGCATCAGACTTCTTGATCAACGCAGGGTACCCCACAATATTTGTCCGGAAGTTCATGCAGGTGGTTACTCTTTTAGCCCTTTCATGCAGAATGATGTAATTATATTTATATGCTGTTTGCCACTTTAAGATATAAGGATCAACCAAAATGCTTGATAAATTGACCATTGAAGGCCTATTAACTAGCCATAAAGAAGAAACGTTGTTAAGATTGTGAGAATTCTAGATAGCTTTTTATGTTTTGTAACAATTAGAGACCAATATCAGAAAGAGTTCATCTTAACAAGTGGAAAGTATTTCCTTATTCATGTTGATTGTAGTAATACATGTGATGATGTGAAGTACAAGAACATTCATGATTCATCTGCAACCATAATCTGATTCATACATGGTAAATTACAGACCATTGGATTCGTCGGGCCAGCAGTGACCTTGCTCTGCTTGAATTATGCCAATACACCAACAATTGCTGCAACACTCATGACTATTGCTTTAAGCCTGAGTTCTTTCAGCCAAGCTGGGTTTATGCTCAACATACAAGTAAGTCCAACTCAAGAAATTGAACATACTCTTAAAACAGTGTATTTAAGACATTTTACATGAATTTACAAACATATTAGTAAGATCTTAACCTCACACCTTTTAACATTTTACATGATCATCAGGATATTGCTCCTCAGTATGCAGGAATTCTACATGGTAAGAAGCTGAGCAACTGTGTTGTAGGGAATGCTTTTTTTTTTTTTTAATCTCATAATGGTTATTTATTTATTTATTTAACAATAATAACAAAACTATTACAGGAATCTCAAATTGTGCTGGAACTATAGCAGCTATCGTAAGCACAATTGGAACTGGTTATTTTGTACAGTGGCTGGGATCGTTTCAGGCATTCTTAACTTTAACAGCTGGTCTCTATTTTGTGACAACCATTTTTTGGAATCTTTTTGCCACAGCTGAGCAAGTTTTGTGACCTTTTCTCTTCGAAAAATTCGCCACACCTTACGTTTCGTATAGGCCATCAAAAGGAAGGGAAATTATGAATTTTAAAATTATTTATCTTATATAATATATGAAAGAAAAGCATAAGCAAGGGAAATTATGAATTTCAAAATCTGAGTTATCTTGTACAAGAAATGAATGAAAAGTAATATATTCCCATCTTGTTTCTTACATTAACGAAAATTGTAATATTTTCAGCAACGATCAACCCTTTGATTGGCCCTATTGAGGGGTTGAGAAAATTGGATCTAAGAAAAATGTATGGGGAATGTGAAGTATGTTCCTAGTATAGACTATTCAGAAAATTTTATAGAATTATGCTCTTATTCATGGAAATATCCTAGGAATGTATGAATGAAAGAGTAAATATATATTTGTGTAACTATTATTACTTAGATGATCTACGATGATTTTTTTAAATTTTTTTTATATATTTCTAGAATCAAATACTATACTTCAATCACTAAATGGATCGTTTAGAGTGGTGTGAATATAGTAGTATCTTAACTCACTATGCTAAACCATCGAATTTGGTTAAAATAAGATAGGATATAAGAGTAGAATATAATAAGATAAGAAAATGATAAAATAAGAGGAGATAAACTTTAATTTTATTTTATGTTTGACGTATACTAGATAATAAACTAGGTAAAGATATAATATAATGTAAATTAAGTTCAAATGATAAAATTATTGTTTCATTAAAATTATATATAATTTTTAAAAATGTAACTCTTAATATAATTGTTTAAAATTTTAAATTATAAAAATTATAAAAAAATAATTTTAACTAACTTCTTTAAAATTATTACTTTTTTGTATGGGTACTTTTCTTAAAATTATAAAAAATTATATAAATTTTTTAAGTTATAGTAATTATTATTCAAATATTTGTACAATAATTATTTAATCAAATTATTATTATTAGTTTGTGTGTGTGAGGGGTAATATATTATATAAATTGATATATATTACTACATATATTATCTTTAATATATATTTTGTTAATTTGTATGTATATATATATATATATTATATATTTTTTGTGTAATATATTATATAGTATATGTATATGTAACAAAAAATATATAGTATGCATATATATATATATAGAGAAAAACCTTATCCTATTCTCTTCCTTCCTAACTCAGTCTCCTTTAAGATATAAAAAAAAATGTTAAATTAATATTATAAAATAAGATGTAAGATAAAACTATCAAATTGTTATAGTGCAACATTGATTATAATAAAATATAATAATTATTCTATCTTATTATGTCACATTATGATCAACAAATGAGCCTTTATATTTTTCTTGTTTTTATTTCTATTAATAGTTTTTATTTTAATACTGAAGGCAACACAACTCATTCATCTTATTGTTTTAGTCCCTATAAAATTGTAAATTTTAATATAAAATGTTTTATTTTAATCCTTTTTTGACCTCTATTCAAAAAGTTATCATTTAATACGAAACTTTAATGTAAGGAACTAAAATATAAAGATATAAAGAGACAAAAAAATAATAAATAAATGATCTATTTTGCACCTTTGTAGAGAGATGAAATGTTTCCTAGAGTGATTGTAAATTTTCAAGTGATCTTTCACATTAAGCTCATCTGTAATATTTGTAAGAACTCTAATACTCAAATAAATGATCATATGAGGTGATATAAAGTATAATGAGAGAGAATATGTATCTTTTGTCTTTTGTGTCTACCTTGTATTGTAATTTATTTGTTATGGGGATGTTAACTCGATGAATGCATAAGTGATAAAGATAAGAAAATTTTTTAAATAAAGATAAAATAAAGATAAAGATGGAGAAAGAGAGGAAATAAGGGTTTAATTCCACTAGAACATTTTTTCTTATATCCTAACTAGTTTTTGACAATTGTGCCAAAAACTTGAAGTGATTTGGTTAACGCTTAAGGGCAAGTGTACCCTATCACAGTAGTAATAATGATATGAGTCCATATATCGTATCCAATGGACTAGTATATTAATTTTCAAAAATAGCATAGATTAGATGATCAAAAGTAGAAAAGATTTGATTAGACGGAAAAAGTAAAGTAAAAACAAGAAAATAATATAGAAGAATTGTTTTTAGTTCTTTTCAAATTAAGGATTCTGGTTTCGTTATGTTCTTCCTTCTTCACTTCAATTTATACAATTATCTTACCTTACCTTTGTCTGTTACTGATTATACTTCTTAATACTACTAAGAGGTCTAACACCCATAATATTCTTTACCTTATGATGATTTTTATATGGTCATTTAGAAACACATACTTTAGTAAGCTGGAGGTCTATGGAAGTCACTATTGCTAGTTGGATCAAAAGTTTAGGAGAAAAGGTTAGTCATGCAATTTCCCTAAACCTAACTATCATGCAGTTCCACCAACTAATTAATGTATGATCGCCTCTAACTAGTTAATTAATTAACACACAAACATATTCAAGTAATAGGATAATTCAACCGGTAAATATAAATAAAAAATTGCATTAAAAAAGAATAATCAAGTGTTCCAGACACAATTATACCATAACCCTTAAGAGCAAACTTAGCTACCCATACACATGGTGAAAAGATAAGTAGACACAATTAAAGAAAAAAAAAATAGAACCCATTGAAGTTTGGGGTTTCGTTCCTTTGCTCTATGCCATGCTTTCTGCCTTATCTTTCAAGTGCCTTTCAAGGAGCCTCGAGGGTGAGGGGATCACTTGGATGGATGAAGGTGGTGAAGTATGGAAGGATGAAGTGGAATAATATGTGTTGGATTCACTAGGAGTGAGTTCTACATCCTTCAAGCTACCTCTTTTTATTTTATGCAAAATGAGCCTTTTTTGGGACTTGCATAGATGTGTAGATAAAGCAATAGATAAAGATATAAGAAACAAAAAGATAAAGAAAAATAAAAATAAATATAAAGACAAGTTTTAAAATAAAGATAAAGTTACACATCTATGCTCATCTTTTGTGGTTTCATCTTTTTAGGCAAAAAATCCCGATTTTTGTTGATTTTTTTTTGTTTGTTTATGTGCTTGGGTTGCATTAATCTAAAAAAATGTGAATTATGTCTGGTATTTGTAAAAAATATTCAGAATTTCACAAAAAAAAATCATCTTCTGTGGTTTCATCTTTTTAGGCAAAAAATCTTAATTTTTGTTGTATATATATTTTTTTATTTGTTTATGTACTTGTGTTGCATTAATCTAAACAAAATATGAATTATGCATAGTATTTATAAAAAGTATTCGAAATTTCATAAAAAAAAATATAATATCATTGTACAAAATATTGATTTATGAATACCCTATATAGTCTTCCATCATTTCAATGTGTTCATTATGAGATATATTTAATTAGTATTTGCCAATATATTAATTATCTTGTTGCGTTGGAAACATTATAAAATTGAGTATGAATTAGACTATTTATACAACTTATATATGAGCCAACACTTTTGCTTGATTGCTTTTGTAATTAACATGTTGATCCAAGGTATGTCCAATATATCAGTCTAGAACAATTATCCCCAAGCAAAATGCTGACATGGAAGTTGTGTCTGAATTGATTATGTTTATTTTTTTGGGCTAATGTGTTTTAGCCCAAACCTATTATTTTGTGGGTTGCTCTAAGCTTTCAAACATGAGTCAAGAAGTGTGTTTTTTTTTAAAGAAACTCCAAATTCTTTAAGAGGTGATGTGAGTGGAGAGTTAAGAAGAAAATGAAAGAGTTGGTGAGTGTGTGAAATAGGAGAGTGCGTCATGTAGTAACAGAGAAATGAGAGAGAGCTTCTTTGTTAAGTTAATACAATGAAGCTCATGTTAATAATATTGTGTGGTTTAAGAATTTTATAGTAAGATTTAATTCAAAACAAAAATCAATAATTATCCTTAAAAAATTAATTTTATCTCTAGGTAAGGAAATTTTTAATTGATCTTTGATTTCCAAATGGTTGCCAACGAGTTATTTAGAGAGGAAAAATGAAATAAAAAAAGCTTCTTTTACTTTATATAGCTATTAGAGATATTTTTGTATTTAATTTAAAAAGATGTCTCTAGATTTTTTTTTTTGTAAAATAATACATCATGATCATTATACTAATGATAGTAGCACTGTCATATTTTTTTCTCATAATTATTGAATTTTATTTGGAGCTTTGAAAGTTGCCCATAAGTATTTAGGAAAAAAATTATAGAAAATTTTCAAAAATTTAAAATAATATTCTAAACATATTTCTATACTTAAAATATAATTTTTTTTATTATTAACAAATTTTTATTCTCTTAGGGAAATTATTTATTATAATTATTTTATTTTTTATCTAAAATATCATAAAAAATATTTTTATATTTTAAATACCACTCTAATATTATCCTAAGTTCATATATATATATATATATATATATATATATATATATATATATATATAAATTTAGACTATTTTATCCTATCTTTTCGTGTTGAATAAATTATTTATATTATATTTCTAATTTATAACCGGAGATTATTAAAAATTAAAATATAAAATAATTTATTATTATGAATTGAATTGAATATCTTAGAACTTCTAAATCTTTATTTAGAATTGTAATTATAAATATAGAATAAATAATGATAAAATATAGTAATATAAGCGAAAATAGGTGTTACAACTCTCTCTTTCTTTTAGAAATTTTATTCCAAAATTTACTTACCTTTAGGAGAGTTGGAGATATACCTCCTTCATCTTATCCTTTATTTTATTATTTTATTTCATATTTCCTTTGTAAGATAAGTATTTTCTCCTCGAAGTTGCTTAATCTTTTACTTGGTAATTCTTACGGGGGACATGATGTCATAAGCAAGTTGTCTCTTAATGACACCAAATTTGGATCAATCATGTGAGATAGGTTATGAGTATATTTTTTTGAGTTGAAAGATATAAAAGATGTTGTGAAAATTTAAAAGAATTGAGATAAGGCTAATCTGTAATCAACATGGCTACTTTTACCATAAGGTTTTAAATTGATCAAGACCAAAAACTTAAACTTCTGAAGTCACTCATAAGTTGTACACAAGCTTTTGAACAATTTCTAGATTATTGCGTACATGTCTATTTCCTTTTGCCTTGATATGTAGGGATTAGAGACAAATTTAAGTATTTCAAAACTAAGTTGTAAGATTTTGTTTCACTTAAAAAGCTTAGACAATTTAAAAATAATGCACGTTACAAGTTTTAGACGAAATATATCTATACTCTTTTCTTGCACTTGTATTATCCAACATAATTTCCTTGTACCCTTCCTTGTTCAATATATTTATTGTCCTTATTACCCATATCTTTTTACCAAATATATTTACATAGTAATCTTGACTAACTTTTTGAATCACTTCATTAATTGACATGTTATTGTTATACTTGTAAGACTTATGGTAAAAATTATAAAATAAATTTATGTGTTAAATTCTTATAAAATAAAATTTTAATTAAGTTATTTATTAAAACATATCATAAAATATAGTACCTTTAACTTTATATAAAAAATAAATAACTAATTTATCAAGAACGATAACAAATAGTTAATTTAGTTAATTTTAATTAATAATAACATAAATTTAAAAAATTTTATTCTATAAACCTACAAAATTAAATAGTTTAGGTAGTGACTATATTTAATGAAACTATTCGTGATATAAGGAATAACTTTTTTTCCACCTATGAGTATGGTAAGTTTTGAAATGTCAAAATTACTACAAATCAAGACTTTTCACAAAAAAAATAATTTAATTTAAACCAAATAACTTTTACTTGTATTAAGAATAAGTTAGTGTCTTGCAAATAAACTTCACAAAATTTAACAATTAATATATTTAAATTTTTTTTTTTTTATAATTAGATCGAAAATAATATCTTTATTTATTTTTTATATAAAAGATAAAAGAGAATATAAATTTGTGATATTATCAACTTGCAAGTTGCAACATTCATTATATTAATATTTAGTTAACTACTATATATATTCCTTTTATATAATTTATTAATTACATTTATAAAAATATTATCAATACTGTATTTTTTTTATATTTTTAATAATATTTAATAAATATAAAATGTTAATATATTTTATGATGTGATTCAAATATAATATTTTTTAAAAATATTACCAAAATTACTATGTATATATTTTTTCTTTATATTTTAGTTATATTTTTTTAAATGTTACAAAAAAAAAAAAAAACTCACATATGTAGTAACATCATTGGTTGTAGCCTGTGTATAAAATATTAAGTGAGCAAAGTTTGCGTTTAAGGCATAAAAATTACACAATTTCATATTAAAAACCATCTCAAAAGTTAACCCCATTAGACCAATTCTAATGGGAGTTGCTTTTCCACTCTCTATCAGATAAACACTATTGAGCAACTCATTTTCCATTCTGAAAGCAGCCAATTATATACTTTATTAAGCAACAAGTACTTAATCCATTTATTTGAGTCCCTCTTGTGTTTAATCTATTTTTTTTTATGTTTTATTATCTTTACTTTTGGGCCTCAGATAAGAAAAATGGTTGCTGAATATATTTAATGTCAAATGCAACTGTCTTTTACCTTTGAATGACTATGTACAATGTCTTATCTTTTGATAATATATTGCTTAGTCATTTTTCATATATTTAAACAATTATTATTAATTTGAATTTGTTTTTATTTATTTAAATTACCACTATACATTTATTTAAAATTTAATATAATAATAAGTTAAATTGAGAATGAGATGAATAATAAAATAAAAAAATGTGGCGCAAACAGTGAGATCTATTTAAGAAGCCTTTTCAAGTTACCGAAATGAAATAAAGTTTTAGTTAAGTTGTTTAAAATACAAAAGATAATATGACGTTATAAAAAAATGTGAAAATAATAAAATATTATATTTAGCAACTCTTGGTTATTGACGCTCTTAGAAACCACAGCAAAATAACAAATTATATTTATTTTAACAAAATATGTATAACTACTTTAACAAACACGACTCCGTCCTATGTTCATGTCTATGACCAATAACTTATTTGAAAGGATAACTTGAAAGTATTTATAGAAAAGAAGGATGTAATGGTTTTAATATTTGAATTTGGAGAAATATTTTGGTATTTCATCTCTTATTTAATATGGTAAATCAATACATCTATTATATTATTATCACAGTAATTTTTTATCTACAATTGAAATGGAGAATTACTAATTAAACAACATGAATCATTCTAGATAATTAATATATATTTGGTTTTCATTATACATGGAAAGTAATTGTTTTGCACAGGAAACCACTACTAATGGTATTCCTTGTCAATGCAGTGATAGTTGAAATGAAACGAGTTTAATCTGTAAAAAAAAAGAAGCTTTAATTGATTTATATTATTTGAATTATTTCACTCTAAATTTAAATTAAATAAAATAATTAATTTCATATTGAAATTATAAATTTTTGAACTAACTTGATAACCCAATTAAAATTTTTAAAGCGAAAAGATATAAACATTTTTAAAGCAAAAAAAAATATAAACTTTAAAATTTTAGTATTTAGGCTCTTTTCTATTTTTTCTATTTTTCTTTCTATTTATCTTGACATTTTTATATAATGTTATATATCCGGTTCAGTATTTAAGTTCTTTATCAATTTTTAGGTAAAAAAAATTAATAAGATATGTAAAATAATATTTATAGAGAAAACAATACAAATTAAAGATAATAATATCAGGGCTCAGTATTAATTTAATTATCACTTAAAATCATTAAATAAATAAATAAATTTAATTCTCATAATATAAAATTCAAAATTTATAAAATTTTAAAAAATTATTTTTAATTTAATCTTACAACTCCAACTAAGTTGACATAATTTCAATTGAATTAATTTAATTTGAATAGGTAAAAGTTTTTTACTTAAATACTTATCTTTTTATATATACCCAAATTCTTTTTATGTTAGGTAGTCAGACAGAAATTTATATTTATTTTATTTGTGGAAATTAAATACAATATTAAAAAAATTTATAACATCTCAACGTACATGAAATTTTGTCAATTCATTCTGCTTCTGTGATTATTTTTTAAGAAGAAAAAACTGAATCAGTCTTCAATATAAAAGAAAAAAATAAAGAAGATAAGAACAAGGTGAAGTCTCGTATTCATCTTTATTTGTTTTTTCCCTATAATATTTTCAAACTAACAAAAACATCCATACAAAATGAAAATAAAGTGTGTTAAGAAAAGAGGGTGAAACGGTAAAGCGAAAAAGATGAGGACAACACTTGACATTGAAGGGTCCGTTGCTAAAACAACTCCAACAACAAAACGAACCCTTTCTCTCCTCAACAACATTACAACACAATCTCTGACCCCTTCCTTCTATGCTCCCCACTATCTACAACACTCCATCAAACTTTGCTTCCAAATCCTCACTTTCAGGAACACCCTCTTAACCTCTTTTGTTCCAATCCCTTCAAACTCACACCCCACATATTTTCACCTCTTTCCCCAACTGGGTTTCCAAAAAAATCTGATTTTTTCGCTTATGCGTTTCTGAAAGCCATGAATTTTAGGAGCTTGGAGGATTTCTGGGCCTTTTACGTGAGCCAGCATTCGAAGGCATCCACGAGAAGGTGGCACTTTGTCGGCACGCTCTTAAGTATTTTCTTCTTGCTCTGTTCGTTTTTCTTCAGTTGGTGGTTCTTGTTCTTTGTGCCCTTTTCTGGGTATGGGTGTGCCTGGTACAGTCACTTCTTTGTGGAAGGGAATGTTCCAGCCACTTTTGGGCACCCCTTTTGGTCACTCTTATGTGATTACAAGATGTTTGGATTGATGCTTACTGGCCAAATGGATAGAGAGATCAAGAGGCTTGGGAAAAGACCTGTGCTACAAGTGTTCTGATTTCCATCTTTGGCTTGGTCCCTTTTGTTTGAGGTGAGTTTGCATATAAATCTTTGTGTGTGTGTGTGTTTTTAATAATTTTGTTTTTCAATATTTTCCTTTGGTTAAACTATTCACTTTTTCCCTATAATTTTCTTTATTTTCAAGTTTTAGTCCTTCCCTACACATGAATGTTTACTAAAGTTTTGGTTTACGTCGCTAACATCACAAAGACTTTCTAACCTTATAATGCTGGAGATCCCACTTCGATCATTGAAGAAGCCAAGATAGATATATAAGTAAAGTACATCCTTTATCTTATAAACTGGTTTTGTAGAGTTGAGTTAGGTCTTAACCTACTTTGTAAGATGATACAGAGTCTATCATAGTGATTGTTGTTGTGCCTATTGGATCATCTACTATTGGACTGTTATCGAACTACTCGTAGATGTCGGTCTCGGTGTGAGGGGTGTATGTGGGGGGACAATCCTTATCTTACAAACCAGTTTTGTAAGGTTGAGTTAGGTTCAAATCTACATTCTAAGATATATAAAACAACTACAAAATTTTTCTAGCAGTTATAAAATGCTACAATAAACTATTAGGGTCTAAAATTGTTGTTTTCTTGTATAGGGACTAAAATTTAAAACCGAAACAATTATATGACAAGTGGATAGTTTAATCTTTTTCTTTTCTGTATTGAGTGGATAGCAATGTTTTTGTTATGAACTTAATTGGCTATGGATGATTTTCCTGAAATACGTAGATAACTGAATGAACTCAACTTATGTGTGAGTGGGATGCTGCAATTTGCTGGATTGAATACTTCATAGCTGGACAAAGACATGAATTGACTTATGCTAAATGTTCAAATACATGGATGTTGAAATTGTGTTGATAATGCTTGCATTTCCTGAAAATAAAGGCAATGGCATTTCCTAAGTGGACAAAATGCAGTGTAAAAACTTAGAAATGGTATTAGTGGGTGTTTACAATTGCATATTTCAGTTAGAAAATTTTGAAAATCCTTTGCCCAACAGTGTAACATGATTTAATAAAAGGATTAACTCTGAGCAAGTTCTGTAAGGTATTAGAAGCTAATTTCATTGGATAGTGCCGATCATCATAACCTTGAAAAGATTGCACAAGAACGATGTGCTAGATTTTACTTAGCTTAGCTTCTGCGTTACAAATGGGATTAAGAAAGGGTGTAATTTTCAGGTTTATATCTCTTTCTATGAAGGTTTGGATAAATGTGGAAGTCCCTTTAGTACATTTTCATCTGCTTAAGTATGCTTTTCTGCTATCAAAGAAACCTGAAGTCCTTTTTCTGGTATAGTTTCATAGTGACATTGGAAAGATTTGAAAGAACCCTCATTTTGAATTGATTTGCAGAAGACAAACAATTTGTCTTATTACATTTCATATTGAGAATTTCTGTATCTAATTGGATATAAAACAACCATTAGCTACTGAATTGCCATTTGATCATCTATAAAATAGATTTATTGCCATAAAATAATTATTGGGTTAGGATTGTTTTAAGGCCTATTATCTGTGGTGTTCTTCCCATGATTTTCTTTGAATTTCCCTTACTAGTATGCAGAGAGATTGAAGAGATATTTTGCATTGATGACCTTTATTTTTGTGGTAGGATATTATCCTCCATTTTTTCTTTTGTAATCTTCTTTAATAAAATGTTTTTCCATACACTTAAAAAAAACAAACAAACTATAAAATAGAACAGTTGGATCTTTTCCTGAAACAAGACAGTTGATGTGATTCTTCTTCAATGTCAGCGTTCATTCAATGAATCTTTCAAATTAGTTATGTGAAATCAATTTCTCATTTCCGTGATTAATTGAGATCTAATTCTATGATGAATGTTTATAGATTTGCTCTGTTCTTCTGTTTCCAACTATGTTTAGGAAAAATAATTTCTTTGTAGTTTCTACCTAGAATCATGAGCTTCTGAATGCTCTGATTCAGTATGTTTAGATTGTCCTTAAGACTATAGTTTATTATGAAGGTTACAGAACTTGTGGAGGAATCACTTCATTTTCTTATTATATAGCCAGTATGCATGTAGGTTCATTAGTTTATGTTATGATTTTGAAATTTGAAATGTTTCTGATCAACACCAGTACGGGAAATATTCAAGTGCAGATGATGCATTTGTTCAAGTTCGTCAGTGGCTTGCCAATCTTTGAGAAGGATGTCTTATGTTCAAAATTCAGTAGTATGATATGAACTGTGCATGACACCAATCAGGTAGACTTCACTGATCTGGGATACAACATTCAGTCTTGTGAATATGTCTTGGTATTTGCATGGTCTATTTGTATATTGAAAGTTGATACATTTGTTGCTACTTGCTAGCAATTATTACATCTCAAGTCAATAAAACATACCAAAAGTTTGGAGTTTCCCAGCAAATATTGCTTATGGATGTAGTTAGCAAACTTGTTTATTGGCAAATTCATAGGAAATAGATAAATAAGCAAGCAAGGGTGTCAAAGTGTCTTTAGAACATTTAATAATTATATGAAAATTAATTTAGAATGTATAATATATAACCCTCCTACCTATTGAATGTTTTAACTTTTTTGTAAAAAAAAACAGTAGAATGTGACAGAGGAGATTAAAACATTTTTTTTCAATGTTCCTTGAAATGATGGTAGTGGAACAAAAAAAATGGCAAACATCCAAAGCAATGGAAGGACAAGAAAGTGTTTAAAACAGTTTATAGTATTATATATGGGATGAAAGGGAGAAAGCATTAGAGAGATAGAGTCTGTTCTTGTAAACCAATGTTACCTGGTAGATTAGATAATAGATGTGGTTCTGCTTTGTCTTTCTTTCTCCTTGCTAATAGATCTGGTTAGATCTAAAGAACTAAATAATATGGTTCTCAAATTACTGTGACATTGTAACATTATTTCTTCCTTGATTAGGCAATCTCAAGGCATGAAATATGGTATAAAGCAACTAAGTAACAATGAAAAACTGTTGCAATGATTAAATTTCAAATATATCCTGCTTGTGGGGTGATGAGGAGTTGAGAAGCAAAAGACATAGTTGTGAGTTGTGACAATTTAGATCAAGATGGTCCCTATCTCCTACGTTTCCGCCCAAGACCATGCTAATGTGGATAAGGAACAAAAAAGGATTTAATTTTTTTATTTTATTTTGAGGATATCCATTTTCCTGGAATTGGATTAATTAAAAACATGTTTGGATAGACAGTTTAATTAAACACTTTAATATTTTTTATTAAATGAGAGCTTATTTATAAATTTAACTGTAAAATTTATTAAAATAAGTTAAGAAAAAGTTTATTTTAATAATTTATTTCATGAAATTTATTGAAATAAAATAAAAAGAACTTGTAACAATAATTAGACCGCAAGCAAATCTATGACGCAGGATTTTGCAAAGTTTCATCAAAGTCAACAACATCATATTCATTCTGCACATTTTGTATAGGCTCATCAACATTAACTTGCTATATAATATATTCAGCGTTTTAATGACGTAACCCAGATTTGCTAGCTGAGGCAAATATCCTGATGCATACAATTTCGTGAATCTTGCTTCCAAATTTTTTTGGCGAATTTTGTCTTCTAATTTAAAAAAGTTATAATTTGTCAGTGGTTAAAAAAAAATCACAATATCTTATTAAATTGGAAAATTTCTTTGTTGGGAAGTGATATTTTATAAATTAGAGGGTGAAATTGGAAAAATAATTCTTTAGGAACAAAATTTGTGAGATTGTGAAATTTTAAAGGCAAAAAATATAATTTTTTTCTTCTTCTTCTAATTATGAGTTTGATAGATTTCAATAAAAAAAAAAAGCAAATAGCACTTTTCTTTTTGGAGACGATTATTGTCTTCTTTTCTCGTATTTTAAAATTATAATATCTTATCTTAAGAGATTTTATTTGCTCCAGTTTAGTTTATTTTTATATAAAAAAACCTCCGAGTTATCTGGCAATTATTAAAAGATGAAATGAAGATTAAGAGGAAAGTTTGAAAACTGACATAAATATTCAAAACATCACTTCATTATCTAATATCTAGATGATTTTAGAAGTTGAAGAGAAAAGAAAAATATTCTTCAGTGGTTGATTTATAATTGTTTACCACCACTGTCAAAATCGTTTCTCTTTAACAGGGGAGGAGTGTAATTTTTAAAATAAAAAGAAAAAGTAGTTTAATTTAACCATCTTTTAAAAAATTTACACTAAAAAAATGATCAGGATTTCTTTTTTATATTTGGATAGCTGGCATTAACATAATTGACACCAAATTATGTTAGTTTCCATTTTATTTCAAGCGAACTTAAAAGTATTGGTCAATTAATCTTTGAAGTTTTAAAAATATCTTTAGTCCCTAAAATTATTAAATCAGTTATTTTAATCCTTATTTTTGTAATTTTAGAAACTAAAATCGTCATTTTATAATTTTTGGAACCAAAATGACATTTTTGTTAGAGACTAAATAAATTGACCAATGCTTGTAATTTTAAAAACTAATTTGATGTATTACTTATTTTACAATTAATAGTTAAACTATGCAATTTTTCCTGTGATAAGCGTGTTCTATGATATCTAAACAATGTATAAATTAGCAGAGCCCATCGAGCACTTTCTAAAAATTTAAAGGCTACCAAATATGTACTCGTTTCAGATTTGGAAGGAATTTCATGCTCCACTTTTGAGATTAATGTTAGCCTACAAAAATCTGAAATTATTTTCAATAATATCATAATTATCATGAAAAGATTTGAAATGAGTATTTGTTCCCTTTCCCATTTCCCCTTTTGTTACTCCGACATATTCAACCCTGATAAACGTTTTTAAAAACACAATTGTCTCCCCCTACACCCTTCCAGAATGCTACAAAATTATTTGTTAGTTTTACAGGGCTACTAGAGAAGAATAAGCTATAGTGTGTTTCAGTTCAGCCTAACATAATTTACACTGACAAGGCAAAATGCAGAACAACATTCACATTGGACAAATGGAAACTTCATTAGTATTTCCCAAGTTAATATTCACATACAGGGAAAATTCTAATCAATGTAATGGAACTTAACTCTACTAAGATACAACTACCCTTTGAAAGAAAAACTCTAAGACAATATACACTGCAGTCCTAAACCTAACTCTACACATGAACAACCATAGGAAATGGATTCAGGCCTGAATTTGAGCTGTACAGACTGCAGCATCAACTCAGGAGTTGTAAGACTAACTAATTACATAATGTGAAGAACCTTTGAATGATGGCCACGGGTAGACATCAATGGCTACATTTGATATTTTTTACACCTAATGTAATACACTTTCAACTTGCGATTCTCCCACCAGTGAAAATTTACAGGCCCAGAATTTCTGATTGATTATCTTCGCCGTGCCATATTGGTGTGGTGATGGGCTTCACTATCAATTCTTATCCTGTCGGCATACATGGGAAGGCGAATTATCTCATTTATTTCATTCAACAGGATATCCTGTGTGATATTGTTCCTTATACTTTGCATCACCTGTAATAGATCAATAATGGCTCAAATCAAGTACAGATTGATAGACCAGAGGCAAATTAAAAAGCAAAGGAGTTCGCATAGGACTTCTTTATATGTATTGGAGTCATTTGGAGTTGATTTATCTGTTCTGACTCGCTTGAATATCCATTCCTGTTTATCAGAATCCCAAGAACACTCAATGATCTTTCCGGAAAAATCCAAGGGATCCAAGCCTTCTGCAGATTTTAAAATTCCATTAAGCATTTGCAATGAATGCAACTAAGAATCATCAAACAAGCTGCAAACTTGAAAACAGACGACAAAATCTTGCATGCAACTGTATTAACAAAGCATTATCCTGCAAAACTAAGACACTACTTCCAATATACACTTTCTGGTGGGTGCTAGAATTTGGTTAGTGATAAGAAAATCACCAACCAATCTAGACACTAAATTGGCAAGATGACGACTTGATTTTAATAGAATTTCCTTACAATGACGCCTGAAATCTCATCGTTGTTGAAATTAGTGTTTAGGTGAGGAAAGAGAGGAAAAGAGAGAATAAAGACTTCAAATAATATTCTATT
This sequence comes from Mucuna pruriens, assembly GCA_025330945.1. Classification (NCBI taxonomy): domain Eukaryota; kingdom Viridiplantae; phylum Streptophyta; class Magnoliopsida; order Fabales; family Fabaceae; genus Mucuna; species Mucuna pruriens. Next base: position 2,629,701 of record JAENHJ010000525.1, on the reverse strand, counting down.
ATATTGATATGCTGTGTTTGAATGTATTACAAAATACTGAACCAATGATCCTATTTATATAACAATTCAGGTAAAGCACTAATATAGTATTACTAGTACAATCAGTGTTATCAATGGTGGATGGTGGAATATTGCAGAAGGCCAAAAAATTCCACCATATAAACACGCCAGTGCAGCCTATGGCACTGCCATAGCAGGCCTACCATCACAAATTGCTTATGGCAGATGGCAAAAAATCTGCCACGCTACAATAAGGAAATAAAAGAAAACATGATAAAATTATAAATAAAGAATTCTTTACACAATTTTTGAAGATCTTTTAAAATATTCTCTCATACACTAGATATTTTGTAGATATTCTAATAACTAACATCATTACTGAATGAGTTGGACAGGTATAATGAAATAAGAAATGTCTTACTGACCTTCGAATGCAACCATATACCCTTCCATGAGTTTCTTTTTTCCTTGTTCACAGAGAAAAAGTAGCTGACAATCATTATCAATCTGTCAATACAAGCAGCTAGAAATTAGTTTGGAGCATCTGCAACAAACTAGAAGAGACCAAGCAATAATTGGAGCAAGAGACATCAAAGAATTTTATCCAACAAGATATGTAATAAGTTGATGACACCACCTCAAAGAGAAAATCAACTGAATTCAGATAAGCATATTTCCACTTTAAGAGGCCTTCATGAGTGCGAGGTATGTAAGGATCATCCCAACCCTGGTTATAAATATTGTCAGTAACAACCTCCATTTACTTCAATAACAAAAGGAAAAGAAAACACTCAGTTTGTGTAGTAAGGAGGATTTGAAAGGAAATAAAATGAATGGACCAATGTATCTGAACCATGAGCTAGTCTAGGTAACAGTGATCCTCTATGAGCTAGCCTAGGCAAGGTTGTAAAAATCGTGTGACAACTCATTACCGACAAGCCAATTTGTTTAACTCGCTACCAAAATCGTTTTGGTAAGCTCGCTTGAACTCACGTAGGTGTTGGAATAGGAATATTTTAGGAGATAAGAACTTTGTTAATGTTTATTTTTCCAAGTTGCCTAGATACTTGGTATAGCTAGGTTCAGTGCATCATAAGAAGTAGTAATATCTTATATGTTCTCTTGTAAATTGTTTTGGAATTAATTATCTTTGTAATACTCTTGAATAAAAATAAATTCATTCTGCTGGGTGGAATGAGCATTCAAGCATATTCAGAAAATATTTTTTCTCTTTTAACAGTAGGGTCAGACAGGATCACATAAACTTTCAAGTTGAAGACTAATCGTGCGGATCTGAACTTCTGCCCCCTTTCAGACCAAAACGACATGGTTTCTTGGGTGTTTTAAGGTGCAATTAAAACCTGTTAAGGGCTGGGTTCAAAGATTCCATTCTTCACGATTGTCTGTTTTCTGCTCAGTGCTCATGTTAAGGCTTGTTTCAGTTGCTCATCTGTACAACCTCTCTTCTTTGCTCGATTTGAAGGCTGACGGCTTTGGAAGGGATCCTGTTAGGCTGGGCTCAAAGGCACCATTCTCTTCTCTGTCTGAAGGCTTCCAAGCTTCGTTCTTCCTCTGTTCCAGCTACATTCTTTCAAGCTTGGGAGCCCTTTCTCCTCCCTTCATTAGTTCATTTGTGATTTTCACGAGCTTCATTTTTCTAAGCTCATGCCATCCTGAATTTGTGGCTGTTATAATATCAATTTCGTGAGCCTATCTTCCAAGCTTTATTTGTGGGTGATATAATATTATTTTTGAGTCTGTTATAAGACTGATATCAGCCTCTGTTCCCTGATAAAAAAATATCAGCCTCTTTTCTCTTCTCTGTTCTAATAATTTTGTATGAGCCCACGCTTTTTGGCTGATATAATGTGTTGGAAGTGTTGAATTATTATGTTAACATACTTTTCTTTATTATTTCAAAACTATTATGTTCATATTATTTTTTAATATTACTTTTATATTAAGTAAACTCTTAAGAGTTTACAAGTCAACTCTATGAGTCAAGTTTACGGGAGCTCCACGAGTTTAGGTAAACTCTCGAGTTTGACATCCTTTTGTCTAGGTATATTGTCACTTTTACCAGACATCATTTTAAGATCACTACGAAACCAGAAGGATATTCATTTTCATGCTGAATAAGTTGCAGTAGTATGTAGACCCCAGTATGAGAGAGAACCAATGGGAAAACGAAAAATCTTAAAGGCTGTACACATGACTAAAAATAGGTGACTTTCCGGCATAGCATTGAGCCACAAATAAGTTATTCAACATATCAGAAGAGCTAATCTCATCCTTGTGTTTAATACAATGAACGAGACTAAACCCACCTGAAATATGAGACCATCTGCATCATGTGAAAGTTTCGGAATAAATTCGTTTAAAAGCTTTGTGACAGTAGAGAGCAACCAAAAAGCTTTCCTCCTCACCTGATAATTTATTGAATATCAATAGCCAAGCTAGCAGATGAAAATAAAGCTTAAAATATACCCAGTTTTAAGGTTAAAGAGATGCATACCCTGAATGGCTCCATGTCATATCTATAGTAAGGATTTCTGTTCTGAAACCGTTCCTGATTCCTGGGTTCAATCACTTCTTTCTCAAGCAACTTCCATCGTTCATGAAATGGTCGCTGCACCAAGTTCAGACTAAATCAAACATTGCTAGCTACACTTTGTATCAAAGAATTGACAAAAGCAAGAAAGAGAACGGATTAAAGAGGATAATGATAATTTATGGTTAATTAGATAATCCACTGTTACAACAATTTCAAGGACATTTCATCTTCTAATAAAATATGACTAAAATATTCCTAAATGTGTAAAGTGTCAAGCATGTCCATCAAATGTAATGGATTTGTTATCGTGGCATGTATGTTAACTCCCAACATGAGGTGCAATGTAGAATGGATCATTTTGATGTGTAAAAACTTAACTGATAGTTTAAAAAGTAATAGTCATATATCTTATTCAAATATAAGTAAACCCTCAATTAGGTCCCAAAATGTGTCAAATGCTTACAATTTAGTCATGAATGTTACAAAATTTAAAACATGTCCATGAATGTATAAATTGTTCATCATGTTGACAGGAGGACCAATGTGATAGATAATTTACACTTTCAACAATTTTTTTTGATTTCGTAACATTCAAGAACTAAATTGCAAGCACTTGATACATTCAGTGACAGGGATTACTCGCATTTAAAGAAGGCATATTACTGTTGCTTTTTAACTATCAATTTAATTCTTGTTTATATCAAAATGGTCCCTGATGATGTGGCAACACACATTGACACATAACATGCTACAAGTTCATTACATTTGCCAGAGACCATTTAACGAAGAGACTAATGTGATGGACATTTTACACATTCAAGTACTAAATTGCAAGCATTTGACACATTTAGGAACCAAATTGAGGGTTCACTCATTTATAATATGTAAATCTTAATTGAAAAATGTAGAGGACAGATCAGCATTTTTCATCTTCACTTTTGAACTCCATAAGTTTAGATTACTTTGGTGCAAGAGTGGAATTGAAAGCTTTATTTTCCAATTTCATGTTCAATATTGAAGGTTCTTGGTGATGATTTTGTTGATAAGCTTAATTTGTTCGGTTGAATCAGTTTGTCGGTTCCCTCCTCACAATCACACACATTTTGTGTTCTTTCATCTTTGGAAATTTCAAGAAGATAAAGATTGATATCTTGAAGTGCATAGGTTTGCTACTAAGCTTGGTTCTTTCTTCTTGTTTATCAACTTTCTGTTGATCTATAATCTTGCTGCTTGATTGGATATTCCTGTGAGTTGGTCTTTTGGATTTTTTGTTTGGGTTTCTGGGTTTCCATTCATTCAGTAGGCCCCTCTATCGTATGGACAATACACTGAAGTTTTTGAAGTTGGGTTTGATGACTTAGGATTTTGTTCAAAAGGTGTTTGTGAAAAATACTCTATGAAGACAGATTAAGATTGTTATGGTTTATTAGCATTTTCTTGTTGTAAGCTCCTTTCTATGGTGGGTAAACATTGTTTTGAGATTCTGCAATAGATGGTTACGTATTGAGATTTTATTTAGTTTTTGTCTTGAGTGGTTAACCATCATGTTTAGCTTCTTCTCTTCATAGTTAAGCCTTGTTGCTTCTGCCTTTTAGGTGATTAAGCCATTCAGTTGTGGCTTCTGCTTAATGTTTAAGCCTTTTGCCTATTGAAATTTGATTGATTTAGTCAATGTATACATTCTAGACAAGTACTTTTGGAATTTTTCATTATATTCACTTTTATTTGATATGCACTTGTATTGTCCATTCTAAGTTGGAAGTGCTGTGAACATCTTCGAGCTTACAAAGGGTTATTAGAGATGTAATTAGTAGGATCTTAGTAATTAGTTACTGACTAATTTGTTAGCTTATATAAAGGCTTGGTGTAATAAACTTTTGCTGAACTTTCATTTAAAAATTAGGAATTTCTTTATTATTAGTATCCTTAATTATAATCTTGATTGTATCCTTTTTATTTATTATAAAGGATCATATGTATGAGTGACACAGTCAATAAACTTGTCTTTACATGGTATTGGGAATTTAGGTTTTTTCCCCTTCTTTTTTTTATCTTTCCACAGGCGGTGAATAGTAACGTGCCTATTATGCGCCCTATTTCCCATCTACCATGAGCTCCTTTCTCCAGTGTGATTGTGTGACCAAATCCACCACCCTTTGATGACCACAATGACGTCAGACCTAGCCCCAACTGCCGCCGCATGTACTGCCACCGTGTGGCCTTTTCACGACCCATCTTCTAGCAAACCCTTTGTCATAGTCCCCTTCCTTTGGCAACCCTATCTAGCCCTTCTCGCCACTTTTTCTCATGGCCTCACATGGTTCTTCCCTTGATTCCAGATCTGCAATGACTTTCACCAACATTTGCCAATCTTGTACAAAAAATTAATCGAGACAGCCAACTACAGCACCTGGGCCGCCATTGTCTACCTATGGTTCCAAGGCCAAGGCCATGTCGATCACTTGATTACCCAAAAAGTCAAGGATATTCCCATTAGAGATCAATCCTGTTGGTAGCAAATTAACACCTTATGCAGCGTCCTCTAGTTCTCTATCACTCCCAACCTTCAGCCTCAATTCCAGGCATTTCCTACTTGTTATGAGGTCTGGACCAAGGCCAAAAAAGTATAGTCCAATGATGTCCATCGTTTCTACAATGTGGTGACCAATATGATGTCCACCAAATTAGAGACATGGATATGAAAACATATCTTGGTAAGCTTGATCATTTGTTTGCTAATTTTGCTAATCTCATGCCCTTTACTAGTGATATAAAGACCTATTACAAACATTGGAGCCAACTTTTCATAGTCCTTGTCCTAGTTGGTCTATCACTTGATATTGTAAAGTCTCATCATACCTAACTATGATATGGTTAGCAAACAACTATTACGTCTCTCCTTTCCACATACTTTTGGACACTCCACCACACCTAATGATTTTGCTACTATTGTCTCCCACTATTCTCACGTGGGGGACGGGGTGGTGGACACCCTTGTTGCAATTACTGCAATTACGTCTGTGTCGAAGCAAAATGTTGTACCAAAGCTCGAGAATACTCGAAGCCAATCAAAATGTTGTACCAAAGCTCGAGAATACTCAAAGCCAATCAATATGGCCCAGGTTGCCTCACCTACCAGTGTTACTATTTTTGTTGCAAAATATAATGATCTTCTTCAGCTTTGGGCAACCCACCCATTTGTTGCTCCTACTATTGTCATGGCTCCGTCTGGTAATCCTATAGCCTTTGTCTCTTAATGCTATATGACTAATAACCAATCTCTTACTATTGTTGCTCCTACTATTGTCATGACGCCCTTACTTCTATCACTCTCATTAATGACTCTTAAATACAAGTTCGTGGCATCAAACAAACTAACTCATTTTCCAACCTTTTCCTAAATTATCTTATTTGTCTCTGATTGTCCTTTTAATTTAATTTCAATAGGAAAATCACTCACACCCTAGATTACTCTATTCTCTTTGTTAATAACTTTTTTCTTATTTAGGATTGGCATATCAGATGAATGATTAGACCAAGACATGAGTCTCAAGGATTGTATCAGCTTTGATTGCCGGTTACTTGTCTCTCAACTACCTTCCCTAATCTTGCTCATCAATGCCTTGATTACCCTAGTCTAGAGAAATTATGTCTTTTAGTTCCTAGTCTCTCTACACTTACATATTTCTAGTGTGAGTCTTGTCAGTTAAGCAAACATACTCGTCATGTCTATAATTTGCATGTTAATAAACATGTTGTATCACCTTTATTGGGTCCTAGTAAAGTCTATTCAACTTTAGGTTATTTCAATTTTATCACATTTATTGATAATTTTTCTTGTTATACTTGGGTGTTCTTAATGAAAAATCTTTCTAATGTTTTCTCCATCTTTCAAGGTTTCTTGAGTGAAATTAGTTTGGTATCTCAATTAAAATTTTGCAAACTGATAATGTCTGTGAATATATGTATTCCCAATTTCAATCATTTCTAATAATGTAGGGTATTCTTCACATGTCTTGCACTCATGCATCATAATAGAATGGTGTCATCAATCATCATGCGGAAAAACCATCACTTGATTGAAACAGCTCGTACTCACCTTCTTGACTATAACATTCCTCTTTGGTTTTGGAGAAATGCACTACTTACAACACGTTATTTGATCAATCACATGCCTTCAATTGTCTTTGACAATCTAGTCCTTACTCTGTCTTGCACGTGCTTGTTCATGATGTCCCTCCAGGTAAAAGTAAAATTTTCACTAAGTCTCTCAAATGTCTTTTTCTTAGTTACTCTCGTCTTTAGAAAGGTTATCGTTGCTTCTGTCCCCACCTTCAACGATATTTGGTCTTTGCTGATGTCACTTTTTTTTTTCGAGAATACTCCATTTTCCCCTTGTTCTACCAATGACAATGGTCCTGTAGATGTTTTTCCAGTTCCAACTTCCAAGCCTAGTTGTTGCTTTAGCCCACCTTCGCAACTCACCATAGACAGACAACCCACTACCAATGGTACCATATACTGATCCTCCAGTATCATCTCCTGCTCCAAATGCCCAGACTATTATATGTGAAGACCAAGGCAATGCCAAAATTATCTATTACTTTGATGTTGATTAGGTAAGATCAACATCAAATAGGAGGTCCACTTCTAGGTATTGTGTTCTTATCAGGGGGAATACGATCTCATGGAGAAGCAAAAGTCAAGATATAGTTGCTAGATCTAGTGTTGAAGCTGAATATCGTGTTATGGCAGTAGTTGCATGTAAGGTTACATGGCTTAAGCAACTTCTCTACTAGTTAAATTTGGAGACACTCAAGATACTAAACTTATCTATGACAATCAAGCCGCTCTCCACATTGCATCAAATCCGGTCTTCCATGAACGAACTAAACACATAGAGATAGATTGTTACTTCATAAGAAAGAAGGTTCTCTTAGGAGAAATCACCAATAACTTTGTGAGCTTCAATGACCAGACTATTATATGTGAAGACCAAGGCAATGCCAAAATTATCTATTACTTTGATGCTGATTAGGTAAGATCAACATCAAATAGGAGGTCCACTTCTAGGTATTGTGTTCTTATCAAGGGGAATACGATCTCATGGAGAAGCAAAAGGCAAGATATAGTTGCTAGATCTAGTGTTGAAGCTGAATATCGTGTTATGGCAGTAGTTGCATGTAAGGTTACATGGCTTAAGCAACTTCTCTACTAGTTAAATTTGGAGACACTCAAGATACTAAACTTATCTATGACAATCAAGCTGCTCTCCACATTGCATCAAATCCGGTCTTCCATGAACGAACTAAACACATAGAGATAGATTGTTACTTCATAAGAAAGAAGGTTCATTAGGAGAAATCACCAATAACTTTGTGAGCTTCAATGACCAACTGGCAGACATGTTCACTAAATCTCTCAAAGTCTCTTGTGTTAACTACATTTATAATAAGTTTGATTTATATGACATATATGCTCCAGCAGCTTAAAGGGAAGTGTTAAACATACGCATAATATATGTAAATTGGGAAATATGGACAGATATCATTACTACAAATAAGGGATTTCTCTATTATTAGTATCCATAATTATAGCCTTGATTGTATCCTTTTTCTGATTAAATAAAGGATCATATGTGTGGGTGACACATTTAGTAAACCTGTCTTTAAATCTAATAGCATTTTCAGTTTCTCTCATTTTCTCTTCCCTAGAACCAAGATTTTACAAAACATTTATTAGTAAAATAGCCAACAAGAGTACCAACCAGAAATACATTAACAAGAAAGTTGAGCGATTAACAAAGAATCATGAGATTAAAAAGCAAAGAAAAAAAAAACATTTTTAAGTCAGCCTTTTTTTATCTGGTGTAAAAGGGACATAATTCTCTCTAACCCTTACTCCAAACAGAAATTAAATGAATGGCAAGAGAAGATGATAAGTATATCAATCTTGAAGTCAATATAGAAACTGTTGCCATTTTGTTCTTCATAGAAAATAAACTAAATCAAAAGAAACAACTGCTATATTATGACCCTAAAGAAAAGTGCCAGAATGCTCTCAGCAAAAAGTAGGATAGCATATGCTTAGTTAACCCCAAGAACTTGAAAGTTGGTTTGCATTATAATTTATTTTTCAACCATGCAAATAAATAACAGCAAAAGGAAAGCACAAGTAACTTCCTGTTCCTAAAGTCCATACAGAATGAAACAATATCAGTCAAAGTAAAAGCATCCAGCATTATGTTGTGCAACTACAAATAAATCAAACCTCTATTATTGATACTCCATTGTCTGCCATCAGATCATAAATGAGGTATCTCCTTTCTTGCTTTTTTGAATCTGGCAATGTATCAATAATCATCTCCCCATCAAGTAATGTGAGGTGGTGTGTCTTCTCAGCCAGACCCTTGGAAGCCAAGGATATATATAAATATTAGTTTGTGCACCGATAATTTAAAACAGCTTAACAACCACTATCAGAAACTTCCACTATAAATTAGCACACGTACATCATTTTCAATCCTGCAAGAAACCTCATTTGGACCCTTTCGAAAATTGAAGCTGCTATCAATCAAGTAACATCCATCCCCAGTTATTAGCATCATATATCTTGTTCCATCAGCTTTCCATGTTGCATAATAATAACGCTGTCGTAACAGTTGTAAATTCTCCCTGCATACCAAGCAATCAAATTTAACATTTAACATATACAGATAAAAAGAACAAATCAATAAGGAACTTTGTCTTGAAAATAACTCCTTTAATCAATATATTCACAAAACTACAAAGGGTCTGTTTGAGTAAGCTTCTCTATAAGCACTTGTAGGAGAAAAAAATAGGAAGGAAAAATGAAATAGCTTCTCCATAAGCTGAAATAAGCCAAAAAAATTGTTTTTGGAGAAGCTAATATGATAGGGCTTCAACAAATTAGCTTATGCATAAACTAGTTTTAACTTAAGGAGAAGTTTATTTTCCTTCTTATTTTCCCCTTCTATAAGTGTTTATGGTGAAATTTACCTAAATAGGTTCAAAGTGTATAGATAAATGACAACTTTGGAAGCATTTATATTTTGATAAACTATGGGGAAAAAAAGTCACTAATTGGCATAATTCAGACAAAGAAAAAAGAAACAAGCATTTATAAAAACTTACATATATAACTATATAAATGAAAGCTTCTCCCAAAAAGACAAATATAAAACAAGAAAGTAGCAAATAGTATACTCTTAAAAATTACCACATATTCAAAGTACAGAGCATTAAAATCCGATTTCTCCTTGACAGATCTTGGCGCTGGAGATAAAGAATTTAAATTTTCTGGTAGAATATGGACTGGCTGGAGGTATATTGTCAACCACTCACCTACCTTGTGCAATTAAGATGTGGGATGTAAGACTAGTTAGCAATAACAAAATTAAAGGTTAGCTTACTTTTTCTTTGGCATTTTTGCAGAATGTGGGATATGTCCTAGGTCCCTGGACCAATTCTGATTATTAGTTTTCATGGTTTTGGTAGAAGTAAAGGCTGAATTTTTGTAGCAATGACAATCTATGCTACAATTTGTTAGGAGTGTAATCAGTATTTTTAAGGATGTTTCTTTGACACAGAATTAGATTTGGGATAAGATTAGGAATTTGGAATCTTTTTGGCATTAAGTACATGCCCATTTTAGTTTTAATAGGGTTTCATTAACAACATATGTTGAGGGATTGGGAATCTTTGTTCCATTGAGTTTTTCTGCTTTATTGGTTTTCTGTTCCATTCTATTGTTTAGGAGTATTTCTTACCCTCTTTTATTTAATTTTTTAATCTTCGTGTTAATAAACTTCTATTTATAAAAAAAGGATATCTCACTCAGGAAAATTCAATCCTGGGTAAATCTAGGGATATAAAATTGATTTTTATATCCTCAGTGGCAAGTCACAAGTGTTTTACTCTAAGACTACAGCTTCAACCTTGACCAAAAAGGGATCTTAGGCAGTCTGTCTCTTGATCTCTCAAGGGATCTATCCCTCCTACCCTCTAGGCTTCAGCTTGAAGAACCATGAGAACCAACTTCAACATATTGACCCAATCATGCGCGTTGGAGGGCATCGTTAGACAGTAGATTAACCCCACCACTATTGTTGAGGGTCAAGTCTTCCCTCTACGTGGTATCAATAACAATGATAAGCCCCAATCAATGAAATAGATGAGTTGACCTGTTCGACTGAGAAGGATAAAACAGTTAAGAGAGAATGGCCAGGCTCACCCAAAACAAGAGAGATGAATAAAATCCAAGCTAAAGGGGTGAGACCCAACTAAGCCTGAGGAGTGATGCCTAGATGAACCAACCGAGTGTCTTAATTGGGCCTCATGAGGGAACAAGAAGCATGACTCATTTTCACACATTAAATTAAAAGGAAAGATATGCACATAAGAAACCCAATGCTAACTACCAACATAATCATCAAATTGGTTAAGGCATAAAAAGCATGGTATATGAAAGCATAGTAGCTAAAGAACTAGAAGCCTCAGGTTTACTGCTTGGTTATTATAACATATCACAATATCAATGGGACAGATAAGTTGGACCTGTTTAAAGAAACTGGATCTGACCCTGGAAATTGCATGTGCCCTCTGGTCTGCACCATATAACAAACATCAGAGGTACATTGAGCGGCAAGGGCAAACCATAAAAAGTAAAAGCTGAAGCAAAGTCATGTTATCAGCAGCTGAGATAAACATAAATGAAGCATAATAGAACACAGAATTCAAGAAGAATATAGGTATCTAATTTATTTCATGAACAAGGAAAACTTAATAATGTTAAACCTACAGAAAAATAGAAAATTTACAGAACAAAAGATGTATGTAGAAAACCATAAGGAGTTTTACATAAACAAAATTTCACAAATTATTCAAAAAAATGTCAAACCAAGCTTGACTAGGATGACAAAAACAAAAATGAGCATTTAGTAGAAAACAGTGTGCCTATTTGACCTATATTAGAGATATAGTTGATTAGAAATTAGTTAGTTTCATATTCTCTATATAAACCATGTAATGTGCTGATGTATTTCACCTTTCATATAATCAATACAATTTTACATTTAATTTTATACCTTCTTTTCCAATTCTCTCTTCCCTCCTAGGCCTGAAACATGTATCGTAACATGGTATTAGGGCAATATCACCCGCCTTGGATAATTTTTTTGCTGTATTCCATTTTTTTTCTTTACTTTTATTCATTTCTTATCTACTTTAGTTTATCAAGAAAATCCATGAGTGATATTATCCAAATAAAGATTTCCCACTACATCTTCATATTTTTTCTTCAGTACTTGTACATTCCCTTTTCCAATTTTTTTTCAAGAAAATCTCCATTCAAGCTTTGTTACTTTTGATTCATTTCTGGTGCACAATTTCCATCTGAGTGAATCTAAAATCGAATTTCACTATTTCGAATTTGGTGAATTTACCACCACTTTGGACTTTGGTGAAGTGGAATCTGCACTAATCCTAAAATTTTCCCATACCAAAATGGCATCCACTACCGACGCTTCCACAAGATTGACATTTTGTTCAAGCTTTGCTTGCTGCACTCTGTTCCATCTTGACTCAAAAGCTAAAGCGATTTGGTTTCCGTTCCGTGTCACTTCCAATAAACTTCTCTCTCAATCTATGCTCAGGTGTCCCATTAAATTGAGCTTTTGTGTGGAATCCATGATTCTATACAATACGACAACTGCATTTGCTTTGTGACCTCAATGATTTGTCTCTTATAGCTAGACTCAATGCTTCTTCTAACAACAGCTTTGGATTCAACTACCTTGCAAGCCTTCTATAATATTTGCTTGAATTGGGATGTGTAGTTTTGGCAGTGTGTTTTGATGGATCTGATCGAATTTCACTTTTGGTAGCATGTTGTGCCCACAACTTTCACTCATGTACAGGTTGATTGTTCAGTGTTTTTCATAGTTCAATGGTTCAAATATTTGGTGATTTGGAGATTGCAATCAAGGTGTTTGATGAAATGCCTATTAGAATGTTGTGTTGGCACTGATCTTTGGTGGTTCAATGGTTCAAATATTTGGCAATTGGGAGATTGCAATCAAGGTGTTTCATAAAATGTCTGTTAGAATGTTGCATTGTTGGAAAAAGATTTTGAATAGGTTGATTGGTACGAAGTTCATGCTTAAGCTTTTAGCTTGCTTGGTTGTTGCTTCTCATGCACACCAATTGTTCGATGATTTGCTCATTTGATGATTCCATTGTTATTCTGCCTCCTTTGGCTTGATTGTTAGCTTTTGTTAGAAAATCAAAGAAATATATGATGATATTATTTTTATATCTTAGAATATTCTAAAGTATGCTAGATAATATCCCTTAAAAAATATTTTTCTTTTATATTTTATGATTTGTTTTCTTATTTATATGATCTTTGTATTTAGAGGTATATCGTATCATATAAATAGAAATATTATCTCTTATAATTTACTTGTATTTATTCATTAATTCTATATAAAATGGACTTTGTTGTGTAGTTTATATACACGGTTTCAATATCTCTTATATCCATTCTTCTCTCTTTCAATATGGTATCTAGTGTCAGATAGATGCACTTTGAAAATCATGCCTTCCTAGGGGACCTATTGTCCCTCGATTACATTTCTTTTTCCACTCTGTCTCTTTTTCGATAGATATCGTTGTCCACTACCACTTGTTGCCTGACAATTTTTTTGGTTACTTTTCCAACTTCTTTTCCACTGATCATCATTTTGCTGGTCTCTTTTTCCATTGGCTAATGGTCATTCCTACTATTTGGCTAAGCTATCTTTCTAGCAACTTTCTCCAACTTCTCCAGCATCTCTAAGTTGCCTTTCAAACTATTGTTTTTTCGGTGGAGCTCAAATGTTATGTTTTCTCTTTATTTGTAGGGAAATAAATTGTTCTTGTAACAAGCTCAAAGCTTAGTAAGGTTCAGTATGAGAGAGTGTTAGAAAATAAAAAAAATATTTAATGTTATTATTTTTATATTTTAGACTCTCCTAGATGATCTCTTAATATTTATTCTTTTTATATTTTATGATTTATTTCCTTATCTAATTAGGATCTTTGTATTTATAGGAATATTCTCTCTTATATTTATTTGTATTTATTGCATTAAATCTAAATAAAACGGACTTCTGCATCTTTTGCATATTTTTTCTCTCTTTCAACAACTTCTACCTATTTTTAGGTGGTTAAGCATGTATGCTTCTATTAAATGGTTAAGCCTTCAATTGTGGCTTTTACTTAATGGTTAAGCTTTGTTTAGATTTGAAGTTTCAATTTCTGCCTTATATGATGGTTAAGCATTGGAATTCTGATTTAGATTGTCTAGAGTGGTTAAGCACCACATATAGCTTTTAATTTTGAAGGTCAAGCTTTTATAGCTTTTGCCTTTCTTAGGTGGTTAAGCTTTGAGCTTTTAGTCATTTTATATCTTTCATTTGATGTATTTTCAGAATTTTTCATTCTATTTCTCTTTGTCTTGTATGCCCTTGTATTATTTATCACAAGCTGGAAGTGTTATGAACACCTTCCAACTTGTGGGGGGCTATTAGAGATATAGTTGATTAGAAATTAGTTAGTTTCATATTCTCTCTATGAATCATGTAATGTGCTTATGTATTTCACCTTTCATATAATCAATATAGTTTTACATTTAATTTTATACCTTCATTTCCAATTCTCTCTTCCCTCCTAGGCTTAAACCATGTTTCCTACCAACCTAGCTGTGAAACTTTGCTTTTTTTTTTTTTTAAATTAGTTTATTGAATAAAGAAAACAAATTAGAAAGAAATAATTTGGTCAATAAATAGCATTTTCTGCAAGTGATTTTGCTTTTGAGGAGAAGCACCAATTTTTGCTTCATAACTGGATTTTTTGCATTTGTTATCTCACCTAAAAAGCACTTTTGGCCAAGTGCCTTGAAAAATATAAAGCAACCTTTCTAACTAATCTAGTCTTATTGATTTCATGACATGGTGAAAGAGGCTCCAAGCAACCAGGAATCACAACATTTTGGTTCAAAATAACATTTTTTTTAACAAAAGACGTAGTAGAACTACTACAATGAAAGATACTTACAGAATAACATAACATTTTGCAAACATCTAATAATTTTGAGTTTCGGGGCTGGAGCATGCTTGAATCCCCTTAAGACTTAGGAACATTAATTTTCTTGCTTAAATATGGGATCATTGATCTTCTCCGTTAATGATATACATTTATTCTATGTAAATAGGAAAATATGGAAAGATTCCATAGCTAGAAATTAGGAATTTTTTTTGTTATTTGTATCCTTAATTTTATCCATATTTAATTATATAAAGCATCGTATGTGTAGGTAACACACATTTAGTAAAACAATTTTACATGGTATTAAGAGCATGTGGTTTTTCTCTATCCTTCTTTTTTTGTTAGCAGTAGCAAAATGTGAATAGTAATCACAACTACTCTCAGTGATTTAGGGTTCACTGCATTCTCTTTCTGCCATAGTGGATGTTTTCCACAATGAACAATAATCACCTAATCACAACTACTCTCAGTGATCTAGGGTTCACTGCATTCTCTTTCTGCCATAGTGGATGTTTTCCATGAATGAACAATATTCACCTCCACTGCCAGCCAGCACTGTGCCACCCTTTCTCCGGCCCAACCATGTGGTACGAACTGCTTCCCTCCAATGACCGTTTTCCTTGCCACCAACCACGCCAGATGGCCGCCATGCACCACCTTTCTCTAGCATGTGAAATACACACACTTGCACCAAAAATTGCTTGCACTCTTTTTTAGTGTGACCCACACTCCAACAACCTCTCTACTTCACTCCCCTGTCTTCAGCAACCCCTCTGCCGCACTCTCTTGTCTCTAGCAAACCCTTAGCCACGCTCCCCTAACTCTGGAAACCCTTCCACCGTTCTCTGCTTGCGACAACCCTTCTATCATGCTCACCTTCTTTGACGACACCTCTGTCACACTCTCATGTTTTCAACAACCCTATGTTGTCTTCCAGCAATCCTCTACAGCCCTCTCAAGAAATCACCACTAACTTTTTCAGTTGGGGTAGACATGTTCACTAATTCTCTCAAGGGCTCTCCTATTGACTACATTTGTAACAAGCTTGACTCATATGACATATATGCACCAGCTTGAGGAGGAGAGTTAAAGATATATATTTATTCTATGTAATAGAAAAATATGAAAAGATTCCATAGCTAGAAATTAGAGATTTCTATTATTATATGTATTCTTAATTTTAATTTTATTTGATTATAAATAAAACATCATATATGTGGATAACACACAACGCACAACGTTCAATAAAACACTTTTACATTCTCCAAACTAAGTTCATGTTGTTTGGCAGGGCAGGTCATGTGACTTGGTTTAGGGGAAAAAAACAATTTTTTAAAGTTTTTTACCCTAAAATCCTTCTTTCTTAACAAGATTCTCATTTTCCTTCTCACCCCCAACTTATACCAGACCTGTCTCTTCTCCCAATGTTACAACAATTACAATGCTGTAACATTTTCCTTTTATCCTATGGTTTAGTTTTCCTATTTACTCGTTATTTTCATTTGTCATAAATAGGTTGCTGATGTCGCAATAGGTAGTGGAGATGTTTGTTAGAATCTCTTTGTTGGGATGTTGATGTAACTACCTGATAATATTTAGCTTGGCCAAGTGGCCTCAGTGGACCATCAGCAATATACACAACAATATACTTCTCTCTCTAAACTTTCTCTTTGTTCTTATTCCATTCCATTGGCAACGGATACAATTCCTGGTACTAGATTCCCTACTTCTAGCTGTGGATTTTCTCAGAGCCTTGCTCCCTAAATCCAAATTCAATCACACCCAAACTGCATTTTGGGTTTTCTTTGTTAGGGTTAGGTTGTGCTTCTCTGTTGTGGGTCATTTCCCACAACACCACACCTGTATTGTGGTTCTTTTCCCATACTTAGGGTATGTCTGTTCTCTGCTTTGTTGAGTGGACTTGGTTCTTGGCCTCATGACTTGGTCCCTATTCTCTATCATGTAACTTCATGTTCTCCTCTCATTTTCTGTTGGAGGGTTGATTGATTTGCTGTCTGAAAATGGCTTCAAGCTGTCTTGCAACTTGGTCCTTTTTCACTTGCTGTTTCAGTTGGTTATCTTTTATATTTGGAGTTGTACTTGACAATCTTATGCACAATTCAAGTTTATATAAGTGTTGGTTGTGATTTAATGGTTAATTTTCTTATCTTTGTTATTATATGCACACATGCACACATACATATATGTATTGTATGTATGTTTAAGTATAATTTTGCATTTTAGCAGGATCTTACAATCCATGTTACAATCCCACAATTTACATGATTCTTCCCCCCTTCTTATTCTATGAAGCATCATGATTTGACAATCTTGGGCATGTCTAAGAATACAAAATGACAACACAATAGCCCGAGAATGTGACAACCGCAAATACAGTACCAAGAATAGAGCAACAACTAGCAGAATGCATGCCCACCAATTTCTTCATAGCAATGTAATTGAATAAACAATAAAAGATTCAGTGAAGCTGTTAAAATCACCCTAATTACATCTGAGTTGTCAACCCAATTGGAATCCAAATAATACACTCCCACATGGAAGACAACCATTTAAAAGGCTTACCCTAACACCCAGTCTGAGTGTTTGAAAGCAGAACTGACGAAATGCATCTAGCTGATCATTAGGTATCTCATCTCCCAAAACATCATCATTTGTCATTATTGTGTCAGTCTCACGATTCTCCTGTAGGACAGATATTGAGATTTAATTAGCTTCAGATAATATAAAGCACAAAACAAATTAACAACTTGGTTTAAGAATGCAAAGAGGTAACATACATGGTATTTGTTACAGGCCCAGATTTAAAAAAAAAAAGAAAAAAAAAAAGAAGTTTCACAATAAAAATCTTATTGCCAGACATCAAGAAAAAATGCAACATTGTCTTCTATGACGTGTGAACCTTCAACAGTTATAGTGCATTTGAAAGGAGTGAAAATGGACATAAGGAAAAGATAAAAGGTGGAAAATTAGAGGCAGATGACTTATTCAGAAATCCCACAATTTTTCCACAGCTGATTTTTATCGAAAAGGAATTTATTAGACAGAAAAGAAGGAAGTACAACTAAGAGGAGGTTAAGCTAATCCCCAAAACAAAGAAGAGTACAAGGAGGAAAATAAAAAATTCAAGAATGTAACAAGGTTGTCCAATCTCTCTGCAATGAAATGGGAAAATCCCTCAGAACGGCCATGAGCAAAACCCCAGCGAGAATGAGATGCTGCAAAAGCAAACTAGGGTAGAAGCTGAGTTTCGTTCTACTCAATTCAAATACATCAAAGAACAACACAAACTAGCAGTGCCACCAAATGTTAGCCCTTGATTCTTCCAAAATCCTTTAAAACAAACCAACAGAATCTGCTCAAAGTGAAGGGGACAACCAACAGGCTTCTGACACATTAGATAACTTATTGCAAAGGAACTTAGCCACTCTACAATGTATAAACAATGGAATCACTGCAGTTGAGATATCAACAACCTATTCATACAGAATGAGATATCAACAAAGGCCCAAATATCAGAATTCGCTTTCTATATTATCCATACATGCAAAGGAAGGCCTGATACTCCATCATTGTCGTCATCATCTGGCACTGCTTCACCATTGAGATCAACAAGCTCAGGAGTTCTCTTCCACTCGGGGGTAGGAGGACAAACTATCATTTCAGGCTTATTTTCATGATAAAATGCATACAATGAGTCAATGTACTCCGGTTTATAGATTCCTGGAGGGCGTGCGTCAGAAAATATTTTTATTGCCTGCAGAATAATCAAATCAAAAGTATAAATACTTAATTGCATCTTTAACAGAGATATAAAATCATATGGTAACTCTAACACTAACCTCAGTAACAGATATTGACATTGTGCGCATCAGATAATGGATGATCATATATCCTGTACGATTATGACCATGTGTACAATGAACAAGTATACACTTCCTCTGGTGTTTTTGACGTGATAGAAATTGCATAACCTGAAGTTGAAAATAATCATACGGTTAAAAACTTGTGACCAAATGATGTTTCTCTAATAGAAAGCATCTATTTTTCTTCTCCAAAAAAACAAAGCATTTAATATTCTACAGAAAATGTAAAAAGTCATCAAAGAAAATATGAAATCAATAATCAAATAGTTTTGAGAGTATCAGGAATCCTCACTTCTGGAGCATGTTTATTTTTAATCATGTAAAGAACAAGCTAGCCTACCCGAGAAAAAGAAATAGATGCCACATTCTTCAAAATAACTCAGGAAGATTACAACAAAATGATTAAGAAAGAAACAAACCTCATAAACAAAATGATTAACAGATAAATTATCAGGTACAGAATCGCGGCCCTCGCATTGAATCTATATCACGACAATGATCTTCAAATATAAGGACAAGAAAGAGGAGTGACAGTTTTAAAGACTTAATTAAAAAATTAGTTGGTGAGCGCCAGAAACCTTAACATGATTGATACCCTCTTTCTTTAGATCTGCTACAGGATAGTATCGAGAAGTATTTGTCAAATCAATTACCAGACCAAGCTGCAAGGCAACACAATAGAGTTATAGACTGTAAAAGAAAGTAAAAAATTGAAGCAAACCATGGATACAAAATATACTATGTTGCTGAGGAGAAGTAGCAAAGGCAGTAATTAAAAGAAAGTAAAAAATGAAGCAAACCACGGATACAAAGTACAAATTAGATTCCATCATTCTCTTTTATCTTGTTTTCTAAGAATCTAGAAATCCCTTTTATTTAGATCACTCTTGCACTTAAAATTAAATGAAAGGGGCAGAGAAAACAGATTAAAGTATTATGAAACATTAAACTTTTTCAATAAAGTCTACTTACTGTTCTTCCTAACACTCTCTGTTGATGTATCACTTGTTTAAATGAGTATCTTTTACCAGGAACAATGAAATCATTGAATGATTCACCAAGTGGAACCTTGGAAGGTATGATGGAAAAAATTTCCTGGCCAAGTGAAGGACAATCCAACCAACCTGCATGTAAATAATAAAATGATAATAGTAATACAATATTTTTTACATACATTTACAGCCATCTTAGTCTATCACATAAAGTATGTTGCTGTGAATATATCAAACGACTGAATAAAAAATAGCAATCCAACAGCATTTCATCAATAGAAAATGCTTGAATATCATGTATTAGCCATTTTGTTGTATCACAACCTCCACTCAGCACCATAAGAACTCAAGCTGCTTGTAACTTCAACAAAATAACATGCCAAATTTATTTACCATGAAATAGATTTTAGAGTAAATTAAGCAAAAGAGTATGTGACATATAATAAAATATTATAGTATCCTACAGAAAACAGTCCAACATAAGTAACGAAATGGAATAGTATTAAGAGCTATCTGAATTTCCCAATTCAGCAAACAATAGCATTATTTGAAAATATTAAATTATTGAAACAAAAAATGAATGAAATGCCATTATTAATTACCACTGGCAAGACAGCAAGTTGACCAGGGAAAGAAATCTTTACCTGGAGGAAGCTTACTTGTATCATATGATTTAGGAATCTTAGTATGAAATAGCTTATCATGTCCAGGTGATTGTGATACTTGCACAGGTATGTCATCTGAACGCTCTCTCTTCAACCTTCTCTTTCTTTCTTCCTGTTCCTAAAAAAAAGCAGGAACTCGGTAATTGTGTTAAAGAAGAGATATTTAAAGGTAAAATACATTTGATTTTGATTACTTATGGAACCCAAAGAATCAGGGGAAATGTGGCATAGATATGATGGGAAGGCTAAATAAATCTTGTCAGGGACTCCAACCAGTTTTGATTAAAAATAAGGTAGCAAAGACCACGTTTCAGGATTGTTAATTTTTTTCTTTATTTTAATGCTTTCTATATATTGTTGTATGAGGAAGTGGGAAGAAAGAAAGACCACAGGCAAAGGGGGGAAAAGATAAAGAGAAAAAGATTCTTCGTATTCAAAACTTAGGATGAACTTCTGCAAAATCCTACACCATTCAATTTCAAACACAGTATCTAAGCATCTTCAGAAGTCTCAACTTTATAATTTCCTTGACTTTGATAGTATGTATCATTTTATTGAATTGAATTCAGCTTTCTCAGAAATTTCTTTTATGTGAAAAGACAGTTAAAAAAATATTTAAAGCAATTTCCACTATCCACTTATTCCAATAAAGCCATATACATACTCAAGTTTTATCAAACTTATGCTCCAAAGTCTCAAGGCAGCACCAAAATGGGCTGCTGCACAGTGCACGGATATTGCATGGGAATACTAACTTTCAGGCACACAAAAAGAAAGGTTATCAAATTGAGAATCAAATTGTGAATCATCAAGCTAATTTTTGAAGCATGAATCATAATTTGTATCGAAAATCGTAAGATTAAGAGACAATTTCAAAGAACTTCAAGGATATCATATAGTAATTTTAAACTAGAATGGGAACTATTCACCCGTGAATGGGAACCTCCTGTGGCACGGTGAAGCAGAAAAAGGAAACCTAAACTCCTGATACCGTATAGAATCTATATATATTGAATGTTGTTTGTTGTATGCCCACACGTGCTCTTTATTTATAGACACATATTAGGGTACAATCGAATCAATAATCAATAATAGATATGAAAGAATCAATCTAAATCCCTAATTTATAGTAATGAATATTTCCATATTACATGTAATAAATGTGCTTTTCTAACACAAACTAAATAATTTATACTGCACATATAAATACAAAAAAAACAAAAACAAAAACAAAATTAAAGAAATTCATGATAAATAACAAGTCAAAGTTTACACAAACAATCACCATCAATCTAGGAGCAATAAGAACATATAATCAAGTCAAAAAAATGAAATATGATGGTTAAATTAATAGAAAAAAATAACAAGTTAGATTAAAAAAATAGCAAAATGTGAACCGGGAAGTATAAAGAAAGAAGAAAGAATGGAACACAAGATAAAAAATAGTCCTGTAAAGTGTGCAGAAATAGAGGTCAAAACAGAGGTAACTTTTAGTGGAATAATTTACCCAAAAATATAATTATGTTCCAGGGGTAAATATGGGTTTTTGAAGCCTATATTATGGTAGCATCAGCATAACACGCAAAAAGCTGCTATTTTAGCTGGCTATTGTAGCCACTATTAAAAACCACTCCGCTATTTGAATCCCATAGTGACACTAGACCGCTCCACTACTGCTGTCTCACTCTAGAGCGCTATGTAAAAATTTACAATTTCTATCCAGCATTACCAATTTTAAAATTTAGTATCCAGCTTCACAAAAAAAAAACAGATTCTTCATATAACCAAATAGTATAGTCAAGTCAATTTAACACTAAGATGACCCGTCAAAATGAAAGTAAAGGTCTCAACCAAACCTAAAGAAAAATCCTATATGGAAATAACTTTATATGATACGAACTATACCAGTAAATGAGAAACTACCACCACAGTAGTCCACGGCACCATGAATCAAAGCCACTTAGACCATGATGACATAATCAACTGGAAGAAAAAGCATAACAACAAAGGAAAGGATACCTGGCTAGAAATATCCACTGTAGTTTCCATGTGCTCTTCTGGCGCATGGCACTCTTTGACCTGGCCCCCAATAGCATCTTCATCTTCATCTTCCTCCGGCACAGGCGAAGCATTCAAATCCATAGCAACCACCATTATGCAGCACCAAGCAACATTCGCCCACCACAGTATAATTCAAATGTGCCACAACTATCTACATATGCCAGTGCCTATAATTCTTCTACCTGCACCATTTAAACGGAAATCCTAGTATTAAACCAGCAAGCATGCCTCAGCAAGATTTCTTAGAAACAAATAAAAGACAATTTCTACTAGCTTATTGTTCAGACAACCAGGTTTTAAATTGCAATCACAGTTGCAGTATCCTTGATATTGCAGGAAATCCCAGACAAATGGGGATGTAGCCACCACAATTTCAGTCGTGGAAGGTCACTTCAAAATCCTTAGTGTTGCCGTCGAAATTGCAGTCAGAGTAATTGAAAACAAGAACCAGAGAGAGAGAAAGAGAAAACATAACAGATATTTTCATTCAACACAAAAGAATACAAGAGAATGTAACTAACCTGTAACTAACTGTAACAGAATGGAACTAACTAAAAGAATGTAATAAACTGTAACAGAATGAAATTACACTGAAATGTAAATTCAACTAATATCTCCAATACAGAGACCTTTTTCAAAACCTTGTCAAAACATCATAATAATCTAATTCTCCTAGCCCAACAAAAGAAATAACCAGATGATTTTTCCCCCTCCAACTCATTTAACGTTTTAAAAATTGAAATAATTAAATAAATACTCTGTTTCTCTCTCACTCTCACTCTCTCATCCTCCTACCTCCGCGGAGCAACACAGTTTCAACCCAAAGCTGGCGAAATTCAGCTCAACATTCTCAACCGAAGCTCAAGGATTCGCAAACAAAATTGAACAAAGAACGTGGAAGAGTAGGAAGCGCACCTGAACAGGCAAGGAAAGTCGACGACGAATTCCCTTCGCGAAACGGAATTCGGAGCACGAATCAACAGTCCTTGTTGGCGCGAGGGTGAAAGCCGAAACTCGGTTGATCACAATGAGTGAGAGTTTGAATGGAACTAGCTCTGTTGCGCAGTGAATGAAATTGGCATGAAGGAAGAGCAAAAACCCTACTAAGAAGCTTCTCCCTCGTCACGGGGTGTTGGTGTCGAAGCTCCAAAACCCTAGAGAGAGAAGAAGAAGTAGAGAGAGAGAGAGAGGTGTTTGTTTGTTCGTTGGACTAGTGAGAGAAGTAAGGTGTTGCTTTGCTTTGTTTGTTGCCGCTGGGCGAAAGTGAGAGAGACAGAGACAAAGTCAGTCAGGAGTGGAGGAAGAAATAAAAAGCAATTTGAAATTTGTCACTTGTCAGTTACAAAGACCATTTTAACGATTTTAACTTATAAAGAATTTTATATTAATTAAAAGATGACGTAAGTATATATTTTAAAATAATTATTATAAAAATAATAAATTTATAATAAATAAAAAATTGTGATAGAATTATGGTATAATTTTTTTACTCTGTTAGTAAAAAAAATAATTAAATAAACAATTAAATTTTTGGACATAAATTAATCATTAATAAAATTGATTAATATTTTGGTAAGCTTTAAAACTCTTTATATAGTTAAATTTTAATATATTTTATTTAATTTAATAAAATTATTTTTAAAATATTATTTATTTAATTCAAATTTTATTTTTAATGAACATTCTTGATACATGACCTTCAAAATAGAAAAAAAAATTCTCATTTAAAATAAATTTCATAAAATTCGATTTTTCATCAATTAATGTGCAGAATTTTTTAGAAAATGAAAATCCATTTTTAATGAGAAATAAAAAAATTAATTAACATTCTTAATTAATCTGAATTAGTTTTTTTATATTCTACAAAGAAACATGTCCTAAAACTAGTGTCCTACCCCTTTATCTTTATTCTATAAAGAAAAATAACATGATATAAAATCGAATAAAATTTTAAAGTAAAATATTTTGATTTATAATAAAATTATATACTTAAAAAATAATACAAAATTATTGTAATTTTAAATTTGAATAATAATATTTTAGATTTAAGTCAATAAGATTTTATTAAGCAAATTTTCTTGTTATAAATTTTCAAATTTATTCAAAATATTTAAAATTATCTCTACAAATTAAAATTCATAAAATCTATAAAAAAATAATACATTAAAAATTAAAAAAGTTAATCAAGTTAAATAAAATCAAGTAAAAAAATTAATGGTCAATGCTTCAAATATGATAATTTTGCAACATGTTACCTATTAATACGGAAGTATATGCATATAACTTTTTTTTCTTTCTATTTTTGAATAGATTCTCTTTTACATTTTCATTTTTTTATTTATTTTCTCTTGTTATACATTTTTTAACATTTATTTTTTAAAAGGATGTGATAAGATTTTTTATTTGTTTAATAATTTTTTATGTAATTTCATTTACATTCAAACTAAAATACAATTGAGAGAAATTTTGTATTCAAAATTTTATAACCTTCTAAGTATTTGTTATACACGAGTCTAGTCACATAACTACTTAAAAGAATAAAAAAATAATTTATTTAGTTTAATGATAAATTATTTAAATTAATTATACAATATTTACCTTATGTGCATATAGTTGAAAAGTCCAATTTAAGATAGCTTTATATTTTACTTTTTAATTTAAATATTAATTTATTTTGATATAAATATTAATATATTATATTAATATTGATAGATTTTCATGTAGATATTATTTTTCATCTTGGTATGGTATATTAACTTATATATTTTTATATATAAATGGTAAAAAATTAAATAATTTTCTAAAATTCAACGAAAAAGAAAATATGAAAATATTTTTATACAAAAAGAAATAATTATAATAAAAAAATATAATTTTATGTTAATGTGAAATTTCCATCAAAATAGTCATTCATAATAATTTAAATTTGAACGTGCTTTCATGCAATTTCATGTTAATTTTAATGTATTTATAAATATTTCTGAATTATAACATTATTGTTTTTTAATATAGATTTGATTATTAATTGATCCAAAGGGTATAAATTTTGAAATTATTAAAATTGTATAATATTAAAAAGTTCCAAACTAACAAATTGAGTTTATGCAAGAGTGAAATAATGATATGTTGCCAAATTTCGTTTAATCCAGTAACTAAAACATGATCTTAGTATCATCGAAATGAGTATCAAAATGCAAAGAGTGCAACAAAAGAGACTAAATAGGAATATTGATTGGCTTTTTGCCAACTAAAGGAACCAATTTCATTATTTTGATTATTCAAAAACTACTGAGTGTGGAACTTAGCAAAAGAGAGAAGATACAAACACTAATTATCAACGTATGAATAGTTTGAACAATTATGTTGAAGTGAGATACTACAAGGCTAATAGCAAGAGCATATAAAAACATCAGAAACTTGAATTCTTCTGTCTTCTCCTACGAAAAGATGCATTACTCTGACAGGTTTGAAAACAAAATAAGAAGGCTTTTATCCAATATAAGTAGTAAGAAAAACAGAAAGGATCGATGTTAGTATAGCAGTAGCAAGATTTAACGATTCAAGTTTATTAACACTATGAATATTAAATGTGATTAAAAATCATAATATAAATGTCCTTAAATATATTTATAGGTAACTTCTTTTAACAAGTTAGCACACATTTACAAAGCATAATGATACATACCAACAACATCTTTGTTAGAAATTGATCAATGGATACACTGACTTAACTTGAAGAACCTCATTTCAATGTATAACTATACATTTGTAGATTCCAACATAGTATGGAAATGGGGATTGTTAAAACATATTATTCCAACCTACCAAAAAAGTCAAGCACAAAAGGCAAAGATGAATGGCATGATTTACATAATTGGTAAATATTATCAAAATAACATGAACATTAAAGGAGAGAAGTATTCAAATCTCGCCATCATGCAAGTACTCCGAAGGGTGATGCTTGCACAAAAAAAAAATTGCTTTCATATTTTGTTTTTGTCAATCAGAATTGACAAAACTATTTTGAAGTTTAGAAAAGAAAAAAAAATCCTCTCACTACATACATAAATCATGCACATACATAAATTTTTTTTTCTAGATATTGAGATTTTTATATTAAAATATTGAACGTTTATGTAATTTTTGTTGTTTGTAAATTTGATTTTACTTGTTTTAATTAAAAAATAGTTTTAATTGTAAGCTAATGATGCATACTTTTTAGCTTAGTCATAATTATTTTTTGTTTTGATCAATAAAAATATTTATAGTTTTTCTATTTAAGCTCTCGTGATACCACTTCATTTGTGCATATAACCAAAATATATCATATCAATTTTTTCTTCTTTTTGTAAGGTGAGGTTGTCTATTTCTAATTACAGCTTTTTATTCTCATGTTTTACATTCTTTGCATTGTCTTACAATCTTTGTAACATCCTACAATCTTACTATATCGTCCTACAATCTTATTGTATCGATCGTCGCACAACTTTTATGTTCAATTACGTGACATTTTTATTCAGTCCTATAGATTATTTATATTTAGTCCTTTACTTTCACTATGACTTATAATGGTGACAACTCTTTCCTAAGAAGCCTCACTTTGTTGAGCAAATGCAACTCTATGACAAATTTAGGGTCATCCTATGCCCCTCTTCCACATCATTTCACCTTTGAGACTTTGAGTACGTTGAGACCCATAGCTGTAGGGAGAGAAAGACAAGTAGAAGATCCTAACGCCTACATTGGAAGTAATTAGGGAATATTTTTAGACCTCCTAGTTAGAAGTTAGGTCAACTTGCTAGGTTAATTATTGATCAATATCTAAGCTCACTCAGAAGAACACTTTTAACTTTAACTGTATATGTATGTATATATTAATCCATGATGTACTTATTATCCTTTTTGCTAAACTTTCCAATGAATATTTATGTTTGTTATTCCCTTCTTTTTCTCAAAACTATGTGACGCAGCTATTCTCAAATCTTAATACTTGTCAATTCTTTTAAACAATTTAACATGTACCTATTTATCCATTTCCGTTTCAACAATAAAATATAAATCGATAAAAAAAATTACTTTATATTTTAAATTATAGGACAAATGTTGTGATTACACAGGAATGTACAAATATAGTTAGTCATTTATGGAATACAGACATTTTAGTCCACCACTTAAAAAAAAACATTATAGTTAAACTTATTTATATTTTTAGTTTTCTTATTTTCTTAATTTGACAATAGGAAAAATGTTGTGATTGCACAACATCTTCTTATTAATATTATATCCATATTATTAGGAAGGTTGCAAATATAGTTAATCATTTATGAAATATAAATATTTTAGTCCTCCACTTAAAAGATACTTTAAAAAATAGTCAGATAAAATTATTTAGATTTAATTACATTTTTTATTTTTTATTTTCTTAATTTTACGAATTTCATTTCCTTTTTTTTTTAATTTGATTCTCACTATTTTAACTATGCAATTTTGATCAATATGTTAATTTAACATCTAATATTAACGAAAATATTGACGTGAGAGAGCGCAATAGAATGACGCATAAACGTAAATGTATTGACATGATAGTGGAGTGGAGTGTCACTTGAATATTTCTTATAACTATTTATTGTAAGTTAGTAGATGAATCAAAATTATATTATTAAAAATAATGTGAAGGATAAATTTGTGAAAATAAAATTCACGAAATTGAAAAAGTACAAGGACTAATAATAAAATTAAGCCAAATATTTATCATGAGAATAAATATAATTGATATTTTTTTAAGATTCATGCATTATTTTGAATGGATACAATGAAAAAATAATAATTTTTAATTTAATACAATTTTCTCTTCCCAAAATAAAATAAAAGTGTGGCACCTTCTCAAAAAAATTAATATGGATTTTTCACACCAACGTTAAAAAAGTTTATTTTAAATTCGACATCTTATAATTTTATTTAATTATTATTTTATTGTATATATCAAATTTATAAGAGGAATATATGTTATCTTGAATTTTAGAAAATAATAAATTATACAATAAAAAAGAATAAATTATAAAATCGGTATTTCAAATTTTATTAAGATATCTTTTTCTATTTTTTAACCTAGAGATTAACTGATCTAGAAATTTTCAGATTTAATGTATTTCTTATTTTCAATATTTCTTATTTTCAATATTTAATCTTCTACTCATGTGTAATTTCTTCTCATGATTATGTATGGAGAAAATATTTTTACTCCTAAAATTCTATATGGTATTAGAGTCATGGTGGCAAGAAGTGATGATTCTAACAATGTTGGACGGAAAAAGCCATGATGCGACCATTGTAAAAACTTTGGCATACAAGGAATACTTGTTGGAAACTCCATGGAAAACCTGCAAATTGGAAGAGCAAATCCCAACATGACAATTGTGCCAACCTAGCCATTGTAGAGGAAAATCAAGAGTTGTCTATCAACCCAAATTTAGTCCCTTTTAGTAAGGAACAATTAGAGCACTTGTATAAGTTATTTCAATCTCTAAAACTATCTTTAAATTCTTTTAGTTCTATGGTTCAGAAAAGTAACACTCTTCATTATTGCATTCCTTGATGTTGTTCATATGACTAGTTGTTCCAAAATGTTTTCTTCTTATAATATTTGTGTAGGCAATAAAAAGGTTAAAATGGTAGATGACTCACTCTTGGCAATTGCCGAGATAGAAAATATCAAACTCACTCCTTTGATAACTCTTCATAATGTTCTCCGTGTCCCCAATTTATCTTGTAACATGTTGTCCATCAGTAAAATCATTTCTAATCATCAGTGTCAAGTTAAGTTTTATTCTTTTTATTGTGTGTTTCAGGAGTTGACCACTCGAAGGATGATTGGCAGTGCTAAGGAAAAGGATGGACTCTACTATTTTGATGATGGACCAGACTTGAGTAAACAATGTTTAAACACATGCTTGGATTCTACTTTTGCTTCTCGGGATGATGATGTTATGTTATGGCATTATAGTTAGTGTCATCCTAATTTTCAGTATTTAAAAAACTTGTTCTCAAATTTATTTATAAATAAAATATTTTTTCTCTTCAATGTGAAATTTATCAGTTTGCTAAACATTATCATACTCCTTTTCCATCTTAGTCGTATAAACCAACTACATCATTTACTGTTATACATAGTGATATTTGGGTCCTTATAAAACTTCTACTATCTCTAGCAAAAAATGGTTTGTGACCTTTATTGATGATTACACACGATTGAGTTGGGTTTACTTAATGAAAGAAAAATATGAAGTAGAAACAATTTTCATTAATTTTTACATCATGGTTCAATCCCAATTTCAAAAAAATATTCACATATTACAGAGTGATAATGGTCGAGAATATTTCAATAGTGTCTTGGGTCATTTTTTCCTCAAGAAATGAATTGTTCATTAGAGTTCCTATGTAGACACTCCATAACAAAATGATTTGGTTAAAAGAAAAAATAAACATTTATTGAAAGTTGCTCAAGCTTTACTTTTTTCACATCAAGTATCAACATATCTTTGGAGTGAAGTTGTGCTTACCGTTGCATATTTTACTAATAGAATGCCTAATAAAGTTTTGAATTTTGACACTCCTCTTTATGTGCTTCATAAGTGCTTTCCTACAAATAGTCTTTCTTCCTCTTTACCTTTAAAAATCTTTGGTTACACTGCCTTAGTTCATATTCATAATCACAATGAAGGAAAACTTGAACCTCAAGCCAAAAAATGTGTGTTTGTTGGATATGCTCCAAAATAAAAGGGACTTAAATATTTTGAACTAGTTTCAAAGAAAATGTTTGTAACCATGGATGTGATTTTTTTTGAATTAATCTCTTATTTCAAGCCTCATTTTCAAGAGGGGAACCGAAATGAAAATTCATTTTTGTTTGATCTTTCATATTCTTTTGGTATTTTGCAAAATGAAAATTTCAACTTTTCTGAGTTTTTACAAACTGAAATTTCCAACCTGAATGTTCTTGAGGCAAAAGAATCAGGTGTCTTAGATGCTAAAGAAGTGGGTCCACCTACAAAGTCATCTCATGATCTCATGACTACTAATAATGGAGAAACAATTAAAGAAACTACTACTATTATGTCGTTTGGTAATGTTTATTCATGTAAGGAAAAGAAAGGGTCGTCCAATCCTTTGTAAGGCCTAAACTCCACAAGTCCTTCAGGTAATGTCAGCACTGATTTGTTATCACATGTTCAGTGCGCTTATTTAAATTCTGAATTTGTTTATTCTTATCTTAAACCTGGTGCGAAATTAGATGATTCTAATATTCACATTGCTATTCGAAAGGGTGTAAGATCTTGCACCCAACATCCTTTATTTAAAGGTGTGTCTTATGAAAATCTCTCACCAACATTTTGTGCTTTTACCTCACAACTATCTGTTTTGGAGATTCCTAATAATGTGTAGGATGCTTTATGAACCCCCGAATGGAAGAAGACTGTTTTTGAGGAAATGAAAGCTCTTGAAAAAAATATCATTGGGACTTGGTTGATTTACTAAGAGGGAAGACAATTGTGGGGTGCAAATGGATTTTTGCAATCAAGTATAAATCAAATGCTTTTTTAGAACAATACAAGGCTCATCCAGTAGCCAAGGGGTTCAAACAGACATATGATATTTATTACTCAGAGATATTTGTCCCAGTTGTTAAGCTAAACTCCATACGAGTTCTTCTATCCCTTGCAGCCAATCTAGATTGGTCCCTACAACAATTGGATATAAAAAATGTATTCCTTAATGGAGATTTAGAAGAAGAGATGTATATGGAAGTTCCTTCAGGATTTTGAGAGAAGTTTGACACAAAAGTATGTAAATTAAAAAAGGCTTTGTATAGGTTGAAACAATCACCAAAAGCCTAGTTTGATAAATTCATTCATTTTTGTTAAAAGTCAAGGACACACTTAAGTGCAAGGTGATCATACAATGTTCTTCAAACATTCAAAAGATAGAGAGATCTTCATATTAATTATATATGTAGTGATATAATTCTTATAGGAGATTATGTGTTTGAGATGAACTGCTTAAAGAGCTCCATCTCAACAACATTTGAAATCAAAGACCTAAGATCTTGAGGTACCTTCTTGGTATAGAGGTTGCCAGGTCAAAAAAAGAGATTATGGTCTCATAGAGGAAGTATATCCTTGACCTTCTTAAGGAAACAAGAATTAGTGGTTGTAGACAAGCCGACACTCTTATTGACCCAAATAAAAAACTTTGTGATGAGAAGGAAGGTAATACAATTAATAAAACCCAATATTAAAGGATGGTTGGAAATTGATTTATTTATCACACACTCAGTCAGATATTGTCGTTGATATAAGCTTAGTAAGTCAGTTTATGAATTCCCCATCTGAAAGGCATCTCGAAGTAGTATATCGGATCCTTAGATACTTAAAGTCTACTCCATGCATGAGTTTACTCTTTCAAAAGACCTCACAACAAAAGATAGAGACATATATTGATGTAGATTGGGCAGCCTCAGTAATTGATAGGAAATCCACATTAGGATGTTGTACTTATGTTTAGGAAAATTTGGTAACTTGGCAAAACAAGAAACAAAATATTGTGGCAAGGAGTAGTGTGGAAGAAGAATATAGAGTTATGACTAATGGAGTGTGTGACATGCTTTGGTTGAAAAGAGTTCTTGAAGAATTGCAAATGGACATACACATGCTTATGAAGTTGTGTTGTGACAACAAAGCTATTATAAGCATTACTCAAAATCCTGTTCAACACAAGCACACAAAGCATGTGGAAATTGATAAACATTTTATTAAAGAGAAGATTGAATGTGGAGTTATTTGCTAGCCATTTGTTCCTTTTATGCAGCAAATAGCAAACATATTCACCAAAGAGCTTCACAAGCCTAGTTTTAAAATGTTTGTAAGCAAGTTGGGCATGTTAAACATATATGCTCCAACTTAAGGGAGAGTGTCATATTTATAGGAGGAATGTCTACTTTCCTGAATTTTAGGAAAGAATATATTATAAAATAAAAAAGATCTAAAATCAATATTTCAAATTTTATTGAGATATATTTTCCTATTTTTTAGTCTCAAGATCAGTTGATTGAAAAAATTCCAAATTTAATGGATTTCCTATTTTCAGCCTTTAATATTCTATTTATATGTAATTCCTTCTCGTGATTATGTATGAAGAAAATATTTTTACTCCTAAAATTCTATAGTATATATAGAGATATGCATATAAAATATAAGTTTAATTGTAATTTTGATATCCAATATTATCAAATTTTGATTTTAGTCTCTATATTTTATTTTGCACTAATTTAGTCTATTATTACTTTAATTGTTTTTTATTCATTAGGTTAACTTTATTTATCCCTTTTTATAATATTTTTTAAATGATTTCTTGCATTAATTATTTCTTGACTAAGTTATTCTTAATTATTTTACATTAAATACTATAAATTAATAAGATAAATTCACCCTCTCTTATATAAAAGATACAAAAAATAATTAAATAAAAAGAATGAGATAACTAATCTCAATCATTTTAAAAGTAATTTTAAAAAAATAATATAAATTATTAATAAATTTAATATTATTAATTTAAACAACTTTCTTAATAAATATGAATGAATTAAAAGACTCATATTTTAAAAACAAAGATAATGTTTATAAAAAATAATAATAGAACAAGCAAGGGTGTGCCATATAAGCATCAACGCACTATTATCACAATAAAATGTCACAAACAATTTCGTTAAGTATTAATTGTGAAGACAATAGATTAATAAAAATGTACAATTGTAATAGACCACATGGCATTTCGACATTAATGATGCAAAAATATAATTAAGTCAAAAAGTATATCCTAAAATAAAAGTTTTCTTCTCTCAGTTCCATTTTACAAAATCATCATTAAACTTATTAAATGTTCACCAGGCCCACTCAGTCGAGAGCAAATCCCAACTATTATTATTTTTCTGTCTATTTTTTTTTTTGTTCTTTCTAATTTCTAGCTCGTAGACACGGGCAGGGGGAAGGGGGGCCTATAGGGCAATGTCTCCCTTTTTTTTTTTTCTAACTGTCTTAAATTATTATAAAAATAATTTTATGACCACCTTAAAATTTTTATAAAAAATTATTAAAAATTAATACATAAAAATTATTGTTAATTGACACTTAAAACAGAGAAGAGAAAAAAATATGAATGAGATAGATAACAATGTATCATGATGTGAAAAAAAAGATAAAAATAAAGAAAAGTTATAGGAATTAATGAAGTGTTTATAATAATTAAATATTTATATATTAAAATATTTATATATAATTATTTAAAATTATTTTATCCATCTAATTTATTTCTTTTTTATATACTAACTCTATAAATATTAGAAACTAATAACTAATTTATAGTAACTAATAAAAATAATCAAATTAATTAATTTTAATTAATAATAACATAAAAATTAAATTTTATTTTAAAAATATTCATAGAATTAAATAGTGATTATATTATTTTATCAACCGGAGTTGAACATAGAACGAGAGTTTACCACAATCACGTATCTTATTCAATTAATTGAATTAGACCTCACTTATAATAGTAATTATATTTAATATTATTATTTATATTTCATAGAATATTTTTTCATTGTTAATAAGTGAATAAAATCATTTACTTGCATAAAAAAATAAATAAGTGTTTTTGTTGATAGACTTTGAATAAGTTAAGGATATAAAAATAAATGTGTAATTAATATATTTGAAAATAAGTATATATATTTTTATAATTAGAACAGAAAAATGCATTTATTAATTTCTTATATAAATGACTAAATGTAGTATTATTTTTGTACTCAATATAGTTATATTTTTTAATTATAAAAAATAGACTTAAATAAATTTTTAATTTCTATAAAATGAGTGAATTTTTATTTTAGTCCTTATAAAAAGATTTCTTTGGTTTTCATCCCTCAAAAG
The DNA here is from genome assembly GCA_025330945.1 of Mucuna pruriens. NCBI lineage: Eukaryota > Viridiplantae > Streptophyta > Magnoliopsida > Fabales > Fabaceae > Mucuna > Mucuna pruriens. The sequence continues at coordinate 2,595,454 of JAENHJ010000525.1, read as the reverse complement.
ATTGAAATTATTATTTGTAGTCCTTACTATTTTGTAATACTCATTAACTATTTATATATTTACTGGAAAGTCAAGTGATCATCTTAGGTAACACTTATCAGTGTGTACGGTACCATGTTAATGTTTAATACTTCTAAAAAATATCTAAAGTCCTTAAATAAATATTATTCATCTACTTTAAGATAAATGTTAGAGACCAAAAAAAAATATTTTAGATTTTGAAACAATGAAAATCAAAGAAAAATATTTTTATATGATCAAAAATATTGATTTCAAATCTTAGACAAATGAAAAATTGAAAAAAAAAATTATACGGACCAAAATAAAAAAAACATTCATTTTATAAAAGTTAAAAACATATTTAAGCTTACAAAAAATATTATATATATATATATATATATATATATATATATATAATTAAACTCTTTTGTATATTTTATACATATAAGAATTTAATTTTTCTTTATTATTATTTTTTATTTTTGACCCCTAACCAAATTCCTAACTCTAGCCCTAGTGGTAAATCTGTTCAAATTAAAATGAAAATTTATTTATTTTTAAACAAAAATGTATATATAAATAAAACTCAAACCTAACCCTTTATGTATACTATCCTAATCTTCAAAAATGAAAGTTTATATTTCTCTTTAAAAATCTATCTTAAAATAAAAGTTTTTTTTCTCTCTCTTATATTAAATAACGACCATTAAAATTAGGATCTTATTAGTAGTGTCCTAAAGATACTAATTAAGAGACATTATAAGTCTATTAAAAATAATAAATTAATAAATTAATTACAATATTAAATATTTAAAAATAATAATTACTACTATTGACCAATACTAATAAGTGTACTAAATATACTAATTAAGAGACATTAAATGTTTATTAGAAATAATAAAAGCAGTAAGTTAATTAATGTAAACACCTAATTTTGTCTTATCCAATGACTTAGTACAATACAAAAAATAGTCCAATACAAAATATCAGTCCAATATGTATAGTAAAAACAACAAAATCTGGAAAGAAGGAGAAGCTCAGCCCATGGGACGTCCAAACCCATTATGTGATTCCACTGAAACCTTTTAGATGAGCATCCAAAAAAACTCAATTCCGCATGACTATCCATAAGGTGAAGGCAGAAAAGCTACCTAACTCTGCTCTACTCCTCCCCTTCCTATAGTGCATCCAAAGGGAATGTTATACTCCCCTTTTCTGCAGCACACCCTACATTGCAGCTAGTTGTCCAAAGGAACGTTCAAAGGGGATGTTTTGCTCCCCTTTTGAACGTCCATAAAAGCCTGCAATTCTAGTTCTACTTTACAGCTTTATAGTGTGTTAGATGTCTAAAGGAGTTGCTATGCTCTTATGCTCTACGACTATGCTCCCTACATCTATTGAGAAGCTTACTGTAGTTGGCCAACTTGTAAAAGAAATAGGCAAGTTGAATTAAATAATTGATCCATGAAAACCCTATAAATACGAGAATTGAATCGAGACCAAAGGACCCTTTTTGGGAAAAAAAGGAGAGTAAAGGGAGAAAGAACAAAAAGGCAAAGCATGAAAAAAGATCCTAACAGAAGAAGGTGATTCACGAGTGTTTAACAGGGAAGGAACCAAAAAGAAAAGAGAGGAGAAGGAACTGCGAAAAAATAGAAAACGAGAGGGACAACACCTCGTAGAACTTTAACAAAATTACAGAGAAATGAGGTCATACGAAAGTAGCCATGTAAAGGGACAAGTTGATATGGTTAACCCTTCGAATTTCAACTCATTTAAACATTTGTGCATATAAAACCTATTATGTAGCCTGTTTCGCTTCACCTAGATTGCGTCCATAAGCCTTTGGCCGCGGTTCCTTTGGATGCGTTCATACCCTCCTTTGGACGTGGGGACCCTTTTTGACACGCCACACTCCTTTTGAACACGAAAGTGTCTTTGGACGTCGAAGTCTTACTTTGGACGCATAGGTTCTTTGGATGCCCATATGGGCAATCCTCTCCATTTTCATTTATTTATTTACTATTTTAGTCTTGCTTTAAACATAGAGGTTCTTTAAACACCTATCTAGGTAGTCTCTTTCATCTCCATTTATTTACTTATTGTTCCAGCCTTACTTTGGACACAGAAACTCTTTAGATGCCCATCTAGGCAGTCTTTTCCATTTTCATCTATTTATTTGTTGTCCCAATCTTATTTTTGAATCATAGGCTCTTTGGATGCTCATTTGGGCAGTCTCCTCGATTTTTATTTATTTACTTAGTGTTGTAGCCTTACTTTGGATGCACAGACTCTTTAGACGCCCCTTTGGGTAGTCCCTTCCACTTTCATGTATTCGTTTGTTGTCTTAGTCTTGCTTTGGATGTAGAGGCTCTTTGGATGCCCATATGGGAAATTCCCTTTATTTTCATTTATTTACTTAGTATTGTAGCCTTACTTTGAACGCACATGTTCTTTAAACACCCACCTGGGCAGTTCCCTCCACTTTCATGTATTTATTTGTTGTCCCAGCCTTGCTTTGGACGTAAAGACTCTTTGGTTTGGCTTTTATTTCCATTTATTTACTTAATATTGTAGCATTGCTTTGGATGCCCATATGCATAGTCCCTTCCACTTTCATGTATTCATCTGTTGTCTCAACCTTACTTTGGATATATAGGCTCTTTGGATGTCCATTTGGGCAAGTCCTCTCTATTTCCATTTATTTACTTAGTGTTGTAGCCTTACTTTGGACGCACAAGCTCTTTAGACATCCATCTGTGTAATCCTTTCCATTTTCACGTATTTATCTACTATCCTAGCCTTTCCTTGGATGCAAAGGCTCTTTGAACACCCATTTAGACAATCCTTTCCATTTTCATCCATTTACATATTATTTTAGCCTTTCTTTGGACACACATACTCTTTGAACGCCCATCTCAGAAGTCCCTTCCACTTTTATTTAGTTACATGTTATTTTGGCTCTACTTTGGATGTAGAGGCTCTTTGGATACCCATCTGGACATACCTTTGTCCTAGCCTCTTTAGACGTAGGGGTCCTTTGGACGCTCATCTGGGTAGTCCTTGCTATTTTCACGAAATTACATGTTGTCCTAGCCTCTTTTTAGATGTTGATGACCCTTTGGAACATATTCAAGCCTTCTTTTGTTGAACCATATTTTCTCCTTATTAATCTTAAAGATCCTTTAGTCATTAGCATTAATAGAAGGTATTCAATAATAACACCCTTTTACTAATGGAAAAAATGATAAATTAGATGTGACATCTTTTTCGTCACGAAGTTTTATGTAGCGACAACTTGATGTCACTAAATTCTCCTCTAGCGTAAGAAATCAAAGCTAAATTATGGGTTTACTTAGAAATACACATATGTCAATTTCAAGATACACAAACTCAGACAGTTCAAAAATCTCAATGATATAATAAAAGTAAAAATCAAACACACAAATATTTTTTATCCCGAAGAACTACCTAACTCTAATTTCTCCATTGCATCTAGGGTTACGCAAGAGAAGGAGACTACTCATGTCGAGCCTAAAATACTAAAAAATAATAAACACTTCTTTTGTAATAATAAAATCTAATTTTTTGTAATAGTTTTTGTGTTTTAAGGTAAGATAAAATACTTCAAAAGTCATATTTACTTAATTAAAATAAGGTAATTATTTATAATAAACATTGTAGGGTGTTAATACCTTCCCTACATATAATGGAATCTCGAACCCAAAATCTGATTTCGAAGACCATCTTTTTCCTTTTAAGATTTTTTCGCTGTTTTTTCTTAATAAACATTGATGATGATTTCGTCTCTATTCCATCCATCTAAATCTTTATTTTAAATTTTTCGTCATCCCTTTATAATCTTAGTTGCAACAATTATAATATTAAATAAATTTTAGAAATAATAATTACTATCGTATGATACGTGACCATTAATGTTTACAAATAATCCTAATATTATATTATTTTGATGAATAAAAATAATAATAAATTATCGTGAAATCCACTTATTTTTATTTTAAAACAAATAACAATTTATTATAATACAAAGAATATGTTTGTTAATGCAATGAAAAAATATTATTATTAAATTTTTTGAAAACTAATCTACCTTTACCTCAAATGAAAAAATAAATTTAAACTATAATCTTTTGCATGAAATTTCTTACCGTATCAAATATACACAATTTTTAAATAATATTTTTTTAAAAAGCTAACTCGATTTATAAATGATAAACTACAATATATCAAAATATTTGTTGATATATAAAGCTTATCGATAATAATTATTAATATTTTTTATCTATTAATTTGTATAATATATTATTAATGATCTATTCTTTTAAACATCTCATTGCAACAAAATAAATAGATACTAACAAAAAAAATTAGTTTTTAAGCTCGTTATAATTGACATAAATTTTATTTATATGAAATTTAACTATTAATATATATATAATTTTATTATATTATTAATATCCTACACTGTAATTATTAATATATATCATTTAAAATATTTTATATTAATAATTCATTTTTTCTTAAATTATAAGGTATAATAACAAAATGAAATTCCCACACACAAAAAAAGCTAACAATTAATAATAGACAAAATTTAACAGATTTTATGAGATAAAAATAGATTAATTTTCAGAAATTTTAACAGAAATATCTTTTATATTTTAATTATTATAATTAATTATCACTTGTTTTTTAAAACAAGTAAATAAAACCTATATTAGTTTATTATTTCTTGAGTATATGTTGATATTTATCTAATAGTAATTATTATTTTAAAATTTATTATGAAAATATTTTTGGATAAGCACAACCTTAACACATTACTATTACACGCAACTTGGAAAATTTACAAGTCGTAAAAAAAAAGTATTATTTAATAGATTTAATTTGATTGATTCTCAATAAGATAAGATATAATTATTTTTTTCAATAAAAATTTAATATTAAATAAATATTTATAAAATAAAAAAATTAATTTCTCTAGTCATATTTTATTTATATAAATAAAATAAAACATGTGATCAACACTAAATATTGACACAAAGTCAAATTATTTTAATAATTTATTATACTAAATGAGAAATATTGTAAACATAACTTTTTATATATTTTTAAATATATTTTATATTATTGATTAAATTTTACAAGAGACTTATTTTTAAGAAAACAAAATCCATTAGACAAAAATTAAGATACATGTTTTTTAATGATCTAAAAAAAATTTAAATATATTAAAAATATTATAAAAATAATATGAATAAAAAACAAAAAGACAAAAGATAACGAAGAGAAGTGAAAGAAATAAAAATTATATTTAATTTTGTTTATCTAAATAAAAGATAATGAGAGAAATTAATTTTCTATAAATATTTTTTATTAGATTTTAAAGATTAAATTCTTATTAAAAATTAATTACATTATATATTGATTAAAATAAATAAATTAAATTTATTAAATATTATTTTATTTTGGATACCTATACAATAAATAAAAATTATCTATAATAAAAAATAATAATTAATTTTCATTTATAATGCGAGGACCCCAAAACAATGAATATTTCTTTTCAAAAATTTTAGTCAATGAATTCGAATAAATGTTACATGTGCCCACCAACATTTATAAATTATTTATTACTTTAATTGTGTATAAGAATGTGTGCCCATCCCATCATTAAAAAAAAAGAAAAAAGAAGTGTGTCTATAAACAATATCTTAATTTATTGTACTTTTATTATTTATAATAAATATTTAATGTTTGAGTCCAGGAACTGTTAGCATTTGCCTTAAAATTATTAAATGCTGGCCGGACCTGAACAATGGTGATCAAACATACACAACTTAATCCCTTTTCTCCAATATATAAAATAAAAACAAGGGCTCTAGTTTTGATCCCACTTGCCTTGTTCATTTTGAAATCGATCTCATCCCATCCCATCCCATCCCATCAGAACCTTATAATGATCCAAGACGATGAATCCTTCTTCCATGGCTCTCTCATGGTTCTCTTCCTCATTGCACCCCCAACCTTCATATCCCTCACCTTCCTCCAGGCCCCCTATGGAAAGCACCACAGGCCGGGCTGGGGGCCCAACCTTCCACCCGCCCTGGCCTGGTTCTTGATGGAAAGCCCAACCCTCTGGCTCACCCTCCTCCTCTTCCGCAACGGCCAGCACGCCTCCAACCCTAAAGCCCACGCCCTCATGGCTCCCTTCCTCCTCCACTACTTCAACCGCACCCTCCTCTATCCCCTCCGCCTCCTCTTCGCCCCTCCCTCAAAAACCGCCTCGGGCTTCCCCTTCACCGTCGCCCTCATGGCCTTCGCCTTCAACCTCCTCAACTCCTACATCCAGGTCCGCTCGGTCTCCCACTACAAGGACTACACCACCGGCTGCTTCTGGTCCTGCTTTTTCATTGGCCTTTTCGTGTTTCTCTGCGGTATGTGGATCAATGTCTGGGCCGATAGGGTTCTCTTGAGCCTCAAGAGTCAGGGCAAGGGCTACGTCGTGCCCAGGGGAGGCTTGTTTGAACTCGTCGCCTGTCCTAATTATTTTGGGGAGATCGTAGAGTGGCTGGGCTGGGCCATCATGACCTGCTCTTGGGCCGGCCTGGGCTTCTTCGTCTACACTTTTACCAACTTGGGCCCCCGGGCGCGCGCCAATCGGAAGTGGTATTTGGACAAGTTTGGAGAGGATTATCCTAAGAAAAGGAAGGCTGTTATTCCTTATTTGTATTAATTTTTGGTATAAACTTACCATTGTAACAAGAAAATAATTGTTACATTTGGGAGTAAAATTACTTTTGAATTCTTACCATCGAAATCCAAACATGTACTTACTTACAAGTAAAAGGACATGTTTTTTTTTTCTATTTAAAAAAAAAAAAAACATTGATGTTTTTGTTAACTCAATGGTGTCATTTGATGAGACTTACTTCTTGTGATTTATATATTTGATTTTGCTACTGGAGGCATAAGTGATGACAACTTTGCTGGAATAATAGTGTCTGGAGATTCCATCTTGAAGATTGTGCAGTTAAGTTACAACAAAAATCCCAATCAATAATTTGTGTACAATTGTTGAGTAGAATGTGTTCAAAGAATTGTGAAGAATGAAATAAATGTTTATCAAGTGTAGTTGTGTAAATAAAATTTGGTTGTATAATATTGAGTAAAATTTCCTTAAAAGTATATAATTATCGGTATGTAGGTACTCTCTGCTGTGTGTCCAAAATAATGCAAATAACAGTTTTAGCATCTTTGAGTTAAGGCAACAGAACAAAATATTGTAAGCATGTGTTACTTTCATCCATACAAAATCCCTTACTTAGTATCTAATTTTGTCATTCACTTCAAAAAAAGAAAAATGTACTTGTTATCCACTTACTTACAATCTCAGAGAGGAAGACGAGTGTTTATTCTATCATAAGATATCACCAAAAGGCAGAGTAATATTTTTCATAAATTAGTGTTAAGGCTGTGGAGTCAATTAAACTCTTGCATTCTATGGAGTAATATGGATCAGTTGCTGTGTTTGATCCATGGTTTATCTGGAATATACGTGGAAAAGGTGTATTGTTAGGTTGAAATTTTGAATAGTGATTTCAGAGGTAGATTCATTTTCATTTCTGCGAAGGGATGACACGAGCAGTACAAGGCACGAGATGAAAAAATATGTGAATTGTGAAGGCATCAAAAACTTAGATATTTCTTTTGGTCTGTTAGTTATTTTCAATGTAAAATTTTGCTTTGAGAAATTTAAGAGATTTTTTTTACGATACAATGAATAATTTACCATATAATTGTTGCTGGAAAAAAGTCAAAATTCAATATATGGTTCCTTGCGGACCATTTTTTTTTTCAATCCAATTAATTAAATAAAATAGTTAAGGTTTTAATTTACTTTTTGCACCTCTCTTTTCTTTCACATCCCAACAGTTTTTTTTTTTTGGTTCATTTTTATTGTGTAAAATCAACCAGTCCTATATAATTAGGATATGATTAAGATTTATAAGAGTAAAAAAATAATACATTAGATGATAATATAATTTTTTATATTGTCAATACAAGCCCTATTTGTTTTTTTTATTCTTAAAATGCTTCTTACAATTCCAAACTTCAAGTTATGAAAGTAAAAAAAGTTAATTAGAATATTAAAAAGTACATTTTCATGAATTTAATAGATATGTATTGTAGAAGTAAGTATTTATACTATCAACCAACTAAAAATTATTTTTAATGACTTTTAAGATAATTATTATAAAAATAAATAAATTTACGTATGATTCAACAGTAATGTAGTTTCTTTTTTTACTATCAATACATGTATTTTTTTTATTCTATTTCTAATCTATATGATTTTACAAAGTTCTGAAATTGAGTTTTTTTTTTTACTTTTAAAATTATAATAACCTTTTTGGAAGTTAGATCCGGGGGACAAAAATTTCAATTTTAGAACTTAAAAGTTTCCGAATTGTAAAATCATATAGAAAAAAAAATCATTTTTAGAACTTCAAGTTCTAGAATTGAAATCCAAAAAATTGAAACATTGATCTCAAACAGAAGTAGAACCACGCAGATATCAGAAATAAGAGATGAGCAAAAAGTATGAATAGAACATCGAAGGTGGATCCAGGCCTAGGAATGAATTATGATAATTAGTTAATTACACAATGCTATAACCAATATTTTTAGATCTCATAAACTTGTTTGTTTGACCTATAATTTTGTTGAAGATATATTATCCTATATTATTTTTTGCCAATTCTTTAATGAAAATTATTTTTTAAAATAAAATACAAAAACTATAAAATGAAGGAGAACAGGAGACAGTGACAAATTTCATACTAGTGAAGAACTAATAAACTTCCACAATATTAAAATGATAAAAGATGTAACTTTATAAGATCGCGGAGAAAAAGGATTAGTATCGTAATTTTATAAATATGTAATTAATACACACAAACATTTTGTTATCGTTATTTTATAAATTAACTGCTTAATAATATATTATATATATCTTTACTAAATATTTATGTCACTAAATTCTCAATTATAAAATTTGCTTCAACCAGGGCAAGGGGAACAAAGTTTTTTGCTGCATGTGCAGTGCACCCAACATTAAGCATTAGCACTCCCAATCTATCTACCAGAATACATTCAATTAAATCTTTAAGGGAAGAATGGTACAAAGTAACTGTGATCAAATAATTGTGTTTTAATTTTTCAACCAGAAATTCCAAAACCTAAAATATAGGGCAATCATTCTTGTAAATAAAATACATATCAGCACCACCCGTCATATTATTACTTGGTTCCTCAAACTCAAGCAATTTATACAATGTTCATCTAAGTCTATTTAGGGAGAAATTGAACATTTTAATTGATTACGAAAATAGCAAAAAGAACATGAAAAAAAAAGCACAAAAAGTCATTCTAAATTTAACTGCAACATTAACAAATACAAAATGGTTTTCAATTTTATTCCCCCTTCTGGTCCTCTATTGGAAGATCATAGAAAAATATTAGCCACGATTAAATGGTTTCTCCTTTAAATACCAAAACTTGTTTCTAAGAAATATGACCAATATGCTAAATGATGTATAACCAGCTGATGATATTGGTAACGTATCAAGATCTCTCACACTGGTGCAGTTTCCACTCTTCCACTCATTTTCTTGTTGCAACCAACACCATAAGAGCAGCATTCTGCAGATTCTTCATATGGGGCAAATTTTCAATTTCAAATCAAGTATAAAGAAAATACACAAATAAATCCATCCTCATTTATTCCCTGCAATCGTTTTTAATCCAAAATCACATAAATCCATCCTCATTTATTCCCTGAAATCATTTTTAATCCAAAATCACATTAAACCATCTTAAAATTACCTTTATTTTGCATGTCACAATGTAGGTTTCAACTTGGGACCACTAAGAGTCTATTTAAATAAACTTATTCATAAGCAATTATAAGAAAAGAAAATAAAAAAAAATGAAATAAACTTCTCCATAAGTTAAAATTAACTTATGCATAAGTTAAAAATAAGATCTGGAAAAGTTAATACGAGAGAACTTTTACAGCATGAGCAAATTTTAACCTATAGAAAAGTTAATTTCAAATTTTTCTTATTTTATTCTCTTACAAGTGTTTATGGAAAAGTTTTTCTAAAAAAGCCTTAAGTAAAACTTTCAATGGCAAACCCTACAAATAAAATGCTCACTAAAATCCCTTGATGATTCAGAAAATGAACTGACAATATTTTTTGAGCAGATTAGATGAACTCACATTAAGAAACGGTGTGGTTTGCACCAACTTTCTCTCTCAACTCCTCGTTGGTAAGATTGCCTCCTGCTGGTTCAGACACCAGATTTTCATACTGATCTTTCAAGCTAGACGAGTCGATGGCCTCTGCGAGGCTCTTCTTAATTTCTTGTACCAAAGCATCAATTCTATTCTTTGTTTCTGAATCAGGCGTCCCCCGAACCTTGGCCACCTCCGATTTCAATAGCAGTATCTTGCTCTTAATATCCTCTGATGAGTTTACCACATTTTCGATTTGCTTTTTGATTTCTTCGTTTAGTTCTTCTAGACCTGATTCATTGGCCGTGTCTTGTTTTACAACAACATCTAGGCCCGCCAACTCCAGAACATTAACCAGCTCCGAGTCTACTTCTTTCCTAAACTCGATGATTTTCTTCTTCAACTCGTCATCCAAATCACTTGCTGAGGATACACCAGCACCTTCAATTTCAGCCTTTAATGCTTCACACTTTTCCCTTATTCTAGAATTCTTGAAGACAACATCAACTTTTTTCTTCAGCTCTTGCTTAAATGTGTCAGCGTCCTTGTTTGCATGTGACAGATGCTTTGCTTTAGATAATTCTTTCAAATAGTTAATATTCTTCTGCAGCCTATCATAATTGGGAGCTGCGCTCAATTGCTGTTCAAACTCCACCCTTAGCTTTTCTATCTCGTCTTTCAGCAATTGATCAATGGGTTGATTATCTGCATTTGCTTTCGAAACTTGCTCCTGTAGTTTCAATATCTTGTCGGTAAAGCCCGTGGCTTTAGCTGCCTCAGAGTATTCTTTATTGACCTCCCTTTCCAGTTGCTTTATCATCTCGTCCAGATCTAGTATTGGTGGATCGGAAGATTTCTTAGCTTCCAAAACCTGTTGCTTCAGTTTCTCAACCTCGATTTCTAGCTCACCATCAGAAATGTTAGCAATAGATAAATCCCTCTTCTTCATGTTGAATGATATCTCTGGACCTATAGGAATGCCTTCCTGGAACTTTCCAATCTTTCTGTACTTAAGCATGCGATGTTTTAATATCTCTTCTGTGTTCATCTTGGTGAGCTCCTACATAATGGACAAGCCAAAGTTCCAAAAGTTAACATATGCTTTAACATATTTGTTTTCAGGAGAACAGTTGCGGCCTGTAAAACTTACATCCATGGTTTCATTGATTGCAATTTTTATCTGTTGAGAGGTCGATTCTGGATCTGCATGTGCACCACCAAGTGGCTCCTATTGAAAAGACAAAATGAAATTCTACTTAGATTCTATTCCCAAGAGAAATTGTTATCAATCTATGCAGTTTTTAATGTTTATATTGTACAAGATAAAGTCAGAACAAATTAAAGGAGTTAATAGGTTTGACAAATTTGCCAGAACACTGAAATACTTATTACCATATATTAATATTTAAACCATTACGATGATAAATTCCATGTATATGAATAAGATTTAAGAGAAAAAGGCATAATTAATAACTTCTTACACTTATAATACCATCTGCAATATCTAATTTGCACAAATCAGGGGCTGTAATCTTCAGTCTCTCAGCAGCCTGCAAAAGATAATAAAAAAGAAAATAGTTAACTTAATATATTATGAAATGAAAGAGTCAAAGTACTGGCATTGTATATACCTGTGGTGCAGCTTTAGAACTTCTCCACAAGATTGCAGCACATGCCTCTGGACTAAATCATGGAATAAAAATAAAGATCAAACCAGCAGAACAGATCAGAAAGACTTTTTCAGTTAGTAAAATGATCAACAATAACACAAGTAGTGAACCATATCACATATATATGCAAAATGATCAATAATGACATAAGTAGTCAACCATATCACATGTATATGTGTGCATGCTCATACACACACGTGTCTGTGACTCTGCATCTGTAGCTGGTTCTAAGAAGTAACTTGTATGATGGGTTAAACTTTAACCAAATTTAAGTACAACTAAGAAAAGATGAAACCGTTTTTAATGTTTTCACCATGTTACATAAGTCATCAGTTTAAACTAAGGGTGGTCTCATACAGCCTGTTGTTTGTTGCCAGAACCATCATCCACATTACTAAATAATTTCAATAATTCATAATTCATATAATTCATGACTGGCATAAACATAATCATGTTCAACATAATTCTGAACTATCAAGATGTGATAGAAACTGGTTCAAATGCAAATGAATTTTATTAAGAACACTCTTGAACTTTTGAGAGGTCCAAGTCTCTCCCAATTCCTTTACAAATTCCCACATAATGAATGACCCTCCTCTCAACTCCTCTGTCTATTTATATACTACCTCTGTCCCTATATAAAAGAGTCCTTGCTTGTCCTTTTTTTATAAGATTCTTTTCAAATTGTCTCTTACATTAATTATTTTTTTACCAAAAATACTCTTTATTACTTTACAATAAATACTATAAATTAATAAGATTAATTCATTCTCTCTCCTATGAGGATTGGAGAGGATGATTAGTACACATTAATTAATTAGATGAAAAATAATTAAGTGAAAAGAGTGAGATGATGAATCCCAATAATTTTAAGGGTAATTTTGAAAAAATAATACAAATTGTTAACAAATTTAATGCTACTAACTAAATTACCCGACTTTCTTAATGAGTGTGAATTAATTAAATGAGTCTTATATTTAGGGACAAACATAGCACATCATCAGCCACTTGACTCACTAACTGAATAACCCCCTCACTGACTAATTGACCCCTAACTAACTAAGGCCCTCAACTAATAGACCTATCAATATGTTAATGCGGAATCATGAATATAATTGCAACCTCTGTTAGATATCTGTCAGTGAGATAGTTAGTTAGTTGGGCTGAGATAGTTTGAAGAAACATGCATATTGCCTATAATTAAGATGGGAGGTTGGGCGTGAGAGGTATATTGTCATTTTATGAGAGAATTGGGACCTTTGGCATTGGAAGGTACAGACTCTCCAAGTTCTGCGGTGTTCTATCTTCTAATCGGGGTTTATCCCTATTTCTTCTTAATAAGATACCAGGTTTCTATCAACCTTGAGCCTTCAGCTACAGATAATTTGCAATGTTAACATTATTGCAAGAAGCTCTACAAGATTCATCCAACATGCAAGGGAGAGAGGGGAAAAGGCATATAATTGAAATAATTATTACAATATTATAAAAGTTGCAAATAGCAGAGTAAAAAAATTGAATCACCTGGCAACATAAAAAACAGAATTTTCAAGCATGAGTAATTTATTAGCACATCCAATGGCTAGGGCACCACCCGAACCACCTTCTCCAATAACTATAGATAAAATTGGCACCTTCAGACCAAACATGGTTCTCAAATTTTGAGCAATCGCTTCACCCTGCAAGCATGAAATCAACAAATGGATTAACCTTGTAACAAAAGAAAGCCAAAGAATCTTAGAGCCTAACTAGCAACATACTTGGCCAAGTTCCTCTGATTTTAAGTCAGCATATGCCCCAGGCGTGTCAATGAAAGTAACTATGGGGAACCCATGATGATCTGCATATTTAAACATGCGAAGAGCCTTCCTGTAACTGTTTGAATTGGAAATTTACCATCAGTGTCAAATGCAGATAAAATCAATGTCAATTAGAGTTCATATCCTATCTTAAATCTAGTCAATTTCTCATATCAACGGTTCCTAGTGGACATACCCATGAGGAGTTGGCATCCCAAAGTTGCGATGAATGTTTTCTTTAGTGTTTCTACCCTTTTGGTGACCGATGAGCATGTATCTTCTACCATCTATAGTCCCTAAACCAGTAACAATAGCAGGATCATCATAACCTGCCCGATCACCATGGAGTTCAATAAACTGAAAAATGAGGAAACATGAGAATTCAGTTAAAGTGGTTCAATAACAAAAAACAAACTAAAATATGTACTAAGAAAATGCAATAAATAGAATATTGAAGTGGAAAACAACAACAATAATTAGAAGACCTTTTCAGTTATGTTAAAGACATGATCAAGGAAAGTCGGCCTGTTAGGATGCCGTGCAATGGCGACCCGCTGTATAGGAGTCAGATGTGCGTATAGATCCTTTAATGCCTGAAATAATAATGTGAGCAGTGAAAGGACGAGAGTTTTAACAATTTTACCGTTAAAATTTTAGGGATTGGGAGGAAAAGTTAAAAAAACAAAGAAGTATGTATTTGAATTTTGAATAATGAAACTGAATAATTGTATTACAAAACAATAAACTTCTACCCTTACTTATACTAATAATACAGGAAGAGAACAAGTGAAGTACATACAAGCCCAAGTCAATACCACCACAACATACTAACACAATAATATTCTGACACAAGATACCCTAATAGTTACTTAGATATAAAAAAAAGTATCATCTGGCAAAAGAGAAGCAAAAAAAAAAAAAAAGCAGTTGCTGAAACAGTTGAGTCTGCATTTTAGAAACAAAGATACTACTATAAGCAACTATGAAGCCAAATGGAGTATAGGATTTGTGACAAAGGGATTCCAACATGAATGACGGTCAAGCTTAACTAATTTGCTTAACTAAACCAGCATAGGTTAAAAATATGCTATATATTCAATCTTGCAAGTAACAATCAGAGAGCATCATGATGGCATGCTAGCACATAATTCAATCAAGTAATCATCACCAGTTTTCTTATTCAAGTAATCCAGTTTCCAAGAACAAAACTTATTTGTTATGACAACCAAACCTGCTGGTACTTATACTCCAACGAGTGAATCTGATCGCTGAAGTCCAGCCCAGTTTCGTTCGCCATATTCTGCACCTGTTTTCAACCATAAAAGTCACTCCTATTAGCCCATTAGCATTTATCACAACCTTGACGAATCATACAATTACAATAAATTCATCCTCACTCAAGCAAACAAAGCACACACCAACACACACACAGAGTGAATTAGAAGTTACATCAATGATCTTCTTTTGCAGATCAAGAAGAGGCTTTTCAAAAGGCAAAGTGACAGTCTTTGGCTTCTCCTTAAGAGGCTTGAAATGGGAAAGGTGGCTTAGTATCCCACCTTTCACATTGGGATCAATGTTCCCAGACCAGGGATACTCATGCATCTTCACCTTCCTCAGCTTAGCAGCAACAGTAAAATCCCTCTTCTTCAAAACCAACCTTCCCTTCCCCAAGGTCCTCAAAGGAACACCAACACTGAAACCGCTGCTTGAACTCCTCAGAAGATCCGAAGCAGAACCACCAGCAAGAGACGCAGAAGAAGCAGCCATGTTAGGTTCGCCTTCAAACTCGGTCCCACAAATCAGCAAAATCTAAAAACAGAAGCAAAAACAGAGAAACCCAGAAGAGTAAGATCACAAAAAACCAACACCCAGTAAAGAGACAAAAAAATCAACAACACCCAGAAAGCGAATTCGAAAGAAGAGCAAAAAAAGACAACTTTATCTCGATCCAAAGGAAAAAAAAAGAAATCTTGCAACGAACCCATTTAAGCTACTTAACCAAGCTCCATTTCACATTGAGCAAGGTTTCAAATTCCCACAATCAAAAGAAAGCATTCATTCAGAAATCATAAAAAAGCTGCTGAAATTGAGGAAAGTAAAGTCCATTTTTTAGGAGAAAAAGGAGGCAAGTTTTTACCTGTAGGAAGTTGAAGATCCAGAAAATGAGAGAGAGGTAAGTGCAATCTAAAGAGAATGCGAAATAATTAAGGAAGGAGAGAGTAGAAGTGCTTTGTGGAGATCGACAAAGAGGAGTAGTTGTTGTAGGGAGTGGAAGGCAAAGGAAGAAAGATTGGGGTTTTATTTTTAAAAGAAGGAAAAAGCCAAACACCAAAGTGGAGGAGGCGATACTTCTTATGCTCAGTGTGTGTCACAACTCACAATTATGAGCCAGCTTTTTTCGGTTTGGCCGTTAAGCTACACACCTTGCCCTTCTATGCATCACACAACATAATTCTTTGTAATTCTAACAAAAACAAACCCAAATCTTTGCAACAATACTAACATTAACATAATAAGAAAATAAATGTGCCTTGTGCAAGTCACACCACACAATACATGTTACACTACACACCAGAGCTAGGAATATGATTGTATTCTACAGTTTCTTTTTTATATAAGGTGAGTCTGAGAAATTTTATAATGTGGTTCAATTAAAAGTTATTTTAAATATAATTTTTAAGTAATTATTTTAAATTTATATAATTTAATTATATATAATAAAATATATTTTAGATCTTTTAATTTTTAATCAAAATTGATTTTAGTCTTTATATTTTAAAAATAATTATTTTAGTCATTGTATTTTTTTATAATTGATGAATTATATATCTCTTTGTGATGGTAGAACTTAAGATATTAAAGTTTTAAAGTGAGAGACATAACAAAATAATTATAAAAATAAACTAAAATTATCATTTTCGAGACTAAAAACCTAATTGCCGAAAATTACGGAATATAAGACATTTCTATCTTCAAAAGTTTATATTGTTAGTATATTTTAATTAAATTCTAATTTTTTCACGGGATTTTTTATATTTTTTTGTTGCTAAAGTGGTTGAAAGACAAATGAAAATTAAATTTAAATTTATCTTAAAAAAAACTAGTTGAAGTGGATAAATTAAAAGATTATTCGATTTGGTTTTAAATATAGGGAAGGCTGAATTGTTTGATTCATTTACTATTTCTCTTTAAATAGATACTACACATGTTTACGAGTTTTGCATAAAAGAATTTTTTACTTGTAATGTGGTTGAATACGTAGGGTTTGTGGCCTCTCCTAATTATATATTAGTCATGATTTGAAGTTTGGTGAAAATAATCTTTTGTGGCATCTATAATTTAAGAAAGTGAATGGTATGATGTAAGAAATTAAGAATATATTTTTATGTTAATCAATTTATTAACTCTTTTTTTTGGAATAAAATAATTATACGTTTTTCTTATTTTCTTAAAGTAATATTTTTATTACTTAATTATTTATTTACAAGGTTTTTATTCTTTAATTTTTTATCAATAATAAAAAATTTCAATTAATATTAAATATTTAATAATAAAATAATCAGTTATATTTTTTAATCTAAATATTTCAAACATGTATATTTTTTTATTTAATTTAGATATATCATTGGTGTAAAAGTTTTTATACCATTAATCAATTAAAATTTATTTTAGATATAATTTTTAAAATAATTATTATAAAAATCAACAATAAATAATAATTTATAATTAAATGTTAAAAATAAAAATATTTATATTATCAATAATTTTAATTAAAATTTTTATTTAATTTCTGTTATATAAAAGAATATTTTAATAATTAAATTAAAATTTCAAATATTTTAAAATTTTATAATTTATATGTGTCTTCAAATACTCACTTAAAAATCAATAAATTATAATTTAGTTGGTTAAACATTATGTATGAATATTACAAACTGTTGATACAATTTTCGAATTTTACTTACAGATAAAAAAAAAAAACCCACTTAAAGCATAAAATAACTCATATTTTTTTTCTAAGACATATATGCCCAAAATATTATCCAACATACCTTTTAATAATGTATGTTTGTGGCTTTGGAGTTGCATTCAACCATCTTCTCCCACGTGCCTGTTCTCGTACCTTCTTTTACTTACTTTTCTTTTTTAATTAATAAAATACAACTTATACGCATAGACGATATCGGCATTACAGTTAACAAGTGAAGCATATTTAATAAATATTTGAGTTTTTAAAATATATTATTACAATTTTAATTTTAAGTTGTATGTATGAAAAAAATTGTTCGAAAAGATAATATTTACTTCATTAATCTTTATTTTTCAAAATAATTAATCTTTGGCCGCTGAAATAAAAATCCATACAAGTTGAATTTGTTAGAACCCAGATAATGTTTTTAAATTATAATAATTAATTAAAATAATTATTAAAATTAATAAAATATTAGGCTAATTTTTGAAATTATACATCATAAATTAATTTAGTTCCTTAAATTAAATTGACAATCAAATTAATCTCTTAAATAAATAAAATAGTAAAATATTCTTGAAATAATAAATTATCACTCAGTTTAGTCTTTAAAATTGTAATAAAATTGGATTTTAAAATTAAAAGAAAATTAATTATATTTTTTGTCCTATAATTATAAAGTTTTACAAATTTTGTTATTTTTCACCTATTTTTACTTTTCATATATATAAAATAGTTAATTACTCTACCTTTCTCAAGGTTTATATTTATTATATAAAAATATTAAAAAGTTAATATGATAAAAATATTTTTTAAATATTTTTATTTTAATTATATAAATTTATTTATTAAATTATATAAACTAATTTATTAGTTAATTATATAATATCTTATAAATTTATTTATTAGATATTTTTATTTCTAAATAACTACTTTACAAATAAAAGAGTAAAATATGATAAATAATTTATAAATAATAAATAATTATATATAATTAAATAAATAAATTTATGTAATTAAAATAATATATATATATATATAATAAATAATGAACTTGGTGGTTAGAAAAATTTAAAAATAGAAGACAAATTTAATAAATTTATATAAGTTTATGATCAATGTAAAAATATTTAAAGAACAAAATTCACAAATTTTAAAAGTTGGGAAGTAAAAATTGTAATCAATTTTTTTATTTTAATTTAATCAATTATTATAATTTCAAGGATTAAATTAATTTCAGATATCAATTTTACTATCTATTATAACTTTAAAAACTAAATTGATCTATAATGTGTAATTTCAAGAAGTATTTTACTATATTATTAATTTTTTGGAATCAATTTAATCAATTATTATAATTTTAATGATTAAATTGATTATTCACTTTATATAATCAACAAATATTTATGTATTGTAACAACCAATTGATATTTAAGAAAATATAATAATATATATTAAGGTGAAATATTAAGAAAAAAAAATTAAAGAGATAATCTATACATAATTAATTTAATTAAAAATAGAAAAGATATAAACTAAACAAAAATATTTAAAACTATAAAAGATACGTATTATTAAGATGGTTGAGTGTTTATGTTGTCTAAAGGTTTCTCAAACGAAAGCGAAAAGAAAAACTGAACCCACGGTGTGGAAAAAGTAATGAAAGTCAAAATACGTTTGCTAGGTTTGGTGGTCTACTAATTCTATTTTATTCAAACTGAAACTTCTTAATGAATTACTAATAGTTTACTACTAATAAAAAAACATAAACATAAAAATTAAAAACTTAAATTTAAAATTATCTAAAAAATTAATTTAATTAATAAAATATTTAAATAAAAAACTAAAAATTTTATTTTGATAGAATAGTTAATTAAAGAAAATTTAATTTAAATTCATAACATGTGTCACAAATTCATAAAAAAATTGCAAACAATTTTATCAAGCTCATGATATATATACATGTATAAGAGAATGAGATAATTATTTTTTTTATTCATAAGAGATATGTACAAAATATCTACTACTAAAAATAGTGACTAATATATTTCCGAGAACATAAATTCATCATATAATGGATATTTCTCTTTTAATATGATTTTTTTCATATCCAAAATCAAGATTTAAATTCTTTACATTTAAATTATCTCTTTTAGAGTTATTCTCCAATTACATCTCATATAGTCAAAATCACGAATTAATTCATGTATGGAAAATACCAACATGAGCAATCCAACAATTATCCTTTAATTTATTTTATTTAAATATTTAAATTAACATTCCCAATAGACATATTAATTTGAGCTAATTTTTTTTTCATATCCAAAATCAAAATTTAAACTCTTGCACCTTTAGATTATCTCTTTAAAGCTATTTTCCTATTAAATCTCATCTAACCAAAGTCATGAATCAATTCTATAGAATTATTCATGGAAAACACCAACATGAGCAACCCAACAATTCTCCTTTAATTTATTTTATTTAAATATTTAAATTAACATTCCCAATAGACATATTAGTTTGAGCTAAATTTTTTTTCATATCCAAAATAGCATTTAAACTTTTTGACATTTAGATTATCTCTTCTAGAATTATTCTGCTATTAAATCTCATCTAACCAAAGTCGTGAATCAATTCTATAAAATTATTTATATATGAAAAATACCATAATGAGCAACCCAACAATTGAAGATTTAAATTAACATTCTCAATAGACATATTAGTATGAACTAAGTTCAAAAATATCATACTACTATTCTATCTATTTATACTATATATATATAAAAGTTATATTAAAAATATTTAAAATCTACGTATTCTTACACGTACCAGTCTTGACATTATTCCAATGTAAACTCTGCAAACAAAATGTTTAATTCCAAGATGGCTACATGCAAGAATATGTATACTTAAAATTTTTTCGAATGTAACTTTTATTATTTAGTGTGGCCGGTGTGATTAGTATTTTATTGTAAAAATATAGTGAAGTGTTGTAGTATAAATAAGAGGTTCCTGAGAGGAACTAGACGAGTCCTTGGCTAGATTAAGTTGTAGTTGTGAATGTTTTATTTGTGAGATCGTAGTATCTTTCTTATTTTTAAGTTTTGTAAAGTTGTATCCAAGTTTTATCAAAGTAGGTGTTCTTTACTATGCTCCAAGTACTATTTAAGTTTTCTAAGGTTATTTTATATCTTGTAAGTTTTTTATCTAGCACTTAATTTGTATAAATAAATTTTCTAGTCTCTTTATCAAATATTGTTTAATTTATTTAATGACTTCTATAATGTTGTTTAATTTAAGTCCTAATTAAAATTTAATAATTACAGCCGAAGGTCTATTTATTTAGGATACTTTTTATAATAATTAAAATTTAAATAATATGAATCAATTTTATCTCCCTACTCTTAATTTTTAAAAAAGCTAATCCTTTCGATACGTATATGTGTGGTGTGTGTGACATAAGCATAAAAGGTGAAATAAGAAAATCTTTATTATGCAATGTAGATAATTAAAATTAAAATTCTATTTTAACTTATCTTCAAACTGATTTTTAATTTATTCATGGGTTGGTTATTCTTCTTATTTTATTTTCTTATGATCGATTATGAAAAAAATCATCCGACCGAGACTCTAAATTCTTGAACATCTATTTGCCTCGCTAAAAGCATGGCCAATGACCTAAACCCATTCATGAGTCACGACGAAGGGGGGAAATTATATTTAATATTACGAACATGAGGAAAACAAGGATAAGACGAATCGTGATGGACAGATATGAGAAATCAATTTTAGGTCCATTTCTGAATCCATATCAATTACTAACTTGTGGATATTAAGGTTTTCAGCACATGTGAGGCCATAGAGCAGATCCCATCACTGCGAACAAGCTGTTTTCCCTGAAACTCATGACGGATAATTATATCATCTGGATCTGATTGATTTCATTCCACACTGAATATTTGATTGGCTTCGAAAGCCTTTCATTCCGATTCGACTCTTATTATCTTATACCAAAGAGGGCATAAAACTTTTCATAACCTTCGGTAAAAATGATAATGGAAAAAGCTCAGTTCAATTAAAATATACAAATACAGAATAGGCCCCCTCAAAAAAATAGTTTAATCGCTGTTTAGCGATTTGAATGATGCATAAGACAAATATGCTCGCAGAAACATCCTCAAAAGCAACCAAACCTAATCCAAGAAAGTAACATCGAAAGCCTCACTAGCCTTGGCTACCAAAGCTATCACGGTTATCATGCTGCCACCCATAACCCTGGCCATCATGTCCAAGCTCCCCAGAGTAGTAATTCTGTTTCAAATGTGACATGTGGGGTGGAGGTGGAGGTGGTGGTGGGAGGGGCATGGGCTGTGGTGCCAATATACCTTTGGCATCCCTTGGATCCACAACCATACCACCTTGTCCTTGTTCAAAAGGCACACCACCAATTCCTGAATTCCAGGGCTGGGGATAATTTCCTGGAAAATTTGGGCCACCTTGTGGAAAACCCAGTAATGAACTTTGGTCCCCACCTATATCAGCACCTGAGTCCTGCCTAGGCATATCATATGGAGCAGCATAAAATGGTTGAGCTCGTTCGTTTGGGTAAGGGGGGTAACCAAATGGCATAGGAGGGTTCAGCATTGGGTTTGAAGTAACGAGTGAGGGGACATTGGAAGGTTGTGCAGGGTGCATTGTTGGATACTCAGAAAATGGGGTCTCTGGACCAACTGCTTGTTGCCTGTCAGCGAACTGGGAAGATTCTTGCGGGGGATGCTGCATGTCAAAACTCTGTTGATGAAAGCCCTGTTGTCCACCTCCAACAGAGCCAGACATGCTATCTGAAGGGTGATGTTGTTGACCAAAATATGGTGGCTTTGATTGCAGGGTTTGCCTTGAAGGTGGCTGCTCTCTTGGTGGCTGTCTACGAGTTTTGTCTTCCAGATCATGTTGCTGGGAATTTGAGCCAGGAGAAAAAACTGGTCTTTGGGGACCTCGAGCAGTGGAATCTGAAGCTGTAGATTGCCTAACACTCTGTGCCTCTGACTCATTTCCATCTTCTTTATCTGTATTCGGTCGAAGAAGGTTGGCGTGGCTGTCTTGGATATGAGATTCAAATTCAGCTTGCTTCAAGAAAGACTTGAGGCAATGAGGAGCTGCACAAATGAGGATTCCTTCCATCATTTTGATTGTTTGAATCTTCTGGATTCGTTCATCACACCTGTGTTCCAAGAAAGATGGAAACCAAATTTTACATAAACATCAAATATTATACCCAAAAAATGAACTTTTATACATGACATGGAAGCTACCAATTGAAAAACAAATTCCCTTGGGTCAATTAATAAGGTCTATTATGAATATCACGAAAGCTTAAACCATTGGGTAAAAGCACATGAAAGGTTTTATACCCAACATGCCTCCTCACACAAAAGTCCTTTGAACTTGAAGTGTAAACTATGCACAAGCCCACCTTGATTTGTGTTAAAAATTCATATTTTTATTAAAATAATGGGAGCAGTAGGAATCAAACTCTAAACCAATTGGTCGGAGTTGGTAATATCATGTCATTTACTAAATATCCCAAAAGCTTACGCGATGAATGCTCATGAATGGTTTTATCTAGCAGTGAACATACCTCAGTCCTCAGGTTTTAAAAAATACAAGGCAAACAGTAAATAAATGAATAAATAAAGACACCTATTCTATGCTTATTTATATATTTTTAGCATCTCTGCTATTGCAAAGTGAAACAAAGTACTGCTGCTACACACTGCTTGCATACACATCATTCACACCTATTCAAGCTGGCAGAGTTTGGTTTGTGTTCAGCTGGGCCCACATAAACATACAAATCAAAATATGCCACCCACCCCATATCAGGTGCAAATGATGTGTATGCAAGAGGTGTTTACAAATATTTAAGAATGACTTCTTAATTCTATAGTCATATTTCCATGGTACTTGAAAGTTAAAAGTAATATCAAATTCATCGAAAATCATGTAAAAAGAAAATTTTTAATACAGCCCTTTAGAAATATAACTTTACAATGCACCTCTTTCTTGAAAATTGAAAGGCATATGTAGTACAACTTCAACTTAGTTAATATGTGAAAGACATTGGTCAAAGGATGAAAGAGGAAGCCAGTTAGGCTGAAGTGAAACCACTTCTAAAGTAAGTACTAAGCTAAACATTATGATCCAAAACACACACAACTAGTACTAAGCAATAATTATGATCCAAAAGCCACTAGTTTTCATTGATTTACCGAATGAAGATCAGTAAGATAAGAAATATTCTTACAGGTAGCACATTGAATCACTTCTAGCACAATCCAGACAAAAGGCATGCTCACAAGGGCTCTGCAAGACCATAAGCTTGTTAATTTACTGTAAGCCAACATCGAGATATTTAACTAGTTTTAGCACATTTTCAGTGGTTAAAAATTAAAATGACTTGGAGATAAAAATTAAAGATCTCATATCACAGGTTTCTATGTTTAAGTATTTGGGATCAATAATTCAATATTACAAAATAATGGGGAAATTAATAAAAATATATATGCTGGGTGGTTAAAAAGCAGAAAGACATTCGGGGTTATTTGTTGCAAAGTAAGTACCTACCAAGCTCCAAGGAAAGTATTATTGCACTGCTATACAACTAGCTATACTTTATGATAGTGAATGTTGGCCTTTAAAAGGACAAGAGAAAAAAATTGAAAGTAGCAGAAATGAGAATGTTAAGATAGATGTGTGACCTCATAAGAAAAAACAAGATTCAGGATGATTATAAACAAGGAGATATTGGCATGACATCTGTGAGGAAAAGATGACAGAAAATAGTTAAGGTGATTAGGACATGTGCATAGAAGGTCACTAGAAGCACCAATGAAAAGAGTAGATTGCATGGCTATTAATTAACCCTATGAAAAGGGGTAGAGGGAGGAGACCAAGAAGGACATTGGAAGAAATTGTTAAAAGGGATCTCATGATGAATAACATCCCTAAGAATTTGGTTTCTAGCCGAGCCTAATTTCATCATGTGATCTAGGTACCTGAGCTCACTTAGTGGAATAAGGCTATTGTTACTATTGTAGAACATTTTTGAAAAAAAAAAAAGACAAACACTATCTAAATTTTGAACATGGCAGCCATTTCACTAAACAGGTCTTCCTCTGAAAACATGTTTAACATTTAGAACTCTAAAATGCAAACATACTACATAGGAAAAAAATGTATTCGATGCAATTATAAGATACATTTTGTTATTTTCAACCAAATACAAATTTCAGATTAAAATGCAACGCCATCAATGTAATAACCAGTGTGTCATGTAGAAATGCTAAAGAATAAAACCAAAGGCCCATTATAGGAATATACTAAGGGGTAGATAGTAACCCTATATAGCTGGAAAATAAGAAGTTAACTCCAAATGAAAGGCATACAAGAACATACAACTTATATTCACATATAAGTTCTGGTTCAAAATTTAGGGGCGGTTTGGTTTGAGAAAAAAGTTTCTGTCTTCATTTTCTATTTTTATTTTGTTTCTTGTTTTCTGAAGTTTATACAAGAAAAAGTGCAAATATAAAACAAAGTGAAAGCAGAAAATGTTTTCTCAAATCAAACAGATGTACATTAAAAAGAAGTGAGCTTTCCACTTATTAACCATTCAGCATTTTAGCTAGCATACTCTCTTCAATAAAATTCTTTTCTCTTTCTTTCATTTTATTTTCAAAGAGGACACAGGCTGAGATCCTGAGACTAGACCAAAGAATATTTCCATAAAAAAGACACTTTTGAACTTCGAAGCAAATCCCAAACAAGAAAAGCAAAATTGGAACAAAGAAAGCATCCTAACAACTTAGATCCTATCATGATTAAATGCATCCTAACAAGCAGAAATATCAAATTATCAATTGAAAAACATGCTACCATGCATAAGTAGTTACCAGCCGTCCATAAATGGCGATTGGGAAATCACAGCGAACACAGAAATGAACTCGCTCACCAAGCTGGCGGCGGGACCTACGGCCCAAAGTTTTAACAAGGGAAGCAGCAGTGGCTGCACCAATGCCCTTTGCAACAGGAAGATCAGCAAGGACCAGATGGTCAGGGCACGCAACTGTAACAGTCTCGACCGGCGACAGCTTCACCCCTGCGGCCCCTTCTGATGCAGGAGCCTTACTAAGCCGAATCTGAAGCATGTTTCGATCAAATATCTTCCCCCAACTATCAAAATCTTTAATATGCCTCCACCTCCTTTAACAAATCAAATTAAAAAAAAAAAAACAGAATTAGAACAAACAAGAAAAATGGAGAATAACAAATAAGTGATACATTTATCCAAAGACAACAATTAATGCAAAGAAAAAAATGAAAGAGAAAAGGCATTAGCATTCCCCAGGTACTGCGTAAGCTTTATATTTAATTTGACATATATGATTTTAATCAATTTAAAGACATGTATACAGAAATTCTAGAAGAACCCAAAAGCATGCGTATCATTTGAAATTAATTAAAATACGACAAACAATAATGCCGTAAATTTGTAGTGCATAGTAAATCTGGCGTTGGCAAAACCAGAGGCATTTGTGCTCAAACAAACTCAAATTCAGGGATGAAAATTTCGAGACCCTATTAAACCCTATTTAAAAAAATAACAGAGAGGATTTTCAGTCGGTAAGGAATTTGATTGAGGAAGAAAATTGAGAATAATTAGTAAGAAGCATCGATTGAAGAAACTAACTCGCAGTTGACGAATCTAGAAGTTTCTACTATCGGATTTGTGTCGCTCTGTGTTCTTCGTTCGTTCGCGACGGAGAGGCGCTGCAATAAACTTACTTGCTTTCTGCGAATGCGAGCGATTATGGTACTGCGATTCAGAAAATATATTTATTTTAAAAACAAAGTTGATAAATAAATATTTTTAAATTATTACTCTTGATATGATAAATGTTTTGTAAATAATTATAATTTTATAATTTTTTAGTATAAATTATGATAACTAATTCCATGTTTAAGAAATATATTTTTTAATAGTGTTATTAAGAAAACATTAGAGTTTTTTTTTTTCAATCTCTCATCTCAATTTATTATTTTTATTTTATTTTAATATTAATTATAATATTTTCATAATAGTTATTATTAATTAAAAATAATATTGCATCATAATTTTAATTATTTATTATAAATTTAAAATATAATTTTTGTTTAGAATTATTTGTTGATTATAATTTTAATTATAATATAATTTATATATTATAAAATATTTAAATACATAATTTAAAATATATAAATTATATTATAATTAAATATAATAAATAAATAATTTTAAATGTATAAAATATATTTTAGATTTAAAATAAGTAATTTAAATGATAATACATAATTATTTTTTACTATTAATGATTTATTTTAAATAAAATTATAAAATTTAGAAATAAAAGTAAAAATAATAGATTAAAAAGGAAAAGCAGTTGTCGGATGATTTTTTTATTAATTGCGAGAATAAATTCTACCTAAAAAAAGAAAAAAAAATAGAATACCAAATTGAGAACATAGAGAGTAAGAAATTTATTTTTGAAATTGTGAATTCTAATTTATAATATAAAATTTTATTCATAATCTTTGAGTGTTTATGTATAAATTAAAAGAACTTTATACTTATGAAAAAAAAATTATGGATAAGTGAACCTAACAAATGAATTTTTGGGTTTGACATAAGGTTGACCAGTAAAAATGTGAAAAGCGAATTTGATTTTTCAAATTTTATGATTCTCAGATAAAACAAATTGACTTATATTTTTTTTCTTATTTTTATATAAATTCTATATAAAAATAAAAAAGAAACACCGTGTTAAACATATTTGAATATTTTGAGGCTTATATTTCATATGCATGTCCATGATACATTGGATTAAATTAAATTAACTCAATTTTTTCATACCTAAATATTTAGATTCCAACCTAACTTTACTAATGGGCTTTTGAGCTGACCTACGGAGTGAGTTTCATTTCGTCACTTCTCCTTTATGGTTAAGAGAGTTCTTATGTAAATTATGCTTTTAATTCTTTAAAAAAATATATTATATGTTATCTATAATTTAACTTTTTATTTATTTTAAAAATTAGATAAAATACAAAGACATTTTTTTATTTATAATATGTCTTTATAATTTTAAAAATTTTGGAAAAGTTTAATAGTCTTTAATGAATGAGGAGGCCTTACTTAAATTATTTAAAAAATAGAGACTTTATTAAAACTTTTAAATAATAGAGATCTATTTAAAATTTTAACAAAATTATAAATACTTGGCCATTATAATCTTGTATTGTAAATACAAACTTATTAATTATTTATTCATTAAGCCAACTCCTAGCGTCAGAAAAAATAAATAAAAATGAAAATTTTCAATTAAATCTATACATAAATAAAAATAATTTATTTAATATAGTAAAGTAAAAAGGCTGTTGAATACTTATTAATTTATAGGCTAAATGATTATAAAAAAAAATTATAGGCTAAATATGTGGTAAAATTTGGGATTTTAAAAAAATAATCTTGTCTAAAAAATTGTTTATAAAAAAAGTTTAATGTATAGTTAATGTAAAATTTTGTATAATATCAATTAATTAAAAATCAATGTTGATATTACTTTTAATATATTTATTATAAAAGTTAATAAATTCACTATACCTTATTTATATAATTGAATAATACTATAAAACTATTTTATACATGTATAGTTTTTTAAGTAAAAAGAAAAATTAATTGATTGTATGGGGTTGAATTTAGACATGTTGGTTGCTAATTTAAATGGTGATACTCTCCGTGATTTCATTCAAGGCTCACATGAATCCATGCTACTTTTAATAATAAAAACAAGTAATGAAATTACAAATGTTGCCACCAGGTCTCTCTCTTGTGAATGACTCTATATTACTTAAGAGCTTTCAAAATAGCTCATTCACAAGTGTTGCCACATGATAACAAATGTAACTTTTCCCATATATACAACATAGTATTCTCCAGGATTTTTAGGAAGAATTGTTCAATGTTCCTATATTATCTATTCCTTCCATTGAAATTATGATGCTTGTCATATATGGTTTTCTTTGTCTAATTTTTTTAAAATAATAAGAAAAAGTTGTCAAATTAAGAGGATTAACTTTCAAAAGAGTAGATAGTACATGGGTACTAATGGTTAAAAGAGTAGATACTGCATTAGGTAGAACGGTCAATGCACCTTCATGAACTCTTAAAAAGGGTGATTACACGTCAAGTTGGATTAAGTTAAACCAAAATAAATAAATAAGTTGAATTATTAAAAGAAATTAATTTATAATTTTTTTTAACTACATTCATACTTGAGTTCATTGAGTTGCCAATGTTGGACATTTATTCTCAATTATTTTAGAAAAGACATTAAAAAAATGCCCAACAAATGTTTTTTTTATTTGTTGTTATTATTATCATAGTAGATTTTTATTATAATATTTTGAAACGATAAACTTTTTGTATTAATTTTATTATTCCATTTTTTATTTCTAATTGTTGTGCCATTATTTTATCAATAAACACGATCAGTATAGTCTTTTTTTCCCCCTACTATATATGTTTTGCTTTATTTTTAAGTGTTCATTAGTTATGCAATAAGATTCCGACAAAGGAATAATCACAATTAGTTGCAACAATTGCAACATTGACATTTTAGAGATGAAAAAAACTTCTTCAATTTGACAGTATAATAATGTGCTCTAGATGAGTCAAAAATTCTTTTAAATTGATATAATGACAACAAACTTTCTACTTAAATTAATACTATTCTAAGAATTATGATACTGATTTTTGCACTTGAGATGGTGTAAGAATAACCACGATTAAAATTTGAATGCAAGAATGCAACCGAGTAACCATTAGAAGGAATTAAAACAAAAGGTGAAAACCTATGGTAGGATCCATCAGCCAGAGTACTCAATTAGAAAAGTTATCCATAAAAAAAAACGAATTTCATTGGAAGACTATAAGATCATATAGTTCATATCATAATGAAGTTAATACTCAGTTAGATATTAATCACTACTTTTGTTTTGTGAAGATAATACTCATTCTATTTCTGTTGTTGGAGATATTAACTCCTTTTCTCAGGATGTGTTTGTATCCCTTGGACTTGTTTCAAATTTAATTTTAGTTGGACAATTGTTGGATGTTAATTTTTCTCATGTTGGTTGTTTTGTACACATTGGGGAAAGTGATCCCGAAATAGGCCTAATGTGGGCAGATTATTTCCTATCCAATTTTCTCTACCTAGTTATTTTGTCTTTTGCTTGTAGTGTTGGACCAAATAAGTGTGAGGATTGGTATAGAAAGTTAGAACATCCAAATTCTGTTGTTTTGTGTCATTTATTGAAAAGTGGATTGTAGACTAAAAAAAAATATCAAAAATATAAAAAAATATAAAAATAACAAAATAAATTATAAGAACTAAAGCTAGACAAAATTATATTTACAAAAATTTAAAACATTATTTAAGTCTAAAATTTAAAGTGATTTAGAGAGATATCACTTGGTTGTTCTCATTTATTGCTACTTCATTTTTCCTCCAAACAAAATGTTTGGATACATTCCAAAAAGTCTAAAATTTAAAGTGATTTAGAAAGATATCACTTAGCTGTTCTCATTTATTGCTACTTTATTTTTCCTCAACAAAATATTTGGATACATTCCAAAATCTAACTATTCTCATTTATTGCTACTTCATTTTTCCTCAAAACAAAATGTTTGGATACATTCCAAAAAGTCTAAAATTTAAAGTGATTTAGAGAGATATCACTTAGCTAGTCTTATTTATTGCTACTTCATTTTTCCTCCAAACAAAATGTGTGGATACATTCCAATTAACACAATGAATAGAAGTTTTATTTTCTTCGCAATTTCCATTGTATTTGGGGGAGTCTCCTAAAAACCTTCTACTGATAATTGCTTGAGCTCAAGCTGATTCTAAACTTTTGACGTACTTTTTAGCCTGTGCGAGAAACAAAAGATACAAATGAGATAAAAAAAAAGGGCCAATTTAAAAGGTTAATGCAAGATGGGTTTTGTGAGAATGCATGGAGGAGCAGAATAAATCAACTAACACATGTTATGGTGCTCGTTTTTATCCATAATAACAATTTGATTTAATGTTTGTTTTAAATTAAATTTAAGAAAACAAGCAATTTTTTTCACAAGCTCATAAACTCTTTTGAATACTAATCAAATATATACTAAAAATATACCCCCGTTTGTTTCATAATATCAGTCGTTTTAGGAGAAGTTTTGTATCATTTTATCTTTCACTTTAAAAATAAAAAGACAATAATTACTTTTTTTTTTTTTAACTTTATCCTTGCCACATTCTAACAATTTTATTTACTAAATTAAATGACATGAATGTCTAAGTCAAATTTAACACATAACGAAAGTAAGAGGAAAAGACAAGGCAAGTGTGAGGTTTGATACATATGAAGCCAAAATTGACCTCATAAAAAGTTAAGAAGTAAATTTGGAAAAGGATTTTTGGACTTGTTTGAATAAACATTTTTATAAATACTTATTGAAGAAGAAAATAAGAAAAAAAAAACTGAAATAAGCTTTTCTACATACTAACATTAAATTATACATGAGCTAATTTGCAAAACCTATCTCATATTAATTTCTCAGTTTTTAATTTATGCATAAGTTTATAGAAAACTTATTTCATTCTTGCTTCTTATTTTCTTTTCTATAAATACTTGTGAAAAAAGTTTATTCACAGACCTTTTATCTTTGAAAGAAGCAAACCATTATCAATACATTAGAAATCTTGATATTAAATACAAAAAATTGCTTTGCAAATTTTGGGTTTTCTGACCTCTAGACAAGTATGCCATAAAAATAAACTAGAACTCGAGGAGATAGGAGGTGATAAAAAGGAAAGGAGAAATGGAAAGCTACCACAAAGTATTCAACTTGTACCTGTTCTAGAGTTAAAAACATGATTACATTCCAAGATCCTAGCCGTCCAAAATTTGGTATGAACCCCTTATAGAAAGCAAAGGGTCCCTGCAAACATTCCATAACCAATTAGATGTGATAAATGAAATGATACCCATTTGACTATATAGTTCCTTGTCTAACAAGTTCATACAAAATATACAAGGACAAACTATGTGAACACCTCCTATATTGACATATATTCAACAATATTGAAAGAGTTTTCTTTGATAATGTCTGTTCCCCCCTCTCATTCCTCAACAAAAAAAGCCAAATAAAGGAAAAATGCATATCATGATGATGTCAAAAACCACTTTTGTTTTGGCCTACAAGTAAGGGTGAGAAATGAAAATGCATAATGATGTCATCAAAATTAGAAATTCAAAAGGGAGTTTGCTCAGCCCGTTGTGCTTGTGGGTTATACTTAATTTACACCAGTCAACAACCACTTATAATTAGATATGATCAAATTCTATGATGTATTTTATTAAAAAATTGCAGCAACTATATTCAACGGTTAATATTTATTATTAAAGAAAAATATGGAAGAAAGAAAAAATAATAGTAGTGGAAAACAACCATACATCATTTTTTAATGTCTTGATGAAACAATCAAGGGTGCTTTTGTAACTAGAATCTCCCATCATTCTTGACTTAACCTGTATATACAACAAAAAGAAGATAGCACAGTGAATTTGGGGAATGGTAAGAGTACTGAATAATTAAGAAGCTCACTGAGCAGCCAAAAGAAGAAAATAAAAAACAAATTTTCATACAGATCCACCCTAATTGATTAAGATCAGCTGTCAACAAAAAATTCTTCTTCTTATTAAGCATTAGATGTATTTACTAATTCATCCATTCTCTAATTATCCCTGGATTTATCAGTTTACCACAGTTGAATATAGAAGAAAGTCTAAAACTTATAGCAAATCCTAGAATATACACATACTATGTATAAGTGCTTATCAGTTTATTATTTTGCTTATATATAAAATGATGAAACAATAGAAAAAGTCAAATCAACTATGGATATTTTCACAAGTAAACACCAAGAAATTACCACATCAACAGGGGAGCCAACACAGACTGCAAAAAACCCTGCCCCTAGACCAGCAAGAAGATGAGTTACTACATTGTCAGTGAATCCTGGAATTTTCAAAATAGTCTGCAACAATAAAATAAAATGGTTATACAAAAATGAAAGAGGTAAGATTACAAAACTTGACTCCAAAATGCAGTCCAGTGTCTTCTACATCACCTGTTTCACTTGATCATAGCTGGCTAGTTCAGCAGCATTAATGATACCATTTCTTGCTATGTTAGGACCAATCCCGGTCCAAAGTGCGCCAACTCCTTCCTGTGTGTAACGGTGCAGGTTGAACAAAACTAATTATAACCTGAAAAGGACTGAATACATCTTCCCATTTTTCACAAATCATATCAAGTTACATGCAAATACCTGTCTCACAATCGTTGAATAAGCATTCAATGATCCGGAGTAGCGCCTGGTCACACCAGTAGGTAATTTTCCTTCTGCTTGAAGTCTAACTTTCACAAGATCAGTTGGATTTGCCACTGCAATTGCCATAGCACCTATGGATAACACAAATTGAAGGGGCTCAATGTTAGTGTTTTGGATAATGTATCAAGAATTCTAAACAGAAATAACATATGCTCCAGCTAGCAAGAAGTTGACACTCCACAGATTGGGAAACAAATTCACACATTAATTAGCGTATAGAAAAGACCATCCCTACAATTTCCACAATTAGGCTTTACCAGTTGTAAATCCAGCTAGAATTTTCTTAGACAATGGAACATCTCCAACATGGTCAGCCCCAACATAGAAATTCTTAACCTGTTATAAACACCATGACATTTAGGCCATCAGATCACATAAGCGAACAATATAAATGAACTGAAATATATAAATAAACATTCTTTGATTCAAGGTTCCAAACTCACAGGCTCATATAACGCAATTCTTAAACCTCCATTCAAACATTGACGATGTAACCCTGGCACAATCCCCTTCCAGAGTGCTGAAAGACCTTCTTCCTTGGCAATGGTTCCAACTGTTCCCAGCAAACCCCTATATTTAGGTAAGGTCATCACATCACTAACTACAGCCTGTTTTTGAAGCTGAAGCCTAACTTTGGCAGTATCCAAAGGAATAGTACACACCTACATCAAATTCAAGCTATAATTTCAAATATATGGTTATCTACAACGAATAAGTACTTGAAAAAAAGCAGTACAACATCTGACAAGTGAAATGAACATGCAAAACAGTATAGTAAATATATAACAAGCAGAACCAATCTTCACATAGACCAACTCAGGACCAAAATTCACAGCTAAGGAAAATTTCCGTATAAATGTATAATTGTTTCATACAGGATACGTATGAAATATTATTTGACTCTTATGTAATTTTTTCACTGCCACCAAAGTTCAAAGACATAAAGGGTTACTCCGAAAATGCCACAAACAATGCTTTCAGAATTTTCCCAGCAAAATAGTATCACGATTTTCAAGTCAATCAATTTATCCCACCCATCTAATTCCAAGACCTACAAATCATCAACCACGGAATAATCAAGGTCAGTCACAGTTACAATTGCGTTACAATCCTTGATATTGCAAGAAACTACAGACAAATGCAGCCGAAATGACCAAAACTGCATTGAAACCTTGGGAATAATCATCATCGATGTTGAACCTTGAAAAGCAAACAGCCAAGTGTGAAAAGTGAAGGCCTTTCATCATCATATCAGTTTTAAAAACCGTTCCCGTGGGACCATTGTCTAATATACAAGATTAGCAACTAGCAACAAGTAATTAGCTAGGCACTTATACAAGAAAATCAGATCTTCTCACTAAACACAATTACACCACCCCACATTCAATTGAATTCCGATCAAGCAAAAGGGTATGAAAATCAACAACGAACAAATTAAACGACCAAAAAAAAAAAAAGAAAAAACACTCAGTTGCTCATCACGTGCATGATTTGTCACAACATAAGCAAAAGACATCTAGAACTTCTAAAAATATGTAACAAACAACGTCGTTTGCAGTGAACGCTGTAGGTATGATCTGTTACTGTACGTAACACGAATTAATGGGTTTAAATTCAATACGAAAAAACGGGCTTTTAACTTTTAAGACATGATCACAGCAGAGAGAGGTTACCCAGAACAGAGAAGTTTGAGATAAAGAAACCCAGATGAGTTTTTTTTAGCTATAATGGTGACAGATATACCTCGGCAAAACATGCAGCAAAAGCACTGCTGGCGTAAGTGCCGGCAAAGGAGATATCGGATTTGGAATTGCCACCCCCCACCATTGCTCCAAAAGATGTTAACGAACAAATGAAGAGAGAGAATGGAAGAACAACGAATAGGAAACAAAACCGGACCAAGAAGGAGAGCTTGAACAACTTCTTTAGAAGAAGGAAAAGAAAAAATGGTGAATCTATATATATTAACTCTGTTAAACAAGTGAACCTATATTAAAATTTACAAATAAAATAAAATAAAATATTAGCATGTTTAGTAATTTAATTAAGTCAGAACGATTACTCGATATAAAGTTTTTGCTTTTAACTCTTTGATTCATTCTAGCATCATCATACTCCACGGTTCCAACTATCAACATTCTTCTACTCACGTTGTTGCTCAAGTCCTACCGCTAATGTCCTCTACTAAAATTTTAGTACAATTTAAATTGTAAATTCAATTATATGCCTTTATTTGTCTCAATATAAAACTTGATATCCATACTTTATTAATTTGATTATGGTGAAACAATTTTTTTTTTATATAAAATAGATCCTTAAAGATATTAAATATTTTTTAATTTTCAAAATTGTTGTTAGTTTGATCAAATTTGGTGCAGTGTATTATTATTGCGAATCTGCTGAAATTGTAATAGCATCCTTATTGGTAAACAAAGATAAAAACAAAGATAAATAGTCAAACTTTTACTAATAAACATCTAAAATTTATTAAGTATAATTAAACATTATATCTATTTAAAAATTTACTTTTGGGTATTAATAGTGAAAGTAATACCAAAATAATTCCAATCCATTCGTTTAGGTAGTATGCAATCATATATATATATATAGATACATTGAATAGGATTTAGTGATCTACCACTTAATAGTTAATAAACCTATCTTTATTATTATTATTATTATTTTAATTAGACCCATCACGTTCCCATGTTTTAAGCATGGTCATGTTTTGTATGAAAAGATAATCCTTTGATGATTTCTTTTACTTAATTTAGATAGACGGATAAGGATACACTCATATTTGAATCAGATGATACTAATTCCCTATATTTGCTTATACAAGTCCATCTGTCTTATATAGATAGGGATTAAGGGGGGTATAAGTAAGAGCCTAAATGTTTGACCTCTAAATTGAGGGGCACAAGACACGTTCTAAACACTTTATTTATTTGTTTATTCTTATTCATGATCGGGTTTGCAACAAAAGCGGGCGAGCCTTTCAAGTTTCAATGCAAGTGTTAGAAATTCAAGTGACCGACAATCATAAAACTCATAACAATGTTAGATATGTATTTATACCTACATAATCTTACATTTGTATAATTTTTGTTATTTTATACATTTTGGCTCATCACATTTTCTTTACATTTTTTTTTTATTCATCGCGTAGACAAATTAAAATATGAGTGCATTAATATATTGTGTAATTGACTTTTTTCGGTACATTATAAAGTTAGTTTTAAGATCAAATGACATTGTGCGTTAAGCTTAGTAATTTTTCACTACAAATAAATCTTATTAATTTAATAATTGAATCATATAATATTATATAAATTTAATTATCATATAATTTTTTATACTATTATTTAATCATAAATTAAAATATATGATAAAATTATTAATTTTTATAATAATTATTTTTAATTTACTACAGTATCCTTTTTTGAAGCAATTTAATTCAAGGTATATATATGTCTCTCAGCAACTTAAACCTTAGTTTGCTACGTCGTGGAAAATAATCTTTTCCACTGAACTCCAGATTTGACAACATCTGTTATTTGATTTTTTATATTAATTACTGTAAAAGTTATATATAAATTAATTTTTAATTAATTGAACTGTAAATATTAAAAGTGTATACAAATTAAGCTCATATTATATATCATTTATATATATAATTTAGGTACCAAATGGAATAAACGACCCCCAAACGAATTAATTGAGCATCAGAATCAAAATGATTCCCTAAACCGTACAAATTCCCACGTTTAGAGAATTAGATACTGCTAGCATTATTCACCAAAAACATAAAGATAAAGCATTAGTTAGAAGATTGGTCTTAAAAAGTGGGACATGTTATGGGGTATTACATGAACCCAAATGCTCCAACGAGATTTGTTTCAGCAAAAGAAACAAATCGGAGCCGCAGAAGAAAGAACATGGCATCCACAATACATGAATGGACCACTCGCAAGGAGGCACTGGTAACGCATGTCAATTCATCCTTCTTTATTTCTAGTTCTATTTTGCTTGTTCAATTAACTATATATGAGTCTACCTTCACTAGTTTTTTTTTTGTTGGCTTTTTTTCTTTTTAAAGTAAGAAGTTAAGTTAAATACTATTTATAAAAAAAATTAAAAAATAAATAGTTTATTTTCATAATAAGAAGAACTTTCTCACGATTTATCTTGAGTTTATTTACCCGCACTTCACTTTTTGGGAATCTTAACTCAATTTAAAATATTATTTTTTAAATCTTTCATTGACTTTCCAATTGTGAGGTCTAAAATTTTTTAAGTATTTATTTTAGAAAATTAAAAATTATTAATTATTTTCAATGTTTAATTTTTGTTGCATGAAATAAAAGAATGTTATTGTATTGAGCAAATAATATAGTTAAATGAATTTTGATATTTTGAGATATTTATAATATTTATTCTTTAAATTTAATTTAGATTTCCATTTTTTTAACCCTTTAATTTTTGGTCAATTTTTTTAATTGTTAATTAT
This sequence comes from Mucuna pruriens, assembly GCA_025330945.1. NCBI lineage: Eukaryota > Viridiplantae > Streptophyta > Magnoliopsida > Fabales > Fabaceae > Mucuna > Mucuna pruriens. The sequence goes on along the minus strand of JAENHJ010000525.1, from coordinate 2,557,639 downwards.
AATTATATATCTATTAAATACTTTTTTAATCATTTATCACTACAAAATTTTTTAAATTTTATTATTAATTTTAACTACCATTTAAATTAGTTACTAAGTCCTAACTAATTAATTATTAATTAATTAACATATTATTTTTTTTAACTAAATTTAAATTATATTTATTTATATTTCTTAACACTATAAAAATTCTTTTTACTAAAAAATAGTTACATATGATTCTTTTGTAGCTAATAGTAAATTTATTGTAATACCTACTCATCATCATGGAAATCAAAATCTTATCAATAAGCTAATTATTATGTAACATCAATATACTAAATTTAGAATTAATTATCAATAGAACTTTTAAGAAAATAAATGATAACAAACTAAAAATTAAATTTATAATAATTATATAAGGATATTATTCTTAAAATTCTCGCTTCTCCTTAAGGTGGAGTAAATATAATTACTTTAGTAAGCATTTTTTAAACCCAAATATTTGTCTTGCCTTATACCAGAACATCAACCCTCTAAATTTTGTTATATATAACAAATATTTATTTAATAAATAATGAAATATTAAAATTTAATTTCAAAATAAAATATACATTAAGCAGGTCTACAACAAGAAAATTGAGATTTAGCTAATGATTTAGTGTGGATAAAAGCTCTGCCTAGTTAATGTTAGTAAAACTTTTGTAATATTATAAATTAATTGAAAAATTCATTATTATATATTTTTTTTCTAGTTCTCAATTTCTAATCCTTTCCGATTTCATATTTATTTTTAATCCAGTCCACTCACTACAAACGAATATATTTGTATTGACAGTTATTTTGTGGCAGTCACCAAAACTGCTGAATATTATAAGTTTTCTAGCACATTTGCTAGCGGCCCCCACTTGATATATTTGTTAGCATGGGGCTTATTATTTCCTCGACGATTTTAAAGTTGAAACTTGAAACCACTAGTAAATATTTTGGTTTTCATTTCTTTATTTCTCCTGTAACAAAATGTTCTTTCCTAAAAAAATTTAAGCTTTTTTTCTACATAAAAATTTTAAACTTTATTGTCTTACTCTTAAATATTTTTTATGTTTTCCCACATAACACGACCTTTTCTAAATCTTTTTAAACTTTATTGTCTTTCTCCAGATTTTACTTTTGAAGCCTCGATTTTAGGTGGATCATAACAGAGAACGTTAACCAAAGAGAAGTGCATGAAAATCTGACTATTCTTGGTTAGATTCACTAGGACGGAATCCTAATATCTAATTATTTCGAAAAAAATATTTATAACTAATCTTATTTATATAACTAGTCAAAAATTGTAATTAGTTAAGAGTAATAAATCTCAACTAACTTTCTAACTAATCTTCTTAACTAATTTTTTAGTTAATTCAGTTTTGAATTAATCCTAACACTCCTCCTTAATTTAATATTGTATTTACATAAACAATTCCAATAAAATCTCTCAAACACCTAAACATTTCTACCTTCAAGGTTTTAGTGAATATATCCGCAAACTGAATTTTAGTTTTGCAGTGCTCTATTTGCAGCTTCTCATTATTGACTTGTTCTCTTAGGAAGTGAAACCTTGTTTCTATATGTTTGCTCCTCCCATTGGATGCCTTACTAGATCAATGGCAGATTTGTTGTCTACCAGCAACTTTACCTTCTTTGAATTTTTCTCTTTTAATTCTCCCAACAAAGCATCTAGCCATACTGCTTGACAAGTTGTTTCAGAGGCTGCAATATACTCAGCCTTATAGGATGACAATGTTACTATAGGTTCCTTTGTAGATGATCGAGAAACTGGAGCTCTTACATAGAAGAAAATGTATCCTGTAATGTTTTTTCTATCTTGCTTGTCTCCATACTAATCTAAATCAGAATACCCAACCAGTTTTGGTTTTGTCGTAGCTTCTCCCTTTGAAATAGGAATTCAAAATCAATCATCCCTTGCACATACCTCAATATTCTCTTTGCAGCTAACAAGTGAGATAGTCTTGGATCTTGCGTGAACTTACTCACTAGCCCAACAGTGAAATTTAAGTCAAGCCTTGTGTTACCTCAAGCACTCAATTATCCTTTTGTAGTGAGTAGGATCAACTTGTTCTTCATTTGTTTCCTTCTTTAAACTGGCCAACCTCTGTTGGTGTTCTTGTTGGATTACTTTGTTGCATATTGAGTCTCTTCAATAGATCCTTTGCATACTTGGAGTGATGCATAACCATTTCATATCGAGTCATTTCAAATTCAATCCCCAAGAAGTAAGAGAGGAGTCCAAGGTCACTCATCTCAAACTCATTCATCAACTGTTTTTTAAAACTAGCAATTTCTACCTCACTGTTGCCTGTAATCAAAAGGTCATCAACATACAGATATATAAACAATTTCTCTGATTTCATGTTACCTTTCCAGCATTTCACATAAACTCCATGTCCTTAGGTGCATTTTTTTAAAGCCAATATGAGATAGGTAGCCATCAATTCTCCTATTCTAGGCTTTTGATGCCTATTTAAGGCCATACAATGCCTTCTTTAGTTTGTACACCTTGTTTTCTTTGCCTTTAACTACAAAACTCAGCAACTGATCCACATAAACTTCTTCTTCCAATGGACCATTAAGGAAGGTAGATTTCACATCCAGCTGATGCATAGACCAACCAGTATTAATTGCAATGGCTACTACTAGCCTGATAGTCTCAATCTTGGCTATTGGTGCATAGACTTCTCCATAGTCAATTCTAGCTTTCTGTAGAAAACCCTTTGCCACAAATCTAACTTTGTTCTTTACTACTTCACCTCTTGGGTTAACCTTTACTTTATAGACCCACTTTAGTGCTATGAGTTTCTTATTTGAAGGAGGATCCACCAATTTCTAGGTTTGATTCTTCTCTATAAAGTTGATCTCCTCCTTCATAACTTTCATCCACTTCTCCTCAGTCACTGCTTTTCAAACTCAACAGGTTCAACTTCTGCTATAAGTGCAGAATGAATCAATTCTCCTTCTAATTTGATTGTTGAATCCTGAAACAACTCTTGGTCCTTTAACTGTAATGATCTTCTTACAATATAAGCTTTGTTGAAGACAGGTGTAACTCTGAGTTCTTTTTCTTCTTCTTCTATTGGTATCCTTGGCTGAGCTTTGTTGCTTGTGATTGGCATAAGCACCACAACTTCAGAGTCTGAATTTGTCCCTTCATCTTGTGTCAGGTGTGCACGATTGTTGGGTTTGTTCTTGGCACCTTTTCCTGTCCATAATTCTCTTGCATTGGCACCTTCTCCTACCCAACATTCTCTTGCATAATGACCAAGTTTTTGGCAGTTATGACATCTCATTTTCCCCTTGCCAAACTTCCACTCCTTGCTATTTTTGGAGTTGTAGTCTTGCTTATGTGCTTGGTCTGTCCTCCTTTCTTTAGAGGATTCATTAGTTTTAGCAATTTCTTGATCTTGGTGTTTTTGATTGGTGTTGTATTTATTCCCTTTCCAAGGACCTTTATCTTTTCCTTTGTAGTTGTTCCGTGCCTAAAGTGCTTGTTCTTTTAAGGACTTTTCTCTTATTTACCCTCATCTCATGTGCCTCAAAAGAGTGTTGCAGCTCTTCAGTCTCCATTATGTCTAAGTTTTTTGATTCCTCGATTGCAACAGCCACATGGTTAAATGGTTGTGGCAGAGTTCTCAATATCTTGTCTATCACTTGCTGATCTGAGATCTTTTCCTTGCAGGCTCTCATTGCATTTACCAGTTCTTGAATTCTGTCAAAATAATTGGCAATGGATTCATTGCCCTCCATTTCAAGAAGTTCATATTGCGTTCTCAATGTCTACAGTTTAACTTTCTTGTTCTTTTCTCCATCACCATATGTTTTCATCAGAATCTCCCATGCTTCGTTTGAGGTGGATACATTGAAGATCTTGTTGAATATCTTTGACTTTACACACTGGTAGATGAGAAGCCGTGCCTTGCTATCCAATTTTTGCTGTTGTTTGAAGATTAGTTTCTGCTCCTCAGTTGCATTCCTACCAGACTCTACAAACCCAACTGTCACCACTTCTATCACATCTTGGAAGCCAAAAATTGTCAACATTTTGACTCTCCAATTATCAAACAACTTCCTATCAAAAACTGGTAAGGATCCTGGGACAAAATTGCTTGAGTCAGCTATGTTATACCTTATTCCTTCTTCAATCTTGCTTTCTTTCACTACTGTAGGTTCTTCTAGGTCTATTCTTGCTTCTCCAAGAACTCCACTCAGCCACCACACTCATAGATTTAATGGTGGAAGATAGTAAAGAATCATTCATAATTTTTTATTTTCACAAAAAAATTTAAAGAAAGGGTTTCTCTGAGTAGATGTCAATAATATTCGCTCTCTTTTTTAATCCTTATAGGTCTAGGTTCGAATGGGCTGTGGTACTATGTTAGCAATCACTCATAACATAAATAAAATGAATTATATTTGATAGAAAGTGTATTTTAGAAAAATGTTTATAACTAGCCTTGTTTATATAGCTAGTCAAAAACTGTAATTAGTTAGGAGTAACAAACCCCAACTTATTGAAATTATTCTAAATTTTTGTCCAAAAAGTGCTAATTTACGTGGACAAAAAATGTATATAAAATTGCCATAATTTTCACAGTAACGGGAGAGTGTGAGTGCTGTTTTTGGCTTAGTATGGAGAAAGGCAATAACTAAAGGAGAAAAAACGCGTGAGCCACCTAGTTTGACTACAGCCACAGATTAGTTAGTTAATTGGTGCATTCTTATTTAAACGGGCAAATCCATTCTGTTACAAAATATGAAAATGAAAATGAAGAACGTAGGTGTGTGTGTTGATTTCAGTCTTATTGGAAGCAACGTGCTGTGAAGGGTGTTGGAAGGAAGAGAGAGAAGCTCTTTTGGGCCTAAATATGCGTTTGGGCTTGCCTTTGACTTGGGAGTGGGCCGGCACAGATTGCTGTCAATGGGAAGGAGTTGAGTGCAACTCGTCCACAGGGAGAGTGACCGAACTCAAACTTTATCAACTGTGGAGTACTAATGGGCCCATTCAATTAGATTGGCATTTAAATTACTCGGATTTTATTGTCTTCAAAGATTTGAAGAGTCTCAACTTGTCTTATAATAATTGGATAGTTAGTTGTGAAGACAATGAAGGTTATTCTCGTACAAATTCTGTGTCTTGATCATTTTTTACTTAGTAAAAATGAATCTGTTGTATGTCTTAATCCATTAATATTTCCACTTTCATTTACTTACTTTGCAGGCTTGGAAAATCTGGAAGTCCTAAGTAGTAATATGGATAATGCTGCCAGCATTATTCTATTTTGTTTGAATCGATTTTCATCTCTTAAGTCTCTATATTTATCAAATAACATGTTTGATGCAACATTCAACGGTGAGGATCTATTTATATATTTCTTTTTTTTTAAAGACAATAATGATACTTCAATTATTAGTATGATGATGATGTGATAAGCCTCTTTTTCCAAAATTTATTGGCGTCATCCACAACCTTGCACTAATTCATGTATGTGGATACCTTAGTTTGTGAAATTCTGTCATTAAAGTTGCTTAATTTGGAGGTCTTTGACATAAGTGAGTTTCACTAATGACATTCTGTTATTCCTCACATCTTTGAGAGACACCAGCAAATAGACATGTCTTTGTCATTGTCTTTCTTATTTTTTTTTCTTTGTGACTTTTGATCTGGACTATGGTTGAATTATCTGGCAATGGAAGAACGTTATAATCTTATTCTACAGCTTCTCAAAGATCCAAAGTCTCAAGGGAAGCTTCCATTTTGACAGCCCAGACATCATAGTTTTTCTCATTAAAGACTGGGAGAACAGTTTGAGAAAAACTTGCTTCAGAATCCATGACGATTTAAAGCACACACAGATCCCTTAAGAAGAAAGCTCTGATATCAAATGCTGGTTTTATAGCATAAATATGAATAAACAGAGAAGCAACGAGAATAATACGTTGATAGTGTGATAAGAAGAAAATAACGAGTTAAGAATAATACGTTGATAGGGTGATGAGAAGAAAATAACGAGTTATCCTATTCAGTCACGACAAACAGTATAAATAATTAAAAAAAACAGAATTGCTCATAAAATCTAGGAATCTGACTTGTTCCTAAAGTCAAGGAACCATTTATTGACTAAGATGCTTATCTAATAAACTGAAACAATAAATTAACGTGCAATTACAAAAACATATTTTAGCACAAATATACAAGTATAAGTGGAAGAACATTCTTATTTTACAAGTTAATTTTATGAGATTGAATTAAAATTACCCTTACATCTTTAAAACTTACCAATGACTACACAATCTTTAAGTCCTAAACCAGTTCCTCCTTGGCCAAGGGCAGTTTCATTAACTTGGACCTAATTCTCTGTATGGATTCCTTTTTCTGTGTCATCCACTTCACATATGGTGCAACTTTACTATTTCTTAATTTAATAATGTTTAATGGGGTGATGTCATACGAATTTTCGTCCTGCATGTTTAGCATTGCTGTTTTGATCATTTCTCCATCAGGAATGCTATTTGTTAAGAAAACTTTTAGTATCAATTTGCACTAAAAAAAACTTGATCAATGAACCAATAGCATTGACTAATCAGGATAAGAGTTTGACTTAATGGGTAGGAGAGTGAAAGTCAAAACAATCACGTTGTCTTAGAAACTTCGTATTTTTACTATTTACAGCATAAAACCGTGTCGGCCACCAAGTTTGACTAAAACTTGGCTTTAATTGGTCCATTTTTATTTAAACGGCCAGGTCCTCTGTTACCAAATATGAAGATGAAAATGAAGAACGTAAGCGTGATTTTATTGATTTTTGTGTTATTGGAAGTTATGTTCTGTGAAGGGTGTTGGAAGGAAGAGAGAGAAGCTCTTTTGGGCCTAAATTTACGTTTCCGCCTGCCTTTGTCTTGGCAGTGGGACGGCACAGATTGCTGTCAATGGGAAGGAGTTGAGTGCAACTCCTCCACAGGGAGAGTGGCAAAACTCAATCTTAATCAACTATGGAGTAGTCATGTGTACGATACTCAATTAGATTGGCATATAAATTACTCGGATTTTATTGTCTTCAAAGATCTGAAGAGTCTCAACTTGTCTTATCATTATGGGATAATTAGTTGTGAAGACAATGAAGGTTATTCTCGTACAAATTCTGTGTCTTGATAACTTTTTACCTAGTGACAATGAATCTGTTATATGGCTTAATCATTATTTCCACTTAACTTACATACTTTGCAGGTTTGGAAAATCTGGAAGTACTTGACTTGAGTAATATGGATAATGCTGCCAGCATTAATCTATTTTGTTTGAATCGACTTTCATCTCTTAAGTCTCTATATTTATCAAGTAACATGTTCGATGCAACATTCAACAGTGAGGATCTATTTATATATTTCTTTTTTTTAAAAGACAATAATGATCGATTATTAGTATGATGATGATGATGTGATAGGCCTCTTTTTCCAAAATTTATTGGCATCTTCCACAACCTTGCTCTCTAATACATGTATCTGTATACCTTAGTTTCTGAAATTCTGTCATCAAAGTTGCTTAATTTGGAGGTCCTTGACATAAGTGACAACTCTTTCACTAATGACATTCTGCCATCTCTCGGGAGATTCACATCTTTGAAGAAACTATATTTGTCTGAAACTGGATTGGACTCAGATCTTCATATTCAAGGTAGGATAATTTTTCCATTTCATTAATAAAGCTTAGTAGTGGATTTTACTGCAGGAGTGTTAATAGCTTCAGGGTAGATATACTTGTAATGTACTATTAACACTATACCATGCAGGTTTATGCTCCATGTTGAAGAATCTCGAGGTCCTGGATTTGTCTGGCAACAACTTCAGTGACAGTGATATTGGATCTGCTCTTAGTGGGCTTTCATCCCTCAAGTCCTTAAATTTAGGACAGACTCAATTGACTCCAAGATCAATGTTTAGTATGCCACACTTTCCTTATTAGAAATCTTCATCATTTGTTTTTGGTTGAAAAATATATCTAACTATAATCAGTATATTGCTAGATATATCAAAACTAAGGTCTCTGGAGATCCTTGACTTAGCTGGCAACCAGTTGAATGAGAGTATCTTGTGGCGTTTGGGTTAGTTGTCATTATTTGATTGTTATTTTTATACTAAATAGATATGGCTCCACCAATTAGAATATGCGTGTTCCTTACTCTTAGCGAGTACTGATAACTGAATGCTTACAATTTTTTTTTATCAGAGAATGATGGATTTACATGGCCAACCAAATTACAAGTCCTAGGGCTGAGTTCAAACAGTTTCAGCAACAAATATCTTTCATCTCTGAATGGGTTTAGACGTCTTAAATCTCTTGATTTAAGTGACAATCAATTAGAAGGATCAATAGATATAAGTGGTCAGTATTGTTAAGTTATTATCATAGAATATCTAAAATATATTCAAATATTTTAGAATATATTAAAATTACAGTATTTTAGAAGTATTTTTTTATATTTCATGATTTGTTTTTATTTTATCTTATGAGTAGTCTAGTATTTGTATGTAATACATAGATATTCATGTCTTGTTATATCACATTAAATTAATATATTTTTTAGATTATTAGGTTATCGAATCATGATATTAGAATGGTCTCCTAATTCATGATTTATCCTATCATTATTTGATTATCAAATTCCTTAAAAGATTTAAAACTCTATCTAATTTGATGTTCTCTGTTTTTGTGGTTGATCACATTGCCAATGACTTTTGATAATCGTTTTATATGGTGGTAGTAGGACTAGAGGTGACCCGCATCAATGGTGGGTGTATAAGTACTTTGTCGTTAAATTTGAAAAGGTTTTGGGTTCTCATTATATATACTCGATTTTAACGCAATTTTTTACCTGCCAACCCTTTTTATTCTGTGGTAACTGTGAAACAAAGACAAAATTTCCAATGTAATACATCTGTTTTATATGAGTAATTTTTTCTTATTACTCTATGAATGACAGTATAGAATAATACCATTTATTTATTTATCTCTAACAGGATTATTGGCTTTAACCAGTTTGAAGATTCTGGATCTAAGTTATAACCAAATCAACAGCTTTGTTGTCCATCAAGGTATTTAAGCAATTGATATAAATTTTTTTAATCAGTTATCTTCATGCTACAGTTTTAATCTAGTTGCAAAATCATGATATTTTGCTGATTACTTTGTTTACATTTGTAACAAAACATACTTATCTCCTTATTGTGTAAAGTTGTTGTATTTGCTTTGTCATATTCTGCCAAATTAAAATTTATTTCCATTTTTTAGTTTCAGGCTCAAAAAGTCTAAGCAAATTGGATGTGCTTACTTTAGATTCCAATGTGATAAATGGAAGCAAACTGAGGGAATCATTACGAGCTTTCTCATCTATTAGAATGCTTTCTATGACTGATACTAAAATTATAGGAACAGTTATTGCTGGAGGTAGTAATACTTTTTAATTTACTCTAGCTAAATTAGTTTCATTTCTGTTGTTTAGGTTCATAATATTTTTTCTATTATATATGCAGATTTTCGTGATTTAAGTAACTTAGAACACTTGGTATTGGACAACAACTATAACTTGGACAATGAGTTTTTCATAAGCATTGGGGAATTGACCTCTTTGAAAGTTTTGTCTGTTTTGCAATGTGGAATAAATGGCACCCTTCCTCCCGCTGGTAATTGTATTTATCATTTTAGTTTTTAGATTTCCTTTTAAGTTATTCATCATGAATTTATTCTACACTTTTTTTTTTTTTAATCGAAGTATTTATATCCTTTTCATTATGTTTGTAAGATGGATTTTTTTTTGTCAAAATATCATTTTCAGATTGGTTTAAGCTGAAGAAACTAGAAGAGTTAGATCTAAGCTATAACGAATTTGAAGGATCGCTTCCCTCATCTTTTGTTAACATGACATCTCTTCGGATGTTGGAACTTTCTCACAATCACTTCATTGGACAATTTGATTCTAACCTTGCAAGTTTTACATCACTTGAATATTTTGGTTTTACAGAAAACCAATTTGAGGTACCTATTTCTTTCACACCATTTGCCAATCATTCAAACCTCAAGTTCATCTATGGTGAAGGCAACAAAGTCATACTAGATTCAGAACCTAGTTTGCAAATTTGGATTCCAAAATTTCAGTTACAAGTGCTTAATTTGTCTTCAACGACCAGGACTAATTCTCTTCCGCTCCCCAATTTTCTTCTCTACCAAAACAATTTGACTAGTTTAGATTTCACTAGTTGTAGGTTGGAAGGAGACTTTCCTCATTGGTTGTTGGAAAATAACACAAAAATGACTGAACTTCTTGTTAGAAATTGCTCTTTTACTGGTTCTTTCCTGCTACCATGGCAGCCTCTTCCTAACATGAGGAAAATTGATGTGTCTGACAATAACATAATTGGCCAAATCCCTAGCAACAATCTTAGTTCAATTTTACCAAATTTGCAATTTCTAAACTTGTCTAGAAACCACTTGCAAGGTTCAATTCCTAGTGAATTTGGCCAAATGAACTTATTGGATACACTGGATCTCTCAGATAATAATTTGTCAGGAGAAATTCCAAAGAACATATCTGGGGATAGGTCTCTGCTCAAATTCTTGAAACTTTCAAACAATAAGCTGGATGGACCTGTGTTTCCAACTTTGAAATATTTGGAGCAGTTATATTTGGATGGAAATAGCCTTTATGGTAGTATACCGAGTAGCTTTTTGAACTCATCTCTACAGAACTTGGATTTAAGCAATAACCATTTAGTGGGGAAGCTACCATGTGTGGTAGGAAATTCGTCAAACTTGGAGACACTTTCATTGTCTAACAATCATCTTGAAGGATCTATTCCTAGGAGACTTGTTGTCGAACTATATTCTCTAAAGTATCTAAATATCTCATACAATAATTTGACGGGTTCTGTACCATCTTTTATCAATTCTTCAGTGAATTACATCCATTTGAGCAACAATAGGTTAAGTGGCTTATCCAAAAGAATGTTCAGCAATTTATCATACATAGTGATGCTAGACCTTAGCTACAATGAAATAAGCAATGGCATTCAAGATATGATACAAGACCTCATTCATACAAGGTTGAACATATTCCTTGCCAAAAGTAACCACTTCACAGGGAATTTACCTAAGCAGTTATGCCAATTGGTAGATTTAAGTATACTAGACCTTTCTTTTAACAATTTTTCTGGTGCAATACCCAATTGCTTGGGTAAAATACCTTTTGAAAAGGATGGGTCACTAAATGCTGCATTTAATGGCGTTGTTCGTGGAGAAAATAGTGATGCGGGAATTCAAATACCAAATGTAGGCGAGAAAGCAAACTTCACAACAAAGGAAATGCCATACACTTATACAGGGAGCATCCTTGCTTTTATGACAGGAATTGATTTATCCCACAATAAACTAAAAGGGAGTATTCCATCTGAGCTTGGAAATTTGACAAGAATTCGAGCATTGAACTTGTCCCACAATGATTTGACTGGGCAAATTCCAGCCACATTCTCCAATTTGGTACAAATAGAGAGTTTGGATCTTTCTTTTAACATGTTGAGTGGCCAAATTCCTCCTCAATTAAGTGAGTTAACCTCGCTTGAAGTATTCAGTGTGGCACACAACAACTTATCAGGTGAAACACCCGAAATGAAAGGCCAATTTATTACCTTTGATGAAAGCAGCTATGAGGGCAATCCTCTTCTTTGTGGATCTCCACTCCCCAAAAGTTGCAATCCTAATGGACGACCACATGTTATTTCACCAAATAGCTCATACACTGATGACAACAATGGCAGTTTAGTTGACATGTTTGTTTTCTATGTAACTTTTGGTGTGTCATACATATCAGTATTGTTGGTAATTGCAGCGACTCTCTACCTTAATCCTTACTGGAGGCGAGCATGGTTTTACTATATAGAATTGGTCAGCACAAATTGTTACTATTTTATAGAGGACAATTTCAGAAGGTTTTCAAATTTTAGAAATAAGTAACATGTATCCCGTATGCCTAGAAAATCACTTTTGCTCTTTGCTTAAGTGATTCAATATACAATTCATGCATGTGTTGCTTAATATAATGATATCAAATCCAAATTTCTACTGTCATAATGTTGTTGTTCAAGGGTTATTATTTTATGTTTTGTTCTTTAAACTCTTCATTTCAAAACATGCGGTGTCACCACTTATATACTCAAAATATCAAAAAATCATAATGTGTACTCTAAGTATAGGTTTTTGGCAAGTTGATTTTATATAAGTATTAAATATTTGTTATACTATTAGACAACATTTAAATTAATTGTTTCAAAATTAATCTAAAAATTCCGTATCAATAAAAAGTTAAATATAAAAACATTTTCATAAAAAATTAATTTTCAGATCACCATCATTCGAATTTTACATATTTCAAGTCTTCAAATTATTTTTAATTGTTAACACCAGAAAACTATAAATTCAAGACCTCTTTTGTTAAGGCTAATTTTATAATATTAGAATTTGCTAGACTTTCTTAGTTAATAAGATTAATTTAATAAATTTTTTATTAATGTAATAAATTGAAAATTCAGTTATAAATATCAGTGAAATTAAGGGATCATGATATTTTTTGTTATATGATATTAATACCCATAGGAAGTTAGGAACCAAGAAACACAAGAATAGAAAAAATGCCTTTGCACAAATAAATTCAATAATTTGAGACCTTCCACCAACTTAGTAAAATGATATTATATTATTGTAACTTTACTATAAACATACAGCTTCCAAGGTACAAATCTGAACACCTTTATAATGTTCAGATGTAAATTCAATGGTGATATCACATTAAATATTGTTACATTCAATAAAGGAGACCTTCCACCAACTTAATTAACAAAAAGACATTACATTAAATATTGTAATTTAATAAACTTAATTACAACTTGCAAGGTACAAATCTCAACACTGTTCACATGTGAGCTTGATATTCAATGGTTGGCCATTAAGGCATATGGCAAAACCAAATTATGAACTATCAACGAGGTATGTGTCTTTTTTACCCAGTTGTGGTACAACCTAGTATTCTACGTACTCGGCGATGTCGGGGACTCTTATTTTTATTTTTAACATATAAAAAATTAATACAATGGTACAAAATAAAATTTAATTTTAAAGTAAAATATTTAAATTATTTTAAAATTACACATGTTAAAGAAAATAATGATATAATATAAAATATAAATAAATTTTAAATAATTTTAAATGAAACTTTTTAAAATATCTTTCAGATTTTGTTTTTAATAATATTTTTTTAACAAAAATAAATATAAAAGACAGTTTAAGAAATAAATTTATTTTTTGTATAAAATTAATCAAAATTAAAAGATATTAACTAATTTTTTTAATTAGAGTAAATGAATATTTTTTCTTATATTCCAAACAAAATAGAATATATTTTTTTAATAATTTAGAAAGGTTGACGATGACATTATCGACTTTTTTTTCTAATAATTTTTTTTTTCAATTTTTGGAAGTCGATAATTAAAGACATTGTCGACTTACTAACTTATTTTTACTTTTATAAAATTTTAGAGCTAGATAATGACATTGTATATTTTTCCATTGTGCATAAAGAAAACGAATGTCTGTCACATGTATATTGTCCAGCATTGTTGGAGCCCTCAGACATCATCACTCTCATGTTTGTTATAGCGTGCATAATCAGGATTTGTTGGATGTTCTTAGTTATTATATTCACATGTATTTGTTCTTGGGAATTTCACAAACGATGTGCATGTTCAGCTAGAAAAATACCATCGAAAGATCGGTATCCCCAAAATCAACAATAGTAACTTATGTTTGTACACATATATAGTGTGTGTGCCATATTTGTCATCCCAGTACATTGTTTTGATCCTGTATTACTGCTGTATACTGAGAATATAGCAACATAACATCATATATATTAAGAAACATATATGATGGATCATATATAATTGCTGACATCTTTCTTGGTGGCTGCCACTGCCACAATCATGGGTTTGGGGTTGACGTGAAGTCAAGTCAAGTCGTCTTCATTTATTTCTAGACTTCACAAATTGAATTAATTATATTTCTGGAAGAATTTAACAATTTTCCTAGGTAATTTCGCTCCATATTTTGGGGTAGAATGTTGGAGCGCGGAGTAACTGGTTTTCCATGCTTTTACATTATTTCATTGAAAATGTTATGAACAACTTAATAAAATATATAGGTGTCCTTGTTGTCCAACACTGTTCCTCCAATTTACTACAGGGTGCTGCGTTTTGAAAGTGTTGAGAAAAGCAATAACTTGTAAACCGCGTCATCCACCAAGTTTGACTAATTAAAACTTGCCCCCATGGCCTAGAGCCACAAACTAGTTAATTGGTGCATTCTTATTTAAATGGCCAAATTCATTCTACCATTACAAAATATGAAGATGAAAATGAAGAACGTAGGCGTGTTTTTATTCATTTTTGTTTTGCTGGAAGTGATGTGCTGTGAAGGGTGTTGGAAGGAAGAGAGAGAAGCTCTTTTGGGCCTAAATTCCCGTTTCCAGTTCCCTTTGTCTTGGGAGTGGGACGGCACAGATTGTTGTGAATGGGAAAGAGTTGAGTGCAATTCCTCCACAGGGAGAGTGGTCAAACTCAACCTTTATTACATGAGCAGTAATGTTGATCCTAATGAGATAAGTCAATATAATAATTGGTATCTAAACTACTCGGATTTTATTGTTTTCAAAGATTTGAAGAGTCTCAACTTGTCCTTAAATATGATAGCTGGTTGTGCAGACAACGAAGATTATTTTGGTATATATTCTATGTCTTGATCATTGTTTATTTAGTGAAAATGAATCTGCTATATTGTTAATCATTGTTTCCACTTTAATTTACACACACACACACATATATATATATATATATATATATATATATATATATATATATATATATATACTTTGCAGGTTTGGAAAATCTGGAAGTTCTTGACTTGAGTTATAATGATCTGAATAATGCTGCCAGAGTTGTATCTTGTTTGGATGGGCTTTCATCTCTAAAGTCTCTATATTTAACATTTAACTCGTTAAATGCATCTTCATTAATCCACGGTGAGTCTAGATATGTTTGTTTTTCTATTTTGAAAAATGACAATAACAATATTTCTGATTATTACGATGATGATGAAGTAAGCCTCTTCTAATATTTTGTACAAATTTTGCACAATTTCTTGGCTTATTCACAACCTTGCACTGATACATGTGTATACCTACATAAGTATTTGAAACTATGTCATCAAAGTTGCGTAATCTGGAGGTCCTTGACATAAGTGACAACTCTTTGACTAATGACATCGTGCCATCCCTCGGGAGATTCACATCTTTGAAGGAACTGAATTTGGCTGGAACTCAATTAGATTCAGATCTTCATATTCAAGGTAGTTTTTTCCATTTCATTAATGAAAGAATGTTGATAGCTTCAGGGTAAATATATGTACCTGAAATGTAACACACTATTATACCTTGCAGGTTTATGCTCAATATTGATGAATCTTGAGGTCCTTGACTTGTCCGGCAATAACTTCGATGAGAGTGATATTGCATCTGCTCTTAGTGGACTTTTATCCATCAAGTCTTTGAATTTAGGATCTTGTCAATTGACTCCAAGATCAATTTTTAGTATGCCACATTTTCCATATTAGAATTAATCTTCATCATTTGTTTTTGGTTGAAAAATATATCTAACTGTAATCGGTATATATATTGCTAGATATATCACAATTGGGTTCTTTGGAGATCCTTGACTTATCTCAGAACGAATTGAATGAGAGTATCCTGTGGGGTCCAGGTTTGTTGTCAACATCTGATAATTATATTAGGAGTAAACTCTTGATTTAGTTTTCTTTAGTCTCAAACTGTAAAAAATTATTGCTCTAGTGCTTGCCTT
The DNA here is from genome assembly GCA_025330945.1 of Mucuna pruriens. Taxonomy (NCBI): domain Eukaryota; kingdom Viridiplantae; phylum Streptophyta; class Magnoliopsida; order Fabales; family Fabaceae; genus Mucuna; species Mucuna pruriens. The sequence continues at coordinate 2,541,652 of JAENHJ010000525.1, read as the reverse complement.
TACAAAATATTATTTACATTAACTTTTTTTTATTATGCAAAATGATAATAAAAAAAAGTGACAAACTATATTTTTTTTCTTAAATATGTTTTTTTATATACAAGGTGAATTTGTTTTTATCGAACCCTCAAATTAAAAAATAGTATATTTAATTTTTTAATTAAAAAAAATCATTTTTAATTATTCAACTCAAACAATTTTAATGATATGGCTAATAAATGTTATGTTAGCAATTGACACATAAAAAAATATGTCTAAGTAAAAAGATTTAATTATTTTTTTTCTCAAATTTGAATGAATTTATTTTTTATTTTTAAAATTAAAATAGTATTTTTAATTTTCATAATTGATAAATAATTGTTTTTTAACTCAACTCAAATAACATTAGTGAATCCACCGCTAATAAATCTCAAATCACCTATATAGAAAGATTTGTCTAGGTAGAAATTGAAATTTTTTTAATAACTTCTTTAAGTAAAAAAAATAACTTCCTCTCTTTTAGAAATACTTTATAAATTAAATTCTAAAATATAAATAAATTATTGTCAGAGGCAATAATAAGCAGATTGTACCCAGCTTTTTGGGCTTCTTATCTATCTATTTATTTCTTTCAATCAAGCAACAATTAATTTGTTAACAAATATTTAAAGTTTTAATTTGTAAATTGTTTTCCAAAATATTTCAGGAATGGATTTTTTTTCACTTAAAAAATTATAAAAAAAATCCAAAATTTCACTTAGATAAATTTTTGTGTCAATTATTGACTTCAGATATATTAATCATGTTCATGTTGACAGATTCGCTAATTATGTTTTGGTTGAAGGATTAAAAATGACTATTTCTTAATTATAGGATTAAAAATATTTTCTTTTTTAATTTTAGGGAAAAAACAAATTCATTCTAATTTGAGAGATGAAAAATATATTAAAATTTTTTTATCTAAACAATTTTTTCACATGGCAATTGTTGACTACTCATTGGGTTTATTAATATCATTTGTGTAGAGGGACAAAAACAAATTTTCCTTAATTATGAAGACTAAAAATACTATTTTTTAATTTTAAGGACAAAAAAAAATTCACCATAATTTAAGAGATAAAAAAATATTTAAATTTTTTTACCTAAATAAATCTTTTCCCTTAATAATGGTTGATTTTCCATCTTTTAGTCACGTTAGAGAGATTACTAATGTCATTTAAGTTAAAGGATTAAAAATATTTTTTTTCTAAATTATAAGATTAAAAATATTATTTTTTTTAATTTGAGAGACAAAAATAAATTTATCCCAATTTAAAAGAGGAAAAATATATTTAAACTTTCTTTTTAATAAAATTAGGAATTAAAACGAAAATTTTGCGAAGTTAAGAACTAACATGATTCCCATTTATAATATTATGATAACTAAAACGAGTATTTACTCATCGTATTGGAGTAAATATGGCTCCATGAAAACATGATTTTTAGTCTTAAGGTAACACTGATAACAGGATGTTTTCAATTTTTGATCAGGAAATATTGAGTTTACATGGCCAACTGGTTTACAAGTCCTTCGGTTGGGTGGAAACCAATTCAGTAACAAATTTCTTTCATCTCTAATTGGGTTAGGATATCTCAAATCTCTTGATTTAAGCAGCAATCAATTAGAAGGATCGCTGGATATAAGTGGTTAGTATTGTTACATGCATTTCTATTATCTTAATTACGATATTAAGAAATTACAATAATTTTTTACTTCTAAATTAGAAGTAAAAATTTTAGAAAAAGCTTGAGTTTTGAGTAGGATTTTACACTAATTTAATTGATTCCATTTCTGAATATCTTAAATATAACATAAGAATTTGAAAATTTTAAGTAGGAGAAAATTAACAAATAATGAGACCAAATTTTTATTTTATTTTTAAAATAGATAAATTTAAAATGATCCCAAAATTATTTGCGACCAACATTATATTTGTTTTATACTAAAAAGAATTAGGCTTAATTGCGCGGTCTATCCCCTTAGTTTCACCATTTCATGAATTTTGCTACAAAATTAGATCAGTGAGTTTTTAAAATTTAGTAGTATCTCACTTTTGTGATTGGGTCTTATCTTGTTAATTAATAACATATTTGTACACACTTTTTTTAATACTTGACTTTTAATTGAAATTTATTAAAAATAATAAAATTTTGTAGATCATCCTTATTTAATGAGTTATAAACGCTTTTAATTTTGTAATTTTGTAGATCTTATTTATTGAAAAAAAATGTATTGGTAGAAATTCTTATCGGCTAAGAGGGATAAGGTGATGTTAGTGAGAGAATAAAAGATCCAAATTTTTATTTTTTATATCACATCAAAATGAAATTAATGTTAAGGTCTAATATATTTTTGTCCCTACAAAAGATATTTTACTCCCTATAATTTTTTACCAACGCTTTTAGTTTACACTTTTTTTTCCGTTATCAATGTTATAGTTTTTGACGTGAAAATCTTGTGAGCATTTTTTAGTCTCCGTAAACTTATGATTTTTTTTATTTTAGTCTCTAAAATATTCTTTAATATAATATTTTCAGCAACTAAAACAACAAAATTATAATTTTATAAGAATTAAAAGCGTTCACTTTATTTTTCTGATTTAACGACAATGATCACATTACTAACGGAGAAAATAAAAGTTAAAAGTATTTGTAAAATTTTGTAGAAACTAAAATGAAAAATAAGCTATTTTATAAAAAAAAAAACATATCAAACCCTTGATATTCATTTTAAATTATTCTCATATTTATTCTCAATTTTCCTCCTCCTTTATCTAAATTTTTATGATTTCATGTTTCCACCGCATTATTTATTACCTACCATCCATTCTGTATGTTGTGATATCTATTAATTGCCGAAAACACATTTTCTATGTAATACTTCTACTATGATTAAAGTAAAGTATTAGTACTCTATATGAAAAAAAAATCCATATAACATCTTACCAATTGTCCTGTTAATTTATTTCATACGGTAAGTATTGAATATTTTTTACATGGTATTTATTTTTATTTAATACTTTATAAAATATTCAGAAGATTTGTTGGAAGATTTATAGGAAGATAGTAGTATATAATATTACTCGTATACTATGCATACTATAATGATGGGTTTGATATTTAACTCTAGCAGGATTATCAGCTTTGACCAGCTTGACGATTCTCGATCTAAGTTCTAATCAAATCAACAATTTTATGGTCCATCGAGGTATTTAAGCAAATAAAATTAAATAAACTTTTAATCTCTTGAGCGATGAACATGACATATATGAGATCAATTCATGATAAGCTGCTAAGCCAAAGTTCATATATTTACGTTTGTAAACAAAATATACTTTTCCCTTTCTTAGATGAGACGCATTTGCTCATTTATACTCTGCATAATTAAAATGTATTTACATTTTTTAGTTACCACGTTACATCTTTCAGGCTAAAAAACTCCAAGCAGATTGGATGTCCTTGCTTTAGATGGGAATATGATAGATGGAAACAAGCTAAGGAAGTCGTTACGAGCTTTATCATCAATTAGGGTGCTTTCTATGAGTGAAAATAATTTTAAAGGAAAAATTGTTGCTCGAGGTAATAATACTTTTTAATTAATTTCTCTAGGTAAATTAATTTCCTTTTTGTTACATTAAGCTACATATCATTTTCTCTTTTGTGCAGATTTTCATGATTTAAGTAACTTGGAACACTTGATATTGGATCACAGTTCTAACCTGGAAAATGAATTTTTCGAAGGCATTGGAGACTTGACCTCTTTGAAAGTTTTGTCCCTTTCGGAATGTGGAATAAATGGCACCCTTCCTGCTGCTGGTAATTGTATTTTAAATTATTAAATTACCTTTTACATTATTCAAAATATTCAATATATCCTTTTCATCATGTTCAATTCCCTAAGATGAAATTTTTGTCAAAATTTCATTTTTCAGATTGGTTTAAGCTAAAGAAATTGGAAGAGTTAGATCTAATCTATAATGAATTTGAGGGACCGCTTCCCTCATCTTTTGCAAACATGACATCTCTTCGGATATTGGAACTTTCTCATAATCACTTCATTGGAAATTTTGCTTCTAACCTTGCAAGCCTTACTTCACTTGAATATTTTGGTTTTATAGGAAACCAATTTGAGGTCCCTATTTCTTTCACCCCATTTGCCAATCATTCAAACCTCAAATTCATCTATGGTGAAGGCAACAAAGTCATATTGGACTCACAGCCTAGTTTGGAAACTTGGATTCCTAAGTTTCAATTACAAGTGTTTAGTTTGTCTTCAACGACCGACACTAACTCTCTTCCATTCCCCAATTTTCTCTTTCACCAATACAATTTAACTAGTTTGGATTTTACTAGTTGTAAGTTGGAAGGAGAGTTTCCTAACTGGTTGTTGGAAAATAACACACAATTGAATACACTTCTTGTTAGAAATTGCTCTTTTACTGGTACTTTTCAACTACCATCACATCCTCTTCTCAAGATAAGGAAGATTGATGTGTCTGACAATATCATAACTGGTCAAATGCCTAGAAATAATATCAGTTCAATATTTCCAAATTTGCAATTTTTGAACATATCTAGAAATGACATCCAAGGTTCAATTTCTCCTGAATTCAGCCAAATGGACTTATTGGATACATTGGATCTCTCAGATAATCATTTGTCTGGACAAATACCAAAGAACATATCTGGGGATAGGTCTCAGCTCAAAATTTTGATACTTTCTAAGAATAAGCTAGATGGACCCGTTTTTCCTATTTTGTCAACTTTGAAGAAATTGGAGCAATTGTATTTGGATGACAATAGTCTTTATGGTAGTATCCCAGATGGGTTTTCTGCCACATCATTATTGGTCTTGGATATAAGTAATAATCATTTAGTGGGAAAGTTACCAAGTGTGGTTGGAAATTTGTCGAACTTGGTAGTGCTTTCACTGTCCAATAATCATCTTGAAGGATCTATTTCAACAAGATTTATGCAACTTGAATCTCTAGCGTATCTAGATATCTCACAAAATGATTTCATTGGTTTTGTACCATCTTTTGCCAATTCTAATGTGAGATTCATCCACCTGAGCAATAATAGGTTAAGTGGCTTGTCCAAATCGACGTTCAACCATTCTTCATTGGTGATTCTAGACCTTAGCTACAATGAAATAACTAATAGCATTGAAGATATGGTATTGGACCTTGAAAATTCAGCACTGAACATTCTCATATTGAAAGGTAATAACTTTACAGGGCATATACCACAACAGTTATGCCAACTAAAAGAATTAACTATACTAGACCTTTCTTATAACAATTTTTCTGGTGTAATACCCAATTGTTTGGGTAAAATGTCTTTTGAGAACGAGAACAGTGTCCAATTAAGTGTTGATGGCTTCCTTCCTGCAAATGGCTATAGTAGATGGGGAATGCAATTTCCAAACGCAAAAGAAAAAGTGAACTTCACTACAAAGAAAATATCCTACACTTACAAAGGGGACATCCTTGCTTATATGTCTGGAATTGACTTATCCAGCAATAAATTAAATGGAAATATTCCATCTGAGCTTGGAAACTTGACAAGAATTCGAGCATTAAACTTGTCCCACAATGATTTCATCGGACAAATTCCTGCTTCATTCTCCAACTTGGTACAAATAGAGAGTTTGGATCTTTCTTTTAACAAGTTGAGTGGCCAAATTCCTCCTCGATTGACTAGGTTAACCTTTCTTGCCGTATTAAGTGTTGCACATAATAATTTATCTAATGAAACACCCGAAAGGAAAGGACAATTTATAACATTTGATGAAAGTAGTTACGAGGGGAATCCTTTTCTTTGTGGACCTCCACTTCCCAAAAGTTGCAACCCTTATGGACAACCACATCCTATTTCACCAAACAGGACAAACACTGATGGGACAATAGCAGTTTACTTGACATGTTTGTCTTCTGGGTAAGTTTTGGATTGTCATACACATCAGTATTGTTGGTAATTGCAGCAACTCTCTATATTAATCCTTATTGGAGGCGAGCATGGTTTTACTACATAAAATTGGTCAGCACAAATTGTTACTACTTTATCGAGGACAATACTTTGCTCAAGTTTTCATATTTTAGAAGTACATAGCATGTTACCTTGTATGCATGTTTAAATTATCCGTTTTATTATTTGCTCAAGTGAGATCGATTCATCGAATAACCATGCAAATGTTGTTTAATATAATGATACAAAATCTAAATTTCTAGATTTAGTATGATGTATTTATGTTGTTGCTCATGGATTATTATTATATCTTTGTCTTTTAAGTTCCTAGCTCTCCATTGAAAAGTATTCAGTGTCATTGTTTTGTAGATAATTTCTAAAATAGAAACTTTTATATATATATATATATATATATATATATATATATATATATATATATATATATATATATATATATATATATATATATATATATATATATATATATATATATATATATATAATAAAATAAAATATAATTTACTTATTTTTAAGAGTAATTTGAAGGGAGGTATTTCTCATCTTTATCCTCTGTTTTCTAATCTAATAAATAAGATAAATCAGTAATTAAAACTCGTTAAATCGTAAAAAAATAAGAAATGAGAATAGAAAATAACTATTTTAAAATTACTTTAAATTTATTAGATTCATCATTATAAAGATATATAATTTGGGAATTCCAATCAATTTTGTAAGGATGTAGTCTATCCAGGTACATACAATACAAGAAACGATGGAGAAAAGGAAAAAAAAACAAAGTAGAAGAAATAAAGTAGAAGAAGAAACAAAAATAGAAAGACATACATAACACTAACCAGAAGTAAAGAAAAAAAAAGTGACGAAAGGAAGCATACTTTTTATAAATTGGATACACACTTTAAAAGTCTTGACGTTATAAGAGATGTAACACTTCAATAATTAATCACCTTTCAATTTATTATTCTTTAATCCGTTACTTAATTTGTCTAAATTCCCATTCCTTGGACTTCTTTTGCACGTGACATTAGTGGTAAGTTTTTGTTTTTAAATGTAACTTTAAAAATAAATTGTGTTGGACTAAAATAAAGTAATAATAGTTTTAAAATTAATTACAAAATAATTTTATATTTATTTAAAAAATTATAAAATTAACTTTTAATTTAAAAAATAAATTCTCAAAACAATTTTACATTCATTTTCATTTTCATGTTGTTTTACATGCGATCCAAAATAAAAAGTCATTATTTAACTCACCTAATACGATGTTACTGCCTCTAAACTGGTTGGGAATTGAGGTTGCCAGTACGATGTTACAGCGTAATGTAGCAATGCCAACGTGAGCATAAGCGTTTAGTTGGGTTGCAATTAGAAAAAATCATAAAATATAAAAAAGTAATACATTAATTTTTTTATAATTAATCATAATTAAATAAAATGAAGTAAAAATATTAATGATCGACGCTAAAGTATGTGATAATTTTGTATTTACTCATTTATATGCAAGTAAACATTTATATATACAAATTTTTCTTTAATGTCTAGTGAACAAATTCTCTTTTGATTTTGTATTTTTTTTCTGGGTTAGTCTCTATCTTATGAGTACAAATTTTCATTTATATTACTTTCAAAGAAAATAATAAAATAAAATAAATTTTAATTCAAGATTTAATTCCTCTTGAGCCAGGCCAAACGAACTTATTGGATACATTGAATTTTTCTGACAATCAATTGTCTCGAGAAATATCAGACATATTTGGAGTTGAGCACCAACTGAAATTCTTGAAACTTTCCAACTATTTTTAAATTGATTGAGGGATCTAATTTTACAATCCCCGATCATTTGAAGATGTTTTTATTGAGCGATAATAGCCTTACTATTACTCTTACAAGCAACATTGTAGGAAAGATTCCAAGTGTTACAAAAAGCTTGTCAACATTGGATCTTTCTATGTCCAATAATTATTTTGAAGGATCTATTCCATTAGAATTGGCAGAACTTCAAAATCTAATTAACGTATCTAGATCTCTCGCAAAATAATTTAATTAGGCTTGTTCCATCTCTTACAAATCCTCCCTTGAGGATTTCCATTTGAAAAACAATCATTTAAGTGGACTGTCCAAAAGAATGTTCAATGGATACAATGACCTTAGATACAATGGAATAATCAATAGCATTCAAAAGAGAACTATATGATAGTTGTCTTATTTGACTCATACAGACAGAATTGTCTTCTAAAGAATATGTGTTCAGCCTTTCCCAACTAAAAATCAAATAAAACACTTAAGCTTTTACAAATGTGCAAAATCATTGTAGGACAATAGAACATTTTAATTCTCAACGCAAGTCAAACGGATTTCCCATTATCAATTGAAACTAAAATTAGGTATAAAAAATAATATTCAATTGAAACAAAAATAAGAGCGTGCAATAATGAAAAAGGAAAAACAAATTAAAAGGACTACAACAAATAAGTATCATGCTGATTATATAGCTTTTGGCCACGATGTATCTAAACTAACACAGAAAAATATTTCTCACTTCTCCTTAACTTCGGTCAACAAGTGGCTGAGACCAGTTGTTAGGGCTGAGGTAGAGGTCAAAGATGCTTGTAGTATGCGGACACCCTGCACCAACACAGTAAACTTAAAAATAACTCTGGCAAATCTAGATAAGGTAATACAAATTTCAAGCAAAAAACAAACATAAAGAGATGATATACTTTTTTGACACTTCTTACCTCCTCCATGCCAATGCTAACCACTTTCTCTTCCAAGTCACTAAAGGGAATGCTCATACTGTGTAGTAAAGACATAACAGAAATAGACGACATTGGGGTTACAACCAAATCATCTGTTGCCATGTACATTGCCGGTCCTCCAGCATACCCTACATTAAGAAACTCCGAAGCAATACACGTTAACAAGCTTTCCTTAATAATCCAATGTCAAAGGTAGCGCGTATATGAACTTTCCTCGGAGACACTGTAACGACAACCTTTGTACTTAGAGCAACAAAAATATTTGGGAGCATCATAATTAATTGGCAATGGCATGTTGCTTAATTTGAACTGTGGTGCAAGCGAAGGATTAACAAGCTTATTCTTTAATTCTTTGGTAGCCCAAAAATCTTCATCTAAATCAACAACACTCTTGTACAATCCATCAATGTTGCCACTAGAAGAACAACCACTCATCAAATGTACTGCTCCTCCTAAAGGAATAGTTAGGAAACTAAAAAGAAAGTCCGCAAAATCTTCTTTTCCTTCAGCAAATAGTATCTTGCCATTTGATTTTCTCTGCATTATTCTAACGTTGATTTTTCTACTTCCATTTGCATCAAAATCACACAAAGGATATTTTGTATTTCTAAATGATGTCTCAAAAATCTGTTTCTCTAAAAAAAAATCCGTCAAAGTTGTCTTTGAGTGCAAACAACACTTCAGCAGATCCAATACCTGTGTCAAAAGGATAAATTAATCTATAATTATGATTTACAAAATATGATGTACAATATCTAGATATGTACAAAAACATAACAATTAATTAATTAAAAATAAAAAATTATATCATTATCATCATAAAATACTTTCTATTATTTACAAATAAAAATAACAAATTCCTATTTTTAAATAAGACAATTTCTTTTTAGGTTATCAATGGATGATATTTTCATGTTTATATATTATTATGTTTATGTTTTATGTAGATATATTAACGTTTCCAAATTTTTTTATAAACATGATGATTCACCGATACTTACATGTGAAGTACTCAAGATCATCAATGTTAAAGATGGATTAAATACCTAAATTGAAGTACACAGCTTTATATCTATAATATACTCAAAATCAAATCACTCAATAGAAAACGAAATCTTAAGCATTAAGCAACATGATATGGAAATTGAAGAAATTATGTATGAAGAAACCTCATTCTTAGTTATAGTCACGGTCATTTCACTCGCTGAAGACATGACTTGTATTCCAAAATTCTTGACAAGACAACAAAAAGTGTCCACTGAGTTTGGCATAACTTTCAGATCGTCCGTGATTATAAAACTGACCCTACTCTTAACAAAACCAACAATGGTATCAGATTTAACAAGAGAAATCGGTTTTGACAACATGCCCCCACATGTGCATCTTACATTTTTGAAGGTGCTTAAGAAGGCCGGGGGGAGGGGACAATTGATCAGGTTGTCACATACAAAGTACTGGGTGGACCCTGTGTCGTCAATGTTTAGCTTCACACTGTTGCAATAATTTTCCATTGAGTTCTTGGGCCGCAATAGCATTTCTTTGCACGTATTATTGAACATAAACTCTTTGTCAAGATTCTCCACACCTTGATAAAGTGAGCACAGAGATCCAAATTTACTTGGCTGCATATTTGACTCCTTACGCACAAGTCTTGCAATAGTTCCTAAAGGCAATGTTAAGAAGCTAAACAGAACATCCACAAAGTCCTTACTTGCCTCGGCGAAGAGAACTTTGTTTCTTACTTTGATTACCATAAGCTTCAAGGTTACCTGCTCCTTAGTTTCAATAGCGGCCATGGTAGGAGACACAAGAGAGTACATTTTTTTTCAAGGAAATGTTTCAAATATTTATATTGAAAATGTAAAGTCACTTTGACTGGAAATGTGCATTGTGAAGAGAAATGCAAGGATTGGAAACGTAAGAAGAGAATTATGTCACTTTATTTTCACCTGTGTCCATTGGCTTTTCGCTTCCGAATCTTGAAATTCGTGCCAATTTTTTATGAAGTGACTTTGTATAATGAAACGGTTTGATTAGGATTGTGCATCGAAAGTCGTTTCGAGGAAAGGAAGCCGAACGGTTCGATGGTGGAAATGTGGAATGTGGCGAGAAGCAACAAAGAAATCAGTTCGTTTAGCCTCTTCTAGTTTTTTTTACAAAGCTTTTTTTTTTTACTTTTTTTTCAGAACTCTTTGTATAAAATTACTTATAAAATACGAAGTCACTTTTTTTTTCTTTTTCTTTGGTGAGGGTCGTATGTCAAATCAGATCCTTCTTCATAAAACGATCCAAATTCAAGAAAACTTTAATTAAAACTATTTTATTATATATTAATTTTATTTATACTTTTACATGGTTGCATTCCTTTTTTTTTATCTTTTTCTTAGAACAATTTTATTTATCTTAATACTTTTATATTTTTTGTTTATCTCTTCCTAGAAATTGATGATAATGAACAAAAGAAGAGTTTAAGAGACTATTTTATTCTAAAAAAATATGTGTATATAGGAATTAATGTGACACCCTTCATTGATGATAAAGTTATTAAATTTGGCCTAGTAGGTTAGGTTAAATTGAGTTCGCAAATATAGTCCATAAAGAAGAGGCCAATTTAACTTGATCCGATAGGCTTGATAAGTCAAGACGACCATAAATTTGAAGGTACGAAAACTTTTGGGCTTATTAGGAATATTTATTAGATGTACGTTGCCTTTAGATATTTTAATTCTTAATGCTTATTCTTATTTAATTTCACCTCAGGAATATGGGTTGTTAAGTAAGGATAAAGGTTTAATTCCCTAAGGAATTATGATAAAAATAAATTAAAAAAATTGGGAGATAAAATAAGACATCAAATTAAATTAAACACACAATTTAAGAATTGTAAGTTAAATAAAATGAACCGTAATCCTAATTATTCCCTACTTTAATTAAATAATTTTTCTTGCATCTTTTAGGGATTTCAACCCTTAATGTTTATTCCTATTTTATTTCATATTTGTTAAGTAAGGATAAAGATTTAATTCCCTAAGGAATTATGATCAAAATAAATTAAAAAATTGGGCAAACAAAATAAGACATCAAATTGAAATAAAACACACAATTTAAGAATTGTTGAAGAAATAAAACGATTCCTTATCCCAACCATTTTCAGTTTTATTAAATGTTATTCCTTGCATCACGATAAATACAAATAGATAAAATTGTATTTGTTATGAATCATTGTTCAAACTTGGAGAACAATACCCAATCTCATGTCATTTTAATTATTATTTATAACAACTTGTCAAAGACACATCATGTACTCATATATATATATATATATATAAAAATTGAATTCCCTCCTTAATTGTGCTTCACAAGTCACAATGTTTGGGGATGAACATGTTGGATTATTTTTGGGCTCCCAACTATGTGGACAAAAGTCCAATACTCTCAAGCCCGCTAGGTTTCTCTTTATAACAGGAGAAGGGGTTAGATTGGGAGATACACATCCAAGTGAAGAAACCCTAAGAGAATTAGAGTATCTTTTTGTATTCCTCTTTGAGAGAAAGAGAGATATATACAGAGAGGTTTGTATACTATCCAAGAGGGTGAGATTCATTGAGAGATTCATTGAGAGATCCTCAGAGATTGAAGAAACACTTTGTAATACTACTTTTATAGTAGAGATCTTTTACTGGACTAGGTCACGTGGTTTTTCCCGAGAGGGTTTTCTACGTAACAATTATGGTGTCATCTTCCCTCTACTCTTTCAATTATTTTTTATGCTTCTGCATAGTGCCCATTTTGCGTTTACAGAGGAGGGAATATGTATTATTGTTTCCCAACATTGGTTCACATCAGAGCTATTGGTTCGAAAAGCCATAGTCCTGAACAATTCAAGATGGAAGGAACATACACTCATGATGGAGACATGTTCAAGTTAACTATAGATAATTATTCCTATTGAAAGCCAATGATGGAAGACCATCAATACTGGAAAGATTTGTATGAGCCAATTACAAATGAGGAAATGTCAAAAGGGAAGACTGAAAAAGATTGGGAGATTCTGAATCGTAAAGTTGTTGCTATGATTCGAAAATACATCGACAAAAGCTTGTTTGAGTATTATCGACTTATACCAATGCGTATGAGTTGTGGACGAAACTTGAATCTATGATTCAAAAGAAAACTCCTAGAAACAAAGCTTATTTTGTCAGACGATTGGTAAAATTGGAGTACTCTAACGATCAGAATATGATCGAGCATCTAAACACCTTCAAAGGTATTGTGAATAAATTAATGAAGGTAGATATGAAGATTGATGATGAGTTACAAACTCTTCTACTCCTTAGTTTTCTACCTGAGAGCTGGGACACATTGGTTGTCACTCTCAACAACTCAACACCAGATGGAAAACTTAGTTTGGATACTATTACAGATAGTCTACTGAATGAAGAGTCCAGAAGGAAAGAAAGAGGAATGAGTAGTCACTCAGAAGCCAATGTTGTTGAGAATAGAGGAAGGAGTGAGCATAGATGCAAAGGAAGCCGTGGAAAGTCACAAGGAAGATCCAAGTCTCGTCCTAGAGGTTTGACATGTTTCTATTATGGAAAAATTGGCCACAAGAAGCAAGAGTGTAGATTCTTGAAGAGAGAAAACCATAACAGTGGTAGCATTAGACGACGAACAAATGTTTCTTATTGGTAAAGAAAATTATCTAAATGTTGCTTTTGATGATTGCACTTGGGTAGTTGATACCGAAGCATCCTTTCATGTTACTCCTCATGAAGGATTCTTCTCATCTTATCAAAAAGGAGATTTTGAAATAGTAAAAATGGGCAATCATGTCACAAACAAGATTGTGGGAATAGGAGAAGTGACTTTGATAACAGAAAATGGAAACAAACTTGTGCTAAAGGAGGTAAGACATGTACCTGAGATACGCATAAACCTTCTTTCAATAGGTAAACTAGATGATGCTGGAATGAACAACCAGTTTGGTGGTGGAAAATGGAAACTTAGCCGAGGAAGCTTAATTGTTGCTCGCGGCAAGAAGGAAGGCTCTTTGTACATCATGCAAGGAAAGATATGCAAAGGGGAGACAAATGTTGCTCAAGAAGAAAGTAAGGAGTTGTGGCATAAAAGATTGGGTCACATGAGCGAGAAGGGTTTAGAGATCCTTGCGAAAGATCATCTCCAAAGCATAAAAGGACAGCCATTTGATTTATGTGAAGATTGCCTAGTAGGTAAGCAGCACAAAGTATCCTTCCATAGACATAGACTTGATAGTGGAAGAAGAAGAAAGCATATTTTGGATCTTGTACATTCAAATGTTTGTTCAACATCTGAAAGGTCCCTTGGTGGTGCTCAATATTTTGTTACCATTATTGATGACCACTCCAAAAAGTTGTGGGTGTATCCATTAAAGAGAAAAGATGAATTCCTTCGAGCCTTCAAGCAGTTTCACGCCTCAGTTGAACGAGAAACTGGTAAAAAGTTGAAATGTTTGAGGAGTGATAATGGTGGAGAATATAGAGGCCCATTCGAGCACTATTGTAAGACTCATGGGATTAGACACGAGAAAGTACCTCCCAAGACACCTCAAATGAATGGTGTAGCTGAAAGATTCAATAGAACGATTACCAAGAAAGTTATAAGCATGTTGTCTCATGCAAAACTTCCTAAGACATTCTGGGGAGAGGCAATGGTTACTGCAGCTGATTTGATCAACTTATCACCCTCAAGACCATTAAATGGAAACATACTAGAAGAAGTATGGACTGGTAAAAAGGCCTCATATCACAACCTAAGAGTTTTTGGATGTGAGGCATCTGTTCACATTCCAAAAACTGAAAAGGGCAAAGGTTGATGCTAAGGCAAAATAATGTATATATCTTGGTTCACCAAGAAATGAATTCGGTTTCAGATTATGGGATCCTACAAATAAAAAGATTGTTCGAAGCAGAGATGTGGTGTTCTTTGAAGATCAGACAATCCAAGACATCAAGAAAATGGAGAAACCAATACTCAAGGTGAGTAATGATCAAAGTCCTCTTTGGTAAACAACATAGCGGGAGGGAGTCCTCAGACAGAGCCAGATCAGGAGCGACAACTTATTGAGATTGCTGAAGAACCTGATCAGATAGATCAACCTAACATGACGCTAGAAGATCAAGCAATTGAGAATGTTCAACAGGAACCCCAATTGAGACGATCAACAAGAGAGAAGCAACCGCCAAGAAGGTGTTTTTTAGATGAATATGTAAATCTTACTGATAAAGGTGAACCTCAATGTTTTGCAGAAGCCATTGAGATGGAAGACAAAGACAAATGGTTGCAAGTCATGGAAGAAGAGATTCAATCCTTAAAGGATAATCAAACATACAATTTGGTAGAATTACCAAAAGGAAGAAAAGTATTACAAAACAAATGGGTGTTCAAGCTCAAAAATGAAGAGAACAATTCAAATCCAAGATACAAAGCACAAATTGTCGTGAAGGGGTGCAACTAGAAGAAAGGAATAGACTTTGATGAAATATTTTCACCAGTGGTGAAGATGACATCTATCAGAACAATTCTTGGTCTTGCAGCAAAACTAGACCTAGAGATTCAACAATTGGATGTCAAAACAGCATTCTTACATGGAGATCTAGAGGAAGAAATTTACATGGAGCAACCAGAAGGCTTTGAAGAACCAGGCAAAGAACACTTGGTGTGTCGTCTGAAGAAAAGTCTTTATGGTCTAAAGCTAGCCCCAAGACAATGGTATAAGAAATTCGATTCTTTTATGATCCAACATAATTTTAAGAAGACCTCTGCAGACCATTGTGTGTTTGTGAAGAAATATGAAAATGGTGAGTTCATCATACTTCTCTTATATGTTGATGATATGTTGATTGTGGGGAATGACAAAATAAAAATAGCTGCTCTCAAGAAGGCATTGAGTAAGTCTTTTGCCATGAAAGACCTGGATGCAGTAAAGAGGATTCTTGGAATGAAAATTTCTAGAGATCGTTCAAAAGGAAGGAATTGAAGATTGTTGCCAAGATGCTGGTGTTGTGGTGCCTCCCAATTAAGTTAGGAAGGGGGAGATTTGTTGGAATTCCCTCCTTAATTGTGGTTCACAAGTCACAATGTTTGGGGGATGAACATGTTGGGTTATTTTTGGACTCTCAACTATGTGGACAAAAGTCCAATACTCTTAAGCCCGCTAGGTTTCTCTTTATAAGAGGAGAAGGGGTTAAATTGAGAGATACACATCCAAGTTAAGAAAGCCTAAGAGAATTAAAGTATCTTTTTGTATTCCTCTTTGAGAGAAAGAGAGATATATACAGAGAGGTTTGTATATCATCCGAGAGGATAAGATTCATTGAGAGATCCTCAAAGATTGAGGAAACACTTTGTAATGCTACTTTTATAGTAGAGATCTGGTCCCGTGGTTTTTCCCGAGAGGGTTTTTCACATAAAAATTATGGTGTCATCTTCCCTCTACTATTTCAGTTATTTTTTACGCTTCCACATAGTGCCCATTTTGCGTTCACATATGATGAAATAGGTATTGCTGTTTTCCAAAATATATATATATATATATTATCCTTCAATAAGATATCAAATTGTAGTACCCCTAAATTGTCCGGGCTGGATGTGTCCCAGCCTTTCCCCCCTGAAGCCGGCCCAATTTCTGGCATTTGGGCCATTCCGGCACGGCTCCAAGCTGAGACGCGCCCAGAGTCCACGCTTGACTCAGTTTTCGTTTGACTCAGTCTCCGCTTGACTGAGTCTCCGCACATCCCAGTGGGCCCCAGGCGTCATGGGAGAAACTGAAAGAGAGAGAGAATAATATCTGAGAGAATCTTGGGATTCGGTTGTTATGCAGCCTCTCCCAGACCCTATATAAAGCCCAGGCAGAGAAGAGAAAAGGACATCAACAGAGAGAGAGAGAAGAGGCAGAGGATACTGGCAGAGACTAAAAAAGGGAGGGCGACCAACCAAGAGAGCTGACGACGACGCGCCAGAAACGGAAGGAGGACCCCAAGGGCCGGCAGAGAAGAAAGATCAAGCATTGGACAAAGACAGGGAAGACACGTCCGCCATCTCCGAGCACCAGGTTAGTATTCTAATCCCCCTCTTACATCAGTCCAAGTCAGGTTCCCTACCACCCCTCTCAAACCCGAGTCCTCACCTACCTGGGCCGAGTCCATCTCGTCGCCTGGAACGCGGACCGACGTAGCCTTAAGCAGACCTTGACCCAGTCTTCTCCAAGCCGACTCGGTCTCGGCCACACCAGATGGCCGAGATGGCAGGGCCGAGCCGACATGGCAGGGCCGAGCCGACACGAGTCGGCCTGATCCCCACTACAAACCATCATGCCTAATCCGACTTGGTTCCGGCGGAGCCGAGACGGAACAAGCCATCCCTTATCCCCTTTAACTCACCTCCCACTAAAAGGAGAAACCAGTCAAACCTCCCCCAGCCAGAACTACGTGGACTTTGAATCCTCTAGAGCCGAGGTACGTAGGCCTAGGGGGCACACCCCTATCAAGTCAAACCTCAAAAAACCAAAAAATCCAAAATGCCAAACACCGTCCCTCCTCCCATATAGCTAGCCTGAGGTAACTATCAAGTGATAGGCATGCTGGAGGCCCTTATACCCCTAGCGTGCAACCAACTCCCGAACCCATATGTCTGATTCGAGACCAGCCTTGCCAATAGGTTTCCTGGCGTTCCCCCAAACCAAAACGCCGGTGGCGACTCCTGCCTGACCGACTCGGTTTCAGCCGACTCCGCCCAACGTCACAATTTAGGTTGTGACACAAATAATACATGATTATATAATAACATATGTAACCCATGTTGGAGATGGGTAGAAGTTTATCAAACATGACTATTTGTATCGTTAATTAAGTATTATAAGATATCTAAAATAATGATGCCTTTGTTTGAAATTTTATAAGAATTGATATTTTGAAATTGACAACATATATCCCTTTTGGTCTGGCTTTGTAGTTTGTAACGTGGATACATCAAAACTTTATTTATATTTTTATGAAGAATGAAAATAGAAATAAGAAAAATTTAAAACATCACTCTTTATAAAAGAGGTACGTAGTTGTTATATAAAAGTTTGTCTCCAAATTATATCTTTAATTTTGTCTTCTAACGTCCCATGATTAGAAAGAGTTAGTAGAGTCGCGCATATAAAGCTTAAAGACCAAAACCACAAGTTGCTTTGTTTTTTTTAGAGATTTAATAAAGATCCTAATATACCTTTTCTCATTTATATGTTATCTCGATGATTTAAGATAAATTTATTTTTTTAATGATAGTTTTCATTTCTATAATATTTCATTATATTTTTATAAAAAGTACAAAAAATTAAATAAAACCAAAATTAAAATATATTTTTTATTTTAATTTTTAAGAAAGTTGGTTGATTAGATATTATATATATATATTGAATAATATTTTATTATAAAAATTTTATTGATACTTTTTTTGTAATTTTTTTTATATTTTTAGTAATATTTAAATATTATTAATAACATTTTATAACATGAGTGAGATACAATACTTATTAAAATGTTATAAAAAATTAATAGATAATATTTTTTATAATTTTTTAATATATTTGGCTTGGGGATATCTTGATATGCAAACACAAAAAGAAAACATTTGGTTGGGATTAGTTTGATTGTTGAAAGATAAATGAGATTAATTTATTGTTTTCAATATAACATTTTATCTTTTGGTTTACTTTTTTAATACATAATCAATTATTTTTATAGCTATTTGAGAGTTTTTTTTTAAATAATTGATTATTTTTAAGAAATTAGCCGCTAAAGAATAATGTGATTTTTAGAAAAAAATAAATAAAGGAGATAATATGAATTTAGTCACTGAATAATGTAAGTTATCCTTTAAAAAAGAATCTTTACTAGATATTTACTCCCCATATTATAAAGGAGATGATATATGAAGTTAGTCCTCGTTATTAAAAAAGAATGACATCAATTTAATCGCTTTTATCTCGTGAAATTAGTCACTCGATGAAGAATAATATGAATTTAATCTATAATTTTTTTTGAAATATTTTTTAATAAAATAAAATAACAAAACTAAATATTCTATTTGTAAGACTGAATGACTAACTATTTAGGCACATTACATTGGTTTCATATTACATCAGACGACGAACTCTAATTATCCAAATATATATTACTAAACACCTAAAAATCTTAATATTAAAATTAACAATAATAAATATTTAATAATCTAAAATCTGTTATTTTAAACTAAATAGAATTTTATAAAATTTCAAGTCTAATTTAATTTTAAAAAATCTAACCTAACCTTGAGTTCTAGACTAGACTATAAACCCAAAACCATTACCTATTCTAGCTCCTATTTACCATCATCCACATGTTGATAGACTTCAATTTCCTTTGAAACATTTAATGATATGCATTTTCTAATGAAATTGATTTATTTTACAAAGCGACTTTACATTTATCGTTACCCCTCTATATATAGTAAAGTAAGATTTGTCCAAGTACTAGAAGTTTTTACAAATTTTTATACCTCGACTTAATTTTTCATATATATGAAATGGATGATATTGGAGTCACAACCAAGTTAAATATATTAAAATATTTTAAATGATTTAAAATTCTATATATTATACATAATCAAGATAATATTATATAATTAACATTTATTTTTTAAAAAAAATTATTGTATTACTTTACAAGTTTAACATTTTGTATCAGTTACTGATCATGTCCCATAAGAAAATACATCAAATGGAAAGGTTATTTTTAGATAAAAATGAATAAAATAAATATTAGTTATCATATTTTATTATATTAATATATTAAAATCACGAGAGATAAGATATTTTTAGAAATTACTAAATGATATTTTAAGTAAATAATCATGTAATGTACCATGAATAACTATTAATTTGAATTAGTCATTCTTATAAAATGACTTCCTTAATATGACTTCCTTAATAGATACATCCTCATGTAATCTATAAAAAAGTAAGTCAAGATATAAAAATTTATAATAATTATTTTAATATGTGACATGGTTATGAGTCTAATATAATTTTATTTATGATAATTAAGATAATATCACATAATTAAGATTTATTTTTTATAAAAAGTTATCATTAGTGTTATTTTATGATATTTAACATTTTGTATCACTTAATCATATCTTACAAGAAAATATATCAAATGCGAAAATTTATTTTTATTTAAGAATGAATGAAATAAATATTAATATGTCATAACTAGTATTTCACGACGAGACGGCTAAAAATAACTAATATATCATATGAGTTTCCATCATTGTTTTATACGAAAAATATTGAAAAAAATCCTTTAAAAAGAAAAAAAAAGTCATTAAAATCAAATATAAGTTTTAAACTCGGTTACATATATACATATTATAGCATCCTATAATATTTTCTTTTAATGTGTGAAATTAATATTACTTTATAATATTTATTTAATCCCTTAAAGAAAACAAGAATAATTTAAATATTTTATTTGTTCGTGAAAATTATTATTTCTAACCTTGCAAGCCTTACTTCACTTGAATATTTTGGTTTTATTGAAAACTAATTTGAGGTCCCTATTTCTCTCACCCCATTTGCTAATCATTCAAACCTCAAATTCTATGGTGAAGGCAACAAAGTCATATTGGACTCAGCCTAGTTTGGAAACTTGGATTCCTAAGTTTCAATTACAAGTGCTTAGTTTGTCTTCAACGACCGACACTAACTCTCTTCCATTCCCCAATTTTCTCCTTCACCAATACAATTTAACTAGTTTGGATTTTACCAGTTGTAAGTTGGAAGGAGAGTTTCCTAACTGGTTGTTGGAAAATAACACCCAATTGAATACACTTCTTGTTAGAAATTGTTCTTTATTGCTACTTTTCGACTACCATCACATCCTCTTCTCAAGATAAGGAAGATTGATGTGTCTGACAATATCATAACTGGTCAAATGCCTGGAAATAATATAAGTTCAATATTTCCAAATTTGCAATTTTTGAACATGTCTAGAAATGACATCCAAGGTTCAATTTCTCCTGAATTCAGATTGGATACATTGGATCTCTCAGATAATCATTTGTCTGGACAAATACCAAAGAACATATCTAGGGATAGGTCTCAGCTCAAATTTTTGATACTTTCTAAGAATAAGCTAGATGGACCCGTTTTTCCTATTTTGTCAACTTTGAAGAAATTGGAGCAATTGTATTTGAATGACAATAGTCTTTATGGTAGTATCCCAGATGGGTTTTCTGCCACATCATTATTGGTCTTGGATATAAGTAATAATCATTTAGTGGGAAAGTTACCAAGTGTGGTTGGAAATTTGTCGAACTTGGTAGTGCTTTCACTGTCCAATAATCATCTTGAAGGATCTATTTCAACAAGATTTATGGAACTTGAATCTCTAACGTATCTAGATATCTCACAAAATGATTTCATTGGTTTTGTACCATCTTTTGCCAATTCTAATGTGAGATTCATCCACCTGAGCAATAATAGGTTAAGTGGCTTGTCCAAATCGACGTTCAACCATTCTTCATTGGTGATTCTAGACCTTAGCTACAATGAAATAACTAATAGCATTGAAGATATGGTATTGGACCTTGAAAATTCAGCATTGAACATTCTCATACTTAAAAGTAATAACTTTACAGAACATATACCACAACAGTTATGCCAACTAAAAGAATTAACTATACTAAACCTTTCTTACAACAATTTTTCTGGTGTAATACCCAATTGTTTGGGTAAAATGTCTTTTGAGAACGAGAACAGTGTCCAATTAAGTGTTGATGGCTTCCTTCCTGCAAATGGCTATAGTAGACGGGGAATGCAATTTCCAAACGCAAAAGAAAAAGTGAACTTCACAATAAAGAAAATATCCTACACTTACTGTTGGGATTCAACAATACAAATTCCCTCCTCTGTGAAATGCAAAATGGGCACTATGCGAAAGCGTAAGAAAAAAATAACTGAAAGAGTAGAGGAAAGAAGACACCAGAATTTTTACGTGGAAAACCCTCACGTGAAAAACCACGGGACCTAGTCCAGTAAAATATCTTCATTATAAAAGTAGGGTTACAAAGTGTTTCTCTCAATCTCTGAGGATATCTCAATGAATCTCACCCTCTCGGATGGTATACAAACCTCTTTGTATATAACTCTCTTTCTCTCAAAGAAGAATACAGAAAAGACACTCTAACTCTCTTAGGGTTTCTTCACTTCGATATGTTTTGTTATTTCTATTGTATCTGTCAATCTAACCCCTTCTCCTCTTATAAAGAGAAGCTAGCGGGCTTGAGAGTAATGGGCTTTTGTCCACATAGTTGGGAGCCCAAAAATAACCCAATATGTTCATCCTCCAAGCATTGTGACTTGTGAACCACAATTAAGGAGGGAATTCCAACAAATCTCCCCCTTCCTAACTTAATTGGGAGGCACCACAATACCAGTACCTTGGCAACAACCTTCAATCTTCTTGGTTGGCATTGACTTAGTCATCATGTCAGACCAATTCAAATCCGTATGAATTTTCTCTATCTTCAATTCCTTCCTATCCAACACTTCTCGTATCCAATGATAACGGATGTCAATATGCTTTGAGCGTGAATGGAACATGGGATTCTTGGTCAGATGAATTGTACTTTGATTATCACAGTTCACTACATAATCATCTTGATCATGTCCCAATTCTCTCAGAAAGTTCTTCATCCATAGCATCTCTTTTGAGGCTTTAGTGACTGCTACATACTCTGCTTCAGCTGTAGACAATGTCACACATTTTTGAAGTTTTGACTGCCAAGAAACAGCTCCCCCTGCAAAAGTAATCAAATAGCCTGATGTTGACTTCCTTGAATCCACATCTCCTGCCATATCTGAGTCTGAATATCCAATGAGCTTTAGATTTTCATTGCCAAAACATAAACTTCTTTTGGCAGTTCCTCTTAGATATCTCAATATCCATTTAACAGCTTCTCAATGCTCCTTTCCTGGGTCTGATAGGAATCTGCTCACAACTCCTACAACATAGCCAATATCTGGTCTTGTACAAACCATTGCATACATAAGGCTACCCACGGCAGAAGAATAGGGCACCTTGTTCATTTCTTCTCTTTCTTCTTCATTCCTTGGACATTGGGATTTGCTAAGTTTGAAATGTCCAGCAATTGAAACATGCGCAGGTTTGGCATTGTGCATGTTGAACCTTTTGAGAATCTTCTCAATGTAATCTTTTTGAGATACCCACAACATTCTTTTTGAACGATCTCTAGAAATTTTCATTCCAAGAATCCTCTTTACTGCACCCAGATCTTTCATGGCAAAAGACTTACTCAATGCCTTCTTGAGAGCAGTTATTTTTGCTTTGTCATTCCCCACAATCAACATATCATCAACATATAAGAGAAGTATGATGGACTCACCATTTTCATATTTCTTCACAAACACACAATGGTCTGCAGAGGTCTTCTTAAAATTATGTTAGGTCATAAAAGAATCGAATTTCTTATACCATTGTCTTAGGGCTTGCTTTAGACCATAATGGCTTTTCTTCAGACGACACACCAAGTGTTCTTTACCTGGTTCTTCAAAGCCTTCTAGTTGCTCCATGTAAATTTCCTCCTCTAGATCTCCATGTAAGAATGCTGTTTTGACACCCAATTGTTGAATCTCCAGGTCTAGTTTTACTGCCAGACCGAGAACTGCTCTTATAGATGTCATCTTCACCACTGGTGAAAATATTTCATCAAAGTCTATTCCTTTCTTCTGGTTGCATCCCTTCACGACAATTCGTGCTTTGTATCTTGGGTTTGGATTGTTCTCTTCATTCTTGAGCTTGAACACCCATTTGTTTTGTAATACTTTTCTTCCTTTTGGTAATTCTACCAAATCGTATGTCTCATTATCCTTTAAGGATTGAATCTCTTCTTCCATAGCTTGCAACCATTTGTCTTTGTCTTTCACCTCAATGGCTTCTGCAAAACATTGAGGTTCACCTTCATCAGCAAGATTTACATATTCATCTGAAAAATACCTTGTTGATGGTTGCTTCTCTCTTGTTGATCGTCTCAATTGGGGTTCTTGCTGAACATTCTCAATTGCTTGATCTTCTATCGTCATGTTAGGTTGATCTATCTGATTAGGTTCTTCAATCATCTCATCAAGTTGTCGCTCCTGAACGGGCTCTATCTGAGGAGTCTCTCCCCTTATGTTGTTTACCACAAGAGGACTTCGATCAGTAATCACCTAGAGTGTTGGTTTCTCTATTTTCTTGATGTCTTGGATTGTTTGATCTTCAAAAAACACCACATCTCTTCTTCGAATAATCTTTTTATTTGCAGGATCCCATAATCTGAAACCAAATTCATTTCTTGGTGAACCAAGATATACACATTCTTCACCCTTCTCATCAAGCTTTGCTCATTCATCTTTTGGAATGTGAACATATGCCTTACATCCAAAAACTCTCAGGTTGTGGTATGAGGCCTTTTTACCGGTTCATACTTCTTCTGGTATCTGTCCATTTAATGGTCTTGAGGGTGATAAGTTGATCAAATCAGCTGCAGTAACCACTGCCTCTCCCCAGAATGTTTTAGGAAGTTTTGCATGAGACAACATACTTCTTACCTTCTCAACAATCGTTCTATTGAATCTTTCAGCTACACCATTCATTTGAGGTGTCTTGGGAGGTACTTTCTCGTGTCTGATCCCTTGAGTCTTACAATAATGCTCAAATAGACCTCTATATTCTCCACCATTATCACTCCTCAAACATTTCAACTTTTTACCAGTTTCTCGTTCAACTGAGGCGTGAAACTCCTTGAATGCTTGAAGAACTTCATCTTTTCTCTTTAATGGATACACCCACAACTTTCTGGAGTGGTCATCAATAAAGGTAACAAAATATTGAGCACCACCAAGGGACCTTTCAGATGTTGAACAAACATCTGAATGTACAAGATCCAAAATATGCTTTCATCTTCTTCCACTATCAGGTCTATGGAAGGATACTTTGTGTTGCTTACCTACTAGGCAATGTTCACATAAATCAAATGACTGTCCTTTTATGCTTTGGAGATGATCTTTCGCAAGGATCTCTAAACCCTTCTCGCTCATGTGGCCCAATCTTTTATGCCACAACTCCTTTCTTTCTTCTTGAGCAACATTTGTCTCCCCTTTGCATATCTTTCCTTGCATGATGTACAAGGAGCCTTCCTTCTTGCCGCGAGCAACAATTAAGCTTCCTCGGCTAAGTTTCCATTTTCCACCACCAAACTGGTTGTTCATTCCAGTATCATCTAGTTTGCCTATTTAGAGATGGTTTAGGCGTATCTCGGGCACATGCCTTACCTCCTTTAGCACAAGTTTGTTTCCATTTTCTTTTATCAAAGTCACTTCTCCTATTCCCACAATCTTGCTTGTGACATGATTGCCCATCTTTACTGTTCCAAAATCTCCTTTTTGATAAGATGAGAAGAATCCTTCATGAGGGGTAACATGAGAGGATGCTCCGCTATCAACTATCCAAGTGCAATCATCAAAAGCAACATTTAGATAATTTTCCTTACCAATAAGGAATACGTTTTCGTCGTCTGACACCACTGCTATTGTGGTTTTCTCTTCCAACTTCTTTTTGGGGTCTATCTCGTCAGGATGGACTGATCCAGCCTTCTGATCTCTCTTCAAGAATCTACATTCTTGTTTCTTTTGACCAATTTTTCCACAATAGAAACATGTCAAACCTCTAGGACGAGACTTGGATTTTCCTCGTGACTTTCCACGGCTTCCTTTGCTGCTATGCTCACTCCTTCCTCTATTCTCAACAACGTTGGCTTCTGAGTGACTACTCATTCCCCTTTCTTTCTTTCTGGATTCTTCATTAAGCAGACTATCTGTAATAGTATCCAGACTAAGCTTTCCATCTGGTGTTGAGTTGCTGAGAATGACAACCAATGTGTCCCAACTCTCAGGTAAAGAACTAAGGAGTAGAAGAGCTTGTAATTCATCGTCAATCTTCAATCTTCATATCTGCTTTCATTAATTGATTCACAATACCTTTGAAGTTGTTTAGATGCTCGATCATATTCTGGTCGTGAGAGTATTCTAATTTCACCAACTGTCTGACAAGATAAGTTTTGTTTCTAGGAGTTTTCTTTTGAATCATAGATTCAAGCTTTGTCCACAACTCATACGCGTTGGTATAAGTCGACACATGCTCAAACAAGTTTTTGTCGATGTATTTTCGAATCATTGCAACCGCTTTACGGTTCAGAATCTCCCAATCTTTTTCAATCATCCCTTCTAGCTTTTGATCATTTGTGATTTGCTCATACAAATCTTTACAAAGATAGATGATCTTCCATCATTGGCTTCCAATAGGAATAATTATCTGCGTTAGCTTTGAACATGTCTCCATCATGAGCGAATGTACCTTCCATTTTGGATTCACAGGACTATGATTTTTCAAACCAAGTAGCTCGATACCACTTTGTTGGGATTCAGCAATACAAATTCCCTCCTCTCGTGAAATGCAAAATGAGCACTATGCGGAAGCGTAAGAAAAAATAACCGAAAGAGTAGAGGAAAGAAGACACGGAATTTTTACGTGGAAAACCCTCACCGGAAAAACCACGGGACCTAGTCCAAAGAAAATATCTCCACTATAAAAGTAGGGTTACAAAGTGTTTCTCTCAATCTCTGAGGATCTCTCTCAATGAATCTCACCCTCTCGGATGGTATACAAACCTCTCTGTATATATCTCTCTTTCTCTCAAAAAAGAATACAGAAAAGACACTCTAACTCTCTTAGGGTTTCTTCACTTCAATATGTTTTGTTGTTTCTATTGTATCTGTCAATCTAACCCCTTCTCCTCTTATAAAGATAAGCTAGCGGGCTTGAGAGTAATGGGCTTTTGTCCACATAGTTGGGAGCCCAAAAATAACCCAATATGTTCATCCTCCAAGCATTGTGACTTGTGAACCACAATTAAGGAGGGAATTCCAACACTTACAAAGCGGACATCCTTGCTTATATGTCTGGAATTGACTAATCCAACAATAAATTAAACGGAAATATTCCATCTGAGCTTCGAAACTTGACAAGAATTCGAGCATTGAACTTGTCCCACAATGATTTCATCGGACAAATTCCTGCTTCATTCTACAATTTGGTACAAATAGAGAGTTTGGATCTTTCTTTTAACAAGTTAAGTGGCCAAATTCCTCCTCGATTGACTAGGTTAACCTTTCTTGCCGTATTTAATGTTGCACATAACAATTTATCTGGTGAAACACCCAAAAGGAAAGGACAATTTATAACATTTGATGAAAGTAGTTATGAGGCGAATCCTTTTCTTTGTGGACCTCCACTTCCCAAAAGTTGCAATCCTTATGGACAACCCACATCCTATTTCACCAAACAGGTCATACACTGATGGGGACAATAGCAGTTTACTTGACATGTTTGTCTTCTGGGTAAGTTTTGGATTGTCATACACATCAGTATTGTTGCTAATTGCAGCTCTCTATATTAATCCTTACTGGAGGCGAGCATGGTTTTACTACATAGAATTGGTCAGCACAAATTGTTACTACTTTATTGAGGACAATACTTTGCTCAAGTTTTCATATTTTAGAAGTACATAACATGTTACCTTGTATGCATGACTAAATTACCCGTTTTATTATTTGCTCAAGTGAGATCGATTCATCGAATAGCCATGCAAATGTTGTTTAATATAATGATACAAAATCTAAATTTCTAGATTTAGTATGAGTACTTATGTTGTAACTCATGGATTATTATTATATTTTTGTCTTTTAAGTTCTCAATTCTCCATTAAAAAGTATGCAGTGTCACTGTTTTGTGGATAATTTCCAAAATAGAAACTAATATATATATGGGATTCTCTTATTTTTAAGAGTAATTCAAAAGGAGGTATTTCTCATTTTTATCCTTTATTTTGCGATCTAATGGATAAGATATGTCACTTGTTAGAATCATTAAATTATAAGAAAATAAGAAATGAGAAAAGAAAATAACTCTTTTAAAGTTACTTTAAAGTTACAGGATTCATCATTGTAAATATATATATATATATATAAAAAATTTGGAAATTACAATCAATTTTGTAAGGGTTGTAGTCTATCCAGGTATATACAATACAAGGAATGATGGAGAAAAGGAAAAGAAATAAAGTAGAAGAAACAAATTAAAATAGAAAAACATACGTAACACTAACGAGAAGTAAATAAAAAAAAAGTGACAAAAGGATGCATACTGTTTATCTCTCGTTGATAAGTGATCATCTTGGAAGGTATTATACTTTGAAGAGTAGTAAAGGAATACAAGCAAATTCATATATTTTAAAAAGAGAATTTATGTTTAACTTAATTCTATAAAATTAGTATGTAAGGTGAGAATAGTTTCACACTTATATTCTCTTTTTTAAGTAGAATCTTTAGACAGTGTAGGACAATTTTTTTTAATATATTTTTTCGTGACCAACATTATTTAGATTTAATGCTTAGATAATATCATATTATATATATTAAAAAATAGTTTAAACCTAATTTATTTTATAAAATTGATTTGTAAAGTAAAAATTACTCTCTATTTAAATATTTTTTTAGGTCATATCTTTAACTAATTTGGGACTTAGATTTTCTCCCACATATATTAAGGGAATATTTTGATAAATTTCTTCAAGAATATTTATAAGAGAAAAAATAAAAAAAAATAATGAAATAAATTAATATAAGAGTTTGGACAAATTCACTTATATATAAGTTAATTTTAATTTATAAAAAACTTATTTAACATTTTTTATTTTTCTTTTTATAAGATTTATAGAAAAATATTCCAAAAATATATAGAAAAAAAAAGAAAAAACTAATAAATTCTTAAAATCCACACACACGTAACCTACATTAAGTCACTCCTATGAGAGCTGATTTTAACAAGTATTATCAAACTTCTTTGAAATAAAAACTATTAATATCTGAAGCACAAGTCTTCTAAATAAAATAAACAAAGTTAGAACTTTAGAGAATTGTTCTTTTACGATCAACGTTTACCATTTCTATTAGCTAGACTCTTTTTATAAACCATCTTTTTTGAGAGTTTGTTTAGATTGTGAATCCCTTATAAAAAAAATTGGATACACACTTTAAGTCTTGACGTTCTAAGAGATGTAACACTTCAAAAATTAATCACCTTTCAATTTATTATTCTTTAATCCTTTACTTAAATTTTTACGTCTTGGATCTTTGTCTAAATTCCCATTCCTTGGACTTCTTTTGCACGTGACATCAGTGATAAAATTTTTGTTTTTAAATGTAACTTTTAAAATAAATGGTGTTTGACGAAAATAAAGCAATAATAGTTTTTAATTTAATTTCAAATTTTTTTTATATTTATTTTAAAAAATTATAAATTTAACGGATAATTTAAAAAATAAATTCTCAAAACACTTTTACATTCATTTTCATGTTGTTTTACATGCGATCCAAAATAAAAAGTCATTATTTTACTCACATAATACGTTGTTACTACCTCTAATCTGGTTGGGAATTGAGGTTGCCAGTACAATGTTACAGAGCAATGTAGCAATGTCAACGTGAGCGTAAGCGTTTAGTTGGCCTGCAATTACAAAATTCATAAAATATAAAAAAGTAATACATCAATTTTTTATAATTAATCATAATTAAATAAAATGATGTAAAAATAGTAATGATCGTCGCTAAAGTATGTGATAATTTTGTATTTACTCATTTATGTGCAAGTAAACATTTACATATATAGTTTTTTCTTATATGTCTAATGAACAAATTCTCTTTTTTGATTTTGTAATTTTTTTCTCAGGCAATAGTCTCTATCTTATGTGTACAAATTTTCGTTTATATTACTTTCAAAGAAAATAATGAAATAAAATACATTTTAATTCAATATTTAATTCCTCTTGAGCCAGCCAAATGAACTTAATGAAAATATTAAAATTTTCAGACAATCAATTGTCTCGAGAAATATCAGACATATTTGGAGTTGAGCACCAACTGAAATTCTTGAAACTTTCCAACGATTTTTACAATTGATTGAGGGGATCTATTTTTACAATCCCCGATCATTTGGAGCTGTTGTTGTTGAGCGATAATAGCCTTACTGGTACTCTTACAAACAACATTTTAAAACATCCATAATTTCATCGGATATAAGCAATAATCATTGTAGGAAAGATTACAAGTCTTATAAAAAACTTGTCAACATTGGACCTTTCTATCTCCAATAATTATTTTGAACGGTCTATTCTATTAGAATTGGAAGAACTTCAAAATCTAAATAACCTATCTAGATCTCTCGCATACTTAAGCTTTTCCAAATGTGCAAAATCATTGTAGGACAATAGAACATTTTATTTCTCAACGCAAGTCAAACGGATTTCCCATTATCAATTGAAACTAAAATTAGGTATAAAAAATAATATTCAATTGAAACAAAAATAAGAGCGTGCAATAATGAAAAAGGAAAAACAAATTAAAAGGACTACAACAAATAAGTATCATGCTGATTATATAGCTTTTGGCCACGATGTATCTAAACTAACACAGAAAAATATTTCTCACTTCTCCTTAACTTCGGTCAACAAGTGGCTGAGACCAGTTGTTAGGGCTGAGGTAGAGGTCAAAGATGCTTGTAGTATGCGGACACCCTGCACCAACACAGTAAACTTAAAAATAACTCTGGCAAATCTAGATAAGGTAATACAAATTTCAAGCAAAAAACAAACATAAAGAGATGATATACTTTTTTGACACTTCTTACCTCCTCCATGCCAATGCTAACCACTTTCTCTTCCAAGTCACTAAAGGGAATGCTCATACTGTGTAGTAAAGACATAACAGAAATAGACGACATTGGGGTTACAACCAAATCATCTGTTGCCATGTACATTATCGGTCTTCTAGCATACCCTTCATTAACGAACTGCAAAGCAATAACCGTATTACCAAGTTGCCTATGTGTAAGGTAACGTTTTTCGATCTCATGGAAACCATAACCTTGGTACTTAGTGCAATAAAAATATTTGGGAACATCATAATTAATTGGCAGTAGCATGTTGCTTAATTTGAACTGTGGTGCAAGCGAAGGATTAACAAGCTTATTCTTTACTTCTTTTGTAACCCAAAAATCTTCATCTAAATCAACAACACTCTTGTACAATCCATCAATGTTGCCACTAGAAGAACAACCACTCATCAAATGTACTGCTCCTCCTAAAGGAATAGTTAGGAAACTAAAAAGAAAGTCCGCAAAATCTTCTTTTCCTTCAGCAAATAGTATCTTGCCATTTGATTTTCTCTGCATTATTCTCACGTTGATTTTTCTACTTCCATTTGCATCAAAATCACACGAAGGAAATTTTATATTTCTAAATGGTGTCTCAAGAATCTGTTTCTCTAAAAAAAAATCCGTCAAAGTTGTCTTTGAGTGCAAACAACTCTTCAGCAGATCCAATACCTATGTAAAAAGGATAAATCAATCTATAATTATGATTTACAAAATATGATGTGCAATAACTACATATGTACAAAAACATAATAATTAAATAATTAATTAATTAAAAATAAAAAATAATAAGTCACTATCATCATAAAATTCTTTCTATTATTTACAAATAAAAATAACTAATTCTTGTTGTTAAATAAGACAATTTCTTTTTAGGTTATCAATGGATGATATTTTTATGTTTCTATATTATTGTGTTTATGTTTTATGTAGATACATTAACATTTCAAAATTTTTTTATAAAATTGATGATTCACCGATACTTACTTGTGAAGTATTCAACATCATCAATGTTAAAGATGTGTTAAATATGTAGATTGAAGTACACTGCTTTATATCTATAATAAACTCAATATCAAATCACTCAATAGGAAACGAAATCCTAAGCATTATGCAACATGATATGGAAATTGAAAAAATTATGTATGAAGAAACCTGATTCTTAGTTATAGTCACGGTCATTTCACTCGCGGAAGACATGTCTTCTAATCCATAATTCTTGAGAAGACAATAAAAAGTATCTACTGAGCTTGGCCCAACTTTCAGATCGTCCGTGATCATAAAACTAACACTACTCTTAACAAAACCAACAAAGGTATCAGAGCTTTCAAGAGAAATCGGGGTTGCCAACATGCTCCCACATGTGCATCTTTGATATTTGAAGGTGCTTAATAAGCCCTGGGATCTGTGTTGACAAATGGACATTTTGTCACATACAAAGTACTGGGTGGACCCTGTGTCGTCAATGTTTAGCTTCACACTGTTGCAATAATTTTCCATTGAGTTCTTGGGCCGCAATAGCATTTCTTTGCACATATTATTGCACATAAACTCTTCGTCAAGATTCTCCACACCTTGATAAAGTGAGCACAGAGATCCAACTTTACTTGGCTGCATATTTGACTCCTTACACATAAGTCTTACAATAGTTCCTAAAGGCAATGTTAAGAAGCTAAACAGAACATCAACAAAGTCCTTACTAGCCTCGGCAAAGAGAACTTTGTTTCTTTCTTTGATTACCATAAGCTTCAAGGTTACCTGCTCCTTAGCTTCAATAGCGGCCATGGTAGGAGACACAAGAGAGTACAATTTTTTTCAATGAAAATAACTTTCTTCTTTTGTGGCCAAAAGCACTCTACCGTTTCAAATATTTATATTGAAAATGTAAAGTCACTTTGACTGGAAATGGGCATTGTGAAGAGAGATGCAAGGATAGGAAACGTAACGAAGAGAATTATGTCACTTTATTTTCACCTGTGTCCATTGGCTTTTCGCTTCCGAATCTTGAAATTCGTGCCATTTTTTTTATGAAGTACTTTGTATAATTAAACGGTTTGATTAGGATTGTGCATCGAAAGTCGTTTCGAGGAAAGGAAGCCGAACGGTTGGATGGTGGAAATGTGGAATAAAGTGGCGAGAAGCAACAAAGAAATCACTTGTTTAGCCTCTTCTAGCTTTTTTTTACAAAGCTTTTTTTTTTCTTTAAAATGAAAAACTGGCCGAACAGCTTTGTATAAAACTACTTAAACAAGGGAACTTCTATAAAACCTAATCCAAAAGGTTTATATTTTACTTGCATGGAGCTTATTTTCTAAGTACGTTCCTTGTATTCTCTTTACTGACACCTTGATCGAAATCTGTCCAATAATAATATAACTGTTTGTGGGGGTCAATCAGAGCTATCTAATACAAGAGATTATTATTGTAAATAATACTATATATTAGTTTGATTTGGTTTAAAATAAAACAAAATTTGAATCAAATAATTCAGTAACAGATCTGAATTTGAATTTAGCTAAATTTACTTATTTTGAATTTGAATTTTTTAACAAATCTGGACTAAACTAAATTATTAAAATATAATTTGATTCAGGTAATTAATTTGGTAACTTATATAATATTTAAAATCTTAATTTAAAAACATGAAAAAAAAATTCACAAATCTATACATTTTCTCAATTCTAGTGAACGTATTTTTATTTTTATTTTTACAGATATATACACGCATATGAATCTTTTTATTCTAATTTATTTAATTTATCAGACAGTTTTAACCTTAAAAAGAATTTTTACGTTAAACAGATCTCGTAAATAATTTTTACATTTTTAAAATTCTTATTTTTTTAACTTTAACTTAAAAATAATATTAAATAAAAATAAAGTTATACCAAATATACCATATAATATGTACGAATACACATAATTTGAGAATATGACATCTTCTGTGAGATGATCCATGAGATAATCCTTTGGCATATTTTTGGTGCATTGAACGGTTCCCTGAAGAGGTAATTAAGTGAACAAATTCAAAGACTTTACCCCTTCATAGTACTCCTTCTGTTTCAAATGGATTCAGCTTTTAAGATTTTTTCCATACATTAAGAAAAGTATATATACCTAATAATAATATTTATTAGGAGCTTATTTACAAATATAGATATTGCATTATACGTGTTATATGGGTATTATAGAATATCAAAAATAATTTTATAATCAAATTATATGATTAATATAATATTAACTTTTTGTTATTTTTAATTTATTAACATTATTATTCAATTAATTTGTTATGAAAATACGGATGAGTTCAATAATCTTCAAAATCTTTTATAAAAATTAGATAACCCAATGATTAGAAAAAAATAAAGAATTAAAAAAATTTTGTAATATTTAGTTAAGAATATACAAATTAAAGAAAATTTAATTAAATTAGAGTTTAATATAAGAATTGTTATAGTCTTGCATCTTAAAAATATTATTGACGTAATTTAAAGACAATAACTTGAAGTGAAATGAGTCAAACACTCAGTATTTATAACATCTTTAATCTTTATGAGTTGAAGTATATTTTATAACTTTTAAGATAAAAAAATAATTAAGATTTATTTTCTTATTTTTAATATAATTTTTTCACTTAATTTTATTGGAATGAGTATACTTATTTTTTCAAATTATTAGTATTTAGTTTTTTACTATCAATATTTTAAATTTACTAACTTCATATTTAAAAAAATTAAAAATAAATATTTAAATTTGGGTGTAATTGTTGTTATAATGAAAAAAGTATATGCTACAGGAGTTCAATGAAAAAATTTCAACCAGTAGTCAGGCATTCGCGGTACCATAGATTTTTTTTTTTTTGAACTATATATTATTATTTATATTTTATTTTTTTATTTCTTTTCATTACTTCCCAATCTTATTGTATTCTGGTAGCTACTACAGAAGGAACTTTTTTTGTTTTTACTGTCATTTGCTTTTTCAAGGTTTTCGTTGGTGTTACGTTTTCCAAATTTTTAAATTAAATTTTCGTTTATTCTCAAATATATATATATAACTTAATTTTAATGGCCAGATCTCATGCAGTGAATCCATTTCCGTTTCCCATGAGTGTCTGTTGACTTTATCGGGGCTATGCATCTTCTCGTATCTCGCGAGAAATATATGGATATAGTTACTATGCGCATGCTGCATCATTATTTTAAATTACTGAAACCAATAACAAATACTTTACAGATATCCAACATATTTTCTTGAATAAAAAAAAGACAATAAATAAAATCTGACTCTTTTTTTTTTTTCTCTTCTTGTTTTCCTACGATATAAAAATTACTCTTCGATTT
The DNA here is from genome assembly GCA_025330945.1 of Mucuna pruriens. NCBI lineage: Eukaryota > Viridiplantae > Streptophyta > Magnoliopsida > Fabales > Fabaceae > Mucuna > Mucuna pruriens. The sequence goes on along the minus strand of JAENHJ010000525.1, from coordinate 2,506,654 downwards.
TTCTCTAATATTAATACTTTCTTTCATTCGTTAGCTTTAAAAAAAATTAATTTTTTAATATATAAAAATCGAACACAATACTCAAAAATTATAATACTTACTAATTCTATTTAAAAAAATTTATCATTTTTTTAATCTGTCATAACAAAACTGGATATCAGAAATTTACTCTGTTCAATCAATTGAACAAAACTTGATAAAAATATATAAATCAAATTTAGCTATGTGTTTCTCAAGTTTGTCTAATTTTAACTAATTAATTAGCTCATATAGCATTCCCAGATTTAGTTTTCTCCGAGTATTTTCCAGATCCAGGTTAGAGTTTCATATCATATATTAATTGTGTCATTCGACTTTTATCCAAATATGATTTAGTTATCGAAACAAGCACATCTCAAATGTTGAGTTATGCGATTATGTTATATTATTTTAATATTTTATATATAAAATAAATAATTTAATTAGAATGTAGTAATAATAATAATAAATTATATTAACATCTAATCATAAATTATTTTAAGTATAGTAAAATTATAATCTTTTATAATAATTACTTTAAAAATATATGTATAAGATGATTTATAATTTGTTAATACTATAAAAAAATATCTTATCATAAATAATTTATAAAAATGAAACTTTTCTTAAATTTTAAATAATTTAAAATTCATAAATGTATAAAAATATATAACTAAATATTTATTTATATTCTAAAAGGCATGTATGTTAAAATAAAAGTAGTAGAACAAATTGAAGTATTAATTAATTTCTTAAAGTATATCTAACTTTTAAAATTATATCTAATTTTTTAAATCATATCAAATTTTTAGCCATGGTAAAATTTATAATAATTTTGAACTTAAAATATTATATTGACAAAATTTACATGGGATAAAAAATATTAAATAAATTATTTTACAAAATTTTCCATACTCAATCGATAATATTTTCATAACAAATTGGATTTATATATATATATATATATATATATATATATATATATATATATATATATATATATATATATATATATATATTTTGTAAAAGAATGACGGTACAAGTGTAAATATAATTTTTTAATTAAAATTAAATAATTAGTATCAACTTTAGTAATCAAATAAGGAATAATTTTCTCGATGACTCCGAATAGGTGTCAATGTTATGGTTTGTAATGAAATTATAAAGGGATCATTTCAAATCTCTCCTCCATGTCTTCCATGTCATCTTCCCTTATTAATCTTCTACTTTTATGTCTCCTAATTGCCTAACATCTTGGATAAGAAGACAAAGTATGGCAAGGACAAAACAGTGCATTCCAAAGTCTGCCCCATGGTACATCATTATATCTTGTCAGTGTTAGGTGACGTTTTCCAACGTAATAAATGCTGGAGTATAGCTTGAGTTGGTTCAATCCTGGTTGTCATAACCAATTGATACATAGTCCCTCAAGAAAGTACGCTTTGTCTGTTGTTAAATTTGTTGGACAATCATAACTGTTATCTCCGTGGAAGCCATAGAAGTCGACCGTCTTAGGTTTTCTGATAAGTCGTATTTTGTATTGATCAAGATATATCTCCTTCTTTACCATTTTTTGATTAGTCGAGCTTAGATCGATTTAGATAATGAGCTGAGTCAGGTTAGTCTTCATGGGGTCAATAGGGTATTCATTGTCGGCTATTGGTGCTTTGACCGGTTGATTATGCAAGGATCATAAGTCAAACCGAATCCTTCTTCCTAAACCAGTCCAAATTCCATTATATCAAAGACAACCTCTAATTAAATCTATTTTTTATTTATTATTTTTCTTTCTCAGGATATTAGAAATTTTTTTATTATATATTAATTTTATTTATACTTTTACTTTGTTGCATTCCTTTCTTTTATCTTTTTCTTAGAACAATCTTATTTACCTTAATACTTTGATATCTTTTGCTTATCTCTTCATAGAAATGGATCATAATGAACAAAAGAAGAGCTTGAGAGAATATTTTTTTCTAAAAAGTAAGGGTATATAGGAATTATTTTCGTACCCTTCATTGATGGTAAAGTTGTCAAATTCGACCTAGTAGGTTATGTCAAGTTGAGCTTGCAAATATAGCCCATAAAGAAGGGATCAATTTGACTTGATCTGATAGGCTTGATAAGTCAAGACGACCATGAATTTGTAGGTATAATAATGTTTGGGCCTATTAGGAATATTTATTAGATGTTTGTTGTCTTTAGATATTTTAATTCTTAATACTTATTCTTATTTAATTTCACCTCAAGAATATGGGTTGTTAAGTAAGGATAAAGGTTTAATTCCCTAAGAAATTATGATAAAAATAAATTAAAAAAATTTGTAGATAAAATAAGACATCAAATTGAATTAAAACACTCAATTTAAGAATTGTAGGTGAAATAAAATGAACTCCAATCCTAACTATTTCCTATTTTAATTAAATAAATTTTCTTGCATCTTTTAGAAATTTCAACCCTTAATACTTATTCCTATTTAATTTCACAATTGTTAAGGAAGGATAAATATTTAATTTCCTAAGAAACTATGATGAAAATAAATTAAAAAATTGAGTAGACAAAATAAGACATCAAATTGAATTAAAACACACAATTTAAGAATTGTTTATGAAATAAAATGATTCCTAGTCCCAACTATTTCCTAGTTTTATTAAATGTTTTTCCTTGCATCTTGTATGATAAATACAAATCATTGTTCAAACTTGAAGAACAATGCCCAATCTCCTGTCATTTTAATTGTTATTTATAACTTGTCAAAGACACATGTACTCCTCTATATACATTATCCTTTAATAAGATATCAACATGTGTTATTTTATAATACATGATTATGTAATAACATATGTAACCCATGTTGGAAATACGTAGAGATTTATCAATCTTAATTATCTATATTATTAATTATTTATTATAAGTTATCTAAATAATGATGGCTTTGTTTGTAACTTTATAAGAATTAATATTTTGGAATTGACAACATATATCCCATTAGGTTTGACTTTGTAGTTTGTAAAGTGCATACATCAAAACTTTATTTCTATTTTTATGAAGAGTGAAAAAAAAATAAGAAAAGTTTAAAGAACATCAATCTTTAAAGAGGTACGTAGTTATTATATAAAAGTTTGTCCCCAAATTATATCTGTAATTTTCTTCTACCGTCCCATATATAATTAGAAAGGGTTAGCAGGGTCGCGCATATAAAACAGACCAAAGTCAGAAGTTCCTTAGTTTTTTTTTTTAGAAATTTAATATAGATCCTAATATATATTTTCTCATTTATATGTTCTATCGATGATTTAAGATAAACTTATTTTTTTTAATGGTAGTTTTCATTTCTATAGCATCTCCTTATATTTTTATAAAAAGTACAAAAAAATAAATAAAACCAAAATTAAAATATACTTTTCATTTTAATTTTTAAGAAAGTTGGTTTATACGATACTACATTTATCATTTTGAATAATATTTTATTGTAAAAACGTTATTGATATTTCTTTTATTAATTTTTTTATATTTTTATTAACATTTAAATATTATTAATAATCTTTTATAACATTAACCAAATACAACATTTATTAAAATGTTTTTTATATTTTTCTAATATTTTTTATATTTTTCTAACATATTTTTAATTTTTCTAATATTTTTTAATGTTGTAAAAATAGACGTATCAATAACAATGCGGCCTAACATATCATATGGACATCTGATTAATCTCTCCAAACTTGTTACTATGAATTCAATTTCTGAATATGTATAATTAAGCTAAAAGATTAACCTCAAGTTGTTGGCTTGGAGATATCTCGATATGCAAACACAAAAAGAAAACAGTTGGTTAGGATTGGTTTGATTGTTGAAAGATAAATGAGATTAATTTATTGTTTTCAATATAACATTTTATCTTTTGGTTTACTTCTTTTTGAATACATAATCAATTATTTTTATAGCTATTTGAGAGTTTTTATTTTTAAATAATTGATTAATTTTAAGAAATTAGCCGGTAAGAGATGTAACACCTCAATAATTAATCGACATTAAATTTATTATTCATATATCCTTTACTGAATTTTTAACGGCTTGGATCTTTGTCTAAATTACCATTCCTTGGATTTCTTTTGCACGTGATCATCAGTGGTAATTTGTTGAACGACACAATTGAAATCGGCCTCAAACTGACCCAAAAGGTGATAAATCCATAGCGACAATAATTTTGTCCTTTTCAGTCAACCGCCCACCATTCTCGGCATCTTTAACAACAATTTGATTCATACAGACAAAATTATCTTCTAAAGGATTTGTTCACCCTTACCCTACTAAAAATCAAATAAAACACCTAAGCTTTTACAAATGTGCAAAATCATTGTAGGACAATAGAACATTTTAATTCCCAACACAAGTCAAACGGATTTCACATTATCAATTTAAACTAAAACTCGGTATAAAAAATAATATTCAATTGAAACAAAAAAAAGAGCGCGCGATAATTCAAAAGGAAAAACAAATTAAAAGGACTAAAACTAGTGGCTGAGACCAGTTGTTACTAAATTCTAAAACAGGAAAGTATTACTCAATTCTCCTTAACATCGTTCAACAAGTGGCTGAGACCAGTTGTTAGGGCTGATGTAGAGGTCAAAGAAGCTTGTAGTATGCGGACACCCTGCACCAACACAGTAAACTTCAAATAAATCTGGCAAATGTAGATAAGGTAAAACAAATTGCAAGCAACAAAACAAACATAGAGAGACGATATGCTTTTTTGACACTTCTTACCTCCTCGATGCCAATGCTAACCACTTTCTCTTCCAAGTCACTAAAGGGAATGCTCATACTAACTACTAAAGACATGACAGAAACAGACGACATTGGGGATACAACCAGATCATCTGTTACGATATTCATTGTTGGTCCTCTAGCATACCCTTCATTCCATTTATCAGATATACGATTAACAAACTCCGCAGCAAAACACGATCCCATGAACACATTAACTGCCCTATCTGTAAGGTAGCGTGTACGTACACTTTCGGCGTCGAAATTGTAGCGATAATTTTTGCGCTTGATACGACCATCATCTATGTACTCGACGCAACAAAAATATTTGGGAACATCGTAATTAATTGGAAGTAACATGTTGCTTAATTTGAACTGTGGTGCAAGCGAAGGATTAATAACCTTATTTTTTACTTCTTTTGTAGCCCAAAAATCATCATCTAAATCAACGACACTCTTGTACAATCCATCAATGTTGCCACTACAACAACAACCTTTCATCAAATGTACTGCTCCTCCTAAAGGGATAGTTAGAAAACTGAAAATAAAGTCCGCAAAATCTTCTTTTCCTTCAGCAAACAGTATCTTGCCATTTGATTTTCTATGCATTATTCTCACGTTGATTTTGCTAGTTCCATTTGCATCAAAATCACACGAAGGAAATTCTATATTTCTAAAAGATGTCTCAAAAATCTGTTTCTCTAAAAAACAATCCGTCAAAGTTGTCTTTGAGTGCAAACAACTCTTCAGCAGATCCAATACCTGTGTAAAAAGGATAAATCAATCTATAATTATGATTTACAAAATATGATGTGCAATATCCACATAAGTACAAAAACATAATAATTAATTAAAAATAAAAAAATTATGTCATTATAATCATAAAATACTTTCTATTATTTACAAATAAAAATAACTAATACATGTTTTTAAATAAGACAATTTCTTTTTAGGTTATCAATGGATGATATTTTCATATTTCTATATTATTGTTTTTATGTTTTATGTAGATATATTAACGTTTCATAATTTTTTATAAACTTAATGATTCACCAAGACTTTCATATAAAGTATTCAAAACCATCAACGTTATAGATGGAATAAATATGTAGATTAAAGTACACTGCTTTATATTTATAATAAATTCAATATCAAATAACTCAATAAAAAACGAATTCCTAAGCGTTAAGCAACATGATATGGAAATTGAAGAATTTATGTATGAAGAAACCTGATTCTCAGTTATAGACACGGTCACTTCACTCGCCAAAGACATGTCCTCTATTCCATAATTCTTGAGAAGACAATAAAGATTACCCACAGAGTTTGGCACAACTTTAAGATCGTCCGTGATCAGAAAACTAACACTATTCTTAACAAAACCAACAAAGGTATCAGATCTTTCAAGAGAAATCGGTTTTGAAAACAGGTCCCCACAACTGCATCTTTGATTTTTGAAGGTGCTTAATAAGACCGAACTTTTGAATTGACAACAGCACAGGCGATTACATACAAAGTACCTAGTGGACCCTGTGTCGTCAATGTTTAACTTCAAACTGTTGCAATAATTTTCCATTGAATTCTTGGGCCGCAATAGCATTTCTTTGCACGTATTATTGAACATAAACTCTTTCTCGAAATTAACCACACCTTGATAAAGTGACCACAGAGATCCAACTTTACATGGCTGCATATTTGACTCCTTACCCACAAGTCTTGCAATAGTTCCTAAAGGCAATGTTAAGAAGCTAAACAGAACATCGACAAAGTCCTTACTAGCCTCGGCAAAGAGAACTTTGTTTCTTACTTTGATTACCATAAGCTTCAAGGTTACCTGCTCCTTAGTTTCAATAGCGGACATGGTAGAAGACAGAAAAAGAGTACAATTTTTTTCAATGAAAATAACTTTTTCTTTTGTGGCCGGAAGCTCTATACTGTTTCAAATATTTATATTGAAAATGTAGTCACTTCGACGGGAAATGTGCATTGTGAAGAGAGATGCAAGGATGGGAAACGTAACGAAGAGAATTATGTCACTTTTTTTTCACCTGTGTCCATTGGCTTTTCGCTTCCGAAACTTGAAATTCGTGCCATTTTTTTATGAGGTACTTTGTATTATGAAACGGTTTAATTAGGATTGTGCATCGAAAGTCGTTTCGAGGAAAGGGAGCCGAACGGTTGGATGGTGGAAACGTGGAATGCAGTGGCGAGAAGCAACAAAGAAATCACTTGTTTAGCCTCTTCTAGCTTTTTTTACAAAGCTTTTTTTTTAACCTTTTTTTTTTCTTTAAAATGAAAAACTGGCCAAACAGTACTCTTTGTATAAAACTACTTATAAAATACTAAGTGCTCTTTTTTTTTTTTTTTATGAAAACAAGGGAACTTATATAAAAACTAATCCAGAAGGCTTATATTTTACTTGCATGGAGCTTATTTTTTAAGTACGTTCCTTACATTCTCTTTACTGACACCTTGAACGAAATCTGTCCAATAATAATATTACTGTATGTGGGGGTCAATTAGAGCTATCTAATACAAGAGATTATTATTGAAAATAATACTATATATTAGTTTGATTTTGTTTTAAATGAAACAAAATTTGAATCACATAATTCAGTAACAAATCTGAATTTGAATTTAGCTAAATTTGCTTATTTTGAATTTGAATTTTTTAACAAATCTGAACTAAACTAATTTATTAAAATACAATTTGATTCAGGTGATTAATTTGGTAACTTATATAATATTTAAAATCTTAATTTAAAAACATAAAAAAATCACAAATCTATACATTTTCTCAATTCTAGTGAATATATACACGTATATGAATCTTTTTATATATTCTAATTGATTTAATTTATCAAACAATTTTCAACTTAAAAAGAATTTTTACGTTAAACCCATCTCATAAATAACTTTTACATTTTTTAAAATTCTTATTTTTTAATTTTAACTTAAAAATAATTTTAAATAAAAAGAAAGTTATACGAAATATACTTTATAATATCTACGGATACACATAATTTGAGAATATGACATCTTCTGTGAGATGATCCATGAGATAATCCTTTCGCATATTTTTGGTGCATTGAACGGTTCCCTGAAGAGATAATTAAGCGAACAAATTCAAGACTTTACCCCTTCATAGTACTCTAACCTCGATTGAAAAATAAGACGAAAAATACTTATGATATTGTATATAAGTTTTGTCTTTACTAAAATAGTCATACTTTCTTAATTTTTATAAATGTAGAATTACATACGCAAGATAATAAAATTTATTAGCAGAAAAAAATGGAATAAAAATTTTAATATTTTATTGGAAATTAAAATATCAATCAATATAAACTTATTTATGTTAAAACATCAATCAATAAAAAATAAATATAAATAAACATAACTTATGGGTAAAATCAATAAAAAAATTATTATAAATTTTAATATTTTTTCACATATACTCCTATTAAATAATCATGGCTAACTCTACAACTACTCTACCAAAAATATTAAATGAGGGTAGTTTAGACTAAATATACTAACTTATGGGTAATATATTATATATTTCTTAAAATGTGTGTATTAACATTAAATTATGTTAAATGATTTTCTTAACTAGATGAGCTTATTAGGCTTAAAAAAAATTTAATAATCTAAAATCTGTTATTTTAAACTAAACATACTTTTATAAAATTTCAAGTCTAATTTAATTGTAAAAAATCTGACCTAATCTTGAGTACTAGATTAGGCTATAAACCCAAAACCATTACCTATTCTCGCTCCTATTTACCATCCACTCGTTGGTTGATCCACTTCAATTTCCTTTGAAACATCTAATGATATGAATTTTCTAATGAAATTGATTTACTTTACAAAACGACTTTACATTTATCATCACTCCTCCATATTTAGTAAAGTAGGATTTGCCCAAGTACCAGAAATTATTATAAATTTTTATACCTCGACTTAATTTTTTTATAGATATGAAATGGATGATATTGGAGTCACAACCAAGTGAAATATATTAAAATGTTCAAATCATTTAAAGTTTTATATATTATATATAATCAAGATAATATCATATAATTAATATTTACTTTTTGTAAAAAAAAATATTGTGTTACTTTACAAGTTTAACATTTTGTATATCACTTACTAATCATGTCCCATAAGAAAATACATCAAATGAAAAAGTTATTTTTAGGTAAAAGTCTTTGAATCCTGAGAGATAAGATATTTTTAGAAAATTATTACATGATATTTTAAGTAATTAATCATGCAATGAACCGAGAATAACTATTAATTTGAATTAGTTATGTATAATTATATTATCTGAATTTGTAATCTCATTCTTATAAAATGACTTCCTTAATAGAAACATCCTCGTGTAATTTATAAGAAATTAAGTCGATGTATAAAAATTTATAATAATTATTTTAATTGTTATTTGGTTGAGGCTCTAATAAAATTTTATTTATCATAATTAAGATAATATTTATTTTTTGCAAAAAATTATTATTAGTGTTATTTTACATAGTTTAACATTTTGTATCACTTAATCATATCTCACAAGAAAATATATTAAATGAGATATTTCTATTTTTATTTAAGAATGAATGAAATAAATATTTGTTGGGTTATTTTTGGGCTCTCAACTATGTGGACAAAAGTTCAATACTCTCCAACCCATTAAGTCTCTCTTTATAAGAGAAGGGGTCAAATTTAGAAAGTGAGAGATAGTGGATTTTTCATAGAGAGAAAGAGTCAATTTTTCAGAGAGTGAGAGAGATACAGAAAATAACTCTTGTACTCTTAATTAATCATAGTGGATTAATTTTTTTGGTCTGGACAACCCATGGTTTTTACTCCTCATTTAAAAATATTGGTCTTTCTTGATTATTCTCATTGTTACTTTCATTTGCATTTGTGGTTACTCTTTAGAGATTATTGCAAGTTAGAGACATTTTTATCTGTTGTGTTGTGTCACCATATTGGTGATGTCTTATTGATAGTACCGTACTATCTTCCCATAATCAAAAGGCTAACTTTTGTCTATCAATATTAATATGTTGTAACTAGTATTGTAGGACGAGACAGCGAAAAATAACCAATATATTATGAGTTTCCATCATTGTTTAGTACGAAAAATATTGAAAAAAATTCTTTCAAAGAAAAAAAAAAGTCATTGAAATCAAATATAAGTTTTGAAGTCGGTTACACATTAAAATAAATTAGCATCCTATAATCCTATAATGTTTTTCTTGTTGAATGTGTGAAATTAATGTTACTTTATAATATTTATTTAATTTTTTAAAAGAAAAAAAATTAGATATTTTATTTGTTCAATTATTTGAATGTGGAAATTATTATTTATTTTAAAAAATAAAGATATATTTTTATCTTTTCAATTTTATAAGGATGGATCCTTTCTTCTACGTATTCCTAATGAAGCACAGAATTAACGTTACATTGTTCATTTGTAAAAGAAAATTTGTGTATTGGTATTTTTAGTTTTGAATTTTTAATTTTTAATTTTTTTATTTGTGTAATTAAGATTTTTATATTTTAATATAATCCATATTGTACAAAAATATAATATAGCCCGAGCAACTTTACGTGTATCCTCACAAGTCATACAAAAGGTAGTATAAAATGCATGTCGTCCATGTTGTAGATCGTTGCATGAAATTTATTTTAAAAAGCTATTTTGTTTTCATATTAAAATTACAGTATAATTATTCTTTGTATTTTAATAAAGTCCATGTGGCATTAAGTACAAGATAATGTAAGCCGTTATACTATAGTCTTACAAATCAAGCAAAAGTAGTATAGAATACACATTCATATTATAGAGTGTTGCTCAAATTTTATTCCAAATGGTTTTTAATATTTATATCTAAATTATATTAGGACTTTTAATTTAATAAGATTGACATCAAACCAAGTATAAGATTATACATATACCTACACCACTCTTTAATGTATAAAGACAATGTAAACATCTACGTTAAAGAAAATTATTGTCCGAATAAAATATTTAATTACTTTAACACTAACTTTTTGTTATTTTTAATTTATTAATGTTCTTGTCAAAATTCATATATGTCTTCCCTTGTGTTCTCCTATTTTTATACTCCTTTTCCACCAAATCCCCAGAATGATGTCACAACCCATTATCTAGGTTGTTGGCTCGAGGTACAATAAATGCTGATTGACCCCCGTAGTCTAATCAACAAACTGACAGTTACTCCATCTACTTTTCATAGCGGCTGGGTATCCATTATGTTCGTCCGTCCCTGTGGCCGGCCGAGATAAACCCGATCGCCATAAGGCCGACCGTAACATAGCCCTTTGCACACATAGTCTATACTAATGTTTGCAACAAGAGTCGGCCTTGTGGCGGGCTTGTTTTGTTTGGTGCCGTTTTGATTCACGGGTGTCGTTTCGCCTCTTTCGAATTTTCACGCCTCTGTCCTCATTAATTGCAGTAATCATCAGAATGTATCTTCCCGATATTAAGTCGCGTCTTCCCGAGGCGCGTTCCCTTCATTCGCATTTCTTAGGGTTTTTGACATATCATTTCCTACCAGTTTTCTCGCCTTTCTCTTCCAGCTTTCCTGCTTCTCGTATTGCGTTTGCCGTCTTCGCTTATTCATCCCTGCCTTTCCATCTCCATGGCACCCAAAGGTAACTTCTTTGCCGCTATGTTGGTTTATTCCATTCTTGCGACTTCACCTTCTTTGTTCTGTGTGGGTTTATCAGCCAGGGTCTGTTTCTGACCCTTGCTTCTTTATCTACAGGGAACCTCTTCGAGGATGCACCTGGCCCCTCCATTCAAGGAGACCAGTCTCCTGCTGAGGTAGCCCCCAGTAGGAGTCCTGGGACCCCTAGAGGTGAGCCTTCGGACTCCGATTCAGGTTCTTCGAACACCTACCCCTTCGAGATTTGGTACCGTGATGACACTCAAGACGCTTAGGCAGATGAACCCTATGCCTGGGTAGATGATGAGGTGAAGAAAATGTTCTCTCATTTGAACCGCTCCAGTTCTCTTCTGGGTATGGCTAAGGCGATATGCCAACAGGGTCCTTGGTCTGTTCGTGTTTCTCCTTGCCGTGCTAGAGAGACCGTGAACATCGGCTGCTCGACTGATGAAAGGCCGTTCTTCTATCTATATGACACCTTTCATTCTAAATTGGGAGTGAGGCTCCCATTTAGTCATTTCGAACGGGCCGTGCTACAAGCCCTCAACGTCGCGCCCACCCAACTTCACCCGAATGGATGGGCTTACGTTCGTGCCTTTGAACTTCTTTGTGAAGATCTTGGGAGAGCCCCATCATTGGGCGTTTTCTTCTGGTTCTATTCCGTGAAGAAGACCGAGAAGGTGGGATGGCTGTCACTCTGCAGCCGGCCTAAGCGCAAGCTGTTCATTCCTTTCCTACAGAGTTATAAAAAATTTAAGACGCAATTCTTCAGGGTGACTCCCGGGGACGTCGGCCCTAATCTGTTAGTAGATAACGAAGGTCGGCCGTTCTTTCCCTTGCACTGGACCCACCAGCCTGCTATCTCCATCACGGTCAGCCTGGGTGATCTTGAGAGCTGGGAAAAGGGTTTTATCACGGAGTTAAGCGATCTTTCGCTGTTGCCCAGTGCAAAGATTATCAAGGGCGATGGTGAGTGGCCATCTTTCTCCGGAATATGTCTTTATTTCTCACTGTTAGCTTAACATTTATTTCTTTTGTTTGCAGACTACTCTTCAAAGGTTCTTCTTGCCTTGAAGAAAAAGGCGGCCGAGAGGGCCGCGAAAGGAAAGAAGCCGGCCGTCGAAGCCGAGCCTTTAGCTGCTGCTGAGCTTCCCTCCCCCCAAACGACCATGGAGGCTTCTTCTGATACGGCCTCCTTAGTGGTTGTGGAGAGTGCTGCTCCCGAAGCCCCTATTGAAGGTAACCGGGAAGCTGTGACTGACTCTCCCATAAGATTCGACAGCCGGCCTCATGGGGGTGAGGAGGAGCCGGCCGAGGTGGTCGAAGAAGAACGGCCCGCTAAGCGCCGTCATGTGGAAGGTTCTGTGGCGGTGAATGAGCCTACTTCTGAAAGGGTGGAAGTCGAAGAAGCAGCTCATCCTTCCCCTTATCCGCAACTGGATTCTCAGCTGATGGGGCTACCTTCTACCTTCCCGGCCAGGGGGCCGCCTCCTTTGCTAGGTCGAGCCGTGGACCTAAGTTTATCTCGGGCTGATGAGGCAGCTTGGCGTCGTTGGCACTTGCAAGATGCAGCAACAGCACGCTGCGCATACTTTGCTAATGGCCAAAGTTGCTGAGAAGGAGTTTGGAAGGTTGGCGTACCGCAGCCGTGCTTCGGAGGAACGTGCGGCCCAAATCGGAGCCGATTTCCTTCAACTGTCCAAAAATTATGCCGAACAGGAAATAAAGATTAACTCATATCGGTCGGCCACGGCCAGTCTTGAAGAAGATCTGAAGAGGACCGTGGTCAAGAATAAAGACTTGCAATCGGCCAATTGGGATTTGGACGCGGCCGTCGGTCATGCCAACGCCAGGGCTGACTCTTTACAACGTAGAAATGAAGAACTTGAGTTGGTCCTGGCAAACCTTCGGAAGGAACTGGCTTCTTCTGACTCCTCTCTGAAGCAGGCTTCCGAGGATCTTTCGTCCCGGCAGGAGACCATTCAGCACTTGGAGCAAACCGTCGCCACTTTGAACCGGACGATTGAGAGTCAAGCGCGGAAGATGGAGGAACAAGAGGATGCTATGGCTAAGTTGGGTGGAGACGTTGTTGAGCAATTTGAGGCAGGGTTTGCCAAAGCCCTTGCACAAATTCAGTTTCTCCACCCTTCTATTGATACTTCCGAGGCTGATCCCTTCAAAGACATCATCGACGGTCAATTGGTGATGGCTCCTTCTCCACCCAGTTCTCCTGGTTCTGAATAAATTATGTTGTTGTCTTTGTATTTTCGCTTTGTAATAGACTCCAAACCGTTGTTGACGTTGTTTTGGTTTAATTAATCATCCGTTTACCTTTTCTTGTCTTATCACGTGCCTTTAATTTTGTTGCATTTAATTTCGCTACATGCCATCGCGGCTTTTGCGTTTATGCTTGATGTATTTTAATTCCTATGTTGAAGTTTTGGAATTGGGTTGGCCGTTTTGTTTTCATGGACTTCGATTTTACTCGTTAGCGTTATACCCCGGGTCGGTCTCTTGGGCCGCCCGTTATATGGGTTTGTAGGTTAATCTTCATTTATTCGCGAAAAAGACCACAGCCTCGGCCTCTGGACCGCCCGTTTTGGGTTTGTAGCTTTAACTTCATTCATTCGCAGAAAGACCGGGTCGGCCTCCTGGACCGCCCGTTTTGGGTTGTAGCTTTAACTTCATTCATTCGCGAAAAGACCACGATTCGGCCTCTGGGCCGCTTGCGTTTTGGGTTTGTAGCTTTAACTTCATTCATTCGCGAAGAAAGATTCGGGTTGGGCCTCTGGGCCGCCTGTTTTGGGGTTTAACTTTAACTTCATTCATTCGCGAGAAAGACCACAGGGTCGGCCTCTGGACCGCCCGTTTTGGGTTGTAGCTTTAACTTCATTCATTCGCGAGAAAGACCAGGGTCGGCTTCTGACCGTCAGTTTTGGGTTTGTAACTTTAACATTCATTGAAACACAAACTTTCTGATGCACCACTTCAACCATTATATTAACATAATTGGCAGTGTTCAGGCCGAATTACATGTGCACACATATCGTAATTCTAACAGTATAGGCATGTTACGTTCAAGTGCTTACTATTCATTTCAACTGAAATACCTTCTCAAATTGTTAGCATTCCAAGTGCGTGGTATTTCTCGGCCCTCCAAGTGCTCCAACCGATAAGCTCCTCTTCCTACCCTTTCAGCCACTCTATACGGCCCTTCCCAATGAGGTGTCAATTTGTTCTTTTCTGCCGTCATAGTTATTCTTTTCAGCACGAGGTCTCCTTCTTGAAAGTCTCTGGGGTATTGTCTTCTGTTGTATCTCTTTGCAGCCCTCGCCTTGACTGCGTATTCCTTTATGTGCGCTATTTCTCTCGTTTCCTGCAGCAAGTCTAAATTCATTCTTAGTTCCTCCTCATTGGTTGTTGGGTCAAATAGGGCCGTCCTAGGGGAGGGTTCCCCTATTTCGACTGGTATGACTGCTTCTGATCCATACGTCAGGCTGAATGGGGTTTCGCCCGTTGTAGAGTGTGGGGTGGTGTGGTAGGACCATAAGACTTGCGGTAACTCCTCTACCCACCTTCCTTTGGCTTCTTCGAGTCTTCTTCGCAGGCCCCTGAGGATGACCCTGTTGGCTGCCTCTGCTTGGCCATTCGCCTGAGGGTGTTCAACCGATGTGAAAGACTGTCTAATATGCAGTTCTTGACAGAATTTGGCGGTTGCCGAGGACGCAAATTGGGTACCATTGTCCGAGACTATCTCGGCCGGCAGGCCGAACCGGCATATGATTTTCTTCCATATGAATCTCTTCACCCTTTTTGCAGTGATTGTCGCCATTGGCTCTACCTCCACCCATTTGGTGAAATAGTCTACAGCCACCATCAGAAACTTGAGTTGACCTGGTGCGAGGGGAAATGGTCCAAGAATATCTATTCCCCATTTATGGAAGGGCCAAGGGGACATTATGGTATGCATTCGTTCTGCTGGGGCCTGGTTACTATCTGCGAACCTTTGGCAAGTGTCACATCTCTTTACATAGTCCATGCAATCGATTTTTAGGGAGGGCCAATAATAGCCTGCTCTTGCTATTTTTCCTGCCAATGCTCTACCACCCATATGTGTTCCGCAAACGCCTTCATGTACCTCCTTGATCACGTATTCTGCCTCATCTGGACCAATGCATTTGAGCAGGGGAGAAGAGAAGCCTCGTCTATATAACTGTCGTTCTATCAGAGTGTACCTGGGTGCTTCCTTTCGTATTTTATTGGCTTGACCCGAGTCAGTGGGCAATCTTCCTTCTCTCAGATACTCCACCAATGGGTCCACCCACGTTGCCTTCTGCTCGTTACACTGGACCTCTGGTTTTTCAATGGTTGGGGTATTTATGTTCTCGTGTATAACCGACCGCTGTAATCCTCTCCTGGTACTAGCTAATTTGGCTAACAGATCGGCTCTCTCGTTCTGGTCCCTGGGTACATGTACAAGCTTGAAGCTTTCAAACAAAGCCGCCATTGCTTTCGCCCTCTCTCTGTACTTAGCCAACCTCGGGTCTTTGGCCTGATATTCCCCATTTACTTGCCCTGTGATCAGCTTGGAATCACTTTTTGCAACCAGTCTCTTAGCTTCTATTTCCAAGGCCAGTTTCATGCCCGCCAAAAGTGCCTCATATTCGGCTTGGTTGTTGCTTGCTTTGAAGTCGAAGTGCAAGCTTTGTTCTACAAGTATTCCATTCGGGCCTTCTAAAATCACCCCGGCTCCGCTTCCCGTCTAGTTGGACGACCCATCTACAGACAAATACCATTCTCCTTCAGCCAATTCTTGTTCTGCATTGAGCTCCGTGATGAAATCGGCCAGCGCTTGAGCCTTTATTGGTCCTCTCTTTTCAAAAGATATATCAAATTCAGATAGTTGTACGCTCCAGGCCACCATCCTTCCTGCCAAATCTGGCTTCCTTAGTACTTGCTGAATTGGCATGTCCGTACGTACTATAATACTGAAGCTTTGGAAATAAGGGCGTAACCTTCGGGAGGCTATCACCAGGGCCAGTGCTCCCTTTTCAATTTTCTGATACCTCGTTTCCGGACCTTGTAAGGTCTTGCTGATAAAATACACGGGACGCTGTTCCTTCTCCTTTTCTTGGATTAAAACTGCGCTAACCGCGGTCTCCGTGACCGATATATACAAATGAAGCGGCCAACCGATCTCCGGTCTTATTAAGATCGGAGGGGTAGTTAACATGGCTTTCAGCTGTAAGAAAGCTTCTTCGCATTGCGAGGTCCAGTTGAAGTTCTTTCCCTTCTTGAGCGTGTTTAGTACAGGTGTGGCAATGTCGGAGACCCTTGATATGAACCGTGACAGTGCTACTACCTTCCCCATTAACTGCTGTACCTCTTTTACACTTCGAGGGCTTCGCATACTTATGACCGCCCTACACTTATCTGGGTTTGCTTCAATTCCTCTCTCCGTAAGCATATAGCCCGGGAACCTTCCTGCCTGCACCCCAAACGAGCATTTTTCAGGATTCAACCTAAGTTGATGATGTCTCAAGATTCTGAACACTCGCTTCAGCGTTTCGCAATGATTTCGATCTCCTTCCGATTTGGCCACCATGTCATCCACATATACCTCTATGTCCTGGCCAATGACCTCCTTGAAGATTTTATCCATTAATCTCTGATATGTGGCCCCAGCGTTTTTTAATCCGAACGGCATTACTTTATAACAGAAGGCTCCGCTGTCCGTGATAAAGGCGGTTTTCTCCTCATCTCCTCGGTGCATCCTTATCTGATTATACCCGGAATACGCATCCATAAAACTTAAGAATTCGTACCCGGACACGTTGTCTACCAGCCTGTCTATACTAGGGAGGGGATATGGATCTTTTGGACATACCTTATTCAAGTCGGTATCATCCGTACACATTCTCCATTTCCCATTGGCTTTGCGTACCATGACGACGTTGGCCAGCCATTCTGGGTATCTAACTTCTCGTATGAATCCGGCTTTTAACAACTTCTCCGTTTCCTCCTTAATGGCCTTCCTCTTTTCTTCTCCATGCTTTCTTTTCCTTTGCGCCACCGGCCATGCTCCTTCTGACACCGATAGTTTATGAGTCATAAAGTTTGGGTCTATCCCTGGCATATCCTGGGGTGACCAAGCGAATATATCGCTATTCTGCTGCAGGCATCGCACTAGCTCCACCTCCTGTTCTTCGGTCATGACAGTGCCGATTTTCGTCTTCATGCTCCTCAGGGGACCCACCTGTACTTCCTTAAGCTTTTCCATTGGGAGCGGCCTCTCACGTTCTTCATGACACCTTGGGTCTAGCTCTGGACTCAAGGAGTTTCATCGTAGTCCTCCTCCGCCCCACCTCCAAACTGTCCCCGGTAGCATCTCCTTGCAATTTTCGAGTCCCCCATATGACCCCCACTCCCCTCGACGTCGGATACTTCATGCATAAATGGTAGGTTGACACCACTGCCTTTAACTGGTTTAAAGCCGGCCTCCCTATAATAATGTTATAGGAAGCCTCCACCTCAATTACCGTGAATACCACTGGTATTTTCCTTGCATTGCTCCCCTCTCCAAAGGTGGTCTCCATTTCCACTGTTCCCTTTATCGGTACTCTCTCTCCCGAGAAGCCATACAGGTAGCCCGACACCTCTCTCAGACCTAAGAGCCCCAGCTTTCTGTAGGTAGATCCGTACAGGATGTTAGCGGAGCTTCCTTGATCAATCAGGACTCTCTCTACCTTGAAGCCTTCTGCTGCCACCGATATTACCATCGGCTCATCTTCCATTTGCTCATATTTGCGGTCCTCCTCTCCAAAGCTGATCGTACATCCTCTGCTTCTACTTCCCAAAGGGGTGAGATTGGCCCCTGTTAGGATTTGGTAGGATTGGCTGCTCTGGCCATCCTGTCGATGATACCCTCTATTATCTCGCTCTTCACCGCCCGAAATAGTTGCGATAGTTCCGCGGAAGTGGGCTGGCCGAGGTGATCTGGACCGGCCGTTTCCGTCCCTGTTCCTCCTTTCTTGTCCGTCGTTTCTACTTGACTCTCCCCTCCTCACGCCTCTTTCTCCTCCTTCCTTTAATACGTAATGCCCCAACTTTCCCTGTTGAATCAAGCCTTCAATCTGGGAACCCAGTGTCCAGCATTCCTCGGTCGAGTAGCCGACCGCTCTGTGGAAATCATACCATTCTCTTCTGTTTTTTCCCAGCTGCTTCCCCCCTACCACCTGAGGGAAACTCAGTAGTCTTGCATGGCAGATATTTCTCAGGATATGGGCCTTCTTTTCCTTTAGAGGGGTAAGCTTAACCTGTGGTTCTGGTCTCATCTCTACCTCGGGCCTGCGAGGAGGGTCTCTTCCCCCTATGAGTAATGGTCGTTGCCTGTTCGTTGATCTCGGCCGGCCTTCCCTACTGACTTGTTCGGCTCCTCTCTTCTCCCGGCGATTTTCCTCCATCTCTATATGCTTCTCCGCTCTCAGACGGATTTCCTCCATGTTCATAGGTTTCTGAAGGGCCAAGGCGTCGCTGAAGGGACCTATTCTCAACCCTTTCTGAAAGGCCTTGACAAAGAACTTCTGGTCAGGATCATTGACTCTTACGGTGGCATCGTTGAAGCGTGCCATGTAGCTCTTTAGGCTTTCTCCCCCTGCCTGCCTGATGTCGAACAAATCGGCCACTTCCAAGCGCTTCGGTTTGTTGGCCGCAAACTGAGACAAAAACATACCAGCTAGATCGTTGAAGGTGCTTATCGATCTAGGTGGCAAATTCATGAGCCACTGTAATGCTACTCCTCTTAG
The DNA here is from genome assembly GCA_025330945.1 of Mucuna pruriens. NCBI lineage: Eukaryota > Viridiplantae > Streptophyta > Magnoliopsida > Fabales > Fabaceae > Mucuna > Mucuna pruriens. The sequence goes on along the minus strand of JAENHJ010000525.1, from coordinate 2,487,363 downwards.
CGTTCCTAGGAACAGCTTGCAACTCAGCATGTCGTCGCCCCCACTTATATACATCTGCGTCTGGAACGCCTGTACGTGTGCATGGGGGTCCTGCGTTCCGTCAAAGGGATCCACTGATATCTCCCTGAAGTGAGGTGGGATGTGAGCGTTATCCACTTCCTCACAGAAGGGTTGTCTCCATAGAGGTTGCGCCAACTGCTCTCTCCTTCCTTCAGGCTGTTGCTCCTCCCTAGGTTGCATGTTTGCCATCTGCCTCCTAAGTTCCTCCTCTCTTTGTTCCGCCATCTTCATCGCCTCTGCATGCCTTTGCTCCGCCATCTTGTATCTAATTTCCGCTTCAGCGCTCAGCCTGGATTGCTCCTCGCTTCGAATCTGCAGCTGTGTCACCATCCTCAACAGTCTCTGTAACGTGTCTTCTTCTCCTTCATTGGTTGAGCTGGCTTGGTTTCTTGTTATTGGCATGTTGTCGTCGTCGTTGGTGGTGCTGCTCCTTATGGTGGTGGGATTAGTTTTACCAGGGGCCCCACGGTGGGCACCAATGTTCTTGTCAAAATTCATATATGTCTTACCTTGTGTTCTCCTATTTTTATACTCCTTTTCCACCAAATCCCCAGAATGATGTCACAACCCATTATCTAGGTTGTTGACTCGAGGTACAATAAATGTTGATTGACCCCCGCAGTCTAATCAACAAACTGACAGTTACTCCATCTACTTTTCATAGTGGCTGGGTATCCATTATGTTCGTCCGTCCTTGTGGCCAGCCGAGATAAACCCGACCGCCATAAGGCCGACTGTAACAATTAATATTATCATTCAATTGATTTGTTATGAAAATATGAATGGGTTTCAATAATCTTCAAAATCTTATAAGGATTAGATAACCCAATAACTAGAAAAAAAACAAAAAATTAAAATTTTTTTGTAATGTTTAATTAAAAATATGCAAAAACTTAATTAAATTAGAGTTTAATATAAGAATTGTTATAGTCTTGCACCTTAAAAATATTATTGACTCAATTTAAAGACAATAACTTGAAATGAAATGAGTCAAACACTCAGTATTTATAATATCTTTATGAGTTGAAGTGTATTTTGTAACTTTTAAGATAAAAAAATAATTAAGACTTATTTTCTTATTTTTAATATAATTTTTACATTTAATTTTATTGGAATGAGTTTACCTATTTTTTCAAATTATTAATATTGAGTTTTTTACTATCAATATTTTAAATTTACTAACTTCATATTTTAAAAAAATAAAAAAAATATTTAAATTTGGGTGTAATTGTTGTTATAATGAAAAAAGTATATGCTTCAGGAGTTCAATGAAAAAAATTCAACCAGTAGACAGGCATTCGCGGTACCATAGATTTTTTTTATTTTTTTTTTGAGCTATATATTATTATTTATATATATTTTTATATTTATTTTTTATTTCTTTTCATTACTTCCCAATCTAATTGTATAGTATTCTGGTAGCTACTGCAGTAGGAACTTTTTTTTTACTGTAGTGATTTGCTTTTTCAAGGTTTTCGTTGGTGTTACGTTTTCCAAATTTTTAAATTAAATTTTCGTTTATTCTCTAATATATATATATAACTTAATTTTAATGGCCAGATCTCATGCAGTGAATCCATTTCCGTTTCCCATGAGTGTCTGTTGACTTCATCGGGTCTCAGCAGCTTCTCGGGAGAAAGAGATGGATATAGTTACTATGCGCATGTTGCATCATTATTTAAAATTACTGAAACTAATAACAAAGAATTTACAGATATCCAACATATTTTCTTGAATAAGAAAAAGACAATAAATAAAATATGACTCTTCATTTTTTTTTCTCTTCTTGTTTTCCTACAATATAAAAATTACTCTTCGATTTTTTATACATTTTTCTCTAATATTCACATTTTCTTTCATTCGTTAGCTTTAAAAAAAATTAATTTTTTAATATATAAAAATCGAACACATACAATACTCAAAAATTATAATACTTACTAATTCTATTTAAAAAAATTTATCATTTTTTTAATCTGTCATAACAAAACTGGATATCAGAAATTTACTCTGTTCAATCAATTGAACAAAACTTGATAACTAATTAATTAATTAGCTCATAAAGCATTCCCAGATTTAGGTTTCTCCGAGTATTTTCCAGATCCAGGTTAGAGTTACATATCATATATTAATTGTGTCATTTGAGTTATGCGATTACGTTATATTATTTTAATGATTTTATATATAAATTAAAGAATTTAATTAGAATATAGTAATAATAATAATAATAAATTATATTAACATCTAATCATAGATTATTTTAAGTATAGTAAAATTATTAATTTTTCTAATAATTACTTTAAAAAAAATATGTATAAGATGATTTATAATTTGTTAATACTATAAAAAATATCTTATCATAAAAAATTTATAAAAATTAAACTCATCTTAAATTTTAAATAATTTAGAGTTCATAAATGTATAAAAATATATAACTAAATATTTATTTATATTCTAAAAGGCATGTATGTTAAAGTAAAGTAGTAGGACAAACAGAAGTATTAATTAATTTCTAAAAGTATATCTAACTTTTAAATTATATCTAATTTTTAAAATCATATCAAATTTTTAGCCATGGTAAAATTTATAATAATTTTGAACTTAAGATAAAATCTACATGAGATAAAAAAAATATTAAATGAATTATTTTACAAAAAAATTTCCAGACTCAGTCGATAATATTTCCATAACAAATATTTACGATATATATATATATATATATATATATATATATATATATATATATATATATATATATATATATATTACAAGCTGTAAATATAATTTTTTTAACCAAAACTAAATAATTAGTACCAACATGCTCAATCTATATTAATGAAATAATACATTATAATAATATTTACTGTGGTACCAATGTAAATTTTCTATAATAACAAAATTGTCTATTAATGTTATATATCATATGTTTGTGTGTATACATTTTCATGTATTGATAACTTTTTTTTTTCTATTATGTTTTGAAATTTTTGAGTCACTTATTATAAATTTAATTGTTTTTTTAAATAAAAGAATTTTAGAATGAAAATATTATTTATTTAGTTTCTAAATTTTTACTATGTGGGATTTATATTTATTTTATTATATTACTTTTTGTTTTTACTTTTTAGAGCTCTATAATATATATATATATATATATAATCTCAAAATAAAGTCTTCAAAAAGAGTTCTAAACCTCATCAAGAATTTCTCTTTCTCTAATACAGGTATACAAATATTTTGTCCATTTGAATTAAATCAAATTTCTTGCATTCTTGCATTCCTTTATGCTAAAAAGAAAAACATAAAAGTTAAGCTTTTAAAATTTTTCCTAAGTTTAAATTAATTCTTAGGAACAATATTTGATCTTATATTATTTTAATTATTACTTGTAATAATTTAGTACACTTGTAGATGTAACATAAAGTTTTTGGAACTATTTCTAAGGATCAATTAATTCCATTATATGAGACAATCTCTAATTAAAACTATTTTTGTTATATATTAAAAAAAATTATTATATATTAATTTATTTATATTTTTATTTGGTTGCATTCCATTCTTTTATATTTTTTTAGAACAATCTTATTTACCTTAATACTTTGATATTTTTTGTTTATCTCTTTGTAGAAATGGATAATAATGAATAAAAAAAGAGTTTGAGAGACTATTTTATGCTAAAAAAGTATGGGTATATAAGAATTATTGTGGTACCCTTCATTGATGGTTAAGTTGTTAAATTTGACCTAGTAGGTTATGTCGAGTTGAGCTCGCAACCCATAAGGAAGGGGTCAATTTGACTTGACCTAAGACTTAACAAGTCAAGATGACCATGCATTTGTAGGTACAATAATGTCTAGGCTTATTAGGAATATTAATTAGATGTTTGATTCTTTTAGAGATTTTAATTCTTAATGTTTATTCCTATTTAATTTCACCTCAGGAATATGGATTGTTTAAGTAGGGATAAAGATTTAATTTCCAAAAGAATTATGATCAAAATAAATTAGAAAACTTGGTAGACAAAATAAGATATCAAATTGAATTAAAACACACAATTTAAGAATTGTAGGTGAAATAAAATGAACCTTAATCCTGACGATTCCCTAATTTTATTAAATAATTTCCCTTGCATCTTTTAAGGATTTCAACTCTTAATGCTTATTCCTATATAATTTCACTTAAAGAATATGGATTGTTAAATAAGGATAAAGGTTTAGTTCCCTAAAATTATTATCAAAATAAATTAGAAAACTAGATACACAAAATAAGACATCAAATTGAATTAAAACACACAATTTAAAAATTATTGTTGAAATAAAATGAAACCTAATTCTAACTATTCCCTAGTTTTATTAAATATTTTTCCTTGAATCTTACATGCTAAATACAAATCAATAAATTATATTTTTATGAATCATTGTTCAAACTTGGAGAATGATACCCAATCTCTTTTCATTTTAATTATTATTTGTACCTTATCAAAAGACACATCATATAATCATATATATATATATAGATTGAAAGACAATTTAATTCTTTTACCTGTGTTAATAGATATTTATTCATGAATTTATTTGAAAAAGTCTTATTTTTTACTGTGTCCATACATATTTATTCATTTTTAGTTTTTATTTTCTTTTAGTCATGGAAAGCAAGCCGCTAATAAACTTCTAATTGTTACTTTAAAAAATAATATTACTACTAGGAGGGATCGCTATTCATGCCTTACACAGAACGCCAGAAAATTATCAGAAAAGGAACGAAACCACAAGGTGCGATCAGAATATTTTACATAACACAACAAAGTACTCTGATAATATAGTGTCCATAAACTAATCTCAAGTATCACATCAGAATAGCTAGGGCTCTAATACAGTAAATACTTATTTTGAAGCCTCAATGATTTTACAACCTTAAACGAGCAGGAAATAAAGTCTCCTCTTCGATGCTTTTTGTGAATTGTTTGAGACCGTTTGTAAAAGCAGATGTGGAGGTCAAGGAAGCTTTCAGTATGCCCAATCCCTGCACCATGAAATTAACAAATGTGTTGTAATTTGATACTACTAATTGTATGAGATGAATGACCACATCTAACACGAAAAATTATTATATATATGAAACTATTGCATATTCATAGTAGCAATTAATTTAATAAAACTCGATTATGTTGACTAGATGATAATAATACGGGCCATGTAATAATTGCTCATCTTAAAGAGCGTATTACCTCCTTCACACCAATGCTGATGACCATTTCCTCTAAGTCAGAGAGGGAGACTTGTAATACATTTAAATATGAAACAGCAGAAATGGATGACATTGGAGTCACAACCAAGTCATCTGTCACAATGAACGTTGATGGTCCTTTGGCAAATCCTCTACCACTCGGTAAACCCACAATAGAGGACTTTGGATCAATAGTCTCCAGTCGAGCATTCCTATCATGTCGATGATGAATAGGCCTGGCTGAAGTAACAAGAGCCAAATTGTGCTTGTTGGTAAAGTAAGTATTGCAATAATAAACAGGCAAACATGCCTCGCCAATTGGTAATATCTGGTTAGCGAAGCTGAACTGCGGGGCACACTTAGGATTAATTAGTTCCTCTTTGAGTCCCTGTGACCTTAAATATCTGTCTTCACTCAATTCAGAAATGCTCTTGTATAATTTATCTATGCAGCCCAAAGAAGAACATCCTTCCAACATGTACAACACTCCACCCAAAGGTAAAGTCAGAAAACTAAAAAGCAAGTCTGTAAAATCTTCCTCTGCTTCAGCAAGCAGAATCTTTTTATTTGATTTTCTTACCAGTACTTTCACAACCATCCTTCTACCTTCATCGGATGATTCCTCTCCTATCTCAAGCCAGGATTGGTTTATTGGGTTGAAATTATCAACACATGGTTTCTTCTCTAAGATAAAATCCGTCAAAGGGGTCTTTGATAGCAAGGATAACTTGAGAAGATCAACAACCTATACAAATAACAAAGAACGAATCAGTAAGGGAAAATAATAATAATACCAAAAAATGATGTTCCACCTCACATAGCTTACCTCCCTCTTGCTAATATCTACAGTTTTTTCCTCAATAATATTCATGTCTTTGATTCCTAGCTTCTGGAGTAGATTCACACATGTTAAAAAAACATTAGGCAACACTGAAAGATCGTCACAAATTATAAAACTAGCCGTTTCCTTAACAAAGCCATTTTTTAGAGTCAAATTTTCTGGGGACACAACTCTGTTCATTAGTTTTCCACAAGTGCATCTTTGATTCCTAAAGATGCTCAAAAGGCTCCCACTTTCCTTTCCACTACAACTCAGGTTCTCACAGAGGAAATATTCTGTAGAGTGAGTGTCGTCGATGTTTAGTTTCAGCTGTTGGCAATAAGATTCCATAGAGCTCCTTGGCTGCAACAGCATTTCTTTGCAAGTCTGTGTCCTTAGATGCTCTTCGTCAAGATGAAACACACTCTCATACAATGAACTCATGCTACCAACTTTCACTGGTTGCATATTGGACTCCTTAGCAACAAGTCTAGCAATAGTCCCTAAAGGCAATGTTAAGAAACTCAATAGAACATCAACAAAATCCTTCCTTGCCTCGGCAAACAGAACTTTGTTTTTCTCTTTGTCCACAAAAACTTTAAGGGGAACTTTATGAACCTGCTCATCTGGTGGAGTTGCTGTTGCAGCCATGGTAGCAACCACACAACACTGAGTCACTACGTAATCACAAAACACTTAAGCAAAATCATACTTATAAAGAGTTAACTGAAATTAATGCTTTCTTTCTTCATTTTTATATATTTTTTTTACTTCTTTCAACTTTGCCCTTTGTATGTTAGTGTCTTTAGAAGAAAAAAAAATTAAACCTATGTAAATTTAATAATTTTTTCACTTTATTTTCACTTGTGTCCATTGGCTTTTCGCCTCCGAATCTTGAAATTTGTGCCAATTTTTTATGAAGTGACTTTGTATAATGAAACGGTTTGATTAGGATTGTGCATCGAAAGTCGTTTCGAGGAAAGGAAGCCGAAGGGTTGGATGGTGGAAATGTGGAATGCAGTGGCTAGAAGCATCAAAGAAATAAGTTGTTTAGCCTCTTCTAGCTTTTTTTTTTCTTTAAAATGAAAAACTGGCCAAACAGTACTCTTTGTATAAAACTACTTAAAAAATAGTAAGTGACTTAAACAACGGAACTTTTATAAAAACTAATCCAAAAGGCTTATATTTTACTTGCATGGACCTTATTTTTTAAGTATGTTCCTTGCATTCTATTTACTGACACCTTGAACGAAATATGTCCAATAATAATATAACTGTTTGTGGGGGTCGATCAGAGCTATCTAATACAAGAGATTATTATTGAAAATAATACTATATATTAGTTTGATTTGGTTTTAAATGAAACAAAATTTGAATCACATAATTCAGTAACAAATCTGAATTTGAATTTAGCTAAATTTACTTAATTTGAATTTGAATTTTTTAACAAATCTGAACTAAACTAAATTATTAAAATACAATTTGATTCAGGTAATTAATTTGGTAACTTATATAACATTTAAAATCTTAATTTAAAAACATGAAAAAAAATTCACAAATCTATATATTTTCTCAATTCTTGTGAACGTATTTTTATTTTTGTTTTTACAGATATATACACGTATATGAATCTTTTTATATGTTCTAATTTATTTAATTTATCAGACAGTTTTCAACTTAAAAAGAATTTTTACGTTAAACAGATCTCATAAATAATTTTAAAATTTTTAAAATTCTTATTTTTTAACTTTAACTTAAAAATAATTTTAAATAAAAAAAAAGTTATATCAAATATACCTTGTAATATCTACAGATACACGTAACTTGAGAATATGACATCTTCTGTGAGATGATCCATGAGATAATCCTTTGGCATATTTTTGGTGCATTGAACGGTTCCCTGAAGAGGTAATTAAGTGAACAAATTCAAAGACTTTACCCCTTCATAGTACTCCTTCCGTTTCAAATGGATTCAGCTTTTAAGATTTTTTCCCATACATTAAGAAAAGCATATATACCTAATAATAATATTTATTAGGAGTTTATTTTACTGTAAGGATAAACATAGATATTGTATTATACGTGTGGGTAGTATTGTTCTTTGAATGAAAATTTACCTAATTATGTAATAAAAAAAATTATTAATTGTCAACGCAAACTATCAAGATAAACTATAACTTCAATTGAAAAATAAGACGAAAAATACTTTTGATATTGTATATAAGTTTTGTCTTTACTAAAATAGTTATACTTTCTTAATTTTTATAAATGCAGAATTACATACGCAAGACAATAAAATTTATTAGCAGAAAAAATGGAATAAAAATTTTAATATTTTATTGGAAATTAAAATATCAATCAATATAAACTTGTTTATGTTAAAACATCAATCAATAAAAAATAAATATAAATAAACATAACTTATGGATAAAATCAATAAAAAAAAATAATATAAATTTTAATATTTTTTCACACATACCCCTATTAAATAATCATGGCTAACTCTACAACTACTCTACAAAAAATATTAAATGAGGGTAGTTTAGACTAAATATACTAACCTATGGGTAATATATTATATATTTCTTAAGATGTGTGTATTCACATTAAATTATGTTAAATGATTTTCTTAACTAGATGAGTTTATTAGGCCTAAAAAAAATTAATAATCTAAAATCTGTTATTTTAAACTAAATAGACTTTTATAAAATTTCAAGTCTGATTTAATTTAAAAAAAATCTGATCTAACCTTGAGTCCTAGACTAGGCTATAAACCCAAAACCATTACCTATTATCGCTCCTATTTACCATCCACTCGTTGATCGACTTCAATTTTCTTTGAAACACATCTAACGATACGCATTTTCTATTGAAATTGATTTATTTTACAAAGCGACTTTACATTTATCATTTATCCTCCATGTATAGTAAAGTAGGATTTGCGCAAGTACCAGAAGTTATTACAAATTTTTATACCTCGACTTAATTTTTTTATAGATATGAAATGGATGATATTGGAGTCACATCCAAGTCAAATATATTAAAATGTTCAAATCATTTAAAGTTTTATATATTATATATAATCAAGATAATATCATATAATTAACATTTACATTTTGTAAAAAAAAATAATTGTGTTATTTTACAAGTTTAACATTTTGTATCACTTGCTGATCATGTCCCATAAAAAAAATACATAAAATGAAAAGGTTATTTTTAGGTAAAAATGAGTGAAATAAATATTAGTTATCATATTTTATTATGTTAATATATTAAAATCATGAGAGATAAGATATTTTTAAAAAATTATTACATGATATTTTAAGTAATTAATCATGCAGCGTATTCTTAATAACTATTAATTTGAATTAGTTATGTATAATTATATTATTTGAATTTATAATCTCATTCTTATAAAATGATTTCCTTAATAGATACATCCTCTTGTAATCTATAAGAAATTAAGTCGAGGTATAAAAATTTATAATAGTTATATTAATATGTAACTTGGTTGTGACTCTGATATAATTTTATTTATGATAATTAAGATAATATCACATAATTAAGATTTATTTTTGTAAAATGTTATTATTAGTGTTCTTTTACAAAGTTTAATATTTTATATCACTTAATCATATCTCACAAGAAAATATATCAAAGAAAATTTTATTTTTATTTAAAAATGAATAAAATAAATATTAATATGTCGTATCTAATATTGCACGACGAGACGACGAAAAATAGCCAATATATTATATGAGTTTCGATCATTGTTTAGTACGGAAAATATTAAAAAAAAATCTTTTAAAAGAAAAAAAAGTCATTGAAATCAAATATAAATTTTGAAGTCGGTTACACATAAAAAAATATATTAACATTCTATAATGTTTTTCTAGTTGAACGTGTGATTTTATAATATTTATTTAATTCATTAAAAGATAATAAGAATAATTTAAATATTTTATTTATGCAATTATTTGAATGTAGAAATTATTATTTGTTTTAAAAAAATAAAGATATATTTTTATATTTTCAATTTTACAAGGATGGATCCTTTCTTCTACATATTCCCAATGAAGCACAGAATTAAAGTTACCTTGTTCGATCATTTGTAGAAGAAAATTTGTGTATTGGTGTTTTTAGTTTTGAATTTTTAATTTTTAATTTTTTGTATTTGAGTAAGATTATTATATTTTAATATAATCCATACTGTACAAAAATATAATATAGCCCTAGCAACTTTACGTATATCCTCACAAGTCATATAAAAGGTAGTGTAAATTGCATGTCCATGTTGTAGATCGTTGCATGAATTTTATTTTAAAAAGCTATTTTGTTTTCATATTAAAATTATAGTATAATTATTCTTTTTATTTTAATAAAATCCATGTGGCATTAAGTACAAGATAATGTAAGCGGTTATCCTATACTCTTACAAGTCATACAACAAGCAAAAGTAGTATAGAATACACATTCATATTATAGTGTTGCTCAAAATTTATTACAAATGGTTTTAAATATTTATATCTAAATTATATTAGGACTTTTAATTTAATAAGATTGACATCACACCAAATATAAGATTATACATATATCTATACCACCCTTTAATGCATAAAGACAATGTAAATATCTATGTGTAAAAAATCGTTGCCTTAACTAAAATATTTAATTACTTATTTGTTATATGGGTATTAAAGAATATCAAAATTAATTTTATATTAATAAATCAAAATATATGATTAATATATCATTGATTTTTTGTTATTTTTAATTTATTAATATTATCTTTCAATTGATTTGTTATGAAAATATGGATGAATCTAATAATTTTGAAAATCTTTTACAAGGATTAGATAATCTAATGACTAGAACAAAAACAAAAAATTAAAGAAATTTTTATAATATTTAGTTAAGGACATACAAGTTAAAGAAAATTTAATTGGAGTACAATATGAGAATTGTCATATTCTTACACTTTGAAAATATTATTGACTCAACTTAATGACAATAACTTCTGAGTAAAACATTTAACATTTATCATGTCTTTATGGGTTGAAGTGTATGTTGTAACTTATAAGATAAATAAATAATTAAGACTTATTTTTTTATTTTTAATATAATTTTTGCACTTAGTTTTATTGGAATAAGTTGAGCTATCTTTTTTAATTATTAGTATTTAGTTTTTTACTATCAATATTTTAAATTTACTAACTTCATATTTAAAAAAAATTAAAAATTTAAATTTAAATTTGGGTGTCATTGTTGTTATAGTGAAAAAAGTATATGCTACAGGAGTTCAATGAAAAAAATTCAACCAGTAGCAGGCATTTGCAGTACAACAGATTTTTTTGAGCTATATATTATTATTTATATATATTTTTATTATTTTATTTTTTATTTCTTTTCATTACTTACCAATCTTATTATATAGTATTCTGCTAGCTACTGCAGTAGGAACTTTTTTTTTGCTGTAGTCATTTGCTTTTTCAAGGTTTTCGTTGGTGTTACGTTTTCCAAATTTTTAAATTAAATTTTCGTTTATTCTCTAATATATATATATAACTTATTTTTAGTGGCCAGATTTAATGCAGTGAATCCATTTCCATTTCCCATGAGTGTCTGTTGACTTTATCGGGGCTATGCAGCTTCTCGTATCTCGGGAGAAAGAGATGGATATAGTTACTATGCGCATGCTGCATCATTATTTTAAATTACTGAAAATAATAACAAAGAATTTACAGATATCCAACATATTTTCTTGAATAAGAAAAAGACAATAAATAAAATCTGACTCTTCATTTTTTTTCTCTTCTTGTTTTCCTAAAATATAAAAATTACTCTTCAATTTTTTATACATTTTTCTCTAATATTCACATTTTCTTTCATTCGTTAATTAACTTTAAAAAATACATTTTTTAATATATAAAAATCGAAAACAATACTAAAATAATTATAATACTTACTAATTCTATTTTAAAAAAATTCTCATTTTTTTTATCTGTCATAACAAAACTGGATATCAGAAATTTACTCTGTTCAATCAATTGAACAAAACTTGATAAAAATATATAAATCAAATTTAGCTATGTGTTTCTCAAGTTTGTCTAATTTTAACTAATTAATTAGCTCATAAAGCATTCCCAGATTTAGTTTTCTCCAAGTATTTTCCAGATCCAGGTTAGAGTTACATATCATGTATTAATTGTGTCATTGGACTTTTATCCAAATATGATTTAGTTAACGAAACAAGCACATCTCAAATATTGAGTTATGCGATTATGTTATATTATTTTAATGATTTTATATATAAATTAAATATTTAATTAGAATGTAGTAATAATAATAATAAATTATATTAACATCTAGTCATAGATTATTTTAAGTATAGTAAATTTATTAATTTTTGTAATAATTACTTAAAAAAATATATGTATAAGATGATTTATAATTTGTTAATACTATAAAAAAATATCTTATCATAAATAATTTATAAAAATTAAACTCATCTTATATTTTAAATAATTTAAAATTGATAAATGTATAAAAATATATAACTAAATATTGATTTATATTCTAAAAGGCATGTATGTTAAAATAAAAGTAGTAGGACAAATTGAAGTATTAATTAATTTCTAAAAGTATACCTAACTTTTAAAATTATATCTAATTTTTTAAATCATATCAAATTTTTAGCTATGATAAAATTTATAATAATTTTGAACTTAAAATATTATGTTGATAAAATTTACACGAGATAAAAAATATTAAATGAATTATTTTACAAAATTTTTCTAGACTCAATCGATAATATTTCCATAACAAATTAGGATATATATTACAAAAAAACTGACAGTACAAGTTGTAAATATAATTTTTTTAATTAAAATTAAATAACTAGTACCAACATTAGTAATTAAATTAGAATAATTTTTCTCAACAGTCTCATGATGAGTGTTAGTATTACGATTTGTAATGGGATTACAAAGTGAACATTTCGACTCCCTCTTACATATCCTTTCTGTCATTTCCCTTATCAATCTTCTACTTTTATGTCTCTTAAATGCCTAACATTTTGGACAAGAAGACAAAGTATGACAGAGACAAAATAGTGCATTCTAAAGTCTGCCGTGTGATACATCATTGCATTCCGCTAGTGTTAGGTGACATTTTCCAACGCAATAAATGTGAGAGTACAATTTCAGTGAGTTCAATCCCGATCATCATAATCGACTAGTACACAAACCCTCAACCATTGACCATACAAAGTACATTTTGTTTGCTTTTAAATTTATTGGACAACCGAGACTGTCATCCCCGTGGAAGCCATAGAAGTCGACCGTCTTTGGTTTCCTGATAGGTCATATTCTGTATCGACTAAGATATAGCTCATTTTTTGTAGTCTGTCAATTAGTCGAGTTTGGGTCAGATCAGGTCAGTCTTCATGGGGTCGATAGGGTATTCACTATCGGCTATTGGTGCTTCGGCCAGTTGCTTATACGAGGGTTGTATGTCAAATTGGGTCCTTCTTCCTAGACTGGTCCAAATTCCATTATATCAAAGACAAACTCTAATTGAAACTATTTTATTATATATTAAATTTATTTATACTTTTACTTGGTTGCATTCCTTTCTTTTATCTTCTTCTTAGAACAATCTTATTTACCTTAATACTTTGATATTTTTTGCTTATCTCTTTGTAGAAATAGATGATAATGAACAAAAGAAGAGTTTGAGAGACTATTTTATTCTAAAAAAGTATGAGTATATAGGAATTATTGTGGCACCCTTCATTGATGGTAAAGTTGTCAAATTTGACCTAGTAGGTTAGGTCAAATATAGCCCATAAAAAAGAGGCCAATTTGACTTGATTTGATAGGTTTGATAAGTCAAGACGACCATGAGTTTGTAGATTCGATAATGTTTGGGCTTATTAGGAATATTTATTAGATGTTTGGTGCCTTTAGATATTTTAATTCTTAATGCTTATTCTTATTTAATTTCACCTCAGGAATATGGGTTGTTAAGTAAGGATAAAGGTTTAATTCCCTAAGGAATTATGATAAAAATAAATTAGAAAAATTGGGAGATAAAATTAGACATCAAATTGAATTAAACATACACAATTTAAGAATTGTATGTTAAATAAAATGAACTCTAATCCTAACTATTCCCTAGTTTAATTAAATAATTTTTCTTACATCTTTTAACCCTTAATGCTTATTCCTATTTAATTTCATAATTATTAAATAAGGATAAAGTTTTAATTTCCTAAGAAATTATGATCAAAATAAATTAAGAAACTGGACAAATAAAATAAGACATCAAATTGAATTAAAACACACAGTTTAAGAATTGTTGATGAAATAAAATGATTCTTAATCCCACCTATTCTCAGTTTTGTTGAATGTTTTTCCTTGCATCTTGCATGATAAATACAAATAGATAAAATTGTATTTGTTACGAATCATTGTTTAAACTTGGAGAACAATACCCAATTTCTTGTCATTTTAATTATTATTTATAACAACTTGTCAATGACACATCATGTACTCCTATATATACATTATCCTTCAATAAGATATCAACATGTGTTATTTTCTAATACATGATTATATAATAATATATGTAACCCATGTTGGAGATGGGTAGAGATTTATCAAACATGAGTATCTATATAGTTAATTATGTATTATAAGTTATGTAAAATAATGATGCCTTTGTTTGTAATTTTATAAGAATTGATATTTTGGAATTGACAACATATATCCCATTTGGTGTGGCTTTGTAGTTTGTATCGTGCATACATCAAAACTTTATTTCTATTTTTATGAAGAGTGAAAATAGAAATAAGAAAAATTTAAAGAACATCACTCTTTATAAAAGAGTTACGTAGTTATTATATAAAAGTTTATCTCCAAATTATATCTATAATTTTTTCTTCTAACGTCCCATGATTAGAAAGAGTTAGTAGAGTCGCGCATATAAAGCTTAGAGAACAAAATCACAAATTCCTTAATGTTTCTTTTGGAGATTTAATATAGACCCTAATATACCTTTTCTCATTTATATGTTATCTTGATGATTTAAGATAAATTTATTTTTTTAATGGTAGTTTTCATTTCTATAATATCTCCTTATATTTTTTTTTTTAAAAAAAGTTTCAAAAATAAATAAAATCAAAATTAAATTATACTTTTTATTTTAATTTTTAAGAAAGATGGTTGATAAGATACTACATATATCATTTTGAATAATATTTTATTATAAAAACGTTATTGATATTTTTTTAACAATTTTTTTTTATATTTTTAGTAATATTTAAATATTATTAATAACATTTTATAACATGAATGAAATAATATTTATTAAAATATTACAAAAACTAATAAATAATATTTTTAAGAAAGATGGTTGATAAGATACTACATATATCATTTTGAATAATATTTTATTATAAAAACGTTATTGATATTTTTTTAACAGTTTTTTTTTATATTTTTAGTAATATTTAAATATTATTAATAACATTTTATAACATGAATGAAATAATATTTATTAAAATATTACAAAAACTAATAAATAATATTTTTATATTTTTAAATATTGCAAAAATTCTCATATATATATATATATATATATATATATATATATATATATATATATATATATATAGATAGAGTAACATATCAATTGCAATGCAGCCTAACATATCATATCCACATCTTATTAGTCTCTTCAAACTTATTACTATGAATTTAATTTCTGAATATGTATAATTAAGCTAAAAAATTATTTACATCTTAAAAAGATTAACCTCAAGTTGTTGGCTTGGGGATATCTTGATATGCAAACACAAAAAGAAAACATTTGGTTGGGATTAGTTTGATTGTTGAAAGATAAATGAGATTAATTTATTGTTTTCAATATAACATTTTATCTTTTGGTTTACTTATTTTTAATACATAATGATTTTTTTTATAGCTATTTGAGAGTTTTTCTTTTTTAAATAATTGATTATTCTTAAGAAATTAGTCGCTAAAGAATAATGTGATTTTTAGAAAAAAAAAATAAAGGAGATAATTTGAATTTAGTCACTGAATAATGTAAATTATCCTTTAAAAAAGAATCTTTACTAGATATTTACTCCCCATATTATAAAGGAGATGATATATGAAGTTAGTCCCTCGTTATTAAAAAGAATGACATCAATTTAATTGCTTTTATCTCGTGAAATTAGTCACTCGATCAAGAATAATGTGAATTTTAATCTATAATTTTTTTTGAAATATTTTGTAATAAAATAAAATAAAAAGACTAAATATTCTATTTGTAAGACTGTATGACTAACTATTTTAGGCATATTACATTGGATTCATATTACATATGACGGACGAACTCTAATTATCCAAATATATATTACTAAACACCTAAAAATCTTAATATTAAAATTAACAATAATAAATATTTAATAACTCAAGTGATATTTACGAAAGGAAATTATTTCTTAAATATGCAAATGAGACATATATTGTCCTTTTAATTTTGGAGTTTTATTTTTAAAATTTGTGAATATGAAAAAATATATAACTAAAAAAACTAATACTATAGCTATAATCAGCAAGACATTTCGAGTGACTTCTAGTTTCTTTTTTATCAACTAAAAAAATTGGTTTACTTTACTAAATGTGTTCGATAAACAAATTATATTTTAGATGCTAAATGTTTTTTAAACAATAACTTATAATTTATTGTATTTTATTTTTTTTATTTTTAAATTATTTATTAAATTTATTTTTTACTCTTTCGTACATAAGGTTGAATTTTATATTCTTTATTTCTCTTTTTCCATTCCTAAATTAGGATTTTATTATTATTATCTTATATAAGATTATATTTTTTTATTTTTTATTATATAAGATATTAATAATGATAGATAATAAATTTATTTTATCATAATATTATTTAAATATTTCTATATTATACTATTTATTTTAATCATTATATTATTTATAATATTTATTTTATTATTTAAGCATTATAATATAAATGATAAGTTTTTTATTTTTGAATGTTTTTATATCATACTATTTATTTTAATTATGATACTATCTATTTTATTTATTTTATTATTTTTAGCATTATACTTTAAAATATTCTAATCATTATTAAAATAATAAAAAAAATATGTAAGTAATTGTTTTTTTTACTTTAAGTTAATATAAGATTGATAATAAAATATATTATATAAAAGATATAATAATTGAAACTAAAAAAATATAATTAAGAAATGGATCTATAAATAAAATAATTATAAGAGTTTAAAGCTCAAATTATATTTACACAAAATATGATTTTATCAATAAAATAAAATTAAAATTTATATAAACATTGAAGCGTTGTGGTTGTGGCTGTCCTGTGGTAAGTGATAATTGGAGAGGGAAGCATTTGATTGGAGGAAAGTGAGGTTTGTCTCCATCAAGCTTATTCATTCTTCTTCACTTCAGTCGATAATGGCAAAAATCAAAAGCCACGCACTCCTTCTCTCTCTATATATACTCTTCACCAACTTCATACCTCAATGGTTTCACGACTTCAGTATGTCGGACCACACTCTGTACAACGTCACCTTCGGCCTCTCGCTGCTGAGAAGCTCGCTGAACCTGCGATGAACAGCGCTGGGCTCAACACTTTGGGCCTCCGCGTCTTGGGCTTGGAGGTGGAGAAGCCCAAGAAGATTAGTAAGAGTAAGTGGGACAATCTGTGGCTCACTCATGAGCAGGTGCAGTACGCTGCCATTGATGCCTTTGTCTCCTTTGAAGTTGGACGCCGTTTGAGTTCAAATAGTTAATAGGCTTTAAGTTTCTGAGGTTTTTTAATATGTTATGATTTGAAGGCTTTATTTATATATAGATGCATGTCTTTCCTTTGCTAGAAAATAAGAAATACGTTTAGGGTACTCATCTCTCACCATGGACGTACAGTTGACGAATCATTTTCCGCTATTTTTGCTATATGTTTCGTCATTTGATTATTGTGGCTTCAAATACCTCAAGGGAAAATATACCATAACCAGCTAAGAACGTTCACAAACAATTTTATAATTTATCAAACAGTTAATAGATGAGCCGTTTATTGTTGCATTTACTGTAGCAAGAGTAATATGGAGGCTCTTCATCAATCCCTAATCAAACACAAGCCTGCAATCGTGCCCACCGACAATGCCAAGAAGCTTAGCAGGACATATATATATATATATTGATTGAAAGACAATTTAATTCTTTTTCCTGTGTTAATAGATATTTATTCATGAATTTATTTGAAAAACTTTTTTAGTTTTTATTTTCTTTTAGTCATGGAAAGCAAGCCGCTTATAAACTTCTAATTGTTACTTTAAAAAATAATATTACTACTAGGAGGGATCGCTATTCATGCCTTACACAGAACGCCAGAAAATTATCAGAAAAGGAACGAAACCACAAGGTGCGATCAGAATATTTTACATAACACAACAAAGTACTCTGATAATATAGTGTCCATAAACTAATCTCAAGTATCACATCAGAATAGCTAGGGCTCTAATACAGTAAATACTTATTTTGAAGCCTCAATGATTTTACAACCTTAAACGAGCAGGAAATAAAGTCTCCTCTTCGATGCTTTTTGTGGATTGTTTGAGACCATTTGTCAAAGCAGATGTTGAGGTCAAGGAAGCTTTTAGTATGCCCAATCCCTGCACCATGAAATTAACAAATGTGATGTAATTTGATACTACTAATTGTAGGCGATGAATGATCACATCTAACACGAAAAATTATTACATATATGAAACCATTGCATATTCATAGTAGCAATTAATTTAATAAAACTCGATTATGTTGACTAGATGATAATACAGGGCCATGTAATAATTTGTCATCTTAAAGAGTGTATTACCTCCTTCACACCAATGCTGATGACCCTTTCCTCCAAGTCAGAGAGGGGGACTTGTAATCTATTTAGATATGAAACAGCAGAAATGGATGACATTGGAGTCACAACCAAGTCATCTGTCACCATGAACATAGATGGTCCTTTGGCAAATCCTGTACCACTCGGTGAACCCACAATAGAGGACTTTGGATCAATAGTCTCCAGTCGAGCACTCGTATCATATGCATAAAAAAGAGGCCTGGCTGAAGTAGCAAGAGCCAAATTGTACTTGTCGTTGGAAAAGTAAGCATTGCAATAATAAACAGGCAAACATGCCTCGCCAATTGGTAATATCTGGTTACCGAAGCTGAACTGCGGGGCACACTTAGGATTAATTAGTTCCTCTTTGAGTCCCTGTGACATTAAATATCTGTCTGTACTCAATTCAGAAATGCTCTTGTATAATTTATCTATGCAGCTCAAAGAAGAACATCCTTCCAACATGTACAACACTCCACCCAAAGGTAAAGTCAGAAAACTAAAAAGCAAGTCTGCAAAATCTTCCTCTGCATTAGCAAACAGAATCTTTTTATTTGATTTTCTTACCAGTAATTTCACAACCATCCTTTTACCTTCATCGGATGAGTCCTCTCCTATCTCAAGCCAGGATTGGTTTATTGCGTTGAAATTATCAACACATGGTTTCTTCTTTAAGATAAAATCCGTCAAAGGGGTCTTTGATAGCAAGGATAACTTGAGAAGATCAACAACCTATACAAAAAACAAAGAACGAATCAGTAAGAGAAAATAATAATAATACCAAAAAATGATGTTCCACCTGACATAGCTTACCTCCCTCTTGCTAATATCTACAGTTTGTTCCTCAATAACATTCATGTCTTTGATTCCAAGCTTCTGGAGTAGATTCACACATGTTACAAGAACATTAGGCAACACTGAAAGATCGTCACAAATTATAAAACTAGCAGTTTCCTTAACAAAGCCATTTTTTAGAGTCAAATTTTCTGGGGACACAACTCTGTTCATTAGTTTTCCACAAGTGCATCTTTGATTCCTAAATATGCTTAAAAGCCCCCCACTTTTCTTTCTACTACAATCCATGTCCTCACAGAGGAAATACTCTGTGGAGTGAGTGTCGTCGATGTTTAGTTTCAGCTGTTGGCAATAAGATTCCATAGAGCTCCTTGGCTGCAACAGCATTTCTTTGCAAGTCTGTGTCCATAGATGCTCTTCTTCAAGATGAGACACACTCTCATACAATGAACTCATGCTACCAACTGTCACTGGTTGCATATTGGACTCCTTAGCAACAAGTCTAGCAATAGTCCCTAAAGGCAATGTTAAGAAACTCAATAGAACATCAACAAAATCCTTCCTTGCCTCGGCAAACAGAACTTTGTTTTTCTCTTTGTCCACCAAAACTTTAAGGGAAACTTTGTGAACCTGCTCATCTGATGGAGTTGCTGTTGCAGCCATGGTAGCAACCACACAACACTGAGTCACTAAGTAATCACAGAACGCCTAAGCAAAAATATACTTATAAAGAGTTAACTGAAATTCATGCTTTCTTTCTTCATTTTTTTTTCTTTTACTTTTTTCAACTTTGCCCGTTTGTATGTTAGTGTCTTTAGAAGAAAAAATAAATTATAACTATGTTAATTTAATAATTTTTTTGAAAAAAATAGAATACAAAAAATTGTCTTTATCAAAAGTTAGAAAATAAAGTTTTAAAAGATAAGTCTAAAAAAAGTCGTAAAAATAATTTATTTACAAAGTTTATCTCAATAATCCACCGTCAGATGAAATAAAAATGATAAAGGAAAAAGCTACTTGGTGCTTATGATACATTTGGAAAGAAAAATAATTTAAAGGTCAATGCTAATTAGTAGGTTAAGAAAATAAAAGTATTTCTTAAATTATTATAGAAAAAATATAATTAGTATTTATTTAATGATTAAAAATATAATAAACTATATTTAGTGGTCGTCAATTTGAGTTTTTAAATGCATGTTAACAAGACCCTGTTTTCAGTTACAATGTGCAACCATCGCCCATCATGAGAAGCGAAATACATAAAAAGGTTTCCACATCAAATAATTATATTGTGAAGGCTTAATGGCTTCTTTGGAACAGATCAAAAAGGAAAGGAAGGAAAACAAAAGAATACAAAAGATTAAAAAAATATTTTTTGTTTTCTAAAATATGAAAAAAGAAATTTTTTGTGGAATCCATGCTTTTTATTTTCTATTGACAATAAATGGAGAGAAATTTTTAGTGTATTACAAAAATTAAAATAATCTTATTTTTATAAAAAACATTTATATTATTTTATATGCATTTTTTTTGTTTTATGTATTACGCAACTAAAAAAATTATTATTATTTTTTATACTAAACCATCTACTAAATTATTTTATTTTTTATTCTTTTTCTTTTTTTCCTCTTTCTTTTTTTTTTCTTTCACTTTTTTTTTTCTAAATCAACCAAAACATAAATGTGAGTTTCATCCCACTTTCTATTTTTCTGCGCCTCTCATTTTGAGGGTATTGAGCTGCAATCAACTAATCTCTTTAATATTTTTCTTACTTTTTGAACTTTTAAATAAACTTTTTTTCTTATGTAATAAAATAGATCGAAACAAAATATGAAAATTTTATCTCATTTCACTCCACGTTACTTCATTTTATTACATCTCACTCTACCAATTATTAGATATATAAGTATATAATTAATTTTAAAAAATAAATTTAAAATAATTGATTTAGAAGAATTCAAATTAAACAATTAATGTGTTTGGGAATATATGATATTTTAAAGTATAAATAAGATATAATGTGTAGGTCTATACTCAGAATCAATATATTTTAATAAAAGAACTAAATTATTACTTATACAAAAAATCAATTTTTAAAACTCTAAATTTACCCAAACAAAAAATAGTATTGTGTAAACATCCTATAATTTCTCCCTGAACCAGTGATTCTTGAGCTATCCAAACACATCTCTAATCTTCAAAAATAGCATGGAAATCATCTTTCTATGCACGAGTCACGATATAAAGAGATTAAATTGATCTCATCTATTTATTATTGAGTGAATATATTAATATCAGCTCCTTTAAAATTAGGGAATAAATTGATATTATATTTCCATTATATATTAATGAAATTATTTAATAGCAATTTATTTGGAGGAAAAAATTGTCATTTTTTATATTTTAAATATAAATAAATATTATTTCCTAACCAATAGTTTGAGATTTATTTATTCAAAATATATAAATTCCTGAAAGAAATTTTAGCTGTTGTACTAAGTTAGATAAATTATTAAACTACTATGGTCGATATCTGGCAGTGAGAGTTTAGGTAATATATATATAATCTTAAATTTTAACTTTTTTGTTGTTATTATATTTTTATTTAAAAAAAAATTATGCAAATTATTCTTACATAATCGAATTCCATTCACAATTTTTATCAAAATTAGATAACTCTTTTCGGTGAGTTAGATCACTTAATTAAGCAATAACGAGGCTTTAAAGTCCCTACTCATTCAAAATGTGTTTCTTTTTTAACAAGACAAAATCACTTGAATATTATATATGTAATTGGTTGTTTTTGCTTCTTACTTTTTCTATCTTATTCTTCAGAAATTAAATTCGTGTATTATTGAATGTCCCTGCCCATTTCAAATCCTCTGTTTTTCTTTTTTTATTATGTTTTTAAAAAGAACTATGCCCAAATAAAGTTATTCACATATATAAATTTTATTTAATAATTCTCTACTTATTACTTTTAGTAAAATGTCATTTTGATATCTGAAACTAGAAAATATTGTGAAATTAATCTTTAAATGGAAGATTTTTTTTTTTCAAAAGATCAAATAAATATTTAAACTTAACTACTCATTGTTTCTAAACATACGTTAATATTATTACTTTAATTACATATTTTTTAAATTTATATTAAAGTTACAGTTTATGGGAATCTCATGCTTTGGGGCATTGTTTTTTCTTCTTTCTAGGTTGCTTTAGGAAAAGAAAAAGAAAATGTACGGTGATAAGCAGGATGATGCCTTAAGATGGAAGCAGCAAGAAATAATTGGTCTGCTCAAAGATATGGCTCAATTTATTATTCATAAAGGCAAATTTCTTATGTGATTCCACGCATTAGGATACGCACATTGAAGCCTTAAGATGTAAGTTGTTATAAACAAATATCTTGGTCAATTTCTGGATCAAGTCAACTAGGATCCATGTACGGATTAGGGTTCTCTACTTTTATGTCATCCTTCTGTTATATTTAATTTCTCAATCGATATTTATGTTTATTAATCAAAATATTATATATTCAAATTTTATTTTTGAGTAAATAGAAAAAATTATATTAAAAAATAAGTATTTACTGTTTTATAATTTTATCTTTAGTAGAAATTAATTACTATTAGGTAGCTATGTTATTAATACCTAAAATAAATTATTGATTAAATAAATTTAAGTTTGTACTGTTTAAGTTTTTAATTAAGTTTATGTAGTTAATATTTTTGTAATTAAATTTCAACAAATTAACAACATTAAAAACAATTATAATTAAGTTCTAACCGTCACTAAAAATTCTTTCTATGGAATAAAATTATAAAATTATACGGGAACACTCTAGACGTATTGAGACATCATCATACTAAATTTTCATGTATAAAGTTGCACTACACAGTAAAAATTAATTAAAATACCATGACAGATATTGTCCAAAAAATTTCAACAAATTAACTTGTAATCAAACATACAATTCATCAAATAATAGTCATAATTTGAGTAGTCCTAACATTTTGAATCATCACACAAAATCCAACTAAGTTTTAAGTGGTAACCATGTAAATATATATAAAATAATTCATTCTCATAAATTATAATATCGGAAGTTGAAGAGTTTTCCTTTACTCTATCGTAAATAAGATATCTAGTTACGACTAAAAATTTAATAATATTCTTCTATTATATATATATATATATATTTTTAACCATCAACTTCGTTCGTTTCCTTCTCCACCGAAGTGAACAGAGCATAAAACCAGTGCATCATTTTTGCTTCATTAATTCTCTGTAGCTTTTTATTTGGGATATGGAGTCGAAGGAAGAAGCAAGAATCCCTTTGAGATATTGGGTGGACAGAGAAAAGAACAGTGTAGTTATGGTGGAAGCATGTGGAGACTTGGTAGATGTTCTCTTTAGTTTCCTGACCCTTCCACTGGGAACTATCATGCGACTTATATCCAATAACAAACCTCACTCACCCTTAGAGATTGGTTGCATCAACAATCTCTACCACAGTGTGCAGAATTTTAGCACTGATGTTTTCTGGAACCGCATCTGCCAGCAAATGTTGCTTTCTCCCCGCAACTCGTTAGAAGCCTTTTGCCAGAGACTAAAACTGAATGTGGATGATACCGAGCCTATAAAGTATTTCATGTGTGGAAGCTGCCCTTACTCGTTGCTGAGTACTTTTGCTGGAACAAGTTGCTCCTACTGTGGGAATTTGATGATCAAAGAAATGAAGCTTCTGGAAGAATCCAAGGAAAAGGCTGCTGGGAGCAATGGGGTTTTTGTTAAAGGGGATGCCATGTTCATGATCTTTGATGATTTGACAGTGCTACAAAACTCTCCAGGTAACACCATTCAACAACTCCTCCAACTTGGATACAAAGACTTCAGCAAGATGAAAGAAATGTCTCTAAACGTTGGCATCAACGAGGTAATATCAATTGCTTTCTATTCATTTAACACGGCATTGCCATTAATTGTTTGGTTAAAAGGTGGGGAAAGGAGGGGAGAAAAAAATCAAAATCCTTTTGATGACTAGATATATCATGTGACTGATCATCTAAAAGTTGTCTGATTCAATAAATCTAATAACAATTATTAAGATAGGTTTTACATCATTTTAACAGTTTAAATCTAATTCAACCTTATATAACCGACTTATCTCACTTGTATACCTATATTGATCATATTATTAAGAATTTTCTGCACACTTAAAAGAGTTAGAGCATGTATGTATTGGGAACCAATAGGAGTTGTAAGTTTGTGTCAATAAATAAATACTCAAGTTAAGGGGATTCAAATGATGATTTTGTGGTAGAAAAGTTCAGATATATTGAATTGAAAACATTATTGTGACTTGCAGTTACCACTTTTGTATGTAATATTGAAGCTGATTTACCTTCCTCGACTTCCTTAATTAGCTTGTAAAGTTTTGGTTGCGCAGGACCTTTCCTTTATAGCAATAATTTGATAGTGGTATGAAATTTCCTTGTTCAATGAATTATAACTTTACTAGCTTGAAAAACTTGTTTTGTTTTAATTTTTTTCTTCAGATATTTAGCATATTAAAGCAAGCGTTAACCTCCAAAACTCCTCTAAGTGATGTATTCTTGGCAAACGGAGAATCTAAGCCAATGTACTGTTTCTCACCATATACTGGCCCACATTATGGGAGATGGTCTGTAAAAATCAAGGTAACAGTGAGCAAATCACAAAACAAGATTCTGTTCGCTGAAGCAGAGGGAGATTTTGTGGATTTCCTATTCAGCTTCCTCACAACACCTCTTGGATCTATTATGAAGCTTAGGAATGGCGAATTATCCTTGGGATGCATTGATAACTTGTACACAAGTGTAAAGAATCTCAATTCATCATGGTTTATAGGGTCATCAAACAAATTCTTACTGAATCCAAGAGTCGCTCAACAATTTGGTTGTATAAAAAAACCAATACGTGTTCAAGAAGAAATGAGATGTTGGTATGAATTTGGGTATGACGCAGGTGAAATGATTTTGAAGAAAAAAATGCAATCCGATCCAACAACTATGAAAAATTTTGAACCAAGATGTTTTGATGGAGCAAGAGAAAGTGCTGTGGGATTTGTGAAGAGGCCATGTCTATTTATAGTGTGGGATGATTTGCATGTGACAACAATGACAACAAGTTCTAGCATTTCCTTGCTGCAAAAGCTGAATGTCCCGTTTGATGATTTCGAAGAACATTTGGTGGATGTTGTGACTGACCGAGAGGTAGATTCATATTTGATTCATATAAGTGGTTTTAGTTAACATTTCTTATAATTTGATCAAATAATTGGCTATAATGAACTCTGTACAATGTTTCTTCCATGTTTGGGGCTTTTCAATTTACAAGTTCATTATTTTTGTTTGGTCAGGCACTAAACCTATTGGGGGCTTCTTTGACATCCAAAGCTGCTTTGACGGAGAGCCTATTCTCCCTCCTGGAGAAGCGAGAGGAAGCAATTACCATCTGAACTTTATGAGTGCCATAACTTTCTGAGGGATACTTGCCCTCCATAGTAGTCATATATTGCTCAAGTAATTGTCCTAAAATACTTGTCTTCAAGAAAAAGTATGTCAAACAGTCATGATTAAATGAATTGGGTGTTGTGATATTTAATTCTCTTTAGTTAGAACTTTCTTTACTAATTATACAAGTGTTATTAGGAGCGCACTTGATTCTCGGTCATAAGATAAATGAAATACTATGGTAATAAGAGATCTAACAAAAAAAATTCATATTTGTTAAAAAAATTGTATTTCAATCATAAGTGTAAAAAAATTATATTTCAATCATAACTGTGTTTATAATTACCACACCTATATATTTTTTTCCTTCTATTTTTCAGTCCACACAAAACTAAAAATTAAAGTTACAATCATCCAAATAAGAAGAATAAAAATATATATTAAACAAAGACATAAATTATGAATGATTAAAAGTGAGATTAATAATGAAGGTGAAAAAATAGTCTATCTTGTCGTACTAAATTAAATTCATATAATAAAATATAATATTTGAACTCTAAATTTTGAAATTAAATTAAAGCGAGATTTTTTTTTTGTCTAATATGACAAAGTTCTTGTTATAATTATACGGAGGTATTAATGTTTGGTTTTATTTTTATATAAATTTGATGTGTCGATTTATGAAATTTTGTTATAATTATACGTAGGTATTAATCTTTAATTTTATTTTTATATAAATTTGATGTGTCGGCTTATGAAATTTGGAAAAAAAAGTTTGATATGTTTGGTTTTGATTTTATTCTTACATAAATTTGGTGCGTCAACAACTCAAAAAGGTGGTTTGATTTTATTTTAACATGAGCTCAACATGTACACTCTTGAAATTCAAAAAAAAAGTTGAATGCATACACTCTTGAAATTAAAAAAAAAAAGTTGAATGCATACACCTTGTTGGCAAAGTATAGTAATAACAAATTTATACCCCATTTTAGTCATAATAAATATAATTGTAAATATTTTACTCCTTATTTATGATTTAAAAAATTTATCATTACACCTTTCTAGATATTTTTTTTAAAATTTTTCAATTACAAATGATTTTAAATAAGTTTTATTTACTTTTATACTTAGATGAAAAAGATGCAAATTTACAAACATGTGATTCCAAAGAATGCTCTAGCATAATATAAAATTTAAACTTAGAAATAATCAAATTTAGACTTGCTCCCAAAACATTAGGCGTAACATACAGATCGTCAGAAACGATGAAAGTAGCAGTATCCTTAACGAAGCCTTTTTCTAAAATCATATTTTCTGGGGTCACTACTAAGTTCATTAGTTTTCCACAATGACATCTTTGATTCCTAAAAGTGCTCAAAAGGGGTGGCTTTATAATACAATCGAAGAAGTTGACACAAAAGTAGTGGTTCATGGGCTCAGTGTCGTCGATATTGAGGTTCGGTTGTTGGCAATAATCTTCCATAGAGTTCCTTGGCTGAAGTAGCATTTCCTTGCACGTGTGTGTCCACAAATGCTTTTCTTCAAGATGTGACACACTTTCATGCAACGAGCTCAAGCTGCCAACTTTCACTGCTTGTACATTTGACTCCTTAGCCACAAGTCTAGCAATAGTCCCTAAAGGTTGCATTTGCAGCGATTGTAGCAAACGCAGAGCCACAATTGATTTACATATATCACACTTTTACAAATATGCAGAGCCCAGTAAGAATACAAAAGATAGAGGAAATTAACTAACTTCAAAACTACAATAACAGAAAAAACCAATTAACTAACTAATTTATAGTTAACACCCCTCAAGCCAAGCTTGGTGTGAAGCGTCTGAAAGGTGGAACCCTCCCTCCCTTTCTCTGTCCAATTTGCATGGCCATAATCAGCGTGGTGGAGCACCACTCTCCACCACCGCCCCTGCAACGGCCACATCTTTAATAAATTATTTGATGTGTGATAGGATTTAAGTAAATAAGAGAGTTCAACTTAAAATACCAATCCATGCATGGGGGATAATCTTATGATTTAAATATTACATTAAATATATTTTATTCGATGAAGGACTATTAAACATTAGTATTTATTAGCTTCAGTATAGGGGTTTATTGGCTATTCATTATTCTGGTATATGTTGTGTTCGACAAAAGCAATTACCTGACAGTTGCAAAATTAACTGAAAATTAAAAAACAATGATTTTCAGAAAAACTTGTTACAATGTTAGTTTTGCAAATTAATAGTTAATAATTAATAAATGTAAAATAGACTATGTTTATATAATTTGTATATTTTTATAGACAAATATTTTTTAAATAATATTCTCTCAAGTTTTTTAAAATAAAAAATAAGTAGGGTAAATAATCTAATGACTAAAATAAATAATGTAATATTAAGGAATAGATTTTTATTAAAAAATAGTATAACATTAAAGGAGATAATAAATAATTATTTTAGAGATGGTTAAGAAAAAGATTTTATGACTTCTCTATCTTAGCACATGTAATATGCACATGATAAATATTCATTCATTTATGGAAAGTGTGCTAGAATCACTCTGAGCTAAGCAGTTTTTGAAAAAGGATAGAGTCAAGGAAGTTTGTCAATATATCAACTAGTTGGTCTATAATAGAAATTGAGAGAAGATGCAAGAGCTTAGATTGAATCTTTTCTTTAACAATGTGGCAATCAATTTTGATATGTTGTTCATTCATGGAAAGTGGGATTGATAGTAATGTTTTGAGCAAATTAGTTATCACAATATTACAAGGCTAATGGAATGAAAGGTAGCTCTTATTCTTGAAAAGATAGGTGAGGAGGATTTGGAAATACTTATTTATTTCTTTTTGAGAGGTGAATGTCATCCTATTGAACTCTAGTTGAATTTCCTACGGTAAAGACACCACATACATATTTTTTGGACTATGATCTTTTAACACATTTAGAAGATAGAATCTTTTACTCATCCTTTGGAAATGTCTCTCTAAGTCTTTTATCTTGAGAGAACAACATCTCATTTCAAAGAATTCTTGTCTTAATTTTTTGTCAATAAGATCACTGTCTTTGATGAATTCTTGATGAATGGCCTTAAGGACTGCTGCTATGGTGTTTAGGCTGTCAAATTGATCTTGTTTGATCGTGCCTAAATTATGGTACCATTCTTTTAATGTACTTGCCATTTTGTAGCAAAACTTTTCAATGGCTTTATAAGGATTTGCGTTAGTCTTCATGAATTTGGTGTCTAGTCATGCTCCAACTTCGATGAGTCCTTTTCTCCATTTACTTGGAGGAATATGATCAAGAGTGAACCAAGGTCCACTATTAGGTTTTGAGGTGATTATCCTTCTTGGAGAAGAAATGGCCCCTTCATCAAGAGAATTATAGAACAATTCATGTCAATTCCTTATCTTAGTGTGTTGGTGATTAATATGCCAATAATGTTGGCATAATTTTCTTCTTCTTCTAAATCTTCTATTATATTTTCAAAGTTGGAATCTAAACAAGAGTTGTCAATGGAAATTTCACTTTGAAAGACACCGTGTACCACTGTGAATTATGGAAAGCGTGTGCGAGAGTATGGAGTGTAAAATGTATATGGTATCAAGTGTGAATTCAATAACCTTTAAACATGCCCAACTCTTCCTATATATACATGAGCTGAACCTTGTTACACACGCGAGCTAACGAATCCTAACATAATTACAAACTGGTCTTCCTAATCTACCCTTGTGTAACTTACGCTGCAAACTTCTTCCATGGGTGACGTGGCAATTGAGATGGCTTTGGAGCTAAGTTGGCATACGTGGATAGTGCAATGGGCCGCTTCTTGTTGTGTTGTGCTCCATGTGGCTATTGGACCTGCAAAGTCGATCGGTCCGAGACGAGTCAGTTTGGCAGGGACTCTTGATGGGCTGAGGTCATCTAGATTTGTCTTGCAAAATGGAATGAATCTTTTATTAGCTAAGACCTACAAATTAGCACAAATTTATACTTTATCTATTTTTAGGTCCCTGATATGAATCTTAACTAAGACTCAATTCTTAAGTACAAAATGATCTCTAAAACACTCATTTTAGGTCCCTATAAGGTGTATAAAATATGACTCATCAGCAATCTTAGAAGAAAGGTTTCTTTGAAGAAGGTTGGGTTTCTTATGATGAATATAATGATTCATTAGATAAAGTACTAATCTTTTATGGTGTTGACTTTTGAGGTACTGGCTCTCTCAGTCTTTAGTTGTGACATGTATGTTATAAGCAACATTTTGGGTTGCAATGGTAGGCGAGTAAAATATGATGAAGGATTTTGGAATGGAGATCAGTGGGTAAGAAAAGGAGATAGAGCAAAGAATGAATGGATTTTTGGTTTTGATTACTCTTTTGCTTTTATTTGAGCTTCTATATATCCATCCATATCTCTAATTTCGGTCTTTAACTTTCTTATCTCCCTATCCTTTTTATTAGATTCTTTTCCAAATGTAGTTTTTCTAAAATCCTCTTCTAAATGTGTTATGCCCTCTTGGAGTTTCTTGTAACACCTTCTCATTTTTAGGAAAGGTATTAAGTATGCCATCTACATCTTCTAATCCTATAGAAATCTTGTTGAACTAGGCATCCAAGGATTTTAGGAGAGCATTTTGTGCTTTTTCATTCTTTGGCTGCCAATTGAGTACTTCTTCTACCTAGTCTAACAACTTAAACTTTCTACCTAGTTTAACTTCTGTCGAGGATATTGTTGACTTGGTAGTGATTTTGGTTGTTGGGTCAATCTTCATTTCTAGGGAAGGAAATTCTTTGGGTCATATGATGAAAACATCATACATGGAATTGGTATTGGAATTTAAATAGGAATTTTACAACTTAAATGGTGGTCATAGGGAGACCACGTAACATGTGATAGATCCTCTAAAGGAAGCAATCCTTCTTCCCTTAAAATCTCTATATCTATTTTGTAGATCCAAAGGGGTTTTGTTTTATTTTGATGGATTCTGGTACAATGTGTGTTGTTTGGATTAGATATCTTCTTAGGATATGGAGGAGGTTTGCACTTTTTTCTTCTTCCATGGTCCTTCATTGTCATCGTCTTCTCCATCACTAATGGCACAAAAGTGTTTTCAACTATCACATCCAAGGTTACATATACTAGGATTAAAATCCCATATGAAATTATCAGTTACTTTGCTTAATGCATACGGAGCACCATCATGTCTAAAGTTGTGGACAAGGATTTTTCCCTTAGCTTCTACAAGCAGTATAGTCATGGACTAGAAAATGGTAGGGGTGCCACTGTTGGAGGGCTTCTAGGCCCTCTTAAATATTGTCTTTACATATCTATTTATAGGCCTCTTAAATATGGTCTTTACATATCTATTTATAGATCTTCTGAATTGAGCCTCAAAGGCCTACACAAGTTTTCTTTTTCTATGCATTTATTTTGTAACTAGTAACTCATTCAAGGGAATTCAACTCTTAAAGTTGTTTTCTAGAAATCATTCGAGGGATCTAAATGATGGATGAGGTCTCCTCTAAATACTTAGAAAATATGAACAGGACATCAAAATTCCTCGTAGGTAAAGGGAGACAAAAAAATGATCTTGAAGTCTGTAAATTATTTGGTGGTGAAGGGTGGCTACAAGTGCTTATGGTACCTGGTTAGCTTAAGTTGAATCTATGCTTGAGTCTATAGGGGAAAAGTCGGATCTACACGTCGTGCCGAGAACATCTCAACATGGCATGACCTCTTCGATCATGATCAACTACAACTCAGCCTACTTAGTGCGATATGCAGCAAAATACGTGCTGGGATCCCCAGGTGCATATCCCCAAAACCACCCCCGCATAGGCCGTCGGCATACCCAGGTCCAACGTGAGTCCAACTCGTATAAATAGGGGGAGTCACACCTATACCAGGTACGCTTTACTCACTGCACACTTGCCTACACTTCAACTCATATTGACTTGCAGGTACCTCCCCCTCCGAGCAACATATCGACCCAGGTTGAGGAGGAAGGAAGAAAGGATCCACTCATCCAACAGTACGGAGCAGGGACAAGAACTCGTCCTCTATCCGAGAAGTCTTTGCCAAGGTCCCCATTCAGGAATTCTTAGTAGGAACATTTAGCACCATCTATGGGGATGAGATGTCCAACCCTACACTTGATTCTGGAGCTACATCAACCCCCCTAGTCTACTTGGGGGAGTCCTCAGCCATCCAAAATATTATGAAGGAATTAAACGAGATACAAAAGTAGGCCAAGGCCGATAGCGAGGAGCTGTCTTCGCTATCCAAAGTACCGAGGTGAGTCACACTCGAGGCAAAATACGAAAGAGGCACATTGATGAGATCAAGGCACTAAGGCGGGATAACGACGAACTCCAAGCCCAGTTCTGGCACATCGATATCAATCACACGACTACTCAACAATCTGAGAGGACTAGGGAAAATGAATCCCAAAAAGCCTATTCTGTGGAGGTGACAAACAAACAGTCAACCATTTCCCAAACCCGGCCCCAGGGCACCCATTGCACCTAGCACATGAGAATAACCCTTTGTGGATGGAATCGTGGAAGTCTCCTACCAAAAGGCTGGAGGGGCGTCTATCTAGATAAATATGACGGCACCTTGGACCTTGACGAACACCTCACCAAGTATGTCACTCAGATAAACCTGCTCAACAGTGAGGACATCATCTTATGTCGAATATTTCCAACCTCCTTAAAGGGGTCAACCTTACATTGGTACATCCAATTGCCCGCCAACTCGATCAACTCATTCGTGATATTAAAAAAGAAGTTTAGCATGCAATATTCGTCTAGCCATCTCACCATCTCACCATCACAACCCTAGTCAATATGTGACAAGGTGAGATCGAGCCCCTACACTCCTTCATGGGAGAATTGTCGGACGTCTTAGTGAAGATCTGCAACTTCAATCCTAAGTTTGCACTCCAGTCCATGTTCATGGCGTTGAAAGTTAGGTCATTCTCAAACAGCCTATGTAGAGATCCCCCACAACCATAGACGAATTGAGGATAAAGGTCATCGGCTATATTCAGATGAAGGAGATAGTCGAGTCTCACAATAGTGTTCATGCCAAACAATCCTTGACACCACGCAACACCAAAGAACACAGGCATTCCGAACAAAACAATGAGAAAAAGGACGAAACAAGGGTCGACCCAAGAACCAAAATATCAGATTTTCACTCCCCTCAATGCTAGTCAAACTACACTATTCGAGGAGGCTTGCAGCTCCGACCTCATCACCTTTTAGCCGAGTGACAATTAGGTTATAATGCCAACAAGACCAACTAATACCGCTATCATCGAAACTATGGGGCACATAATCGAGGGGTGCCTTAACACAACGGAACAGGATAGAAGAGTTAATTCAATCATGCCATCTCCGCACTTTCGTGAAAAGAAAAGCTAACTTCAATTACTCGACACGAAAACAAAGCGAACGCTCTCCTGGAGGGAACGAATGCCGAAGAGGGAACCAACCCCTCGGCGTGCTAAGAAACCTCGACGGGAATAGACGCCTCGGCGAGAATGCATCCCGAGATATAGAGGCATTGTTAACACCATAGCAGAGGGATTATTATATAAATTCATCAACATGTCGAACTAAAATGTTTTTTCATTCCTGTCACGAAGACAAAAATCCAAAACGA
The DNA here is from genome assembly GCA_025330945.1 of Mucuna pruriens. Lineage (NCBI taxonomy): Eukaryota > Viridiplantae > Streptophyta > Magnoliopsida > Fabales > Fabaceae > Mucuna > Mucuna pruriens. The sequence continues at coordinate 2,453,345 of JAENHJ010000525.1, read as the reverse complement.
ATACAACTTTACCAATTTCTATTCCACAAAAAGGCGTTTTAAGAAGAAATCAAACGGCGTCCAATCTCGTAGGAGAGAAAGGCATCAACGGTAGCATACTGAACCTGTTGAGCAGTGAGCCAGGGATTATCCCACCTACTCCTGGAGATGCGCTGGGGCTTCTCAACCTCCAGGCCCAGCACGCGGAGGCCCAATGTCTTGAGCCCGGCCCGATTCAATTCGCGGTCGCCAAGCTTCTCCGCGGCGAGGGAGCTAAGGTCACGGACACTGGCCACGTGGAGATTGTAGTCTTCTAGAAGCTTCTCCACGTCAGCGTTGATCCCAACCCCAAGGAAAGTAACGTTGGGGTCAGCGAGGAAGGAGACGAGGGAAGGTGGGACGGAGGGGGAGTGGAGGATCTGGAAAACGAGGCAGTGTGGGCCCACACAGAGTTGAAGGGTGGCGACGGGGTTGTCCATGTTGCGCTGAGTGTTGGGCCGCCACTCGATGTCCAGGCCCACCATGAGCCCGCTGCGGGAATGGGTGTTGTTGGAGAGCCAGGTGTCAACGAAGGAGGGATCGGAGGTGAGGAGGGTGTGGATGGTGTTGGTGTGGAAAGTGACGTCATAGAGGTTGTGTGTGTCGTAGGGGAGGAAGTGGTCCACCACGCTGATCCTGGCCACGCGGTTGGAGGTAGCGTTTCGCGAGCTCATCCGCGTCCCGTTTTCGTCAACTAGCTCTATCATCGTTGCGGATTGGAGAAGACTCAAGATAGTGAGAAAGAGAGAGACGGTTTTGATTTTGGTGTATGGGAGAAACCGTATTTCTACTCAGCCTTTGACGACGGTGGCTGAGGATTTCAACCTAAATTTTACTATTTCGATTTTTTATTTGCTAATATCTTTACATTGTTTAGATAAAATATCTTCGATTAAATCTTAACGCTTACGAAAGGTCAGCGGACTTTAGGTACCTGCGTCTTCAACTTTTCTATCTTTTTTTATCTTTTTTTTTTCATTTATATTAAATCAATGATTGACTAATACTTAAAAAAAATAATGTTTTCTAAATATTTTATTCTTATAAGTAGATTTTTAATTGAAATTTATAATAGCTATATATACACTTTAATATATAAATTATATTATAATTAAATTTATAATAAATATTTTTTTTTAAAAAAAAGTTTAAATTGGAAGAGATGTCTCTTTTGCAAGACAAGAAAGACCACATTTCTCGAAAAGAATTATAATAAAATTTACATATTTTCTATTGATAGGATAAATCTAATAATCAAATTCAAGTTAAAACCAAGGTAAACAATGTTAATGATATAAATTATATTTTAAATTTAGAGTGAATAAATTAAATTGTAATATAAGATTATGTTTAACTATTATTATTTATAAAAAAATATCAAAATTTAACTTATAAATAGAGATAAAATATTATAGATCAAAAAATAAGATAAATTAAAAGAAATAAAAACCGTAAAGTGGTACATGAAATCGTTGAGAAATTATCAGAGTTACGGACTAAATACATGGGTAGATCATCACAACGTATCAAATCAAAACTCGAATTTTATTGAAAAAAATTGTTTATATTTAACATCTAACCATATCTTGAATCTTCAAAAGAGATTCGTTTAAAAAATATACATGAATAGTATCTAATTTTATTTTAAGATAACTTAAATGACAAGTATCGGCGGGATAATTTTTTTTTTATATAGTTTCATGGTATAAAATTACAAATTCATCTTATCACCTGCTCAAATATTTGAAATAAAATTTATAAATTTATTCTTGTCTTATAAATTATAATGTAATATACAAACTAAGAGAGTGTGAGTTTTTCTTTTTTATTAGACGTTCTCAATATTTTATCATTTTAGTATTTAATTTAATTTTAAAATTAATATTTTAGACTGTGTATTATATAAGATGGTTATTTATTTTATATAATAATAAATAAATATTTTAAATATATAAATTATATTTTAGATTTATAAAAAAATAATTTAAATTGTGATATAAAAGGTGTTACTTTTAAATTGAAAGGATAATCGGATAAAAATTTGTTGCAAGTCATTCACTTAATGTCTAACTCAAATTTTTTTTTGCCAAGGAATTAATTTCTATATATATATATATGTCCCAACTTAATTGCACGAAGAAAAATTCCTAACTTAACATAAAATGAAAGAGTACGCACGAGTTTTAAGTTCATCTCGTACTTGTTTAGGCGCGCACACACACAATTACTGGTAATAAAAAACACTTAATTTTTACTTTTTATCCTCAACCTCCAAGTCTAAGACCAATTATTCTATACTATATAAAAAAAATACAAAGAAAAAAAAAACTAGTAAATAATTGTCTTTTGGCTTTCTAAACCACCTATATATTTCTCCTTCTCTACATCCCAGTTTTGACCACCACTTCTACCTCCTTTTTGTTTGTCTGTCTTTTACATAACTACACATAGGGTATTCAAATTCAACATATATCATTTTTTTACATCCAAAATACACACTAATAATGATAAAACACTAGCACACTGCACACATAGAAACCAAACACACACACACGCTAACACATACAAGCACAAACCCCAAAACATAGATTAAACACATAGGATTGAATAACAGAACACGAGAGAACAACTAACAACATCATGTGAAAAAGAGAAGAAATAAACTAATAGCAAAAACAGGAGAACAAACTAAAAATACAATCTACTATGAAAAGATATAACAACATAACATTGAACGAGAACAAGATTATACATGTTTAAGAACTGCGACAAGAACAAAAGTTAAATGGCAACAAAAGGTTTGAAATAACAAGAATGGAAGTGTAAAGAGAATAAGAAGAGCAAAGACATGAGTAGAAAAAGTTGTATTGTTTAAGAGTAAAAGGATTTTAAAGAGACAAAAAAAAAAGTTTTCTACATCAGGTATTCAAGAAATCAGTTTAGAGTTAAAGTCACTTAATAAATTATTCATACAACTAATTTAAAACAGGTCAATAATATAAAAGTTTTAAAATATGTCAACATTATAGATTAATTGTAATGAAAAATTACGTAAAAAAATTTACATTAGCTAAAACAAAATTGATCTAGAAAATTTAGTAAAAAAAATTAAAAATTGATAAGGTATTTGTAATATAGATTGATTACTATGGAATCAATATAGAAAAAAACTTTATAGATTGATTTTTCTTACCACCAATGTATAAAATATTTTCTATATAAGCTATTTATCGAGTAATCTAAAATATCTATATAATATTATAAAAATGTGACCCTTTCCTATGCTATATAGGTTTATAGAAAATTGATATATAATGACAATGTGATTTTCTTTTTTACTAATGCAAGTGAAACCTATTAACTCATTTTATACCTATATTTTATATTAAAATACTCTTTCGAACCTTCTAATTTTTTTAATATGTTCAATTTTGGTCTCTTTAAAATTAAAATATTTAATGTAATTCTTTAATTGTCAAAATACATGCGATATGATATGGCCCTTTCATGTTGCAATGGTCAAAATATATGCAACGTGGCCCAAGTGAAACACAATTATTACATATAATAATAGAAGGACAAGTAAAATGGTCATGGTGTATAATGTAACACAATTTTTATGGCAAACATAGCGTAATTGTACATAATTTAATGTATAAAAGTCACATAGCATATATTTTGACAATTAAAGGATAACTATTTTAATAATAAAGAGACTAAGTTGAATAAATTAAAAATATCAAAAGAGTAATTTAACTTTTATTTTAATAATTTATTAATTATATAAATAACTTTAAATAATTCATTGATATTATATGTTCAAATACTTATAATTATTAATTAGATACTTATATAAAGGGATTGTCATATTATTATCTAAATTTTATTTTAAAATATCACCATTGATTTCATTAAAAATATAATTAGGATAAAATTACAAAATTCATCTTACTACCTATTTAAATATTTGAAAACAAAATTTAAAAATATTTTATCTATTCTAATTAATTGACGACCTCTTCGATCAATTATCACCTTTTCCAATTATATTTCGTAACTAACATTATTAGTTATTTATTTATTTATTTAAAGCTGGATGGAGTGCTAAATACATTTAATTACCTTTTTTTTTTTAAAGATTTAATGTATATTTTATAAGAAACAATCTTACCTGAGCGGATAAAATTATTATAAACGATAAAATAAATAAATATTTAAGACAACTACGTATTTATAATTTGAATTTAAAATCACTAATTAAGTAAGAACAATTATATACAAATTGATTCACGTATTTGGTTATAATCTCAATATAATTGTAAATATTTTTACTCTTAAATTATGATTTATTTAAACCCTTCTAGATCATTTTTCCAATTTTCAATTACAAATTGTTTTAAATAAATTTTATTAATTTTATATTTAGATAAAAAAAATGCTAATTTTACAAACATGTCATACCAGCCAATACTGCTAGTATAAAATTTAAACTTAAAATAATCAAAACATATAAAAGTAGTAAAATTTTAATATCTCTTCATAATAACTTGTGGTTTATTTGTTAATAAGTAGCAATATTTCAAAACAAGTTATTTGTTAATAACTTTTTGTCCTTTTCTGTTTTGTTGTGGAGTCCAGAATGGGTTAACGTTGCTTTTGGGAGGATCTTTGTACCTTTTTTCGATTCTGTTTGACAATATTATTAGGTACCAAAAAATATTGAATCCCCACGGTTTGACTAACATTTTTACGTAATGACACAAGTAGTACATCTTTTTTAATTAAGTTAATTATATGAATAATTTTGTAAGATAAGAAATTTAGGGTGAATCAAGATCTAAGAAATTATATGAATGATTTAGGATATAAAAATTTAATGAAACTATAATGAATTAATTCATTAAATTTCTATAATCTAAAAGAGAAACAGGGTGAACCGTGAAAGTGGTGGTGGTTATCGTGATGGATCCTTGTTTCTGAACTCAAAGAAGAAAACTCCTATTTTAAGATTTACTTATAGAATACAAAGTCACATAGAGAGAACAACATAAACTAGCAAACCACGAGTTGGGCGACAACTTGCTGTTAATGGCGAAATAAAGGAGAAGTTCAAGCAAGGTGTTGTTACATAGCCTTTAACCATGTATCTCCGTTGAATCCAAATCAAGTTCTACACTCACTTTCCTAGTTTTAAATTGCGATTGCTATCACAATTCTAGTCATGATTGTGGCTATTGTAGATGCACACATTATGGTGGCGGTTATGATTCGAATTGCAATTATATTGCAATATGAAATTATTATATATTTGTACATTATACGATCTCACACTTCAGCCAGCCACTAGCAAATGCTTCCTCCTCCACACAACCATACTCATTTGACTATTAATACTTAGGATAGAAACATGGAGCTTGAACTTTTATTTGACAAAAAAGTAAAATAAAATACTACTAAAATTCGGTTGCGGTGGTGTTGCGGTGTTTTGTGTTATAAAAATTCATACAACAATTGCAAGCGGTTGAACACGGAAAGTAACACTTTGTAATGTGACCATAATCAATGTTACCACCAGCAATTTAGAGTCATGCACTCTTTAAATCTCATGTAAGTCCTCATCTTTGAGATCATTACATAGTCACACTTTTCGCACTTCTACCTATGATATAATTTACGGGTAACCCTTAACTCTACTACTATACAGAAAAGCGAGGACACGGAAGTAGTTTTGGGACGAAAACTGGGGAAGTCAATGTCAATGCATTAATGGAGGAAATCTCTTTGAAGATTAGTGATGGTGAGCCAAGGATGAGAGGTGCGCCTATAAAAGGTCCCGCGCTTGAACGGAGAGGAGGTCCGGGGGGCAGGGTCTTGAAATTTTGAGAGGAGGAAAATAGGGGTTGTGAAATTTCTTGGTAGGAGGAAAGACGCTGCTAAAATACTTCGAGGAGGAAAACATTGATAGAAGGAGCACGAGAAAGAAGATGGGACACCCTAGAAACTAAGGAAGTGAGTAAGCAACATTAGAGGAAAGGAAAAAGTCCCTACCAATGAAAAGCTTTGCTATCAGGTAAGTTTTACTTGCCTGATCACACATAAGACATAGTTGTTATCATATCGATTGTCATGTGAATTCCCTGCTTGTTGTTGAGGAGGGCCAGTACATGGTTCTCCTTTTTCCTTTGTAAATCTTGATTGTGGACAACCAATCAAATCATCGAGTTGGGTGGTTGGTCTCTAGCCTTTTTGGTAGCTCCTTCTTGTTAAGTTATCTAGTCGATAAGATGACTCAAAGTCGGATTCGACATGAGGACTCAAAGTTGGATTCTGCAGGAAGACTCAGAGTCGGATTCGACAGGAGGACTCAAAGTCGGATTCGACAGGAGGACTCAGAGTCGGATTCGACAGGAGGACTCAGAGTCAGATTCGACAGGAGGACTCAGAGTCAGATTTGGTAGGAGGACTCAGAGTCAGATTCGACAGGAGGACTCAGACTCAGCAGGAGGACACAAAGTCAGCAAGAGGACTCCAAGTCGATAGGAGACAATTCTTGTCAAGTTCAACGATAAAATACTTATCTAAACATCCAACCATTTGGACGCCAACAGATAGTCCATCCCATCCAACCCTCTAGACAGTCCATTTTTCTTAAACTGCCTTTGGATGCCAATGGATAGTCCATCTTTTTCTAATCACCTTTAACCTCAAAACTACATGAACTTTGATTTCTCCATTGCAGTAGGAGATATAGGACCAAGAGATAACTCTTGTCAAGTTATTCACCTCAAAACCAAAGACATTCTTCACTCATCCCTTGTAAACATTTTTGAGTAGAAAGACATAAACTATAATGTAGAAGTCATTTTATTTTATGCACCTAGTTAGGATAAATATCTTATGGTAGACGTATCGGGATTCTAGTATTCCCTATGCGTAACTGATTTTCGAACCTGAACTCTGATTTCCAAACTTGCTTTATCCAATCTATGGTTTCTTGACATTTTCCATAAAAATGTCAGTGACGACTTCTCAATCCTTATTCCTTCCTTAGAGGAGACTCAAATCCAAATTACAATTTTTCGTTGACCGCGTTGTTATATAAGTTTCAACATATGCTCTTGAGAAGGGACAATTTTAAAAAATAAAAAATAATACTACAAAAGGGGTATATTTAACAACGAAGGAAAGTATATTTAACGATTGCCTAAAGTCTTTGAAGAATAAAGTTCATTCCAACCTCATACTTTTTAATAGTTTTATCTCACATTTTCCTTAGTCTGTACTACCCTCTTTGAAATTTTAACTAATTATCTTTTCAACAAAAACATTATCGTTCTTTTCGTTTTAGAAGGAAAAAAATGAAGTTTTTTTTTTAAATTATATTGAAGAAAATTAAAAGAAAAAGTATTTTTAAACATTTATATTTCTCTCTTGGTTTCTGTCATATTTTCTTTTATGAAAATTAAAACTTGTCATTTTTCATGTTTTCTTTATCTCTATCCTCTCGTGGAAAACTAAAATAGAAATTTCCAACTTCGAGTCATACAAATAAGATCATGTTCTCGCAAAGGACAAATAACAGTAAAAGGAATCACACTATAGTGCTATTGCTGGATGATGCAGGAAACTTAATTTTTCAAGGGTTTTGATGGTGTACTATGAAAGAAAAAGAAAAGGAAAGTGATATATAATGAGATAAAAGGAGACAAAAGAGAAGTGATAAGTGGGTGTATAATTATAATTATTTATTTTTTATAGCCCCAACAACATATACAAAGTTGTGTGTTGCAACGAGCTATAACAAATGTTAGTAATAAAAATATAAGAGAAATAACGTGAAAAAAATGTGTTATCTAGATTAATAAAAATAAAAAGAGAAAAAGTAAAAAAAAAAATTTTCACTTGAATGAGTATGAAATATAGGAAAAAGAAATAAAAATTTATATAAATATATATTCACACTATTTAAAATTCGACTATACAAAATTATACATATATATATATATAACTAACATATAATATAAAATTTAAGATATATTTTTGCTTTAAATTTAATGGTTATACAATCACAAATATTTGTTTACATAAATTTTGAAGTGATTATAATTAAAGTCAAAAAATTTATTATATATTCTATTTTGTAATTTAATGACATTATAAAATCAATACACAACTTATTCTCTCATTTATTTTTATATAAAATGACAACATTCTTTACTTTTTTTTCCTCAAATTTCGGATGGAAGGTAGTTCCCATGTTCCTGAATCCTAAGTAAAAATTAACATATAATATAATTAATGATTTTCTATTTTAATTTTAATAATTATACAATTACAAATATTTTTAATAAATTTTAAAATAATTATTATTAAAATAAACAAATAGATGATATATAATGATTTGTGATTGAATTAAGTTATAAAAATTTTATATGGTGAAATTTATATATATAAATACAACCTTCTTCACTCTTTTTTTTCTTCAATTTCGGATGGAAAGTATGTTTCATAGGACCCACATATGTTTCCTTCTTTCCAGGACAATTCCAAAGAATGAAACCATGGAGCCTTGCATTCTTTTTTATCCACGATAATAATGAAAAAAGAATAAGTTATAAAGAGAAGAGTTCTCCTTTACTCTACTTTGAGAATATTATTCTTAGATAAATACTATTAATTATTTGAATAGTTATTTTTTAATTAATATATTAATAATAATGATTATGAATTACTCTACCATAAATGAGATATCAAATTATTAACTGATAATTAAAAATTTAATAATATTCATCCATTTTTTATAGTCTTCTTTAGTTTTTTTTTCCTACCATCAACCTCATTCCTTTCCTTCTCCACCGAAGTGAATAGAGCATAAAACCAGTACATCATTTTTGCTACATTAATTCTCTGTAGCTTTTTATTTGGGATATGGAGTCGAAGGAAGAAGCAAGAATCCCTTTGAGATATTGGGTGGACAGAGAAAAGAACAGTGTAGTTATGGTGGAAGCATGTGGAGACTTGGTAGATGTTCTCTTTAGTTTCCTGACCCTTCCACTGGGAACTATCATGCGACTTATATCCAATAACAAACCTCACTCACCCTTAGAGATTGGTTGCATCAACAATCTCTACCACAGTGTGCAGAATTTTAGCACTGATGTTTTCTGGAACCGCATCTGCCAGCAAATGTTGCTTTCTCCCCGCAACTCGTTAGAAGCCTTTTGCCAGAGACTAAAACTGAATGTGGATGATACCGAGCCTATAAAGTATTTCATGTGTGGAAGCTGCCCAAAGGGCAGAGACTTGTTGCTGAGTACTTTTGCTGGAACAAGTTGCTCCTACTGTGGGAAATTGATGATCAAAGAAATGAAGCTTGTGGAAGAATCCAAGGAAAAGGCTGCTGGGGGCAATGGGGTTTTTGTTAAAGGGGATGTCATGTTCTTGATCTTTGATGATTTGACAGTGCTACAAAACTCTCCAGGTAACACCATTCAACAACTCCTCCAACTTGGATACAAAGACTTCAGCAAGATGAAAGAAATGTCTCTAAACGTTGGCATGAACGAGGTAATATCAATTGCTTTCTGTTCATTTAACACGGCATTGCCATTAATTGTTTGGTTAAAAGGTGGGGAACGGAGGGGAGAAAAAAAATCAAAATCCTTGTGATGACTAGATATATCATGTGACTGATCATCTATATGTTGTCTGATTCAATAAATCTAATAACAATTATTAAGGTAGGTTTTATATCATTTTAACAGTTTAAATCTAATTCAACCTTATATAATCGACTTATCTCACTTGTATACCTATTTTGATCATATTATTAAGGATTTTCTGCACACTTAAAAGAGCTAGAGCATGTATGTATTGGGAAGCAATAAGAATTGTAAGTTTGTGTCAATAAATAAATACTCAAGTTAAGGGGATTCAAATGATCATTTTGTGGTAGAAAAGTTCAGATATATTGAATTGAAAACATTATTGTGACTTGCAGTTACCACTTTTGTATGTAATATTGAAGCTGATTTACCTTCCTCGACTTCCTTAATGAGCTTGTAAAGTTTTAGTTGCGCAGGACCTTTCCTTTATAACAATAATTTGATAGTGGTATGAAATTTCCTTGTTCAATGAATTATAACTTTACTAGCTTAAAAAACTTGTTTTGTTTTAATTTTTTTCTTCAGATATTTAGCATATTAAAGCAAGCGTTAACCTCCAAAACTCCTCTAAGTGATGTATTCTTGGCAAACGGAGAATCTAAGCCAATGTACTGTTTCTCACCATATACTGGCCCAAATTTTCGGAGATGTTCTGTAAAAATCAAGGTAACAGTGAGCAAATCACAGAACAAGATTCTGTTCGCTGAAGCAGAGGGAGATTTTGTGGATTTCCTATTCAGCTTCCTCACAACACCTCTTGGATCTATTATGAAGCTTAGGAATGGCGAATTATCCTTGGGATGCATTGATAACTTGTACACAAGTGTAAAGAATCTCAATTCATCATGGTTTATAGGGTCATCAAACGAATTCTTACTGAATCCAAGAGTCGCTCAACAATTTGGTTGTATAACAAAACCAATATATGTTCCAGAAGAAGACACTAGTTATTGGTATGGCATTCAGTGTATTGGATGTGAAATGATTTCAAAGAAAAAAGACGGGGTACGCAATCCAGAAGCTATGAAAATTTTTGACCCAAGATGTTTTGATGGACCAAGAGAACGTGCTGTGGGATTTGTGAAGAGGCCGTGTCTATTTATAGTGTGGGATGATCTGCATGTGACAACAATGACAACAAGTTCTAGCATTTCGTTGCTGCAAAAGCTGAATGTCCCGTTTGATGATTTGGAAGAACATTTGGTGGATGTTGGGACTGATCGGGAGGTAGCATTCATATTTGATTCATATAAGTGGTTTTAGTTAACATTTCTTATAATTTGATCAAATAATTGGCTATAATGAACTCTGTACAATGTTTCTTCCATGTTTGGCGCTTTTCAATTTACAAGTTCATTATTTTTGTATGGTCAGGCACTAAACCTGTTGGTGGCTTCTTTGACATCCAAAGCTGCTTTGACGGAGAGCCTATTCTCCCTCCTGGAGAAGCGAAAGGAAGCAATAACCATCTGAACTTTATGACTGCCATAACTTTGTGAGGGATATATACTTGCCCTCCATAGTAGTCATATATCGCTCAAGTAATTGTCCTAAAATACTTGTCTTCAAGAAAAAGTATGTGTGAAACAGTCATGATTAAATGAATTGGGTGTTGTGATTTTTAATTGTCTTTAGTTAGAACATTGTTTCGTAATTCTACAAGTGTTATTAGGAGCGCACTTGATTCTTGGTCACAAGATAAATGAAATACTATGGTAATAAGAGACCTAACAAAAAAAAATCATATTTGTTATAAAAATTGTATTTCAATCATAACTGTAAAAAAAATTGTATTTCAATCATAACTGTTTTTATAATTACCCCACCTATATTTTTTTTCTTTTATTTTTCACTCCACCCAAAACTAAAAAAATTAAAGTTACCATCATCCAAATAAGAAAAATAAAGATATATCCTAAACAATGACATAAATTATGAATGCCTAAAAGTGAGATTAATAATAGAGGTGGTATAATAGTCTATCTTATCAAACTAAACTAAACTCATATGATAAAATGTAATACTTAAACTCTAAATTTTGAGATTAAATTAATACGAGACTTTTTAGTATAATATGACAAAGCTCTTATTATAATCATACTTATGCGTCAATCTTTGGTTTTATTTTGATATAAATTTGATGTGTCGACTCATGAAATTTGGAAAAAAAAATTCAATGCGTATCAACCTTTAGTTTTATTTTGATATATGCTCGATGTGTTGGCTCATGAAACTCGAAAAAATGTTGAGTCTGTCAACCTTTGATTTTATTTCAACATAAATTTTGGTGCATTAACTCATGAAACTCGAAAAAAGGTGATTTGATTTTATTTCAATATGAGCTCGGCATGTCGACTCTTGAAAGTCGGAAAAGGTTCAATGTGCCCACCTTGTTGGTAAAGTATAATTATAACAAATTTATACTGTCATCTAGTCATAACAAATATAATTGTAAATATTTTACTCCTTATTTATGATTTAATAAATTTATCTTTTCACCCTTCTAGATATTTTTTTATTTTTTAATTACAAATTGTTTTAAATAAGTTTTATTTATTTTTATACTTAGATGAAAAAGAGGCAAATTTACAAACATGTCATTCCAACCAATGCTCTAGCATAATATAAAATTTAAACTTAGAAATAATCAAAAAATATAAAAGCAAAAATTTATACTTAAATGTACTTTTTGTTACCCAATTATGAAATTTGTAAATTTTGTCACCCAACTTACAATATTTTACACATTTTATCCTATCATTAAATGTCTATTAAATTTAAATAGTTTACTAAAGTAACTCATGACATATCATTTAATTATATTTTATCTTGGATTGAAATGCACTTTTACAAGTTGTCTTTTACATTTTTGTATATTTTATTATTCTACTATGAAATTTGCACATTTTCTCACTCAACTTTCAACATTGTGGACATTTTATCTCACTGTTAAATGTCCGTCAAATTTTATAAGTTTGCTAATGTGACTCATGACAAAGCAAATTATGTGTCATTTAATTGTATATATTTTTAAGAGATGTGAAAAGATTGAAAGGTGTCTCTAAAATGAGAATAATGTCATTAGACTATCTGACTTAACATGTTTCTTTTATTCTAAGGTTTCAAATATAATTTCTTTAGGTTAGTAGAGGATTGATTTTATGAAATTTGAAGGATTTGTTCTATTGCAACACTCCCAATGGAAGATGAGAGTGAAATTATATAACTTGTCAAATGGACAATGAATGTTGTTAGTATGTTATCTTTCGTGGTGGATGTAACATATGTTTAGTTCAAGTAAACAATAAGTGAGCATAATGTAATGTCATTGTCATGACTCTAAACACAACTTCCTTTTTATATCCGCAAGAATCAAATACAATATCAAGGGATTTAATTTCAAATAAGAGATTACTGAAAAATCATATTATCCTCATTTTTAAAACCTTAATTATCAAACCTAAAACAAAATTATGAGAGACAATTCTAGGCTTCACAAAACTAACATCTACAAACCTAAAAAAGTTGCACTTGAAACTCAAAGAACAACAAGTTGAGTAAGGAAGTCTGATGACATCATTTTCATCTTATACATACTTTTCAGATTTTTTTGTTTATTTTTTTACTTTTTCACCTCACTTAAATATAATTAAATAATTCGTCATCTGATCATGAACTATGTCAATAAACAATTTAAATTTGATGAATGTTTAATGGTGAAATAAAATATGTAAAATGTTGTAAGTTGCATAGTAAAATATGCAAATTTCATAGTTGGATGACAAAATCACTAAAACATAAAAGATAAATGATAAAAAGTAAAGTAAAAAAGTATGAATTATTGCAAGTTAAGTAACAAAATCCATGGAAACTTCAATATTTCTTCCTAATAACCTGTGATTTATTTGTTAATATGTAGCCATAATTTTCAAAACATATTAGTTTTAATTTTTTTCTAAAAAAATTTATCGAAACATAAATTATCATCATATATTGCAAACCAACCAATAATTAAGGACAGAAACGATAAAATTCTTTTTCTACCCATGAATAAAGATCAACTACATGAATTAAGCAACGTGATATGTTCTCCCACAAATAAAATGTTTAGAAGAATAAAGTCCATTCAAACGTGATCCTTTTTCATAGTTTTATCTCAAAATTTCCTTAGTTAATACTACCCTTAACTAATTATCTTTTCAAACAAAATGTTAACGCTCCTTTGATTTTAGAGGAAAGAAAATGAAATATATATTTTTTAATTTATATTGAACAAAAAATATTTTCAAACATTTATTTTTCTCTCTTCTTTTCTTTAACAAAAAAATCAAAACTTATATATTTTTTTATATTTTCTTTATCTTTTTCCTCCCGTGGAAAACTAAAATACAAAGTACCCATTTATATATAAGACGAAAATTAATCATTATTTCTTACGATAAATAATTCTTACCACCTCACCCTGTTCCATGAATAAAATAAAAAAATCTTGTCCTACAATTAACATCATGTTATCGCTAAAGACATATAACAGCAAAAGGAGCAACGCTGGTGCCAGTGGTGGATGACTCAGGAAACTTAACTTTTCATGGGTTTTGATATAAAGTGTATTAATAGACAAAGTCTACTAAGACAGCCAGAAAAGATAAAGGAAAAAAATTTTCAATTCACTTGTAAGGATGACGCTAGTATTTTATAAATAAGTGATCTCAGATTTCGTATTTGATGTGAAACTTTGTTGATAACTACTGTGTAAACATTTTTAAACATTGAGAATTGTTTTTAATGAGTCATTTATCAGAATTTAATTTATCTAAATTTTTATTAATTAAAAAATAAAAGTGATATATATATAAATATTTCATATTTGATATGAGAATTTTATTAATAATTACTATGTAAATATTTTTTGAACTTGTTACCTAAATTTTTATTAATTAAAAAATATAAATATATATATATATAAATAAATTATATATTAATATTTTAAAATAATTTTATACATTCATTTAATTACAACTCAACATATAATATAAATTTGTTAATTCTTAACATAAATATCTTAAAAGTAATATTAACGACGATTTGTAATTAAATGATAATATAAAATTATTAATTTTATACTATCGTCATTATAAATATATATATATATATATATATATATTAAAAAAAATAAATATATAAATATAATTGTTTATATTTTGAAAAAATAGTATATGTTTCAACGATACAATTTTTTTTTTATCATATTAACGAATAAAAAGTATAATATATAGTAATTGGTTGACTTTTTTTATTAAATTAACTTAAAAGTAATCTTTAATATTATTTGTGATAATTAGTACTTAGATTTTAACATTTTTTTTATACTCCAACAACATATACAAAGTTGCATTCAAGTTTGCATACGTATAAAGAAATAGAAATGATAAAGAAAAATAAAATAAAATAATGTTATTTAAATGAATAGAAATAAGAAGAAAAGAAGTAAAAAAAATTATTTTCACTTTTTGACAAATGGAAAAAATAGTGAATTTTTTTTAATTTTATTATTTTTATTAACATAAAATTATTTATTATTTTTAAGATATAAAAAATATTTATTTTTAAGAATTAAAAAACCATTTCTTTCTCATTTAGTGCCGAAGAAAAAGAGGATTAGGGAAAGTGTTTTCTTCCGAGTCTGTGAAATTTTTCTTTATTTTTTTCTCAAATAAACAATAAAAATACTAATATTTTTATCTGATTTTCCTTCTTCCTATTGCAATCCAAACAAACCACATTGAAAGTGTCGTATCCAAAGCAACAAGTAAACAGAGATATCAAAAATTTTATATTGAAATCTCTTATATATATATATATATATATATATATATATATATATATATATATATATATATATATATATATATATATATATATATAGGAAAAAGAATCAACTTATTTAATTTTAAAAAAATTATAAAAAGAGTTGTTCTTATTTTTGTATTATATTTTTAATCTAATCACAATTTTATCTTTGTATAAAAAGACTAAACTTTCAATTTAATCCCTTAAGTATATATTATCATTTTACATAAATACTTCAAAAAATAATAAAATCATATAAATAATTTTAAAACATTATAAATCATGTTAGGTAATTCTTTAAGTATTAAAAAATCTTTCGAATTAATTCATAATTACTTTAAACTTTACTTATATAATTTTATCAGATTAATAAGAAAAAAGTTTATAATGGTGGATTCTTTTTCCACCAATTACGGAGGGAAGGCATGTTGTATAGGACCCATATATGTTTCCTTTGTTGGACAATTCCAAAGTGTGGAACAAGAGATACTTGCATTCTATTCCATCCAATCCCACATCATTCCTTTCCTCTTCCACCCAAACCAACAGAGCGTAAAACCTGTAAATCCTTTTTGCTTCATTCATTTTCTCTACTTTTTTTCTTTCTGTTATGGCTTCCAAGCAAGAAACAACAATCCGTTTGAGATTTTGGATGGACGAAGAAAAGAAACGTGTAATTGTAGCAGAAGCAAGTGGAGACTTCATAGATGTTCTCTTTAGTTTCCTGAGCCTTCCATTGGGAACTATCATACGGCTTGCGTCCAAGAACCAACCTGACCAGCCCTTAGAGATTGGTTGCATCAACAATCTCTACCAGAGTGTGCAAAATTTTAGCACTGATGTTTTCTGGAACCGCATCTGCCAGCAAATGTTGCTTTCTCCCCGCAACACGTTAGAAGCCTCTTGCCAGAAACTAAAACTGAATGTGGATGATACTGAGCCCACCAAGTATTTCATGTGTGGAAGCTGTTCAAAGGGTAAAGACTTGTTGTTGCTGAGTACTTTTGCTGGGGCAAGTTGCTGCTACTGTGAGAAATCGATGATCAAAGAAGTGAAGCTGCTGGAAGAATCCAAGGAAGATGCTTGTAGGGGCAATGGGGTTTTTGTTAAAGAGGATGCCATGTTCTTGATCTTTGATGATTTGAGAGTGCTACAAAGCTCTCCAGGTACTACCGTTCAACAGCTCCTCCAACTTGGATACATGGACTTCACCAAGATGAAAGAAATGTCTCTAGACGTTGGCATGAAGGAGGTAATATTACTTTTGTTTCTCAATAAATATTATGAGATTAAGACATGAATAATCATCATCTTATTTGAATAAATTTCTCAATAAATATTTATATATTAAAAAAATAAAAAAAATATGTTAAAATAAATTTTAATATCATTTTAAAATATAAGTTTATACATAATTCAATTTTATAAAAATAACATAAAATAAAAAAAAAATCTTCCTTATATACTTTATTTAAGTTATCTTATAATATGAAGTGGGACAACAAACAGGATTTGTAAGTTTATGACAATAAAAAAATAAATTTAGCGGATTAGAATGATTATTTTGTGTTAGGAAGTTCATATATTGAATTCAAAACATTTTGTAGATGATAACCTTCCTTAAGTTCCTTAATTAGTTTGTAAAGTTGTGGAAGTGTAGGACCTTTCCTTTATAGCAATACTTTAATAGTGGTATGGAATTTCCTTGTTTAATGAATTATAACTTTACAAACTTAAAACTTTCTATTTATTTATTTTTTCAGATATTTAGCATACTAAAGCAAGCATTAACCTCGAAATCTCCTCTAAGTGATGTATTCTTGGCAAACGAAGAACCAAAGTCTATGTACTCGTTCTCACCAGATACTGGCCCAGGTTATCATAGGTGTTCTTTAAAACTCAAGATAACAGTGAGCAAATCACGGAACAAGATTCTGTTTGCTGAAGCTGAGGGAGATTTTCTGGATTTTCTATTCAGCTTCCTCACAATACCTCTTGGTTCTCTTCTGAACCTTATGAATGGCAAATTATTCTTGGGAAGCATTGATAACTTGTACACAAGTGTGAAGAATATGGATTCGTCATGGTTCATAGGGTCATCAAGCAATTCCCTACTGAATCCAAGGGTCGCTAATCAATTTGGTTGTATAAGCCAGCCAATACATATTCCAGAAGAAGAAACTCCTAGTTATTGGTATGGCATTAGAGTGGTGAAAGGTAGTATCAGACGTGAAATGATTTCAAAGAATAAAGATACTGTACAAGATCCAGTAGCTATGAAACTTTTTGAACCAAGATGTTGTGATGGAACAAGAGAACATGCTGTGGGATTTATGAAGAGGCCATGTCTGTTTGTTGTGAGGGATGATCTGCAAGTGACACCAATGACAACTACTTCTAGCATTTCGTTTGTGCATGAGTTGAATGTGCCCTTGGATGATTTTGAGGAACATTTGGTGGATATTAGGAATGCACGCGAGGTAACATTCACAATCCACTCTTCACTACTTGGAATGTGTTAGATATCTAAGGTTACCAAACACTCATTTATTCTTTTAACTTGGTATAAGAAAATTGATTTTTATCAATGATTTTAGTGTGCGTTTATTTTCAAGATTAAAAATATAGATATTTAGTTATTATTAAGTAAAATTAATTTTATTTTTAAACCTCAATTTAACTAGGAGTAATGAAAAAAAAATTTTGTATTAGGTTAAAAAATGTGTACTAAAATTTATATCAAATTTTCTTTTGGAATAAAAATATTTAAATGTAAATTATTTTATTTTAAAATTAATTTTGCAAAATCAATTTTGCACTTAATTAACATTTGTCTTAATTTGATCAAATAATTAGCTATAATGTTCAATTTTTATTCAGTGTTAGTTCTAGGCCTTTCCTTTTCAATCTAGAAGTGACATTCTCTATGTGTATTTGGTCAGGCACTGAACCTGTTGGGGGCTTCTTTGACATCCAAAGCTGCTTTGACACAGAGCTTATTCGGCCTAGTGAAGAAAAGCAAATGCGAAATGTCTATTTTGGGATGCCTTAGGTGGAAGAAAGAAAGATATGGAAAGAAAGTAGATGGAAAGAAAGAGAAAAAAGATGAGAAAAAAATTGAGAAATAATGTGATAAGTTATGTGATGGTAAAGAAAAATAAAAAGAAAAAGAAAATAAGGGAAAACGATATGCAACTATGTATATTGGATTGACCAATGTTTTTTCTATTTTTTTATTCAATGTTTTTTCTGTAATCTTTCGAAGTGTAAGTAGACAAATATAGTATTTGCTTGTATTATATATATAATAAATAAATAATAATGATAATATAAAAGTTTTTTAACACTCCCACCAAAAATAAAAAAATAAAAAATAAAAAAGTTTTTTATACTCTTATTTAGTTATTATTTAAATAAAATAAGTTATATGTATTAATAATGTAAAATTTTTATATTATTAGTATATGATTATTAAATTTTATTTTTAAATAAAAAATAAAGTATGTATTAACTGTTTTAAATTATTTTATGTTATTATTCAATTACATATAATCGTATATTATAAAAATATAAATGGAATAATTTTATAATAATTATTTAAAAATTATATTAACAAATAAATAGTAATCATTATTAAAATCTTATTAAATAGGTAAATTAATTGATATGAAATGGTTTATGTTGAAATAATAATAGAAAATCCAATAGGATATAGGACTTGTTATTTTATTGGGGTGAGTAGGTTAATTAAATTTAAAAGATTATGCAATAATAAAATTTAAAACATATCCCGATTTTGACACCAAAAAATTCCGTTATTGTAATTGCCGTTTGTTGCGTAAACCGTAAATCAGAGGAGAAGAACAGCAAGGCACGCGGTATGTTAACCGCGGGGACCATTCACAACGATCAAATCAGAGTACCGTTTGACTTGTGTAACTGTATAATCGACAATTCTAGTTCCTTAATGGCGAAGGTAATTCCCAATTATTATTTTTAAGGCACCGTAGTCCACAACCTACTCTCTCAAGTCTCGGTTATCCACCCCGTCATGGAGGAGCCTCTGCTATCGGGTACAATTTCACTTCCTTGATGGCAAAGTCTCAATTTTTATTGTTGATTTTGAATATTCTAATGATTTTGATTCTGGGTATTTTTTATTTTTTGTTGGGTTTGAATTAGGAAAAGGAAGTGAGTCGGTGGTGGAGGAGAGTGGAAAATGGAGCTCGTATCAGTATGTGGGTCGAGCCGGTTCTGGGATACCAACTGCTTCATTGGCTGGAGCTGAGGTGAGTGTGGATGAAATACGATCTGCTGCTGCTGCTTCTTCAGGTTACTATCCCCCTTCCCTTCATGGGGCTTTGGTTGGCTCCCCTGAGCCTGGTCCTACAGGTGGGTCCTGCCTCTCATTCCTATTATGATGATTGCAATGTCTTTTATAATAATTATGAGACAAATGGGAAGTTGTTAGGTTTTCTTGTTTAAGTTTATTGCAGAAGACTTTTTGCCTCTATGTAAACCTGGATGTTGAATACATTGTTACTTGTTGCAGAGCAAGCTCTTGTTTATCAGGGTGGATATGGAGGAGATTATGGTGGACCCAGGCCCCAATTCCAGAGGTATAATCACCTAAAACAAATCTATGGAAGATGTTTTTCATGTAACTTGTCATATTAACTAGGCTATGCATGAAGCTATTTAATGTTTTGGTTTTATTGCCTGAAAGAATTAATAGTTGGTTTTATTCACAATTATTTAAACCTTATTGTGATAGAAATTAGATGTCGGAAATAAAATAAAATTCTAGAAGTGTGGACGGGCAGACAATTTTTTAGGAAGAAAGAAAAAGTCCAATCACATTACATAGTAAAAGTGATGTTGTTGTTATGCATGCTGCATTACATGTCATCAAGTTGCTAATTATATGAAGTGTTGACACTTGACATTATGTGGAGAGATCTTAGCTAGTCTTTGGTACAACTCTTGGCTTAAGGCTTTATGAATAACCCTTGAATGATTGATTCAATTATTATGGAGAGGCTATTTACTATGCTGAGATTATTAAAGCATAAAATTTAGTTACAAAGGGATTTTTAGGTGGTAGCTTTTTGAGGGATCAGAAGGGTCTAGCTAAGACTTCAGGGCAGAAAACAGAAACAAAGGTGTATGGAGTTTGATATTTAAGGGTTGATTTAGGTCTCTTTGGTTAAATATGACCGCTATAGAACCAAGGTATCTTTGCTACCTGCAAATGTGTAGGTAAATATATCTAATCTGGGTGGTGGTGTTATGCAGCATTCATTTGGAATCATGCACAAATAATTGAAATCATATATACAGCATGAAGCAACTAATGTATATACTAGAGTTTATTTGCAGTGGAAACGCTCCAATTCATAAAGATAGGTTGCCACTCCCTTTATTTGTTTAAGAAAAAAGCAATAGTTCAAAAGGGTTTGAAGGAAAGAGAAATTAGCAGGGTTGATCAAGAAAAACTTCTCATCACGATGGACTTCATTAAAATATTACTAGATTGTTTTGTTACCTTTAATAGGTCATGGAATTGGGGTGCTATTGGCTGTGTATTTTTTGGTTGAGCATATTATTCATGTTTATTTAAAAAGTATCTTCCACACTTCAACTGTCTCTAAAATGTATGCCTTTTGATATAAGGCCATTATGATATGGATTTCTCAAGTTCAGTATTCCAGCACTATATTGGCAAATAATCTTGTTACCTGGGGGATCCACTTTTAGGAAAATCTTGGATGAAGTGGAGATACGAGAGTTGCTCATTGATCATGTTGGTCATCGTTGCTGTTGGGGTAGCCGTCCTGCTCGAACATGGAGGATTCATGCAGTGGAAGACTGTAATGTTTATGTAGGAACTCTGGATACATTTATAGAGGAAAGAGAGATCATTAGAGAGACAGAACCATACCTCGGTGGAAGTATTGATGGAAAGGATAATGGACCTGAACTTGGTATTTGGGAATTGGATCTAAGATCTCAGTTCCCTGTTCTATTCGTACCCTATAAAGAAGTGCGGGAAAAGATTCCTCATTCCGAAGTTATTGAGAAATGCTCAGGTAAATTCTGGATTTTCATCTCCAAGATTCCCAAATCAAATATGTACATATATACACTGCTATTTTCTTACTATTTCCTTTTACCTGTCTTAACAAAACCCTCGAAATTATTCAGTTTGTGCAGGACGAGGAAGTACAGTCTGCGCTACATGCAATACAGACCAAGAACCTGGATTTTATAAGGAAAATCAGATGACTCAGTGTGCAACTTGTTATGGAAGGGGTTTAATCGCTCATAAAGATGGTTCTGACACTCTGTGAGTAGTTTTTTGTTCATATATAGATAGATAGATAAATTAGATGAAGCAATGGTGCATGTGGCTGAAAATTCCTATAGAAAATAGAATGATCATAGTCTGACTTCATTCTCCTTCTCCTTCATAGCATTGATTGACTGCTAATTTCCTTAGAATGATGTACAGAAAATAAAAAATTTAAATGTTGAATTCAGGCTGAAGTCATATGTCTTGGCCTCATTGCTTTCTGTCAAGGTGGAATTCACCAATTCAAGTTACATTTTCTTGCAGATGTGTGAAATGTAATGGCAAGGGAAAGATTCCTTGTGTGACTTGTGGATCTCGTGGACTAATTAAGTGTGCAACATGTAATGGGAGCGGTTCTCTTCTCTCACACAAATTGGCCATTATTAGATGGTATGTCAATCAATCTGGCAGTTATAATCATGTCTTGCCTAAATTTTGTACCCTTAACAGCTTTGAGGAGTACAATTGGCCGTTAATAGACATGCTTCAATGGTCTCTGGAATAATTTTACTCTAACTTGTCATACATGATCCATTTATAATACATTATCTGGAGGAGTTTCTACTTTAACAGAATAGACATGCTTTAGTAGGTTTCATAATTTAAACCGGTGAGATATGCATTAAAAAGTTCTCTGTAGAATGAATTGCATCACCAATTATTATGAATTGTTTTATGATTGGCCCATTTTGGCCATTTAAATAAACAGGGCCTTTGGGTCCGATAGCAAGATTGTCCTATTCATATGGGAAAGGTAAAATAAATTTGTTGCAGATTTTGTAAATTTCTTGCAGAAGTTGCACTATCGTATTTTATTGCCCTTGACATATCCTCGATTTATTAGCTCTATGATCCCTCCACCATTATTTTTAAGAGGGTGCTATGGTTCTTTTTCCAAAATATGAGTGCTTGCCAAAACAAGGGAGTTTCAAACATGGTAAACATAGGTATTCAGAGAAAACAAGTAATATAGATTTTGTGATTTCGTCATGCTCTTAAAGCTGAAGTTGGTTTCAAAGGTTTGAAATAGAATTTGCTGTTTGTTGTGGGTGGATTTTTAGATTATGGGGTGATAATTAGAGGAAAAAGATGTGAAGGTTAAGGCGTATTTTGGTAAGTAACCCAAGATAAGAAAAGCTCTGAGATAGAGGTTTGAACTGTTTTGATGGGAGAATTGTCTAACATGGTTTTGGGATCCATTCAACATACAGAATCTAATTGAGAAAAGTAGTAGCTGAGGTTCCCGTGATGATTTAAATTTGTTTGAGATAAAGATTCTGATGTCCTAGTTTACACGATAAAAATTCAAGCCAAAACACAGATGATAGAAAGAAGGAAATCATTTGAAATAATACAGAACAGAGTTTTTAGAAAATGGATCATTATATATAGTTGATTTATGCATCCATGATAAAGATTTTTTTAATGTTTAAAGTGGTGACTCCAAAACTTAGTTAGGGACCAAGACCTGGGTCATACTTGGATGTTTTAGCATTTACTTCTCATTCCGTGTGCAGAATTGCAATTTGTCACTAGAATTATTGTAGACTTACAAAACATCATATGCTCCTTCTGATATATAATCTTCTTTTAAGAGATTCATAGTTGTCCAGTTTCATGTTGTTATGCATAATATTGATTGCTTTTAGTGACTGCTAAAAGATCAAGCGTTTCTGTGTTTGCGCTGTTACAGGAAGACACTTTCAACTCGGAAAGTAAATGCAACTAGTGGAGCAGCATCAGTACCAGATGAGGTTTTCCACAGATCCAAAGGGGTTCAATTGTGCAACACTCAAGCATACCAATGCACTCCAGCCTTTTTTGCAGATTCTTATTTTCTCAACAAATTCTCTTCTGATGTCATTGCAGAAAGAGCTCAAGTTCCTGCCACTGCAAGGGTCATATGCGAGAGGCACTCGATCTCTGTTGTGCCAGTAACTCGTGTCACCATGTCTCATCGTCAACGATCCTTCAGTTTCTATATTATAGAATATGGCAGGGAGGTGTATTTAAAGGATTATTACCCTGCTAGATATTGTTGGGGCTTGTGTCCTTGTTTGGAGTGGTTGAAGTTGTAATGTTGAAACTTTTCTGGCAGCATTGAGCAGCATACAGGTTTCATCTACATGTTTTTGAGTTATCTTTTCAGATTGATAATAACACAAGCAGATTTCTGGGTTTGAAGGGTGTGCAGATGAACTTAATCATATTATCTGTTGGCTTGTATGGATCAGTTTTAAGGTCATATTTATGAAATAAGGCCAGAATTCAAGTGGTGTGTTAGTGGTGAATTCTGTGTTACTGTGAATTATTTAAATAAAAGACAATTCCCCAGTTTTCTTTTTTAATCACTCATTAGCTTGTTTGGATCACTTTCCTTGGATACCTAAGAGTAGTAGTAAGTAGTAACTCAAAATTCATTAGAAAAATAGTGTACTGTCTTTAACATGAATAGCCTTTGACCTTGACAATATTTGGAGCAAATCTTATCTCATTGAAAGAGCACAATAATGTTGCAAGGCTGCAACTTTTAATCATTTTCTCAGATAGATAACACTTGAGGTTAATTCTTAACTTCATATCATATTTTAAAATATTCATTGTAAATTTTATATATTTAAATATATTATTTATTATAAATTTTAATTTTAATTATAATATGTTTCATATATTAAAAAGTTTATTTGTGAATATTTTAAATTGTACATGATAAATAATTATTTTTTATAAAATTAAATTTCACAAACTTAAATATTTTTAGTTATATAAAAACAAATATTTATCATGGTAATGCACAAATTAAAATACTCATAATTAAATATTTTAATATATAAAATATATTAAAGTTTAATTTAGAGATAAAAATAAAATAGAATAAATTAGAAGGGATAGACAATTAAGGAAAAAAGTATGCATGAGAGAGTTTTTTTTTGCTAGTTTCATAGGGTGTAAAATGCATGTTTAAAGGAGAAAAGAAAGAATTTTCATAATGTCTAATTGAGAGAGTATAGAGAGAAAACCTAACTCCAAACTCCACATTTTGTATCCGGATTTATAATATAAAAGTATACTATAAATTTTAATTATATAAAAATAATTTTTTATCCTATGTATTGTATAAACTCACATATTAGTTATGTTTTGAAATTAAAAATAATAATTTAAATATGATATACAATTATTTTTAACTACAATATTTTAAATATATATATATTCAAATTTAATTTAGAAATAAATAAAAGAGAGTATATTGAAAATGATAATCACTTAAAAAGATCAATTATTATGAAAATAAAAGAATACTAATTTAAGTTGATTAAAAAAGATATTTTTAGTTACTTGGTAGGTAGGGCTACTTAGAGAATAAGTTGAACAAAAAAATTCATAAACTTTCTCGCATTTAGAAAAAAAAATTTATCTTAGTCATTTCAACTTGTTTTTCTTTTATGTTTGTCTATTTACTTGATTTTTTTAATTATTTATCTTTTTCGGTCTATTATTTTTAAAGTATATAAATTATATTTTAGATATATAAAGATATATTACACAAATTAAAATACTAATTACCTTAAAAATTTGGTTTGATTCAAAATTATTTTTAAAACTTATAAAATATATTTTGACTTTAATAAATAATACTTGAGTTGAGATAAAAAATAATTAAAAATCAGAAATATTAATTATTTTAATAAAAATAAGCACAAATTCTGGTTGTGAAGAGGAGGGAAAATGAACCCATCGTCCGAGCCTCCAAACAAAACCCTAGGCCCTAGGGTTCTGTGTGGTTCTTTAAATTCTCGGAACCCTATCGCCGCTCCCAAACTGTTACGCTAGAAACCTCGCCCCCTTCATTCGCGGAATTCGAAGAATCAAATCCAAGTTTCATACCTGCGATTTCGTCTTTCGAATTTAGGGTCCTCAAAGGTTATTCTTCCGTCTCTGTTTTACGAGCATCGATGATGAGCAATTCCAATTTGTTATCCTTGCACTTTGATTGCTAGTGAAGAAGCCAATGGGGAATGTTTACTCTGAGATGCTCTTTCTTCAATCTCTCTATACTTTTTTTTTTTTCTGAAAATTTCAGCCTTTTGATCAATTCACACACAAATTAATTGATTTTTTTTATATATAATTTCTTAGTTTGATTAATTTTATGGATCGGTGATGTTAATTTTAAACTGCGTTATCTATCTGAAACTTCCTAAAGGAATTGAAGATAACCATATATTGCTGAGATCCATTGAAGTCCTTATTGGATTTCTTTTCTTTCTTCTTTTTATAAACCCCATTATTTCAATGTGATGTGAGTATATAGAATGGAGCCTAAAATAAATTCATTTGCACCTATTATGACTGTATTTGTTTGTTTGATCTGGTTTGGTTTCTTTACTAGCTTCATGCTTTGAATAGCTATTGAATACTGATTGTTTTTATCTGTGATTTTTATCAGCTTCAGAGTGTTATGTATTTTGTATTTGTTCTTTTCAGATTTGTGTTCCTGTCTCTTGTTTTTCCGGAAAAGCCTAGTAGTGTTCAAAGTATGTATGGTAGGAAATATATGGGATCTATGATGGTATTCAACTGCGTTATCTATCTGTAGTTTCCTCAAAGGAACTGAAGATAATCGAAATCTACTGAGATCTTGCTTGCTTGTAGCAAGGTTTGAACTGTAATGTCAAAGGTGTTTTGACTCATCATGACTGCATCACAAAAACTATTGTGTGATTGTATTTGTTTGCAATTAACAACTTCAATCATAGGTGGAAAAAAATAACTGAATTGAACCATAAAAATAAACTATAATTATAAAGAATTGAACTATTTTTATAAAAAAATTGAATTAAATTGTTTGAAAACTGAATAAAACTTTAAAAAATTAAACTAATTTTATATAAAGGTGAAAATAATTTACTTTCAATTTTTTTTCTAGAAATTAATCAAATCTTTATGTATATCATGCTCTTGTTATTAAAATATCTGTTTTGTCAATCTAATACTTCAAGGTGCTTCCTAATATACTAGTAATGTTCTTGAATTGAGTTTGCTATGAATATAGTTGTAATTCAAATATACTGATAATGTATGGTTAACTAACTATAACAATATTAATATTAAAAGTAATAATATATTAGGGTCCTTATCACTTGCCATAGCAGGTTAGACATTTTATTAGTTCAGTCCTGTACAAGTTTAAAATTAGTAAAATTGCAATCTGGATCTGCTAAGGCCCGCATTTATCTTCAACTTCTAATGTTATTGGCAGTTAATTTTAAACATGAAATCATTGTTTTCTGTTTCTGAACTTTAGTAAATAAAATGAAGTTTTGAAACTCTCTTTAAAACTCCACTCATATATTATTTCACTTTTTGAAGTTCCAAAGTTGATAGTAGGGAATAAAAAAAGATTTCTGGAGTGTTAGCAAGACCAATTTTGGACGCAAAATGGGGAATGAAAGAAAAGGGAATGGAGAGGACCTGAGAAGGAAGAGGACATGCTACTTTGGTGAGAGTTGGAATGGAAGATGCAATTGAACAGTTGTTTGCATTTCTGAGGCAATGTAACTAGCTATTTATTTATTTGAACATGTTTGACGATGCACACCACTTGTATCATAATGGTTGGGAGAAAATCTATGGTGATTGCTAGAGAGTAAGGATAACATTGCAATGGAAGAATAATAATTTATTTTAATTTGTTTATTATCTAAACAATGGATTGGCAATTTTATTTCATTCCATATCCAAACAATGAAATGAAAGTTTGATTTCAGTATTACATTCTACTTCATTCTATTTTAATTCATTTGATTTAATTCCATCTCTTTCTGTCAATCCAAGTTAGCCTAGAAGTCTTAAATAACAAAACTTGCATCTAATGCTTTGACAACTTTTATGGTTGAAATTTTGTCTATCATACACTACATTTGCTACCTTGTGACCTGCAGGGAATAGGTTCATTCAGAATCACTTTACTTGTAGAGGTAATGTTTATACCTACCCACCACAAAGCCCTCTTGGTGGGAGTCTGTGTACTAGATCACCTTTTTATGCTCTATCTTTTTTTATTTAAGAAATACTAACAATATATATTTTAATGCATTCTCTTGATTGAAATTTATTAAAAAAACACTATCTTTTTTTAACTCACAGTAATTTTAACCAATAATAAAAAATATATTAAAAAAATGTGTTAATGTGGTTAACACTCCTCCTTTCTGCGTTAGGCTCTTACGTATCATTAAAAGAATTGAGCTCCTATCACTTCCCAAAGCCATAAGTGAAAAATGTCCTATGGGGCCACAAATGGAAAATGCAATAAGTCCATGGATCAATCAACTGTTTATGCTAAATAAACTGAAGCAGCTATCTAAGGCAGTTCAGATTCCAGTACCAAGAAAAAGATCGCCATACACTTTTGGCCTTCAATCAATAAGCATGATTTTTACTCAGCAAAATACCAACACTGATTATTGTATTTATAATAAGACAAAGATTAGATGTAGTTTTATAAATATTTTTTATGTTGTTCTTTGATTAAAGAATTACAATTTTATTTTGATAATCTATGTTATCATTTAATGTAAGTTTTTATTAAGTGCATTATCAAGATAAAACTTTAATTTTGATTAAAAAACAACACTAAAAATATATATACGTCTAAATTTTATCCTTCTAATAATTGTAAGGAAACCTGGAAAGAATAAAGTAAAAGAATAATTTTAAATCATCTTAGAAATCATCTTACTGACTAAATGAAAAAATAATTGAATACTATTTATTCTTTAAATTATTAAATGCAATCACTTTTTTCTTTAATTTTACAAAGTACTAAAGTTTGCTAAATGATAGAAGTTGTTTACACTTTTACAGTACACCACACCCTAGTGGTAGGCACTATATCACCAACTAATCAAACAAAACCAATTAATTACATAGGTAATAATAACACCGAAGTTTATCATATTCATAGCTCTGCCCAGTTTGTTTGTTTTTTTTACAAGAATATAATTTGAAATTTGGACTTAACTCATCTCCTGATAACCAACCTGTAAATGAAAATATGTCCTTCACTTACATACGCTACTAAAAAAAACTGGAGTTTTTCTCAATTCCGTGACAAATTACAAGATTAAGAAAAATTATGATATACTCATACCACAAAATTTGGTAGGCAATGTCACATGACGATCGGATTATTTGAGAAAACAAGCAAACATACACATTTAGAAAGGCAAGTGCATAACAAAATATAAAAATGTTCTACAAATGCTTGACAGAGGAACAAGAAACTAACTTCAATATTTAAAACAAACAAACAACGCTCAAAGCTTACTTTATGCTTTGAAAGCTCCATCTTATAGACATTAATGCTGCCATTTGAAAACCTATTTCCATTCCGATTAATTTACAAGATAAGGGCCAGAACAAGGTTAGGTTACTATGGGTATGCAATTAACCAATAATATCAAATCAAGCCAAACTTGCATTCCTACTAAATATTATTGCAAAGAAATATTTACTATAATAGCAAACAATCTAATAATAATAATAATAATAATAATGTTGTTATTCTATACAAAAACAACTTTTACTCTCTCAAAAAAATATGATAACTTACAAGAACTTACCTCAATAAGAGGGTCATCACAAGCAAATTCAATTGTTCTTCTGTAAGCAAGCATACAAAGCAAATGGTGTGCACAGGCTTAGCCAAGCCCTTAAGAATTTAGTAAACTATTTTAAAGTAACAAAATGATTGATATTCCATAAGTAAGCTAGAAGAAATTTATGTCATTAATACAAGTATCTGCTGCAGTAGCACATATCAGGTGCTTTGATCCTTTTATTGCAGAAATATTTTCAGCTGAATGCAGAGAACCAGGAACATGATTGAAAGATGCCTAAAAAGTATAAACCAACCAACCTATAGAGCATTAAGTGCTTGAATACCAATGAAAGGTAGTAGAGTGCACAAACAAACCAAGTTCCTGTCCATGACACAGCTACAAGTTTCTGTTAGCTTTAAAAATTAATTTCACAGAAGGAATGAAGGACAAAATCAATAAAGAAAAGGGAGAGAAAAGGTAGCTGTCATTTGATAAACCTGAAATAAAATGCAGAATTGATCTAAATCTGAATATGTTGCAATTTCTTTCCATGGTTGCTGCTTTTATGGAAGCTGTGCTCCTCAGACAGTTTTATTTCTTAATTTTTATGAGTTTAATCGTATGTTACAAAATGGGAAATAATAATATTATAAAAAAAAGGGAGGAGTTACAGAATAACTGCAACTTTACAAAATAAT
Source organism: Mucuna pruriens (assembly GCA_025330945.1). NCBI lineage: Eukaryota > Viridiplantae > Streptophyta > Magnoliopsida > Fabales > Fabaceae > Mucuna > Mucuna pruriens. The sequence goes on along the minus strand of JAENHJ010000525.1, from coordinate 2,423,155 downwards.
ATTATTAAATAAAAAACAATTCCACATCTAGTCTAAGAAATCCAACAGTGGGGATATTATGTTGAGTTATTTTTCTTTCTTATATATGAGCTCGTTACAGTAGACAGTAACACAAGTAACAAGCAGATATCACACTGTTACTATTAACCAATCAACATTCAATATACAAACTGATTACTGATTATTGTAATTTGCCATCATCATATAATAAAACCTATAACAATATCATATAATATAATAAATTAGTAACGTAGATTTAGACATTTGATGATGATTCCGAAAAAAAAAAAAAAGTTAAGCCATGTAATCCTTAATACAGAGTTAGATCTGGATCTCAATTTGCTCAAAAATAGACAATAACATAAGTAAATCAAATAGTTCTTTATCAAACTACAACAAAGCAAAACCTGAATACAACAAACACTGATTTACAATGCAAGCATCCAACTAGACCCCTCCTCCTGTAGGTCTACTCCTTGGCATCTTTGATGGTTTTATCTACAACAATGTTCACTTTCTTGTACTCAAAATCTACAGGCTGCATAGCATACTCCTCCGGCACAACCGGCCGTTTATTACCAAAGATGGTCCACAAATAGAGCACAACGAATGCTGTCAATGCTCCGCATCCAGCCCCAAATATCATTGCAGCAAGAACTCTCAGAAGGCAATCACTCCTTGATTTCACTGCTGGAGTTTCAGTGGTCTTAGCAAGGACCTTCGGATCCAAAGGCTCCGAATGCATCCAATGTGGAAAATGCCTCACAATAAAGCTCCATGAATAGAGAAGGCATGTTTGAGAAGCTTTCCCTTTCAGTGTACTAAAGCCTGCAAACATCTCTTCAGCCCCCCACACATTTAACAAGTCAATTGAATGCCAAAGCAATGGATCAGATGGCCTTGCTTGACCATATTGATTCAACCTAACTTCTAACCGCTTTGAACTCGCTTCATAATCAATCCAAGCATGCAGTTTCCCCCCACTTTTTAGACCCATAATAACAGATGAGGCATTGATTGTTTTAACAGCAACAGAACTACCAACATTAAGGGACACATTACAACTAGCAGAACCCTCATTTCTACCATAAGTACTAAACTGAACACTAATAACCTTAAATTCTCTTTCCTTCAATCCAAAAGAAAATCCATATGAACTATTACCAAAAACCTCACCTTCAATACCACTTGGAACCATAACAAAAGCAAGGCCGTTATTCCCACTATCCAAGGAGATTGAAAACCCAAAGTAGGTTGAAAACGAGACCAATTCCCTTGCTCCACCATGAACAAGCTTGATGGGCTTCTTGTACATGACCCTCCCACCATTCCCAGAAAGAAGGACTTCAGAACCGTCATTGACAACTTCTGCACCGCCATAAAGCCCCACACTTGACTTAAATTTTGGATCTTTCTCAAAATCTGTGAAGGAAAAGGAAGAAGCTGGATCAAAAGCTTGGGTTTTGAGGAACAAGATGAGGAAAGTGAAGGCTGTGAAGTGGTGGGAAGTGGAAAATGGTGCCATAATTGAAGTGGGCATGAGCTAAATCTTGCAGGGTGTGGCTCTAGAGTTAGTGGGTCGATCCCATTTGCATCAAAAGGGGATTTTGCTGTTTCTAGGGTTTGAGGGGGAAGAAAGCAGAGGAAGAAAGTAAAGAATATTGGGTAAGTTGTTGGAGTTGGAGGTTGTGAAAATTAAATACGGTTTAACTGATTCCCTGCAACTGCATCTGCAGTGTGCACTTCACTTTCACTTTCTCTCAGTAGTAGGGGTAGCTCAACCAGGGAATATATTAAGCCTTCTTTTAATATATATTAACTTTTATGTATCAAATATTAATTATTTATTTTTTAAAAAATACTTGTTGACAAAACTTGAATGATTAAAAAGTTATTTAGGTTTCTTTTTAACATTTTGTGACTTCTCTTGCAATAGTGTTTCTCGTGGGAGACAAGCCTTTCTTGATTATAGAGGAAAATAGTCGTAGGAAGTGCAATTTTTTGTTTTGGTACTAAGAAAAAAGGTAAACGCTATGAAAGTTAAAATTTCCAAGACAAAAGTGGTACAATTTTATCGTATTGCAATTTGGTCGAAAATTATGTTTTATCTTCGATTAACTGAATTGGTTAGTTAGTGATACGTCAACTTTGGTAAAAGAAAAAAGAAAAAAAAAGACCGTTTATACCAAATAGTAATACTCCTACACATTCTCTAATTCAAAATATGCGCTAAATATTTTCAAAAGGAAAAAGTATCATAATTGGTAATAGCTTTCAAGTCTTAAAAGAGTCACAATCGCATTTTACTTTCTTTCAATTATGTGCTTTTCCCCCATTATGGTTAACACTATTAAATTGCATGTATTTTATGTTTGAGTACACGCTGAGTACAGTAATAAATGCACTCAAGGAATTGGAAGAAAAGGGTGTTTGAGATTTCTTCTTAAATAGCTTCACATGATACGAGGGGATACATGTCACGTATGCTGTCTTTTCTGTATCGAAATACATGTTGAATTGTTGCCATTTCTCTTTCATATTTAAACCACAATAAAGTAACGGTATTTTTTCGTTGTCCTGAAAATAACATTTCTGATTTTATTTATTTAATAGTTAAAGGCTTAAAGTAAAAAAAAAAAAAAAAAGAACAAAACTAAACTTGTGCAACTAAGTCAAGCGCTTACTGCCAAACGAAGCAGTACAAAAGTGTATGAGTACTTAATTTTTTTTTTTGGGAATATGGTATTTAATGTTATTAATGTTATATTTGTGTAAATATATAAATATTTATTATTTTATATAATTAATATCTTATAGAAATAATTTATAAAATATGCTTTATAAAAAATTTAAATTTAAATATATACATATATGAATATAATATATAGAAATTAAAAAATATATCAAATAATAATAATAACTTATTTTTCATTTCTATCCTTTATTATTATTTAAATAAACAAATGAATTTGTTTCAAACTTTTATTTTAAAATTTCCGTACGTTTAATTGTTACTTTTTAAAATATGTTTTAAAGTAGTCAAATTAGAATGCATATTAATATAATTTTAAAATTATTTAAAATTTAGTATATGTTAAAAATTAATTTCAGCTAACTACGTTTAATCATTGTATTTTTATTTTATGTATGTAATATAGTGGGTTGAATTTAATTTACTGCAAATGATTAAATTAACAACTAAAAAAAATAAGTTTATAAGATATTTAATATTATATAAATTAACATTTTTCCATTTTTTTTAAAAAAATTGTTAAAAAATATATTTTTTAAATTAAAATATACATAGACCAAACTTGCTCAATTAATAAAGAGATTGAATTTGAACTCCACCATTCAAAGACATTTTTAGTTATAACTGTCCAATGAAATAATAAGTAAATATTAATATATTGTAAAATATTGACATTATTACAAATAAGGTAAATTATTTAACATGTAAATTTAAAAAATATTTTTTATATGTTAGTAATAAAAATATATTGATATTAATTATAAGAAGGAAAATTATTTTTATATAAAAAGTTGAACTAATTATTATTTGAGTCAATAAATATTTGACTCAAATTACATATTTAAACTTTAAACAGTAAAATGAAAAATAAGAAAGTGAAAGAATAGCGATGACACCCTTCCACATTAGAAAAGCTTCAAAATCGTATACATCATAAAAATTAATATCTCAATTTCTTACACAGAGGCATGGGGTTTTGAAATTGTAAAAGAAACATCAGTAATGTTAAAAAAAAAAAAAAAAAACACAATTAATGGAATCTAAACATAACATATACAGGACAGCGAGTATCAATACTTGTCTTTTCCTCAAAGCGATCCCCCCTGTTTCATAATAATTAACCATTTTTTTTTAGGAAAGGATCAATTTTCTTTTTTGTATGGTTACGTAGAAAAAGTTTTGCGAGGGTGACAAATGCCAAATGCGAGGAAAAGTAGAGTAGTAATTCCCACGTTATGCACATAGGGGACCATATATAAGTTTGTTTATATATTATAAATTTTATAATAAATATTTTTTACTTACTTATTTAAATATAAGTTCACACACATAATTAATATATGAGGAGGGATTCTCTTAATGGACGAGGAAATTTTCTTGTACTTTTTTATTATTTTTTTTAATCTAATAATTATAATAGGTGATGTATTTTATTCATTATACAGTAAAAAAAATAAATAATGATGATGAATAATTTTTTTTAAGTTATTTTTTTTAATTTAAAGATTTTAATAAATAATATATTTTATTCATTAGATTACAAGAAAATAAAGAGTAAAAATAATAAATAATATTTTTATAATTTTTTTAAAAATAAGTATTCTCTTAAGTTCATATATATTAAAATTAAAATAATTTTTAATTTCTCGTTAACATATTTTTTTTTATAAGAGACTAAAATTACATCACTAATAAATATATATATATATATATATATATATATATATATATTTATTTATTTTTTTTATTTATTGTAAAAAATTAAAATTATAAAGATTAAAACCTAACTTTAAATTTTAAAAAAATATTTTACCCTAATAATTTAAGAAAAAAAGGTATATGTATTTATTATGTAAATTATTTTACATTATTATTCAATTACAAATTATTATGTATGATAAATTTATTAATTTTAATAATAATAATATAAAAAATCTTATAAAAACTAATTTTAATTAATTTTAGACTAATGATATATATTTTTAAATTCATATTTAATACTAATAATTATATATTAAAAAAAATACCAATGAAAATTAGATATGAAAAAAAAGAATATTATCTTACAACGTGATAAATTAAGATATTTTATGCAAGATTGTCTAGATTGCTTTTTGAAAAAAAAATAAATGTATATATATATATAGACAAAAAAAAATGGTAGAGAAAGAATTGAGTATAATTAATGGAGGTGGCTAGCATGGAAGGATGGAGAAAGCGATGGGGAGTTGTGGTGGTGCCCACTTAGGGATTGGCATGCAAAGCCAGCTCATCAAATTCAAAAATAAATAACGCGTGCTCTCTTTGTCTTCTTCCCAAACCCCAACACATGCAACTCACCAATCCTTTGCTTTCCCTCTCTTCGCTACAGCTATTGTATTTGGATCCTATCCTGCACTGCCCTGATCACTAAATATACAATTATTTCTTTTTCTGCCACACTTTAAAACCATATTAAGGTTTTTCATTCAGTTATTATATCATCTAATTTCTCTCATCGCTCATATTATTCATAACTATACAAACCGCAGCAAAGGATGCTAACTCTATCTACATCCATCTATAACTTTGCCTTTCTTGTTAGGTTCCTGTCATGGAAAGGTAATTTTGTTTTATTCCTTAAGTTCTAACATTTTGCCTCTCAAAATTGTTTAATAATAATGATTAGTCTTACATGTTGCTAGTCAGTTGAGTTTAATTAGATAATTACTATTTAAGATTAATTAATTTTTATTATATTCTTATAAATATATGTAATTTTTTATGTTTTTTATTTTTTTACATTAATCAATTCAATTTTTTATATGACTTTTCTTTTATTTTTAAAATTTGTTGATGTTTGGTTACATTATATAAGTGTTACTTGTATCATTTATTAAAAATTTATACATTTATTCCACAATAATTTAGTGACATTGATAATGAAATTTGTTTTGTAGTTTCGATTTGCGTTGGACTTGAAATTATGGTAAAAAAAATTATTTGATTCTAAAAATTATGGTAAAATTTTTTATTTGATTCTAAATAATAGTATTGAAGGTTCAGAATCAAAATTCACTTGGGTTCTAATAAGATAATAATCATTAACTTTCAATTAAATGATATGTGTATAAGTTAGAATTTTAATTCAATAATTCAATTAAAATTTTGATGCGAAAACAAGTAATTAAATTCAATTTTTTTACGATAGAATTGAATTCTATAAGAATTTTACTTCGTGGCCTTCAACAAGGACAGGTTGTGCTTAGAGCATTCGTTGAATTGAATGTCAAATTAATCAATTTGACAAAAACAATTGACTAAGTATCACGAATTTCAAAGTTTTGAAAGAAACTTATTTGCAAAAATTGAAAATGCAATCTCTGAAGGAATAAAGTCAACTGATAAAAAAAAAAGGGAATAAAATCAAAGTTAAATGATGAAATGTAAAGAAAACATGTAAATTTCAGAAATGTAAAAAAAATCTTTTTGCAAGAACATCTTGATTTGTTTTTTAAAATGAAGATTTTGATTAATTTTAGAGATGGAGATTTTGCAAGTAAAATATATATATATATATCATTAAAATATTAAGTTATATTAAAATATTATATTCTTTTTCACACATGTGTTATTTCTCAAATATTAATAATAAGAATTGTTATTACTTAAAAGCAGTTTTTCAATATTAAAAGAGTTTTGCTAACTAGGGGCTTGAGGCCGTGATTAAAGAATTAATAAATAGAAAGTTTTTATTAAAAATTCAACATTGATTAACCTTTTTCATATTAAAATTACTTGAGTCTTATTTAAGATTAACTGTTAAAGGATAGATAAAATGAATTTGTCATTTTATATATGGTGAGTGAAATGTTAAAAATATTTGATTATAAAACTCTAATAAATAATTTTATAGTTGATGATAATAAATAAAATGAAAAAAGTCAAGTTATATTAATTTAAACTTTGAACATAACGTTTTGAAATTTTTTGGAAATGATCAGATCATGATTTTAATGGCAATGTGTTGTATTGAAGATAATGTCTTTCTAAATTTTCATAATTGTTTTTATTGTTTGAGTATAAGATATTTTAGTGTACTCTAATGAAGTATTATTTGTCATAAGTCTTCTAACTTTAGTTGTTTCATAATTTGTCAGAAAAGAAAACTCAAAGACTTCAAAAGCATCTAAATTAGATAAGTTATATGACATATCTGAGAAGCTTGAAGTTCTATTATTTTATGCAAGGAGACAAAGACTAAAATTTGCTAACATTCCCAAGTCTTGAAGAATACAATTGACATAAAAGCAAAAATAGACAAGACAACTATGCAAAGAAGTTACTAAACATTTATACATATATAGAATTTTTTACTTCTCATGACAAAAAAAAAATTATAAAAAAACTTTATAAGCTTTCTTAGCAAAATGGGAAAAAACATTTAATATAATATTTAATAGACTTCATGATCTTTTGGAAAGAAGAAAACTCTCACAATCACTATTTTTTAATAGTCTATAAAAACTTCAAAAATTGATGAGTTGTATATGTTAGAGAACCTATAATTTATTGTGCTTGATTAATTTCAATTATTCAAAAATCACTTTATAACTACTATAAATATTCTTGAACGGGATTAGACTATCATTTATTATAATTATGATTATACAAACAGTAGTTTAGGTTTACCTACGTTCAACATGAAGAAACTTTGTATGTAAAAGAATATTTGGATTAAGTGTTTGATGAGATAAATGAAAAAATATATATAAATTATTGTTTAGAAAGAAAAATGTTAAAATAATACTTATTAAAATGAAGAATAGAGATTCTTATAAACATTTGTATTAATAAAAAATTTTGTTGTTAAAGATTGAATATAATCTTAAGCAGCAAGACAAACTAAAATAAAAACCTTCTATATTTTTCACTTTTCTTTGTCTCTTTAGTTTATTACACTAATGTCAAAAGAAGTTGTAAAAATTAAAAATAAAATTATATACTTAACATATTATGATATAACATGTGAAACCATTATGAGCATATACGATATTTTTTATATTCACTCTTGTTAAATAATATTTTCTAAAAACACTGTCTTTATATATGATTCAAACTTATATAATATAAGAGTGAATTGATTAAAGAAGAAAAGGAAAAACTAAATAAAACTTTTATAATGGAATATTTTATTTGACACATATTTGGTAACGATGTGTTGCCAAATATAATAGATTATTTTTTTCAGAATAATATCAGACTCTTAATCATAATTAAATAAGAAAATAAAATCACGACTAGAACTAGTCAAGGTCTTAGGCTCCTAAAAATATTGTTAATTATCTCCCCCCAAAAAAAAATCTGACCCATCTCCTAAAAACAAGGCTCAATTCTGATTGATGAATTATATTTATTCCTATATTTTTAAAAATATATATATATATATATATATATATATAAATTAAAAACAATATTCAAATTTGCGTATTGAATTGTATAAGACAAAATATTTTTAAAGAACTATATTATTTATAGATTAATATTAATAATTTTGGTGATTGTTGTTTTGTTAGATACAAGTTTTCACCAATAAAATTAACAAAATCTTATTTAAATTTTTAATAAAATAATACTATGCTTATATTTGATTAAACTTAATGCATTTGATAGAATTGCTCCCACTTGTTTTTGCACGAATTATTCATTGCAATTTCTCGGGGGAAAAGACAATGATATTGGTCTATTGTCATGTCCTGTTGGCTAGGATGTTTAGCTACCCTCATCCTGAGTTGTCACGTGAAACTATAATTTCATCTCCCATATAATAACTTCTCCAACTAACATACATATAATTAACAAATATGAACGTTGTTCTTAATAATAAAAAACATTAATGTTAAAATCACAAGATCATGACTTGTGTTTTGGACTTTGGAGAACATGAAAAACATTATTATACAAAATTACAAGAATTGACATTCACAACATAACTCTTTATAAGTTCACAATTCAAAGTCAACAACGACAATATAACAATAATAAACCACATTCATTAGTGATCTTGATTTAAATGATAAAGGTTCAGTCCCATGTTGTTTGGCAAAGTGAATGTTAAAGATTCAAGACAACACATTAAATAAAACACTAGACAACAAAATTCTTCTTATTTTCTAAATAAATAAGGTTGCTATCAGTTGTCCCTCTTGCACAACTCTTGAAACTTGAAACACCAATTAACAAAAAAAAGTTAAAAAATTATTAATTCCATAAATAAATTAATGTTCGTCTCTTAATTACTTTGTCTTTTGGTGCAATATATTTTAGAATTATTGGTTTTTTTGTTCTTGAAAAATTATTAAATTTTGATTATAGTTCCTCACTTTTAAAAATTTTTATATTTTTTAAAATATTTAGAAAGAGTTTGTTTCATGGTATCATATTCTTAGGAATTATATTTCTAGAAATATTATAATTAAGAATTTTTTAGATATATTTTAAAAAGTGTTTGTTTACATTTTAATATTTTTAAGAATATTTTTTAAATTTTAAAATAATTTAAATAAAAATAAAATTTACAAATACAATTGAAATAACTCTACATTCTCACGAGAAGATAATATTCTCATTCTCACCCCTCATCAAATATGAGTATGTAACTAACTTTCCTGCAAATACTTGAAATTTTTTTTTCATGACATCCTAACAAATATGTGAATAAATATTTGTATTTTCATATTTTTAAAATTAAATGATGATGAATTGAAACAAATACCTCCTTAAACTTAGTCCCCATAGAGAGAAAATGTTAGCTTTTAGAGATTAAAATTAGGTATTTTCAAAAATATAGAAGCAAAAATTATTAATTTAAAAAACACAGAGATTAAAACTATAATTTAATAATATTTCAGGATTAAAAAAAGAATAACCCAATATTTGAAGTAAAATGTTGGAGAATGGAGCCCCTTCTTGGCTTTAATTTTTGTTTCTTATCCACGCATACTAGTTCTATGGCGGTTCCCAGTGTAAGTAATAAAATAGTGAAAATATGAGAATCTAATGATAAATTACAGAAGGCTGATAGGTCACAACCACACAACTGGATTTGCATGAAGGTTGGTCCCTTCTGCTTATGTTATTTCGCTTTCGCAGTGCTATATTAGCATTGTGTTTCATCTTCCACAAGACAATGTTTGAAACCGAGCAACAGGGCTTCCCCCAAAGGTCAAAGCTTGTATTGTTTGATATATTGGACCACTATAAAGTAGTTGTGTTATAGTGAAGGTCATTAAGCACTAGTTCCTTCAAAAGCACTCCAAAAAGACTACCTTACTACATGCTAGATGGATAAATATCTTCAACCACTGAGTTGGGACATCAACTAGTGTAGAATTATTTAAATTTAATTAATAAATTTTAATTTTAGTTTTAAATATGTAATTATATTAAAAGTTTAATAATTATTGTTCAGGTGATTTTATGATAATTGTTTTAAAACTAAACAAATTTATTATATTATTGAATGAATATATAAAATTATTTTACATTATTATTAACTTATCTTATTTTTCTTGCATTAAATATTTTAAAAAAGAATTTTATGGCTTGTAATAAAATAACTCAAACATAACTGTATTCGATGAAAGGTATCTTAACAAAAGATAATCTTCAACAAAACATTTCTCATCCAATTTTTTGTCACCACTCCAGTTGATCTTTGACCATATTAGACCCAACACGATAAAAAGGAACAGAAAAAGATGATGGAAACAATTATAAAAACCAACTTTTATATGTGGGGCTTCATCAATCTGATGCTGGGTTTCCTCATCGTGCAAATACAATAAACGAATCTAATAAAAATGAATTTTGCTTTAGTAAAGGGAAAAAGTGAACAAATTTCAAGAGTAGGGCATGTTATCGATAATTGTAAAACCATGACGAGGATTTTGGATTTACTAGTCTTAAAGATGAATCTAATGTTTATTATATATTCATATGACAGTATAACTTTAGTACAAAATAGAATTTCTTGACATGATTTCAAAGGTTTCACTGATAACCATTTGTCGGTGATTTGATAATTGGTGCCTCTTTTGTCCGTTATATTAAATTTCAATATGAAGTAGTGGAGGACCTGCTTTTGTCCACAATTGAATTTCATAAAATGAATAATTTTGAGATGGTGCTTATTAGAAATCAAAACTATTCCTGAATAGTTTTTAAATGAGCAAAAATTCCATCTTATCTCCATCGTTTCACTATGTGCAGATATAATACACATTCCTTGTGCATAATAATTCGTGCAGAACGCCTTTATTCTATGGCACAATTTTCCAAAGCACTTTCTTAATATTATATCGAGAAAATTTTAACAAATTAATTAATATAAAATCTAAAATATAAAAATTAAGAATAATTAATATTTTATTAGTTAATTTTATAGAATTGAATTAAATTAATTTAAATACGCATATGTTATTAGAATTTATAAGTCTATTTTAAAGTATTTTCAAATATAATATATAAGTAAAGATGTTTATGTAAAATATTGCTTTAAAAAAATTTCAACCTATTATTCCCACTACCCAGATCTACTGATTCCAAATATACATAAGAGTCAGCAGATCTTGTTACATGATCAAAGAACATAAAACATATAGAAAGGAGCAGAGAAAATGAAATACTCAAAGATGTTCTGAATAGTGTGCTTGAAAACTTACTCCAGAAAAATAATTTTTTCTTTTCATGAACGCAAAGCCAATGGAGAAGAAAAAATTGTATTTAATGAAGTGTTTTATCCAACTAGTTTTTTAAAATATTTATTTTTAATTTATACATAAGTTAATTTTAATTTATGATTTTTTTAAACTAATCATATGTTAAAAAATTTAAATTTTATATTGATTAGCTAAAAATAATATTTGAATAGGGTGTATTAATAAAAACAATATTCACCTTTGATTTTATAAAATTGAGCAAACTAGCTACCTAAGTGACATATTTCACCATCCACGGAGGAAAGTTTTAATCTATTGAATTTCACCTGCTTGTACAACAATGAGTCATTGTTCTTGACCCATACTCGATTGGATTGGACTATTTAATTTGACTGATGAGGGGATGAGGGGTTGGGCCAGAAACTGGCTTATTGGTCTACTTCGGTTCACACCACTAAAGAAGCCTTAGTCCAAAAATGCAACCCTTAAATTAGAGATCAGTCATGCAATTTTACAGGCAAACTTAGTAATATCTGTACTCATGAATTAATAAAATATTAATAAATATTTATTTTTTAAGTGATGAATTAAATATAAAGAAGATAATTGAATTATATAAGTCTACTTTTCGCAGCACTCCCCCTCTCTCTCTTTTTTTAACTAGTATTTTTATAAGTACATGTTTGGAAATGTGTAAAGTACTCGCGTCTCTCCAATATTTTCATGTCAAAGTACAAAAATAACAAACAACAAATATTGCTTCTCATTCAACGTATCAAATTTTGGTCTTCGGCATTTAGACATCTCCGATTTCAATTCTGAAAATTACGCTCTGGTATATAATTTTTGAATCCGCTTCCATTCGTGTCACACCTCCTAAAGAAATCTATATAAATGTAAAAGGCACAAACATCATCCCGAGTTCAACCCTTCAAATTTTCTTCTTTAGTCAATTTCGTTGGCACGAGTGTCAAACAACTATATTTAATGAATAAATATATTTGTGTCATATCAATCGATTATATTTAAGAAGTAAATATATTTATGATATAAATTTTTATAATATAGTGATATTCTTATATTTTAGATAATTTTATTTTTTTATTTTATATATATATATATATATATATATATATATACATAAATTGTACAACATCTCTATAAATATAGGAGATTATATTAGAAGCAACATATGAAAAAAGAGAAAGAAAATGTTTCAATCCTCCCTGTTTAACATGGTATCAAAGTAATGGTCTTAGATGTAACATCCTAAAATTTATTTAATTATTTTTAGAAATTAATTACATTATTATTATTATTATTATCAATTTTATTTTAACGAAGGGGTTAATGATTTTATAAACTGATGAGGTTTTATCTAAATTATTTTCATTTATTAATTTAATTAATTGAATTAATAGGGAAAAGAAATCTGGCGGGTCGAGGCCGACCACCCAAATTTAAAATATTAGGCAGGGGTAATCAATTTACCCAATTTTTGTTTTGTACGTCGACAGTAAGGCCTGAGGAGAACGCAAAACCCGCAAAGAGGAGAAACCAGAAATGTTCAGATCGTCCCCGAAAACGCACGGTTCTTCTTCATTCATCGCCTCCAAGGTGCGGGGAGATGGGTTTGATCATATATGAATCTTGGGAGTGTATGCGGGTAGTGAGGCAATCCCTAAGTCATCCCTAGGATCTAAATTCTCAATTTTGTTTGATTATTATGTGTTAAAAATATTTTAATCGGTAGAAAAGATTGTCAATGTGCTCTGTGGTCTGATTAACGTCTTGTCCTAATGTGATTTTTGTTGGGAAATTGTATGATTAATTGTCCTAATTACTTGATTACTGTGTTGTTTATGGTTGTTCATGATTTGAGGCTCTTGTGTGCAATGATGAAACTGGATGAAATTCAATGGTGTTTTATGTGCGTTTCTGTGCTTTCCAATTAATGATTTATAATAATGATGGTTAAATTAATATTGTTGGGTATGATTGTGGAATGTGCGAATGATGTATAAATAAATCATGAGAATAAGAGTGTGGATGAGAATGCATTGAGCATGGACATGAGAGACATGAGATACATGAGAAGCCAGACGTGGCTATAATACCCTGGCCATATGTGGTGTTTAACAGGGGGACAATCATATGCATGGGCCACAAGTGGTGTTTAACCATGTTGCACGCCGGCCATAGGTGGTGTTTAACGGTTGTGTGGAATGTCTTCGCACGTGTCATGGTGGTGTTTAATCATGCAACACACCTTTCATCTGAGGTGTTTAACGGTATGACCATCATTAGTGATAACTAAGGGGATTGAGGAGGTTCGCCCATGGTGTGGAGTTCACTTCGAGACTCTTAGGTGTGGTGATGAAAGTATGCATTGTGCGAAATATGTGCATTTTGTAAACATGAATGAACTCGATTGATTTTGAATGAATGAAATGTGATTGATATATGAACATCTGTTAACTTTGTTAGTAATTAAATCTGTAATTGGTGGGATTTGTGGCATTATCGCCTTTATATATGATTGAATGCGATTTCTCACCGCGTCTTTCTCTTGTTTTTTTCTTTTTTAGGTAACGTTGAGGGCACTCATGGTGCCAAGTTTTGAAAAGGCGGGGTCTTGCTCTGATTAGTGTGACATCGGGGTTCTAGAAGTTAGAATAGTTACTCTATGCCTTGATGTTTGAATGACTTATTTTAAAGATGATGATGACTTTAGTTTTCTCAATTATAATGTTTAGATCTAAAACCTCTTTGAAAACTTTATGCCTACCTTTTAATTATCATGTGAACCTTTTACTCTTAATACAATTGTGCTTTTTGGTTTTAACTATTACCCTGTCTTCATTTTATTTACTTGATTATTTTAATTTAAGTATTCGGGATAGAAGGGTGTCACACTATACAAACCTTGTTTTGCATACCATTCTCATGACCGATGATGGTGTTCAAGTAGATTGGCCACCACCCAAAAAATCTTTCATTGATCTTATCGAATCCTTGACTTTGAAAATGACTCAAGCTTTAACCTAAAACCAGACATCACTTCAAACAACAATACATGATAACTCTATTGTATCAACCAGAGTGAAAGTTGATGGGACCAACTATGTGTTGTAGTCTCATATGACGGAGACGTATATCTCCAAAAAGATAAACTTGGGTACATCACAGTTGATATTCCTCAACCAACATCAATTGACACCCAATTTTTCGATGGTGGAAGATTGAGGATGTCATTGTAAAAAGTTGCCTGATTAACTTCATGGATGACAGTTTGATAAGCAACTTCATTCGGTTTCCAACAACCAAACATGTATGAGACTCCATCTCTATCACATTTTTATAGATCTTATACTTCTCAATTGTTTTCCTTGAAGAAGTGTGTTGAGAACACCAAACGGACAGAAGGTCCCATTGAGTTGTATTATAACACTCTCCAAGGTTTGTGGAGGGAGATTGACTTTCGACGTCCAAATCCAATGAAATGTGCTGGAGATATAGAAAATAAAATTCCCTTTTGTAGGAAGATCATGTCTTCACCTTTTTGGATGGCCTCGATGACAGACTCGACAAAATTTGTAGTGATGTGTTGCAAGCCATCATGTTTCCAACTATTGAGCATGCCTACGCACATGTTCGCTAAAAGGATATTCGCAAAATAGTAATGTTTTGAGGCTCAACTAGCAAAACATCTGCAGTCATGGCAACCAAAGGCACTGGATCATTGCAACCATCAAGAACCCTCCAACTATCAAAAGATACATCAATGAACTTATTTGGAGGAAAATCAAATCCTATAAACAAATGAGCAATTATGGATGGAGAAGGATGTACTCACTATAGGAATAAGGAACATACTTGGGATACCTATTTTAAATGACGTGGTTATCTTGAATGGTGGCATGATTTGAAGGCAAAGAAATCCAAAGAAATTGCAGTTAGCTTAGGATGAGTAGTTGCTGTGATCGTTGAACCCCAACTTTCCTTCATTTCTATGGATGACCGTAACAATAAATCAATAATTTTGACCTTGACCAAGGTAACCAAAGTGTTGTCTTATTGTCATCTACAGAGGGAAGGTGGTTAGTGGATTCAGGATCTATAGATCACATGACTCATTACTCAAATGATTTCACCAATTCTACTACACTATGCAAACCCACATTACTAATGCTAATGGGGTATCATATCTAATTGTAGGGGTTGACACAATATAACTTTCTAGTTCTATTTCTCTATCTAACACCTTATTAGTGTCGTCTCTTTCAAATAAAATATTGTGAATAGGACAAGTAATTACTGAATTAAACTACGTGGCTTTAATGTATCCTAATTTTTGCCTTTTTCAAGACATCCTCACTAAGGAAATCATCGGGCGTGGTACCAAGAAAGGGGATCTCTATTATATGGATGACTTTAATTCAAGCAAAATCAATATTGTGCAACACATCGATGGGCCAAAATAGAAATTACTCCAATTATGGCATTGTCGTTTGGGCCATCCTTCATATGGATACACGAAGCATTTGTTTCCACATTTATTCTCCAATGTGAGTCAATCTGAATTACAATATGAAACATGCATCTTGTTCAAAAGTTATTGTTTACCTTTTCCAATTAATTCCAATAAAAGTGACATTCCTTTTTGATGTTTGGGGCCTATCCCCTGTCACCACCATATCAAGAATTTGATGGTTTGTGATATTTATCGATGATTGCACCAAAATGACTTGGTTATATTTTTTAAAACATAAAAATGATATCTTCTCTATGTTTTGTGTCTTCATGCTATGGTTAAAACCCAATTCTCAACTAATGTTTGAATAGTCAAATTTGACAATGGAGAAGAGTTTGTTAACCACCAATTTCATGCTTACTTCCAAACTCTTGAACTCGTCCATGAAACTTCATGCACTCATACTCCACAATAAAATGAAGTGGTCAAACAGAAGAACAAACATATTCTTGAAATATCTAAAGCCTTATTAATTGTTTCTCATGCACCCAACAAATATTGGGAGGATTCCATTAGCACACTAGTTCATTTAATTAATTGATTACTTACTAAGGCATTGAATTTTTCCACCCCACTTTAGGCTCTTATAGATCAATTTACATTATCTCCAAGCTTCATTATTCCTCTTTGAATTTTTGGCTGCACAGTATTTGTTTATTTACATAAACATCAATGAATTAAACTAGATCCTTGTGTTGTTCAGTGTATTTTCTTGGGGTATGCCACTTACACTAAGGGCTATTGTTGCTATGACCCAATTAGAAAGTGTCACTACACTACCATGGATGCTACTTTTCTAGAATTTGAATCATACTACTCCCCATCCACCACTTCAGATCCTCAAGGGGTGACTTGGAATGAAGACCTAAAATGATGGGATTGTATAACCGAAAGTGATGACTCTCCTATTGGAATAATTGGACATGGGAAGGCTAGTAGAGAAACTACAAATCCAAGAACTGTTTTTCAAGCTGAAACTGACCCAACTACTCTTCAATCTAAAACTGACCCTGTTTAATTTGATGAAGTAGAACATGACGAAGCAATGATTGTTACCCCTCTCTCTAATGTACCAAACGATGACTCTCTTGAGGTTGTCCATAAGGTAAGGTCCCTTGAACCATCTTTAGATGAAAATTCTGATATTAATGTCAAGTACAAGCTACCTTTCAGGCATAAAAGAGGTAAGCTCCCAAACCAATATTCTCTAGAAATTGAAAAGGCATGCTCCAAGTACCATATTGCCAACTATGTAACCACTTAAAGGTTATCTAAATTCCTAAGAAGCTTTATTCATAAGATGTCATCATGCCATGTGTCCTAACAAGAATTCAAGAAGCTTTATTAGACTCTAATTGGTCACATGCAATTCAAGAAGAGATGGGAGCCCTGGAGAAAAATAACACATGGATATTGATTGCATTACCTAAGGGAAAAAAACAATAGGTTGCAAATGGGTTTTCTCCCTTAAACATAAAGCAGATGGAATTATAGAAAGGTAAAAAGCATGATTAGTGGCCAAAGGCTATACCCAAACGTATGGTATAAATTATGAGGAGACTTTCTCACTAGTTGCAAAGTTAAATATAGTGAGAATCTTATTATCTCTAGTTGCAAATCTAGATTGGCCATTGCACCAATATGATGTAAAGAATGCTTTCCTTCATGGAGATCTTGAGGAAGAGATATACATGGACATTCCACTAGACTATCTTGTACCTTCACAAGATAAACTAGTATGCAAATTAGAGCGAGCGTTGTATGGTTTGGAATAACCATCACGTGTGTGGTTTGGACGATCCAACCTTGCTATGAAAAAATATGGCTATCAACAGAGCAACACTGACCATACCCTTTTTTTGAAACACCATTAGAGAATAGTAATTGCTCCCATTATCTATATTGATGATATGATCATTATAGGGAATGATACTAAAAAGATTGTCAAGATTCATATGCAACTAAGTACTAAGTTCGAGATGAAAAATCTAGGAGGACTAAAATACTTCCTAGGGACAGAAGTTGTCAGATCATATGAAGACATTTTTATTTCTAAAAGAAAGTACGTGCTAGATTTACTATTTGAAGTGAGAATGCTTGACTACAAACCAGTGGGTATACCAATGTAATAAAACCAAAAACTTGATGAAAAATATTATCAAGTGCCAACCAATAAGAGACTAGTAGATAAGCTAATATACTTGTCACATACTCGTTTAGACATCGCTTATATAATTAGTATTGTATCTTAGTGTATGTAGAACCCAAGCGAAAGACATATGGAAGATGTAATTAGAATACTCTACTATTTAAATCTACTATAGAGAGAGGAATTATGTTCTCAAAGAATAATAATTTGAATGTATAAGGGTATATAGATGCAAATTGGGCTGGTTTAGTTGATAGAAAATCTACATCAGGATATTTCACCTTTGTTGACCTTGTAACTTGGAGAAGCAAGAAGCAAAAAGTTGTAGCTCTACCTAATGTTGATGTAGAATTTTGGAAAATGTCTAAGGGACTATGTGAATTATTGTGGGTGAGAAGATTGTAACTGAAATTAGGATTGAGCCCAAAAACATAGATGGACTTATTTTGTGATAATAAAACAACAACAAAAATTGCACATAATCCTGTTCAACATGATTGTACTAAACATATTGAGATAGATAGACATTTTATTAAACAAAATTTGGAGGAGAAAGTTATCAAATTTCTTTTTGTTCAATCTGAATACCAACTTGTTGATATGTTAACAAAGGTTGTGTCAAGCAAAGTGTTTCACAAATCACTAGACAAGTTGGCCTCAGAGACATTTATGCTCTAATTTGAGGGGAAGTGTTGATGAGCTGTAAACGACTATATTTAAGGAGTGAATATGTTTGTGCCATGTAAATCTTTATAATGTAGTGATATCCACATATCTTAGAAAATTCTATTTTTTATTTCTTTATATAGATTAGTCATATTAGTATAGATGCATAAATATAGGAGATTGTATTAGAATCAACATATGAAAAAAGGAAGAAAATATTTTCAGTCTTCTCTGTTTAACAAATTTCAACAATAAAAAGGTATGTACTTGGTGCCAAAAATTTAACACTCCATTCACAAAATTGATAGAATTAATGTGAAAACTTATGACATCAAACTTTTGGAATTGAAACAAAACAATCTATATTTGGTGATTACTTTGTGTTCAGAATATTGCATTTTTGTAAGATTGCATGTGAACGGATATTAGTGTTTTTCTATATATATGAATATTTGTTAATAGAAATTAATCTTATGAGCAAAAGAAAAATAGTTTTTGTGTAAATTCACTATAGGAGAGTATTTGGATATAGTTATGAATATCTAAGGTAATGCATCTCCAACTATTCAATATAATATGAGAAGATTATAGTTTGAGTATAAGACACATGTACATATAACATTTACATACATGATATATATAAATTATCTTATTTGATCAATTAACAAACCCTAGATTTATTCAAGAATTTTTTATTAAAATGGTATTGAATATTATTCTTAGTTTGTCATTGGTACTATGGATAATATAAGCATGTTTAAGACTAAAACCTTTAAGAATACATATATATATTTTTTGTAGAATTACATTTTATGAAAAGCTTTTCTTGATTTGCTTTTTCATTTGGTGAGGTAAGCATGTTATCCTCAACAATTTGATATCCAAGTAGAAGAATGGTTCATTTGTCAACTTTATAACTTATTCAAGAAGTGTTTTAAGGTCCATTATAATGGGCTTTTAGCACTTTTTGCATAAGAGTTAACATAATGAACATTCATGTATATGATACGACCATATAGAAATTTTACTATAAAACTTTGTCAAAGGAAATTAGACTTCTAGTGATAGATATAATATTCTACTTGAGATCTTTTCTAACCACGTAGTTTTTAGCTTCTTGCTAGTGTATGACTTCAAGGTCATAGTTATAATCCTAAAGATCCACATGAGGCATAGTTAAGTAGAAATATTCACTTTAACACTTTCTTCGCATTATTATTGACAAGAAACTCCAATAACTTACTCAATTACTTCAACAATACTAATTGATTTGTCAATATTTAATAGTGATGAACACTCTTTCTTATTCTAACCTCTAAGTTGGTTTAGCCATATTGTTTACCCCAAGTTTAATTTGACTCAATCCTAGTTAATTATAATTTTACAAATAAGTTACTATATTCAAGTAACCAATTATAAGTAAGTAATTTTAGGGTTTACAAATACATTGAAGTGTATTTAGGAAAAATGTTCATAAAAACAAAAATAATTAATTTATAAATGAGTTAAAAAAGCCAAACTTAAACTTTAGTTTTTTTTAAACAAGTCATGGTCAAGTTTTATTTATTTTTTTAACAAGTCACGCTTAAGATTTTAGTTAAACTCATTTAAACAAATGAGTTAAGCTTGAATATTCCATTTTTCGTAAGCCAAACCTAAACTTCAAGTATTCGACTCAGCTCGACTTGTTTATACCCATGCTCCTAGGTTACAACTCAATTCGTCCCACACTCATAGACAATTCGACTAAGCCTGGGCCAACAACACCATTATTGATGATTTTAGTTGTTGCAAGTTTGCACTGCGGAGAATTGACAAAGTAGACGCATATCCATCATTATAATTATTGGTAAGGTTTGCGCATTTTTGCATGCAAAACTATTGATAGCTTTAGCGTCAATAATGTTGGTGTTTATTCAAACAAAATTTTACACACAAATTTATTGACAACTTTGTTGGTAGTTTGATCGTTGATATAAATATTTTTCCTTTGTGATAATGAAGCCATCAATAAGTGATTGTTGGACTTTTTAAGTCGTTTTTCTTACCAATGAATAAACCATTAATCAAGGTATTTTTCCTTTAGTGATAATCAAGACATCAATGAGTGTTTGTTGGATTTTTTATATTGTTTTTCCTTAGTGATGATTTTTTCCTTTATTGACAAATAAAGCATCGATAAAGTTATTTTTCGCTCACCACAACTCTTCTTTCTCACTCTCTTGTTTTGCTTTCTCATTTTCCAACTATTATAGCAACAACTTCATCGCTAGTGATCGAATCAATAATCAATAAGGACCACCATCATCATCTCCTATCGTTCCCACTATTGTGGCACCATTAAGGATAAGAGCACCGCCAACATACCACCACATGTGAGGAGCACCATCAATGCTACCTGAGATTACCACCACCTTCTAAAAGGAACACCATTTCAACCATTGTGACTTTTCTTCATTATTTTGCTCGTTTTCTTCTTTCTTTCTTTGGAAACTCCTTCCATCCCTTCCCTTTTGCATCGACCACCAACCTACAAGTCACCACCATTCAACCATTGTAAAATTCCCTTCATCCACCTACAAACCACTATGAGCACCCCTCATGTATGTTCTCTTCGATTTTGTTTTTCAATCCTTTAGGTCTAGATTTAATTTTCTTTGACCAATGATATTGCTTGGCATTGTATTATATGTAAAACTTATTCTCTCTTCAGTGTTAACTGTTATATTTTAGGATACTAATAAAATCAAATTTTTTTCAAAAAAATGTTTTTTTAACAACTTTATGTCAAAAAAACCTTTAACTTATTACCTATTACCTAGTCGTGGGTAATTAAAGACAATATTGAGCAATGACTTATGTTGTCACTAATTACCGAAATAAAGCAAGTAATCAACAATTATTTTGCTTTGGCTGTCAAAAACAATTATTGATGTCCTTATTTTTGGCTAAAACATGCTTATGAGTAACTCGTTGAAAAATTAGGTTACTGACAATATTATGGTTGTAGTAACGACTTTTGATTGTAGGTAATACTTTTTCTTGTAGTACATTAATACACCCTAAATTGAGTCATACTAAGGACATGAGACCCTCACTTGATTAAGCTACTAAGCACCACTCACAACAAACTTTAAGGCTTGATCATAATTGTTGTAAAGGAATTATCATATTCATACATTTGTATTTAGGAGCTTTCTTAGAGTTAGAATACTAAGCTAAGGTCCCTAAAAAAATTGTAAGAACATCTAGTGCCCACCATGGTGATCGATAAAATGTTTTCCAAGACACTAATTCCCTCATCATGGCATGTCCCTATAATGATAGTAACACTAAGAACATGAGTGAGCTAACCCTATAGTTATGACTCAAATGGATCAGTTGTAACAAGAAAACAATGAGCATGAGAGTAGAACAAAAAGATGCAAGCTTAGATCAACGAGTTAAAACAAAGGAGCAAGAGGCAAAAAAAAAAAAAAACTCCTAAAGAAAATGAGATTTGATTGCTCAATCGAAAGGAAATCTCTAAAGTAACACCAATTAAGGGAGGGTGACATTTTGATTGTACTACTAATTAGTATTTTAATGACAATAATTATGTGGTGAGTAGGTAATTAGAGAGATCAAATCACTTAGAGTAAAATGTGATAATTGTCTGATAAATTATAATAATAAAATTGTCTAGTTAATGATCCACTAAAATGATTTAAGACATATAAAATAATACAAGATAACTTAAAGAAATTTTCGTAGTTCCTAGATATTCCAAACTTGTGTACTACAAAGTCAGATTAAAATACCATTTTAATTGGTAGTGTTTGAACCTAAAAAATAAATCCCAAAAAAATAATCATAATTTTTGGAAATTAATTATAATCAAGTCCATGAAATTTTAGATTATTTACTCACCTTATAGTGTAATCTTACACTATCAATTTACAAAAAGGTAATAATTAAAAAAAATGTATAGAAGTTGTTTCTTCCTCATTACCCCCGACACAACAATGGTAAACTCTCACTTTCGCAGCCACTACCTACTACATGTATGCTCTCACCAATTCGCGACAAACTTTACCATTGCAAAATTATCGTATTACTTCTATAATTATAATTTTAATTTCGAATTTCAAAAATAATAATATAATAGTATATGCTGATAAAAAAAAGATTATTTAAAAATTGTGGTAGGTTTTTAGTAGTCAATCTAATAAATTTATTAATTTAACAATATAAGAAATTAATAATTTAGTTTCAATAATTTATTAATTTAATAATGTAATAATTTAGTAATGTAATAGTTTAATTTAATATTTTAATATTTTAATAATTTACTAATTTAATAATTTAATAATTTAATAATTTAATAATTTAATAATTAAATAATTTAGTTATTTAATAATTAAATAATTTAGTAATTAGTAATTTGATAATTTAATAATTTAATAGTTTCATAATTTAATAATTTATTAATTTAATAATTTAATAATTTAAAAATTTAATGATTTAATATTTAATAATTTAGTAATTTGTTTATTTAAATAATTTAACACTTTAATAATTTAGTTTTAAAATTTTAGCAATTTACCAATTTAATACTTTAATTATTTAATTAGTTAATCATTTAATCATGTAATAATTTAATATTTTTATAATTTAGTTATTTAATAATTTACTAATTTAATAATTTAATAACTTAGTAATTTAATAATATAATAACTTACTATTTTAATAATTTAATACTTCAATATTTAGTAATTTGAAAAGTTTAATAATTCTTTAATTTAATAATTTAATAAAATGTGTTTAAGCAATTTAATAATTTTCTAATGTAATAGTTTAATAATTTAATAATTTAGTAATTTATTATTTTTAATTCGGTAATTTAATAATTTAATAATTTAGCAATTTAATAATTTAATAGATTAATAACTTAATAATTTAATAATTTAAATATTAACAATTTAGTAAATTAATAATTTAATAATATAGTAGGTTAATAATTTAATTATTTATTAATTTAATAATTCTGTATTTCAATAATTTAATAATTCAGAAAATTAATAATTTAGTAACTATAATTTGAAAATTTTAATAATGTAATAATTTAATAATATAATAATTTAAATTTTAACAATTTAGTAATTCAGTAATATAATAATATAATAATTAATAATTTAGAAATTTAATAATTTAATAATTGTATAATTGTATAATTTCGTAATTTAATAATTTATTAATTTAATAGTTTAATAATTTAGAAAGTTAATAATTTAATAATTTAGTGATTGTAAAATTTAGTAATTTAGTAATTGAATAATTGAATAATTTATTAATTTACCAATCTAATAATTTAATAATTTAACAATTTAGTAACATAGTTATTTGATAATTTAATAGTTAATAATTTAATAATTTATTTTTTAGTAATTTAATATTTTTTCAGTTTAATTATTTAATAATATAATTGTTTAATAGCTTAATATTTTTATAATTGAATAATTTTTTATTTAAGTATCTAAATAATTGATTAACTTACAGTTTAACAAATTATTAATTTAATAATTTAATAAATTAGTAATGAATAATTTAATAAGTTCACAATTTATTCATGTATTAATTTAATATTTTAACAAAATAATAATTTAATAATTTAATAATATTGTAATTTAATAATTTAGTAACTAGTAGTTTAATAATTTAATAGTTCAATAATTTAATATTTACATTATAATGTAATAATTTAACTATCATTTAATATTGTAATTATAATTTAATAATTTAAACTGACTTATGTAATTATTTATTTGGTTACATTTTTTGAAAAATATAATAAAAGGTATAATTTAAATTTTATTTTATTGAAATTAATTAAATTATAATTATTGATATTTTTAATTATATAATATTTATCATGTCATATATATTAATATTTGAAATTTGATGAATTTTTTTTTATTGTGTTATAACTTTTATGTAAAAATTTATTTGATTTTCTTTTTACATTTTGAGATATGAAAAATATAAAATAATAAATATATCATAATATAAGAATAAACATTTTCAAATAATAATATTAATAAAACAGTAAATATAATAAAAATAATTGTTATGAAGTATTTTTTATATATTTTATTATATAATAAAATAATATAAAAATTTATATTTTTATAAAGGATTGACCTGGAAGTTTTTATTAAATAATTTTTTAAATAATAAAAGCATGATTTATGATGTGATGAAGATTATGTGATAAAACTCCGTGATTGAAAAAATGGAGGAGCCAACTATATCTAATATGGAGTCAAACATGGTTATTGAAGATGGTTGATGATCATGTATTTTAAATATTTGATGTAGTTTATGCTGAGTATCGTGTGTATTTAAAATTTGTAATTGAGATATTTAGTTTGTAAGGTTTTCAATTTCATATATGTTTGGTATATTTGGCTAATTAATTTAAAAATATTTGATACTTTGATAAACATGTTTGATTTTGAAATTTTTGCTATTTGTTGTTATTTTTATTGTTTTTTTTTTTTTATAATTTTTTATATTTTTATTTTTTGATTTACTATCTATAAGTTGGCTATGGGTTGGTGCGAGGTATAGGATGCTGATACAAATCCATAAAAGCTAAATCATTTATGTTTGTTAATTTAAGTTGTTGGCTTTTGTAGGTAAGGCTTAAACTGAGAGTTGACTGAGAGTTGAGGTTATGGATATAAAAGGTGGGATGAAAAATTTAGGCTATGTTTTAAATATTTATAAATAAAATTTTATTTAGTTTTAGTGTTTGTAAATTTTTTGTTATTTTAATATTTTTGATATTTTTTTGGTATTTTTTTTAGTTGTTACTATTAACTTTAATTAGTTTAATATTGATATGATAAAAAATGAGTTATATTAATTAAGATAATTAAGGTAAGGATTATTATTTTAAATCAAGATAATTACATTATTTTTAGGTATGTATTTCAATTAAGTAATGTATTTATTATTTTATATAAATATAATGGTTACATATAATTTATTTTTTTATATATTATCAATAGTGAATTTATTGTTTTTAATACTATTCTTATTTTTCAACTCACTAATTTATTTTTAATATTATGTTTAAAAAATATAATTTATTTAGACATTTTATAATTTTATTATAATATATTTTTATATTTTAATTTATTAATTTTCACTGATTATAATATAATTTATTTTCAATATATTATATCTTAATTTACTTTTTTCTTTAGAGACAAAATTACTACTTAAAATATATTAAAAATTATATTACAAATTAAAATTAATAAATTGAAATATAAAAATAACATAAAAAATAATATATTAAAATTAAATTATAAGCAATATCTTTTAAAGAATAAAAAATAAGTTAGTTAATTAAAAATTAAAAATAATGTTAAAAATAATAATAACCGTTATTCATAATATATTAAAAAAAATTATAAAATTAGATTATATGTAATTACTTTATTTATATAAAATAATAAATATATTACTTAATTGAATTTTACATATAAAAAGAATCTAATTATCTTAGATTAAAATATTCATTATTATCTTATTTATTTTAATTAATATTATTTATTTTATTAATAATGTCCGCATTAAATAAATTATAGTTAATGATAATGATTAAAATATAAGATTAAAAAAATTTAAGATATAAAAATAACAAAATATTTAAAAAACTAAAATCAAATAAAGATGATTTCACAAGGATTTAAGATATATTTAAGTCTAAATTTAAACTAAAATCTATCTTTCTTGATTTTTATCATCTTCGGTAAAAAAAAAAAAAATCATCTCATATTTGTTTCAAAATTTTATTTTATTTATATATAAAGTAATTAATTACATTTTAATTAAAACAATATAAAAATTAGTAAATAACAAAGAATATAAAAATAAAAATAAAAAATAAAAATAAAATTTTAATTAAATATATAATTTTAACTTCGATATTTAATTATTGTTATAATTTAAATTATTTAACTATAAAAGTAATTAATATTTTTAATAATTGTAAATAGATAAAGTATAGAAATAATCCTAACTCTAATCTATATAAATATATAAAGAGAATATACAGAAGTTGATATACACATATTTATATTTATTTTATCCGAATAACTACTTATATAAATTATTATTTATCTTTTCGTATCTAACCACAACTGGTGTATAGAATGGAGTGGGAGTTACCATAAATTCGGATTTAATTGATACACTGTAATACTCTCAAACATTTAATTTAGCAGAATAGCTTTTTATTTTTTATTTTTATTAACCTCCGGCAAGGTTTCAAGTGTGGGAGGACGTTTTGCATATTACCGCCAAAACCCCAAGATTCAGGTATGTGTTCAAAAAATCTCCCGCGTACTTTGTCAGACCCTTTTTAACGCAGCGCCAATGCATATTTCTCTCACTCTCTTTCTCATTTGATCTGATCTGAGTGTAAGAACAGATGGCGGGGAAGCAATCCAAAGCCAGAAAGCCAGAAGTGTTCGGGAAGGGCAAGGTCACCGCTAATCAGATCGCTTTCATCGTCGATAGGTACCTCTGCGACAACAATTTCTCCTCCACTCGCTCCACCTTCAGAAACGAAGCTTCTTCTCTCATCGCCAATTCACCCATTCATGAGGTATCCCTGCACCCCTCTTCCTTTTACTCTGTATTTCTCTATCTTCTTCCGCCCCTTTTGTTTTTATCCCCTTTTTATGCAGATTTGACCATCTGGGTCTTCGTTTCATTCTTTAAGTTCCGATTTTTAGGGTTTAGGGTCATTTTCAATTTCCTCTAACCCTTCTTTTTTTTTTTGTTCTTATGAAGATTTGACCAGCTGGGTCTTCGTTTTTTATTTTAATTTGTCAGCCCTTTTGTTTTCTCCGTTTAATTTAAGATCTTGTGCATGTGGGTTTTAATGGAATTTTTTTGGGGCTTTTAGGCACCGAAGACTTTGTTGACTTTGGGTGAGATGCTGAATGAGTATATCTCCTTGAAGGAGCAGAAGGTGATGTTGGATCAGGAACGAGTCATTGTGGAACAAGAGAAAAGCCGGGTTCAGATGCTGTTGCAAGGCATGCAGAATGTAATGACTGCTTACAATGCTAGTGGAAACCTCCCTGCACCTGCTGCAAAATCTTCAGTTGTAGCGATTCCTCAACCAACATTTAGTTACAAGTCTCATCCAGGTATAACCTTTGCCCCTGCCTTGGTTGATTTTTCTTAATATATATATGCAGGTCCTATGTTTGATAATTCTTCTTGGAGAAATTTACAATTTC
This sequence comes from Mucuna pruriens, assembly GCA_025330945.1. NCBI lineage: Eukaryota > Viridiplantae > Streptophyta > Magnoliopsida > Fabales > Fabaceae > Mucuna > Mucuna pruriens. The sequence continues at coordinate 2,395,053 of JAENHJ010000525.1, read as the reverse complement.
TCTGTTGCGGAAATTCCCGAGTTTTGTGATTGATCAATATTCAAATTATGTTATAAATGTTTGTAAATAAAGGCAATGAATTATATTTGTATGTTAAGAGCGTTCAATTTTGATTCTGAAGAGTGATGGAGAATTATAAACATCCCCTGATTGACTTAGTTGCATTGGACAACGTTTTCAGTTCATCAATCATGTTTATTTAGTCATAAGGTTATTTTTGCTGTTATCTTAGACATGTCTAAGCTAGGAACAAGCATACTCTATAGTATGTTGTTGAAGAATGATTTCAACTGCCTCAAGTTCTGGAGCTGATCGTAATTGATTAAAATCTTTTAGCATTAAGTTGCAATTGAATCGTAATTTATCCTCTAAATCAGGTGGTTGATAAATTTGGAATGAAATTTAATTTACACTTGTGTAGTACAACAGAAGTATGAGATGTAAAATAAGATGTACTTCATTTTCACTTCTGATTGAAAATTGTTTTAAGCTAACTCTCCATTTTCTACCTTCTCATTTTCCACTTGCTCAACCAAGAACATCCTTTTAGGCTGTGTCAGTGACTTATTGACCTTGCTTGATTATGATCTTCACTGCTTTTGTATTAGGTAATCCTACTTCTGTGCAAAACAAATCGAATACACTGTCACTTCCTCAATCTAGCAATGCAAATGCGGAGGGTGGAAACTTCTCAACACCAACACTGAATGTATCTGACAGAAAGAGAAAGGATACTAAAGCTGTGGATGCTCCTTCAGCTGCTAAAAGACCTCGTGGTAGATCATCCAGTAGGAAAATTGTCGGCCAAGGTATGGTTATCTCATAAATTGTGCTGCTGGTATTGGTATGTGCTAATCTCATGAAATCATCACATGCATTTTGTGTTATCTCTATTACCAGGTCAAAATGCATTGCAACAGTCTGATAATGCTGTCAATAATACAATGATAGCTCAGCCTTCTGCCATTCAATCTTCATCTGAGAACTGCATACCCAGGGAGTCACAGGTTCAGGGATCCAATGTTGCTAAATGCTTATTCAATCAGTCTACACCTTCTGTTCCGAGTAATTCAGCAGTTCCAAAGACACCTCCTAGAACAAAATCTTCTCACAGTGACACACGTATATCCCCTTCTGAGATTTCTTCAGTTGCAACATGCAACCGTGTGGTTACACCCACTCGTTGCACTGTAATTTCAACCAAGAGAGTTATGGTTAGCCCTGCAAAACAGATGGCTTACATAGAGATGAGCCATTGTATTTCTCCTGTCAAGACAAATTCAGAGAAGACAAGTAAGAGGGATCATGTTCGGAGCAGGTTGAACTTTGATACCTCTGACGTGCCTGAGAGTTTGGACAATCCATTAGCTAATGAGACTTCTACGTCTGAGTCTGAAAAGGAATTGGACCTATTTGACATTGATTTTCCTAACTTCGATGCCTTAGGGATGGACTTCTCCTTCACAGAAATGTTAAATGATCTAGATTTTTCTTGTGAAGGCATAGATTTTTCTTGCCATCCAACATCAAGTCCTTCAATGGATAACGCTTCAGGGTATTGTTTCTGTTTTACCACCGCAAGCCGTACCTTGCTATTTATCCAACTCTTCTATCTGATAATGTTTTTCATTATTTAACAGGTCATCACATGAATGCAGTGGTAATCATGCTACGCCCGAAACATCAACCGTGGCCGAAGTTCTATGTGAAGAAGACATGAAAATACTAGGTAATGAAACTAATTTTGTATGTTAGTTTTGTAATCTAAATCATAATTTACTGAAAAGCTTTCACTTTTGCAGGCCCTGATTGTTTGACTGCAATGAAATCTGTGACAAAAAGCATAACAGTTATAAGCCCTGGTAAATTTATTTTTCAGTTTTCTGTACATTCTGTTAGAAGTTTTTCATTCATATAAATTATCTTTATTGAATATTGATCAACAGTATTAACATGTTCTATAATACGCCTACAGAGAAAAAGCGCCAGCTGTCTGCGGATCAGGAAAATTGTATATAGTGACAATTTGAGGAATGACTCAGCCTGACTTATTAACGCGAGCTCACTGCAGGAGATGTTTATATCTATTGTTCTAAAGAATTGTTCTCCACTGTTGCACTTCATTTAGGATGATAACCCTCTATTCATTTACATGTTACAAGCTTAGCCTATTTGGTCAAGCTTAAAAGTGATTGTAGATAGCTTCCTCCCTTGTTTTGGTTTATTGTAAGGATTAACCTAGTTGGGTTACATTTAGATGACAATTATGGCAAACAGCCTTGTATCGAAAGTCTTAGACATTTAAGAATTTCTGGTTCAATGTTGTGACATAGTTAAACTTTTGTGTAAAAGAGGCAAGGGGAAGACTAGACTTGCTGGATGCAAAATTTTCAAGAATCTTAAATTGATTACCATGATCATAATTTCTTTACAACATGCAATTTCTGTATTTGCTTGCGGAAAAACAAGATTGTAATTGGTAAATGATATATTTAATCATTGGTCCTGTTTAGTCTAAATCATTTACATAAGGTTTCTTCTACCTTAATCAGTCAGTACTTGTTCTAGTTTAGTTGTGGTAATACATTGGTGCATAAATTTTGATCTTGTTATATATACTCAAGTCTTCTGAACTTCTCATTGAAAGCAATAATTTAAAACAGTTCTGTAGTTAACACCTAGATGCATACTTTATCTGCATTGAAATACTTCACGCGATTTTATATCAGCTTAGTAAGAGGAGAGGTTTGAAATTCACTGATATGATTGCTTCTCTTGCCACAAAATAATACCGAAATGGACAAAATTTTATCCAATTTGAAACATGTTCAAAATTATACAAAATTCTTGTTCAAAATATTCTGAAGATCCTTGACATCACTTTTTTCTTTGCACCAAAGAAACACAAGGGGAAAATAAAAAGAATTCTTCCTTAAAACCACATGATTGTATTGCTTTAGAAGGTTTTGATTGGGCATAATCTTCATACACAAGTCAACTTTTTTTGGATTAACATATCATTTAAGCCAAGTACTTCTCCACCTTTTCTACCTCTTCTACGCTCCCAATGTACAGTGGCACACGCTGATGAATCTGTCCATAAAAAGTAAAAGAATGAATAATACCATCCATTATAACATTCATCATGAACTTTGAAAGCATTTAGAGGCATACAAAGTCCATCTATACTTACCTCCACTGGTTGAATGTCAAGTATTCTCTGATGGCCATCTGAACCTTTTCCACCAGCCTGTTCTACAATGAAGCTCATAGGAGCACATTCATACAGGAGCCTGAGCTTCCCATTCTTGCTTTTCTTGTCCCTGGGGTACCCATAAATGCCACCATATAACAGTGTCCTGTGGAAGTCTCCCACCAAGCTACCAATGTACCTTGCAGAATAAGGCTTGCCACTAGGACCTGGGTCCTTGAGATCATCAATATATTTCTTTAGATTGTCATCCCACAACAGATAATTCCCTTCATTGAAAGCATAAATTTTGCCTGCTTTAGGTATCTGGAGGTTTTCCTGAGTCAAAACGAATTCGCCATACATTGGGTCCAAGGTAAATACAAACACTCCTTTTCCAAGTGTGAGAACAAAGATTATTGAGCTAGAATACATGCAGTAACCAGCTGCAAGAAGGTTGCTTCCGGGTTGGCACACGTTCACAACACACCTTTGTACTGTTGTGTCAAGCTGCAAATTAGCATATGCATCACATTAAGTGCTGAACTTCACTAACAATTGGTGTTTGCAATTGTTTTTTTTTTTAAACTCTTCCTTTTTATGATAAAGTATAGCGGGTAGGGAGGTTGCTTAGTAAGAATTGAATCCAAGATCTTTATGTTGACATGTTTGATCTCACTAGTTAATCCAACCTTCAATAGCTTTTTGCAGTAACTTCTGATTACATTAGTATAGCATCTTAGTGATCCAATTGAAAATTAGAAAAGTGACAATTTACTTTTAATAAAATTAGATGTACTCCACTTGATTCATAGCCACCTTTTTTCTCAAACCTTATTACTCACATTTTCATAACAAGATAATGAATCACGTGAAAACCAAAACCGAGTACTTTTTCAGTTTTCTTTTAGCAAAACCTAATTATCCTTACCTTTGAAACCAGATTTTCCAGGCTCATTTTATTTAAGCCGTTGTCAATCTTTTGTTTAACTGAAATGAAATAAACCATGGAAGACTTACTGTGGGGTCATCACCAATGTCAGCAAGACACTCATCATTGGGGCTGTAAATCCCAAAAATGGACCCAGTTGACACAGCAGCATCAATATTAGATGACCCATCAAGTGGATCAAACACTACAATGTAGTTCCCAGAATAACTCTCTTCTACTGCCACTGGCACATCTTCCTCCTCTGATGCTATTATCCCTGTCCTCCCACTTGACCTCAAGCAGTTTGAGAAAACCTGATAAACCCAAAAACAATACCTTGCTTGTTAACCATATATAGCTTCCTAAATAAGCCTCCACATTGAACAGCCAATAAATTTTTGTTTACATCATATGTGTTTTCACAATTTTAACTTGGACAAGATCAAAATTGCTCACTGAATTGAACCAACTAGATACATAATTCAAGAAAAAAAACCAAGGAATAGTGTAACTGTAACACTGACCTCATTTGAAACAACATCAAGTTTTTTCTGGTCTTCCCCTTGAACATTCACAGCTCCTTGAACTCCAGTGAGGTTGGAAATATTAGCTCTTTGCACCAAAGAGGCAATCTGTTTGCATGCCATGGAAATGCTAGACAGAACAATAGTGAGCTCAGCATCAATCACCCCAGCTTGCTCTTGCTTCAACAACCAGCTAGTTAGTGTTTGAAGCTCATAACCACTTCTCTTCTTTGTCTCAGTGGTTGCTTCTCCCACAGCCATGCACCTTACTCCAGACACCCCCACATGCCTTCTCCTGCCACTTGATAGCACTGATTTGGTGTCAAAGACACATAGTTGGAAGGGGCAGAGGCGCGAGGGGTTACAAGGCTTTGAGAAAATTAACTGAGAGGATGCTGTTGCTGCTGCCATTGCAACCATGGTTGTTGCAAAATTTTTTATTTTTTGATTGTTGATTATTGAAGTGTGCTGCTAGTGGTGGTTACATGGATTGTGTTCTAAGGCACTGAGAGCAAGGGATTGTGAGGCAGGGAATGATTTGTGATACTATTGGTCCCACTTATCTTCTTCATATAGTTTTCCTTTTTGTGATTGTGATTACTTGCTGATTCCAATTGCAGTGCCACGGGGATTCTTGTATTTTGTTGCTCGTCTAGTTCCAACGAATCCAAATGTGGTGGATTTTGCAGCTAAGGTTGAGAGGGGTTTTAATCAAAGAAATATATTTTTTAAATAATTTATTAAAATGTTTTAAAATAAGGTAAATTTTACTAAATAAATTTGCTTTATTATGAAAGGTGTTATTTTACCTTATAACAATATATTTGTGTATTCATGCATGTTACGGCAATTCGCAAAATAAAATTAGTCATTGATTTATTAATTGAAAAATCAATAAGAGAGATTATAAATGTTATTTTAGCTTGTGACACTTTTAAATATTGTCATTAAAGAGGAGGGTTTATAAGATACATGAATATAATTTTGTTGTTGAATTTAATTAGAATATTTATTAAGTTATGAATTATTATATAATTAAAAATTATTAATTTTTATAATAATTATTTTAAAAAGTTATATTTAAAGTAGTTTCTAATTTTAATTATCGGTGTTATACAGTAACAATATATTAAAATTAAACTCATTTTCATTGCATATTTCGTTTTGCTTTGCATTTTATTTGTGTTAATGTTTATTATGTTAACTAATTTATGTTATTTAGGTTAAAATATAATATATTTATTTGTTGTATGACAAACCATCTATTATGCATTTTATTGAAATTCCTTCTGTTTTTCAAAATACAATATATACCCCCAAAAAATGTAATATATATCTAAATGCTATTACTTTTTAATAAATATTGTTTATTTTTATTTAAGTGTACTTTGTATTGAAATTTTTGTGTTTATAAAAAAAATATATGTGTGAGTACTAACGTTCAATTACCAACTAGAGTCGGTCCAACGACCAGTGAAATTTAAAATAATTTTTGAGAAATATTTTTGTTTATTTTAAATGAGAAAACTATATATTAAGCTTTTTGTCAATATATTATATATGTGGTCTTTTTATTTTTTAAAAGACAATAACAAATAATTTTTTGTTCGAACTTTAGTAATTTTATCTTTAAATTGATCATAATATCAACAATATATATTATATATGATAATTAATATATATTAATTATGTTAATATATATATAATATTTATATATTAAATAAATTACATTTTAATATATATTGTTTATGTGAATAGAAATTATTAACTTAAGTAATGTAGATTAGTTAACATAGTAACCTAAATGTGTTAATTAAGCAAGACATGTGTTCTACACCAGTTCAAGGGAAGGAAATATTTGGTGAGAAATATAGAATCTCTATAGGATCTTTCGGAGCCAAACCTTGGTGTGGTCCCCTACAAATATTTTGTGCCCAGGTTAAGTTTGTAATAGGTGATAAGTGAGTGAGAATTAGAGTTTCTTTACCTTATCTCTTCTATGCTTACCTATATGGCTCATTTTGAGCCAAAGTAGTGCTTCTTGTATGCTGGCGTGTGAGATACGCATTCCTATTGAATCTCTTGATTGGTGATTCGTGAGTGTTCGCTTCTAATTGCTTTCAGTCATATATTCAAGTGTTTGTTTAAAGCTTGTATTGACTCTTACACAATATAAGGAAGGTTCGTGAGTGGGGTGAGATGTTGGGCTACGAGTCATGGAGTCTTGTTTTGGGTCTTGTTATCATTGCGTTAACATTTTTGTTTTGTCTCATTTGATTATATGGACCAAGATGAGCTCAAAGCAATGACCCAAAATAGTTTTTTCCTAAGTTAACATGTTGGTGTAAGCAATGTTGCTAAATGCACCAATTAATTGCTAAATATACCTCTTCTTCATTTTTGGTATTCTCCAAAAAAAAAAAAGCACTTATAAAACTAATTTTTGGAACATATTTTTGCTAATGGATAAATGTTTTGAAAATTATTTTCCATAATATATTTAACATATTTTAAAAATTAAAATTTTGAAATGTGCTAAAATTTCAACTCTTTTGAAACTAAAAAAAAAGTATTATAAATTATAAAAACATAGGATCAAAAGGGGCTTTTTCATGATCAACTTTTCTATTCTACCAAATGAGTAGAAAAAGATGAGAGGGTTGTGATATATGTTACTCGTGTGTGTGATCACGTTGATGATAACTAATGCTTAATCATAGTTTATTTGTCTTGTTTATCTTGTATAATATTATACTTGATCTTTCTTATATGATTATTTAAATAATATGCACTCATGCATTTGCCTTGTTAAATTGTGTATTGTTGTGTTCGAACTCAAAGATAATCTGCACCCAAGTATAAGAGCAAGTGACTCAATGACAACTAGCTAATCAAGTCCGTGCAATGAAATGTAGAAAAGAATATCGTAAGATGGATTGAGATGATGATAGTGAGCAACAATAATTTTGTTTTCGAAAAATAAATTTTGGAATGTGTTAAATATATTATGGAAAATAATTTCTAGAACATTTATCCATTGGCAAAAATATGTTCTCAAAAATTAGTTTTCTAAGAGGTATTTTGGAGAAAAATACAAAAAAAAATTGTGAAGGGGCTATGTTTAGCAAGAGAGGTGCATTTATCAATTGCGAAAAGTGTTTGCCTTGTATTTTTTGGTCCAAGCCCTATTTTTGAAAACTAGCCATGCAAATGTTGAGTTCATTTTACTATTCAAAATATACCTTTTTAGTAATTGTTTGACCTTTTCTTTTCCCTTTCTTCATTGTTTCAATTACTTTTGCGAGTTCTTTGTTTGTTTTCAGAGTTTTTTCGTTATGTCTTTTGCATATCTAGGTACTACCCCTTATTTTTTTTTTTTTTTTTTTTTGCTTTGGGATGACTAAAGAATCTTCTTATTATTTCTTTTAGGGAGGATTGTCGTTGAGGGTGACCTTCTTGTTTCGCTTGAGGATTTGGTTCTTCGGTGGTATAGGACAATCTTGAAGGTTTCTCCTAAGCCTATTAAGGCTATTCTTTTAAGATTTGTTCTACCTCAAATTCTATGGAGTCTTTTTTATTAGAAAGTGTGTTAGATGTAGGGGTCTTTGCTATGCAAAACTTTCTTCCAATGACTTTCTCCTATAGTTCAAGACATGATTTCGATAAATTTTAAATATTTTAGATAGGTCAAAGAATGTAGTAAAAAAATATCAAATCAATAAAACACCAACCTAAGACATTAAAATTTATGTGGTAAAATTTATTATTATTCTTAAAAGAGTCATATTCTATATACAAACTCTATTGATTTTGAAATTTAACTAAGTAATCACCTAGAATTCAATCAACATAAGATAAAATCATAATTATAATCTTAGATAAATGTCGATCTAAATTAATGATAGTCAAATGTTATTACATTTAAAAAAAATCAAATGATATGTCAGAAAGTGTGTTTAGGCCTAACTCAATCCTAAAAACTAGTTCAAGAAGTGATGATTGCTTCTCACTTATAAACTTTTTTCACTCTATCTCTAACCAATGTGAGACTTAATTTTTTCTTAATACACCCCCTCACACCCAACACTATCGGACTTGGTACGTGGATAATATAGTGAGTGATCCTTTAATGGATTTAGGATAGACTTTGATATCATATTAGAAAGACGTCTCAATGCTTAACCATTTATGACAGAAGCTCAAGCTAATGCTTAATCATAATGGACAAAAAACTTACCATTTTAGAATTGTGGATTTTAGGCTTAACTCATCCCTATAAAACCAGCTTATAAAATGACGATTTCTCCCATTTATATATTTAAGTCTCATTTATATGTTTAAGTCATCTTACTAGTTGATGTAAAATCTCCGACATGATAAAATGAGAATTTATAGAATAAAAAATAAAAAATTTCATTGCAAATTTCTCCCCAAATGAAACAAATTATAAAGAAAAATATTTTCAACTACAAACATTCATAAAGAATTCAAAATAATTCAAGGACAACAATGTGTAACAGAAATTTAGTGGGAACACATTTCGCTATCAGCACTTTGGTAGATCATGAGGTGGTGGAGGTAGTACAGAGGAAGGAGTAGAACCATTCTCTATTTCAAAAGCGGTGGCTATCCCCCATGACATGTGAGAGTCTATGTGGCAATGCATCAGCCATATACCTGTAATTGTTATATACAAAGTGGATGAAAAAGATGTTAGCATATAAAATAATCAAATTATTCATGAAACCAAAATGAACTAAAAGTATTAATTAGTTTCATAATAACATTGATGGAAGAAAAATGTTAAACATACCTGGATTATTTGCTGTGAATCTGATCACAGCCCACCCTCCTTTTGGAACCGCAATTGTATTTCGCATTTGGGGGTTCACAAGATTAAATTTTACCCTGTCTCGAGCAAAATTAAAGTTTCCAAATCCTTGAGCTAAGATGAAGAAGTTGAATCCATGAATATGAATGGGGTGATTTTCCGTATCAAGAAAGGCAGTGTTTTGCAACACAATCTCCACAGTGGAATTGAACTTCAACTTCTTTACTTTAGTTGACTTGGGTGCAAATATGTGAGCAAAGTCAAGGCTATTATTTGGGTTGGTATAGTCAAACTCTAGGGAAGGCCTACTTGGAAAATCCTTTGTGTATACACCACTTGCATCATTGAAGAATGCTTCCAACATGGACATTTGCTTACCACTAGGAAGCACAAAAGATTCATTGTTCATGCTCGCAGAGAGTTTAAATCCTTGTGGGCCTACACATGTACCATTATTTGGACATGGTGCAAGATTTAGCCCAAATGTGATGAACATATACTCATCCACTTCATGTGGACATTGACGCCAATGAGGCCTATCTATAAGCCCAGTTAGTTTGGTATAGAACTTGTGAGCCGTTTTTGTGTCGTTGAAAAATGGCATGATTGGCATAAAAGGAGTGGATGATTTGGAGCCTTCATAAACAACAAGCCCTCTAGTTGTGGTGTTGTCAAATTGTGCTTGTGTGGAAAGGTACATTGATGCAGCCATGTAATAGGAGCCAATTGGCTTATCAGCTTTGAGTAAGACATCAGTGGTTTGACCTGGGGCAACCACAACAACGTTGGTAACATAAGGTGTCGTGTACACGGCATCGACTGCGACCACTGTAAGCTTGTGATTTGCAACCTTAAAGAACATTTGGCTAATGAGGTTGGTGTTGATTATCCTTAACAAGTAGATCTTACCAGGCTTAACCTTTATTTTGAACATCTCTACATAGGAAAAACAATTTTAAAACCATGAATCTTGAGACTTGTCTTATAGTAAGAAATTGAAGATGATAATTAATGTAAGGAGTGACATACGATCTTTAGAGCAATTGTATAGGTCACCAGGCAAGCCATTGATCATAAAAGCATCGGATGGGGGAAGTGTTTGGTCATCAAAGTCCATAATGTTAGATTTCCACCAATCGCCTACAATCAACCATTATATATATAAAGTCAAATAATTTACATTGATAAAAAAACGTGTAGAGAAAAATTATTATATTGTTTGGGACAATGTTGTCCAAACTAATATCTATCTAACATGTTATTAAATTTTTTTTTACAAGTTAAAAAAATATAGTTACATATTATGTAAAAATTGATGTTGATCACGTAATCGTAGGCCATGTGATATTTTCTGGGAGTTAGAATAGAAGAGGTTAATTGATTATACCTAATAAGATGGGAACTTGCTTGTAGGGCTTAGGAAATGCATAAGGATGATTTTTCCTAGGATGGATAAAAAGTGCACCATGGACTGTTGCACGAAGGAAGGATGCATGAGCATGCCACCAAAGAGTCCCCTCTTGTCCTTCGATTTTGAATCTATAAGTAAAGCTATGTTTGGGACGAATTGGACATTGAGTCACATATTCAGGACCATCTGCCCATCCACTAAGAAGTTGAAATATTCCATGCCTGTATAATAAAATCGTTTATACAAATAGTTAAGAATTGATAATTTAAATAATATAAAGAAAAGGATAGGTTTAAATAACGTTTTAATCTCGATTGTTTTGTTTTAATTCATTATGCTAACATACATGAGTTTGGTTGGGACGAAGTCAATGCAAGTAAAATTAATGGCTTTTGCCAAAAAATGACAAAAAAGAACAATATTATATGATATGATATATTTTGTTGTCAAGGTCAGGCTTGTCCTGTATCTTACTAAGTTATCTCTATTTTTTTTTTATCCGGCAGAATGGGAAGTTTCTGTTTAACTTATCACCCTATCACTCTTTTTCTTTAATATTTTAAAACTTAATTAATTACTTAAGAACTAGTAATTACCAATGCAAGGTAATGTTGTAGGGCGAATTGTTCAACACATGGACCACGAGAGTGTCACCCTCTCGCACTTGTATAATGGGTCCAGGAAATTGCCCATTCACTGCCGTTATAATTTGGTTGTTACATAACCGAGGGATAGTCATGTTCGCCACCTACAAACACCATTAAATTTAAAAAAGATTAGCATTGAATATAGTAAGAAACAAAATCATATACATAGCTAAGTTGCTAGTCATCAATTTACATGCATGCAATAGAGCTTGTTACAAGTACATATATAAAAACTAAGACATCTATTGCATTTAGTGTCTCACTAGCATGGTTGGTGCATATCTAGGAACAGAAGTATAGGAAAAATATCAATTAACCAAAGTAATTACATTGAATGTGTATTCCACAATAGTGGCAGAAGCCACAGAAGACAAAGCTAGCAGAGCGAAAACGAAAACCCCTTTTAAAGCAAGCACGAGGTGTCTCATGTCCGAAAGGAAAAGTGAGTGAAGAAAAATTACAAAGCAAGCTGTGACTAAGAACGTGAAATTGGATAATTTGTAATAGATCAATGCGTGTGTTTATATCCTGTCCAAGCAAGGTTATGTATCCTATATATATACACTGATTCAGCGATGATATTTTTATGATTTCGTGTTTACTTTGTAAAAGTCGGAATAAAATATTGAAATGGTCTTTTTCGATGCTAAAGGATTTGAATTGGTTCTGGGTGCTTTGTGGTGGAAAGTTCTCTAGGTAAAATACTTTGAAGTTTTGGCCATGAAAACACACCCACGAAGGAAAAGAACAAGTCTAAAATGAATATTTTAACTGAGCAAGGCACAAATAGAGTGTAATGCTTCTTATTATGGGACAAGATAATTTGATAATTAATTTACCATTGAGCACTTAAAATGTCACGCAGTGGTTGAAGTTAAATTACTATTCTATTGAGAAGGTCAGAATGTGAGCTGATCAATTCAAAGGCAATCGTGCATAATCTTTAAGAAGGACTGAGTTTACTAATTATATAAAAGTATTACTATCTTTAAATTAGAATTAGAATTTAATATATTTCCAAGATATTTTTCAATAAATAGAAAACATTTTCTTCAACGTATGACTCCTCTTTATTTTATTTATTAGTTTTTTTTTTTAATCTTGCTTGTGGATATCGTGGGAACTTTTATTTGGAAGCAAAGCCGGCCAGAATGTAAAGCAGAAGAAGATTTCTATCAATTTCGATTAGTTATCTAATCTTTTTCAGTATAAGGTGCGTATGTATGCTTTATTTAGAATAATATTTAATTAATTAAAAAGCATATGCCAAACAGAAGTTATTAGAGATGTGTGGATAAGGATTTGTAAATAATATATGCTTTCAACTTCGAGAACCTTTGGAATATCATTAGTCATTAGAACTTGTCATGAAAAAGAGTGGGTCATTTGATGACTATTATTTATTTATTTTTTCTGAAAACGCGTGACTTGAATCACTTGCTTTTGCAAAGACAAAATAGCTTTTCGCAACTCAGAGAATAACAACGATGGAATTTAAATAAATAAAAGGAAAAGTATTCACATATAATATTTTTTAATATATGAAACATAATTAGTTATGTATTTAAAAAATGCTAAAACTTAGCCTTGAATTAAATTGTATCATAAAAGGAAATTATACTCATTTGCACTAATTATCATGCTATATATCGCAGGTTGATATAAATTTTAGAGAAAAACTTTATTAAATGATGCATATTTTTGGTTTTATTAATTTAGTTCCTAAATCAAAATTTCCAGTTTCCACCCATTTAATTGCAACAGTGTAACTTTGTAAAACAATTAATCATGTTAAAAGATTGCATATTAACCTGTCTAACTCTTCCATTTCAGTGAAAATAATGTTGCTTATAACTATAATCCATATAGAAAAACGTGTATTGTGTAAAATAGGCAGAATAACATAATTTTGGTTTATTTGAGTGAGATGACAATTGTGTAATCTTTTACACTTTGTTTGGATTTGAAGAGCGTATAAGAAATGAGAAAGAAAAAAAATGGAAAACAAGCAAAGAAAAATATTTGTTTTTTTATATGTTTGGATGAGAAAAATGCAACAAAAAGAAAGAAAATAACAGAATGAAAATATGAAATATTCTGATTACCCTTATATATATCCTTTCAAATCTGTGACATACTACAAGAACAATATCTTATTTAATACAATAATAATTATTTGAGAAAAGCATTATGTTTGTGAATGTTTTCAGAAAATTATGATGACAGCAATCATCTTTAGAAAGTTCTAAGTCAAGGAAAGCTTCAAGATTTGTATCACATTAGGATTTAGGATATCCTCTCTTATATATAATCAGGGTTGCGATGAACCGGGATGATACTGTTAATTTTTTTTTTTCTTGTGTAACCGATAAGTCTATAACACATGTAAATTTATAAAATATTTTTTATAGGTTTTAATACATTATCTTGAAGAATATTGTGAAAAAATAATTTATATGTATATATTTTTTTGTGATTAATGCTTTTAATGATTTAAATGGAAAAATGCATGAATATACTTTTTTTTTAGGTTTCTAACATAGGAAAAATGATTAACGGTGAGAAACTTAAATTTTAGATTACAACATTGACCTTTCCTCTTTCTTTATTTTCTAACTTAAAATCTAGAAATGTTATTGAAATGATATTAGTCTCAATGAAAAGATTAAACTCATGAAGAGATCAAATTCAACGCCGATCACAGAAAAAAAATAGGCTTGAAATTGAAGTAATAATTTTGAATTAGTTGAAGTTCAAAACATTATTTATTTTGAATACAGAGTAATATTTATATTGATTATATTATAATAATATAACTTATAATAGGTTTAAATATATTTTTAGTTATTATAAATAAGTAAATTTTGATTTTGTTTCTTGTAAAACTTTTTCTTTGATTCATTCCTAAAAAATATCAAATCATTATTTATTATTTTTTATTGTTATATAACATGAGTCAACTATTTATGTATTTCATGAAATGTCAAATAACTATCTTAAGTAAGATCATTTAGTATTTGTGATATTACTATGCATGTGATGCATTTAAATTTTTTTTCTTGATTATTAAAATAAATATTATTTATTTATCTTAAAATAAATATTAAGGATGATTTTAAATTTTTGAGAGATGAAAATAAAAAATAATTCTATAGAAATCAAAACTAAAATTTATTTATTATATAGTGACTAAAAACAGTAATTTTAAATTTTAGAACAATAAAAAATAGTTTCTTTCAAAGTATCAAAAGTAAAAAATCATTTATTTTATTGGAACTAATATATTTTAACCTTTTTCATGATATCGTAAATATTACCCAACTGGAGGATATATAATGGACACGTAGTGTTAATTACAAAATAATTTAAGCCATAAATACCCACTTTTTTATTTCTCCAAAATATGAAATAACGTACACTTTTACCGGATGAGCTAGTTATAAAATAAAAACAAATTAAATGCATGAAAAGGAGAAGAGTTGGTGGATCGAAGGTGCGCTTAGTAAAATCCTTTTAGTTAGCAAGAATTTAGAAACAATTCTGGTTTACTTATCTTGCTTGTAGTTGTGTGTTTTTTTTTACACTAAGTATTTTCAATTAATGATTGAAGACTAATTTGTAAAACATAGAAATTATAAAAGTGAATTTTGTCTCTGGTAACGAACTTTTTTTGTACACTTAGATAAGAATTGAAATTCTTGACAACATGTTTGTTACTGTGATTAAGTAAAGGTATTATTTTCTACTTAAAATAAAACATAAATAAAATTGGCTGATTAAATACACGAAAAAAAGAGGAGGAAGTTGGTATTGATTTGTGATTGCATTCTGCAGGCACATATATAGTTAACATTTAGGTAAATCAGCAGGTGGTGGAGGGAGAGAACTTGAAGGAGTTGGTCCATTCTCAACCTCGAAAGCCATGTCTAGTCCCCATAACATATGATCCTCCACATGGCAATGCACAAACCACATCCCTAAAAAAGATGATGAACATTTGTGCTAATCAAATTCCAAGATAAGAAAATTATATAAAATGTTACAAAAATAATGAAGACAAGTTTATCATGAATTTTACCTGGATTGTTTGCTTGGAATCTGATAACAGCCCATCCTCCCGCTGGCACAGCAATCGTGTTACGTATCTGTGGATTCACCAAATTAAACATGGGTTTATTTTTGGTGTAATTGAAATTCCCAAACCCTTGAGCCAAAACATGGAAACTAAAACCATGAAGGTGCATGGGATGGCTTTGCACATTCATAATTGCCGTATTTTGAAACACAACCTCCACCGTTGAATTGAACTTGAGTTTCTTCACCTTGGTAGATTTTGGCGCAAATATAAGGTTCATATCAAAAACAATGTTGGGGTTTGTGAAATCAAATGCTATTGGAGGGTAGTCAGGGAAATCCGCACTATACACACCACTCACATTGTAAAAAGATGCCTCCAACATAGAGTACCCTCTCCCAATAGGGTACACAAAGGACTCGTTGTTCATGCTTGCGGAGAATTTCTGGTTCAATGCACCTAGACACGTGGCATTCAGGGGACACCTCTCTAGGTTTACGCTAACAGTGACGAACATGTGCTGGTCCACCTCAAGTGGGACCGGGACCCAGTGTGGGGCCCCCACCAAGCTTGTGAGGCTGCTAAAAAACTTGTGAGCGAGTGGCGTGTCGTTGAAGGGTGGAAGCGCTGGCATAATAGGTTTTGTTTTCGATGATGTTGTGTGGCCGTGGTAAACGACAATGCCACGAGTTGTCGTGTTGTCGAAGAGTGGCGCTGGCTGGCCCACAACGTAAGGAGAGGCTGCCATGTAATATGAGCCTATGGGTTGGTTAGCTTTGAAAAGAGCGTCAGCAGTTTGGCCAGGGGCGATGGTGATGATATCGGTGAAGTAGTTTTCAATGTATGAAGCATCCATGGCAACAACTGTGAAATTGTGATTTGCTATCTTGAAGAAAAGATTGTTGTTCAGTGCAGCGTTGATTATTCGTAGCAAGTACGTCTTTCCTTGCCTCACCTTTAGCTTGAATGTCTCTGAATTATGTTCAAAACATCATGCACGAATATATACATAGATAGATGGACCTTAGATTTGTGACTTTGAATGAGTTAGATGTTAAACTATGTTTGAATTGATGTTCACAACCATTTATAACTCAAATATAATGCTTTCACAAGTTCTTATGACGGTAATTATAATTAAACTCACATGCGATTAGTTGCATCTGCCTACAATTATATATGATGGCAATTGTACATATTCGTGTTTAAAAAATGGTTTGCTACCACATTTCTTGTGCAACGCTAGATTTTTAAGAATTTTTATTACTGTAACACGATTATAATTGCGGTTTCATAATTTTTTATAATATAAAATATCACAATAAAATTATAATTGCGACCTTTTTTTATATAAAATTTATCATAAAAGATGTTGATAAATGTTAACTGTAATTGTAATTATATATATCGTAATCGTAATTTGAAACATTATCAGCTATTTTCATAATTTGAGAAGCATAATCAATCACAATATAAAATTGAGATAAATATATTTTTTATTCTTTAAAATATCTCAAAATTTAATTTTAGTTCTTATAAAAATTTAATATGAAAGTTTAGTTCCTACATTTATTGAAAGTGGCGCCATTTTAGTTTCTTGTCGACCAAAAACATGATTTTCTATTAAAATATAAAAATTAAAAATATATTAAATTTTTATAAAAACTAAAATCAAATTTCTGGGTGAGAATTCCAAAAATATATTTTATCCTTAAATTTTGATGCATGATTTCACCACATGTTTGCATCCGAATTTTGAGTGGTCTACTTTAGCTATTCTAAAATGCAATCACACGAAAAAAGTAGATAACTTGTAAGAGTAATTTTGATTATGCGTTAGTATTTAAAAGGTAAAAGACATACGAATTTTAGAGCAATTGAAGAGATCACCAGGCAAACCATTAATGGTGAAGACATCAGATACTCTTATAGCCCCGACGGCGAGTGCTTGGTCCACAAGATCCACAACATTACCGTTATACCAATCACCTGTAATTAAATAAAAAAATACAAAAAATAAAAAAACTTTTCTTGTCATGGAATTTATCTTCACGTAATTACAAATTTTATAATTATATTCAAAGATTTGCACGTACCTAATATTATTGGAACTTGCTTGTAGGGTTTAGGAAATGGAAACAGACCCGAACGAGGGTGAATGATGAAAGCACCATGAACCGTGGCACGTAAAGCTGCTGAGTGAGCATGCCACCACAACGTCCCTTCTTGATGTATCACATTGAATTTATAAGTGTAATTATTTTGAGGACGAATTGTGCATTGGGTTATATATTCAGGACCATCTGCCCATGCACTAAAGAGCTGAAATACTCCATGCCTGCATATATTTACGTTGATCAGTGATATGGCACGTGAGAGAAAATTGAGTTTAATTATAGTCTGATTATTAGAGAAGAAACTTGAACAACGTAGTAATCTTCAAGGATAATATTATGCAGGCTAGATGTTAATTATGTACTTACCCTTCAAAACTTTGTGATGAATTGTACAATTTCTTAAATAATAAAAAAAGAAAAAAAACGAAATACATGTTGTTTTGACCAATAAATAAATTTGAAATTAATTAGAAAAGTTTGGTAGCAGCCAAGAAATATAACTTTAAATCAAACTCTCCGCCCATCTTTCTTGAGGACCCTGGGACCAGTTCAACATCTCAATAATAATAAAGAAGTCAAACCAAAGCTTAATCACTCAATAAAACTAGAAAAATATCCTTACACACCTCTGGTATCTATAAAGAGATATAAATAAAAACAAAAATATATGAGTATGATATGATTGGTGATGTATGCCAGAAGAACAAAGAAATAAAAGACGTTGATAATAAAGGTTTGTATTTATTAGCATCTAAAATCAACGCTCGTGAAACTAGTTAGTAATAACGTATAGAATAAATTTATGATTATTTTGTATATATAGTGATGAAAAACTTATTACTTAATGTCTTTTAATATTTAGAAAATCAAATAAAACATTTATTCTTATTTGAAGTTAACTAAAATCACCACCGACTCTCATCAAGGATTGATTGAAAACACAAATAGAAACTGAAAGAAAGAAATTGCTGAGATATTTTGGCTCTAACTAAAATCCAAGTTGTGTTCAATATTCCCAAGCCAAATCCTACAGCACCAAGATGACAGGGGATACAGGAGCAAGCGAACCCAAGTATTGGCCTAAGTTGAACCATAATAGCCATACCTATGGCAACAGTTTTCTCGCATACCAAATGAACAGAGCCAACCAAACCCATAAAGTACGAGAAGAACAATGTTTATGACAAAGCAAAAAATATAATTAAAAAGAAAATTTCTCTCGATCGGTGGCTGAAGGGGTTGACTTTGAAATATAAAGTACTTGTAGGTGATAGAGAATTAACTATCTTATATTTATAGTTTTTGTTAATTTTTATATAACATATATTTAAAATTTTTAATTTACAAAAACTTATAAAAACATTTTAATTATATCTTACGTAAATATTAATAACATTTAATTATACATAACGTATTTATGTTAGAATTGTTATTGTTTTACATGTGAGTAGGCACAAGTTATGTTGTTTCCTTTTATTGTAGGGGGTATTTTTATATTCACACGTATATATAAAGTAAAAAATAAAAACGATTGCGTACAATATAAACAATTTGATATTCAAATGATAAAATTGATTAAAATGATCGAAAATGTTTACCAATGAATAGTGATGTTGTAGGGTGACTTGTTGAATACGTGAACAATCACAGCGTCGCCTTCACGGACATCTATTTTAGGTCCAGGGTAAAGTCCATTAACTGTGACAATCACTCGCTCGTTGCACAAACGTTTGATAGTCTTGTTTTGAACCTGCAAAACATGAGATTTCAACAATATTCACATTGATTCATATTAAATTAAGTACTGTGCAGAAACTAGAAACATATGTATAAACTTTATTTTACTTTCTTAATTGTATACATGAAAGGGTCGACATTATTATTGATTGATAAATTCATACAGTTATAAAAAAAAAGTAAAATAAATTCATACTGATTGATTAAAAATATAGTAATTTCATGGCTGTGAAAGGATTGGTCAATACAAATAAGAATAAAAAAGAACGAAAAGTTAAAGCGCAAACACTAAACTCACAACTAGTAGAGTAAAAAAGAAGTTAAATGGTAGAGAATTACATTGAAAGTGTGTTCTACTGTTGCAGCAGAAGTTAAGGAAAAAGCTAGAAGAGAAAAAACCCATGCTAGCGAAAACACAAAAAGCTTCATGTTGACGAAGTGGCGAACCCAAATACTAAGATAGAAGCTTTTCTCTGAATTATCAACTGATGACACTAAAGCTGCATGCAGTGAGAAAGTGTGAAGGTGCAGCAAGATGGTTAATTTGGTAATTAATTGATGAAATGTTGAGTTTGTTTTCCTGGCACGACAACAAGGACTCCACACATGAAGAGACTTGTTTGTGTGTGCTTTCCAACGCAAGGTTATGGATCGTATATATGGAGTCAGTGGTACTCGCTATTTCTACGACTTTAGAGGTTTACTTAGTAATTATTTGTGTGGTGTTGCATCACGCTTTGGCAGAAAAGTCAAGTTATACTAAACATGTAGGATTAATCAGCTAGACATCTTACAATGAACAAGAAGTCTAAACCTTAATATTAAAATATTGGATGAGTTAAGCAATTAAACCAATAATCAATTAGCATCACTATCATGTAATTGCTATCACTTTAAATTTTTTCTTATGCATAATCATTCTTCTTTGTTGTACTGCATACTAATTTAGTGAATAAGTTAATGAAAAATAGAATAAAATAAAATAACTATCATCTTATCGCGTTGGAGTCAGTTTTCTTATGTTAATAGGATATGCTAATTTTATTATATCTCTTTTCTTATTTGATTATTTATTATACATTTTATTTAAAGATAAGTTATGTTAGAAAACAATATGATTGAATATGGTATCACTATATATACACTATATAATATAGATGTTATTATATATTATATATAAAAGATGTAAGATTTGTATATATTATAAAAATTTATATTCAACATATTATCTTAATTTTAACATGTAAATTTAAAGTATATTATTAATTAAAATATTAAAATTAAATAACTATTATATAAATATTTTTCAAAAAATATATTTGAAGAGTAATTGTAGTTTTCAAAATCTTATATAATATTTTTTATAATTTTAAGAAAAACAACTACATAAAAAAAATAATTTTATAGAATTTATTTAAAATTATAATATTTTATAAATTATAAAAATTAAACAATTAAATTAAAAGTTACTTTTTAAAAATATACATATAATTTCAATGAAACGGTAATTTTGTCATTTGAACATAATTTATATCATATCATATTATTATTTGGTTTGTTATTTTTGGTGTGCATCAAACATTGGATATGATTAAAGTTTATCATATTATTATCCTTTTATACTTTTATCTTATCATATCATATCTCATATCCTATTCTATCATGATTACCAAACGAGTCATAAATATTTACACTCGTATTTCTGTACCATATGCTTGATAAGTCTCTAAGCTCTCATAATAAAAAGCAAAATTATTTATCTTAACATTTGGGGGTAGTTATGAGTTTTTAGTTTTCAAATATAATTTTTAAAACAAAATGTGTTTGGCTAAGATTGAGCTAAAATGATTTTTAACTCAATTTCAAAATAGGTTTACATTCAATTTCAAAACAAAACAAAAAAGATTTTGTAATTTAGTTTTCAAAATACACTCTCACTATATTTGACAATAATCATTCTTGTTGTTACCGTCATCACCACCACTATCACTCTACTTACATTGTTGTCGTACCACTAACACCCCATTGATACAATCACCACCACCACTAGTGCAACTACAATACCATCATCATTAATTATATCTATATGAAATGACAGTTCTATTTCTATTCTATTAGTATTCAATTCGTTTTAGTGGTCAAGCACTATTGTTAATAAGAACAACAATAGTGCATTAATACTAGCATGTGAGTAGATTGATGACCGTGTACTTTCAATTGGTTCAATAAATCCTCAATCTACTTAATAAATCCCTCAATCTCTCATAATTACACAAAACACCAACTTAGGGCAAAAAGGGAAAAGGGAAAAGAAAGAAACGTAACAATCAATAGAGTAAAAGAAGACAAAAGGGAAACACTCATCTTTGAGGAAGACACATATCCCTAAGACTCAAGATTTCTGGTCTCTACTTATCTTCTTCTCTCTTCCTCCCTTTCTTTCTCTATCATTTCCCCCCTCTGATTAAATCGTGTGGTGGGTGTGGTTAGTGAGCCTTGTAACATCTTGGGCCTCAAAATCCCACATGGGTTCCTGTCATTAGGCTTCTACAAATTTCTAATATAAGGATATCCATAATGATACATAAAGTCATCCTTAACCATTAATATAATTTAAGGTATGATCTATCATCTATTTATAATGCTATAATTTGGGATGTTACATGAAAGTTTTTACCCAAGATTAGTTTTGTGTATTGAATGTTATCAGGGTTGTGACCAATTTTTTTTTCAAAATTTTAAGTAACATTTCAAATGAAAAATTATTATAATAAAAAGTCCTTAAATGATAATTAAAAAATATTTGGGGTTAAGATTAAAATCAATTATATCATTATAAATACCACCATTACTGCCACTATCATTGTCATTGACGATGATGATAGCGATGATAATAGTGATAATGATAGTTACGACAACAACGACAATAAAAATGATAGTGATGACAACAACAATAATAACAATAGTGATAATAGTAATAACGATTATGATAATATGATTATATATATATATATATATATATATATATATATATATATATATATATATATATATATATATATGCCCCTATTTTATGCTATCTTTCTTGTACCATTTTTTAATCATAATATATTGTTTCTCCTTTTATTTACTTGTTTTTTTTTATCAAGAATTTTTTATGATAAATTGCATCATCTTTCATTTTTTATCTTTTTTGTCCCTTATTTTTAACACCAAAATTATATAATAAATAAAAATTATCAAGAATTATATAATAAAAAAAATAAGTTGTGTACAGACAACCATAAAATAGTTTTAAAATATTTTTTTTAAAAGATATTAATGATAATTTATTATTAGATGATAGTTTAGAACTGGTTTACTTGTCAATGCATGACCATTAAATCATAAAATATATAATAAAAGGTAATTTTATTGTGTATTTATAGGTATATAGTTTGAACATATTAAATATATACCTAATTAAATGTTTTAAATTACTTAAAAATTAAAAATAAGTATTGAATGACTTTCATATTTTTTAAGTAACAAATATTTTATTTTTAATAATAATAATAACAATTTTTTTAATTTCTTATCAAATGTTTATTGACATATAATAGAAAATCTTATAACAGAATATGATAATGTTATATCCTTTACAATATTAGCATTTTGGAAACATAAAAAATGTTTAATACATTTTATGTGCTGAAAACATAAGAACATACATCAGAAAGAAAATGTTAAAATATTTAAAATCATTTATAAAAATAATTACAATAGATTCTTTGTTCAACACTGGACGAAAGACTTTTGATTATTCTAACTGACACCATTCATAAGGTATAAAATTCAAAGTCGTTGAAGTCGTAGGTTCAAATCTAACCATAAATTCTGTACACCAATAAAGTCAAGATAATAAATAGACCAAAAAAAATATCTAACCATGCATTTTCATTTCCATTTATTCTACCAGTAAAGCTCCACGTGCATGGGCTACTCCCAGAACTTAACTCAGACATGGATCATCATTAAAAAATACAACATGTATTTCGTTTTTGCTTTTTTATTATTTAAGATAAATTGTATAATTCATCACGAAGTTACGAAGGGTAAGTACGTAATTAACATCTAGCTTGCATAATATTAGCATCGACGATTACTACGTTCTTCAAGTTTCGTCTCTAATAATAAGAGACTATTAACTCAATTTTCTCTCGCATGTTATATTCATTTGTTTGGTGAGCTAAGGAAACTTCGTTATGGACAAAAAGACTTATTAAAAAAATACAAGTTGATCTATTCAAATTCAAAGCCATGCATAATGGTTAATAGGTACTACTTTTAAATTAAACCCAATAAACATTTAATTGAAGATAAAATTTAGATTCAGTTCTATAATTACTTTATATATTATTTTTTTTAATTAAAATTAGAGTTCCACTTAATAATTTATATAATAAAAATTACATAAATGTGAAACTTCAGTTTTAATTAGAAAACAATTCTAATTGGAACAAGCTACACTGATTACCTTTTCTTATTAAGCTACACTGAAAACAATTTTAAAAAATAAAATAAAATAAAATAAATCTATTAACTACCATTATCAACATATGTAATTACAGTTTATAATAATAAAATTGTTCCTATGTTAAAAAAAATAATAAAATTCTACCTTACAAGGATAGGAAGAAAATTTTAATAAAATCCTGTCTTATGTAAAAAAAATGTAAAAAAAAAATAATAAATATTTTAAGAAAAAAATATAAAAATTAAAAGATAGAAGCTAGTATTTTATAAAATATTAATAAGTTTTTTTTCTTTTGAAAAAATGTTATTTACCATACACGACTAAAAGATCAAATAAAATTTTTGATTATTAAAAAAATTAGAAAATAGCCGAAGTAGCCTAGAATTGTAGCTTTAATACTTTTAATTTGAATCCACGATACACATGCAAATTCACGAACACTGATAAGGATTCGTCTTGAAAATAGGTGAAGGGGGAACTTGACCCTAACCGCCACTTGTCGGTAGAACCAAAGTTATCAAAGCGTGACCCTAATCGCGACCTGCCGGTAAAACCAACATTATAAAAAAAAAGTTCTTAATCCTAAGAATAAAGGAAAAATTCTCACAAAGAGAAATTACAAATTTTATAAATTTTAAATTCTGCATTCCAATTGCTTACAAGAGCTTATTTATAGGCTTAGCTAGGCAGTTCGGAAGTTAAAGCCCATTGGTATTTGAATTGATATAAAATCTCAACTGCTATAACTCTCTAGTATAAAATCGCAATCGCTATAACTCTCCAATATAAAATCACAACCGTTATAACTCTCACCGTAAAATCTTAATCGCTATAATTGACTTTCCTAGTTTTTCTACCACCTACCAGTTACTAAAATTATTATGCGAAAATACATGTAAGTGGATCTTAATTAACTACTTAGCTCAAATTACATGACAATGACTTTGGGTTTTATTTGAATTCTTCAAGATGGACTTCATTCTTCATTAACTTGCAATAAACTGACTTATTTTGGTGCAACCTCTAATTCAATTTGCTTTAAACTTTCCTTAATTCCCAAACTCAGACCTTTCAAAGATTGCTTCCTAATTTTAGTCTTAGACCTAGTCATGAGACCTCCAGTGTCATGCAAATGGTCTTTGTCTTTGTCGGTTGAGTTTCTATCAAACACGGCCATCCTGTATATTTTAATTGATTTTAATTATATTAGTTTTTGGAAATTGCTTATATGTATTACACAAAAGCTTTTATTTGAATGAAAAACCAAAAATGTAAAGCAAAAGAAAAAGTGTATAGCAGCGTATAGATTTCAACAAGTTTTTATGAGTTTTAGATTATGAAACCGCTTAATCTTTTAGAGAAAAATAAAAGTTTAGTTGAGATATCTTGCCTCGTTAGTCGTGTAGGTATTCTCTTGTTTGTCCGAACTTGATAGAATATGAGGCAGAGGCACTTAAAATACAAAAGGAGGAACAAGAAGAATACAACCGAAAATTTCAGGCCGATTTTTCTTGCTAAAAAAGGGACGTGCAGAAGTAGATTTCGAAAACACTTACCTTATATTTAGAGAGCCCAAGATTATTGTGAAGTGGACTTCTTCTGTAGAACCTTTGCAGTTTTCCTTCTTTTGTTGCCCGTTCATTCGTCTACGAAAGCTTGAAATCAAATGAAGATTTTTAGACTTTCTGTGCCTAGAGGTCCCCTCATTTTTAACTCCTCCCCTCCAAACTCTTAGACCAAGCAAAAAAGGGCCCCTTCTTCATTCAAGTACGGGTCCTTTTATAGGTACACCTCTCACCCTTGGGTCACCATCGTGAATCTTCAAAGAGATCTCCTCCATATTAATGCGGTGGCTTCTTCCCTAAGCTCATTATTGTCCCGGTGTTTTTTTAGGGGTTTACTTCTCTCATTTGCATTCCATGCGGTGGTGACCGCTCATCCTTGACTTGGGTTGACCCGATGGTAAAATGACTTTCCAGGCAGCAGGGTGGCAGACCTGGGGGCTTATCACGGCGTCAACGTTGTCCTTTCTGTACAGGATCGGGGGAAAGAGGTCCAAAGGTCATCTTCTCATCCTTCTTCCTTCAATTGTCACTGTCTTTCCTCTTTCAGGAAAAATGATTGACCTGCAACTCCTCCTTCCTCTCTTTTGTCCTTCCTTTTCTACCTTACGTGTCTCTGCTTCATATTCTCCCAAGTTCGGACAAACGAAGAGGAACCCACACGCAGACCGGACAAAATTGGGGTACAACACTTCCTTAATGTCCTTTTTCTACAGACTCCTCTCGACACTCACTCTCTCTTAGTATACTTAATCTACAATGCTCTCTAAGGATTCTCCGGATTAAAATTTCAATCCCTCTTCTTATAAGAATTTTTTTTTCGATCCTCTCTCTTTCAAGCTTGGGGCCTTTTATAAGTTCATTCACCATTATTTAGGATCTTCAGAGAGATCCTCTATCATTAATGCGATAGCTCCTTCCCCATGATCATTTAATGTTACAATGCCCTTTAAGGGATTTTCCTCCATTAATGCAGCGGTCTTTGCATTCGATACAATGATGATTGCTCTTTCTCTGACTCTAACCAACTCGACGGAAAGTTGCTTCCGCTTCCCTACTTGTCTGCAGGATGACAGTCCTGGGGTGGCTTCATTCAGAAGCCAACACCTAACATGCCTCCTCCTCCATTTACATCTGCTCGAGGCACGTAGGTTCTGCCAGCCCGCACTTCCCCAATTTGTTTTTTTTTTGTCTTTTTCTCTTACACACCTTTTGTCCTTTCCTTTTTCCAAAGCTGAACAGAAAAGGGATCCTACAATGAGTAATGATTTCGATCAAGTATTTTTTTCTTAGTTTTTTAAAATTATAAAAATATTATTTTAGTTTATAAAATTAGTAAATATTAATTATTTTAATTTTTATGTCAACTTTTCTAACATTTAGTTTTCCGTGGTCATTTTGATTTTTTTTCTTCTAAACTATTCCTGATTTTTTTTATATGTCAAAGTCAAAGCATTTTCACACTGTGGTTGGGATTGGGGTAGATTTCGGATAATAAGAATGATTGAAAATTATGTGTTACATAATTTATTATCCTAAGTTCATTGTGTTGTCATTGTTGATTATATAAGGCGATCTTCGCATCACGACAAATGAAAGGGACTAGAGAACTATATTTAGCCGATATATTCAAGCAATTCTAAAGAAAAACAATAGGGTATGAGTTGAAATTGAAATAGTAACAAACTGTTTCAAAAAGGGGCAAGAGACACGTTACTCCTTGACTCTTGGTGGTTTGTCATAAATTTCTTTTACACGCTTCAAGTATTATAAAAAGTAGAAATTAACTTAAAAAAATATAAGATATTAGGCCAACTGAATAAATATCGAGAATGAGTTATAGCATAGAGAGGAAACTATATATACATGATCTCCTCCTTGAAGTGCAATAACTTAAGTCTTTGTTATTCAATCATATATCAGTCCTAAATCAAAGATACAACTTTATGCAGAAGATGGCAGAAGTCGAGCAGGATCTAGATGTTGTGAGTATGGAAGCATTAACGTACCATACTATCGAGATGATTTAAATAAGAGGTCCATTTGACAGATTTTTTTTTTTACTTTTAGATTTATTTTAGATTATTATATATATTTTATGAGGATTATTATTTATGATTTGATTTTTATTTATTTCTATACATATTATTCACTCTATAATATGATTTTATTATTTTAATTTAAATATCCACGTTTTGTAATTTAAAAATCCAGGTGCCGAATGCTATATCTTCTTTTTTTCTTATTTTTTAACTTCAAAAATAAGTAAATTAATATTTTATTTAATTTTATATTTGCTTGTTATTATTTTAATTTGTTTTTTCTTTGTGTTGTAAGGATATTTTTTTACTAAGTTAAAATAATTAAAAGAAATTAGATTAAGTAATTTTGGGAAGAAAATGTCATAGATTTAATTAAGTTGAAATGTGTGTGAAAATAATGAACTGAAACTTAAATAATTAAGGGCGTCCTAGATTAGATTAATCAAATAAGTGGGCTAGTGTTAGATTACATTGGAATAGTATATATAAGGCTGGTGGGATCTAGTTATATGTTGTTAAAACCCAAATGAGGATTTTCTTTTTCTTTTTTTTTTCCCTTTAAACTGGACTGAAACCCTGAAGCCCAATTGTTGCAAATTTCATTCGCTTTCGGCTATTTACACCTCCCTTATTTGTTACAAGAGGAAATGATGCCTCCATGTTTTTTTTAAATTAAAAAAAAATGAAAGTTACATGACAAGAAAAAAAAGTTACATATGAGTTGTAGAAGTTACATATAAGTTGTAGAAGTTATGGCATAAAACCAGAAATATGTTACGATTTTTTAGTGTATAAAGAAATAAAAGTGTATAAAAAAAATTGGAAACCAAACCAAAATATTCCTTTTATATATTATGTTATAAATTACACTTTTTTTTCTATTTTTTAATATAAAATTATTTAATTAACCTTATTTTCTCTTCTCCATTTTAAACTCTGTCGTTCACACACTCCTCCTTTCTTTAGTTTACTGTGAGCTCTCTTGTTGACGACCACACTTTCCCTCTAACTAATCTAGTATTTCATATTCACCAACAAATAAAAATAAATTAACAATAAAAATAGACAGAAAATTTTGAGAGAAAAAGATATGAAGAGTTGAATGAGCAATAAAGATAGAAAAATTAGAGTTTATATTTTTAATATAAAAGGAAAATTTTTGGTAATAGAAATTATATATAAAAAAAAAGACAAAGGGGAGTGTAAACATCACGGGAAAGTACTTTCAGAAGTATCCTAAAAAGTACTTTTTGAAAGTGTTAGGAAAGGTATTTTTCATATATAAAAAGAAAATCGTCTTTTTTTTCTTGTTAATTTATTTTTATTTGTAAACAGACCTATGTTAGTAAGAAGAGAAGTTCGATGAATGAGAGCATTCAAGGCAAACTAGAGAAAAGATGAGTGCATGACCGAGACAATTTAAAATGGAGCTAAGGTTAATTAAGTGATTTTATATTTAAAAAGAGCAAAATGTATGTAATATCATATGGAGGATATTAGAGACGAAATAGTTATAAATTAATTAAAAAATTTGTTAGGGGAAGGTTATTACAAGTTATATTATATGACTTTATATATACTTATTTTTATTCATTCCAATTAATATACTTTTCAGATTTTATTATTCTG
This sequence comes from Mucuna pruriens, assembly GCA_025330945.1. Taxonomy (NCBI): domain Eukaryota; kingdom Viridiplantae; phylum Streptophyta; class Magnoliopsida; order Fabales; family Fabaceae; genus Mucuna; species Mucuna pruriens. The sequence goes on along the minus strand of JAENHJ010000525.1, from coordinate 2,365,841 downwards.
TCTTGTCATGATTTTTAACAGAATGAGTGTAAATATAAATAGTAAAAGCCAATTTCGGAAAAAAAAAATTGAAAACATGTTTAAGTATTTACGAGAGTGGGCATTTACGCTGTTTTTACGTACACACAGGAACAAATATTCAAATATTATCAATCACATGTCTTATTTAATCAATTAAAATAGACTATACTGTTCAACAATATGTATATAAATATACATGTCACAGAATAATAAATAAAACGATAATGATATATAGCAGGATCACAATAAAGAGAAATAATAATAATAATATTTGTTAAGAGAACTCTTTTAGGCTTTGTACCTACCAAAGCCAAAAATGACATTTTAATAATGGAATAAAGGTTAAGAAAAGAATAATAGTAGATGAACACTTATGAAGTGCATCAAGTGTGATAAAAATTCTAGAAAGTGTGATCCTCAGGAATCGTTTGACGTAGATAAATAAATATATAACCAAAACTATGATATATAATAATAATAAATAAATAAATAAAACAATAATACTAATACTTCTATTACCAATATTAATTCTAATAACAATAATAATTTTAACAAATAATGCATGTAATCCTAATTCTTAAAATAAAACAAAGTAGAATTGAGTTTTTTTCATAAAACTTGAAAAAGAAATTAAGATTAAAATCATTTAATGCTAATAAAATTACTTAATAAAGAGAATAAAATTGTGAAGCTTAAATTTAAAAAAAAAAGTAAAAATTGAAGAAATTTTAAATATATTTTTCATTTCAATTCAAGAATTGTTAGGTATTTCCATCCACTCGCAAAACTCCAAAAATAAGAATGTTTCTCTTATTTAGGAGGAACATGTATAAGATTCAACACTACAAAAAGATATTGATAATTTCTATCCTACTAGAAAAATTAAAATTAGTAACACAAGAATTTAAACAGTTGTATATTTTAATAAAAGTTGACCAACAACGTCTCTCATGTTTATGGTTCTCCCTTTCTCTTTCACATACAAAGGGTGTATCTATACTTAAGTGAACTCATATTTATCTCACAAAATATATTCATGTTGGTTGAGTAATTAAAATCTGATATTTCATTCTCACAATTAGAACAACAACTCTTATTGATTTATATCATCGGTCGATTTGCATCGTCGGTTACATTATCTCACTTTGACTTTTCTAATAGTTGTATGATAATTTATTTTACGCAACTTAGCATAGATAGCCACTTTGGGTTTCTACAAAAGGACATTAACTTTAATTACTAGATATATTGATAGAATAACTAGATGAAAAATCAGAAGAATTGGTGTTGATTTCTGGTACGCAGTGTTGAACTCTAAAATCCTTCTTAACATTTAGGCAGATCAGCAGGTGGTGGAGGGAGTGAAGTTGAAGAAGTTGGTCCATTCTCAACCTCAAAAGCCATGTCTAGTCCCCATGGCACATGATCTTCCACATGGCAATGCACAAACCATACCCCTACAAAGGTAATAAAGATATATATATTAGGGATAGTGGGGAACGTGTACTATCCCATTATTTAGAGTATAAGAAAGAGAAAAATAAAAAAAATCGAAAAAGTTATCAATGTAATAATTGATCATTGATGTGATGGAAAAAAAATAAGAAATAGATAATAAAAAATTGATAGAAAGGAGATGAAATAATGAGTGTAATTATGTCAATAATAATTTAATGTGCTGTCATAATAAGTGAATGCAAAATAAGATTACATCTGAAAATTTTATAATATAATAATAACAACACATTAACATTTTTTCATTCTAAAACACATTATTAATATTTATTATTTTTATCTTTTTTCTTTTAATTATACTATACCACTTATCATATATCTCTTTCTCATTCTAAGTGTAAAACAGATTTGTGGTATCCACCTATCATTTTTGTTATAAATAATTACTTGCATGACACGGTTTAACATGTTTTGTTTTTCTGAAGGTGAAATGTAAATTATGTAAAGTGTAACTACATGAACAATTATAAAAAGTTGTGAATTGACAAAGTTTGAAGTAGCATTGTTGTTCAGTTGATGATACATTAATGAAATAAAAAAAAAAAAAATCAATACCTGGATTGTTTGCTTGGAATCTAATGACAGCCCATCCTCCCACAGGCACAGCAATTGTGTTGCGTAGTTGAGGATTCACCAAATTGAACCTGGTTGTATCAGTGTTGGAATTGAAATTTCCAAACCCTTGAGCCAAAACATGGAAACTAAAACCATGAATGTGGATTGGATGGTTCTGCACACCAATAACTGCTGTATTCTGAAACACAATCTCCACGGTTGAATTGAACTTGAGTTTCTTCGCCTTGGTTGATTTTTGCGCAAACAGAAGGTTCTTGTTAAAACTAATGTTGGGACTTGTGAAGTCAAACATAACCGGAGGGTTGTTAGGGAAATCATCAGTGTACACTCCACTCACATTCTTAACGAATGCTTCCAACATAGAGAACCCTCTCCCCTTGGGAATCACAAAGGACTCGTTGTTCATACTAGAAGAAAACCTCTGGCCAAGGGGACCCTGACACGTGGCATTGGTGGCGTTTTTAGGGTCACACATTTCTAGATTGAGTCCAATAGTAATGAACATGTGCTCATCCACCTTAGATGGTACATGAACCCAGTGTGGGGCCCCCACCTTGCCAGTTATGTTGCTGTAGAACTTGTGAGCCGTTGGTGTGTCGTTGAAGGGTGGTAGGGGTGGCATCAAAGGTTGTGAGGATGGTGGTGCATTGTCGTAAACGACAACGCCACGTGTTGTCGTGTTGTCGAAGAGAGGCACGCCAAGAGAGTATGGAGATGCAGCCATGTAGTATGAACCTGCGGGCTGGTTTGTTGTCAATAGTGCATCAACAGTTTGGCCAGGGGCGATAACAATAATGTCGGTGATGTAGTGATCAGTGTATGCAGCATCCACGGCAACAACTCTTAAATTGTGATTTGCTATCTTGAAGAAAAGGTGGTTATTGAGTGCAGCATTGATCATTCGTACCATGTAGGTCTCTCCTTGCTTCACCTTCATCTCGAATGTCTCTAAATTATGTTCATATATGAATCAATTGTCTCAAAGTTTAAGGGGAAAACCCAAAATTCATGAATGCATGGTTTCTTGTATGATTATGTTTAGATAAATTTCTGTATGAATATTCACATATAAATTAAAATTAATTTATAACTTTTATTTTTATAAAAATTCTTTCATATAAATTCTTCAAAAAATTAAAGTGTGTCTTGAAAAATTCAATTTATTTTATTATCTTATAAGTATTTACTAAAGAAGTTTTATTAAAATAAATTTTACGTTCCTGGCAATATGAAGAGCTTAGAATCATGAGTTTGAAGAGTTTGTTGACAAATTGAACATGAAAGATGATTTTACTTGTTTGCATAAGAATTTATGAGGCCTAACGGAAGTTGTTCATATTAATTAAAAATAATGATTGCTAAACGCATATGAAGTAATTAATATATATATATATATATATACAAGGTGTGGAAACATACGAGTTTGGGAACAATTGAAGAGATCGCCGGGCAAGCCGTTGATTGTGAAGGCATTAGATACATTTGGAGCACCACCGGTGGCGAGTGCTTGGGTCTCAATATCCACAACATTAGCATCATACCAATCACCTATAGTTAAATTAAAAAAAAAAAATCATCTTGTCACGGAAGACTTATTTTGTAGTAATATCTGATTTTATAATTATATTCGGAGGATTGTATATAAGCAAGGCTTTCTTGCTTCATACATAGATATAGAACTGATAGAAGACTTATTATATGAAAGGGGAAAGGAAAATATGTCGAAAAGCAAGAACAAACTTTACAGAAGACAATACCTAATATAATAGGAACTTGCTTGTAAGGTTTAGGAAACGGAAATTGGCCTGAACGAGGGTGAATGATGAAAGCACCATGAACTGTGGCACGTAAAACAGATGCATGAGCATGCCACCACAAGGTTCCTTCTTGTTGTGTAACATTGAATTTATAAGTATACTTATTTCCCGGGCTAATTGTGCATTGAGTTACATATTCAGGACCATCTGCCCAAGCACTGAAGAGTTGAAACACTCCATGCCTTCACATGTAGTTAAAAATTTTCATATATAATGAGTCATTAATATAAATGAAACAAAATTTTAGGGACGTTGGACTCTAAAACCAAATATGATTCGCATAAAATCTTAATTAAGCTGAAGTTTGAGTGTTTAACAATGTTTCTTATGTCTAACATCTGTTGACTAGTCAAATAAAACGGTGGTATTCATCATATCTTTACTTGAAATACATGCAACAAACTTGTGTTTCTTAGGTGACTAACAATAACACACACTTATCATTCTAAATATTATAATTTTTTTTATTTAATCCCTCATTTTAAGAAGTTATTCCTTATAATAATTATTACTTTAAATTTCTTTCTTTCCCTATATCGTTTTCCGTGAATCTGCTATATATATTTGTTTATTTCATTAAATTAGTCTAATTTTTGCTTACTCATTTGGTCCCTCAAAATAAATTTTTTATTTAATTCATTTAAATATACAGCCTTCCTATTTAATCTTTTCATTTTTCAAAAGATACATAAACACTTAACAGATAAAACAAATGAAAGACCAAAAGAATTATATGGAAAAGTAAATTGTTTACATAGATTAAATTAAAACTTTAAAAGTAAAGGACATCCAAATAAAAAACCCATAATATTTAAAAAGACTAAAATGATATTTAAAACATATTCAAAGGTAAGGCCCTAAGAGTAGTGCAATTAGGTAAAAATTCTCATTTGATGTGGGTCTAATTACTTTTCGATGGCTCCACATATTAGGTGGAATCTACCTCGTCCAAGAGAGTATTTGAGTTCAGAGTTTGGTAGGGATATTCTCTCCATAGAGAAGAGAAGCTCAATTATAGCATTGACATGCAAACATCATCAAGAATAAGTAGACAAGATTTCATGCTATTTTGTAAAACATGCATATAAATGGAGGATTTACCAATGAATAGTGATATTATAGGGTCCCTGGTTCAATAGATGAACAATCACAGTGTCACCTTCGTGGACATTTATCTTCGGCCCAGGGAATTGTCCATTAACTGTGACAATCACTCGTTCATTGCACAAGCGTTTGATAGTCGTGTTTTGAACCTGCATGCAATACATGAAATTGCAATAATATGCACACCCTTACATACGAAACTACGCTCCACGCAGAAACTAATTAAGACGCATAGTTTTATAATAAAAATGTATATACATGACAAATTTACGTCTCAATACTTAATATGAGAAAGGGTAAACACCAATAGCCAACTGTATATTGTAAATTGTTGTTGGCGAGTTGAGTAGTTGACTGGTTAACACATTCACCAAAAACGAAAGAAAATATAGGACCTAATTAGTTGCATATGAAAACATATACTACAAGAGAAATTCTATATTTACAATCCTTTCGTACAACTAAAAAAAGATAGAAAGAGAAGAGAAGAGAATTAAAATAAGATGGATGATGGGAAAATTTTAAATTAATAGTTGGTCTGTAGTATATTCCATGGGTCAGTCCACCTATGAGCTGACCAACCTACTTCTATTTTTTATAAATAAATTATTAAATTTAGATAAATTTATTTTAAAATAAAATTAACTTTTATTTAACATTTCAAGTATTTAAATCTAAATATTTGTTACCAAATCGATACATGCAATCTAAATAAATACAAATGAAGTAAAAGTCTAATTTGTCATTGACAATGTAGAAAGAGAAATTACCTTTAAAAGAAATGGAAGCAAAATTTAAAAATTTGTTAAAGTTGTTACTTGAGGGATAGTAGCATAAGAATATATATAACATGTATATCTAGTTATGATCATAAAAACTTGGAACCATTCAGTAAGTTTTAAATAATTAAAAATTATTAAATAAAAATAATAAATATTTATTTGTCCGTGATATGATTTCAAATTCAAAATCAAATCCAACTTCATAATTTCTAGAATATAATTAATTTTAAATTAAATCAAATAATTTATTGTTTTTTTTACAAGACCATGATTTCATGAAATTAATATGATAAAATTGCAGATGCTGTAAAATATAAAAATAATATTAAACAACAAACATGATTTAATGTATGATTGAAGTAGATAAAATTAAAAGTTTGTATAGATCTAAAAATTAAATATAAAATATTTTTATTCAGTCAAATTAAAAATAAAACATGATAGTCACGTGATTGAACATGATTGTAGAATCAGTGTATATGCATTGTACATTGTTTTACATTACGTCATTATTCATCAATGGGCGTCATGCTCGGACCAGTGCGCAGTGCATGTGAGCTAAATTAATAACATGAAAAGAAGTAGGGTGGTGCAGTACATGTCTATGCTATTGCTCAGGGTGCGTAGGTCCTCTAAAAGTCCCACCCCAAACTCCTCAAATATTTAAAGGAGTGGCTTGGACCTAAAAGTAGCCCTCCACATAAAAGGGGTTGAAAAATTAGTAGGTTAAATAGAGAGTTGGGGGTTGGGATGTGGGTTGTATTGACAAGTCTAGTGTAATAAAAAAAGCATAAAAAAATTGTTGTAAAAGGTATTTAAAAACTATACCTAAGAATAATATTATAACTTAACTCTAGGAAGGTTAATAATACTTTTTTAACATTTTTTTTAAAATTTGTTATTGATTAAAATTTATTAAAAATTACAATTTTTATCAATCACATTTCTAAACAAAAAAGAAACTTATTAGATGAGAGTGAGTGAGGCTATCAAAATTTATGATTTTTAATAAATTTTAAATAAAAATAAAAAAATATTAGAAAAAGTATTATTAGTCTTCCTCAACTCATAATACAAGATATTAATGCACTACTATACAGTGAAAAAAGAGAGTATCAAGTGAAGTAGGCAATTACTTTGAAAGTGCGTTCCACTACAGCAGCTGAAGCCAAGGAAGAAGCTAGAAGAGCGAAACCGGATGCAAGCAAAAACACGAAAAGCTTCATGTTTAAGTGGACAAACCAGAGAGAATTATGCGAATAGAAGCTTTTATTCGAAATCAAATGAGAAGAGTAGCTATGAAGAAGTGTATTAGGATGTTATAATGCGTTACTGGAATGTAGACCTGCTTGTTTTCCTTGAACACAACATGGACTTCATATATAGAGTATAGTAAGTGAGATTTGGCGTTTTCTGTTTGCGTGTTCATTTAGAAACTATACACACAAGCAATTCCAATGAAGCAAGATTAGCATTTTATGACTTTAAGTCAACGATAATGGAGGGGAATATATCAAGTTATTGGTATGATAACAAATGATATTGCTCCCTTCAACAATAAAATTTTCGATATAAAGGAATATGATAACTGGTCAGGCATAAGTAGGGTAACTATATGTACCGTTCCCGTTGCTATCTTCAGCAAATTGTAGGTATAATATGGTTGTTCATTTTCAATGTCCATTTTTCGTATCTCATTTTTATTATACCCGCATTACATCCTTTTTTCTCTCTGTTCGCATCAGATCTTTCAATATGTCCTAAATAGAAACACCTTTTCTAATGGAAATTTATACATGTATTATATAGTGTTCATATATGAATGTGTAGGGTCGAATACTCATATATAAATATAATACTGATCTTTGAACACTGAAGTTATTAATCAATATTGTAATATTCATGTAATGCTACATATGTTTATTCAGATCAGCTTAGCAGCAATGTATTCCTTGACAAGCACCCTTGGGATTATTAAGATTCAGAAGTAACTTCAACTATATATGTTCAGCTTATGCAGATTATTTAATTGGCATAATATTGGTAAAATTAAAACAGATTGTGTTGTTCTGAATATTTTAATCGTTTCTTTTTCTAATTTTATTATTAGATTTATTAGTTTATGCCTTTTACTTCTTAAAAATCAAACACTGAATAATTTCAAGTGAAATTAATGAATAATTTGGATGAGAGAACTATATATTCTTTGGAAGCGATCAAAATAGTTATATCATACTTCTATCAGAAAGAAATAATTTATTAACGGAAAATTATGTTTGGCAATAGGATATATAGTATTCATTGGTATAATTTTTATCTAACAATTTAATTTTTTAAATAAAAATATTATAAATCTATATTAATATAATAATATATTATGAAAAAATAGGCTATGTAACGAATATAAAATTATATGACCATTTATGACAAATTATCATGTTTAATAAAACTTGATAATTTTTGTTATCATTATCTTAAAATCCATGATTGAATGAAATTGTTTACATTGTTCATTAACCTCATATTATACTAATATTTGTTGTACTAATATTTTATATTAATTTTTAAATTAACAAAGTTGTTTATTAACATGATATAATTTAATTTTTGTTAGTTAAAAACTATATTAACAAAAGCTAATTCAACACATGACAATCGTTTTCAGTAATGTTAATTTAATCTTATCATTTGTATGACAAAACAATTGAAAATTTTAGTATCTCAATTATGAGATCTCTTTATTTAGAAAAAAAAAATAGTCTTTAGCTGTCAGCTAGATCGAGAATATCTTTCAAATGAAAACCAAAATAAATAAATAAATATATAGAGAGAGTAAATAATATATATTTATATATAATAAATAATTTATATATGAAAAATATGAATGTTGTATTTTACATTATTACTTAATTATTAATTTATATATATATTTAATTTATTAATTTTTATAACAACTTACTTATAATTTTTATAACAACTTACTTAAAATTTTTATCAATAACAATTCATGGAGATGTGAAAAATTTTATATTAAAAATAAAGAAAAAATAAGTCATAGACCGATTATGTAAAATTTTATATTATTATTTAATTACAAACTATTATATATAATAAGTTGATTAATTTATATAATAATTATCAAAAAATTATACCAACAATTATTTATGATTAGATAATAATATAAAATTATTTTATATTATTAATATATTATTATTAAGCTAAAAAATAAATGTCTATTAAACTAAAAGAATCGTTCTTTAAATAAAATAGAAGTTTCTTACTTAATTATCTTCAATACATGCAGAAATCGATAGAAAATCAACATGAAACTATAAATTATAAGAAGATAGATAACAGACGGAACAAGAAAAAGAGAATGGAAAGTTTCATGGAATATTTTTATAAATGAAATAGCTTATTTACAGATATAAAGTTGTAATTCAATAATTTTTACAAATGATTTAATATATTAAGATAAAATATAAATAATCATAATATTTATTTTGGTGACAATAACAATAATAAAATTTAAATTTAAAATTTTGTGTATACTATTTAAATTTTCTACTATGAATTAATAGTCATTATATATATATATATATCAAAGAATATAAATTATCACTAATAAATATTCATAACATAAAAACACAATCTCCGAGTTTATGCCACTATCTACCTAATCTCCTTAATTAGACTATTTCAAAATACTTAACTATTATCAACAAATTCATCAACGTTGAAATTAAATTGTTACATGTGGTAAACGGAATCGTGCTCGTGATTTTATAAAGTAGGAATGGATTACGATTTGACTGATCCTTCTTAATTCACCTTTGTCGTAGATTGCAAATAATTTGGTAACGTGGCGTGAAATATTTGATTTTTAGAAGGAAAAAAAAATAACGGAAAGAATTTTATTATTATTTTTTTATCATCTGTGAAGTTCTACCGATAAAACCACGATATTTACAAGAGAATTTGATTGATTATTTTTCATAGAATGTTTATTTTTATTATATTTTTTCATTCACAAAATTTAAACTTTCAATTTTAAGTAAATAATTCAAATTAGTATTATTCAAATTAAAAAATAATATTTGTAGATACTTAGTTTTTAGTATAATAATTATTTAGAATAACGTGTAATACTTGTTTAGAGTCAACTTTCGAAACAAGTTTGCCTCGATCATATCAACATCATATAAAAATTTCTCATAGTTAAAAAAAATAGATAATATGATGTTTAAAAATATTTAAATTTATAAAAAATGATTTAAATAAAGTGTTTTAAATTTAATTTTTGTTTTATATGAAATTTATTAGAACACTTTTTAATTTATTTTAATAAAGTTTATAATGAAATTTATGACATATATAAAATCTTATATGATAGGAATATAGAATAAAATTCTTCCAAAAAATACAATTATTGTCATTAAATTATTTATAGATAGAGACATTGATTTAATATTTCTTGGAGCAGACGTGAAGCTATTTATGATCTAGGTGTATAATAAAATAATTGATGGATTGATGCAAGAACATAAGAACAGGCAGAGACGGATCTATATAATTCGAGGGGCCTTGGACCCCGTTTTCTCAAATTTAAAATTTGTAATATACATATATTATTTTTATTAAGGAAATCTGATTATGAAAATATAATATTTAAGTATTATTTTTTTATTAAATATTTTGTTCATTTTTATAGTTTTTATTGTGAAAATAATTAATAATACTTTTCTCTTTTTACACAAATATTTTCTTTTCTTTTTTATAGTTTTTTGAAAATGATTATATTTTTTTAGACAAAATATTCTATTATTATTAAATTTTTAATAGTCTTTTTCTTTTATATTCTATTATTACAATTTTAAAGATTACAAATGCAATTAAGCATTTAGTACTTATTAGTCGTTCCTGTATATTAACTTGATTTAAGAGTTATTTATTAATCTTTGTTAATGGAACTAACTCTTGAACACAATTTAAATAATTGACATATTGAAAATTGAGATATCCAGAGAAATATCTTCTCATTTTATCACTGTTTTTCTTATATTTTATTCACTTTTCTCCTCTTGTCTAGGGGAAATGACATTATACTATTTTTTTTTATTTTTCAACAACTTAATAATAAATTCATTTTTAATGGTAATTGATTATTATTGTCATAAAATTAGTTACTAACATAATTCATTGTGATTCTTAGTAAATTTTTATTGTGTAATAGTACTTTTGTGTTTAAAAATATATATCTACTTTATTGTCTGTATAAATATATTTTTTAAATATATCCTTTGAACGTTTTGAAAAAAATATAACTATAAATATTTTATATAAATTTGATGTTTATTTATTTATTAAATGAAATTTAAATTTTATTATTGACCCTCCTGCATTTTAGTTTATATCTTAGATACTAAATACAGACTAAGTCTCGCGAAGGAAAAACTGGCCTCTGTAGTTACGGCTAGCTATTTGCTGTATTCTGCGTGATGCATCAAAACGACACCGTCGGAGGGAGACAAATCAATATTTTTAAGTAAAGGAAAATATAAAGATCACAAGTGAAAACAAAACTTGAACCTTAAGATTTTTACATACAATCTAAACTCCTCCATGTTAGGTCAAACCTAATAGAGTTATATATTTAAACCTTTTATATTAACATTGTCATTTATCCCAACGTCAAAAGTTATCTATCTTGTAAGCGATATGTTTCCTTTATATTTTATATATCGTTTATAAGTGACCAAGTTCCTTGCATGTGGTCATTGGAGAACAAGTAATGAGAGGAAAAGAGATATGAATAACTTTGTATTTTCTTTTATTTTAATTGATCTCTAATTATTTTAACTCAAGTCATGAAAATTCTTCACTATTATGCTTGAAAATTTTCCCGACAATTATCAAAAATGGATTACAAAAGAAGGAGTTTCAAGTTTAAAGTAATTTGATTTGCATGTAAACCAAAAACGATCGGATCATGTTCATGAATTGATTTTTCATAACTACTATATACTATACATTCTAGCTAGTATCTTTCTAATAGCTAAGGTAAAGAGGAACTTCGGAAAATAAATACTTTTAAAAGTACAGAAAACCTTATTTAAATGAGAAATTGTATTGGTATAATATTTTTATATAATTTTTTATACAACAAAAAAATAAGAGAGGAAAAAAAATAAGATAAGCTTTTTTATGGAATATTATGTTATAATTACAAAGTATGTACTAATAATTTTACTTATGGCTAATCTTCGTTGGCTAAGTTATTAGATATAGTAATTTATTTGTTAACCACAATCAACGTATTGTTGGACCAAATTCTGTTAATGGAGGGATGATAGTTTTTGGTTATTGTTTTTGTTGTCGATTTGGTTGATGGATTGTTCTTTCGGCACGTTTTCTATGTTTTGCTTCAGCTGAAAATTATTCCTTAATAGGCCGTTCGTTTAATTGGGCTGAACCTAATTGGGTTATGATTTTTTAAAGAAATAATAACAGAACATAACTAAAAAAAAGATTAAAAATACAAAAAAAAATGTCAAAAAGTGATAAAAACAAAATATTGGTCAATTTTAATGGAATTTGGTTTTGGTTTTATTACTTTTTATGTTAAGATAAATTTTATTAATTTTACGATGTAAAATATAGTTAAACATACCATTTCCATCATCACTAGTAATATTTCAAGCTTATAAAATCAACTTGGCAGAAAAGATAGAATTGTTTCTTGGAGAAGTAAAAATTTTAAATATTTTTCTTAAGTAGAATTGATTTTGAAGGCCAGACCCATAAATTATATCTTATTTATACTCTAAAAACATTCTATTTTTTATCCATGTAATTAATGGGTTTTCAAATTTGATTGGTAGTAGCTGGACTTTAAAATAACATACTCCAACACATTATTTGTTAAAATCATGTATTAAAATCTAAAGCAAACGGTTGTACATCTATGCACTAATTATTGGATTTTATTTTGCCATTGTTTAAATACCTTCAATTGGGCTTTTGCCTATATTTATATACATATATTAAGGCTTCTATCTTGATAATAAAAAAAAATGTTATTTATATTATTCTTTTTCTTCTTTACATAAATTGTCTTTTTTTTTTTACAAACATGTTTTTATCGAAAATTAATTTCTATGATATATCTAGATCAAATATACAATGGAAATTTGTTTTTATTATGTTATGCACAACATATACAAGTTTCTATTGTGTAGTCATACACAACAAAAATCAATTTTTGTTGTGTAGTTAGACACTTGTTTAGTGTCACAGAATTTTACATATTCAACTATTACTTCTAAAGTTATCCAATCAAATTAACATGGAATTGAACTTAAGATTCTTCTCTCTTACAAACAATGTCACAATAGCACAATAACCACAATGTATTTAAACTTTGACATCAACAATGTCATCAATATACTCATACAGTTGAACAGGAAATTGCTCAAACAATGACACAAGTTTCTTGCGTTTAGGGTAACAAACTAATTTATGAGACAAACTAGAAAGTGACATACTATCTACAATCATTTGAAGTGTATCGACATGCTCAGAAAATGAAGAATGACATTTAGTGTATTTATCTAACTTTGGTACTCCCTTCATTTTGACATTATCTTACAAGAAGACACATTGAAGTTGTATTTGTATTTTTCTAGCCAGTGTAATTTAGTCTTAAGTGTAATTTTCTAGCCATATCAAGTTTCAAAAATTGTTTTAACAATGCATGAAATTCACATGAAAGTGATAATTCTCCCCAAGAATCATATATTTGTTGATCAGAAAATGTTAACCTCTTCCAATGCAAATGAATAAACCACAATAGAATGTGCTCAAAGATGTTGCATCCAGCAAGTTCACACGGACAAGGTATTCCATGAGTAGTTCTTAGTTTGCAACCACGAATATAACTATCAATACCAACAATGCTAACATGTTTATACTAATCAAATATCAGGCTTTGCACTTCTCTTGATACAAATCACCTAAGCTTCATGTAGAATGAGTTATTAAACCTGTGTTCCAATGCATTTATGTTTCTCTAAAATGACTCCTTTATTTTAATGACACCTTTATCCCAACAACTACACAAATCTTTCATGCTATCTCAAATTAAATTATTCAATCTCGCATGTGTGTTGTTAGCCATCATAACAAACATATACAAAGTCAATAATAATATCCTTGTCTTGACTTTTGAGTGTCAGTAAAATGGTAGTAGGCTTTACCATGTTTTTTGTCATTTCACCTAGCAAAGACTAAAACTTTTCTTTGCTACTCAACTGATCTGCATACACATATCTTCCAATGTTTTGGCTATATCGTAATTGTAAAATCTGCACAGTACATGAAGTCTTCATCCTCCACTATTTTTTACAAGCCTCCCTTTAATATTAAAGGGACATCCACATTTTCACTTCCAATCATTTTGCAAGTTAACAAAGTCTAATTATATGATTTATACTTTCCACTTCTTTCAAATCCTAATGTCGCAATTGTTTTCCGTTTTACACCTTATGTACCTGACCTAGGCATGACAATTAAACCCAAACTTATGTGTACCTGTCCGACCCCATCCCAACTTTGACGAAAAAAACTTACTTTAAGGATGAGGTTAGTTTATTTTTACTTGAGAAAGTAGGATTGGATACGAATATGAGGATGTAACTATTTGCCTCATTCTAGCCTCTTGTATATATATAATTATTAATTATATAATTATATATTTTATATATAATTCTATATATTATATATAATTATTTTCATACTTTATTTTTTATAACTATTAAAATATAAATGAATTATTTTAATAGTTAATAATTAAAATAATAATAATAATAATAATAATAATAATTAAATAACAAGGTTCACACATATACATTTAACTAAAAACAAATTTTAATTCTTAAATAATTTTTAAGTTCTTTATTATATATTGATTTGTATATATTATTTGAAATAAAATATAATTATTAACTTGATATATGTCTTGTTTTAAAAATATATAAGTAAACTAAATTATAGAAAAATTGTAAAATGAGTTTCTTGTAGGTTTACCCAAACTCAATAAAAATTGATAGAGTTGGAGTTATATTTCATTTTTTTATCTCTGTCTTTTATAAACTTGACCCTAACTCATTTTTTGTGGAGACGAAGACGGAGAGAATCAAACTTGTCCTGCCTTATTGTCATACCTAACTCGACCCGTCTACAATAATAATAAATTTATACTTTCTTGTAATGTTTCAAACTCAATTCAATAAATCATCTCGAATACTTAATAATATTGACATAATCATAATTAACAACAACAATTTCAACACTTAACATTGAATTAATTTATCTATATAATAATAAATATTCACTATAATCATTTCAGATTGAATTAATTTATCTATATAATGATAAATATTCACTATAATCATTTTACATAGGTGAGAGATTTACATTTAACCTCTCTATAGGATATTTCTTGCTTACTTCAATGAAATTTTGTCAACTATTTACCATATTTATTTCATAAAAAAAAAATGTGTACTTTAAATTAAGATCATAATGAAAACTCTATAAACATTAAAACTCTATCCCGAATTATGCATAAAAGATGTCATTAGAATTTATAACAAAACGAAAATTAGTTTTCATTTTATATAAAAAAATATCAAGTAAAACTAGTTTTTATAACATATTTCTATATTACAAAAACTAATTTATGTGAAATCTACGACGAGAAAAAAAATTTACGTCATAGCAACATAAAATGGAAAGGAGAACAGAGAAGAGCTTAACAATCAACAGTGAACACAGGAAAACGATGGACAGATGGGATGAGGTGTGGGAGGGAGTTGAAAGAGATTGGTGAGGGAAGGAGATGAAAGAGATGAAGTGAGTTTTCAAGAAAGGACATATATCCATTACAATACAAATTATTCGTGACAACACATGTCAGGTAAGCATAGAAAATAAATATGAAATGCTCAGAAACAAATATGCAAATTTTACACATGATGGTGACCCAGCCATTGATATCATTGCCTTTGTCTTCCATTTTATTCCATTTATTAACAATCAACACAAGAAAACTTAACGCTTGGGATAGGTTATATCAAGAAAATAAGAAATTATTATTATTTTTGATCTACACTCTACAGTGATGGTCTAGATATATTATGATTGTATCTTATTTTATTTGTCAAACTATTTATGCCTCCCTCGTTGCCCATTATGTTAATTGGCGTGCAAATTTGAGCATTTCCCTACTGCTAATTTTATATCTTTTCAGCAAATTATAGGTTCTGATTAATTCGGGACCTAAACAAATTGGCAAATAGAAAATTAAATGAGCTATGACGATCCTAAAATCATTGGCAAACAAAAATCAAGCAAAGTTCTTTTTTATTCCTCCTCCTCTTTCACATTCATACCAAATGATAAGAGATTGAAATATATATATTAATTTTTTTCTATCCTTCTCTTATTCACCTTCCGTTTTCACCGGTAACAAACAGACTTAGAGAAATACAGGGCATGGTGGAGAGGGCAACAGCCTAGAACCCATGACTGAGGGAGGCCCAAACAAAATTTTAGATTATTTTAAAAATAAATAAAAAATCAACTTCATTTCAAACAGCATCAGAAAAGAAATTAGAAAAAGAATTATTTTTTTCTATTTTAGAACCTGAGCTTAAATATAACGTAAATGATTGTCTGGGTTTATGATAATGCTGCTTATTATGCATCGCGTTGAAAGGTGACTAAATATGGCCTCCATCATGTCAAGTTATCTATATTAGAATCATATACAATCTTTAAGAACACACACCACACACCTTTGTAGATCGGAATATAGGCATCTCACACTTTTCGGACGCGGTATTTGTACGTTACAAAATATGATTCAAAGTGAAGAAAGAATTAAAAATTAATAAACTGAAAATAAACTACATTGATAATAAAAATGATTAGTACAAATAGATTATATCAAATTTTTATATAGACAATTAATTAGTAATATTCTGTTATTATATATCTAATAACAAATTTTACATGTGTTGAACCTTTTTCCATCCTATTGCAATTTAAAAAAGAATTTGTTTGGACATGGAACCAAAAAAGAAAGCATACACTTATTCATGACTAAATACTTTTCACACATTCTTGTAATAAAAACAAAAAAAAATTAAAAAAATTAACTTATATTATATTAAGACTATTACTTTATAACATTTTTTTGTGAGACTCACTATTATAGAATTTAATTAGTTATTTAAAATTTTAAAATATATAATTCATCTTTTTATCTTGACAAATTTTGAATAGAAAATACATTATAAAATGATTTTTCTGAGTATTCTATCTGTGAGAGTCACTATTATCATATAAAAATGATAAAGTTTAAAATTTTCGTTTTAGAAGATAAATATATATAAATCTTAATTAATTCTCAATCTAAATTTTTGTCGTGTTAATTATATATATTTATTTATGATGTCCTATATTCTAGACATCAATCATGTCTCGGTTTAGTTTCCTTGTGTCCCGTGTCCATGTGCTATACAATTTCTTATTAACCTCTTTAGTTACGTCACTTTGTTTATAATCAAAGGCTAAACAAGGTAGATTATTTGCAGAGAATGAGGACCAAATTATAGTGTCTGCACATGCAATCCATGGAAACAAACAAATGCAAGGGATTTGTTAACAAAGCAAAAGCATCATATGAAGAAACTGTCTAGGAGAAATGCTGATTCCTTGAAATCCCCTTAAGAAGAGACATCAGATATTTGGAGATCATGGATGATAAATACAAAAAAACAGAACACAGGAATAGGATCAATTTAACCTTGAAGTCAAGGAACCACCTACACTTTATTTTAGGTCCTGCCCTGGAACCAGATTTTGAAATCTTAACATGGTT
This sequence comes from Mucuna pruriens, assembly GCA_025330945.1. NCBI lineage: Eukaryota > Viridiplantae > Streptophyta > Magnoliopsida > Fabales > Fabaceae > Mucuna > Mucuna pruriens. The sequence goes on along the minus strand of JAENHJ010000525.1, from coordinate 2,348,082 downwards.
GAAGGCTTTATGATGACAGGTCTAAGCAAAACGTTCTTGGCCATGCCTTCTGTGGTTCAACAAATGGTAAAAATTCCACAAGCCCTTTGCTGAGGCCACAATTCATTGAAATTCTTGAACCCCCTCTTTCCCAAGTTAAGTTTAAAAGAGGGTAGGATAATATCTAATGGATCTCAATTGCATTTCATTAAGTCAAACTGTCAATTAAATTGTCAATTCTATTTTGGGTGGGGCTTGACACTATTTTGTGGCTATGTCTACTAGAATGATTGCAATGTAAGGAGAAAGATAGTACTACATAAGTTCATGAATTCCAAGGAACACTCATTTCATTTTGTTTTTCGTCTGATTTAGACTTAATAACCTCATTTTGTTTTTTAGTCTGATTTGGAATTAATAACATGCTAAAAATCTGTAATTATTAGCATCTTATATGCTATACGAGAAAGAATCAAATTATTTTAAAAATAACTTTAAAGAGTTATTGATCATCTTAAATTATTTTGTAATGATTTAATAACTATCAATGCATCACCATTAATCTTAAAAAAAAAATACCTACAGCCAATTTTCATAACATCATAATTGATATCCGAGTGCCAAAACTGAAAATTTACATTATGAAGTTTTTTTCTATATTCCAGAAGAAGTTATTTCTCCTACTCTGCCTCCTGCAAAACTGAATTACATGAAGGTTAGTGTTGTATATATCCTTTCTAAAATGAAGCCATTTGTAGCATCCAATGTTCCCAGAAGCAGCTGAATGATGAAATTTTTTAGAACTACACTGGTCAGCATATTTCCTTCTCTAATAGGAATAAGGAACAGTAGCCTAGTACTGTGTTTATTTAGTCAATATTTTTCTGATTATGTTAATGATCTAAAAGGAAAAAAGACGAAAGTAGTGTATAAACCGTGTGGCGGGCAAGCATATTAACCAGAAAATGGAAGTGCACAATCTTAGTACTAAAAAGATCTGACTTAGTTACTTGGACTAAAATGGAAGAAAACAAAGCAATCATGAATTGATTGGTTTGTCAGGTTGTAGTGGGCAAACATAAGTATTGGATTGACCTGACACCTACCAATCAATTACATGTTTGGACGAAGGTGCTACTTGCTTTTAAATTAGTATCGATTCTGCCATTGTTCTCTTAAATTCCTGCTATCATCTTATATATTATGGTGTTCGGAAAAGAATTCGTTAGGGGATATTATTATGGAATATACTTGCTGCTCTTAGGAATGAAAAAAAAAAATGTTTCGAATATATTATAGTATAAGTGATAATAGTTTTTAGGCTTTAATATATTTTTTAATCTTTAAATTCAAATTAATTTAATTGTGATCTCTCAAATTAAAAAATAATATTTTTAGTTTTGTTATTAGAAAAAATTATTTCAAATTCTAGATTAACATGACTAACAATCCTAAATTAGTTATGGTCAAATGGAAAGATTTGTGTAAGGAAAATGATTTAATTATATTTTTTGTCCTTCAAATCTTAAATTAGTTAGGGTTAAGTGGAAAGATTTGTGTAAGGAAAATAATTTAATTATATTTTTCGTCCTTCAAATTTAACGTTGTTAATTTGTGATCTATTAGTTATATTAGTGAGTTCTTTAAATATTAAGATTGAGAAACAAAAAGGACTATGTCTCCATTTAAAGGGACTAAAAAAATCATTTTTTTTTTAAATTTGAAGAACCAACAACAAATTCATAATCAATTTGAGAAAAAAAAAACTATTTAAACATTTTTATTTAGACAAATATTTTCATATGACAATTACTCACTTAAATTATTAGTCATATTAGTGAGTTTATTAATACTGTCTAAGTTTAGAGACTAAAAATAATTTTTTTTAATTATAAAAACATCATTTTTTAATTTGACAAATAAAAATAATTCACTCTAATTTAAAAGATGAAAAAAATATTTAATTTTAGTTTTTATGTGTAAAATTTATTATTTAAGCATTGCACCACCAAATGTGCATCAAGTGATCACAAGATAAAAAAAAGATAAGAAAGGTCAGACTATTTATTTGGTTACTAAAACTATTAACATTTTAAATTTTAGTTTTTATATAAAAAAAATTATAAACTTTAATTTTTATATAATTTTTTTACTGTTTATAACTGACAGAAAGTTTTTGTAATGATTTTATATTGTAAAAAAATATATCTGATATTAACATTAGGGACTAAAACTTAATTTTTATGAGTATAAAAATTAGAAGTTATAATTTTTTCATATAAGAACTAAAATTTAAAATGATGATAATTATAAGTAACGACCGAATAGTTGAACCAATAATAAAATATATCATTTAGAGCATTAAATTACTAGATTAGTCTTATGCTTTTGAAATAAAAATGAGGGTAGAAAAATGACATTTCTTAAGATAGAACAAACATGGTCCACCATCAAGATAGTCACTTTGACATTTAATTTTATTCACATATAAGCAAGATAGTTCCTGTTCATTTCCATAAATTCAAGTGATTCTGTAATTCAGATTAGCGCAGCTTTGCACAGACGTGCCTAGATTTGAAGGAATCTTCTTGCACAATTACGTTCTGCAATGTAACTTTTTTATTGGAAGGCTTAGATTTATGGGATACACTAACTTGGGAAAATTGACTTATTCTTCTGGAGATAAAACCATAATACTATATAATAATAACCCATAACCTATTTGGAAGTTTCATTGTTACTAGCTCCATCATTGGAAGTACCCCACCATAACTGTACCATATAGATAAAATGGCTACTAGCTGCTGTTTGTGTCATTAACCTTAATGATGACACATGGTTCTTTAAGTTGACCATATAATTGTGTTGGTTCCACCTTCGGCATGCGAAAACGATACAAAACCACCTCTCATTATCTGTTGGAAATTTTGTGTTCTTAGTGAACTTTTTCCCCCTCGATGTTAGTGGAGGTTTATGATTTGTTAAAGGGAAAAGACAAGAAAAGATCCTGAATCCACCTCCTAAAGCTATTCACATCACAAGAACCAACGATGGAAGAGAAACACAAACCTAATGAGATCCAAAGATATTTACAGCAATATCTTTTCCTTTTCACTTTTTCTCCCTTTTATCTTTCTCTTTAGATAGTATAACAACACCATCATCAATAGATTATCAGGCAAACAAATGTATATGGCTTAAATTTCAAAATCCATTTCGAAAATAATTTTTTTAAAATTATTTTATATTCAAAATATTCTTAACTACAAACTTTTTAATTATCAAATTAAAAAAAAATGTCAATAGCTTTCTTAGTTTAAGAAAAGGTTTCGGTATAATTGTTCTTTATTTGTATTTATATAGTGTATTTAATTTAAAATATAAGTGCGTTGGAGTTGTACAGTTGAATCGAAATTCAACCTTTTAGAATATAAAACAAGCTTAAAATTAAAGTTGATATTATAATTAAGAAGCTAGCAAATTGTACTTTTATAATTATAAAAGTGTGATTGCATTAGGTGTATCGTTGATAACAACTTGAACTTGACTTGGGTGGTTACAAAGAAAAATAAATTTATTTAATGGAAGACTGAGTTTCCAAAGTCGTGGATTTGGTGTATGGATGCTAGTACTTGAACTTGACAAGGGTGGTTAGACTTTCCAAAGTCTTGGACTTGAGTCAACAGACTTTCGTTTATCAGTACCGAATCTATGATATTTTATTAAATTTATTTTTCTTCATTTAAGAAACCAAGTTGATTTACATTCAAATTTTATGATTCGCTTTCTTTGGTACCTATGCTAATCTAACTAGTTTGGTTTTAAATTACCGCACGAATTTCCCCGAATTTTCTTATTTCCAATTGCTTAAATATGGAGGACCCACGTGTGTCATCTTGGGCTACCATTTATTACTATTACTACCGGTGCTAGAAGAAGATTAAAATCTACTCCCCTATGTTTCTTATATAAGTAAAAAAAAAATTGTATTAAATATAAATAAATATTAACTAAAATTATTAGAAATTATATTTTTAATGATTTTATTTTATTTTATATCAAGTTTCATGAATATTAATTTAAGAAAAATATTTATTATTAAATGAAATAAATATAATTAAATGATACTTAACTAATTTTTTAGTTAACGTAAATCAATTTTTTTCTTATAGGTATAAAAGTTGCAAAAACATCAATCATCTTTCTCTCTCTCCAACCATACCTCTCCAGGAAAAATCCACAACCACCTCCTTTCATCCTTTATGATTGTGTCGCAAGGTGGAACCCAATTGCTAACTCTAGTAACATGACTATAATAGAGGTGTTGGATTGCAAAAGTAAATAGAAAGTTTTACATTAAATAAAAATAAACAAGTTGAATAACATATGAGTAAGAAAGATTCATAAACCTAATGTCTTAAGCTTTTATGTTAGATATGATGTTAAATTCACTTATGTGGTTAGTTCCCGACTTATCGATACAATTCTTCTTGAAATTTACCCCCCTCATATTCTCAACAAGTGGTAGTGATATTCTTTGTTTCTTGAATGGCAAAACCCTTGTGTCCAAATCTTTACGAGTCTTCTTAAGATTCTTTTGATCTATTTTTTTTTATTGGAGTGTGTTTATCTCAAAGATTTTAATTAAGTTATTGATTATGATTGTAAATTTGTTAAGCATTTGCTCAATTAGTCATGCCCTTTCATCTTAAATAGTTCATAATCATGAACCAAAATACTGATTTTTGATTCTTTAATTTAATCAATCATTTACGAGTCACTCTTAGAGTGTCTCATATTTCATTGAGTGTTTCACATCCAACCACTTTGTCGCACTTACTTTTTAATGCATACAAAACGAAGTATTTGACTTTAGAGTTCTTATGAAATTATTGTTTTTCTTTTGAAGTTCATTTGGCCTTTAACTTAGCCTTTGGAGTTCCTTTAAAAGTATTTACCATTACAATTTGCAAAATCTCTTACATATCCACATCTTAGGATTCCATAAAATACTTCATTTTGTCCTTCTAGTTGTAGTAACTTTTTCATCAAAGCTTGGAGGTCTATTTATAGATGTTCCTTTTAGGATGATTAATCTAGTGCTTGTGGTGGCTATCACTTCTTCCATAATTTTTTCCTCTCATATTATTGAGTGTGTTTAACTCTAAGAAGATAAGTTTTGATTCTAACCATTATGGGCAATTAAAATTTATTTGATATGTTTGTTTAAGATTCCTTCTTAGTTATTAGAAAATCCTTACAAGAAAAGAAATGATATTCAACCATTGAAACATGCTTACAAGATAAAAATAATTGTTAATAGTGTAATGAACTAACACATTAAATATCCCATATAGGAGTACATTTACAAGAATAAAACTCAAAGGAATTGATGAGATCCACACAAGCGGTTAAACATATGGTTTAATATTCAAAAGCAAGATATTGATGAATATATGAAATTGTATTTCTAGAAGTTATTAGACACAAGTTTCTTAAACCAGAAATTTGTAATAATACCTTTGAAGGTTAATTTCAAATCAATTTTCGATAAAAACTTTGCATATATGATTATTTACTAATATAAAGCTTGTCTAAAGATAAAGCCAATGTTTTGTTTTTAAAAAGTGTGTTCAAAAGGAAAATATCACTTCACAAGCTATGTAATGGTAATAAAAATGAGCGAATGTTAAAGTGAAGGGTAAAAAAATGTTACATAATGGACTTTTACATTAGTTTAATCACAAATCACTTAAGCTATCACTATTTCCTACCTCAATAGGATTTTCTTACTACAATCAACCTAAATTATATAGGTATTCTTTTTCGTAAACCAACACAAACTTCTTAACACTAGTATTCATTCTTTCACCAAGTTCTTGTAGGCTCAACAACACAACTCATCAATTGTTCAATCAACAATAACTCACTCAGTTAACTTGGTATCACACTCCAACAACATTGACCCTTACTTATTAGACCTTGGAGAATCATCATTTACTTCAAAGTTACAGGGCTCTTAACTCTGTTTTTTTATACTTAAAAAAGTAGATATACAATAAACAATAAAGCTTACAAACACTCCGTATAAGATATTACTAATGAACAGAAACAAGATTGAAGTGATTAACTAAGAAGGGACATTCCTCAAAAGATACTATCTAGATTCAAAAACATTGACTTTATAGATTTTGTGTGTGAGTGTATTACATTTTTCTTCCCTTGATGAATTTCTACTCTAAATAACCTATTTATAGATGTTTAGTCTTAAACTAGTTTTTTATAGCCACTAAAAGGTCAATCAATCTTGTTCAAAAGTTGCTCAAACAACTTTTTGACTAAGGGTTTAACCACTTCTACTTCTCAAACTCTTCTTGTGATGGTTTATACCTTTCCTTTTGGAAATCTTTTCTTCTTGAATGTGATTCAAGGATGGGAACTTGTGAAGTTTTTGTATTTTGTTCAAGTAAATCTTTAATAGTTTCTTATTTCTATTAGGATTTTTACTTATGAAAGAATTGATCTTCAACTGAATGTTTGTATTCTACTTCTGAAAACTTTTAGGGAATTCTAATCACTATCCCTTGATTTCTTTCTTCTTTTATTTTGTATCATTACAAGTTATGTATGATTTTTTTTCTAGAGTAGTTTCTAAAAATATATGTGAGCATGCTTCTTTTGATATGACATATTCTTTGCTTCTAAATCATTGTTAAAATTGCTTCTGATCACATAACTTTTTATATTACTACACTTTGATTTTCTACTACTTATATTTTATCTACTAACATTGCTTCTGATCATATATATGCAACTTCTTATATTGTTGCACATTGATCTTTTGAAAGTGTGTATGCTTCTAGAAGCTATACTTAAAATATTCTGTTTTTGGATGAGGAAACATTAACTTTCTATACTTCTAGACTCTTATAGACATTTGAAAGGTGTTTCTTAAGATTGATTGATACTCTAAGTAATGTGTTCTAAATAATGATCATTTTATTTTTTAAAAAACATATTTTCAAAGCAAAATATTAGTGCAAAAAATTCAAAATATTTTGAATTTGCTTCGCTACAATTTTGTTATCATTAAAACATTAACTTAGGAAGGTTTAGTCTTAACAATTTTTTTTCTTTTGGTAAACGATGATGGCATGAGATAAATAAATCTTAAGTTTTAATTTTTTTTTCTTATGTCACCACCTAGAGTTGACATAGCAAGTAGACGTGAAGCTAATGCACAAAATTTATAGAGATTGACACGCACAGTTCTTGAGTTGAAATTCTATTTTAAACATTTTGTTTTGATAAATTTTTAATGCACATTGTACTATGATATGTTAGTATTCCGCATCAGTACCATGCGTATCAACCACATCAGCACCATACACTACAGCAGTTTCACATGCACTGGTAACGTCAATTTTTTCTCTACCATGTGTAGTAGTTTAATACTTAGCAGGTTTATGAATTATTTAAATTTTTTTAATTAACTTTTTAAATTAAAAGAAATTATAAATGAGTCTTTAATTTTTTACAATTTTTATAATTAAATTCTTAAAATTAGTAAAACTATTATAATTTTTTATAGTTTCGTCATATACTAATTTTGAGACTCAACTATAAAAATTATAAAATATCAATAATTTAATTATAACTTTTTTTAGAAGATCTAATTAATTTTTTTTTTAAAAAAATCCAAAGATCTGCTAACATATTAAATTTTATTATTATTACTATTTCCAATGTCACACTCTTTTATCAATGCAATTTTGTGGGAGTCAATTACAATTTTTTAATTTAAAAAAGTTAATGTACTTATTGATATATTAAATCTTATTATTATTATTATTATTATTATTTTCAATGTGACACTCCTTTATCAATGCAATCTCGTGGGAGTTTTTCTGTGCTCTCACAGCACCTTTGTTTGTGTTGTTGTTGGCAGGGTCACTGTCTCTGCCTTCTTCCACCGCACCAGTACTCTTCGTCTCATCATTCACACCCTTTCTCTCTCCATCTCCAGTAATAAAAAGATGCAACTTTCCTCACCCCCTTCCAAAACTTGAAACTTTGCATTAATGGGCTTCAAGGGAATGCCCACCTAATCCAGTTTCTCAATTCTTTAACCCCAAGTGCCCCTTTTTTATTTATTTCTTTTTATATATATGTATATGTACTTTTCTTCCTGTACACAACCCCCAACACTCAAATTTTGAGGCATTTCATGTTTCCTGTCTCATCCTCTGAGCAAACGTTATTGCTATTGTTGTTGTTGGTGTGCTGTTTCTTTGTTTTGCACTTGTGGGTCGAAAAATGTCCACTTTGCAGATGTCCCATGTTGATTTGGAGCAAGGGAACCAGCATCGGCGTTCGGTTGTTGGAAGTGATGTGAGTGGTGAAGGGAGTATATGCTTCTCTGATGCTGATGATGGTTCGTGCTATTCCCGTTTCTACTCAACAAACGGTGGTTCGTACGATGATTACAGCTTCGCTTGTGTTTCTGATCCCGAGGTAGGGGGTGTTGCTCATTCTGGGAGAGGTTCTTCTGTTTCTGATTGCTCTGTGGAGGTGGAAACTAGAAGTGGGGTTCCTGAGATCAAGGTGCATTTGGCTAAAGTGGAGAAGGATTGCAGGATTTGTCATATGGGTTTGGAGAGTGATAGTCACGAGTCTGGTGCCCCCATCGAATTGGGTTGCTCCTGTAAGGATGATTTGGCTGCTGCTCACAAGCACTGTGCTGAGGCCTGGTTCAAGATTAAGGGAAACAGGTCAATCTGAAACTCATACCCTTCTCTTTCCTTACTACTTTTTGTTTGTCAGATTTTATTTTTCATGATAAATCTTGGTTTTTCTGAGAAATTATAGACACCCTTTTGTTGATTCATGGCCAATTACAACTTCCCAATTTGTCTTAGCTTCTCGGCCGTGAATTTCTTCGCAAGTATTTATTGGAGGCATAAAAATAAATAAATAAATTCATTGGAAAGATAAAATTAGCTTATATATATAGACTAATTTGTAATTTAATAAACTAATTTTAGGTTAAGGAAAAACTTATTTTGTTTTTTCTTTTTATTTTTTTCTTCTATACTTATTAAGGAATTTACTAACAAACTCTTAATCCTTTTGCAATTAGTGACAAATTTAAGGGTTTGATGTTAATGATGATTAGAGAGTAGGAAGTAATTGAAGAATTTGAGTTGTGGATTGTTTAATTAGTGAATGTAAGAGTGAAGAAGACGGTGGAGGGGAGTGTTCAGAAATTGGAAGCTTATTTTAGAAGGTGTGAAGAACAAAATTGCAGGGTAGGTTCAATTATTTCTCCAAGAAAGGGGAAAGTTGTAGAAGATTAAATTATTTAAAGAAGTTGATGAAAAAAGAAAGGCGTAAAGCATTAGCCAGTCCCACTGATTCGCTGGCTTGCCTACCTAAGCACAGTGGGATTCTTTGTTGCTTTGGCCCTTTTCTGAATTTTAGGAATCTATAATATATTACTCTTCTTTTTATCTCTTTCAAAGTGGAGATTTGACCCCTTCTGACTTCTGTTCATGGATTCAAATATCTTGGTAGATGCTAGTTGCTTGCTGATGTGCCACCTAGAATATTTTAATCTACGAATTTCTGGTCCCATATAATCTGTTCATGTGTGATGTATGATGACAACTTTTAGATTGCATAATAGTTGTGACTTGTGAGTACCACAAGCTGCTGAATGTTGGTACAAATGTCCGGATCCTTTGTTGCACTTGTTTGAGCCTTTGAGGTAAAACAATTCCATACTTCATGAACTGGTTCAGCAGTGTCATTTGAAGATAATGGAACAGTTAAAATCTTTATTCAGTGGCAGGGTGCTAGTCCTTAATTTTAATTACAATCCCTGAATTCTAAATCAAAGTAAGGAAATAAATTATTAGTGCCTTTATGATAACATGGTAGGGCATACTTTATTGATGGACTGGTGACCGTCCATGCTTCATTGTCCATTTAATAGCAATTTATAGGGGCTATTTATTGAGGAAGGATCTATTGTTATGTCTGATTCAGACGCAAATCCATCCAAGTGCATTATCTCGTGGCTAAATTAACATCCAATAATGCAACAGAATTTGAATCTTTTCAATTTTGGAATCTTCTTTAATTGATGTATTGATGTATTGATGCTTTGATTGGTGGCAAATATTTCATGATATCTTCTTTATCTTAGTTTAGAGGCTTTAAAAACGTGACATGGTTTGTCAAAGACTGTTGTGGAATGTGGACTTATAAAAGGCAATTGGACACTTTTATATAGAGATTTGAGTTGGACAACTAGACCTGAAAAACTATAAAATCATGAATTATTCCGATTGGTCAATCCTTCAGCCATGACAAGTTAGCATAATAAGTTATGCCAGTTGATGAATATCTATGTTAAATTTAAATTAAATCCATTTATTACAAGAGTGAGAGCATAACATCTCCACCCTTCAACACTGCTTATAATTTATGAGCAGAAAACTAGCAGGGTTTGTTATATGATGTTTTTGGTTCATGCATGTTAACAGTATGATGTTTTGTATTGTAGAGGCTTTGCTTGTTTGTTTGAACTTTGAAGCATCCAGTTTTGAAGTGGATCATGATACAATTTTTCCCTTAATGTATGATTGTGCATATGATTGTCATTGTACATTGGTCATGCTTTCTTGGAGTTGTCTTAACCATACCACTCTGATATTATTAGTATTATTTTATTTTTTTCATTGAAATCGAGCATGGTATCAAGAAGTTTACAACACTCATGTACTTTACTCAATCAATTGAGTTAGATTCCTCTTCAATTTCAAAATTTGTGTTTTTCTAATTATTATTTCTGCTTGCTTACATTTCAACAGGACCTGTGAAATTTGTCATTCCATTGCTCGGAATGTTTACAGCGCAAATGAGGAGTTGGGGGAGCATTTGAGTGACGGCAACAATGCTACTACTACAGCAGCCACACTCTCCACACCTGCTCCTTCAGCAGAACCTCGAAGATTTTGGCACGGCCATCGCTTCCTGAATTTCCTACTTGCTTGTATGGTTTTTGCATTTGTCATATCATGGCTTTTTCACTTCAATGTGCCATCATCCTAGAGTTTCCTGAGTTACTTTGTTTCGTTTTTAATTTAATGCTGAGTAGTAAGCAAACAAGAGAAAGATGAAAAAAAACAAGAGAGGAAAAAAGAAATCCCACTCTAGAATCCATGGAGATACTTCCTTAGAGAATGAATGAATCCTTCCACAATTTGAGGCCTTATTGGGTTTATATAGGTAGCTGTATAACTTCCTTTCGCCCATGCAAATAGACATTTCTACATTTTCTGTTGTGCATTCGTCCTTAATTGTTGAGCTTTGCAAGGCTCTCTTATTCTGTCTTTCAGAGTCAATGTAATTTCTGGACAAGTACTAGAATGTTTATTCAAATGTATATTATATATATATTAATTATATACTATATTGTATTGTTACTTCATTGTCTTTTGGTGTGGGGTAATTTCTCATGTTGTACATAAATTAAGAATACGTAAAGAGTTAATAACGACGGAGACTAAATTGATAATATTTATGAGGACTAATTTTTATTTTTTTGTGTAGAGATTAAATTGAGAATTTATGTTGGGTACTAAAACTAAATTATATGATTAATCAATATAAATGAATTAGTAAGAGCTGCATTGTAGGTGTAGCTTTTCGATTTGGTGACTTTGCTTCTTTTTTGAAGGCTAGAATACTAGCTTTATTCTTGGTATCAAATACTTGTTAATTTGATTCACATGTAAAATTCAAAGTCCTTAATAGCTCGAAAAAGAAAATTGTACTGTCCCAAGTCATTGTTTGAAAATTTTATGTTTCCACAATGGCACAGCTTTTGCCGTGTACAAATTGTATTTATCATTCTTACAAAGTGACGTTTAACCGAACGTGTAAATTTTTATGGAAGGTGATGATTAAAAGAAAAAGAAATATTTTATCGTATTTATTATAAAGAATTGTTTTGGTATGTAGCATATAGTCTTTGTTTAAGAAAAATATCCTCTTTTGTAATTCTTTATATGAATACTTGAAAGCTTTTTGAAAAAATTGTAAAATTTCGACACTTGTACAAACAAATGGTGTATCAATCACACAAAATAACCATCGTATTAGGTAGACAAGCCTACCACGTACATTTCATTGAACATTAAACACGTGTAAGGTGTTGTGGACCATGTTAAAATTGCACTTGTTGCTAAAGAATATTTTAAATATATCAATGAAGTGCTTATCCACATAAATGATTTTTTTTTAAATTCATTAAATAGGTGTGAAATTTCTGTGAAAAACGATGATGAATATCTACTTGAACCATGAAGTTATCAAATGATAAAAAATTATCTCTTAACTTAATTTTTTTTATACTTAATATTAGGATTCGAATTCGAACACAAATAAATATTTTTTACATTATTAATACTTTTATAATAACACATAAGTATGACTATGGGAGGGGTTTCTAGCGAGGTGTCCCATCCTAGCGCTATAGCATTTTATGGAACCCCTATGAGTCCTAGTAGTATCAATTAAAACAAGAAATAGTAACTAATAACGTTGGACCACATATTTTCCTTAGTTTTTGTGATATCTATGAGACACATTTATTGAGCAGAAAGTGTGAAGTGAGGAGGACTCCCATGAATTAAGGTAATAGGAGTGTAAGATGTGCAACATTCTTAAAAACAGCAAGCAAGTTGGGAATTCAAGAAGGCCTTGTGAGCTGCATCCAACTTAATTCAAAGCTAGGACGGGTTAAACGGAAGGCTAGCATAAAACCATCAAATCACGCTCGTGCCCCGAAAGGCAAGTAAAAGCACTAACTTTTATGTTTTCAAAAATAATATTATTTATTAATGATATTTTAAAAATAAAATATTAATTATTTCTTAAATAATAATATAAGTAAATAATAAATTTTATTTTATTGTAAAAGTTTGTTTTGATAATTTATATTTAAAAATTTATTTTAAATTTTTTATCTCTCAAATTTGAGTTAAGATTCTCATTTTAAATAAATTTATTTTTGATTTTAAGACATAATTTTAAATTATTTTTTAACTAAATTAAGACGTAAAATTTATTTCATTAAATTTATATGAAAATTATAAAATTTAATTAAATTTAAATAAAAATTTATAAACAGATAAAATTACATGAAAAGTGTATCGTATAAGCTGAAAAATAATTTTAAATTTTTAGTTTTTATTCTTTGTGAGTTTCCCTTTTCACACGTTATTTTAGTTTTTACCTTTTAAAGAGATAACTTTCATGTCTTCCATATTTTTTTGGAAGAATAAAATTAATTCAAAATTAAAAATTAAAAGAAAAAAAAAGAATTTTTTAAAAAATAAAAGATAAAGATAAACTTTTACTATAAGATAAAGAATTAAAGTAATAATTTATCCTATTCCTTTCCTTATGAATTTATTTTAGGATTATTTCAATGTCAATCGAAATAGAGAATGGATAAATATGAGGGGGAATCAGAATCTCTCGTTTGATTGTGCAGAACCAGAGTCAGAAATTGAGTGACAAAGAAGAAAAAAGAATTATGATTGAAAAATTAGTGGTTAAAATCATATCTAAATGTACAAGTATAATAAATTGTATAATTATTTATATATCTATCATTAATTTTTCATCAATAATTATAATTCCCCACTTCAATTCATAAAGTAAATCCACCACTTTAGAAAACAATATTGTGATCTCTAATCTCTCTTGACATTTTCCAACGAAAAGAAAGCTAATAAGGTAGCAATTATTCCCTTGTAAGGTGGTCGGTTATGTGAATGTCTTCAATTGATTTTTTAGATGTTTGTATTTTTTTTTAGTTTTAAGTGAAACTATTTTTCTTTTTAATTTATTATAAAATAGACTAAACAAAGTTAATCTTTTTAGTAGAGCTCGTTTTGCATCTTGTTTTCCTCCGTCAGTGTTTCGCAACTCTTTTCAGTGCCTATTATTATATTAAACACAAATATATTAATAATATCCTTACTTATCTATCCTACTATATCTTTAACAAATTGAAAAAAAATATATTAAATCTTATAATTAAAGATAGATTAAATAGTGATTAACCCAATCATATTATAGACCACTAGTTAAGTTTTTGAAAACTAAAGTTAACGAAATCTTACTTAAGACAATAATGTTACAAGATTAAATTAATTAATTTTATTATTGATTGAAAAAATACTAAATAAAAATAATTACGATAATTTAATAACTAATTGTGTATTATAGATTTGGCACGCATCAAATTAATACAGAAGCATCTTTTTCCTCTTTTAGAAACACATAATTTCTTTTGGGAAGATATGCCGAAGGAGACTACATATAAAAGTAGCATGCATTTTTAATAATGTCATGAATTTAAATTTTATTTCAAAAATATTTAATAAATATATTTATTTTAATTAAAAATAGTAAAAACTTATTAATAAACTTTACAATAAATAAAAGACGTAAAAATAAAACTAATAATTAATATATTTAAAAATAGATTTTATTTTTTATAATTAAAAAATTACTCTCAATTATTTTTTATATGTAAAATCAGAGGTACCAAAGACCGTAAAAGGAAGATGTACAAAATTTCAAATTTTGTTTTTCCTTGCTTCCCTGTTTATCCAAATATTACTGCATATATTACTTTTAGTAATATTTTATTATAAAAATATTAGTAATATTTTTATTAGTAATTTTTTTATATCTTTAATAATATTAATAATATAAAATATTACTTATAATATTTTGTAATATAGTTCAGATATAATATTTATTAAAATGTCATTAAAACATTTTTTATGTTTTCATAATATTTTGTAAATGTGAAAAATCATAGGTTGTGGTGCAACTTTGAGAGCTTGTGCATCATTTAATTTTCCATTCCAAGGCCGGAAATTAACACAAGCTGCTTGAAAATACAAATCAGAAGTCTTATTCGAAAAAGACATCACTTGGGCTTACATAAATAGAGGGTGTTGAGCTTGACTTTTCAAGTGTTGGCCCAATATAACTTTAGTTTTAATAAAAAAAATTTAAATGACGTGAAATCACTTATAAAAAGGAAGGTGGAAGTGTGTTTGTGTATATAGACGTGAGTGCAACGTGCGTTAAAATTATTCTTTTCTTTGAAAAGTGTATTGGTATTATTTTATTTGGAGGGGAGAAGTTTTGCTCAAGATGGTATCGGTGCTTATACGAGAAATAGCATATTCAAAGTATTTTTATAATATTCAATTATAATTAAATTTAATAATTTTGATAATAATTATGTTAAAAATATTAAATATAATTTTTAATTAGTTGACTGTGTAATATATTGACGATATATATTTATTAAACTGAGTTATTTTTGTTATCTTGTAAATAAAATTTTAAATTTTCATTTTAAAGATGTGAATTTTTTATTTAAACGGTCAAATTTATTTATTTTTTTAGGTTGTTGGTGTTGTATCTTTTGCAAGTATTTATCGTTGATTATTATTTTTTCTTAATAGTTAGCAATGGAAGTTTGTGATCTCTTGACAAAGACAAAGATAATTTGTGTGATGCTGGAGGTCCCATGATTAGGCCAAAAACCAAAATGATGAAGCAATTTTTGTTAGACCTGAGTTTGGGAATTAAGGAAAGTGAATTAGAGGCTGCACAAAAGTGGATCACTATTACAAATTGATGATGATTGGAGCCCATTTTGAAGAATACATATAAAGTTCAAAGTCATTGTCATGTAATTTGGGTTGAGTAGTTAATTAAGATCCATTTACATGTAATTTTGCATAAATTATTTTTTTGATAGTTGGTAGAAAAAGAGAAAGTTTGTTAACTGGAAAAATAGGAAGGTCATTTATGGTGGAAATAAAAGATTAGTGGGGATTATAGCAAATCAGATTTTATGGCAATTAAAATATTAATGGACATTACATCCATGAGATTTTATGCCAATTAAAATATCAATGGGCATTAAATCCATGAGATTACACACGTATTAAAATATTAATGGGCATTAATTTTAGGGTTGTCTAGTTAATAAAATTTGTGTTTCGTACTTTTCCTTTGTTCATAGGTTAAAGAACTTTTATAGTGTTGGTTCTATCGGCAGGTCGCGGTTATGATCGCACTTTGATAACTTTGGTTCTATCGGCAGGTCGCAGTTAAGGTCAAGTTTCTCTTCTTGCTTGTTTTCAAGACGATCATTTTTAAGATCATGTCAATAACCCTTTCAAAGTCCTATAGTATTTTGTTACTGAGAGGACTCCTTGTCTAGAGTTAAAGATCCTACTTTCAATATCATAACAAATAATAAAGTCTTTTTTCATTGAAAATGTTTCAATGTGATTCTCTCCTATCTCACGAACGAAAGAATAGAACATATAATTTTAACTTATTTTCGGAGTTATAGAGTTCCATAGCCATGTCTCTATCATCCTACACTTCAAATTTTGGATCATCTCTAGGTGGGTCACCTCTTTTAATATGACCTAACTTTTTACGCTCTTTGAGAGAGATACAAACATATTGTACCCTAGATAACTGCGACCGTCAAGTCAAGAGGAATCCACCAGATTTGAAAGTTCATTAAGTCCCAAGATAACGACTTTATCTTCTGTCATTATCACAAGTCGTTGGTAAGGGTAAAGAAGACTTTGACGAGTCTAGCACCGACATGTGGGTCTCACCAAAGGATAGCAATTCACCAAAGCAATGTAGTAGAAACAAATCTCTCAAGATTGAGATACCAAATTGGAAGTAAAAGAAACTATGTATTGATTGATTTGAATAATATAATTTCTAATCTCCCTTTTATAAGGTAAAAGTGAATTGCTTAAAAATAACAAAAAATAAAAGATAATTATAATTATAAAATGAGATGTTCATGATATCCTAATGACATAAACATTATTCATCTTGTGAAAATTTTGAATGTTTCGTCTTGATTTATAAATTGTCTTGTACACATTGTCTTACAAGAAAATGTTAAAGATTCATACATCAAGAAAATTTATCTAAAAGAACTGTACGAAACATTTGATAAGAGAACATACAAGAGAGACTTCCTTAGATGTATCCTATATAGAAGAAATGAATGAAATTGAAAGTCTATCAATTTTATACCTCAAATCTCGTGAAAAAAGAAAAGAAAAGATAATGCTTCAATAAAAGCAACATGAATGTGTTAAAAAAGAACAAAACCTACATGAAATACTAATTGTAAATAAAAATGGGAGATGAGAAGAAATCTTTATCACTTTTTATATTACTAATTGGTAAAAGAAATTTATTATTGCATTAAATGAACCAACATCCATGAAGTTTAGAAAATCTTGAAAAGAGAAGGTTAGGTGTCTTTCCTAATGTTAAAATGCTTCATTTGATCTACTTCTAATTTCATGAAGAGAGTTTGTAAGTTTGGAGATGGAAATTTGGTCTACTTTGATGGATCATTAGGTTTAAAGGAGTGCATGGATTGAATTTTTAAAAATGCAATCAATATCTAATCTATATCCAAATAAATGGATTAATTTAAAATTCATATCCATATTAAAAAAATAAGCTAGTTTGGATTTTTAAAACTAGTTTCAAAACCAATTTATGGTTCAAAACTGGTTAATGCTAAAATTGATTTTCAATCAAAAACTAATTTTTAAAATCTAGTTTGTGGTTTAAAACCAATTTAAAACAAAAAAAATAATACAAGTCATCATTTACTACATATATAATTGAAAATCGAAAAAGATTTAAAAAATTTTTTTAGGGTTAACAATGTTCTTTTAAACTATACACGCGAAAAATGATAACTTATACTCTATCAACTATATAAAACTAGTCATTTTTAAAATGTGAGGACTAAGAAAAGTAATTTCAAATTTGAGAGATAAAAAACAAAATTAGTCCAAATTTGAGGAAGGAAAAAGATATTTAAGTTTTTTAAAAGTTATTTTCCTTTTCATTAAGTCACATGAATTATCTTGTCCAATGTATTCAATATTTATTTATTTTTAATTTCTTTCCTTGTGTGTGTAAGCAATTTTGGTCATCATTATTTTAATTTCTTAATTTTAGTCCACATATTTAAAAAATGAGAAATTTTAATTCTCATAGTTTTAATGATTCAATTTTGATTCCTATGTCTAAATAATAAGTAAAATATTAAATAATTTATTTGTAAAAAATTATATAATTAATATCACATAAAAAATTTATTTATCATAATAACTCCAATTTAAACAATAATAATTGATTTATTTTATCACATTATTATATCCATTAAAAATTTAATAAGTTAACAGTAAAATTAAAATTTTCTTTATTTTTAAAATATTTAGACAATAATCGAGCAATTAAAATTAAAAAAATTAAAATTATTCATTTTTTAAATATATAAACAAAAATCAAATAATTAAAATTATCAAAATTGATCTTGTACTAAAGTTAAGTTTTTATTAAAATAAAAGTTTGAATCATGATTAAAAAATAGTTGTCCCAAAAATCACATAACTTTATATAGCTCAACTAGGAGAATTGAAGAACACAAATTCTTATACGGTCATATCTTTTTCTTCTAATAAAAAACATTAAATAAATAAAAAAATTATATTTATCATTGTAAAATGTTATTTATAATTACAAAATAAATAAATATATAGTTCTATATTCTCCTTTGAAACAAGAAATATCTTAGCGCTAAATGTTAAAAATGAAGTAGTTATATTTTGCAGTAATCTATAATTAAAACAAAACATAACAATATAATATTATGAATAATTTTTTATAATATTTTCTTTAAAATATTTATTATATTGTTTTAATCTTTATAAAATTACTTTTAAATGTATATACAATAGATAAATAAATAATAAAATCTTAATAATTTTAAATATAATTTAAAAATTATATAAAATATTAATAAATTCAATACTATTGATTAAATAAAAAGATTATCACTATTAAATAATTTTATAAAAAAATAAAAAATAAAAATAAACAAATAACCCTCGTCTAGCAAATCTTGTTCCATTAAGATATAAATTTGAATTTGAATTTTTTATTTATAAAATTCATATACCAACTGAATAGAGTCCAATTCATGAAAATAAGCAAAATATGGATTTGGATAAAAATCCAGTTCATTAAGTAAGTGTTGTAGATTAATACAGTTATAGATTGATTTGACAGAGCTGAATTTTTTTGCTCACCTTTACCTGGTTCCTGTTTTAGGGCCTCTTGATGAAGTTGCTGCATCTGATACCACTTGTAAGTTGTAACAATAACAAGGCTCTTGTGAAACACTTTGTGTGGTTGTTGGGACTTGTCCAAGTTTGCTAACATTGTTAACAGAGTTGAAACTATTTCATCCTATGGGAATGATTACAACATTTTATATTTATTAAATATTACTGTATCCTTTTTTACTAAATAAAACATGAATTTGGGCATCATATAAGTAATTTTAACGTACGTTAATCTATGACTTGTTTTTATGTGTTATTTTCTTTTCAAACACGAAAAAACACGATGTCTTTTCAAACGTTTTTTTTCTTCTATTTTATGTGTTATTATAGGAAAAATGTGATTGTGTGTTTACACAATCTTATTTCATAATTAATCAACAGTATTCTGATATTAAAGTGTTATTTTCAATATTTTGTTAACATATATGTGAGTAAAACATAAAATTAAATAGAGATGTTAGAAATGAATTATTCTGAGTTACTCACAAATCCATTTAACCACAGTCGTTTAATTTGGACTGGCCTTGTACTCCATTTGGAAAACCCATGACTTAGTACGGGTTAAAAAAAATGGTGAGAACAACTAAGGCCCAAAAACTCTGGCCTAATAAGAATTTTTCTTACAATTTTTTTATTCAAACAAATAATTTGACTTGCTTGTTTTTAATTATTATTATTGTTGTTATTTTTCTAGGTCATTGATATCGTTGTAGTTACTTAATGAATGTTATACATATTTTTTCTTAGTGGTTTGTGAATTGAATTGGATTTAAAAAATTATTTTTTTATAATCTATTTTGGTTAATATATAGATTTAATTTAGTTTAATCTTATTTAAATTGGTATGAATTTTGATGTGCTTTGAATTAGACAAATTTTTAATACACAAATTCATCAAAATTTAATTTCATTGAAATATATTAATATACAATCACATTTATAATATATTAACATAAATCTAAACTAATTTATCAGTAATATCAAGTTGAAATAATACATAAAAATGCAAATTTAAAATATAAATACAAGTTCAAATTAATTGTTTATTTTATAATATATGTCTAAATTCAGGAGTTAAGTTTAGCTTTAACACATAATATTGATGAATCATTTACAGGAATTGAAGATCTTCTAGGGACAAAATCAGGTTTGAAACCAGGACCCAAGGTTTTGCCTCATTTTACAACCTAGGTTCTAATAAAGTCCCTAAATCAATTTCACGATTCATTCATAAAATAATAAGGTTTCTAGATTTCGAAGAAAAAGGTTCTTGTTTGATTTTCTTGAAGTGAAACAAATTAAATTTGGATTCACCAAGGGAACAACTATAATATGCGTCAACTAAAACACTCATTGCTAAAAATTTGGAAAATAAAATTTAAATATTGTAATATAATAATGCATGATATAACATATTCTCATTACACAATTTAATTAAAAATTTGTCTTAAAGTATTAGTACGTGGTAAGAAGTTTAAATCTGTATGAGTGATCTTAATATGACATTGTAGAAAAACAAATGAGAGAAAATATACTCTAACGAATAGAGTACGTTACCCCACAATTGGACACTTTTTTTATTAACATAGTTGGACACATTCAACAATTTAATAGGCAATAATTTTTATAGTTAATCAACAAATGAGTAGATTCCTTGTTGCATACTTGGTTTGTTTGGAATGGGAAAAAGAGAGGAAGAAGAGAAAATAATAGAAAAGATTAAAATGATTTTTTTTTTATCCATAAATATGCATGGAGGGAAAGTAAAAAAAAAAAAAACACGTGGGGCTCTTTCTCTCTGAATTGAGAAGAGAGAGAAAAAGTTTTGGTATATTAAAAAAATTAAAGTGATCTTATTTAATTTTTTTATTAGAAATATTTAAGTAATTTCATATTTTTTATACAATTAAATAAAAAAGTTTAAATATTTTTTTTATTATTTTTTATACTAAACAACCTATTAAGTCATTTTATTTTTTATTTTTTTTTCTTTCCTTTCTTTCTTCTCTTTCTTTCCTTTCCCTTTTCTTCCTAAATCAAAAGAATTATAAATGTGACTCTCCAATCCATCATAAGTCATTCATATTAAAAGTTTAATAACAAATATTTACTATTATAATTAAAATATAGGTTTAATTAAATTTTTCATCCTCATAAGTTGGCATTTTATTTTTATCTTTATAAATTTTTTTTTGAAATAATCTCTATAAATTTTAAATAATTCATTTTTAATTTTTCCTGTCAACCTCTCTTACAAAAACATTATGTTGCTAACTTCATTACTTGTCTTGTCAGTGAAAAATGATGTTATCAACGTTATATCAACAAAAAATATCACACATCAGCAACATAAATTAAAAATGAAAACAAAAATTACAGGAACTAAAAATAAAAAGACATGGACTAAAAAAGTGACATATTTGTAAGTTTAAACAAATATTTAAGACTTAAATATAATGTATAAATTTAATTTAAAATTAATATAAAATAAATTTTAAGAAAAATAATTATTTTAAAATAGATAATGTATTTTAGTTAATCAGAAACTAATATTATTTTACTATAATTTTTGTTAGCCCAAACACCTTACATACTCAAGTCATCAATCAACTAAATATGAAAGGTAGGAAGAAAATAAAAGTTGAGTGTGATGTGAAAAAGAAAGAATGTTATCCGGAGTAAAAAGATACGAACTTATATGTCGTGCCTATATGAATTATATTATTAAATATGGAAAAAGGTCAGGCCAGGTTAGATTTTGTTGGGCCTCAGACTAACCTTAGTTAAAAATATAAAGTTTAATATGTCATTTTTACCTATCATTAACTTTTTTTTACAATCTAACCTAACATGTATTTACAGAACACCATGTTATTTATAGCAATTCTTGTTCTTGGTATAATTAGCATCATATGTTAGATTTCTTCTTTATATTTCATGTAAGAAATTTGTCAGGTAAAACTGTTATAAGCTTTTATTAAGAAATATTCTCTCTTGGTCTATTTTCACCTAGTCTATTTTTCTCCCTTATCTACTATGAACGATGATAAACAAAAAAAAGAGATAGTGTAAAAAAAAGTGAGTGTAATAGTGTTGGGTGAGAAAAAAAAAAAGAATACAATGTATTTTTTTTTTGGTAAGATATATGTGTTAAAGGGAAGAAATGATGTATATGATAACTGACAAAGTCTATGATGTTTATTTAACAAGAAATTATATTAGTTTTAATTTAATTAAGATACATAGTATTTATAAATAATGATATTTTCTTGTTATTTAATATTCTAATTTTATAATAATTTAAAATTAAATTTATTTATTTTTCATCTCTATAAAAAAATCATTTTATTTTTCTTCTCCTTAAAAATAAATTTTGGATCAAATATATCTAAAGAAAAATTCTTAAAAAAATTAAAGACCTTCATTTTATAAAAGGAAGGGAAGAATTAGTTCTTTAAAAAAATACTAATTGAAATAACTTTTAACAAATATGTTAGATACCCTAACCTCTATCTTCCACCCGTTTTGAACTAATTGATGCGAGGAATGCAACATAATTTTTAGTTTAATTAAACGAAATTGTGAAACAACTTTTATTTTTACTTTAAAATTTAGCTTTAAATAGTTTTTAAACTAAAAAATTGAACCAAACATAGTAGCATATTTTTCTTAACCTTTTGACATTCTGGTTCATTATTTTCATCTAGAAAATATAGAGGCCACAATTGAACATGGCAATACCACAAGTTTTAGCAATTATAAGACACGACAAAATTATAATAAATTATATGAAATTAGTATAAAACTAACATAAAAATCTTAAATAAAAAAGAGAGAACCAATGGTATAATTAATTTAGAAAATATTGTAAACATAATAAAATGTTATACTTTGTCTAGTTATTGTGATATTTTCATATGTACTGATATAAAAAAATTTAAGAAAAAGTAAAAAAAAAATGTAAAATGTAACTAAACTGTATTTTAAGTCTACTAAAGAGTCCAACATGGATGGACAAACACTATTTTATAGTGAATGTACTTTCACGTTTCTCATATTTACTTACAACAAAGAATCCTATAGAAACAACAAATTTACATAAACATATTCTGTTCTCATTACTTGACATATCTGGAGAGATTTTTTGTTCATTGCCGTTGGCGATTAGCATACTTTTCCATAGCCCGAAACCTTAATCAAGCAAAGATATTATTTGGTTTGAAGCAAGTGAATTTTAAACAACATGACCCCTCTTTTCTATCAAAGATGGCTTTCAAGTGTACAGACATCTGGGACCATGATGGGGGCCAAGTGCACCATTTCCTTGGAAAGAATCAAACAAATATCCATTTGAGTGATATATGAGGTACGTGAATTACTTTACTATTTGGACAGTGTACAATCTTAACCTATGTTGAGCATTTTTATTTTATAATGCTGTCCAATCTAGTTCAATGTAAAAGTTACAATTATTGTTTGTGCTATTTGGGGAAAAAATGCTATTCATTCAATATGATAGTAAAGCAAAAACTAAAGTAGAGTGTGGAAGAGGAAATGATATCTTTTTTATGCACAAAAACTCAGTCAGGAACTACCCAATACATCATCCGACTGACATGAAATTGTTTCGGTTGGTATTACAACAATATTAAATATTTAAATAAAAAGTTTTACTACTCATAAAAAATCTTATAATTTAATAAAATTGTTTCCATCAAACTAATTGAGATGAAATTTATCCACACACATAAAAATTGTCAATAGAATTAATGTATTTGCATCTAATTGATGAAAATAACCCATTAAGGTTAGTCTAGAGGTGAGATCAGTTGAGTATTTGCACGAAATCTAAAATTCAAATCTTGTTATTAGTATTATTATACATATATAAAAATCTTTACTAAAGTTTTCTCTCTCTTTTTTTGTTTAATTTGCATTTAACATGAAGGATAAGAAAATGGTCTCCCAAAAATCACAATAAACGCTAATAAAACTGAGCGGTAAATTTTGTTTTGTCCTCCAAATTTAAAATAATTATCATTACTAAAAAATTTAAAATTTATTACAAAATAATTAACTACAAAATTTTAAAATTAATAGTTATTTTAAAACTGATTTCTAGTAAAAATAATTAGCTACAAATTTACTATAATATTGATAATAGTATGAAATAAGTAATAAATTAATTAAAAAATAATTTTAGTTAATTTATAGTTATTTTCTAACTAATTTGTAGTAATAAGAAGTATAAATGAATATAACTTAAATTTAGTTAGTAAAAATAATATTCTAGTTAATTAGTTATGATTTACTACTAATTTAAATGGTAGCTAAAATTAGTAGTAAAATAAAAAAAAAATCTTGTAGTGTATTTAAGTATTTACATTTTAAAAATAATTAATTTTAATTTTTCTTTTTTTTTATCTTTTAATATTTCTTTTTTTATAATACACATAAAAAATTATAAAAAAATCATGATTTGTAATTTATTTATTATTTAAAAAAGAGAAATTAAAACTAGTTTTTTTTTTTAAATATAAGGAGTAAAAAATGATTTTAAATATAAAAAAAGAAAAAATAAAATTAAAAAGATATTTAAGTAGCATGAGCGAATAAAAAGGAGCATCATAGTGGAAAAGGAAGAGTAGATGTAAGCATAGAGTGGTGGTTACTTGGATGGTAGACATGATGGTCTTGCGTCACTCGTATATCTGTCCTATGATTGCACTCGGCCTCTGCAAGTGTGTGTTTGTGTGTGCTTGTTTGTGTCACAATATGGGTAGGTTCTCTTTTCTTCGCAGGCACACCTTTTGTTGAATGGCATCACTGCACTGTGGGGCATCATCTGCCACATTATATGATTCTAGGGACTTTGTGCACTCTGTAACTACGATTCGTATCTTCAAAAGTTGCTCGGATAGAAAATGACTTCCAATTTATTAAACAACTTGTGAGAATCCAATTCTGTAAATAAATAAATAATTATTATTAAAAACGAATACTTTACCACTATAATATAATTCAAAAAATATATATATGAGCACAATATAGACTATTTAGATGGCCCAAGACGTTATGTGTGAATCTTGCATACGATGAACAAGGTAAGGAAATTCATTTAGGTTATGCTCTTAGCTTGACTTCAAATAACAGAGAATTTTAAAAACTTGTCCAATTTTGCTTTGGGGTCATGCTTAGCTAAAAGATCACTGCTCACTGTAACTGCCAGCATAGTTTTATGTAAATGTATAAGGTCGCCCATGACCATAAGTGATGTAGCAATTATAATCATTGAATGTACAAAATTTTAAATTTATTAAATAATATTAGAATGACATATTTTTTAATGGAAAC
Source organism: Mucuna pruriens (assembly GCA_025330945.1). Lineage (NCBI taxonomy): Eukaryota > Viridiplantae > Streptophyta > Magnoliopsida > Fabales > Fabaceae > Mucuna > Mucuna pruriens. The sequence goes on along the minus strand of JAENHJ010000525.1, from coordinate 2,322,454 downwards.
ACATAAAATGAAGACGAAAATTTTGTTATTTTAAAAGTAAATATATTTTTGTACCCTTTCAACGTCCAAACATGTACGAAATTTTCTGGGCATCATCTGGGACACATATTCTTGGCTATTAATCATTTTCTACATTTTCCCAAGCTAGAGTATCTGTAGAAAGTTTGGACATATCTCCCTTGGTGACCCTTTCAGATTCTCTTCACATTTTCGTGAAACATTTAGTGATTTTATCACTTAGTGCTGCTGCATTTCCCAAAAATAGATAAAGTAAAATACTTATATGCCCAGATTTTTGTATCCTACAGAAACATTTAGATGGGCTTTGATCTTTATATTTCACTTACTAACATGATAATGTATATAGTATAGGAAAGATACAAAAGCAACTATTAGCTCAACAATCTTTATATTCTATAGGGTTGTACACCGAAAGAATAGGGTCTATTATATTTATTTTTGTCTCATTCTTTCTTTTAACATATATAACATCATTGTGACATTTAGTGATATAAACGATCCAAAAAATAGGGTGCATATATGAATCAATATTAATAATGATGACTCAATTGGAGGCTCCTTAAAGTTGGCTTTAATTAAGAAACAAATACCGCGATCTTAGGAAGGGATAGGCTTTAATTATGAAGCAGTACTTGCATTGGCTACAAGCTTTGCCCTTAAAACAATCCATGGTACTGATAAGAATAACACTGTTGAGAAACATGCCCCATCATACGAGGTGTTTGAACAATGTATAGGTCACGAAAAGGATTGTGGCCCATGTGAAAAGGAGAAATGCATGTGATTGATCAGTCTCAGAAACGGAAATCTGGAGGGAATTTGTACTTTCAAATATTGAATTACATATCTTACAGAAATTGGTTCTAGTCAAAACAACTAATATTTTATCGGCTTTTGTATTTTTATCTTTAAAGTTTATATTTCTATATTTTTTAAAATTTTATCTCTCAATTTATTAAATTTACGAATTCTGTCTGAAAAACTGTTGTATTAACATAATTTATGACAGTTTTTTCTTTAAACCATCGCAAATAAGATAATTTGTGACCATTTTTTCTTTAAGTTTCTATAATTAAGACAAATCACATTTTTTTTAAAGTTAAGGGACAAAAGTCGAAAAAAAAAGCAAAGTTTGTGGAACTATAAAACTGAAAAAAAAATTAAGCCTATTTTATAACTTGGTAAAACAAAGTTCGAATTTATCTATAATATCCATATTTGTGGTGTGTTTGGTTGGAAAAGAAGAAAATAAAAAATAAAAATAATACAGATAATTATTTTTTGTGTGTGTTGATTAAAAAAATTTGAATGCTAAAAATTAAAAATTAAAAAAAATCACTTTAATTTTAATTTAAATTTTAAACTTTTTTTTCACCTTTATTTTCTTTTTACTCAAAACATAGGATTACTAGCCGACTGTACCAAAGAAGATATGTGAGGGGGAAAAAATGAAAATGCTTACGAGGCACAAGGATTGAGGACAATTCATGCAGCATTATTATGTGTTTCAAGCACATGCTAAAGGCACCATGTGCTCGTTAATGTTACTTGTCACCATTGCATATTTAGGAATAATTCGAACTTCATTACCTTCCCATAACCACCAAACTCGTTATTTAAGGTAATGTACCTTTTAATAATCAGTGCTAAACAATTATTTATTTATTTTGGAAAACAATCTTTGTTTTTAAGCTGTCTTAGAAAAGTTTCTGATTTATTTTAGCAATCAGTACAGCATGTTGCTTGTTTCAATTTTATTTTAAAAAAACTTTATAAAGGTCTTTTTAATTTATGTACATGTTTGCTTCAATTTATTTTGTAATTTTATATTTAGGAATTATTCGACTTTCATTTACCTTTTGTAAACCACCAAACTCTTCATTTAAGGCAATGTACCCTTTAATGATCGGTAAACGTACGGCATTTTGTAAACAATTATTTTGGAAAATAATCTTTGTTTTTTAACCTGTCTTGTAAAGTTTCTGGTTTATTTTAGCAATCTGTACAGCATTTTTTTAATTTTATTTTAAAACAAATTTTTAAAAGGTCTTTTAATTATTACATGTTTGCTTCAAATTACGTAATGTTCTGTAGTTTTCTATGAAACTTTCAAAAAATAAAAAATTATAGGTGAAAAAAAATAAAAATATCCTAAGATATTAATTTGTGAATAAGTTATACTAGAACCCTCATTTATAGGTAAAAAATTAAAAGCTTTTCATGGTAATTAATTATAAAATTACTATACTTCCTCGTGATAATTGACCATAAACAAATTATTCATAAAAAGTTAAATAATAACTAAATATATTTCATAAAAATTTCTCAAAAATCGTAAACACCCCAATTCTTAGGCGATTTTCATACTCAAATCACCTATTTTTATTTCTAGTCTCCTTTCATGCCCTTAAATTAAAAAGTAACACCCCAACAAGAAAAAGTGACAGACAGAAGATATAGTGTTATTACATACAGAAAAAAAATTTAACGATGTCCTTTTTAATTGGAGACAAAAATAGAAACAAAGGTACATACATTCAAATTTTCAGTCCATCGTCCTCATGTTTAGGTAAGAGTAATAATTGTCTCAACAGTAGAAATTTAATTTAAATTTGACATTTTGTAGATTCAATAATGTATGGAAGCCATGTGCCATGTTTTACATTTTCAGTGGAGTGAATGGTACTTAGAGGACACAATTTCCTCCACCAACCCTTTTGTCAGCCGCAAGCGACAAAATGTTCCTAGAGAAGGGTTTTACTTCAACCATTTGTAACTCCCTTTTACATTTAGAAATTTAGAAACTTGTTATGATGATTTCCTCAACAGCATGGCAATGGTGCACCAAAATAGGAACTGAAAGACTATGCACATGTTACTAAAAAATGAGGCAATATTAATTGGAAAATTTTCTATAGCACTGCTGATGCTACTAGATCATTACAAATGACAATGGATCAGGGCTGCAATATGTTAAAAAACACAACCCGGTTACTATGGCGTGTTTGGAAACTCGTTAAGAAAAAATTACATCTGGGACGTGGAAGCTACAACTACTAGCTTCCGATGTGATTATTCACATCTAAGATATGGAGGAACCAAACATGCTAATCATGAATACAAATCAGGCTACAATGTAACAAAATCTAATTGTATGTAGGATGTAACTTTGTTCCAAGGCAGTGTTGTTGCATTGCAGCAGATCTCAAAACTTTATCTATCTAACTATGCACCATTCATTGCAGTGTCAGCATGGTGTGCATGGCCATCTTCCAGAATCTTGCCATTTGCTTGAGTTCTCTGCCTCTGAGTAAAGTCACAATAACCATGTTATGTCCAGATCAAAGACAATGACATCACATAAAAAGAAGAGAGGGAAAAAAGGACAAGTAGAAGACATTCAACACACCCAATCTGCAGGGTCAACAACAGAATTCCCATTCAACAACTTGTGGTTCTCTTCTTTGGTCCTGCCATCTTTGTCCTTGATGCTTAATGGTAGCAGCATGGTTGCAGCTACACTTGTCCGGTCTGGCAATTCTGTGGAACAATTACCAAGTTAGCATAACAGCAATTTCCTGTTCAATTCACAATAGCACATTAATTATGTTCAAATGTGCAAACCTGGTAATTTCTTCTCAACGAAAAATACCACCAAATTAACAGTATACCTGCGAGGGATCAAAACATTGAATCAAAATGGACATGGACCACGCAATTTCAACATTGCAATTCAGAAAATGTTTCTTACCAGGCAACAACTACATCGACTGAGTAATGTTTCCGTGATGCTACTATCAAAAGAGACTGACACACAGCAAGAATCCACCCTAGCTGCTTTATACATCTGTGGTGGTTCATGAATAAGCACAATAAGTTATAACCGAAATTTGAATTATAGTACAATATGACAGTGATTACTAATGGCAAGTCATAAAATAAATAAGAGATAATTACACTGACTTCCCTTGAGGTTAAGGATATTACACCAATACCCTTCTTGATTGAAAATTTTCACTTACCTCCCTTGCTTTGTTATAATTTTTTAAAAATAACAAGCATCAATGTGTAAGAATAATATAAAAAGTAAGGGAACTTGGTGTAGTTTTTTTATCAAGAAGGGTGTATGTGTAATTAGTACAAACCCCAAGGGAGGTTTTGGTAATTACCAATTATCCCAATAAACAAATGTTATTGCAGTGAAATCTTCGCAAAAATGAGCCAGACCCCATATAAAAGAAACATATGAGCCAATTTACCTTCGTGTGCCATATTTCTGATACGTAAGAACAAAGACTAGTGTAAAGATCATGTGTGATGAAAATATCAAATCACCACATCCATATATCACGCCATGAGGAACTGCACAATGAAAACCAAATGAGCACCAAAACAACAAAGAACACATCGATGCTAAATAACTCCAGGTCAATAGTATACTAACAATTAATCAAGAGGACTTCAAGGATGCTATCCGGGCGAGGCAATGTAGCAAGTTTAGACCCCTGCATAATTCAAGAAGTGAAGTTAAATCAAAAGATTATTTAAAAGAAAAAAAAAGTTTAACTGTAAGTGACGTGGTATTTGTTTAACAAGCACACATTCTCAAATAAATATACCTCCCGGCAATGGTAGTTTGGACCAGGAAGCTGCGTGGCATAAAATGTTACTATGCGAAGAGCTTGGGAAGCCTGCAATTAACAATTACAGAGGAACCAAACTTATCAAAAAACCTGTTAATATAGAATCCATATGCAATAGGTTATTAAATCAACTCAAAAAATTGAAATGGCCATGAATTGACTCTGCTGGCTACACTAGATAAAAGGTGAGGGAATGTGTAAAGTTAACATCATCAGATCTATGATCATTTATATATTCTTATTTATGAGCATGCCTTAAAATGCTCAAACTATTAAGCCTTACACTTAAATTACTTCCAAAATAATGGCAATTATCCATCTCTAAGTTATCTCATGGAATTATATCAGTAAGTTTTTCACAAGTAGTTAAATGGTTAAAAAACAATATGCAAAAGCACAGCAAGTCTTTTAGTTTTCTATTTTCTGAAATACAAAGACCTCAGAAAAGATCTACAGCACATCAGCAAATATATATGGAGGGAGACGAAACCAAAGCCAAACAATCATGATGCTTGCTTTCACATCAATGCATGGAAGCATAACTAGACACAAGCTTCCAAATCATGATATTATTTTAATAATCTGCATTACCCTTGTTGACATCATGGATTGCATTTTCTGTAGGCAACATGCTAACTCAATTTCTAACCCTAAGCACTCAAGACAAAACTAAACAAATGATGAACACTTACAACTAAGAAAGATAAAACCCTGCACCATATTAGAACTGTGTAGATCTTTTTGCTCTTGAATATGAAAGGATGAAACGTCCACTGCAAAAACACAAATTGTAGAGCATATCATTTAAACTTCTAAGAACTATGATACTTCTTCAAGACTATAACTTCTAAAAACTGAATGAAAGCAGAGAAAGGGAGAAGAAGATTGAAGTAGGGAGGAGAATTCTTACAAGGACAAAGGATAAAAAGATAAAGGTAAACAGTGTTTCACTAATGTAAGCTTTGTCTTGCCCAAGCTCCTGTAACAGCACCAAGATTAAAAATTCAAAAGGCAATCCCAGGTAAGACAGATTTTTCAAGAGACAGCAAAAAGGGAATGACAATTACAAACCGGAAGAAGGAAGAATCCAAGATCCTGTAGTGTAGGGCCAGGCTTATGTAAATAATGAACTCCTCGTGCAGCCAAACCATGTATGTACTGTAAAGAAACAGTTTAATTTGAATTTAGACATGAAACCATCATAATAAATAAATAAAATAAATAAAAGTACGTCAAATTACATAGTAAATTAATTAATATACTATAGAAACAAAACCCCTCATGCATAACGCTAAACAAGGATATAAAGCTTAGAAAAATATACACAAAAGTTTGTCATTCTTATTTCTTTTCCTTTTACTCAAACCAAAAAAGAAAAAAAAATGCTTTAGAGAAATGAAACATTTGATCATGCGTGAAACAGAGAACTCCACATGGACCTTCGCAATTAAGATGTAATAAATAAGTAGAATCCATTACATATGTCAGCAATCAGCATTTCATTTGGGATTCAATAATTGACCCAATTTTGAGCATGCCACATCCTCAGAGTTACAGAATATGACAAACAATGCCGCACAGTTATCAATTCCTTAGAGTTTTTCCTCATTGAAATATCAAGATGTCAAACTCTTGACACTAGATGATAATCATTGACAAAATCACGTTTAGCGATCAAACGCAAAAGATTAGAATATTAAACCAGGTTCCTAATAAAGGAAACAAGTAATCTCCAGAGTAACCACACCAACATGAAGGAGAACTTTTAGTAGCGTTCAAGTAAAGTTCCCCCCACAACCACATGTGAAAACTATTTGAATCTCTAATCCACAAAAAGAAAGAAAAAATAAAAAACACCTTTTCATTCCTTTCACAAAAGGGTAACCAGAACAACCTACAGTTAAACGATTCATAAGATTGATCAACATGGGAGGAAAATAACCTGAAAAACAAGACCAGCGAGTAGGTACTTCCAACTCTCCAAAAGGAGGTTGATCTCGGTAGTTGTCTCTGCACAAATTCTCTTCCATAGCTGCACATCAAAACATTCACATAGATTAAAACAAAATAGAAAGGTTGTACTAAAATAGAAACGGTCCTCAAAAACAAAAAAGCAACCTTGGAAGCCTCGCGACCAATGTAAAGCGACATGTTCTCCTTGTTGTTGTTGATGATGATGATGATGACGACGATGATGAAGTTGTTGATGATGTCGTTGATGCTGTTTTAACCGTGTAACGACCACTTCCATATTACTTCATAACGACACATTTACGGTCAACATCATTGCTCTCATAAAAAACACACCAACAATCGCATCAAAACCCAGATAGGAATCAATCCCTTTCCCACTTTCTGACTACGAAAAAATGAATTTTTCCTTGGAAAAACACGCACCCACGAGGCAGAATTACGAGAGAAACGCAACCGCGGCTTCAAAAATTCAATTCAAAGGCAGAGAAAACAAAAAACGAAGAGGATCTGAGGAGAAAAAACTGAAACCCAGAAAAAGATGGAGATCGAGAGAACCCAGATGATGATCACAAAATGCCCAGTTCCCAGAAATTTCAAAAAAATCAAAAGGGTTCTCTAAAACCGAACGCAAATTACAATGGTGAAAAGGGGGTGTTTGGGCTTTGCTTTCTCTCTCTAGACTCTCTCCTCTCTCTCTTCCCTTTCTCTCTCCGATTCTCTTCCCTTTCTCGCTTGGTCTTACTGCAATGCACGCGAGTTGAACGCGGAGAAGACGGTTGAGAAGAGAAGGAGAATAGCCAATACCCAATATATATATATATGTGTATATATATACACACACAAAGCAAGTTGTTTTTTTTTCTATATTCACATTTTTTAAATTTAAAAAAAGGTTGATTTTTCTATTATGATTTTGATTTTGAATAGGAAAACGAAAAACAAGGGAAGATGATGAGGAGTGAGAAAGATGGAAGATAAATATTGGAATAGATAGATTAGATACATGCTTTGACGCCACCAACACATATTGTCCCTCATTCACTTTCTCTCTCCTGTTCGGTGCTGTTGCTAGGAAAGTGAGACACACGGACAAACAAAACCTTAGTAGAATCTTCCGGGTTCGGAAAATTACTACCTAAATTTGTATTTGTATTTGTAATAAATAAATAAATAAATAACTAAGTTTTAAAAATTAAATTTGAATTAGGTTTAATTATTATTCTTCTTTGTTTGAAAAATAGGAACAATGATTACGTTGGTGGCTAATAGCAACAATGATTTAGAAGGAGAAAAAGAAAGGGTGGCTGTGGATCTTCTCGGATCCTCCGGCTTCGGCCTGCAAATTTCGTTTCATTTTTCCTTTTTAAAACACCCTTCCTTCAATTTTCGTATGACTTTAATTTCTACGTATTATTTTCTCTAACAAGTTTTACGCTTCATCAATAACATATCGGTATAAATATTAATTTTTATAATAATTATTATAAATTTTAATGAATTATAAATTATTTTTAATTAAATGATATTATAGAAATTTACTCTTAATATTTGTCTACTGTTAATATATAATTTTTTTTATATTATTAATTAAATAAAAATTATAATAAATATGATTATCATAAAAATCAACAAATTTACTATATATAATTTTTAATGATAATATAAAAATATTTATATTATCAATATATATTAATTACTCTTTTATATTTATTATATAATAATACAAGTTATGTGAAATTTTATTTTATTTTATTTTACGAGTTCTTTTGTTCTTGTAATTTATTTTAGCCACAGGTACTACCTAAATTGCTAAGCTAGATACAATTTTTTTTTTATAGATAGATACAACTTCTTTTTAATAATTAAATTCTAATTAATATAAATTTTTAATATAATTATCTCATTTATATTTATAAATTATAATAGTTATTTAATATGCGAAAGTTTCATTCTCTCACATTTGATTTCTTTTCAATTACTTTCTTTCATACAAAGGTGAATTATATTCTTTCTCGGACAAATATTATTTATTCTAAAAAAAATCCTAAATTGTTTTCTTCCATCTCTTGCTCTTTTTATCTCTTTCATGGTTTTAACTCATTTGCCCTTCTTATGTTTGATTTTTTGGAATAAATTATTTTTTTCTTTTTCAATTATTCTTGTGACATTTAACTTGCATACTGATTTTTTTTTTATCTCTTACCTAATTTAAATTTCTTTATCTCTTATCTTGTTTAATCTCCTTAAACATATACATGAAAATAGTTACTTTAAACTAAAATATTTTTAATTATTATTCATCAATAATAACGTTTTTAATTATTTTATTTTGGTTATAATATTTTTAGATTTTGTTTTTAATCTCGTACCTCTTTTAATCTATATTTTTCATATCTCTAGTTCTAAATCAAAATTTAAAATTTTTATATCAAAATTAAATAAAATTATATTTTAATATATATTATTTATCATAAATCTAAAATATAATTTATATGTTTAAAAATATTTCTTTCTTATGAATTTTAATTATAATATAATTTATATATTCAAAAATATTTATTTATTATAAGATTTAGTTATATCAAATAAATATTTATTTTGTGAAATTTACATGTTAAATTTTTTAATATATTTCATAATATTGATCACATTAATAATAAAATATATTAAAACAAAATATTATTATTAAATTTTAATTATTTTGGTTTATTACGTTGATAACTATTGTATATAAATATATTTAATGTTCTTTTGTAAACAAATTTATTAAATTTTATTGAGGTCCTTTATTTATTTTAGTTATATGATATGAATATTTTTTAATTTTTATAATAAAAAATTAAATTATAAAATATATATATTAAAATTAACAAGTGTAGTGCATAGGTTAAAATATTGACTAAAATTAAATTTTAATTAAATATATTGTTTTTATACATATAATTAGAAATTAACTCTAGTTAACATTTAAAAAAAAAAAACTCAATTGTCTATTGTGTGAAATTTTATTGATAGCTGTTATAATTTCTTTATATACCTTTGTAAGTTTCATCGTTCAATGTTATAAAATACTTTTTTTCTTCTTATGTACCTTTATCCAATCTTTTGTATCGATAAATAATTGAATGTTATTAAAAATTTGTCGCTTGTTCACTTACAATGAAATTAATCTTATTCAAATAAACTAGTTGAATATCAAGATTCAATTAAGTGCTGAAAATAACATTTATTAGTAGATGCAGTTGAAGGAGTTCTAGCTAAGAAATATTTTCCAAAAGTCTGATTGAAAAAAGAAAATAACTAATTTTCATGGTAAAGGCAATTTCAATGTAAATTGTATTGCTTAACTAAAAGATTTTTTAATATTAGTATTAATATAGTACTTGGCGAGGGCAATTAAGCCCCACGCTTTTTCAAATACGTCAAATGACTCGATTTAAAAAGCAAATGTTTTCTATACCAATATTTGAACTCCAACTAGCATTTTAACTCCGACAAATATATGATATAAATATTTAATTATGTAAATTTAATTTTTTATTATGTTGTTTTAAGGAATCAAAATTAAATATAAAAATAATATTTAATTTAACTTTAATTTAAAGATGATAACACAATAATAATTATAATAATAAATTTAATTAAAAATTAAAAATAATATTTTTATAATTTAAATTTAAATTTTAAGCAATAACAATAGTTTAAATTTGAAAATTATAAAATATTAAAAATCAAAAACTTTTATGTAATGAAGAAATATATATATATATATGCCCTGAATGGTAAAATTGTACCGGTTAAATATGATATTTAAAATTTATTATTAATTACTATAAAAATATAAAAAATTCTTGAGATCATATAATTAAAATAAATATAATAATAATCAATCTAATACATATTCATTTGAAACTTAAAAATAGATAAAAATTAATAACATTTTATGATCTTACAAGAAGGTAGACGTAAAGAATCAACTATAAATGGGAAAGATAAGATATTATTTGAGTTTAATAGTTATTTATTAATTATGTAAAACAGTTTTTCATTAATATTCAATAATAAATTATTGTTTGGTATCACTTTTAAAAAATTTATTATAAAGGTCAATCAATTTATCATAGTTATTATTAGACAACAGTGTAAAAGTTATTTTATACGATTAATATATCATTTATTTTTTTATATTATTTTTTTTTATAAAATTTTATTAGATTTTCGATTGAAATGAGATTTTGAATGAGAAGGAATAAAAGAGAATATCCACGACGAAGAGTCCAGTACACATGACAAGGAAATAACGTATTCAAATGAGAATTAAATGGAAAGAAAATTAAGTAAGATAGCAAATAGTTTTTCTCATATTTATATATAAGAGGGATAAGTTAATTAAGAGGGTGAGAAAAATAAAAGTCTTATTCCTTTAAATGAGTATTCAAATTTATATATAAAAACAGATTGGATAATCACGAGTTTAAAAAAGAAACTAATAAATGAATTACTAGAATCAATGTAATGATAAAGAGTTTAAGTAGTATGTAAAATAAGTCTTTTAAATTTTGTTGATATCATTATATCTTTTATATTAAAAGAAAAACTCATCCACTTAATACTCTAACCAAAACTAATTTACACAACAAAAAGTTGGATCAAAAGTTGGTTCTTACTCTAGTTTTGAGTTTTAATAGTTTCTTTTATCACTCTACAAAAAGTCATCTAATAATTTTATGTTTTAGTTTTTGAACTATTTATTAATATCTAAAAAAAATAAATGTATATGTTGACATTATTAATCAAGAAAATAAACTTCATTAAAAAAAATGGAGAAAGTTCATTAAATTCAAAGAAAAAGAAATGCAATTGTGACTGGTGAGGACTCCAAATAAGTAGACCACGAGTGCTCATAATTTTAAGAGCATATACTATTACATTACAACTTTATGAAAGAAAGCCACAATCAAACAAAAGAAACAAATAAAAGTACATAATGTAGGTAGAATAGGCTTGATATCTAACAAATTACGTACATAAATTTATAAAATCAATACCCCTAGTCCAATTACTTTATATTGCTCTCAAGCCTTCTTGTCCATTCATTTCAATATGCATCCACACCTTCTAATTTCCACGGCTTTTGGGGAGAGAAGCACAAACAACTCTATGATATCTCCCCCTCTCTTTTGTTTGTGTGTTTTTTTAATTAAAAGTGGGGTTAGTAACTAAGAGATACAGGTAGGTCACGTGGCCAACGACACTTTCCTTGCAGTTGCGCTGCCTGTCCCTTTACGCACGTCGTTTTGCCAGCCAATACGGGAATCTAACACTCCACCCACACCGAAATCTAATTCCAAATAATTATATTAATGAGAAAGGTATAATTGGCATCGGAATTTTTATACTTTATTCATTGATCAAAACATAGTTGGAAATACCTGGATTCAAAGTTATTATATTCACCATAAAAGTCATCAGAATTTTACTAGTTTTGTTTATTCATCAATTGATAGTTGTAAAGGCCTCCATTGGATGTTAATTTGTTTCTTTTAAATTCTCCCTTTGCCACGAGTAAAGAAAATAATACCTTCTATGCTTTCCTCAAGGGTGAAATATGTCACGTGAAACAATGTTCGGGTTTAAATTGAATATGTGGGGCCTCTCAATCAATTTTTACTCGTATGAACTTATTGGAATTAATTTATTTTCAATTTTTTATTTTATTTTTTAAATATAATTTTAAAAATCACTTAGGATATCGGTTAGGTTCAAACAGAATTATCTTTTGTAGAGGATCTTTATACTTTAATAATGATCTATGGAAAAACTTTTAAACATAAAATATGTCTTTCTTAAAATAAGTAAACATAAACATGTTAGTAATCTTTTTTTAAAAGATGAAGATGGACTCTTACCATAAATGGAGATGTAAGACGTTCCTGTCCTTGGTTATGTTCTTCCTAAATTAACCAGACGAAGAACTTGCATATGCACCCACCTCTTGTTTGTTTCCTCGCTCTTCAAATTTGAATATAAGAATCACACTAATCTGTTTAGATTCTTCTAAGACGCAATATTTCTCATTTGTTCCTTTTGTTAAGTACGGAAATAAACTTTAATAATTGATATCTAGATGCTTATATACTTCATTATTGATGGGTCAACTAGGTTGTCATATAAAGGTGAAATACAAACTTTATGCTTTTTTTTTTTTGGTATATTTTTAAAACAACTCATTACAAGACTTCAAAGTGCGAGAAATCCAGTAAAGAAAAAATATATATAATTTGGAATAAACTAACAAACAAATACCTCATGCGTTATATGAAAAATAAAATATAAAAATATTTAAGAAAAATAGTTTGACAAATAGAAGAATATTTCATTAATAAAAAAATATAAATATGAATTTATTTATTTAATAAAAACTATTTCAATTTCTAAATATTTCATTATACCATTACAATATATTTTAACTACGGCAACAACAAAACCTATTTCTATACGTTAAAAAATTGTTACTGATAGCTGGTGGAAGTAACGTTTGGCAATGATTTTTAAAGTGTACTATAGGTGATTATTATTTTTTGCTACAAGAATAAATGATTTTCTTAGGATGTTTAGTCAAATCAATTGAATCACCGACTACTAGCCTAAACACTTGTTTTATTATTAATTTAAACTAGTCAGTAATTTAGTATAGTTAAGAGTTAATGTGAGAAATATTTCAATATAGGTGGGAATTGAACTTATTTTTTGAGAAATAATACATACATGATTGCTATTAAGTCATATTACTTTTTAATTACAATTTCTATATTATTATGTAGAGACAATTTTTCTTAATAATAATAAAAGTAATAATAGATATATCTAATTATTATTTTTAATCAGTATTTTAAAAACTGGACCGTTCATTTATTCGTGAATCATTGGTCAATAATTAATGATTATTAATTGAATCATATGAATTAGTCTAAACTCAATAATATATATAAATAAATATATATATATATATATATATATATATATATATATATATATTAATTATGTTTACATTACATAATAAAAATATAATTGATGTAATGGTTAATCTTGATATATTTAGTGACATATTTGGAGTGGTGTGTCGATGAAACAACATTTGGTTCCATTCATACTAATTAAATATGATTTCGTTATATATATATATATATATATATATATATATATATATATATATATATATATATATATATATATATATATATATATATATAAATAATGTTTATATTATATAATAAAAAATATAATTGATGTAATAGTTAATCTTGGTATATTTAATGACGCACTTGGAGTAATGTGGCGATGAAACAACATTTGAGCCCGATTCATACTAGTTAAATATGGTTTTGTGGTAGTTTGCTAACATTAGTATTGAGTTAATGACATTTTTATCCAATTAGAGTTCCGAACTATAGAGAAGTTCAATTAGTCGAACTAGTCTAAGTTGTTCACTGATTTTAGCTATTTTAAAAACTCATGAGAATAGTCTTTTTAGTTTATGATAAATATTTATATAATGATACTAAAATGTACCATTGATTTATGACTTAGAAATTCTATTTAAACATCTATTTATCTCTCCATAATTCTTGAAAAGTTATTTTGATTTTCTTTAATTTTCATTCTTGTACCTTTGAGGTTCTTATTCCGACCATTTAAGTGTTTGTACTTGTTGTTCCTCTCATTTTTAGATCTCAACATCTTCATTATTTTTGTTCTCATTTTGACATCATAGTTTTTGTTCTCTCTTTCTCTTTCATTTTGTATTGTTTATTTTCATATTCATGTTTGAATGTTCTTTGAGTTCAAGTGTTTGTTTATTCTTTATGTCCAAGTGATGTTTACTTGCTATCCATGGTCAAGTGTTAGTATTGTGTCTCCACAAAAACTAAAAACTGAAAGAATTGCTCGTGGTGCACAAATGGTTGCTTATTTTAAATTGTGTCTTCATGTCTACATTGTGTCACTATGAAAATAGAAAATTGAAAAAAAATCTATAAAAACAAAAGAATTGAAAGAAAATTGTACATTGTGCGAGAGGAAAGAAAATTGAAAAAAGAGTGATAGCTTGCTTTGAATTGTCATTGTAATTGTATTATCTTTTTGTCTACACTTTATCTAGTAGATTATGAACAATTTTGTTTTATTGTCTTAACAAACACATGAAGAGTCATGAACATTCTCATGATGAGCTAGGCAACTATCTAGGCATAAGAAAGGTAGACAATTGAAGAAATTATTCGTCTATTGTGGTAGTGGTAAAGAAAGGATATCTATTGAATTTGATCAATATAAAAAATCATTAGGGTCTTGTACGAAGAAGTTTAAGATATGTTTGATTAAGTTTTTTATTTAAATTTTTAAAATTTGTTTTATTAACTAATTTTCAATTTTTTAGAAAATAGAAGGGAAAGTGTGAAACTATAAGCAAAAACAAGAGTGATAAAAAAAATTAAAAGTGAAAACCAAAACAAATTAATAGAGATGTTTTGTTTATTTATTTATTTTAAAACTAAAAAAAAATAGATTTTATGGTACATAATAAGTCGATATTATAGTTTTTAACTTGTTTTGTTCAGTTTTTTTTTTAATTCATATATTATATTTTTTTAATTAACTTTGAAATTCTTCAGATTCGATATTGCAAATCTCTAATTTGAAGAGGAAACAAAAGAAATTCAGAATAATTCAGAATCGTTTAACAACTTTCTTTCTTAACATCACTATCTCATGAATTATAATATATATATATATATATATATATATATATATATATATATATATATATATATATATATATATATACTGTTCATTTATTACTTTTGTGGTTAATATATTATACTGACATGTATTGGTTAAATGTATTGTTGGTTGTTGGTTCAACTTTATGGATTAGTTGCATTGTATTAGAAAAGTTTAGTTTTGTTTTTTTTATTTAAAAAAAAAAGAAATGAAATTTCGAGATTGGATATATCCACAACCAATATGAAAATTGTAATCCCAATTAATTTAGAAAATATCTACTTTATATATAGACTGATTTTAATCTATTCATAAAACTAATCTAAAAATTTATAAACAATCCATGTAAAAAATATTTTTTACACTAATGTTACCAAATGATTCTAGCTATTGTCAATATCCCCATCACATAATTAGAAGGGCGTCTATTTAATAATCAATTATGACTATGTTTGCAAATTGCTTTCAAAGTAATTTACGTAAAAATACAACAACTAAGGTATTATTTTTATCAAGTGAAATTGCATGTGTCCAAAATATTTTAACTATATCCTGCAATTTTAAATTTTAAAATAATGTTTCTGAAAATATTTCATAATTTACCCCTACCTAATTTCCTTAGAAATGTTTGGATCAAATATTATAATGTAAGATTGTTTGAAAACCTATTTGTTCTATGAAGAATGTTAAAGAAATGCACCATTGATTTTCCTACCTCATTTTTTTTAGTAAAATGCATACATTAATGAAAATGTAATATACTACATTGTTATATTAAAAAAACTAAAAATAATTTAAATAATCTCATAATATTTAAATTCTATGCTTTTTTTTTTTGTAAAGAAGTTACTCTTGAATTTTTATATATTTTATATTATCAATAAGAGAAAGTCAACTTCAACTTTTCTTCCGTACGCAATAACTTATTACGATAGAAATATGTTGTCGCAAGCAAATCATGCACACTTGGCTCTCACACTTACTATATACTGCCTTAAATGCATATATATATATATATATATATATATATATATATAAAAATAACAGACACAATTGGGAGATTCATATATATTATATATATAATAACAGTGACAATTGAGAGTTTTTTTTTTAAAGTATGGAAACTATTAAATTATTATGAATGACAAAAATAAAAATAAAAATTATATGAATTCTTTTAAAAATTACATAACTTTTTTTAATGGTAGAGTTATATGAAATTTTTATGATTGATATATATATATATATATATATATATATATATATATATATATAGTTATATTACTTAAATTTATTATTTATTTTTATATAAAACTATATATATATATATATATATATATATATATATATATATATTAATTAGGCTGTCGAAGTTTGAAACCAACCATTTGTCTGCTTTAATTCCTACACCACACGTATTCTTTTGTGAAACAAAAAAAAAAATGTGACAATAAGAAGAAAAAGTAATTAAAAAAAATTGGTGTTCCACATATGGTGGCGCACTTTGGTCAGAGGGTCCTTGATAGAAGGAATTGACGGCGTCATAGGGTCGTTGGTCAAGCCAGCCACAGAATACTAGGCTAGTTATTGATTCTTTGAATTTGACCTGATATTCATCATGTGGGGCATGCATGTGCTACACAGTACTTTTTTCTTATTGGTCGTTGAGATCCTTCCATCTTCAAACCCCAAGCCCATTCATTAAGCAACAATGGATACACGCTTATTGGTCGTTGGGCATGCATGTATATTACCATTTCGATTGTGCTCATTTCCTCACTTGTCGCTTCCTCCAATATCTACTATAACAAATATTTTACCGCATAAGATAAACTTTAGGTTACGGCTAACTAATTACGCGAGTATTCAAAATGGATAAAATGCCTACTTTAGGAATTTCAATTTGCTAGTTTAGAGGATGCTTTTTTTTTTTTTTAGTTACACGTAATTCAATGATAACTGTTAATAAAGGTTAGTCTAAGATGACAATTTCACAAAAATAAAAATAGTAACGTAAATTTTTTTAATTTTTTAAAAGACGCTAAAAGTACTTTCTTGCTGATTTTAATTGTCGCAAATTATAAGATTTTGAGGAAAATATAAAACTAGTCATATCGCATTTTTTTAATATAACTACTTTTTGAAAATTAATGATTAATTTTTCGAGATAAAAAATTTACTTAATACACATGATTATGTATTAATCATATCATATTGAATATAAGTAGAGTGAAATGAAACACACTCTACGCCCATGCCAGCTAATTTAATCTTTTAAGTATGAAAATTTGGTAAATAATTCAAAATTAATATGGTCTCAATTAATTTCTACATCATACATAATTAAATATTATTAATTTTTTTAAATAAATTATAAAACATAAATATAGTATAAAACTACTTAATTATTTCTATAAAATCTTTTCTATTACTGGTGTCTCGTGGGTTCATTATTCATTAATCAACAAATGAGAGCCTAATTCATACATAATATGCATAGAGCAATTGAAATGAGAAAAATGTCATGTACATAAAAAGGTAGTTACATACAAGACTAGTATAAGTAATTTAATATTTATATTTCTTAATGGAGTTCGATCTCCGGTTTAAACATCAAACCACGTATGAAGGTAGTACTTTATTTGATAAGGGTCGACTTCCGGTGGGGATGAGATATCTCCTGGTGCTCAAAATAGCCATTTTGTTCAGCTACCCTCTACCACCTTTAATCACAGCAAGGCATTGCCATGTTAAATTATACTTTGCAAAACGACAATGTCCGAGGGTCACTGTGCCCATTAGCAGGAGTAAAATGTCTCATTGACTCTTACATTTGACCCAATTGAAAGTAAAATTCTGTCTATTGATAATATAATTTTCATTCTGTCCCTCTTTTATGATTAAATGGAAGTACAAGATTAGTCGGTAAATCCATTGTACTGTCATGTAACTTTATTAGTTTAGAAGTTAATCCATATTAAAAAGGAGCTCAGCTAGAATAAAAAAAAATCAATATATGATTGAAAATTTTCCACTTGTAAATATATTTTATATACGGTTTACATTACAGGACAAACATAAATAAATATATTTGTAAATAATGAAAAGTAAATAAACTTGTTTGTAGATGATTCGATAATTGATTTAAAATAAATTATGATATCATTAAAAATTATTAATTTATATTTAACTCAATCTTAAAATTTAACTAAAATAGTAAATTTTATCTTTTATATATAATTTTTTTCTCTATCTCTAATAAAGGTAAGACTTTGGTTTGTTTCAATAATAAATAGAAGCGGAGCTCTAAAAAATGTTGCAAATGATTTTTTTCAAAGTAAATGTTTAGAAGACACGTGCCAAAATCTAAACTATTACATTAATCCAACCCTCAAAATATTTGCAACGGCAGGATGATGTTGCCGTCATAAAGTTAGAAGATCCACTCCCTTCAGTTCAGTACGTGACAAAGTAAATATTAATTTAAAGTATTGAAAAATATTGCTATTTAAAAAAAAATAAAGAGAAAAAAAAAATAACAGTTAAAAGTATCAGTATGATGGATCCTATTTGTAAAGTGATGAGGCTAAAGGCCACCCACCACAACATGGTTGGAACACAACAACCTTTTTGGCCAAAAGTCACAAGCTCTGTCGCGACACATCATCACCATAGCTACGGTCATGAAACCTCTCTTGGTCCATATCTTTCATCATCTCTGTTCAATGCCTTAGAGACCATCAAACCCACCTGCTTACTCCTTTTTTGAGATCATTAATTATCATCATCAAGAGAAAAGAAAAGGAAAAAATAACAGAAGAAACAAAAATAATGGAATGCAATTTCATCTTCTCCTTCCTTCGACTACCACGCCTCGCTTGCCTCATCTGGCTCCAAGGACTACACTAGCTCTATAAAGCACACACTTTTGACCTTAATTTTATCACCCCACAACTAATTATTGTTTTTAACACGTTGATTGTTTTATAATTAATTTCTTATTGATGATAGTATTTTTTTATCTATATGAAATCGATACTTGAAAAATTACAACATTCACACGTGTTGAACCAACCAACCAAGTTAGACTTAGTTTATAGTTAGATGATTTCTGCAACATTTTTAACCATATGAGGGAATTGAGTTTTGCAGTAAATTTTTAACCTTTATTACATATTGAATTATTGATACTGTTTTAGTTTTTAGCCATAACGTGAGTGATAGATTTCTAATTTTAATTTTAATGTTCTTTGTATGACAGAAAAGCTGGAAAAGAAATCTATTAATTTTGTGAAATATCAAATTGGAAAATTTAGACTTTTTAGTCGTTAAATAACTTAAATTCAGCCTTAAAGTTAGAGCAGAGGTGTTGTCCACCCTCATTGTTTTGGATATAGCCTCTATTGATATAACTGTTTTGATCTATGAACTTCTTTTTTAAATAGAATATATATATATATTGTTTTGTTTTTTTAGTTAGTACTTGAGTATATTAATTTTTATTAATTATTTGGTTAGTTTGAAGTTCAAGAACATTTACAGATTTTTCGTTTTTGAGATATTATCTATTTTAATTCTCTTTTATCTTGATGGTTTTATCCTAAAAAGATATATCAATAAATTAAGGGAGGAAAGTGTTTATAAACTATCTTAATTTCAATTATTAAGCAATACAAGATATTTTTTGTATATTGGAATATGCTTTCTAGTTAAGGCTAATGAGTAAGAGTGATCTAGATCCTATTTTAACGTAAATATTTCGATCTTAAATTAAAGAATATTGCTAGAATTACTACATCCAAGTTATTGTTTGTTTTGTCTTTCATCACCTTTCATGATTTATTTTCTTAAAAGGTATCTTAGTAAATTAAGAAAGTATATTATTTATAAACTATTTTTAACTTTAATTTTTAAATGATGTCAAACTTTTTCGACATGTTAAAACAATTTATATTAATTACTATATATTTAGTGATTAGTGAGAAATTTTTCTCAATTTAGTTTATTTTTTATTGATGAATATTTAGTAAATTGTGAAATATAATTAATTTTAATAAATTAATAACAATCCACAAAAGGAAATAAAAAATCATAATAATTTTTTTTATATTTTTAATTATTTTTGTATTTATGTCTTTTTTTTTTAGATTTTAAACTTTTTTATCCTTGTCCAACACGTGTGCCCGTTTAACTGCAAGTTATGCGAAATAAGAAAAAAGAGGATATTTTTGTCACAGTCTAGCGTAATTGCATTGCTAAAAGTGTAAGACAATGTGAACTGAGCCTATACAATTGTTGATGTCACTTATTTACTCACCTTTAAGTAATTGAATAATGTATCATATTAACAAACAAAATATTTCTTGCACTACTAGAAAATTTAAATTTTGTTATAAAATAATTTTTTAATTAATTTTAAAATTAATAGTTATTTTATAATTAATTTTTAATAAAAATAATTAATTAAAAAATTACTATAATATTGATAGTAGCATGAAATAAGTAACAAATTAGTTAAGAAAATAATCTTAGTTAATTTGTAGTAAATTTTTAAAATTTGTAATTATTTTTTAACTAATTTATAGTAATAAGAAGTATAAATAAATATAACTAAATTTAATTAGAAAAAATAATATTCTAATTAATTAATAATTAATTAATTAAGATTTAACTATTAATTTAAATGATAAGTAAAATTAATAATAAAATCAAAAAAATCTTGTAGGGTTATCCTGTTAACATAGAACCACGTGTAATGGTCTATATTAATAATAAATAAAAAATTATTCAATGGAAAAAATTCTAATTCTGAACATTTTAATCAATTAGTAAATGATATTTTTTATAATATTTTATAAACATAAGGAAAATTTTACTTTACTTCTTTTGAGATCATCTTAAATGACATTTATATTTTTTTTAGTTTTTAAAAAATACTTACTTCTTCTTTATAGTATTAGAAAAAGGATATATGTATTATTTTATTAAATAAAGTAGGGTGAGTGTCTTTTATTAAAAATATAAGATAAGTGACTGTCACTTAATTAAAAAAAATAAAAACTATAAATATTTATTTAAAAACTAGAAAGATATGTAAATACCATTTAAGAAAATTTAAAGAGAGGTTAGTGTAATTTTCCCAAAACATAATGTTTATTTTTTATAACAATGATAATAAAACAATTGTTATGGAAGAGAATAAAATGAAATATATTGATAGCTTAATTTGACATTTATAATTCTTATATTTATACTGAGAATTTATAATTTGTTATTAGGTACAAATAAAAATATCTTGTTTAATTTTCTTTTGGTATATAAAATATCTTATTTAATTTAATTATATACTATATATTTTCTTTATAGTCAACAACACTTTTCATTATCTACTTTTTAATTCCATTCAAATTAATCATACAAATAATTTTATTATATTAAATATTTTCCCTTTTAATATATATATACTACATGAGTTTAAGAATATTAATGCATTACACAAATATTTTTTTAGCAAAAACTATAAAATTTAAATTGAAAAACAATAATACTTAAATTATAAAAATATGAAAAATTAATAACTCCAAAAATATAAATATAAAATTTTAATTAATAAAAAGTAAGAAACATGTTTTTATTTATAAATTAATATCTAATTCTTAGAGATGAAATTTTTTAATTTGTTCCTAATATTTTTTTATATTTTACTTTCTTAATAAATAGAAATGGAATTCGAAATATAGATAATTTAAATATAATACCTTTCTTTACGAAATTTTATCTTTAAGATGGTTTTGATTGTGAATTTAATTTATATTATCACTCTATCACTATAAAATATTATATTGATAACCAATAAAAAATTAATCTTAGTTATAATTTTTAAAATAATTATTATTAAATTTAACAAATTTATTATATGGGACAATTACGAAACAATGTAAAAATCTTTAAGTGATCATTGAGTTCTAATTAAATTCTCTAACTTTTTAGCGTTTTATGTTTACTAAATAGAGGGAAATAGCAGCTATATATGGAAATGACTTTTATCCATATCACATCTTTATTTCTAATATGGATTTGACATTTTTATTCTAAATGGATTAAATAAGGACCAAATTAGAGATAAAATTTATATGATAAAAACATTTTTTATCACTAAATTCCATCTTTAAATTATGTAATTTGAATTTCATATCTAATTAGCAATTTTCGTCTTTGAACTTATTTTTAACAAAGATGAAAAAATAATAGCCTCTAAATTCGGTTGGTCAATTAACGGTTTTGAGTAGTGTTTAGACTCTTAATTGTAAAAAATCTAGAATTTTTTATATCTGTATTTGACGCACCACAAGTACGATGTTTAATACGATAAATTATGGATATCAAGCTCTTAACAAGTTTAATTTTTACACCGTAATTTAATAATAGACGGTTATGCTGGTAAGATTATTATTATAATTATTTAATTTAAATGTATTTTTAATTTTTATAAAATAAATAAATTTTTATTTTAATCCTTGTAAATTTTTTCTTTAGTTTTAATCTCTTAAAATATGAAATTATTATTTTTAGTTTCTTTTTGTTACGTGAAAATTGTTAATTGTTTATACGGTTAATGAAAAATTAGAATTTTTTTTCTAAAGAAGATATATTAAATTCATAAATCATAGATATTTTTGTATGAATGCCAATTAAGTATAGTAAATAAATTAATCTAAGTTGTTTAATCATTTGATAATCAAAGTTATTGTTTGATAAGTGTTTAATATAAGTCAGATTCAATAGAGTTTGATCAATCATTTTTTTGTCATTAAGGTAGAAAAATAGAATAAAAAATTCTATTTTTTATTAAGATAAAAAATTCACCTTTTTTTTTTCTTATCAAGAAATAGATTTATTATCATCTTATGTAACAACACCCATTAATGTTTACAATATTATGTTAATACGTGATACTTTTAAATTTCTAAAATGAATATTATTTATATATCTTAAAATGAATATTAGGAATAAAAACAATAATTTTAAATAATGTTATTTATATACTTTAAAATAAATATTAAGAATTAAAAATAGTAATTTTAAATTTTAGAAAGATAAAAATTAAAGAAAAATATTTTAGAGGGATCAAAATAAAATTTACTATTTTATAGAAGTAAAAATAATAAATTTAAATTTTAGAGGATAAATTTTTTTAAAGAAATCAAAATTAAACTTGTTTGTTTTATAAGGATAAAAATATATTTAAATTTAATTATTTTAAAAATCATATTTATAATAATTTTTAATTGACTAGCAATGTTAAAAATTTTATATTCACATTAGTTGAAAATTAAACTTTCTCTATACATAGATAGATAAATATAAAAGAATATTTGAGATTAAAATATAATAAATTAATAGCTGTGTAGAATACACTTTTATTGTTGCTCAAGAAAAAAAATGTTATACAGTTTACATGAAAGCTTATAGTCTTTTCCTATTAAGTCGAATTGAATTCCTGTTAGTTTACATTTTAAAAGTATAAAAAGAGAATTTTCCATTAAGTCCAGTAATTAACTTGGTAAATCATTTTGATTACCATACTTATATAAATATTATATTTAAATCTGGTATATATTAGGTAATTTGTTCTGGAGGACTCTTCTAAAGTGTAAGAGTACACATTATAAATAATAAAGTACAATCATAACCGTTGATTAAAAACTATAATAAAATTATATATAATAAAATTTAAAGTTAATTAGAATATTAGTAATTATTTTTAATTAATAATAATTATTATATTTTATTCTTTAAAATGCAGTTTAGAGAACCAATGTTTAAGACATAACTTACATTGTGCCATACTCCGTAGAAAATTTAATTCTTTCCAATAAAGCAGAATGACTTTGTTAATGACTTGGTCAAAAGAAATAAAAGAAAAAATGGAATATGCCATGCCAAAAGATAAGGCTCTAAGAAATTGAATTAGTCACAAAATAAAAGAAGTAATTAATTAATGAAACATACAGAAAAGTAGGACACATTGTCAGCATTAATATAAAGGCTTAAACTTTGGAGAATGTGATTGAAATTCATTCAAAAGAGGATGATTATTTTCAAGTGAAGTCACATCATTGCTTCCATTCAACCCAAGAAGCATCTATATAATAGACTATAGATATATCATGAATGGCATGACGTGCAAGTACCCCGCCATTACATGAAGGAAGAAGGTAAGCATACATTAACCTTAGAACAAAAGGACAAGATTGAGAAGAAACGGTCTAACCAAGGCATAGGGGGAATAAAGGAGAAGTGACCTAGAATTGGATCAGCCAAGAACATAATTGTTATAGGTTTTTTTAATAATCTGCTTAACTAATATACCTTTAGTTTTAGGTGTTCTGAATTTTGTATGTGGGAAGGGTGTGCTGTTTGGTGACATTTTGTTCTTTAGTGTTGTACTGTTTTTTTTTTTTTCCTTTGCACATCTTAGTGTCAATGGATTTTACTAATGGGTTGCTTTTGTGAGAAGTTTCCAACAAATTCTTTTGTGCAAAATCATTGACAATTTTTCTGTTCCAATTCCTTAATAATGGTGTTCCGAAATCCCAAAATAAAGTCATTCCAAGGTATGGAAAGATTCCACCTCTCTTAAAAACCTTGGGAAATCTTCATCAGACAGCCATGCAACCTCAAATCTAAAAGGGCATTGTGTAAAATTTGGGAACATTACAACTGAACCAGTAAAAGTTTATAATTTGATTTAAAGGTTCATGGTTTGATTTAAAGGAGTGAAAGTGAGTGCACACATGTGAAAAATCTAATTCTCTAATAAAAGTTAATTAATATTTTATTTAATTAGGAATGTTTACAGTTACCCAAAACCACCTAATCCAACCTAAATATTTTGGTTCAATTTTTTAAATGTTTTACCAAAATCTAACCTAAACTAATCCAATTCATTATTCTTTGAGATTGAACCCATAAATTTAACCCAACCTAACATGTTAACATAATATACTTTAAATTTTAATTTATTTTTTATATATAACTTAATAAAAAATAAAAAATGAGAAAAAATAATATATAATATAATTATTTGAATCAAAATCTCATCAAAAATAGTAAAAAAAAATACAATTTTTTAAAAAATAAATTAAATTAAAATTTTTTATATCCATAGATCCAATTCAACCAAATCTGTTATTAATTAGGTTGAGTTGGCTCGGATTTGATAGAAAAATTACACAAATCCAACTCAACCCAACCCAAACTATTTTGATTGATTTAAATAGCAAATTTGATAAAACTCAACCAAAATCGGTTTGTGAACACCCCTATATCTAACATTTCAATAAGTTTCCTTAGGAAATTCTTGGAATTGAAACCTACATCTAACAAGTCATTATCTTGAACAAATTAAAAAATAAAAAGCACAAGCCTCTTTAAGCGAGGGATTAAAACAACCTTTAGTATGATTATATGCAAGACTATGTTAAATCCCCATGATATGCCACTCTCCATGCATAGACTCCTCTAAAATGTGAAGTTATCTTCAAAGCTTATTACCGTTTGAAACATTAGGACTTCCATAAACCACAGTCAAGAACTATTCTTATTGGATCTGTCCCTTTAACTTCAAGTGGACCAAGTGGTCACAACTTTATATCATTACAACATTCCACCTAGTATCATCCTAGATGCATAAAATCTCGTTAGAATACCCTTTCTCTTGTTGTATGAACTTCCACCCAACTTCATATTTTGGCTATTTTTCTACCTTATGCCCATTAACATGAGTTTCAAGTAAACACAAGAAAGAGATATGCAACTTACAAATCAAGCCATTTAGGAAAGGGATAAATCCCTTGCTTGTTGCTCCCGACAATTCAACAAAAAGGGTTCATTTGGACTTTGAGTGAAGTTGGGTAGTAATTGCATTAAGCTTTCCACATGAGTCTTCAAGTTCATTTCAAGGACTAGAATCGGCAATAGGACTACCCTCCTATGGCTTTTGAGAACATAGTATCATCAACATTGGATCATTATGCAAGTCTTGGTCAGAAACACTTGTCATAGGCTTTGCCATGGGTTCTCTCGCCATAGGTTGGGTCTTCATCCTTGCCAGTCCATGAACTCATGGACCAACTTTTATGTATTTTTTTTGTAAGCTTCATTTGTTGCAACATGTGAAGGTCAGAGGACGAGTCCATTTAATGATTGTCATTTGAGTCTAGTTGGCTTGGAACAAGCTTTGCTGGGGCAAGGTTACTAGCAGGGGAAGATTCATAAAAACATTTTTAGACCTTTTGGATTGAGGGTGAGGTGTACAATAGGTTTCATCATTTTCTACACATTTTTCTTACCTTCGGGGTTTTACATTTGGTGCATAATTGCATCTACGACATTCAATTTTCCATAGCTGTTGTAGGTTCTAAGAGTTTGGTAGGCTTAGTTGCAAGTTGATGATTGTTATTTTCATTTGCTATAAACAAGAAATAAGAACCATGTTTGTGATGGTCCCTTGTTTCTATGTAGGATATCCACGTGTCTCTAAAAATAGTTTTTATATGTCTTTTTGGTGGGCCTTTTCACTAGCATCTAGGGAACGAAATTCCCAACAAATCGTGCTCCGAAACAACATCGCTGAATCTGTCGATTTTCTTTGTTGACACTAGGATTATTGTCTTACTAACATCAACCTTACTTGCATGGGATTTCTCCTACTCTATATGGAACTTAGGATTCTTCAATGGTTGGTTTATTACATTATCCCCATTATTAGCCTACATGGGAGGTGTTTCCCAAGTATTGGGAAACCTTATGACATATCTACTATATTGGAATCATATTAAGTATCATCCTTCGTATTATAAAAGATACACCCCATATATAATATGTATATATATACCATCCTGCTTCAATCTTGGGGGACCAATTTCTTGTTACGGTCTACCACCATATATATACATGCAAATTTATCATGAGTGAGTTAACATTAAATTTTCTATTTTCAGCATTGTTCCTAGAAGTGATCCTATTCTCCATAGAAACTTATCATGATAAAGCTCAATGGGCAGTAGGGATTTGAATTTGGTATGCTACTTTCCTTTTTGGTTTTGGTGCTTCGAAGGAAATTAGGCCTCCAATGCTAGACAATTAGATAAAGATTTATCACCACCCAAGGATCTTCAAGGAAGGCATGGAAATAATCATAATCTAATGAAAGTTGAACTAAATAAAAACCATGACACTACAAGAATTTTTTGATTTTGCTACTAATTTTAGTTATCATTTAAATTAGTAGCTAAATCTTAACTAATTAACTATTAATTAACTAGAAAATTATTTTTTCTAGTTAAATTGAAGTTATATTCATTTATACTTCTTATTACTACAAATTAGCTAGAAAATAACTATAAATTTTAAAAATTTTACTATAAATTAATTAAGATTATTTTCCTAGTTAATTTGCTACTTATTTCATGCTACCATTCAATATTGTAGTAATTTTGTAGTTAATTATTTTTATTAGAAATTAGCTACAAAATAACTATTAATTTTAAAATTAGCCACAAAATTATTTTGTAGCAAATTTTAAATTTTCTACTAGTGTGAGGCATGCCAATAATTTGAATCAAACTTGCTTTTTCTCGATCTTGATTTAGCTTGTTCTCTAGAACTTTGAACCTTATCTTCATTTCTAGTAGATAAATTGCTAGGGAGTTCCTCCATGGAGCACACAACTTCTCATACTCTTCTCAAGGATGTGTGTTGGAGGACATGACTTGAATGACCTATTGCGTCGTAGTCCTTTCCAAAACTTTAACAAAACTCATCCTTTTGTACACCTACTGTTTTAGAGTTAATGTTTCGTTGGAATCACCCTTATGTTGGTTACCTAAGTTCTCGGTTGCTCTTGTTTTTACTACTCTTGACATGTTTTTTGTGTTTATAAATTTTATATTTGAATTTTTGGTTTTGCAGGTAAGAATTGAGTTTATGACCAAATGATTGATACACTACTAGAAAATTTAAAATTTGCTACAAAATAATTTTGTGGCTAATTTTAAAATAAATAGTTATTTTGTAGCTAATTTCTAGTAAAAAGAATTAGCTACAAAATTACTATAATATTAAATGGTAACATGAAATAAATAGCAAATTAGCTAAGAAAATAATCTTAGTTAATTTGTAGTAAAATTTTTAAAATTTGTAGTTATTTCCTAGCTAATTTGTAGTAATAAGAAGTATAAATGAATATAACTTCAATTTAGCTAGAAAAAATAATATTCTAGTTAATTAATAGTTAATTAGCTAGGATTTAGCTACTAATTTAAATGGTACCTAAAATTAGTAGCAAAATCAAAAAATTCTTGTAGTGATAATTAACTATATAATATTGATAAAAATTGTTTTGTAGATGAGAAAAATGCTCTTATATTATATATTAGAAAAATTAACTTAAAAGAGTGAAATTATCATTATCCTTACTCCTTTCTTTAAACATTATCGATATTCTCTATAAATCTTTTTTTTATTTGAATTTTCATTTTACACATTACCTTTAAAATTAACTAATTTTTTTTTTATCTCAAACTACTATTATTTTATCTTTATTTGTATATTTGATGTTGTTAACCGTTTATTGCTTTCAATCTACCATATTAATTTTATCTTTGTCTCTATTAAATATCAATAATTTTTTATTGATCATAATTAAAAATAATCTTATATTACAATTTAAATTATTTATTATAAATTTAAAATATAATTTATATATTCAAAATATTTATTTATTATGAATTATAAATATATAAAAATAAATATATTTTCTATGTGATGCACAAGAAACAATACTGGTAATTAAAAAGAAAAAATAGTTGCTTGTGATTGGTTTATATTATAGAAAATTAAGGATTTTCTATGAATAAATAATTATTTATAATAATATATAATGAGAATATCCTTGATTTAGTATAGACAATTTAATATATCAAACTATCCTTCACTTTTTTTTTCTAGGTAACTACATTTTAACTGTTCTTATTGTTATTTTTCAACTTTTTTCTCTCGCTCTATCTCCTACCTTTTAACTATATTTTTCAACTTTTTTTTCCACTTTCATCCTTTTTCCTTTTTCTGAAATAGGAACACAAATGTGGATACACAGGCACTGCTATCTCTGTGTTTCCGCAAGTTTTCTATCAAGAGAATCTTTTCGATGTTGCACCAAAATCACTCTTAAAAGATCCATGGTGTGATTTCACGCCACAAATACTAAATTAAATTATTTTCAACGCCGTAAACGGATTTCTTTGCTTATTTAAACTTGGAGGCAATATTCTCTTAATTGAGAAATTAATAACAAAGAAACTTAACAAAATTAGTTGGTGAGAAAAGTACTGAATACATATCAAACGTGAAGTGGAATTTTGAACTTGTATATCAGGTCATTTTTTTCTACTCTCAATTCTTCATTTTTTTTTTAGCTTTTGTAGCTTCAAATTTTGTCACTTTCAGCAGTGAATTTTTTGTTTTATTTACTCTAACATGCCTTAGGCCTTAGTTTCATATGTATCCTTTGTAACTAAGATGAACGAATGAGCATTAATTCTTTTTTTTTTGTTTTTTAATTCTTATATCAAGTTTCTCTTTTCAGCATTAGTTGAATGAGATTTAGCCTACCCTTGAACTCTCATCTTTGGTTACGTAGCCTAGTGAGAATCTCAAAGAAAGAATTAACACTTGGATTGTCAGCATTTCAAACAAGGTAAGAACCTCTTGTGAAGCGAAGGGCTTTAGTAACCTTCTAAAGTGTAAAATTTGGAAGTCGACAATTTAACCCGACATCACTCTCACTTTATCTGATATTGGTAGAAGGTACCATTTATCATACTAAAAAGAGGGGTATCATTCCTCTTTCACAAAAAGAAGCTAACAATCAACAAAATGACGTTTTGAAATTAAATATTCTTGGTCCATGTATTCTGAAATTTGTGCTCAAATATGCTTTTGGAAAGGCATTATGCATAGATGGTGCTCATGCTAATAATCCGTTGTATGGAAATGAACTGTGTGAGGAGGGTAATTTTGGAATGATTCATATAATTAAAAAGAAAATGTTTGTAATATATAAATGTTTAGAGAGATATATTGTTTTTTTCATTTCCACTCTAGCTCAAGTACATAACTCCAATAATAGAGATATGGTAAGAATCAAATACTAAAAAATTTAGAATATTCACCTACTAATACTAATGCTCTTCTTACATGTTATCACATCTCTTCTTTTATGTAACCACTTACTCTCTAATTAACCAATTATTCATTCTTTCTACTTCGAAATGAAGTAATTGCTTTGCACAGTAAAGACCATTTTTGCCTTCGCTTAACTTCTATCCTTCAAATGCTTCTCTGTCTTGTCATTTTGGTGTTCAAGCTTTTAAAATCGTGCAAGTTTTCTTATAGAATGTACAATTTTTTTATTCATGTAGGGACGATGATTTCGTTAGTGTTAATTTTACTTTGTGTCCTTTCAATAAATTGCTGTTTAATAATCACCCACCTTGTTTCTCACGTTATAGATTGACATCAAAATTTCCAACACGTTTCTCTCACGTTATTAATTCTAATTAGAAGCTATGCCATTTTAGTGAGTCACTTTATGTTGTATGCTTGGGGAGCACAAAATCGAAAGTACCAACTATACAATTTTTTTCTTCTCTATCGCAACCTATACCTTTCTTGTAACAAAAATCTAGATCTTCTTTTCTAAAGAAAGTTAACCATTGCATTTGGGTTTATCATTTTCTCTACAATTGCACTGCAACAGGCTTCTCTGCTTTATTCTTGCTTAAGCATGCATGCAATGGATGATAAACAGCAACTTATAATTGCATTAGAATAATGTTGGTTACATTATTATTTCTTGCAGCTGTGAAGGTTTTGCTACTGGCATAATAATCACCTTTGATGTTTGTTTTTCCACTATACGCCTGCTTTGGTAATTACTCCTAAAGTTTTAACTATTGGTGACTCATTATTCATAACCCCATGATCAAGAGATGAATGCAACTTAACATGTTGAAAAAGCAATATTACCTACACATTCTTGTTTGTACATGTCATGGATACATAGTAGAAAACAAGGAAAACAAGAGTTGAAAGTGTAATATTCAAGCAGAACTGTCTCAGCCAAAATTTTAATATATATTATAAATACCATTAAAGCAACTTCAACAGTACATTCAATTTAGTTATAAAACAACAATACATACAATTTATTTATTATTTCTACATTTTAATATGCACATGTCTATCTATCATCAATTTCTTTCCTAAAAAATTAAAGGTGCTCAAAGAAATCCACGGGTTTATACAAAATTTTATGTAAAGTCTCGTAAAGAAATATTGAAATTTGAGAGGAGAAATAAATCATGTACTCAACGGAACCACATTTAGGGACAGAGTGAACATAAGCACAAGCATTTGGCCTAGATTTAATACACTCCTTGATACCCATTTTTAAATCTCTCATTAATTCAAATTCATGTTGGTCCCACTCATTTGAGAATGAGATCTTCTAAATGAAAAATAAGACCCTTATACATGAATTTCGCTCAATAAAAAAGTGTAAAAAAAACTGAATTTAAAAATATGTTGTTAACAATTTTTTAAGTTAGCTAATTATACACTTGCTTACTCAAACTGTCACAATGGTCAGCATAGATAACTGCAAAAGCAAATAAAGAGTAACCACATGCTCAGTCACTTAACTATCCATATGATCACCACATGCTAACATTGATCACTTATCTATGTCTATTAAGAAGTGTTGCAATGGCGAGAACAGAAAAATTAAAAAGTAAGAAAAATAATAGCATGATCACATTCTTAACATAAACGCACTGCATATACCCGATGAAAGCGAAACTCCAAGAACATAGCTTCTCTTTGTTTTTGTTTTCGTATTCGGCCCAAAGAACAGAGCTACTGAACACTGAAAAGTGAACGGTCGAACAGAGGACAGTTTGGAGGGCCTTATACAGGGCCCATCCAAAATACAAATTGGGCCGGGCCGAACCTGAATGTCATTGCTTAGAAGATCTGTAGAATCGTGAGTTGTCTTGTCTCCTCCAACATAACCCTGTTTTCGTTTTTGTTGGTGAATGAGAAGTTTATTCAAAGCCCGGAAAATAAAAACAAAGTCTGACCTTAAGACATTATCAATAAAATCAGGAACTACATAAAAAATATGCTTTGGAAATTCAAGGGTAAATCATACTTGTATAAAATATATACAACTTACCAACATTAGTTGATACAAGTAATAGCTGTTTGAATCCTTTAATCAAGATGTTAGAGATTTGAATTTTGATATTTTACTTATTTATGAATTAAAAAAAATAAAATAAAAAATCTGTAACTTGATTAGCCTAACCCCGGACACAAGCCTACCTTATTTTCTTTGTTTAATGTGTCATTTCATTTCATAATCCCAAATGATTAAAATATTTTTACTTTCATTTGAATTTTGTACCGCTATTAAAATTTTAAAAATGGAAAATTTTCTGTGTGCTTAACCGTTTCCTTTTTCTCTGTTGAACCAAAATTATATAAACTTTCGCGTTTAGAAGGAATTATGTTCAAAATGGTGGCTTTGTACGATTCAAAACAATTTTTTATTTATTTAGAGCCACAAGCTACTTATCGCCTACTTTGTGTAAATAAATATGTAGATTATAACATGATATAACTCATATATGCTCAGAATCTCCATGCTCCAAATAAGATGACCTTTATGAATTTCCATGAAGAAAATTGACTTTACAAATTGCTGAGGATAAATTTATACTTAATCTTTCAATTATTCTGTAGCTTAAAATCTGATACTTTCTGTTTTTAATTTGTTTCCTCGTTACATAGCCACTGGTTTTAAATATTTTATGAAGGGACTTTCTCCTACTATCAAGGAATAAGATTCATGCTAGAGGGATATAGGATCTTTTTGTCTGAGCTGATAATTTCATTGATAGAGAATCAACATATAATTCTACAAGCCTCAGACTCTCAGCAAAACTAAATAAACAATGACTTGTTAATTCTTCTATCCTGACATATAAATGAGTGTGGTAGAAAAATAAAACCATTTGTGTAATTTCACCCAA
Organism: Mucuna pruriens; assembly: GCA_025330945.1. Classification (NCBI taxonomy): domain Eukaryota; kingdom Viridiplantae; phylum Streptophyta; class Magnoliopsida; order Fabales; family Fabaceae; genus Mucuna; species Mucuna pruriens. The sequence continues at coordinate 2,288,877 of JAENHJ010000525.1, read as the reverse complement.
TAGATTAAGACACGAGCTGAGTTCTACATTGCAGTATAAGTCTGAACCATAGCAAGTACCTGTTAATTACTGTTATTATCTATATGTACTAATAATATTTAGACACTAGGAAAATTTGATTTTCTTTAGCCTGGAAAAAAAAAATTATCTTTTTTCTTTCAGAACTACAAAGCATTCTCTATTCCAATTAATATCAAGTAACAATCTTCGGTTTTCATAATCGTATAAGAATCACCACCATGAAACATTAAACCATATGTACAAAAAGTATATTATAATGCTCAGAGGACAAACTGGAAAGTAAACATCTCCTATAGGAGACATTGCAATGATGTCAAAACTGAGAATCATGGAATAATGCTTAAGTGATTTACACCAAAACATTAATAATCTCTCGTGTGTAGAACAGTTAAAAGGACTTCTGAAGGCACGGCCTTAAACTATGGTTGATCAAATTATAGTTTCATATGTTCAGTTCACAGTGCTCAAGTTATACAATGGATAACCCTACTAGTCTTATTCATTCATGTTGTATTTTGTATATAGATGGTATTGGTGCAGTGGTTCTTTTGTACAGTGAATACAAGAATACAATGAGTACCATTTTCTGCCACAAAAGTTACTTTGGTGGGAAGGACTTTGGTATTGCTAATTTGCTATCAAACAGTAAGAGGGGTAAATGGAGAAATATTTGGCAGTGCAATAACTTGCAACTCCTTAGCTTTATAATTATATATAACAGCTATCTATATGGTGAAAAAGCTTTCACTTTCTGAAATTAAACTCTGTCAGCAGGGGAATACGGAGGAATGGGATTATAATATAAAGGTGCTTTCCCCTGAAGTTTATTGTTGTTTATGGAACTGAATTCCTTATTGATTGCATCTTGTGTGTTATTCATTTCCAAGGAACTTGGTAATTTCTGGCTGTTTAAAACTGTGACAGAAATGAAGAATGCCTGTAAATGATTGATTGTTGAACTGAACTCGACCGAGTAGAATCCATCCTTCAATGGCACCAAAGTGAAAAGGGGTGTGTTTTGCTCAGCTCCTTCCTGAAAGTTATGGCATAGATGATGTTACCTGGCTATCCATTATATTTATAATTGTATATAGGACTTATTTGGGTAAACTTCTTCATAAGTACTTATAATAAGAAGAAAAAAAAAATGAAATAAGTTTCTTTGTAAACTAAAATTAGCTTATGCATAAGTTAAAAATAAATATAAGAGAACTTCTACAAATTTGCTTATGCATAAGCTAATTTTGACTTATATATATATATGTTTTTTCTTACTATAAGTGCTTAGTGGGAAGTTTATCCAAATAGCCCATACTTGAGGCCTCATGGAGAAAAGTAAAAGCATACCTGAACAAAAAGATGAAATCTCTCAAGGTAAGATTTTGGACTACTTGGAATATTTGAACCAAGGTTTTGGTTAGAGAGAACAAGCATTTTGCAACCAACATCCCAACCTCCACAATCACATGATCCCCCCAACTTCCATCTATGGATCAATGGTGAAGGTTCTCCTGTGTATGGTGAACTATGCACACCACCAGGAAGTATAACTGTAATGCTGTCATAGATATCATTTTCTTGTGAGCTGCAAAAGCACTTTTCATCTTCCAAACACTTTAAGCATCTCTTCTCCAGCAAATTATGACTATATAATAGTCCTTCATGATTTATGTTTTCACAAGGGATCTCAATAACAGCAGCTGCAAGCTCCTTGCTCATGAAGAACTTCGATGGTTCTTGATCTAGCTGGTCAACTTCAACTCCCATTAGGACATATTCTTTCACCACACTCCCTCTCTTGGAGTTCTCATTGCTTGATTCAGTGGTTTTAGAGCTTGAAACCTTCATCTGACCAACGATATTGTAGGCATATCCACAGTTTTTTTCTTTACTCCAATGACTCATCCATTTGCCACTCTTTTTCTTTATTTCATTAACAAGGTAGAATGTAAAATAGCAGTCTGCATCATCCTTCTCCGGCAATACTAAACTCTTCGTGGTAGCAGCAAGAACCTTTCTTTCACTGTTGAGCACAAATTTAAACAAAGGCACTCCATTTCTTATTGTTAGCTGCAAAAGGGCTTGAATAGATGCTTCCCTGCTCTTCTCATCAGGGAGATTGATTGTCCTCGAGCTGATTGAACTCATGCTTCCTTTTGATGTCACACTAAGTTCATCTGATTGGTGTATGTTTGATGCCTTATGCTTCAATATGGGGTCTAATAACCTGAGCAAGGGGCTGGACCTGGTTCTGTTATGACCTTTTACCTTATCTTTGTTATGATTATCCAAACATGCAGAAGATTCAGGTGTCACTGGACCAGACTTTCCACTAACATGCATGGAGCTAAGTTTTGGAATAGACTCTTCCTTGAAACTGAAACTTCTTCCAATCCGACTTAAGCTTAAGCTAAGCCGGCGATTAGATGAGGGATTATGAAGTGTCAGCTCATTAGTTTCATGGTCCTGTGATTCCAGCACATTACTGAAAGCACACTGATTTCTTAGCTTGGTATCTAACACATCCTTTTCAATGCAAGTACCTTCAGATTGGAAACTAGATATGCTATTAGAGCAAGCTGGTTGCTTAGATACAACAGAAGAACAATCCATATCTCGATCAGTATTGATACTATGTTGCAATGTTTCTGAAGAAGAAGCAAGCTCAGTCATAGAAGGCTGTACACTTGAATGTGGAATTTCAGTATGTAAATCTTCAGTGTAAACCTCCTCAGGAAGGGATATATATGACAAACTACTCCGGCTTGATTCTGATAAGTATTCATCAGATGAAGTTCTTGATTGAGAATGCTGAAAATAGTCTTCAGATTTCGATTGCAGAACTTTCCGGGGGCGAAGCAGCACAATATTACTAGGCATCCTATGGCTTTGTTCATGACCAGCATAAATATCTGACTCCTGCCACTGATCCATCTTTTTCTTGGCTTCACTGCTACTGGAACTCATTTTCTTCTGAGAACTAAATGAGACACCTTTGTTTTTTGATTGTAATGATGGAAGTCCCTTATCAGAACTAGACTTTAGATTCCTCTCCTTTTCCTTGAGGCTATGCTGTTGCAAACCCTGCATTCTCTTCTTATCTTCAGCATCCCTGCCATTTGAATTTTCATTAGGAGCTATTGAGACCCCATAATGCCTGGTGTTTGATGCAAAACTTCCACCTATTAAAGTTCTTTCATCATAGTCATTAACTTTCACCCTATGAAGTGATGTATCTGACTGAGTTTTGCCAAATTCCCAGGGTGACATTCTGTGCTCATCTCCAATGGTCTTTGTTTCAGTTTCAGAATATTGATATTGTTTAACATTCTGAGAAGATGTTTTGGAACTTCTATGAAGGCCTTCTTTATAAGATCCCTTGATTCTTGAAGAACTCCCCTTGATTCTTGAAGAACTCAAACCTTTTCTACCATCAAGCTTTTTATCATGTCCACCAGAAGTGGCAGATGATGATGTGGTGGCTGCCCTTGATGATGTTTCTTCACTACTATTGAAAGATGTGAAATTGTGTGCTTCTGCCTTTATATGCGTTTGCTTGTTCTTCCATTTTTCAAGCTGTGACCAATCAAGAACCCCAACATTTAAAGCCTTACCTTGAATGCTTTCTCCTCCATCAGAACGCTTGAGAAAATCTGGCAAATTAGACATGTACTTGACAACTTCATCATGTTGAGTTGTTGAACTTCCCTTTGCACTATCCCTGTGCTGAACCTTTCCTACCACATCATGTTTATGACAAGGATCACTGCTTGCTTGACCAACATTAGACTTTGATTTTAACTTATGGGAATCCCTTGGACATGAATTGTGTTGGGGCAATTCAGAACTCTTCTTTTCTGAATTTGACCTGCTTTGCTGTTTTGAGCTTTTCTTTCCAAGGCTTAAACCAAACCCCATTTCATAAGAAGGTTTCAACAACTCATTACTTGGCTGTATATTTAATGGTATGACATAACATATGCTAAGATTTCACTCTGAAGTTTCATCCGTAATTTCACTGCAGAGGAGTCACTCCACTTGATCTGGAAATGTTTACATTTAAATCAGTTAAATAGTTTGTAAAAGATTAAAAAAAAAAGGAATCCAAAAATATGGTGCAAATACTAGAATTCCCAGAATAAAGATTTTGCAGAAGAAACTTCGACTGCATCTAAAGCAATTCAACAAAACAAAGCAACTATAACAAATTACACACTTCACAACACAAAAATGGTATGCATGCATAAACAGAAGAACATGTCTCCCATATTACATACAATTTATGATATAAGAGTCAAGGCACAGTCCGTGTGAATAATATGGAGACATAAATTGAAGCCACGATATTCAAGAATTAAATGATATTAGGGGTGAAAAGAATCATGGAAAAGGGGTTATTGCTATCTTTCTTTCTTTTAATTTTTTTTGGGTACCAAAGGCAAATAATTAGTTGTTCCTAGAAACCTAGAAATTTGATTTTGGCACTAAGCAGAATAAATTATGATAGAAAGATACATGAAAGGGAAGTGATTGAATTTATTGTGGAAAACGAAATGTGTATAAACTTGACTAAAACATCCACGTCATAATTCAGTGAACAAAAACGATGGCTATCCACCACTCCCTACTCCCAGAAACAGAAACACTAATGGACTCATTTGCACCATACACTAATCACTATGAGGCTTCTTCTGAATTTAATGCTAATTTATTACACATATAGGCATATCAATATCATGACATAACTTCTACTTTGAAACCCAAAACAGAACACAAACGCAAAACACAGAACCATAGAAATAAATAAGCATAGGCTAAAACTCATGCAACACTTGGACTATGACATCACAAAACAATTAATATGTAAAACAATGGGATTAAATGATTAATACCCAACATGAGTCAACAATTGGAAACAGAACCCAAATTTATAAATGACGAAAATTCATTCCTTTTTGGCTACAGAGGAAAAAGATGAAATAACCAAAAAATAAAATAAAAGTCAAACACCCTCTTCCTGAAAAATCAGGATAACCAAAACCCACATTTTCAATGAAACAAAGAACCAAACACAATGATAAAAAAGTTCCCTTTTAACCCAAGATTTGTTTTTTCGTGAAGACAGTACCCAGAAGAAGAAGAAGAAGGAGGTGAAGTAAAGACACAGCATCCAACTAAATCTCAAAATATTCTGAAGAACTTACCAACCCAGAATAGCAAAAGTGAAAAAGAAGAAAACTTGGCAAAGGGGAGTGAGAAATCCACGTGGGTACGTTATGGCAGCAAAGTGAGAGAGAAACAGGTTTCGGAGATCCCGAGGAGGATCCGAAAGGTGATTGGACGAGGAATTCAACGAAGAAGATAGGTTGGAACCAAAGCTATGAGGTGGAAATCAATGGTGGCAGCACTGTGCAAGGTAAGGGATCATTGTTGTTCCACGTTGTTGTTCATCATCACAAGCATCAACGTCAACATCAACATTAAATCATCTCTTGTTTCTACGTATTGGTATTTAATTTAATACTGGTAAGTGTTTTCTTCTTTGTGAAACAAAGAGAGAGATAAAAAATGGTAGATTCCAATTCTTATGTTTGAGAAGAGAGATAGAGAGAGTGGAAGTGTGTGTGTCTTGTTTTAGTTGGGTCAGTGTGTGGGTCCCATGATGGGAAACTTGTTTCGCTTTCACGATTGCCTACGTTCGAGAGCTGGGGCCCGCTTTAGTACAACTAATTTTTGTTTATTTAATAAAGGCTGAACAGGTATATCATGGAAAGCGAGTAATGCTGTGATACAATTAAATATTATTATAAGAAAAAAATAAGTTAGGTTTGTTTAATCATAAATGCAGTATGTAAAATTTGTAGTATTGACTTATTTTTATGGATAAAAGAATTATAAATTAAATTATAATATAAGTGTTGATTTTTAAAATAATTTTAAATTATAATAATTATGATTTATAATTGAATGATAATGTAAATTGTCATATATAACTATTCAATTTATAATATAATATAATAAAAAAATATAAAAATGCAAAATGTTGTGATACAATTAAATAATACTATAATGTTGTTATACATAAAAATATAATTTTTAGATATTATTCTAAGAGTTAAGATTTTATTAAAATATAAATATATTTGATTTATTAATTTTATATTATTAATTAAAATATATAATTTAAAATTTTAATATTTTTTAAAAGAAATTATTAATATTTAAATTATTTGTTATAAATTTTAGTTATATAAAAATAAATATTTGTCAACTACACTACACATAACTCTTGTAATGTAAACAAGCTTTTGACAAAATATCAAAATTAAACCTATATTCAAGTACAGATAATAACCAATTCATTTGGTTCAATAACAATTGTAAGATTATTTCAACACATATACGATAATAAACAATAGTTAAAAGCAGACAAAATATTAAAGTAAAATCTATAATTCTAATACCAATAATAACAAATTCATTTAGTACTATTACAATTGTAAGATTACCTCAATGCATATAAGATAAAAAAAAATTAAAAACATTAAGATAACAATTACTTGCATTGCAATTACCTTGTAAGTTTTTCTCATAATATAAATGTAGTTAGTATTTATAAGAAAATTAGGGCTTGTTTATTTTGAAAAAAAATGTTTTCTATTTCTATATTTTATTTTCACTTTTAATTATAAAATTATCGTTTTATTTTTAAATATTTGTACAAGATACAATAAAAACTTTTATTTTTTATTTTCTCTGTATCTAGCTTGTACAAAACAATTTTCTTTTATATTTCCTCTGTATCTAGCTTGTACGAATATTTGAAAATAGTAAACAAATTAAAAACAAAACGACAATTTTATAATTAGTAGTGGAAAAAAACAGAAAATAAAAACAAAAGTACAATATTCTTTTATATTCTTATAATTATAGTATGATATCTTTTACCCAATGTGTATATATTCTTTTTAATAATATCCCTTGCATAACACATGGGCAAATATGCTAATTTAAAATAAAAGATCAAATACTTTGATTATGCTGTTGAAATTTAATTAGCAGGTTGCAAGAAAACGTAAGCTAAAGCTAATTAGCTAAAATTAAGATTATCTCTGTCAGTATCGAATGCATAAAAGATTATGACACAGAGTGACGAAATACCATGAACGTAAAGATGCACCTAGAAACTAGTTATATTCTTTTTGGTATTTTGCAACTCAACTCATTCTAATACTTTGCACTGATCGAGTTCTTATTATGATAATTCTGTTTCTACTTGTTGAGTTGTCCATCTATTGATTTCGAAAAAGGATCAAAGAAATAGATGCTCTAGAATATATAATTCTCTGGAAATAGCACATTGATCTAGAATTAAATTATATTTATCCTTTTCTAATGTCATATGAAAGCTTGAGTAATAATGACCCACCATAAAAAGCTAAAGAAAAATAAAATAAAGATGATTACTTTTGTAATCATCATTTTTAAATTCCTCGATGATCGTGTGACAACTAACTTTCAAGATCAAGAAACTAATTCAACTGAATATCACAAAAATAGAGTTCTGAACGTATAAACAAGAAAATAATTATATGCCTATAATAATATCTTTAATATATATTTTTACGTAAGTGCATGAATTTCAAGAAGAAAAGACAGGAAACTAAGAAACAATTTATTATGATCATTATTTTAAAATTCAGATTAGTTATTGACTAGAATATTAAATTATTGGATGAATAGTCTAATGGAATAGTCACAGATTAAATTAAATTATATAAATTAGTTTAAATAATTAATATATATTATAATATAATATGTTTGTGTTATATTATCAAAATAATCCTTAGTTTGGTGGTAGAAGGTTTTATTGTAATCCACATGCGTGGGTTTAATTCCTTACAGCAAGTCGAGAACATGTCGGATCCAATAATATAAACAAACCATTAGTGATTTGGTTCTGGGTCCAATCAGGATAAAAGTCCTACAGTAAATAAAATCTTTAATATGAATACATACAATGCAAAACAACAAATATTTTTTTATATTTCTATATATATCACTGGCAATATTTAAAAAATATTATAAAAATATAAAAATATTATCTATTAATTTCAATAATATTTTAACAAATATTATATATAAATGTCACAAAATATCATTAATAATATTTTTATTTATTAAATATTACTAGAAATATAAAAATATCATTAATAAAATATTAATAATATTTTACATTAAAATATTACTCCAAATTATATATGCAGCAGTGTTAGTGCAGATAATAATAAAATTTTAGCTAAATACTTTCTGCGAATTATTTTAATTCTCCTACTCTTATCCTAATAGCATGTTCGGATTAATGTTCTATCTTCCTTTAATATAAGAGTAATTTTTTATATTATATTTTTTCCAAACATATTTTTAAAAGCTCTTCAAGTATAACCCAAACATGCTATCAGTCGGTCCAATGGGGGAAAATATTAAATATTACAAATAGTTTTAGTTAATAGGTTTTGAAATTTAGAGTCCTTTCGAATCACCTCACAATACTTTTTTTTTTTTTTGGTACGACTAATAGAATTGTGAGTGGCAAGCATGGCATCTTTGTTTTAGAGCTATGAGATACTACCTATGTCCTTACATATAGAATCTTTTGAGAATTTTATTCTCCCTTTTTATAAGATCACTTCCGTTAATGATTTTTTTAATCAAAATACTCTTAATTATTTTATAGTATTTTTAAGTCAATAAATAATAAATGTTATAAATTATTATTTTTGTCCATTTTTAAGAATTTTTTCCATATATTAAAATTTTTTTTTTAAGAAACTTGTTGATTTTTATAAGACTCTTTCCAAATCACTTTTTAACTAAAATATCCTTAATTATTTTATAGTCAATAAACAATATATAATATAAATTAATAAAATAAACTCATTTTTTCTCATATTAGGAATGACGAAGATAGGTAACACACATTAATTAATTAGATAAAAAGTAATCAAATGGAAAGAGTGAGTGTAACGACTTGGAGGCTAACATAACTAAATGACTATATAGGAAAAATTAATTTTAAGAAGATATTTAATTTACTTAGTTTTGGAAAAGGTGATTAATTTTTTCCTTTCTCGAAAGAAAGGTGCATTATACAACAAATATAAACTTAAATAATACACAATGATGAAATAAGAACATGCATAATGAAATAAAGCATAAGATATGTACCGTCAAGAACAACATAACTTCTGCCTTATGACACTTACATCACCAAAGGATAAATTGGAGTTTAGGAGTATACACATGCCTATAAAAAAAGCTACAACACCACAAAAAGGGATAAGAAGATACAAAAAGCATCCTATACAATCCCTAACTAACCTCAACAAAAGAAAAACAACAAGCACATCAATAAGGTAGTAATTGTGCAAATGTAGAAGCATCATCATCTCCCCTGGTTCTTCAAAAGTGATGCTAGCGGGGTTCGAAGCATCTCAATTTCAATATCAGTTCCCAACCAGCTCCGATCTCGTCATCCCTATGGGCTAAGCCCACATGGCAGGGATTGACAAAAACATCTTTATGTTTGTGTAGAAGATGACGAAGAACACTCGAACTCCTACTCTAGCATGCTCACGCTTACCTCTCCTCGGTATAAAACTTGCTGAAGGTCATAGTTGATACTCCATGCTCCTTTTGGACCCACTATGGTGTCCCATAACCAAATATAAAAGGACCCCAAGTGGACCCTAATCAGCGAAACTTGGAAACCTTTGTCCCTAAGGTAGTCTCGACATCTGCTCTCACGAACATCATGTCGTAGTCATTGTAATTGCACACACACATACAACATACAAACATAAGGGTAAACTATTGCAAAAAAGACTTTAAGTCTAAAAATAAAATAAGAACAACTTGTATGATAACAACAGTTATGAATTTCACAAATTTACAAAGAACTCCAACACACACAACCATCATTAACAATCTATATTCAACAATCATACATATAATTATACAACTACTCCATGGAGATTTATAGGCCGAGCAATCACTCATATCACTTCCTTAACATACCTCCACTTCTAGTATTGGGGAAAGAGGATGTCATCCTACGAATTTAGAAACATTCATGTTGAGCTATGTTATACATGGATAATGGCTTTGCATAGTCATTAATCCTTGTAAAGACTACACCCATTTGTGGGGATGGCCGTCCACCTATCCTTGAGACTACACAATCCCGCCTCTCTAATCCAGCACTGGTTGTGAACCCGACAACTTATAGTAGTTCTTGACTTATGTGCTTACTCATCAATAGCGTCCACTCAGGACTTAACAACAACCACAACTGTGATTATCTAATCACTCTTAATTTTCTTAGGTATTCAAGTACTAGCAACATGCACCCACTATCTCTATATGCCTTCTTAAGACAAATTGAGATCACAGCAACAAGAGTAGTTCATCAACCACCCCCGAGAGTAAAGTTATTACTTTAACTCATCAACAAGTGTTATATCTCTCAAAGATAGCAACGTTCCATATTTTATGAATGTCAACTTAATTATTGTTCCATATTATTCTTTTATATTTGTCCTACCCTACATCAATCTTTTATAACATAAGTATAGAGTATTTATTACATAAATTATTCATCCATTTAGTTTCTCAACTTAGGTTGTTTTCTCATATTTACTCAACGAGAGAGATCATTCACCCAACGAATCCTTACCTTCCAGAGAGGTACCACTCAACTATACGCATATTCGCTCAGCCTCGCTTAGCAAATAAAATAAAGAGCTCAAATAACATTTTAGTCACTCAACGAGTGAACATCTCACTCAATGGAATAAGTCACAATGGCTTATTCTCCACACATCTCTTATTTCTCATTGAGCAGGGCTAAATCCTCACTAAGCTAGGGAACTCACAAAGAATCCCTAAAATCTCATCTCTTATTTGCTCGACAAATGGAAGGTCATGCTCAGCAAATGAAGTCACAGTGACTTTATACTCTTAACTACATCTAATATGCTAAGCCCAAGCTCAAATTTTGCCCAGTCAAACATTGAACTTGCCCAACTAGACACTGGATTCACCCATCCAAACACTACACTTGCCCAGCTAGACATAGACTCGCCCAACAAACTCTGACTCGCCCAGCTAGACCCATTGTGTTCATGCTCTCTTGAGCTTTCACCTAGCGAGAAAGGCTCTCATCCAAGAAAAACTGGTATTCACCCAGCTAGATAGGGGGCTCACTTAGCCAAAGCCCTCAACAACAACATGCAAATCATCCAAAATTCATCCAAACTTATTCAAATCATCATATAATTCAACCAAAATCTCTAGATCAACATAAAATCACATTATAAACATCAAAATAACATCACAACCAACATGCAACCACGATTTTAGGATCAATTCAACAAATTTCTCAAAAACCTTAAAACTCAACAATGCTTACCAATCCTACAACATATTACTATCATGCATCCCTAGGTAATTATACAACATAATAGTATCACAATAACAACATACAATCCATGAAAATCACATAAAATTAGCTTTCCTTACTTGTTGTAGACTTAGAGAAAGAAAACTTTAAGGAAGGAGGTGAGAAAGCTTGATGAGCAACTTGGTGCTTCAAAGCTTAGAGGATAAGAACGAAAATGGCAAAGGAGTTGTTTTTGCTTAAAATGTCCCAAAATCTCAATCAAAATGGCTTATATATAAGGGTTAGGGGTGTCATCTATTGTCCAACAGGGTAAGGAGCGTTTAATGGACCAATGGTCCTTTAGTTTTGTGACTCTTGGGTAAAGGGGTTTGGAAATCCCTTGGACATTGGGAGTTCTGTTACCTAGCAGTTAACAGGATGTTGGTCAATTCAACGATTATGGGGTTTTGCAGTTTTCTCTGAAACTCTTATTAGTTAATGTTCTGTCTCTAAAAACATGTCGTCGCACTAAAAAGCGTACCAACGATACCAATTTAACTATCTCAACTGGAGAACAATTAAAGTTATTATTCATCAACTCTATGTTTAATCGATTTAGTACTAATTTTAGGAAAAACTTACCTCGATAAGCATGTTTTTAGCCATTTCTATCTTTTCATCATTTTCTCAAGATTTTTCTCGAGAAACATGCAACACAACATTTTTTTTAATTATTTTCAATTAAATTTAAATTTAATTACTTTTTTTAATTATTCAATCACTTCAATTAACACATAAAAAAACATGGGTGTTACAGTGAGATGATGAGTCTCAATAGTCTTTAAGAGTAATTTTGAAAAAATAATATAAATTATTAACAAATTTAATACTACTAACTAAATAACTAACTTTCTATAAATTAGTTAAAAGAATCCTTATATAATATAACATGTACGAATAAGGTATTATAATATTTGTATTTATATTTATCTTTTTAAAAATATTTTTTAATCTATTTTAATAGAAACAGAAGTCGTTTAGTAAAAAATGTTAGTCCTTCACGATAATTAGTGTCAAGAGTAACTCAAATTAGATTGTGTTCCAATAAAAATACTTGTGGGGCTAGAGAAAAAAAAAGAAAGTAATGATTTTAAAATTCATTTCTATATTTTTCAAGTATTTATATATTCATATTCCCACCAAAAAAATATACATTCATATATATATATATATATATATATATATATATATATATATATATATATATATATATATATATATATATATATATATATATATATATTTTTTTTTTTTTATTTAAATAAATAAATTTAATAATTTTCTAATGAATTAATGAAATAAAATATTATTTAATATTAAAATTAATTATGAGATAATAGTTTCAATTTAAAATGTTACATAAAACTTAAAAAAAATATTTAAAGATCTTCCAAATCTTAACTATAAAGCATAATAAATATATACTTTATATTTATATAAGTGTTGAAATAAAGTAAGTAACACATTATAGTTCTATACCAAAACCAAGCATTGTTAGGGTCAACTCATCTGAGGTATTATCTGTTTTAACTCTCATAAATCTTCAAATGTCTTAGTGGATTGAGAAATGAGGATGTTTATAAACTACCATTGACTTCAACTTATAAGTAATGTGAGACTTTCTTGACATATTGGAACAAGCTCCTTAATTGAGGCCATGGGGTTCGTTCCACACGATAGGCGCCAAAATGTTCTTACATTGTTTCCTTGTGCCTAGAGTGTTGATTCACTAAAGCCATGCTCTCTCTTTCTTTGCCGGAGCATCCTAGGGGTCACATATATGGAAAAAACATATGTTTTTGGGCCAACTTGGTGAGAATATATAGATGTGTGATCTGCTCTTTATGAGGCCACGATTCGTATTGGGAGTGAAGATCCATACACGAAAATCAAGGGTGATGATTCCAATGAGAAAATCGAGCATGGAGGTCGGTGCCCCAAATCTTGAAAGTGGGTGCCTTCATTAACCAGCGAGAGGTTGGTACTCGTTAGGTTTACCTCAGACTGGGATAATACAGTAATCATACCTATTTAATCAATAAAAAACTTATTTATTAAAAATAATTTTTTGTAGGTATCTTGTGCAAACTCATAATAGGACTTTATTATTCTTTGCATGAACACTAAGCACAAAATGCATAATTTTTATTTTTTATTGATAAAATGAGAAAATATATTGTAGTAACAAAATTATAATTTAAGATTTTGTACATACTATTTAAACCTTTCACCATTTAATTGATCCTAGTAATTATGAAATGCACGAGTTGAATACGTACATTAATATAATTTTTTTAAATAAATAGTAATTAAAAAATTAAAATTAAAATCTATATTTTGTGAAAAACAATAATTGTTTGAAATCATTTCATGCTAATCATTTTTTGAGTTTAAGAAACAAACACTATAGTGTAAAAATGTTATATTTTTAATCAATAAAAATAATCTTTAATATAATTTTTAAAATAATCATTCAAAAAGTCAACTAACTTACCATACATATAATTTTTAATTAAATGATAGTGTAAAAATATTTACACTATTAATGCTTATATTATTTATTCTATTTTTTAAGATTTATTTATTCTATTTCTGTTGTCAATATTTTTCTCTAAAAATATAAACATGAAGTCAATTTTAGAGCATCATGTATGTTATTGCTATAAATATGCATTTTTTTTTAAAATTAAGATAGTATTTAAGAGAAAATAGAATTAATCACTTTTATGATTTTCTAAAGAAATTACTTTGAAAGTATAATTATGGGAGAATAGATCATATTTTAATGCAAAAGATAAATTTTGAAAGCTATAATTTTGAAAGTATAGACAATTAAGAACTAGTGGAAATGAAGAGATTAATGTAAAAGGAAATATTTGAAGAAGTTGAATAAAGGGACAAATAACAGTAAAAGTCATATATTTTAAGAAGATTAGTATATATATATATATATATATATATAAGAATTTTTTATAAGAATTTTTTTATAAAAACAGTTATGTTGGAGTACTATTATGAAAGGTAAAATTTTTCTTTTAAATATTTAACATAACTGGATATTCATGATTCGAAATTGATACTATCAATTAAGAAGAAATGTATGAACAACTATTTTACATATTGTGTGAATATTTGTAGATATATAATAAATATTAAAAATATAAATATTATTTTAAAAAATATTCAATTGATAGAAAATCATTTCACTATAGTAATAAAAACTATAAATTAAATAATACATAAAAATACAAGTCTTTAAAATTTTAAATTTTAATTAGTTTTAGGAATCAAATCATATCAATAAAAAAATATTTTAATGGTGATTAACAAATATCTCGTTATACTTAACGTTATTTTATAGGCATGAATTATATGACTCTAGGTTTTATTTTATTACAGAAGAGTGAATTATTAGAATAAAATATCGTCCTATTTTAAAAAATTGTATTTGAGTAATGTTGGGGCACTAGTTTTCAGGTTTCATCATCACCTCTGCAATTGTTCTTACTCATGTTTGGGGTATTTGAGATTAACAAGTGGTTACAACGTCAACAAGAGGCCCTACATACCTATGGAGAAAGCAATTATTTTCTACGCAAATTAGGTAACCATATTTTACAATACGGACAGGCCTAAAACTATTTAATTATCTTTTCCCGAACTTTTCCTCACTAGCTATTATACATTAATTACTTTGTAGGGGTATCATATCCATGCTAAGAGATATTTCGTAGTAGTTTTCAATTGTTTTGATTTCTCTGAAAGCTCTCGTTGTCTTCCATTCCTTTTTTATATATACTCTGGGAATCTCATCATTATTCGGCCACATGCCCACAGCATTAGAAATCAAAAGCAACATACCTAAGAAATGGAAGTGGCCATAACTTGCACGGGATTTTGGGGCCATGTATTATGGAAATTTTCTTTTGACGCTTTTCACATGGGATTCCCTCGTTACCTTGTAATAGTTTTGTTTTTTTTAACTATTGTTCTAGACTAGTTAAGAGTTTGGCCCAAATTAATATTTGGGTTAAATTAGTTGTTCTGTTCGATATCCAAAAGTCACTAGGCAAACTAGACCCCCACACATATGGTTATATTGGGCCACACCATCAATATGAGATTTTAGAATATTTTGTCACTTTCCACCAAAACTACACATCTCTAGGAGTTATACTCATGTCATACTACGAAAAATACATAGCTAAATTAATTAACGAAAATTGACGTTAAAATGTCACTTTGGCATTGATTTTGCATTCATTGCCGACGCTAAAATTTTCAAAATTAATATGTAGTGTCAATTTTTTTATGATAGACACTGGGTAGCATTTAACAAGCCGATGCTTAAATTAGAATACGTATTAAATTAAAATGAATTAAATTAAAATGAATTAATGCTAATTTTAGTGTAGGCTAAGTTGATATTAACTAGATAAAAGGTTATTGTTATTTATGATGACCTATAAAAGTTGTTGCTATTTATGTTGACCAATAGATGTCGACATTAAAGTTAACGTTAAGAAAAAAAAAATTATTGATATTCATAGTTTAGTTTCATTGTTGTTGTAACTGCGTAGGGGTGTTGTTACTCTTCTAATGATAACTTCTTTCATTTTTTTTTTCTCACTTTCTTTCTTTATTGCTTTCTCTTTTCTTTTTATCTTCATCATTGTGCTTTGTCATAATTGTTGCTCTCTTCTTCTTGAGTCTTATTCATTGACCAAAGGTGTTATCAAAGGTGGTGGCGCCATAGGAGGTAGGTGTCAAACCATTCATCAATAGTGAGGTGCTATCGAAAATCAAGATAGAAGTTGAAGAAGAATAACATGTAATCATCATTATCTCTACAATCATTGTCACCGTTATCTTGCAACCATCCTCGGTCAAAACCTGCAACAAATAGAAATAAGAGAGGAAAACATTAGAATAAAAATAGAGAATATAAAACAAAAGAAGAGAGTGGCATGAGAGATTGGGGAAAGGAGGAGAGTAAGTTGGGGATGAGAACTTAGGTGGAGGAGGAGAAGAATAAGTAAATTTATTATTTAGCATGTACCTAGTCAATGTTTAGTTGATGCTAACTTTTTTGTTTTGTCTCTAAATTAAAAGTTAGCATTCACCATGTTGACAATAATCATAAAAAAATATTTTTTTTTCAAAAAAATTATTATTTAGTGTGAAGTTAACCGATGTAATGATTGACATTATCCTTTTGTTTTTGTTTTTGCTTAAATTAAAAATTAGCATCAATCACGTCAGTGTTAATGATAAAAATTGTTTTTCTAAAAAATATTAACTATTGTGGGTTTAGTCGATGTTGTGATTGGCACTACTTTCTAATTTAGTCTCAAGTTAAAAAGTTAAAATAAAATAGAATTTGAAAAGTTGTGTCCTCCTAGTTCAACTTGGCTGACACTAGTAGCATTGATGTTGTGGTTGACACTAACCATTTTTTACTTTAATATACATATTTATTATAGTTTCCCCGTCTTGTAACTCAAATGTACTTCAACTTTATAAATGAGATCTTTAATTAGGCTAGATATATATTACAATTTCACCTTATTGTTACTTTGTTGTTCTCTTTGACTCGAGTGTCAAAGTTTCTTTACAAATACCTTCCACTACAAGAGAAGAGGTATGACATATATAGGTTGAGTTCAAATATGTTGGAACAATAAAAGGTAGATAAGAAGTGGG
Organism: Mucuna pruriens; assembly: GCA_025330945.1. Classification (NCBI taxonomy): domain Eukaryota; kingdom Viridiplantae; phylum Streptophyta; class Magnoliopsida; order Fabales; family Fabaceae; genus Mucuna; species Mucuna pruriens. The sequence goes on along the minus strand of JAENHJ010000525.1, from coordinate 2,271,653 downwards.
CGAGCAAGATGAGGTGGTTGAAAGAAAAAGGCAAGCAAGATGTTAATAATTCTCAAAGGTTTCTAAAAAATGTCAAACTCAAAGATTTATGAGCCAAAAATGAGATTAATGATTGATGACCAAGCTTGTAGGTGACTCATAATTCAAACAAAAAAGAAAACATCCCACCTAAGTGGATTAGAAATCTACCATATATTTATTTAAAAAGTAATGTGACCACTCCTTTTTTTCTCCCACTTGCACAAATTAGCCTTTATTTTTCTACTTTTTCCCCTTCTAACTATACTTTTACTCATTCTACACCCCAAAAACTTCATCCACAAGTCTACAAATCCTCATTCCTGAAAGCTCAAAAATTGAAACCCTCGCACCTAATACAAACTCCAAAACAAATTTTGAAAATGAACACTAGAATTTAATCTCAAGAACTTGGAACAAAAATGAATTACAAGTCTTAACCCAAATCATTGTTGTAGTTGAGAACAAATAGGGAAACTAATGACCCATAACCACTACACCACTCGAGCACTAATCGCATGACCAATTACATTAGTCAAATCGAGAAGAATTTTCATATGGATTTTGATTGAATCAACAAGTTACATATGTAAATGTAAGGGAGTAGGAGCAATCCAAAACATAATTAAAATTTTTAAATAAGCTTTGTATCTCTATCAGTTTGGTGTGTATAATTTAGAAAAAAAAAAGGTGAAGGATATATAATTAGAGATTGAGTATTTAGTAATCACATTTATTTGGTCGAAACTCAATTACTAATTACTTACATATTTAGTGATGGATGGAAATTGGTCTCTAAACAATAAAAAAAAGACATTAGAAGAATATTTTGATTATATTAATGGTTGCTAAAATGTTAGCAAAAATAATTTTAAGAAATAGTCACTTAGTAATGTTTTGGTAGATAACTGGGTTTGCAATTATATATATATCATTAATTTGGTCTCTAAATCATTATTATAACTAATGCATAAGTACTTAATTAGTTGAAAAAATGATCACAATTAGTGTAATTACATTTAGTCACTAAATTCGATTGTGATTTGTACTTTTTCTTGCAGTGAAACTTTACCTTATACAGCCTCTTCAAAGTAAAGATTCATAGTTTGAGGGAAAATTTTTTGGACCATATCCTTGAATGGGCCTAAACTAACATCATTATAATAGCAATTGATTCCACCTATTAGGGACCATCCTTGACTTAGCAATACACAAGATTCAACAATTCCCAAGTTGTTACACAACTCTCACCCATATAACATGTACCTCGATAGCCATACTCTTAGATATGCAATCTCTTTCCAATTATTACACCTTCAATTTCATATATTGTTTAAGTATTGAAGTATTTTTGCATATATGTACATGTTCGATCCACAACTATCCAAGGAAGGAGAAGATTAATGAAAAAAATGATATACAAAGATAGAAAAAGAAGAAAATGATCATTAATTAACCTAATATTAGAGCTTAACTTTCATAGTTAAGTTTGTAATATCATGCGTATCGTGTTTGTACACAATTAGTTTAAAATATAATGATGATAATTAATAATTAATTTGATTATAAATACAAGTTCAGTACATTTTATGCATGCAATGTATTTAAATTATTTGTACAATTTATTCTAGTATAATAAGTGAGAAAATCAATTTGAAATGTAACAATGAGTTTAATAAATATAGAGTAAAACTAAAAATAACATAAAATTTATAATACTTTATAAATATTATTTATAATAAAATAATATTAATTAAGTAATCTATTTAAAAAAAATACTAATTAGGTGCTCTTAACTTGTTAAATTGGTGAGTTGGTGAATTATTTTTACAGGTTAAAAGAGTGGGATCAACGGATGGCCATTGACAAGGACAAGAGAGCACGTTGCAACTTGCATGACAGGCTCACAGAAGATGCTGACATCTTAACCTTTCTTTTCTTTTTGGGCTATGCCTCTGTACTTTAGTAGGATCTTATCATAACCAAGAGGAACTGGAATATAATAATTATTTTTTGGACCAAGAACTATAATATAATTTTGTCCCTTGCTAATTGTGGTTGTGGGTTTCATCCATTGGGCTGGACACTGTCATCAGTATTGGGCCTGCGAGAGGATTTCTGAACGGCCTTTGCTACTCTCACCACCCTACAAATATGTTAAGTTCATGCCTGATTTTTAAATCACTTTCTCTTTTATAAGAATAAGTTTGACAGAAATATGTTCCATCATGAAAAATACAAAATAGAAATGTGTTTTTATTGTGTAACAGCTTGAAATACGCAATAGAAATAGATTTTCGTTATATACTATATTTCAACAGAAACAAAACATATTTCCATTTGCAACAACACATAACAAAATCGTCTTTTCATTGTGTTTAAGGTATTTTCATTGCGACTTAATTAAAATTAAATTATGATATAAATTATTTTTAATTAAAATTAAATTAATTCTATGATAATTATTTGAATTAATTATGATATAAATTATCTTTTAAATTAAATTAAATTAATTACCATATAATTTACTTTCTTTTAGTAACAATCAAATTAATTATAATATAAATTACTTTTTTAATTAAAATTAAATTAATTATAATACAAGTTACCCTTTATAATAGTAATTGAATTAATTATGACAATTACAATACAAATTAATTATCAAATAAGGGTAACATTACGTTTATGTTGTGCATTTTTTTTATCCATGTTTATATTCTGCATCCAACTTAACATAAACACATTTTTAGTGTATCTAACTTAGATGCACAACTAAAACGTACTTTTATTCTGCATTTGGGTTGATACACAGTGGGAACACATTTTGATCGTGCAAATGAGTTACATGAACAACAAAAAGCAAATTCCAATGTTTCTTAATACACAATAGAAACGTTACATTTGCGAGTAAAAAAAAAAAAAAGGGAGCACGACAGCGACGTGGGTTGCGAAAAAGGGGATATAAAAAAAAGGAGGGGTGAGTGCGAAAAGACAAGGGAAGAGGAAAAAGAAAAGGGTGAAACGGGTTTAAAGAGGAAAAGGCAGTATAGTCTTTTCATAGTTTTTTTTTAGAAAAATAGGGTGGACTTGGCATAAAAGCAGTGAGAATAGCAACTCCCTTTGTGAACGTCTTGGTAGTGGGTAGGGAATTTTTTTGTCGAACAAAAGACTAAGACATGCAAATATATATTTTTAAATCATGCTTTATTTTTACACACACAAAAAAAAAAATCTTGATTTGAAATATATTATATGTTTTGTACTTACGTAGCTAAACCCAATTTAAGATAACTCATGAATTTTCAATTTATAAATATTCGGTGAATGACTTTATGAAATTAAATAACAAAAATCTTGCAAAAATAATTAGAAATTAGTAAAACTATTAGGATGGATAATGAATCGAACCAATTTGAAAATAGTTTTAGACTCGATTTGATAAATGACTCATTGAATTTGATTTATGAACTAAATGTGTTATTAATTTTGAGTGATAATTGAATTTGTTAAATAAATAAGTTGTTGAACTTTAGCTATATATAGTTCAATTCTATTGGTTCATGAACTAATTTGTATTTATATTTATATAATTACTTTTTTAATTAATTTCATACTAATTTTATTTTTATGTAAATAAATAAATAAAATATATAAAATAATTATAATTTCAAAATTAATTGAGTTCACAAGTTGACTAAGTTGTTTGCGAGCTAAAATTGAGTCAAGTTTTAACTAAAAAAAGGTTCATATCGAAATCGAGTCAAATTTTGAATCAAGCTAATTTTTATTGAATCTTGCTAAGTTGAACCAAACTCGACTTAATTCAACTCATTTTCAACACAAGAATCAACTAGCCCATGATTGTTCCAACTTAACTTATTGCCTTGAGTTCGAGTCATGAATATGTAACTACATCAAATACTTAAAAAAGAGCTTTGTTTCCCATAATGGTTCGAATAGGATTCTCTTTTGTAGAAGATACTCATGGTGTTTACTAAAAAAAAATGAAAATAGTAGAACTTAATAAATATTAACAATACAGTTGGAAATTAGAAACATTGTAAATACTTTATGAAATTGTCTTGAAATTTTATAGGATTTGAGAAAATTATTACCACCACCTAACAAGGAGTCCAATGCTCAATGATAAAACACCTAGTGTGTAATCCACTTCCAGTAAGGGATGATAAGTACCTATAATTGTCTCAACCATTTTAATTACATGGATGCCTAGAGGTGGAGTCTTCACCTAGTGAGGAAGCAAAAATGAGTATCATTTAACAACTTGTTAATTATTGAGTGACGACTCGAGGCAACTATAAATAAGAATTTTAAAAAAAATTTAAGGAGGACTTCGTCATTTTTTTTATTTTTGTAGTTTTTCTCAATTTGTTTGAGTTCTTTGTGTGAAATAAAGTTAAGTTTAGATTCTTGAAGGTTTTCTAATAGAGTTGTACTCTAGGAATGAGTGTGAATTTTCAATGAATTGTATTCATTGATATCCTCATATTCCTATCTTGTGCTAAGTTATTGATTTCATTTTAAATATTTTTTTGTAATGATTGATACTCGATTCTAAAGTTTTGTTGATCATTCAATTGTATTTTTGATTTCATATATTGCAATTCAATCTTGTTATGTATGCTTAATGTCTTTGATGTGATGAAAATCAATCAATTGATCTTAGCTTAAGGTTCTACTTGGAAATATGGATCTTAGGTCAAACTAAGAATTAAGACACATAATTACATAAGCTCTATGAATGAAGGTGTGTGGTTGTCTCCCTTCTTTAGAATCTTGAGCCTAGTGCATATTTTCCAAGTGAGAACACCTAAGAAATTTGGATTCTTGTTTGGTAATAATAAAATAAGTCATTAAGGAAATAAAACTACTTACTCTAGTGCACTTGATGTTTGCTAAGTGAGAACACATAATGAATTAGGAGTAAAGAACAAGAGGATCATGACATATGTTTTCTACCTAGAGTCATTGCATTCCTTGAGTCTTTTGTAAATTCCAAATGTCTTTCATAGTTAGATTTTTAATTCTCATTAATAATTAATTGTGATAACCTTGCATTCAATTTTCTTAATTAATACTTAGTAACGAGTACATGGTAATAACTAAGTCCTATGTAAAATGATACTTTACTCTAATAGATACATTTGCCAAGTTAGGGTTAAAATTATTATCATTCATGCACTTATTTATAATTCTACTAAATCCTTTCGTTGATTCCATACTTTACCAAACAATTAGCATTTTGGTCTTCCTAGCAAGCTTTTGGTCCCAACAATAACCCAATTCAAAATGATTCTATATATCCAACTAAGGTTATTCAATTTGCAACTTATGGTATACTCATTACAACTTAAAGTGAACAATTTGAGTTACTTAACATACACCATTCATGTCAAGAGGTTACAAAATATTTAGTGATTAAATAGCCTATGCTACATTTGATTTACCTTACGGATGTACTCACATACTAGGGTTGTGACTATATTTGAACTCTATAAACCAATATCTTTAGCATTGATAAATTCATATTTGATGAATTTATGTGCATGATTTCAAAGGAAAAAGTAGACCAAAAAGAAATATAAAATGTCTATAAAGTACCAAAAATAATTTGATTTTATTTAGATTGAAAATAAATATATACTTGAGAACTTTTCTTTCAATTTGTAAGAAAATAAAGCAAAATGTTTGCAAAGGAAGTGCAACACCTGACATGCTAGAATGATGTTTCATGTCAATAAAAGAAAGAAGACAAATTTATGATGTTTCATGTCAATAAAAAGAAGGAAGACAAAATTTTCTAGGAAGTATAGTATTAGATGCTAAAATTGTGCTTAGACATAGATTCAAACGTTGGAATTGATAAATTTTTCTTCTAATTTAGTGTCTAAGATGTCAATAATAAAGGGAGTTATTGAGGGAGGCGTTGGGTCACACTTTTCATGTGTATGGTTTAACGTCTCACACAATAGATATATGTCTTCAAGGAGCTTTTTAGATATTTTTCTTCTCAATCTCATATGCTTGGCCAAAGTCCAACGACATGTCTAAAGAGTATAATTAAATTTGTTACGACTTAAGCCTATTTTAGTTGCTATAAAATCCTTTACAAACCCATTAGAGGATGAGGATAAGTTGCACATTCTTATATCACTCACCTTAATTTTAGGAATTTTCTTTACACCTCATCTTAAAGATTCAACTCTTGGAAGATGACCTCATCTTAAAGATTCAACTCTTGGAAGATGATCTTGAAGATTCAATGACATCACCATCCTATTTTTATAATTTATTTTAATATATTATGAGCAATAATAATTATTATTTTTAATATTGTTGTTACTTTTCAATTAACTAATCTATTTTTAATTTTGTAATTTTATAAAAAAAATATAATTTAATTATATTTTTATAATTTAATTTTAATATATTACTTTTGATGTTATTTTTATATTTTAATTAATTAATTTTGACTTATTTTAATATAACTTAGAAAGATATAATGATAAAAGTAAATTAGTGAATTGAAAAATAAGAATAATATTAAAATTAATAAAATTACTATTCATAATATATTAAAAATAAGTTGTATAAGTAAATTATACGTAATTATCTTTTTTATATAAAATAATAAATATATTAATTAATTGAATTATGTACTTAAATTAAAATATTTTTTTATTTTAGTTATCTTAATTAATATTATTTATTTTATTAATCATGTCAGGATTAATTTAACTAGAATCATTAATTTAACTAAAATCAATAATAATAGACTAAAAAATAATACTATGAAAGTGTTAGAAATTTAAAAATATCAAAATTTTTTCTAGAATTAGAACTAAATAAAGTGATATTTACACGAATTTAAATCATAATTTACCCTATCTGTAATTATATTTTTCATTCATTTGCTTTGAATTCTCTATCATTTCAATTATTTTTTGAGTCAACTAACTCCTATTTTTAAAATTGAACAAAATTATCACGGTGTAAATTTTTCTACCAAAAATCCTCCGATTATCATTTTCTTTGTCCTTATTTGTTTTGAATTACAACTAATCCTAGTCAAGTGAAGTAGACTTAGGTGACAAAACTCTATCGAGGTATGCTACCGATACTTATTTTAATACATTTATTTTATTAATTGAAATCTATTTAGAATCACAAGATCACAACTCATTTTCATAGTAATTAATAATAAATAGTATGTTGTTAATATTTTTGAAACTTTCAACATTTATTTTTTACTTTCATAAATTTTGACTCCGAAGTTTTATTTAAAGAAAACTGTATTTTAAAATTTTTTAAATAAATATCTTTGAAGCACTCAACTTATTATCATGGGATCAGGATTCTCTACAATTCAAATTTCAACTACAGATGGTCTCAACCATAAAAAATATATAAATATATAAAATTAAAAAATATAAATATACATAAAAACTTAATAGCCATAGGATCTTGATCCTTGGGCATCGTGATGATTGGATGTAATCAGTGAGTGTGCTTAATAAATTTGATAATGGGGCCATCGGAACAGAAAATTAGTACAGAGTACGTTACTTGACAAGTACATGCATTTCTCTAGCGTGCAGTACAAAATAGATAACTATTTTTAAGAGAATAAAAATTATCCAGTACAAACAAGTATGCTGCATTTGTGTTGTATCTGCAACAGATCTAGACTTGGGGTGGGATATTTCTTTAGGACTATGGTTTGGATGAGTCTCAACTGAGATCTACACTTGGGCTTAATTCTATGATTCCTTCTGCTGTGAGGTATGTCTCTCTTGGTTATGTTCGCATAAATTTCTTAGCTAGTTTCTAGTCCAAAATCCTGAATTGATAACAATGAAGAGTTTAGTTGCCACTTGTCCAATCCATAGTGCTAAAGAAATGCACCCCTCAAGAATTTTGTTTATGCGAGATTTCAGCATCCAGCTATATATTTAACAGGTATGCTTACTAACAGGTAATTTATACACCACTATTAAAATATATTTAACATTTTTTAAATTTATTTTGGGGCATTTTTTATATAATGATGGCAATTAAGTTTGAACTTTTAACTTGTAATTAACTTCCTATAAACTATTCAAGTCATTCACTATTTGTCCAATTCTAGTGATTTTTTTTACGGGGGGCCATTTGTACCCCCTATTGATATCAGTTTTGAAAATTTGGCTGCTGCAACGTTACTATATTAAATTTCACTTTGATCCGCGTATAGCAATAAAATTGAAAGCTACAAAGTTTTTTTTCTCAGTCTCGAGAGCTGGCACCCATTATTTTAATATAGCAAAAGTGAGATTTGATGAGTTATTTTTGAACTTTCAACTATGTAGACAAAAGCTCAATACTCTCAAGTCTGCTAGGTCTCTCTTTTTATAAGAGGAGAAGAAATCAGATTGGGAGATTGAGAAAGAGTGGATTTTCACAAGGTAAAAGAGAAGAAAGGGAGAGAGAAAAAGAGAGAAAGGTGTTCTGTTTTTATCTCAACACAGAATAGTCACGTCAAAATTACAATATATATTTCGTTAACCGTTGGATCGGGCTAGAAATTTGACAACAGATTCAACACACATAGTTCTACATCTTGACCGTTCGGATCTTTATTTGAAGGTCTATGGTATGAGAAATCGTGTTCTCACAGTAACTTAATTATGTGGGTTCTTTACTTTCTTGTTTCTTCGTCATGTGTAAGTTTTGCTTGTTTGCTTGTACTGGTTGATTGTACGTATAAATTTGTGCTCTTGACCTAAACACTCTTGTATCGTTATTTGATTATAGTGTGATTTTTACCTCTCACGTTGAAGGGGTTTTTCCACATTAAAAATATTGGTTTTTCTTGCGTGATTCTTCTCATTGTTACTATCATTCTTATTTATGGTTACTCTTTAGAAATTCTTTCAAGTTAGGAAAATTTATATCTGCTGCATCATTGTATGTGTCTTATTACTTTTTCCTCATCAAGATCATGAATTAATTTATAATTTAGCAAAAGTCGTATCACAAATAACTTTATAATTTAACAATTATTTCCACCACAAGTTGCTTTAATGAGTTAAGAAAAAAAAAATTTATAACTTATAAATTTAAGAAGTTTGTTGTTCTAGCATGTGATTTTTTTTCTTTTAGTTTTAATGTTTAACTTCAACTTCAAGTGCAGTCTATTCAGACTTTCTTTAATTTTCACAGTTTTGTCTTAAAAAAAATCTCGATAAATTAATAGAAAATAATGTTTATACATTATTTTTAATTTTGATTCTTAAGCAATATAAATTTTTTAATAATAATACTTTAATTTATCCATGAGTTATAAAAATATGAATGTTTATGAGAGTGAAATTTACTCAAAATTATTAGTATAAATAATTTAATATTTATATTTTTTAACTAGAATTTGAGATTCAATTCTAATTTAAACATAAAATTATAATAATGCAATTAAAGATATTACCTTATACCTTGATGAAAGAAAAGATACCTCCTAATTTACTAAAATCTAAGAGTAAAATTTTATGAAAGAACACATTTATCGAATCAAATAATAAGTGGCTTATAATTTTATTTAGTCTAAACCAAGAATTATTATGTAAGATATATCCACTATATATTCATGTTCTTAATTCCTGACCACATAAATTAGCACTCATGTAATATAACTATTGTTATTCATTTCTTGTCCATGGCTCGAGAAGCATATATCTACTAACCAAAGCATAACCAAAATTCACGATACTAATTTACATAAAGAGATCATAAAGCCCAATGATTTTGCTTTCTATACTAATAAAGGTTAATGTTACACAAACTTAGTTTAATTATTTTATCAACTAAATAATGGGACAAATTTAGTTTCCCTCTCTATCCGTTACATCTTGCCACTGATGTGCTTACTTTGGCTCAACACCTATCATGACATATCAATCAAATCATAGCTCGTCCTTGCCCTTGGTCACGTGGAAGCTTGGTAAATGGTAAGCATTCTAATTATTGGCCAATGAAGTAAGAAATTATACCAAAGAAACTAACATATTTCAATACAACAGGATTTGAAATTTAAGATGTGAGTTAATGAGATCAAATCATGGTGTTTGCTCGTCAGCGTCTTACTTGTCAAGTTTCTGCACAAAAACACCTAACATTAGGTAAAGATATATTCCTGCTTAAGGAAATTTGGCGGTAAAATTACGGTATCATAACAAATTAATTAAGTTCACAATATTAAGCCAACACAAAGACATTATGCCTACACTTGGGCAGAATTTTTTTTTTCCAAATCAAGTAAATAAATGTAGTATTCTACCAAAACAAACATTACACAACGCATTGCAGAGAAATATGGAAGAACATGCTATGAGTAATTAATTTGTTAAAAATATTAGTAAGTTGTTATAAGTTTATTAATAAGCATTATAAATAAATAAATAAATAAATAAATAAATAAATAAATAAATATATATATATATATATATATATATATATATATTATTCAATCAAATTACAAAATATATTTCTATGGTATTCTTATTTTTTATTGAGTTTTATGATGTATTATTATAATATGTTAGTTTTATTTGTATTTTTTTTCAAATCATTTCATCTAAAATTTCTAATATGATATCAAAGTTTTTTTTATGGAGATAACAATGATTATGCTGTCAAAGAAGATGGAAGAGAGATGAAAACTTATATGAAACAACAATGAGGAAGAATTTAAGAGATTTGGCTGGATCAAGATTAAATAAGAGAAAGATCAAGAAACACAAGGGAATGAATTCAAAGAGAACAAAGAAGAATAACAAACATCCTATCAGAGCTCTAAACCTTATTGCACTCTTGGTCTGAAGAGATTTAATTCTCTTTACTCTCATTTCAAAGGTTTTCTCCATGCTCATCAAGTATCATGACAAAATGAAATACACAATGAGATGGAAGTTGAAGAAATTGCACAAAATTTTAAGATTAATTTATAATTTTGAAACTTATCTATGAATAGTAACAAATCCTTTTGGATCCTGTGTATGTGGATCATTATTTTCGATCCTACAGAAACTCGTAGTTTATTGTTCCAATTCCTCTTCTTCTTGTCACCCATAACTCCTGTTATTCAAAAGCTTCTTCTTCACTATCATATGCACTAAATCAATTTTGTTGGAGATCATTTTTCTCTTTCTTTTCAGATTTTCTCTTCTCGCCTATTTTCTTGGCAACTTTCTCACTCTAGAAACAAGTTCAAAACTTGTGAGTATAGAGAAAAATGCATAATAATGATGCTTTCTCCCCTTCGTAAATGGCATATTCAGCGCCATTGTTACCGGTCAAATGTTGTCATCTGATGACATACTTAGCTTTATCAAACAAAAAATCTCTTGTCACTTTTTGCAAATTGTAGCAACAATAGAGGCATTTCGCTACACCTATTGGGGGTATCATGATATTTTTCTATTATAAATTATGTAGAATTCACCAAAAAAAAGTTCAAAATAGATAAAAGGTGTTGGAACTTGAATTTTATCACCTTAAAGAAGCCAATTTGAAAATCCTCGAGGAAGAGCACAACCATACTAGTTGAAGCACGGTCATGCATAAGTGTCCAAGGAAAAAGTTAGTGTTGAAGAGGGAGCACAACCATGCTAGTCACATATGACCATGCTCAATATCATATGCTTTAGGAAGACAAGTACGCTTATGTAAAGAAGGAGCACATCTTAAATACCCGAGCATGGTTGTGCTACCTTAAGCACATTTGTGCATGATTTTGGAGCCTCTATCTCATGAAATCAACACAACAATACAAGTCATATGCATGATCATGTTGATCAAAGCATGACTGGTTTGAGTACACCTTAATTTGCTTATTTTTCTTTAAAAAGAAAGAAAAAAATATGAAGAGACACATTAGCTTTAATAGAGTAAAACTGTGTTTAAACCATTTAGTAAAGCTAAGAAGTAGTGCTAAGAGGAAGAACAAGAGATGTCATCATCACAATTTTCATCTTTCAACTTCTCTTTTCATGTATTTTATTTAGAATTTTTTATTTCACCATGGTTAAGGCCAACTAATGTTCCAATTAAGGTTGTGGTGTAGTCAGTACTTACAAATTCTAGTTCTTGATTAAATTTGAATTCTTGTTTTCACTGATTCGATTGAATTATTTTATTATTATAATTATAATTCTTATTGAGACTTGACAATCTTTTGCAAAACTTCAATCTAATAATTGTTTACCAATATGATTGTAATTGATTAGTAGAACTATAAAATAATTAGGTTTTGGAAAATTGCATGATGAAACATTTTTTCAAACTTTTGATCAAATTAATTAATTAATTTGTCTCTATGCATTATGCTTGCTCTGAACTAAGTATCAATATGACCAACTACGAACTTAATTAATTAAAGGAATGACTACTAGGAGTTTTGATCAAGGATTCTTAATAAAAATAAGAGGCGGAGTTAACAATTGAAGAATAATCTATTCGTTTCATATGAAATTATGATTAAAAAAGAGTATAAACAAAATTGTAATTCTTGTAGCTCTATTTGTAAATTACTATTGAGTTAAATTTCTTTATTAAGCTTTTTGCATGTTTTAGTTCTTGTGATAAATAACGTTGAAAATTATTTGCCTAGACTACCTAAGAATTTTTTAAAATTAGTATTCATTGACTAGTCCTTGAATATAATATTTGGACTAACATCCTTATTATTATTGCAATTGGATACAATTGTTGTTAAGTGTAATTAAAAATGCATCTCCTTTTGATATGACTTCATTTGTTAGGCCTTTATTTTCTTTATTGTGTCAATTTTTTCTTTTTTAACAGTCTGGCATGTCTGCCTTTTTTTTATTGTTTGAGTCTCATATATATATTTTTTTTTAACTGTTATCTTTTACATTTATTTTTTTCCTTTACTATTTGTAATTTAGAGTGATTGTGGTGAGATGTGACAAAGTAAACTTAAAAAAAATAAAAAAGTAATGTTAAAAATCAATTTTGATGCTAAACAAGTACAAACATAAATAATGAACCAAAGTGTAACTTCCTCGCAACCAAGAAGACATATGATGCATCTCCCATCATTGTCCATCTTGTGTTGCGTACGCTAACCCTTGGGTTAGGAAGAGAATGGTCCTCCTCGCCTTGATACGTGTGAACCTCATACTGAGATACCTCCTACTCATTTATATGAAGTAGCTAATCTTCTTTGTCATCATCAAACATTTACTATTGATGTCACTACTAGAAAATTTAAAATTTACTACAAAATAATTTTGTGACTAATTTTAAAATCAATAATTATTTTGTAGCTAATTTCTAGTAAAAATAATTAACTACAAAATTATTATAATATTGAATAGTAGCATGAAATAAGTAGCAAATTAGCTAAGAAAATAATCTTAGTTAATTTGTAGTAAATTTTTTAAAATTTGTAGTTATTTCCTAACTAATTTGTAATAATAAGAAGTATAAATGAATATAACTTCAATTTAACTAGAAAAAATAATATTCTAGTTAATTAATAGTTAATTAGTTAGGATTTAGCTACTAATTTAAATGGTAACTAAAATTAGTAGCAAAATTAAAAAATTCTTGTAGTGTGTTGTTGAGATGGTGAATTAGGTAGTGCAAGTTTAGCCTAGAATTTATATGGCATTTTATCAAAATTGATTGTGTTCTTTATTTTCAATCTTTCTAAATCTTAGGTAGTGCAATCTTACCACTGGTTCTAAATTCCCTTAATAATTGGTTATTTATTGAACTGTTATTCCTTTTCTAAACACAGTTGAAGAAGTCTAGACCTCTTCCACCATTATTGTCTTGATTCATAAGGTTCCTAACCAATTTAAGTAATCATTCTCCCCCTTCTTTTTTTAATGTGTTTTCATTATTATTGTATAATGAAAAGAATAAAGTTGTTGAGCTCAAATATAATTTGATTGGGTAAGAATATGACTATGCAAAACTCTCGTATTTTGGGAGTTAAAATTAAGTGAGAAGGAATTATGACTCCTCATCATCCTTTAAAATTTTTGGATAGTTACAGATCAAGGAAATCAAACATTCTTTAAATCTTAAAGCTACTCATTTAATGATCTATATCTCTAATGTTTTTCAACAAATAAAATGGACCATAAGACCCTGAAAGCAAAACTGTAACATGCAAAATTATATACGAATTCACATTGTACATAAAATCATATAAATAAAAGAATGAGTCATCTTCTACAACATTAGAGAACTATTTAAGTATAAAATCAATTTATCCAACCAAACATTCCATCACAATACCAATGGTGTAGTAGCGACACAACAATGACACGAAGAAGTAGACAAAACCTAGGAGATAGATAGAGAGTTCGTAGATGCACATAGGACTTCTATTATAATTTCTTTTTAAATCTAAAGTCATGAGGTAATTAGACTTCTCTTTTTAAAAGAGGTATATTATTTATACAACATTATTTTTTCTATCTCTCTTCATCCCATTACACATTTCTCTCTTATTGGTATATAATTTATTGTACAAATAACATTACTCTTTTTAAAAATACACCTTTAACTTTTTTTATACTAAATACACACTTCAACTTTTTTTATAAATATTAAATATAAATACTCCTTCAACTTTTGTCTTTGCAGAACCAACATATGTTTTTCATGCACCATCCAGAATACTTTGCTTATCCCTTTATCGTAAGTAATTATTAGATGATCTTAAATCACGTCTTCTACGTTCATTTACACATAATATATAATTAAATATAGTTAAGTTTTTTTTGTAAAATAAAAATTTTAATATATATAATATAGATATTTAATTAAGATTATCAATAGATAATAATCCTTTTCTATCACCTAATAATTTTTCTCATTGTAGACACCCTTTTCGTCCGTGAGGCTAAAAGGGGAAGGGAGACAAAAGGAATAAAAGAGTGACAGGTGGGCTGTCCCACCCAAAAGAGAAAACTCTGAAAGGGCAGAAAAGTAGACTGGGAAAACGGGATTAGATTTGTGCTTCCCAACCTGTCTTGGGCAAGCATCTCTAGGATGGGAAGTCGCGTGCCTTAGGCAAGGTTATCTTAGACCTGCAAACACGCGGGAAAAGAGGGAACAAGAGGTGTGCTTTTGTCGCAATGGTCATAAGAAAAGAAGGAGCAGTCACCATCGCATTGAATGCGAAGCTGTCGCATTAATTTAGATGAGCCCCGCTGAGGGCATTGAGACATTTATGAGACCCTGACATGAGCCACCGCATTAATGGGGGAAGAGCTTCTTGAAAGATCATGGGGAAAGCTGACCTATATATGGCCTTGAGCTTGAAGGAAAAGGGGTCGAGTTTTTGGTTAGAAAATTTCTAAAGGAGGAGAGTTAGAGGAAAATAATGTTCTAAGAGAGAAAGACCTCGAGAAGAAGGAGAAGAGAGCAAGGGTTGCCTACTCTCTAGGTACAACAAGGAAATACTTGGATACCAGGTGAAATTCTAAGAACTTCTAAAGTGTTATTACCTCTCAGATAGTGTTTAGTCATAACTTATAGGTAGGCATCACCCTCAAGAAAATATGAATCTATACCTCAACCTGTAAAACGTTTCCAATTAGGTCATGCCTTAAGTAGCACCCAGTATCTGGGACCGACTTGGAATTAATACCCCTTGGCCAACTTTGAAAGCTGGCTCCCTACCTTTGTTTATTTTAATCCCGCTGACACTTAGTTGGCACTTTCCCATGGTCGAGTTAGTCTCGGCCTTCCCAATGTAATCTTTTAAGCTTAAGCTAGAATTACGTAAATTTTAACTTCTCTATTGCATTAAGAGATACGTAGGAGCAAGATGCGACTCTTGTCAAGTTAATAAATCCCAAAAACACCACCTGCTTCTTCCTTATAAATACCCAACATGAAAGGTGAAAATTGTATGAGAGTCATTTCCTGTTTCATGTATTTATTTAGGGTAACTATCTTAAGATAGACGTAATGGAATACTAGTATAGTCCTTGTGCATAACCGACTCCAGAATTCGAACTTTAATTCCCAGACTAGTCTTATCCAACCATAAGTTTTCTAGTATTTTCCTTGAAAATGCTGGTGGCAACTCCGGTTTCCACGTTCCCTTCTTTGAAAAGGATGTGAGCTCTACACTTCTAGCATTTGCCAACCCGTCGCGGCCTTCATTGTGACACTCACACACATTCAAATCAACCATACTTCTACTCTTAGAAACTAACCGACACTAAATCCTTTCCCATTAAAAAAAATACTCAAGGTCATTCTTACTATAGAATAATAAGAATAATAAAACCTTTCTTATTTTAATTTTTTTAAATAAAATATAAAATAAAAAAGAAAGTCGTATTACCTCCTAACACTAGCAATTTTTTTTTAAGAAAATTATAATAGAAGTTGTATGAGTGTGTCTACAACTTTAGTAATATTTTTTTAAAAGAATATAATAGAAGTCGTATGTATTTACGACTTTAGTAAATAAATTTTTAAATAAAAAATATAAAAGTCGTATTACGTATTACAATTTCGATTTTAAAAAGATAAAATCAAGTGGTATACAGTTTTATGACTTTGTAAAAAAAAAATGGAAACATCGCATTTTGATTTATGATTTACACTAAAAAAAACTAACCAAAAAAAAAACTTAAATAAAAAAGGGGATACGATTTCCATATAAATGCGTATTTTTGAAACACGACTTACTCTATTATGAGTATTTTTTTTTTTCAAAAATTTATCTATTTTGATAATTTTTAAAAAGAATTATCGGGGTAAAAAAGAAAACAAACGCAAATCGTAGAACATATATATAATTGATGAGTACATTTGAACTATAGAAACATTCACATGTGGTGGTGGTCGAAAACCAATGTGTACAATTTTAACTGTTGCTGAATGCTGCCCTACCACTTAATGGAATTATTTTGTCTTCCCCCGCTACATCGCCCTCTTGGAATTTATGTTACTTATGATTTGTCACTTTTCAAGTACTCTATGTTTGCAGTTTCTTATCCAGCTTGAAGAACAAACATGAATCAAGCTGGTTTACACTTCAAAATGGGTTAAAATTTGCAAAAGGCCCGCAACCTTATGGTTGTGAATTTTCATTGCACATGTAGGCTTCTTGTTCAATTTTATCAGGTACACAAGAAGCAGTATATGGGTTAATTATATAAATTAAATATATTTTTAGCCTTTATAATAGGAAAATATTTACTTTTAGTTTTAGTCTCACATTTATAGAAATATGTCACATATGATTCTTATTTTAAAATATAAGTGAATAAAATGAGATTTTTTTAAGAGAAAGACACATCTCTAACATATTTTCATAAATTGGAGAACTAAAATGAGATGTTTTATTTTTTAAGAGGAAAAATATATATTATCCTATTTATATGAACTAAAACATATTTAACTTAAATTATATATTATTTCTTTACATACTCTTTACAATAATATTTATAATTCATTTTTAAATGCAAGACATCATATATCTGATTTGGTAAAGATGCTACGAGTGGCTCGGTTTTCACTTTTCAGACAGTACTACCATGTTAATGCAAAGGATCAGCTAACAATGGATTCAAGTAAAAGGAAAATCAAGGATGGTTACGGTCTCATCTTTTCTTCTTTCTCTCTCTTTTATAATTTTGTAGTAAATTTGGTTCCATAAAAACCCAGTCATTTTCTGTAGCAGCCATGTAGTTACTAGAAAGGATGAATAATGAGAGCTTATATAGATCAAAATTTTCATAAATACTTGATAGGAGAGAAAAATAATAAAAATAAATAAAATAAATTTTTTCGTAAGCTAAAATTAATTTATATATAAACTAATTTATAAAAAAAATTTATTTTTTTAGAAGTTAATATAAAAGAGATTTTATAAATTAAGTTACGTATAAAATAATTTTAGTTTATTAAAAAGTTTAATTTTTTTTCTATTTTTTATAAAAATTTATCAAAACATATTCTTAATCAAACATGTGTCTCCAGCAGTGGTGTTTGAATCCTATTTGCATCTTATTAGTAACAAATAGGGACAGCGTAGGAGTCCATCAAGTTTCTGGGTTTCATGTATATGAACTATATAGATTCTTGATGTACATGGGCAAGAGTATATTTTGTATATATTCTCTCTAATGTAAAGTTTCTGTATTACGAAAAATAACTTATTTTCTCTTAATCCCTGTTCATACTATTGTTCATTTCATTTCCAACTTCTTTTTCTTCTTTTTTTTTTATTGCTCTTTTAATTATAATAAACTTATTGATTCTTAATGAATCATAAAAATTATATATTTTGTTTGCTATCTAAATCATTAATAGAGAATATATATATTTTAAATTACTCTAATAAATATGGTCACAATGTTACAGGGGTCACTAAATAATTATTCAACGAGTTAGCTTATTTTTACTCGTATTTTTTTATAATATATTTTAATAAGGAAAATGGCCAGCGTAATTCTATTTTTGGAGTGCAAAAAAAAAAAACAGTATAATAAAAGGATTGAAAAAATAGAAGAAAGAAAAAATATTAAAAAAAGGAAAAAAAAAGTGATGAATGTGATAAATCAAATGATAAGACATATATGAAGATAAAATGTTATGAAAGAAAATATACTATAATAATATTTTTTATAATTTTTTTTTCTTTATCTTTCCATTAAATAACTAATTTTATCATATTTATTTTCTTTTATCTCTCTCATTTACAGAATAATTGTAGAAAAAAAGTATAAGATTATAATTTCTGTTTTATTGAACATAAAAAATTGATATTATATAATCAAATGGTTTGGAAAAGGGATATATGCTTGATTATCTTCCTGATTACAACACAAACAGCTTTCTATTCTGACAGGAGACAAAGCACTCACACCTGGAATCTTCCTGTGGCTTAAAAACATTGCTAAATAGCTAATTAAATGAAGGAATATTAAACAGAGACAACTTAATCAATGGACCTTAGAAAGGAACCTCCATCATGCTACCAGCCATATATATGATCATATATTCTGCAGAATCTGCACCTTTTCTATTTTTATGCGCCTTTTTTTATTGTTCCGCGTTTCCATCTTAGCCCAAAGTAGATTCTCTATGGATTTGACAATATTCAAGAGGTGCCCCATAATAACCGTATAATTGTTCAGAATAAATCCTATTAATCCCGTTCTTATCCCAAAAAGAATGCTAGCATCGAATTTCTAAAGTAACATTCATACAAATCTCACTAAATAATAAATAAATTTTGTTATATAAAAGTTAAAATACGTTTTCGATGTTTATCTTATTTTTTATTTCAATTTAATTATCTAAAATTTAAAAATTATTTTAATTTTTTAAAATATTTTTTAAATCAAATTAATTCTTTTATTTGTTTATCATATAAATTCAATCAATCCAACAACCTATTATAAACTATGAGAACTACTACATTAAATAAAAGAAAATATTCATCATATTAATTAAAATTAATATTATCGGTAAAAAAATTCCTATTTATTTTAATAACACTTAATAACTAGAGTGCGACATAAATAATATTATAAGATAAGATATTCACTTGTTTTAAGATTAATTCTCTTATTTTTATTTTTTTATAATATAATGGATAAAAGTGTTATATAACAAATCGAATTAATTCTTTTATCTATTTATCATATAATTTCCATCAATTCAACGACATATTATAAACTATGAGAAATACTACATTAAATAGATGAATATATTCATCATATTAATTAAAATTAATATTGTCATTAAAAAATAACCTATTTGTTTTAATAACACTTAATAACAAGAGTGCAACATAAGAGATTAATTAGCTTGTTCTAAGATGGAAAAAAATTACGGATAATAATAATAGTAATATAAAATTACTTTTAGTTATAAAAAAGTTTTTTTTATCTATAATATAGGTATGAAATATTTACTATAGAAATAGTAATTAATTTAAAAAAAAATGTAAGTTTATTAAAACAAACTTTGAACAGTTTAATTAAGAAATATAAAAAAAGTATCAACCGTAACCATCATTTTACACAAGATAAAAATATGGTAAGATTTGTCCAAGTATAAATAAGTGGTGCTTGTTGAAGCGGTTGAGACACAAGTAGCATCTAATTCTGGAGGAAGAGGAAATTGAGAAGAAAAAGAGAATGTCCATCCTGTCCTCAGGGTCCGGCGGGTTCTTCGGGCGAAGAAGAAACGAAGCACAGCAGCAAGCGACGTGGGAAGCATACCCAGGCCAAGAGCATCATAGTTCAGCACTTGGTCGATGTCCACAACCCCCAGCTGACTTCTTGGCTTTCCCCGCCAACCCGTCTCCGATCCTGAACGCCCACATTGAGTGGAAGGACACCCCTGAATCTCACCTTTACATGGCCCACCTCCCTGGCTACAAGCGCAACGATGTCCGCGTTGAAGTCGACGACGACCGTGTTCTCTCTATCATCTGTGGGAAGAGCGTCGAGAAGGAGGAGCAGCGTGGAGGTTGGCACCGCGTCGAACACTCCAGCGGCCACTTCGTTCAGCGCCTCACTCTTCCCGACAACTCCATTGTTGACCACGTTAAGGCCCATATGGATAACGGCGTTCTCACTATTACCGTTCCCAAGCATTACAACAGAGCTCTCAACAACCGTGTCAGGAACATTAACATTTCTTCTCGTCCCTGACTGCGTGCCTCTCACGCTCTCTCTTCTCATGAAATAATTTAAACCTAACCGCTTTCTTCCTATAAGAAACTCGGTTGTCTAGATAAATAATAAATAATATTAATAATAATATATAAATAACAAAAGTTCTGTGGTTTTCAACTCTATATATTCCAAGTATTTGGTCAATAATCAGTGTGAGGGATTACCCTTCCAAACACTTCCAATATCAAATTTCCAGAGCAAAGGAGTTGTAGATGCTTATTTCATGTATTCAGATAACATACATTTATATACGTATGTACTATTATGTATAACGGGAAATCTCTCTCAATTTACCTTGCTTCTCACGGGAAACATCACAAGAAAATCTACTTCATCGCCACGGATCCTTTGGCTAAAAGATTGGTGTTACAGAGAATAATTAGCTTTGCTTAAAGTGCAGACCTCGGTAAATAAATATGATTTTTAAACAGATTTAGTACCACTTATTGTAAAACATGATAGAGCTAGAGAAGTGAAAGTGTAAAATTGATTGAAGGAGTAATGGTATGTTTATAAATTATAACAAGAACTTTTATTGAAAAGATATGACCTCACATGGTTAATTTTCTAACCGTAGTAGTAAGAAACCATATAACCAATCTTCACTAATATCAACATGTATGTAATGTGGTAATACGTTCTCAAGCTGTAGGATGTACATACATATACTTCGCATTCCAGCTTGGGATGAATAATGACATATCAATGAAAAATTTTGTTGGTGCTAGACTTCCGAAAGGTTTTTCACTTCATACTTGGTGCTTATCTCGAAATTAAGTATAATCAATCGCGAAAGACTAATTGCGTATCCATCCCATCCCATCATTTCATAGTCCGTGCTTATAAAATCGTTTCTAAACTGTAATTAGCTTTGACACTTAAATATTACAATCAATACCAGCCTTTCTAGGCAAATTTTGGATGGAGTGGTTATTATTAATGATCTAGGTAATTGGATAGAGTGATGTAGCAACTTTTTTTTGTCCAATTATAAAAAAAGAAAAGGTGCAACAGAGGTAAAATCAACAGAGGAAAGAGATAAAAAGAAGAGAAAAAAAATATAAGTTGAATGTCCTCCTTAAAAAGAGAAAAAGACGAAAAGCAAGCTCGAAGCTTAAGGTAGCGTCTAGGGAAAGTCACCTCAAAACTACCATCTTGTAGGCGATGTAGGGACGCAGAAACAACTTTCTACCGAGATGGATAGAGCTAAAGAAGGAACGGTCACCACCACATTAAATGCAAAGGTCATTGCATAAATGGAGAGAAACCTCTTGGGAGCACCGCAACATTAATGATCTGGCAAATGAGCCACTACATTAATTGTGAAGGATATCCTTAAGATCCCAGGATGGTGACATGAGAGTAAGGGGTGGGTCTATAAAAAGGCATAGGAGGACTTCCCCCAAAAAAGAAAAAAAAGGATTCGGACAGGAAGAGCGATGGTGAATGTTGAAAGGAGCTATAGGAAAAGAGACATGAAGGAAGACATTCATACACCTTTCAGTAAATAACTAAAGCACAACTTCTGAATACAAGCTAAGATCTTTGAAATATCCATTGTGCATATCCATTTAGTGGCCTTTAGCTCTAAGCACGCTTCCTTTGTTTAACCCAACAAGATATTGCCATCTACGGGCCGATTCTGAATCGACTCCATGTAACCAAAGCCGAGACTAACTCAATGCTCTTTGGTCTGACTCGAACTACACTCAATTCAACACACACGTCGAGTGCCATCCGGCACATAACCCCACCTACACCTTGTCGGCAACTGGGCCAAGTCGGTCTCGACCCTCTAACTATCTAACCATCCATGTTTCAGAACTACGTAAACTTTAAATTCTCCATTACAAAATGAGATATGTAAGAGTAAGAAGCAACTCCTATCAAGTTCAACAATAAACTTATCACTTTTAAGAGTTAAATTGAATAATAATATACAATTTGAGTGACTTTAATTATTTTATTAATTTTAAAGATGAATTTGATATACTATTAATAAGTGATTACTGGTACAAAATAGCAAATTTCAGTTGAGAAATCTAAAATTATCGATCACATAGATGCTCTGTTTGTTTATTTGCAATGCTTGTAGATATTGATTTAATATATGACCTTCATATATTGTGCACTTGTGATAAAGGTGGTCGTTCCAAGTAAAAAAAATAAATAAATACTTCGTTATATAATGTTTAGTGATTTACGCACGAGTTAACGCAGTATTACGAATATTATTTTTAATAGTATTTTTATAGTAAAAATGTTACCAATATTTTTTAATAATATTTTTTTATATTTTATTAATATTTAAATATCATTAATCACATTTTGTAATATAGTATCAAAATTAATAAATAATATTTTTATACTTTTTAACATTTTTTAAATGTTGCAATACGCCAAGTTAACCTGTAACAGAATAATAAAGAATTACTTCCAAAAAATAATGAATAAAAGCTTAGGTTAAATAAAAATAAAACCTTAAATAAAGAATTTCTCCCTTTTTTAGAACTTTTTATATGCTTTAACTTTAAAATAATTTTTAAACTAAAAAATAGGATCAAATAAAACGTTAAGTTATGTTTGGTTCGAGGAGGGAAGTGAATGGACAATAAGTAGTGAAAAGAAAGAAAGAAAATATATATGTCACAGACACACGTACTCATCCTAAATAAGAAATAAGATGTAATAATTAATATTTTTTAGTAAAACAATATATTTACAATTATATTTTTTTGTATACAAGAAGAATTTGTATATTTTTCTCTTACAATATAAAAGAATGATATAATTGTTACTATACATGTGAGGAGAGAAGACATATTTTTCTCTTAGGAGATAATAGGTAGAAGAGTTTTTTTTTATACTTTATGAATCCAAAAAATATAAATATCGAGAATTATGAATTCTAAAAATAACTAAAATTTATTTAGTTTGTCAAAAAACATTCTTGAAAATGTTTACACATGTTTTCTTATCATCAAATATGTTCATGTTTAGTTTTAAGAAAACTTTACTAGATATATAAGTATTTTCTTTTTTAGAATCATCTTTTTAGATAAATAATTTTATTAGATAGAATTTTGGAATATTTTATTCTCTAAAGTATTTTTATATATATTTTTATCTATTATTTAAATAAAATTTATTATTTTTAAATAGTTTTTAACTCTATAGAGGTGTTTCTTTACTTCAACATGTCATTGGGTATAATGATAAATTAAATTTACATAATTATTTAACATTTTTTATATAAATTATTTAATATTACCAGTTCAGTTTAAATAATTTATATGGATGATATAAAAAAGTTATATGAATAGTAATATTTATAAATAATTTATTGTAACATTTTCTCATACATCAATTAAGCTAAATTCTATAAAATAATTTAATCAAATTATAAGTTTAGATAAGTTTTGTTATAAAAATATTTTTCATAAATTTTAAAATTACAAATATGTTGGGGTGATTTTTAATATTTAATTATTTTATTTAACTTTAACATCACATATTTTTCATTATCTCTACTTTGGATATTTTTTAAGTTTCTACTAAAATATTTTTTTGAATTCTGTGACAATAATATTATTATATTATTTATTAATTATATTAACATCTTGACAATTTTTAAATAATTAAGAAAGTATTTAAAAGTATAATGTTTAATATATTAAAAAATTAAAATAATTTATTTTATAAAATAATTCTTTAAAATGATAATAAGTTTATACTAACATTATTATTAATCTTCTTATTCTTAAATTTAATTATTATCAATTTAATAAGAAATTGTTTAAAAATGCATATAATTATATTAAATGAATTGTATTAAGTTCTTTTTATATTATTAAAACTTTTCTTTTAACTTGAGAAAGCTAAATATCCACTCTCCATGAGAACAATTTTGTAGAAACATGAGTCAAAACCATTCTAAAAATTAATGATTCTTGAGAATTTTTTTTAATAATGTATCAAATATGAAAATCTATTATTTTCAATTCCAAATTCCTAGAAAACTAATAATTTTTCTTGTAACAAACGCCTCTTAACATAAGACTAGAATTGCCTGCCGTGGGGCTTCACACATCCAATCACACATTCGAGATCCAATGGCTAAATTTTTTCATTTTTATGTTATTAATTTGTAAAAATTAAGAAATAAAATCCAGGGTTAAGATTTTAGTCTCTAACGAACAATTGGTTTATAGAAGAGAGGATATCAGAATAGATGAAGACAATTTCATCTTTTCGTTTAAACATGCTTCTGTTTCATTTTTCATCCAAGTTTAAGCTGATTTGATTTTAACATGGGAGTAACATTAACTTTACAATCCTTCCCATGAATATGGGATTACAAACAATAGAATAGATTTTTTTTTTAACTCTTCTCCTTCCTCTTCTATTCCTTCCTTCAAATTTACATTAAAACAAACACAACATATTATTACAAAAGCGGGAGAATATATTGTGACCAATTAATGAGCTGTTTTCTACCTATAGTTTGTCTTTTGCTTAATTTATAACATTTATTTATTAATTGATTTGTCTCTTAAGGAAACATGCACGTATATTATTTAAACTAAATAATGCCTTAAGCATGCCATATACGGATACCAAGCCATCAAAGTAACGTTATATATCGACAAATATGTTGCCAACACAATTCCCACAAAGCACAAAAGGCAAGCATATATATACGTGTATACATAAGAATAAATAAGAAAAAAAAGTTGGAAAAAGAGATAAAGAAAATAAAGGGAATATTCGTTAAATTGAAAACATAGAACAAAAGAGATAAAGGAAGAAATTAAATAAAGGAATTGAGTAATTTTTAAATTTTTTATGAAAAATAAGAATATAAAATTGCCTAAAAGAAATGAACATACAGGCATGCAAATCTATATCTCATACGATTAATCTTACTCAATCTAACCAATTTATAGTCGAAATACTTTTAAAAATATTTATTATTAGATATTTTCAATAAAACAATGACACTAATATTTTGATACTAATTAATTGAAATCAATTTTTTAAAAAAGAGATTAAAAAATTAAAATTACAGTAATATACACCATATAAGCGCTTTCATAACTAGTCCAAATCTGAACTTCTGTAATAAGAAAAATAAAAGTGAATTTATGGAGGGCCCCATTCTGCTGAAAATCCTAGAACTAAAGTGGTACTTCTTCGTAGCCTGCTTTTCCTTTAATTTCCCTTTCGGTTTTCTTCATCACCCAAAAATGGTTAAATTTTAATTATAGTACGTATCTGCTTGCTTGCATACGAATTATGGAACAATTTTTATGAACCCGAATCATATCTTCATGTTCAATTATGTCACGTCCCAACCGACACTAACGTTGCTAAGCATACTATATAAACCATTATCCATGTACCATGTTCATTCCTACGTTATAACATAATAGTATAGTTTAGGACAAAATCTCAAAAAACGCTTGCTACGTCACATTAATATTTATAGTTACAGTATTTCAATATGTTTTCAGCGGCCACCGCAGACGGTGTTCCGGCGCCGTACAACTCGACGGTGGCGACGCGGCTGGGGCGGCGGCGGATTCCGATACACACGACTTTCTACTGGGACCACAAGGTGGACATACTGTTCCGGTGTTGGCCCGGCGACAGCGCTGCCATGTACGCGGTGGCGCTGCTCCTCGTGTTCGCCATGGCGGTGCTGGTGGAGTGGCTCTCGTTCACCAACATCGTGAAGCTAAAGCCCGGGGGTTCAAACGACGTCGTTGGGGGGCTTCTTAGGACGGGGCTATACGGCGTGCGTTCCGGGCTCTCTTACCTAGTTATGCTGGCCGTCATGTCGTTTAACGGTGGCGTGTTTATCGTCGCAATTAGTGGCCACGTCATCGGGTTTTTGATTTTCGGTACACGGGCTATTATTCGGAAGAAATCGGGTGCGTTGGATTCTTCCAAAGCGTAGGATGTGCCCATTTTGGAACTTTGTGTACCGTTGGATTATGAATGACGCGGATCGTGTGGCTGTGCTTTTTCAATCCAAGAGAAAAATAAACAAATTAAAATAGCTTAAAACGGCGTGGTTTTGCCTTTCCTGCGAGGGCAAACTGCCAAGAAAAAGAAATTGTGATTGTGCTTTCCGAAGTTAGAATAACAAAACCAACCTTGGGTCTGTTTGCATTATTTTGTAACTCGGTTTCATAAAAGAGAAAAAAGATTAATTTTATTGGATTTTTTCGTAATCGTGCATTAACTTAACTAATCATGGTAGCTAATCATTTCACGTAACTTGTGTGAGGTTCGAGAGTAGCTTTTACGCTGTTTAAGTAAATTTTAAAACAGATACCCTCTTATTATACACTACTATTTTAATGTGTTTGAAATTCTTGTAAATATAACTTTTATTTGATTTTAACTTTTGTAAAATTTGTTTAGTCATCTGTAAATTTTTTATATTTTTTAGTATTATTTTAATTTTTATCATTAATTTTATTAATTTATTGTTGAGTTAACATCATTATAAAAAATAATATTAATTAAGATAATTAAAATAATAATTTAATTAAGATCGACAACTAAATTATAATTTAATTAATTCATATCTTTATTATTTTATATAAATAAGATAATTATATATAATTTATTTTGATATATTACAAGCAATATTATTATTACTTTTAATATTATTATAACTTTTCAGTTAACTAATATATGTTTTGTTCTTTCTAAAAAAATATATAATTTAATTTTAATATATTATTTCTTATGTTATTTTATATTTTGGTTTATTAATTTTGACTTATTGTAATATAATATTTTTTAATATATTTCAAGTAATAATTTTGTTTTTAAAGATAAAAATAAATTAAAAAATATATTTGAAAAGTAAATTATATTACCATCAGTTAAA
Organism: Mucuna pruriens; assembly: GCA_025330945.1. Taxonomy (NCBI): domain Eukaryota; kingdom Viridiplantae; phylum Streptophyta; class Magnoliopsida; order Fabales; family Fabaceae; genus Mucuna; species Mucuna pruriens. The sequence continues at coordinate 2,243,984 of JAENHJ010000525.1, read as the reverse complement.
TTAAATTATAATTTCATTCCCAGGTTCACTCTGTATTTTTTTCCGTATATCTTTCCTTTCTCTGTTTTGTTTTTCTTGTTTGTTTTTCTGATATTTCATTTTATTAACACTTACAAAATTTCGTAAATAGAAAAATAGAGGGAGTGAGATATTCGCGTAATAATCATCCTTTAAAACTTATATGACATTTTAAAAGCTATCAGTTTTCTCCATTTTTATATATTATAATAGATAAATAGATTCTTCCTTTACTCAATCATAATTTGAAAATAAAAAAAGGATCGGTTTTATTTCTTTATTGTTTATATTTTGGCATTACTATCAAACAAAAAACATGAAGCAAAGCAGGAACTTCTTTGTCGGAATAAAATAATGATGATAAAATTTCTGTTATTCATTTATTGGCATTATTATCAAAACTAAAACCAAAACAGAATACAGATCCACTCATTTTTATCATCCATCCATAACCGAACAGAAAGGAGAAGGAAAGACCGTGCATATTTTTAAAAGACTAAATTAGTCATATTTTTAGGTATTATTCTTTTTTATTAAGAAATAATAGTAAAACGTTTTCCATATTCATTCAATTATATACTATTAGTATTTGTAATGGAATGATTGTATAAAATTATTTATATGTATTGTACATGACGTATTTTTTTTATATTATTATATTTTTTTTTCTTTTTTTCTTTTTATTTTCTACTATCAAACAAGAAAAAAAGAAATTCTTATTTTTTTACTATCAAATAACCTATAAAATTATCATTCTACTTTTCTAATTCTTTTCTGAATCAAACATATACAAGTTCTTTTACAAGCCGTCAGTTCTTTATTATTCATCATTAGGCATTATTATCGAACAATAAAAATTGACACCTTACTAACGAAGGAACATGTTTGACACTTGATAAATAAATTGACAATCAAATTATGCAATTAAAAATAAAAAATAAAAATTACATTATTATAATAATTAATAGACTAAAAATATAAGGTGGTTGCTCCGGTGCCATAAATTGATAGATTTAGGTGCCGTAATTAGCGATGACGTAATGATACATGTGAATGTTGACATGGTATTAAAAAAATTATAAAATAGACAAAATTATACACAAAGAATATAATTTGTGACTTTTTACGTAATTTAGAGAATTATAATCACTAAAAATTTTTTTTTCTTAATTTATAATGTAAAATATATATTATATATAATATTACTGTAGGTTTAATGGGCAAATTTAATTTTCATTTAATAATTTTTATTATTTTAATTTAAAATTAAATATTTATTATTTAATTTAAATATTATAATAACTATATTACTTTTAAATTTAAGTAATACTATTTAATATTAAATTTTACAAATAATTTATAATAAATCAAATTATGTGTATTCTAAATTAAATTTAATTAAATTATTAAAAATGTAAATTATCTATATATTAGTATAACTTAATAAATAAATAAATATAATTTTTTATTAATTCCCTCTTGTTAAGGGTGAAAGTGGACCAGACTACTCGTTTAAGGTTAGAATATTCATAAAAGTATAATTTTTAATAAAAATAAAAATATTAATATAATATGTAATATTATAATTATTTTTAAGAAATTACAAAATTATCTCATTTAATTGTATACTGGTTTTTAAAATAGACAATATTGATCGAAAAATTTTGACAATTGCATTGCCTGCAATAATAATTTTAATAGTTGATCATATTGCTTCATTGTTTAATACAATATTTATTAGTCAAATAAATATGTTATTGATTTATTAATTTTGAGGTTATTACATACATCTCTTATCTAAAATAATATGTGAGCATTAATGAGTATAAGAGTATTTAATTTATGTAAATTTTTTCCATACATAAATCCAAACGTTCAAGATTAATTTATTTTATGTAAATTTTGTTCTTTTCTTACAATTTTGGATAAATTCTAATTATAATTTGAAGTTTAACTTATGAATATTGTTTTATTAATTGTTATGGTAAAATATTTTATTTAAAATCATGAGCTATTTAAATATAGGTTGTTGACCTATATTAAAGGCATTAATATGAAATTAGTCTTTAAATAAGATAAAGGAAATCAAATTTATATAAAAGTTAATTCAAACCTAAAAAAAATTCATAAATGACAAGTAACGTGAACTGTAAAGCCTAGTTTGGCTCAATTGACTATCAAGATTAAGAAATTTAATTAATTTAGTTAGTAACCTTAAATATGGTTTAAATTTATATGCTTTTCCAAAATTATCCTTACCATTAATGAGACATATTATTATTATTATTATAAATATTTTATTATTTTATTATTTTAATTATTTAATTAGTCTCTTTCATCATTAATAATTTATTGTTATTGGTCATAGAGTCAAAAATAAAATTGCTAAAATACTCTTTATATAAGATAAAGCTAAATTCTGAAAGAGTATAAAACATTAATATATTTTATTTACTATTTATTGAGCTTAAAAATATTCATAATTCATAATTAAAGGTATTTTTGTAACAAAAAAAAATTAATGCATGAGACATTATAGATTATCAAGAAAAATTTTTAATTTGGATCTTATAATAAGGATAGAAGGAAGTAGTGTATAAACTTAAATGATTATCTATTATACTTATTTAAAAATTATATAGATTTATAAAATTTATAATTTTATTATAATAAAAATAATTTATAAAATTATATAATATAATTTAGAATACATAATACATAGAATCTAATTTAATTTATAATTATATAAAAATATATTTCTTAAAATTGTGAAATTTCAATACATGTAAAATATATCTAAACACTCTTAAAATATTTTTTCGTATTTCTAAAATACTATATATAATTTATATTTTAAATTATAAACCAAACAAATTTTTTAGTTCAGTGGTTATAGTTTTGTTTATTGTGTAAAAGGTTACACTAGAATTTATCAAAATGTAAATAAACCATTTCTCTATTATTCATCTTTTGCCATTATTATCAACCAAAAATACAGAACACTAGAGGAACATAATGCAAAACAGGGAACTTCTGTGTCCGGATATAGTGAAGGTGATAAAATCTTTATGATTTACTTTTTGGCATTAGTATAAAAACAAAACGAAAACGCGTAAGGAACATTATGCGAAACAGGGTGTTGTTTGTCGGAATGGAGTCACGAATCAAATTGAAGGTAGGGCATTGGTACGAAGAACCATATTGTTTAATTATTAGCAAGTAATGGGCCAATGTAATTTGTTTTGTTATGATTGCGTTCTAAATAAGTGCATTCATCTCGTGAACCTCCACCAACTGCACTCACATGACACTTGTAGCACTGAGTCAACGTGAAACTACAGTGGCTATAAAAAATGCAAATAATTATTCCAACAAAATTCTCAACACCACTATAAATTAACTTGGGGGCAACATAGTGGACCAGACCAAACAAAACTTAGAACCTGTTTAAGGAGAGTATGGCACAGTCTAATGGCAAAACTTTGGTGCTGTGGCTGCTTGCAACACTGCTTATTGCCTTGTTGGGTGGTGCACAAGCTGTTATATTTTGTAACGTAGACTCAAGTCAACTAAACTCGTGTCGTGCAGCAATTACCGGTCAAAACCCTCCACCACCTGATGAAAAATGTTGTGCAGTTATTCGCCGAGCCAATTTGCCTTGCCTCTGTGGATACAAGTCTCTCCTTCCTGTAATTGGAATAAACCCCAAAAATGCTTTGGCCCTGCCTGGTAAATGTGGCCTGCAAACACCTCCTAATTGTTGAGGTTAGCCTTTAATCCTTCCACATATCATTACTTTCATCATCGGATCAATTTAATTGTATTCCTATTTGAGTATTTTCTTTCCATCCAAACTCAATTTCAATTAAGACCTCACAATATATCAGATAAAAATACACTAATTAGATTTGTTGACTATAATTCAATTATATTGTATGATATATATTTTAATATAAATATAATATAATATCAGGTTAATCAAAACATTATTCATCAAATAAAAAAACTATGTAACATTGGTCTGAATTAAAATAACTCTCGCGAAAAATTACTTAAAGTTAAACCGGGTTAATAGGCCATGAATAGCCTGCTTATTTTTGACAAGATAATGTTTCATTTTTGCAGTGTAACGAAGCAATTAATGAAGGTCACGTTGATTACAAGCACCTAAGTCTTTAATTGCTTTCAGGTGTTTAGTTAACACTGAAGATGCTTTTAAGTTTTAAGACAGCATTTAATGCCCCTCGAATAAAGGTGCAGTTTACTTTAATCAGCGTGTTATGCCCAAAAGTTTGCAAGCAGATGTGTGGTGTATTAGTGTCTGATGTTGCAAAGGTGTTTGATGTACGATAATACTAGTAAAAGATATCATTACTCTTTTCCCTCCGTGTGGTTTAATAAAATGTCTGGTTTTGGGGCTCTGAACTCACTGTAGACAATCAATAAATGACACAGATGTATATACACGAGACAGAATATATAATCTTACAAGAAACTCCTCAATGAGACACCAATATTTTAATAATTAATAAATATAGATAGTAATGGTCTCCTTCACAACATTTCTCCATCAGTATTAGTAGAAGCAAATGTGTGTTTTTCTAAGACACTATCCAACTTAATTGATGATTTAGATTCTTTAAACAAAGCCAACAAGCTACAAGGGATGAAAACATTCTGAGTAAATATGTCCTTAACAATATCATAATAGCAGATTTAGTTTTCAATTTTCAAACAAGAATCTAATAGAATTACATCATAGTGTAAAACATTGAAGGCCAACCCCAAAAGAACAAAAAAGAATCAATAACAAGGCAACAAGTAACTCAAAATTTAGACTCTGAATCAGCATCCAGTACTACTCAGCTTTAACAGGCTTGACAAATAGGATCTTATTAAGCACATAATAGTCTTGATTGTTGTGCTTTGATTCTCTCAAAACCCTTATTCATGGAAGCATATATTTTCTCACGTTGGGAGCTAGTTTTGGTTTTTGGTCAAAGACCATCCCAATTTTTCATATGATTTTGGTTTCCTTGAGATATTTGAACCAGAAATCATCTTTTCCAACTTCTTGCTACCAACTTTCCCACAACACGGTTTTCTTGTCACTTTTAGAAGTGTTTTTGCCAGATGAATTGTCTAATTCAGAATTGTTCTTCTTCAGTAGACTCTCTCTTTGGTTGCAGATTTCAAACTCTCACTAGTATTATTAGAGTCTCGAACACTAGCTTTCATATTGGGAAATTTTATATGCTCTCTCATAGGATTCCAAGCTCAGCATTAATCTCACGATTTCTGGTCTAAGTAATCGCAAATAAAATTGTATAGGGGGGGCTAACAAGGACAAATTGATGCATATTATCAGTGTATAATAATTGTAAGTAACACCCTGCATACTGTTATTTGTTGTACATTAGTACAATCATATGCATATTCCTCAATGACATCTGAGAATTGAATGTCAAAATAAAGTGTACTTTAAATATTTGATCAATGAAGAAAACATATAGTTGGCAAAAGAACAAAAAAGAGGAAATGAAAGTAATATCAGAGTAATTTGGTGATATCTGATGTAAGTGATGTCAAAGCCAGCAAAGGCTGTATCTAGACATATTCCAGAAAACGATCGGGTGAAAGAAGCCAAAGTGATTTTTATATTATCTGTCCATGAATTTCCAGCATGTATTCTGGCCATAAAATATTAAAGAATTTAGCAGCTTAGGCGTTTAAGTTTGCACTATAAACAGTACCTCTATTTCATTTTAGAAACTTATCAAGAAAAAATTATATCTCCTATGTTATTGTCATCTGTTTTCTTCACCTTTGCACCCCATTAATATGAATTCTACTTGGGGTGTGTTTGAATCACCATTCCGTTAAGTTAAATATCAATTCAATTTGAGAGAAAGATTAGGCTAAAACATTGTAAAGTGAGATTTGGCTAAAACAAACACACTCGTAATTTAGAATTCCACTTTAACAAAGCAATTCTTCGTGAAATCAATTTGTGTACACGACGAAAGCATGATTGTTTATAATTTTGAGTGCTTATTTTTAATCTAGAGCATTTTTTAGAAATTAACTATTATCTTCCTTATTAAAAAAGCATGTCATTTTTCCTGCAATACAATTTTAAAATTAATCTTTACATTACACGCAGGACGAATAAAAAAACTAGGAAATAGGGAGCCAATTTTTTTTGTCTTTTGTAATTATTTAAATATTTAACTTCTAATAAATAATGATTTCCACAGAGAAAATGTATCATATTGGCCCCCTCTTTTGCTGTTGACATAAAAAGAACTTCTCTTTAAAAAAATAATTCTAAAGACTCTATATATTATACCTAGTACTTATTGTTTTATTCTATATTTTAAAAAATTCTTCAGATAAAACAACAATCAAACAATAGTTTCACAATTAAAAGTTTTGAGTTTAAGATATAGTATATATATGCTGTCCTTGTAAATAATTATCCAAGTAAATGTATCGTGTCATACTGTGTTAAAAAAATTACTATGTATGTAAGTTGCTAAATTTTCATGGTACTTTTATGAGGAAAAATGTATCTCTAGGAAGCTACCACATGGATAGGAATGGGACTAGATTATTGTATTTTATTGCCTCGTTGGCATACTTTGATAAACTAAGTTTAGCTTTTCTATCTTGTCGTGTATAAAGATAGTTTAAAGTCTTAAAGGGGCTCAATTTAATATGGATGTCTAATATAAATCAATGTCACAATAAAGTTGAAATGGTTAGTGTTAACGAAACTGAAGCACGCGTGATCGATAATATAATTAATCTGATCCAATTTCTATGATGAAAACTTGGACAAGGAGCTTCCTATTGACTGTAATTGGACTCAACTACACGCGTGGTGGTGTATTCAGCTAAAGCATTCATAAAAATAAAGTTCCAAAGGTTGCAATTGCATGAATGATTAATAAGAATGATTTTCTTAATTTAAATAAGTTTTGGATTTCTAAGTATAATGATTTAGTCACATTGTTATACCTAAACAGAAGATTAGACACTTAGTTATGTTTGGCTTTGTAATAGAGGGTAGAATGGAGGAAAATAATTAAAAGAGGAAGTTGTTCCCTTGTTTAGTTTATAAAAATAGCAATGGAACATAATGGAAGATGGATCATGATTATTTCTTAATTCCAAAACAAAATTCTACCAATCTAAGGTGCTTTTGATGGAACAAAATTTTTAAATTATAAAGTAATTATTTTATTTTTATAAATTTAATCTTAATAGTAAGACTAAAGATAATATATTTAAAATAACGATAATTAATGTGAGAATTAAAAAATTATAAATTCAGTTTGGTTTTCTTCCGAGTAATAGAATGAAATATTTGTTCCATTCTATTATAAAACATCCAAACAATAAGATAATAATTTTATTTCATTCTATTCTAATTATTCTCATTTTATTATATTCTCTTCCATTTCATTTTATTTTCTACCACCAATTCAAATAGCCAATTGAAAATATTTTTTATTTTTATTTTTAATTAGAACATTGTAATCTTGTTTTTAATCTATTTTCTGTCTTCAAATGTTAGTACAGGAAACAACAGTTGAAAGCAACTTTCTTTCCCTCTATTATGTACAAATCTTTAAAAATAGAAAAAAAAATAGTAATTTTGTAATTAAAAATAAAACAAAAGGCATTTTCTCAAAAGTAAACAGAATTTCCTGATTTAAGCTAGCTAGACATGTAAGATCTCAAAGATATACGAGTGCATTTAGGGTTAAGTTCCAGTATTGGGCATTCACAAAGGGCGAGTTGAAAAACTAGTGGTAGAGGTAAGTACACAGTCAACTTGACCTAAAAAAAAATCAAAGTATACAGTTAACTACCATTTTTCCCTCGTATCCTACGTACGTTTCCGTATATACAAATTCACCTACTTGAACCCACATTTTAAATAGCTTACCTTATAACTCTGTTACGCTCATGTAAATCCGTAGGTTTGTTGTTCAATCCGCATATATATATATATATATATATATACATACATACACACACCAAATTAAAATAAAAATTTTCCTTATTAATTTATTTTAACGTAAGAAAATATGTGTTTATCTGAGTTATTCAAGTCAAACCACAGAAACCCGTAATTAAATGAGTAACTTAATTTTAGGTTCAGGCATAGAACTTTGTATTTATAAGAAAAAAATTAAAAAATAAAAATTTACTCGTAAGTTAAAATCAATTTTTTCACTTAATTTTTCTAGCTAGAAGCTTTCTTATTTTACTTGTCCAAAAATTGAAATATATAAATTAATTTTAATTTATAAAAATTAATTATTTTATTTTCTTATTTTTCTTATAAATATTTATGAAAACTTTGTCAAAATGGTAATTATACCCCTCTCTACTGTGTGAATATGTGTTGCTAAACTAAGATTCAAGCATGAGTTTACAACAAAAATAAAATTTATCTCTACATTATACATTAGAAGTTATTTTCTTCTTTAAGTCATATTGTAGATATATAGTTTTATAGGCGGTTAAGTCATCTTGTTATTTTTTAAATAATTATGATAGTCATTAATTTTAATTATAAATAATGTTTAATTTAGATTGTATTATCTTCTATTAAAATAAATTACATTTATATAAACAAAATCTGTAAAAGAAAAATTAAAATATATATATATATATATATATATATATATATATATGAAATTATTATAATATTAAAAATTATAATATATAAACCATAAAAAAAAAAGCTAGAGGCCTAGCCGTTACGGACTTACAATTCTGATCATGACAAGAGGTTGCTAATATATATGTTAACTACAACAACGATTACTACATTGTTCATATCTTTTCATGGTAGTTGCTTTATTAATTTACCCATATCTCACTTTTAATAATATTTTATTATAAAAATATTATTAATTATTTTTAGTAATATTTTATATATTTTTAATAATATTTAAATATTGTTAATAATATTTTGTAACATGAGTAAACATAATATTTATTAAAATATTATCAAAATTAATGAATAATATATTTCTATATATTTTTTTAATATTTTTTAAATATTAAAAAAATCATAGTAGTGTTATCGTATTTAATTAATCTATGTATTAAGTTAAATAATATGTAAATAGGACCCAGTGGTAGAGAAAGTGTGAGGCTCTTGTGAAGACTCAAATCCCCTATCCCATGAAAGTGAGGCTCTTGTGATAGGTAAGAGTTTTTGGAGGTGGTAACCGACCTTAAAGTCACCAATATCATAGACACATCCTCTCGTCTTTCCATTGGCCACGTCCACTCTATCTTTAAGTATTTCCATTCATGTTGGTCGAGAATTAAATCTCATTTGTGGTTACTTTAGACTAGGATAACCTCACGTCATTTTTTTTTTAATATTGTCAAATAAAATTAACTATGATGACCTCATTGATAAAGATCTTTCTCTCAAATTACCTTGTAACATAAATTAATTTGGTAAAAACATATTTGATTATAATTTATAAATTAAACATGATTTTAAAAGAACTTTATACGTACTATATGAAGTTCATACTCAATAACAATTATAGACCTCTCGCATGGAGGGATCCACCCTTTTCCGACATATCCTATGATTTTATTTTCCTTTTGTGAGTTTTTTTAAAACAGGTGTTGCCCAATAGAGGTAAAGACCTTCGCATGCAAGCTTGCCTATTCAATGAGAGATATTTTTTTAAAGTAACATTCAAGAGGGGTTAAATATGTTTTAATCCCTCAATTTATATTATTTTTAAATTTAATTAATCTTCTAAATTAAATTTTTTTTTGTCTCCAATTTTTTTTTAAATGGTTAGTTTTAGCCTCTCCACGTGAATGTCATTAAAAGTTGTTCTGATGTAATAAATAACATTTGACTTAGCAAGTGTCATGCGTCTTCATTTGAGTGAAGTGAAATTTTACAAATTAAAAAAAAATATTTTTGATTTCTCAAATTTAGTTAAATTTGTTTTTCGTTCTTTAAATTTGAAATTATTTTTTTAGTCTACATTTTTAAAAATAGCTATTTTTTGTTTCTCACTTTATGTGACAAATGGATTATAAGTTATTATTTGTCATATGTATATAGACTTTGACAATTTATTTTACAAAAATATTAGGCACAAGGTAGATATGGTAAGGAAACTAGCACTTAAAATTGTAAAGAAGATGTCATTAAATTATATACATTGTTGTGAAGGTATAGTAGTAAGTTAAGGAGAAATAATCCTAAAAATACATGCAAGATACAATTAGTCAAACTTTCACTTGATGTGCAACCAAGGTTTTGAGCCTTTTACAAGTGCTTGGAAGGATGTGGAAAAGGATTTATATGTGGTTGTAGACCATTCATAATAGTAGATGGATGTCATGATAAAACAAAGTATGGAGGACAATGTTGATAGTTGTGGAGAAGGATGAGAATTATCAATATTTTCATCTAATTGTTGCTATTGTGGAGATAGAAACTAAGGACAATTGGATATGGTTTCTAAATATGTTATTTGAAGATATTGATGATATTAAAACCAATAAATGCGTCTCTATGCAAGTAAAAAATAATTACTTGTACTTCACTTTCCATAAGGTGATATATTAAAAATTAGTTATTTTTGAAAAATGTATGGACTAAAAAAAATTTCAAATTTAAGGAATGAAAAACAAATTGATCCAAATTTGAGAGAAAAAATATATTTTTTTAATTTATAAAATATCACCTTATTTAAGTTAACACATGTGACATTTGTTAAGTTAGACGTAATTTGATACGTTAGGAAAGTCTTTAATAACATTTATGTTGAGGGACTAAAATCAACAAATTTTAAAATTAAACTAAAAACAAAAAAATTAATTTGGAAGACTAAATTTAAAAGTATCAACTTGAAGAACAAAAAAAAAATTAAGCTTTATATAAAGGCTTATATAAATGTCGTGAGTCCTTATGGTTAAATATACTGTAAATTACGGGATCATCTTCCTCAAATTATGTGACATGATGCTAAATAAAAAATTTAAATTAAGAAGTATATGTATATATACAAGTTAAAAAATTAAGTAAATAATAAATTTAAATATATTTTACCTAAAAGGTGTAGAAAGCTTTCCAATACATTCTCAAGGCTTACTTCAAGATAGACATGATTCCTGAAACTAGGATTATATAACTGTAATAATGGGCTAAAACACCTTGTAGCATGGCATAAACCTAAATAATTAACTACTAAATATAATTAATAATATAAAATAATTTAATTAAATAAAATAATTATAAAAATTAAGTAAATAATTCTTACTACCGATCATAAGAAAAATGATAGGTTGTCCATCGTTTAAATCTCCTGATCGACCTAGCTAATTCTCTTTACAAGTGCAATCAAGTTGATGATAATCATTACGAAATGTCACGATGAGGTAAAAATAATGACTTTGATAACTATATCTATTTGACATATGGATGTGGTTTCTAAAAAACAAAGTTTGAAGATATGTAAATTAATTTTTTTACAATAATAACAACGAAATATAAACTTTATAAATTTATATAAATTACTCAATTCACTCACCACTGGCCGAATCTTATAAATTCAAACAGATTGACAAATATGCAAACACAATTATCTTTTATTAAAATTTTCCTTATAATTTCATTCACTCTTTCTCCTCAAATTAAAACACGCTAGATCACTGGGCCATGCAATAGCACGACGGAGAAACCAAAAAGTTGTAAAAAAAGAAAGTGACAATGCTTTATGATAAAATGAGTAAATAATTATTTAATTATAAATTATAATTAATGTATAATAAATTTATTTTAAAATTATATCAATGAATGTTTTTATTTATTAACGGTGTTAAAATTCTTACACCGATAATAAAACTATAAAAAATTACAAATTATCATAACGTCCGAAAATTTTTCACAGCTGATGAGTCACACGTCTAGGTGCTGGACAGATTTATATAATAATAGATTAATAGAGCAACGATAAAATTATATTTAAAGTTTAATGAATATATTTTCAATATAAATTTTTTTATATAATTAAATATCATAAATAATTTTTTATATAACCTTTAAGATAATTATTATAAAGCTTATTAAACTTAATATTAACGTAATTTAAAATTTAATTATAGTCGGTAAGTAAGTACAAATGTCAAAATCAACGGTCATATATTTTCATTAAAAAGAATACTTACTAAAATAGTAAAGATATTTGATTTTCTTGATGATGAGAAAATTTATAAATTTTAATATATTATCTTAGAAAGCAAATTTATACTTAATTCAATCTCAAAAACTAGTTAAAAAATAAGAATTATTTTTTACTTGTAAATTTGTTTATATTTTATTTCTAATATATATAAAATTTGAATTTTTTTCACTACATTCTTTCACTTAAATTTTTGGTTTTTCTCCATATATTTCCTTAATATTATTGAATTTGGTATGTGAATAATATAATAAATAATTTTTTAATAAATATAGAATAATTTTAGTACCAACTTAAAATGTGAATTAACTTTTAAGGTAGAGTTAAATTGAAACTCAATTTCTAATACATTATTCACGTTAAACAACATATATTAAATATTCTAAAGTCAAATAGGGAGTGAACAAAATTCTGCAAGCTCTATTATGAGTTATTTAACGTTATAGTGGCGAGAATATCACACTTATTTATACGTGTGTCCTCTAATGGTAACCATTCACGCTATCTGTAAGGTGACATGTGTAGCATTGAGAGTGGTGTTGTATACACCTTACTTACGAACGTAAAGCATGTAAAACCTCTATTTTGAGCTCATGAGCTTCAAGTTAACGGGCTTTACTAGCTCCAAAGAGGTTGTGTTTAGTCGATCGATCCATGAATGCCATGGCTTCTTCATCATCCCTGAGGAACTCCCCCTTTGTTCCATATAACTTGTCGACCCCTCTTAACTCAGTCGGATGGTTCATACATGTTGTAATAAATTCAAAATATTATTTAAACAAGATTTAATATAAATTCATAATTTTTACGTGTGGAAAATATATATTTCAAATATATAACTTTACTAACTAGTTAGTATTAGACTAAATTACACACAATATTTAATTTAAAGCAAAAACACAAACCGCACGTTATTATATATTACAAAATTTGAAAGCATTTCATATCGTGGATCCATTCCTATACGTAACATTCGAATATATATAACCAGTTTCCGCTCAGAAGAATATCTCCTAGATTGGCCAACTCTATGCGTGAGTTCTATACTTAGTTTACATAGCTTGGGTGTCTGAGTTCAAAATTGTTAATTTTGAACAATTTATGAGAAATTCTATTGTACTTTTTATATATTATTATTGATAAGTTCTCTCTCTTATATATTTTTTAATATGTTTAAAAATTATTCACCACAAAAAATTAGTAATTATTCTCTTCTCGAAATCATAAACTTACCGATAATTAATATTTTTCTCACAATATAATTTTTTTATATTTAAAATCAAAATTTAAAACTTCATATTTTAGTTAAAAAATACAAATAATTATCATTTTATATTAAAAACTTACCTCGGATATCATAGATAGTAACTTTTATAATTTATTTATCATACTCTCTCTCACTAGGAGAAAGTAGTAGTACAGGCTTTTTAATTTTTGATAGCATGTGACTCAAGCGGCAACTGAACTATCTTTCATAAACTGAACAATGATTCCCTCATCGTCAGTGAGAACCAAACGCTTATTTCCGTGATTATCTTCACTAATCCCAATATCTCCACACGCGCGGGTGGCACGGGCACAGAAGACAACCTTGTACTGGTATTTAAGGGAAGATTTTTCAATCTTAAACCAACCACTCACCGTACTTGGGTACCCAGGTAGTTTAACGGCTTGTCCTTCGGGTAGGTCCTTGACAATGGTCCACTTTGGTGGAGTGGGGGCACACGATGAGGGTGAAGAAGCGAAACCCAGGTTTAAAATAAGACCTTCGGAGATGTAAGCGATTCGATAAGGGGATGAAATTCTTGTTGGAAGCCCCCCGAAGATCTCGCTAGTGCTAGATTGCACGACGCTGAGTGGACAAGTTTCGTTTCCGGTGGCGGCTACCTCTATTCCACCGCCCCTTACTCCGAAGACGGGTAAGATGTGGTATGTGCCACCGTTTCGAATTGCGTCACCGTCTCTGTCCGTGACAACATCGCCACTGGCTGCCGTGAGGGGTGAGGTGAAGCCACAAATAAGGAAGAGAGCACACAGGGTAGAAGCAGTTGTCGTTAAACTCTTCATATTTTGGGCTGGTTCAACCAAGCAAGGCTGAGGGAACCTATTTATAATGAGGTGTACAAATTAAGGATTATTTTTTTTAATTTATATCAATTTTATTTTTTTTCTCCTAAATTTAAAATTATATTTTTTAATTTTTATATTTTAAAAATAATTAATTTTAGTGTCTCATCTTTCAAATCAAACAAAGTAAAAATTATTATTTATCATGTATAGTCAAAAATTAAAAAATATTAATTTTTTTAAATTAACAATCATAACAACCAATTATTTCACTTGTCATGTAATGCAAAAAACTAAAATTAATTATTTTTAAAATGTGAGAATTAAAAAATAATTTTAAATTTAAAAAATAAAACAAAATTAATCCTAATTTAAGTAGATAAAAAATATATTTAAAGTAAAAATTAATATAAAATATGATCAAATACCAACTTTTAAGTTAATTTATTAGAATACTTTAATACTCATACTACTATATATTTATATTTAGTATTTGACAGTGACTCAAATAAAATTTTTTTTTCAAAATAACAAGATTATATAAGAGGAAAATAATTCTTGAAATAACTTTTAGAATAGTAACAAGAAATTTTATATTTTTTTATTGGTAATAAAAAAGTTCAGGTAAATTAAATTATGAAAATTTATCAAAATAAAAAAATATCATGACTAAAAAGTATTTATAAAAACACTAACAAAAGGTGAGTTAAATCATGATCCTTCAATTCCCTACCAACCGAATCAATGTTAATGGGATATTGTACTTATTGTCACACTAGAAACCTTGTGGATGAGGCCAAATGTGTTAGTGAGGATGTTAGCGGTGGGGATGAAAGTGTTGGTTGATGAAGTTAGGGGCATCGATGGTGCCTACCCAAGGACACTCCCGGATGCTCGATGGATGAGTCAAATGTGGATGTGTCTCCGACGTGGAGGTGCTAATTAAGGAGAGTCGTGCATTGTGTTCTCCTTTCCATGAAATGACAATTTCTTGCTTTTCACTCTGCTTATAAACGAGGACTTGAATCCAGGCATTAACCATACACCAAGTTCTAAAATTTTTAATCTGTAGGCAAAAAACTCAAGCCATGACTTGAATAAGTTCCACATGCAAAACTTGATTTCAATTGTCATGTTCGAAGTTGGCTCTCGACAGAGAAAGTGGGGTTTATCTCTTCTTACGTTTGTTGTTAGATTATCTCATTTTTGTTGAAAAAAGCAGGAGAAAAAATTTCACTTCAAAGATCCGACACCAAAAAAGAGGTCCTAAACATAGATTTTATTGCTCGATCTATGCTTTGAGTTGAGCATGGCAAGACATGGGATAAAGATTTAGAATTATTTTTATAAAAAAAAATAGTTTAAGTATAGTTGACAAATGCAATGATTCACGTCTTTATTTCTATTTTTTTATTTTTTAACTTTTACATTTTCGTATGTTTGTCTTTTAAGATTTAATTATGGTAACATAATTACTCTAAAGTAAATTCCACGTTCAATCTTAATTAAGAAGAAATATAGTTTTAAATTAATATTACAACTTTGCAATTATGATGATAAAATGATCAATTTTATTAAGGATTTAACTGCTATAAAGGGTTATTATAAAACCGTTTTATATTAATAGACAATTAAACATTTCTATTTTACCACTTCAAATCATATTGTTTTTATTAAATTAAAAAACTAAAAAATCTTTAAAATGAGGACTAGGTTTTAAGATGGTGGAATAATAATGAGAGAGGAGGGTGATTAGAAATAAGGGGTTGAGACTTTAATAGGTGGAATGGAATGAAACAAAGGAGGATAGTAAAAAGTAATGAAAAGTTGGAATGGAATGAAACAAAGGAGGATAGTAAAAAGTAATGAAAAGTTGAAGTTTTGAGATGGGAAGAACGAGGTAGTGGAATAAAAAAAAAAAAAAAAAAGTTAGAGTTTGAGATGGAGAAGTGGAGTGGAAGATGATGAAAAAAAAAAGTAGAGTTTGAGTTTTAAGACGAGTGGGAGAGTGGAAAAGAGGAGGGTGATAAAAAAAAAACGGGTTGGAGTTTTGAGATGAGAAATTGGGGCATAGGAGGGTGATTGGAAAAAATTTAAGCAATGGTAATTTTAAGATGAGAAAATGAGGCAGAGGAAGGAGGTTAGAAAAAAAATGGAGTTGAAATTTTGAGATGAAAGAGTGAGGTAAATAAGGGTGGACAAAAAAAGAAAATGGAGCAAATGAGAATTTTGGGATAGAAAAGTGGAACAATTGTAGTTTGAGGTAGAAAAATGGAGTGTACGAGAGAGTGATCGGAAAAAATAAGAGTTGATTAAGTTTTTTTAAATGTTTTTTAATTTAAAATCAAGTTTTACTAATTAATGTAATGTGTAAAAAGATTATATATTAAAATCTGATTTATCATTTTCAGTTGAGTCTCTCCTCAACAACTCGAATATAAGATTTTTTTTTAAAAAGAGTTGAGTTTAATATCACTCAAATTTACCTAATAACAGATAAAATATAAGTATTGATAATTTTTTTTATTAATTTTCTTAATTACTTAAAAATTTTAAATTTATTTTTAAGTTTTAAATTATTTTTTTTTCATTTTATAGCTCATTTTCGGTCATTAATATATTTATGTTCTAAAGAGATTAACGAAAATGATAATATATATTATAGTAAATTACACTTTAGATGTTTGTAATTTCACACTTTCTTAATTTACCTCTTACATTTTTTTTATATCACTAAACTCTCTCATGCTTTTCTTCTTTATTTCCAAACTTCCATGTGCTTTTTTTTTTCTTCATAATTTGACTATGTTTTTAAACTTATTAATCACAGTTTTAACTGTGGTTATATCATGTTTTACTTTAACTTAAACTTTTAAGAGAGATTTAATGATAACAACTATAATAAATCAAATTTTAAATGTATACAACAATAAAAAAAATGTAAAGAGAAATTTACCCTAGTAATATATGCGTAACTTAAAAAAAGCTACAATAATCATTTTGTAAAATCACGAAATTCATCAGTAAATGTTCATTACCCATTTTATAAAAATCAGTTTTCCTCTCCTCTTTTCTCCTCCATTCTCCTCCAATATAATATGAACACAAGCATCATGAGCATTACTCTCTAAGAAATAATGAATATCAAATATAGAGCTCATTGAAATCACTGCCTAGGCTTGGTGCACACAGCACACTACCGTTTAAAATAATGGAGGCACGATAGAATGATAAGAGCTAGAAAGACAAGTGGATGATATATGAAAGAGAAAGCATGATTTTTGTGCCTCTTAATTTCTTGGTATTAGGAGAGCGTTAACTACGCTTTTAAATTTTCTAGATATAGAAATATTTGTAATTAGTTTTCCTTTAACAATTCATTTTCTTGTGATTTATTGTGTTTTTTAAAATATATTAGGTATGAATTTTATCCTTAAAAAATTACTTTCTTTTTATTTTTTCGTTTATGAAAATAGAGACCATACATAATTCACTCCATAAATGATAAGGTAAAATGAGACAAATTTGTTTCAGAAACAAGTGAACATTTTCTTATTTAATTTACATAAATTAACTAATAGTATGAGATGTTTTTTTTTATTGTGAAGGAAGATTCTATTTGGTTAACCATATTATAGGTTAGAACTATCTATTATCTTTCTCCATGATTAATCTCTACTAAAAAATTTAGCTGATTACTTAAAGAAATTATCATTTATTAAATAAAAATAAATTAAAGTGATAAAACTTTTAGAATTGAAGAAAAATAATGGGCATAAATTATTGAGCTTTTAATGGTCATACATTTCTTTGATCAATACACCATTCTTTTAGCCCCACCCCCCACCCCCTAATTACGTAAAGAAATCTTGATAAAAAAAAATAAATTATAATTTTAAATTAATTTATCTAAAAGCATATAAGATAAATAATATAACTGGCATACTTTAAAATATTTTATTTAAAAACATTATGTAAAATAAATTGATACAAAAATACTTATAATCTTATAAAATAAATTAATTTAAAAAATAAAATAATTTGCATTGTTTACTCGTAATAATATTTAGATACATTTCCAAATTTGTATTATTTTTGTACAAAAATACATATATTTTTCTAGAGACAAGATAACTTAAGTTATATAGGACCATTACGAACGAAAAAAAATTATTTTTCAAATTTGTATGCATATATAAATTTATATTTATTTTAAAATATTTAAAAAATATTTTGAAGATATAAAAAATCTTTACAAATTATTATTTTTATATTTTTATTTAATTTCCTTCAATCTTAATTACATTTTGATAACTTTTCTTAGAAATATTTCTTTCGGTAAAAATTACACTTTAATTTTTCATCAAAACTCTATTATTAATTTTTAAATTTGCTTGTACAAACATTTTTTTTTTACTTAGATTTGAGTTCAGAAAATGTATTTTGCATTTTAAACAGTTCCGTTAGTTAGTTTTGGCTAATTATACCGGAAGCAGCACGTTATAATCAATAATATTATAGCAATTATAGTGTTAACAGTAAAATGTCGTCTTCAGTAATGACAAGCCTACGATAATATTAAAATATTAATTCTTCAAGTTAAGTTATAGCATTCTTTAAATGATGTTATATATATATATATATATATATATATATATATATATATATGATGACGTGTTGATATAGTAACATATTAAAAAATTAACAGTTTTTTAAGAGTACAACTGGTGCATTATTTTTTCTAACTATTACCGAGTTTAAATTTTATATATATAGTTATGTTAAATATTAAAAAAAAAATCGTGCATGATAGTTTTATTTGACTTGAATAAGGTTATTTTTCCTAAAACATACACGTGGTTATTAAAAAAAACAAGAAGTCATCCATAAATATTTTTAATTTATTTTAGTAAATATATTATATAAAATCTAATAATTCTAACAAGTTTTCACTCCAATAATAAAAGTATTAGTGAACTTAAATGGAAATATGTTATTTACCTATGAATTTTTCTACGAAAAATAATTTGCAAGAACTTTGTGTAGATTTTGTTGTGGAATATAATCAATTCGTAGAAATTTTTTGTAAATTTTGTTACCATTTCAACCATCATAGAAAATTTATTTTTTGCAGATAAAAGATAGTAGAAAATTTCATAGATTTATTTTGTTTCCTATGAATTTATTTGAAAATAAATAATTGCAGAAAATATTTCATACAAATTTAAAATTTGTAGAAAATAATACCTGTGAATTTTTTTCGCAGGAAAATTTGTAGAAAAATCTCTAGAAAAATTTACGAAATTTTTTTTCATTAAATTAATAACTATTATAATTAAATAAAATAAAATATATTATAAAAAATAAATTCATTAAATTGAATATATTATAAAATTTTTATATAATAAAATTAATTATATTGCATAGTTATTGTGAAATAAAAAAATAATATATCATTATATATTAATTATTTCATTAATTATTTTATTTTTCATAATACTAAACTATTCTATTTCATTTTTTCAAACTTAATTTTTATGATTTTTACATCTTTATATTGGTATGAGAAAATTTATACAATATGACTTGAACTTATTTTTTTTCATGTGATTTTTCTTGTATATTTTTTATGTAGATTTTTGTTTGTGAATTTTATTAAAAATAATTTCTACAAATTCTGTTATAATTTCTAAAAATAATTCAGCAAGCGTTTAGTGAGAAGGGGAAAATCCGCTTTGGTATTCATTTTCAGCGAGCCTTTAGTGAGAAGGCGAAAATCCGCTTCGGTATTCATTTTCAATGAGTGTTCAGTGAGAAGGGGAAAATCCGCTTTGTAATTCATTTTCAGCGAGCATTCAGTGAAAAGGGTAACATCCGCTTCAGTATTCATTTTCAGCTTATCTTTAGGTGAGTGTTAAGTGAGAAGGGGAAAATCCACTTCTCATTTCATCCAAATCGCATCCTGGTCTCGGTATTCGTTTTCAGCTCACTCTGCTTCTACATCAACACTAGGATTTCGTAAGCGATCACTGTAGTGAACGACGATGGCCATGGCTGTTACTCTGAGTCGCGAAGGGAGGTCATCACTGTAGCAAACCAATCACTGTTCTCCAATCCTCTCTTATCTCTCAGTCAGTTCCCTTTCTCTCATTCCTCAAATCTCAAATTTCAATGAAAGGCTCCTGTGTGTATTATGAGCTCTGCAAAATGAATTAGTGTTTTGGATAGAAATTATAGCTATAATGAAGGAGATGGATGCATAATTATTAGAAAATTAGTAATTCGGTCTGTTTCACCCATAAATTGGTTGAATAATTAGGTTGAGTAAATTATGAAAATGTAAATTTCAGTTTCTTCAATATGATACAATAAATAGAAATTAGACATGGAACATATTATTTATTTATTTGCTTATTTTTGGTTAAAGAAATAGTTGTATTTATGTGTAAATAATCTCCAAAAGTGAATGGTGAGAGTGATTACCATTCCATCCTCTAGGTCCAGCATAAGAAGCCCATTTGTCATTTAGATCTGCTCGAGATGTCATACTGTGGAGAAAATATCACAAGTTTCTCAAGTGAAAAAATGAATAAATGAAACAAATAATGTAAGAAAATAAATTCCTTTAAAGTGACATTCTTAATAACCTATGTATTAATAACTTATGAATGCATAGATAGTGTATACTGTTATTTAATCATATAAACTGTCATATATAATAAATTTATTAATTTTTATGATAATTATCTTAAATGTCGTATGATAATTTCTAATTAATGTTTACATGAGCGTGCATATCATGTGGTTTCAAATTATGTCTCTCCAATGTTGAATAAAGCATGAATGTGATGCAAACATGGCCCAGGTTTCAAACTGAATTCAAGATAACGAAATTCCTAAAATTATATTCATGTTATATTGACATTGACCATAAATAAATTTTTTGTCATATCTTGCATGCTTACCTATCCAATTTAATTCCAATGTCTCTTGTTGTTCTCCAACTATTTCCCACACTCTTGGCCGAAGTTATTGGATCTTCTGATCTCCTGTGTTTGAGAAAGCAATTAATAGTTCAAAAATAAAAAGTGAATTTTTTTGGCTTAGAGGAACAATAGAGTAGATGAAATGCTAATTAATTGTACTTTCTTCTACTAGCTATATAAATTCCTCAAAGAAATAGTGAAGTTTATCAGCATAACGTATTATGTGAAACATGATCACCAATTTGGCTCACCATTCACACAAAGAGAAGAAGATTGGTCTTCTAGTGTTTGACAAAGCTTTACTCATTGGTGGATGCCTGTTTTACAAAATACATCTATTCCTAAATTTAGAAACATGTAATTTGTTTGTGTGCAATTGAAGGCCATAAATACCTTTCTTTGGGGCTTATATTATTATTCTCACAGTTATCATACTTCAAGTAGTCAATCCCTTAAAGTAACATTGAAAGTAGATCTTAATAAAATTGCATAGAACAAAGATTGATATTCATATATGTGTAAAATGACTTTGAAATAAATGCATGTTACCCAGAAAACAAATGTTTTTGCATCTTGCTCTTCATGTCCTAGTGATCCAGGCATAGTTTTTACTGCAGGTTTGATTTCTACAGAGAAATTGTTAGTCGGAAATAAAAAAATAAAAAAAGTTGAATAATCATAGAGATACAAAAATCAAAGTTTAAGTTTAATATGTGATATACCATGCATTAGAATAGATCCCCAACTTTAAACCTTTGTTGTGAACATAATCAGCTAGAGCCTTTATTTGTGAAGGAAATGTTGAGGCTTTAGGGACCAAATTGCTCTATTTTACATTAGACAAATTAAATATCACAGAAAGTGGATATTATATTGTGATATGCAATTATATAGTTATACACTAAGTAGCAAATTTGTTTAAATTCACAATAAACCAACTATAATCCAGTAATTTCAAGCACCTATATTCAAATTCAAATCTTGCAATTATCATGAGCAAAATATTAATTAGGCAAATTAACCATATTAGATAATGTAAATTTTAAATTGAAAATAATAATATAATTACTTGTGAGTCTCGCTTAATCTCGAATTAAAAGAGAAATTATAAATATTTCAAATAGATGCAGCAAAATTCGATACAAAATGAACAAATAGAGATATGAACGATATAAGAGTGAATGAAGGCAGAAGAATCTGGTGTAAAGGAAATCACGGTGTACGGTTTCTCTTTTTAAAAAAAGTAATTTCAATGATTATGACATAGAAGTTGCAACTAAGTTACCATAAAATATTATGATGGATCATTAACATAATTGTTAGTTATCTGCAATTAGACAGAATAGGAAACTGCATATGGATACAATCAGATGGGAAAGGATTAGATTATTTGATGATAACATCTTCAAATTTTATTTTAGTCTAAGCTGGAAAATGTGGCATGTGAATTTTCTTGCGAATTTTTTTACTGATTTTTCTCTAAATTTTTTTGCAAATTTTTCTGTGAATGTTTCTATATATTTTTCTGCAAATTATATCCACACATAAATTTCTTGTCGATTTATAATTTGTAAGAAAGAATTATCCACCAACAATTTTCCTGCGAATTTAAAACTGTAGGAAATTTCGCAAGAAATAACATGTTTTCTACGAATTTTCCTACAGACTTTCCTGCAAATTTTTCTGTGAATTTTTTTTCGAATGTTCCTACAGATTTTTCTACAAATTTTCCTACGAAATATATCCCTAGATAAATTTCTTGCCGATTTATAATTCGCAAGAAAAAGTTACCCACCAACAATTTTTCTGCGAATTTAAAATTGTAGGAAATTTCACAGAAAACATGTTTCCTATGAAATTTTGAATAAAATTCGTAAAAAAATAGCACATTTCTAATAGTTATAATTTTTAGTATTAATTTTGACAAGCAAAATCAAAAATGATAAAAACTCAATTCTTATATAAGAACTGATTTTACACTTGACAATCGTGTCTATAAGTTTCAGTAAAAAAAAACTCATAAAAATAAAATTTTATTTTTAAAAACTATGTAATACAGTTAGAAATGAAGATCTTAGCAACATTCTTTTTAAATACATTTTTATTAATTAAAATTTAATAAAATTAGGAGAAATGGTCATTAAATATAAAATAAAACCTACTTAAAATTTATAACTTTTAATAAATTTTAACCAATAAAAAAATATATTAAAAAATTATATTAAAAGTATATTACAAATATTTCTCATCACTATATACAATGTAGGGTATACAGTTTTATTTAGCTAACTTAGTAATAGGTAAACAAAGACGTTACAACCCATATTATCAAAAGTCTGTCTATTGCCTGGTCTAATTGTTTGCTTATTGCAATACCATTATTATGTCTCATATTCAAGACACCGCATTCTCCATACCCATCCAAACCAAAAACCCATATTATTAAAAAAAAAAAAAAAAACGTTACAACCCATGTTCATTTAGAAATAAAAACAATTATTAAATTTCATTTTACTCTTTCTTCTAGGAGACTTTCAAGGTCCAACGGTTTCCTCCACGATATAACCGAGATTTCAACTGACCACTTATATATTTCTCTATTTTATATTGTTTAAGTTTTAATACACTACGAAAAAAATAAAAAGTTAATCTTTATTTATATTAAACTTATTTATAAATTTTTAAAATACTATTTTTCAATATTTCATATATTATCATTTCTTTCTCTTCTTTCCAAGAGAATATAATTAATAAAATACTATTTTAAACTTTTAAAATAAAACAAAATTTCTTGTGACAGACAGGAAGAAACAACCAGACACAACAAATGTTAAATTAATGATTACAAACGAGAATCAAACTAATCGTTACAAACGAGAATCTTCTCTTTCCTAATTTATTTTTTTTAAAATAAAGAGGTTTAACTATAAAGTGGTACCTCCACCTGCCCAAACTATATAATTAAACTTCGTACCTTAATTAAAGAGCAACACAAGTATGGAATTATTTCTCTGCTAACATTTTATATTTTTAAAATGAAAATTTTCTGGCTTAATGCGACCTAGGTCACAAACGACGATGAGAAAGGAACAAAATAGTAGCCAGCTAAAGAGCCTAAAATATTTGTGTAGCTCTCAGATTTCATCACCATCTAATAATATCAATGGTTCCTCTTTTCATTAATAGGAGGTGAATCCAGCAAGAAAAGATTGCAATCTCTCTCTCTTATTCTCTCAGTGTGAATAGAAAGAAGAAGATGTATATGCCTACAGGCGAAGACATGTCCAAGTCCAATGGCACAAACAACATGATGATGCAGATGAGTTTCTACTGGGGCAAGGATGCCATAGTGATTTTCCCTGATTGGCCTAACCACAACATTGGCATGTACATCTTAGCCATATTGTTTGTGTTCTTCCTAGCCGTGGCCAGTGAGGTTTTATCTAACCAGCCACTGATCAAGCCTGGGACCAGTCCCCTGGTGGGAGGGCTTATTCAAGCTACTTTCCACTTATTTCGTGTCAGCTTTACTTACTTGCTCATGCTTGCTGTCATGTCCTTCAACGCCGGAATCTTCATAGCTGCCGTGCTTGGCCACTCCTTGGGATTCTTCATCGCCAAGTCTCGTGCTCTTGCCATCGTCAATAGAGAACACAAAGGGTCTTCCTCCATCACAAACGATGTATGATCCATCTTTTATATCTAGAGAGAGAAAATAGATTATGCGTTGATAATCAACATAAAAAAATGGTAAAGAGGTTCACTTTTATAATAATTATTTTAAAAATAATATTAATGATAAAAATATGTAATTATCTTACATATGAATAATATTTTGTAATTATATGAATAATATTTTGTAACTAGATATATATAAATATGTTTACATGTTCAATGCATTACACTTAAATTTATGATTGCATGTTTTCTTAAAGATGATTGAATTTTGCTGCTTGTGTTTGTTAAACTTCTTCCTCTATATTCTGATAAGATAATTTTCTAGCTTGTATGTGACCCGCCATGCACGGGTTACTTTTATCTTTATATTTTTAAAGCGTAGGAAAAATTAACATGATACAAAATAAAATTATATTTTAAATCAATGTAAAATTACATACATTTGAGGGGTTTTGGAACGGTTAGATTTTAGACCAATAGTATTTAAGTTTCTGTCGTGTTATTATTTTATTATCCAATAATAAAATCAATATATATTTTTAATTTAGTCTCTATTTAATTAAAACATTTTTCTTTAAAATTTTGAAAATTATAATTATTTTAATTAAAAAATTTGAATATGTCCAGCGACAAAATGATTAAAATAATTTTAAAACAGTAATTAGATTTTTTTAATTAAAATTATTAAAATTTTAAATTTTAAAGAAAAATATTTTAATTAGTTAAGGACTAAATTGAAATAAATATATTTTTACTAAATAAAAAATAAATAATGTGTCAACCACTATTTTTATTGGTTTAAAAATTATTTGTAACAAAATCTCTTTATATATTAGGGTACTGGAGTAACTCCCTGATATTTAAGTCAAAATTAGGCTTTATTAAGTCAATTTTCTACAAAAGATTATTTATATAAATTTAAATTATTTTATATAATATTGTATTTAAATAATATTTAAGGTTAGAAATTAAGAAATAAATTAATATATATGTTAATTTATTTCTTTAATATTATTAGTTTACATTAAAATTAATATATCTACCTTATAAAATATTTTTTATAAACTAATTTTTAAATGGTAATAAAAATAAGAAAGTTTCTAATGTATATTTTAATATAGATGTATACATATTTAGCTATTTAAAGTTTGGAATATTTTTTATTTAATAATTATATATATATATATATATATATATATATATATATATATATATATATATATATATAATTTTGTAATATATGTTTGATTACGTGTCTGGTTATAAGTTAACTGTTATGCATATTCCAACCTCCCTCTTCACTTTGCCTTGACTAAATAATTCTAGAAAAAGGATTTTTTAGAACCTTGGGCGATGAACATTGAATTTCCAAGTTGTTTATTTGGTTAATTTTTCACTTAATTTTATTTTACTTAATTTATGTTTCACATCAATTCATAAGTCTAGATATATCAAATAGATTAAATATTACATTTAATTTCTATTGGAACGTAATTTGATTCATCGTTATATTTCTAATTCACTCCTGATTATATTATATGTTTTAATTGGGACTTTATTTCTATTACTAGCGGGTATTATATAGATTTTTGGACTACTTTTTTGTTATGGATATATTTTATTTAATATGTATATATTATATATAATAACAATATAATTTATAATTTATAATTTATAATTTATAATTTATAATTTATTAATATTTCATAATTGAATAAAAACATTATTAAAAAATAATAGTATTAAAAATTCTAGATAAATAAATAATAAATTTATACAAATATTTTGAATGATTAAAAATTATTTATTATATTTTTTAAAATTCACAAAAAAAAATTCCTTGCAAAATTTCCTATGAATATAAAACTAGCAAAAAAAATTAATTGTGGAATTTCTTGCGAATTTAAAATCCGCAACAAATATAAAATTCGTAGTAAGTTGCCTGCAAAATTTCATGTAAAAAAAAATTCGTAGGAAAGTTTTTTATGGAAAAAATTTTAAAATTCGTGTAAAAAACATTATCTACCAAAATATTACTTGCGAATCAAAATCAACAGGGAAATTCATAGGAACAAGTATTCTGCAAATTTTTATATAAAAATTCGTAGGAAATTCTGCATGTAATACAAGAAATTCTAGTAGTGACACGATAGTCATAAATGCTACTATACATACTTCTATTTGTGATACGGTGATATGTGTGTTATATTCGTACTTTAGCAATTTCTGTAGACATAAGTTGTCTAGAATGATAGATTATCTGTTTGTGATACGATGATATGTAGTATTATATTTATACCAAAAACGAACGCCAGTGAAAAGGAGCGTGGAATAGTGGTATAGGTACATGGGGAGGGTAATTAAGTAAAGTTATTTGAAAAAACAAAATAGATGATATATTTAATAATGAAGGGAGGCGTAAATAATAATTACCTAAAGTTAACAAGCTAATAAAACTAAACACTTAATGTGGACGTAAACATAGACCCAAAGGGTCTGTGCCCATTACAGGTTAAATAAAGTCAACAAAATTAATAAAACTAGGTATGTAATGTGCACATGTACAAAATGTAGAAGCATTAAAATGCTCTGAGCTACTAGTCTATTAGGTTTGGTGAGTTAGGATCTAAAATTAGGGTTTAAAATTCAAAATCTGAAAAGAAAAATTAGTGTATGCTAGTCCCATGAATTTGTGATCCAAAAATGTATTGGATTTGTTTTGACCTGCAATATATTTCTTTGTATAAAAAAATAGTAGATCAATTTGACCTGATTTGACAAGCCTAGTTAACAAAAAAAACATAATTTGCTTAAATTTTGGGTTCAAAAGGCTAAAACTATAAGTCAAAAAAATTCTATAACAACAAATTCACAACTTTGTTTATGTTTTTTTTTTTCATTTTTAGAGATAAATTCAATTGTTCATTCTATAACAATAAATTTAAGTATTGGTCCAACATTACTTAAAGTAGTATAATAACATTGTTTAACAATTCATGCATATCATGAAAGTAACACACTAACTTATCATTTTGCCCTTCCTTAAAGAAATAAGAAACTTCTCACTTTAGACTCAATAATTTTCCACATGAAAAAGTATATTTTCAACAAAAACATGTTATGCACACATACAATTTTGTTGTAGGTAGACAGTGACAATCGACTTTATTTTTGTGTTTTTGTCACTGTTAGAAACAAATCCAAGTATTTATTCTATAATGACAAGTTTAATTAAGTAGCATAGTTCAACATTAATCAAAGTAACACTAACATGAACCCACAACTCATGCATAGATGAATGGACTCGATAACCACCTATATACATGAATTATTTGGAAACCATTCATGCACCTAATTTTAGTGTGTCAATGGAGCATATAGCCTATGTAGACAATTTATGTTATAAGTAATGACTCAGTTTTTCTTCCAAAAAATAGTGTGTTATAATTTAGAAGTAGTAGGTGTGAGTTTTTCTTCCACTTATGGCTTATATGTGGATCAAATTGGTTGTTATATCAACATCTCTCTTTTATGTGCGTTGTGTAGTTTCACAAAGATAATAAACTTTATTAAGATTGACCTCAAGATATTTCACATGTTTTGTAATAAGCTTTATACCTAGGTGATGCATTTTTGTAACCTAAGCCATAACACCGCCTACCAAAAAAACCATATTCATTTAACCTTTCGTTTTCTTCCATTCTCCCTTAGTTTTTTCTTTAAACTCACAAACCATTGCTACAATCTTGAGTTTTGATCTGCATGAAGCATCCTATCACTAAATTGAACCATAACTCAATTGTACAAACATTATAACCTTCCTCTCCTCCAAACCACAACCTTTCAATCACATGGATATTTTATTAGATTTCATCTTTTTCTTTCTTACACAACCACCACTAAACTAAGTTAATAAAACCAAGTGTCTACTGAGGCTATCCAACCATTGGGTTAACAAGTATCCTTACCCATGTCCATAATCATTACTCATTTTGACATTACATCTCACTATTTTACTTTTACTTTCTTACTTTTATTAATACTTTATTGTCTTTGGTATATTATGTGTTTCTTTGCTTTGGGTTGCAATTGTTTTCATGTGTTAATGGTTTTCTTTATTATGCATGTTATAATTTCATTGGTTTGGGTATATCATAATTGGATAGATCATGTTATTAAATTAGGTTTTAGTGAAGTAGTATATTGGGTTGGGTGTCAATTAATCCTACTAGTCCAAATCATTTACTTAGTTTATGTTGAGAGAATGTTTGGCTAAATTTCGTGGGAGTTGTTTAATCCATCTTTATATTACATATTATACTTTTCTTATTAGCTTTAAAATATATAAAATTGGTGCAATTTACTATTATGTTTTAACGGTTATTATATAATTCATAATAATAAATAGGACTAATTATATTTTTGGTATATTATTTTATATCGAATTTAACTTTTAGCCCCTCAAATTATTTAATTGATTGTAGTCCTCTTTAATTTTATTTGTTTTTGTCTTTTTGTCCCCATCATTTAAGTCTTATCTATGTTCTTCTTTAACTATGGACCTAGCATCCTCGTCGTCAAATTATAATGTGTCAACACAAAAAATTGTTGTGGACACATGTTGCCCACATAATTTTTTAAGACTTAATATTTTTTTATAGTTAAAGTAAAACAATTATCAATTTTAATTAAACATAGTTTTATTATTATGATTTTGATTGTTTTTTATTTAAAATGGTTCTTGTGCAAAACTTTTTTTGTTGTTGGGAAGAGAAAAAGAGTAAGGGACTATTACTATATAGGAGAAAGTGTTATTATGCCGACCAAAGATGCCTACTCGAAGAAGACTGTGTATGGGAGATTATTCCAAGTTGAGATGTTGTAGTCTTTGAGTGTTTCCGTTGTGATAACTTGTTTGGCTTTGGTAATGAGAATTCTTATGCATTTTGGTTGTAGTTTGTATAATGGAAATGAACTTATGACAATGTATACATCAAGTTGGATGGCTTTTGTTAATGCGAATAAGTTGTTTAGTATTATTATTGTTAATTTGGTATTTTTTATTGTTAATGTTCAATTTGTCCTAATATTATTAGAGATTTTAAATAATGATTATAGTTTAATAAATCATAATTAAATATTATCATATCAATCATAAATTGATTAAATAAAATATAATTTGTTGCTTTAGTTTTGTCAATTGCTAACATGTTCCTTTCTAGAGCTTATTTTTTTATAAGCAATTAATTAAGATATTGTTGTATTAATACATACATAGAAGATCAAATAAAGACAATTGATATCCAATGGTACCATCTATTTCTACAATAAAGTCAAACAAATGACATCCAAAATAAAAAATTCACATATGAAATACTAAATTTTCATGGATGTAGATCTTTCAAGCAAACTACTAGTATCCAATTTACATTCAAACCATTTGCCAATAACTATTATTAAAATAGTTACATCTAGACCACATATAAATAATTCAAAATTCAAGATATAAACATGGAAATCAACCAAAATATTCCAAAATAATTACATTCAAATAACTAATAAGAAAATAAAGCAAGCCAACAAATTCTCAAGTCTTCCTGAACAATTTTTGAAGTGTTCTAAAGTCTCAATTGCCTCTTCTTCATAAGTCTTGTTAATGGAGTTGTTTTTTTCATTTAAATAAAGATAAATGTCAATAAACTCATGTTGTTAGGTGCATATAAGTGAGTCAATGAAATGTTAGTAAACTTACATGAGTGTCATAAAAATCTTTGTAGCCTTCAATTAGTTCATTAACTTGATTCATATTTGGTTTCAAAAGCTAATCAACATAGTTCCTTCATGATTTTGACTTTCAAAACCAAGTAAATATTGTAAAAAAAAAAATTGAAACAGATAAGTGAGACCATATAATGTATTTATACCATTTGTGTTGCTAAATCCATGCAAAATTTTGTCAATTCTACCATTGAATCATTATGACCACCTTTTATTGTCTCACCCTGCAATTAATTGTAACATGTTAGAATGTTGTATGATTAAAAAAGATGTCACAACTCCTTGCTATAGTATTTGTAAGTTTACACTTATGATGGGTCACCCTTTTTTATGTAATGGCCTATACTACATGTCTACATGGGATTCCCACTAAATCCTAAAATTACAAGAACAAGATCTTACATCTACTTTTACAATAAATTTATCAGGACATAAACAACCTATGTGTGACTTCAAATTAGGATCCCACAACCTAAGTTGAAAACCAATTTGCCCTTAATTCAACTTCTCCATCTAACCTCCTCCTAGGCTTAAGTAATAGCTCACCCTCCATCTTGCTTATCCTTTGTCTTAGAGTAGCAAACATACTTATAATGTAGGTTATAATCTATTCTCTCATGATTATGATGGGCTTGTTTGTAACCTCAAACAAGGTGTTATTAAATGAATATGTCAAATTGTTTATCATCATGTCATACTAGAATGGATTTTGAAAGCATGTTTACACCAGGACCTTTTAGGAATACCCTTCCAATTCTATGCTTCTACTAATTTTTTTAGTTGCAACATTTTCTCCTTCGAAGCCTAAAAACATGTTGCTTTAGTTGGTCCCATCATCAAATCTTTGGTTAGTGTGCTACCACCAATTTTTTTCTTAAATGTTGTTGTATAAGTTCCTAAGACAAAAAAAAATGCTCACCTTACCATTTGCTCCCAACACATGAAACTAATCCATATTATAAAGATTGGTTAGATTAATGACATGTTAATTAAAAAATAGTAACAAGTACAAAATTAATAAGAATTAGGATTTACCTTTTGCTTATTTAATACTAAAACCTATTCATGTTCTTTGGGATGACCTATACCCTCAAGCAAGAGTGTAAAAAAAGAATTAGTCTTAGTCTCCATAATAGTAAAAACTATGGGCAAGTTTTGGTCATTGGGGTCTTTGCCAACAACTACTAACAACTACCCTTCAAATTGGTTCTTCATATGGAAACCACCTATACTAATAAATGACTTACATGTTTGTTGAAAGGCCTTTTTACTTCCATCAAAGCATACATAAAATCTCCTAAATCTAAGCGTTAGATTATGACTAGGGTCTATCCATTGATAATTTGCATGTATGACTTGCACATGTTCTTTTTAGCTCAGCATAATAAGCCTACAACATGGAGTACTACTTATTGGCATCCCCTACTTGAAGTAAACGAGATAAACACAAATTAGAGTTACGTCCAGTCTCTTTCACTGAAAGATTTTTCAATAAGTCCAACTAATTTACAACAAATATTATCAGCCTCTTAAGACTCTACACACGTGTAATCTATAAGTCATATTACAAGCACACCAAATATTTTTTAACACTTAGTCTCTTCAAACTATCACAAAGATGTAAAAAGAATTTTACAAAGATAACTCAAAATTCTTTAACCTAAAAACAAAAGAAAAGTTCTCACAATAGAGAAAACACAATTTTTATTAAACTTCAAAATTCTATCCTTGTGGTTGCTTATTAGCTAGGCAACCTTGAAGTTAATGCCCATTAATATTTTAATTGGCATAAAATCTCATGGAGTTAATGCTCGTTAATATTTTAATTGACATAAAATCTCTTCCGCTATAACTCTCCACTAACCTTTTATTTTCACCATAAATTACCTTCCTACTCATGACTTTGTATATAAAGCAAGTTCCAATGAAATATCAAAGCTTATAAATAGATCTTAACAAAGCTTTACAAATTTGTCTTTTTCTAATGAGAGGAAAAAATTGTAGCAAAGATTGTCTCATATCCTTTTCTTAAATAAGCAAGGAATTTTGCATTGAATTATTTTGTTGTTTTGTCTTTTTATGCACATGTTTTAGCACAACACAACTTCTCATAGTTGTTTTGCATCATTAAGTCTAAAATTCATAGAATGTTCTTGAAATTTGAAAAAATCAATATACCCTACTATAACATAATAGTTAGTGCATAAACATATTGTGGTTGCAAAAGTGAGAATACTATTTGAGAAGCCTGTAGAGGCTTGTGAAAAAAAATACTTGACTGTGTAAACCTAAAAAAGTGACAATATCAAAGTCTATAGAGGCTTGGAAAAGAAGACTTGGTGTTATGTAGTTCGTAGAGGCTTGAGAAGAATATTGAGGTGTTGTGCATCCTACAAAGGCTTTAAGAAGAATATTGAGAAGTTGTGAGAAACCTGCAAAGACTTGAAAAGAATATTGTGTATTACTTACAAAGACTTCAGAATAATACTAGTATGAAACCCTATAGAAATTTGAAAAAACAAATATTTATGTAATTGATGAAAATGTCATTGGAAGTAGGAATTAGATGTAGCCATGATTAAAGGGTGAACTAGTATAGAAATTTGTGTGCAATATCCTTTCTTACTTATTTCTTATCTATTTACATTAAATTTTATTACTAAATATCTATTTTCTATTTAAAAGAACTTATAGCATAAATTTATTTAAGAAAACTTTAGACAAACTTCAAACTAGTTTCTTTTCAAAAGAAATACCATAAATTGTTGTAACAGAAAAGCAGCTTAGGATAATAACAGCTGAGCACTTACTAACAACTTTTAAATTAGCTTCTCAATATTTAGATACACTTTAATTTATTACATTAGTTTTTATTCAAGTGTGAAAAGACATCAACTTTTGATGGCAAAGGAACAACTTGAAAAAAAAAATTAAAAAAGAGTTTTTAGATTTATAAAAAAAAATACTCGATCAAGTAATACTATGTGATGACCCCTTAGTCCACTTCATTATTTACTTTTAGTTTGTGAAGAAACAAACAAAGCAAGACATAACCTCAATGTATAGTGAGGTTGACCATGGGAGAGTAAGAATGAAGGTAGCTTATTACCTTTCACCACCAACCGTCACACGGGCGTTAAATTCAATGGACCCATCCGTCAGCGGGTCAACCATTATCCATGTCTTTTTTTTTTGGAGAGCTGCAAGTTCTACTTCTATGTCCTTTTACACTTTTTTAATTGTTAAATTGTTTTTATGATTTTCGACTATTTAATACACCTACAAACACACGGAAGCTCTTTACAATATTTTTTTTTTTACTTTTTAATCAGCTAAAGATAATAAATGCTCCATATGTTAACTAACTTCACTTGATAGATAGTGATCGAATTGTTATAAGAAAAAAATATCTATATAAATTAATAATTAAATAACATTAGAAAGAAAATATCACAAAAATCAGCACATGTACCTACCATACCAGTTGTACTTAACAAAATTACAAAATGCACAAAGGACATTATGTATATTAAAGAAAGAAAACCACTAAATCAGTTTATTTGTATTATTATAAGGTAAACAAAAAATTATATATTATTATAATATAAAATATTTGCACTTTATTTTTAAGCATGATTAATGTATGAATTTAATTTTTATTTAAAATTAAAATTTTAGTATTTTAATTTTAAAAAGTAATAGAATTATTATAATATTTTATTAAATAATATAGTGTAAATGGTGTATATTTATAAATAAATAAACATGTATAACTCGTTTATTAATAAATTATACATATTTATTTATCAAATTGTGTAAATTTATTAAATTATATTAATTTATAAATAATATAATTTTATTAAATGTTTAATTAAATTTAATTTAGAGTATGCACAATTTAAATTATTTATATATTTTAATATTAAATCTTTGTTATTATTAAATATTTCTTATTTTAATTTAAATAGTAATGTAACTATTATAATACTTTACTAAATACTATTAAAATATTTTATTACATATTACTCAAATAATTTATCAAGTATTATTTAAAATATTTCTTAAGTATTATTAAAATATTTACTAAATATTACTAAAATTTTTACTAGATATTATTAAAATATTTATTAAATATTATTAAAATACTTATTAAATATTATGAAAATATTTAATAAATTATTTTAATAATTATATTAATTTTTTAAATTAAAATAATAAAAATATTTATTATTAAATTATTTAATTTTAAATAATATAAATAACTTATAAAATAAATTAAATTATCCATATTCTATATTAAATTTAATTAAATAGTTAATAAAATTTTATTATTTTTATATTAGTATTGTTTAATAAATTGACGTAATTTAATAAATAAATATGTATAATTATTAATAAATGAGTTTTACATGTTTATTTATTTATTAATAAATATACACTATTTATACTCTATTATGTAATAAAATATTATAATATTTTTTTATTTTTGAAAATTAGATTTATACATTAATCATACTTAGGGATAAAAGTGTAATTATCTCATATTATAATGACATATAATATTTTATTTATCTTATAATTAAACAAGTAAATGGGTTTAGTAGTTGTACCTTTCTTTACCATACATGATGTCTCCGGACTAAAATCGTGAATATTTTAAATTTCGAGTAGATGCACGTAAAAGAAAAGGGGACTAAAAGTGCATTTTAGTCTAATATTTTTTTTAAAATATTATATTTAATGATATTAATGTATTTTCACTATAATTTTTAATAAAAAATATTTTTTTAATTAATATCTTTGAAAAACTCATTAATATAGCATTTATTTTTATTTTTTTAAGTTGAGAGGGAAAAATAATGCTTTAAAGAAGAATAGGGGTAAACAAAATTGTGAAAGAAATAAAAAGGGTATCCAACCATGCATAACTAAAAGGTCATAGACCAATTAGATAGACACTGATGTATGATAGTCATGGCTTCTCTAAAGCCATATGCATAGCACTTGAAATGATTATTGGCACAACCTTGTTGGGCTGAAGATGATTTTATAATTGGTTGATGGTAGTGAGATGGACCATCTACAGAGGTCAAAAGATCAAAGGCGTTAGAACTTAAGATGATGACAAAATTAGGTACCATTTCCATCGAAACACTTAAGTTTGATATTGATGATATTGATACAGAAGCAAGGTATGAGACCAACATTCCCTTCCCCACAGCAACAGGAACAACCTAAGAAGAAAACTAGTCACTTATACAAATCCATGTCTAAGAGCAAATCACCCCAATCCCATTGGCTGCTACTACTACTACCCTCACCATTCATCATTGCTTCAAATCCTTCTAATTGAAAGTCCATTGACAACTCACCAACAATGCCCTGTTGGTCCAAGCATGCATATATGTTGTCTTGCTGAGTTTCAAGCATGTGATTCTGTCCATCAGCATCAAATGTCAGTGAGGACATGCTGCTCTCTTGTTGAACTCCTTTGTCAGTTGGAGACTCACTCTGACCCCTTCTTTTCCCTGAGCTTGGACCAATGTTCCTAGCCTGGGGCCTTATCACTTGAACTTCTCTGCTTACTTGTCTATCTTCACCTTCTAGAGCATTTAGTTTTTTGCTCAGATGACAATTCCAATAGTTTTTCACGTCATTAGCTGTCCTTCCTGGTAGCCTTCCTGCAATCAATGACCACCTGAAAAAGAGTAGCAACTAGCTTAAACTCCTATCTTTCATCTCCTATTTATGATGTTGTTATAACTCTATGGTTCCTTACAAAACACAAACACCAGCATATATTAACATATCCTTAAATTGATCCAAGCCAACGGTCAGGTTGAGCTCCCAAAATCATGGCCTAAATAGAATAAGCCGTTAGACCTGATCCAACCCATGAATTGATAGCTTGAAAACGATACAACCTATTTAATTCAATATTTTCTTTTAAATTTAGATAAATTTAAACTAAAAAAATATATTGTTCTTGTTCGAGTCAACATGCTAGAAAAATACAACTCATAATAAATTTGGTCTAATCCGACCCATTTTTAACATCTTGGCCTCCCGAGCTGGATGGACCATTTTAACAGCTCTATCTCTATAGCATATAATGCTATTAACATGGCTTTTGAGGTATTTGCAACAGCAATTGGGACCTCATAAGCCATATTTATCTGTAGTTCCCCCCACAATATTAAGCAACTCGACAAAACTGCCACGAACATGACTACAATTTAAATCTTTGGCTATTATTAATACCCCACTCCTAGTGGCTAGCACACAATGAAAAATACCAAAAGAAAGACTACAGCTTCTAAGTTGACCTGTTGCCTAATAATTTGTGGAGTTTGATTATCATCTCCACTTCTTCCTCCGCAAAATTTCCTCTCTTGATGTTAGGACGGAGATAGTTCAGCCATCTTAGCCTACAACTCTTTCGGCACCTGTTTAAACCTTCAACAGACCAATATTCGAAGAAGATTTAATCAGTTGAAAAAGAATTGTAAATAGGAGTACTATGTTTTTTGAACTTTAGTAATAATCACTCTTCAAATTCAAACATTAATGTATTATTACTTGTATGCTATACATCTTGTTATTCTTATGTTATGGATAATAATTCTTCTCAATGTTTGCATTGGTTTGATACACAAAGCTCACAGAAGTCATAAATAACCAATTGCTAATGTTGAACAAATCATTTCACTAGTAATAAATGATGTCCTTTTACGTATCATTGAACTATAGAGCACCCTTTGCAGAATACAACTTGTAAACTAGAGAAAAAAAGAGATGAATTGAATTCAGTTACCAGCCAGTAAAGGAACACGATGCCACTTTCCCTCTCCATATTGTTGTATGCATTTCTTGAGCAAGTGGTCTTCTTCTTCTGTCCATGCAACACCACCCATCTCTTCTCAGTTCTCACACTCTTTCAAAGCCACTAGCCAGCAACTTCTTTTATATATATGTATGCGTAGTATATATTATACACACTTAGTTTCTTAATGTACGATGTACCAAACAAGCCAGCAAGGCAGTAGCAATATGCAATTTCGTGCCTTAAAATCATAGTAAATGGTCCAGTGCTCTTTCTGAAACTCTGAAGCCAAGCTCTATGTTTTTAAATAGACATCATAAGTATATGATGGTGGTCCTCAACTTTGAAAAATTAAGACCTGCATGTACTCACAACAGAAGCTTATCTAATTCCTATTAAAAGCCAAACCATCCCATATGTGTGCTTAGTTCATTTGTCATCTCGTTTGGATTAGGACAGTCTTACAATTAACAACATGAATCAAACACGTTATTAGGCTCCATCATAAACCAAATTTTAAATGAATAGAGAAAGGTCTATCTTAATTGTTTCTCCTAAAAGCTTTTTCTTATGTTTTCTTCTACCCTTTTAGTAAGAGAACTCAAGTTGAAATCTATGATTGTAAACGAGGCACGTAACGTTGTTACAACATAGCATTACACCAAACAAGAGTGAACTAACTATGGATCCATCAATAAGTTTTGGATAGCCTTTATTAATGGCTTGGCACCCTCTAGTAGGTTGCCTGGGCAGATCTATGCTTGCGGTCCATGCATGCATAGATTCCGAGATAAAGACAAAGGCTTATTAGAGAAGGACTAGTTCAAATCAAACTGGTCCTTGAATCTTGTTTTTTGTTGTTGGGTGATGTTGACACTGATATGGCTTTTATTAATGGGACCTATCTTCCTTTACGTTCTGATAATGCACATGGTTCCTGATACTTGCAGCTTATGCACTATCATCATGAAAATATGCCGTAAAATATGATAGAGAGAACCATGGGAGATTCATAATTTATTACCCTGTCCACATAATGTTACTCTTCTTTATTGCTTTAGGCAATTCAAATCTACATTAATAAGAGAAAAAACAATGGGATTTATGAGGAAGGAAGAATTTTGTGATTTCAAAACTTGTGTTCTACATAATAATTTCAATATCTCTCTTTATTTTTTGTACGATCAATTCCAATGTTTAGAGAAAAACAATGGGATTTAAGAGGAGGAAGAATTTTATGATTTTCAAACTTGGTAGACCGACTGATTATGGATGGTTCAACCGTGGAAGCATTCTCATATGTCAGGCTTAACGTTTGATAGGTTATCGATCTATTCCAAACAAGCTTACATGCCTTACAAGTTGTTTGATACAGGAGGAATTGTGAATCATCTGATTAAATACGGGTGGACCTCTCATTTTTTGTCCAATATAATAGTTTTTATATTATATATCCAATAAATAGGTGTGACCACCCCTCATAATAAAACTTACTTGTATAGTGAATGTGTTCTCTTGCATGAATACTTGTCTTCTTATAAATTTCAATCTAACTTTTTTTTTATCAATTATAACAGTTAAATAGTTATCACAAGATTGATTCATCTTGATCTTTGTTTCAAATCTAAGTTTAGAGTATATAGCTATATTCAATATTTGAATGGAAAACTTTATGAATCATAGTTTTAATAGTCTTAATAAAATTGTCTCCTATAAAATATACATGTGATTTCAGAAAAAAATACAAAAATTAACTATATACTAATAGTTGTACCATTAGCTACTTATGTTAGCCAACTAACTAACGTTTAAAGTCAATTTAGAACAGGGCACACTAGAAAACGCAAAAAGCTAATAGGAAATCAGATACCAAAGAAATAACGAGTACAACGTATAGCAAATAAATAAAAGTCAGAACGTTATATTGACGTTCCTATAAAACACAATTTTAACATCATTGCTCTATCAATCACTAAATAAAAACTATTTTTCACTTATTTTACCATTCAAATGTGTCACATTTCACATGTTATGTGCCGTTCAATTATTTCACAATAAGCCAATAAACATAGTAAGGTCTGGTGCAACTAAATGCATTAACGTTGAAAGTAAAATCCCATTTCTACGGAGGAAATTTATTGTTACATTGACCCTCTAGGAAACATAGCAAGAAAATTGACAATGAC
This sequence comes from Mucuna pruriens, assembly GCA_025330945.1. NCBI lineage: Eukaryota > Viridiplantae > Streptophyta > Magnoliopsida > Fabales > Fabaceae > Mucuna > Mucuna pruriens. The sequence continues at coordinate 2,204,203 of JAENHJ010000525.1, read as the reverse complement.
CATTAACAGGAGTGGCCTGTGAATGATAAATGAAAATTGATATAATTTTTCCCATAGATAATTTCATGATTCAATATAAGAAATTTTTTTTTCACGGGTGCAGCGCCTAGCATCACTGGTTTTGAATTCTGTTTTAAGTGGAATAACTCGTTAATGTCGTTAGTTAGTTGTATTACCTTTGCTAAATTTAGTTAGTTGTGTGAGTTAGTTAACATTAATTAATTTCTAAATATATATATTTTTTTTTTGTACATTTTATTTTTTATTCAATCAATTAAAATGTATTTTTATAATTCTCATTTGCTTTATGTTTAGTTTTATGATATATAATCACACATGTATTATTATTTGTATTTTTTTCTTAATCTATCTCTTTTCAAATTTTTTATATAACTTAACTTTAAAACGAGTAAGAAGCTGTCACAGAAAAGAAATACAACTCAATTCACATTCATGCGTTGGTCTTTTGATTCAACATCAAAATGTAAGTCCATATCACTCTTCAGAAAGCCATCTGAGAAGCCAAGGAAAATTATTCTAAATCTTGAATTGTAAGAAGAAGAAATAGATTAAATGTAGGAAACAGTGTGGAGATAATAGAAAATTAAAAGTAAATATATTTTCTGACAGAGTTAAGTAAAGAAGTCCATTACATATTGTCCCCAGGAAAAAAAAATTGCCTAGTAAGAGAGAACAATAAAAAATAATGTTATTTATACATTAATTAGTTTATAATAATTTCTATACAGAGAAAAACAAATAGAAAGAAAAAAGTGTGAGATAACATACATGATCTAATAGAAAAGAAATATCGTGTTTGGAAATACATTAGTAAGAGAAAAAATTGTATAAATAAATAAATGACACAAAAGTTTCTACCAGTGACTTCAATTCATGAAAAATCATGTCCATGACTTGTAAATGGAGAGAGATTATTATAAAAATCTATTGAATGAAATAATATTAAATACTTTTATTATTATGCTTTTAATTCCAAATTATTATGCTTTTAATTCCAAATTATTATCCCTCATCTTTAACGCAAATATAATTATGTATGCTTTTAATTCTTATAAAAAATATTTTTTTATATTTTAATATTTTTAGTGTTTATTTTAGTCTTTATTATTAATTTTAATTAATTTATTACTAACCTAGCTGACACAATAAAGAATATTAATTAAAGTAAATAAGATAATAAATAATATTTTAAATTAAGATAATTAGATTACTTTTAGCTGCATAATTAAATTAAGTGATGTATTTATTTTTTTATATAAATAAAGTAGTTATATATAATTTAGTTTTATAATTTATTTTTAATATATTATGGGTTGAGGTTATTATTAATTTTAATATTTTTCTTACTTTTAAATTAATTTATTTATTTTTAATTTTCTACTTTCTAAAATATAATTTAATTATATGTTTATTACTTTATTACTTTTATATTTCAATTCATTAATTTTTACATATGATAATTTAATTTATTTTTTAATATATTTCAAGCAATGATTTTGTCTTTAAAGAGAAAAGTAAATTAAAATATAGTATATTAAAAAAATTATATTACAATTAATTAAACATAATGAATTGAATAGAAATAATAATATAAAAAATAATATATTAAAATTAAATTATAAACGTCTAAATAATTATTCTTTTTTAAAATACAATGTTAAAAGTAAATTAATAAATTAAAAAATAAAAATGGTATTAAAAGTAATATAATATATTAAAAATAAGTTATAAAAAAATTATATATAATTATTTTATTTATATAAAATAATAAATACATTACTTAAGAATTGTATATCTAAAAGTAATATAATTATCTTATTTTAAAATATTATTTAACCCTCAACAAACTAATATTAATAATAATGACAAATAAAACATAAATAATATAAAAAATATAAGAAGAATAAAAAATTTTGCAAGAATTAAAACTAAACTGAATTATATTCATAAGAAATTAAAACTATTTATGTATTTATTATTTTTAAACTTCTATCATTCCCATATCTCAAATCCTTAGAAAAACGTAGCATTAAATGAAAACACACAAAATAAGAGTGAGAAACAAAAAGAAAGAAACTAGAAACATTGTGCTTGCATTGCATATGCATGAAAATACTGTGTTGGAATCCTTCCTAGACACACCAATGTCATCTCGTCTGTTTCTCATGGGAATGCCCTTTCCAGTTGCCATGAAGTAGAAGGTTATCTAATCCAACAACTATGTCTTCAATAAAAGACAATCTAGCATTGCCACTGCCACGGTCGTTATTTGGGGCCTAATTGCCTAACCTTAAGTTTGGAAATGGTCTGAGTACGTTGTTTAACTATGATTAATTGATAGGTCAGTCCATGAACAAAGGAATTTGATGTTTTTTGTATCATATTATCCACTCAACGGTAGTCTAGAAATGCACACCTCAAATAAATGAAATCAGTTGGACAAAGTAAATTTTAGATTAGCATGGAATTATGCCTCAATCATAACATTTTGGTGACCAATTTATGTCTAACCCATTTTGGTTTTCTCTTACATATCCCATTATTAGCTCTTGAACATGTGATACCACTGGTTTTATTTCATTTTTCTGCTGTCCGAGGAGTGAAATGGCCTTTTATGCTTTAATATTGCCAATAACGAAATAAGAAGGTCACTAATATACTTTTTAATATATACATTCTTTCTTATACACTACTTATTATTGAATTAAATCTACATAGGACCCAAATAAATAATGAGTTTCATATCAAATTGAGTACATCACATGAAATTCACCTAATAATAATGTTACATAAATGTCACGTGATTTGTTTCAAGCATTTCTTATAATTAATAAGATCACAATCTTCGGGTGAGCAGTGCTGTGTGGTACGAGAATTTTGCTCACTAATTTATACAAGTTTAAAGTGAAAAGTTTCTATTAGTTATTTAATTTATTTAAAAAATAATGAAACAGAAATCAGCCAGTACATATTTATTAGTAAACTAAAAAAATTATGTACAATTTATTAATACTGTATTCGCTCTTCATTTTACTCTCTCTAAAATATTGGAAATATGTAGAGAGATGATAGATGAGGTTGTCTCTTAAACTTCTTCATAATTTATTTGATTATTTTAGTTTTGATGATTCCACCTTTACTATTTATTTTTATTGTATTTCATTTGAATTGTAACTTGTTTTACTTCATAGAACTTTGAGTGTCTCGATGTTATTATTATATTTGGATAGATGTGCTTATCTTCTTTTATCCGTGGTGGCATTAGTATGGACATGATTTCCCTGTATTTGAGTTTCTATATAATGTTATTTGTGAAAATAAAATTGTAAGCTGTAATCTCTTTTATAATGAGTTATTCGGCAATAGATTTTACTACTATATATCACTTTTTCCGACATAAAAAAAAATTAAAAAAATATAAAAAAATATATTACTTATTAGTTTTGATAACATTTTAACTGATGTTATATCATATTCATATAGTAAAATATTATGATATAAAAAATTACTAAAAAAAATATTCGTAACAACTTTACAGTATAATGTTATAAAAAATTATATACGTAGTAGTATTATATTTATGTTATTTTTTTATGTGTGATATATTTCTTTTATTGTTGTGTGTGTTATCCAGTCTTGTCAAGGTTGTCTTGATAATAGTGAGATGTATTCTCACTTTTCTTGTTTTGTCTTATGTTGTTTTGTTTGGGATGAACATTATTTACAAGTGGAGACGAGTAGGTACAAGACGATGAGTGGTGCCTTTGTGTTGTTGACTTTTTATGCTATTTAGTGATGAGTTTTGTTTGTATTACATTACATTTTATGTTTGTAATATTTGAGTAGTTTGATTGGTCTTTGGAGTGCCCAGTAGGTTATGTTTTAAGCAGTTTTATGTTGAGTGATGCGATTTAATTAACACTTAATGACAAACATACCCTATCGCAGTAGTAATAAGGACTAGTTTGTCGTAGTAATAAGGACTAGTTTGTCAGTTAAAAAAAAACTTTAGCATAGATTATACAATCCTTTTTGAATTAAAGGTTCTTGTTTCATTATGTTTTTCTCTCTTGACCTCAGTTTATACAATTCTCTTATCCTACCTTTATGTATTACTAATTTTACTTCTTAATGCTACCAGGGGGCCAGTCAAGCACCCCTAATATTCTTTATCTTATAATGACTCCTATTTGGTCATTTAGAAACACATACTTCAGTAAAGTAAGCTAAAGGTCTATAAAAAGTACTGTTGCTAGTGGAATTAGAAGCACAAGGGAAAAGGATAGTTATGTAGTTCCCTTAAACTCAATTATCTTATAATTCCACCAACTAATTACGGTGTGGTCGCCTTTAATTAGTTGATTAACATGCAAGAGAGACTAGTTTATAAAGTATGCAATCAGATAAATTAGACAATGAAAGATAATAACAGAAAATTGCATTCAAAGAGAATAAGTAATCAAGTGTTCCAAACACAACTATATGGTAACTCTTAAGAGTAAACCTAGCTACCCATACACATGAAAAGATAAACAGACATGATTAAAGAAAGAAAACTAGAACCCATAGAAGCTTGAGGCTCCACTCCTCTGCTCTATGTTGCGTTTTTTGCCTTATCTACAGATGCCTTCCAGGAAGTCTTGGAAGGGTGGAAGAATGGTGACTTGTGAAAGGCTAGAGTGATGGAGTGGAATGGCATGTGTGGGTGTGACAAGAGTGAGTTCTTCAGTCTCTAGGTTGCCCCTTTTTATATTATGTGAAGCAAGCTTTTATGAGCACTTACACGGGCGTGCACAAATGAGCATGGTCGTGCTAGTTGTATTTCTTGACTGTGCATGGACATGTAGATATTAGCATAGTCACATTGAGTGCCTTTCTTGTTTTTGCACGGGCATGCTGGATTTGGTATGGGTGTGTTGTTTATCCCTTGGTCAAGTAAAGGCGTGCTTAAAGTTGTATAGTCATACTGGTTGATTCTAGGGTGATCCAAAGCGAGCACGAGCAAGCTAAGTGACTCAGGGGAGTGCACGGGCATGCTAAATGACTTGGGAGCATGCACGGTCATGTTGAACATTGCATGACTGTGTGGAACGTCGCAGGAATGTACTAATCTTCTGTAACTTCGTCTTTTTGGGACCAAAAGTCTTTTTTTTTTTGTATTTTTCCTTTTTTTGTTTGTGGGCCTATATTGCATTAATTTCAAGAAAGGGGAATTATGCATAGTAGTTGTCAAGAGTATTCAAATTTTCACCTAAAAAGATACAACATTATTATACAAAATATTGGTTTATCATTGAGATAATAGATGTTAGGTATTTGAGACATGTGAATTCTTTATCACTTGAATTTGTGTTGAGGTAACTAAAAAACAGTTACATGATGTCACATTTTAAGAGAAGTTTTGTATTTCTGTATTTATATTAATTACTTAAATATTAGTAAATAGATCGCAAGGTAAAGGACATCACATAGTTCTTAGTGGTAAAAAGTGAATCGATATAAAATTAATTATGAAATTTTCTCTTAACTTTAATCTCTTTAAATTTTAGTTTTTCTTACTTATTTATTCAATTGTATTGATTCTTGGATATATTGATTTGTATATTGTTTATGAAATTGACTTTGTATATTGTTTATGAAATTGACTTTGTATATTGATAATTGGAGAGACCTATGCACAAGATTAAGTCATTATACATTGACATTGCATTAGAACATTTAGTTACTCTATGTATCTTATTGTAACATTAAAAGGAAATTTTTTATTGACGATCCATTAAGAACAAAAGATAAAGTATTTAAAATAGTTTTCAAAAAGTTTCTATAGAGTCGAATTTGGTTTTGAAAAAAAGTTTTCAAATACTCAAATCACTCACATATCTTAGCTAGGATGTTAGATGGAACAAACACAAACATACAACCAAGAGAATAGACGAAACATTAATTTAATACATCTTGACTATGTTCATGGAACAATCGTAAAAGTGTTCCCATATCTCAAATAATATTACAAGATTTGTAATTAACCAACCTTAAATTGTGTATCACTCTACAAATTCAAGTATCTCCCCTTGAGAATTACAAGAAATAATAACACACTTTATCTATAAAAGACTCTCACACACATACTTTCTCTCTTCTCTTGCTTTGATTGGGATGTTACATCTTCACGTGACTTGATAAATCTATAACATATGTAGATTTATGGAGTCTTTTTTACATGTTTTGATGCACTAACTTGGTTAATATTGTCAAAAAAATAACTCATGTATATATTTTCTTGTGATTTGTGTTTTTAATGGTTTAAATAGAAAAGGTGCATGAATACACTAATTTTCTTGGATTTTTAGTGTAGAAAAAATAAGCAATGTGAAAAGTTTCAAATTCCAAACTTTGACTTTGACCTTTCCTTTATATTTGAGTCACAAATTGGACTATAGGAATGTGATTGAGATGATATTGGTCTCTTTGGGAAGTTTAAACATAAATATACAATTTTCATGAAGAGAGTTTGCTCATAATCAAAGTGGATTGTAAAGAAAATAAGGTTTAAAGTTGAAATGAACATGTTGTCTTGACAACACTAACATGGGTGCTTTGTTTTAAGCATATTTCATGTTGTAGATATCAAAATGACATGAGACCGATGCCTTCTTTCTAGGACAACATTATCTGCAACTTTCATAAAGACACCATGAACCAATTTTTCTTGCTGAAAATTGATTTGTTTGATGCATTTTCACCCTGTTGGTCGGGTTTTCACTATCATATTTCATATTCTTTTATGTTTTGGGATATTCTTTGACTCCTCTAACTAAGTACCAAATGTGAGGAAGGAAGCTCTTAGGAATCATTCTCTACCATTAAGATTGAAGGAAGTAACTACAATCCTTCAAGATTCATGGCTCTATCCTCATCTTTCTCTCGTAGATTTGTGTTCATTTCCTTTTCTATGAGTTTTTAATTTTCTTTAGGTTGGGTAAGGATGAATTTTAATTTGAACTTATTGTAATTGAATTCTCTTTTTATATGGATTAAGTTATTGAGTTTTTTTTAATGTTTTTCCCTGATTGACACTCAAAAAAGTTGACCAGTAATCTAAATCTTGCAATTGAAAAATTAAGGTTTACATTGTTCTAATTCAATAACCATATGATTCTTGAGCATGGGGATAGGGGTAGTTTGTATGCATCAGTGTAAATTTCCTAAAACTACTACTTGTTACTGATTTTGCTCAATCTAGGGGATTAGGATTCATAATCAGGAGCAAAGGGTTTACCGCTCAAAGGATTAAAGATAAACTAAATTAGAAATTTTGATGTTAATCAGGTAATTAGAATAGATTTAGAAGGGAAAGATATTACCTTGGTAATTAAAAGGATTTTGATATCGAACCACTTTAATTCATTGAATTTTCTAATACTTTTTATTGTGTTCTTTCTCTTTTCAATTAAATCAAAAACTCAAAAGTTTTTAATTCTTTCTTTATTATGAAGTTAAAGAGCAATTAAGTGATTGTATAGTTATTAAACCACAATGCTCATAGAGATGATACTTTATTCACATCTTTTTTGCTTGTACAACTAGTACACTTGTCACACTCCTAATATGATCTCTTTATATAACGAAGTCTCGTGGCTCCATTCATTAATGCAACTTGGTGAACCTTAATATCCCACCTCTCTACTTAGATTCTCATTATAATAGTGGAGTTCTCAATAAGTCAAGATACATCCAACTACTTCTTATAATATACCTCTTAAATTTCGCTCACTTGCATATATTTAAAAATTTAAATATTTTGTTCAACAAGTCCCCTCTCAATTAAAATTTCCAAAATACCACCTCATCAGAAATCATTACTATAGTGAGAATGTTTTTATATTAGTTAAAAATGACTTTTTATATCAATTGTACAACGATATAGAATATGGTCATTACATCAAATGTTGAACTTATGTATAAAAACACTTTTTACATCGATTATAAACATAACCAATATAAAAAATACTACTTTTTTTATTACATTTTCAAATTCACAAGACATAACTCATATCTATGTAAGGAACCAGTTCGTACTCAGAGAACAAGTACTAGGAGGAATTTAGATTTGTTTTTGGAATAGGGAGCATGAAGAACAAGCAATAAGAGAAATTAAGATATATTTTTGAAGTAAGGAGCAACCTAGACGTGGTCCCAGCCTCTTCAATGCTAATATTAATGTTTTCGTAATAGAAGAAGTAGTGGTCATTGTGGAAGTTAATATAAGATGAGGCCTTAATAGAGTAGATGTCACAGTCACAAGCAAGACAGAGTGCAGCAGCATCAGCCTTGCAGGTGGCATGCATAGAGGCTTGCTCGCAAAAGGAGATGCAAGGGTGGTGGTGCAGGTGAAACAAGTAACTAGAGCTTCACGTGAATGGGCACTTGATTTAAACATGGAAAAAATTATGTTGTTCTTCTTTATTTTATACAATAATTAATAGTGAGATTCATATGATTAGAGCTTACAGTGAAAAGCATAAAACTGAAATGGTAGAAATATGGATGCTAAAACGTAATTTATGATACCAACATCTACTTAAGGGGATTAATTAGTTTGTTTAGGTACAGAAAAAACATGGTATTATTGTGTACAAGGCTGTTTATTGATATCTAATATTCTTGCAAGAACTGTCAATTCAATTCAACGGGTATTTATCATTGGATGCTAAAGTTTTAAAAGAGTTTTCCATCAATTATAAAAGCAATCAATGTAAAAAGCTTTTTTACATTGATTATAAAAAAGGTTTTTACACTCGTTACAAGTATGTGATATTTATAAAAATGTCATCGTATTTTTGTTTTAATCGATTCTTAAAGAAGTGATGTAAAAAGTATGTTATAAAATGTCATTTTTCACCGATGAATGTATTTTTTTCTCAATTTTACTAGCATGATTTTTTACCTTCTCAAAGCTTTCCCTTCCATGTAGCAAAGATTTCTCTCAATTTTTTGCCTTCACTACAACAAGTGTCTCCCCTTGTATACCTTGCATCCCCACTTTAAATCAACATACTTTACCTTTGCAATGTCATTTCTCTTAATGAAATGATTTGGGAAAAAGTGAAAGGTATAAAACCTCACATTTTGAAAAGTTCAAATGGCGACATCGTGGAGCTTTACTCTTCTCAGTACCATCAATCTTCATTTCTCACCATTTTTTATGGTCAAACTCACCGTTATTTTTCAAGGTTTCAAACATAGCTTAGTATCTATAAATGTGTTTCAAGAAAGTAAAATTTATTACTCATTTTGATTTAGCAACCTCTTCAATTATTGCCAAAAACACATATTTTTCATAAATATTTTTTAATACATTAATCTAAGATTTGTCCACATCTCTCTTCATAACTCTTAATTTTTTTTCAACTCCTCCCTTATTTGTATGCACCTTGGTTGCAGAGTCGGGCCTAGGGGTTAAGGAGGCGACTGCCTAGGGCCCAAGTTCCATAGGAGCCCAAAAATATTAAAAAATAATTATATTATTATGTAGTAATTTTATATTTTTATGTTAATTTTATAAATAGTTAAAACAATCTTCAATATCATGTTTCATTTTTTTTATTTGAATTAAAATGTGAAATGTGATTATAGAATATTTTTGTTGTAATTTTTTTTTATATGTTATGTTCATAAATTCATGTTAAATAAATTTTTAGCTTATTGTGACATATCAAAAAATGGAATAAACATGTAATATTATTTATACTTTCTATTTTTTTTTTTCAACTAGATAAGAAACACAAACTAAAAATGGAATTATAAAAAAATTCTATTTATATGTTAAAAATTAAAATCTCAAACTTAGATATCCAAAGTGAAACTCTCACTCTTCTCACTCTCAATTAGAAAATTTAACATTGTTTCTCTTCTGTTTGAGAGGTGCATTTCACATATCTTCATTACTAGTTAAAAAATATCTCTTTCAATCATCTCAAACTATTCTCAATTTATCTTTATATATATGTGTACATATAATTTTCTTAATTATCTATTCGATTTAATTTAAAAATAGATTTATATCATAATTTAAATTATTTTTATAAATTTAAAATATATTATATTTTATATACTTAAAATATTTTTTATTGTGAAATAATTATAATTATATAAAAAATATTATATACAACATAAAATACTAGTTAAAATTAAAAGATAATATATATAAATAAAAAACATACATGTAAGATTTAATCTGAGACAATAATGTTTTGTCGATGATAGACAATAACATAAAAATAAAAAAGATATCTTTTTGAAATTTTTTAAAATTATATTATTTATTTAATGTAATAAAACATATCATTTTTAATAAAATTATGTATTTGTTTCTTTAATATAATATATGTTTAATTTAACAAATTTTATATATAAAAGGATATTATTTACCATTTCATCCTTGGGACCATAAAGTGTTAGGATTGACCATGTTTGCTTACATATGACTTTTCTCTTTGCAATAGTAACATTGCACATTATTCATATCACATTGTGGATATGATTGCAATTTTGATCTTCCTCTTGACCTATCATAACTCTTTGAATGACTCTTCACTTGCTCAAACTCCTCTATATCTAATACATAGTTATAATTATCGATATTTTTGAGCTTTCCCACAACACCTTCATTGTTATCTCTTTCAACGTATTGTACTTTATCTCAAGATAATTAAGTTATCTTCTTTTTTGGGGGGAAACTTAGTCCAGTCTTTTTTTATTTATAGTAACCAATTCTCCTCTTCCAAAGTCTAGATAAGACCTCACTACACCAAAATGTCTTAAATGATACTATGTTAAATTATAAAATTTATTTTGTTGATCAAACAACGTATTCTTAAACTCTGATGTGTTCCCACCATAGCCCTAATACCATTGTTGAGAAAAATTGCACATGCCAATAGAATCATCTATACGCCTAAGGAATTTTAGATAAAACACACAGAAGCACACCATAAATAAAAATATCGAAAGATAAAATTTAACATGATTTTGCACCTCTTGCCTACATCCATAAAATTATCTCAAAAGTGTTTCACAGTCTCAAATATGATTACAAGAGTTATAACTCACCCCAAATTATATATTGCTCTACAAACTCTACCCCTTCTCAAGAGTTACAAGAAATGATTACATGCGCTCACTATAAAAGACTCTCTCACAAGTGATCACATGTTTTTTGGAGAACAATTCAAATTTTCAAATAAATGTAAGTGAGTAGAAATTTAAGAGAAACATTCCAAGAATGGCATAATGTATCTTGACTTTGAGAATTTCACTATCATAATGAGAGACTAAGTAGAGAGGTGGGACAATTAAAACTCAGCAAGTCACATTCATGAATGGAGCCAAGAATCTTTTCTATGTAAAAAGGTCATGTAAGATTGTTGGAATTCCCTCCTTAATTGTGGTTCACAAGTCACAATGCTTGGGGGATGAACATATTTGGTTATTTTTGGGCTCCCAACTATGTGGACAAAAGCCCATTACTCTCAAGCCCGCTAGCTTCTCTTTATAAGAGGAGAAGGGGTTAGATTGACAGACACAACAGAAACAACAAAACACATCGAAGTGAAAAAACCCTAAGAGAGTTAGAGTGTTTTTTCTGTATTCTTCTTTGAGAGAAAGAGAGATATATACAGAAAGGTTTGTATACCATCCAAGAGGGTGAGATTCATTGAGAGATCCTCAGAGATTGAGAGAAACATTTTGTAACCCTACTTTCATAGTGGAGATATTTTACTGGACTAGGTCCCGTGGTCTTTCCCGTGAGGGTTTTCCACGTAAAAATTCTGGTGTCTTCTTTCCTCTACTCTTTCAGTTATTTTGTTCTTACGCTTCCGCATAGTGCCCATTTTACATTTCACAGAGGAGGGAATTTGTATTGCTGAATCCCAACAAAGATGTGGGATCCTAACCAAAGTGTATTTTTAGGATTAGTTTGGGTTATCCTTTAGGCAGGTTTATGTTCTAAAATTAACTCACTGTATCTTGAGGATGAGTTTGCATTATGTTTTGGACCGTCCCAACCTGGTTTAATGTTCTATATTTTTTTAAAAATATATAATTTTTAATAATTGAGTATTAATAATAAAAAAATAAGTAATAGTTACCATTTTGTATAATAAGGTATTATATTTATAGTTTTTTTTAAAAATATATATTAAAAATATATTTAATATAAGTTTTGTACTTCTTTTATTTTACGATTCAACAATACATAATGTTAAGAATGATACATTAAGTCAAGAAGTCGGGTTAACTCAATCACGTCCCACATATTTCAGGCCTTTATTGAATCAAGTTCAGATTTAAATAAATGGTCAACTCAAAATTTTGGGCTTGATAGAAACAAAACTATCTCAACGCATCTCTTTCTCATCCCAACATGTGAACCATATGTGCTTTGTTAATTGTCATCAATATACTTAACGTGTCAATTCAATTATTTTAACAATGTTGTTAGATGATATAACAAAAAAAATAAATTAATTAATAATTTATAATTTCATAAACTATTTTTCTATTTTATTAATTTTGAGAATTAATTTGATTTGTGAATATAATTTGAGAGACCAAATTGATTATTCACCGAATAGAATTCTCTTCCTTTAAATAGGTTTTTGATTTTGGTTCCACACTTAATGATTTTTGGGTCCAAGGTCCATGTCTTTTTAAGTTAACTGTTTATGTCTGGGCTGGACTTCTATAAAATGTGGTGGGATCCAGATTTAATCTTGGCCCAACTACCTTCCATATTATCTTATTGGTAGAAGATGTAAAGCTCAATTGGATTGTTTTCATTTTGGTTTGTTTCATGCTTAGAATGAAAAGCCCCAATAAACCAAAGCAAATGACATTTGACCCAAAGAAAAAGATGGCAACGAAAGCAACACAACACAATGTGAGTTTGGTTGGAGGTTGAGCAAACCGTTGAATATGTGCCGGCCTTACCTTAGCCTTGGACTCTTCTATTCCTTTTTGTCGTTATGCTTCTTCGCCTGCCACTAACAAGGAACAACCACCTTCCAATTTTGCACTCCGAATCGGTTCTCTTCGGTTACTTGTTACACCCAACTTGTAATTTTGTGATGTTAATGTGTTCAAATTTTTCGCTTTTTTTTTTTCGGGGCGATGCCAAAAGGAATAATAAAATCAATAATTAGGTTAATTCTATTATGTGCCGCTCAATTAAACGGTACACAAGTGAATCTGTGGATAAAGTTACAAAAATTTGATTGTTTAATGTTCATGCTCACACTTCACTAAAATATTTTTATATGGATATTGAGTACCAACTCAACATAGGTGCAATGCAATCGATAGTACTCCCTGAGTTTTATATCTATTCATGTTTTACCTTTTTTATTTTATTTCAAAACTTATAATGTTTCAAAATTTTAAAAATATATTTTTCAAGTCTGTCCTTATTTAAAATAAAGAGAATTAATGTCGTATTACTACTAATAATAATAATAATTGATTTTTACAGGATTAGGGCGTTGGAGGAAAGGATTAAAGCAGTTAGAAAAAGACAATTTATAATGCCATTTATGGTTTTTAGTTGGAAAAGAGAACTAAATAAAGATATTTTAGTTCAAATATATATATTTATATAATTATCATTTAATCATTGTTTATATATTAACCTTAAACATCAATGATTATCGAACGACTTATATTATCTTATCTCATAAATGCATATGGCCACCTATCCCTGCTACTGTCAACTAAAATTGCCTACTCCAATTATTGACTTATTGTATTTACCAATAAAACCAACAAATATAACAAACCTACTCTCATGTAGTTGTAAGGGTACTCAATCATTATATTCAATAAAAACTATGTCTTTCTTCGGTGACTATATTTCATTATTCGATAGACACAGACAAAATAAACAATTATTAAATAACATGACATATTCTAGATTGCTTACGCAATATATCTGCATGTTTAATGTTTTGCTCATAACGGACAAGTAAAGTTTTTATTGCAAAGAAAATAAAAATAACATATTTCTGCCAGTACGTTGTAAATTATCCCTTTTATACAGGTTGACCGTACAATATATTTTATTATCATATTTTTTCATCATAACTTTCATATTGAATATCAAACTCGCTTTTTCTTTAGAACGATGGATAAGGTACTAGTGGCTGAAAATTGGGTACCAAGCACAAGCATATTTTGGACCTTTAGATATATGCAAATCTTAATGAATGGTTAAGATTGATACAGGGGGGAGAATAGAAGGTTTTGAATATTTTTGGGTAGTGTAATAGCTCCTGATTCCAAAGCTAAAAAATGCAAAGCATAGCAAGGAAATTCAAAGATGTAAGGTAACAGATCTGAGTGTGACTGTGTTACCAAATAAAGGTAAGGTATGCTGCTGCATGCCCCACTAACTAGTCTGTAAATTGCAGCATCCCTAGGGAAATGAGGGAGCACATCTACGATGGGAATCCTATGCCTAATTTCTTTCATGAAGTCGAGGCCAGCCTAATAACATAGAGATCCTGCTCCAGCATCACATTTCAACTGTTGCAACCACTGTTTTCTGAAACAGAATGATCACAAAGAATCAACATCAAGTCAAACGTTCACGCCAAACAAAGTGTAATTTTAGTGTGTTGTGTCCTCTGTACCATTTCTGCTGCTCCTCCTACAAACATGTGTACATGTTTGCAACTACATTTTTCTATTTTTACATAAAACTTTAGGTCGTCTTTGGAAAATTTTCTATACCTGTGAGATCCTTGAATGATTTTTGGCGATCGAAATATACTATAGCCGGTGGCCGAGCCAGACCTTCGGCTCAAGAGAGGGGAAAAAAAAAACATTACTTATTAAAAAAACTAAATTTTTACATATACCATATATGTCAAAAAATAATAATATAAAACTAATATTTTATGAATAAAAAGAAAATATATTTATATTAAATTTAAATATAATATATAAGAAAAATTAAAAGTTTTATTTAAATACACTAATAATATAAATAATTTTTTCAATGTCTATCGTATATAATAAAATTGTTAATTTTTATGATAATTATTTTAAAAGTTATCTAAGAAATAATATCTAATCAATTTATAATATAAATATTTTTATATCGATTATGCATAAAAATTAAATTAAATTAATAAAATATTTTTATATATTATAAGAAGGTTATTTATAATAACTTTTATATATTTAAAAAAAATAGGGCTGCCCATGACCCCCACCAAGTCATCCCTCCCCCTGACTATAGCTATAGTATTTTAATTAGCTATAATATCTTATGTTAGCTAGAAATTGCTTAATGATTATGACTATTGTGTCAATCACCTTTAATGGTACTAGAATTCTCTCTAACTAGTTAGGTCATGAAAATTCGTATTTATAAAAATATTTATATATTATCTGTCATTAAGATTTATCGTCTTTCTATTAGTAGTAGTAAAATTTGAATTCATATATTTATAATATATGAGTATAATATTTATCAACTTTGTTCACTTTGTTCCGCAAATTTATTAATACCTCTAAATTTGACTTCCACCCTTTTATATCCCAATAGAACAAAATTATATCCTGGAGTTTAAGCTCAAGCCTCACCCTCATTGACACCTTCATATGTAGTACTTCTTCCTACCTTTTTTTAGTATATGTGGTAACATAAAATCGTGGGTGAATTATGATTCTGTTAGAAACTCAGAATACGCTATTCTACTTTTTAAGAAATGTTTAGTAGACAAACATTGTATAGACTAAAGAATATTAGTTCTTGTGCAGAGGCAATTAGGAGGGAATGAGTATTTTAAAAAAAAAAAAAAATTGAATGATACGGATTATGCGATAAATTTTTGCCTGCTGTCTCTCGTGACTTTCTGAAATCATGAAACATAATGTGATTCAAAGGGTCCACATTTTTCTCACCACTCGATTACTCAAACAACCTGTCAATGTAACATAATATACATCACATACATCACAATATTGTTTCTTTCAAGTGATCTTACAACTTTCTATACATTACATTTCATGTCTTAGACAAAACTTAAACATATGTTCTTTGGTTCCATTTATATTGGGAAAGCATATGCAATTATATGATGGACAAATGATAGTTACCTCTATGTACAACCCACGACATAAAATATCCATCGAATCCAGCCCCACATTCAAACTATAGATCATATAAATTACAGTGTGATGCATATCCCGATTCCTTCGAATTCTTATTTATAATCGAATAGAATGGACAATGACATGAGAAAGAGTTAAAAAGAAATAACTATGACTCATTAATGTAATTCTTGTATTTAATTTTATTAGAATAAATTTATATATCTTTTTATATTTCCACAGCAGTTTTTAGTGTGTTTAAGATTTTTAAATAATTAAATACTTAATAAAAAATTTAAAAGAAATCTAAATTTATTAAAAGAGGTGAAATTTAAATGAAAAATTGAATTTTTTTTAAAAATTTCTTTTATTTTTAGATAAAAATTAAATATAATTTCATCAAAACAACTTGTGATAACTAAAATTATAACTTATCACTATCCTTTTCATTTCATCTCTATTTTGAGTATGATATCAATATATTTTTTAAAAATTATTTAAAAATAATAATTTTTAAGACGATCATTTACGTACAAATTTGTATAATTAAATAGTGACGTGTAACCTTTTAAATTCACATTATCTAACTTGATATAAAGTTTTCCCCTCCCATCGTGAAAATTTGTTTTTATTTTAATTTATTTTTTAATAATCATAAATATTTATTGTCGGTTGTTTATAATTAGGATAGAATATTGCTTTGGAGCGGTTGTGCCTCTGAAATCTATATTTTTTTAGTTTATTTCATTTAAAAGCTACTATTCATCTAGCGGTGACAATCAATGTTTAATAAATCGATTTACTCTAGAAACTTCAGATTATGAAATCATCACAATTCACAAACTGAAGTTGAAACTAGCAAGTAAACATTGCAGAAATATTTGTAAATGAAATATTAAAATATAAATTTAAAAGTATCTAAAAGCGTTAACTTAATTAATAAAATATTGTATTGTTGGTAGTAGAAATTTATTAATTAATTATAAAAAATATATAGATAAGATTTTAATTCTAGAAAAGTTTTATAAACTAATTAATTAAAAGTCATAAAATTTCATTGTGAATTAATGCTTTCAAAGAAATTGAGTTTTAACAAAATCTAAAAAAACTAAATTTCATCAATTGAGAAATTGATTGAAAAATGTTGATATAAAATTTTTTTAAAAAAATTTGAATACTGTTTCAAAATCTAAGTAATCCTATTCGAATTGTATATGATCACTATGAATGTTGAAATTATCCTTGTCCAATATAAATGCTCGGTTAAATTTTGTCATACGATATCAATTATGAACAATGAAATCGAATCATAGTGGCATAAATTAGAATATTAAAATAATTAGCAGCGCTTAATCATACTTAGCTCAACATTATTAACATAGTGTTTGATCTAATTTTTTTAAATTTTTCTCTTGCTTAATAAAAACTGCTAAACTATTTGAAGTAGCTTCTAAGTACACATTTGCAACTTTTTTTCCTCTCTGAACTAATCAATGAGCCACTAAGAAACAAAATTTTTAGTTTAAAAAAATTTTAAATTACGAAAGTTTTTATTTTATTTTTAATGTCTATCTTTTAGTTTTAACTTTAAAATAATTTTTAAGAGATAATGTTAAGCCAAATATAGCTTAATTCTTAGTTAGTATGGATCGACGTCTTTGATTTGTAAGACTGAATCTTCCTCTCTTTTCTCAAACTTCGATGGGCAAGTATGCAATTAAGACAAAAGTATTTTCGATATCATGTGTTTCAAGACTATTTTACAAAGAAAGTAGAAAGAGACATTCTTTTAGGAAAGATTACAATAGTTCACTCATCTTTTTTATGAAAGTCATGTTTGTTCAAACTATGTTCTTTCACCAAGAACTTCAATTATTCATTTACGTCCCTTCACCGATAGTCATACTTATTCAAGCCATATCTTTTCAAGAACCTATCATATATACATTTATTAGACATCAACTACAAGTTAAAATTTTTAAGTACATTCACCATGTCATGTCAAATATTCATTAAATACTCCCCTCATATTTTTAAACTTTGGTTGTTTTAAATTTCTATTTATAATTGTTCCTTTTTTTTTTCAATTATATCCTTACCTAGAGTGGAGAAATTAAGAGAATATATTAATAATTTTGAATTTCACAAGGTATTTATAGCGGAGTACTAATACTACTCTCTTCGTTACTAGACTTTGATTGTTTAAGATTTTTGTACACTGATTAAAAAATATTTAATTTAAATAAATTTTAACTAAAATACCTTCGTTTGTTGTTTTGCAATTTTTATATATTTAATGAAATTATTCTCAAAATTTATTTCAAATTCTATTTCCAATTATCAATTTCTATTCTTTGATATCTTGTTTCAACTATTCTTTTTTATATCAAGTTTCACGTGAGTTGTTTAAAAAAAATAAATAACTAATTAATGTTAATTAATTTTCTTAACCAACGTAAATATGGAATAAATAGAAAATCATGAATTTCTTCAAATAAAAAGAAAAACCTTGTACCGAGAAAACCGGAACCAATAACAACCTAAATATGAACCTAAAAAATATAAAGATCCAAAAAAAATTGTTTATTTTTTAGACTCCATTATAGGAGTAATCGTAATATTATATTTATATTATATTAAATATTATATTTCTTATATTAAATTTAATTTTTATTTTATTATAACAGGGGAAGAAAAAAATCTCATTATTTGCTTTCTTTTTCTTTGTTAATTTTTTATATTCAAGTTTGAAAAGAGTAGTAGCAATATTTTCTTTGACATTTTTTATTATTAGTTAAAATTATTAAAAATTATAAATTTTAGTAAATTTTCTAAAAATAATTTATAAAACAATTAACAGGAGTATATTAGTTTAAATTTTTGTAAATAAAATACTGTATAAATAAAACCTTAGACAACCAAAATATAGACACGGAAAGAGTACAAGATGAATATTTCAAAATATATGAAGATACTTTATAAATCAATGGAAGATTAATATTTAGAAATAGAATTTCTAATAAGCTCATGTCAAAAAAAACAAATTAGACACTACTGTATAACCATTTTTTTACATATAATTTAGTGTAGTTCTATTTTTTAGGTAGAGTCAAATTTGTTATTAAATGTAGTATAGCCAAGTTTAACCAGCATATCCACACTTTTCTGAGGGAAGATTTTCCAAAATCCTAAAGATAAAACTGAGCATTCCAACGATGCCTACCGAACGTAGATCCAGCGCACCAAAAGAGGGAAAAGAAAAGAAAAAAAGAGAAAAAGGAAACTGGGTGGCACGAATAAAGGAAGCAAGAAAACACGGTTTGGTGCTATGGTGTGGCGTTAATGCTGTGTATGTGTATCTTGCAAATTGCAATTGCTATGACCACCACCTTCCTTTTCTTACCAATGTAGAGAGTTGGGTTGGCCATGCATTTCCCTTGGAAAGAAGTGAGAACAACGCCCCCATAATAGATTGCTACGTTTCCTCAAAAGTCATTAGAACCAGGCATCAGCCTCGCCCACATTTGTGAGTTCCAAGACAGAGACTCTACATGGAATTGTTTTAGCCATTAACCAAACAAGTTATGAAAACGATTTATGAGCATTCCTAAAGCAAAACCCTTCTACCTTACACGTGTTAAAGTTACACTTCATGCCCCGTCCCAACCTAGTTGCACCGAAGCTTCCTTCCCAAGCAATGGCCTATTATATATAAACTGGTGATGGACCCCTAAGACGTTCTCACTAGCTTTTCTTGCACTAGTGTGTTTTCTACATTTATTTTTTTATCATAAAAGTCCCAATTGGTTTGGCAATTTTATTAAAACTAAAATTATTACACACATCCAGCTGCAACCACTCCTTGGGCAACGCGAAAGCTACTTTTAATTGTACTGCAAAAGCAGGCACGCCTTCAGTGAGATACATCTTACAAGAAACCCTTTTTACAATTCAAGAATATAATTAAAGATAATAACATCAACACTGTTGTCATTAAGTCATTTTTATTTTACCGATGCTACTACAAGTGCTTGAATTTGAAAAGTAACAATTGTAATTGGCGGGCAAAAGAAATAAGGACCAAAGGGATGTACACAATTAGACATCATTATCATCAAATAAGAGACGAGAAAATGAAAATTCCTTGCATTATTATTTATAGTAAAGTAATGCGGGTGGACAGGTTGGAATCAGATATTACTGACAAGTATTCCCCCAAAATGATTCCCACTGTGATTCAACATTTGGAAGGAGCTGTAATCCCTCTGCAAATACGGTCCAGCCATTCCAAATAACTTCCCCAAACTAGTTTATTACCCTAAAACACCAAATAAAAAAAGGGCAAAAATTTGACCCATCCACCGTTTTTGTCTTTCCTTGTGACTTTCCAAGCCCATCAAAAAGAACAAAAGTAACTGATATCACTGCAATCCCAGCTCTGCTGCACCATTGCTAGCTGTTTCCAGAGGCTCCTTAATATTATTTTTAACCTCTACTACTGTGACCAAAAGCCAAACAACAAAAAAATAAAACCATCTTCTATTTTCCACCACCAAAGCTTTTGCTTTTCATTTAACTTCCTTCCTTTTCCCCCAATTGCCAACAAAAACCTATTTCTTCTTCTATAAACTATTCCTCCTGTAGAAAGACTACAAAATCCCATTCCTACCCCTTCAACCCCTACCCATTTTCCTAGATCACCCTCCCCACAAAGAAACAAAAAAAAAAAACAAACTATTCCCCTCCCTAACAAGCAAAAGATTAATCATCATCAATATGTCCACTCCTGTGGCAGCCTAATCTCATGGTACACTGCTGGCTGATGAGGCTTGAGGTTGCGCTTCGGCTGAGAGAGGACATAATTACTCCTCATCCTGGAAACAGCTGCACCTGCACACACAAAAGTCAAAGATACACAGCTCAATAAACCAACCCTGTTGGATCCCATTAAAAAAAAACAAAACAGAAGCATTTCACAGGGATACAAATGTAAAATATTCACCATTTTCCATGTTCGAACTAGAATTAAATCTTTGCAAGTGTTGCGGCTGGCCCCCCATCATGTCATCGAGGTTCAGATTTAGGGCCTGCGCCACTCTAGTAGGAACCAGCACAGTAGAACACGCTGCAACCACACAATAACATGTTAACAATAAACACGATCACTAAAATCGTCACACGGACCTTGCCTAGGACGAACCCCCCACTACACGCATACAATTAAAATAGCAGATTTATTAACAATAAAACAGAAAGACACACAGCAGGCAACATTTATTACAATAACCAACACCCAATAAACCTCTTAAACGAGCTCAGTAATGATATCAGCAACCACCTTAAAATCTTAAATGCAAGAAATCGTTGGAATGTGTTATTACCAGGCTTTTTACGCAGTTCGGGGCTATCAACTCGCCGAGGCAAGAACACGCCAGTGCCAGCACATTCCCTTCTCCCAGAAGGGTTCCCAAGAAACACAGCCCTCATCCCAGAACCGTATTGCTGGTTCTGCTGCTTCGCATGCTGCAGAGGAGGCCATGCAGATGCAGACAAACCCAAAGGCCTTACACTTCTTCCACCAACATCACTGTTCCTCCCTCTCAGACCCACTTGGTTGTTACTCTGCCTCTGAGGGTAAACCCCACCTTGCTTCTGCACATTCCACGCCGAGTTTTGCTGCTTCGCCAGCTGTTGCTGCCTCAGCATCTGAAACTAACAAAAGTAACAAAACCACCACAACAAACAAATTAGTGTCACGACACAGGATAAACTAGTAATAAACAATAACGGGCTTGCTTACTTGTGCTATTTGCAATTGCTGGTGGGAAAGTGACTGTTGCGTATAGAAACACGCATCGGGATGTGTTGCGGTGGTGGTGCTCTTGGAAGGGAGAGTGGTCACGGGAGAAGGTTTTCTTTGTGGAACCAATAGTCCATCCTGATGGTTAAAACCACGAATTTCTTGGCTCAGCCACATCCTTTCAACTTCACCCTTAGCCGCATTCAGCAGATCCCACGTAGTTTTGGGAGAAGAAGACTTGCAATCAGGACTCCCCTGGTTCGAGCCTTTGCGACATCCGCACCCATTACCGAACGCACAGAGAGTAGATTGCGGAGAACCAGACACAAACCGTCCCTGCGATAAAGCCGAAAAAAACATCAGCCGTAGTTCATATACGTTGGAGATACCACATCGACTAGTGTAATAGCATGAACAAAGCTTATAAATAACAAAAATACACTGTACGACCAAGTACTAAGAAAAAACCGAAGCCGAGAAAAAGAGAGAAAGGTGTTATGTTATGATACCACGGACTTGACATCGGCTTGAAGAGAGGAGCGAGCCACGCCGCGAGTTAACTCGGCAACGAGTTGCTCTTCCTCGTCGCTTTCGGTCTCGCTGAACCCGCCGAGGGAATCAACGGGGGAACCGAGCTCGGAGCAAGGAAAGCAGTAAGGAAATTCGGAGGGGAACAAAACGGCGTCGTCCTGCAAAGGTGAACGCTTTGCGGGTGACGGCGCCGTCGCAGCATCGTCGTCGGCGAGGAACTGCTTCGGGAGCCAGAACTCGCCGTCGTCCAGATTATCGGCCATTGAGAAGAGAGAAAATATCAAAAGAGAAAAAGATCTTCTGCGGAGGGGGGAGGTGTGTGAAGGGATTTTGCGGATTCGTGAAGATTTTAAAAGGTACGATGGTGTGAGCAGAATGTGTGGGGTCCCATCATTTGTCGAAACGCGAAAGAGAGTGCGTAATGTGAGGGTGTATTTGTAGAGAGTATAGTCACAATGGGCGGTGCTGGGAGCTCACGCGTGCCAGTGAGAGTGTGCGCACACGCTCCATTAAAGGAAATTGTGTAATGATTTCGCGTCTGTTCGGCGAGTAGTCATGTCGTATCAATTTTTTCTTACGCGGGACAAATATTTAAGTCAAGTTTATCGCTATGTTTAAGTTAAATATATAGATTTTAAAATATTTGTTTATATTTAGCTTGTAATAATCTTAAGTGTAAATTATATTCGCATGCCTTAAAATTTAACGAGATTAGATTTGATATTTTTCTTTTTATTTTAATATTACGTTTGGCGCACACAACAGAATTCACATAAAGATCGCGTAATAAATAAGATATGTCGTGTTATTTTGTTATATAGATTAAGATAAGATTGGATAGAGTAAATATACGTATAATTATTGATATTATATATTTTATTTCATAAAATATAAACATAGATAGAAATAATAAATGTAATAATATCACTCAATTTTAAGAGAGATATGTATAACTTATCTTAATTTTGGTGAGGTTGGTTGTTGCAATTTTATTAGGGTTGGCTTCAGTTTTAGTACAAGTAGTCTTAAATTTTGTTTTTTCTAAAATAATATTTGAAATTTAAGTTTAAAAAACAATTTTATTTACGTGATAGAGTATAATTATTTTTAAAATGTAAGTATAAGTGTATTTTTAGAAATTTTATAATTAATTTTAAAAATTAGAAAATTTTATTTATTTTAAAATTAATTGTATTTGTCGTAAAATTATGTTTATAAAATTACCTATTAATTCTTTATCATTGCTGTTTATACCACTTTATTTTGGGGGGCATAAAGGAAATTTGAAGGTTATATAAAGAAGTTATCATTCCATTTCAATAAATAAAAAAAAAGAGCCGTGTGAGCTAGGTTAATTTTAAAGTATTAATTTAATTATTTACTCGGTATTTCTAAAATTTATTAAAACTGTCTAAGAATTCGACATTGTTACTATCTTATTCTGTTTAAAACTAAAAATACAGTCTCGTACATTCTATGTGAAGAAAAAAATTAAAAAAAAAAAAGTTGAGACAGTTAATGCCAAACTCAAAAATCGAGTTAAAAGCAATCACATGTTTCTTCGCCTGCACTATATATATATATAATGATTTTACACTGCTGTTATTTTCCGTGCAAATATACAGGTTGATTGGTCTAGTTTATTATAATCAAATTGATTAAAGTTGTGTGTAAAAGATAAAGAAAGAAATAATTTTACTTTTTTGAGTTCTTATTAGTTGGTATTAGTTGAACAAAGAGTGTCTAGTTTTGAGTTTTAAAAGAAAACATTTTTTGTGGTATTTAATATTTAAGAGAGAAAAATATTAGAACAAGTAATAATAACATTTTGGGTAAGTTGGAAGGCGATTTTCGAAAGGGCGCAGTGTGACCAGTGTCGCAGGCTCGCAGCGCAGTGAAGGCGTTGCGCAATGCGCACAGCGTTTGATGAAGCAACGCATCGCCACCGCGGGCCCCAATAAAAGCCAGAAAACATAAATAATTATACTTTTTTTATTTGTTGTAAACATGATTTTAAAATTTTTATAGCTATGTTATTTGTGTGTAGCATAAAAAAAAAAGAGAAGTTTCTTATGCTATTTTTTAATTCTAATTGAAACTTTATTTTGATAGTTTATGTATAAATATTTATATTAAAAATTATATTATTGAGATAATATTTTAATTTTAAATAAACAATTAAATGACATCGATATAATTTATATTAATTATTTTATTATTTAATAATTTTATATAACATATAAATATTATGAATATAATTGTTATTAAATTTAATTAAAAAATAGGTCAAATAGTTCCATTCAAATTTTATTTTTTTCATAATTTTTTTCTTCTATAATACCAAATAGACAGCTAAATTCCGACCAAAAAATATTTTTGTGTCCTTATTTTTATAGTTTTCCAATAATTAACTAAAAAAATTGGCCTAGTTATGACTTCACCTAATTTACACATTAGACAAAGAACTAATAAGAGAAAGATTTTATACTCTTTCAAGGTCCAACTCTGGTTAACTATTATGTGGTATACTGACAAGGCACTAATATGACGAGATTTAATTTAGAAGAAAATGGGAGAGAAATAATATATTATATTTTTTAAATAAAAAAATATGTTATATATAACAATACTATACGAAGAAGTTATATTTTTAAAATATTTATTTAATATTATATTTTTTAAATAATAAATTTATATAATTAAATAAAATATTAGATTAATAAATAAGTTATTTAATATATTTTTATCTAATAAATATAAACATATTATCAGTTTTGTTTTTTATATAATTTTATATTATTTTTTACCACATTACTAATATTATGTTATTTTAATATATGATATTTATATTATTTAATAAACTTTTTAATTAAAATAATTAATATTAAATATAATTACTAATTATTTTATTTTTTATTTTTTATTAACTATTATTTATTTAATATTTATTCTTAATTATTAGTTATTTAATATCAATTATTAAATTTAAAATATTAATATTAAATTAAAATACTTAATGACTTCCTAATAAGTTGAGGATTTATTATTATTATTTAATATTGTTTAAATTAAAATAGATGATATTAAAAATTATCAATTGTTAACTACTTTAATTTACTATTCAATATTTATTTGTATTTACTGTTATTATTATTTTTAATATTTATCATTAATTATTTTAATTTATAAAATTATTAAATAATATAAATATTATATATTAAAATAATATAATATTAGTGATGTGGAAAAAAAAATAAGAAAAATAGGATAAAAAAGACATGAATGACAAAACTAACAGTATGTTTTATTAGATTCAAAATATATTAAATACTTTATTTATTTGTTTTTATTACATAAATTTATTATTTATTGTTTTAAAAATATATTTAATATTTAACTATTATTTTAAAAATATAATTAACTGATGCAATATTATTATATACAATATATTGTTTATGATATAAATTAAAGAATCCAAGTGATCTTAAAAGATATAAATCTTAGAATCTATTTCTATCTTTTATCATTTTTACTATTTTTTTAAGGCGTTAATTATGTTTATTTAACCGTTAGATTAAAATTTAAAAATTAGAAACCAAAATTGCAGATTAAGTATTATTGAAAAACCAAAAGTATAATTTAATAAAAAAAATTATATAGGAGACGAATTTAAACTAATTTGTGCTTTTTAAGAACTGAATACGTAATTAGTACGAGGTTTTTACACAATTAATTAATTAAAAATATTTTAAATTAATTACTATAAAATTAATAATCTTATTATATATTAAGATAAGATTAAATAACAGTGTAAAAAATATTTAAGATAATGTATTTTAACAAAATGCAAGCCCTAAATGCCAATGGTATAACAGAAACCAAGTTATTTTGTGGTAAGAAAAGATTATAATTAAAATGATGCAAAGAAAATCAGAATAAGCGTGGTTTGTTTGTCAGTGTACGTAGAAAACCTGGCACTGTCGTTTCACCGTCATTCCATTCATAGAAATATATTTTTTTTTTATTCATAATTTTCTCTATCTCTTTCATCTTTCTGTCAAAGCATCCTTTGCTAACAAGTTTTCTCTTCCATGCCCTTTACTTTTTCTTATCGTTTATATTTTTTATTGCATCTTCCCGTTTAATTTTATCCCTTCGTAAAGAAATTAAAAAAAAACAAATAAATTATCATTTATATTATATTTTACCACTTAAACGCCCCGAAAAAATTTAAAATCACATTATGAGATAAATTAGTATCTCAATTCGTTGGTAAGCGTTGTTTTTAAGTTTTAAATCTATTTTTAATTCTTATAAAAAAGAGCTTTTTGTTTTACTTCCAAATCCTTTATTGATCTCTAACATTTTTAGAATAACAACTTTTAGTCTCGATCGTTATTTTTCGTTTATTTGGTATTGACATAGCTAAGGGAAGGTCAAATCTGTTATGCCACATCATTTGTCAGGTTGCACAATTTATTAACCTTTTTTATTATCATTCTTCGTATTAAAAAAAAAAAAAATTCACCACTAAATGGTAAACTCTTGAACGTGTTTGTGTGTCGGTACTTACTAATAAACTTCGCATATCACGATTGTCTAGTGGAACGATGTGAATATGCTATTAAAAACCAATTTGGATTCCCAATATGTTGTACTCGTAGAGGCTGTGGAGATCATATTTTTCTTAAGATTTGAAATCTCATTCTACTTATGACTCCACTAGCACAAAATATTATAATTGATTAGTTAGAGTAATATTTATATAAAAATAAATATAAAGCAAAAAATTATGTATGCATATCGTCTTCCATGTCTCAACACGGTTCCAATGTTAGCAGAGGGACAATTCAAAGATAGTATCTCCAAGCATTGGCAATTATCACTCCAAATTATCTTCAGAAAAAAAAAATCAATTTGAACCAAGGAGTCTTCACTTATCCCCTGTACAATATATAACTAGTAGAATATGTCACTTTGTTGAAAATTTGATTCATAAGAATAAGGGTGGACATTCAACTTTAAAATGGAGAATAAGGGTTTCACCTTAATGTTTTTTTGCCAAGAAGGAGAAGATTTGTGAACATGTGACAGTTAATTGACGTGGCATAGGCACTTTGACTTTTCTTTAACCATACATTAGCATTAAATATATGGAAATTAATGGTAGAATAATACAATGACTAAAAGAAGTTATTTTGAAAATGCTGAGACCAATAAGAGACAAAATTTGTTGCAGGGAATAAAATTATAATTCTTTGTACTTTTTACGAACTAGGATCCTATTTAACCTATTCTTAATTGTGATTGTTTGAGTTTTAAAGTTAATTTTCATATATTTTTAGTTTATATTTAATTATATAATAAGTTATTTTTATTCTATCAATTCGAACAAAATTGTTTACGATAGAAAACTCAAACTTAGTAGCGGTAGAGAACTAAAACTTGAGCAGAATTGTCTACCTTAAAAAAATTCGTTGTCTTAACAAAAAGAAAATTTATTTTTATTTGATTAAATATCATTTAAAATATGTTTAAATTTATAATTAGTCTGATTATTAGTTAGGTACTAAATTTGTTAACATGAATTAGTATATTCTAGATAACGTGTTAACACATTTATTTCAAAACACATGGTATGTAATATCTCTTAAATTTATATGCTTTGAGTTATTGACAATAATAAATGATGTTGAAGTTCGTCTATTTTTTTAAACATTGATTAATTTTATTTGGATTTAATCATTAATCAAGATACTATTAAAATTCATTTCAATATATAAATTTTATCTATCAAATCGAATTCACATTAGGTCAAAGAAATTTTCTTTCTATATTTTAATAAAAAGTAGCCTTTAATAATAAGTTGAAAAATAGCTTAATATACGATAAAAAATATTTAAAAATATTAATAAATACTCATAATCTCAACGTGAATTTTAATAGAAGTTTGCAAAGGAAAAAAAAACAATAGAGATCCAAGAGTAAGCAACCACATTCGTCTCTAAGTTGGTGGACATTGTCACTTTAATTTTCAGATAAAACAAATTTAATACATAATCAAATGCACCCTTCATACCCATTTTGTCCATGTTTATAAAGGTTGCTGACCATCCCATTATTTTTGGTATGTGTCAAATGAAGTGAATAACTGAATATATTTTCGTTATAAAATATTTTGTTTTTATTTTGATGAAATATATATTAAAAAAGAAGAAAAAAGACTGATTCGGTAGTCAGCGAAGATAGCAATTGGGTATCATGATTCGGTAGCCTAACCGGTAAAATCATGATTTTATGAGTCAAACCTCATTATCTAAATTCTAAATAATATGTCGTTTTCACACATAATTTCGGCGCGTCTTTTCTTTTCCCACTCTTGAAACCACCTAATTCCTTCACCATATAACTCTCCCATCACAGCTTCAAGCAACAATTTTTTATGTATATATATAATTATTCAACTAGTTTTGTAATACGTCTAAAATTGTTTCATTTAACACAAATTATCAACATTTTACTTATAAATTAAAATTATAAAAAAATTAGTGAACAAGTATCAATTTTATTAAGTTAAAATTTAATATTTCTTTTGTTATTATATGTCAATTTCATATCCAATTCTTTCGAATTAAAAACTTTGCACAACATTATAAAAGGATGAAAATGGATCTGGATTTTGTTTAAATAGGTATGAATAAGATGGCTATACCTACTTTTACCCTTAATTATTAGTAGTTTTTTTTAGGGTCTGTGTAAGTAAATTTGTTTATAAATTCTTATGGAAAAAGAAAATAAAAGAAAAAGTTAAATAAATTTTATAATAAGTTAAAATTAGTTTATGTATAAATTAAAAATTAATTTTTAGATAAATTATTATGAGATAACTTTTACAAATTAATTTATTTATAAGCTAATTTTAACTTATAAAAAATTTATTTTTTATTTCTATTTTTCATTCAATAAATATTTATAAAAAATTTAACCGAACAAATCCCTTAATATCTCACTTTGAGTTGTAGAGAATTTTGTTGACTTTTAAATAATAAATGACTTTTGAATTTGAGAAAAATAAATAAATAATAATAGTTGCATTTTAGCCTTTATTTATTGATAATATTGTTAATATGATTTTATTAACAATTATGTTTTATTTTATTTTGTACTAATTGTCTTTTATATATGAGCTATGTTTTTATCATTTTAAAATTTACCGTGTTTATATTATGTTTTATTTATGTTTAAAGTGATTTGTAATTGAAATTTTAGTTACAGAACTTTAAAAAATTCTAAATCTTGAGCCAATTTAAACATGTATTTAATTTTTTATTAATTAATTATAAATATTATATATATATATATATATATATATATATATATAGTTTAATGTGTATTATCAATATGCTCGTTGATTATTATTCAATTATTTAACTGTTGTGATTTCTTCCCCCCTTTTCCCACAAGCCGGTACTTATGAATAGAACACAATCAATTAAAATTAATAAATGAAAATTTCAATCATAATTTTTTTATCCCACCTCAATTGTAGCATAGAATCACATATTCACATTCCAAGAGTCAAAAGTTTAACTGCTAGTCACTGGAATAAAAAAAATATTACCGTACCTGAAAATTCTTATAATATATGCAATCCAATTTCGCCTCCAATAATGGGTTTAAGCTAGATTCATATTTTTATGGTTAAAATTTATTTTTATTTTTATTCTATTAATCAATTAAAATATTTTTTATTTCTTTTATTTCTATTTTTCTTAATTAAACATATATAAATATATTTTATTTGTTCTATTTCTGTCTTTTTTATTTTTATTTACTCTATTTTTTCATATTTTTAAAATTGGATTCATCTTTATTGATTTAAGGTTTAGTAGTTCAATCATAGTTATACTTATAATAGTAAAATAATAATAATTATTAAATAATATTAAATAAATATATATTAAAATTTAAAATTACTTGTTCAAATTAATTATTGACCAATTTTATCAATTGTAAACTAATTTAACTACCTTATTGTTGGTTCTAAAATAATTCAAATTTTTAGAATAAATAGATATATCATTTAATTGATTCTCAATCGAACCAATCAAACTTAATTATTTAGTTGAGTTTTAAAAATAATGATTTTTTTTTTATTTTCTTCTACCTATCATCCCCTTAAAAGACTTGGTGAGTTTGGGGACCATGGGAGTTTGGAATCTATAATTGGGGAATATGGTTCTATTGTGATTTTATAGTACATGTAAGAGGGGACATTGGGTGCTTGATAGACAAATGTTAAACAATACAATCACGATGTGAGTGAACGTGACATTGTTACTATATAGTCATGTTAGAAACTTTAATGTTAATAGAGTTTTTTTTTTTGAATGACTTATTTTTATTTTGTAGTTCTTTGTGCTATTGCTTTATCTAATGATCAATATATAATCTTGAGAAAATAATTGTTTATAGTTTCTAAGACAAGGATATCTTTGCATTAAATTTCAAACATGACTTTTTGCATAACTCTTTCTAGTACATTTTGTCTTGTACTGATGAGAGAGAAAAGGTGTCATAGAGGATTTGTTCTTTCTTTAAACATAAGTCAACAAAAGTAAATACATGGTTCATTCTACTTGTTGATTATCTTTGTGAATGCCTTGATCAGCGCACTAAACTATCAAAATTTACTTATTTTTCAAAGCTTAAGAGGGAAATGTTTCTTTCTTGAAAAATAGAATAACAAAGACAATGTACAATATATAAGAAAGTAACGTTAAAGTATTCCTAAATAACAAAGATATTCAAATGATAATAGAGGGTTGAGAGTACATTATTGCTCATATAACATTTAAAGCATGTTGTCTTTCCTATTTGTGAGCTTACTAATAATGTGCAAACAACTTTCTTTTCTACCAAACAACTCAAAAGCCCATAACTCGATGCTTCCTAAGCTCAAGTCTAAAATCAATAGTGTGAAAAAAGATAGGGATAATAGTTCAAGTACCTTAAGTTGTGCCATGAGGCAATCAACAAAGTCCCCACCATTATAGTACCACTTCATCACTAACCTTAATCATTCATAAGATCACCACCACAATAACCAACACAATAAACCAAAACAATTTCCATCACAACAAAACCAATATCGCTTAAACCTAAACCCTAAGAACCACCAAAACAAACATCTTTTCCTAACTACTATTAAGTCATCCACACCTTACCAACCCAACCTCTTATAGCCACAATCATACATCTTGTACCTCAAAAATAAAGTCAACCACCACCCTAATTACTTACCAACAATCACACCATAAACAACCTTCATCACAACTTTAACAAGAGAAAAAAGTTTCTAAGTAACCAATCAATGCACCTCCTTAGAAGAAGATCCAATTATAAAAATAAGTTAAAGGAACATATTGAACTTTTCCTTTGAGCAATGGTAGAGAATATACTTTGATGTATCCAATACACCATAACAAATCATGGATACTACAACTAAAGAAGTTAAATTTCAACATGCAATTGCAAAAGAAAAATCAAACTCATGAGAATGTTCATAGTAATCATTAGAATAGCATAAAATTGTCGAATCTAATGCAAGTTAGGATAAAGTAATTATCGATGAAGCCTTGCATTATAAATGTTTTCTTTTTCCAAGTCATCAAGAACAGATAAATCAACAACTCAAGCCAAACGTGAGCATCAAGAAAAAGGTTCATATGATTGTTGGAGGGATAAACATGCTTTTGATCAAAAGACCATTCACTAAGACCATAAGATCTATAAAGGTGTTGAAGTTTACACTTGCCAAACATGGATATTGTGTAATTTCTTACATATATTTGTTAGTCACTAAGAAAAGAAAAACAAAAAAAGATTTCATGTTTTCATGACTATTTAAGATGATAATGACTCATTACAAATATGGGAACATTAAATACTATTTTTATTTCTATATCTTTTATATATGAGATTTTATTATATCTTAGGGTGGGTATTCCATCAAACTTTTAATAAGGTTTTATTTTCTTTTATTATCACTTTTTTAATATCTTTAAATATATAAAAATAATAAAATTCACTTTTAATCTCATAGTTAAATAAGTGAAAAAAAATAAAAGTATTAGAAAATGCTAAAATTTTACACATGAGAGGAGTTAAACCCTCCCCTTTACCAATTCACCTCCTTGATTTATATTACTATAAGAGATAGGAATGTGTGAATTTAATTTTTCATTATTCTTATTTAAAAAATATTCTAGTTATTATAATATTTTATTACCTAATATAAATTAAATTATATGTATTTTTAAATATAATAAGATAATTTTTGTAGATAATTATAAATTAAATTACGTGCATTCTAAATTAAAGTAAATTGTTCATATAATTATAAATTAAATTCAACTATATGTATTCAAATCATATTATATAATTTTATATTATATTAATCATTATTAATTTAATTTAAATAATAACATAGTTATTATAATATTTTATTAAATAATATAAATTAAATTATGTGTAATGTAAATTAAATTAAATGAAATTATTTATATAATTATAATTTAAATGGAGATTATTCATAATTAAAATAAATTGATTTGTTCATATAGTTATAAAATAAATTCAATTCTATCTATTCGAATTATATTATATAATTTTATATTATATATTTTTATTTTATTTAAAAATAAATATAGTTACTATAATATTTTATTAAATAATATAAATTAAATTATGTGCATTGTAAATTAAATTAAATGAAAATGTTTATATAATTATAAATTAAATTGAATTGTATATATTCAAATTATATTATATAATTTTGTATATTATATATTGAAGTCACAAAAAAATATTATATGTTAATTTTTTAATTTTATTTTTCATATTATATTTTAAATATTCAAATTAGTTTTATATTTTAATTTAATTTATAATTATATAAACAATTTAATTTAATTTAAAATACACATAATTTAATTTATGTTAATTAATAAAATATTATAATAACTATATTATTTTTTAATTTAAAATAATAAAATTTTAATATATAATATAAAATTATATAATATAATTTGAATACATATAATTAAATTAACTTTACACTTATAAGAACAATATTGATTTAAATTAATTTAAAATACAAATAATTTAATTTTATTATAAAAACAATTTAATTTATTTTACAGTACACATAATTTGATTTATATTATTTAATTAAACATTATAATAAATATATTACTTTTGAGTTAAAATAATAATAATATATAATATAAAATATTGTATATTATAGTTTAAATACATGGAATTTAATTTAATTTAAAATACACATAATTTTATAAAAATATTATAATAACTGGATAATTTAAAATAAGAATAATACAAAATTAAATTCACACATTACTGACAATAATGTTATATATTATATGTTTAATATTATAAATCAAGTAAGTGAATTGGTTTAGTGGAAAATAATATATTTTTTTCAAGTAGAAGGCATAGGATTCAACTTTTCTGATTACCAAATTTTGTAATATTTTCTAATACTTTTATTTCTTTTCTACGTCAGCATCCACGTCAAACTATACTAAATGTCCGATATTTGAATGCTCAATTCTTAAGTCCAAAACCATTTAATTATCTACTTTTGATCCAAACAAACAAATGATTATATGAGTTAAAAGAAAGCTAATAATGTTTGCTAAGTGTACAAAATATTTAAAGAGTAAGACAAAATTTAGAGAAAGAGCTAGGGAGATGATCGATTTCATGTGTAAGTCTCATTGTCTAACAAGCTGTGAATTAAGAAGCAACTTTCAAGACTATGACAAATCGATAGTTTGATGGCACATCATCTAATATTCTCAAAGCTAATTGTTAAAAATTTCCTATGTGCACTTCTATAAAAGATAATATTTCTCAGTCTTTGTACATGGTTTCTGAAAGAACACGTGACCATAAGAACTTTCGCTTATATACTACCTATCTAAATCAAGGATATAATGTACCTAGTAAAATTATATTAACAACTGTAGTTTCATGTTAATTAGTTCAGAAAAAAAAAAAACAACTTTAATGCATGAAGATCCGATTTCTACATCCATTTACATAAAATGCATGGAGCAACATTAAAAAAATAAGTTGTTATTTCAATGTTGTTGAGACTTGCATTTGTGGTGTCTTTCATAATTTTGTGCATTATAAATATCAAGAAATGAAGAAATTAATGTTTCTTGCTACTTATCAAGACTTTTTATAAAGTTTATTAAGTCGTAATTCTTTTATGATCTTCTAACTTTTATTAAAAAATATTTTGACAGATATAAAAAAAAATTGTCAAACTTTTTCAAGAGTTTAAAAATACAATTCAAACTTCATTTTGTGTTTTTGTTTTCACGTTTTATCAACAAATAAACTAAGGAGAAGATCAATTTAGAGTTAGTAACATAAAATAGAAAGTTAAAAATATTATTTTGTCAATTTTGAATTCAAAACTTATTAGATGACATTCAAATTCCAAGTCAACACACTTAGAGAAATCGACATATAGAAAGTTAGGAAGATAAAGAAAGTGAAGATGAATAGACATGAAAGAGAAATATGAGATAATTAAAATATCGGATAATTGAGAAAAATTTAAAAGTTAAAAGTAATTATCATGTTGGTATTTATTTTGAAGTGACGTCAAAATATCACAAAGACTTAATAAAAAATTATCACAATAATACTTATCACCTTAAAATTTAAATAAACAATAAATCTAACTCTTTTGAAGGTATTTTTTTTTTAACCTTAAGTCATAGAAGGATTTATGCCAAAATTTGTATCTTATCAAATGTTTAATAATTTTTTGAATGAATTAAAAATATATTACATTTATAATATTTCTTGTTATTATATTATAATCATGAATCACACATAAACAAAAATGTTATTTTATTCACGTTAGAGTACCAAACGAAACATATATAACATGTAACAAATCCAAATTAAAATAAGAAATATAGTTTATATCATTTGTAATGACTATATAAAATACATATAACATCAATGTTTGATTGCTAAAGGATTTAAGAATTTATTTTTAAAAATTCACGAAGATCTTTTTTTATTTCTTTTAAAAATGTAAAGATTATCAAAGTAAAATTATCTATGAAACCAATATTTATCTTCGTATATAGAGTTGTCCTCATTGATCATACCATGGTATGATAATTTTCTCCTTTGAGTGACATTACTACTAATGGAGTTCCAAGATTATCTTAAGATCCAAGGTAATATAGTAACGATCACCTATCCAAAGTATGTTCTTACTATAATTAGAGGTATAATTCTTCTTTAATTTGAAGGCATGATGATGATTGGAGACATTCTTCTTCTCTAATCATTCTTTTTCTCCAATTATCCTTGAGGCATTTTTCTTCCTAGGATTCATATTAACTAGCTTCAATGCTATGTTAAAAGGTACATTCATGTTGTTTTTTGAGGTATGGTAATTCTCTAATTTGAATGCTCGATGATGTCTAAAAACATTTTTCTTCTCCAAATTTCTTAAAGTAATTTTCTTCTTAGGATCCTTATTAACTAGTTTTGATGCTATGTTTAAAGGTAAATTTTTGCTATCATCAAAT
Organism: Mucuna pruriens; assembly: GCA_025330945.1. Classification (NCBI taxonomy): domain Eukaryota; kingdom Viridiplantae; phylum Streptophyta; class Magnoliopsida; order Fabales; family Fabaceae; genus Mucuna; species Mucuna pruriens. The sequence goes on along the minus strand of JAENHJ010000525.1, from coordinate 2,168,050 downwards.
GTATGATTCTTCTTTAATTTGAAGGCGTGATAATAAGTTGTCTAGAGACATTATTCTTCTCCAAGATTGACATGCTCTGGTACCATGTCAAAAGTGATAGTTTTATATAATGCGAAGAAGAATAATTTTATAAAATATAGTATATAGAGTTTATATTATTCAGCTTATCGAATTGCATTATGATGTATTATATATATATATATATATATATATATATACTTAATATTCTTAATTACCTATCCCTTTTGATTTACCCTGATTCTATATCTAAATTTGATTTCAATAGTTTTTTAAAGAAATTGTTAAAAATTAAAAATACACTATAATTTTAATTATTTATTATAAATTTAAAATATAATTTTTATATTTAAAAATATTTATTTATTATAAAATTTAATTATAATATAATTTATATAAAAAATTATTTATTATGAATATTAACTATACATAAATTTATCCTTCTACAGTGGACATGTCAAAATACTAGTTATATAATAAAATTAATTTTTAAAAAATATTATTTTCGAAGGAGTTGAATAGAAAAATCAAATTTATTTTTTTAAAGTCAACCCATAGTTAAAAAGAAACACAAATAAAAAGATAAATGGTCGAAAAAGAAATATAATAAATTATAAATTTAATAAAATATATTTTTTGAATTTTACAATTGAGAAATTTTATTTTTTTTTAGTGAACAGCTCACTTAAAAAAATTATATTACAAATTTTATATGTAAATTTTGAAAAATAAAGTTTGAAGGATTTTTAATCATTTTTATGTTAAAAATAACAATAAGATAAAATATATTTTTTACAGTTTATAAATATAGTTAAATGTAACTTTAGTCGGCTTATTTTTTTTTATAATTTTTAAAACTTTTAAAATATTTTTAGTGATGTAATATACGTTACATATCATTTCAAAATATTGTTAAAATATATGTTAGGTCACATTAAATAATAACATATATTATTTTTAAAATTTATGAAAATGAATAATTTTTTAAAAGACTAAAACTAATTTGATCACGTTTATATAACCAAAAGAAAAAGTATTTAAAAGCAAAAATGAGATGAAATTCCGCATTTTAAGTCAGTATCGATTTTATAAAGCAAATCGAAAAGGACAAATTAATTTTCAAATTTCTTCACTTTGGATCTTTGCTTGGGCATCCAACAATTGTTACTCGAATGGCATAGATACATACATACATGGCTTCATGATTCATGAATTTGCGAGGGTTCAGTTTTTTGGGTCAACAAAATGAGAGGATTCAACTTCAGCATGTGGACGCTATTACAAAGCTGACCCACTAACATGTAGCCACGTACCCATCTACACATCTACTAGAGTGGGACCCTCTATGTGTCGATCAACAAACCACTGAACCGGCTTAACTGTTAACACCTGGCTACAGAGGATCACCCCTTTTGTAACTCACGTGATTTTCTCCGCCTCTCCAAGCGCGTGCTCTACACCGTAATGAAACCGGCTTGTTTAAGTTGTTAAAAATAATTAACTTTTTTTTTATAATTAAAGAAAATTTATTCACTTTTTAAAATATCATTATTACATTTGTTTACTACCCGTGTTCAGAGATAAAATATTTTCACTGAATATTTATAGATCAAACTATTTATCTATCTAATAAGTAAACTCATCGAATTTATTCTTTATAAATAAGTAAAAACTAATGAATTAAATTCAATCTATTTATTTAGTTTTATTGATGATCACTTACCTATCAACCATTTTATAAAATCGGATAAATTAAATTAAATAGATAAATATATATATTAGATAAAAATAAAATAAAATAATTAAAGATGTTTTTGATGGAGATTGAGTCAAACATATTCTTATTAAGATTAAGTAGAAGATATTTCGATAGAAATCGACTGAAAGATAATCCGATTGAGATTGAACTAAAGTTACTTTTATATGAATTTTCTTGTGAACGTTAACTAATGTAGAACATACTTTAATCGTGATCAAATTGAAAATTATTTTTATAAATATTTGAAAAAAATATTTTTAAAAAATTATATTTTTTTAATTTTTGAAATTTTTTTATAAATAAGTTGAATATTTATCCACAAAAATTATTAATAAATAAATTAAATAAATTTTTTAAATAAAATTTTAATGAATATAAATAAATTGTGCATTATAATCCAAATCAAATATTATCCCGTACATTGATTTGTCACCCCTAGATCAAACATTGAAGTCGTGTGTATCCATAATACAAATAGATGTTAAAAAGTTACAGAGTCCCTTAAACCTTATGAAGTCTATTTATATTGTTTCTTCATTACTTATTATGATGTTCATGACGCGAGGTAGCGCGAAAATCGCTTCATTGAATACAGCATAACAAAATTGCTACCGCTAATAGATTTGGGATCATGATCCTTTGATTCAAGTCTATGTTGTGATCTTTACATATGTTCCAGAAGGTTATCGATAATGCGTGTATAAAGTTTGGTTATTGGATAATTATTAGATTAACACACTAACTTATTTTCCTTTACTTGGCCAAACTCTTTAATGAGGAATTCAAAATAATATTTTTAAATATAAATTCTAAAATAGTATTCTAAACTAAGCATATTATATGCTCTTTTCAAATTTATTGAGACTCTGACATTTCCTCCCTAACGTTGCTTTAATAAATGTTAGTGTTTTTAGTAAGTATTATTATATGCTCTTTTTATATTGAATTTTGTCAATCTAATTATTAGATCAAAAGTTTTTATTAAATAAATTAAGTATATAAAATTTTATATAAATTAAATCATACTAATGGATACTTTTCCATTAAATCATACTAATGGATACTTTTCCATTAAATTTATTTTAACATTTTCTAAATGAGTAAATATAAGTTATAAAATTATATATTTATAAATATTTAATTTATCTAAAATTTAATATCCATAAATATTAAGATAATATTACATGATTTAACAACTAAATTTGTTAAACTTATATTTTATTAAAGAGAATAAGCGTACCAAATTTGTTCTCAAAGTAATTATACTCCTCTTTTTAGAATGTACACACACGTGTATACTCTCGAATTATTATGTTTAATTTAGTTAAATTTTCTTTTATTTATTTTTCAACAAATATCTTTATTTAAAAACAATTCTGTTCGAAGAAGCACAACTAAGTACTAAATATAAAATTTTTTTTAATAAAAATTTAATTTATATTTGTCATATCCTGAGAACTAGCTCTTTGTTACCGGATCTAATCTTGATAGTATGTTTAGTTGAGTTTATATATTTGATGCTCTTCCTATAGTTTAATTTTGAATAAATATGAGAAAATAAATAAAAAGAATAAAAGTATGGAGGCAGAATTAAAAGAAGAAAATTCCTTGATGCAAGCTAATAATTTGAGGGACATCTCAACTGAAAAAAGAAAAGTTGTAGACTATACTTTAAAAAAAAATAATGATAATTGAAGCCGTGAGTGGTGGTGAGTGGCAACTGTGACCTAGTGGAATCCAGGTGGATTTTCTGGGCTTCATGGCTTCTGACTTCCCATTTTAACAAACAAATGTCATATCCACACCCTGCATGTGTGTGTACATGCATGATGTGTTTGCACTTATATTAATTAATAATATTTTTCCAATTGAGATTTGGGGTTTTCATATTGAGTGATTCTTAAGCTTGCTCAAATTATTCCTTCTTTCCCCACTTTTGTCCCATATTTTTTCAACACCCACATACATTTCCCTGTTGCTTTTTCTTGCCATGCCTCTGGGCTTTTATGTCAAATAAAAAAATAATAAAGTTCTCAGTCTCGTAGTCTCCTTCACCTTGCTTAATCAACCTTTTCGTTGCGAGAATATCTTCTGTTTGGGTCATTCTGGTTCTTTTGTTTTCTTTATTCTTTCATCATATCGCGCGTCAAGGTCGTAGGACCCTCTGCAAAAGACATTTGTTTAGGTGATTCAGATATAATGTACATATAATAATTTATAAAATATTATTTTTATCTATTTTTTCATCTCGTTATTAATTATATTATGTATTTTCTTTTTTTATTATATAAATTATTGTATGAATAATATTTTCTAGTAACAATATGATTTGGTATAAATGAAAACAATGATTGCTTTGTGATACAACACCTCGAGAAATGATATTTAATTAAAGTTTGATGGTATGTCATTAGTCTAAATTCTATCCATAGACATGAATATCCTTGTGACCCACTCTATGTGCTATAGATTGCTGCTATTTCGCTCTCTGGCACGTTTGCACTAGTCATATACACTTGGGTCTATGTCATATACACATTTTGCACAAGTCCTATATAGCTGCTCGAGATTTCACTAATAAGCAAAGTATTACATGTATCTCACTCAAAAGCTTTAATGAGTAATAATAACTCGTCCTTATCATCCTTTCTTTGTAATGGAGAGCACGAAAGTTTTAATAAAAGATAAGAAAGTACTAGTAGCTAATAATATTGAAATTAATAACCCATTTATTTATATATCATAAATTTAAATACTCAATTTTGAATGAAAAAATTTATGATTTTTTTTTCAGTAAGTCATATGTTTTTCTAATATTAAGTATCTTATATTTATTTTATCTTCACAAATGTTATTTTTTCAAATTTAGTCAATTAATTTCATTTCAAATTAAAAATTTTAATATATTATATTTAAGAGTATAAATAATTCTCTCAGATCAGCAATATTCGCACATTCGTAAAACATAATTATTCCTTGAATCAATCAACTAGGAAAAAATTGTGACAGAAAAAAAATATAAAATATATGTCTTGATTTAAATAATTTATTTACATAATTTTTTCTTTAATCCTATTCTCAGTTTTCCTCTCTAGCTATCTACGTACACACAACAAGAATGAAAATCAAATCCTTTCAATTATAGTCTATTAATCTTACAAGATTTTGACTCTTTAATTATTTCATCACCAACATCTTTTACACACTACAGTAATTTTAAATGAATACTATTTGTATTTCATATCTATTCATATTTAATGTTAATATATATGGATTAAGAAATGTATTTAATAAATATAAAATATTTCTTTTTGATTTTTTACAGATAGGACTAATCTCGCTAGATAAATAGTACTCATAATAATATTTGAAGTTATTATGTCAACTCATCAAGTTAAATATAAAATAATATTATACTTAAATTAAAATATATCCCATTAGAATAAATTACTATCGTGATAATTATTAAATAAATTATTGAGACTTAAAATTTATAAAATTAATAAATTTAAAAGGTTAAAACATTAATAAATAAGAGACGAAGATAGTAATTAATAACTTCAACTCAAAAGTATAATTAATATATATTACCAAAAAATAAAGTATTTTGTCAAATTATGAATCCCATCTCAATAAATGAAACCAGTTTTTAATTAAGGATTTAGCTCTTCAATTCTTTAAAGGGGAGTATAATCTTTAAGGATAAAATATCTTAATTAAAAAACTAATGAAATTATTAATATATTAATTGTTAATTTTTGATTAATAACTATAACTATATATTTTATCCTGTACTTTTTTTAGAGGAGTTAACTTTTAAAGTAATCTTAATTACATAAATTTCTAATTAAGGAAAGCAATAGTTTTAGTCCATAGAGAATTTCGGAAGCAAGTAATTAATTCACTTGATGTACAGTCTATATAAATAAAATACAGATGAAAAAGCATGCAACTGATAACTTCATTTTCTCTTCACATATTATTTTTATAGAATTAATAATATATTAATTATTTACGGCGAACTAAAAATAGTACAAACATGCATCGATTTCCGTGGAAGAGTTCAAATCCCTTACGCAAGTACTCCCTCCCAACTAGTTCCAATGTTCCATCACGATATTTATGTTCAACAAATATTTATTGAGAGTGATCCTAGCTTTTATGACTAAAGGAATTTTGACAGATAAATCTCTAATTGAAATAAGGATGATGATGATAATAAAAATAATATCACCGTAATGCTGCACGAGGCTCGAGCATATTAATGCTCACGCCCCAGACTTTGATTTCTTAATTAAAAAAGCTTTATAAGTTATAAGCTGAATCATCCATGGTTTTCTTTGCGTAGTTCAAGGGTGGAGGGATGCGAACATTTTCACTCTCAAGAGTCCCTTGGCATTTTTATAATATTTTAAGTATTTAAAAACTATAATTATGTTATTTATAGTAAAATTATTATTAAAATATATTAAAAGACTGATAAGAGAGTAGTAAATACGTTAAATAACTTGATTTTACCAAATAAATTGCTTAAGAAACTTTTGATAATTTTATTAATTTAAAAAAAATTAATTCAAGTGTATAATAAATCACTGATAATTTTGAATTGAATATTCCTGTATTTTAAAATAATGGCACAATATAACAATTTTTTGGAGAAACTTGTTCGCATGTCGTATTTAAATTTGTGAATGATAAAAGTAAGTATATATATAATTTAATATATTACAAATTTAAGAAATACTCATTATTATTATTGTTTAAGAAAGTAATAAAATATTTGAGAAACAGTACGTGTTGATCGAATAGCCAGCGCATTGGTTATAAAGATTGTTTGTTTTTGTTATTGACAAATGGTGATTGCTTTTTCTTAAAGAATTTATGAGTAGTGGGGTGAGGTACAGTGAAGAGGAAATTATCAGTGAAAATGTAGATAAGAAATTGATTAAGCAATAAAAACTGGAGGCTGCACATGCAGTACTTTACTGCGTCAGTACGTCAAACATCGTAGCGTAGCATCGTAAAACTCAAAATAAAATATAAAATATAAAATATGCTTCTCACAACAAGAACAAGAAAAGAGGGAAGAATATATGACTCTGAAAACTTTTTGCAATTTATCTTTACTTATGATGCCTTAATATTAATTTGCTAGCTTTCCCTAATCAGATTAGATGACACCATCCATTTGCTTAAAAAACTAACAGAAAAGTATGGGAAACTTGGTAGATAAGAATCACGTCATTAAATTAATTAGAATTTCAGTATTAAAAACTTTATACACTACTGGTTCACGGAGGTTGTAACATATATGGTGTCCATGTCATAATCATTATTACTAGTGTGCAATATGTATTAGCTAGTTTTGATATTATAATTGAATGCAAATGTTTTGAATTATTGTGGGTTCGATAATGCATCCCACATTAAGGTTACTGTGAGTATAATTGTTGTGCATATGGAGAAGGTGTGGTGTGGGGGTGGATAATCAGAATCAACCACAAGAAATTATTCACTCCAATCATTAGGGCGTGGCGAGCAAGTTTTTGCCACTAATTCTAATAGGACTTTAAACTAATTAATATTATATAAATATGTATATGGCCACCATATTCATTACCATGTGATATCATTAACTTATGGGGATCGGAATCAAATGATAAAGAAATAAACTTCTCTAAGCACGCATGCAACCCCACTCCTTATCGGCTTTCTTTCTTTTTCCTATTGCAAGACAAAGTAAATGAAAGTCTAAAATTAAAGATTCGGAAATTATATATATTTTACTACTAAATATAGTGATTGCTTGGTACCGATAACATTTTCATCCGCAAGTTTGCTTGAGATGGTACAAGTAATAAATAACCTATATTACTTAAGACAGAACGTGTTATAAGGAACCATACTTACATGTTTGATATATATAGAATATATGGCTTAAACTTTTAACGTATTTGGTTTATTGTCACTTAGTTTAGGATAATTAGACCACGGCCAATTCAAAAGTTGGCGGTAACTAAATTTAAATTTTATTTAATAAAAAAATTATACATACATTTCTTACATATTTTTTTACTATTATTTTTAAAGAAATATATATGATTTATATATATTTTTTACTATGTTATATGTACGAAGTATTTATTAATTTTGTCTATGATTAATATTAATTGAAAAATTTAATGGACTACTTTAGTGAGGTTTCTATTTCCAACTGTATTTATTTTATTTACAAGATTTGAACTCAAGACAGTACTTAACTTAAGAGATCTCAAATTAGTTTCATTCAAACCAACGTAATCTTAATATATGTATGATTCCTATATAAATATAAGAAAAATATATATGAGTAAATTTTTAAAAATAATAAGGGTCAATGTGACATAATATTATATAAAATAAATGAGAGTAAGTATTGTTGGAGTGAAAGTGTGAGAATGAAGTCTTACATTGATTATGTATAAGTTGGAAAAAGATATAAGTGATAAAGATTTATAAACTTGATACTTTAAAGTTTTGGATTGGATGTAATATCAAGTTAATTTATGTGTGTTCACTTGTGACCTATTAATAAAGTTTTTGTCAGTGTTTGACCCCTCGTATTCCCAACAAGTGATATTAAAGCCGATAATGCGAAGAAGTGATCATTTCATGAGTATTGAGTAAAATTGATGGTGATTCATATATAAAAAATCCATTTGTATCGAAAAGTCTTCATAATAATTTGGAAGTCAAGTGGTGTGTTTTATTAATTTGAACTAACAACGATGTAAGTATTTAAAATGTATTAGTGCGGATGACTTATAAACTTAAAATTTTAGATGAAATATGATGTCAAATTTACTTATGTGATTGACTAGTAGTCCACTTATAAAATTTTGCTATTGTATTCTCAGTGATTATAATTTTTCTAATAAAACAAAATCTAAGTGTAATTATTGTTTATTTTAAGAAAAGTTAAATGTTAAATCTTTTCATTCACACTTATATATACGAGAGAACTAGAGAGAGAAATACAAAGAAGCAATGGGAAATTGATATAATTTTCTTTTACGGAAAATATTTTTGTCAACATCGGGTAAGATAAAGGATTTGATGTATATCACTATAATAAAGATATTATGTTTGGTACACTGAAGTAGTAATTTATAGATATGTACATTTTTTTAATCCAAATTAATGATAATATCTATTCAAAAAATTATGTTAAAAATGAAATATGTGTATCGAGTAACAATATAATCCAAGCTTGTGAGCAAGCCTTGAGTTCAATTTCTATAAAATACATTTGTGAAGAAGAATGATTATCGAATTTTAAGTATTACTAAATTTTAAATTAAATATTAGTCTCATAACTAGTATAAAATAAAGATTTGTGAAAATATCTAAGAGTAACTTTGTTGAGACAAATACCGTAATTGCATTGGTCTTAAAAAATAAATATGAGCAAATTTAATGATATATAGAGCATCAGGTGATTTAAAAAATACTTCGTATAGTAATTTTGTAATTAATTATTTAATTTTACTATAAATTAGTTACGAAATAATTATTAATTTTAAAATTTTGTAGTTAATTATTTTATAGCAAATTTTAAAATTTCTTGTAGTGAAAGATACTCAACCTTTAAGCATGATGGTAATTAAAACAATTAAAATTCAAACTTTAAGTGTACTAAAAAAAAATTACATAGGTTAAAAAGAATTAACATATAAATTTTTATTTAAAATAATTTTAGGTTCTACCTATCATTATAATATATGTAATATGCTGAAATAGCCATGTATAGAAATGCACATTTTTTTTTTATTCCAATACTAGAATATATTTATTCCAAAACATATGTCTAAGAATACGTGCAAATTTAATGACAGACAATGAAATTAATTTAATTAGAAATAATTGAAAATATAAATATTTAAATTACGATATTATTGAAAATTAAAAAATATTATTACAAAATAAATTTGATAAAATGTACAATAAAAAGTATAATTCTTATAAATAATATTTATCCATAAATAATATATTATTTTTGAAAGTAAAGTGTAAGATCATTATAGTTACAATTATTAAAAACATAATAATTACTGATTATAGATTTTAGAATTAACATTGTATATCATATTTTTGCATAAAATTAGCTTGTTGTTTGATATTTATTCACTTTAATGTTATTTTATTTTGTAAATATTATTGAAGTAAAAGTAAATAAAATAAATAAAATTTTAAGAAAGAAAAGTGAATTTTATTTTGAATATAAATAAAAAAATATATTTATTAATTACCTATATTGAAATCATCTGTTGATACCCATTTTGTTTTGGGTTTCAAAAAGGAAAGGAGCAAAAAGAGTTGAAGAAGGGGCAAGCGGATTGCCCTTCCCAAAAGAAGAAAAGGACAAAGAATGTCGAAAAAGCCAACTAGGAAAGCAAGACTTGACAGGCTCATGTGCCTCAATTTGCCTTGGGCATGCGCTAATAGATGGGAAGTCGTGTGTTAGGCTTTGCCTTTTGAGGCAAGTTATCTCAGACGTGCAATCTTGCAGGTAATCAAAGGTGTGAGAAATGCTTTTCGTCACGAAAGTCAGGGAAAAGGAAGAGAAGTCGCCACCAGATTGAATGCAAAGTTGTTGCATTAATTAAAAGGAGCCCCGTGAAGGGAACCGTGACATTTATGAAGCCTTGTGGAGAGTCACCACATTAATGGTAGAAGATCTCATCGAAAGATCATGGGGCAGAAGCTGACCTATAAAAGGCATTGAACTTGAAGGAAAAGGGGTCAAAAAAATTCTAGAGAAGGAGAACTAGTAGAAAGGATTTTTTAGACAGAGGAAGCATTGAGAAGAAGGAGAAGAGAGTAAGATCCATCTACTCCTTGAATACAATAATGAGACACTTGGATACTAGGTGAAACTCTAGAAACTTTTAAGTGTTAAAATACTAGTGTCTGGTTATAACCCATAGATAAACATTCCATTCCAAAACTTAAAAGTCCAAACTTCAACCTACAAACCAACTTTGAATTGGTCGTTCCTCAAACTCTATCCCAATATTTGGGTTCTCTCTAATCGATTGGGAGTCGGCACTCCTTGACCGACTCCGAGAGTCGACTCTCCGCTAACTCCTAGTCAACATCTTTCCTCAATTGACAATTAATCGACACCTCCTTATGGTCAATTTGGTATTGGTCTTTCTCATATAACCTTTTGAGCCTTAGCCAGAACTATGTAAACTTTGACTTCTCCATTGCATTAGGAGATATGTAGGAGCAAGGGGTGACTCTTGTCAAGTTCATAAAACCCAAAACACCATTCGTCCTTCCTCTTATAAATACCCACTCTTCCCTCCATCCGAAAGGTGAAAACTATAAGTCATTTCCTATTTCTTGCATTTAATTAAGGTAACTGTCTTAAAGACATACGTGATTGGATACTAATGTTTCGTACGCGTAACCGACTCCCGAATCTGAGCTTTGATTTCCAAGATTAACCTTATCCAATTATAGGTTTTCTGGTGTTTTCTTTGAAAATGTCAGTGACGACTCCAGTTTCCATATTCCCTTCTTTGAAAGGGATGTGGATTTCACACATTTAATTTCTTATCGACCCTATTGCGACCTAAGTTGCGACATCATGATCACTTGAATTGATAATAAATTAAATAAATAAATATTTATATCTTTTATATTAATATTTTTATTAAATCATGTCCATATTTCATATGTTTTAGTTTATTTGAGATGATATAGCTTAAAAGTTGAATGAAACACAAAAATGAGAAATAAAAACTTAAGGTTGTTTGAAAATAAAAAGAATAGATAAAAAAAATAAAGCTTATGAACATTAATATTGAAAATATATTTACCAAAACAATCTTCTTAAAATGTGTCATAATTTTAAATTATAGAACAATATTAAAAAAGAATTATATACAGCTATTGTTGGGGATGTAAAAAGAAATCAAATAAAAATAAGGAGCCAAAAATAATGAAAATAAAGCAAACTTATTTCATTGTAAAAATATTTCAAAATGTATATGCAATACAGATTATACAGCTATTCGTTAAATTATATGCAATACAGATTATGGAGATGAAAATTATTTTTTTATCAGCAAAGAATTTTTTATTAAAAAATACAAAGAGTATTCCAAGCCTTTATAGATTTATAAAATTACGTTAAACAATGTAAAAGATTAACCACACCACAAGGAGTACAAATCTGCAACTCTTTGAAGACATCAATAACCAGGATCTTATCTTAATTTTGGGGAAAAACTAATTTTTGTTTGTTTTAAGAGGTTGAAACACCAAATCATGTGAGAAATTTTCAAAAGGGTTTTAAAAATATTAAAGAACTTTCTTTAGCCTCGGGGATTGTGGTCTTCTAGTTAATTCTCTCTCATTGGTTTCTTTATTGATTCTTAAACGGATGTTCTTATTACTTTATCTTTTCTAAACATCACCTTTGAATATCATGAGATGATTTACATATTATTTTATTTCAGATTTAAATAAATGACTCTTAACAGTTATATAATTTTGTTGGTATTGTCTAAAATTAGATATAAAAACACTTATAATCGCAAAATACGCTTCTCACATGCACAGAAAGGACCGAGTACGAAGTATGAACTGCTAACCAAATAAAAATACATAGAAAAGGAAGAAGAAGTACAAGATAGTGCAATATATATAATTATCCCCACCTCAATAAAGTATTGGACAAGGAAGAAAGTGGCAATAGCATATGAAGGAACATGTTACCTTGATTAGCGGTGAAGTATGGGTTTGGTGTCTTAAGCCTGTCGTTTGCCTTTTTAATCCGAAGATGCATCACTGGCAGTATCGCTGTCCATAGAAGAGTCCCAACTGAGAATAAGGAAGAGACAGATTCTTTCTGGGGCAAAAACAATCTTTGACTATCTGTCCCCATTCCAGGTTTTAAGTTATATTTAATTAATTAATAATAACCAAATGCCCTATTTATTTACTTACTATTTTGACTAATTAAAATGTATGCACTTTCAGTTGACATATCACTATGAACTTATGAGGCTAAGTTCTTTGTTCCTGCAGTTAATTATAAATACAACTTAAACCTAATTAATCTTAAAAAAATTAATAATAACGTGAGAGTTATTTCTTATCTATACATTTATTTTAATTATATGTTTAGTTCTTGTGAAATTTTTAATACATCTTATTATATTAAAAATTTGATATTTTAAATATAAAATTTACAAAATTAAATATCTAATAATAATCTAATAATAAATAGTGTGATACTTCTAACAATAATTATTAAGATAAATTCATATCATCTTAAAACATGAATTTAAACTTATCACAATTTTATAAAATCTATTTGGGAAGAGAAAGTTATTGTTTACCTATATTATTTTTATTTTTAATTATATATTTAGTCAAAGCATATTTATTATAATTTTTATTTGTCGATAATTAGATATTTTTTTGTATACTTCACTGTTAGAAATCATTTTTTAATATAGGTGAGAAAATTTGTAAGCATATAGCACACTAGCGCGGCACACTTTAATTTGCTAGCCTCTTCTCGTGCTCTTTTTTAAATTTTAATGGAAGAAAAATATGTTCACTCTTACACCATCACTATCACCGGCCACTAATTAACAAGACAAAAAAGGTTTCGATCAAAATAAGTATAGAGTTTGTTCCTTCATTTTGTCTTTCAAAAAAAATAAAATTAATTTCTTTGGTGGAAACCAGATGAAAACCGCACTGAATAAAATAATGAAAATAAAAATTTTAAGCTAAAAAGGCCATTCTGTCTGTCGATTTTTCTACCTTATCTATCTATTTTTGTGAGCTGAACAGTGACTGCAGAATCCACGAAATTTGGCATATTTTCTGCTTAACTAAAATGAATAAGCACCACTAATGGCGGGCAAAAAAGGTTTCGTGTAGGTGAGTGGTGGGGACTCGTATCTAAGTTTGTTACCAAACCTTAGTACGTTCTTTATTGTGCATTTGAATATTCAATATTTCATACTTCATTAATATTTCATACAATACAAATGTGCGGTGCACTGTGAAGACAACTAAGTTAATGAACTAAAGACAAAGGAGCCAAACTCTTTTGCTTCATTACATAAAACCTAGGTTGTTTGGTACATACATAAAACCTAGTTTGAGTAGGGATAAAGAATTTCGAAAAGGTAAGAAATAAGGAGAATACACAAGAGTACAGAAAACCTACTTCTTCCTCTTTTGAGTCCCCCATAGTTAGGACATCTGTTCCCTAAACTTGAGGCAACAGGGTTTTGGACTTTAGGGTTCATCCCCTAAATATAGATTCATTTAATTTTAAGCAACATTCGCAGTTTTGTACAGAAATGAACCTTGGAAACTAGCTAGGTTTGGGGCTTTAAACCTAATTTTAATTTTTTTCGTAAGGATAATTAATTATTTGTATCCGCTCATATTAATTTTTGTTATGTTATAAAATATATAAATAAATTATAATAAGAATTGCTTACGTGAGACTATAAAGTTTATTATTATTTTTTTTTGTTATAATCAAGTTATTTAGAAGATTTTCCTCCCTTTGTTTTTCTACAACTCCAAAACTAGAAATTAATGTAAAATAAAATAAAATAATCAAAGGTTAAACAAAACAATTGGATTTCTTTTATTTTTTCTGACGGAACCGATTAGATTTCTTGGTAAAGGTTGAATTGAGTATTTCGGTTAATTAGTTGAACCAGCTATATTTAAAGAGAAATTCAGTAAATTAGTTCGGTTATTTTTTTAAAGCATTACCAAAATTCTTCATACAAATCACCAATTCTAAAATAAGAATTATCAATCAGTGGTGTGTATGACGACTGGGATAAATTTAGGGCAGCGGATATGCATTGGGGTGAGGGGATTGTTGATTAATAAAAGAGAAACCAAATAACAAAAATTTATTCATTATATAAATTAATATGATAAATTTTTTTTTTTTACAAAAATACTCTTATTAAAAGATTTAGAATGCTATCAGTAAAAAATAACAAATATTTTTTTTTATAATTTTTTAAAGTGTTAACAGAAATTAAAACACTTGAAGGATATAATGAGTCAGAATTGGAAGAAATATTGGTTAAAAAACTAAGAATTTGATTAATTATACTGACAGCATAATTTTTTTTACGTATGATAAGTTTGTTTTTGCACTATAAAGATCAACATGTAAAAGAAAATGATGAAAGCTAACTCCCACTATTTACAAGTAATGGCATGCATTAGTTACCATTGACGTCAAATAACATAGTCTGACAGGCAATATTAACAAGTGATATCTCTGCAAATGCAAACATGAGACAAGAAACACACGTACAAACTAGTATAAAAAATCTGGATTAATAAATATTGGAATCAATATGAGTTTGACATAGATTGTAAAGAGTTAAATTAACAACTAAGGAAATAACGTAAAAGGGGATTTGTTAGAAAACCATAAAAGTTCATAAAATTAGAAAATTGGTTGCGATAAGTGGCAGAAATTTGTAGTGAGGATATGTAAATACATTTCTTCACTTTGAAAAAATAATAAATATATATCTATTTTCTTTTTTATTTTGTCTCTTATTTTTATATGAACTAACTGTCTCTAATTTTTTATCATGTTATCAAATTTTATTTTTTATCGGCTTATTTTTTTTTTATTTTTTTATTCCATTTTTAGTTCTCAAGCTTCTTTACATTTTATTTTGTTGAACATTTCATTTCTATCTCAAATTTCATTTTATTCCATTACATGATAATAATAATAACTATTATTATTATTATTAAAATAAATTACTCCCACAACCGTGACATTAAGATTTCCAAAGTTTAGTTAGGACTTAACTCAATACCCCCACTCCTCTTTATATTTGGTTTGGTATTGCTACTGCACATGACTTCAAAAGTCATGATGATATTATTGAAGAACATTTTTATTAAAATATTTTTGCTTCTCATTTTGGACAATTAGCAATAATTTTTCTGGGGACTTTCGAAAATTTATTTCATGTAGCTTGGCAAGGAAATTTTGAAGCATGGGTACATGATCCTTCACATGTAAGAGTCTTGGATCTGCCACTAGTTATGATGAAGGTTCAAAAGCATGTAACAAGGCAAGAAGGCTATGTATATGAAAATTTTGTGAGGACTAACTCAAAAGGTTTTTACACAAATAAATAAATAAAAATAAAGACTTGACTTAGATGTATTTTTCATCCTTATGAATATAATATATTTATTTTTATTTTAGTCAACACATCTTTTTTGTTATTCATCCTTGTAATGTCAAAAATGTCTCGTTTTAGTCCCTACGTGACATCTGAGTTGGATGATGATGTTAGACATTAGGGTTTGTCCTTCTTCCTTGCCTTCCTCAATTGCTAGCCCACTATGCCCACCCTACGTTCCTCCTTGGCCACCTGTCTCTTGGTGCCACCCATCTTACCCTTTTCTTTGACCACCCCTTATAGCTTGATGCGATTTTAGACAATGCCCATCATCCTCAGTTTGTTGATGAGGTTCTTGAAAATTTGAGGCAAACAAAGTTTTGGTGGGACTTAGGGTGCTTGTGAAGGAACCTTTGGAAGAGGCCATTGTCTATGAGATATGGAGAAATGTAAAATTTGGTGGTATTCCTTGAAGCCCTTTTATGGATAGAGGACAAAGAAATGCAACAATTTGTGAGAGTTTGTTATGAGATTATGGTGATGTTGAAGAGGTATTAGGCAAGGTTTTTGTTGAACGCCATGGATACCTGATGGTAAAGAAAGAAAGATAGATAAGAAAACTCTAGAGATGAACATAACAAAATATTTTCACTTAAAAGGGAGGCAATTTCGTTGGATTGCAAAGTGAAGAAGGAGATTGGTTGTTAGGGTTGTGCAAAAGGTGATATCGATCCACATTGTTGTGTGGAATGGAATTTGGAAATAACAATCTTACTTATGCCACGTTACATAGCCAATGATAACATAAATCATTTGGTTGATTGTTCTGCTTCTTGTTGTGGTTTTGGGTTAGTAAGTTATTGTGGAAAGGGAATGGAAGAATCAATCGAGCTTGAGTTGAAAGGATAATAATGATGACAAAGGATTAAAGTTGGGTTTGTGGACGATAAACTATTTCATTCCGTTGATGATGGATATATCGTTGATGGCAACCAATGCTTGGGCAACTAATTTGCCTAGCAACCCCATGCTTAATAGCTATTGTATCCTTTTTGTTTGTTTCCATTGATTTGAATTCTTAGTTACTTATGATAAACCAAATACCCTTTGCTGAAAGGGGGTGGAACACTTTTATTTATATCACTTTTAGTAATACTTGTTGTAGTAACATTTTTTTTTGTATATTTAATAACATTTATTAAATATAAAATCCTACTAATAACATTTTGTAACATGACTTAAATACAACATTTGTTAAACTATTACCAAAATTAATAGGTAATTTTTTTTATATGTTCATATTATTTTTTCTAAATTGCTAAAAGTTATATATGTTGTAGTGGAAAGTTAAGAAGAGAACAGGTAGGGTGGGGGTGGCTATAGTATAAGGAGGAGAGTGAAGAAGGAAGATAAGAAGGCCTAATATATCATCCATATCATCATCTAACTTAGATAACACATATCGTCATTAATCTTATTAGGTAAGGTAAAATGGACTTTTGTATGCCTCATTAGTGTTTTGTAATAAAGACTAATGATAGGGACCAAAATCAGATATTTTGGACATTATAAGGATGAATAACAAAAGCATGCAGGGAAACAAACAAATTGCTATATTTACATAGACAAAAAATATATTTAAACCTAAAGACTTGCATATGAATTATGCAAGAAGTTAGAGAAACATTCAAACAAAAAAGTAATAACATGTGGACAATTATAAGCATATATTGAGTAGGCAAAATTTGCAAGCAAAGATGAATATAAAAGTCAAAGAATAACCTAGAAAATAATTTGCATTTAAATCATAACAAAAATTATATAAATTGTATATCGGATGACACTCAAGAAGGAATTTTAATCTCTTTTATGAGCTATCGATTTTCAAGTGTTCTATTTGCCAATCTTGATTCCTTACAAAGAACCTTTATTTATAGATACATAATCACAACTTCCTAAGAGATTAAATTGCTATCCCTTATCCCAAGTTATCGTCCACCCCTATCAACATGTGAGCCTAGTATAGTACATTCTATGTTTCTCATGATTATGAACCATATTCCATGAGTATTTGGTCAAATTAAGTAATGATTTGCACTTTTGGAACTTAAAAGTGTTTTTGTTGGAGTGCATCCTTGGCTAATATGAATTTTCTATTGATGGAAAATAACCAAAGGATATTGACACTTTCACTCAATGACTTTTAGTTGATGGGTTAACTTTATCAATTTCTATGCCATCATGTAGCTTCCTATTGACTATTAATTTTGTTAATGGTTTATTCTCTTCTACATTGTTAGCACAAAATTTTTCATTTCAATCTTCTTGCTAGAGTTAATTGGTCAAGCCCTCTATTCATGTAGAAAAGGAACAATTTGACCTATTTCTTCTCTTTGTTGGCATTATTTTTTTCCACACTTAATAGTACCTAACAAATTCATAGTTATGATGTTGTAAGTTGATACACTTAACATGAAAAGCAAAAACCACAATCTTTGTCCTCTTGTTGGGAATGGAATTGTGACATAACGAAAGTGATTTAGAGACATCAATCATACTTGTAACTTCCTCTTAAATTCAGTCAAAACCAATTGTTCATCAAAATGAAGCTCACCTTTGATTGTGTTCAACCCCAGCCCAAGGTGGGGAATTGGAAGAAAATTTTGAAATCTTTGATGAACTACTTCAAGACAAGCTCTAGTGTGTCACCTGCAAGGATTCCAACACCCAAGTTAGTATATGTAAGAGGTGGTGAAATGTGTATAAAGAGAGTTTTTTCATACTCGAGTCTTGTTTAGGCTTACTTATAAGACTCCATTTGATAAGGATGATGTCTCTTGTGTAATGATGTGTGAAAATCATCTATGAAGAGAATCCCTTTACTTACAATGTCTGTTATTAAAGAATTTTGTTCATGATTCAACATTTCGTGTCTACATAAGCTTTTGGCGTGTAATGAAGAAGGTTCTTAAGTAATGAGAGACATTAAGTTATGATAAAAGACATATAATTAGGCTTGATAGCATTGAGTTAGACGGTTTACTTAACTTATCTACACATGTTTAGATTGACTCAATGAGACCCAAAATTGATTATATGATAATGATATATAAAGACAACTTCTTTAGTGGTGAGCTCCTTCCATTTTTCATTTATTATTTCAAATTTTCAATATATCTTGTTTCATAATTATGTTATCTTATATTATTTTTTAAAATTCCACGTCCAATTTAGCTTGTAACCTCTCTTATGAGCTTAAAAAAAGAAGAGAACTCACTTAATGTTACTCACACATGACTTAGTAGAGCTCTTCTCAATGTTGACTCTGCTCTGGTGTCCCCATTGCATGATTGCAATTTGCAATATTCTAGAGCTCGACTACAATAATGGCATTAACATAATTAATGCATGATGCTTCATTTTCTTTGTATCTAGAGGTGCAATGATGTTTAGGATTACAAGAAGAATGATTTTATACAACTTATAGTGCAAGAATAACTTTAAGTGAGTTACTCCTCATTCTCACCCATCATTTTCTTGCAATTTAACAGTTCTTCATTATATATATATATATTATTTATTTATAAAGTAATTAAATATATTATAAACTAACTGAACTGACTTATCACATATATTTTTATATTATTTTAATGTATATACTTATAAGAAAATTTTAAAACTACACAAAATAGTTAAAATTTAAAAGTTTAAATATGTTTTTAGTCTCTATTAAATGGGCGAATTTTAATTTTAGTCATTGTATTTTTCTTCCCTTAAAAAATGAAATAATTATTTTTAGTTTTTATTGATAAGTGTTACTCATCAATTATTTATTTGTTTAATGAAAGATCAAGCGATAATTTCATATCATACTCACTAGTATATGTAATATTATGTTAGCATGTGATACCTTTAAACAATTTTTTTGATCCCTAAAATGAATATTATTTATATACTTTAAATAAATTTTCAGGACCAAATAAAGTGATTTTGAATTTTTTAGGATGAAAATAAAAAGAAGAAAAATAAAAATTCACTCATTTTACATGAAAAAAGACAACAACTTTAAATTTTGGAGAAATAAAAGGAAAACAAAAAAGTTGTAGGTATTAAATTGAAAATATATTTAAACTATATATAAAACACAATATTAACTATGAACTTTTTATCTAGCATTCGTAGGAATAAATTTTCAAACACTCTCGTCATAAAATTCTATAAACTTATAAATCAAAGCCTTTTATAGAAAATAAAAATTAAATATATATTCTAATTAAAAAGTTCGTATAAACTAAAAGCTAATAATCCAAACAGTACCTATATACAGGAACGTAAAAAACATTTGCTTCCATACTAAGTATCTACCCTTATTTTCAATTGTGCTGGAATTTGATTGGATTTGGCCAACCTTTTGTAAGGGCAAAAGTCAATATCTTAGAAATGATATTTAAAGACGTCATTTAGATTTTGTCCTCGTGATAGAGATTATATCCTTCATTTTTTCGGTGAATAGCATGTTGTTAGAATTGGATTTGGCCCCTAAAACTATTTTCTTTTATATATGTTAAAAAAATGTTTTGTTTTCTAAATGCAAAGTATTTTCATAGTTGAAAATTATAAGACTAATCTCTAAAAAAAAAAAGTAAAGTACTAATTAAAAATATTTGTTTTATAGACTATATGTACTTTTCACCCGAAATAATCTTGTTTAAATTAAATAAAACAATTGTGAATGAGAAAATTCATTCTCCAAATATTTACCAGAGCAGCAATACTCATAACTCCAACCCACAACTAAAATTAAATCTCTGGTATATATTTATAGAGATAAAGCTACAGACCACTTGTACCCTTGTGGGTATATTAAAGAATTGTTGAATATCATTAATTGATATGCTAACTCACAAGCCTTGATATCCTTTTCCCTCTATCTCCATACTATATAATATAAATTCCATGCACCGTTTTCACAAAGGAAGAATCAATTCCACCACCTAATGTTAGCCACCCTAAAAATTGTGCACTACAATTTGGGGATAATGCATTAATATTCATTCTTCAACCAACGTTACTAACCCCAAACGCAGAAAATGGCCTTTGCATCTACTTTGATAAATGGGTTATTCCTCATCAAGATTGTGACTGATTGAAGATGCAAAGTGATACCGCATTATAGGTATATCGGTTAAAGATGCAAAATCTGCTAAACTGAATATGTGTTCTTTGACTCAGTACTACACTTGTTTCAGAACATACCTTTAACCTTTCCACGTCTGAAAGTGGTTCACATCCTAACGCACTCCAGGTACGAATTCTGCACAAAATAAATTCAACAAAACTCATCAGTTTGGACTCTAGATTCTTTCCCTATTTCATTTTTATTTGGGCTAACGGTTAACAAATCCGTGCACAAAAATGAGCCTGTTTAGTCTCGATAAGGCCCAACATGAAAATGATCACTTTTCAAGAAAAATCTATGCTGAAATTGAGCCCATTATATATATCTATATAATAAAAATGTTTTTCATTTTAAAAATTTGAAAATTATAAATTTAGATGACACAATTATAGATACATGTTCAAGATTAAAAATTAATTAGTAATAATATGATTATTTAAAAATTGTGTACTTATCTTTTTATTTTGAATTTTAAATAAAATATAATAATATATATTTATAATTATTAGTTTTATTTTTTTTTTGTAAAAATCACTAAGTAATAACTAATTTGGTTTATATTACGAGAAATAAAAGCGATAATTTATTACCATTTGAGTGGTGACTAATTTGGTATTATAGGATCTTAATTCATTGAATATCATAGCAATGATATCATGACCTTCAGATATACTCAAAGGACAGGTTTTGTGTGAAGGGGGCTGAAACAACATAAATTCAAAACAAAATAATAGTAGGAACGACTATAATTTGTTTTCTAATAGAAAATATCTTCCGGTGTATTTGACTTCGGAATAGAGTAGTTCAAGCAGCCTTAATTATTTAAAAAATCTTTTATAATTAATACCTTAATTATTTCTAAAATTCATCCAGACATATTAAAATATAATAAAATTATTGTTTAAAACAAGAAATACATTAAATCACAGACTATATAATAAAATCGAATGCTCCATCTCATGTAAATTACTTAATGTTCTTGCTATTAACTCATTATTTAAATAAAGATTTGAGTATGCTATTTTAATTTTTTTAATAATGACATCTTTTTAAAGCAGTACATAAAATGATGTAGAGGAAACAATCAGCGTACCTTTTGACTTGCCAAAAATACTTGTATTTGTTGCTTCCATGGTTTATGTTGATAGTGGTTTTTGAAAATCTAGTTGTTTTGTTTGGGCTTTTCTTGCATAGTATTTTTTTGGTATATAAAATTTTAGAAGAAAGGTATAGTGCTCCAATCCAATCCAAGAAAAGTTTTCATATTTCTTAATTTAAACATCTCATACATAATGGCTTAACTTAACGTGGTAAAGGTAATTTTTTTGGACTCCAAAATCCCCAAAGCAGTGTCGTATTAATATTGAATTTCATTGTATATCATTTACTGATAGGACGTCTCTGCTTTTTATTTTTTGTCTACACATTTGTCTCTACATTTTATACCTATACCATTAAATACAAAATGTAATAAGATTAATATTCTAAAGAAGGGGGAGGGGATCACAAATGTCAATAAGATTTCAATTAATAGAGGGCTAATTTGTTAGTTGTAAACTTTATTTATACACCATATTCTTAGACCTTTTATGAGAAAAAAAAAAAGAAAAATATACTCTTAAATATAGTTTCTCCCTTTGTTTTTATTAAAAAAATATTTTTAATATAAATATATTAAACAATGTCTTGATAACATTTTTCTACTTACAAAAACAAGAATTGAGGATGTTTTAGGTTGTAGATAGTCTAACCCGCAAAATTTCGTAGTTGCTTTGCTATTACTTCTTTGTATAAATAAAATAAATAAGAAATAATAACCCAACAAAAGTATATTAAATAAAAATAAAGTTTATCATTTAATGAAATAATACATGTTGTGGTTAATTAAAATATTCTCTTCAAATAATAATTAAAAATATCAAATATAAAAAGGTAAATAATTTTATATGTTGATAATATAAACACTATTTAATATTTTATAGTTAAAAATGATGAATAAAAAAAATACTGCATACTTTAAATTCGTATATATACTTATGTTAAAATGATTCCTTAATTGTTTTAATTAATTAAGAACATTTAATATCAAACCTTTATGCCAATCCATGACATCATATTTGATATTTCTGCTGCCACACACACACATGCATCAGCAATAAACAAACCATTAATGGCCCACAAATTCACAATCATTATCCTGTTTTTCTTTTTCTATTAAATTCTTCATTCTTCAGCTTAGACTTTTCAAACTCACAATAATAGAGAAGTGTAAGAAACCATGGCAAAGGATAGGAATGTTGGTGTTGCATTGGACTTCTCCAAGAGCAGCAAAAATGCTCTCAGATGGGCCATTGAAAACTTGGCTGATAAAGGCCACACCTTTTACATCATCCACGTCAACCCTAATTCTTCTGATGAGTCTCGTTACCAGTTATGGACCAAATCTGGTTCTCGTGAGTCTCTCTTTTTAACCCTTTTTCTTGTAAATTTATCTCATCCTCTGTTTTCCTCTGTTTTGGTATGGTGTGATTAGTTTTTGTTTGGTTCTCTTTGCAGCTCTCATTCCTTTGAGAGAGTTCAGAGAGGCAGAGGTTATGAAAAACTATGGCGTGAAAAGTGATGCTGAGGTTCTTGATTTGCTTGATACTGTGGTCACACAAAAAGAGGTTTCTTACTTTCTTTTGTTTCTCTGTTTCCATATAGTTTTGCGTAGTGTTGTGTTGCCCATGTTCTTTTGTGCTTACGAATGAGGTTATGGTTTGGTAGGTGAATGTTGTTGTAAAATTGTACTGGGGTGATGTAAGAGAGAAACTTCTGGATTCCATTGAAGATCTGAAGCTGGACTCTCTGGTCATAGGAAACAGAGGTCTTAGCACAATTCAAAGGTGCCTAATTTTTCTGATTTCCTGCTTTAACCTTTTTCCTGCATATGTCAGTAAGTTTTTTTTTTTAAACTAAATATATAATTTAGTCCCCTCTTCTCAATTTGATGTTTATATGTAAAAAATATTAAATTAATAACTATACATTTAACTCATGGACGGATTTTCAATTTAGTCTTTATATATATAACATATTTTTAATAAGTTTTTTTTTTTCATATACTAATTGAGAATTGAGAATCCATGTAAAGATTAGGTTATATGGTTAACCTTAAGAAAAAGAATACTATTTATTTATGTTTGTACAACATATAACTTTAAAGGAGAAATACTAACCACATTAATTAATACATTCTTTCTAATAATAAAAATTTTATAAAGAAAAATGTGTTTGTCTATTTAAAAGAACTTTTCTTTTAAAAATAAAAAGCAGTAGCTTCGCCCCTTAACTTCCATAAAATGTAAAAATATGACTAGTTATTTTGATATGGATCTCTTAAATATTTATGTTTGTGTGATTGTGCATAATTGTCAAATTAGTTTATTCTCTACAAGATGGAATTGCCGTCTATTAGTATATCATATTTTAAGTTTAGGTGGATACATTTCTTTATAAATATATATAAAATAGAAAAATAAAATAAAATAAGTTTTTTTATAAGTTAAAATTAGTTTATGCATAATCTAATTTGTATAAGTTTTTTTATATTATATTTATCAGAAAATTGATTTTTAATTTATATAAAAATTATTTTTAATTTATGAAAAATTTTATTTATTTTTTAATAAATAAATATATAGAAGTTTATCAAAATTATTCATTGAGTTCCCATTTGTTAATCTTTCTACTTCTATTTATTATGATTTGGGTATCATGGACATGGGCTTTTGTGTGATGGTGTAAAAAACACAGGATGATATTGGGAAGTGTTAGCAACTTCGTGATGACACATGCTCCATGCCCAGTGACCATTGTGAAGGAGTAGCAGTAGGTAGATGATCGATCAATTTGGGAAAACCATTACATCTCTGATGATCTTTTTCATGCACTCTACTTGGGCTACATAATGTAATTTTATATGTATTGTGGCTTAGAATTTGTGAATCAAGACTATACTATATAAATGATGTACTGTAATAAATATCCACACTTCACTTGTCCCAGGACTAGGCACTGTAAATTAATTCTAGTTCTACTAATAGGTTCCTGAATTTATGATTCTCTTTTGTCTTCATGTGTTGATGTCTTATTTGACTATCTTTTTATTGTTACAACAAAGGTTACTAATAATTAAGAGTCTTGACAAATGTGAGAAGAAAAATAAAATTGTTACAGTAATTGTTGGCCTTTTTTTTTTCTTTACCTTCACAGAGCAGTTAGAAACGGAATTTAACTAAATGGTGTAAGTGAAAAAGTATTTACTCAATTGGTGTAAATCGATAGCGAGCCTGTAAAAACCGTAAGAAAATCGATAATGATAAATTTGACTTATCTCTTTTATAATTATTTTAAAAAAAGTAGAACTTGATAATTTTATTATATTTTTTTAAAAATAAAATAAATAATGACATTGTTTATTTATTTTTATTTTTTAAATATGAAAATAGATAACGTGATTGTCTATTTTATTTTATTTCTAACTTTAAAAAGTCAACAATAGAATAACTGTTACAATTAATAAAAAGTCACCAATTTTATTCACAAAAGAACTTTTACATTTAACACAATTTTGTGATAATTTTTAAATCGTCATAATTAATAAATTTTAACTTTTTATAAATTAGAAGACAAAATTCTTGAAATATTTTTTTCAAAGACAAAATTTACAAGATTGAAATTTTAGGAGAAAAAGTAGAATTAAGGAAAAAAAATGTCATGATTTTCCAAATTTAGGAAAGAACCATAATTAAGATATTTTAACTCTTCCTCCAAAATTTTGAACCAAATATGAAAATTTTATAAAATTATCTTTCTTGGACTCTAACCAAACATATAGGGGTAGCAAATGATTAGACAACTTTAGTTAGGAACAATTACCATTTTCTGATTTTCTCATCCACGTAACAGGGGATTACATTATGTTCCAAAGTCCACAGGTTCAACATAAAAGGGTTTTAAAAGTTGTATCTCTGGTTTGGAGATGACAATTGCCTTATGCACGGTAAAGAAGAAATATGTAACCGCTTTCCTAACCTGTTTTTTTAATAGGATAGTAATAAAAAATAATGATTTTAAATTTTAGAAAAATAAAAATATTTTACAAAATTATAATTAAAACTCACTTAATTAAAAATTATGAAAATATTAACCTAAAGCCAGACTGAGTTATTAATTTTGATGGCAAGAGTTACAGCTGCAATTTACATATTATACGAGCTGTCCTTCATAATCTGGCAAATAAATTCCAATCATTGAGAGTAAGTAAGAACTTTGAGGAATAGAAAGATTCTTTATAATTTTTCAATTGAAATGGCAAAATGTCAACAACCTTGGATTTCTTTGACATGGAGAAATCCCATACATATTACAAGTATCCTAGAAAAGAAATTCTAAAAGCAATAACTCAATGAGAAACAAGTAGTCCACAGTCCACAATTTTCATTAGAAATTCTATGTCTCACACTACATATCAATCTATTTTGAAGCAGAAAGGGTTTCATAGAGACCTTTGAAAAAGGCAAAAACTGGATCTCTAGGGGGCAAACTTTCTTTGACAACTGGATGGTTGATGAATTCTTGGCTCCACTTGTAGAGCTTAGGAAATTTCTCACTGGTGAATAACTCCAACCCCCCTATTTCTTGAAACATAGGGATCCAAAATGCTATGAAGACACCAGCAATATCTACCCACCCAAACTCCTCTCCTCCAAAGAACTTCTTCTCCTTGAGTTCATTCTCAAGAAACTGCAGAGCCTCAAATGATTCTTCAACATTCTTCTCACGCTCTTTCTCATCAACCGTAAAAACAGCTTTCCATGCAGCACCAACAACCTGATTTCATAAATCATAGTATTTATTAGTGATTATTTTATGAAATACGCACGATTAACAGAATTTCTACCGAGTTATATAAAAACAAATATGGTACAGAAATTTTCAAATCATAATAATTTGAGCTAGTTCTTAAGTGAATCATTAATTTGATTTTAGATAAAGTTGATACATTTTTTTTTTTCTTTATAAGCCAACAAGATTTCGTTGCAAGTAAAATTTGACATTAGCATAAAACGTCAGATAAATTAAGCCCACCAAAAGTTGATACAATTAATTAATAGAAATTATTAAAAAAAATTTCATACTTGACAATTAATTGACTATTGAGTTCTCTAATTTATTCGAAGATTTCATATTTAGATGCCGTGAAAGGTGATGTTTTTGATAAATCAGTACAAAGCAAGAAAAGATGAAAAATATGGGTTACCTTGTCATCAATGAATTTGGACCAGAAACGAGCCAAGGCTCTTTGGTAAGGATCAGAAGGCAAGATGGGGTTGTTTTTCCATGTCTCATCGATGTATTCAACAATCACAAGGGACTCTGATATGGGTTTCTCATTGTGAACAAACACTGGAACCTTCTTGTAAACTGGGTTATACTTGAGGAGCAGATAACTTTTGTTCCCCAAATTTTCTTCCACATATTTGTATTCAACTCCCTTCAACTTGAGAGCGATATGAACCCTGCAAACAAATGTGCTTCCCGTAACTCCCAAAAGCGTCACCTCTTCCTGATTTG
Organism: Mucuna pruriens; assembly: GCA_025330945.1. Classification (NCBI taxonomy): domain Eukaryota; kingdom Viridiplantae; phylum Streptophyta; class Magnoliopsida; order Fabales; family Fabaceae; genus Mucuna; species Mucuna pruriens. The sequence continues at coordinate 2,140,278 of JAENHJ010000525.1, read as the reverse complement.
TAGTCATTGCAGCATTTCAATTCCAAAGAATCAATTCTAAATACTTAATTATTTTGGTCTCCGAGTCCTTAAGGCTTCTAACTTTATAGGGCTAATAAGATTAATATATATAATATAATATTCAATCTATGCGCTGTTGACTATGGTGGATAATGTGCTCATAAGTTGGATTTCACACTTATATGAAATAATCTGTTTGGCAGAAGTTAGTCTGACTTTTGTAGTATTTTAATGGATTAATCTTTAATTTTTTTATATGTACAGCAAAAAAATATGTATAGAAGAAAGTGAAAAGAGACATTAATAATTGAATAAATAATATATTTATTTAAATTATAATTTTTATATTAATATTTAATCATAAATTATTATGTATAATAAATTTATTGTTATTTTTAAATAATTATTATAAAAACATATTCTGTTGTTGATAGCATAAACATGTCTATTAATTTTTTAATAAATAAAGAATTATATATTTTATGCTACAACTTTTTATAACACTTCTTGTAATATAGTTTTTTAATTTTTTTAACACATTAATTATCTTATCATAATTTTTTTTTTCATTTCTTTTCTGGTAAAAGTTTTTGTACCAAAAATACAATTTGTCATAAATTAATGAATACAGATATAAATAGATATCGCATACAAGAGTAATGTAGAAATAAAATAAAAAAGCAGCCTTCGTGTCAAAAGGTCAGAAGACAGTATCGTGAATGGCTTAGAAGTGATGTAAGGAATTACATCAGCAATATATCTATAACAATTAAGATAGTAATAATAGAATTGAGCCGTACAAAATGAAAATTGTCGTAGGAACACAGAGAACGTTACATGCAAAGCGCAATCTACTTGCTTTTTAAGGTTGATTATAATCACAGTTATGTTTTAACATGCGAAGCTTCTTAAATATATTTTTCTAAAGGATGCATTCAGCGAATAGATATCTGCATAGTCAAAGCAGCAAATAGATGGTTATGCACGCTAAGACGATATATTTTTTTTAAAGACAAACTATATCATCTTTTATTATACAAAAAACTTGTTTGCTTAAATCCAATGATGAAACATTTTGTTTTCCAGATTTTTAATTTTCATCTATTAAATCTCGTGTGCTTTGCTTTGATTGTTTAGCTGTTGAACTTGATTTTATTTAGTGTTTTGTTCTTTTCTTTTTTGCTGCTTTTCTATACTTATGTTTGTATATTGTTATTGTCATTCACTGAAGGTTAGTAATAATATTTCAAAATTTAAGCTTCTTATTCTTTATAGCATGTGTATATGTTGTTTATTATGTCTGTACCTGTAACACCAGGGTAAATTCCTATTTTGCTTAGATTAAATATATATTGCTTAAGATATCTAATGCTTCTTTATTTGAAGTTGAGTTGATTGGCATCACTTGGCACCAAAAGGGTTAAGTGGTCCCCCAGTTATAGATTGACAAAGGCAACTGAACTAGTTTAGTATTTACTCTAGTCCTTGAGTAAAACCCTGCGGGTGTTAAGGATGAACGTGCACCAGTTAATCATACTAAATTTGATCTATGTATATGTATAATATTATGGACTCTGTTTTTCATCATTATATAAAACTTGTAGAGATGAGCGTGAATATGTACTCTTTTTCATGTATATATATAAAACTTTTATACAAAATCATATTTTATTGAATAACATTAATTGTACAATATGAAAAAACATGTTTGCCTTCTGTCTCGACCTAAGTGGTGACGGGGTCGGCGAAAAATTGTAGTTTGGATTTGAATTCCCTTCGAAGAAGGAACAAGGTAGTTAAGGAGTTGCCATTGTTATTTTTATGGAAAATACCAGAAACCATAGGTTGGATAAGGCAAGTCTGGAAATTAGAGTTCAGGTTCAGGAATTGGTTACGCATGGAGAATACTAGAATTCCAATACGTCTACCATAAGATAGTTACCCTAACTAGGTGCATAAAATAAAATAAGATGACTTCTACATTATAGTTTATGCCTTTCTAATGATAGATGTTTACAAGAGATGAATGGAGAATGTCTTTGGTTTTGAAGTGAATAACTTGACAAGAGTTGCCTCTTGCTCCTATGTATATCCTACTGCAATGGAGAAATCAAAGTTCATGTAGTTTTGAGGGTGAAAGTCTGTTGTGATAATAGGGAAATATGAGCCGGAACCTATCCGACTCATAATTGGTGTCGACTATGCATCGGCATGGTTAAGAGGTTGAGAAGGTCTCGTCTCGAGTGTAGCCGGCATCGTTTGAATCTGGATTGTCACCTGAGTTGATTTCTTTTAATGAACCGAGTCATAGTATGGGGGTTCATGCTTATGCATGGGTGAGGATGTCGGGTTTCGACTGAACTTACCTAGTATCCAGTAGGGATGACACTACTCGATATATAGATTTGGCAATATAGTTTCTGATTTGTAGGGACCCTTCCTTCCTTATCCGTCATCTTTTCTGAACTCGCTCTTTTTCTCTTCTTCCTAGTTTTCTCTCTTCTTCTTTTCTAATAATCTTCTCCTTTGCCAAAGATCCCCCTCTCAGTTCAAGGGCAGGTCCTTTTATAGGTGCACATATCATCTTTGGATCACTATTATGAATCTTCAAGAAGATCTCCTCCAATTAATCGTTGATATTAAACTTCCGATTTTAGATCCAAAGTTGTTTTTACATGCTTTTTTTTTAAATATAATAATCCGGGGTTGAAGGTGACTTCTCGTAGAAGTCAACGTTGACTGCCGATTCCTCTGCTCATCCTGCTTTTTCTGCTTTTTTTTTTTCTACTGGCATCCACTTACTTCTTTTTTTTGGTGACCGGACAAAAAAGGACACAACACCTTGCTCGTGTAGTCATATAGCCAATTGAAAAAGGTAATTTTTTTTTGTCTATTCACAAATATCAATTAAAAATGGAGAACTTATCTGCGGCGAGAATATGACTTTCGGTATATTTAAGTTTTAAATTTCAAAATAATGATGATCGATAAAAAATGAAAAATAAGTTTCGGTATATTTAAAATGATTAGTTTCAGAACATAAGATGATTAGTTAAAATACAAAATTCAAGTCAATTTTTTTAAATGAAATATTTTTTTGTTTAATATATAAAATCATTTTAAATAAATATTCTTTTATTATTATTTGATTAGAGAGCATAATAATAAAATATAAGAAACTTATGTACTTTATTAAATAGTATTTTTTATTGGTAATGTACAAAAGGTAATTTTTTTTGTCATCTTTACAGGGAAGTATATTTTGCGGTGTTAATCAGTGTACTCGGTGCTAATCTACCAAAAGCAAATAATGTCTTGTAAATTATAGTGTAGATAAGGGGTGATCAAATTATTTGGCTAACCCAAATTAACGCAGGAGATGAAGAAAGAACTACAAGACGAGTACAAAAGAGGCAGATTCTGTTCTTTCATCTTAGTCACAGACAATGTTATGACTAGTCATATGATATTTGAGACCCCATTTAAATAGTTTGATTAATTTTAGTTAGTGAATTTTATTTTTGAGGTACTAATTAATTTTTTTTTTTTACAATTTTAACCTTTTGGTTGTCATTTTGAAGATATTTATTAGGAACATGACTGAGACTGGATTTATTTTTCTTTTTGAAATATTGCTTAAATTAAATTTTTAATGGTATCTTCATAAGTACCATTATATACTACTTCAATGAAGTTAAATTAATTCACTTTTTTTAATAAACTCTATTCTCTATGAGTTTCTTGTGACTAAAACATATTTAAATGATAATTGTATTTAAAATTTAATTTTAATTTTCACTTTATCAAAAATAAAATTGTTTCAAAATTAAATTATATCTGCATATAGGATAACAACTAATTAAAATTTAAAATTTGAAAGAAAAATTTAATACAGATCTTACATAAAAATTATCCAATATGCTAATAATAAAATATTTTAAATATTATATTATTATTTTGAAATAATAATTTAAAAATAAAAATATTTTTTTTATATTTTCAATGTTATCCATATTTTGTTTTTAATAGTGGTGGTCTAGTGACTTCCACACTTTTCACCAACAAAAAGGTCATGATGTTTTTGTAGTACCCTTTTTTGTCTAGGTACAGAAATGGGAAGAGGGGGCAAGAAAGACCAAAAAAAGAGGAAAAAGTAGAAGATAGGAGGGAAGCAGTAGTGACGGTAGGACGACTTGTCAAAAGAAGAAGAATGACCAAAGCGTGTCAAAAAGCAACCTAGGGAAGCATAGTCTGGCAACCTTGCACTTCCCAATTTGTCTTGGATAGAAGTAGCCAAGATGGGGAGCTGTGCACCCCCGGCCGAGTCATTTCCTCCTTGAAAAGTAGGAGGGTATGGAGGATACGCGCATTGCAACGGTCAGAACAATGAAGAACAATCACCACCACATTAATTAAAGGGTCGCCGTATTGAATGAGGGAAAACCTTCCATGGGGCATCAGAGCATTAATGGACCTAGGGAGAGCCACCACATTAATGGTGGAAGATCTCCATGGGAGATTCAGGAGGCTACGAGTGAGCCTATAAAGGGCCTTGAGCTCGAAGGAGAAAAGGGGGGAGATCCCAATTTGAAGAAAGGGGAAGATTCTAATCATGAGAGAACATCAGAGCTAGTAGTGAAAGAAGGAGTCTGTAGAGGATCCTTGAAAGAAAGACGGAAGGAGTTCATCCATTTTACAGCAAATAAATAATCCTTGGATATAAGGTAAGTACCTTATAAATATCCTCTACACATACCCACTTAGTGGCCTTAAACTCTAAGCCAACGAGCTTCCTTCGTTTAGCCCAGCAACAGGCTACAAGTTGTGGGCCGACTCCGAACAGGCTCCAATTCCTATGTAACCAAAACTGAGACGGACCAAGAGCCGACGCTCTTCGGTCCGATTCTAACATCGCACACTTGAGTCACGCACTCACCGAGTTGGTACTCTAACTTGACAGAGACGGCCTCGGCTCCCTTCCATTTTCAACTAGGCCGAGTTGATCTCGTCCCCTCCCAGGATCTAACCTTAAGTCTCCCAGCTACACTTTTCTCCAATCATCTTTGGACACCAATGGAAAGTCCACTTTTATCCATCTCTTCGGATGTCAATGGACAGTCCACTTTTATCCAACTCTTTGGACACCAATGGAAAGTCCACCTTTATCCATATCTTTGGACACCAATGGACAATCCACTTTTATCCAACTCTTTAGACGCTAATGGAAAGTCCATTTCTCTCTAACCCTTTGGACACCAATGGATAGTACATCCCTTTCCACTTTTGAACATAGCCCCGCCAATACATAGTCGGCACCCCAACTGGAGGGAGTCGGTCTCGGTCCCTTCCACTCTAAGTGAACGAAGTTGGTCTCGATCCCTTCCACCCCAAGTGAATCGAGTTGGTCTTAGCCCCTTTTCACTCCAACTGGGCGAGTCGGTCTCGGCCTCTTCCACTCCAACTAGGTTGAGTTGGTTTCGTCCCTCCTACCATCTAACCATCTATGCCTCAGAACTACATAAACTTTGACTTCTCCATTGTAGTAGGAGATACGTAAGAGTAAGAGGCAACTCTTGTTAAGTTCATTCATCCAAAAAATCCAAAACATCCCTCGCTCATATTTTGTAAATATCCTTCATTTCTAGAAAGGCAAAAAAACTGTAATATAGAAGTCATATTTCATTTCATGCATCAAGTTAGGGTAACTATCTTTGATAGACGTGTTGGGATACTAGTTGATCCCTACACGTAACTGACTCCCGAATCTACACTCTGATTTTAGACCAACTTTATCCATTCATAGGTTTTCTGGCGTTTTCCATAAAAATGCCGGTGGCGACTCCATATTCCTTGTTCCTTCCTCGGAAGGGACTCGGATTCCAAACTTAAAGTTTGGTGCAAAGTATTTATTGTTAAAAGTACTTTTCACCAACAAAAGGCTACAATGTTTTCTTTTTAATTCTTATATAGGGAAAAAATATTTATTGTCAAAGGAGATACTAATATTTGTTGGGGATTATGAACTCACCCAACCCCTTCTCAACATAATTTTTCTATACCTTAGATCAAGTTTGAACTCTTGACATCTTAATTAAGAAATACAAATAGTTATCACTTATATCAACCAATATTGGTACAAAATACTACAATGTATTCACTCTATCAGTTACAAATCCAACAGAAAAACTAGTGAATCAATCTAGTTTTTATATCTAAATAAATTAAAGAATGAACATGAATCAATATAGTATTTTGTCCAAATAAATTAAAGATTCGACTAAAAAAATTGGAAATTTGATTAAAAAAATAGTAAAACTGGTAGTATCGTTAAAAGTCTAAAAAATTAGTAAAATATCGATTCCAATATATCGATGAGAAAGATACACTATTTACTCAATTAAATATTATTATATCTATGAACTAATTAATAGATTTTCATAAATGATTTAGTAATTAAATCAATTCAAAATGTTTTCTTTTTCATACTACATTGTTACATTAGTTTGAATGTTTACTATTGATGGTCATGTGAAAACAATGTAAAGTAATTTTATATTAGTCATTTAATTATAAATAATTATTGGTATGATTTTAAAATAGTTATTGTAAAAGTTAATAAACTTATCAGACATGACAATTTGTTATTGGATGATAGTTTAAAACTATTTTACATTATCAGTGAGAGAAATATTTATACAAAAATAAGAAAAGTAAATTTGGACCATACAACCATACCTAAAAGGTTTTGATCAAAAGTTAATAAATGCTCACATGATTATTTTTAAATGTCACATGATTTTTTTATTCAATCCTAAATTTTTATGTATGATTATATGGTCCAAATTTAATTCTCTTACTCTCTCGTTATAAACACTTCTCTTACTTGATATGTCCCTCTAAGTGCATAATTTATTTTCTCTTAATTATTATATGTAGTTAGCATAACTAATAGTATAAAAATATTTTATAATGTAACTCAACTACAAATCATTAATAATGTGATTTTTAATATAGTTATTGTAAAAAATAACAAACTTATTCTACAATTAAATAACAATATAAAATTATTTTACACATTCAATGCAAAAACTTAGTTTCTCTAAAAAAATGTATATTGTCAACTAGTTAAAAATTATTATAAAAGCCAATAATGGTGCGAGATATTGAGTTAAGCCACCCGCCTTACGGCTTTAATGTTATGTTGATTCAAAGGAAAGAATCAGACTAAATCACCAATTTAGTTTTTGACATTGTAATACTTAATCAATTTGGTCTCTAAAATTAATAAATTAATAAATTAGTTTTTGAAATTGTAAATCATTAGTCAATTTAGTCCCTTAAATTGTAATAGATGATCAAATTGATAAAATAATAAAATAGTCTATGAAATTATAAATTATCAATCAACTTAATCCTTAAAATTATAATATTTGATCAAATTGATCATTAAATTAAAAAAAACAATTGCATTTTTTTCTTATAACTTTAAAATTTTACAAATTTTGTTATATTTTTTCACACATTTTAACCCTAAACTTATATAATTTTGTGAATATGTTCGTTATTTTCAATTTTTCACATTTTTCCCCTCGAAAATAATTAAGTCTCTAGAAAATGGGAAAAAAATATTAGAATCAAACTTTAAATCCTCAACTCATTTGTTTTTCACAACTATTATATCCAGTGAGCCATTTTACTTGTTTGTTTTTTATATAAAAATATAGTTATATACAATAACTTCATTTATTAATTACACTTTACCTTTCTCAAATATATATTTATATTTATTAGATAAAATAATATTAAAAGTTAAGATGATATATGTTTTTTAAATATTTTTATTTTAATTATATAGATTTATAAACTATATAGATATATTTATTCAATTATATAAAATTATCTATTAGTTAAGTTATATAATATCTTACAAAATTTATTTATTAAATATTTTTATTTTTGAATAAATAGTTTGCAAATAAAAGAGTATAAGATACATAAATAATTTATAAATAATAAATAATTTTTTATAATTAAAAAACATATTTGTATAATTAAAATAAAAATATTTAATAAATAATAGCTTTAGTGGTCATGAAAATTTAAAAAGAGGAAATAAATTTGACAAAATTATATAAATTTAAGGTCAAAATGTGAAAAAAAACCTTTAAGGGTCAAAATTTTTAAAATTTTAAAAGTTAGGAGGTAAAAATTATAATTAGGTCTTTTAATTTTTAATTTTGAGGACCAATTTGACCTATTATTATAATTTCAAAGAATAAATTGATTTTATATACCAATTTGACTGTATTATAATTTTAAAAATTAAATTGATTGATAATGTAAATTTTTAAGGATTATTTTGTCATATTATTAATTTTATGGATCAATTTATTTAGTCATTATAATTTTAGGAACTAAATTAGTAATTTCCTCATCATACTATTATGATAGAAAAAAAGAAAGGAAAGAATTTTTAGATGATAAAACACCTAGTAAAGTGGGAGGAGAGAAGAGAGGGTGAAGAAATAAACAAATTCAATTATATACTTAAAATATATAACCAAAATTAATAAGATTAATTATGTCCACAAAAGGAAGAAGAAATTTAAATCCTCTCCCTCTAAAATCTTGAACCAAATATAAAAAATATCTTTATTTTTCTTTGATCAAACATAGAGTGATAAACAAATTTACAAGTTTTGTTGGAGATTCCACGTCGATTAATATATGACCTAGATAGTATATATGGGTGGAAAAATACTCACTTTAAAAGTCAGTTTTGTAATATTGAGTTAAGCCTAAACTCAATTTCTTCAAATGATATCAAAACTTGAACTTATCAAATCATCTACAGTCCGTTATTGGATTACCAAGAAAGTGTGTTGGAGATTTTATATCAACATAAGTGAGAACAATCTTCACTTTAAAAAACTAAATTTATAAAATTAAATTAGGCCTAAACTTATTTTAAGAAGTAATTCAACCACTTTCCTATTTTCTCGTCCTGGTAACAGGAGGATTATATTAAAAGTTAAATGGGTTATCACGGTGTTTTCAGACATCACTAATACCCCGCTGCATATCCTACACATTTTCAGATACAAGAGTGCATGTTACGTAATGGATTCCTCCCCCCTTAAAACTATGAACTCTTATGTTCCAAATTTCGTATGCTCAACATAAAGGATTTTAAAAGTTGTATCTCTGGTTTGGCGATGACAATTGCCGTATGTATATATAATATATAATGCACAGTAAAGAAGAAATATGTAACCCCTTTCCTAATCTGATTTTTAATATGCAAATATTGACCTAAAGCCAAACCACTTCCATGGCAAGAGTTACAGCTAATATTTGCATACTATTCGAGTTGTCCTTCATAATATGGCAAATAAATTTCAATAATTTTAAAATACTAGTTTGCTTCAAGTTTCTAAATCATCAAGAGTAACAACTTTGAGGAAAAGAAATATGCTTTATAATTTATTAATTAAACTAGCAAAATGTCAACAACAATCTTGGATTTCTCTGACATGGAGAAATCCTAGATGACAACTTACAAGCATCATTTTGAAACGAAATCCTAACAGCAAAAAGACTGATAAACAAGCAGTCCACACTCCACACTCCACACAATTTTCCTTAGAAACTGAGTCTCACACAAATGAATCTATTTTTAAGCAGAAAGGCTTTCATAGCGACCTTTAAAAAAGGCAAAAACTGGGTCTCTAGGGGGCAGACTTTCTTTGACAACTGGATGGTTCACAAATTCTTGGCTCCACTTGTAGAGCTTAGGAAATTTCTCACTGCTCAATAACTCCAACCCTGCTATTTCTTGAAGCATAGGGATCCAAAATGCTATGTAGACACCAGCAACATCAACCAACCCAACCTCCTCTCCTCCAAAGAACTTCTGGTCCTTTAGCTCATTCTCAAGAAACTGCAGAACCTCATATACTTCTGCAACATTCTTCTCACGCTCTTTCTCATCAACCGTGAAAACAGATTTCCATGCAGCACCCACAACCTGATTTCATAAATCACAGTATTTGTTAGTAATTATTTCAAAAATTTATTAGGTAAAACATAATTTAGATTGCCTTATATAATAGAAACAAATATTGCACATACCTCGTAATAATTGGAGGTAGTTCTTAAATGAATTTGCTCAATTACTAGTATAATTTTTGAGTAAATCCTCAATTTCAACTTTCACTTTTTTTTTTAAATAATATAATTGTACAAGTAGTTCCTACTTGAAAGAGAGATTAAATATATATTTTAGAGATCAAATTTACACTTTATTCTATGGCTTTATCGATAAAGTTGAATTCAAATATATTGTTGGATTTCTAATTTGGAAATTTTCACATTTAGATGTCATGAAAAGTGATGTGTTAGGGAATAACTTTAGGCTAAATTATATCAAAATTCATATTTTTAAGATAATCTAAAAATTTATTCTAGATCTAGTTACCTATCTTACGTTTTACTAAAAATAATATGCTATTATAATTTATCTTAGATTCGTTAATATGTTATCCACCTTTGAAGCTCACTAACAGGACACGAGAGGAAGTGTGGAAAAAATTCACTGCCACAGGCTAGGTAGAAATAAAACATGAAATTTTTTTATAACTAACAGGAAAAATCTGAATCTCTTGACTTACGTTGTTAGCCCAAATTCCCATTCTAAATAAATCAGAACAAAGCAATAAAAGACGAAAACATGGGTTACCTTGTCATCAATGAATTTGGACCAGAAACGAGCCAAGGCTCTTTGGTAAGGTTGAGAAGGCAAGATGGGGTTGTTTTTCCATGTCTCATCGATGTACTCAACAATGACAAGGGACTCTGATATGGGCTTCTCATTGTGAAGAAGCACTGGAACCTTCTTGTAAACTGGGTTGGATTTGAGAAGCAGATCACTCTTGTTCCGCAAATTTTCTTCCACAAATTTGTATTCAACTCCCTTCAAGTTGAGGGCAATCTTCGCTCTGCACACAAATGGGCTTGCACTTGCTCCCAAAAGGGTCACCTCTTCCTTACTTGAAGCCATTGCAGCACCTCAAATTTCAAACACTTTAGACAATCAATTCAAACACTTATTTTGGTCTCAGATTGCGAAAGCTTCTGCCTTTATAGAGCCAGAAACACTAATTTAATATAATATAAAATTCAATCTACGCGTTGTTGACTATTCGTAAATGTGTAAATGAAAGTGAAAAAAGAGGCATGGATAAATTAAGAATTGTTTTATTCTCCAACTTTTTATGACACTTTTTGTAGTTTATTTTTTAATCTTTTTGATAAACTAAATTATCTTATCTTCTTTAGCGGTATACTAAAAATACAATTTCTCATAAATTAATGTGTAAACATGAAAATATTTCAGAAATAAAAATAAAGTTAATAATCTTGTATGATTTTTAATTACGAATTATTATAAATAATAAATAATAAATTTATTAATTTTAAATAGTTATTTTTAAAACATATGAATAATAATTTATAATTAAATAATAATATATAATTATTTTATGTCACTTATTCATAATTTATTTTTTAATAAAAAAAAACAGACTTTTGGTTTTCGCGAAGACTCCATCGACAATGAGTTAGAAGTGACGTAAGGGCTTACTTCAGCAATATTCTAATAATAGAATTAAGCCGTATAGAATGGAAAATGAATATTGTATTGTCTGGCTCACGTTTATCACGTATGTACGTACAGTTCTATTCTTGTGTCTGGCAAAATTGTGTTAAAATATTCTCTTTCTTTGTTGAAAAGAATTATAATCACTAAATTAAATTATGATAATTTTGTTTTAGACTTTGGAGTAATGGCATCTATTTTATTGTTAAGATCTATTTTATTTTTAATTATTGATTTTCAACATTATTTTTATAAGTTTAAAGACTTAAAGAAGAAAAATCCTAAAATAAGCTTTGTCCGAACAAAAATGAAGGATTTGAAAAATTAATAAAGAATTTTTTTTTCTTAATCAATAGTTTCAAATTAAAAAAATATCATTTCACGATAAAATGTGTAAATAGTTACATTTTTACTTAATACAACTTTATATAACTATAACAAAGTGATAGTTAAGGTTGAATGATTCGATGTACTAAGTACCATCAACAAATTTTTATATTATTATGAATTTTTTAATGTATTTCTCCATTAACTTTTTATTTTAGAAAAATATATATAGAAGATTAGATTTGTATATGAACATTTAAACTACACATGTCTTTGTTAATTTTTAATTTTACAAAAATATACATTACCAGATTTGTATATAAATATTTGCACGCACACATCTCCGTTAAACTTTAATTTTACAAAAGAGTATGTTAGTATTTATTTATAAGTAAGTATTTAGAACACACATATAATTATTAATATTTTAATATCTATACATAATTTTGTATTAACAAATGTATCATATCATCATTCTAATTTATATAAACGTGTCATTAAAGAATATTAATTTTAAAAATATATAGGCATTTGTATATAACTTATATATGTCTTTTTATATATATATATATATATATATATATATATATATATATATATATATATATATAATATTAATAATAGAAAATAATAATAATAACAACTATAAATATTGTTTTGTAATTATTAATTTTCTTTTAAAAATATTTATTTCCATCATAAAGAAAAAAGTGAATAACACAAAAGAAATGAGAATATTTGAACATATAAAGTACACTAAGAAAATTAATAATAAATTAAAAATAGATGATACATAAATAATAATTTTGTAAATCTTAATTTATTTCTACTAATAATAACTGAGAAACTTCTAATTTGTTGTCTAATGACATAACCTATGTGATGAGTTTACAACTTTTTATAATACTATAACTTTTGTGAATTTAGTTTTTTCTACAACTTTTTAACTCTTACCTGTGTTTTTTTGTTAGTAAGTGTAAATACTAAAACATATTTAAGTAGCTTTATTATATATATATATATATATATATATATATATATATATATATATATATATATATATATATATATATATATATATAAAAACTCTTATTTTATTTTAAGTATTAAAATGTATTCTTTTTATAAATTGTTAGTTTTATAAATATGTACAAATATAGAATAAATATATACACTTACATGCAGTAATATTATTTTAATGCTGATATGAATTTATACACATACATTTTTTAAAATGTGTTAATACAATAAAATAAAATAAAATAAAATAAAATAAAATAAAATAAAATAAAAAAGAACCCATCATCCAAAATTAAAAAAGAGATCAACAATAATTTATTTATTCATGTATATTTTTTATTTCATCTTATTTTTCATCTCTATTTTTGTTTATATATTTTTTATTTCTTATCTCATCACTTATTGTTACTTTTTTTTTTTAATTTTCTTCTTATATCTCGTCTCTCCGCCCACCCAGGGGCATATACTTCAAAATGGTGTGTGCGTGCGTTAATCACTGTTGGAAATAAATGAATATACCATCAATTTTGTCTTTTAAGTATTACATTATTTTTTTAATAATTTTAAAATAATAAAACTATATAAATAATTTTTAAAATATTAAATATCTACTAATTTAGTCATTATATTAATATATTTTATAATATTGAAGAATTAATTTTAAAGATTTTTAATATTTAAAGAATTAATAGAATAATTTCTAATATTTACGAACTACTTATATACTTAATTATTTAAGGACAAGTTAGGTGAGAAGGTAATATTTTAGAAATTAAATTGAGAATTTACTCGAAATAAAATAGAAATGACTAAAGATAAATATATCATAACTTATATTATTAACTTAACTTCGTCTTAGATTGATGTTGATGAATATGAATTTTAAAATTAGCTTCAAATTCAGGTCATTGTAATTTGATTTTTGGTGTCTTATATTATCTTAATAAGTATAAATTTTTAAATAATGATATATTAATAATAAATTTTTTTATTTTATTATATAATTTAATTATATTAATATTAAAATTAATATATTATGTTAAAAAAAAAGATTGAAATAATCTGAAAGGTGGAATTTAAGTTGAAATAATTGAATTGGATGAAAATTTAGGATGGATGAGAAAGGTAAATCCATTTGTAGGCGTTGTTGGGCAGTAAAAAATGGGTAAATGAAGGATGCCCCTAGAGCTGGCATATGATGACGCATTGCATTGATGGCGGTGGCGGTGACGGTGACGGTTCAGGGCAGCTCTGGGTTCTTTGTCTTGATGCGAGTGATGCAGCATTCGTTGCTCAAAATACAGAGCCATCAAGGTTCTTTGTTGTCTTGTGCTTGATATATACGGGTGAAACTAGTCTCCATTCCTAACCCATTTTTGTTCATGATTTAAATGCCATTTAGTTATATGATAACCACATACATTAACATTGATACACGGGGTAATTTGCTCTAGTTAATTGCTTGACAAAATGAGTTAATCATGGTTGGAGTTTGCACGTAGTAAGTGAGGGCCCCCTATATCATGCTGCTCTTATTAAGAAATATTTGAAGTTTCTAGATCAAGATTTTCTCTAAAGCATCAAATCAAGGCCTTCTTTATGATAATAAAATAAAATAAAGTGAAAATAGTGATCGTATCACATGCTCTGCACTGCTGATATCTCTTGGTTGCTTCTTCTCAATTATTAAGTCTAGCTACTTGCATTTAGTTTTATATTTGGTTGACTTATTTTATGATTTAATTCTTATATTTTATTATTTTTATATTTTAATTTCTATATTTATTTTCAGTCCTTATACTTGGACTATTTTTATATTTTTATCCTTGTACATGTACAAGTTTTACATTTTAATTTTTTTTATCTAAAAATTACTTGTTTTATTTCTTATACGAGAAAATTTATATTTATCATATGCATAAATGAATTTTTTATTTTTATTTTTCTTCTTATTTATTTTTACTCCACCAAATAACACATTTTTATTTTTTACTCATTTCTTCTCCATCCTCCCTGTTTCTTTATTATCTTATTATACCAAATAAAGCTTTAAAACATATCGATGATGATTTGATTTCAAACTTTGAATATTAAAAATATTTTATTAAGAGAGATAAGTTTATTATAATAATTTCTACCTTTAATATCTAGTTGTAAGTAATGAAGTACGTTTGATTTATACATAATAAAATATATTTTATATAATGACTAATATACACAAGACACCTAAGTATTGTGAATCTAATACCAAATTATATGTTATGTGTACATTCCAAGTAGGTTGTGAATAATAAAAATGTCATTTTTGTCCTTTATTTTATATGATTATATTGCACATAATTTTTATATATATAATAAGAGTGCAATTGAATAAACACTTAATTAAAAGCATTATCTAAACACACACATATATATAGAAGATGATTCTAGTGAGAATATTTGCTTATATAAGAACATCAGAACAAATAATAACAACAATTGGGTCAAAATTAACAATAATAAACTATTAAGATCAAGATTAAACTATAGACACCATCATTAATGTTGTGCCACACTCACCTTTGCCACTACCTTAATCATCACCCCACAACTATAACCATTGTCACCACCATTGCAATTGTTGTCGCGCCATTACAAACACCCCTCCACTACCATTACCATCGTCATTGCCTCCATCACTACCATTGCTACTATAATTATTGCTGTCCTCACTACCATCATTTGTCATTGTTATCATTATTGCTCCCATCGTAGTGGTAGCAGGAACAACAATGGTAGTGGAGACAATAATAATGATAAGACAACAATAGTGGTCGTGATAGTAGTCACATAAGAGTTTTAATCTAGACCTAATAGTTTTAATCTAGACCTAATAGTTCTTATTGTTTATTTTCATATTCTCATGATATAATAACAACCATTATATCAAAACTAAAAATAATATATTACTAAAATTAAAATTAAATTATAAACACATCCTATGAGATTACAACTATCTTGCCACCACCTATACTATCATCACCTCATCACTATTGTTGTCACCATTATTGTCCTTGCCGCCACCCACCATTATAATATCTTTGGATTGTTTAAAAATATTTTATCTCTATAAATAAAAAATTAAATTATAAGAAAAAGTAATTATTTTTTAAAAGAAATATTATTTATACAAAATGTTATTATTTTAATTTAAAAATATATTTAATTAAATTATAAATTTTTTATTAAAAGAGAAAGAAATATTTCACGTAAAAAAATAAATAAATAAAATTTTAAACATTTATTATTTCCAAAAATAATAAATCAGTAATGGTTTTTTATTTTTTACTTTCTCTTTCTGATAAGAATAAGAAAGAAACTAAATCAATGTTTCTAGAATGTCTAACTTTAAGTAAACTCAATTTTTTTTTTCTTCTATTTGGGTACACTAAGGATTATTTCTACTTATATATATTATTTTATCTATATTACTAATTAATGTAAGATTTTTGACACATAGTTTAGAATTAGATATTTGCAGATAATTTATAATAACTTGATATCAAATGGTTCAACAATAGTTATTAGGATAAAGTTTAATATTATCTTTAGTGCTATATATAAGAAATAAATGTTTAATTTATCAATATTAATAAAAATAGTTGAATTAGTATATTTTAATTAATAATGTCATAAATTTAAATTTTATTTTAAAAATACTCATTAGATGTATTCACTTTAGTGAAAAATAGGTGAATCATTCATTAATGAATTTTCCAATAAATAAAAGGGTATAAAAAGAAACTAATGACTAATACAGTAAAAAAAGTAAATTTTGTTTCTTATAATTATGACAAAAAATTATTTATATTTGTTTCTTATATACCATCTTAAAGATGTTGAAAATTGTCATCTATCTATATATATTATTTTGAACATTTCATTAGATATTATGATATCTCTCACTCGAATATTTCCTCCCAAAATTTCAGTTTATTAATTATGTTTATTTTTGTTCATATTTAATTTTTTGAATTTTTTAATACAAATAAGCCATAAAAACATAACAAAAATGAGAAAGTAAATATTTATTTATTCTTTACTAAAATTAAAATATCTCAAAAACACGTTATACTTTAACTTAGGAATAGTTCAAGTAAACAGAAAAACTTAAGAACAGTTATCTAATTTTTATTTAGTTACATTTTTTAGTTTTTATATTTTAATTTGTGTATAATTTTTTTCCTCCTAAATTTAATTTCTCGTATTTGTTGTTTATTTTAATTATTCAAATTAATTTATTTATTCCAAAACTCATCTAATAATTAACAAAAATGTAACATATGTGTGATATAATATCAATTTACATAGATTTACAAAAATATATTCAAATAAAAATATATATTCAAATAAAAATATAAGAAAGAAAAATCCTTTATTACATTTTATATATTCATTTTTGTTTATATGTATAATTATAATACTTTCGCTACATTTCTATTAATTATTGAATAGAATTTTAAAGTAACTTAATGTAAGTAGTTAAAAACTTAAATGAAGACAAAATGTGAATAATTATAATTAGTGAAACTAAAATTGTTGATTGTTCATGTGGAAATCTTTCAGAGAGATAACCCATAATACACAATATTTTTTTTCTCCTTTTTATCTTGTCCCTTAGTCTATAGGGCTGATCCCTTTTATCCTCCCTCTCTCTTCCTAGATTCTAGCCCCTCAAGGGTTGGGTCCTCCTGTTGATGGGACATGCTACCCCCTCTTGAAACTTAGTCTAGGCTTTTTACTCTATCCTTAGGAGAGGCTGGGTGATGGTCTTTAGACCTCGAGTAGTGCACTTTATTGTTTGCTCCTGTTAGGTAACATTATCTACGATCATTAATTATCTTAGTGTACTCTTTTTGGTTCTCCTGATCAACCAACTCTTTGTGCTGTCGAGTCGCAAGGATGGCTACCAGATCGGTACACAACCTCTCAAGTGTCAATCGTTAACGAGGACGCTTTGAATTCACCTCTAAAGGCCACCATTCTTCCTTCAGGTCGGGTGGCTGGCCTGATCAGTCGGTTGGCATTTAGGTCAAGGCCTTCCATTGCTTTGTTCTCTTTTTTGACTTATCAGATTTCATCCTGTCGCGACACTTGATAGCGATGTCCTAGATGTTGTTGCGTGTTGCTGCATGACAACATATCATTGGCTCTAGGGCGATACGCTAGTACCATAATGAGGGTGGTTGGCGTTTCCACTTTTCACCCTTGGATGTAGGTCATGGAGAGTGATGTTTCATTTTGGTGTGTTGGATCTTTGTTTCTTATTTTCCTTCTTTAAATGCTTTGGCTGGTGCGTGTCTCCTAAGTTTTACTTCCCTCTACATTCCTCCTTTCTCCTGTGGTGGTGCTTTTTCTTCCTCCTTACACTTCCCAACTCCCATTTTTCACAGCACTCTTCAACATCGTCAACCATGACAAAAAAAGGTAACATCTTTGTCCTCTATCTTCCGTCCCTTTTCCCTTTAGATTTTCTTGGGTGGTCTTTGTTTGGCAATTTCCATGGGGTGACGCCACTATGGGTCTTTTCGTTGATCCTGGTATGAATTTTCTCGCAAGGGGAACCACCTTCGAAGGGCCATCCCATGCGCCTTTTGCTTCTGGTGAGGTGACACTCAACCCCTCAGAGCAAGGAAACCCTCCTTTTACCTATGTCGACTCACCTGGGGAGGAGAGTCAGTCTCTTTGTGTCTCCTTATATAGAGTCCACTAGAAAGCAGCCACAGGAAGTTATTGAAGTATCTTCCCCTTCTTTTAAGGAAAGGAATAGTCTAATGGGGGGTGGGGCTTAATTGAAGCGATGTCGGGTCCCTCCTCGGATTGGAAAAAATCCTTCATAGCAACCTTAATAATACCTCTTTATGGTGCTACAAATTTCCCTTAACTGAAGTGGTCAACCAACACTTGGTTGCACCTTCTGATGATGACAAGGTGAAAATCCTTGGACTTCCTAGCGGCTTCAAAGCACTTGAGGCATATGCTAGTTACTCACTTGTCCTTGCATGGACCCTTGAGCATTGTTATGGGAATCTGGGGTCACGTGCTAAGAAAGTCAAGGAAGATAATACTAAGCTAAAGGTGGCCTTGGTGGTTGTCGAAGGGAGCATGTAGGAAACTCGTTCACTCGCGGATGACTTGCAAGTTTAACTAAAGGTGGCCATGAGTGATGCAAAGGAGAACTCATTGGTTCGAACCTAACTAGAGGCCAATGAGAAGAAACTGACAAATGAGTTATCTTCTTTGAAAAGAAGGGTGGCTGAATTGGAATCTGTCAAGGAAACATTAGAGGCTAGGAGCCAACAGTTGGAGGCCGAGGAGAAAAACTTGGAAGTAGAGAATGACAAGCTGGTTGCTGAAGGGCGAAAGGGGGAAGATCTTTTCAAATAGGAGGAAGAAGACTTGGTCATAGTTGATCAATTTGAAGCTGGTTTTTCTCATGCTTTGGAGCAAGTATCCTTTTTGTATCCTAATGTAGATTTGTCTAAGATTGGGATTTTTAAAGAGGGTGTGTATGACTAATTGGTAAAGGCCCTTACTCCCCCTAATTCTCCTGCATTGTAATCCTTTTTATCTTAATGTAATTTTCTTTAGTATTTGTTGGCCTTGTATCTTCCTTCCTTGCCTCCTCTTCTTTCTTTTTTTATCGTCCTAAGCAATGTTCTTAGCAACGCTACTCAAACTTATAAGCAAAATCAAAGCGAGCTCAAACTCAAGTTGGTAGTTTACCTCAAAGGCTAAAAAGCTGAGCATGAAATTTTCAAGTATGAAAATAACTAACTAGATAAGGACTTGATTCAGTGTTGAAAAGCAAAGGAGCAAGTCAAATACATTCTATTTTTGGAGGTAAGTGACTTGGCACCATTGTCTTTGACTGGATGGCCATTTTGATTGAAGAGAAGGTCTTTGGGCTGCCTCTCTCACGGTCTTAATTTTTGCTTGTGGGGTCTTTTGATCACCTCTCTCATGATCTTGATTTTTGCCTAGGGGATCTTTAGACTACCTCTCTCAAGATATTGATTCTTGCCTATGGGGGTCTTTGGATCGCCTCTCTTAAGATCTTGAATTTTGTTTATGGGGGTCTTTGAACCACCTCTCTTAGGGTCGTGATTTTTGCTTGGGGGATCTTTTGACCGTTTCTCTTAGGATCTTAATTTTTGCCTAGGGATTCTTTGGACTGTCTCTCTTAGGGTCTTGATTTTGCCTTGGGGTTCCTTGGACCGTCTCTCTTAGTATCTTGATTTCTACTTGGGGAGGATCTTTGGACCGCCTCTCTTAGGATCTTGATTTTTTCCTAGGGGGTCTTTTAAGTTGCCTCTCTAAGGGTCTTGAATTTTTCTTGGGGGTCTTTGGACTGCTTCTTTCAGGGTCTTGATTTTTGCTTCAGGGTCTTTGGACCACCTCTCTCAAGATCTTGATTTTTGCTTGGGGGATCGTTGGACCACTTCTCTCAGGGGCTGAACTACCCCACTCGTAGCCCCTTCTAAAAGGATTTGACAAAGAACTTATGATCTAAGTCGTTTACTCAAACTGTGGCATTATTAAACCTGGCCAAGTACCCCTTTAAAATTTCACCTTTCACTTGTTTGATGTTGAATAAGTTTACCACCTCCAGTTGTTTTGCCTTGTTTGTTGCAAAGTGGGAAATGAATAGGATGACTAGGTCACCAAACGTCCGGATGGTCCGGGCAGGGAGGCCCGACAGCCATTGCATGGCCATGCCCTTTAAGGTGCTTAGAAATAAATTGAAACTAAGGGCATCACTTCTCCCATTGATGTATATCTGGGTTGGAAAGTCTGTAGGTGGACATGAGGGTCTTAGGTGCCACCGAATGAGTCCACCACCAACTTCTAAAAGTTGGGCAGGATGGGGGTGCAGCCAATCTCCTCACTAAAGGGTTGCCGACAAAGGTCTTGGGGATCTGTTATGGACTATACTAGTCAGTCCACCTTTTTTACAACCGCCTTCAGAGCAGCTAGTTGCTGTTAGAGTTTTGCCTCCCTATGTTCGACCATTTTTGAAGCTTTCGTGGTATTGCTTTCCGCTAGACGATGTCACTTCTCAACCTCTTGTTGCCACCTAACAGCCTCCTCACTAAGGTGCGAGTGCTCGTCACTTCTTTCCTACAAGGAAGCCATTTCTCGCAACAGCCATTACATGGTGTCTTCATCACCCTCGATGATGGAGCTTGTTTGATTTCTGGTAACATGCATGATCATTGATAAGCGGACTTTTAGTCATCTTACACGTCTCAAATAAATACTAAAGCTAACTATAGTATAGCTAACCCTAGGTCGATTCTCTCAAGGACACAGTATGTTCAAATATCACTAAGTGTGAAAATCAGAGTTAATGCAGAAAGCGTCAAGTGCAGAATGCCGATTCGCTCTTGGCTAAGATTGGTCCGATTTGGTCTTGGCAGAGACGAATCCGACACGGTCTCGGCTACGCGCAGACTCGGACGCAACAGAGTCGAACTGACTCAGTTTCGGATGGACGCGACGGAGTCGGACTAATTTGGTCTTGGACTCTCGAAAAGCAGTAAATAGGGGGGTTTTGTGTTTAAGTGCAGAAAATAAACTAAGTACTGAAGGTAAACTATGCTAAACTAATATATACTAACTACTGTACCAATTTGGAAATCAACACACAACAGGTTGTCATTCTTACTTAGAATTATACTTCGAATCAACCTTAGATTCTTACGACAATCGCTGAACATTTGTCCATTTCCATACTGAGGATTTACACAATCACTACCTCATCAGTTGGCAGGGAGTATGTAATTGGTTGATTTTAGGTTCTCTACCTAATCAGATTATTAAGTTAGTTCCAATCGGCCCTAGTTTAACGTGATATACCTCTAACAATGTGCAATCACGACAAAGTTAAGAGCAGATTAAAGCGCAGGAATTATAATCAAGAGATAGAATTGTAAACCAGTTATGACATTGAAAATAGAATTGAATACAAAGGTGGGAATTCAGCGTTCTCTAGAGAGTCCGCCTTCCACAACAATCGCCAATGGAAGAACGGTAGTGGTGCACTAGTGATGGCCAAGTGTTGAGGTTTCTATCCATCGAGTGTGTCGGCTATACCAAGTAATCACCTCCGACAGCTTCCAGCTTCCCAAATACTGGTTTTGTACCTCCTCGATCTAAAGAGACACCTTACTGAAGCTTCGTATACCACCGTGCTAACTTGGAATATCTACGGTTGCTGACAACGCTAGGTCTAGAATTCCATTGTTTTTCCACATCGAAGACGTGGCCTAGTGTGCTTTATTTATACACAAGCTGGCTAAATCTAAATCTAATCCCACAGAATCGTTGATTCCTTGATTCCCGCAGATTTCTTGCTCAGTTACCTAAATTACATATTTCCTTATCCTAACAGATTACAAATTTGATTTACTGATTACAAATTCCTCATTCCTAGGAGATTACAGATTCCTTGATTCTAGCATAATCATATCTACATTACATTACAGATTTTAGCATAATCATATCTACATTTTTGCCGGAGTGATTTTGGTCACTAACGTCGACTTGGGCTAGGATGCTCTCGGCTTCTACTGGGCCGAGATGCTCTCGACTTCTACTGGGCCGAGATGCTCTCGGCGGCTTTCAGGCCTGCAAAACAAGTCCAATCTTTTGTTAGTTAAAATCCTTATTTTAACACATATTTATATTTTTCCTATTTCTAGGCCCATAATTCGAATCTTAGCTAAGACATGACTCTTAATCACTAAATAGTCTTAATAATACTCATCTTAAACCCTTCTGAGGTGTATAAAATATGACTTATCAATCATCCTCCTACACTTCTTCTTCAATGCTCTTCAAGGACCAAGGACGTTAGGAAAAGTTTTCTCGAGGTCCCATAATGGACACCAATGTTCACGTGGAAATCCCTAAGAGAGATAACCCGAACACATAATGTCTTTTTTTCTCTCCTTTCTATCTTGTCCCTTAACTCATAGGGTCGATCCTTTTTATCCTCCCTCTCTCCCTAGATTCTAGACCCTCAAGGGCTGGGTCCCCTTGCTAATGAGATGTGCTAGCTCCCTCCTGAAGCTCAACCTTTAGGCCTTTGACCCTATTCTTAGGAGAGGATGGGTGATGGTCTTTAAACCCCGAGTAACGCGCTCTATTGTCTGCTTCTATCGGACAATGCTATCTACGATCATTAATTATCTCAATGTGCTCTTATTGATTCTCTCGACTGGCCGGCTCTCCATACTGTCACGTCGCAAGGATGGCTGACTGACTAATACACCGATAAAATAAAGTAAAAGAATAAAAGAAAATGCAAACCTAACATTCTTTTGTTTTACTTACTTTTCCAAATACACATATTTTCTAATGTGGTATAATATATGCTTTAAGAATAATTATATCTCTGCATCATATCCTTATCTCATCCGACATCCATATCCGTGAAAAGCACATTCACTAGAAGATTTATATGATGTGGGGAAGGGAGGAGATATTTTTCTTTTCTTTTCTTTTATTGATTGCAATAGCCAAAATGTCAACATGACGGAAAAGAGGATAAGGCAATATTATTGGCTGCATAAAGTAAAACTAAAAAATAATTATTATATAAAAGATATTTAAATTTAACTTTTAAATAATTAAAAAATAAAAATATCAAATACTCCTGCTAAACTGTTTGAGATTGCATGGAAATTATAAAAAATTATTTTATCATTAAAAAAATCATGTGAATTTAAAAGATTAAATAGGAATTTATTAACTCATAAGATTTTTTAAAAGACTTTTATAATAAGATTTTATAATTTAAATTTTAATAAATTTATATCATAAGGATTTATAATATTTGAAAGAATTTTATGAATTTACAATATCTAAACAGACTCATGAATTTTTAGTAAACTTTCAAAATTATAAGAACAATTGCATCTCTTTGTCAATTATTTTATAATAAATGTAAAAATATCACTTTCTAAATTGGTTATAAAATAACCGATGTAGAAAGTTTGATTTAAAAAAAGACCCAAAGCCAAATTCTTCGTTCACATCGTATTTGTCTACCTACACAATTCATATACAATTTGATCCTCATATATATGCTTATGCGATGAACTTTCTCATATAAAAGTTTCTCCAAGGGTAAGGTACAGTGGCAAATCTCATAGATCTATGCTTATGCAACTATACTGGTGTTGTATTTGTAGCCTGCACATCTACACTTATGAGACAAACAAAAATTAGACAAAAAAATGAGACAAAAAATGCAAATAAAATCAAAAAGCAAAAATATTACTTCACAAGAATGAAAATAACGAAGTGAGAGAGACAAAGATGTAACAACAGAGATGGTGGCATCGACGAGGAAAATTAGGATGGATGGTAACACTTACAAAGACTTCAATAGGTAAGGTTTTGAATGGATATAATTTCATATAATATTTTCTTGTAAAAAACAAAGATTTTTTAATGAAAAAGATAAAGCATTACAGTTCGCAAGAGTATTTTAAAACACTTTTTTATATCAGTTCTAAAAACAATTGATATAAAAAATACTTTTTACATCAAATTTTAAAGAATCGATGTAAATAAACACATAATATTTACAAAAATGACACCACCTTTTTATTTACATCAATATCTAAAAAATTAATGTAAAATGATATTGATAATGTAAAATGGTCGATGTAAAAGTATAAAAAAATTAAAGCAAATATAATTTAATTTACTTGTTCAATATATCCATGCAAACAAAATGTCTAATTAACCACTGATCCTTGTCTAACGCCTCATAAAACTCTAGATACAACAATTTTTTTATAAAATAAAATCTTAATCAAATACATCCTTAAATCACTAGTTTAGTAGTTAGCACAACTCATTCTTTTATTTTCTTAATTGAAACTGCGAAAACGTCAACATCATCCTTGGATTTCTTTAACATGGAGAAATCCCATATCACATAATTCATTTCCAAAAGAAAATGTAACCGCAATAACTAAACTTTAAACATAGACAAGTAGCTTTTGTTCCATACAATATTGAATCCCCCTTGGGAATTCTGAGTCTCACTAAAAAATTATTTTTTATTAGCAGCAAGACTTTGAGCCCGAGCCTTGAAATAGGCAAAAAGTTGGTCCTTAGGAGGCATATTTTCTTTGACAACAGGGTGGTTGTAAAAGTCTTGGCTCCATTTGAAGAGTTTGGGAAATTTCTCACTTGTGAACAATTGCATCTCTGCTACCTCTTGAATTATAGGTATGAACACAGCAGCAATATCCACAAAGTTAATCTCCTCTCCACCAAAAAACTTCTCCTTCAGCTCATTCTCAAGAAAATTCAGAGCCTCAAATAACTCTTCAGTAGCCTTCTCTCTCGCTTTCTCATCGGCCATGAAAGCAGATTTCCATGCTGGAGCCACACACTGATTTCACAAATTAAATTACTTATTAGTAATTATGTAAACTACAAAATAATTAGGACAATTGTTCAAAGCAAGTTTTTATTTTCTATTAAAAAAAACTCAAATTCCACCTAAAACTAATGTGATAGACTGATAGTGTATATAAGTAGAATAATGTTCCTCCTACAAAAGTATATCCTAGATTCATTCCCATATCTCAAATTTCATGTTGACGAGAAATAATACTTATACGAGAAGACAAACTCCCTCTGGGATATCTATATATGTGAATTTCTTTTGGAGTGATAAAAAAATTTAAAAATTTGAGTTTAGATCTAAGATTTACCTTGTCATCAATGAACTTAGCCCAAAAACGAGCCAAGGCTCTTTGGTAGGGATCCGAAGGCAAGATGGGGTTGTGTTTCCAAGTTTCATCGATGTACTCAAGAATGACAAGGGACTCAGATATGGGTTTCTCATTGTGAACAAGCACTGGTATCATTTTGTAGACTGGGTTATACTTGAGGAGCAGATCGCTCTTATTGTTCAAATCGTCTTCCACATATTTGTATTCAACTCTCTTCAACGTGAGGGCAATCTGAACTCTGTGCAAAAATGGGCTTCCCACAACTCCCAATAGGGTCACCTCTTCCTCACTTGAAGCCATTGCAGCAACACTTCACTTCTTCTCTTCACTTTTACAACTATCTATCAAGTTAAATGAATCTGTTATCTTTACTCTTCTGCTATTAATTATTATATATAGACACACAAGATGACAAAACTAATTAAAAAATACTTCTTTCTAAGTATTGTATAAAAATGGAACTTTGCTATCCAAATAAAAATGTAAGCAAACATAAATAAAAATATTAAAAATATCTACACGAAACTTGCTCAAATCATATATATATATATATATATATATATATAAAAGAGAGATAAACATAGTTAAAATTAAAATTTAATTAAATATATTTTATAAAATTATAATTATTTTTTACTTTTATTGTTATTATTATTATTATCTTTATCATCGTCTTCATAATAAAAAGGATAATTATTATAATTAAAAATGACAAATGAATCATTAACTTAGCTTAAAAAATAAAAAAAAATA
This sequence comes from Mucuna pruriens, assembly GCA_025330945.1. Lineage (NCBI taxonomy): Eukaryota > Viridiplantae > Streptophyta > Magnoliopsida > Fabales > Fabaceae > Mucuna > Mucuna pruriens. Next base: position 2,113,722 of record JAENHJ010000525.1, on the reverse strand, counting down.
TAACATAATTTTTATATGAATTGGTATATTACTAATATATTGAATTAACTCAATTCAAATTATTTTTTTTAAAATATCTAAATTCTTAAATAAAAATTTAAATTAAATAATATTAGGTGAAATTGAAGTTAGTTATCTTTTTATCAATTTTTTAGATTTGATATGATTTGCGTAATTCAATTCTATTTTGACTAACTTTTTAAGCAGATGGGTCATCAAACTTACAATAATAGTTTTATGAAAAATATTTAATTATATTTTAATTTCAACTGTAATTTTTTAATCATAATTAAAAAATTAAAAATTTTCATTTTTTTATTATAAAAATTTCTAATTTAAAGCATCTCATATATATATAATTATTTCAAAAGTGAAAATTGATTACTCTTTGTTTATGTTTTTTTTTATTTTTTTAATCTAACAATAAAATAAATTATTTGTTAAAATTCTTACATTATAAAAAAAAAAAATTTTAAAATTATTATTAAAATAAAATGGTCAAAAAATAAAAAAGAAAAATACGTTTACATTACAGATTTGTGAAAAAAACAAGATATTGGACTTCAATTTGCAGTTATTGAAAATGTAACAATTAGGAGAAATTTATCCTTTACCATTATTACGTGGGACACTTCTGGTTGAAAGTAAAAAGAAAAAATATATTCTATTCGCTATTAATTTATTTTTTTATTTTTCTTAACTTTATATAAAAAAAACTTAAATTAAACCTCATTTTTGCATAGAGTATCATCTCTTTGTTTTTTCATTTAGTGTTTCTCGTTTATTTTTATTTTTTTTCAAATATATTTTTACTTTTTAGAATTAATAATGTTGTTCGATATTTAAAGATAAATTATAATTTTCATTTTGATTTTATCATGTAAGGTTAAAACCTAAAGCTATATTTTTGAAATGTAAAAATTAAAATTAAGAGAGAAAAAAGTAAAATTAATTTGAAGTTGAGAAAATAAAAATATATTTAAGTTTTGAATTTTTTTTCTCTCTCTTTCCTTTTCGTTCTTTTATTTCTTGTCTTCTTCCCTCCTCATCTTTCTGCTACTTTTTATCCATAGTTTGACGCCACCCTACCCCACTCAATAATTATACGCTGAATTGTAATCAATTTTGGAGCATGTCACTGTTTCTCTACTTTTTTATTTTATTTTATTTTATTTTATTTTTTACAATTTAAGATAAAGAAGTTAAGAAGTACTTTAAAGATAAAATGGTTTAAGCGCCTGCATTCGATCGATCACAATTACTAAATAGAATAGATTATAATTTTATTTTTATTTTATGGTAAAAATTATTTTAATTTTTATCTTTTAAAAAATTTATTTTTATTTTTTATTTTTTAATTTGAGTTAATTTTATTCTTTAGATAAAAATAATTATTTTTTATTTTTGAACAATATTTTAAACTATTTTTATTGATTCAAAATATTAAACTTGTTATATTAGATTTATTTATATGAAAATTATTAAAATTAATTAATATTAAAAAAGTAATAAACAAGATAAAAATTAAATAAAAAGTGAATTAGATATATAATTGAAAAACGAAAAATTTTCACATTGAAATTCTTTTAAATTAGACTTATTTTTCAAATAATTTTTATCATATGTTTATGATCCTTTTTATTTAAATCTTAATTGAATTTCATAATTTTTATGTAGATAAATTTAATAAGACAAATTTTATGTTAAATTAATAAAAAAAATATTTTAAAATCGTATATTATCTTTTTAGAAGAATAAAATAAAAGATTAAAACAAATTTTTACTATTATGTTATTTTTTCTAAAAACATATGGTATATATTTCTTTCTTTTCTATTATATTATTTTCCTATTAAATATAAGTTTTAATTTAACCAATTATTATAATTTACACGAGTTAATATTCTAATTAATTTATAAATTTAAAATAAATTTATAATAATCATGTCCTCATATAAAATTTAAGAATTATTATAGTCCAAAATATATATTTTAACTGATTTTAGTGAAATGAATTTACTTCTAATGAAACATTTATATGTACTTATTTTTTTAATCTTATTACAAGTGATAATTAAAAAAGAAACTTTGGTTCTCATTTTCAATAGAATCTTTCCTCTTTACCACTCAAACGAATGTAATATTAATATATATAACCAATATAAATCTTAAAAAAAGGAATGTAAAATATTTATATTATATATGGGAGAAATTATGTTAAGTTTAAGATAATAGAGTTTTACGCACAAAATATAAAGAAAATAAAAAACTGTTTTCATGGAAATATCCCAGAAAGGCCTTATGTTTGAAGAAGGCAAAAAGTGGGTCTGTAGGAGGAGGAGCTTCTTGCACAAGAAGCTGCTGGTTCATGAATTCTTGACTCCATCTATAGAGCTTTGGAAATTTCTCACTTGTGAACAACTCAAGCCCTGCCATTTCTCCAAGATCCAATAGCCAATGAATACAGGTCAAGAGGAGGCTATGTGATTATATTATAAAATAATTTTTCACAATATATATGATGAATTTATTTTATAATTATTATTTTAAAATCATAACAATGATTTATGATTAAATAATAAATAAAATTATATTACATTACTAATATATGATCATTAAATTCATTAAATTATATAAAAATATATATTATCATTCATTAAAAAAAATTTTCATTCCATATTTATAAAAATAAGAATCACTTATGATAATTTTTGTAATTGAGAAAGATGATTTATGTATGAGTAAATTATACTCTCTAAAATATATTACATTATTCTTTCTTTTTATATTAAAATTTATGCTACATTCTTTCAACAGATTTGAGTATAATGTATACTTTACTTTATTTTTTAATTTTTTGTTAAATTTTTATTAAAAAATTATTACTAAAATATTATTTACATCCCATGAAAAATATAAGTGTTACACAATTCTTTCTATGTTAAAATAGATATTTTTCTCTTAACAAATACAATTAATTAAACACATTATTTTATCTTTTTTCCCTTATTTGAGTTGCCAAAATTTTGAGACACTAAATAAAAATCAAAGCATCAATAGGTATTACATTTTATCTCACGGTTAGATACTCACACATGCACAATATATTAATTATTTGAAAAGTTATATTCACGTTTCAACTCTATATTTATATATAAAAGATAAACTAGTATAATATGCATGATTAGAATATAATTAACTAATTGGTCAATTGGTTACTTTAAAAGGTATAGAAACAAAAATTTAATAATTTAAAAAAATAATAAATAAATCATAATATATTAAAAAATAGCTAAAAAAAGAAACAAGTTTAAAAATATTAGAAAAAGAAATAAATATCATTAAATAATTCTAATAAAACGAAGATATAGACAAGTAAAACATGATAATTTATTTGATTTTTTATTTTTTAATTTTAATTTCTGTTATTATTATATTTTCTCTTTTTTAGATTTTGTTATACTCATTAAGTAGTTCGAACAAAATTAAGTATTTATAAACTATAAAATATTTATATTACAAAAACAAGAAACTTTGTGAAAATTTAAGATATAAAGAGAGTTTTATATAAGAAGTGCAAAATATATATATAAAAAGAGTAATTTGTTTTTTCTTATTACTAAAGTACAGAAAATAGAGAAAAACAAGATCCTAGGATTTGATTTTATTTATTTCCTATGGAAGATATCCCAGGTTACATCACATATAAGTATCTATTTGACATGAAACTAAAAACAGCAAAAACTCAATGAGAGACAAGTAGTTCCAGAATTATCCTTAAATGAATCTATTTTGAAGCAGAAAGGTTTTCATAGCGTCCTTTGAAAAAGGCAAAAACTGGTTCTCTAGGGGGCAGACTTTCCTTAATAACTGGATGGTTCACAAGTTCTTGGCTCCACTTGTAGAGTTTAGGAAATTTGGCACTGGTCAATAACTCCAACCCTGCTATTTCTTGAATCATTGGGACCCAAAATGCTATGTAGACACCAGCAATATCAATCAACCCAATTTCCTCTCCTCCAAAGAACTTCTTATCCTTTATCTCATTCTCAAGAAATGGCAGAGCCTCCGATGTTTCTTGAACATTCTTCTCACGCTCTTTCTCATCAACAGTAAACACAGCTTTCCATGCAGCACCCACAATCTGATTTCACAAATCACATTATTTTATTCTTACTAATTATTTTATAAAATAATTAAGACAATCAGAATTAAGGTTCAGTTATATAGAAACATTATGGTATAGAATTTGCCCCCGCTCCCTAAAACCAAATAAAAAATTCTCCCAAAATCCTATATGATTCCTTAAAGTTTTCAAATCATAATAATTTAAGGTAGTACTTAAATGAATCATTAATATAAGACAAAGTTTATATTATTGAAAAAATTCAAGTAGCATGTTTATTAGAAATAAAATTCGAAAAAAGTATATAAATTTAATTAATCTTCATCTTATTTGTAAGGTTGAGTTAACTTTAATTCATGTTCTAATTAGTGAATGAAAATAATTCAAAAATCTCATGGAAATTGGGTGTTGACTATTGAATTGTCTAGTATATTCGAAGATTTCACATTTAGATGTCATGAAAGGTGATGTTTTGTGGATAGATGAGAACAAAGGGAGAAAAGAAGAAAACATGGGTTACCTTGTCATCTATGAACTTGGACCAGAAACGAGCCAATGCTCTTTGGTGAGGTTCAGAAGGCAAGATGGGGTTGCTTTTCCATATCTCATCGATGTATTCAACAATCACAAGAGACTCTGATATGGGTTTGTCATTGTGAACAAACACTGGAACCTTCTTGTAAACTGGGTTGTGTTTGAGGAGCAGTTCACTCTTGTTCCCCAAATTTTCTTCCAAAAATTTGTATACAATTTTCTTGAAATTGAGAGCAATCTGGACCCTGCACACAAAAGGGCTTCCTACAACTCCCAAAAGAGACACCTCTTCCTTATTAGCTTCCATTGTTTGTAGCCCTTTCTTGTTGTGTGAAAATATTAGCTTTTGTTAATTGCTCAAAATAATTCTCAAAGAATTGGATGATTAACACGATAACGTATGACTTTTTTAGATTGAATTGATTTATAATGATGTAGCATTACAAATGGATGGTTGGCTGGGAAATCCATGACTTTGTTTTTGTGGAGATACACAAATTTTCAAATTTTTCCTTGGTCAACAATTTCAACTTGTGGTTTATTGAAGGATAGGGAGGGAAATGTGGGGGAGTTACTCTATTAAAAATTATATATTTGACTCAGTTCTTTTATCTCAAGAAATTGCGGAACTCTAAGTCAAATGATTCTTCAACGCACTTATGTCTAAAATCTAAATTCAACGTGTACCACACAGCTTTTCATATTGCTGACAATTTTTTTTAAAGACCGACATACATCCGAAAATTTTGAACCCATACTTAATTATATATATAGTTAATTTTAGAATAAATTACACTACAAGATATGTGATTATTACACTCCGCTCTTAGGTTAAAATATATAATTTAATTTATTTAATTTAATACATAAATTATATTTTTTTTTCTTAAATATGCGAAAATTATAATACCCTATCTTTTATGTTAAAATATATAATAAATTATATTTTATTTCTTTGAGAAATGTATGTATTACCTTGTTATTTTTTTATTTTAAAATATATAATTTTGTCAATTAGTTCAACATCAATAAAAAATATTTATTATAAAATTAAAAAAATATTTTTAAGTAAAATATATATTAACAATATTTTTAATTTATTAAGTTATTATTTATTCACTCAATCATTTTTTAAAGTATGCGAATAATTTAAAATAATTATTTTTTTTATTAAAATAATAATTAAAAATTATAAGATAAATTATATATATATATATATATATCAATTTATATATATATCATATTAATATATTTTAATTTTTGTATTTAAAAATATATTGTATAAAAGTAATAAAATAATAAAAATATGAAAGTTTTAGAGAACACTTATTTAAATAAGTATTATTAATTATCAAAGAATACTTATTTAAATAAGTGTTCACTATTTAAATAAGCATTTTACAAACAAAATTTCTAAGAACATTTGAACCGTTGAATGCTTTTAAGAAATGAAATATTATCTATTTATTTATCTACTATATATTAAAGGAATATACTTTTTCACATGTATCATTTCTTCCTACTTTTCATTTCTCACCCAAAAGCATATCCCATAGGATAGCAATAAATGAGAGTCCTTACACATTGTGCATATGATGAAAATTGAGAATACATTTAAGTATTAAATGTGTTTTTAGTGTTTCAAATTTAAGTTATTTTTTGTTTTTTTATTTTATATTTAAAATTATTTTTTATTCTTTACATTTCAAAAATAATTAGTGTTAGTCCGTCGTTTTACCTGAAAAACAGAGTATAAGTCATTATTTATTACGTGTGTAGTCGAAAAAAAATTGTTAATCTTAAACTTTCCATTTTAATGTTCTTCAATTTTTTATTATATATATAAGAAATAATTACTTATATTTTGTTCATCATGCAAGACGAGGGAATAAAACCACTTATTTTAAAAAATGTATAAATTAAAAAAAATAATTTTAAATTTAAGAGATAAAAAAATAAAATTAACCCATATTTAAAGAATAAAAATATATTTAAGCTTAAAATAAAAATTAAAATTTTGATAAGCGTAGATAACAGACATTTGATTGGAAGAATGCATCGGACCCACTTCCATTAAAAAAGTAAAGCTATTATAACAAGTATTCTAATGTCCTCTATCCATCTTTTATATGTAATGAATTTTGTTTGCAAATATCTACATGTATGAATATTAGTTAAGTTAGAACAACTTTGTACCAGTTCATCCATGAGTTCTTTGATTATATTTTATACATTCTAGAATCCTTGTTTTTTTAACAATACACATTCTTTTATTTGATAATTTTTTATTTGCATTTATTTTCTATTTTTAGGTTTATACTTTTAGTCCCTTTATAATAAATGAATTTTGGTTTTTATCCTTGTAAAAAAGTTTCTTTGTCTTTCAACCCTCTAGAATTTAAAATTATTGTTTTTAGTTCTTGAAAATAAGTGATTTTTTATTTAGATCTTTGTAAAACATTTTTCTTTAGATTCCATCCTCCAAAATTTGAAATTATTCACTAATTTTTATTCTTTATATTCATTAATATAAGATTGATAAATAATATTCATTTTAAAAATTTTGAAAAATTTTCAATTATATCATATGTTAACTTAATAATACATACACTAATAAATATCACATGACATGGTTATTTATAAATACATAAGTAACTAACAAATAAGTATTATATGATAATAGTGACCAAAACAATTATTTTATTTTTTTAGAGATGAAAACCAAAATATAAAAATTATGTGATGAAATTCAGAAGATGTTGAATTCTTTTTGGTTAGGGAAAAGTGAAAGAGGCAGAAGAAGTATTAATTGGTTGTCATGGGAGAAACTTGCAGTTTGTAAATAATATGGAGGAATGGGCTTTCGCAATCTTAACGACTTTAACTTAGACATGCTTGGAAAACAAGGTTGGAAACTTACATCTAACCCTGCCGTATCTTCAAAGCTAAATAAATATTTTCCCCAAAAGGGATATTTTGAATTCACAGGTTCGACTCAATCCAAGCTATTCATGGCGTAGTATATGGAGTTCCTGGGTTCTCGTGAAGGAAGGCTTAAAATGGAGCGTTGTGGATGGATCTCGAATTAGGATATTATTGGATAAATTTTTATAAATTAAAATTAGTTTATACATAAATTAATTTATAGAAGTTATTTCATGTTAATTTATCAAAAATTGATTTTTAATTTATATATAAATTAATTTTAACTTATGGATAAATTTTTTTTTTTCTTCTCTTATAAATATTTCTCCATATTTATAGAAATTTTTTTTATCTTTATAGAAAAATTTACCTAAATAACCTCTTAACTTATTGCATGATCCATGGTTAAATGATGAAGATCATATGAGAATTCAAGGCCCTGTCCAATTCCAACAGGTAAATATGAAGGTGCAAAATCTTTTTATTCCAGGTGAGAAAATGTGAAATCAACTGTTAATAACTATTCAATCCAGTCTCATATATAAAAGTAAAAAAAAAAACTAATTTAGGTTAATTAAGAAAGTTAGTTAAATATTATTTAATTGTATCAATCATTTAATAATAAATATTTTTCTTTAACTAATATTAATTCAAACTAGATATAAAAAATAAAATAAAATAATTAAAAATGGAACATCTAATAAATGAAATATATTTTAAATATAATTTTATTAAATAAGATAAAATTACCTGATATTTGCTTATATTTAAAATTATCATCCATGATATTATTTTTCCTTATATTAAAAATCGAAAAGAGTAATATTTTGCACCCAAATGATGCAACTAGAGCAAGTAGAAGGCTTTTCAGAGTTCGTCTTTAGATGTCTACAGCAGGCATAGCTTTGTAATGATTATGGGGAGTATTTGGAGGAAAAGAAACATTAAGTTATGGGAGGATAAAGAGGAAATTATTGCACATGTGTTCAATGGAGCCAACCATATGTGCTTAAGGAATGGACTATAGGAAGGTTTCTGGTACAGTGCAGAATACAGAAACAGTTTCACAATGTATTACCTGTTCCAAACCACATAAAGACAATATCATTTGCCCATTTCTTAAAGCACATTTTGAAACAGTTTTTAAAAACATATCTATAAACTATTTTTATTTTCTATTTTTGTTTCGAAGACATTTTAATAACTTAAAAAAATAAATTTCCTATATTTTTACTACAAATATTAATAAAAAATTAAATAAAAAAGTTATTCTCATGAGAACATTGTTCCTTTTTCTTTAATTTCTCACTTTGGATATAATCCTATTTAAGTTATGACAAGATACTAAATAATATGAGCATTTTTTTTTAAAAAAAATTAAACTTTAGTTCATCATGTTACAAGTAATTAATCCTTTCTGATAAACTCAACCCCTGCTTGTATAAAAACATTGTCTACTGCATAGATAAATAGATAGTCATAATATATGTGAATAAATTTGTTAATTTATTACTATTTTATGAGTCATTTTGATACATATACAAAAACAAACGCAACCTCGTCAATATATTAGTAAACAATATAAACTTTTGTATCGTATAATAATTTATTTTTTATTATTAATTTAGTCTATTTACAGTATAGAGAAAATATCTAGACAATTATTTCTCGGGCCCATTAACGTACATATAACTTTTTTAGATTGAATTGATTTATCATGAAGTAACGATGGTTGCAGCATTAGGGATAATTGTAAATCCATGACTCCATTTTTTGGGAGCTATGGAAATTTTCCCGTGGTCAACAATTTTGACTTGGTGACTTGTTGGAGGATAGGGAGCGAAAACGTTACGTGCGGAAGTGATTCCATTAAAATTTTGTGATTGTTTCGGTACTTTATTGAGAACATCCTGGATTTTTTTTTTCATCTTCAATCAATAAAAAATAATTATTTATACATTAAAATTATATCATAAATGAATTAAATATTTAATTTTAATAGTTTTAAATTTTATAATTGCAAAAGAATTCATCGCGATTTATTTCAATTTTTTAAGTATTAAACATTGCAAATATGTAAGTCTAAATGGAATGGAAAATAAAAAAACCCTAGGAATCATTCATTTAACAATTAAAAAAATAGCAAAATCTTAAACAACAAATCAATTCCATGTTACTCATGTGCTTATTATGTATTGATTTACTCAAAGATTAGAAAATCCTATAAAATATGCAGGCACGGTACGTATAATTTGCCTTATTAAATATTTTACTCTTTTTTTTTTTATCTCAAGAAATTGCGGAACTAAGTCAAATGATTCTTCAACGCCCATGTATCTAAAATCTAAGTTCAACTTAGCAAACAGCTTTTAATATTGCTGGCAGGCAAAAGAAAATATATAGGAGAGATCATTTTGAGGGTGATGAATATTAATAATACATTTTTAATGATTTTAAAACGTGCTTTCTTAATTATTAGATTTAGATTGAATTCTGTTCAGTTGGACTGTAACGTGCTTAGATGCGGTTAGAGAGGCAGAGGAAGAATACAAGGTATATTTTACAAACTTATAAACTTTTAAATTCACATTCTCTTTGGTGTAAAAATAAATGCAGTGAGTTTTTGTGTAAATTTAAAAAATAAAGAGAGATTTATATAAGAAGTGCAAATTAAATATAAAGGGAGAAAACAAGATCCTAGGATATTTTTTATTCTCAGGGAAGATATCCAGGTTACATCATATCACAAATAAGTATCAAGTTGACAGGAAATTAAAACAGCAATAACTGAACGAGAGACAAATTAAAAGTTGAGAAAATCATTCTTAAATGAATCTATTTTGAAGCAAAAAGGCTTTCATAGCGGGCTTTGAAGAAGGCAAAAAGAGGGTCTCTACGAGGAAGAACTTCTTTGACAACAGGCTGGTTCATGAATTCTTGACTCCACGTGTAGAGTTTAGGAAATTTCTCACCTGTGAATAACTCTAACCCTGCTATTTCTTGAATAATAGGGATCCAAAATGCTATGAAGACACCAGCAATATCCACCAACCCAAATTCCTCTCCTCCAAAAAACTTCTTGTCCTTCAGCTCATTCTCTAGAAACTGCATAGCCTCGGTTGATTCTTTAATATTCTTCTCACGCTCTTTCTCGTCAACAGTAAACACAGCTTTCCATGCAGCACCCACAATCTGATCTCACAAATCACATTATTTAATTATTACTAATTATTTTATAAAAAAATTAGGACTAACAAAATCCTATATATTATAACTATTCTATAAAGTTTTCAAATCATAATAGTTTGAGATAATTCTTAAAAATGAGTTACCTTGTCATCAATGAATTTGGACCAGAAACGAGCCAAGGCTCTTTGGTAAGGATCAGAAGGCAAGATGGGGTTGTTTTTCCATGTCTCATCGATATATTCAACAATGACAAGGGACTCTGATATGGGTTTCTCATTATGAACAAACACTGGAACCTTCTTGTGAACTGGGTTGTATTTAAGGAGCAGTTCACTCTTGTTCCCCAAATTTTCTTCCAAAAATTTGTATTGAATAGACTTGAAATTGAGAGCAATCTGGACCCTGCACACAAATGGACTTCCCAAAACTCCCAAAAGAGACACCTCTCCCTGATTACCTGCCATAATTTCAAATTAAAACTTCACTCAAACAACTATAGCTGATTACTTGTTTCTTTTTCTGTGATGATTCCTAAGGTCGATCTTCTCCTTTTATAGAGCGAGGAATAATAATAATATTCAACGGATATTATAGTGATCACATGTTGTTATGGGTCGACACAGTGGAGACGGTAAGAAAAGGTTGGTAAATTGCTGCCGCGTATTGATTCCATTTAATGTAATGATGCCGCGTAATTAATTGATTGATATGTGTACGAATGCGAGCGACATTAAACATGAGAAGGATCTCGAACAATACTCATCCCTGTCAAGAAGATTCTCATGTCAAGTAAATCACGTAAGTGGTTGCGTCAGCTATGTAAAAAATAATTATTTCTTATTAAAAAGTATTATAACATGCAAACATTAATTAATTATTATTATAACATGCAAACAAGAAATTCTAAAGAAATAATCAATGTCATGTATTGTACTAAAAATTAATTTTTTAATTTAATATCTAGCTGCCGCATATCGCTTATTTTAAAATTAATAAGTTAATTTATTATATATAAAAATTTATGATTAAATAATTATATAAGATTATTTTAGTTTATTTTTCTAAAAATATTAAAGTAGCCTTCATTATCAAAATGATTCTATAAGTACATAAATGCGGTGGGAAAATGATTTAAGATTATTTCATTTCTGTTTAATATTGAATTGTAAGCCCATTAAGTGTCTGTCATGTGTGTTTAAAGTAATGATCAACCAAGAATCATTAATTATTTCAATATTAAAACAAATAATTCTAAAAATAATTAATGATATGTATATATAATTAAAAATTAATTATTTAATTTAAAATTTATTACAAATTAAGAAATTAAAAAAGGATCAACAATAATGAAAAACATCTATTAAGAAGATGCTAAGTACATTAATGCGGTAAACATAGACGTAAGATTATGCAGTCTTTAATTTCTTTTGGTGCATATGCTATCTTTATTTTATACAATTGAATTGTATTGTAGTCCACTCACATATTAATCATTGTGAAATATTATTGAGATTTTCATATATTATATTTTTTAAGTTTGAATAAAATTAAGATAATAAAAAAATAAGAACATTAATTACTATATTAAATTTTATATATATATATATATATATATATATATATATATATATATATATATATATATATATATATATTATAAAATAAATTGTTTAAATTAAAACATAATAATATATGCCTATTCATTTAATATAGTGTGCTAATATTTAAAATTTAAAATCAATTTTACAATTGGGATCGTATAACGTCAGGATAACCTCAAAGTTATTTATTTTATGTAATTAAATTTTATAATAAATGAATACTTTTTAATATATAAATTATATAATAAAATAAATTTCAAAATAAATAAATATTTAAAATATAAATTATATTTTAAATTTATAATAAATAATTTATATTGTAATACATGATTATTTTTAACTTTTTTTTTGGTCAAAACAACTCCTAAAAGTACTTTTGTTGAAAATTCCTAAAAATACTGTTGCTAAATAATAACTTCTAAAAATACCTACGTTTAAACTAATTATTTTAGTTTATATATAAAGATTATATTTAAAGGTTAAAATTCAAATTTTAACTATGTTTAAGTTAGGATTAACTTAATTCAAACAATAATATTTGAGAAATAAAAAGTATATAGATAAAAAAAACTAAAATACTTAATGCATGTAAAAGCAACGTGATTTAATAAAAAAATAAACGATTCATAAAAAATATTTAATTTAAAATTTAATAATTATACACTAGTTTTATGATTACAAATTTTCATTAAGAATAATTTTAATATAGTTATTATAAAAATCAATAAATTTATCATATATAATAATTTATAATTAGATAATAGTATAAAATTGTTTTATATATATTATAAGTGTAAACCTGTTTTATCTTTAATTTAAGAATGAGTATTTAAATTAATAATTAAAAATACATAAATTAAAACATTTTTGAAGACTCGTGATGTTTAAAAGTTAGTTAATTTCAGCTTATTTGAATTGAGTTGGATAGATTAGTTATTTTGATCGCAGAATTCAAATTTATGGTTTTATTTAAAAAAAATATTGTTTGAACAAATAGACATTGATTATATTAAATCATTAATTAAAAATAAGTAATTCTTTACATATATAAATTATTGTAGTATATTAAATGAGAACGTTTTCGCAAGCAATTCTTCAATGATAGTATCTTTAAAAAAAATTCTTCAATAAAAGTATTTTTAGAATTTTTTTAATCTCTTACCTTTTTTAATCTATTTTTATTTTTATTTTTAAATTTATTTTAATATTATTTTTAAAAGTTATCAATGATTAAAAATAAATTTATATCACAAAATAAATTATTTATTATAAATCTAAAATATAATTTATATATTTAAAATATTTATTTATTATAAATTTTAATTATAATATATATATAAAAATATTTATTTATTATAAATTTAATTATACTAAATAAATATTTATCTTGAACATTACCTGGGCTAAAATACTATGAGTGTAATATTTTTTATTATTTGTTATTGAAACATTTTTATGAATATTTAATTCATCTAAATGTAAGTATACTTAATCATGGGAAAATATCATAGAAATTATTCATTAATCATATTTATTATAATTAAATTCTATAAAAAATATAACATAAAATAGGTTAGACACGTCATTTAGTCCTTATACATTTTATGAATTATTAATTTAGTTCTCATATGTACAATATATTTAATCAATTCTTATATGCACAAACAATATTAATGTATTCATTTGTCGTAATGACTTGTCTCTTACCGTTTTAAGATCGTAATTAATTCTTTTTTGCATTTTATATATTTTTAATTATGTCTTCTTAGGTATAGTATATTCTTAATTTGATCCATATGTAACACATTTTTAATTTGGTATTTATAAGTATAACACATTATTAATTTGGTCTCTTTGTCTAAAATATTATTAAATCATTCCTTATAAGGATAATCTTTACTCGTTTAGTCTTTATTATCATATCACATTTGGAATAATATTGAAAACTCCTACCTGGAATTCCACCTTCACCATTGACGACCAACAATTTCTCCCCTCAAACCTTTAATTAGTCATCTACCATCATAGTTAGATTATTAAAATTAAATAAATTTTAGTAATTAGAAATTTTATATTGCATAACGTATTTGTTAATTTGAATATATTAAGTGTTTAATTTAAGAGAAATTTTAAAATAACGATTATAAGATAAAATAAGTATAAATGAGTGTCAACAAAGACTAACAAAAAAAAAAAAAGAAACTCATATTTAGGTAGATTGGAAGATAGGAATGTTACATTTGAGAATTTAAAGTAACATTTTTATTATATGCAAAAAGGAAAATAAAATTCATTTACCCAATACAAGTAAAATATATGCTACACAACATAAGATTAAAAATTTCAATGGGAAAAAGTTATCGTCATTGAATTAGTGGAGGAAAGAAGGTTCTAGAGTTTGATAGTGTTTAAATCATGACTCAATGAAGAAAGATCTCAAAGACAATATTAAAATGTGTTGTAGTACTAACGTAATGGTAAAGTATCTCGAGTAATATTGATTATGTATATTTGGTTTATAACTCAAATTTGTTTCGAGATGCTGAACTGGTTAGAAAAAATGGTGCAGCATACCCAAATTCACATAATAATTAGGTTTGGTTAAAAATCATTTAAAATAGTATGATCCTTTAAAATTTGGCTTGTTTTTTTGTCTTTTGTTTGACTTCGGAGGGGGAGAAAAGGGGAAAACCCACCTATATGTATTCAATAATGAGAGTGAAGTTTTTCATAAACAATTATAACAGTTATCTAAGATCATTAAAGATAATATCCAAAGATATCTTAATAATAGAGACTAAATGAATAATAAATGCATTTATAAGCCTTAATTATAAAGACAAAATTAAGAATGCATTCTAAAAAAAAATGCTATGAAGCCAAATTAAGAATGGATGAAAAAGTTAACTATTAATGTAAAACTGTTAAAGATCATGTCATGATATCATTGATTAAATATGTAATAATTGCACATACAAAATTAATTTAATAAGTTTTTATGTATACATGTCAAATTGAAAATGTGTCACATGTATAGGAATCAAATTAAGCGTTAAATCTTAAATTTTGTTTCATTTGAATTGACTTAAAAAAAATATTTTAAAATTAAAGTTAAAATTATTTAATAATTTGATATTTTATATAACTTAGATACTTCTTTTAAATTAAAAATTGTTGGATAGTAAGTAATTAGTTCTTGAAATTTAGAATACAAAAGGAGAACAAGTTTTTAAATTAGTTTATGTAAAAGCTTTTCTTTTTACGTGTTTCTTTATTTCTGTTAATATTCTTAAAATCTTTTCTAAAATTATATTTCATCTAATATCTCCTTTAAAAAAAAATGGAAGCTTATTCATAGTACGTAGTTGTCTCAAAAAAGATTATGTTTGATAAACATCTGACTATATGTTTGAGGGATTTGAGTTCATCCCTCTCAAACCAATCAATTATTGGTGAAACAAAACTTACTCCTGAAACAAATCGATCATTTTTATATTTACTTTATAATAAACAAATAAATATTTGTATCATGTATTTTTTTTTTATAATTATTCATTTAGTCTATTTAATATAGATAAAATCTAGACAATTATTTCTCCACCCGTTGACACGCATTACAACTTTTTCATATTACCACGTAACGCATTATTATTTTTGTAAATCTACACGTTATTAGTTAAAATTTATTATAAATTATAAAATTTGACGAGTCTTATTACAGTTTATTCATAATTTTATAATTTTTAATAAATTTTAAATAATAATAAAAATATGTTAAAACAAATTCATTTGAGGATACGTTACCATCCTTTTTTTTATTATTATTTTAGATTGAATTGATTTATTTTATTGTAACGATGGTTGCAGCATTAGGAATGGATGGTTGGCTTGCATGTGAATCCATGACTCCATTTTTGTTTGGAGCTTATTTTGCAGTGGTCAGCAATGTCGACCTGGTGGCTTGTAGGAGAATTCTGAATAGGGAACTAAATTCTGAATAGGGAACTAAAACGCTACGTCGAAGACTTGCTACATAAAAGTATATATTTGACTCAGTCTTCTTTTATCTCAACAAATTGCAGAGTCTAAGTTAATTGATTCTTCAAATTTTTTAAGAAAAGTCTCAATTTCAATTTTATAAATAAAAATATAATTAATATTTTTATTAAAAATAATTAATTGATTTTTTTAAAATATTCTTCAACGCCCTTCTGCCAAAATTATAGGGTTCAGAGAGCTTTTCATATTGCTGGCAGGCAAAAGAGTATTTAATAGATATCATATTTGAGGTCATTGGTCTTTGATTTGGATCTTCGGTTTGACTTCAAGGTACAGTTAGATAGAAACACAGAATAAAAAACACATTAGCGATCTTCTAAAAAGTTAAAAGGTTCCAAATGTGTTTGGCGGCCCATGCGTGTTATACAATCTCTAGCCAACTTCATATTCACAATGAAATGTGTAACACGATCATTTGTTAGAAGAAATAAAGTTATATAAAACTTAAACTTAGGGATATAAAATTGAGTTTAAAATGAGTTAAACATAGTTTTTTTCTATTCATCATCATGTTTGAATGTGTTAAAAACACAATTTTATAATATAAATTCAAGTCTCATTAAACAATTAAAAATAATTTTTGCATCGTGAAACATAAATTATATTATTTGTTTTAAATATATTCTTACTATGACAAAATCATATTTAATTCAAACTTATTTTGATAATTATACATTAAAAAAATCAATTTTGATGATAGGTCGTTAAATAATATTACATGTCAAAATTAATTTTCTAAAAATAAGAATATATTATTTTTTATAAAAAGTTTGCTTATTGCTATTATGCCAACACTTTTGGTAGTATACTCTTTTTTTCTAATTAACTCTTAAAAGCAGTGAAAAAGTAAAAATATAAGGGTGATTAACGAGGATGAAACTAATAATTTATAAAAATGGTTAATTGGTAGGTTTGGAGTAATATCCTGTTTTTTTTTCTTTGTTTGAATAAATAATGCTAATTTTTTTAAAAAATATAACAATTAAAAAGTATAATTATTTATTTTATTAAATATTCAACCTAAAGAAAATAAAAATAAAAATAGATTTTGTGAATCTTCTGTGCAAACGTGAATAATTTGCTCAGGCATGTAGATTGTCCCGTCTTACATATTTCGTCTTTGACACTAAATTTTTTAATTTTTTTCATAGATATTAAATTGATTAGAAACCTCAATTCTAGTGTTTGCTATTCAACAAATGGATGTCTACCAACTATATAAACTATATTTTAATAATTAAGATAATCGATCTAAAACTTTTCAATACCCTTCCATTATATCACTTATTTCAATTTTTAGGAAGTAGTTTTAAACTAAAATCTTAGGCTTATCAAAGAAAATCCTAAGATTTTTATTCTCATAGAAGATATCCAGTTTACATCAATAAGTATCAATTTGACAGGAAATTAAAACAGCAATGAATCAATGAGAGACAAGTAGTTCACACAATTATTGTAAAATGAATCTATTTTGAAGCAAAAAGGCTTTCATAACGGGTTTTGAAGAAGGCAAAAAGTGGATCTCTAGGAGGAAGGACTTGTTTGACAACAGGCTGGTTCATGAATTCTTGGCTCCATTTGTAGAGCTTGGGAAATTTCTCACTTGTGAATAACTCCAACCCTGCTATTTCTTGAATAATAGGGATCCAAAATGCTATGAACACACCAGCAATATCTACCAACCCAAATTCTTCTCCTCCAAAAAACTTCTTGTCCTTCAACTCATTCTCAACAAACTGCAAAGCCTCATATGATTCTTGGACATTTTTCTCACGCTCTTTCTCATCAACCGTGAATACAGCTTTCGATGCCGCACTCACAACCTGGTTTCACAAATCAGGTTATTTATTAGTATTTATTTTATAAAATTATTACGACAATTAGAATTTAGATTGGCTTATATAGAAACAAATATGGCACAGAATCCCTACCTCCAAAAAAACAAAATTTAAAATTCTCCCCAAATCCTATATGATTCCTTAAAGTTTTCAAATCATAATAATTTGTGGTAGTACTTAAATGAATTGTGTTAATATAATTTTAGACAAAGTTTATACAATTAATGAATGAAATTCTTAAAAAAAAAAATCATGGTAATTAACAGTTGACTATTGAATGCTCTAACATTCCAAGATAAATGTCATGAAAGGTGATGTTTTGGGGGGGAAATCAGAACAAAGCAAGAAAAGATGAAAAATATGGGTTACCTTGTCATCAATGAATTTGGACCAGAAACGAGCCAAGGCTCTTTGGTAAGGATCAGAAGGCAAGATGGGGTTGTTTTTCCATGTCTCATCGATGTATTCAACAATCACAAGGGACTCTGATATGGGTTTCTCATTATGAACAAACACTGGAACCTTCTTGTGAACTGGGTTGTATTTAAGGAGCAGTTCACTCTTGTTCCACAAATTTTCTTCCAAAAATTTGTATTGAATAGACTTGAAATTGAGAGCAATCTGGACCCTGCACACAAATGGACTTCCCAAAACTCCCAAAAGAGACACCTCTTCCTTATTACCTGCCATAACTTCAAATTAAAACTTCACTCAAACAACTATAGCTGATTACTTGTTTCTTTTTCTATGATGGATTCGTAAGGTCTTCTTTTACAGAGTGAGGAATAATAATATTCAGAGGATACGTAATTAATTGGAAAAGATATATTATATAAATATATAATTACATATTATCGATACGGTGGAAAAGGTAAGAAAAAAGTGTTGGGCTGTGTTGGGCTACTATCATTATTGTAGAGTAATTTTAATTTTACGACATCATTTAATTATCGTTGAAATAATTCCTAAATTTTAAATTAAAAAATTATAAAAATTAATAAATTTATTATTGAAATAAATTTTAAATTTTAAATTAAAAATTATAAAATTAACAAATTTATTATATACAGTTTTATAATTAAATGAGAATTATAGAAAATTACTTTAGTGCATGGAAGTAGATAATCTATTTTCTCAAGAAAAAATGGTAAAGTGCCAACTGCCAACGCGAATAAACGTAGATGGTGCCGCGTAATTAATTGATTGATTGATATGCGTATGGATGCAGAGGAGACATTACACTTTTCAGTGAGAAGGATCTAGAAAAATATTAAGAAACCATCCCTATCAAGAAATTTCTCAGTACACAAATGTGGAAAAAAAATATTATGTAAGAGATTAGGTAAGCGATCTATACAAGACAAATGAGTTATAGTCCACTCGATCTGCATATAAATAAATTTCGTCATATCCTTTTTATGATTAATTACAAATTATTCGTTATTATAACATGTAAACAAGAAATTCTAAAAAAAAAAATCAACGTGTTATATATTTTATGCTTATGTTTTTAGTCATCCTAAAATGGGTGAATTTTTTTATTTTATTTTTATAAAAATTCTTTAATTTTTATCTTTTAAATATTAAAATAATTATTTTTATCTTTATTACTATATAATATTTGTTAATTGCTTATGTGTAGCATTCTACTGATGTCTATAATATTATATTAAAAATATTATTTATTTATTTTAAAATAAATATTAGGGATAAAAAGTGATTTTTTCAAATTTTAGAAGAACAAAAATTTAAAAAAAATATATTTTACAACGTCCAAGAACAAAGACATTGATTTTAAATTTTAGAAGAATAAAAAATAAAAAAAATTTTATAATGTCCAAAATTAAAAGTCACATATTTTATATAGACTAAAAACACATTTAGACATATATTTTATTAATAACTAATTCTTTTAATTGAATGTCTAATCCCAAATTACTAAACTCATGAAGGATTTAAAAAAAATGGAAGAAACCTTCCTTATCAAAATGTTTTTAGGTATACTAGTTGGATAAAGTAAATAATTTTTTTTAATCAAATAAAAAAAAAGAAGAATTCATTCTCAAGTTGTGCTTGCATTTTTCATTGCACACGACTTTTTATATGTATACATCTAAACTTGAATTATTTCCTTTGGAAAAGACTTTAAGAAAGTTAAATATTCAATTAATGAATCTCAAATCCTAACCTGAATATTTCAAAATCTTACAGATATAGAATACTAATAAAAATGAATGTATTTTTTATCTTTATTTAATGAGAATTTCGATTAATGTGGGAAAAATAATTGTGTAAGAGATTAGATAATTTTTTTTTAATACAATTGAATTGTAGCCCACTAAATGTGGGCCATATATATTAATGATCTATTTAATAGTCTAGATAAGATAGGATAAAAACAAGATATGATAAGAGTATGATAAACTTTAATTGTAATGACTCATTATCGTTACAAGGGATAAACATAAAAAGAAAATAACATACAGAAGTTAAAAAAGATTTTTTTTTTGTGATGTCATGCATAGCCTAATCTTATGGACAACACATAGAGCACATGCTAAAAATATAAATACATACACGTCATTAGAGTTTAGTTACACATGTGAGTTATAAAATGTTTGTGCCACCTATCACTTACATCAAATCATTTAAACATACATCAAAGGGATTGGGGATACAACATTCACACACCTGAGCTAGTCAACAACAACTAGTAATGATTACTCAAAACACACAATTATTGTAGCAATGGGTCCACAAAAGGAAATTCCATAAGCACTCAAACCACCGGTGTGATGCACATGCATCATCTTCTTGAAAAGCATAGACATCTACTCTTGTAAACACATAGTTCGAAATCATCATAGTTGTACACATACAACACAAATATAAGAATAAGCTACTGCAAAAAAATCTTATATCTAAAATGAATAATAAACGACATGCACATCTCACAATTGATATAAATCACATAACATTAAGGAGCATCAACTCACACAACGACACAACTATTATCAACAATTTATATTCAACAATCATACACATAAAATATACAACAACTATCACTACTACTCCATCAAGATTTATAGGTTGAAAGATCATTCATATCACTTCCTTATCATATTCTTACTCCTAATATTGGGGAAAAATGATATGACCTTGCAGATTAAAAAGCATTTGAGTCAAGATAGGTTGTACGTGTGTAATGGCTTCCACGATTAATAATACTTGCAAAGACTACACCCGTTTGTGGGTGATGCCCGTCCACCAATACCCAAGGCTACACAATCCTACCTCTCCCTCTCCCAATTTAGCATTGGTTATGTACCTTGCAATTCATGGTGGTTCTTGACTTACGTGCCTACTTGTCACTAGCGTTCACTTGAGACTCAACAATAACCATAACAATGATTCTTTTATCACTTCCAATTTTCTTAGACGTTTGAGTACTAGTAACATGCACCCACCATCTTCACATGACTCCCTTAGACAAATTGGAATCAGAAGAAGAATGGTTCATCAACCACCCCTCAAGAGTAAAGATATTACTTTAACTCACCAACAAGTATTTTATCTCTCAAAGATAGCAACATTCTACATTTTATAAATTTCTCTTAATTATAGTTCCACTTTATTCTTTTACACCTGTCATACCCATCATCAATCTTTTGTAACATAAGTATAAAGTATTCATTATATAAATTATTCATCTACTCAGTTTTGCAACTTATTGTTTTCTCATTGCTAGTGGATTTTCTCAATGAGAGGTTATTCGCCCAGCGAATCCTTACCTTCCAGAAAGGTACAACTCAATTATATGCATATTTACTCGATGAGAGCCTAGCCTCACTTAACGAACATAATAGAGAGTTCATAATATGTTTTAGTCACTCACCGAGTGAACGTCTCGCTTAGTGGGATAAGTCACAGGGGCTTATTCTCCACACACTTCTTACATCTCGCTTATTAGGACTAAATCCTCGCTCAGCCAAGGGGCTCACAGAAAGCCCTTAAAATCTCTCCTCTTATTTGGTTAGCGAGTGAGAGATCCCCCTCAACGAATGGAGTCATAGTGGCTCCATACTCTTAACTATGTCTAATTCACTCAACCTAAACTTAGAATTCACCCAAGTAGGTGTTGGATTCGCCCAACCAAACACTAGACTCACCCAACCAGACTTCATCGTGTTCATGTGTTCTAGAACTTTCATCTAGCAGAAACTAATGTTTCCTAGAAATCTATTCAGAAATTGCAAGTTTGCTTAATGAGAATCTCTTCTTGCCCACAGGACCTTCAATAGAAACCTAGAAAATGGGCATTCGTCCAACTAGACATGGGGTCAAGCAGAACCCTTGAACAACAACATTCAAATCATCCAAATCATCCAAATTCATCAAAACTTAATCAAATCATCATATAACTTGCAATAACTTCAAATTAAAAAATAATAAAATTCTGTCAAAATAACATAAAAACCAACATGCAACCACGTATTCATACTCAATTCAACAATTTTCTCAAAAACCTTAAAACCCAACAATAGCAATCAAATTTACAATAATGGCTATTAAATTCGCAATAAATTTCTCTCATACATTTATAGGTATTTAAACAATATAATAGCTTCACAATAACAACATACAATTCATGAAAATCGCATAAGCTTAGCTTCCCTTGTTGTAGACTAAAGGAAAAGAAGACTTTATGAAAGAGGTTTGAATCTTGGTCCAAAATGAAAAGGGGGTTGTTTTCTGAAGTGTAAAAATGTCTTGAAGTCAACCATGGTTTGACCTTTTATAGGATTTTAGGGGCATGCCTTTGTTCAAGGGGTAATGTGATTTTGGTTTACTCTTGGATAAAGGGCTTTGGAAATCCCTTGGACACTAGGGGATTCTGTTACCCAGTGGTTAAAAGGATGTTGGTCAATTCGATGGTCGTGGGGTTTCGTAGTTTTTCTAGAACTTTAGTGATCAAATATTTCATCTCAAAAAACATGTCACCACATCAAAATGCATGTTAACAACACCGATTTAACTCTACTTAATTGAAAAATGTTTAAGAATACTTTATATTATGTCAAGGTGACAACCTAACTCAGATAATCACTTTTAAGGAAGATTTACCTCGGTAAGCATGCTTTTAACCATTTTGACATTTTCTTGAAATTTTCTTGAGAAGCGTATAATATAATATTTTCTTAATTCTTTTCTAACAAAACTTTACTTTAATTATTCTATTAATTATTCAATCACTTTTAATTAAACACGTACATAAAAAGCTCGGTGTTACATTAATCTTATCCAATGTTTGGTGTATACAAAGTAGTGATAGGATATGATATAAATTGTATTCAAATGACAAAGTCATTATTTCATTAAAATTACATATATTTTTCTAAAAGAAAACCATTAATTTAATTGTTTAATTTTTAAAAATAATTTTAACTAAATAATATAAAATATTATTTTATTTATCAATTTACCTTTTACTATTATAAAAAATTATATAAAATTTTCAAAATTATGATTATTATTCAAATATATTTTCAAAAAATATTTGTATGATTATTTAAATTCTAATATTTTAATTAATAATATACTTTAAATTTACATGTCAAAATTATTATAAATATATATAAGAAAATATCATGAATACAAATTTTATTATATATATATATATATTTGTTATATTTTTATTTTGTATATAAATTATATGTTATTTTATTTGTGCATTTACTTTTTTACAATTATAAAATATTATATTAAATTTTCAAATTTATTATGATTATTCAAATATATTTTTGAAAAATATTTTTATGATAATTATTTAATTTTAATATTTTCATTAATAATATACTTTAAATTTAAATGACAAAATTATTATAAACATATATATATATATATATATATATATAAAAAATAATATTCTCAATACAAATTTTATAATATATATATATATATATATATATATATTTATATTAGTCTAATATACTTCATATTAAATTTAAAATTTACAATTTTTTATATTATTTCTATATATTTTAATTATATAAAAATATAGTATATCTAAATATTTTAAAAAATATTAATAAAAATAATAACGAATATTGTTGAAGAAATATGTGTTCAGAAAAATTATATAAAAAAGTATTGTTGAATCTATGGTCCAAAAAAACAAACACGTAATGCAATAGATTATGTTTGCATGACTACGTTGCAATTATCCGGCTTTTATTTTTAATTTTTATATGTGACCTCCACCGTGTTTGTTTTACATCAATACTGGTGTAATAATTTATGTTCTGCATCGATGTTAATATTACAATCTATACTGTTTTTATATTAATATGATTTTTTAAATATATTTCTCAATAACTTTTTATTTATATAAATATATGTATATAAATATTTAAAATAATTATGAATATTGATATATACTCAAACATTTTATATTACACATGGCTTATATCACTTCAATTTAAATAAATGTGTGCTTTTAAAAATATCATCTTTATAAATATATTTACATTTTTATATAACTTAGAGGTATACATAATTTTAGTAAGAGATATTAATAATAAATCTATTTTAAATGAAAATTTACAATTAGTGACTCTTTCTTTCATAAAGGAAAGAAATTAAATAATTAACATTAAATAAAAAAAGATATGTGAGTATTTGAAGTTATGGATTACAATAAAAATTTAAAAAGTTGGTTTAGTATATTTTCGATTCTATTTTAATGTAACATTTTCATTTTTATTTATAAAAAATGGTTAGATTATTTAAAAATGTTGATTATGATTCTTTTTTTTTTTTCATATACATGATAAACGTATTATTATTGGACACGTTTTATTATTGGACACAATCAATAATGGAATACTTATCATTATAAATTAAAAAAAAACAAAAAAATTAATTCTTTATTATTTGTTAATTTGGGCGACTATCAAAATCTTGACAAATATATTTTAAATGTGTTCTACAAATGAAGTTTACTTGGTCATAGACTTGAAAATACCATTTTTTATTGTTAGGATCTATTTTTTAAAATTATTAATTGATCGTATAACGATACTTTCATAAAATAAAAAGGTTAAAAAGAGAAATCCAAAGTTTGGCTTCACGGGACAAAGACAAAGGGCTTGAAGAACCAAATAAGGAACTCTTCATGTTTCTTAATCAATAGTTTGACATTAAAAATTGAATATTTCATAGAGAGAATGTGATTAAGTTTGTCGCATCATCAATCTTAATTGTATTTTGACTTAATACATCTCCATGTGACGATGGTGAAATAGTAGTCAAAGTTTAACTATTGAATGCGTTTTTGCATGAGTATTAGGTTTACGATCTATAATTTATTTTATATAATTATGATTTATAATACATTTTTCTATTATTTTTAATTATCTAAAAATATATGTCAATATATACTTATAATTTAGTCCTTATGAAATTAATAAAATATCCTCAAAGAATAAATAGTTTATCAAGTTAGTTTTTTATCCAATGGTCTCTATTAATTTTAGTGGAATTGTTCACATCACATGTAATGTAGTAATGTGGTAGTCAGCAAGATCAAACTTCTTGCCACGTAATTAGGGACCATTTTGACATGGGCAAAGATGAAATTGATTGTTTAATTGGAAACTAAATGGTTATTTTTTCACCTTTTTTATTTTATTATAAGTTTTTGTCACCAGAATAGAAAATGGAAACAATCCTTCAAAAAATTGATGTGTTTTTAGATAGGCTTAAGGGAATATGTACCCTATTGCAATAGTATTGAAGACGTGAATCTAGATATCATCTCCACATGACTAGTGTGAATGATTATCAATTTTCAAAAGTCCTTATATAGTCTATGCAAATAATTTTTTGAGATTGTTTCAAAAGTAAAAGAAATCATGCTGTTTGAAAAGAGAGTGTAGAAAAGGTAAAGCATATAGATCAATTTGAATTGATTGAGAAAGAAAAGAGTTACAATTTCATTTATGTTCTTTTTCCCCATTGTTGTTGATTTTACCTCCTAATTCTATTAGGAGGCCTTAGTTCAAACTCCTAATATTCTTTCTTTTAGGTTGTTTTCTTAGTTGATCATATAGAAATTTAAACTAAAACAAGCATCATAAATACAAAGGCAAATTGATTTCTATAATTAATCAAATCAAAGGTTTAGAAAAAAGGTTGGTTAAGTAGTTTTTCAAAACTTGGTTGTTCTATAGGTTCCCCGACTAATTATGATACAATCGCTAGTAATTAGTTGAATTAGACATACAAAGAGTGACCGGTTCTTTGCAGGAGTATTTAAATAATAAAATAATTCAAAATGAAAAAGGAAAAGAAAAAAGTCGCATTTAATTAGAATTGAAATCATACATATGGTGTAAATAAAATAGGCAAAGAAATACCTAAAAGGAGAGGAGATAATAGTGATCGGAGGCTTTATTTCTTCATCCCATACTATGGTTTTTAGCATTGCTAAATGCTCCCTAGGTGCTCTTAGAGAGTTAAGAACTCAGAAAGAAGAGAGGGAGAGAGAATTGGAAGCTCTAGAATGATTTCTCTATTCTTCCCTCACTCCATTTTATAGGCAGGGAGAAGGTCT
The DNA here is from genome assembly GCA_025330945.1 of Mucuna pruriens. Classification (NCBI taxonomy): domain Eukaryota; kingdom Viridiplantae; phylum Streptophyta; class Magnoliopsida; order Fabales; family Fabaceae; genus Mucuna; species Mucuna pruriens. The sequence goes on along the minus strand of JAENHJ010000525.1, from coordinate 2,086,837 downwards.
GACATAATAGATCAACAAAGTTATGTTTCTCTTAGCACAGAGAATTTGATCTTCTAAAATCTAGTGCACAATCTTGCTGAAACTGAGCATGACTATACTAAAACTTGAGAAAGTCTATTCTTAAATTAAATACACTCGTACTGACACTTGAGAACAATTATATTAAAACTTGAGCATGCTAATTAAAATCAAATAAGACTATACTTAAATTGAGCATAATCATGCTTTTTTCTTAATGTTAAACTCTTCCTTTAACGCTTATGTATGATTGTACTTCAACCAACATAATCGTGCTCCTCTTTTAGAATTTCCTTTTAACTATTTTTAGGTATAAAAATTTAAATTATATATTTCTTACTTTAGAATTGTTTGTGTTGTAAGAAACTATAAAAAGGGTGAATTCTATATAATTTGTAATAAAAAAATACACATATACCTCAAAAAAAAAAATCTACTTATCAAAATATCAATTTATCAATTACTACGTATTATTTGATTTCGAAATCTTGCCAAACCGCCAATGACATTGCCGCCATGCATTCCAGCGTGGCAATGGCAATAATGTAAGGTTACAAGAGGTGTGTGGTTTCTAGTGAATGGGTTTGAGTGCTTCAAGAAAGCATTATTCAAAGAACAAGGCGCCAAGAGAGTTTGAGAAGGTAAATTGGGTCAACAACAATGGGCGTAAGAGGAACAATGAGAATGAGGAACCATAGGTGTCATTAATTATATAAGGAAAAATAAATGACAGACTAACTAAAGCATAAGTAATTCAATTCCAAGATAATGATTTCCTTAATTATTTTATAGAAACTGATTTGTACCTTTACTCTCAATTTTGTCCAAAATGCGATAAACGTCCATGAATGAGGAGAGACCGGATTGATTCTCATAATATCTGTTTCTGTATTTATATTTGATAATATATATGCGCGAGAGAGTAATAACTTTAATTTTCGTCTCAGTATTTACTAGATATCCATATACTTATTATATGTATTTTATGTCTGTGTAAAGTTAATAAATCAATAAAAAAATTTAATTAAAAATTAATATAACTAAATTCAAAATTTATTTTTAAATCATCAAAACATAATATTAAAAATATTCATATAACCTCAAATCATTTAAACATAAGTCACCGTCAAACAACATTATAAATATAATTATTTTAATCTTCTAATTATTTAACATAATTATTAGAAACTTGCACATGTAGCTTACTTTGAAGGAGACATTTTAAGTGAAATTTTCATCTATAATTAATCTATATGAAAAAGTAAACAATAAAAAAGTACATTTTGCACTACATCATAACACAATATAAATTTAGTGTACCAAATTTGAAACACAAGAAAATTAAACTAGTTCAACAGTACAAATATGCACTGCACCATAAAAAAAAATCAAACCACAACATATTAATATAGTTGCATATATGGATAATTAATAGAACCATATTTAGACTACCATGTCCATAAAGATGTTTGACATTTTTTTAATTAAACTTATTAAGATGCAAGTGCAAATGGGACTAATTTTTATCCATATAACTATAGTTACAAAATGTTAATAGAACTACATCTAGACAATATTCTATTTTACAGTTTTAGTAATTAATTTTAATAATTAATAAAATATATAATTATATATTAAAGATATTTTAATTATATATAAATAAATAAATAATGTAAGAATATTGAATAGAATGAATACTTGCACTCATCTCCATTAATATTTGGGGATAAATATCTATTCATAAACTCATTTTCGATAAGTATTACTTGAATCATTTGCATATATTAATAGGACGTGGTACAATTAGTCATCTCTATTTCGTAACTTTGAGTAATTATGTTTAAAGACAAATTTTCAAAATTACAACTATCCAGAGTTGTATTCGCCCTACCGGATATTTTTATATCATACTTTGATTTATTATTAGCAGTTCAGTTGTTTAATGTATGTTTTTTAAAAAGTGTAATATCTAATTCAATTTAAAAAATTCGACAATATTTTAAATTTTAATTATAAATTATAATAAATATCTAATTATATATATATATATATATATATATATATACGATTTAAAATTGTTCCTTCCCTTAACAAATATATTCTAATTAGAATAATAAATTTAAGGGTTAATATTATTTTATTAACAACTGTGATAGATTTATGATTTTTCATATTATTTTAATTAACATGTTAAAAGTTTTATAAATTATTAACCTAATTACTCAAACAGAGTGACCTTATATTTTTAAATTTAATTGTATTTTTTATCTTTTAAAATATTGTAATGGTATGATTTTGATCTTTTAAGTTCTAATTATATATTTAGAATGTAATTTTGATAAAGTTTTTATTGCACAAATGAGAAGTATGAAATTGTGTAATTATTATTACTTTGTCAATTTTTCATTAAAAATTAAAAATTTAACGAATTTTATTTACATGACATTAATAACTAGTTTAGGGTTGATAACACATGATATAAATATAAATACTAACGTTAAGTTATATTAATTAGTCTAGGATTCACATAAATATATGTTAAAAATTTAACAAAGATTACTAAATAAATTAAAATTTTATAATTATAATATTTGAAAATACAATTCTTGCAAGGAAGATTAGGGAAAAAAATGGTATACTTATCATATTTAAAGGACTAAAAATATAATTAAACATATATTTTTATTGAGTTAATTTAGTTCAAATTTGTTGATAACATTTTCTAAATCCAAACTAAATGGACAACTGATTCATCACTCTAAGAAAAGAAAAAAGACACTTGATTCGTTCATATTTTTTTCTGTTCCAAAATTGAATCAAATTGAGCTACTTGTGTACAGTTCTAGCGTGAGCTGTTACTAATCTTTTATTTAATTTCCTTTAATACTAAGATGTTGCTAATCAATTGGCTCTTTTTTTTTACACCTTAACATTTTTTTGGGGGGAAGACCAAAATATTGTCAACCCTTTTCATTGCTACTTCCTTTTAAAAATTTCCTCATTCATTACTTTTCCCCCTCTCTGTCACGCCCCTCTCCCTTCTCACTCCTTCGCACCCTCATATTCTTATCCATGTTTTAATTTTTTTTTTCTATAATCACAATAGATGCAACTGAAACATATTTTTATTGTGCATCAATACATAATGAAAACATGTTTCTATTCTTTACATGGGTTTGTTATACAACAAAAACATGTTACCATCCGCTATAAGAGTTTGATATACAACATAAGCATGTTTCTTTGCGTATCGCAAAGCACATCCTTTACTTTAAATTATAACACAACCAACGGAAACAAATTTTTGAAATGTATTGTACAATGAAAACATATTTTTGTCAAAAAGGAATTTTTGTAAATAAAAGTTAGGGCGTGAAAAAATAAGAAAGAGTGAGACGTGGGCCTTGATAACTGATAAGGCCTCTACTTCTCATCCCGTGTAACCCAAGTGGCTGTAGATATTGATATAAATTTTTATCATAATCAATTTCTTAGATTAAGTTGAGACTTCCATTTTGGTGAATCTCTTAAGTCTTCATCATAACATGAAACATGAATAATCAAACCTTTAATTAAATCAGGTGAATTGTATATCCCCCCTGGCCCCAGAAAAAAAAAAAAAGTGAGTTAGCAACACAATTTACAAAAAACATCTTTAATAATTAACAAGCCCACATATTGAATAGAATCAAGTAACGTGTTAGCAGCAGAATTGTGACGATGACAACCTTAACAACTAAATATCATCTACATGTTTAATATTTTAAGGAATTCATACATGTAGTAAAGAAGATAATTAAAGTTCATAATTTATTAAAAAAAATTTAGAGCTTCATATGTAACTTTTACTTTCATTTTCAAATTTCAAAAGACTAGAAAGTAATTTCGTCTTTAATTTTTCACGCTTTTCACGCCATTTGTGCCTATGCCCTTACCAACTTCCACATTTAATAGAACCAAAAGCAAACTATTGGGCAGAAGAGGCAAGAAATGAGCACCCTCTTTTTTTAATTCTTCATTTCAAAACTTGAATTGAAGCGGGTTCAAATTAAAAGAAGGAATAAGCTAAACATACGACTTTAGGAACTAGTGAATTGAAGAAGAAAAATCAACAAAAGGGAAAAGCGAGAAAGTAATAACGCTAGCTTTAATGCTAACTCAAAATTCTTGAGGCTTAAGTTTTGTTGTTCCCTCTCAATGTTTTCAAACGTTTGGACCACATCAACGTAGTTGCTTGCCGTTCTGTTGGAACAACCGGCATCATGAGCAAATAGAAAATTATTATATATGTTAGTTTTGATACTAGGAAAAGCCTTGCAAGGAAAGTAAGAAAATATGTAATTGAAGGATATTATTATTATAATTATCATCATGATTTGAAGTGCTTTGATTTGATCAGATCTCAACTGCAACTCACTTAAACTAATGTCCTTTTCACTTGTTTTTATAAGTGTTTTTTTTTTCTTAATTCTGTTCGTGTCCTTCCGAGTGTTGCATGATTTGATTGATTTTTCTTTTAATATTCTTTAGAAGCACAGTATTGGTCATAGACCATAGCGTTGTTCTCTTCTCAATTACGTCAATTTCACTGTCTAATAGTGGTCATTTGTGCCATAGAAAAATAAAAGACTTCCACCCTAGAGAAAAAGCATAAGGGAGATAAAGGAAGAAAAATACAAAATAGTGGTATAGCTAGCTATATCTTGCAATTTACTTCCATACACCTAAGGTCCTAGCCATTGTTACCAATGCATCCTCTTGGCATTTTGATAATATTCCTTTTGGGACCCTAAAATTATTAGAAACATTTCTTTAATGGTTTTGCTAATTGACTTTCTAATCGTTGGGATTCCCCAGGTCACATGAGGCACTTGGAGACACAAACTTCCCTATCCTTTGCTACCAGAGCCAAGCAATTTCAAATTCTTCTCCTTTTATTTTTAACTGTGCACCAAGAGAATCCAATTTTTCTTAGCATATTCACAATTCATTGAACAACCCTTTTATGACCGAAACTAGTGTTAAAAAGTGTGATTTCAGGACACAATTTGTTGAGTGACTTTATTGAATGGAGTACATGTTGGAGCGTAGGCATTGCAAAGAGAAGACATATAGTAATTAGTTAATTCAAAATGAGAATGACTAATTAACTGGGCTGGAATCCTAAGTTAATTAATGTTATTTATTTATTTATTTTGGGGGTGGAGGGGATAATTTAATAAACTAATCAACGAGTTATGAACATAATGAAGCACAAAGTTGGTAGACATCACAGCCAGATCCGTCGCTTACACGATTTCCCATGACATTTCTTTAATACATTTTTCAAAAACATTAACATTCACTAATACCCTTTTGATTTTGGATACTTTAAACAAAAGCGTAGAAAAGTAAACTAAAACTAAACCTTATTATGGTCTGTTTAAATGTTTGTGATTGACAATTTAGTTCTTACATTAAATCATACTACGATTTAGCCAATTAGACATTCAATTTTTTTAAACTCATTTCACATTATTCCCTTTGTTATCGATATCCGTAATAAATAAAGACTACCAAAAAGAATTTGAATAATTTTAAATATGAATCATACAACAGCTAGTTTAAAGTTTAAATCAGGAATACAGTCGAGAGGGAAAGATTTTCAAGCACGAACATGTGTACATACAACAACATCAACAAAGCTAGTTGTACGGTGTACCTCAGAATTATGTCACATCGGTTGACAGACAGAGAGGAATATTACTGTTCGGTAACTTGTATTAATGGTGCATGCATGAAGACAGCATGGGCACATTAATCAATTTTTTCGTATTTTAAAAGAATTTTTTAACCAAAAAATTATATATTGATGTGATAAAAAATAAAAATAGAAGCGAATTGTAACTGTATCTACAAATATAATAACTCAAATTATATTATTTCCACTTTTTAACATTCCTAACAAAATTTATGATATGAGGTGAACATGGTTTTTTGTCTCATATCCCAAATCATGTGTTTGGGACAAAACATGAATAATGAGTCCTAGGTTCACCCTTGACATATAAGTAAGCAATCAGAGGTAGCCCACAATTTATGCACATTTACTCTCTCTCTCTCTCTCTCTCTCTTCATTACTAGACACAAGACATGGTTTTAAGTTAACAACTTATGGATAGTACCTTCACCCAACAAAAAGTGAGAGAACAAAGCCAACAACAGCATGAGAAGCTTTGTGCCCCGTTGGTGACGCTCAGAAGGTCTACTAATCCTAACCCATTTTCCATTCTGGTCTTCTGGGTGTCTAAGTCTCTTAAAAGTTTGTGTTTCAGAGTTCAACTCTCACAAGGGTTTTGCCTGAGGAGGATTCAGTGCCATGGTATGGTGATTAACACCTCTGTCCTCTATGCTTCTTCATCTCGTTTTCTTGGAGAAGGGAAAGCTGATGCAATGGAGGGTTTGAGTTTGGTTCACAAGAGTGATGTTGTTGAGGAAAATGGTGGTAAGAGGGGAACTTTTGCTGATTTGATTGAAGAAAAGGGTCGTGAGAGCAGTTTCAGCTCTGAGTTTCTGTCATCTGAGACCACTCATGAGGAACATAGTAGGAGTAGCACTGATGACTCATCTTCACCTCCTTCAGTGGGGTGGTCGGTTCAGGAAATTGCTGCATCTGAGTGTGCCAGTCCTCGTGGAAGTGAAGATGGTGAGAAGAAGCACTTGGTGTTGGAGAGTAAGGAGTGTGAAAAACAAGTTTCACCCTTACCAGGTATTCAATAATGTTTAATATCTATTATTCTAACCAATTAATAATATCAGTGTGATGAGTTTTATGATTTGATTTTGATTCTCACTTGTAGTGATTGAGATGATGAAGGAGAGGTTTGCAAAATTGTTACTTGGAGAAGATATGTCAGGTTCTGGAAATGGGGTCCCTACAGCCTCGGCCATCTCAAATGCCATAACCAATCTCTGTGGTATGCAAAATGGACATTTGAAGCAGTTACTATGTTCTTATTTGGTGTTTTGTTTTTTCTTAATTGGCAAGGATTTAAAAATCGGTCGACCATAATGTCAAGGTTTTTGAGGTCTCTGTCACATTTATCTGTAATTTATCACAATATCAAGGATTGCAACGAAATTACGACCATAATTTAAAACCTTGTTAATTGATGTAAATTGGTTGTGGTGAATTTTATTGAGTGTTATTCTTGGTTCTGATTGTGATGGCTAGTTGCTTTGCTGAATTTGTAGCTACCCTCTTTGGGCAACTTTGGAGATTAGAGCCTATGGGTTCAGAGAAGAAAGCTATGTGGCGAAGAGAGATAGAGTGGCTTCTTTCTGTGAGTGATCATATAGTTGAATTGACACCTAATTGGCAGACCTTTCCAGATGGTAGCAAGCTTGAGGTACAATTGTGCAAATAATTTAAATATGCACTTATGTTTGATGTATTTTTCCATTATGAACATGTACTTATTTTGCCTTACCAACCTTGACATAACTCTTATTTGGCATTTGAAAGACAAGGGATGCAAAAAATGTTCCCTCTTTCCTTTCTCAAAAGGGGTTTATGAATGACTGGATGTCTGGTCGTGATAAAATCTGAAATTGTTCTATCCCCTGTTTGTAAATCATAGGCTGTAAATTGAATGTGAAAGCTTCATATAAGTTATGCTAGTAGGTACTACGTACAATGCAAAATGATGCGACTTGGTTCACCGAGTTACTTGATCTAGATAAAATTCAAAATATGCATGTGCTTGAAATATGTTGAATGTATGCTTTCTACTTCTTTTTGGTTAGCATTGCTTAAGGATAGGGACATGGATAAATAGTTTGTTGATGGTTAACGATGTTTTTGAAATGTGAATCAGGTCATGAGTTGTCGACCACGCTCAGATCTCTATGTCAATCTTCCAGCTCTGCGCAAATTAGATAACATGCTTCTTGTAAGTTTTACAACATTGAATAATCTACATCAGTACTCCAGTTTCAACAAGTAGTTCATTCTAAATTTTTTCTTTTCACAGGAAATCCTAGATAGTTTTGTCAATACAGAATTCTGGTATGTAGACCAAGGGGTTCTAGCTCCAGATGTCGATGGTCCATCTTCTTTTCGACAAGCACTTCAGCGGCAGGAGGAGAAATGGTGGCTTCCTGTACCACGAGTTCCTCCTTCTGGCCTCCATGAAAATTCAAGGAAGCAGCTGCAGCACAAGCGTGATTGCACAAACCAAATATTAAAAGCTGCAATGGCAATTAACAGCATTACTTTAGCCGAAATGGACATTCCTGAGTCCTATTTGGAATCTCTTCCAAAGGTATGACATGAGTGAAGATAATCTCTATCTATTCAAAAATTTTCAAACATCAAGAGAGAAAATGACATAATGGTAAAATTGCAAATCCAACTTTCTTGCAGAATGCTAGAGTAAGCTTGGGGGATGTTATTTATCGTTACATCACATCAGATCATTTTTCTCCCGAGTGCTTGCTAGCTTGCCTTGATTTATCTTCTGAGCATCAAGCTATAGAGATTGCAAACCGAGCCGAGGCTTCGATGTATATTTGGCGTAAAAAGACCAACTCCAAGCCTGTGAGTATCAGCGCCAAGTCTAGTTCAAGATCATCATGGGAAATGGTCAAGGATTTGATGGCTGATGCAGACAATAGGGATTTGTTTGCTGAGAGAGCAGAAAGCCTTCTGCTCTCCTTGAAGCAGCGTTTTCCTGGTCTTCCTCAAACATCCTTGGATATGAGCAAAATCCAATACAACAAGGTTTGCATTCATTGTTATTATGTTTGAAGTTTGTTAGAGATCTCATGTCGAAATGCTCTAAATAGTGTATATGATTGAAGGACAATCCACGTCTTACAAACTGGTTCTGTAAGGTTGAGTCAGATTTACACTCACATTCTAAGATAGTTTTAGAGTTTATGCTAGTTATTGTTATTGGGTTTATTAGGCCACTTGCTATTGAACTATTATCGATCCACCTTCAAATGGCCTGAATAATGTATATAGATGAACTTACAAGTTGGTTTTGTAAGGTTGAGTTAGTTTAAACTCACATTTTAAGTAAGTTTGAACCACAAAGTCCTTTTTTTTCTTGATTCTTGAATGTCTTACACCTTCAAATTTTTTGTTCTCTAGGATGTTGGGAAAGCCATTCTGGAGAGCTACTCTCGAGTTCTAGAGTGTTTGGCGTTTAACATGGTAGCACGGATTGATGATGTTCTCTATGTAGATGACTTGACCAAACATTCAGATCAAATCTCATCTATCTCAAAGGTTGGTGTAATTACTCACAAGAATATATCAGTTCCATGCTCAGTGCCTGTCCCAAGCACTCCATACGCATCTACTTTCAGCACGCCAAGCCTTTCTCCAGCACATGGTAATAGGAATAGCCCTGGAAATGGAGGGAAATCCCCACTCATCAATGACAGCAACCTTACCCAGAGAAGGGTAGGAGTGAAGAAATCTTTGACTGATTTTCTTAGCATTGATACAAAAGGGAAGGACAGTAATAGTTCAATTGAGAAGCATGTTCCAGAATCAAAAACACTTGATGAAATGCCAACATGTGAAACAGATGTGGAGTCCAGTGATTGCATAGAAGCTTCTGCCAGCCCAAGTATCTTAGACCGGAAATGGCATGCGTGAGGCTATTCATCTTTTATAGCTGAGGCGCTTTTTTTTTTTTTTTTTTTTAATTTTCTCTCTCGAGTTTTTGTATGTATATGAAATATGTAGAAGGATTCACATAGTTAGAGTGGATAGTGTTCTGTTATTTACTTGTGGTAGTAATGTGGTGTGTCCAAGAGGGGTATTCTATTTGTCCATTCCCACTAACTCAACTTCACTAAACCACTGTGAAGGATACAAAAAGAATAAAAGATACAAACTTGTAGTTGAATTATCATTTCGGGTTCGAAAATTTGTGAGAAAGAAAAAACTTCGCCGAATGCCAGTAGAAAGTGGGAATCATAGTGCTGGCATGATATCACCATATACGTGCGTTGCTTTAATAAAAAAATTAAAACACTAAGTGGGCCCCTAAACTAAAAATTAAAACCCTAAAGGGGGCATTCCGAGAATTGAACTCGGGACCTCTCGCACCCTAAGCGAGAATCATACCACTAGACCAAATGCCCTTTAATGTGAAATCAAGCTTTATTAATTATTCCTTCAAATTGTTTCGTCTTTTTATCTACAAAATCTCCTAGCCAGTGCTCTTTTTAAGTTTAATTGAACATACAAAAGTTGGGTTCTAAAATATCGCTTTCATTTTTAAAAATATAAATATTAATTTACACTATCAAATCGAAACTTAATTTTGAAGTTACAAACGAATGTCAAAATTGCAGACAATGCAATTACAGCTGTAATTGCAAAAGACCTACCTACTATAAATAAAGCACCATAATTACATTTGCTTAATGCATCATACTAAATATATCCAATACTCAATATTTCACTAAAATGTATCTATGAAGTATTCAAGTGTTTTAAAAAAGTTATGAACATTTAATATAACCAGATATAAAACATAGAAGTATCTATATTTTTTCTTATTTTTAATACTTTAAAATTATCAAGATATTAATTAACAAATTACTTAAAAATACTATTGTCACAACATCAAAAGAATATTTTAGTAGAAACTGTAAAAATAATATTTAAAGTAGAAAGAATGAAAAAAATTTGTTCTGGTAAAATTAAATAAAAAAATATTACAAATCACACCAACATATTTATAATTTTAAAATTTATAAAAAGTATACAACAAAACTTATCCAAACCATAATTTGATTAAATTAAATTTTAAAAATTTATCTTAATTTACATATAATATAATAATAATAAATTATTTTTTTATTGAACCAACAATACTAAATAATTTACATAAGAAAATAAAAAATAAAATAAAAATAAAATTCAAATAATTTTACTTATTCTTAAATTTATTTTTCATAAACAATTTAATTAACATCTCATTAAAATTAAGTATATATTTAAAAAATAAGTTGTTATTGATAACTATCTTAGATTTATTTGATTATAATGAAAAACTCATGTTTATTTAAGAAAATTATTTATTTAGACTAATTCGTATTATACGAAATATTATATAAAGACATTCTCCTGATTTTCGCTAATTAGCTTTTTTTTAATTTAATATCTATGGAATGATAATTAAACAAGTGGATTCGTTGCTTCTCGTATGAAAATATTTCGCACTATATAGCAATGCTGTTTGTTTAAATATGTGATAATTTAGTAATCTAACTTTTTAAGTTATAAAAAGAAAAGTTGTAGTGATAGTTATTTACTTATTTTAATTTCACTTTTTTTATTATTGTAAAAATTTTATGTTGAAACGTCTGAATGATGACATCTTAATAATAATTATCTTTTCAAAAATAAAATGAATGATTTTATTTTATATTTTCATAAAAATAAGATTTTAATTAATATTAATCAAGTTAGTTTTTTTTAAAATTATGTAACTTTAACTTATCATTGCATTAAAAAAATACATGAGCAAGGACACACTTTCATGGAGTTAAAAATAGTTTTTTATAATTTTCTTATTTAAAATAATAAATTTATTTTAAGCAATAAAGATTCTTGTATGATAAATAAATAATTAAAAATTAAAATTTTAAATAATAAAGTTTTACGTTGAAGTATATTCAGTGAAGTTATTTTTTAAAAAGATATTTTTTAAAAAAAAATTACTTGTATATTTAAGAAAGTTCTATTAAAATCAAATATAAAAAAAACTTGAATATTCTTGTAGAAATAATGATTCTCGAGATTCATAATCTTTAGAAATTATTATTCTCGAAAATGATTTTTTTTCCTTCTATCAAATGTCCCCTAAAAGTCAAGAAAAAAAAAATCTATAAGAGAGAAGCATATTGTCTTACTTGATAAAGCAATAATGAATATTATTTTTTTTAAGGATGATGGTAAAGAAGAGAATGAGATTGATATTATTTTTAATTTGAAGAAATATAAGTAGTGTTTATATATTACCATCTATGAATTGTATTTTAGCTTTATTTAATTTTTTTGGTTGAGTATATGACTGCATATGAATTTTTGGATTGATTACCAAAATTTTTAATCTCTTTTAGAAAATTTGTTAGATAAGCTTCCTTTCTCAATAATGTTTTTTCTATATACATTAGTTAATATTCGAACTCTCACCATATGATTAAGATATATAACTCTAAGGTCACTCATGTATATGTTTGTTTTATTAATATAAAAGAAGTATGTTCTTGATTTTAATTTAGAGTTACAACTATATATTTATCATATAACTGTGCGATTTTATCCATAAATAATTTCTAGAACCTACCTATTCACTTTTAGAAAAATTTTCTTTCCAACTATAATTTTTATATCCACAGATGTCAAACACAAACCAGTCATGAGATACTTATCTAAACTTATGGCCTGCATATATAATTTACTGTACATTTTAAAAATAATATCATCATATATCATCTACGTACCGGATCCGATATTCTTATCGTATATATCCATTGATCATAACCTTCCCAACCTCAATAGTATGATCAAAACTCTTGTTTTGAATCACAAATTCAAATCCATCATCTACATTAACCATTTGTGTGTTTCAATCGTTTGAATGTATTAATTCATAATACTTGAAGTTATAAATAAGGTGAACGAACGTACGTATATTTTGATTTATGTTACTCCATAGTGTGTAGTGTTAGCTATTGTGTTGAAGCCGGTGGTAGTTGGGATCGATAAAGTTGATCACAAGTTTCCAAAAAGTTCATTGGTGGTGCAATTGATTGAGGATGAGGTGGCATCACAATATTGCTCTATTAATTTGCACAGTGTGGGTAATGGCTACATCTGGAAGTAGGAAAAACAAAAGGAATTGTGTTGACAAAGACACACCTACCTTGATTGGACAAGAGGTGGCACAAAATTGTGTTTACACTTGCTTTTTGTTCCTAAGTGGTGCAATAAGAAACTCATGATCCTTTGTCCTAGTGCAAGCTCCATTAATGAGAAGGTGGTGACAGGAGCAAGCACTTTTTGGAGCATGTTGGGCTATAAAACCCCATGAGAGGCATGGGATCATTGCACTGAAATAGAGAGAAGTAGTGATAGAGAGGCATATATTAAGAATGAAGGGTTGTGTGAAGTTTATATGCCTTGTTGGGTTTGTAGTGGTTGTGAGTATTGCAGGGGTTGATAGTGCTGGTGAGTGTGGAAAGTCAACTACACCAGATAATGAAGCCATCAAGCTTGCTCCTTGTGCCAATGCAGCACAAGATGAGAATGCTAGTGTTTCACAAAGCTGCTGTGCTCAGGTGAAGAAAATGGGGCAGAACCCAAGCTGCCTCTGTGCAGTTCTGCTCTCTAACACAGCCAAAATGTCTGGAGTCAACCCCCAAATTGCTGTCACCATCCCCAAGCGTTGCAACCTCTCTAATCGCCCTGTTGGTTACAAGTGTGGACGTAAGTTTAATTCATTCTCCCTTTTCTTTTCAACTTTCAAGGATCAAATATATGCTTCTAATACTTGTTCTCACTCTCCTTGCGCCATATGTCATCAAATACATGTACATGTAGTCTAGTTAGTTAAGTACAAATACTTAACATAAAAAAATAATATGGATAATTAGATTTTATTGAATAATCAAGATTAAACTATTAATGCACGGTACTATTAAGTGCATGGCTGTTAATTAATAATTTGTTTTGATTTTAAACATTAATGTATAGTTAAATAATTTATATTTATATTTTAGAGAATTCAATCATAAATGAAATCAAATAATTGACTTACTAAATGAGATATTTAGGTAATTCTGCACTACTATATGCTTATGATGTCGGCTAATTTTTACGTGACATGTATTTCAAGGTTTTTTATTTATAAAAATAATTTAATTACATGTGATATAAATATTAGTTGATATCATAATAATATAAACTACTTAATAATTTTTCCAAAGAAAAAAAGATAGATGCAATTATTTAATAAAGGCCAGTATATGATTTCATATCAAATAATAAAAAATATTAAAAGGGTAATGTTATATTTACAATAATTTTTACCATAAAGAGAAAAATTAAAAAAAAAACAAAAAAAGGACAAATGAATAACGTGACAGAAAAAACATTGTAAAATTTGTAAATGAAAAAAACATTATTCATATTAAAAGGAGTTTCAAATAATTCCTCTTGATGAGCTGGCAATATGCTAATCCTCGTATAAAATGGTAATTTTTGCAGCTTACACTCTACCTTAGAGCAAAGGTTGTTGCTGAAAACAAAGATGAATGGTGTGAAATGCACTATAGCTGTTGGCTACTAAACTGTGACTACGCTGTTTGTATTGTCTTGTAACTTTCTAGTTTCTATAATATGGTGAATAAGAAGAGGCAGCAGCTCAATAGTGTACACCATCAATAAAACATGTAATTTCGCTGTTTCATGTGCCTGCTGAAGCTGTTTAACTGTTTTAATCACCACCGTACCAAAACTTTGCTATACCACTTATTATATTATATGTCTTAATTGTTTTGGGTGAACGCTTACATCAAATTTTACAAAATCGATTTTATGAAACTCATAAGGGAAAGAAAAAAAAATGCCTTCAAACCATCCTTCCACGTTGCCATTTAGAGAAATCTAGTAATATTAATAGTAGGATTTAATTCCTTTAAATTTAGCAATTTATTTTAAGGGACATTTGCTAGACAAAATATTTTAGTTTTTTGAAAATGTTGGTTTCTCATATTTGATATACTATTTTTTTTTTAAATATTTACACAAAACATTTTTTTTTTCGAAATAAGTTTTGTCTATGGTTCCTCCAGAAGCATTTTTAATATACTTAATATAATTTTAAAAATAAATTTATTTAATAAATATATTATTTTAATTTTTTTAATATATTAAATATTATACTTTTTAAATATTTTTATTATTTAATTCTTTAAAAGTTTTATGGTATTAATTAACAAAATGTTTAATAATATTATTATTACAATATTTTTCAGAAATGCTTTAATAGAAACTGTAAAAAAAATTAAAGTAGATAATAAAAATTTTGTTATCTTAAAGTTAAATAAAATAATATTAAAAAATATACCAACATATTTATAATTTTAAAATTTATAAAAAAATATGTTTACAAAAAAAAAATTATCCAAACATATAATTTTAAACTTTATAATACAATAAAAATTTTAAAAAAATCTAATGAAGTTATTTATCTAAAAAGACATTTTAAAAAAAAATCACTTATATATCTAGAAAAAATTATATTAAAACTAAACATAAAAATTTTTAATTCCCTTGAAACACAAACAATCGTTCACAATAATATTTATGACTAACCAAATAGATTTTACTCATTTTTATGAATCATGATTCACGCAATTCATAATTCCTAAGAATCATGATTCCCATGTATGAAAAATACTTCTCTTCAATCAAACGCTTCCTAATGACTATGCAAGTAATTATAAAAATATATAAAAAAATAAAATTAAATAAATTTCTCTTATAAATTAAAATCAACTAGTGCACTCAATTTTTATAGAATTTTTTTTCATATTTAACTTCTTTAAAAGATCAAATGCATAAATTAATTTTAGATTAAAAGAAAAATTTAATTTATTTTATCTTCTTAATGTTTTTCCTCTATATACTTACGAACGAGTTTATCAAAATAGGATCATCATTAAATAAAAAATAAACGGTTGATATATTATGCATATACATAATAAATCATAACTATAATGAAATATTAATTATTAAATTTATTAGTGATATTTATTTAAACCTATATTAAAATATGAGTGATAATAGAATTCAATTATTAGTGATGTATGTCACGTTGCTTTGAGACAAAAATGAAATCACGAGGCTCACTCTCGTGGGTGTTTTGTAATTTTGTATTTTTTTAATTTAAAAATAATGTATAATCTAAGTAAAATATATAAATAGTAAATTTTAAGAGAGGTTATATAGGCTGCATTGGGTTCATAAGTTAAAAAATAAAAAATTCATACCCAATACCCAACTTGTAAATGAATATCCTATCTGAATACAAATTGTATATCAGAATCTCTTTTTATTATTATTATTATTCATCTCTACTCTAAATAGATTTGCTTTAGAAAATGTATATTAAAAACAAGTCAAATTTTTTTCTTTTCTTTTTAATGTAATCATTGTGGATATAACTAATTATTATATATATAATTAGGTATATTTATTTTTCTTTTTTTTCAAATATTTTTTTTAAATTCCATTTTTCTACTTTACAAATTCTAAAAATAGAGTAGAAAATTTATTCATTTGAACATGTTAAATCGAGTGTTGTCGGTACATAAAAAAATCCAATTATTAAGTCAAGTTAAATCGTTTTAGGTTGACGAGTCAGTCGTTCCCGCGAACAGTCCTACTTTTGAGGTTCATACACGGCTGATAGACTAAAAACGATTCCCCTTAACCATTGATATGATGGGAAGAATACTGAAAACTTTGACACTTATAAAACATTAGTCTTTTAAGTTTTGCTTTAATTCTTAAATACCATAAATATTAATATTAGTTCCTTTTGAAGATCCCATGCTTAAAAGCTAATAATATAACTTAAATTTATAATTTTCAAGAACCAATATGAAATTTTTAGCATTATCAAGAAACAGTACTGTATAGATCCACGGCCTAATTTCTCAACTGAGTTTGGGGCGATTCAATATTGAAATTAATGTAATAGTAAGATGGTTTTTTTCTTCACACATATGATTACAAAAGAGTATCATAGTCCACCATCAAAATTTTTAATCATCTCTTATATTTATATAGTGAATTATTCTTAAATGTGGTAGTGGTAACCTGGTATTCTAGTCATATAACTAAATATCTTAATATAGTATCGCGAGGAACAAGATTCTCCCTATAAAATTTCAACATGTGAAAATTTTGTATCTTTCTCTTCTTAGAAATTAAATAAGTGAAGTCAGGTTAAAAATTAAAAATTATGTACATTTAAAAATAGAGATAATAGATATAAAATTTCTACATGATATAATAATGTAAAAATTTAAATAAAAGGACCATTTTATGCACGAAGAAAAAGGAAAAAAAATAATTTTTATACAACCAGTCACAACAATTGCAAGAGGTCTTATCTCACAATTGATGAATAAAAATTGACGATGAGTCATGTAAATATTTTGGAACTAATAAGAGAACTCTGTCTATAAATTATCAATTTAGTCTTTAAATATTATCTTCTTTATTAAATAGTTTTTAAAATAATAAAATTGTATAAATTATATCTAAAATATTAAAAATTATGTTCCATAGTTTTTTTTCAAGTATGAAAAACTATTCAAATTAATCTTTTAACATTAGTAAAAAATATCAAGACTAAACTGTATTTAATAATTTTAACTTATATTGTCTTTCCACGATAAGAAAACATTAAATCTATTACTAAAACACACAATTAAAGTGTCTTTCGTATCACTTATCACGTATGGAAGTAAAGACTCCTTATTTTCCTTTATTTTCTCCCTGCTCAGTGCTCAGTGCTCAGTTGGTGAGTATAGGCTAAGGTATATTCCATGTTTGCTCTTCTAGTTTTTTATTTGGCCTAGTTGATTTCAAACCCTTCACAATCCTTTTGTTTATTGTCCAAGGCTTCTTTGATTTCAAATAAACTATGTCTAAGAGTTTAAAGGAAAGGAAAATAATCATGTGTATAGTACCATTTGGCTAAGGCTATCAGAAACTCATATACCTTACGGAGGACATCCCTTGGCAAGTGTGATCTTAATATTAGAGAAATCTTATGGATAGGCAATTACAAGACAGAAAATGAATGAGAAACTAGTGACCGACCACTAGACCAGTACAAGCCAATTGTCAAATTTACACTGCAAATCTATTAGAAAGGTATGTGTCTTACCTTGCCACCAGTTTCCTATTGAAGCACTTCTTGAATCATCTTCAACCCCATCTTTCTTGTACTGTTAAATGAAAAATCATGTTAGGAGTTCCTAAGAATCAACTAAATAAAATACAATAAACCTAAATAATATTCATGAGGTACATATATCTCAATTTCTCTTGAACACTATACAGGGCTCAGTTTAACAAGATTATTCATCTAGCTTTGAAGCAATTTGGTGTCGACAGATTTCTATTAAGTAACTCATCTTTCCATTAAAAAATATTTACATTTATTTGAGTTAGCAAGGATTATAGTATAAATCACTCCCCTGAATGATGCTTTCAAACACACATCCACACTGATCTTTTGGTTATATGCTCTTGAAATAACATTAGTATAACTTTAAACAATAAGAAATGTAATCACCAATGAGCTTAATACTGAATCCTGTGGGGACGAGAATATATGTCCTAGCCACCATAATAGATTGATGAGCTAAGCTGACATGGTTGAACTCTTTATTCCTGATATGAACTCATATCCTTATGTGTTGTGCTCTGAGTTTCACCATCACTTCCCTTGCTGATGTAATTTGTATTGATAGAAAAGAAAAATTAAAAAGCAATACTATTTGTTTCTCCACTAATTAATTTAAACCAATCAAAGAATTGAATTATTGAATACATATCCATTACATATTATTTCATCCATAATTCCACATATGAGAAAAACTTAACAACTTAAATTTTACTTAAAACAAATTATCTATATGAATTTTAAT
Source organism: Mucuna pruriens (assembly GCA_025330945.1). Taxonomy (NCBI): domain Eukaryota; kingdom Viridiplantae; phylum Streptophyta; class Magnoliopsida; order Fabales; family Fabaceae; genus Mucuna; species Mucuna pruriens. The sequence continues at coordinate 2,068,078 of JAENHJ010000525.1, read as the reverse complement.
ATAAAGTAATAACGGGCCTTCAGGACTTTGGAATGTATAGTAATTTGGTGAATTGAATCAAGGACACATTAAGGATGCAATATGCATATAATGGAGACATAATAAAGAAAAAGACTGAACAAGGACACTAAGTAATATGCATATAACTGAGACATAATAAAGGAAGGAAAAGTCTGAACAAGGACACTATGTAATATGCATATAATCGAGACATAAAAAAGGAAAAGCCTAAACAAGGACACTATGTAATATGCATATAACTGAAACATAATATGTAATATACATTTTAAATCATTCCAAAATCATCTATAAAAACTTAACAAAACTTGTAAGCAAGGTTTTAAAAAATGGTGTGCAATTGCGATTTGGGCCACAAGGTTAAGGTTTTCTGAGCTTCCACAGCCACAATTGTGGCCGCTTCTACTGTATTTGTCTGCAATTTCTTATAATATCAAGGAACGCGACAAAACTACGAACGTGATTACAATTTAAAACCTTGCTTGTAAGAAGAGTGTCTAAAAAAGAGTATACTTTCCGGGAATACCAATTTTAGAGCTCCACTCCTCACTAGCAGTTTTTCCTCTCACTTCAGAGCGTAGAGACTCTCTCCCTAACACCTGAATCATCACAACCAAGGAAAAACTCAGAGTTCTTTCGACATGAGTCCATATGCAATGATGATAATGATGGTGAAACAAAAATATAGCCAAGATGTTCATTGTTTGTTTCTTATGTACGTCAGTTCAACTCATTGAAAAGCTGAAATTGGACTATAACTTGCACTGATTAGAAGCAGTTTGCTGAATGACACATCAAACATTAAATTACAAACCAACAGCAGAACAACAAAGCCAATATAAAACATAGAAAAAACGTTCATGTCAAACATGAAATGCAGAGAAACACAAAGAGATTGAATTGAACTATCAAAAATCAAACCAAACAAGCATCACACCTTAGACGGTGAAGAAAACATAGATTCAAAAATTCCAAAACCATAAGATGGCTTGGATGGAATCAAAGAGGTTGGAAATGAAAGAAGAAGAACCCATTTGCTTCCTTCCTTCCATTTTTTCTACTATCAATCTATCACCACCTTTTAACCTCTCTGTCAACAATCTCTACCTCACCCCTTCAAACAAGGTGAAATATTCACGTAAAGACAACCAAACACCGCCCAAGAACAACCTTAATACAAGAAAAAGGAAAAAAAATAATAAAGGAACCCAATTGAGGTTTTTTCTTTTCCTGAGACACAAACAGAGCAAACAAAACGAGGGAAGAAAGGGACACGTGAAAAGTGAGAGCTAAAGAGAGAAAATGTTTAAATGAAACCTTTGCTCACACCCATTTATTTAGAAGGTGGAGAAGTAAGGGTTCTGAGGTGAAAATTTTCAGACTTTAAATGTAATTTTTGTGATTTTCTTTCTTTTCTCTCCTCACAAATTCAGAGAGAACAGAGGAAAGTGTCATTCTCTCTGTTTGATCACCTTCCTTCTAGACCTTCACAGTGTCAATAGGTTAATCAGATTGCGGCCACGTGGATAGGTGGGTCCTACCAGGTGGGGCCTATATGCAAAATCTCACCTTTTACCCTGCTTAGTGGATAATAACAACCCTACCCTTTTAACCAATATTTTGTTTCAGGGGACATTTGGTTTTGAACCCATTTTTCAAAGTTCAAAGTCAATCAATTTATGAGGACTGATTAGTTTAAATTTTAAAATTATTTAAATATTACCTTAACAAAATTAAGTAAGAATTAATTTTAAATATTACTATAATTTGTATCTAAAAGTATTAATTCAAGATCAATGAAAAAATTGACAGTGGATTAAAGTAGTATATAAATTAGTTTAATTAAAACAAATTTGTTTAGTGTATATTATTTTTTATTTTTATTTATTTATTTAAATTTTTATTTTTAATTTTATATTTATATCATTTTATATTTATCAGCTAAATTATTAGTTAATCTCACCGAATACTTTTAATTTAGTTAATTAGCTTATAAAGTTCTAACTTATAAATTCCAACTAAACAGTAAAAGTAGAAATAGTTTAAGTGGTTTATTAGTGGCTCATAATTTAACCTGCATAAAGTCTACTCTGACTTATTTAGTAAAAAATCAAATTTAAACATTTAAAGAATCTTTTTTAGATAAAAATATCAGATTAAAAAAACAGCCTATTAAGCTTCGGAGGCTAGTCTATATATTATTCATATAAAATATTTTATATTATATTATATATATAATATTTATATTTAATGTATATAATTATTAATAATAAATTTTTCAATGAAATAATTCATATTTTGTTACGTTTTTACGTTTTTTTACAATTAAAACCTAAGGACACAATTTGTAATGATTTTTAGTTGTAAGTTTTAAAAAATTTTAAAACCAAATTTAGTTTTTAGTTTTAGTTTTTTGGTTTCAAAAATTAATTTTTAATTTCATAATAACTCATTTTAAAATATCTTTATCTTTTCAAGATTAGTTTAAGGATGTATTTGCATGTTAGTATGAATGGTAGTGACAATGGTGATAATGACAGCGATAGTGGTGACCTTTGTAATGGTGGTGGTGATGGTAATGGTGGTAGTGGCGGTGGTGATTATGGTGGAAATAGTATGGTGGTGGTGGTAGTGGTGGTGGAGATGACAATAATGATGTTTATGAAGATGGTGGTAGTGGTGTTGGAGACAACAACAGTTGTGGTGGTGATGGTATGGTAACGATGACAACAAAGATAGTGATAGTGGTGGCGATAATGATGGTGGTAGCCGCAATAGCAATAGTGTGATTGTGGTGATGGTGACAACAATAGTGGTGGTGACAATATGTCAATGATGGTAACAATGACGACAATGGTGGTTGTGGCGGTGATGATGATGACAATAACGATGATGGTAGTGGTAGTAGTGGTGGCAACAATGATAATGATTTAATGTAGTGAAGTAGTATTTTTAAAAATTAAAAACCAAATGAATAAAACTTTTTTTTTGCTTTAAAAATGAATATAAAATTAATTTGAAATTGAGTTAAAAATCATTTAAACTTCATTTTAGCTAAACTCATTTACCTCCTCAAAAGTTGTGTAACACTTACTTCTCTAAAAATGTTGAGTGTGAACTACAATAAAAGGCATAACCGCAAAGCATAGATAACAAATTGGTGACTTGAACCCCTCGCTATATGACAACATATCTTTGTCATATGTGGATTTGGTTTTCATCCATCAAATTTCAAATTGATGACCATGTCTTTGGTTTCTTTAGGCCTATTGCCTTGTTTATATGCCTTATTTAAAACATGTCATGTAAATAGGCTTTTAAGCCAATTTTTTAAACAGGCTATACCATGCCTCAAATTTTGGCTTATAATAGATAAATAAGTTAGGCTAAAGTTTAATAGTTATGATATAGGATAGGCTTAAGCCTACCAATATCTAGTTTAACCTGACCTATTTCCACCTCTATTTATAAGTTAGTTTCACTTTGAAAAATCAGCTTCATTTAAAAATAGAATATTAGTTATTGTAAGTCTATTTGATTTATATTTAGTAAAAATTCTAAAATTTCACATGATTTTAAGTCTAATATTATAGGTATTAGGTATTTATCACTTTTATCGATGATTAATTTTTATCAATGAACCTAATCGGCCATTTTTAGTAAGACTTCTCTTTAAAATTATGTTTTTTTTTTTAATTTTCAAGAATTGAAACCAAAACTTTATTTAAAAATTCAAACCTAGTATCGTTTAGATCAACGTATTGTTGGTAAAATTTCAGACGTTAAGTTATTGTTGAGAAATTAAGAATCACTTAAATAAATAAAAATAAGTCATTATGAAAATCAAATCATCCTTTTGTTTGCATAAACAATTGTTTATCACTTATGAAAATGGATGTCTCCTTTAAAATCTTGAAATCTTGTGTTGACAACTTACAATCAGATTTATAAATATTTTAGATAAAAGACGGTGTCATAGAATATACACTAAATGACTTGTGAAAAGGAATACAAACACAAATGTTGTGGATAAGGATTTTTTTTTTTTTTTTGAGTTTGGAAAAAGAGATTCAAGAACATGTAACATAACTCAGACAAGTTGAGATATTTAAATATGGGTTAAGTATCATGTATGCAGCCAATTGACAATAGAAACAAAGTGTCAAGCACATTAAAAAATTGACCATAGAAACAAATTATGTGTCAAGCACATATTAAAAAATCTTATATTACCTGCTTAATATTTAGAACATAATTTATATATTTGTTAGCAAACTTTAATTATTATTAATTAATTTTAAGTTGAAATTTACCATAATATCAGATATTATAATTCATCTTAATTAATAGCTTATTTTTTCGAATAAAACATTCCAGTTGAAGAGGCACTAATAATAAACTCATTACGTGCACTTTCGTTTTACATGATGAGACCATACAACGAAGAGAGGTATATTAAGCCAATGAAGGTTGATACAAAACAAAATTTAAAGGACGTGAAACTATGAAAGATGGATTAACGCAGTGAGGAGGACATACATAATGTATGCTTTTAATAGTAGAAGTGAATTAGAATTTTTTTTTTATTAGATTGTCTAATGTTACCAAGTATTTATCTCTTAATCTCTATAAGACAAGTATTTAAAATTTTTAATTTACAAAAAATATTATTAATACTTTTTTTATATGTGATACGAATACAGAGATAATGTGTACCTGACATATGTACAACCTAATAATTTTCTGATTATGAGCAGAATATTGCATGCTGGATTTCGGATTTTGAGCAGTGGACCTGACCTCACCAAGTATTAATGGGCCTAGAAGATCCCAATATGTACTCTTCCAAACTACTGCATGACGCATGCTTTATTGCTTTAATATGTGAGTTTTTGTTTTTAATTTTACAAAAATATGATATAGACAAATTATTTGAACAGCACCATCCAGGCACAAATAACTTTGTCACGTTTTTTTTTTCTTTTTATCTAGCAATTAGCAAACTACAAATGATTTAGTGGTGATTTCTTAACATTACTGATTAAATTACAGCTTGAAATATAATATAAGAAGTCGTGAAATGCAATTTATATTCGTCCTCATGTGATTCTCGTGAATGTCTGGTTGAGCGTCGTGTTATTAAAATCAATGTTTAATTTTCATGTCAAAGTAAAAATTACTTCTATATCTTTCAGATTTTACGTGTTTTGAGTTATGTTTTTTGAATTTGGATGCAAATTCAAACACATCACTAATGTACCCGCTATATTTTTATTTATGGCAATAACTAAATCAGAAGTAACTAAAATATCATTGTTAAAAATAAGGCAATTAATAGATATTAAGTATATTCTAGGTGGTCATTGTTATTTCTTATAGACACGTTTTTTCACTTACAATCACACAGTAATAAAAACTATTGCTTAAAATATGGAATCAAGTAAACACTAGTTCAGATAAAAAAAAAAATAACGATCAGATTAAATAAAAGTAACATTATTTTAGACTATTTGGGGCTACGATTGTTTGGTTTAGGTAACAGTCTAAATGTTTTGACTATAGTTTTATAAATGTTGTTAGAAGATACAGACAACTTTTATTTATTCAACTCTTGGGAGAAGCTATAGATAATAACATTTGTTCAATTATTGGGATAAGTTTAAACAATAATTTTTTGACTACTGGTCAATCCAATTAAGTGCATTGAGCCACCAACCAATTTCGACATCTATTTTTAATATTGAAACTAATTATTGTATGATATGTAAATTATTTGACGTATATTAATAGGTGACTATCAAATATATTTGACGTATGTTAATAGAGGAGGAGTAATAGTAATAGAATTTTTTTAATTCTTAGGATAATGATAATGTTAGTAGTGGAGACTTTTCTTAGGTTCTTCTGACTAAATCTGATTAGTTTATTTTTTGTATAAGAAATTATGTACTATTATGTAAAGTAATAAATAACTTGTTTACGTAGTTAAAATTCATGCTAGTTGTTAAATTAATTTGCTACAAAGTATGGGCAAAAAACCATGTTGGCATTCAATATGTTCTATATGTGTATTTTGTTAATCAATGAAATGAGTAAGTAATCACTAATCTGGTTTTTTTTTAACCCAACAAAATGACATGAAAGCGTTAGTTTTCTTTAAGGGTCAATCAGAAATTGTAGAGACTAGAGAGTAGAGAAAACCACATAGGTTCTTTATCTAATAGCCGTAGCTTCTACAAATGTTTCCCCTGCTTGCACCTCCTGTGTTTATAGAAGACAATTACAAAATTTGTACTGTGAAGATTAAAGAATTTGCTAATAAGCTTAAGGAGGCATTTAAAAGCAATGAAAAAACCATGTAAATGCAAGCATTATTATACTTGAGAAGAGAATTGTTAAGAAGTATATAAACAGAGTGATGGTGCTAGTAATTGGTAAACCATATGCAGTTGCTGGAAGAACTAAATTGGAGCATCTATTTATTGCTACATGTTATACAACAAACAGTAGCAAGAAGTCTTGGTTGTGGATAGTGGCACACAAATCTCGTGGCTAAAAATGTTTAGATGTTTGTTGAGCTTGATGAATCTTACACATCAAAGGTAATGATTGGAAATGGAGATTATGTAGATGTCAAGGGTAAAGAAATTGCAGTAATTGACACTACAAAAGGTACTATGTTAATTTTAGATGTGCTGCTTGTTCGTGGATTAAATCAAAATATTTTGGGTGTTGGATGCTTAAGAAGAAATATGTTGTGTTGTGGCACAAAAGATTTGATCATGTGTTATTTATTTGTCATAAAAATTCATGAGCTCAAAACATCTAATTCTGAATATGTCTTCTTTAAATTGTTAGTATGGAAAGCAAAAATCTATTCTTACACTTCACATCGTCTTTGCACTCCTCAAGAAAATGGAGTGAGTAAAAGAAAAAACAAAATAGAAATGAAAATGACAAAGTACTTGATATATGAAAAATGATTTTTAAAGAAACTCTAAATTGAGACAATCAATACTCAATTTAGAATCGACTACTTGGGAGAGGGGTGTTTGTCATAACTAAGGATGTCAATTAAGCAAGATATGTATAAGTAGTAGTCTTCCGCTAGCTATCCTGTTAGATAAAAATTTGCCTCATATCTTTTTATATCTATTTATGTACATGTTAAGCTGATACTTGTGAATTTTTTAATATATGTGGACATCTATGGATATTTATTAAAAAAAGTAAAATAGTTTAAAATATTTTTTAAAAATATTTTAACTATAGTATTTAATTATTTTGACCTTTTTTAAAATAATTTAAAGGCTAAAAAAATAAAATTATATAAATACTTTATATAATTACTCTGCACAATAATACTAATTAGAATACTTAAATTTAGAAATTAAATGGATAACAAGTACACTCAAGCATAAATATTATTACACCTGTTCCTGTACCATTAACAACGGGTTAAAAAGATATCAAGTTCATTATTCATGGGTATCCATTAAAACTACTCACTTTTTTATCCGGGATGAATTTTATTCATGGGTATCAACTCGTGGAGGTTTTTTACATCCCTAATCATAATATAAGTGTAGAGTTCCACCACTTTAGTTTTCTCCCAACCACGTTTTTTTCATTTACATCATACCTTATTTAAAAGATTTGTGTTCAATTATTATTCGAATCATGGACATGTCGGTAGAATAGACTTCTTTAAAAAACAATCCTTGATGGATAAGATACCATTTGAAACTTGGTATGGAGTAATTAACGTCTTTAAGTTGAACACATGAAAGTTTATGATTGTAGTTGCTATTCTTATATACTCGATGTGGAAAGAGAGATGCTAGATGCAAAGGCTGAAGCTTAAATTTTTCTTTGCTATAAGATAGAATAAAAAACATACAAAATTTATAACTTGAAGACATAAAACTATAGTGAGCAGAGATGTGAAGTTTAATGAGTTTAAAAATTGAGATTGTGAGAAAGAAAATATTAAGGTCTCTGAAAGTAATCAAGTCTCTGGAGAATTAACTCATAATCAAGATAAAAGTGAAGAGATTTTAGATACTGAAATACCAATATGAGGGACAATTTTTTAGAGTTTGCAACCCATGAAGAAGTTGAAAGATCAAATAGGAGATAGATGTGATAAGGAAGAATGAAACTTGGCAATTGGTTGATAGACCAAACAACCCTTTTGTTCTTGGAGCGAAGACTATTAAACTAATAGTGTTCAACAATATAGTATTGATTATTTAAAGACATTTGCTCCAATTGTTAGGCATAATACTATAAGACTTTCTAATAGCTTCGCCCAAAAAATATGCGTGTTACATTCATATATTAAATTTTCATTTAATTAATGCTGGCCAATTTCTATAATACATTTAAACAAGAAATATGAGCACAAAATAAAAGAAACCAAATTTTATTAATCATTCAAATCAAAATATTTACAAAATTTATAGAAATCAACTTAACCCTAACAACAGAGGATTTGACTAAGTTAGGTGTTATTTGGCTTAAAACAAAGCCAATTCTCGTGCATTTTGGACTGCTATTTTTTTTTGTCTTATTTATTTATTTGACTCCTAACTTCTTTAATTTATTTTTAAAATTAAAATATTAGAAATTAAAATTAAAATGAATAAATTTATATTAAAATTAGAACAAATTTAATCAATTAATTTCTTTTTTCTTAATACTATAAAATATCATCTTTTAAAGATAAATTTAATAAATTAATTTAAATGAGTGACATATTTTATCTATAAAAGAATAGATTGTTGAAAGAGCAAACTATCTTTCATGAAATGTTGGAATAGTCCATTTTTCTTGATATTGCCCTCACTTGAATCTTCAATTTTGTACTTTCCTAGATGAAGTAAGAATTTCGTATAAAATACAAACTTATCTCAGTTCATAGTTTATTCAGTCCTTGAGGCTCATGTGAATCATCCCTGGTCAAAACAATTTTCAAAGTTTTCACTTCCTGAGTTCAAACTTAGTTTCTTTGTATTTCTTCATTTATTTATCAAAATTGGTTTCAAATGTATCACTGACCTTCTTTTCTCCATATTGTTATTGTTGGCAAGCAATTTAAGTGCAAGAAAAATCTTAAACATAAAGTTTCTTTGTTCCCTGTTAGAAAATGACCAAATCTGATTCACTTGCTTCAATCAATATGCATAAAAAATATATATCATCCTTTATTCCAAGGAACAAGTATTTTCTTTTTTAATCTGAAATTGGATCTAGAGATATGCTTATTCTATTAGCATAGCCAGAGATCAAGCTGAGACTTTTATCTACGGCATAATTGAAGAGTTTATATTTTATTTTGAAAAGAAAAAAAAAAGGTTTAGACTTCATTATTATACATATTTTCATTCATCACAAACAAGCTAACAAAATCAGCCCAAATGTTTGGAGATTTGCGAGAAAGCCAAATCAGAGGTAACACGATGACCTGAATAGAAAACATACTATCCTTTTCATTTCAATTTACCAAATTGAAACACCATTTGTTTTTTTTTTCCAACAATATTTTCTACGTCAATATGTCATATTCAGGACAGTAAAATATCACTCATATCATCTTTGGTGAAAGTCTAAGTCTAAAAGTCTAAAAGTCTAAGTCAACCACATTTAAAGAATCATCACTTTCCCTTATGATCAATTAAAATTGATAACAAACCTTCACCTGTTTATTTTGAACCTAATTTTAAAGCACAAACCACAACGGATATGTTGTGATCATATATCCATATATTATTAGTACTGATTGATTTTCCTCCAATTAAGAACCATGGATACTTCTCAAAGTTTATCACAAAGTCAAACGGTTCACATTACACAAAACAAAAACCAGAGTGTAGACTACTTAATTTTATATATGGAGAAATGCTATTTATATAATAATTCATCCAATAAATTATATAATAAAGAAATAGAAGAAAGTTTAAGTTAGTGATATAATAAGCAATATAATAGCAAGAGATGAAGAAAAAAAACAATATTATACAAATTATTGTAAAAATATTATATATTTATGATTTCTCTAATATACAGCAAATGGAAGACAAGAAAAGATACAGGAAATAATTAACTAGAGTGAATGTGTGATTTCCAGGGAAAACACTGCAGATTATTGCAAGATTCTATCCATGTACTAGTGCAGGCACCTCCAACCCCATCACAACACTTGCAAACAACTCCAAGCGTTGCAAAAATCTTTGAGTACCCTGCAATTACATCACATACATAAAACAATAAACACCCGAAAAAGAATTTAACTAAAATATGCTGATTCAATCAGGTATTATCATGTACAGAAAATATTTATTAATTTAAATAATAATAAATACTTTTAAAAGTCATATGTAAAATATTTTCTGATTAATCAACTTGAATTACGGAACAAATAAGAGAGGGAGTAAAATTGTGAAGAATTACCTTGACCAGATATTAAGGAAAGTGTCCTTCCTTGGATAAGTGATGGTTTTTCTGCGATTGAAAGAACCATGATGGCCAGCAGCATAAGCACATGAGGCTTATTAATACCCATATTATGGCCTAAAGTATGTATTGTGCTAAGCTGAGCTTCTAAAACCTCAGAGGTTCAAGAGCCATGGATCTTAGAGAAGGTGGAAGCTTTAAAAGACAACTTGTAGGATGGGGAGTTGCGTAGAAAGTATGAGCCACATGATTGCTATTATTATATTCCTAATAAAGTGTGAGAAAAGAGGAGTAATGGTGGATGTGACGTGAATAGTGTTGTAACGTTTAATTTATGTGCTGTCTGCAAGAAAAAGGTTGGCTTTTGGTCTTCTTGTTGTATTGGATGGGTTAGGAACTTAATCAAGACGTTGAATTGGGTCCACTGCCCCAGGAGACGTGTTCAAATTATCAACCATAATATTACTTATTTTATTGATAACGTTATAAATTTTTCTGTTATATTTGATTTTGATAGATAAAAATAATTATATATTTTAGAGATTTATTTATATATAATATTAAAATTTTAAATAAATAATTAATTAGAAATTATGTTAATGTAATGTTTAAGATAATTATATTAAAAATTAATAAATTTATATGACAGTAATTAAATAATAATATATAAATGTTATAAACTATTTCTTAAATATTTAATTTACACGTCTTCCGTAAAATACATGACCCGACATTGTACCTTATAAGACAAAATGTAATAATTACTTATTCCTCTTATTGCTGTAGTTCGTAAGGATTAGCTCTCTTAGTTAATAGTATTTTGCTGAGAATACACGGACAAAGGAGAACAACAAATTCACCGTTAGTATAAATAAATATTTTATACTATTAATCAATTAAAAGTTATTATTATTATTTTTAAAATGATTATTATAAAAATAAAAATAAAAAAGTGATTTGTAATTAAATAAAAATATAAAAATTAGCTGTATATATATTATAATTCTTAAAAAGAGAGATAAAACAAAGATTTGAGTTGGCGGAAAGAAGACAGAGGGAGCATGTCACACGTTTTCCACTCTGTTACGTCTCTTGTGGAAGTTGGATGCCACTTTCCTTTCTACCTTTTTGGTTTTAGTCCACATTAAAGTCAAGTATTTGTACTAGTATTTCTTTTCACTATTTTAGTTACTTTGGATAAAATTTTTTTTATAGATATTTATAAATTAAAATTTATTTATACATAAATTAAAATTAATTTTTAGAAAATTCAAAATTATTTAGCTTTTTTAAAAAATTACTTTTTATTTATTTATAAATTAATTTTAAATCATAAAATTAAAAAAATAAATATAAATAGTTTATCCAAACATGACATACAAGTGAAATAATAAAAGAATAATAAAAATTTGCGATTTTTTTATATATACTAAATTTGTGATTATTTTCCACTTAGTATGACCACTTCAAACAAATCGAAACTTTACTAACTTTAATTCTACAATTTTTTTTTAATTTGTTCCAGTATATCTAAAATGTTACCAAATTGAATAAATGATACGACAACAATAAAAATCCATGAAATTATCTTATTGCTTACTGATATTTTTTACTCGATTATATTTCTAATCTTTTTTTATTATGATTAATGTGCGGTTTTGATTGTTCAATATTTTTTATAATAGCTTAAGTTAAGTCTTTCAATTAGTTTTTTTTCTGCATAAAACTCTGAGATCTCATTTTGTGTTCAAATCATTGAAGGTATAGAATAAGTTTGGATACACAATGATTTCAAAGAATTAAAAGTAAAATAATTGATAAAAGTTTTATTGAAATTTAAAAAGATTTTATAAGAAATGATATTAGGGTTTTAAAATGAAGAATATTTAGGCTAGGAGGATTTAAAACAGTTTAATTATTTTAAATTGTAGAGATTTTTTTAGTAAAAGAAACATGTCATCTATATTATTAGTGCTTTTCAATTAAATTCTAATTATCTTTTTCATAAAAAGATTCAACATTCTCATAAGTATCTTATTTTTTCTATAATTAAATCCTTAATTATTCACAAATCTAAAATGATTGTATTAACACATTTCTCAGCCCTGGAATAAAACTCGGCCCTGAAAGAGAACACGGAAGGAGAACTACTAGTGTTTTCTCAAATTCTTTTAGTAAATTGACTTGACACAGAACTTGTCCATATTACGACAACTATATTATTATATGTAGTCTGAATCAGCATCTCTCCGGAAATGTTGCAAATCTGGATGTGTGTCATATCCTGGCCTCCTAGGATTCCTGCGAGAGGGTGTTAGAGATGGTGTGTGTATATATGTTTACCTACTTTGAAATGTCTTGATACTTATACACCAAAAATTGGAATCCATTTCAAGCAATTGAGAATAAAACCTCAAATCAGACTATAAACCATAACAATTTTACATGCTAAACATTTGCCCTAAAGACAGTCAACAGTTTAAAGCATAGTTTTTAAAACCAAATCAGTCCAGCCAATTCAACCAACAACCGGTTTAGTGATCAGTTCTTTAATTTTAAAAAATAATATCAAACTGGTAAAAACTAGTTCAAAAAATCGGTTTGAACAAGTGATTTTCAACAAAAAAAATTAATTTAAAATATTTTAAGATCAACAAAAACACACTTAATAAAGAGTACAAATAAGAATAAATTATTTTATTAATTATTATTATTATTATAAAACATAATTTAGTCATTTATATTGGTTTTTATTTTTTATATCTTAATTTTTTATAATTTTATATTATATATATTAATTTGTCATTTTCTTTTTTATCCTACCTGAAACTTGCTATTATTAATGGATATTGTTGTATTTTATTAAAATGTAAACCTAAGGATCCTGATATATTTGGTTTAGATTTTTATGTTTACATTTAATGTTATGAACCTATAAAATAATTTTATTTTAATTTAGTATTATAAGTAATGATATTATATTTATTTAATGTTATTTTATGTATTATTTAATTATTAGTAGTGTTTCCGAGATCTATTTTTAAAATTCAAGGTATCAAATATCCTTAACTCTCTCTTTCTAAGTTATACCTGAATACCCCTTTAACAATAATCTCATTCCCAGTTCAGATCCACACCCAAGTTTCACTTTCAAAATCCTACGGGAACAATAACATACATGAAAAGAGAAAGATGAATATGAAAAGAAAACAATACATAAAAGACGTACAAGGATTAAACATGTAAATGACATCATTAGTGCAATATAATATATGGAATGCATGATGTCCTTCTACCATACCTTGCAAATCTGTTGGGATCAAAACCAGGAACACCAGGAGGTCCGTAGGGATCAAATCGCGCACCCGGAGGAACACCCCTATTTACATAGATTTATATACCCAAATATGAGCTTAAAAATTTGCCAGTATACAATACAGAGTAGTCAAAGGTAAATGGCACCCTTAAGGCGCTAGGGGCACCAAACTCCACTGAAGATACACTCTAATAATAAAAGAAACAGAAAAATTCTTCCTACCCCTTCCACAGTTTTTTCTCCATTCTTTTTAACACCACTCATTATTTTCATTAGTACAGTGGAAGTAAAAAGTACTATGAAATTTTTATAAAATTTAGTTTTTTTGGTCTAAAAATTATAAATTTAATTAAATAAACAGATGCTTAAAGTTGTGGAAGGAAACTAAGATTAAACAGATAGAATAAAAAATAGATAATAAGGTCGTCTAAAATGTTTTGTGAGTGACAAAATTTTTAAACAAATGCAGGTTGTGACACAACTGAAAATAAAGCATGCAGCAAGTAAACAGAAAACAACTCAACACAAAATGAAACAGACAAATTCACCTACATGTTGCATGGAACTGAAAACAGAAAACAAATACAGGAGCAAAGCAAATAATCCAAAGGTGCTTGGAATTTGGATACCAGGGGAAAGAATTCAAACGGCAGAAGTTTGTTGGTGGAAAAAATATTATAATAAAATCAATAAATAAAACTTTAAAATGGTCAAAGAAAGTGCCAAATCATGTAAAGAGTAGTATTAACAATTAAATTGAAAAAAAAAAAGAAGAAACTGTTTGCTTTGATAGTGGTTGAATTCGGTTTGGCATTGGGTGATGATTCTAATATGTATTGCATAACTTCAATAGTTATTATACATGAAAGCTGATGCTTTTCATGGGCTGGGGCCTGTCAAGTCCACTGCACATTAATCAGGCTCTGTCACAGAAAATACTTTGCCAAAGTGAGAGTGATGTACACCTCAGTGAAGTGACATCGCCTCAGAGAGCAACAAGTTAGAACTTTCCCTTCCCTTCCCTCACCTTAGCACCTACGGCATGCCTTGTAGGTTGCACTGCCTTTAACTACATTGATCACACAGAGATATAATAAAAAGAAAGAGATGCAAACAACTTACGGCAATCCTCCAGGAAAAGCAGGATCTCCACCAATGCCACCACCAATACCACCACCAATGCCACCACCAAACCAACGGGGGTCATTAGGCCCTGCTTCCAAGAGTTGAACTTGGCATCAACAATAATGGTTATGCAAAAATAATACATGAATTTCATATAACTAATTGGAATATGTTAAACTTACCTACAAGCATGCTCCCACCAATGCCATGACCACCCCTGAAATCAAGTGAGGAAAGTTTCAAAGGGTATAAAAATTGGAAAGAAAAAAAAAAGGAATTAACAATTGTGTTAAGAGATTGAAAAAGTAATGCAGGTAAGAATACCCTGAAGGAAGCACTCCAGCAGCAGGCCCGGGAACAAGATCACTACCAGAACCCATGGGAACTGAAGGGAACACAAATCTGTACAAAAACAAAACAAAATATTACAAATTCAGTTAATTAGTACAGAAGCAAGTAGCAGTTATATGCGGGGAACATTAAAGAAATTATCATAAAGACAGCATGGCATATATGCAACTGATGATTCCATTAAAGCTAATAAGTATGGCAGTTAAAAGGAAAATCAGCAAAAATGTATGCTCAGAGATTAAGCAAAGGTAAATGATTCCTTTCTATGAGGTGGCTGTACACTAGTCCTTTGACTAGTTCCAGGCAAACATTGCAATGCTGGGCATCACCATCTGCACCACTCGTTTGCAGCTGAGAGACATGGTGGAAGACTATGATACCAATTGATAGAAATTTGGTATCTTTACAAAAATCCCCAATTTGCAGAAAAGAGCACACACTGTAGAACTTTAAGGGTCTGCACCTCCGAATGCCCAAAGACCCAAATACTCTCCCAAATGACAAGATAAAATCCCTTTCACCCCCTCTTCCTATTTATATACAGTTACTGGTCTGCTAGCATAAACCCACCCTTAATCAGTTGCAGGCCCATTCCCCTTCTTTCTAATAGAAGCCCTTGTATTTCTTTGACAAACTAAACTAACTAACTAATTGCTAACATCACTACTAACTGACATATCACATAGTTAATAAGTTCTTTAAAAGAATATTCAGCACAGTAAGCATCTAGGTGTATGGCACTGATAGGAAGCAGGACTCAACTGTCCCAACTGCCACAAAAGTTGGGCCTAAGAAGCCTCTACAAGTATTCGTGGAGGCCTAAGAAAATACATGACTTAGGAGGGAATAGAAGGGAATGATATTTATAGCAAATTAGGGAGGAAATTTATTTAGAGGACAGAAATCATATCTGATGAATCTGTCTATATATAGAAATTCAACCATGTAGGGGAAGGGGGTCATGTGTATTTTCCTGCTTTGGGTCATAGCTTGGGGCTAAAGGGAATTTTTCTTTGACTGGCCTGGGAACATTGCTCTTTTTTTTCAATCTATTGATCTAAGTCAGTTCACTAATGCAATCTCCTCTTCTAGATAGGAACTAGGATCCTATTAAATTGGTGCATTCATGGAATGTTTTGGGGACATTGTTCACAGTTTATGCAAACTACAATGACATCTCAACAATCAATTATACACCACAGATGCTAGTATGATTGCTGTCAAATCTGTTCTCACTTCTCACAAACCAAGATGGATCAATACCAAGCACTTTGATCATTATTATTGTCTATTTCAAATCTCAGCTCGTGGAAGTGGGTCCATAAATTACAGTTGCCACCCACTGCTTGCATGCACCCAATCTTCCATGTCTCCCAACCATGTTATCACACTTGTGAAATAACTCATAAAATTGTCTGAGTTTATGAGTTCAGGTCCCCAAAACACACCAACTCTCTAGAAAACTCACTCCTCTTTAGACTTCGGTGAACTTGGCTAGGCTCAGACAAAATTGCATAAACTCATGATTTTATGCATGAGTCAAGTAGTTTAGTTGAGATGCAGCAATAAGCACTAAAAAAGCCCAAAATTGCCATTTGGCCTATTTTTGCCCTTCTGTTTTTGTGTATTTCCTATCTCAGCTTATGTTGGAGCTAAAGGAAATTCTTCGTCTTTGGATGGGAACATTGCTCTTTAATTTCTGTCTATTGATCTAAGTTTGTTCTGTAATACAATCTCCTTTCTCAGATATGAACCAAAAGACTATCAATATCAGCAACATATCAGCACATCCTTCGACTTGATAGGATCAGAAGTAACAGTCATCATGCATAGAACATCATAATTGAAGTCACACTTAAAGTCACATACATAAACTGTCCCATCCACCAACACAAACCCTCCCACAACCCAGCAATAAGCATATAACACAGACTTCCTTCCTAATTTTCAAGCATGGACCATCAATGACATGACACCCTGATATTTAGATCAGTGAACATTAATGCTCAAAATAGCCAACAGTAATAGTGTGTAAAATCACAAGATTGATAATCAATCCACTGATCAGCATCAAAAACATTGAAATGGTGAAAAGCAACACAGCAATATGAAACCATTACCTAGGAGGATGATTTGAAGGACCAGCAGGTTCACCAAATATAGCAACAGGCTCGGGTATCTCTTTTCTTGTTCTGTCACTTCTTTCTGAGCTGGAATGTAAACAATGAGATAATTTAGCAAAGAAGGTCCCAGTTCATAAAAACTCATAGCATAAAACCTTCATTTAAAGGCAATGCCACAACGGTCCAATACAATGCAAAATTAAAACAAATGGAACGGCCATATTTTTTCGTAAGATATTATTATAATATGAACCAAACAGGAAGCTGCCCACAGATCCTTCAAAATCTTTAACACACTAAACCTAGCTCATCTCTCTACTCTTAGTAGTTAGTACTACTTATGTACAAAAGTCATGTGAGATTTAATTTTCATGCACCATTGCTTATACACTACCACTCAATCATGCATATTGATATAAATAATAGAGCAAAGGTGTCAAAAGCTTTAAACTGATAACTTTCATCCACTATCAATGTAGGGGAGAGTGCAAGCAACATACTCTTTCTAACACACACTCTACTATTGGTTAAAATTTATTAAAAACTACAATATCAAGAGAGAGACTCATTAAATGAGACATGGGACCCACCAAAATTTGTAATTTCAATAAATTCCAACAATAGTAGAGAGTGTAATAAAAAAAAGTGTGTTGCTAGCATTTCTCAACAATGTAAAAGTCTTAAACTCTTACAAATATATAATGGCCCAATTCAGAAAACTTAAAGCATTCACTGTCAAAATTTTCTATAAGATTTGCATTCCCAGTTAACATTATAAAAAGGACAGAGACACACTGTTCACAAAATCCAAATTCACCTTCTACTTGATGAGTTGGCATTGGCAGAACCATCTAATTTTGACAAGATATCTCCATCTATTCTCTTCACAAGCTTATCCAAATTCTTGAACTGCTGAGAATAATTGCTGCCCCCATCCTCTCCAGCATAGTCCCCAACACTGCATAAAAATCACAACAAACCCCCATTTCAAAGTGAATACACAATTCAACACAACAAAGAAAACTACGTTGTAAAATCCAAAATTTTAAAAAGCAAAAGTAAAATTTTCAACTAAACTCAATATTCCCAATGCCCAAAATGAGCACAATTCAAACACAACAAAGAAAACCCAAACCCAATCAAAACCCCAAACTTCTCAATCAGAACATCAAAATTAAAATTTAAACCAAAAAAAAAAAAAAACTGAGAAAAGAACCAATTACTCAATCTCAAGGCTTAAAGGCTCCGAAGACCCTTGAGTCAAAGCGTGAACGAGCAATTTTTCGTTCATCACGAGGCACTTGACAAGCACTTTCTCCGAACCCTTTTCTGGGTTCGCATAAACAAACGCATACTCATCGTTCAGCTCGTTCCAGTGATCAACGGACACCTCGTCTACACACAAAACACAGCACATCAAGAAACATGGAAAAGTTCAGCAATAAAAAATTGAAAAAGAATAGAAAAATAAAAGGGAAAAGGTTTATTTTCCTTTATTGGTTACCATTGGATGGATCAGAAAACGCACTGTCGGAGAGGGCCTGGGGACCCGTGGCGGTGAGGACGTAGCCGGAGGCGAGGAAGGAGGAGTGAACGGCAAAGGCGATTTTGTCGTTTTGATTGCGGAAGGTTGGCCTCGCGGCCCTGATCACCGCCAGCACCAACTTTTCACTCGCCATCGTGGGGTTAGGATTTAGGCTAGTTCTTGAAAGGGGAATGAAGCAAAACATATAGATGCTTCTTGGTCTAGACTCTACAGTATCTATATTTGATGTCCGGGTAAAAGGATGAAAATAAGGTTGACCCAATAAAATTTTGCTTAAATAGTCTTTTTTGTTTTAAAAGTTAAAATCTCGGAGTCAACTCAGTGATTTTAGATTGTATAGTTTTAATTGTTTATTTTTTTTATTATTAAAGAGGGACAAAGCCAAAGCAAAGATTACCATCTTCATATTTTTTAAATTGATATCAATCAGTCAAACATTTCATTTATTATTAATTTTTAACATTAAGTCAATATTTTAATAGTATGGATAAAAATTAATAGATAACTTAACTCATTTAATATATGTTTGAAAAATATATTTTATATAATTTAATGCATAGACAATAATTTTAATGCAAGGACATGGAAAAACCAAAAAATTAATAGATTTGTTGAGCAAGTCATATTCTCGTTAAGTGAAAAGTTAAGAAATCTAAAATATCTTAGTTTATTATGCGAGACTTCTACTTACTCGATGAGAACCAAACACTTTAAAAAACTTAGTTTTCTCACATAATTTGCTAGGTGAGACCTTTGTCTCAGAGAGCGACTAAAACCAATAAGTGAGTAAAACTCAATGTGACTCAAAATTTTAGGTGAATTCATTGGGTGATTGATAAAACAAGGTTCTCTGTAGTCCTTCTTGTTGAGCAAGGAAAACTTTTCATTAAGCAAGTGAAATATGTGATTCACTAAGTGAGACAAGAGACTCATTGAGTGAGTAAGTCAAGTTGGAGAAGTCAATACCTCTCTAAGGAAGGACTTGTTGGGCGAGAGTCCACACTCATTGAGCAAGGGAGTGCTCTATGAAAGAATTCACTAGGCGAACCAAATGACTCACTAGGTGAAGGTGATAACTTCGAGATTTCTTTAACCAAACTTCTTTCTTTGAACTATAGTAATTAGTCATTCTTAATCAACATTTAAGATTAAAATAAAAGACAACTACGCTAAGATGAGAATATCAAGTGAAAACTCTAAAGACCCATGATTCATAAGATTTTATGAAATTTTCATTCTTTCTAATGGTGAACAACATATGGAAATGTTAGATGGAGAGGATTTCTTTTAAGAATAACATGCATACTTCATGATGAGTTGTTTGATGTGGCCTATTAAATATAAAAATTGACATTTTTATACTATGTTGCGAGTAAGCACGTAAGCTTGACTGTTTGTTTAGATTGACCCTCCAAGCCTAATGCTGGATAAAAGGTGTGCGACAGTTAGGTCTTGAGATAGGAAGATGGGAAATTTCACAAGGGTTCAAGACCATTTCAAACCTTGTGTCGCTGTGAGTTACTACTCACGTATACCTATCCTTAACAAATCATTTATTTAATCTATAGGTCAAGTTCTAGCCCCTCAATAGTTTGTTTGGCATATCCCGTGTTGTGATGACTTGGTAGTCATGTATGCTATGTTAAATGAAAGTATTCAACTGATCACTCGAAAGATAGAATCTTCATGGAATAGAATTGATCTAGTCTATTGATTTGAAAGTTTGGTAATTTATCTGAATGTTTGTATTCTATGAGAACTTGAATGCTTATTATATTTCTATTATTTATTTAAATCTATTTTATTTCATAAGCTTACCTTTATGTTTCTATCGTGTATGTGCAACTATGATGACCTTGAACGATGTGTTTGATAAGGGCAAATGCTGAGGCCGCCATGGAGTTGGAGCCATTCGCGAATGTCATTCAATTGGGTTCACTTAGGATTATTTAGATTCTGATTCATGGAAACCACGGGGGCCTAGGAGGGGCCTAGCTAATTGATCTAAAGCTTGAGCAGGTCAGGTATCGAAGCAACATCATGAAAGACTTTGCGTTGGTTGTCACCACCTTGATTTTGGTTACATTCTACTCTTCATTGGATTTCTATTTACCCATCTAGGAGATGTGGAGTCGACCTACTCACTTGCTAGAGATCAAGTATTTGAAGTTAACTGCTATCACCCTTCTCGCCCAAGACCTCAACCCCATCATTGTCGTGAGATTGCCCCTCAAGGAAAAAATCCCCCTCCTACTCAATAATGACCATTTAAGAAGTGTGTGTGTGTTATTTATCTCCTTCCCCTGTTGATGATGTATTGGTTTATCTTGAAGTACTAGTGATATTTTATTTTTATTTTAGGATGTAAGTTTCATAAGACACAAACCATTACAATTTATTTAAAACCCTAAACCTTAAACCTTAAACCAATGCATTTCCTCTATTCTCTTGATTGTGAAAATTTTATATGTATTTTCATAAACAAATTAAAGAAGAGTTTTAAATGAATTTTCACAATTTTGGGATGTAAGTGTCACAAGACACAAACCATTACAATTCATTTAAAACCCTAAACCTTAAACTTTAAACCAATGCATTTCCTTCGTTCTCTTGATTGTGAAAAATTTATACGAATTTTTATAAACAAATTAAAGAAGAATTTTAAATGAATTTTCACAATTTGAGATGTTAGTGTGTTTTTTCATTGTAACGCCAGCAAATCATTACAAGGACTAGCTTTCCTTTCTATTCTTTGGGAGGTGTGGCCTCTAGTCAACCCATCCTTCCAATAGTTACTTGTTCAATTCTTCTCCACCTCACAACTTTTCCACTAAAAGGTACAATGGGTACATACTCTTAAGGAACTACAATAACATGCATAACTTTTGTAGAAACAAACCATTTTATTAAGCGCACTAGAAAAATTCTCTAAGAAAAATAAGACATTTTCAAAAGGGGTCATATCTCTTCGACCCTTGAGAAGAGATTGACAACAGATTAAGACATGATCTATTGTATGCTGAATGACAACACCAATGACCTTGCACTTTAGCATTGAAAGCACAAAATGAAGCACAATAAAAGATTTAGGATCCAATATATAACAATAATCCCTCTAATACAACAAAAACCAAGTAAAATCCCTAATAATAATCGAAATACTACCTCCCTAAAGAGTCACTCACAGGAAAAAGTATTTATCTTTAAAGTCATTATTCAAAACAATGTATGCTTTAAAAATAATCTTGTTCATATTCTTAAATGATATCTATCTGGAGGCCTTGCTGCATATCACTTTAAGTTGAAAGATATGAAAAGTAAGTAATTCAATTCCTAATCTTTAGAAAACAATTTGTAAGTGCCTATAAAACCATAAGCACTAAGATGATGTTGTGAAGGCCTCTTCATCAAGTGATGCAAGATACTTAACATAAAAATGATAAGAAAAATGTGAAGGTCTTTCGTAGTAAACAAAATATCATACATAGGCAAGAAGTGATGGTGATTAATGTTTTAAGAGTAAAATTGACCATTGTCGCAACTATGGTCACAGTAGCACCAAAAAAATACTAGAAAAATAGAGGAGTCGCCACCAATATTTATTAAGAAAAATATTGAAAAAATCTTTGAAGAAAATAGTCTTTGAAAACCAAAAATTGGGTTTGGGAGTTGATTGCATCTATAGAAGGTATTAATACTCTACAACATCCATAAAAAACAGTTACATATAATTAATTAAGCAAATTATTTATAATTTTAAAAATAGTTATCTCATCCTTGACAATTCAAAGATCTAATTAACACTTTCTTTAAGGATACCTACAACTTAAGGTATATAGATATACAAACTAAATTCATTTAAAAAACCTAATGAGAAAGAGTAAATACATTGTCAAAGCAAATTGAGTTGAACTACCTTAGTCTAAGGGAGAAAGCAAAAGACCTAACCTATAAGCCATATAGAGATTATCCCTACTCAGATGCTTAACACTTCCGATAAGTAAACCAAGACAATAAAAGGGGTGTAAAACATCCTACCCCAAGAAAACCAAAAGTTAAGACCCCATCGATAAGCTAAAAAAGTTGCCCACACCTACATGTGAAAGGGCAAATCTTAACTAGTTTTGAATATGGTACAAGGAAATAATTGGTAAACTAACAAACTAAACCTAGTCCTTCAAAAAAATTGTGGAACAAATTAAGTAGAATATAAAGTGTTCGAGAATTTTGAATTTATGAGAAAGTAACTATCAAAATAGAAAACTGGACATATATACTACCAAAACTTAGATGCAAAGTACGTCACTATGATTAAAGTCAAAAAAGAATTAAGGTCATTTGAGTTCAAAATGATTAACAACACAAAGTTAACTTATTATCATAGGATCAGCTATTTTGAATCCATCATCTTTAGAGAATTCATACCTATATACAAAAGAAAAAGTCAATGTGTTGGCTCAACACCATTAAGTCCAATAATTGGTTTGGAAGGCCTTACAGACCTAAGAGATCGAGAACTTTACAGTTTTAGACCAACAATGATCCAATAGAATTATGAAGTATAATATTTGATACCATTTTATTAAGCAACACAACAAAAATTACAAGATTAACCCAAAGTGTTTCCACGTTGCATCATGTAAGAACCACTTATAAGGAGAATAATATAAATAGGCAATAGAAATCTTAGGTATATTCTCTAACTTTTAAATTCTTAACTTTCTTCTACAAATATTGACTTGAGCATCAAAATTCATACATATAAACTATTAATGTTTGAGTTGTGTAGACTATAGGAGATTCAATTCAAATATTCTTCCCCTTCTAGATTAATACTAAATTGGCCCAAAATAATATAGAATTAAAATTTAAGAAAAAAAGCTTTTAAAAGAAGTAATTTTTTCATCAAATTAACCAAATCCATTCATATAATAAATCAATGTAATAAATTGCTAATTTGTAGTGTTTTTAGCGATAAAGAAATTATTTTCATGTATAATTATTCAATACAAACGTGTGTTTAGAATTATTCTTTTAATATTGCTTCTGTGAGGTGTTTCCCATTAGAGAAATTCCTATTGCATTTCTCTTCGTGAAAGATTCTGCATTCTGCTGATAGTTTCGGCCACATAGAAGAAAAAAAAATAACCAAAAGGAATGAATTTACGGGCTAACATGGAAGCCCAAAACATATCCTTTGTAATTTACGGGCTTTCTTGGGCCTAGTTTATTGTTGGTTTTCTTCTTTTATACGCACCGACAAAATTATCTCTTACAATTTACGTATAAGTTTATCTTATCCATTTAATGTATAATATATTAAAGTTGGTTATTACCAATCATATAATGTTAAATTATATTTGATTATATAACATCTTGTCATCTTTTAAACCATCTTCTCATATATTATTTCTAGTGCTATGTAACCTTTTTTTCTAGATAAATAATTAACATTTTAGAAAAAACATTCATTTGACATAATTAGACCAGTTGATGTACGGGGTAAAATTAAAAGACTATAATTTGAACTTATTGACAATGATTTTTAATATGTAATTTTTATTATCATGCCCGATAACTTATATTTTTTTATCAATATAGATTATAAAAAATCATGGTTAAGGATATAATTAAAAATATCATTACAATATTAATGATAAAGACAACTGTTTATTGTTATTATTAGTGTAAACTATACAATAGGTAAATCTATGTGTTCAGTGATATATCAATAATATATTCTATAAGTAATATATATTTATATATTTATAAAAAATATAATCTTTTAATATAATTTAAAACTACCAATGATGCATTATTTTTTTATTAATATTTTTTCAATATATTTTAATTATGAAAACAAATAAAGACCATCAATTATCCAAAGCATTAAAATTTTGAAATAAACAACAAATATAATTTCATATTTCAAAATTTTTACAAATTGATTTTCCATAAAAAAAATAAATTAATCTTTATATGTACATAAAATAATCCATCAAGAAAAAGATCTTTAACTAAATATAATCTAATATGTATATAAAATAATTAATACAAAAAAATCTTCAACTTTTTTTTTTCTGATCAAAAGGAGCCTAAGGTTCTGACTGAAAATCTTCTATAAAGAAGAGATCTCGAGGAGTTTGCTAACATAGTGAAATACAAAAAATTCTGTAACAAGTAAAATTTTTTCTAACTAAATTAAGAAACCACACCCAGGTTTAACTAATGCATTTGTGGCTTGATTAGTTTCCTAGAAAATGTGAAAATTACACCACGAAAATAAAATAAAAGTGACTTTTGGGTAGCCATCTTCTATCTTAATTATCACTAATATTTTGATCAAAATATTTTTCTATAGATAATACGTTTCTTTTACAAATTTTGAAGTACAGTGGCTATTTTTAGATTAAGTCAAATTTAAATGAAAAATCATGTTTCCTATTACTTTTTAAACAATTAATTAACTCTTTTAAATAATCTGTAAACATTTGTATGCATATCGTGATATTTTAAAACAATTCAATAAAGACTATTATAATAAAATTTGTTATTTAATTATTTAAATCATCAGCATCCTTTTTAAAACAATTTTTTTAATCCCTTCCAAAATCGGTGGCCTTATACATATGCCTTGATGGCCTAAATTCAGCCACGATGCTACCCTATACATCAATGAAAATTTCTATTTATACAAAAAAATTTTGAAAATAAATACACTTACCTCCCTTCTAGACTATTCTGATATTTTTAAATAACACTCGTTTTAGTTTTTTAAAAACACTCACCCTCTAGATATTATTAAAGAAGTGTATATATATATAAAAAACAAAAAAATATTTTATTATATGAATATGATATATTTAAATTAAAATTTCCTATTCAGTGCGCCACGAGTCTCTAAAACTATTGGTTACCAACTATATTTCCATTTGACAAGATTAAAGTCAACCTTGATGATGATCACCTTTTCTTCCGCAAGTAATCTGGTGGGATTACACGATTATTTTAGTCTTCCATTAGTAAATTTATTAACAGGTTAATTATGATAGAGATCATATGTGTTCTCCAAAATAAAAATTATGACTAAATACAAACTTAAAATTGAATTTAATTATTTAAATAAGCCATACTTAAGTTTTATAAGTTTAGTATTACCGATTTGTGAATAGTTTGTTCACTTAAATTGATGATATAATTTTTCCTGGCATTTTTTATTTATATATTCATTGATAAAATATGTAAAATTTTGTTGATAGCATTAAAATTAATTTTAATGTTTCTTTTATGTAGTTAAGAAGTTATGAAAATTTTAAATTTAATTATGAAAATATAATTGTTGAATGTTTGAATTTTAAGTTTAAGTTTATTTTTTTTTAAAGAAATCAAGTTTACACTTTAAGTAAATGAGTCAAACTAGAGACCTCTCAATAAGATTTGAATTCAGATGGAGTTCTGATAATTTGTTAGAGAAAAAAAAAATAGTGACTCTTGTAGGATTTTAAAGAAATTCTTTGATTTTTTCTAGAAGCAGATGATTATCCATTTGCTTCTCACGTTCCATGAATAGTCGACACATTGAGGAATATCTAGAAAGGATTTTAGGAAATCATTTTGATTCCATATCTGGTCATTCCGTTTGAAGAAAGGAAAGATCTTAACAAAGAATCGATTTTTCATTTAGTTGTTGAATCTCTTTTTGATTGATCAATGAGTGATATTTCGAATCCTAATTCTTAGTGGAATCGAAATGATCATTGGATTGATTAGAAGATATTTTCAATTGGCTAGAATCCGTTACTTAAATGAAATTAGATATCGTGGAATCATATTGAATATTTGATGATACATTTGGTACCTTGCTAAAAAAATTGATCCTTATTTACCAATCACACATTATCTAACTAAATCCAATTCTCTCTCGACATGTTCTTCAAAAAATCTTATTAGTGTGAATTCTTCTCCCAACTAACAAAGAGATCTTAACGGAATTGTCACATATGAAATAACCCACTTATTTCTTAAGAGGAGATGAGAAATATGCTAAATATCATTTGATTGAATAGTTGACCAAATCCCTTGATGTTTGAAGAAACTCTCTACTTCCATTGATATTTTTTCACCAAAAGCAAATATGAGATAATAAATCTAGTCTTTCACTAAGATTTTGAATAGTTGTCCCAAATTCAAGTTGATTATGTTTCGCGTCTTTTTTGGAGAAAGATGATAAAAAAAAATTTCCAATCATGATCCTTATGGATCGAATCATCCATATAATATATAAAAAGGAACTCCAGATATTTGATATTTTTCTCTTTGAATGAGATATCAATTTTAGCGATAATTTCATTAGATATCTTACCACTAGAATCCCTCTTTTTCTTTTCTATCTTGTTTCTCTACTACTGCAAATCCTAGTTAGATTCATGCATGATATATTTTTTAATTAGTGAGAGAATCCAAATATTATATTTTAGACCCTGAAAAGAGTTTTCAGAAATCTTTTATTCTTTCTTCAACTTGAGGTTCAATTCGGCTTGTTTACACCTTTATGACTAATACTTTTCAAAACTTTTCTTAACTTTTTCGAGTAAGTTTTTAGTTTTGTTTTTTTCTCTTTGGGTGAATTTACAATATTTTTGGTTGAAATTTAAGGATTAATATATTAAGATACTAAAATTTAATTAAGAAATTAATATTTTTCAACACATGTTATATATATATGGCCGGAATCAAACTCCTAATTATATATTTAATAATGTAATTATACCGTGAGGCACATCATCATTGTGTAAGCTTTTAGTTTGTGGATAGGATCGACATCAGTGATAGTGGAAAATTCATTATTCATTACCGAAACGATAAGAGCTTGGTCCAATATATGGCAAGCACTGCTCATGCATTCAGGTGCTGTAGACGACTACTAGGTATCTGGTGGACGTAGATTTTTGTCTATATGTTTAAGCAATTTCTGGTGTCATGCTTTTCATAAGTTAGTTGATTAATTTAATATTAGCGGCGAGGATCCGAGGATGTTAAAACAAACGTGTTTAGAATATATAGTACTCTAACTAATCGAATGCATTTTAAGGTGTAACTACTCCCCCGTAATCATCAGTAATAAATAATATGTGAATGGTATACACTGCTGCTGTTATAGAAATGTTTTCTTTTCTTTTGGTAAAGGAAAGTTAAACGTTATAGAAATGCTAAACGTTGAAAAAACAAAAAACTGCAGATAGTATATTATGAAAGGTGCATGTGTCTCGAATATGAAGCATTGAAATTGTTACTGCGATTAATAAGGGAACGTTTTTAGATAAATTTATTTTCTAAATATTTATAAGAAAAAAATAAAAAAAATTAAATTAAATTATCTATAAATTAAAGTTAACTCATAGTTAAAAATAAAATTTTGAAAAAATTAACATAAAAGAAATTTTACAAATTATTTTATACATAATCTAATTTTTTTTTCTCTTCTTGCTCGTAAAAACAAGTCCTAAAAGCATGATAATTAATTCTGAACTCATATATTTTCGGATTATTATCCTGATTTCGACGAGAAGACTTATTTTGACAGGTGTTGCATTGGAATTCTAATTTTTCCGTGAAAGTTGGGTCGAAGTCGGGTTCAGATTTGTAACACTCGTCCGGCTATATATATATATATATATATATTTTAAAATTTTAATTTTTATACTTTATTTTTATAATTATTAAAACATAAATTAGTTATAATAATAATAAAGTTAAAACTATATATTTAATTAAAATATAATTTAATTTTAAAATTTTTACTTTTAAGTATTTTGTTATTTATTAGTTTTTATATAAATTAATATATGATTTGTTTAAAAATATATAAGTAAATTAAAATTTTAAAAAATACAAGATTATTTTTTTTGAAAATTTTCTTGAAATCATAAAATTTGATAAGAATGAAGTTGAATTTAAATTTTATATCCTCATTTTTTACGAAACTGAATTAGAACTTTCCCTTGTCTTTTGCAAGCTGGAAACAAGGAGAGATAAACATGCCTCCAACTTGATATGAATCGTTTAAGCCTTGACTGCACTTGATCGATTTAGGCTAAGCCTAAATCTCACACAATATAATTGTCAAAGCTATAAAGATATGAACAAAATTATTATTAATTTAGAGTAGATTCATGAATAAACCTAAGATAGAAAAAGGAATTGAAAAGAAGGTGAAAGTAAGGGAAAAGGCATGTAAAGTGAGGACAAATTGAAGATATAACTCAAAGGTGAAGCCAAGAAGTTTACGAGAAAGAGATCTAGCATGGATGATGCAAACAAAAGCTAGGAAAAACACAATAGAAGGGAAACTTGCACCCAATTAGGAAGATTCCCTTAGAATAATTAAAGCCATGGGAAGCAACATATATCATTTAAAAGAGTTATCGTGCAAAGTGATTCTAAGAACTTGGAACCCTACTTACTTGAACTTTTACTTTAGTTAATGTATTACAACACTAGGTGATGTACTATTTTCTACCTCAATATTTTGTCCTATAAGGAAAAAAAGAGGGTTTTGACTTATAAGGTTTTAATGAGGCACACCTGACTTCATAAATAATTATAACTTTTATGATGAAAATCACTTATTTTCTCTTTTATATCACACATATATTGACCTAATTTGTATTATTGTTATAAAGGTAGAGTTCGAAAAGAACACAAGCTTATCATTATATAGGTTGAGTTTAAGCCTCATAGGTTATATATGAATCTTAAAATTGAGTACAAGCTTATTGTTTTAAAGGCCGAGTTTGAGCCTCAAAGGTTAAATAGGAACCTTAAAGCCTAGTATGAGCTTATCTTTATAAAGGCTGAGTTTGAACTACAAAGGTCAAATACAAACCTTAATCCCGAGCATGAATTTATCATTATAAAGGTTGAGTTCGAGCTACAATGATCAAATGTGAACCTTAAAGTTAAATGCGACCTTATCATTATAAAGGCTGAGTTCAAGCCTTATATAAAATTCATGTGAAAAAGATAAATGGTGAAGCTAGTTGAAAGAAAAGTCATGCAGGAAGAACTATATCTCTTGATTGATAGTTTGAATGATATTTAACATTACAAACAAGGTAAAATTAAAGCAAAAAGCAAAACATTGGAGATAGATAAAAGCTAACTCAATTAGTTACGCCTTCACAAAACATAACACCTATATGCCTACATCCTCCGTGTTGGTGTTGATCGTTAGCCCAAGGTAGTCAACATTAGTCATGACCATAGCAAATTTTAGATCCACTTACTCATCTTCATTGTTGAACATTTGGCCTTATCCTCTAAAATCCCATCTTTAACATCCTTAAAAATGGTAAAAGGAGACATGTCCACATTAGGATAAAGTAGGTGTACTTGGTGGAGAGCTCTTATGAAAACCTGTCTTAAGTTCAACAAGAATACTTCGAGTAGCTTCTTGGAGGTTAGCAGCAAAAGAATCTCTAACCTCATATACCATAGTTAGTTTGGCCTTCAATCAAGTTATGGTCTTCTTGACATCCTTTTTAGCCAAATCTATTTAAAACCTTTTTTCTCTATCTTAGCCAACTTGAGTTATGTAAGAAAGTCTTGATTCTGCTAGTGAGCTTTTGAAAGTTCCCATAACAAGAACTCTTTGGCCTGAGTGCCATCTTTTTATAGCCACAAAAGATTGACAATTATTGCTTGAGTTTCCTTTGCCAGTTTAGCCTCCATTTGAAGTATTAGAGCTTGATTCTTTTCAAATTTTGTTCCTCCAAAATTGGTCGATATCCCAAGATTAAGCCTAATATATAGAAAAGATCTTTGTGGAAGTAGCAAGCCCTACATGCTCTAACAAAAAATTGACCATTCTTTGACAAGAGCTTAACCTTAAGGAGATTCTATGACTTAAAGATAGTGCCCCACAAGGACTCGATACTAGAAGTGCAAATAGTATGCTCTAATTGAGGAGGCAGATGTGACAAAGGCTAGAGTTACCTTCCTAACAACCTTTAAGGATAACGAGTCACCTTCCTAACAACCTTTTTCCTCTTTTTTGGTGAGGAGGACTCACTAAGGATGGAGGAAGGGTAGAAACTTAACATCTTGGGGACTTGAAAATAGGTGTTGATTTCAAAGGAGCATCCATTTTAGAAGGGTTTGCAACTACATCTCCCTTTACTATGTTGCAAAGAGCAGTCTAGTTAAATTTATTCATTATTCTTGCAAAAAATAAAGTAAATGTAAGAACAATGCAATCACAACTAAAGCGAATAGAATAACAGAGATGGACACTCATTGTCGAGGTAACCTCTTAGAGTTTTTTTATTTAAACTTATATGGATGATATTGCCATTAAAAGAGAAAATGAGACAACCTTTTGTTAGTAAAGAAAACCTCATTTTTATAGGTTCTAATTGTTCAAACCTAGAAAAGTACCTTTTGAATCCCTTGTAAAAAGAGGTGTACAAGGTAAAGAAACCACCAATTTGGGGCTGTTAAGCAACAACCAACCTATCTTAAGATTGGACCTTAGTTGATAAAAAATGTAGAGCAGTAAAGAGCATGTAGAGATAATGGTAGAGAATTTGGAAGACTTTTTAGAAAAGCCCTACTTTTAGGATGCAACTATGAAGATGCTATGTATAGCTTGGTCAAAACCTTGCATTCAAAAGCATATTGAAGGAATCTCATACCTAGCTCATCAAAAGAAGTATTGTACACATAGGTATAAGGCTTGATGTCAACCAATGGCTTAAGAAACAATGTCTTGAATATCGTGCAAGGTTCAACAATCAAAAGATCGTGACATGAATAGGTGAGAGAAGTGGACTTCAATAACTCAACAATAGACTCCTCGGTTGATACTAAGAAAAGAATAGGCTTACATCGTCTTTGAGGCAAGTATAACCTAGGAGGGTTATGTTAGGCACAAGGTTCTTCACTAAAGAAACCCTTATATGCCTTTTGGGAGCCCTGATAGCAGTGGTAGTAGCCCCTTTTAGGGCTGGAAATGTCATCAACAATCACATTAGGTGATGGATAATGGAGGTTACCTCCATTAAAGCATCAAGTTCATCCTCATTTAAATCATCGAAATATTAAATGAACAAATGTATTGTGTAGGGGTATGAAACAAAGATTTTTTTTTCCTATAAGCATAACCTCAGGCTCCAATAGAGGCTAAGGGGTCAAATACGACAACCCTTCTTGCGAAGAAAGAAATGCCATAAATAATGTACCTAGGAAAGTGATTATAGAGATGTTAAGTAAGGAAAAATGTCGAAAAGGGGGACAAGATTTTCATATGAAGAGAAAGAAAAAATGAAGTGGTATTTACAACCCTAACACATCCTTCCCCAAAAAACTCGTTGATGTAATAAAGAAAGGGGAGTGAAGTGTCAAGCACATGCAAGGACATAATCTAGGGTGATTTCATAAATCAACGGTCGCAATGACATTGCAACATACAACCATAGACTTGGGCACAAAAAATTGAAAAATCTTTAAGTGAAGGATCATTTAGTCTTGAGTCGAAGTGACATTTGAGTGACTTGAGGTCAGATACATCTATATAAACCTTAGTTGAACCCATGACATTTTAGTTGGTTGAAGATAGGTAAGCTCCAACTCTTTATAAGAGTTCAAAGCTTAGGGGCTCAAGTATTGTCCAAGTAACACTCAATCAATCTGAGCCTTGAAAGGACACTAATAGTCAACAAGGAAACATGTCAAGGTATAAGAACTTGAAGAGTTGAGGGTCCTAAGTGCTTGAAGGAAAAACCTTAATATGAAATGGTTAAGGAGAAGAGGATAATGGGGTTAAGACGATTAGGATAGGAAAGAAAAAAGGTAAGGAGGAGAGAGCACTAAGTAGGTAAAATGAACACAATACTAAGGGTGAGAGAGATGACTTAACTAACTTGATTATCAGAGTGCCTTTTATAGATAACATATCCATCACACAGAAGTAATACAAAGGAGGGCAAAGGACCTAGTAGAATAAGTAACATTAGAGGTAGAGTACATCTCAGATTTTGGCAGAACACCTAGCCTTAGCAAAAGAAACCATAAGCTTAGTTTTAGTTAAGGAAGTATCAAATGGCAAAAGACTAATCTCTACCAAAATTTTTCACTGACTTAGGCATTAAGTGTTCTTCACAAGAACATTTCTCTTTCCTCGTGGTCAAAGGTTAGGTGAAATGCCATTGACAAGAAACTAGGCTATCATCCTAAAATAATAAGGGACAAAGCCTCTTGTAACCATGAGGTGTTCTTGCCTCTAAAATAATAATAATTACATACACAAATATTTATAATAAGAGTACCCTAATAGATACACACATATTGTGTATATATACCTTTTTCAATAATAATTTTATAAAGTTTTATTTCTTATAATTCCTCTATTTTCTTTTTTATTTTAATGTCTTTCTTCCTTTCTTTTCATATTTCTAATTACATATCATATTTTTTCTCTCCCTATCTTATTATTGATCAAGATAGATATATCTCCCAAAAAAAACATACATCCATAATTTCTCATAATTTTTAAGGTCTCTCAGTATTTTCCTAAATATTTCTTAATAAAAAAAAATTAAGAAATGGGAAATATATTTTTCTTATTATTCTTAAATTGAAAATTAATTTTTTATTAACAAAATTTTAAACTTCTATTATTAGAATTATATTTTAAAAGTTAAATCTCTTTCTCCCGTTATAATATTATAATCTTGTGGTTTTTGAGATAAAATTAAGGGTATAAATAAACTAAGTTCTTTATGAACTATTTAAGCTTAACTCAGTAAAATTGTGTTCAAATTCACTTGTTTAATTAAATAATAAATCAAACTTGAGATTTGACTCAAGTCAAACCCAAGTTTTACCAGCTC
Organism: Mucuna pruriens; assembly: GCA_025330945.1. Lineage (NCBI taxonomy): Eukaryota > Viridiplantae > Streptophyta > Magnoliopsida > Fabales > Fabaceae > Mucuna > Mucuna pruriens. The sequence continues at coordinate 2,034,256 of JAENHJ010000525.1, read as the reverse complement.
AACATTAACTACTTGTACCTATTTAAATTGACGACGAGGACTTTACTATCCTCTATTATATGTAAATATATAGAATTTTATTGAAAGTGAAAATAAATTTTGAAGTTTTTTTTTTTTTTTTAATAGTCAAGAATTTATGAATTTTTTATTTTTTCATTTATGAAAATGTAATAATTTAAAATGTTAGAATTTTACATGCCTTCTATTTCTAGATTATCATATGGTATCAAAATATTTATTAATACTAAATTGATAAAATTAAAAATAATTAATTTTTTTATAAAGCAAAAGTAATTAAATTGTAAATGAACTAAAAAATCCAAATTTAAACCTTATATTTTTTAAACAAGTTAAGTTAATATAAATTAACTAGTTGAGCAACTAATTTTCTTTAACAAATTAAGTCTAACTTTCAAGTGTTTAGTTCAACTTTTAGTTATTAGTTAAATTTAGTATATTGATTTTAAATTTATAATTTAATTTTAGTTTTTATATTTAGCCCTTCGAAGTAAATACTCTAGGTCAGGCCCTGAAAAAAAGTACAAGTTCAGTTACGAGTTTAACATTTTGATCAATTTAAACTATATCTATATTTGTAGATGCATAGCATTTATTCTTTTGTGATTTCATATCTGTCTCACTCAAACAAATAATAATGAAATTGACGTATATATAAGTTCAAAAGTTACAAAAAAATTCACAAATTATGTATGAATGAAATTCTTATATAAATAACAAAAGTTAAATTTACATCTTCTTTATAAAATATGAATTATTTGTGGATAAAAAATCAGCCTTGTTACTGAACGTCTGTCCGTACTACAGTAAGTGCAGAGTATAGACATGCTTGCACCAAAAGATTATGTTTAAAGATCAGGTTATAACTAGCTAGATTTCAACCGTTAATTAATTAAGACATAAGCATGACGCGGGATTATCGTTCTAATTGCATATATAAAGTTAAACATTAAAAAGTTACAAAAAGAATCTTATCTAAGTACGTCAGATAGTAAAGCGCGCTAAAAGTTTACATATAAAAAGGTAAAAAGATAAAAAGGAGATTTAATTCGTTATGCTGTTTTATAATTAAGCTTCTTTATGTTTGTCTCCTTTATTGCAATTTGCTTTTTCTTGTGCTCCTTTATTGAAAGTTAACCAAACTGCATGAGGTAAACTGTAAACATCAGAAAAGAGCCTGAGATGACATCCTCATTTGTGCAGTCTCATCACATTGACATTAGTCATTAACAAACGTGGTCACTCTGGTAACATGCATGTGTTAAAACATTGACCATATGCTTTTTATAAATTAGGTATTTATTTTATTTTTAAAATTTGATCAGAAACGCAAATACACAATGTGCATGAGTTAATTGTATTTGTCATAACTGACTATTTAGTAGACTCTGATATGTTAATTTAATTAATAATATCTTTAGTTGTTCTTTTAGTTTAGAAAGAGAAATGAATATCATAACTTGAAGGTCTTAAAGTACGTCAGAAATTATATTTTCTAAACAACCATCCATTCTACCCTAGGTTATGCTTTTTAAGAATCGTTAATTGGCAGACAACAGTATAAAATTTTATTGATTTTATGTCTTATACTACATCTTAGAGTTTATTTAGACATATATTTATAAAAAAAATAATTTTTAAAATTAATTTATACATAAGTTTTATTTTATTTATTTTATTTTTTTATAAAAATTTATCCAAGTACCAATAAAAGACTGTACAATACACTTTCCACCGTATTATATTTAATTAACAAGTACATATTTTAATTTTTTGGGTGCAGTTAACGAGTCGATTAAATAAAGCTGAAACTGACACATGTTAATGCGTTTAATTGCTGTTGAGTAAAGCAGATTTTATCACATTGCTGCTATGTTCCACGGCTAATTAAGAAAGGCACACTTACGTGCAGTTATCAAATTCAGAACACGCTGATAAAATAATTTGGTATTCAAAATCTCAGGTGGGGCAAGATGATCTAAGATGATAAATCAACTTTAGGGAGCATATCTTTCAATAGAAAAGTAATTTAAACAATCAAGAAAAAGCATTTTAAAAAGGTTAACAAGATTAAAAAGAAGAGAGTTAACAACTATTTTATATATTTTTTAATTAAAATTTATTAAAAATTATAAAATTACATGTGAGATTTATTAAATATGGAGTGAGATTCACATAATTTTATAATTTTTAATAAATTCAACTAATAAAAAAATGTATTAGAAAGTATGATGTTAACATTTTCATGTAAAAAAAAAAATTACTTAGAGGTGGCCAATATACTTAGGCGTAAAGCAAATTTTAAGATGATTTATTTTCTAAAATATTTAAAACAATTTATTAATATATTTTATTTTTCTATTTTTATATGCAAATTTACTTTTTAGTAATGTTAGATTCTACTTTTGATCTAATTACTGTTGGTGTTAATAGATGCTATGCAGTGCGAGAAGGATTTTATTTAGATGAAATGAGCTTGAGCTTATATATAGCTAGGATGCGGTATGATAGAAGCTAACTTTCCTTAGTTACTCTAATACTTTGTTCAGATGGATTGATTTAGAGAGAAAGTGAATTGAGAAAGAAATAAGTTATTTCAATTGTTTGGATGCGGTTGAAATGTAAAGGAGGGTTACTGCACATAGCTCACCCTCACGAGAGGGGTGGTAGAAAAAGATAAATTGTATTTAATAGAAATGATTAAGGTAAGTACATTAAATCATATAATGTAGTTTATAAAAAATAAATAAGTAATTAATTAATAATTATTTATTGATAAAATTTTAACTTAATTTTAATTAATTACATATTTAATAGCTTCGGTAAGTTAGAAGGGGTTTACAACACTGTCGGTTTGTAATAAACAATATAAGTACATAAATTCAAAGCGAATCCAATGAAAAATGCTAGAAATACATTAGTTAAAAACAATACAATGATTGAAAATATTCAAAGGTAATGATAAAAAACTTAACCATTAAACAGAAGTCACAACTCAAAACTTAACAACTTAATAAAAGCAAACACGCTTAACCACCTAGAAGGCAGAAGCAAACAAAAAACAAATGCTTAACTACATAAGGCAAAAGTAATAAAGTTTAGCTATCAAAAGTAGAAGTTAAACACAATGTTTAACCATTCAAGACAAAAAGTAAAACATCTATGCTTAACCATTCATGGCAAAAGCTTAAAGTAATGCTCAACCACCATGAATGAAAAGCTTATAACAACAACAAAAAAATGTCAATAAACCAATCTATTTTCAAAGAAAACTTTTCTCAAACTCCTTGTGAGCACAACTTTAATAACGAAACTAGCAATACAATTAGACACCCATCACCAATCCCAAATTTAAGTACGAAATCAAATATGAAAAACCAAATAACACTAATGGCCCTTCACCAATGACCAAAAGACGACAATCATCAACAATAGACTATTTCAAGAGTGTATCACCAAATCTACATACATGAGAAAAGATTCATGGTGGATGGTATCACTCTAATACCATGTTAGTAAACATGATTCATAAGAGGATTTAGAGAAAAGGATAAATTACATTCAACAAAAACGAGCAAGGTAAGTACCTTAAATCATCTAATGTGACTTATACAGAGAATAAATAAGTAACTAACTAATAACCATCTACTAACAAACTCATAACTAATTTCTAACTAATTACATCTCTAACAAGGAGAATGGATAGATTTATGTAGCTTTCACTTAAAAGGTATTTCTTCATGCTTTATAGTTAAATGAAATAAAGTGGGTATAATAATGCATTTTTTTATATATACCCTTGTAACATTAACCCTCTAACATTTCTTATTAATAGTTATTCCTTGTGTTTGTTCTACTTCAAGCACTATTCAAGTGACTTCCTCGTTGCACCACCTTAGCAACTCCTTCATACCACACTCTAAGCTCCTTTGAAGCAGCTCCCTTTGTAACATTTTTTTTCTTTCTTTTTCCAAGTTTTATTCGAAGTAGCTCATGTTAAACTTAAACATTTGATCTAAAACATGTTGATCATTTAAACAACACATATTCATATCAAATATATATAGTGGAAGCTTAATTAGAAACTACCATTCAGCCATTGTATATGTTCTCACTAAGACCCAGATTATTTCAGCTTTTCTAAACTCTTACTCACTCAAACTCAATGGTGTTTTTTAAATAGAGAAGTAGGTACAATATCCAAAACAAAGAGAATGCTCATTTTATAAAGCTCTGCCCATCACAAAATTCATCAAATAATTGAATGTCCCAAACATTTCACTTAAATAATAGGTTGTATCTAACTACAAAATGGACCACATTTAACCATTGATATCATTTTTCACATTCAATTTTGATAATAAAATAAATGCCCAATTGTAATGGTATGAGAAAACATCAAACTGAAGAAGAGTTTCATTGAAAATAATAAATGTACGTACAATGAAATTACATTATGGATCCAAGTATATTCGTACCACATGATCCTTAAAATTCTTTGGTGGAATGCCTTTAGCTATTAGCAATCATCAATTTTTTTCCTTAACATGTTCTCTTATGGATAAGTATTTAATATCAATGTGTTTACTCTGATTTCTACTTTTATTATTCTTAGTCATAAACACTACATCTGACAAAGGTTTAGAAATAAAATCTACAAACTTTAAGTCTAGATATGAAACTCTTCAACTATACACCATATAATTAATTATATGTAATATAATAAAATATACCCATGAAAATTTTTCTTAATATTTATATGATTAATTAGATAAAATATCATATTATATTTTAATTTATTAATGAGAAATTAAGAAAAAAGAACACAATTAGATAGTTTTATCATAAAGTTGTGTGATGAATCTAATTGAATAAGATTTTAATCCACATACAAGTTTTATGTCCATAGATTCATATATTAAAACATGATTTACATTGGTAAACATAATTTTTAGTCTTAAATTTTGAATAATGAATTTGTGAATGTTTGAACTTTGCAATTATGCAATCTGCGAATATTTTCGATATTAAATGTGATATTCTTGAGTTAAAGGGTGATAATTATAAGGTTTGGAAGGAAAAAAATTCTTCTTCATTTAGGCTAGATGTACATAGATTTTGTTATTAGGAAGAATGAACCACCTAGTATTATTGAAAGTAACTCTTCAAATATTGTTGATCTTTATGAAAATGAAAAAGTCAAATTATTAATTTTATTTCATTATTTGTATTTCTACCTGATAATTTAACCATAGTTAATTTCTATCATTGTTCGAATGAATTTTCTACATTGTTAGTTTCATCTTTATATGAATTTAAAGTGCTATTAAATTTATTTAAAATGTTGAAAAATATTAATTTTATTTCAAAAAAATATTTTAACTTAATTATTTATTTTTTTAAAAATAAAAGCAAGTTAATTAACTCATAGAATAAATAACTATAAAAAAGTAGACTCATGGTTAGTGCTAACTCACAAGACTTTATGGCATTTTTTAACACACATATATATATATATATATATATATATATATATATATATATATATATATATATATATATATATATATATATATATATATATATATTTTACCCCTGATGGCGTTTTCATTCCTGGACTACGTAGACTAGGGGTAAAAAAGAGTTGATGGCACAATTTTAGATAAAATATTATTTTATTCTAGAATGTGAAAATCACTTCATTGTTTGTTTCACACAACAGTTTACATTTTAGTTGAATTAATGAATGAAGCTTACTAAAAATTAAAAATATTCTAATCAATTAAATTATATAATTTTATTAATATTTCCACTTATAAATAACACCAATAAAATTAAAAAGAAGAAAAAGCAAAAAACTACGTGTTACACCTCCACCCTCCTCCATCCTCTCTCTGGGTATAAAAGATAATGTTTATATATGTCTCTTTATATTTATACTTTGTCTGTAAGATTAATTTTTTTTTTAAATTGTGATAATGATTAAATTTTACACATTTTAAGAATATATTAAGGAATAACTTCTGTTGTTTTTAATTATGAAGGACTACAAAATTCATGGTCTTTTCTCATGAAAGTTTCACCCTAAAACAAATTAGATATGCTGAAACTATTAATTGAGAAGTTCTGGTGTGCACCAACTATCTATATATTCTAAAATATGATCAATATACACTATTCGATGTATATACTTAGTAATTTACTAAGATCGGTTTAGTGAGGAAGATTAGATATTTTATATAAAGTTCTAAATATTTAAATTGTACGTACAAAAATTGTAATATTTAGTGAAAAATATAAAAAAAAGAAATAAATGTAAGTAATCTAATATATTAAAAAAGGAATGATAAAGAATAAAATGAGGTTAAAAAATGTAAAAAATACTGTATAAATATATACATATCATTAATTATTCTATTCTAAATTTGTTTTTATTTTGAATTGATTTGACATTTTTAGCTTTCAATTCAAAGCACAACGTGAATGAAAACCAAAATGTAAAGTACATGGTGTATTGAATAAAGGACTTGGCGGAGTTGCCATAATCCTCGATTGCATTCGACAATGGTCCACTCATGGTTGACGAAAGAATATTTTAAAAATACTATATGTTTGTTTCTTGTAGTCATATAGAATATAAAAGTTGCTAAATTATGCTTTCCAGCTTCTGTATGGTTCTAACGCATTGAAGAAGGTGGAAGTGCTTTTGGCCACGACGAGTATTAAACTTAATTAGCAGTTGACCTCGACTTCTATAGATTTATGTAGAATTGATTACTGATTACCAAATTGAATTATCTTTGGCAAATGTTCCCAGATAGATATGTTGCTCCATGACTAACAAATAATTAAAGGTAAGAAAGAAAGCCAAAGCTTTATAGACAACATCATTATGGTCACAAAGTTTTAATCAACAACTTTGGTTTAGAGACGGTGGATATTGTTTTGTCTTCAAGCACGGGGTGCTCTACGTCCACGAAGTAGGAGCGACATAAATCAATGCACAATTGTGGCAATTAAAAAAAAAAAAAATCTAAAGGTTGAAAAAGTGTATTTAAATTCTCTTATTTTGTTTAAAAAATTATATCAGGCATATATTAATTTGGACCAATAGTAATAACCTATTTGATATTCTTTGCTCATGTATATAAAGCATCATATGTGATGAAAAAAGCAATAAGGTATATTTAATGATATCACACGCAGTTAGATATAAATTCTTCTAAACTTGTTAACTTCTAAGAAAGAACCACAAATAAAGAACGACAAGAATAATGCCAAGAATCACGCAGGTACATCAATATTTTTAACGCGAAAACCCCATCAACATAAGATAAAAATCACGGTCGCCCGCATGTTAAATCAATTCACTATGATCAACAGAAAGACAAGAAAATGCCTGTGCCAAGAACAAGATTTGTTTATGTTACTACAGATCACGATTTCTACATCACATACCTTCAAATCAAGATCCGAAGGTTAAGACGAGAATATTGTTGAACCCGTCACAAATTTCAAATTGCATCCAACTGCTAATCAAGAGATATCACAATTCTTGATTGTACAGATCAAAATGTAACACTTTTTTTCTCTCTTTCTTCTATTCTCTTTTGCCTCAGAAAATTCACACTCTCAATCTCTATGTTTCGTGTGTTTCTCCGTATCCTCCTTCTTCTTATAAAAAGAGACCTCCAAAAGTTTTTAAACGTGATTTACTTTTGATACATAATTTATAAAAAAAATAATCCAATAATATAATCATAAAAGCAATTAATTTTGTTGGATACGTGTAAGTTATGTAACATAACCATTTCATATATATATATATATATACACGAAAATTTGATCTTATAATTAAAAAGATATACATATACTAACAAATTCTAATTTATCAAATATATATAACTTTGTTAAAAAATAACAAAAGCAAAGCTTTTTATTACGTGCCGTATATATAAATGGCCTAATTGTGCCAATAATTTTATTTATATCTTGTACTTGAAAAGCATTTACCAAAATGAATAGTAATAACATTGACATGCACAACCATTTATGCTATATATACCACCCAAAACTCTTTTGTGGGGTGGATATTTAACACCGAAGGATAACCACAATATTCTGAATTCTACTTCCAGATATGTCTAGATTTGAGTGGATGGAAAACCCATCATATGTTGTATCTATATTTAGTTGTTTGTTTTTGGTAAATCAATATATTTGTTTGGCCAGCAATTGTGCTTTTATATAGTTTCATTTCTTTTGGTACGGTAAGGAACAAAATATACCACTAGATGTAGCAAAAGTGCATAGGAATATTTTAGCTTCAAACAAATTGTTAATTTGTTGCATTGCCTATGAAAAGATCAACTGCATTTGTATACTCTACAAAATTAATTATTTGATTCTTGTTGAATTCAATCCTCTCACGCCAAAAAGATTGATTAAAAAATATTTCAGACAAAGAAAGAAAATTATGGTTCAGTTCAGAGCTAAAAAGCAATCAATTGAAAGCAAGGTAAGGAAGAGACCTGCAATCAGAACCGGACAAATGATGGGTGTTCATCATTCCAATACGATTTTGTTGTTCACAATATCTTTGGATAATAGCAGTTACCGTAACAAAAAGCTTTAATATCTTACACTTTTGAAGATTCGCATCTTGCTAAATCGTAATGGCTGGATAAATGACTAAATAAGGAAGCATTCGATAAACCCTTCGCATATTAGGCCAGAAACACTGAATCATACATATTTTCCAATTTTTTGCCTAATGTATTTAATGGAGACATGTCATTTTGCACATGACACGCCTTTTCTGAGATGCGATGATCACCTTACTCCCTGTCCCAATCGATTGCACTACAAATTTTAAATTTTGGCTTGGTACAAAGGCAGGTTTGCGTCGCTCTCTCACAATGAAGGACAAAATAATTTACAAAAAAGAAATTGAAAAATAAAAATATGTAATTGTTCAAATATCAAGACTTTATTTATATAACATTTTTCAAATATTTTCAATAATACACTTTTTACATGGATGATTTAAGAATTAATGTAAACAAAATGTGGTAATTTTTTTGTAAATATTATAAACTTGTTTATATTAGACCTTAAATAATATTTGATGTAAAAAAAATAACTTTATATATTAATTATAAAAAAATTGATATAACTTTTTTTTACGTAGGTTGTTTTTATATTTGATGTACAAACTCTTTTAAAACCTTATTACTTCATCCTCCTAACTTTGCATATTTGTTCATTGACCTTCGAAATCAACTCATGTCGACAATTAAGCTCTATGCTACAATCCTCGTTACTATTAGTGCTTATGCTGCCACTAACCGCCACCAAAGACAACACCACCCAATCGTAGTTTTGTTATGAAATACATATTTGTTGGGTAAGATCATAGAAAAACCTAAAAACTCATATATTTACTCGGGGCTTAATCATACACTTATTGAGGAGAGCCTCAAAACCCAAAAGAACTTTTTTGTTTTGTTGAATTATCCACTTGCTGAATGAAAGCCAAGTACTTTAAAGTGCTCAATCTTCTGCTCTAAATCGTCAAGAGACTCATGTCTTGTCGGTGGACTAAACGAAATCATAAACAAAACTCTTTGGCTCTATTCACTAAAGAAGCCTAAGACTTGTTGGACAAGTGCTAATGTAAGACTCTATAGTCCTCTCACTAAGTGAAGAAAGCCCTTCGTTAGGAATTACAACGATAATTTGTCGACAAGTCAATTATCCACCTAATGCCTCAAGAACAAAAGCAAAATGGAATATTCCCCTTATAATTTTAATGGTTAGGCGAATTCCAATGGTTTGTTGATCGAGTAAGTCAATCCTAGAAGTACCACCTTCTACGGTGGATTTGCTAAGGGGGAATACCACTATCTGAGCAAAATGTAGAGGTAAAAAAGATCATGAGTGATTTGTTGGACTAACCAATGAGCTCACTAGGCAAAAGTGAAAATCCAAGATACACTAAGAAACCATAATGACGTAAAACATACAAGAAATGGAATTCACTAGTGGAACCCCAAAGACCTACATCTCATAAACTTAAGAAAATTGTTATTTACCATGATGGCAAATGATGATTGAGATGATGAGTTGAAGATACAAATTTTGGGAATAAGACGCTGCCATTTGTTGGATGATATGGAATCGACATGGCATACCGAGTAGGCATGTTAGTAGTCAGATACTACGCCAGAATAGGCACGCTGAAATACCTAAATTTTACCAAGTATATTATTATTATTGCTTGTAATATTTTTTTGTAATTATTATTATTATCTTTTGACCAACAAGTGATTGATTATTTTATATTGTCATTAATTAAATAAGTATATTTTGGGAAAATAAGTCTTGGACAGAAAAAGGCAACATCATATCTTAAGATATAATTGTTTGTTTGAGATGTTCTTGACATCAAGTAGAAAGCTTAGTGAAAAATCTATAATTCACGCCTACATCTTATATAAAAAATTAACTCTATCTAATGAAAAAATTAACCTCAAAGTAGGTCATTTAATATGGTAAAAGCTCAAGTCCTACATCGGGCAATGTAAGCTCACGCATCGTTTTCTCCTATATAAGGAATGGAATAGCTCAAGCTCACATTATGCAACATAAACTCATGTGTCGCCTTTTTCTTTGTACAAGGAGTGAGATACTGGTAAGATAAGGCAAGAAAGCCTCCATTAGAGCTCATGTTAGGTTTGATGTAAAGCATTTAACCTATGATAGTTTAATTTTTTCATCTCTTAGAGCTTATTGTGGGTATGGGGATTGTTTGTTTGTATATGACGCTATAGCAAATCATCACATTGGAGTCAATCCAGTAAGAAGGGGAGTGAGTTTATCTCACTATTCGGGGTTTTTTATGTAAGCCAGTAGATGGTTCGTCCCCAAGATCCCAACTTTTCATGATTTTGTGGTATTTGAAGGGGGATTCAATCCCTAGATTAGTGTTGCATCTTTTTTGTAATTTTTTGTTGGTTTTGCTTGATTAACTTTTGTTTTGATCCTTCGCTTGGATTTATTATTTAAGCTTTGTGATTAAGGTCATGTTTGGCAGATTTAGAGAGTTTTCTGTGTTTGAATGAAATTGATGCAATTGATTGTTGTTTTTAAGTGGCTTCATGCTAAACTTATAGAAGTAAAGAAACATAGAATGGCTAAGTTTCTCTCACTTAATTCCTTGAGTTTGAGTAAGTTTTTCAGAGAACTACAAAATCATGAACTAATGTTCATCATTCTTTATTGGGCAAAGAGAGTCTCAAGAAGTAAAATTGTGTCGAGAAGAGGATATTCTCGCTTGTTAAGTCTATTTGTTGGGGCAAGTAAGGATACTTATTGGGGACAATGAGAGCCATAGGTTAGGTGGCTCCACTCAATAGGCGAAAGAGTAGGTTACCAAACAAGAGAGTAAAATAGAAAGTTGAAACTTTGTCATGAGTGCTTGTTGAGAAAAGACAAGTCCTAGAGTACACTATGACTCACCTATTGAGCGAGAGGGAGGTTTTCTTGTTAAGCAAGAGTGTCTAATAGAGAATTGGAGACTCTTGTCTATAGTGTTTGTTGAGCCAAAGGTAACTCGCTGAGTAATTTAAGAATGAGCTCTACAAAGCATTTTTGCTGAGCTGAGAGACCTTGTTGTCAGGGTGAAAAGAGTACTAGAACTTTCTAGAACTCAACCGTTGAGCAAGGGTTGTACCTCGCACAGTAAAAGTAGGGTGTAGGATCCCAAGAGATCTAACTTGTCATGATTACCTCACTAAGCGAGAGAGAAAATAAAGAACAGTGTTTTGGGTCAAAATCAGCTAGCAACAAAGTAGCTTGGTGAGTAAAGTATAGAGCCCCTTATAGCTCTAATTTGTCGAGTTGAGAGGTTGAGCTCACTGAAAGAGATGAAACTTAGTAGATTCCTATCAAGTAAACTTAGTGAGGTGTGTGATCTTGTGAGTTGTTTATGCTGTATTGCTATTATTGTTTTATGAATTTAGATATAACTGTCATTACATTGAAAATGAGAACGAGAGTGATGTTAAAATGACTAAAGAAAGTTAGTAGTTATTGGACGAAGCCAAGAATTGACAGAAAATGAACTTGGATACACTTGTAGGCGAGCGACCTAGGCTATATGGGAGAGTATGGTGTTTAATGTACGGGGTCATGAGTTGAGGTAAGCTTGTAGAGGGCTTAGTATAGTCCTTATCTGCCTGGTTTAAAGAGAAATAAATTAGGCAGATATTCAATGTGATGCCCTACCCTTGATACTAACAATACTAAAAAAAAATAAACTTAGGAACAATTTAAATTTTTAAAAAACATACAACTACTAGTAAAGGATTCACAAAATATGGTCATATACTGTAATTGAAAACAAACATGCATCCTTATTAGCACTCTAAATGCCAATTCTAATGTCATTAAATAGAAAACCAAACTACGAATCGTAGCATTACCAAAAAGTCAGCCTCGATGTCAAATGTCCTATCAAACCATAAACCCAAAAATAAAGAAAAAATGTGCAAGTAAGGAGCCCTAGCTTATCCTTTACACTTTGCTCAACGTCACTTGCAAAATGACATTCAGCCCAAACACAAAACAACACACAACAGAAGCGGGAGCGAAATGACTTTCATTCAAGCTCACAGATGAGTACAGTGTAAGCATAACACAGACATACAATTAACAAATAATAACAAAAAATATACACATGAATGATGACAATGTACTTTTGTACTACTTGTATGTCATGTAGTAAATCATACTCTAAGAAGTGGGCTACGAGAAACCGCTAGCATGATATCCCTTTGGTATCTCTCATCGTGCATTTACTGACGGCATCGCCATCTAACTCGTGGATCAATCACAACTATCGAATCTTCATACCAAGCAGCTCCTAAGAAGTCTAGTGACCTTATCACTTAAGTTCGCGCTTACTTCCTTACACACTCATTTCATTAAATACATGAATGCGATTCAATTAAATCAAGATTTCACTTCTCAACATCGACCACGAGGACCATTCTCACCTCTCACAGATAGCCAATTTCATCTCTCAACTACATCACAAATGGTATAATTTTTGCTCTCACAAGCTAGGTCAATCTTAATTAGATAAATGTCTTTAAGCTCATTCTTGTCTCTCACAAACTAGGTCACCCTTCTAGTACATTTATCCTTATTACTCATTTTTATTTCACATCCCATTATCCTCAATGCAATTTCATAATAACAACACTAATATGTTTTGTACACATATAGTTTAACAAATAAGTAGTAAATTCCAATTGTAACACAAAAACTCATACAAGACATATAGCAAATACATGTGTTGCTCCTAATTAACACGAGTTTGCACAAATCACAGGACTCTACATGACATGCAATACAACCTGCACGAGTCGTTTTTCATAAACATGATTGTGCTCAACAGCCTGCTTATCGAATTTCTTTAATTTTTTGTGAATTTGAATTTAAAAAGGGAATCTATGACTTTCTATGTTTTTCACACATACAACCAATTGACAATCAGTTTTACAAATAAAACAAACAAACAACTTAATTCAAAAAGAAGGTTAGCCCCTTGAGAACAACACTAAGGACAGACATAGCTTGAACTACATGATTATCAATAATCTTAATATTTATGAAGGGTGCTAATACAAGAAGTCCAATCTTTTCTTTAGATAACAAAGCATATGTTTTAGGGTTTATGAAAAACCTTCGATCCATGACTATGTTGTTAAGAGTATTGTACTCAATAATCAATTGACAAAGACAAGAAATCACAAACAAACAACCAAACATTCTACATGAAAGCAGTCAAACACAAACAATCAACAAGTAAGCAACCAAACACTTGTCAATCATAGGACATACAAACAATCAATAGGAAACAACTAAACACCTTGTCAATCATAGAAAGTCAAACACAAATAACCAACAGAAAATAACTAAACACTTTATTAATTGTGTAGGAGGACAAAACACAAACACTAAGGTGAGTTGAAGCCAACCCCTCTGCCCATAGTCATAATCATACCCCGAGTGTGAGATTTCTAACTCTCAAGCAAGGTCCTCGCCCAGGTTCATTCTTCTTGTTCGAGCGTATCCTCCAAAAGTTCTTCCTTTTCGCTTTCTAAAAATCACGGTTTAAAAAATCCAACTCAGTAGCAGATATCTTTATTGTTCTTCGTTGATCCTATATATAGCTCCAAAATAGACCTTGCAGAAAGATGACATCTCTTGAGAAAGCCTAAGAGATAAAAAAAAGATTAAACTATCAGATTCAATGATTTGCATAAACCTAACTTGCTTTTGAGGCTCTCTTGCGTTCTATTGCTTGCATCCAACAGACTATATGTGAGAAGGAGAGGATGCATAAGCCTGCTATTGCTTGATGTTGGATTGAGCTATTCTACCTCTTTTATACAGTGAAAAGGAGGAGACATGAGTTTATGTTGGTCCGATATGGGACTTAAGTTTTACCATTTTAAATATCTATTTTTCTTAATTTAATTAATTAAAACCCAATTTAAAACCCAACTTATATTTCTCCCTAAATATTATTTATTTAATTATACAACAATTAAAACACTTATTAATAATAATTAATAAAATACAATATTTACAACCAATAATAAAATAGAATAAAAATTGGGGCATTACATTTATCATATAATGTAACCGACGTGTGAGAAAGCAGACATGAGACAAGCGATAAGGTTCTAGACCTACTTTCGTTACTCAATACGAAAACCCCAATCGTCATGGTCGATCCCATGTCGACCGATGAGTCACAATTTATACATCTTTTGCATACACCTAAGAAGGAGGTTTGCAAGACTATTCTATGCTTAAGAAACGAACTGTTAGCTAAGATTCATTTTGGCGAGTCAAATATATAGAAAAACAAATTTGTGCTAATTTAGATTTCTGCCAATGAAAGTAACTTTCTTTTTCAAGTCAGGTCGAGTCAATTCCAAAGTCAACAGGAGTCCCGACCGAGATGAAGTCGCCCCGCCGCATCGGCTCCATCCTACGAGTCAGAATTGTCTCGGCAACCTTGACTTGTAGCCCAACAAGAGTGGCCCAAGTATATTGTCCACATCACTATCCAAATTTTGAGGCCACCTCAACAGTTACCATATCCGCTATGTCACTCCTGAAATCTGCCATGTCACGAGAGAAGATCCGCATAGGGTAGAATAGACATTCGCATTGTAATTCTCATAGATTCATAGATTATTTAATCATACCGCAGATATATGTGAGGAGTTGCAAGACGCTTAGACGCTTTTGAATTCACTCTTTTTCGACATCAATTACTTCATCTTTCGCCTCATCCTTTCATTCCCCGTGGTGCACGTGCCGTATTGGCTTTCATCGAGGAAATTTGTGTCCAGATCGGAAGCCGAAGTCTGTAGGGGACCGATCAGACTATTGACGCACGGCTGAGTTGATCCTCGCTGCGCTACCGGAAACCACCACCATCAACCATGGCGATCGTCGGGAAGATGGATCCACCTGGAATTTGACCACCGATTTGTATTTATTCTGCTAATCCGATTTCATTCTGCATTTCATATCTCTTTTCTTCTCTACTTTAATTCACGATTGAACCGCGATTGAATTGAATCACAACAATGTTGCTGTTCGATCGAACTGGTTTAATAATTCAGGTAATAATCACTTAACGATTGTTGAAAGAGAACCTAAAATCAGCCTTCCGAACTCACTCGTGCGAATCATTTGATGAGGCGATCAGCACGTAATCTCGTCGCAGAGTGATCGGACGAATCCTCTGGCCATTGTCATATGACTCACCAAAGGCCGATATGGACTATGAACCGGAGATTGGAAACCCGGACCGACTCTAGAATACGAACTCGACCCGAAATACGCGTATATAATAATAATAGTATAAGCAGTAACAAAGAGTATACATTCACCAGCATTCATAGTCTTAGTTTATTTTCACGCTTACTTGCATCTCAAAACCCCTCGCTATCGCTTTTATCAAGTTGGGCTTCGAGACAGTAGTCCCTCACAGAAGGCTGCTCGTATTGACTCTCGTCGAGACTAAATGGCATCAGCTCTGGCACCATCTCGTCTACCGCTGAAAGTATGACTCGGCCACACCAAGGAGAGTCGGCACTTTCACAGTTTCCAGATCCGCATTGTTTAACTTGGACACTAAATCACAATCGAGCACGACCGTGTCCTCGGAAGAATGACCTGTGGCCGACTATACTATAGTTAGCTTTAGTTATTTGATAAGCGCCAGAACGACTATAAACGCCCATCATCAAATCAAGGCCGGGGACACAAGTTCTTTTGTGTTTTCGCAGCCAAGCTAAGTAAGGTCGAATCCCGAGTCCGTAGTTGTAAGTCGCTCCTTGAGTATTTTTGAATTTGTCTATGTTTTTTTGTTGTTTCCGATCCCGAATAAAAAGCATGCCCTATATCAATAATTTTCTGTGTGAAAACCATTTTGCAAGATTTAGAGTAGCATTTGTTTGCATACAATCGGCAGATCTTTCTTTTTTCTCGATAATCCGTGATGATGCATGACTAGGAGTAGTACTCGATCCATTGGATCGCTTTTTTGACCCTAAATAGAATTAACCTTACGTAGATTACTAATATTTAAAACCCTATGCATATGAAGCAATATGGGGATGCATATTATCACAGTACGTATAATGTTTATTACGGAATGCAGCTAGTAGGTCGATTCATTTGGTCTTATGTGTTATGAGTTTATTTGTTTGTTTATCAGGTACCTACGAAGTCTTTTCAGGTGCTTTGTTTACAGATTGTTTGATCTTTATAGTATTAGACTTAAGGTTTAATTACTTGTTATGTTTGGATTAATGCTGGGAAGTACGGTTGTTGGCATGTATGGTCATGCTATCTTTTGATTCTCTTCATACCTTAGCTTAGGTCGGGAGAGGAATCATAATCGAGGATGGTGGGAGAATGAGTTATAAGATTGTGATATGTTCCAATGGAACAAATTTTCAATGCTTTAAAGAATACAATCTTTTTAGGTGGAAAAAATTGGTTAAGGGAAATTGAAAGATCTTTCAAGTCATGTATGGTATAGACATTCAAAAGGTGACCCTTGGTACATTCTTGATAGTCAAGAGGCCAAGTATCAGGAAGAAACTGTCAACAATCGAGATCCGTATGTAGAATTTGGGGAGAATTTTCTAAAGAGATACGTTTAAGAAGTTCTGGAGATTTTCATAATTGTATGAGATGGAATTCTAGAACTCCTGAAACAAGGCAACATGATCACAACTGATTATGCAGCCATGTCATCAATTGCCGGTGTAACATTCTTTTCATCATTAAAATGAAAACTGAAGAGAACTCCAACTACATTCATGCCAATTATATTCCATGGATTTATCTACATTCACGCCTTCCTTGACGAATCCATGGATCTGGAATCAACTTACATCAAAAGGGATTTAGCTTATTATATCAAGTCATTCACCTTTCTAGATCGAATCATGAAGTATTCCCGAAAGATGTTTCAACATGAGAATTCACCCTCAGCCCTGGGGATGCAGGTCTAACGCCATATGATCTTTCATGTAGTATGTATTTATTTATACCTGGTCTTATCTGAGGTAAAACATTAGCTCAAAAAATCATTTTTTATTGCGAACTTCACATTTATCAATGCCGCCCTTAAAACAATGTTTTCACTGAAGATCAATTTTGAACTTTTTTTATTCAAGACATGAACCATCACATTATATCATTACATGAAAACCATAAAAACCAACTATCGCCTAATCCAAAAAGAGCTATAGTAGGGTAAAATCATAAAGCGGGTCCCGAACAACCATAAAACTTATATCAAATTTTTTAGGCACCATAAGACTTATTTTCTAATAGATTTTCATCATGTTTGCGGTCCTCTTTAGTTAAATCTGATTATTTCATAGCTGGTGTGTAAGTAAATCTAATGATATAGCTTTACGTCTTAAATCAGTCAAAATGTCTTAAAAATCAAGCTTTCCTGCAATAAAAACATTTGATTATTATCATTAACCTAAATTATGTTAAATGATCAAACAAATTTTTGAAGATAGCATCAAACAAGAGTTAAGAGCAGTTGAATTAAAGAGAATTTTAGTTTATTTTGGGGCTAGGCACTATAGTAGAGCAGAATATTTAAGAGCGCAGATGGCTTTAGCACATGAACCCAACATTTGCTTAGCAAATGGTTATTTACTATCACCATTTTTTCCTTACATAATTGACTATAGAGAATTGTTTTGATTGTAACGATTTATGCTTTATATTGTCCAAACCAACTGAAAACTAGTATTGATAAAATAATTGTAGAAAACTATATTATTACAAATTAAATAACATTATTTTTATAACAAAATCGATATTAAAACAAATCCAATGATGTATAATTAGCGAAAGTTAGTCTTGCATTTATGTCAACGATTGGAGAATATAGACACACATAACGAAATTTTGAAAGTTAATCATCAAACTAAGATAGACATATAGCTCTAGCCGAATTACCTTTGGTATTAGTAAACATCAAATATAAACTTGAACAGAACAAAAAGAGAATCTGTTAATATCCATGAAAACCACCTTATAGACTAGAGTGTCCTCGAAAGCACTCTCTTTGTGCATGTGTCAAATCAATAATGTCACAAAACGCATATATAAAGACATGCGTTGATGAGAATTATAATTTCATTATTGGGAGAAATATAATATATATATGAAAACAGAATGTAATGTTATTTAGAAATATATTAATAACATGAAAATGTACATCGAGTATTAATGCTGACCATAACTCAATTCTACCCATAAAGCAACCTCATATATAGAGTGATACAACGAAAATGTCCTATGGGGTGAAAATATTTAATATGGATATTTCAACCAGCGGCAACATATGCCATAAGATATTGAAGACGACTCACCAAAATTTATCTCAATTCACTGCTGTTGGTTAAGATGTTTATGTATAAGAATTGATCTACCACTCTACACGAAGAGCCTCTTTAATCTCCTATGTAATTACACACCTAAATTATAAGCTAAATAACTAACAGAAATCTAATCTATAAATAACTTCAGTCCAAAACCACTTTAAACCCATTTAATGATATTTGTTCAACCTGATCAAAACCAATCAGATAATGATGGATTGATATTACATCTGAATCTGGTGTTATTCACCAAGTGAAATCTCTGTCATATTAAAATAGGAATATTTAGTTTAATTTTTAAAAATCTATTTAATTATTTTATTAACATTTAAAAATATTATTTAATCCGACTTAACGCAGAAGATCCAATTAAATAGATATGGATTTCTAAACCCAACCATTTAATCGATGAATGATTTAAAGACTCAAATGTTTCCTCAAGGTTACCCACACTATCCGCACTCCCCTTTGAAGAATGCACTGACTATATACCTTAGCAATAAGGCCTAACATGTTATTCTCCACCTCTACCTAGATTTCATTTCTTATGCTAGAGGTCTAAGTATTCATTCCTAATTCCTCAATTAATCAATATTCAAAGTTTTAAATAGGACCCAACCTTCACTACTATTATTCATCTCTCATTAGTTATTTTAAGTCTTTCATGATCTTAAGATTTTATGTAAGGTCTTAAAGTTTGTATGGAAATTGTTAAGATTATTTAACTTAATAATAAATTAATAATAAAGAGAGTGAATCTCAACTCATTTGATTACTTAATAGTCGTATTATTAATCAATTTATCATTAATTAAAGATTTAACTGGCCTTAATTGAAATCTACCTGATCTGATCATCTGTTCTTGATTAATCTCCTTAAAATCTGCAGAGTATAAACATTTATAATTTGCGGCATATGCTCAATTAATTATGGAAGTTATCTAAGTATTTATTTCTAATTATCCAATTTAACTAGATTCTTCATATTATTATTAAATTAGCCATTTTATTTAAAAGTCCATATCATATATCTCTCATTCATTGTTGTCAAATTTTTTCTTAATTTAATTTATTTTTCTAAACTTTTAGAATCTCTATTCCAAGAATGTTTTAAGTGGTTTGTTGGTCAAGATTCAAATGAGAATGAATTAAGAAATTATATTATTTTTAAATACAAATACTTTTAAATATAGAATTACGATTTTACCCCTTTAACTTAATAAAAATTACTAGTTTTCTATTAGTCTTATACTAAAGTATATTAATCAAATTTTAATATTTAATTTAAATTAATAACCCAGAAAAATTTAGTTTTGTCCTTAATATATTATTTTTTCTTTAAATTTTAACTTTCAAAAGAAATTTCTCTGAACTAATCTTTACAAAAAGCTTATACTTGAATCAAAGCGTCATTAAATATTTTAAACATGTAATACTCCTTTATTAGGGTTTTCATGAAATTAATAGTCATTGTTTAAGTCTAAATGAAATTTTTATATAGTCATTGTTTAAGTCTAAATGAAATTTTATAAGTTACTAAACAGTGTATTTTTTGCCATTTTTTTTGCAGTCTTTTTATTCTTACGGTTTGTGAATCAATTTTTCAACTACTTTAATAAATTTTACCAAAGTTTAACTTTTTTAGATCAAGGACAATCTAACACTTAAAAAAAAAAACAAACAAAATATACTTCTTAAGAATCAAATCTAGAGAAGAACTTTGATGACTAAGAATTTGTATGCAATTTGAAAAATATTTTAAGTCAATATCATACTTATATCTAGAAATTCTCTTTAAGTAAAAAGGCTATTACATTCTTCGTCCATCTCTTAGAACAAAAGTCTTATTAGATTACCTTTGCCATTTTTTGAATTATGAGAGCCTACAAAGGCTTTACTATGAAATACTCAGTAATTGCTTGAAAAGGTAGTAAAAAAAAATTTATTGATTGAGCTTTCTTGAAGAGACTAGTGTTTCTCATAAGTCTATTAAAGGAATTTTACGTGGTAACTAAGATCAGACATAGTCTCTATATGAGATGAGTCATATAAATCTTTTAAGTGCTTTTCTCTCGTTTTTATCTTATTTATTTATTTCTAACCAAGGGAACTAAATTTATTATATTGTATTTGTCTACACACATGATTTGATTAAAGAAAACACCTTATCAACACTAAGACAATCCATTTGTTCATTTTGCAAATATTTTTTTAAATTGTGAAAAGTTTATAAATACAATTCAACCTACCTGTAGTATTTACTTGTGTTCTACATTCTGTACAATAGCTCAGAACCAAAAAAGGTGTCATTTTTTTATCAAATCATGTCAAAATATACATACAAGAAAGCAACTTTTCTGCCATAGCTCATCTTATTCATAACAAAGCTTAATAAATAATATCTTATGCTAAAAATAGTAACTATATATCTGCACTGAATGAATAGAAGAAGAAAGAAGAGAATCTCAAATGCTTATAGAGAAAAGTCTAATTTCATTCAAAAGTTATTAGCACTAATTTCAAAAAGGAGTTTATATAGGCTACTTTAATCATGATTAGATTAATCTCAACTATGAAGTACTATAGGTAAACATACAAGAAGGAGGTTGAATTGTGTGTGATTTTTTTGCCAATTGCAACTTTTTTGTAAAGAAGGTTTACGCAAGTTCTCAAAGATAATCTAAAAGATGTTTTTCAAGGCATCTAAAAGGCTTTTCAAGAAGGCATCCAAAGCAAACCAATTTTAAAGAGAGGCACCTAAAACACATTTTTAACATAGGCATCCAGAAAAGCTTAAAAATACATTTATTTAAAACTAAACCAATAAAGAGGATAAAGATAGAAGTATCACATAGATATTTTTATACTAGTTCACTCTATAATCTAGAGTCAGTCTAATCCCTTCAACTCTGAAAGATTTACTAAATCAACCTGATTTAAGATTCTTCACCTCTTCAAATATCTAACTATTTTCAATCAATAACCCCGATCAAGCAAGACTACAAGTATTCTTAACTTAGCCTCTTCAAGCTTTATTAAACACAATTTGAAAAAGGTTACCATAGAGTGAGTTTATAGGAAGACTTAGATAAAATGTTTTACAAATGAAACAGAGTTTTAAAAAGCCTTCCTAATAGAAAAGAGTATAATAGGACTTAGAATAAAAATAAAAAAAAAGTTTGGTTATGATATGAACAATGTGATCTCTCTTTTCTTATTATTTATCAGAATTTTTACTTGCACGCTACAAAGTATTTTCACTTTTTTTTTCTATACTGTAATGCTTCTTTTCCTAATCTTATATATATTCTTTTTCTTTTACTTTGGTTTTTTTCACATTTCTCTTGTTCTTTCTCTTGTACTAGCTTTTTTTCACTACATTTTTCTTTGTTGCATATCCTTCTTGTATATCTTGTATTTTTGAAAATATTTTCTCTGGATATATATATATTATTCTTGAAAAGCTTAAAAAGGTGATCGTCGGCACATAGAAGCTTAGGGCAAAACGATAGAGAGAGAAAACATGTACGCAAGTCATACATAACAGTTTCTTGAGTAAGAGAATGCTTTTAACAAAGAACATGCAAAATAGAGACAGATGGCATAGTAGAGCTTTTGTCCTTTATGAACATGACATTGACTGAAATCTTTCCTTAGATATCCCTCAGTCTAATAAAAAAAGGTCCTGCATGGAAGTAAGTGCAATTAATTTTCCAAATGCACTAGGTAAAATTAAAAGTTAAAATGTTTAGATGCTTTGTTGGTCATGACTCTTGATGGTTTGCTCAAATCCAAAGATTGAACACTTTGAATTTTTCGTGTTGATGCTTTGTCTTCAAGACAACTTAAGCAAGAAATATTTAAAACACTTAAGACTTTCAAATGTTAGTAATAAAGGTGATATTTGTAATCATCAAAACCTTGAAAGATTAAACACTTTTTACAAGGGTGTTCCAATAAACTAGGATTAAAAAATAATCTAGGTCAAGCCTAATCCATGAGCCAAGAGCTCAATCCATGGATCCTAAGCTCATTAGAGACATAATTAGCGAGGGCTTCACAACATTTAGTGATGAAAATTTGTCACTAAACTTGGCAACAATAGTTGGGTCATGTGTGGCCTAAATGTATGAAGAATTGAACAAAAAAGATGAGTCATTGCCTAATTACAAGGATTAAACATCACCACCAAATTGGCTCTCAAAGTAAGAGTACAAATTTTGCATGGGCTTGAACTCTTATTGGACTATTAGTGAGCTCAACTTGTCTTAAAATTCCTCTTGAAGTCTCCTTAGTCTCTCTCTCTAGTCATAAAACCTTTTTTAAGTCTTGGGTCTCCATGTCCTTCATGATCCCCTTCATGACCATGCCCACATCACATTTTGGGAGGGAAGACATGAGAATTTTCAAATTGACATTTAATTCTAGCTTAGTAAAAAGAAATTACAAAAGTATGTAAGGTTTGGTTCTATTTTGGTGAAAATTTCTTTCTTATATAGAGAATAAAAAGAAAATTTTTTTATTGACATAGAACTTAAAAGGTATTTTAGTAATTTCAATGGTGTTACGACACTACTTTGCTTCGAAGCCTTGCTATAGTATTTCTCCTTTCAAAGCGTTTATTCTACTAGAATAATAAAATAAAATAAATTATTTATCAAAAGTGTTAGAATTACTTCTAAATTTTCCAAAAGACTGAACATGATTAATTATCATTAATCACACGTAAATCATCACACAGACACATACTGCATTGTTTGCCGCAATAAGTCAGTATAAATCTTTTTCTTTTTTTTTGGCAACACAATGTATTTTTAGTAGAATTGATAGCTAAAATTCATTCATAAAATACAAATAAATTCACTTGATTAATATTTATGATTTTCTTATTATTTTCACTTAATTATTTATGCAAACAAGTTGTTCATAAATACAACTAATACAAGGTGTCACAAGATCTCCTTTGAGACGATTGTCGAAGGAATTGGCAATATATAAGTTTAGCAAGTGACTAGGGAGCCATGGTGGGGGTTGCAAGTTAGGAAAGTCACTAGCGTGTTGTTCACGAATTTTGACATTTTGGCATTCATCTATTCATGTTGTTGCTATTTGCTGGATTCTCTGGTGGGATGAGTTGAGTTTGCTTGCTAATGAGGTTGAGGAACTCTTCTTTCTCCAAGGTTGAATCTTTGTCTTAAGTTGGTTGATGCAATGACCCTTCTTTTATCAACGAAGGAATGCTTCTCAGGATGGAATCAATGATTGGATGATTGGGATTACCCTCGAGAGCAAGAGATATTGCTTCAGTGGAGTTGACCATGAACAAATGAGTGCAAGGAATTGTAGTGTAGGGACTGATGAAGAATGTGAACAATCAAAATGAAATCATTCCTCCAAACATCACCAAAAGTACAACATCATTGATCCTAAATAAGGAATATTTGTGACAAAATAAGAATCTTTTAATGATCTTTTCTCATGTCAAACTTCGTTGTGGTCACCTTTCAATTTGATGCTCAAAAGAGCTTACATGGGAGATGATGAATAAATAAAATTAAAATGCATATACCTTTAATTATGCTAGGCTTTTCTATAGGGCTTTTATTGAGTTAGGGTAGTATTCATCACATTATGGTATGTGAAGGATGCCTCTCTTATTGAATCCATCCATTGATTTGTGACGCTTGTTAGTAACAATTTGTGGCCATAATTTAATATTAATATTGCGCTCATATATACAACCCCACGTGCACAGTTAAAAAATTTTCTCGAGTGACAAGAAATATTGACTGAAGTCGGGTAGTTAGTAATTGACTTGGCATCTCTTGAACCAATTATTTGTTTTAGCCAAATGATATTGAGCCAAGGTAGGTCTAGTATCAAAACAAAAGTGAATGTAAAACATCTACATCTTGATGTAAATGTTTGAGGCCTAACAAATACAAATATAAGGTTGCATTGTTGTGGTCAGTTGAAAATTTAATTTAGGTGCACTGCAAGGCAATGAAGTGTGGACCACGACAGATAATGGGCATATGGACATTGTTCCTTGCAACAATGATGTTACCATATTTCAAGACCTTCACCAATTAAAGGAGCCAGTTTCCTTTAGCTTCTGTACTTTGGGAAGAATTTTGGCCTGTCACAATGTTAATGCTATTTGGATGAATTAAGTTAAAAAGTATTTGATTTTATTTATAAAGTTATTTATTTCTCTCCTATAAATTCAATTTTTAATTCCTTTTTATAAATTTTATTATCAATTTATCACAATAAGGTTTTTTGTTATAAGCAATTCATCACAATAAGTTAGTTGAAAGGAATTACAGAAAAGTCATAAACTACTTTCATGAATTTAGCCTATTAAAAATAAGTTTATTAAATTAAGTATTTATAGCATAAGTTCTTCGGTAATAAACTTATTTTATTGAAAAAAAAATTAATTAAATACTGTATGTTTAAATGCACCCAAATCCAAAAATGTATACTACTAGTAGGGATGGTGAAAAGTGGTGTGTTTTTGTTTGCTACCAGATTTTAAGCTTTAATTAGAGGCATTTTTTACGGTAAATTGAAGGTATTTTTTAAATGACGTAAGAGGTGTCGTTTAATCTCAATTGATATAAATACTACATAAAAAGATTACAAATATACTTTTCACACCTACATTTGTGAGAAAGAGAAAAATTAGAAGGAAAAAAAGAGAAGGTCATTATGTTTTTTTATAAATGAGTCTAAAAATGAGGGTGAAGAAATCAAGATATAAAAAGATATCTTTATTATGTCAACAACAGAAAAAAGAAAAGGAATAAGTTTACAAAAGAGAAAAAAAGGAAGAAAGTAAATCCTGGTCTATAAAAGAGGTCTTGAGGTAAAGGTTGGTGAGTGTACTAATCTAATAGACACTAGCAAGGAAGGCTAATAGTCTTCTTTTCTAGCAGTATTGAAGTAGCAATACTCAACCAATTCTGCAAGATGGAGAAGGTTGGTCTGGAAGTGAAACCAGAAGAGGGTGATGAGATGAGATGGGTTCATGATTCTTTGATGGACCACAAGGGCATGGTTCCACTCCGAGCTTCAACTGGTTCTTGGAAAGCTGCTCTCTTCATTATTGGTAAGTTGAGTTAGCTAAATTACTGCATTCAATACTAGTTAGGAAATATTTAGATAAGTTTTTTTTTATAAAAGCATTTATAAGAAAAAAAATTATTTATTTAAATATGTCGTTGTTGAACTTTGATAATTTAATTTTTTTGTGGGAGTGTTTGAGGAAGTTTGAGGAGGAAGCTCTTTCTTCCTCAAACTTTCACCTACTACTACTGAAATATTCCCTTCATGCATCTACTTCTATCATTTTTCTATTTAGCTTTGATCAGACTTTTCAATCAGTTCAGTAACAGGGTCCCTCCTTGGTTTGCTGAAACCCCGTGCTGGGTTTCTAGTTAATTATTCGTCTGTTCCACGTTTGTGTAAGTTAAAGTTATAACACAAAGATTGAAGGGTACTTCAGATGACTTACATAAACACAAAAAATATGAAAGAAGTTTGATGCGTGCCTTTTCACATGTCACATAGGAATGAAGAATATATTGACCTAAAGTTAGTAGAGCTAGTTAAAGAGACGAACCTTGATGCAATATGTTTTAGGTAGAAGTGGCATCAGCCGATAGAAACTGTCCTATAAAAATATTATTCTTAAAAAATAGTAGGTCAAATTGGCTTGATCTTTATCGATAAATTAGATTAAATTTACATGTTTTAAACATTGTGAAGTTCATTTTGATTTAGTATTTTTTTATTATTTTAAAATTATACAAAATTAAGGAAAAAAAAAAGAAATTGGTCAATTTGAGCTAACCTAACAAGGTGTGTAAATTAACTTTTCAGGTCAAGTCATGAAATGTGTAGTCTATGGAAAAAATAAGTTCGATCACTTGTTTTGATGTCTTTAATTTTTGACACTCAGTTAAATAATTTTAATAAATATTTATTTAATAAAATTTTTAAAATAAGAGTTTAGTGAAAAGAAACACTAAAATAAATTAAAAACATTTGATAATAACAGTTTTATGTGAAGCTCACTAAAATTATAAGTTTAAAATATTTATAAAAATGTTACAAGTTACTTACTGTACATTCTGTACACGTAGCCAACAAAAACAAATAATTAATGGAAAAGATTCATGTCTTTATTTTCTTTCTCTTTTCTCTGTTAATTATACCCAAGTACATAATACTTAAGTTGTTGAGTCTTCATAATTTCTTTTACATCTTCATTAGAATATTCCCACCATATGATACATTAATCGCCCACATGCATGTATCATCATCACAATCTATATTCTAATGACAAAGCAAACAATCTACTCAAATAAAAAATGCCTCATCCAACTTGTACACGCACATATAACTTCTCAATAATCCGAATAACTAAGGAGAATAACTTTTCTTCTGATTCATGAAAATGGAATACATTGAAGGAGTTCAAACATCCATTCCATCGGGAGAGTCAAATCAAACCCTAATACAAAAGACTAGATTGTGGCCGTATTACCTTGCTAGGTTAGTAAATCGTAGACAGTGAAGTGAGAGAAATTCTTATATTACACATCAATTTTATAAAATTCATAAGATTTCACTAATATTTGTTTCAATATTTATTATTAACTCTATTAAGTCACCCACTATTAGATTGAATCACACCCATAAATGTCCCATCATTGACATTAATATTGTAAAATAAAAAATTAATTTCGAAGAAATTTAGTATGTGAATGAATTTATTAAAACATATTAAGTGATTCAATTTGAAACCACTTGCAAAATGATTTTTGGATATCATTTAAGTTGTCAGTTATCAAGAGTACTCATATCTATAATCAATGGTAAGAGGAATCATTGGCAGAACCAAAAAGAGAGCAGCAAAAGGGATTGATTATGGTCAATTTTTTTTCCTTGTAGTACTCGACACTTGGTAGGTCAAAACAGTACGACCATGGAAAGCGGTGGATTCCCAGTCCCACATGCCACTACCCACTTATAGATATTATCCCAATACCATTAAATTATGATGATAAACGATATCAACCACATAAAGCCTAATGGTTTGCTATCACTAAGAACGTTGCTATTAGTAGTGGTTCTTTCTTTTAAGATGCTGACCTGGTTTAAATCAAGATTCCACTTGTGTGTTTTTAAAATTCAAATTTTATCATAATTCAATTTCAAAAACTAGTTTTAAGAGATAAGGATTTCAAATGTGAAATTTATAAAACCAAACAACCTATAGATGATCTGATAATAGATTAGATTCAACAATAATTATTAAAATAAATTTTAATATTATTTTAAATTTAAATTTAAATTTAACTTAACTCAAAAAATTAATTCAATAAATAAAATTATCTCTTCGTATACACTATTTTAGATAGATTCAAACAGAGTTTGATGGTTGAAAACGTGCGTACATGGACCATTGCATGAAGCTTACTGTATATATAATGTGCGACGCTGAAGTGGCCGACCTTATATCCTCAACCACAAACTAATAATTTTCAATTTCACTTGAGAATAAGCAAAGTATTCAGAACCCACGTGACCTTCCACTAGTTTTTAAATTCTACCTGCAATACATAGTAGCATTCATATTGAGCTTTAGAACACTCATATTGATCCTCTTTCATTAACTGAACAACTTTCAGCATATAACTAAATGTGAGTTTGTTATGTATTGTAGAATAAAATTATTTCTGAAAGGAGACATCCAACGAATTGGAACCAACCAATAAACATCTCCTTTAGCAACTCGGACAGCTCCATTTATCCAAAGCTTTAATTAGCATTTCTTGCACCCTAACCATGAACTTCATTTATAATAACATTTGAAGGCTGCTTTATATTATTAAAACACTCATTTTGCCAACTCCAAATACACTTTTATTCTGTTAGGATAAAGTTTTCATAAATACTTGTAGAAACAAAAAGAAGAAAAATAGAATAATTTTTTTTCACAAACTAAAATTAATTTATATAATTTAAAAATTAATTTTAAAATAATATAAAAAAAACCTCTCTACAAATTAAATTATTCGATAAACTAATTTTAATTTATTAAATAAATTTATTTATTTTCTTTTATAAATATTTATAAAAAAACTATCTAAACAAACATTTTAAGATATCCAAACGTATGTTCTAGGTTTTAAATTATGGGTATCTTAGTTTTTTTTCGTAATCCTTAATATTATAAAAATTTACGAATAAATGTAATTGATGTTATTGCAAGTGCGGCCATAAAAATCTTGACATTTTAGCTTCGACACATACTAAGATTTCCTCTGTCATCATATTTGTCATGAGAAGAGCACTTCATCATAGCAAGCGAATGCGCTGTGGACCCCTCCAAGTACAAATCCTATTAAAAAATCCTTACTTTAAATGAATCAAAACCCGTGAGTATTTTGCCCCACTTTTTTCCTATATAAGACTTCGACTAAACCCATGATTCTCTATGCGTGTCAAAATACAGAGAATGGAATCGTACCTGTTGCTTTCTTGTCCACTTCACGCTTCCAAGTACAAGATTAGGGATTAGTGGCTCAAGTAGTTTGTTCTCAGACAAAGAGATGAAAAAAAATAGAATAAAAAATGAAATAAAAGAAAAGGCAAGTGTAGATAATAATGGCTATTTTATGTTAAAATCACTTTTTATTTTCTGTATCAAAACGTTAATATTATCTTTTACTTGATCTTACAATATTAAATTAGACTAAGCTTAGAAATTTCGTCCATTTATTTGATCCAAAACTAGCAAAAATTGGTCCGTGTTTATCATGCATACTATACAGTAGGATATCTTAATATATTTTTTTTTTTCTGGTTTAATGGGATTGGGATAGCTCACGGATCTCAATTAAAGGAGAGTTGAATAGCAAAATGAGGTTCGTGTTTGATTTAATCTATATGGAAACAATTTGTTTTTCCCCTTATCTGAAAAGAAATTTACTAATTAGTATTTACTTCCCAAAATTAATCTATTACCAGTTTTGAAACAAGTTTCTTTGCATCTAGTGCCATTAACCATAAGATTTTAATTTGATCCTTGTTTTCAGCAATTGAGACCAGCGAGAGGTTGAGCTTCTTTGAATAGCAACTAGTTTGGTCCTTTACCTGACAAAGGTTATGCATCAAGAACTCAAGACAGCAGCAAGGAATGTGAACTACTGGTCTGGTGTCACAACTTTGATGTCACTGTTTGGTGGATTCATAGCCGACGCATACTTGGGCCGTTACACCACTGTGCTTGCATCATGCATTGTATATCTCATGGTAAGTTCAATCACTATTCATTAAAACTTAGTATAACACACCACCATGGCATGTTGGCAGATAAACTCTCTTCTTAAATATGCGATCAAAATTTGATTCTCATGTTTATTATAATAAATGTTATCGTTATTAATTTGCCTTTTCATATGTTCTACCTATGAAAACTTGTTCTAATGGATAAAAATAAAATAAAATACAGGGTTTGGTTCTCCTTACTCTGTCTTGGTTCTTACCAAGCTTAAAGCCATGTATGACACAAACATGTGCACTGAACCAAGGAAAATTCTTGAAGTGGTTTTCTTCCTGGCCATTTATTAATATCTATTGGAACTGGAGGGCACAAACCCTCCTTGGAGAGCTTTGAGCTGACCAATTTGATGAGGATCATGACGAAGAAAGGAGGCAAAAATGTCTTTTTTTTCAATTGGTGGAATTGTGCACTATGCAGTGGACTTATTCTGGGAGGACCCTCATTGTTTACATACAAGACAACATAAACTGACGCTGCTGATATTATCTTCACAGTGATCATGGTTTTTTCACTGCTCATCTTCATAATAGGAAGGCCATTTTATCGTTATAGGGTACCAACTGGGAGTCCCTTTGACTCCAATGTTGCAGGTTCTTGTTGCTGCCATTTCCAAAAGAAAGCCATATCCTTCTAATCCTGCTCAATTGTAATGAGGTTCCCAAGTCTCACAGTCAAAGCAACAATAGAAGATTTCTGTGTCACACTAAGAAACTCAAGTAAGTAGCATGACATGGTAGTATTTGACTATTTGGCAAGCAAACACAACAAAATAAAACATTTTTTTCTGTTCTGTTTTGTCCTCTTTAGTGCAACAAAAAATGTATCACTTTTTTAACCCTATGTTTTAGAGATTAATTTTGATACACCGTCAATTTAAAGTTTGTATACAATCAATCAATTAAAAATCAACCTAGATATAATTATTAAAGTAATTTTACAGAAATTAGCAGTGTGACCATACATGACCATCCACGTTTTACTAGTATGTTCAAATTAAATTCTATATTGATGTTATGTTTTACCCATTTTAACCTGTCTACCAATTTACATGTTAATATGTAAATCATAATTGCAGATTTCTTGACAAGGCAGCAATTCTTGTTGGTGATGGAAGTTCAGCAGAAAAGCAGAGTCCTTGGAACCTAGCAACTGTAACTAAGGTTGAAGAAATGAAGCTTATTATCAACCTGATCCCCATTTGGGTATCTACCATACCATTCGGCATATGTGTGGCACAAACATCTACATTCTTCATCAAACAAGGTGCCACGTTGAACAGAAACATAGGTAACGGTTTGAGATTCCTCCAGCTTCAATCTTCACCATTGCTGCCTTTGGGATGGTAATTTCTGTGGCCACTTATGACAAGATTCTTGTGCCTGTGTTACGAAAACTTACTCAAAACGAGAGAGGAATCAACATTCTCCAGAGGATTGGTTTTGGAATGCTCTTCTCTATTGCTACAATGATAGTAGCAGCTTTGGTAGAGAGAAAGAGGCTTGAAGCTGTTGAGAGGGATCCAATAAAGGGTTCACTAACAATGAGTATCTTCTGGTTGGCTCCACAGTTTCTCATCATTGGTTTTGGTGATGGGTTTACTCTTGTGGGTTTGCAAGAGTACTTTTTATGACCAAGTTCCTGACTCAATGAGAAGTCTAGGCATAGCATTTACCTTAGCGTAATTGGGGCAGCGAGTTTCCTAAGTAGTATGCTGATAACAATGGTTGATCATATGACAAAGAAGAATGGGAAGAGTTGGTTTGGTAAGGATTTGAATAGTAGTCGATTGGACAAATTCTTTTGGCTATTGGCAGCCATAAACATAGTGAATTTGTTCTTATTTGTGTTCCTTGCCCGTCGATATTCCTACAAAAATGTGCAAAAGGTGGCAGTGGCTGATTGCTATGAAGACAAAGGTGATTGTGAGGGTGTGGAAACCAAGGTTTAGGGTCATTTTAATTTTAATTACTAAGGTCATTTAAACAACAAGAGGAAATGTTCCGATGTAGAACAAATGTATTAATACATCTCTTGGC
The DNA here is from genome assembly GCA_025330945.1 of Mucuna pruriens. Classification (NCBI taxonomy): domain Eukaryota; kingdom Viridiplantae; phylum Streptophyta; class Magnoliopsida; order Fabales; family Fabaceae; genus Mucuna; species Mucuna pruriens. The sequence continues at coordinate 2,001,834 of JAENHJ010000525.1, read as the reverse complement.
AGCTTATATTTATGCCGCTTACTTTTCTATTTTATTCTTCCATCCTTAAATGTGGTTTTGGATTAGTTAATCTCAAGAGCCTATTAATACTAGTATGAAGTAACAACATGATCCTAAAATTAATTATGCCATGTCCAGAGAGAATAACAAAATAATTACTCCTAAAAACAATCAAGAAAAGAAATAAAACACATTTCACAATTCCTATTGGCAGTTCTAAACACATTTACTAACACTTCTCCTTAGGAGCTGTAAATAAATACCAAGTTTTCTCCTTAGGAATTCGAATTTGCTAACTGTAATGGAACAGAGAAAATATCTGTAACGTGAATTTCTGTTTTACTGTAAATCAGAACAATATCTCCACATTTCTCTACTTAGTTCTCATGAGAAAAATAAGTTGATGTTCAAATGCTTACTTTTTCCACGAAAGAAAGGACTATGAGAAATAACAGTAGCATGGTTGTTTGTGAACGAGAATCTCCATTCTCTCTCTCATCCAAGTTAAGATCAATTAAAATCTCCTCAGCCACAGGGCTTAAATAATAGTGGTTGTAATTGTAACAACAGTGAATTCAGCTTAAGCTATATGCAGAGCTTTCGTATTAGGCTATTTGACATGGGCCAACACATCTTTTAGTTGGGTTGGACCGACCCAATTTAATGATAAATTGGAATTGGCAGTTGCTAAATACACCCTCCTTTTAAATTTCTTGTCTGGATCTCCTATTGCTCAAGGCAATTGAAACAATTGAAATAGTAATAAAGGCATGAATACATACATTCTTGAGAATCATAGATTCATAGTTCTCCTTGATGAGTCACTGAAAGTATGGAGAATCATAGCTTATTTTGGATTTAGTGCAGTCTACCTATCTCAGTTTGTTAAGAAGAAATGGATTGAGAGTATGTTTGATTCATAGGAAAGAAAATAAAAAAAATAAATATTTTTATAAGTTAAAATTAACTTATAAAAAAAGTATTTTATTTTTCTTCTTATTTTTTCTTTCTTATAAAAATTTTGCAACATGAGGTATATTATTTGGTGATAGTCTTGCTCCTACTTTTTTTATTTTTTGTGCAACTTTATTGAATACATGTTGTGGCCCATTGCATTTGTTTTTTATACATTTTTGTTAAATTTATAAGAAGAATGTGTGTATGCCGAAGTCTTGATGTGACTGGTTGAAAGGATGTGAACATGGAGAGATATAGAAATAGAATGTTTATATGCTGAGTAGTCTTGAACAATCTTTAGCTATTCATGAATACTCAACTTAGAGAACTGTTCTATAAGTTACCATGACCAGTTCCCTTGGCTTTTGTTGTTAATGCTGATAGGTAGCTATGGTTTTAAAATCCTTGAAAACTATTTTTTTGAATGTTACTTGGTGGTTAAATGCATTGGGATATTATTGATGCTAGTATCTTAGTAACTCAGTTAAAATTTTATTTTAGGGTTTATCTCAACAGCACAAGCGAATGGAACTATTCCCTTTGCTGAAAGCCTGAATATTTGATAGCTTGTCAACACCTAAAACACAAATCAAACTAGTTGAAATCATACATCTATAGATCAATACTAGCATCAGGACAATAAATATTACAGTTTACACACAAATATACAGTGGAAATAAAGCCATACACAAATACCAAAGTATGCTGGTTTCAATTAAGAATAAGTGAATCAAATTTAGTGCAAGTCAAAAAAATTCTCTTCCTCTATTTCTCTCTAGTGTTTGGGAGAATGTGGAACAATTCTTTCTCTCTCATCTTCCGTATGTGTATGGATTTTTATCTTTATCCCATCGATATTATTAACTTTAAAAAGAGTTCGATTGATTTTTGTGATGATATTGTTGATGGAACCAGCTCTGAAGGAAACGTGAGAAATCAAGCTTCAAACAAGAGCGAGATTTTTTAACTTTGTGGGCTTCCGGAACTTATTTTTTGAAATGTATTATACATTCCCGAAATTAGTTTTTGGTAAGGGAAGTTGGAAAAAAATATATATTAAAATGCAAAAAAATGCATTTAGTAATTAAGAGGGTGTGTTTAGCTATTGTCATTGGAATTTCGTTAGCTTAACTCTGTCTTTGATGAATCGATGTCCATAAGTCACTCAATTTTTAAAATATGAAATATTATAAATTATCGAAACTAATTAACTTTATATAAAAATTAATAAAAATTTTAATAACTATAAATTAAAATAAAATATAGAAGTAATATATTATATTTTATATTATCTTATAGTTTTAATAATAGTGTCAAATATAATAAGTTGTCATTTGTTCTATAAAAAAAATAATATGCAATAATAAAAAAAAATAAAATGTGTTAACGGCAACAATAAACAAGTGGTAAAAATGGAAAGAAAAACTCAATATACATTGAATATTAACTTTATAATAGATATTAACAACACATATAATAATATATTTATCATTTATGATTCTATCAAATTGAGCTAAAATTGACCTAGCCCATCACTCAAGGCAACAAATTTTTGGATGAAATTTCAGGTCAAAAAATAAGTTTAGACTCAATTTTGACAACTCAAATCAACTTATACATCAAGTTAATCGGATCAATCCATCGAGTTAAATGCGTTTTGACACTCCCACCTATAGATTGAGGTACATTTTATTATTTTTCAAGCTACATGAGAAAGCACTATTGAATTTTCTTGTGCATTAGCATTATTTAATTATTAGATTAACCTTATAGAACACAAGAATATGGTTAAATTGTGTTTTAAATTTTTTTACAAATCTTTTCGTAAGGATAAGTTTGTCTTTAGTTATAGATGATCATAAAAACAAAAAGAAAAGTACTTTCTTTTAAAAGCAAGTGTGAAAGAAAAATGTTCCATAAAAGGTTTTCAAAACACTATGTTAAGAAAAAGAAAACTCAAGGTTTTATACTGGTTCGTCTTAAATCTGAGGCTACATTTAATTCTTAGTGCATCACTAAGTTTCTGCTAATTGAATCTTAGTTACAAGTATTGTTTACATCAAACCTCTTTCTCAAAACAAGTGCTATTTGACTTGTATTTTTTTAAAAAATATCAAAGTGTTCTTTGGAATACAAAGCCTCTTCAATCTTCAACTAAATACACAAAGAAATGGTTAAGGGTAAAGTTAATATATCACATCGTCTTATAGGGGATGTACAGATTGATATAGTTTTTTTCATATAATTTTCTAAAGTGATTACAAATAGATTTAAAAGTTTTGGATATTTTTTGCATAATAATTTTTTATATTGATTCTCCATAATATAGTTTTTTCACATAATTTTCTAAGTGATTACTGAAAAGATTTAAAAGCTTTGGATTTTTGCATAATAATTCTTTATATTGATTCTTCAGAAGTTTTGATATTTATAAAAGGCTTCATGACAAAATCGTAATAGCTTGTTTTGACCTTCCTCCTCTTTCTTTTAAGTAGTAATGGAGAAATTGTTTGTTGAGGCATTAAATGAAACATAAAATATTTTCACTAACTAGTTACTTTGATAAAATAAAGCATCATGTTTATCTTTCATTTCTCGTACAAACAACTTATAGTAAAGAATAAAGTAGTTTTCCAAAAGCTACACTATTATTTTTGCAGAGGGTGCGTCTTTTATGTAGATAAAAAAATTAAAACAAGTATTGACCTATCTTTCAAGACTTCTTCAATACACTTTGATAAGACGTATGATCTTCATTCCTACATTGAATAAAAAAAGACACATGAATATATGTTGATTTATCTTTCTTAAAAAAAAACTTTCGTTGAGTATTAAATGATATTTTAGTATTGTTTTTGCATGAGTAATTGACAATATCTATTATGATTTTATCTAAAAAAATTTAATATGTGCAAGTAAATCACCTTATCTTAGTTAGAAAATAAATATTAAATATTTAGAAATTTAATATAAATAAGATTGTAACTCTCCCGGTACACAAAGGAGGATTTGGAGTCTCATTTGATACCTAAATAAATGATTCATGCATGCTATTATGCGAAGGTTGTAAAATTTATATCCTATTTAAGGTTTAGAAGATCCTAGCCATCAAATTCTGACAAATTCTCCTTCATTTTCTTATTTATGATTTTGAATCAAGATAGTAACTATGAATTCAAGCTTATCAATAAGTAAGGATGGGTCTATGTTGTCCCTTGAGGGCAATTACTTCACAAACTTTTTAATTTTTTTAATATAATATAAATATATATTTATAAAATTTTCTAATTTGTAATAGCGGTAAACAAATTATCCCTAGATCCTTAAAAAAAAAAGTTAATTCATAATGAACATTGTCCCTACAAATTTATATGAGTATTGTCGTCATAAATTAAAACTTATATAGATCCGTCATTATCTCCAAGTATATGCTTTTAAAAACTTATTTTAATTATTTGTGTTATGTGATCATGTTATATTGTGCTTAATTTGCCGGTAAATATCAAGATACTTTTTTAAAATGTATCAATTGGTATTATAACCTTAATTGATACATATTATAGTTGTTCCGTGAGTAATAAATTTCATGCATTAATTTAAACACAAAAGACTAAGACATTGTTTGCTTACTTTTTTTTAAAAAACACTTTTCTTTTTTTTAAAAAACACTTTTCTATGCTTCGTTTGATAGCATATAAATAGCCGGAAGAAACAAAAAACACATATGAGAAAAAGATACACGTAGGTTTGGTAAATGCTAAATTAAGACAAAAGAAATAAAAGGTAGTGCGATCCACTTCAAATAAACTTCTATGCAGCAAAGGTGAGAAATAATAATAATAAAACTACAAATTACAAAATTAACTCTTATCTATTTCACTCTTCACTATTTTTATCACTATTTATTTCTTTGTGGTCTATTTTCATTCTCTCTATCAAACTCATTGTTAAAGAAAATAAAAAATATATTTTATTTTTCAATTGTACCTTTTCTTGTTTTTAAAAAACACTTATTTTGAAAATAATTTTTAAAACTTAATAGATTTTAAATAAGAAATTAATTATTATCAAATAGTTTAAAATTATTTTAGAAAACAAACTTTTAAAATAAAAGAGTAAAAACAAATTAAACATACTCTGAATCAATAGGTGGAGTTTAACTTAATCGATTAAGTGTGATAAACTCATCAATCCTGCCTTTAATTCTTATGGAAAAGAAAAGCATACTCTAAATAATAACTTTTATTTTGACATCCTAAAACCCTATTATTTTATGCAAGAATTTGCAACTAATAAGCATCGGCGTGCAGTGTGCAGAGGTAGCGAATAAAATAGAATGATTGAGAAAGAAAAAGAAAGGTGAGATAAGTAGCATTGTTAGTTGGTTTCAGATTACTCCCAAAAATGATGCTATGAAGATTTAATCAGTAGATGTGACAATGCGTCTGTCATTGGAATGAAAAGGAAGAGGGAAAATAATGTCCCTAATTGCCTAATAATCCTTTTTTCTAATTTTATGATACAAACAATTCAACATAGACACACACCATTTCATTCAAAGACTCCACCCATTACCTATTTCTTGTTGGCCCAACTATTTGTCTACCTGGCCTTACTATCGTGTACCTCATAATTATTTTAAATATTATTTAATTTTTTTAAAACTATATTACAAAATATTTTATAATAATTAATTTGAAAATAAATTATATTTTCGATTTACTCCTAGAATTTATATTTAAAATATTTTATGGACCTGTTGTGAATTTTTTATATTGTACTCTCTTTTTTTAAGTCAATGTGATTGAAGAATTGATTTCAGGTATTTATATAAAATTAAATTTTTATTCTTTTTATGTCCTTTTATATGTTTCATACATTATGACCTAGTTTACATAAGACCGAACTTCTTTATAAAATAAACTAGACTTGAATTTTTATATAAGTCTATTTCGTTAAAAAGGTAAAGGTATGACCTATTTAAGTTAATATAAATATTTTTTTAGTATTATTATTATATTAGTATGTTATAATATATTAAAATTATAGATTTATTTATCTTTTTCAAATATTAAATATGTTGATATACATTAAAAGTCAAACATATAAGTTTATTAAAAGATAAATTTATGTCTTATTTATAGATGTATTATTACAAAATAGGTTTCTAAATAATTTATAATAAATGTGATATTAGACTTTAAATATAAGTTTATATCATGTTAGACTCAATTCATCATCTTTGACTCATTCTTTGTATAATAGTTATTTTAATTTTTATACATTATAATTTATTTTACAAAGTTTTTCTACATTGGCTTCATAGTCTATTAGTCTACGTAGAGATAAGGTAAGCTTATACAAAATTTTTAATATGAAATAGTCATTTAAGTAAATTAACAAGTCAAATTAAACTTTTGAATAGGTTATGTCTAAAATAAATCCATAACAGATAACAAGATAAACATGAGGCTTGAATTTTTTAAATAGGTTAGACTTATTAAAAAAAAATCTTGTTTGTGAAGGCCTATTTCCACCCCTTATAAATATTCCACATTTCACAAAGTTATAGATTTCAAAATATATTGCATATATGATGTCAATATTTCTATCCAATATAATTTCCTACATGAATTAGTTCAATGATTGTAAGTTCAACTTATTGTTAATATTTTGTAATCACATTATTTCAAAGTATTATTTTATTTTAAATTAAATGTCTATGTTGTCCAAAATTGTCGATAGATACTTTTCATCTTACATGGGTTTATATAATCACTTATTAGTGAAACTCAGATTAATTAAATGTCAAAGAGCATATTTTAGTTTAGCTCAATTGTGATGTGTTAATTGTGACACCTTTATCCTAATGTTATATAATTATAATAAATAAACTTAATAAATTCTAACCTTCAACATACATCCATTGGTAAAAGATTTCACATTATCTTCTCACATAGTGTAATTTAAAAAATAAAATGGTCAATTTCTAACATTGTAGGAGTCATAAAATATAAACTAAAACATACTATCATAAAATAATTACAACTATCGTAATGTCACATGTTCTATTAAAGTATCAAATATAAAAGTACATGAAACTAGAAGAAAAAAGTAACTAAACGAGGAGTTTATTTTGTCACCTGCAAGGTGACATTCAACTCAAACACAAGCAATAGGGACGAAAAGAGAATGAGAAATATACCTTGCTCAAGCTCATGATATAAGCATAACGTAAATAACATACAGTCACACAATTAATTACAAGATATAAAATAAACAATCTACATATGCACATGAATGCACTCCTAATACTACTCCATATGCCATAGGGTACCAACTCTAATTTAAGAAAGTAGGCTTTGAGGGAACACAGCTCAACCTGTCTATCAGTCGTCCTCCATTAGAATAATGCTCTTTGGGCACTTCAGGTACTATATGACTTGCATTGTCTGTCCTAGCTCATGAGATCAGTTATGACCATTCGGATTTTCATATCAATTACCCCTAAGAGGTCTAGTGACCTTACTAGTCAAGTTTGTGTTTACTTCCTTACACGTCTATTTTATTAAATGATGCATGAAATGTAGTTTAATTTAGTCATCATTTCACTTTAAATATTAGGCCAAATAAGGACCTTTTGCATCTCACAAGCTGGGCACCTTATTTCACAACCCATCATAGATGAATGAGTACTATTATTACCTCTCACATGCTAGATCATTCACTTTAGACAAATGTCTCCTAGGTTCATTCTTGTCTCTTACAAACTAGGTCAACCTTGGAGGACATTTATCCTTATTACTCATTTTCATGTCACATATTATCATTCTCAATTATTATTATAATGCATATCATGACTCATCATGTCTTGAATTCAACATACCACAACATATACAAACATATTCCATAGTTTCATACAATTTCATAAAATTTCAAATACAAGCACTTAACTAGATTTTTTCCTTTGAGAAACCAAGATATACAATCTTTAACAATAGATGAAAGTCATTAACTTAATTCCTCCTTCAAGAAATCTAAGGCATATAAACTTGAGATTTAGGAAAAAAAACCTCAACTCATGACTACGAGGTTAAAAGCTTTGTACTCTATCAATTGATAGAAACAAAAAGCATAAACAAACAATCAAACACTCACAATCATAGAGGATCAAACATAAACAATCAATAAACAAACAACCAAACACTTGGTTAATCATAGGACATATAAACAATCAACATGCAAACAACTAAACACTTTGTCAATTGACAAAAACAATCAAATACAAACACCAAGCAGGAAAATAACAAAACACTCTATTAATTTGATAGAGACAGTCAAACACAAAGACTAAGTGGGAAAACGACTAAACACTCTATCGATTAACAAAGACATTCAAACACTAACACTAAGAAAGATCTAGGGCTAACCCCTTTATCCATAGTCATACCCATACTCTTGAGCGAGATTTTTCACTATCCCTTTACTTAAAGAAGTGTAGAAGTAAAAACACGTTCTTCAAGATCGTTCTTCTTGTTCCTTGAAGGGTTTACTCTAGAGGTTCTCCTTCCTTTACTCTCTAAATTGAAATCAAGTGTTAGGAAAATTAACTCAACACCAGAGGGGTATTTACTGTTCCTCTAGTCACTCTTTTATATAGCCTAAAAGTGGGTCTTACAACTCCCTCTAACAACCCATGATAAGCATGAGCATGCTTCTATGTAAAACCCAAACAAACAGTCCCCACATTTCTTGAGGAATCTCGAAAAGATGAGAAAGATTAAACTATCATAAATTCAAAGTTTTTGCATCAAACTCAACTTGTTTGGAAGCTCTCTTACCTTTCTTATTGCTTGTTATCCCACTCTTGTATAAGAGAAGGAAACTATGCATGGGCTCATATGTGGGACTTGAGCTATCCTACTCCTTCTACAGGAGAAGGAGGTGATGTTTGAGATTATGTTATTAAGCTTTTATCATATTTAAATAACTTATTTTTCTTAATTTAATTAATTAAAACTCAACATATATTTCTCCTAAAATATTATTTATTTAATTATAAAACAATTAAACCAGTTATTATTAATAATTAATAAAATACAATATTTACAATTAATAATAAAATAGAATAAAACTGAGGGGTTATGTTATTAGCTATTATAAACACTTGTATTCATGTGGATTATATATAGTTACTTGTGATATATTGTGACAATACTATTATCGAACATTAATTTCTCTTAGAATAATAAGAGTCTTTTATCATTTAAAGCACTTTGATATATAGAATATTTATTTGATAGAAAAAAAATTATAGAGTTTCATATTCGAATTGAGTACATTGTTACAAAGTGCATGCTAGGAGATTCAATGACCAAAAACTTTTCAAAATTTTGTATATTACGTGGGTTGGGTGAAGTCTTTTGATATTTTAGGTTAGTGAAAGTTTAAAATTGTATATCTTCTTTATTATATTGTTATTGATGCTATAACATATGTATTTAATGATGTTTCTTTTGTTATTATATCTCTTTATTGTTATTATTAAAATATTTAAATTATTTATAGGATTGTATATTTATCTTATTTAATTATTTATATTTTCATTTATTCATAAATGTGAGTTTATTAATATGTACCGGGTTTGTTTCATTAAAATTCATTTTCTATATTCTTAGGGGCTTATTATTTCTTTAGATAGTTATAAACTTTTAATATAATTAAATTTTTTTATGATAATTTGTATTTTTTTAATAATTAAACTAATGCACCCGGAAATGGATTGAGTTGATTTGTTTCATATTATTCAAGTGTTTTTCGTGGACCATCTCCAACGCGATCTCATAACTAAGTAGCTTAATAAAAATTGTGATTGGAGCACTTAACATGGCTTTTGTTATCCAAGCACAGTTGCTTGTATAACTGTATAGGCAACTTGCCTAACCATTTCTTGTCAATAAAAATGTACTTTATAGGCTAAAGAGAAATAAGAGTGTTCTTACAAAGCCTGTGAAAAAACAAAGGCTACACATATGGAAGAATGAGTCAAGAATGACCGTTATGAACAGTGTTGTAATCCATTTAAATAAATGCACAAAAATATGTTAAATTTCTTATATGAAAAGGTGGCAAACCAGTCCACCAAATTTCACTTAAGCAACTCAATATTGAGTTGCAGTGTTATAGATACTCTTATTAAACTAACTTTTCATTATTTTAATTCTAATTCAAAATTTATGTTTAGCCGTATCTTTAATGTTGCAATCATAGTTGAATTGGTTAGCTTGCTTTTAATGGATCCATATTAATATATATAATTTGACAATTTCAATAAAGCTTTTTTAATAATAGTATTTTTAAAAATTAAAATAATCATATAATTATGTCATCATTCCTAAAAATATTAAGCACCGTTGTTTATAAAAACTGGTTATTATATAAAATTATTACGTCAGAATTACTTAATAATTAAATTATATAAAACTTTGTTCTTATATTTAAGAACTCTATAGGTATATCTTTCACATTTTTTATATATCCAATTTTATTTTTTATTTTTTAACTACCATATACACATTATGTTAATTATTTTGAATAATATTGAGTTCGAAAGTAAATCTCGAATTCAGAAGATGATCACTAACTTATGCGAGGAGAGCGAACTGCCAAAATAATGTGGCCTCATCACGTATTAGAATTCACTTTGTTTCTTTAATCTCATTTATTGTTTCATGAACATTCTGTTAATTTAAAAATAAAAAAGAAAATAAATTAAAGTATTAACCATAGTTTATATAAGTGATAAATATATATGTGTTTTAGTTAAGATGTTAAAACTTCAAATTCTAATCTAAGAAAAAAATTATATTAAAAGAAAAAATTTCTCGGTTTGATAAGCTGATTAGACAGTACCGCAAAAATTATTATTCACCGCTGAGAAGTTAAAATAAAAAAGAAAATTGAAGTATGAAACCCTCGTAAAGCGAGAGGGGATGAGTGTCCAGAACGGCAAAAGCCTTTCTTTCATTCACCGCTCTGTTACTCCGTTCTCACGTGCGTCATCACCGTCAGTATCTATTATCACTATTACTTTTATTTATTTATTTATTTTATTATTATTATTATTATTATTATTATTATTATTATTATTATTATTATTATAAAATAAAATGATATTCTCTTCTCACTTTAGTTACTTTCAACATTATTTTTCTCATTCTGTTATTTAGAAATATATTTTATACATTATTCTGGTAATTAATTAAAAAATTATATTTTACCTATTTCAATTTTTTTATTTTTATATATTCTTAAATTTTTTACTTCTATTTTTTTAATTTATTTTATCTTTATTTTAAAACTGAAAATTTCACTAATTTAAAAATAATTAAAAATAATTTATATCATGTCTTAATTATTCATGTAAGTTTAAATATAATTTATATATATATATAAATATTTATTATAATATGATTTATATATTAAAAATAAGTATTTATCTGGGAGAATCCACCTACTAAAATATAAATTTTAAGATAATTTTTATATGAATTTTCTTTAAGATAATTTTAAATTATATACGAATGTGAGTGTTTAATAAATTATAATTTAAAAATAAACTCAAACACAGGACACGAGGGTTGAGAAGACGACAAAGCTGAGAAACCCGGTTGTCAGAAATATCTGGAACACACACAGGAGCAGCGTTGTTCGATTATTACCGGAAATAGCCGGTCTTTCTCGAGCCCCAAGGTGTATCATTTGCACCTTCCCTTTGGAGTTTCAAGAGAGAGAATGAGAACGCGAGTGAACAATCCACAGTTACTTGTAAAAAACACTGCAAATAGAGACACTGTGTGTGTGTTTGCTTGTGAGTGAGTGTGTGAGTTTGTGTGCAGTGGTTTCAGATGCGTGTAGAGACCAAACCCCATACCACACCCCAATTTCTCAAATCAGTTCAGTTCACGTATCTCTGTGACAAACTGCGCCACTTTCTTTTCTTCACTATGGCTGAGGGTTTTGAGCACTACCATGTCCCACAACAAAGTAGAAGGGACAAGCTAAGAGTTTTCTCTCACAACCAAGCTTGTTTTGTTGAATCTTCCTCCACCCTTCACCCCTCATGCCCAACTTTACCCTCTCTCTTAGATCCTTCGCATATTCCATCTGATTTGTTGGCTTGTGCCACGAAGGAAGAAGGTTCCAATTTGATGATGGGAGGCGTTGTGAATGGTGATGCACTTCAAGTTATCAACAGTAATACCAATAACAACCCTTTTCTCTACCAGCTTCAGAACCTTAGGGAGTTTGATAATAGCTACAATGATGGGAGTGAAATGATGGTGTTCAAGCCCGAGCCTTTGTCTTTGTCTTTGTCTTCTCACAGTAACTTAACTCAACACCCTTTGGAACTGAATCTTCAGCGATATGGGGCTGTTGTTTATGGTGATAAGGGTGGTGGTGGTTGTGTCATTCCGGGTTTGGTTGGAGGGAACGGTGAGGCTTCGAGGAATTCGGTTCCACTTGGACCCTTCACGGGTTACGCTTCGATATTGAAGGGATCGAGGTTCTTGAAGCCTGCACAGCAATTATTGGAAGAGTTGGGTGATGTTGGGGTTCGTGGAGTTTACGTTACCGAGAGGAGTATTGCTCCTGATGCATCGTTGATGGAACCTCCTCATGAGGGTTTGAGTGCTAGTGGAATTGTTGATGGGGATGATCCACTTGGGGAGTATGGGAATGAGGGTAGGAAGAAGAAGTGTAGACTATTAACCATGCTTGACGAGGTATGTTTTTTTTTTTTTCTTTTCAATTTTTATTTTTTCGGATCTGAGTTATTGTTTATTAAAAATTTCATGAAATGGGGTTTCATATTTGATGTAGTTCCTATCAATTTTTTGGTTTTTGTGTGTGTTTCACTCTGATGAGTGTCAGTGGTGTTACTGTTTTAGATAAATTTTGGTCAGGAGAGAAAAATGGATTATTGATTAAAGTTTGCCAGGGTTTTTTTGGCCTTAAAAAGTTAAGTCCTATCCTAAGTTATCATAAAAATATACTTAATGATTGCATTAAGGGGTTCGGTGGTCACTTCTGTACTAGCACTTCATCTTGTGGATTGCATGAAGGAATCGTGTATTTTATGGTGTGATGTTTTTATTAATTTGTATGTGGGTGAGCTTTTATTTGTATTCTATTTGCTTTAAGATGCTTTTATTTTGTGGTATAGATGGCCTGGGTGAACTTGGTTATCTTTTTGGAAAAGTTATTGGGAGGGAATATATGCACAAAGATTGGGAGTGTAAAGTGCCTGACGTCTATAGAAAGATTTTCTAGCAAAGTGACAATGTCATCCAGAGATTGGTTTGGGTAATTAATGTGCATAAAGTGATTGAAGGAATCCATTGGAAAAGATTTTTACTCTGAAAAAGTGTGTATCGATATGATCATGTTGTTCTAGATTAAAGAAACTTACATATGACAAGGTCTTTTTTAACCTTTATCAAAGATTGGCTTTAGATTGGGATTGGGATTAAAGTAATTCTATGATTGTGTGATTGGAATTTTACTCTGACAAAACTATTAAAATTTTGGATGCTATATATAATAGTTGCATGTTAATGTCATGATAGAATATAATGTTTCACTTTATATTTGAAAAATATTAGTTGCAAATTCTACGAAATGAAATTGGTATCATTAATTTCTGATAGGCCATATGAATTATAGATATATAAAATGATTTTATAGCCGATACATGGCTTGTGGTGTTTAATTATCAAAAGATTAGGATGCAAATCTTATATATTTTGTAGTGAATATTAAATATTATTTTTTTACATTAAATATAAATTAACTTTTTAAAGTATGACGAAGCTACAGGGTAAAATTATTTTTAATATCATGTTCTGTCACGAATATGCCTCATATAAACAATCATAATATCTGTAGGCATATATATGTACTATGTGAGAGCACAGTGGGCTTATATTGTCAAATGTAGGGTATCAATGTACACATGCATTGTGTCCCGATTAGTTGCTTCTAAGAATAAATATAGCCTTGAAAACTTAAAAAGGTGATGAATAATAAAATGGTATATAATCTACATGTGGCATTAGCCATGTGACTTGTCATGTTAATTAATTATAAGATTGGTAGTGTTGTACCATTTTGTAGTTGTCATGTTCGTGTATGGTTTTGCTTTGGTTGGAACCTATTCTTGCTTAAACAGCTATTTATCGGAGCTCAAATTTTTGGGGATGAAATTCACGGCATGGATATGTTTTTTATTCCCTTAAATAGATAGATATTCATTGAAGTTATAAAAAAAAATTTCAATGCTTGAATAGATAGATATTTATTGAAGTTGTTATAAAAAAAAAAAAATCCATGCAAGCATTGAACCCAGAGGCAAACCTTTGGGAATATGGGGAGTGGGCATGGAATCAATGGTGGAATATAACCAATGCCTAACCCACTAGGGTTGTCCTAGTGGTGAGAGGGTTTGGGTAGTTTGCATGGGGTTTTAGGTTCAAATCCTATTTGGCCAACCATATATATATATACCTATTTGGCCAGGTCAACTATACGTGTGTAAACTGTATAAGCTTTCTGATGTGTATAAACCAATATATTTGTTTTAATCTTTTATTGGTAGAAAAAGAGTCTAAAGAAATGATTGAAAGGTGAAAAAAAATAGCAGGGAGATGGAATAAGAATGTTCACTAGTTCGAATACTGTATTTTCCTTGTAAGCTACAAGGAAAGTTTTTAATGAACAACACTGCTTGGTCCCTTCATTTCTTACACCACAGTTCCTGGACAGGGATTGGTTCCTGCGGAAGACCCACATAACTGTAGGCCCTTGGCCTTGTGCAATGATTGAATTGTTCTAAACTGTGATGTAAAATTAAAGTGATGTGCAAAACTCATGACTCTAAATATTAATATTAATATATAACTTAAAAGTTACACTGTAAACTAGTAAGATTATTATTATACTTTACATTTTGAGGTGGAAGAAATTGTTTACAATGAAATCAAGTTATACTGATTCTCATTTTTCTTTCCTTTTAGCTGTTTAATTAGACAGTTATTGATATTCACTTTAGCTATCTTTGTCCGTTGCTGTTTTATTTTTGTTTCTTACCATTTGACATTTTGAACTGTAGCTTGTTTGGTTCCTACTTTTTTTTGTCTCATGTGAATTATATTATTTTACTCTTATAACAATTAATGCACCCAGCATTTTGAATTTTGAGTTTTCCTAATATATCAGACAAGAAAGTTCACAAAATTAAAATTTTACTGGGCAGATGGGACTTCTTCCTATCTTGCTGTTGTACAGAAAAATACTTGGACATCCCATGACTATGGCTTTGAAGTTCAAATTTATTAGATTCAAGGGCTAGAATGTGTGAGGTTATATAGAAAGTTGTTTTATTTGCTTGCTATTTTGATATTCTTCAATTTGTTTGTCTTGAGCCATATGTCTAGATAAAACTGTTAATATAAGATGCAATGATGAAGAAGGATTTCTGTTGTGTTGTGTGGAGTTTCACGTGTGACTATCACGGATTGCGTTGTTGCTATGATGAAAATTTTGTGCCTAATATAATTATAAAAACTTCATGCCTTTTTTTAAGCCCTTCAACATTATATAGTTGGTAAATTAAGTAGCCCTTCTGCTACTAGCCTTTTTTTGAATTGGGATCTGGTGATCTAGTCTTATCTCTCTATGGGAGTACAAGTAATCATTTCTCTATTCATAAATTTTTAGTCTTACTAATGTAAGTACAATGAATATCAGTACATTACATAACCACAAAAAATTTAAATATTTGTTCCTAATTATATGAATTCTTCATTGTGAATCACAAACAGGTTTACAGGAGGTACAAGCAGTATTATCAACAGATGCATGCAGTAATAACTTCATTTGAGTATGTTGCTGGCCTTGGTAATGCAGCCCCATATGCAAGTCTGGCTATAAATGCCATGTCCAAACATTTTAGATGCTTGAAGAATGCTATTACTGACCAGCTTCAGTTCATCAACAAGGCTCCTTTTCAGATAAGCAACAGGAAGGATGAATCTCCAAGGTTTCCCAACAGTGATAGGGGCACTTACAGCCAAAGGCCAGGGTTTCATGAGCACCAACAACCAGTTTGGCGACCTCAACGAGGACTCCCTGAGCGTGCCGTCAGTGTTCTCCGGGCCTGGTTGTTTGAACACTTTCTGCACCCGTAAGTGCTATTTAAATATTATTAATGTTTATCAGGTAATACCTTGTATTTAAACAACTAACACATGAATGTTAACAATTTAACGTGTATGGACCCTCTAACCCTTTCATGAGACCAATGTGTTTAGATTACTCAATCATTGTTCTCTTGATACAGTTATCCTACTGATACAGACAAGCTAATGTTGGCTAAACAAACCGGTCTATCTCGCAACCAGGTGATAAAAGATTCATCCTATAAATTATTTCACACAGTGGTTGATGGATTCTAACTGTTCATTGACTGTATCTTTTCAACAGGTGTCTAATTGGTTTATTAATGCAAGAGTAAGGCTTTGGAAACCGATGGTGGAAGAAATACACATGCTAGAATCACAGCAAGGTCAAAAAAGGCCACACAGGGAAGAACAAAGTAGGAAAAACTTAAACGATGATCAATTACCTTCAGACAATTCTCTTGTTACCGAGATTCCATCTGGCTCCATGGAGAAGTTTCATGATGCCCCTTATAAACACACTAGAAATGAACTTGCTAACATGCAAGTGAGGAGTCAGGAACAGCTGAATCAGAGTCATACAAGCAATAATCAGCATGTGGGTGTTGGAGTGAGCAATAATGGTGTGTCTCTTACACTTGGTCTTCATCAAAATCATGGTATTGGGTTGTCTGAGCCCTTTGGCATGAGTGCAGCTCAGGCCCTTCAGCCTGAGGGCTATGTTATAAGTGGTTTTGGATCACAAAATCGACATTTTGGAAGAGATGTTATTGGAGGAGGGCAACTGTTGCATGATTTTGTAGGCTGAAGATGTCTTCAATCTACTAACCTTGTTTGGACTTCATTTAATTCAGTGATATTATATTATTATACTAACCATATTTCTGATGTCGCATCAGAAATTAGGAAAAGGAAAGTGATTGAAATATTGGCCTTCTACGGTGCTACTACTAAGTTTGGGATTGACTATTGTGTGGTCTTATTGTTGAGCCCACAACAAGACTGTAAAATTGTAAATTCATTTTATGGGAAAAAAATATTATGTCATAGGCCTATCCAATTAATTCACCCTTGTGAGCAGCACAAGGTTAAATATTATTTTCCCTTTTCCCTTGTAGAACATGGCTGCTCCAAGGACTTGTGCTTTCCAGATAAATCAATATTTTGAATAATAATGTAACATTTTTTTGAAATTTTAAATATTTTTTAAAATACCATGCATAATTTTTCTCTCGAGATTAATACAATATATTTTTATAAATAAAAAACAAAAAGCGTAATAAAAATTATAACTTTTGGCTAAAAATTTGAAGTCACTTAAGATCAATGTAGTTGTGAAATTTTATTTTTAATTTTATATATTTATATTTTATTTTATTTACAAGTCTCTTTATTTTATCTATATGCACACATAAGTTGCATAATTGTCCACTTCATATGGCATAGGTAAGAGGTTGTAGAATTCATTTCTAGTACTCTTCTTAACATATGATATTTTATTTTATTTTTTCATTCTTCATTATTTTCATCCTTTCAAGTATTTTTTTTGTCTTTAAGACTTTTTGAAAGACATTTGAAAATAAAACAAAAAACATGATAAGTAAAGAAACGAAACTAAGTTTTTATGTGTTTTAATTTTTTTTTTAATTATGTTTATTATTATATGTATGGATAGCTAGGTTTATTTTTAAGGGTTATGGTATAGTTGTGCTTGAAATTCTTACTCTTTTTGAATACTTTTATTCTTTTTGAATGCAATTTTTCACTTATCTTTGTTGTTTGAATTATCCTATTACATATTTTATAAGTAATTTCTTCTTATATGATAATCAACTAGTTAGAGACAATCGCACCTTAACTAGTTGGTGGAACTGTACGATAGTTGAGTTTAGAGGAATAATATGGCTAACCTTTTCTAGGCTTATGATTCAATTAACAATAGTAACTTCTATGGACCTCCAACTTATCGAAGTATGTGTTTTTAAATGATCAAATAGGAACCATACTAAGGTAAAGAATATTGGGGTGCTAGACTATGTCCGTAATGTGATTTAGTTAATGTTTAAGGATAAGGGTATCTTATCGTGATAGCAATAAGGATGTGAGTCCACATATCATACCTAAGTGTATGTCAGTTTTTGAAAGTTCTAGTGTAGATTAAACAATCAAAATTAGAAAAAATTTAACTAAAGGAAGTAAAGTAAAAACAAGAAAATGATAAAAAAAAAATTGTATTTAGTTCTTTTTTGGAATTAAGGATGATGATTTCATTATGCTTTTCTCTCTTGACCTCAATCTATACAATTTTCTTACCTTATCTTCATGTATTACTTTTTAATATTACTAGGAGACCAACTCTAGATATTTTTTACTTTAGGATGATTTCTATTTGGTTATTCATAAATACATATTTCAGTAAACTAGAGGTACATAGAACTTACTATTGTTAGTTGAATCAGAAGTCTAGGGAAAGGGTTGGTCATGCAATCTCTCTAAACTCAAATATCCTATAGTTTCACTAACTAATTAAGGTGTAGTCACATCTAACTAGTCGATTAACATGCAAACATATTTAAGTGACAGAATAATTCAAGCAGTGAAAATATATGAAAAATTGCATTCAAAAGAGTAATCAAACGTTTGAAGCACAATTACACCATAACCCTTAAAAGTA
This sequence comes from Mucuna pruriens, assembly GCA_025330945.1. Classification (NCBI taxonomy): domain Eukaryota; kingdom Viridiplantae; phylum Streptophyta; class Magnoliopsida; order Fabales; family Fabaceae; genus Mucuna; species Mucuna pruriens. The sequence goes on along the minus strand of JAENHJ010000525.1, from coordinate 1,982,964 downwards.
AATCTAACTACCGATACACATGATGAAAAGAATGAAAACTAGAACCATAGAAGTTTGGGATTCCGCTCATTTTCTCTATGTCACGCTTTCTGCCTTATCTTTAAATATCTTTCAAGAGCCTTGAAGGGGTGAAGGGAGAACTTTGAAGGATGGAGGTTATAGAGTATTGAAGGATGAAGTGAATATGTGTTGGGAATACCTGAAGTGAGTTCTATAACTTCTAAACTGCCTCTTTTTATACTTTGCAAGTGAGATAAAATAAAATAGCGTGGAGATAAAATAAAATGACATGTAAATAAAATAAAATAACATAAAAAGATAAAAATAAAATAAAATAAAAGATAAAGATAAGATAAAGAAGAGATAAAGATAAAATAAAAGATAAAGATAAAGAAGAGATAAAGATAAAATAAAAGATAAAGATAAAGAAGAGATAAAGATAAAATAAAAGATAAAGATAAAGTAAAATAAAATAAAAGATAAAATAAATAAAAGATTAAAATTAAGATAAAATTAAGATAAAACTGCATGACTGTGCTAATCTTCTATGACTTCATCTTTTGGGACCAAAAGTCCTTAGTTTTGTTACATTTTCCCTTTTTTTTGTTTGTAGGCTTATTAATCTCAAGAAAAAGATAAATTATGCATGATATTTGTAAAGAATATATTCAGGATTTTATCCAAAAAGATACAACATTATTGTATAAAATATTGATTTATGAAACGCCCTATCCACTAAGGAGAATGGGAAGAGCCCTAAGCAGATAACATCTATATGGATGTTGTCTGTTCTTACCGTGTTAGCGAAGCACAAAAACTTCTTCAAGTAGGTGAGAGGCTTTTCAATGGATAGCCCTCTAAACTAGCCCGCGTTTTACATCATGCTTATTAGGGCTGACTTCAACTCAAAGCTACTAATCTCCATTGGAGGATAATAAATGTTACCAATTACCTCAATGCTTGGGATGAAGTAGTCTTGTAATGTCCTCTCCAGCACCACAGTTATGATAATCCTCGTGGTTTTCTACCATGTCCTTTTTCGCTTTCTCGTCCTTGTGAGCAACTTTTTCAATTTCAAGGTCAAATTGCATTGGACTCTCACTTCGCTTCCCTCACTTTCATGCATAGAGGCACCAGACTTCCTTTTAGCTCTACTAAGTGCCTTTATCTTTGCATTGATACTTTGTGTGTCTATTCTCATGAACTCTAGCCCTCATCCTAGTTTCTCTAACTCCTCCTCCAGCCTTTTCATGTATCTCATCATTTTTTGGATTTTAGGCGAGTAGCTATCCATATCATCATTGTTATCTACCATCTTTCCCTCCTTACGTTAATAACATCTGCACTTGTTTAAGATACTGAAAAATCTACAACAATACATTAGTTAAAGTAAGGCAAATCTCACTACTCCTAAGTGTATACTCTTTGCATTTGTGTATTCACTCTTTAGGAGATTTTTCTATGATGTGCGCTCTTTCCTTTTACCACTCTACTCTTCAAACTACATCTTGAAATAGAATCTAGACTCTACTAACCAAGTTCTTAGATGCTAATGAAAGCCATCAAATCTAACTGACTTTAAAGAATTTAAAAAAATGAAAACTCTATAACAAAACTAAAGAAGTCAAACGAAGACAAACAATAAAATAAAAGAAATGAAAGCTTACTAAAATAAGAATTCACACAAGACAACACGAAGGCTCTACGAGACTAAGCAAAACTAAAGAGAGACAAAAACATGTAGAAAATTGACGAAACAATTTATCATCCAAACACAGTGACCCTATCTCGACTTTCCCTTTGTTAATCATTCCCTCCCTCACTTTAACTAAGCACATCTTCTTTATCATTCACAATAGTCGACACCAAGAATCTTCGGTATTTAGCCGAAAGGTTCTTGGTTTCATTTTCCATCAAACGAGTGGGCTGACCGATATATGGTCGACCATCACCTCTCATATATAGTCCCGACTCTCAAAACCAGTGTTGTTGTCAACACTTGGTATGGGGTTCCTACATGGCCAACCACATTTTCAAAATCCACAAATACACTTGGCTTCAACTCAAATTTTCAGAACCATCTTCAAACCATTAGTTCACTTAGGCACAAATGGAAAGCCTACCATTGCCTAATCGTCCCTACCACGGGGCATTCACAGATAGCTCACACTCAAGGTGACTATAGCTAGGCGCCAAGGGAATGTTGTCTGCCTTAAACCATCCCGGAGTATTTAAGTATTTCCCCTTCTCTTTCACCCAAACAACCAATGAACGCCAATTGATAGTCCATCATTGTTCAAACATATACTAAGCCTTTGCTTTAGAACTACGTAAACTTTGATTTCTCTATTGCATTGCTCAAGAGATACGTAGGAGAAAGAGGTGACTCTTGTCAAGTTCTTTCCTTCCTAAATAAAAATCTTTCATCTGTCATGGTACGTTGAAAATAGAGAATCATAGAGAGCTGTCTGAACTAAAGGTCCATGCTCGTGGTGGGGTAACTGCCTTTTTCGACAAACGTATAAGGAATTCTATTCTCCATATGTAAACAACTCCCGGACCCATACTCTTGTTCCAGAATTGCCTTATTCATTATGAAGGTTTACTGGTGTTTTCCATAAAAATATCGATGGTGGTTCCTTTCATCCCTTTTTGTCTTCTTTGAAGAGAATTTGGAACTCCACCCCCCTTCCCCCCGTATTTTGCCATCCTTAGTCATTGCTGACACAGTCCCCCTAGGGCCGAGGTCGCGACACATAGCGTCCAAAGCACTATCGTCCAAAGCACCATTGTTCAAAGCGCGATTGTCCAAAGCACTAACAAACAAAACTCAACTTATGAAGCTTAATCAATGCTTAAACCCTTAACAAATTAATAGAAACTAACAAAAAACATAATGTGTATTTGTCTTTGAATCTTCAACAAACTTTTGATACATTTTTTTTTGTTTCTGTTCCAGTGGTTAATGCTCTGTTCTTGTTGCATTGGTTTTAGATCACAAATTATTACACCAATTTCACTTGATATTTTTTTTCTTTCACAATACTTGATCCACAACTATTTTTCAAGACAATCACCATAACCTTTTCACGAACTCTATCAATTTTGCAATAACAGAATTCATCAATTCAAATGAAAAATCAAATTGCATCAAATTGTTTTCAAATTTTCCTAGAACAAACCACGAAAAATGATAATTAAACCAATGAAGTGATTGACAACAGAAAGGTGAACAAAAGCTTAGTTGAAAATTTTAAAATGAATCAATAATTGAAAAAAGATTATGCATCCAAGAATTTACCTCTTGACGCAATTAGAATAGATGCAAAATCAAGGTTATTGAACTTCAATTTGCAGTACCTTGTGAAGTGTAATGCTCTAAATACCACTTCATATCAATCGCATAAGTCTATCATTCACTTAAACAATTTAGGCTAAGCTTAGATCTTATGCATAACATAATTGTCAAAGCTACGAAAATATAAACAAGTTCATCATTAAAAATAAAGTAGATTTGCAAAAAACTCAAGATAGAAAAGGAATTGAAAAAAAAGAAAACATATAAGATTCAGAAATGACTCGTTGCTAATTTAATGGAAATCAGATAAGAGAAAATGAGATTCGCCACAGGCCTTTTATGGAGAACTTGATAATTAAGTATTCTAATTCAAAAACAAGTCGAGAGAACTTTCTAAATTGCTTGCTATGCAAGATTTCACAAATGAACCAAAGTTGTTACAATTAAGTTAGGACTAGGTTTATATATTGATCATGCTTACAAAATAGGCGCAAAAACTAACTACAAAATTGGGCCTTGGAACAAATGTGAGCAAAAAACAAGGCTTTGAGCACGTTGGTTAGGAGTGCGTCCAAAGGTGAGTGCATCTAAAGAACCTAAGTGTCGTCCAAAGATGGGTACGTCCACAGGATCCAAGTGTCGTCCAAAAGACCCGTCATCCAAAAAGGACATCGAAAGGAGGGGTGCATCCAAAGGATCCAAGTACTTTCCAAAGGACTTACCATCCAAAGGCTCTAAGTGTTGTCCAAAAGCTCCAAATGCATCCAAAGGTGTCAAAGGCTCTAGAGGCCAGATGCGTCCAAAAGCATCCAAAGCTCTAGGAGTGTCCATAGAGACAAGCTGAGATTTTTTAAAAAGAAAAACAAACTAAAAGAACTATACAAGATTCTATAAACTACTAAAGAGGCGGACTTCCTCTTTAAGTCTCTTTAAATTCTCTCTAATTATAAGTATTTGAAGTGCTTTACTCTCCATATGCTCAATGATTTTTCCATATTCTTTGTCTTTCCAAATTTCTATAAAAAATAATTTTACATAATCATCTGCTTACAAATTATTATTGATAAACTTTTAATCTCGTTATTGGAAAAATTAACAAAATTATCATATATAACAATAATTAATACATAATATATTTTCTTTTTATTTTATAAGCAACTCACATTCAACATATTTTAATAAATTAAAATTATAATATGTTTAAATGAAATAATAATAAGCAATTAAAGAAAATTTATGTTACATAGTCTGCATTTTGTACAGAACTTTGGATACCTTTGTTTATTGTTATTAAAAAACCAATTTATTATCGTCACGTACATATTTTTTTTTAACTAAATCTTACTTTTCAACAATAAAATGTCTTATTAATTCACAAATTGTGAGAGAAAAATCAATACTCTATTCTTATACCCTCCCAAAGACGAAAGCTTATTCGAGAGTGTTTTAAAATTTATGATATTCCTTTCATGAGTTGGGCAGGTTATAGCTGGAGCGGCACCGAACTCGTAGAAGAAAACAGGTACAGTCCAACTGCGTAAAACCCTAATTCTAATTATCGTTCACAGCTAAACCCTTTGGCTTCTCTTTTTCCCCCTTTTCTCCTTTTTGTTGTTTTGCTTCACTTCCAAGGCTTCACTTTCTCAGGATCAAAACAAAGGTCTTTTTGTTTTTCTATTCAGCTCTTTATTCTCCCACATCTTCACGCCCTGTTCCTTGTAGAGGAGAAGACCCACCTGTTACCCATGTAACAACAACAACCCATCCTCTTCTGGGAACCCGCGTTCGAGGTTTCCGAGGTTAAACTCTCTTCGGGGTACTCGGAGGAAATTAAAAGAAAAGAGAGGAGTTTTTTTATTTATTTAAAAAATTAAAATTTGGGTATGGAAGCAGCACGAGTGGGTGTGGCGGTAGAAGGTGGGCATGGGAACAATGTGAAATTGTTGCAGCAGAAGAATAATCAAAAAGCACAAATGGGAACCATCTCTCAGCTTCTTGCGGGTGGATTAGCCGGTGCTTTTGCCAAGACCTGCACTGCTCCACTTGCACGCCTCACCATCCTTTTTCAGGTTTCTTTTTATTATTTCTAAATATTATAATCAATGTGTTTGAATTTAGGTTTCGCTATTGTCATGAATCTGGATTTTCAGGTTTTGGTTTAAATGGTTTATTAGTCTGTTGGTTTCGTCGAAGTTTAAAAATTCAATTCGAGTCTCCTTTTGCCAACTAATTGAATTTCTTTGTACACAATATTTAGTATGTGTACCCTAGAAATATCATAAAATAGTTTGAATTAATTTTCATGATTGTCAACCAATTAATATGATTTCTGAAGTAATTGTTACAAAAATTTAACAATCTTACCGGACATGACAATTTATAATTAGATGATAATGTAAATAACCTTTATACTATTAGTGCATTTTAATCAAATTCAAATAGTTTTGAAAACAAACAAACAACAATAAATGGATCACATTAGGTGAGGTTAACTACATGGATACATGTGGATCACATTACGCCATTCGGTTTGGTTAAAGACCAAATCTCTCTTCTCTTCAGAGGACTCATCTACTCTTTCACCAGTGCCTTTAGGGGCCTTCATTGGACATGTCTAAACTACCTTAACTGATTTTCTTAATAAATGCTTAAAAATTAAGTTTTAAATAATTTGAATAGTGTGTACTTTTTTTTTTTGGACACCATATTATAATTTGTTAACTATTAATTTATAATTATATCTTTTAAGAAGAAACATTAATTAGATGTTACATATACCTGTATGTACCTATGAAAAATTGAGCAAGGTCACTTTTAAACATTAAGAATAAGTATTTGAGCATCTAAAGTGAGCAAATTACTGTGAAAGTGTGAAACTTCAGTGGGTGCCTGTGCCACTGGTTGATTTAATGTGTTGAAACTTCATTAAGGTTGTTTTGATTTTAAAGGGAATGTTTGTTTTTGTTATGATGTGGTGACATTGAGACCTACAACCTCCTCGTACAAACTACCCAAGCCCCTCACCACTAGCCACTCTTTGTGACTTTTTAGATGGCAATGTTTATTCAATGTTGCCCTATTTTTTCTGGACATGATCTTGTTGAAAAATTGAAGAGATTAATTCTTAAAGCGCATTGTTTCATTTGGTTACCATCATTTACTTTACATTCTGCACCAGAGATACAGAAAGGGTCTATGTTCTTACTGTTTTGTCATTTGAAGGTTGTAAGTATCAGAGTCACAAATTGCATCTGTTGATTCTATTTGCTCCAGCATATCATACTGTTCATTTTAGATCAGGGGATAGGGTTTTCTGCTTTTGTTAATTTTTATTTATTATTTTGTTGTACTTGTGTGTAAAGATTTTCAAGATTAAGCTGGGAAAAGTTGTTAGTCTAAGCTTTATAAAGAGAAGCATGCATTCTTCAGGATTCATATGTATTCTTGTTGCCTTTTTTACTTAGTCTTATTTTTCAGGAATTGTTTCCCACCATCCATTTTATGTTCTGTTCATTTCTTGTCTATTGCATGGTTATAACTATTTTTTTACCTTCAATGACGTGTAATTGATTTCATTGAAAGATTTGAGTGTATATCCATTCTATCATTCTCCTTGTTAAATTCAAACTCAGTTCTTTCAACTAGTGTTTAACTGTTTATCTGACTATTTTACATGCCTTGTCATTATCAGGTGCAAGGTATGCATTTTGATCTGGCAGCATTGAGCAAACCTAGCATTTGGGATGAGGCTTCACGTATTGTCAATGAAGAAGGATTTAGAGCATTTTGGAAAGGCAATTTGGTGACTATAGCTCATCGTCTCCCTTATTCTGCAGTCAACTTCTATGCTTATGAACGCTACAAGAATGTAACCTCTGATGCTCTTGACGTAACATGTATGTGGTCCAGAAGTTGTTGGTTATGTTTCTAAATTTTGAATCAATTTCATCGGCTCTATATTGTGTTACAGCTATTGCATTTACTTTTGGGGGAGAATCGTAGAGGAAATACAAGTGCAGATCCCTTTGTGCACTTTTTAGGTGGTGGTTTGTCTGGTGTAACAGCTGCTGCTGCTACATATCCTTTGGATTTAGTGAGAACGCGACTTGCAGCACAGGTAATTACCAATTTTAGTGAGTTGAGAAATTTTGGAGCTCAGTTGCTTGCATTAGTGGTTTGGTTATATTTTAATTGGCATTTTCTATTCCATTGAATTTGATCCAATTTGTAATGACTTTCTGTTTGTGATTTTATTTTTACTGAGAGTTGAGACTAACATGCTATTTCTCTGCAGAGAAGTTCCATGTACTACAGAGGCATCTCACATGCTTTTAATACCATTTGCAGAGAAGAAGGGTTCTTGGGTCTCTACAAGGGACTTGGAGCTACATTGTTGGTATGCTGATGTATTTTCAATTTTTCTTTTTAGCTTCTTTATGTTGATGATCCTACTATATTATACAGCTGACATAGCTATTATTTTGTGTGGTATAGGGTGTTGGGCCCAGTATAGCTATAAGCTTTTCGGTTTATGAGGGCTTACGTTCTTTTTGGAAGTCTCGAAGGTGAATATATGTATTTGCATTGAATTGAGAGGTACTTCATGGTGAAGGTTACTTGCTCTTGTTTGTTGTGTATGATTTGTAAATATTCAGTCTATTTCTTTAAAATATAGGCCGGATGATTCTACTATCATGGTCAGTCTTGCTTGTGGCAGCCTTTCAGGAGTTGCATCGTCAACAGGTACGTGTTTATTGATGCTTGCTATCTCCAATATCAGTTTTTCAATTCTCAAGTGTTTCTTTCAAATATGAAATTCCTTATTTGGCACGAATCATTCTTACATTACATAATGTGTTAAATTGTTGTCCCTTTGAACATTCAGCAACATTTCCTTTGGATCTCGTAAGGCGCAGGATGCAGTTGGAGGGGGCTGGGGGTCGAGCACGTGTCTATAACACCAGTTTGTTTGGGACATTCAGGCACATATTTCAGAATGAAGGGGTACGAGGTTTGTATAGAGGCATTTTACCTGAGTACTACAAGGTTGTTCCCAGCGTTGGCATTGTCTTTATGACATATGAGACATTGAAAATGCTTCTATCAAACATTCCAAGAGATTAGCGTGCACTATTTTCCATCATATATGATGATGTTCATCGCTTCAGTTTTATCCTTGGTAGGAAATTTTGTCGTGAGTTTTATTGTCGTAGCCATGGGCACATTTTTGTCGTGTATAATTAATTATAAATTTGTAACTGAGGGAGTGAGGGACGTCAATTGTATGTAATTCGAATTTTAGGCTTAAGTTATGGATAGTTAGTATTGTTGTAGAAAAAACGTTCCTAGATGAAGACATTATTTTTGTCGAGACAAGACTTGGAAGTCTCACTATTAATGTAAGCTTTTTATTTATCTTGGCCCATGTTGTTCTTGGGAAATCTTCGTTTTGAGAATAATGTGAATTATATTATTATAAGTAGACTTCACATTTATTCCAATGCACTTCTTTTTATTAATTAAAATGCACGCAAGATCTACTTAAATAATTGGGGTTTAGATCTAATCTCGTTTTTCTTAAAGTAAATTTGCATTTTATGTTTTCAATCAATAATAGAGAAATGGGTTAAAAATAGCACGTTAAAGACTTTGGTACGTTTGGGCAAATAGATGGTGAATTGTATGTCTTCAGCGTAACTGCATACCATGCCGGCCAATTTCTTTTTCTATATCCCATTTTCGTTTTGGTATATTGGATGTAATGAGAATGGGCCAAAATAAACTTGTTAGCATGTTTGGATTAAAATTGCAAACTTGATTCTGCAGAAACAACTACATCCCAATTCTAAAGGATTAGTCGTTTTAAGGTTACACGCTCGATAAGAAATATTCAAACAATGTAAATTTAGATTAAACTATTTTCAGTTTTAACGAAGGTGGTTAGTATAAGTGATTTGATATTTATATTTCTTAATAAAGATATGGTATTTGATTCCTGCCAGCATGGAGTCAGGATATACAACTTTACTTGAAGATTAGTTAGGTGAATACCCTCTTATACAAAAATATATATATATTTTAATTCTGTTATCATTAATTATTTTATAAATTTTAATTTTATTTAACTGTTTTATTAGCTATCAATTTATTTTTATATTCGTGTCACTTTTCAATACAAATCATATATAGTTATAGTTGAAAAAAATAACTTAAAAAAAAGTTAGAAGACTAAAATTTTAAAAAAAAAACAGTTATTTTGAAACGAAGAAAGTATTTACTTTTATTTCAAATTGAGTTTCGAATTGAGATAAAAATTAGTTTACAATTGAACTTAATTAAATATTAAATAAGAAGTTTTTTCAATTTTACTTTATGAAAATACTGGAGTCTCCAACTAAAAACCACACATAACCGTAGGCTTATCCAAATCTACTCCACGTGTACATTTATGATGAGTGGAAAGAAATGTAATTCTGAGTTTAATATGAAGGAAAATATAAAAGTTGGCACTCCTTTCTTCTCTTACATATATAAATATTTTAATTTTTAAATTAAATTTATATAATATAATTATTTGCTAACTTATAAATAATCGATCATCACTTAAGATAAAAGACATCCATCTTAAGCAGCTTTGCTGATAATTAAGTTTTACCATTTGGCTATGTCTTTGATCTGAATCACCTTTTTTTTTTTTTTTCATTCACAATACAAATTTGAGACTTCTGCCTAAGATTTTTAAATTGAGTGTCACTCCGACTAACATTGTAATGTTTAACTTTTAAAAAAAAATCATACCATCAATTAAGTTTTTAAAAATTATGACACTAAGTTTCCTTTCATTTTTCTTATTCTCAGATATTTATACTCTTAAAATAATTAATTATATATTTGTTACATTGATTTTATTCTGTCTCCCCATCTCAGTTGTTTATTTTTAAATTAATTTTTCATGTTAAAATTCTCCTATCGACTAAATCTCGATTTCTTCACTCTAAATATTAAATTAGAGAACATTATCTTGAGAGTAATGCAAACTTCTAGTCTCCTACTATTAATGAATAACATCTTATTCTTAACATCTTGAGAATACATTGTTTTAAATTCATTATACCAATCTTCTTTATAATTTTTTTCTTAATTTATTTTTTAGATTTTACTTGAATTAATTATACATACATTTCTTATAATATTAATTTATAATTTATATTTTATTTGAATTTAAAACACTAGTATGATGCATAAAATACTTACTAGTTGTATTAGAAGAAAAAAATATTTTGTGATAGTGAATAATACAAATAAAAGTAATATAATTGATATATTTAATTTTATAGTTTAATTAATATTGACTTAAAATCAAGAATATATTTGGAAGAAGTTGTACATAACTTGTTTGGCTTTATAAAATTGACTAACAACTCCTTTAAATTTATTTTTGAATTATTTGAATAAAGATTTAATATATTTTTGTTTTTTAGACTTTTTGAGATTTTCACTTTTTAGTCTCTAATCAAAATATTTACCTCTCATAGTTATTAAACTTTTGTTTCAATATTACTTTTAATTTTTATCGTTTGATTTATTTGTTTTCTCATGTCTTGTGTGCACAATTTGTATATGATTTGTTCTCATGTCTTGTGACCGTTCTTTTCTAACAATCAATAACTATTAGATTTTTTTTGGCCTTAATCAAGCAATTTTGAAAATTTTCAATCATCAAAAAAAGAATCACTACAAAATTTTTCATCACTCAGTATTTTTTGTGGGACAATAAGTCGTGCACCACCTATGTACGAAGTCAGAAAAAAATGAAAATATCAAATTACAACGACCAAAAGTAATAACAAAATAAAATTTTACGGATTATGACTGATATAAATTTTGATTAAGAACTAAAAGTGAAATTTTTTAAAAAAATTAAAAATTAAAAATATATTAAACCCTTCAAATAGTTAAGTCACAATCAAATTTATGATATAAATTTTCATGTGCTAAAAAATTATCAAATAAATAATTAAGTTATATATTTAAACAAATTTGAAGTTTGAATTTTATTTTGAGCTTTTGAAAAAATTAAATTAAATAAGAGAATTTTAAAAGGCATTATTAATTTTTAAATAACTTATTTCTTAATATGCTATAAACTTTTACATGTAATGTTAACCGTGTTAAACAAATAGAAAAAAAAATCTACAAGGAGTGAATTGGATTTGAAAACTTGTCCCAAAAGCATTTTCAATTCCTTAAAAATTTTCTTTACATGAGCTTAAATAATTAATACGTAGAGAAGATGATCATACCATTTCTAATGCACTTTATATATCCTTATTATGATTAAAACTTAATATTGCATAATATAATTAAAGACTTTTGAGTGAGAAAGATAAGAGACGAAATATTTTATATAGGTTCACTCATCGTCACTGCAACCTACATCCAATTCCTAACGAATTTAGCTGAGATTTTCACTAATTTGTAAAAATCTTTTACAAACAAACAACAATAAAGACTCTTCTTGAAATTTCTAAGCCTTTCTTGAAATTTCTAAGCCTTTCTTGAAACACCTCAAAGATAACCTCAAACAAACTGTTGTAGAACCTTTTACAAGATTCTTTGATAGATCCTTACTCTCAAAACAAACAATTTACATGGAAAAAGGAATGAATTCACCTTGCTAATTGACAAACAACTTGAGATTTTTTTTTTTTTTTTTTAACTTTATTTGACTTAAAGAGAAAACCCAATGAACACTTTTAATTTAGATAAAATAACTTGTTAATCCTTAATGAAAACTTGTTTTTTTATATATTTCGTTCTTACTCTTATGTTCTTTATGAATAGAAAACATATATGATATGATATGAAATGTATGGTTAATATGATTAGCTATTATATTATTTTTGAAGTTAGGTTGACGTGGTAATTAATTTCTGTCTTTAGTAATTGATTATTTTATTCAACAGACTATCCGTTTCAAATAAAAATAATGTAATAAATTAAATTATTTTACTTTGTAATGATTATTTTTGGGTGAGTTTGTAAAACACTCTATCCTGATATGAAAAGCAAACATCAACCAGTAAACGATTCACAAAATCTAATCGTTACGGTAATTTGAAAACAACCACGATTCCTAATGACACTCCAAAAAGGCTAATTTCTAACGTCACAAAATATGAAATGACCATGCAATCATAATGTAATTACAAAATAGCGTTTCAATGTCACATATCCTATCAGAATGTAACATAAAACAAAATAGGAACAAAAAGGAAAGACAACCAGTGGTTGAAGAGCCCTAACTCAACTCTCATGCTCTTGCTCAACGTCACTTGCAAATGACGTTCAACCCAGACACAAATAAACACAACAAGAATGGAGTGAGAAATATACCTCACTTAAACTCACGGTATAAGCACAACGTAAGTATTACACATGAATGCTAGTAATGTGTTCCTAGTACTACTTTGTATACCATGTAGTACAACCTCTAACTTAAGAAATAGACTAGTCATAACCTTGCTAATTTCTGCCTTTATGATTAGCCATGTCACTCTGGTGTGATATCCCATTAGTAGTATGTTAGGTACTACCCGACGTGCATTGTCAGGTCTGACACATGAGATTAGTCATGATTACTAAAACACACATCTGTACCAAGTAAGCCCCCAAGAGGTCTAGTGACCTTGCCACTCGAGTTTGCATCTACATTCCTTTCACGCTTATTTCATTAAATTATGCATGATGCATTTCAACTTTTATTGTTTTCTTTTGCCATAAATTATTCTCAAATTGGGCTTATAAGGACCATTATTGCCCCTTTAGGCCTAGGTACCTCCTCATCCATGACCCGTCACATATTTTCAAATTGGACTGATGAGGACCATTCGCGACCATTTGGGCCTAGGTACCTCATCCATGACCAGTCATACACTTTCACAAAGTGAGACCCTGAAATTGTTTGAAACAAAGTCTTCAGCACGTCTCCGTGGACCCGCCATGACCCGCGTCAAAAAAGGGATCATGGGGGTAGTGGAGTCAGCTCCCACAACTCGACACTCACCATGACCGAGAGGGAATCATGGAATCATGGAGGAGTGGAACCAATATGGAGTGGAACCAATATGGAAGAGTGGAACCAAGAATTGTGGGATCATGGAGGAGTGGAATCAAGCAAGTCTCGAAGCCTATACAAGGCCTCGAGACAAAGAGAAAGGGGAAAATTTTTAGCAGAAATTTTGAGAAGGAAAAGAGAACAAAAATTTTGAGAGAAAAAAGAGGAAAGGCCGAAACTTTGAGAGCAAGAGAGAAGAGGAAACTGACGATAGCTCAAGAGAAGTTGAATAGTAAGCCTAGGGCGGAGGAAAGGAAGAAAGTACTGGACAAAAGGAAGGAAGCATCGGACTCCTCTGGATACCAGGTTAGTAAAACAAATGCATGAATATACCCCTAGGATGAAGCCTTAGGAAGCTCCCTCCTCCTTTCTGGACAAGACTGAAACCAAATCGCCCTCCTTTCCTTACCCTTCCAGTACTTTTTGTCACCACCCTCCCCTAACATAAATATAGCCAGACTAGCTGTGTTCACCACCACTGATGAAGGATTCCTGGAAAAATTAAGGATTAGTAACCCTTTTAAAAATTCAAAATCATCCACTCCCCTCCAATCCACACTTGTTTTACTGCTGATGAAAGATTCCTCAAAAATTTAAGGATTAGTAACCCTTTTAAAAATTCAAAATCATTCGCTCCCCTCCAATTCACACTTTTTTTATTATTACCTTCCAAGCTAGAACTACGTGGACTTGGACTCCTCCAACAACGGAGGTACGTAAGCACAAGAAGCACACTTTTATCAAGTCATGAAACCAAAAGACCCAAAAAGAGACTCAACCTCTACCCCTACCACTCCACGACTCATGTCCAAGAGAACATAACCCCAAGCTTGACCACCATTCTTATTCCTTTGTAAGCTGACTAAGGATAGGTATGTTGGGACACCCTGTGTCCTCAACGCATAAATAACTCCCGAATTTGTACCTTTGATTCCAAGACCAGCCTTTTCCCAGGTTTCTTGGCGTTCCTTTAAAATATGTCGGTGGCGATTCCTAATGGCCGAGTTGGTTTCGGCCATCAGATGACTGGAACCATTTCAGCCCACCATACGCCGCGTCACAATTTAGGTTGTGATACACAAGTACCCTTTTAACCCCTCCCAAGCTTAAACACTAGTAGGATAAATGTCTTTTTCGATCATTCACATTAGTTACAAACTAGGTCACCCTTCTCATTTGTCTTTACTATTCGTTACACATTTTTACATGTCATATATCAATGTTCTCATTTGTCTTTACTATTCGTTACACATTTTCAACAATCACAACAATATTATCTTTGCATAGCACATGTTCACGGTCAACAGTAAATTCAATCACAATACAACAACAAATTTACTAACAATGTAACATTTGTTTAGTCTAGATAGGGCAGCATGTGCATGCCCCCATTAGCACAGGCGTGAACAGTCAGTTTTATTCTACACGAGCGTACACAGGTTCTGCACGATTGTGCTTGATAGCCTGCAATAAAATTCTCCTAGATTCTTGTCCAAAGTTTCGAACATAAAGGGGAGTCTATGATTTTTCTATATTTTTCACACATACAACCAATTGCACACAAGGATTCCACAACAAACAATACAAGAAAAACCATACTCTTTTATGGATGAAAATTATACCTCTTAAGGGGCTCAACCCCTTCAAAAGGCATTAAGAACATATAACTTTGGTTGGGGTTTAGGGGAAACCCTCAACCCTTGATCACTAGGTTTAGAGTCTTGTACTATATCAATTCACCATAACTAAAAGAACATACAACTTTGGGGTCCTAGGGACAACCCTTTCTATCCACAGTTATACCCATACCTTTGAGTTAGATTTCTCACTCCCTTACCTAGAATGTCAACTCCTAAGTGGGTTCCCACTTCTTAAGGTCATTCCTCTAATTATCAAGCGTCCTCTCTAGAGTTTCTCCTTCTTAACTCTCTACAAAGGAAGCCACATTTTTGAGTGAATGGTTTCTAGCACCGCGGATGCAATTGGTCACTTATTTATAAAGCACAGAATGGGCTTGCACACTTCCCCTGCAGAGGTATGCTAACTATCATGCACGACCTCTACGTGTAGTCTATTCATAACTTGGACTTTAGAGATCCTTTTTATTATTTTTAACTTACCAAACCCCATTCCTAGCCCAATACTTATTTTCTCCCAATACAATTTTGCTAATAAGTGACCAAATAGTCTTTTAAAACATGCATATTTTTAAAATAACCAATTAAAATACTATATCACACATATAATGAAAAACTGAGGTGTTACAAGTGAATTTTTAACAAACTAGTTTATGAAACTTTTAATCAATAATTCTTAATTGTAATTGATTACCTTGTTCCAAAGTTCTTTAAACAAAACCAATATCAATGTGACATATTACAACTTGCTTCAAAAACTCTTTCAAGCCTAGAAAATCAACTATGTTTATAACTGTTAACTTTAATTGTCAATGTAATTATGATTAGTTGAAATTATTATTCTCTTAATTAGAATTAAGAGTCACGTAAATGTATATGTGACAATTTAGCTAATTTAGTGAGTTGTCAATTTACCTAATTTAGTGGGCTGGAAATCAGTTTGATATCTTGTAATTAAATGATATTTATATGAGAATTCTCCAATAAGTAGACTCACAGTTTTGAGTTTAATTCTAAGTTTAGCATGATATTGGTCTAGGTTACAATCCAAAACCTTGTCTATTTTTTTTTCTTGTTTTCTTCAGACTCATCAAAGTTTCATGATTGTGTTTCTCTTCTCAAACCTAGATTACTCTATCATTTTCTTCGATTTTATCCCAAGCCTCATATATGCTAAAAGGTATGATATCTTATTTGTTTACCTTAATGGAAAAAACTACTCAGCTTGGGCATTCCAATTCCAGATATTTGTCAAAGGGAAAGATTTGTGAGGTCATGTTGATGACAACACTCTTTCCCCTAACAAAGACCAAGACAATGTTACTCATGCCAAATGGAAAGTCAAAGATGCACAAGTCATGATCTGGATTCTAGGTTCTGTTGATCTCAACATTGTCTTGAATTTTTTACCTTACCAGACTGTCGCAACAATGTGAGCTTACTTGAAGAGAGTCTATAGTTAAAATAACACAACTCGACGATTCCAGCTTGAGCACGACATGCTACCTTTAACGAGGATAGTCTCTCCATCTCTGATTTTTACTCTCAATTGATGAATCTTTGGCTTGAATATACTGATATAATTTATGCAAGTTTGACTCCTGAAAATCTAAGTTCAGTTTAAATAGTTCATGAAACTACTAAACGAGATCAATTTCTTATGAACTTGAGATCTGATTTTGAAAGTATTCGATCCAATCTCATGCATAGAGACCTTATACCATCATTGGATACATGTCTTAATGATTTATTATGTGAAGAACAACATCTTCTTACACAGTCCCTCATTGAAGAACATAAATTATCCATTGTTACTATGACATATGTATCACACAAAAGTCACAATGCCCACAACTTAAGTGTTGTTCAATGTTTCTGTTGCAAGCAATTTAGACACTATGCTTCGAGTTGTTCAAAATAATTTTGCAACTATTGCAAAAAGGATGGACATATTATCAAGGAATGTCTAACAAGGCCACCAAGGCAAACTGCAACAACTTTTATAGCCTTAGTTGATTCTTCTACTCCTAGCAGTTTTCCTAATCCAACACTTATCCAACAAAATGTTCCTACTATTGTTCCAACAAATGATCATTTTAGCATTCTCTGCTTTGGGATTCTCAAGTAAATCCTCTTCAACTTGGTACTTCAATTTTGAGGCTTCCAACCAAATGACCAGCAATGCTCAATTACTTACTAGTATCAAAAAATATTTTGAAAATCTCAAGATTCATATTGTTGATGGGAATCAATTGCCGATCACTACAACTGGTGATATTTCTTCATCTATATCCAATGTTTTTGTCTCTCTTGGTCTCATAAGTAATCTCGTTTCTGTTGGTCAATTAGTCGATAATGATTGTCAAGTCCAATTCTCACAATCTGGTTGTCTTATGCAGGATCAATACTTAGGGAAGATAATTATGAAAGGGCTTGAAAAGTTAGACATCTTTTTCCTATCCATTTCTTGTTGTCTCCAAATTTTTCTTTGCCTTTATTTTCTTGTAATTCTACTATTTTTGATTACCAAGTGTGGCATAAGCACCTTGGACATTCCAACTCAAATGTACTTCATGATATGCTAAATCTGGTTTTTTTTTGGAAATAAACACACTCTATCTCTTATTGCTATAATTTTGATTGCATTTCTTGTAAGCTTGGAAAAATTAAAATTCTACCGTTCCTAACTCATCATCCGAATGTAACACAACCTTTTGATATCATCCATAGTGATGTTTGGGGGTGGCACCAATTATATCTAATGTCAATTACAAATATTTTTTTTTTATTGATGATTATAGTCGTTTCACTTGTGTTTATTTTCTGCACTCAAAATACGAAGTGTTTTCCACTTTTAAATTCTTTTATGCTTATGTTCAAACTCAATTCATTTCCAAAACCAAAAACTTTTGCTCTAATAATGGAGGGGAATACACATCACACTCATTTCAAGATTTTTTACAATCCAATTGCATTATATCTCAAAGGCCATGCCCATTAACCTTACAACAAAATATGGTAGCTGAATGAAAAAATTGTCATTTGCTTGATGTTATCTGCAACTGTTGTTGAAGTCTCATGTGCCATCACGTTTTTGGAGTGAATCCCTTTACATCGTAGTTCATCTTATTAATAGATTGTCATCTCTATCATTAGGTAATGAATCTCCCTTCACTTGGTTATTTGGTCACCCACCTAATTACTTTACTCTTCTTATCTTTGGTTGTGTGTGTTATGTCTATCTTCCTCCACAAGAACGTACCAAGCTCAATCCACAATCTGTTCAATTTGCTTTTCTTGGTTATTCTCCTCATCAAAAGGGCTTTTGTATTATGATTCTAACCTTCTTCGGATTTGGATCTCTAGAAATGTTATCTTCCAAGAACATACTTTTTTTTTGCAACACAATATGACTCTATCCATTCTCCAATTGTTGTTTTACCAGTGTTTTCTAACTCTTTAGCAAGACTCTCTCAAGATAATTCCTTGAGTTTTTCTCCAATACAAGAACTTGAATAAGCTCCTCTACGTTGTAGTTCACGCATTCGTGAGCCCCTACAAAGGTACATAAGTTCCTTAACAACAACATTGTCATATACTCCTATTCCTTCTTCTTATAAACAGGCCATGGAAAATGAATGCTGGTAGAAAACTATTGAAACTGAGCTTCTTGCATTAGATGAAAATTAGACATGGGATATAGTACCATGTCCTCCATCTATTAAACCTTTACAAGCAAGTTTGTCTTTTCTATAAAGCTCCGTTAAGATGGATTCATAGATCGTTACAAGGCTCTACTGGTTGTGCTTGGAAGTAAGCAAGAATATAAACTAGACTATGATGAGACTTTTGCTCCAATTGCCAAGATGACCATTATTTGCACTCTTCTTGCTTTTGCTACATCATAATCTTGGCCACTACATCAAATGGATTTAAAAAATGCATTCCTCCACGGTGACCTCAAGGAGGAAGTTTACATCAAACTTCTCTATGGGATGCACACACCTTCCCCTAATACTATTTGCTAACTCAAACGCTCTTTATATGGATTGAAATAGGTCTTTAGAGTATGGTTTGAAAAGTTTTGCTAATACTTGGTTTTTAATTCACTCAAAGTCAGTATGATCCATCTCTTTTCCTCCAAAGAACTCCTAAAGGCATCGTGGGGCTTCTTGTTTATGTGGATGACATTGTGGTGACTGGTTTTGATCAAAAGACAATTTCTAAACTCAAAAAAATGTTGCATTCCACTTTTCACATGAAAGAGTTGGGCCATCTAACTTATTTCTTGGGTTTAGAGGTACACTATCATCTTAAATGCATTTTTTTAAATAAGTAAAAGTACATTCAAGATTTGATCTAGTTAGTTGGACTCACAAATTCCACCCTTGTTGACTCCCTTGAAGTTAATGTTAAATATAGACGAGAGGAAAGTGACATTCTTGATGATCCTACTCAATATTACAAGCTAGTTAGTAGTCTTATCTACGTAACTATTACTCGCCTAGATATTTCTTTTGTTGTACACACTATTAGCAAGTTCATGCAATTTTCACGACATTTCCATTTTTCAGCAATACAACGAATCATTAGATATCTCCTTGGCTCCTTAACGTGTGATTTATTTTTTCTTACTGATTCATCTCTAAATCTCTAAGGATATAGTGATACTGATTGGGCTACTATCCAGACACAAGGAAATCTAATGCTGGCTGGTGTATGTTCCTAGGGAATGCTTTTATTTCATGGAAATGTAAGAAACAAGATTTAGTCTTGAAGTCATCCATTAAAGCAAAATATTGCACAATGTCCATTGCTTGTTCTGAAATAATATGGTTGTGTTGTCTTCTTATAAAGCTTGGATTCCTTCAAGCACAACCAACTTCGCTGCATGCTAACAACACTAATGCTGTACAAATTACAATAAATCTAGTTTACCATGAACGAACGAAACACATTGAAGTTGATTGTCACTCGATTTAAAAAGCATATGATTGTAGAGTCATCAACATACCACATGTCTCAACATTTATTCAAACAGTTGATATTTTCACTAAAATTTTGGCATGTCGGTGACACAATTTTCTACTTGACAAATTAATACTTGTCGATTTACCAACATCAATTTGAGGGGGATATCAATGTAATTACATTTATTTGTAATTATTATTCTCTTAATTAGGATTAACTATTATGTAAATGTATATATGACAATTTAACTAATTTAGTGGGTTGATAGTTTACCTAATTTAGTGGACTAAAAATCAGCTTGATATCTTGTATTTAAATGATATTTATATGAGAACTTTCCAAGAAGAGGAACTATGAGAGGACTCATAGTTTTGAGCCTAATTCTCTCTACGTTTAATATTAAGAACCAAATTAACTTTTTAAACTAAATGAATCAAATATTAATAAGATTATTACGTGCTTGATTTATTTTTATTTGAAAAAAATTCACGTTCTTAATCCTAATTAAGTTTTCATGTTTCATTGAATGATCCCAATCAATAGCTCAAGAAAACTAAAAAACCAAGACAAACAACACAACCAAACATAATCACGTTACGATTACAATTTACCTTCGCATAACCATTACAACTTACCATCTCGCACTTACCATCACATCAAGTACAAGGCTAATCATCAAAATCAAGTCTTCATCATCCTTTTCTTCACAAAAATAGTCTTAATTGTCTTTTTTTAACACTAATTTCTAATTTTATGTCATCTATAACAATATATAAAGGAAATATCTTTAGTTTGGTTTCTATTTTTTAAAACATTTTTAACCCCTTCATTTACTAAAAATTGCAACATAACTTTTTAACATTAATTTCTAACTTTTGTCATCTATAATAATGTATAAAGGGAATATCTTTAGTTTGGTTTCTATTTTTTTTAACATTTTTATCCCTTCATTTACTAAAAATTGCAACATATATTTATTCTTTAACTCACCCTGTAATTTACGCAACTCATACGTAACTTCCTCCTTTATAATGTAATTTTCATTATCTATTTTTTATTTTTAAATTAAAAAAGAACACAAAGGCATGAAGTAGTGCCTTTTTTTCCTCTAGTAAAGAATAATATTAATAAAGTTAAATTAAAATTTTAGCTTTACTTCAAAATTCTCTAAAAAGAAAGTCTTATATTAGTTTTCTTCTAGTTTTTTACATATATTCTTTATAAGAGATAATTTTGTTTGCAATATAGAACACTAAATATAAATATTTTTCTTAATTAGAATTTAAATTATGTTGTCACCTCTTTTATTAAATTTAACTTCATTGACAATTAAGTTTTTTTTTTAGGATAAGTTATAACTTTTGATATTTTATTCATGGAAAAAAATTAATCTTTTATCTTTTAAAAATTTTATTTTAGTCTTTTAACTCTTAAATTTAAATTAATTTTGTCCTTTCGAAAAAAAAAATTGTCCAAATTTAAAAATTAAATGATCAAAATAAATTTTAAAAAAATAAAAAATCAAAACAAATTTTTATTATAAAATAAAAAATAAAAATTATAATTTAGCATAACTTTTATTACTCAACATGTAATTTTTATTATTCAATCTATAAATTAAAAAAAAATGATATTCTCCTTATTTTCTAAGGAGTCCCAAAAGTGAAGTGGAAAATTTTTTATGCCAAAGTACTAGTTTTGGCGTGTTAGGCATTCATTTCATCCAACCTTCAACGATCATCATTGTCTGTGACATGTGAGTTACCCATGTTCTGTTGGGTCCACACCATCTATCATTCCATAAACTGATTGATGTACTATCCAGTATGAGATCATTTTTGTACATTCCACCTACAAATTCCAGCATCAAATTTTACAAATTATGTACGATTTGGGATTTTGTATAGTTTTAATCTGATTTTCATCTAATGGAGAGAAACTTCTTACAGAACAATGATTGTTGTGAAACAAAACACCATGACAATATCTGCAGTTCTCAAAGAAATGTGGAGAGGATTAAATCCTTAAAACATCTAATTATGATTTGATAAATATGAACAATTTAACGACGAACTGCATTTTGTGGAGATTTTTTTTTTTTTAATGTAGAGGATTCCCATCGGCTGCAGTAACATTCATATTGTTTAGTAATATTTTGGGCTTTATTAATAAACTAGATATTCATTCTCATGATCCGTGAGTTTATAAATAAATCTACATAATGTAATTTTGAGAAATTAAAAATAATTTTGATAAATTTTAAAAAAATAATTATGAAATATTTGTTGAGATTTTATAAATGAAGAAAGTTGTCATTTAGTACAGATAAATCAGATTATGATATAATAATTTTTAGGTTTAAATATGTTTTAGGTTTTTGTAAATATAGATTTGTTTGGTTTTAATTTTAATTTTTTTTTTGTTATTTTTAAATCTTAATATTTTTTGTTATTTTTTAATTCTTATCCCATATTTTAGTTAGTTTAGTATTAACATAACTAATAAAATGAATAATTGTAACAACTCAAAGACTAACACAATTAAACAGCTGCACAAAAAAGGTTAATTTTAATAAGATCTTTAGTTAATTTAATTTTAAAAATGATAATTAACTTTTTTCTTTCTCAAAAAACACCTTATACAACAACATCAACGAAAATATTATACAACAACTGAATAAGAACGTTCATCATAAAGTAAAAGCATAAAATATGTATAGTTGTAAAAAGCAAAGCCTAAGCCTTATGGCACTTAATTCACTGTAACATAAATGAAGCTAAGGGCTACACATGGCCATTAGAAAAGATACATAATATTGAAAAAGGAAAGGGAATACACAAAACACCATATACAACATGAGTTGGTCTTTATAAAAGAAAAACAATAAATATATCTTTGAGGCAATGACGGTGCTGATCTAAAAGCTTCAACATCTCTCCCAATCCTCCAAAAACAATGTGGGCAAGGGCCTGGAGCGTCATGATTTCGGTGTTGGTTCCTAGCTAGCTCTAATCTCATCATCCCCATGGCCTAGGCCAATGTAACAAGGATTTGCAAAAACATCACGATGTCCATGTAAAAGGTGAAGAAGAATACTTGGACTCTCGCTCTAACACACTCCATATGCACCTCTCCTCGGTATGGGATCCGTTGGAGGTCATGGTTGATCCCTTATGCTCCTTCTGGACCCACCTTGGTGTCTTGCAACCAGCTGCTGAAGGGCCCTAGGTGAATCCTAATCAACGAAATGCTTGGAAACCTCTATCTTCGGGGTAGCATCAACATCTACTCTCATGAACATCAAGTTGAGGTTATAATAGTCGTACACATATACAACATATAGATATAAGGTAAGTTACTGCATAAAAGATCTTTAAAAGAAAATAAGAACGACATGTATAGTCATAACAATTATGAATTTCACAGATTATCAAAGAGCTCTAACTCACACAACCATCATTAACAATATATATTCAACAACCATACACATAATTATACAACTACTCCATGAAGATTTATAGGTTGAGTGATCACTTTTATCACTTCCTTAACTTACACTCATTCTTGGTATTGAGGAAAGAAGATGTGATCCTACAGAAAGAGAAGTGTTTGGGTCAAGATAAGTTGTATATGGGTAGTGGCTTTCCATGATCAATTGTCCTTGTAAAGACTACATCCTTTGTAGGGGATTGCCCGTCCACCAATTCCCAAGGCTACACAACCCCACCTCTCCCAGTCCAACACTAATCGGAAATCTCGCAACTCGTGGTGATTTTTGACTTACATGCCTACTCGTTAGTAATGTTCATTCAGGACTCAACAACAACCACAATGGAAATTCTTTGATCACTCCTAATTTTCTTAGGCATTCTGGTACTAGTAATACACATCCATCATCTTCACATGGCTCCCTAAGACAAACTGGAATAACAACAAGAATGGTTCATCAACCATCCCCAAGAGTAAAGTTATTACTTTAGCTCATCAACAAGTGTTTTATCTTTTAAAGATAACAACATTCACATCTTATTAAACTCGACTTAATTATTGTTCCACTTTATTCTTTTACACCTATCCTACCCATAATTATTCTTTAACAACATAAGTATAAGGTTTTGGTCTCATAAATCATTCATTTGTTCAATTCCATAACTTAAGTTGTTTTTTCACTATTAGGGGATTTCGCTTAGCGAGAGGGTCTACTTGTCTAGCAAATCCTACCCTCTAATAAAGGGTACCATTTAAACATCCTCATTCGCTTAGTGAGAACCTAGCCTTGCTCAGCGAATAGAGACATAGAGAGCTCCAACTAAGTTTTGTTACCCATTGAATGCATCATTCCTTTAGTGAGATTAGCCATAATGGATTAGTTCCTAAAAATCTCACATCCTCACTTAATGAGGACACATCCTCACCTAGCCAGAGGAGCCATAGAGAACATCCTCTAAAAATCCTCACTAATTTTCTTAACAAGTGGGACAACTCGCTCAACAGATGAAGCCACGCGCATTTCAAGCTTCCCGCTACACTTATCTCACTCAACAAAGGTATCTCTTTAATCAAGGAATAGACTCTCGAAGACTTAGCAGATTATAAGTCTCATGTCTTTACTCAACGAAGGTGTTCCTTTGCTTGGTTTTTGGATTATTCCAAAACTTTCCTAAGTGTTTTCTCACTACATTCATAGTTTTTCTTAACAGGTGATGTTCTCTCATAGCGAACATTCATCATGTTCATGGTGTTCTAGAATTTGCTCAGCGAGAAAGGTCCTCATTCAATAGAAATTTGCATCTTTCCAAAAATCTACCTACAAAGCAAGGTCGCTTAACGAGAGTTCCCTCTCACTCAGTAAACCTTTAAATAGAAATCCAAAAAGGAGAGTTCTCCCAGCAAAACCCTAGAACAATAACATGCAAATTCACAAAAATCATCAACAATCCATCCAAATCAACATACAAAGCATTCAATAGCTCCAGAACATCATATAAGCATGAAATTAATATCGTAATAACAGGGAAAGCATCATACACCATAAATTCACCATAGCTTTATAAGTTTCACTATAAGCTTCGAAATAGAAAAAATGGCTACCCAATTCAAAACAGATTATACACATATACTCTTAAGCATTTCAACAATGTAACAACAAAAATTCAACATCATGCAAGTCACGAAAATCATACAAAGGTTCAACTTCCTTTACTTGTTGTAGACTTAGGGCATGAAAACTTTATAAAAGAGGTTGAGAACTTGACCAACAATGGATGCTCCAAGCTTGGTTGAGGAAGGTGATGAAAATTAGAGCAAGGGAGTAGGAATACGTGTTTCTGTTTTTCTAAACTCTATAGTAGCCAAGGGTTCACCTATATATAGGATTTAGGATGCAAACTTTTGTCTAAGGGGTGGGGAGGGTTTTATGGACCAATGGTCCATGGCTTAGGACCCTTAGTTAAAGGGGTAGTGTAGCAGACATGATGGTGGTTGAGGGGTTCTTGAGATTCGGATGAGGAATGCGGTTTTAAGATTTCTCTGGAACTCTAGTTGTCTAGTGTTTTGTATTGAAGAATGTGTCATCACATTGAAAAGTGCATCGACTACACCAATCTGACTCCGCTCGGCTTGAAATCATTTAGGGTAACAATGCAAAAACTTTTAGTATTCTCTCAACTCTGGTAACTACTTTCAAGGAGGAATTGCCTTGATATGCGTGATTTCAATCATTTTGGCATATTCTTGGGATTCTCTTGAGAAATGTACAACAAAATGATAGAAAATTTTTTAGGCACTTAATAGTGACTTACGATAGACATATTTGACATCATTTTATAGTTAATATTGTTACATTGGTTGAGTCTTAGGTTATTGGACCTAATTGAGTTTAGTTGCCAATCTTTGCTTATTTTTAGACTTAATTTTCATTATGATATTGCTATCTTGCACATGCTATATCTAGAGTTACAAACCTCCAAATTGGTCAATCTTGGTGGCTCTAGAAAGCTAAGACAACGATCTACAACTTCTCTCTTTTAGGCTTAACCCAGTTCAACTGTCTTTAGTATTAAAAGTCTACGTGAAGTTGCAGCCTCTACACCCACTTTGTTGGGTCTTTCTTTGTATATTTTGGCCTAATTTTAGACCTTGGTTGGTGGGCCTTTGGACTGTGAATTCCTCTATCCTAGACCATCTTCCTTGGAATTTAGAGCATGTAATAAATAGTAGTTGGTTAGTAGGGTTAAGAGAGACATTTTTAGATTTTACACATTTGGATTTAAGAGGTTTTCTTGGATCACAAGTTTCCTCTCTATTCTCTCTACTCTCTCCTATTCTAGGTTTTCTTTATGTTTTGTGTTGTGTTTTCTGTGACGATTGTAATAGAAGGATAGGCTCTCTTATCAATTCAAGGTTTCATGATTGTGGTTAGGTTTGAGTTCTTGAATTCTTTATTATGCAAATTTTGTTATGTCTCTCTTTTCTTTCCAATTCTTGACCCATTTTCATGATTATGATTTTACTTGAGCTTTTGGATTG
Organism: Mucuna pruriens; assembly: GCA_025330945.1. Classification (NCBI taxonomy): domain Eukaryota; kingdom Viridiplantae; phylum Streptophyta; class Magnoliopsida; order Fabales; family Fabaceae; genus Mucuna; species Mucuna pruriens. The sequence goes on along the minus strand of JAENHJ010000525.1, from coordinate 1,956,413 downwards.
TGTTAGGTTAGAATTAATTAATCTCAATCTAATCAAGGTTAGATAATCGATTGATCACATAAATAAACTAATTAAACGCTTGAATCCATGCATAATTAGGGATTGCGATTGTGATATCGATATGTAGGGACGAATGTTAGATGATTGTCTAATGAATCATGAGTTGATATGAATTTGCACCCTGATGTGAACTGTTATAACAAAATTACATGATTGGATCCTTTGATTGGTGTTACATAATTCTATTTTCAATTTTGTTTTGCATAAATTCTATTTTGTATTTTGTTTTATGCATAATTTTAGTTTATGCATGATTTTGTGTTACAATACAAACTTCCCCTTTTATTCTAATTTGGTACCTATTCAAAAAGATTTGGCACTACGTGATTGTGTCTTTGAGAGCTTCAACCTAGGTTAGTCCATATACTGCAAAATTAAAGGAAATCTAGTGATTTTGATAGTGTTTCAACCTTTTTGTTGTCTTTTTCTTTCTTTGATGTACTTTTTTTTTCAAAAAGAAATCAACCTAATACCATAACTTGTAAAAACCAAACTATCAAGGTACCACTTGTAAATTTTTGGGGTATCACCCCCACACTTATTTATAACTCATTCCTAAAACGATTTCAAAGCTCCTTTAACCCCTAATGTTAAGATGATCATGGTCTTTCACTTTTAGGCTTGTAATGAACTATAATATCAAAGAAAGGGTTAGATAGGCTTAAAAGGGATAAGCAAGGGATTTAATGTAAGATAAGTTCATTTGTCTAGTGGCTATAGAGAAAGAAGGCCTAAATCATATCATCAATGTATATGAGAGAAGAGGCATAAAAGAGAGTCAAGGAAAAACCTAGAGTAACTAGCAACACATGTACAAATCACACAAGAAGGAAGATAATAACAAGATGCAAGTCATCAATATACAAGACTCATAATCTCACAAGGATAAATACTCTATTATCAATGATTTAAACTTTAATTTCCCAACCACTCATTACACTAAAGATGCAAAAGTGGTTTCATATCAAGTTGTAAAACCTCTTAATCAAGAATGATACAACTATTCACAATTTATACAACTTAGAAATCCACTAAAAAGTGCTCAAAATTGCAAAATATTTTTTTTCTTTCTTTTTCTTAGCAAAAATGACTTTGACAACAAATAGCAAAATTGAAAAAAAAACCATCATAAAACAACAAAAACAATAAAAAAGAAAACAACAAAAAATAGTAAAAATAGAAAACAGCAAAACTAGTAAAAACAGAAGCATAGTAGTGGAATTATTGCAAAAACAAAAAAATAATAAAATAGTAAAACAAAAACAACAAAATAATAAAACAACAAACAGAAAAATACCCCTCACACTTAAAATGAGCATTGTCCTTAATGTAAGCATATAGGAACACAACACAAAGAGAATACATGAAGCAATAACAACAAAGGAAAGGGGTGAAATAAAAAAAAAACTCTTCTGTTAGGGTGGAAAATATGTACAAAATTTTGCATCCAAAATCTTTGCTCTGCTCCTATCTATTGTTTGCTTGGGGAGTCTCATCCATCTTAACAATTTCAATGTTACATCATTTGGTAGCTTCTTCAATAAGAACCTCAAAGTTGAATGCTTTACAAGGTGCTCATAGAAATCTCCCAACTTCTTCATGTCTTACAACAACCTCTCCTTTTGCTTAACTTGAAGTTTGTTAGTTGTGATTATTGGACTATAATGGTTGCACAATGGATGGCAATAGTGGTTGAATTGCTACAACATCTACAATATCTACAACTATTGTAGTTGCATTAATAACACTTCTAATTTATGCCCAAATAGGACACTCAATTAATCCAGTACAAGTATAACCATTTTCAATAAAATCATCAAAATCAGGAAATTCAGAATGCAGATTTACTATTTGTTGTTGTGGTAGCTCCTTGCCACTCCTCAAGGTTATGACACTCATATATGCTTGTGGACTAAGAATGGTACGAGAGGAAATTTGTCCAGAACCTTTGGATTACAATTGATTCACAATGGTGGCCAATTGTCTAATATGCATTTGCAAGTCCTGAATTGTAGCAGTCACATTTTGTTGAAACTGAATGTTGCTTGTAGTCATCTGCTTGACCAAATCCTCCAAGGAATTCTACTATACAGGCTGCACAGGCTACTGTTGTCTAAATGGAGGTGGTGGTTGGTATCTCTGGTGATTTTGAGGTACACTTTGTGTAGATTGAGAACCATATCTCTAGTTTGAGTACTAATCATAAGGTTGCCTATATTGTTGATCACCTATCATTACAACAACTTTAGCATTGTTCGGTTCAGTTTTTTGCAAAGTGTGGTACGCATTAGTTGGATGTTCTATAGAAGTACAAATGTCATACACTCTCATTGGTGGACTAATATAATGTTCTCCAATGGTTAGCTATCTAACAAGAGAGGTCAGTTTAGTTATCTTATTTTTCAATCTCTAATTGTCAGTGGCAACTACCTCATTCACTACTTTGGATGTAGTAGACTCCCTACACCAAATTGTTAAGTGCTACCTGCCATATTGGAAATTAAATTTCTTGTACCATGGAACTCCTTAAGATGGTTGTGAGGATTTTCACCTGCAAGACCATGAAACTTAGACAACAAATGGATTAGTCTAGTCTTAAGCTCATATGATTGAGCTTGTTCCAATTTAGGATATCGAATATACCAAGATTGACACATAATATCAAGTGTAGTCAACTCCTTCAAAGTCTTGTTATTATCAGCCATATTATCTAGACTAAATTTGGATATGCAAACACCAAGATCAGAATCAGAATTAGTAGGATCAAAATCAAAATCAACATTATCAAATTTGAGAACAACAGAATTAGATCTAAAAGCAATACTCTTATAACTACTACTATTGACTACTTCACTACTCTTAGGACTTCTTAACAACCTGTGGAATGTCCTATCTATTTCTAGATCATAAGCATGCAACTTACCAAGATTACTTCTAGTCATATACCAAAGAAACATATTGGCGAAAACAATGATAGAAAATAGCAGAATTGATAGAAAATAGTGAAATGACAGAAATGATAGCAAAAAACAAATTAACACCATAGTGACGTTATATGATGTATTTATGATTTTTAGGAATTTTTTTGGTGAATTTTAAAATCATGAAAATAAAATAAGAAAATTGATATATCACTCACTATACTAGGCTCTTTAGTACAACTCCCTACCTACTACTACCACTCATTATACTAGGCTCTCTCTACTACAATTCTTTGCCTACTACTACCACTATATTACAATTCTACTATGCCTCCTAACAGTATTGCAACACAAAAGGAAGTGTAAACTACTCACATAAACAATCTATATACCAAAAATAAAAAATAAAATCAAAATCAAAATATCACATGATTAGGACATAACAGCTTATGTCCTCGACAATGGTGCCAGTTTGATAATGTTGGCGAAACACTATCAAAATCACTATATTTTCTTTAATTTTGCAGTATGGGGACTAACCTAAGTTGAATTTATCAAGGACAAAATCATGTAGTGCCAAATCTTTTTGAATAGGTACCAAATTAGAATAAAAAGGGGAGTTTGTATTGTAACACAAAATCATGCATAAATTAAAATTATGCAGAACAAAATTTATGCAAAAACAGAATTTTGTAACACCAATCCAAAGATCCAATCATATAGTTTTATTATCATAATTCACATAAGGGTGCAAATTTATATCAACTCATGATTCATTAGATAATCATCTAATATTCATTCCTACAAATTGAGATCACAATCGCAGTCCTTAATTATACATGGATTCAAGCACTTGATTGGTTGATTTAGGTGATTAATTGATTACCTAACCTTGACTAGATTGGGATTATTTAATCCTAACCTAACACGATCCAAAACCTTAAGCAAAATCATAATCACGAAAACAGGTTAAGAATTGGAAAGAAAAGATAGGCATAACAGAATTTGCATAATAAAGAATTCAAGAACTCAAATCTAACCACAATCATGGAACCTTGAATTGATAAGAGAATCTAGTCTTCAATGACAATCGTAATAGAAAACGTAGCATAAAACACAAAGAAAACATAGAAGAGGAGAGAGGAAACTTGTGATCCAAGAAACCCTCTAAATAAAAGTGTATAAAATCTAAAAACATTTCTCTTAACTTTGCTAACTAACTACTATTTATTACATGCTCTGAATGCCAAGGAAGGTGGTCTGGGCTAGGGAATATACAAAGAATGGCCCAATAAAGTGGGTGTGGAGGCCGCAACCTTACAAAGAACTTTTAACACTAAAAACGACTGAACTATGTTGAGCCCAAAAGAGAGAAGTTGTGGATCTTTGTTTTATCTTTCCAAACCCATCAAGATTGTCCAATCTGGAGGTTTATAACCTCGTATATGACCTATACAAGATAGCAACATCATATTAAAAATTAAGTTTAAAAATAAGTAAAGATCGACAACTAACCCAATTAAATCCAATAATTTAAGACTCAATGAATGTGTCAATAAGAGGAGAGTGAAAGTGAAGAAAATTAAAAATAGTAAAAAAAAAGAAGAAAAAGATGAAAAAAAATACTAAAATAACTGATATTTTCAATTTTACGATGGAACAAAAATATTCATTTTCTTTCATTTTTATTATCTAAAACTAACAAATAATTTAAAATTAGAAAAAATATTCATAATTAATAAAATTAACCAAAATCATACAAATTATATAATTTTCTGATGACAAATAGTATGCATAATACGAACTGATATTCATAATTATGGTGAAAAAAATATGAGTGAGAAAAAAAGAGTGAAAAAGAGGAAGAATAAAAATTACTATTATATTCTCAATTTTACAATAGAACATCAATACTCTTTATTCTATCTCTTTTCTTACAAAATTAACAAATAGTTGAGAATTAGAAAAGAAGAAAAAGAAGTAAAATTTTTCCTTTGCACAATTAACAAATATAGCACATTTGATTATTGGTAAAAAAATGTCAAAAAAATCAGAAAGAAGAAAGAAAGAAAAGAGGAAGAAAAACAAAATTAAGAAAATCGTAAATTAGAATGTCATAGAAAAAGAATATCACTTTTGTATCGTTTTTGTCCATAGATAAAACCTTCAATTGTTGGTGGAAAATGTTAAGGAAAGAAAAAGAAGAAAGAAAAGAAGAAGAAAAAGAAAAAGAAAAAATAGAAAATTAGATTGTCATAGAAAAATATCTCATCTTTGTATTTGAACAAGACATTCGATTGTTGGTTGAAAATATGGAAGAAAAAGAAAAATAAAAAAAGAAGAAAAAATTGAGAAAATAAAATATCGAATTGTTATAGAAAAAATCACCTTGCTCTTTGTTAATGGTTATGAATTGTATCTTCAATTGTTGGTAAAAAAATTATATTAAAATAACACAAAGAAAAAGAAGAAAAAAAGAGGAAAAAGAAAACAAATTAAGAATAAATTTGTTAATCAAAAGTGGAATAAGAGGTAGATATATATAGAGTTGGGGAATTGAGTCTGAAGCAAAATCAATATAGTCAGGTAGCAACGCATGCGTGTGTTAAATTGATGACTATGACTATAACAACCAAACAAGTATGATTAATTAACTCATAATTTATATATTATAAATACATAAGATAGATTATTAATTTGTGCCTTTTAAAAACTTCACGTAATTTATTAGTGAATATATAAAGTATACATATTTACTAATAAAGTATATGAAAATGTCAGTTTAAAATTATTTTTTGTGTAACAATAACTATAATTTTTATAAAAATTTCTTCTCCGCGCGAAAAAAAACAAAAGAAAGGAAAACAAATGTTCCTGTCTCGTGATAAAACATCCCACCTTAAGTTCAAATCGAAATATTGGTTAACAAAATAAAGGAATATTTATTTTGAGAAAATAGTTTTATATTTTTCTTTTTAATTATAATAATCTCACCTTATTTTTATTCGGTTTTTATTTTTAAAAAGATTTATATAAGAAATATTTTGTTTATACTGTGTTTTATACAAACTTAACATATAAGAAACAAAAAGAATATAATGTAACATTTTTATAATTAAAAATAGAACAGATTTTTTAAAACAGCTAGCCTCGGTCCTTCTACCGTCTCCCTTTGCAACAGTCAGCGTGAGATTGATACATAATTATTAGAGAGGTAATTATTTAGGAAATAGTTAAGAAATTTTTAATAGGTTGATTATTAATTTGTTATTTCTTTACTTTTTATAATGAGTTACTTTTCTCCTTGCAATACATTTTTATTTTCCAGTTCTGTGCATTTCTCTTGTTTTCTATTGTCTCTGAGTTCAACCATGTCTATTAACAATAATAGTCCTTGCTTCAGTCTTAAAAGATAAGGAATTTGCTTTATTTTGTTGTAAACCAGTTAGAAGGGAACAAACTGGTCCTCCTATATGCTCACATTATTATGAACTTGTCCTCAACAAATTGAGATTCTATACCTTTCAAATTAATTTGAAGCATAACACTCGATGGTCCTAAGGTATAGAACATGCTCCAGAAAGTATTAGATTTAGTTAATAAATATAACAGATAACATTTATAACTGGCAGTGGCAATGCAGAACATGAGGTGGTATCTATTCCTGGTGGAATGAAGTGTTTCCAGGAAGCTAGGCAATCTTATTAGTAGTGGCATGCAAGGTGATGCAGCCCTTGTGGCTCTGCTGGTTCTTCATCTGGTGGTATCAGTTCATAGTTAAAAGAAAGAAAGTTCAATAAGCCTAAACTGAATATGACATGTGATGTTAATTAACGATTGTATAGCTATGCTTGGTCCATACTGCAACCTCCCATTAACTTATAAGTTTTATATTTTATTCTATAAATTTTTCAATAAATATTTATAAAATAAAATAAAATAATTCTTTTTGATAACTTAAAATAATATTTCACTTCATTTTTTTTCTTTTATTACGTATTGAGAAGTTTATTCAAATAAAATTATAATTAATTTATACGAACACCAAACTCTAGGTGGTCATGCAAATTAATTTGTTAATTTGGATGAATTAAAAGATGATGTATATGAATAATATCAACTTGAATTTTGTATTTATGGAGAGAAATTACCATCAGTAACATACATGTATCTACAACCAAGTTGCAAGCAAGTTGTATGATGATGACAATAATTACAAAAGTTGTTAATATGTATCCTAAAAAAAGGATGGACGAGAATCATGAGATTGAGATGAATCTTAAACGAGATTGAGAATACTATAAATTTCCTACGATCATACAAATGACCCTCAATCCAACCTACTACAAACCTTCTTTTAGTAAATTATTTGCTAATGTTTTTTCTTCCTCTCCCATTAGCTTAATATTTCTTGGAAGAGTTAGGGTTGAATAGGGAAGGGATAATCTGCATCCTGAGGTTTAGAGCAATATATACTACTTGTATTGTAGCTAGTCCTTGGGATGTAGATTATCTCTTTCTTATCATCAACCACAAAATGTTTAATCAACTTGATAACTTCAAATGGTTTCATACTTGTTGAATGAAAACATTGTGTTAGGAAGAGGTAATCTACATCCTTAGCTTTAGAGCATAGAGCACTATTTTTTTTGTTGTCTAGTCCTTGGCATGCAAATTATCTCTTCCTTATTAACAATGCACATCAATTTAACCATTTTGATGTCTTCCTTTTGTTCAATGCTTCTTGGTGGAGTCATTAATATTGGGTGAGGATAAGGTAACATGCACCCAGACATTTAGAGTACTATATTATATGTTTCTAGTCTCTAGATTGCAGATTATCTCTTCCTCATCATTAATAATATAGAATTCAATCAATAAGATGTGGTTGTGCGAGACTTACATTAGAATGAGAGTGTATAAATATACTTTTTCATTTTTAAAAATTACATATAAATATCTTAAATTTATATATTTGAATCTATTATCACAAATTTCTCACTAATTTTTGTATGAATGATAATAATAATTAAGGTTTAATATATTTTTAATTCTTAAATATTTTGAAAATTTTCCTTTTAGTCCCTAATCAAAATTTATATCATTTATATTTTCTAAACTTTTGTTACATTATTTCTTTTTGGTCCTTAATTGATTTTTTTCGTTTTTTTTTCTTATTCGTATGCACAGCATGTCCATGACTTGTTGCTACGAAAAAAAACATTAAGATTGTTCAATAATAAACAATTTTGTGACAATTATTTTTCTAACAATAAAAAATTAACAGAAAAAAGCAGCTACAAAATTGTTTTCAAACACCATCTTAATATTTTTTTTTTCCCCTGAAATAAATCGTACGAAAAAATCAAATACCAAAAATCAGAAGTAATATTAAAATAAAAATTTAAGGACTATAATTGATATAAATTTTTATTAAAAATTATAAATAAAAATATCAAAATATTTAAGGACAGAAACATATATATTTAACCCAATAATTATTTTATTTTTCAAATAAACGGTCCCACATACCGCCACCTACTTAGAGTAATCCGCCACTATATGTAGATGTAGTTAATGTTCTTAGTTACTGAGCAGTTACCAATTTATTTGCCTAAAAAAAACAATCAATTTATTCCTTCAATCTCATTTTATTTGTTTTGTTGTTTAAGGAACTGTATTATACTGGTGCATTTATACTAAAATACTAACTTCCACAAATGATTAATTATACCACAGTTGCATCAAACATTTACATTTAATTTTTAAGGATATTATCCGAAAAATAATTAATACTTTCTTAATATCTAAAATTAAAAATAATTTGAGATAGAGAAATTTTCTAAAAATAACAAATAAAATGATACGGTGGAAGTATTTTGTATTTTAGCAATGGATGGGAACGATACATAGGTAGGTACGTAGCAGCAATATATGTGCAACTCGAGAGTAGAGACTATTGTACCCGTAATATAATATAATAATTCTTAAAAATTCAATAATTCTTAAATAAATTATACATTTTTTTTATAATATCATTTATTTTATTACATACAATTTGTTGTATATTATTAAAAAAAAGTGTTTTTACATCAAATATTAAAATAATATAAAAAATAACAAATTTTGAAATTAAATATTAAATCAATATAAAAAAATATTATTTATCTTAATTATAAAAACAACCTATATAAAAAAATATTATTTCATAACAAGATATCATTTAATTTCACAACTGAATTCCAGTCCAGTTTCCACAACTTGCGGCTACTCCTGCTGATAAAAACACAAATCCATCCAATAAGATAACTCAAAGGTAGAAACTTCATGTGCTCTGAGATTTAAATCATCAATCCTATAAAGCTTTTAGAAGTTAATTTTCTAAGCAAAAGATAAACTATACAATAACTTAAAACCCACTGCAGAAAATATTTCAATTGCATAAAGATATATCAAAACTGAACCAAATTGTTCTGGAACTAATCCGATTGAATTTAAATCAAATCGAACTATTTTTTAAAAATAATTTGGTTTACTAAAATGTTTTTTTTTTTAAAATGATTTGGTTCGAATAGTAAAAAATAAATAACTGAATTGAATAGATCCAAACCAATCTAAAAAATAATTGATCTGGTTTTAAAAAAATTCAAATTGAACCAGTTTTAAAATGCAGCTCGATTTGGTTTGATCCCATTTTAAAAAAAAAAACCTTTGTTTGCACGGCCTAGGGGTAAAATTTTATCCTTGCATCAAACAGTCTTGAAAGAGTTTAAATGCCACTTGAGCTTTTACTATGGAATTAATGATATTAGTTTTTTGCTATGCTAAGCCTTACTGTCTAACTATTAGCAGAAGCGTCTTAATTAAGAATTAATTGTGATAAATGTTGGAGTGGATTGTGATAGAAAGAAGAGAGATATAAAAGAAGAAGAAAAAAAAATACAGTAATAAATCATGTGATAAAATAAAAGAGAAATTAAAAAAATAGACATAAGAGAAAGTAGTTATATATTTATAATTTTTCTTAATTAATTTCGTGACATTGCCGAAAGAAATGGATTTTTTTATTAAATATATTTTTAATTTCTTAAATTTAAACCATTTTTAAATTTCGCATTCCAAATTAAACCTTTTATATTTTAAGTTTTTTCAATTCCAGATGATTTATTTTATTCTTTTACATAAACATGTTCACTTAATAACAGTTACTATGTCAGAATTATATATTATGTTGAAAAAAATTTAAAAACGTCTGTGCTTAATGATTAAAACTAGTAATTTTTAAATTTTGAAAAAAAAAACAAAATTCATAATTTAAAAAATTAAATAAAAATATCTAAATTTAAAAAACTTAAAACATATTTAACTCTTTTCTTTTTTATTAAAATGGATCTTTTCTATTTTGTGCAAAGGAGGAATTTTGCTTTTGTTTCTTCAGTTTATTAACTTGTCTGCAATCTGACAAATATTCCTGCTACTCCTTAAATTAAGGGAGTGTAGCTTTGGGGATGACGTAATATATACTTTCCGTTTTAACAATCTTTAAGTACTTCTAAAAATAAAATATACTATTCTGGTTCCAAGGCCACATCATGTTTATGTTGGCTAATTCAAGTTTTTTTTTTTGTAAAGAAAGTTAACAAGTCTAATTACACTTGTTAAGCAATAAAAATAGTATTTATTATAAAATATTATTAATACACTCTATTAAGATTTTTTAATAAAAAGATTTTATTTAGATATATAATTAATTGACCCTGAGTATCAAATTTTTATTTTATATTATTTAATAATTTTATGTACAATACAAAATTAATTAAGTTAATTATTAAATTAAAAATTCTTATAAAATAGATTGATTTTATAAAATTTTATGTAATTATTAATAAAAAATTAATGTATATAATATTTGATACATAATAAAAAAATATCAAATCATTTAACAATCGAATCAAATAATTTTATATTATACAAAAAATTAATAAACAATATAATTACAAAAACTTATAACTTTTTATTTTTGGTTGATACCTTAACCATTAAGATATTTGTTAACCAAAATTCTTTTTTATTAATTTTCTATATTCATAATTAAAGCTGACATCTGATTCCAAGCAGAACTTTTAGGATTTTCTCGAATAAAGTGAACTAAAAGAACATTGCCCATTTCTCCTTAAAAGTTTATTTTCCTTGTTGACTGTCCCATCACTCTGTCGCCTTGATCCTGCATAAGAAGAAATCAGATAACACTGTCGTTTTGATTTGAAAATGGATGGAAAAAAATAAAAATCGTTGCTTGCATTAGCCTTCAATTATTATCCCCTTGGTGCCAAATCTTCATACTTTGCTGATGAAATAGATACTACTTTCGAAGAATTCAAATGACTGGACATTTTCCTATCTTTTAATTACGAGCACCTGCAATAAAAAAATAATCTTAAACAAAAAATTGTTTATGCATCCTCACTTGGAATATGTTTCGACAGTTTTGTAGTCTTAAAATCTTTTTGCTATAATGAGCAATTATTTCATTTAGTAAATTTCATCTTAAGGGCTTGCATCACCTCAAGCATGCCTGTCTCATTTGACACGGTTTTTACACCGACAAAATATCTTAAGGAGCCATGGAATCACTCCATAGATAATAACTTTTGCTTAAATCCCTATCACTGATATTTATATGGCACGTCAAATGCAAACCAGAAGGCTTCAGTTCTCAAAAGTATACAATTGAATAACATTTTATATTTATTTTGTTCTTTTCTTCTCTTTTTTAGCTTTAGTCTAATCAAGCTGTTTTTTTTCTTTCCCACAGTAAATTAAAATATGTACTTCTATGTAAAATGTTACATTCCAAACGTCAGAAAGAAAATACGTTTGCGTGCTGACTGAGAGTGATTCTTTCTCCTTTCTCAATAAGGTTTGTACTCAAAACTGCCGCATTGTTTGGTATAATAGAAATAGAGGTACATAGGTGATGGAAGAAAAAGATGGAAAAATCCATCTGGTTGAACAGGCATCTAACAAGAAGAAAAGAAAAAAAATTGTTGATTTCACTTTTTTTTCTTCTAAATTTGAAGAGAAAATGAGTAATTGAAGGATTATGCGAGTATAATATTGAAAATATTTTATTTATTATATATTTTTATTTTTATTTAAAATATTTGTGTAATATATATATATATATATATATATATATATATATATATATATATATATATAAAATGATTGGATATGGTTAAATATCTATTTTATAACTAATTGTAGAAATTTAAAACTCTTATAGTTTATAATTTCTTTCGGGTAGAGTGTCATCCACTTGGCCTAGGTTAAGATATTTTCGACTCGGTCTTGTCCAAAACATCGTTAGCTTGATTTTAGTTAGAGCATTTTTGACTTGGACATGTCATCTTTAACTTGCCCTAAGTCAAAGTATTTTTGGCTCAACCTTGGTCAAGGTAACTTTAACTTAACCTTGTTTAGAGCATCTTTGACTCAATGTCAACTAGAGCATCTTTACCTCGATCTCAATGAGGACATCTCGATTTGGCCTTATCCAAGGTAACTTCAACTCAACCTTGACCATAATATCTTTGGCTTGGCCTTGACTAGGGAATCTTAGCTCAATCTTGCCTATGGCATTTTTGGCTCGGTCTCGACCAGAGCATCTTTGACTCGATCTTGAGTAGAACATCATTGGCTCAGTCTCAGCTAGGTAATTTCTTATTGATCTCGATTAAGGCATCTTAAGTTTGACATCAACCAAGGCATCTTTGGATTGACTTTAGCCTGGGCATCAAGGCTCGACCTTGGCTAGGATATGGTCAACTCAGCCTCCACCACAACATTTTTGGCTTGACCTCATCAAGACATCTTCAACTTAACCTTAAGTAAGTCATCTTTGGTTGAGGCTCATCCAGGGTCTTCGTGGCTTGGTCATAACTAGGACATCTTCGGCTTGGCTTCAATAGGACATCCTAATTCGACCTTAACCAAAGTATCTTCGACTCAATCTCAACCTGGACATCTTTAGCTCAATTTTAGCTAAAACGTTTTCAGCTTGACCTTTGCTAGAATATCTTCAACTTGACCTTGAATCAAATTTAATAAAATTATATTTTTTTTTATATTTTAAAAATCTAGGCTATACCTAGTTATTAACCAATTTTGACTATAACCAATTTTACAAAATCAAAATGGTTATGAAAATAAGTTATAATTATAGTTATAAAATCCAATTACCATATGATTATGGTTAAATTATTCAAATAACCTAGCCATGAACACCCTTATCTCTATATCATCAGGAAGACTTTCGATACAAGAAATTCTTACACATGATCTATCATTAATTTCATTATAACTCAATACATGTTTGAGTCAGTCATTGGATCATATCATCATCTCTGATACCATTTGTCAGAAGATAAAACATTGGAAAGAGATCTATTGATAAGCTGCTATAAATGAGTCATATGCACACAAGGGAACTTAACACTAAACCATATCCAACACTAAATCTTAAAACATTAGATATGTAGTTTATCCATTCATATTGAATGTTATACTTTTTACTCACTTGTAATCCAGCATATTTTAACCCACAAAACAAGAATTACAAAGGTAAGCTTAACCGAGTTTATTAATATATATAAAATGATAAAAGATAAAATACTTTATTAATAAATTTTACAATTAACTTTATATATTACATATTCAATGAGAACGATTATCATTAAAAAATATAAAACTTATATATATATATATATATATATATATATGAATGAATACTTACATTTAAAAAAATCATGTGCAACTAATAAGAAGTTATCGCATGCAAAAGGTTAAAAATATTACACTCTCGTTTCATTACAATGTAGATGGGAATATTACACTCGATGCAACACATCCACGCTTCAAAGGAGACAAGGTAGCCGGAGGTAAGGCTAGCCATGCAGAGGACAACGCCATTAAGACAATTGCATAAGCTCCATTTTATTTTTATTAATTATTATTATCATCATTACTACTCGGAAAAAGGTAAGTAACATTAATTTAAAGATGAAAACTGTTTTTAAATGTAAATGTATGGAATGTTTTCTATAAATAGTAGATAAATTCATATACTTCTTTTAAGATTCAATTGAACAACGTTTATAATATGGAATTATTTTTTGTTTTCAATTTGAATGAAAAAAAAAACTTTAGACGAAGATAATATACTGTATTAATCTCAAAACATTTTTAAAATTTAATTAGTAAATGATGGTCTTGATTTAATTTTGCAATTGAAAGTATTTAGGAAAGTGTTAAGATTAATATTTCAATATAAATATTAAATCATATTAAAAAGATTAGATTATTTTCCAAAAATATTCATTACTCATAGGATACTAGTATTTTAACATATGTATTGAATAAATTAAATATTTATTTTATATAATTAAAATTTATAATAAATAAATATTTTTAAATATATATATATATATATATATATATATTATATTTTAAATTTATAATATGATACTATGTTATTTTTAAATATTGAAATTTTTTCTTAAAAAATATTGAAAATTTCAATTTAGAACTAAATATATTCAAAATAATAAATTGAAATCGATAAGAGATTAAAAAAATCTCTAAATATACTATTATTCAAGAAAAACATTTAAAAATCCTCTAGTTAAATAATAATGATAAAAAAAATCATTACAAAGTAACTATTTTAAACTTTATAGAGTAGAAAGAAATAGAGTAGAGTAAAAAAAATAGTGAACAAATAAATAGATACAATATAGAAAAATAAGATTTTTTTTTATTTATCCTTTTATTATTATAGATAAAAATTATATATATTAAATATATAATTAAAATATATAGAAATTTTAGATTTTAGGATTTATATATATATAATTGATTATACTTATACGCAATCAATTATTTATTGTTTGATATACGTAGCTGACTATGTATATTATATATATATATATATATATATATATATATATATATATATATATATATATATATATATATATATATATATATATATATATATATATATATAAATTGATTAAATTTTAATTTTAATTGATTAAAATTTTATTATTGTAACATAATTATATAAGAATAAAAATATAACTTAAAATAAATTTTTATTTGATTAATTAATTAAATGACTCTGCACTTCTCTCTATCTTATTAATTTTTACGTAACCAAATCATAATTTATATTTTTTTTCTTTCTTATTTCTATTTCTATTTCATCAAACAAAGTAATAGAGATGATTTTAAATTATAAAATAAATATTTAATTTATATACTTAAAATTTATAAATAAATAAATAAATACTTTTGAATATATAAATTATATTATAATTAAAATTCATAAAAAAAATATTTTTAACATATAGATTATATTTTAAATTTATAATAAACTATTTATATTATAATAAAATTTTATCTTTAATTGTTGATAATTTATTTTAAAATATTAATTAACTTAAAACTAAAGATATATAAAATGATAAATTAAAAGAAAAAAAAGATTTAGAAAAACCTTTGAAAATACTTTCACTAATTTTTTTAGAATACTCTAGTTAAAAAATGCCAATTAAAAACACTCTCACTCAAAATAACTATTTTAATTTATTTATATATATATATATATATATATATATATATATATATATATATTTTTTATTATTATTTTTTTTTTTTTTTTTTTTATTTTAAGATTAACAATATTATGAGATACTATCTTACTTTTTAAGAATGAAATATTAAAATTATTTTATTATAAAAATTGCATAAATAATATTGTAGGTCCATAACTTAGGAGATTAATATAAAGATTAATAATTTATACATTAAATTTTTCTAAGAATTCTGTCCTAGGCCTAAAAGCTTCTAGACAGTGCCTGAGCCAGGGAATATGCTTTGTAATTGTGGGAAGCCGTAATTGGCGGAAAATGGTCCTAGTTTGGCATACTGATCGACCATGTTTTATTCCCAATATCATTACATGCTTGTCCTTAATAATTTGGGATCATATACTTCTAAATCAACTTCAAGAATGACATTCCTATGGTCCTTAAGTACAGTACATGATCTACAAATGATGAACTTGAATTGCTCATAGGTGCAGAGGAGATAACATGCGCATATATATGTAGTAGTGGAAGTTTGCCACTTGCCAGGAAGCCAATTATTTTTGTTAATATAGTAGCATGCATGTTCATAGCTTCATATATTGCCCTTGTGACTCTCTTTCAATGTCTTAGCATCTATTCTTACGTAAGCTATTATGTTACTGAAAGTGACGAAAGAAAGGATATTGAGGGTCCATAATGATTCGTTTCTCATGCTTGATGTTCACACTATTAATTAAATCAGAACTTAGAAAAAAAAATGCATTTGTTTTCTGCCACCTGAGGAATTATTCGGGTTTTCCCTTCGTAAATTTATATGTCATCTGTAGTAAAGCCAACACAGGTCTTTTGAAAAATTTATTCTACAACTAAGATTCTTTTTTTTTTTCATCGTCTCTTACATTATTTTCAATCTCCTTTTCCTTTTCATTTTTTTTCTATTACATTATTAAATATATCTCTCACTTTTTCTTTCTTTCTTTTGATTTTTTTTTCTACATTACAGTCGAAGGCTATATTTATACTACAATTAAGATTTTGATTTTTTCTCATCTTATTTATGTTACTTTTTTTTTTCAATCTGCTTTTCCCTTTTGTTCTTTTTTGCTTTTTTTTATCGCATTAATTATTAAATATATCTCTCACTTTTTATCTCTTCCTTTTTATTGTTTTTTCTTCTATTTTTTCTTTCCTCCACCCATCTGACCCATGCGGGGGAAATAAGAAAATCATAACTCTTTATATTAACTCACAATTGTTATTTATGTTAAGTAATTTTTGCCTCAATCCACCTTAACATACTTGTAATATTATTAATTTTAATTAAAAATAAACCACCATTTTAATCTTGAAAGTGTATAATGTGATCCCATTAGTTCATGAAACTAGAAAATTTTGATTAAGTACATAAAAATGTACATTTCGTCAATCACGTTAATTTAAAATTCAAACGTACAAATATATCTGATAATATTAATATATATTCAAAGACCAAAATAAAAATATGCAATTAGATTTAGTCATTTAGAGACTTAAGCAAAACAATTAAAAATTTTAAAAACTTGTTTAAAATTTTCTTATTTTCAAATATTAACGTTACAATACTATGCATTTTTCATATACAAAATGGTGGTTTACTTTTACAATTAATTTCTACGGTCAAGAAATTCTGGTAGAATTGAAGCACCAAGAACATAATTAAATGTCCTCATTTTTATTTTATTTTATACACCCTCCATTCTAAAATTGTAAACATTTTATATTTAATTTTTTTCTTTGTTTCAAAAGTATTATAATTTTAGAAATTTAAGATGTGATCAATTTTCCTTTTCTAGTCACATTTTCATTTAATAATTATATGAATAATTAATTTAAAGATATCTCAACTAATAACTAAATGAAATAAGAAAAGATTAAATAAGAGCGTTTATCAAGGTACAATGAACTTTGACATCAATTACTGATTTCTTAATTTATGTGCGTCAATCTCAAATAGATAATCCTTCCATCTCAAAATAAGTGACCTTTAACCTTTTTTTTTCACAATAATTAAGAAAAATAATAAATAACTTAATGAATGGAACAATTTTATTAAATTATCCTTATAGGTTGATGAAAAGTTAACGACATAATTTTTAAAAATCATCATGTTGATTATTTGTTTGGGATAAAATTAGAATAAAAATTAATATTTTATTGAAAGTCTAAAACGTTACTTAATATGAAAATTTGTGTTAAAATAAAGAGAGTACAATAATTGTTTTGTTACAGAAGTTTGAAATCCTTGTTCAGAAGGTGTATAATGAATATTGTAGAAACAGTACTAGAAGATTATTGAATTTCCATGTCATTCAACATAATTTCTACAAATTCTAATATTAGCAATGGGTTTTCTAGTAATGCCACACTACTGGTTCCAAATTAACTGGTCACATCAATCTACTATTTCTATTTCCTTTCTGTCGTTTAAAATTATAATACACAGATGATAACAAATATAATTAATGTCATTCTTGTTTATATCAAGTTATTTGTATTTTTATTATATATTCTTTATTTTTTCTTATTTATTACTCTATATTCTCTACACTTGTGTTTTTCTTTCTTTTTTGATAAATATAAAGATAAAGGTATAATTGAAAAACAGTATTCTTTCGTCCCATTTTATTTGATGTTTTAGCAAAAATAATTATTCTATTTTACAATATTAATGAGATATTAAATATATTTTTCTATTTTATCTTTAACAAATAATTGTGGAGTAAGAAATAAAAGAAGCATAGATAAAAGAAAATTTAATTAATATAAAAGATAAAAATATAATAAAAACTTAAATAATATTTTTTATAAAATTTAAAATATTAATTCAATTTCTTAATTCTTGTTATAAAATCTTAAACATCAAATAATATAGGACAAATGAAGTAATTAGTAATATATTAGCCTTTTAAAATAAGAGAAAACATATGATAAAAAGAGTAAGAAGGAGCACACACATTTTAATGATTTTCAGGCAACTAAACTAGGGACAATTAAGAGCTTTATTGAATGCCCATGCCACTACAAATATAAATGGGGCTTCCTTTCCTTTTCAGTTCATTATCATATTTTATACATAGAGAGAGAGCAAACAAGACATACACAAGGAGTTCCATCTTAAAGATTCTTATTTCAGAGAGTGTAGGAAGCTTCAAGCACACTGAAACAATTACATATTCATAACTACGTTTTTGTATAACCCAGAAAGAATAATTTTTCAAAAAGCAGTCAACAAACAACATCGTTATCTTTGAAAAGTGAGGACCAACCGTATGATTGGTTATCGCAGAACATAGATCAGGTGGATTTGTTTAGATATTAAAAGCATTTTACCCTTTTCCGTGGACCCTGTGATCAAATCACATCTCTTAGAATATTAATAACTTTGTGTCATTATGTTTCCATATCAAACAAGTGGCAGAATAGTTGTAAATATAATTGATGTATTTTTTTGTATATCGATTTTATAATAAAAATTGATATAATAAGTGCTTTTTTTTGTTGATTATTATTTGAATTGATATATATATATATATATTCTGTTAAACAAAAGTTGATCTGAACAATTTTTATTTATTTATAAAAATATCACATATTTTCCTTAAATAATTTATTAACAAATTGAATTATAAAATCTATTTTTTAGACTAGTGTCAGTCCAACATACTACTAATAGCTAGATAATAATGTTTTGCTTATTATTTCTATCGGTATAATTCTTCTTTGAAAAATTAATGTTGGTAGGGTTTTAAATTATGGTTATATGATTGTTTTATAGTATTATAGCTAGTTATATGATAGTTTTAAATTATGGTTAATGCAGTTGCAACCCGCAATTAAGACGTCGTGGAAGCATAATGTGATATGCTCCATAATTTAAAACTAAAATATTTTTTGGGTTTGTTGGGCTAAAATGAAACTGAAGCTATTTTTTAACTCAATTTTAAAATAATTTTATATTTATTTTAAAAAAAAGTTTTGTAAATTTGATTTTTATTTAAAATGATATTTTTTCATTATATTTAATTGTTATATTTTTGTTGTTGTTATCATTGTTATTATTGATGTCATCCTCATTGCCACTAGCTTGTCGTCACCACTACTATCATGTAACATCCCAATTTTTATTTTATTTTATTATTGATTGTAAATATTATATTTTATTAATTATTATTAATAATTAATTTAATTATTTTTATAATCAAATAAATAATATTTTGGGAGAAATGTATATTTGGTTTTAAATTAGATTTTAATTAATTAAATTAAGAAAAATAGGTCATTCAAATATGGTAAAAGCTTAAGTCTCGCAACTCGTACATTACCACCTCCTTCTCCTATATAAGGAGTGAGATAACTTAAGTCTCGCATCGAGCAAAATGAGCTCATGCATGGTGTCCTTGTCTTATATAAAGAGTGAGATATTAAGCAATAGAGAAGATAAGAAAGTCTCTAACCAAGTTGGGTTAGATGCAAAGCGTTGAACCTATGATATTTTTATTTTTCTTGTCTTTAGGAGCGACCAGAGGAACCAACAGGACCATTTTATTCCTAAGTTAATTTTTATAAACACGTGATTTCAATCTAAAGAGCAAAGGAATGAGAACCTTTCGAGGGAACCCTCCAAAAACAAGCAGAATGATATTGAGGAACATGTTTTCTACTTTTATGCTTTTCTAGGTAGAAGGTGGAGCGAGTTCTATGTCATTATTTGGGTTTCCGTTATATAAGATGGGTAGTGTGGTCATCCCAAGGACCCTATTAATATTTGTTATTGTAAGTTTCGTTGTGGTATTTGAGGGGGATTAAACCCTTGAATTAGTGTTGCGTCTTGATATGATTTTCGTGCAAAATTATGTGGTTAATTGTTGTAATTACTTGATTCTCGTGGTTGTTCATGGTTTGAAGGTTTTGAGGTCCAATTTGGGGATTTTGTGTGTAATGATGAATGTGTTTCTATGTGTTGAACTTGTGTGTGCAAAAGAACTTGGATTGATTAAGATTTCCTTGATTAATTTTGAGAGCTAAGGTGAGTTATGCAGAAAAACGTGAAGTCACAAATTGTTGTTCATCGCTCCCTGAATGAGAGGTGACTCTTACTAAGCAAGAGCACATCAAACATGTTGAGCCTTGGAAGCACTGTGACTTCCCTCATTGAACGAATAGTGAGACTCACTAAGCCAAAGTGTTAAGACTCGAGAGTGGGGCTCTCTATGACCCTACTCGTTAGGCAAGTAGTGAAGCTCACCAAGCGAGCGAGACAAAGAGAGTTGTGACTCCCTATCAAAGGTTTCACTAAGTGAAAGGAAGTCTTGGAGTATTGTGACCTTAACTCGTTGAGCAAGAAATGGACTTGATGAACGAGAAAAACAAAGAGTTGTGTGTACCCTCTATCTTGAATGTTTGTTGGGAAAGGATTGTGCTTCGTTGAGAGAAGGCAAGTGCAAGACTCCTAAAGTCATGATTTGTTGAGTGAGTGAAGAGTCTCACGGGGAAAGAGGGTGTGCAAAGCTTGTTGTGGCTTTGATTCGGAGAGCGAGAGAGTACATTCACTGAGCGAAAGTTGAACTTAGTGCCTAAATCCCTTTATATATGAGCCTAAGATAGGTGCGTTTTAATAGCTTGTATATGTTATGTTTTGAAGTTGTGATGTGAATTGATTGAGATATATTGTTATTGCAATAAGAAACAAGCACAAGAAATTATATGAGAAAATGACTAAAGGTGAGTGGTTACCAAACAAGTTTCCTAGGCCTAGAGTTTGTAGGAAAGAAACTCGGATGACCATTATCAAATAAGCAATCTAAGCCTATGTGTGGGCGAGAATGATGCATACTATGTGGGTTATGAAATGAGGTACTTAGCTTGTGGTTGACGAACATTGTCCTTATCAACTCAATTTAAAGAAAAACTAATGAGAATACAAATTATGTAACATTCATCATATAATGTAACTGGTGTAATAGAAAGTACACATAAGCCAAGTGGTAAGGTCATTAGACCTACTTGAGGCTACTCAGTACGGAAACTTCAATGGCCATGACTAATCCCATGAGTCGAGGCACATGATAAAAAATGAGTAAATTCTAACGTGCAACTAGAGGATATTATACTAGCATGGACTAACCGTGAAGGCAGAGATTACTAGAGTTTTCCCTAGCCTACTTTTCTGAATTGAGTTGCTACCACATGCATATAAAGTTGTGTAGGTGCATATTATCATAAAATATGCATAGTATTTATTGTGGATGTGTGTTATATCTTATGTGTTGTGGTGGTGTGTCTCACCTGGCCTTGCCGAGATTGTCCTAATAGTAGTAAGACATATTCTTACTCATCTTGCATCGTTTGTCTTATTTTGTTGGGTTGAATGTCATTTGCAAGTGAAAATTAAGGAATAGATACATGACGACAAGTGTTTCCTTTATGCGACTTCTTTTTATGTCGTTTTATGCTTGGATTGTTGTAAGCTCTGATAGGATTGTGACATTAGGGTTGAACACATTGTTTGGTTTAATTACACTTTTATGTTTTGTTGAGACTTAAGTAGTTTGGATTGATCTTTGGACTGCTAGTAGGTTATATTTTGAGAACTTTCTCTATTGAAATTACGAATGTTGAGTTTAACACATGTGGATTCATTATCTCTTGAGTTTATGTTTATGAAGTTTTACTTTATTAAGAAATAGTTGCATGATGTTATGTTTTCAAAAGGGTTCAATGTTATCCGTATTTAAATAATTTCTTAAATATTAATAACTATATCATGGGGTAAAGGGTGATACACACTACACTACTGCTTCCATCACAATCACTACTACAACGCCACTACCCCCACCATGCTTACCAACATGCATACATACCCTTAAACTAATTTTAATAAGATAGAGAATTTTCAAATTGAGTTTATTTTGAAACTAAAATTAATTTTTAAAACAAAAAAAAAGTAAAACTAGAAACTAAAAACTAAAAATTGACTTTTGGTATTTAAATTTTTTAGAACTTACAACCAAAAACCACCAAAAATAAGTCCCCGTTTGACAAGATATGATAGAATAAGATAACTATTCTATCATGTTGTAATATTATGTTTAATGCATTTCTTATTTTAAGGGGAACTGGGTTAGGAAGTTTTAGGATAGATTAAAGTTTTATTTTCTCTCTCACACCATATATAATGTAATAATATATAAATTAATTATCATAAAAAAATATATAACATTACTGTGTATAATATATATAAAATTTATATATAATATACAATAATATAAATATAAAAATATATATATATATATTGTAATATATATTAATTTATATAATATATAAAAATAATATATATTATATATAGTAATTTATATTATATATAATAATATAATTTATATACAAAATAATAGATAATAGACCATTAAGATTATTGTGCAATAGCATACCTGAAATAAGCTTTGGAGCAGGTTTTATTAGTTGATTGATGAGTGATCCAATAGCCTCACACATACCTGTAGCCAAACATATTCTAAGGTATTTGAAGGGAACACAAAGTTATGACTTGTTATTTCCAAAAGAATAGAAGTAATATGCACAAGAATGATAAATCCTTTTCCTCTTACCTGAGGCCCTCAATGAAGAGAGGAAAATGGTGACACTAAGTTTGAGTGGACTCCTCCTACTCACAAGGACTTTAAACTCGTCCTACAGTTAACCAAATATTTCAAGAATGATAAAAACATAATCTTACTCTATAAAAACACTCGTGTGATTAAAAATGAAAATACAGAAACTTATTTAGGATCATTACAAGATTTTTTTTATTTTCTATTAATTTTAGTTACCATTTAAATTAGTAGTTAAATCCTAACTAATTAACTAGAATATTATTTTTTTCTAGCTAAATTTAAGTTATATTCATTTATACTTCCTACAAATTTGCTAGAAAATAACTACAAATTTTAAAAATTTACTACAAATTAACTAAGATTATTTTCTTAACTAATTTGCTACTTATTTCATGCTACCATTCAATATTATAGTAATTTTATAACTAATTATTTTACTAGAAATTAACTATAAAATAATTATTAATTTTAAAATTAGCCACACAATTATTTTATAATAACTTTTAAATTTTCTAGTAATAAATATCTTTATAGAAGTGTATAAGTCGACAAAAGATTCAAGACAATCAATTCAACTATCAAGCGCAAACATTTTGAAGCGCATGGAACATGCAAGCAACCACAAAGAGAGTTTGGGAGAGATTTTTTTTTATCATATGATAACAAAAATATTTAATTTCTTTATAATAAATAAAAATACAATAATAACAAAAAGGTTAAAATTAAATATAAGATTTGTTCATGTTACACTAAATCCATCCTCCTAGTTCCACAAGTATATAATTTATAAGTGTTCAAAACGCATATCAAACATATATATATATATATATATATATATATATATATATATATATATATATATATATATATATATATATATATATATATATATATATATATATATATATATATATATTAATTCAAATGACAACCTCATGTTATTTACAGTTGATAATATTTATTAAATAATATACGTGCCTATTTTTTAATTAATTAATTAATGTTATTCACATATTTTCTGTAGATGGAAACATTTTTTAAAACAAAATATCTATAATTACAAAATATAATTTTAAATAATTTTTTATTATTAATATCTCTTATTAATATCTAAGTTATATACAAATAAAAATATTTTGTTAAAATAAATATTTATATAAATTAATAATATATATATATATATATAATTGTTTAAATATATGTCAATATTTACATTTGTTTATATATATTATTATAAATATTTAAACACATATTTATTAATATATATTTTCCTAAAATTATAAAATTATTAAAAATTATAATAATATAAAAAAATTATAAATTATAAACTTAATATCCGTCGTGCACCAGCTAGATTTAGTAAAAAAGAAAAAAGTGAAGAATTTACATATAGTAATTGTAAGAACGTTACGTAGAAGTCATTAAAGATAAACATTATCTAGCTAGTTGATGGGATTCGGATTCCATTTCCATAGATAAAATTAGTGTATTTGGTGCACTTTGTAAATCAGAATGGTTAGATGAAAATCAGACAGATTAATTTATCATCTCATGAAATCGGATTAAAAAGGTGACGAATTTAGAATCTAATCTATCCTATCTTTTACCAAACGTCGTCCCAATTTAAGGACCGCACGAAATGCACCTTCTTTATTGTACTAAACCCATATTTTAGTTGATGCCAACCAAGGTTTCTTCCTTTCCTTTATTCTTCATTTGAATACACATAATTTCATGCACTAGACGACAGGTTTGCTGATGAGAGCAGATCAAGACTCATCATACTGCACAGACATAACATACAGATTTTGGGTGTGCAATGTGCGGGAATACTTTCATCATTAGGTGTTTATATCCAATGAAATTCTATAAGCAAACTTAATTTTTATTTAATATATAAATTAGATATATTAAAATTTTAGAAAAAGAAAAGTGTTTTTCATCTCTGCACTTGAATCATACTTAATCTTGGTTTCTATACTTTTAAATCGATGAGATTAGTTCTAAAATAATAAGAGATGCATGAAATTTATATCTCTTCGCTAACTCTGTCAGTACCACACTAATGTGACTACCAAATGAGTTTTGTAGCGGTCTTAAAATATAGTTTCTAGCGATTTAAACTCCAAAAAATCTTATTAGTGTTTATTGACAATTTTAACCTGCCACAATTTGATCACACCATAATTAGCAAAATCAAGCTTGGACCAAATGAGTATGTGGGAGATACAGGAGAAGAAGGATTGGAGGACTATGTTAAGGATGAAAGGCATTTGGGAGATTTGTCGTCAAGTTGGGGTTCTTAAGGAGGGGAGATAACCTCGACAAAGAGAGTGGTTTAGGATTGGGGTTTGTAAAGGAAGGTGCGGTAGATAGAGGGGTGGGAGAGGTCGAGGATGGTGGTGAGGAAGGGTTAGTTGTTATGGGATTTAGTATCGACAACATATAGAGTGAGAAGGATTAACTTGAAACCGATAAGGAAAGGGGTTAGGAGAGTGGATGTGTAAAAGCCAAGAGATAGAGGCCAGAGAGGTGGAGGATATCAAATAGTGCTGACATGGATTGATGATGGGTAGGTATAAGATGATATACACAAGATTGTTAATGTGGTAGTTGACATTACAATTGATAGGTAAGAGAATTAAATTGCATATTTTACTTTGAAATTTTTCTGTTTTGACAAATTTTCCTTCCTAACTTCTATTTCATATTTCCCCTGCCAAACTATTTTTTACACATTCCCCAACTTTTAAAATTTTGTTCATTTTATCTCCTACAGTATAAATAAACATGGTGTACTAAAAGCAAAATACTAAAAATTGAAATACAAAATATATAAAGTAAAAAAATTGAAATATAAAATGCATAACGTCATTAGCGTTTGTAGCAACAAACCATGCTTGTTATGAATGAGGATGAGATTGCATTAGTTATCGTAACACAAGTTAATTATTCTCATTTGTTTAAAGTTCTGCATCATTTTCTTTCTTTTACTTAAATCGTCATGTATCATCTAGCAGTGTATGCAAGCTCATCTCTACCAATTTTTTATGATGCTTAGTTGGATGTGATGTTTCTGAGTATGTTTTGTTTAGAGTAAGAGACATCCTAGTATGTGTCTATATAATGTGTTTGTAAGTTATGTAAGAATCGAGAATTATTGTATTGTGTGTGTGAGTGAATGTGTATATACATAGAATATGTGATAATGAGAATGTGTAAGAGCAAGAGAGATGTTAGTATGTTTGAGTGTTGACTTTTGTCAAGTATGCATGTTGTGTGAACATAAAGAGAGTGAATGTAAATGCATAGGAATAAAAAAAGAATATGAGAGGAGTGATATGCTTTATATATGAAAAGGAAAGAGATAGTGAAACAAAGATAATGATTACTAATAGTGTTTTTTTAGGTGCATAATATTTTTACGTGACAAATGGTACAAAAAAAAAAGAAAACAATATGGAAAAAAAAAATTGGTTTAAACCAAAAGTATTATAACCATTATATAATTGTAACATGTTTAATGTCTTTTCTATTTTATATTTTTACTTTATGTATTTTATATTTCAATCTTTATTATTTTTTCTTTTGAATTCAAAATATTTAATTATAATATAGGAGAGACAAAATATACAAAATTTTCATAATCTAAGATAAGCGAAAGCATCATTGGGAGAAAAAAAACATTAGAAGCAAAATTTGTAAAATCATAAAAGTTTAAAAGCAAAAGAGAAATTTAATTTTCTTATTACTTCAACTATTATTTCATGTATTCAATTAATATGAATAATATATGTTATGTCATGTATTCAATTAATGTGAATAATATATGTTATGTTAATAATTAAACTTCTATATCAATAACTAACTAACGAAGTCAAATGGTGAACTAAGAATAGGATAAAATTTGCAAACTTTTAAAAATTTAGGGCAAAAATATTTGAAAGTAAAATTTGCAAGATTATGAAACTGAGGAGGCAAAAGTCTTAGAAATTTAAAGTGCAAGAACAAAATAAAGGAAAAAGAAAGAAAGGAAGATGTTCAATTCCTTCTGATTCGTTCTAAAGCTATGCCTTCTAGATTCAAACAGTACTAATGCGGTACAAAGCCGTTGATTAAAACAGAGAAAAAGCATGCACTAATATTTTTACTTCCGTGTTATTCACTTTTAACTCTTCCTAAATTTTTGTGAACAACAATTTTCTATAGATGTACGAGCTAATCCGTATACTAGGGACAATATAAGGTGCTTTTTAAAATGACCAGTGGAATTTAATATATGCTACTTTTGATTTGGAAAGAATCCTTTATCATATTCAAGGAAAAGATCGATCTGTATTTTGATAAATAGCAAGTAAAAACTCCGTTGTCTATGCAAAATAAATGGTACTTATATATATATGATTGGCTAGAAAAAAAAAACATGAATAAATAAACGATTCTCAGGTAGAGACTGCTATTAATAATTTTATAATTCGTCCAATAGACCCAAATATATCAATATTAAACTGAAGAATATATTCTCAACTTTAATATAAATTTCTAAGATAATAGGGGGCTCAATTCAATTCAGGCTGCTACATTGTTCCACTGTCATTGGTTGAAATCTTCTTGGAAGAGTCAGTATTGGTTTAGGATCAGGTAATCTGCATCCTGAGGTTTAGAAACAATACGTTTATATTGGGTCTAATCCTTGGGATGTTGATTACCACTTCCTTATGTTACGACCAATATACAGAGCATTTTAAGACATATCCTCCTTTACTTCAACAAGTCTTTATTGTTTTTGATTGCATTGCTACCTTTACGGGATTGCTGATGTACCGTGAGAGATTCCTGCAGATGAAATTAGACTTTCTAGTGTGTGCCTATCATTGATCAACCACTACATGCTACAGGTAAAACATGCACTATATTTCTTCGACTGAGAGAAAATTCTTGTTGCAAGAGTTGAGAGAGTAAATCTTAACCAATCAATCAATCAAATTAGTCAAAAAAATTTAGTTAATTTTTTTATTAAAAATAATCAATCAAAATTTTCAACCAAAATTAGTCATTAACGACACTAATAGTTATCATGTTAACAAAAAAAAATGTCTTAAAAGGTTTATACAGTATATAGAGATAAATTTTTTTATGATTTTCTTTTTATGAAAATCTAATGTTTTATTCTCTACTATACAAAATGACAATGCGTTAATAATAAATGTTTATTTATATAATTAAAATGTATAATAAATAAGTGTTTTTGAAAAATAAATTTATTGCACTTAAGATTCTTAATATATAAATAATTTTAAATATATACATATATTTGATATTTTAGAATTATGATAAAGAATTTATATTGTAATATAAACTTATTTTTAGTTATTAATATCTTCTTTTAAAAATATTTAAATTTAATTTAAAAATAAAGATGGTGAAAGTAATTATTTGAAAGAGAAACGAGCTTAGGAAAAACTTTTAAAAATATTCTCGATGAAAAAAATCTTTTAAAAATATTATTTTTATTTAAGATAATTATTCTAATTTATATAGAAAATGTATATATAACCAAAAAATTATAATTAAGTAAAAGTTTCTAATTAAGATATTTTATGATCATCCCAATATTGGAATGATAAACCAAATTTTCATATATTAATGAGACAAATTTTGGGATACAAATGTATTTTTTTATTTCTAAAATGTGCAAAATTCACTATAAATGTTCTCTTTGAAAACAAATTCTTTTAAAAATACTCTCAATGAAGAATAATTCTAAAAACATTTTTTACATATTATATATATATATATATATATATATATATATATATATATATATATATATATATATATATATATATAAAAATATAACCAAACAAAATAATTATGTAGAGCCGCCTAATTAAGGCATTTTATGGTCATTTCAATATCAGGATGATAAATCAAAATTTTTTATATTAATGAGGGAAGTTTTGGAGTACAAATGTCTGTTTTTTTTTTTCTAAATTACATAAAGCTTAACGCATTATAGGGCTACAGGCCCATAAGAGAAAAAAAGATCGAAACTTTAGTTTTTGGATCCACAAAAATGAGGCCTAGAAGAAAAGAAAGCATGGTCGTGCTCCAATTTAGTATCTTTATGCTCAAGACAAGACAAGATTCGCATGATTGTGCTCTCATTCAACACTCTCATTCTCAAGCACAAACTAACGAGCACGATTGTGCTCCTTATTAGCACTCCTATGCAAGCTCACAGGGGAGGCTCACTCCACATATTATAAAAGGAGCAGTTAGAGAGCAAAATATCATCACAAAAATTCTAGAGTTTCCAATTCTATCATATTGTTTCCACTTTTCTTTCATTAAGTTTTGTATAGCTCTCTTGAACACATAGGGTTGTTTAGTAAAGTTAAGACATTAGGCAAAGTGAAGGAGCAAAGCTGCCAATATCCACGAGTTCTTTTTTCTTACCTTTCTCCTATGTTTTCTTTGTTTACTTATATTTTGATCATGAGTATGAGTCGGGTAAACCCCTTTTTGGATTATGGATTAGTTTGTATTTGGAACCCTCTAATTTAAAATTAAATACAAATCTTTTTGGCTTTATTCGACATGTTGGATTATTTTATCATTTTAATATAGTTGTTTATAATACATCAAACTGTACACAATCCTAATCAATTAACTGATAGTGGTCATACCATAATTAATTAGTAGAACCATAAAATAATTGGGTTTAGGAAAAATTGTATGATTGAACCTTTTTTCCAAACTTCTGATTTAACTAATTATTCAATATGTTTCTATGTGCCTCATGCTTGCTTTTAATTACATCTCAACTAATCCAAATCTTCTATAGCAATCTCTCTACCTTAAATTGAACCAACATTGACACAACATGTGGTGGGACAATTAGGAAGAAATTTCCAAGTGAAGCATATGAGATTATAGAAGACATGACCTCTAAATATTATCGTTGTTCCTTAAGGGATAAACAAGTGACAAAGAGGCCAACTAAAGTGTACCAGGTAGAGACAAGAGGGTGGCTGATAGGTTTCTAATATGAATCACTTAAGCCTTGAATTCACTTGAACAATTTAGGCTAATCTTGGATCTCACACT
Source organism: Mucuna pruriens (assembly GCA_025330945.1). NCBI lineage: Eukaryota > Viridiplantae > Streptophyta > Magnoliopsida > Fabales > Fabaceae > Mucuna > Mucuna pruriens. Next base: position 1,926,020 of record JAENHJ010000525.1, on the reverse strand, counting down.
TAACAAAATTTGTCAATGCTACAAAAATATAAGCAAGATTATCATTAATTTCAAAGTAGATTCACAAAAATCTTAAGATAAAAGGAATTGAAAAAAAGAAAATGGATAAAATTCAAAAATGGCTCGTCACTAATTTCATGGAAATCAGATAAGAGAAAACAAGATTTGTCACATGTTTCATGGAGAACTTGATGAGAATTAAATGTTCCAATCCAAGAACAAATCGAGAGAACTCTCTCAATTGCTCACTATGCAAGATTTCATAAATGAACGCAAGTTAGTTACAATTCAATTACGATTAGGTTTATATATTGATCCTACTTACAAAAAGGAACAAAAACTAACCAACTGAAAAAGCCTTGGCCTTTGGAACAAACGTCACCCAAAAACAAGGCTTCGAACATGCTGATCAGGAGTGTATCCAAAGGGAGCGTCCAACAAGGGTGTCCAAAGGACCAAGGAGCCGTTTAAAGACGGTGCACCCAAAGGACTCAAATGTCGTCCAAAGGGCTCATCGTCCAAAGGACCCAGGTACTGTCCAAACAGGTTAGGTGCTGTCCAAAGGGCTTGGTGTCCAAAGACTCCAAATGTCGTCCAAAGGACCTACCATCCAAAGGGATAAGCCTCTATACTTGAAGGGTTTTGGTCTCTGTATACTTAGTGTCTCTTCCATGTGCTTCGTGCCTTTCTATATTTACATCAGTGGTAGAGCAAAAGCTAGATACTCTTACCAAGCAAATTCAAATCTTAGCATATGCACAGACTCAGTTCATGTTACCTCCTTCTCTTATATGTGAGTAATCCAAGATAGCAAGCCACGAGGGTAAGGTCTACCAAATGAGAAACTTCTTTGCCAAGGAAGTAGAACAAGCAAATTTCATCAATAGCTCCAACAGGAGTCATAATGACCCTTATTCCTCGCACTATAATTTTGGATGGAGGGACCATCCCAATTTCTCCTGGGGAGGATAGTCAAAAGAGCAAACTCAAAATAAGAGTCGAGGGTAAAGATAGGAGGAAAGAAGGACGAGCTTGCAAGAAACCATGATGCAATATATTGCCAAGAGATGAAAGGTTTAAGTCACTAGAGACCCAGATCTCTAACCTAAGCACCCTCATGCCCCAACGAGTCTAGGGTTTTATGCCCACACAAACAAAGTCCAACCCAAGGGAGGAAGTGAAAGTCAACACTGTTAGGAGTGAAAAGGAGTTGAAGAAGCCCAAAAGGATAGAAAAGAAAGTAACCCTTCCAAAGGATGAGGCTCCTACGGAAGAAAGACTACTTAATACCACCAAGGCTAAGGACATTCTAGCACTAGAAAAGGTAAGCCATCACTTAAATGCCTAACTATGCTTAATTTCTAAAAGAAATAATGTCTAATAAAAAGAATTTAGAGGGCTTTGAGGTGGTAAACCTAACTGAGAAGTGCTATGTTGTTGTATTTAAGAAGTTTCCCCCCTAAACTTAAGGATCTATAGTGTTTCACTATTCTTTACACTATAAGCAACTTATATTTTGAAAAGGCTTTATGTATTTTAGAAGCAAGCATAAATTTAATTTTCTGCTCTATTTTTAAGAAACTTGGCTTGTAGGAACCCCAACCTACTAATATTTCTTTATAATTGGTCAATAGAACCATCACACATCCACTTGACATAGTAGAAGATGTTCTGGTAAAAGTGGGAGAGTTCATCTTTCTTGCTGGCTTTGTCATCCTAGAAATGGAGGAGGATGGTAAGGTATCAACCATTTTAGGATGACCTTTTCTAACTACAAGAAGGGGTTTGATAGATGTTGAGTAGGGAAAACTAACCTTAAGACTAGATCCTTCAAGTCCTCGTTAGGCTCAAGATGTTAAACAAGCTCTACTAGGAGGAAACTTGACTACCTATCATTTTGGGTATTTCGTTTATTTTTGTTTTGTTTTAACCATTTTTATTTTCTTCTCTTTTAATATTTTTGTATTCACATTTTTTTAACATTGGGAGACATGTTGTTTCTCAATTATAAGGAGGGGTTTTCAAATGTATGAAAATGAACATTAATATAGGAGTATGGGATTATCATTTTTTCTTTACACTTTATACATTGCATGTCCTTTTAGGAATATAGATTTTCAATGTATGTTAATATATCGCAATAATCCTCTCAACTTACTAGGTTAAAAAAAATATTTATGAAAAAATAAGCTTAACATTTAATAAGAAAAGATCATCTTTTGATAGTTAAGAATTAGCTCTAGACTTGTCATAAGGTCTCACTTAATAACTCTCATAAATAGTGAGATTTGTACTTAAAAAGAGATCACATAAAATACCTTTAGTTCTTCCTTGAGTGTGCTCCATATGTTGAGTCATCCTAAGGCTTCTTTTGAAATACATAACTTAGAAAACTTGTTTTTCTTGCATGTGATATGGATTGGGGTTATTAGGAATTTCTTTCTTAGCCTTAAGAGTCTTGTTTAAAATTACCACTAGTTGTCATCTTTGAGGTTGTGCAAGAAATTTTCATTTGGAACCCACACACAGTTGGAGCACCTCAAAGAGTTTCATATAAAAGATAATAGGGTATGACAATAGTTCTTAATCTCTTCCTCATCTAAAAACACCCATCATCTCCCTCAATTAGTAAAAAAAAGGGGTGAGAAAGTCTCAGCAATAAAGTTTGGAGTTCAAATTAAAAGAAAATCTAACATAAAAAGAAAAAAAATCTCATAAATAAAGTATGGAGTTCAAAAAAGGACTCTAAAAGAGGGAACAACGAGGAATAAAAAGAAAATAGAGGAAGAGATGAAGAAGAATATTGGTCATCAAGGAAACGATCTCTTAAGGATAACTTGAAAAAAGGTAAGACTTTTGGTAAAACACTTTTTTTTTTATCCCACTTGACATAAAAACCCATGGTCCCATTACAACCTAAAGACCCTTGATTTTTACATGCTTGAGAAACGTGCTTGTAAACAATTTGATTAATTAACAAGTTTGTAAGTAATGAGTTTCCATAAGGGAAGGGAATGTTCAAATTTGAAACCCTTAAATACTTAAGATAAGTAAGAAGAATGAACCAAAAATTCAGTGAGAGGTAAGTTTCAAGATGTAAGCTTCTAATTGAAAACTCAAAAGATGAAGTTTTCAATATAATAGGAATGTTGGCTCATTTATTTTTTTTAAATTATAATTTACCCTGTAAGACTTGGAGTTTTGCTTGCTGAAATCTTTTAAGATATTTGAAACGATAGATTTGCTTGAGGACAAGCATTGTTCAAGTGTAAAGAAGTTTGATAAACCAAATTTTCGTTTATTAATGAGGGGAGTTTTGGGGTATAAATGTATTTTTTTTATTTCTAAATTACATATAGTTCACTCTTTTTCTTTAAATTTGACATAGCAAAGGGCTACAAGCCCAAAAGAAAGAAAAAAGACTAAAACTTGAGTTTTGGGACCCAAAATAAGAAGCCTATAATAAAAGAAGATTAAGTAGGATCATCCTCCAATTCAACATATATGTGCTCAAGACAAGACAATCCTGCATGGTCATGCTCCCATTCTGCATGTCCATGCTCAAGCACAAATAGACAAGTATGGTCATGCTCCTATTTATCACACATATGCAAGCCAACTAGTGAGGCTCACTCCACACATTATAATAAAAGGGAGTAGTTAGGGAGTAGAAAAATCATCTAAAAAATTCCAGAGTTTCTAGTTCTCTCATATTCTCTCTCCTTCAGTCTTTTTAAGTTTTTAGAACTCTCTCTAGCACTTATGATTGTTTAGCAAAGTTAAGACATAAGACAAAGTGAAGGAGCAAAGCAACCAATATCCACAAGTTCTTTTTTCTTACCTTTCTTTATGTTTTCTTGTATTTTGATCATAAGTATAAGTGATTAAACCTTCTTTTTTAATTATGACTTAGTTTGTATTTGGAACTCTCTAATTTGAAATTGAATGCAAATTTTTTTGGTTTCATTCTACCTGTTAAATTATTTTATTATTATAAGATATTTGCTCAAAATTGATCAAACTGTATAAAATCCTAATCAATTAATTAATAATTTTCATACTGCAATTAATCAATAGAACCATAAAATAATTAGGTTTAAGAAGAATTTTATGACCATAATTTTTTTTCCAAACTTTTGATTTGATTAATTATTTAATATGCTTCTATATGTCTCATGGTTGTGTTTAATTGCATCTCTACATGACCAACTAGAGTTATAGTTTAAAATAAAGAATGTTGGGAGTTTGGACCAAGGGCTCCAAGTAGAATTAAGAGGTAAATCAACAACAAAGATTTCAATTAAAGAAATTCTCATGAAATCAAAGATTAGGGAATAAAATAATACAAATGAAACATAATTTTTTTTGTTCTCAAAATCTAAATTCTTGTTTTATTGATTTTTACTTTCTTCTTAAATTAATTTTTCATCCTTTAAATCTTAAAAATTGGTCTAAGAACTTCTAGAAAATGGTAATCATATACACTAGTCCTTTGAGTACAATATTTAGACTCACGTCTTCGATACTGCAATGATATGGTACGTTTTCCTTGAAGCGCATTCCAAAACCTATCATAGGACTAAGCAAAAATTAGCAAAGGTAAGAAGGAATAAACTATCAATTTGGTATTTTAAATATTACATTTTCTCTTAAATAATCTTTAAAGTAATGAAATTATATAAATAGTTCATAAAATGTTGTAAATTATGTTATATAGTCTCCTAAATATTAAAAAAATCTTTCAAATTAATCCTTAAGCATTAGTAAAATATAATAAATTAAGGACTAAATTGATAAATATTCAATATTTTAGATATTATTTATATAATTTCAAGGGTTACTTAAAAGAGAGAATAATACTTGAGAAATTAAACTGATAGTTTAATCAAGCGAGAATCATACCTATAAAATGTTATAATATATTTTTATAATAATGTTTTAGAGTTACCTATGGTATTAGTCCCTATAAAATTTCTTATTTCTTGTTTTAATTTCTATATAAAAAAATAATCTTGTTTATGTTTTTTTTTTTTTGTCATCAATATTAATCTTTGAAATAAGAAATAAAAATGGCAAAATAAACATTTAAAAAAAACTGAACTCTTAAAGACTACTATTGATTACGATAAATAAACGAGACTAAAATGGACAAAAGTATTTAGTGAGACTATATAGGCATCAAAATTATATTTAACCCCATTTTTTTATGATCCAATTTTTCTATCTTCGTCACATTATCCATTTATGTTTTCTTTTAAGAAGGAAAGAAAAAGAAAGAAAATAAAAAATATATATGTTATTTAAATGGATAAAAATAAGAATAAAAAGTGAAAAAAATTTCTATTTTTGTTTATTTCCCATATATATTTTTCTTCAAAGAAGAAATTATTAGGTACTATAAGATCACCATATGTCAATGGTCCTAATAAGTATTTACATAACACATGTTCAAAATTTTATAATTTATGAGAAAGATTAATATTATTTAATTATGTGTCATAGGAAGAAGAATATTGGTTGATTTAGCTATCAACATTAAATTTGTTAATAGTTTGTATCATTTTATGAAATTATCCCAAAAATTATTGGAATTCATCGTCTCACTCTCTCCATTTAATTACTTTTTTCTTAATTAATTAATATGTGTTGGTCATCTTTTTCAATTCTTATAAAAGAGAAAATAAATTTATCTTATTAATTTATACTATTTATTATAAAATAATTAAGGGTATTTTAGTAAAAAAATAATTAATGAAGGAGTCTGTTTAAAAAAATCTTATAAAAAGGGATAAATAATTTTCAAAAAAAGTTGTATGTACAAGGATGAAGGTAGTAATTGCTTCTTTCGAAGCATTAGGGTAGAAAAAAGATTTTTATATTAGTTACAGAACCGATGTAAAATAAGATGACGTAAAAAATCCACTTTTTATATCGGTTCCTTTTAGAAGCAATGTAAAAAGGTGATTTACATTAACAATTTTTACATCAGTTCAGAAGACAATCAATGTAAAAAGTGGACTATTTCATTTTTCTCTTACACCTATTCTTGTAAAATTAGCCTAAGCCACGTAACTTAAGCATAAAACAATTTATATTGAAAATAAGAATTTAGAACAAAAGTAAACTATCAATGTTCTCTAAACTCAACTTTCTAAACTATCAACATACAAGGTTCAACTAAGCTATATATGATCATTCATAATAGTGAAACCAATTTATTAAACAATATCATCATACAAGACTCAACTAAGCTCTATATGACTATTCATGCAAAATGATATCAATTTATTAAATAATATCAGCATACAAGGTCCAACTAAGTTCTAAATGGCCATTCATCCACGATGAAACCAATTTATTAAACAATATTATCATACAAGGCTCAACTAAGCTCTATATGGTCATTCATACAAAGTGATACCAATTTATTAAACAATATCAACATATAAAGGTCAACTAAACTCTACGTAATCGTTCATGCACAATGAACTCAATTTATTAAATAATATCATCATACAAAGCACAACTAAGTTCTATATAACATTCATGCCAAGTAATACCAAATTATTATAAATAAATAAATAAATTTATTAACTTACCTCAATAATAATCAAGCAACTACTTTAAGAAGATGATTAAAACGCCATAAAAGAGCCAAAAACCAGTAAATTATTACTTAACAAAATGAACATGAAAATTTATCTAACAATTAAATATGATTTAAAAAATTCCAATATATATAAACCTAATCTAAATGTAAATAGAAATGTATAACAACCACTGGCAGTGACGGCTATGGAGTGGCATGGCCATGCATGGAAAAAAAAAAACCACCAACAAAAACCAACAAGTAGCATTGACAAAAAACAATGCCAAAATTTATGTAAACTATCACATACAATGATAGTCATCGCAAAAAATGCTCCCACCATGACGTGTTCAATCATGAAAGTCATGATCAAACAATAAAATCAAAGGGAGCATGGTGGTGAAGAAGACAAATGTCATGGAAACCATTTACCTTGGTAATGGCAACGTCACGGTGGAGAAGATAAAGGTGATGGTGTCATAGTGGCGAAAAGGAAGAGTAAGAGGAAGACTAAATATTGTGATGGTTATGATCATAGTGGGGGAGGCAGAAACGATGAAGACAAATTGTTTTAGAGAATATGAAAATGTTTAGGTGCAATTAGGATTTTAGCGCAAATTTTACATCGATTAAAAATTAATCCTCGTAAAAAATAACTATTTGCATTGGCTAGTTTTATAACTTATGTAAAATGTCACCTTTTACATTGGTTACTTTATAATGAAGGTAAAAAGTGACGATTTACCTTGGTTATATTGTAACTAATGTAATATATTAAAAATATTTACAAAATTATCAGCGCATTTTTATTTACATTATGTAAATGACTTGATATAAAAAGTCATTTTTGCACAAGTAAAGACAACTATGCTCGAAACACTTTTAAACACTAAATGTAAACATATCTTTGAATGAATATTTGAATTTAATTCATTATATTGTAGTATACTAGCTTCATTCAATATATATATATATATATAACTTTGTTGGTTTTCTCTACTACTTGAATGAATTAAAAATAGAGTCTAAATAAATAAATAAATTATATAAAATATTTTTATACTAATTAAAAAATAAGTTTAACCCAAAATAATTATAAGTTTCACTCTATTATATTTAAAAAAAATTAAGCTATACAAATTTATTTAATTTTTTTAAGAAACTAAAAAAAAAAAAAAAGACATCATTTCCCCAATTTCATGCCAATTTGTATGAGTAAAAAAAAAGAAAAAAACCTTTCATTCCTATTTCTCTTAAACAAATAGTGTAAATGCAATAATTTTATCTTATTTTCCTCCTTCTCATATCTTCCTCTCTATTTTCATAGAAACAAAGAATAGGTTAAACATGGATATATAAGAATAGAATTTCTCCAGCATTAATTTTTTAGTAAATACACGTACAAATTAAGCGTATTTCATAAAAATAAGTAAATATCAATTATTAATGCTTCCTTAATTACAAGAACACTTATAAGAACATTCCAATAATCATGAGACGAACATGCTTATGCACGACAACCAGAAAAATTAAAGTCAAATTGGGATATTTTAAGATTGACCTGTTTGATGAAATGAGCAATGGACTGACAATCAGAAACTTCATGAGCATCGAGAGCTTGGTGTGCTAACTCTATAACATAGCTCTTCATCTCCTCTCACTCGTCGGTCTCTCGCACCACACCTTTTCCTTCCAACATTTTGAGCAACAGAGGGAATAACACTTCACTCCACTCATAGCACAAACGCAACAAAGGCTTATAACAAGTACAATGCTTGTGACGGCAAAATTTTCAGTGGTCGAGATTTTGAGATTCATAAAATCTTCCCATTTCGTTTAGTTCTTTTCTCTATTCTGGGTTGGCCCAAAAAAAGTCCCTTTTTCACTTTTCTTTCGTCATAGAAAATGAATTTTGTACTCATTTGCCGATGTTGCAATCCAAACAGTTGTAATGAAAATAGTAGTTTTCCACTAATAATTTTGTGCCGTGTTTCAATCACAAGTTACCACAAACCTTAGCTGGCCTATTTCTATTAACATTTGAATTGGGAGAGTTTTCATTTTGAGTAACATAACATGCTGATACACACCAAATAATTGCAATTGCGATTACTTTGCAGTTGTATTTGCTTTGCGGGCTAATGTGGGCCAACATGTGGTCCTCAATCATAGACTACATCACGTGATGCGGTTTGCATTTCAAAACTCTAGTACTGAGCATTGAAGTAACACCATTTTTGGCATGCTTCAAATGTATATTATGATAAGTATTACTAGCTAACACCTAGCTGGAAATTTCAAAGAATTTTTAGCTGAACCAAGCATCGTTCTTGTGCTGAAACTAGTCCCAAAAATAATTGCAGGTAGCTAGCTAGCTATTGATGTTATTTTCTTGTGTCGAAATTCCTAAAATGGACTGATCCCCAATTGGACGAATATATATAGGCTACGTATTAAGATATTTAAAGGCTAAGAAGGTTCGAATCAAAAAGTGATTTGTGGACTAGTATGCCACCATCTTCAAATCATGGTTACAACGGAAAATAATGGTTCGACCCCATCTAGCACAACTAATTGTAAAGCTTAGCTGGTATTCACTACGTTATACACAGTGCTAGTGAAATAATAGAAATTTGGGATGACTGGACGAACAAAATTATACCATAAGATAGGCAAAAGGAAAAATATATTCAACTTGTCCTAAAAAATATTGGCAGCAAGTAATTAACACATTTTTTATAACGAGCAGTAGTCTCAAATATTCCAAATTCTGGGAAAAAAAAAAGAGGAAAAAATATTACATTTTCAGTGAGATACCATACCAAACAAGCAATGAATCTTTCGGAAAAGCTCCAAGACCGCAGATTTATATAGTAATGGAAAGAAATCGTAGGTAATCAATTCAAAATTCCAAACCATAAATGAAATATGGAAGATTCCTAGACCATCCCCTGTTTAACCCTGTTACATTAGTATTATAGATAAATGCGAAAAATAATACAGTAGACAAATGCTAAAAATAATACAGTATTGACGATGAGATTAGTCCTAGAAAAACTCATCAACTTTACACAGATCTCACATGGGCAACAATAACAACACAGTCACCCCATCATCGTCCTCTTAAAAAAAAAAATTGTACAGTTTCTAGTCTCTGACTCTCCTCTTAGAGCATGTGATCGAAAATTTGATTTTCATGTTTGTGTCAAATAACATATGTGAAAAAAAAAAGTCAATCTTTTAAATGAACAGTTTCTAGTCTCTCTGACTTTTGGTTGTAAAATACATGAGATCATCCAAAAAAATCAAGAAAACTAATAATATTTTACTTTGTCCCTAAAAAAGAAAAATTATATTTCCCCAGGGATCTTCTTTCTTTCTTTCTTCTTTTCCGTACCAGAAAGAAAAATAAACTCCAAAATAAAATTAAAAAAAGAAAGATGTTTGAGTCGGTGTGAGCTCAACGCGTGGCACCGAGTCTGGATCGGAGCAAGAAAACGCTGAGTTCCTGGGCGGGGCACTCGTCCGGGTTGATGAGGTGGAACGACTCGGAGTCAGCGCTCCCCACCACGTGTTCGAAGTTGGCACGCATGTACATGAGTTCCCCGGAGCCGAAGCCGGAGGGGATGACGCCGGCACCGACGGTGACGCACTGCATGGTGCGGAGAATGGAGCGGACGCGGTCGCCGGCGCGGCGGCGGGCGGCAAAGCCGTTCTTCTTGCCGTTGCAGAAGGCGGTCCAGAGCGGGACGGAGCGGAGGGGACACGTGGCGATGTCGTGGCGGGTGGGGGAGCACTCGAGGGCGATGCGGACGAGGCCGTTGCGCATTTCGCGGACGAGGTGGTCGGTGGAGAGGGGCAGTTCGAGGAGGAGGGAGGGTTTGTGGGCGAGGCGGTCGTGCTGGATGCAGAACCACACGTGGCCCCGCCGGTTCCCGAAGATGGTCCCGATCACCATCGACTTCGAGGGGCGCGGCGGTGCGGCGGAGGCGGCGGTGGAGGACGATGTGGAGGAGGTCGGCGAGGAATGGCGGTTATTCTTGGTCGATGTGTGGTCGGAGAACGAGATGGGTTGGGGCTTGGCGGGGAAGAAACACGGTAGAAAGAATCGACGGAGGGTGTCAATGGTCATGCTTGGTTGTCGATGGTGGTGGGAGGAACTAGTGAATTATGAGTTAGTGAATTAGTGAATTAGTGAAATGTGTTTCTTGGAGAATGGGTGTGTTGGGTATGGGACTCGGGGGGAGTGTGGAAGGTCCAAGGGAAGGGGAGATCATGTGCATGCTGTACGGTCCGTGCATGTGTCCATTTATATTATAATAATAATAATAATAGCGATTAGAGTGCTCCGACTTGAATGAACAAAACATTTTTAACCCTTCGTCTCTTCTCTAGTCTCTTTTAACTTTGACCCTTTCGTAACCTAACGTTGCTTTACATGTTTAAAGAATTTATTTTGGGATTAACTTTATATGCTCTTGTGTTCCCCCCACAAATGGTAGCATACTCATGACTGAAATTTATTGTTCGAGCTGCATGTGCAAAATACCAAATTCAGGTTGAAGAAGTGCGTTAATATGGGTTTGAATCTCCATTTGGCGGGACATTTCTTCCTAGAATGATTTCTTGACATACAGGGTGTTTGTTAAGCAGTTATGATAGTGTAAATTGTTTGTAATTTAAGTTTATATAATAATACTTTTAATTGAGTCTCTTTTGGGTTTTTTGTTGTAAATAATTAATGAAGTTATGGGATTTTTTTAGAGTAGGGCCTGGCCCAACTACGACTTACATGGTTGGAATGCAAGCTGACTCAATGTCTAAATATGCGGAGGATGTTTTCTAATTATATAGCAAGTGATGAATAATGGACAACTATTTAAATCATGTAACAACTGGACAATGTACATTTGCTATTAAATGATTGGTCAATGAACTTATATAAAGCTCAAATATAATTCTTTATCTCTTGACTCTTGTAGGTGAATCTCATACCATTTCTAATTATAAGTTCTCAAAACAACATCTATTGCGGACTACTATTCTTCAGCACCACTATAAAGGTTTTTGTGAAGCATGAAACTGTTCTATCGAAGGTTCTAAAAGAACATTAATGTCTTCAATGGAAAACAAAAGTTACTCTTTCTCTCTTTTACCCATTGAAGGATTCAACCTCCTTGTTTCTTCATATTAGTCTCTTGTGTTCAATAATGGCGAACACTTGCTTGAATAACTTTCGCTAGCGATAATGTGATAACATTGTCACTTCTCTCCATCAGAGACAAATGAAAGCCCTAAGAGACAATCATGCATATGAAGCTTTTCATCCTTTGCCATAACTATTAGAGGCTCGGGTTCATCTCCCTCTTGATGGTCATGTTTTCAAGCATCAAGAGCCCCTCAACTTGATTCAAAGTAGGCTTTACTAATCAAAGGGAAAAACCAAAGAACAAAGTATCTATAAGCTTAACAGGCTAAAATCTTGGCTAGAATTCCTTTAGACATTCAAATCCTACTTCATCGATGTTAGAATTATTAGTCACGTGTCATTATTGTCTTGATCAATGTCAAGAATGTCATAATATTACTCCACCTCACACACTTTAGGCTCCTACACCACCTCTGCCATAATATCACCCTAAAGACATTGACATTGATGATCCAAGGGTCATTACGACGAATCGGCCTTTCTTCAATAAAATCATGTTCCAAATTTCCAAAAAAATTGGAACAATTATTTGTGATGGAGCAATACAATGACACAAGTACCTATATGAGCATGTTGATATTTTTGGGTTTTTACTTTCTTACAAGAAAGCTAAGGGAACAAAATTGTGTAAGACATTCCCATTTACCCTTAAATAGACATCGCTAAGATAGTTCCAATGCAACTGTAGAAACTCCTCCCAATGTCGAGTTCCATCTCATTAAAGAAAGACTCTTGCTAAGGACCCATTTCACACCTCCTTTGTCAATAAGAAGGAAAAAACCATAAATAAATTTATCAAACGCTCTAAAAAATCCATAAACAACGAAGAAAAGGTGAAGGAAATTTAAAGTAGCCTGATAGGTGCTCCCACATCTAAGATCTAGTAAAGGATGATATATGATCAATAAATTTGATACACTTATTATGACTTTCTACATGGGTTTATTGGATGTTTATTGTGCATAATATTGACATTATAGTTGAGTTTTATATGTTTGGACTTAATTGGGCTTTGAACAAAATCTTTGTTATTTTTTGGATTTTAATATCCTTTAACCATTTATTCTTATTTGAGTTATATCTTGGGCTACATAAATGAGTTTGAAGAGATCTTGGTGTCTGTGAAAATATTAAATAAAAATTTACAACTCGCATGAAGAAGTCATGACCTAATTCGGCCTAGAACCTAGATGAATTTGGACTTGAAGTTCACAATGCTATCATGTCCTAATAACTTAACATAGGTGTGATACTCTAAGCATATTTGGAGCTATAAAGGTCAAAACGATATGAAACAAGTGCCTAAAGTTCAAGGACCGATTTATCTAAAACTTTCATATAGACAATGACAATCAATGCAATCATATGACGAGCCAAATAAATGAAGAAAAATAGTTATTGTGATTTTACTTTGTTTCTTAGTAAGTTGGATGAAATTAATGCATAAATGCGCTAATTAATATCTAGTGGGCCTCCCAATTTCATCCAAATAAGGAGAGAGAGAGCCAATCTAGAGCTCTCTACAGTCAATCATCATGTATTTTGTTCTATGATTTTTCAAACCTTCTTATATTTGCTGGTAATCCATATGATTCATCTTTGTTCCAAGTCACCCAAGTTACTCATAATGATCAAAAATTTTCTTCAAAGATGGCATTTGATGGTATACTACTTATATGCATTAAGCTAATCAGATGTTTTCTTCAAAAGTTTTCTTCAAAGTTTTCTTCACATCTTAGTTCAACATATGCATCGAGCTAATCAAATCAACTCATTGAGTTTTACTCATTTTGACACTCCTACCTATATAAATTGAGGTACAGTTTCTTATTTTTCAAACTATGTGAAAAAGTATTGTTAGATTTTCTTATGCATTAGCATTATTTAAGTATTAGATTAACCTTTAGATTATTTAATAATAGAATTATGCAAGTAGATCATCTTATCTTAATTAGACGGGGAATATTAAATAACTAAATTTTGATATACATAAGATGGTAATGATTTGAATTTTCTCAGATAAAAGACTTGAGTCTCACTTATACCTAAATAAGGATTTATATTTGTATCCTATTTACTGTTTAGAAAACGTTATCCATCAAATACACAAACAAATTTTCCTTCATTTTATTGCTTAAGATTTTGTATCATGATAGTTTCTATGAATTCAACTTATCTCAGAGTAAGGATGAGGATGAGTCTATGTTGTCCCCTTTAAGACATATATTTCCATAAACTTTTTAATTTTTCTTTATATAATATAAATGTATAATTATAAATTTTCTCTAATTAAAAATTTATTAAAAAAATCAATTCATAATATATATTATCTTTACAAATTTATATATGAGTATTGCACTTATAAATTAAAATTTATAAATCCCAAATACATGCTTTCTAATATTATTTTAATTAATTTGTGTGATGTGCGTCATTATGTCACAAAGATCATTATGTCACAATGATCAAGATTCTTTCTTTTAAAATTTATCAAACCTTAATTGATGCATATTATAATTATTCATTTCTCATGAATAATTTAAATAAAAAAAACTAAGACTTTGTTTGTTTAATTTTTTTAAAATAAAAATTTCAATTTATCTGTCCCTAGTACACATGAAAGTATTTGTCTTGTAAGTATATTTTTATTTTCTAAAAGTTTGTTCGTGAACACTTGAACAAAATATTTTTAAAAATTAGAAGAGGAGGAATGAAAGATATTTTTCAATTGTTTCTGTTTCTTATTTTAAAAACACTTATTTTGAAAATAATTTTTAAAATTTAATAAATTTTACATGAAAAACTAATTGTTGAATAATTTAAAATTATTTTAGAAAATAACTTTTATTTTGACATCCTAAAGCCCTATTATTTTATGCAAGAATCACAAAACTATTATCTAAAGTCAATTTAGAAATTTCTGCAACTAATAAGAATCGGCGTGCAGTGTGCAGAGGTAGCGAATAAAATAGAATGATTGAGAAAGAAAAGAAAGGTGAGATAAGGAGCATTGTTAGTTGGTTTCACATTACTCCCAAAAAATAATGCTATGAAGATTTAATCAGTAGATGTGACAATGCGTCTGTCATTGGAATGAAAAGGAAGAGGGAAAATAATGTCCATAATTGCCTAATAATCCCTTTTTCTAATTTTATGATACAAACAATTCAACATAGACACACGCCATTTCATTCAAAGACTCCACCCATTACCTATTTCTTGTTGGCCCAACTATTTGTCTACCTGGCCTTACTATCGTGTACCTCATAATTATTTTTATTTTTTAAAATTATATTATAAAATTTTTATAATAATTAATTTGAATATAGATTATTTTTTCGATTATTTATTCTTAGAATTTAGATTTAAATATTTCATGGGCATTCCTGAGTCCGTTGTGAATTATTTTGATATATTGTACTTTCTCTTTTTAAGTTAATGTGATTTAAGAATTAATTTCAGGTATTTATATAAATTAAATTTATTCTTTTTATGTCCTTCTGACATGTTTCGTATATTTATTTAGTTTTTTTACAAGCATGATTATTAATATTTTGTATAAATGCCAGATAAAAAATCGTGAGAACAATTATATAAAAAAATTATATGAATTAAACAATTTATTAGTGCTTAATATTACATTAATGATAATTAACTCTATCAATATATCTTTGTTGTTAAAGTGTTTTGTGATTAATACAATATATTATTTTTCATATGTCAATTATGTTATAGTATTTTATCGATATTGGAATATTGTAGCATGAGTTTTATACATTGTGTTTTTCTATTTTTTTTTTTTACTTATTATAACTTGGTAAATTTTCAATTACTATTGTTTCTATAAACTTTAACCTATATATTATATTTTTTTGGTATTTATGTTATTTATCAAACATTATTGTTTAAATTTTGGAGTTTACTTTTTATATCAATTATGTTGCCGGAAATTAAAAATAAAAGAAAATAATTTTATTCTCAATATGTTTTATAATAATTATTTGCTAACAAATGATATTAAGTTATTTTATTAACAGGTTAAAATATATTTTTGGTTATTTATACCATTGTGAAAAATCATTTCGGTTCTTTATTTTTAAAAGATTATTTTTGTCATTTAACTTTTAAATTTGAATTAATGTTATTTTTTTAAAATAATTATTATTTTTAATATTAAAGTATAATTTTAAATTTGTTTTAATTTGATTTAAAATATAAAATTTATGTCATTAGATTTGCTGACATAAAACAATGGAACGAAACTAATGTTCAAAAAAAAAATTATAAATATAGTGAAAATCGTATAAAAAATGAGTCTCATAAATAATAAAAATATAATATGATATCAAAATTTTCAATTTTTTATTATTTGTGAAACGTACTTTTCATGTAATTTTTATTATATTTATAATTTTTTTAATTCGAATATTAGTTAATTTTATAATTTTTTTATATAAAGAATCTAATTATATAAGTTTTATATTTTAAATCAATCAAAAAAATTCAAAATTATATTTCAAAATAAAAAACAATCATTTTTTTGAAATAATAACATTTATTTAAATTTAAAAATTAAAATAACTAAAATAAATTTTTTAAAAGATAAAAAATAAAATATCAAAATAAATATTCACAATAAAATAAATTATCGAAAATATATTTTAATCTTATTAATGTTATCTTATATGACAATTTCTTAACCACCGAACACATGGATTAATTGGTATAGGGGTTATTCTAATTTAAAAAATACATATGTCTATAAAAAAAAAATCTGACAATTTCTCAAATTCAAATGTTTTGTAATTATCTTGACGATATCATTTGTGAAAAGGAATAAATATTATTTTTATATTATATTATAATGATTATTACATTCTTCTAATTTAGTGATTATATTTTTAATAAGAATTTTAATATTAATTTTGGTACATTAAATTAGTGAGAGAATATACATCATTGATGTGTCTTTGACCGTTAAGAATTAAGCATATTTTATTGTCATATATATTATTCGGTGTATTTTGGTGAGCATATAACTTTTCTTAAAATCTTTTAGTGCTTAGTCTCATTCAATTGTAGTGGGATATTTTCATTTTTTTTAATCTTAGTAGGCTTGGATGATAGAAATATTTTGTTGGTAATTGCATTTTGATTATTTTAACATGAAATTTTTATTATGCTTTCTTTTACCAACATTTCATATTACATAATGTCATAGATGTGTATATATACTTCGATCTAATATGATTTTCTATATTGATTACTCGAATGATTAAAATTCAATTTATTGTTAATATTTTGTGGCTAAATTATTATAGTATATTTTTTATTTCAATTTAAGTGTTTATGTTATCCAAAATTGTCGATGAATATTTTTAATCTTATACAAGTCGATATAATCACTTATTTAATGAAACTTAAATTGATTAAATGTCAAATATTAGACTATATCAAAGTTAAGAAGTCAATTACTTGTGTTAATTTTCACTTAGTTACAACTAATCATGATCATCCCTTATTTATATATATATATATTCATTCGAGAATGAATCAATAATATTATTTTCTCTCTTCTCTTTGTCTTGATTACACTTGCAATATGATATCAATAATTTATTTCATGTTTTTATTATCAATCTTTCATTTTTTTTTTATGGTTTCATTAGAATCTTTTATAGATTCATTGATAGAGCAATCTTGATTTGATTTTAATTTCTCCGCTACTAAATAGTGAGAATTATCAATATTGTCATATATTATTATAAGTACCTTTGAGATCATATGACATTTTCATGAAAACTTATTGTTTGGTCTCATTTTATTGTATTAAGATATTAAAAAGAAATTGTTGGATCTTAATAGGCTTCTTAATTGGATGTTAAGGTCATTTTGTTGGAAATTACATTTTGATTCTTATGACATGTAAATTTTATACATCCTTTAACTAATAATGGGTGGAAAATAGGTTAGGCTATTCAGTAGTAACCTGTAACCTCATCTACATCAAATCCAAGTCAAACCAAACTTCTTCATGAAATAAACAAACCCTAAACTTTTATATAAATCTATTTGGTTAGAAAAGGTAATAGATTGACCTGTTAAAGAAATCATAGATAATATTTTTTTGTTGTTGTTATTAATATTATTATTATATTAATTTTATTATAATATATTAAAATCATATATATATATATATATATATATATATATATATATATATATATATATATATATATATATATATATATATATATATATATATATATATATATATATATATATATATATATATATAATATATATAAACATTAAACATGTTGATATATGTAAAGAAACAAATTTATAAGTTTATTGTAAGATTAATTTATGCATTATTTAAAGATATTATTACAAAATAGGTTTGTAAATAAGTTATTATGAAAGTCGTATTAAACTTTAAAAATAAGTTTATATTATATAAACATGTTAGACTCATTTTTTATAAAACTTATTCTATCTATTTCTACATTTGTCTTATTCTTTGTATAATAGTTATTTTAATTTTTGTAGATTATAATTTATTTATAATTTTTTTCTACATTGACTTAATATTATATTAGTCAATGTAAAGATAAATTAGATTTATAAAAAACTTTAATATGAAATAGAAATTTAAGTAGATTAAGAAGTAAAGGTAAACTTTTCAAAGAGATCAGTCCTAAAAATAATCCTATAATAAATAACGAGATAAACTTGAGCATTGAGTTTTTTAAAGCTAGATTTACTTAAGAAAAGTTTTGTTCGCACTGTCCTATATTTCCATCGTTATCAACATTCCACATTTCATAAAGTCATAGATGTCAAAATATATTGCATAATATCAATATTCCTATCAAATTCATGTATTAATTAATTCAATGATTATTGTTAATATTTTGTTGCCACATTATTTTAAAGTATTTTTTTAAAATTAAGTATCTACATTCTCCAAAATTATTAATGGATTGTTTTAATTTTACTGAGGTTAATATAACCATTTTTTTTTTGGTGAAACTCAGATTGGAGTAAATGTTAAAATTTTTAAAATATATTCTAGTTTAGCTCAATTGTAATTTGTTATTAGACTATTATAATCACTTATATTATATTCATGTGGATTATATATTTAGTCACTTGTGATATGAAATATTTGTTTGTTAGTGAGAAAGTTATAGAATTTTATATTCGTATGAGTACATTATTACAAAGTGTGCGTTAGTATATTCAATGACCAAAGAATTAACTTTTGGAGTTTTGCAAAATCTGTATCTCACATGGGTTGACTTTAAGTGTTGGTGAAAGTTTAAAATTGTATATCTTTTAATGTTATTGTTATTAGAATTATGGCATATATATTTGACTATATTTCTTCTATTATCATATTTCTTTAGCGTTATTAAAATGCTTGAATCATTCGTTCAGATCGTATATTTGTGTTATTTAATTATACCGTTTCTATCGGAATTATTTTTTTACATTGTTAAAATTTTTTATTTTATTATTAATTTTAACTATCATTTAGATTAATAGTTAAATTTTAGTTAATTAACTATTAATTAAATAAAATATTATTTTTTATAGCTAAATTTAAGTTATATTTATTTATATTTTTTATTACTACAAATTAACTAAAAAATAACTATAAATTTTAAAAATTTACTACAAGTTAACTAAAATTATTTTCTTAACTAATTTGCTACTTATTTCATACTACTATCAATATTATAGTAATTTTATAGTTAATTATTTTTACTAAAAATTATCTATCAAATAACTATTGATTTTAAAATTAGTTACAAAATTATATTTTAAGTTTTCTAGTAATGCTTTTTTTTTTTTTTATAATTTTAAACTTTTATAATAATTAATATTTTTATATGATAATTTTATGTTTTTAATAATTAAACCAATCCACCAAAAATGGATTGAATTGATTTGTCTCAAAGGATTCAAATGCTTTTACTTATTAAACTAACTTTTCATGATTTTAATTCTGTTCAAATTTGAAGTTTAAGAACATTCAATGGTAGTTATGGTTGAACTGTTGCAATATTACATAAAATTCAAGAACTTCAATAATTTTTTAATAATATAATCTTTAAATTTTAAAACAAATAATATAATCATCTTATTTTTTAAAATTATTAAAAACCATTATTTATATAAACAACTAGTTGTTATATAAAAATTATCATGTCACACTTACTTCAATAATAAAATTACATAAAAGTCTCTTTCTATATTTAAGAACTCTATAAGTATATCTTTTAACGTTTTTTTTTTTTATATATCCGATCTTATTTTTTAATTTATAACTACCATATACCCTTTAACATATCCGTCAGTATACACATTTTTTTTATATAATACCCAAATGATGTGGAAGAATAATCTTTTATTCCGTTTATTGTTCCATGAACATACCATTAACTAAAAAAAAAAGAGACCATTAAATTAAAGTATTAAACTCTCGTAAAGCAAGAGGGGATGAGTGTCGAGAACGGCAAAAGCCTTTCTTTCATTCAACGCTCTGTTCCTCCGTTCTCACGTGCGTCATCCCATCACCGTCAGTATCTATTATCACCATTACTTTTATTAATTTATTATTATTATTATATAAAATGATATACCCTTTTCACTTTAGTTACTTTCAACATTTTTTCTCTCCTTCTGTTATTTAAAAATATATTTGTAACTGTTTAAAAAATTTATATTTTATATTTCAAATTATTTTTATATATATTTTTGAATTTTAGTTGTCTAGTTTTCAATTTATTTTAAAATTAAACTTCAGTAAATTTTAAAAACAAATAATTAAAAATAATTTATATCATACTTTAAATGATTCATATAAATTTAAAATATAATTTATATATTTAAAATATTTATTTATTATAGTATAATTTATATATTAAAATAATTATTTATCGGCTAGGATTCATATACTAAAATATTAATTTTATTATAATTCTAAATTATTTTTTAATCTGAGTGTTAATAAATTTTAATTAAAAAAAAAACCCAAACACAGGACACGAGGGTTGAGAAAACGACAAAGCTGAGAAACCAGGTTGTCAGAAATATCTGGAACACACACAGGAGCAGCGTTGTTCGATTATTACCGGAAATAGCCGGTCTTTCTCGAGTCCCAAGGTGTATCATTTGCACCTTCCCTTTGGAGTTTCAAGAGAGGGAATGAGAACACGAGTGAACAATCCACAGTTACTTGTAAAATACACTGCAAATAGAGAGAGAGAGAGAGTGTGTGTTTGCTTGTGAGTGAGTATGCAGTGGTTTCAGATGCGTGTAGAGACCAAAAACCCCATACCACACACCAATTTCTCAAATCAGTTCAGTTCACGTATTTCTGTGACAAACTGCGCCACTTTCTCTGCTGCATAAGATCATGATAATTATTATATCTTTTCCTTTCACAGTCACCATCACTTCCACTATTCTTCTCTGCAACTTCCGTGACCTCTTCTGCTCCACTCTCTCTCCCTCTTCTTCTTCTTCTTCATCATCAAGTGCAACTGAAAGGGTTACTTTCTTTTCTTCACTATGGCTGAGGGTTTTGAGCACTACCATGTCCCACAACAAAGTAGAAGGGACAAGCTAAGAGTTTTCGCCCACAACCAAGCTTGTTTTCTTGAATCTTCCTCTACCCTTCACCCCTCATGCCCAACTTTACCCTCTCTCTTAGATCCTTCGCATATTCCCTCTGATTTGTTGGCTTGTGCCACCCAACAAGGTGGTGGTGCGAAGGAAGAAGATTCCAATTTGATGATGGGAGGGGTTGTAAATGGTGATGCAATTCAAGTTATCAACAGTAATACCAACAACAACCCTTTTCTCTACCAGCTTCAGAACCTTAGGGAGTTTAATAATAGCTACAATGATGGGAGTGAAATGATGGTGTTCAAGCCCGAGCCTTTGTCTTTGTCTTTGTCTTCTCACAGTAACTTAACTCAACACCCTTTGGAACTGAATCTTCAGCGATATGGGGCTGTTGTTTATGGTGATAAGGGTGGTGGTGGTTGTGTCATTCCGGGTTTGGTTGGAGGGAACGGTGAGGCTTCGAGGAATTCGGTTCCACTTGGACCCTTCACGGGATATGCTTCGATATTGAAGGGATCGAGGTTCTCTAAGCCTGCACAACAATTATTGGAAGAGTTAGGTGATGTTGGGGTTCGTGGAATTTACGCTACCGAGAGGAGTATTGCTCCTGATGCATCGTTGATGGAACCTCCTCATGAGTGTTTGAGTGCTAGTGGAATTGCTGATGGGGATGATCCCCTTGGGGAGTATGGGAATGAGGGTAGGAAGAAGAAGTGTAGACTATTAACCATGCTTGACGAGGTATTTTTTTTTTCTTTTTAATTTTTATTTTTTCGGATCTGAGTTATGGTTAATTAAAAATTTCATAGAATGGGGTTTCATGTTTGATGTAGTTCCTATCAATTTTTTGGTTTTTGTGTGTTTCATTCTCGTAAGTGTCAGTGGTGTTACTGTTATAGATAAATTTTGTTCAGTTGAGAAAAATGGATTCTTGATTAAAGTTTGCCAGGGTTATTTTGGCCTTAAAAAGTTAACTCCCATCCCAAGTTATCATAAAAATATACTTAATGATTGCATTAAGGGGTTCGGTTGTCACTTCTGTACTAGCACTTGATCTTGTGGATTGCATGAAGGAATCGTGTATTTTATGGAATGATGCTTTTATAATTTGTATGTGGCTGAGCTTTTATTTATATTCTATTTGCTTTAAGATGCTTGTATTTTGTGTATAGATGGCCTGGGTGAACTTGGTTATCTTTTTGGAAAATTTATTGGGAGGGAATATATGCACAAAGATTGGGAGTGTAAAGTGCCTGACGTCTATAGAAAGATTTTCTAGCAAGTGACAATGTCATCCAGACATTGGTTTGGGTAATTAATGTGCATAAAGTAATTGAAGGAATCCATTGGAAAAGATTTTTACTCTGAAAAAGTGTGTATTGATATGATCATGTTCTAGATTAAAGAAACCTACATATGACAAGGTCTTTTTAACCTTTATCAAAGATTGGCTTTAGATTGGGATTGGGATTAAAGTAACTCTATGATCGTGTGATTGGGGTTTTACTCTGACAAAACTATTAAAATTTTGGATGCTATATAAAATAGTTGCATGTTATTGTCATCATAGAATATAATGTTTCACTTTATATTTGACAAATATAAGTTGCAAATTCTACAATATGAAGTTGGTATCATTAATTTCTGATAGGCCACATTACAGATATATAAAATGATTATATAGCCGATTCATGGCTTGTGGTGTTTAATTATCAAAGGATTAGGATGCAAATCTTATATATTTTGTAGTGAATATTAAATATTATTTTTACATTAAATATAAATTAACTTTTTAAAGTATGATGAAGCTACAGTGTAAAATTATTTTAATATCATGTTCTGCCACAAATATGCCTCATAAACAATCATAATATCTGTAGGCATATATATGTACTTTGTGAGAGCACAGTGGGCTTATATTGTCAAATGTAGGGTATCAACGTACACATGCATTGTGTCCCGATCAGTTGCTTCTAAGAATAAATATAGCCTTGAAAAGTGAAAAAGGTGATGAATAATAAAATGGTATATATCTACATGTGGCATTAGCCATGTGACTTGTCATGTTAATTAATTATCAGATTGGTAGTGTTGTACCATTTGGTAGTTGTCATGTTCGGGTATGCTTTATGGTTTTGCTTTGGTTGGAACCTATTCTTGCTTATGCAGCTATTTATCAGAGCTCAAGTATTTTGGGAGGAAATTCAAGGCATGGATATGTTTTTTATCCCCTTAAATAGATAGATATTTATTGAAGTTATAAAAAAAAAATTCAATGCTTGAATAGATAGATATTTATTGAAGTTGTTAATAAAAAAAATAAAATCCATGCAAGCATTGAACCCAGAAGCAAACCTTTGGGAATATGGGGAGTGGGGATGGAATCAATGGTGGAATATAACCGATGCCTAACCCACTAGGGTTGTCCTAGCGGTAAGAGGGTTTGGGTAGTCTGCATGGGGTTTTAGGTTCAAATCCTATTTGGCCAACCATATATATATAACCGATACCTATTTGGCCAGGTCAACTATACGTGTGCAAACTGTATAAACTGTCTGATGTGTATAAATCAATATATTTGTTTTAATATTTTGTTGGTAGAAAAAGAGTCAAAAGACATTATTGAAAGGTGAAAAAAATAGAAGGGAGATGGAATAAGAATGTTCACTAGTTCGAATACTGTATTTTCCTTGTAAGCTACAAGGAAAGTGTTTAATGAACAACACTGCTTGGTCCCGTCTATTTCTTACACCACAGTTCCTGGACAGGGATTGGTTCCTGAGGAAGACCCCACATAACTGTAGGTCCTTGGCCTTGTGCAATGATTGAATTGTTCTAAACTGTGATGTAAAATTAAAGTAATGTGAAAAACTCATCACTCTAAATATTGATATTAATATATTAAATTTTACACTGTAAACTAGTACAATTATTATTATTATTATTATACTATACATTAAGTGAAAGAAATTGTTTACAATGAAATCAAGTTATACTGATTCTCATTTTTTCTTTTTTTTTTAGCTGTTTAATTACAGTTATTGATATTCACTTTAGCTATCTTTGTCTGTTTCATTTTTATTTTTGTTTCTTACCATTTGACATTTTGAATTGTAGCTTGTTTGGTTCCTACTTTTTTTTGTCTCGTGTTGTTAATTAGATTATTTTACCCTTATAACAATTAATGCACCCAGCACAACCAGCAAACTGAAACTTCCGAATTTTGAGTTTTCCTAACATATCATACAACAAAGTTCACAAAAATTTAAATTTTACTGGACATATGGGACTTCTTCCTATCTTGCTTTTGTACAGAAAAATACTTGGACAACCCTTGACTATGGCTTTGAAGTTCAAATTTATTAGATTCAAGGGCTAGAATGTGAGGTTCTGTGTAGAAAGTTGTTTTATTTGCTTGCTATTTTGATATTCTTCAATTTGTTTGTCTTGAGCCATACGTCTAGATAAAACTATTAATATAAGATGCTATGATGAAGAAGGATTTCTGTTGTGTTGTGTGGAGTTTCACCTGTGACTATCGCAGATTGTGTTGTTGCTATGATGAAAAATTTTGTGCGTAATATAATTATAAAAGCTTCATGCCTTTCTTTAAGCCCTTCAACATTATATAGACGGTAAATTAAGTAGTCCCTGCTGCTACTAGCCTTTATTTGAATTGGGATTTGGTGATCTAGTTTTATCTCAGATGGGGGTACAAGTAATCATTTCTCTATTCATATCAATTTTTAGTCTTACTAATGCAAGTACAATGAATATCAATACATTACATAACCACAAAAAATTTAGATATTTGATCCTAATTATATGAATTCTTTATTGTGAATCACAAACAGGTTTACAGGAGGTATAAGCAGTATTATCAACAGATGCATGCAGTAATAACTTCATTCGAGTATGTTGCTGGCCTTGGTAATGCAGCCCCATATGCAAGTCTGGCTTTAAATGCCATGTCCAAACGTTTTAGATGCTTGAAGAATGCTATTGCTGACCAGCTTCAGTTCATCAACAAGGCTCCTTTTCAGATAAGCAACAGGAAGGATGAATCTCCAAGGTTTCCCAACAGTGATAGGGGCACTTGCAGCCAAAGGCCAGGGTTTCATGAGCACCAACAACCAATTTGGCGACCCCAACGAGGACTCCCTGAGCGTGCCGTGAGTGTTCTCCGGGCCTGGTTGTTTGAACACTTTCTACACCCGTAAGTGCTATTTAAATTTTATTAATGTCAATTAGGTAATGCCTTGTGTTCTTTCTTCATTTTCTGAATAAATCATCAATTTAGTCCTTAAAGTATTACTCTCTCTTTTGAGTAACTTTAAAGTAATAAAATTACTTTAGGGGTTTCAAATTGAGGGTTTACTCTCTAAACAACTAACACATGAATGTTAACAATTTAATGTGTATGTACCCTCTATAACCCTTTCATGAGACTTATGTGTTTAGATTACTCAATCATTGTTCTCTTGATACAGTTATCCTACTGATACAGACAAGCTAATGTTGGCTAAACAAACCGGTCTATCTCGCAACCAGGTGATAAAAGATTCATCTTATAAATTATTTCACACAGTGGTTGATGGATTCTAACTGTTTATTGACTATACCTTTTAACAGGTGTCTAATTGGTTTATTAATGCAAGAGTAAGGCTTTGGAAACCGATGGTGGAAGAAATACACATGCTAGAATCACAGCAAGGTCAAAAAAGGCCACACAGGGAAGAACAAACTAGGAAAAACTTAAGCGATGATCAATTACCTTCAGACAACTCTCTTGTTACCGAGATTCCATCTAGCTCCATGGAGAAGTTTCATGATGTCCCTTATAAACACACTAGAAATGAACTTGCTAACATGCAAGTGAGGAGTCAGGAACAGCTGAATCAGAGTCACACAAGCAATAATCAACATGTGGGTGTTGGAGTGAGCAATAATGGTGTGTCTCTTACACTTGGTCTTCATCAAAATCATGGTATTGGGTTGTCTGAGCCCTTTGGCATGAGTGCAGCTCAGGCCCTTCAGCCTGAGGGCTATGTTATAAGTGGTTTTGGATCACAAAATCGACATTTTGGAAGAGATGTTATTGGAGGAGGGCAACTGTTGCATGATTTTGTAGGCTGAAGATGTCTTCAATCTACTAACCTTGTTTGGACTTCATTTAATTCAGTGATATTATATTATTATACTAACCATATTTCTGATGTCGCATCAGAAATTAGGAAAAGGAAAGTGATTGAAATATTGGCCTTCTACGGTGCTACTACTAAGTTTGGGATTGACTATTGTGTGGTCTTATTGTTAAGCCCACGACAAGACTGTAAAATTGTAAATTCATTTTATGGGAAAAAGTATTATGTCACAGGCCTATCCAATTCACCCTTGTGAGCAGCATAAGGTTAAATATTCATTTTCCCCTTCTCCATTGTAGAACATGGCTGCTCCAAGTACTTGTGCGATCCAACATGTAGTCTTGCAGTACTTTCTTTTACTTTTTCAATGGAAGCGTAAGCACGTTGTTGATTTTCCCCTGCTGATTGTTGTGTACTATTATTATGTATTGTAAAATAATGGCTATTTGTTTTCCCCTGGCTGAATTATGTTTGTCTATTTATTTTAGACCATATCTAAATTTTTATGAACTAAATAAGTTGTTTAATTTTCATAATTAAATTAATTTTGCTTTACTATAAGTTTTCTTCTTAAAAATTTTAATTAATTAGTTTTTGTTCAAATATTTAAGGATTTATCTTGAATTTAGAATGTGAAATTATTTTAAAATATTTGTAAGGTAAAAATTTAATGAAAATTTAAGAAGCTTTATTAAATTTGAGATTAGAGTTTGTGTTATATTCAATCATGATAACTGGTATTTAATACCTAAACAATTTTGACATTTTAATTAATAATTATATGAAATGCTTATAAAAATATTTAATATGATGAAT
Source organism: Mucuna pruriens (assembly GCA_025330945.1). Taxonomy (NCBI): domain Eukaryota; kingdom Viridiplantae; phylum Streptophyta; class Magnoliopsida; order Fabales; family Fabaceae; genus Mucuna; species Mucuna pruriens. The sequence continues at coordinate 1,898,623 of JAENHJ010000525.1, read as the reverse complement.
TAAAATTTGTAAAAAAATAATTAAAGTGTTAGAAATGAAAATCAATGGCACTACCATATAATAGTTTTCCAAAGGGAAAATATTAATAAATAAATTTATTTAAGTTTTTTTAAAGGTAATCAGCCGGAATATAATTAATTAATTAATTATATTAAATTTATCACATTATATATTAAATTATTTATATTTATGTTTTTATTATCATGATCGAATCAAAACAAAAATAAACATAATCAACCTTCATTTCCATTATAATAGATAATATTATAGTAAATATTATAGTGTCATTTGATTTTATGTAATATTCGTCGTGATTAATTTGTATTAATATTAAAATTATGGTTGCTGAAAAAATATTATATATTTTTTATTTAAGACTATGGACTCATGGAGAAATATCTTAATTATCCGCACAACTTACTAAAATATATAAAAATAAATATATTATTGTCACGTTTAAATTTTGAGGACTCACTAAGATAAAAAAAAAAAAAAACCTAATTCTTATTATCTACACCACCGTTTTGTGATATGAATTTGATTCTTACCGACTCAACCAATATTTATTGGGTAGAGACTTTATTTTTGAGATATTTCTAAGTTATATTCAAAAATTTATTAAAATAAGTTAAAAATATATTATCAACTAATAATAAGATATTTTCATAAATTCTTTTAAATAATTTTTACAAATACTTATAATATAAAATAAATTCAAATAAGTTAAATATAAATTCTTTCAAACGATGTCTATATTGTATTGTGTTCAATTTCTATATTTTATGCTTTATTAATATTAATTAATTAATCAATTATGCAAATTTTAAGCAATGAATAGGATATTAATTTTAAAATTTTAATTAAAATATTAAAAATAAGAATGACGTAATTAGTTACATTATGAAGATAATTAAATGATAAATATCACAATATTTAAAAATATCAAAAATTTGCATGGTTCCTTTTCAGTATAAAAACAAAATAATGTATAACATAAAGGATTGAGCATTTTAGTAAAAAAATTGTATTGTTTTATGTAGTTCTTATTTATAGGTTTAATATTTTTTTTTTTAAAATTTAATTAGGTCTTTAAATTAAAAATTATTAAAAATTTTGATATTTTACTATTTTTGCAATTGACTCTTTGAAGTTAGTTTCTCGTAGTTGCTAAGAAAATAATATAATGTTGGACCTTGATTTGTTTAATGAAAAATTAAATAGAGACCAAAAGTTAGTAAAAAAAAATTAAGAGGGACTAAAATTCAAAATTTGAAAAGTTAAAGGACTAAAAATTTAGGACCTGTTTTGTAATACTATAATTTCTATTCTATTATATTATTGATTGTAAATATTGTATTTTATTAATTATTATTAATAAGTGATTTAATTGTTTTATAATTAAATAAATAATATTTTGGGAAAAATATATATTGGATTTTAATTAATTAAATTAAAAAAATAGACTATTTAAATATGATAAAAGCTTAAGTCCCACATCAGATAACATATACTCATGCATCACCTTTTTCTATACGAGAAGTGAGATAACTCAAGTCTCACACTAGACAATACGAGCTCATGCACCTTCTCTTTTCCTATATAAGGAGTTGGATACCAAACAATAGGAAAGGAAAAAGAGCCTCTATACAAGTTGGATTTAATGCAAAGCATTAAACTAGATAGTTTAATCTTTTTCATCTCTTAGAGCTTTCTTAAGAAATGTGGGGATTGTTTGTTTGGGTTTGATGTGGGAGCACATAGGAAGCTGAAAGACTCATTTTTGAAGCTATATAAATGAGCGACCAAAAGAACAATGAAGATATCGATTGTTGAATTAGTTTTCCTAAACATATGATTTCAAAATAGATAGTAGGGGAAGGAGAATCTATAGAGGAAACCCCAAAGAACAAGAAGGATGATTGGAAGAATATGTTTTCTACGTCTACGTTTCTCTAGGTAAGAGGGAGTGAAAATTTTCGCTCAAAAGTATGGGCATGACTATGGATAGAGTGGTTGGTCTTAGACCCCGCTTAATGTTTGTGTTTGATTTTCTCTATCAGTTGACAAGGTGTTTAATCAATTTTCTGCTTGTGCTTATGCTTGACTGTCTTTGTTAAGTGACAAAGGGTTTAGTTGTTTTTCTATTGGTTGTTTGTATTTCATTGTCCTTTGACTGAACAAGTGTTTAGTTGTTTGCTTATTGATTGTTTGTGTATCCTATAATTGACTAAGTGTTTGGTTTCTTACCTATTGACTATTTGTGTTTGACTATCTCTATAATGGTAAAGTGTTTGATTGTTTGTTTATGATTTGTTGTCTTGTGAATTGATAGAGTACAAGACTCTTAGCCTTGTAGTTGTGGATTGATGGTTTTTCCCCTAAACCCTAAAGGTGTATGTTTTAGGTTATCCGAAGGGAAGATTGAACTCCCTAGATTAACAACCTTCCTAAATAATAACATTATTGATAATCATGTAGTTGAAAATTGTATGTCCTTGGTGTTCTCTAAGAAGGGTTGAGTTCCCTAGGTTAAGTTATTTGTTTTATTGTTATTTGTGAAATTAATTTTGTAATTGGTTGTATGTGTGCAAAACACAGAAAGCCATAGGTTCCTCTTTTTAAATTCAAAATTATGGGTAAAAATCTAGGAAATTTGATAGCAAGTTGTTGAGCACGACTATGCTCATGAAGACCAGCTCGTGCATGTTGTGTATGCCATGCAAAGTCACACTAATTGTGCCCTATATGTGTCGTATGACTTTTTGGTTTTATAATTGGAGTTTTTTGTTTATTTGTTAAACTATATGCTTTTATGAAATATACTGGTATTGTTATTGTTGAAATTACATTAAGGATAATGGGATGTAATATAAAAATGAGTAATAAGAGTAAATGTGCTCAAATGGTGACTTAGTCTGTAAGAGAGAAGAGTGGACCCAAAGGACATTTATCTAGTGAGTGACTTAGCCTGTAAGAGGCAAGAATGGTCTTCATCGACCCAATGTGAAAAAGTCAAATAACAATTTAATTGAACCACATTCATGCATCATTTAACGAAATGGATGTGTAAGGAAGTAGATGCAAACTTGAGTGGTAAGTGAAGGAAAAGAAAACACATAAGAAGGATGGTTGAAGTGTGTGTAATTTTTGAAAGCTTTTTGCAAAATTGAGGGATTTAAAAACACAATTTGATATGGTCATCCAAAAGAGTACATAAATAAAAAAAAGTGTAGGGTAAGAGAGAAAAATGCACAAAAATTGTATTTGTTCGCTCTTTCAATAGAGCTATGTTCAGCCCCTTCCCCACGAAGGAATTTCACTAAGTCTACCTAACTTATAAATAAATATTATCTACCTCTTTAAGTATTCTAACCCTTGTAATCTACCTGATTACAAGAAACCCAATTATTCTTTGAGATTTAGCCTCTAAAGGCTATTATTCTTTGAGATTTAGCATTTAAAGACTATCACACTTAGTACAGTTTTTACACAAGAGTAACTCATACATTGAGCGTTTACAATACAAAACATAGACTTTACTTTGCTTTGCAAAGAAAGTTTTACAAGATAGTTGTCCAAAACATAAGAGAATGTTTTTCTTTCTTGATAGAATGTGTTGAAGTTCAGCTTCCCTTTTACAAGCATGATAGATCCTTTTATATAGCACATAAAAATTTGAACGTTGCTTTTTGTATGAGAAGTGGTTGGATCTGCACTAATTGCTACTTGATTGCTTCTTGCAGTTCTCTTATAGAGACTCATCTTTTTCTTAAGATAGAGAAAGCTTGTGTTAGGAAAGAACTATTTTTCTCTTAATTCTGTGGGTTCTCTACTGTTGATGACTAAGGAAGCTTCTGTTGGTTTCTTTTAAATTGAGTAATAATCTAGACTTCCTTTCATCAGACTCGACTTGTATTATAAAATCTTTGTTAATGTTCTTCGTCAATTTGAAAGTTTAACCCGTTCTCAAACAATATATTAGGTAGACATTTAAATGTTGGATATACATAATAAGCTCTTTATACGAATGAAATAGTTCATGAGACAAAATAAGCAAGATAAACAAATTCTTCCTAATTGGAACAGTGCAGTCATTCCACTTTCTTTTCTAGATGATCTCTTCTTTACAGTAGGAACGTCTTAGGATGACGAGTTTTTCTATGGACCCTTGATTGTGCCTTTGAACGTTGAGTCGCTCTATGAATGCTTAGAATATCCTTTAAAGGGAGAACTTCTCTATGGACGGACAATATGTCCTTTGAATGGCGAGTGACTCTATGGACGTTTAAAATGTTTGAGTACGTCTTTTGGATAGTGAGTCTCGCTATGATTGCTTGGAATGTCCTTTGGACGTCAAGTGACTATATGGATGCTAAGCATGTCTGAGTACGTTCTTTGATGAGTGTGTCTATGGATGATGAGCTCCTTATGGACACAATAAATAAATTTCTTTTAAAGTCAGTTTCCCTTCAATGGATGCGTTCCAACCTTTAAGTCCAATAGCCTGTCATTTTTCTAAAATCTAGAGAACAATGGTTAATCATAATATATTATCCATTTCTATAATATTTGTTATCATCAAAACACTTGGGTTATTTTGAATGCATAGACTTATGTTTCAATAGTAAGGTCACTAGATCTTCTTGGGGCTACTCGGTATGGAGATTCCAATGATGCAAGTTGAGTAGTACCTGACGAGCTACCAAAGGGATATCATGCTAGCATGGTATGACTAATTGTAGAGGCAAAGATTAGCAGAATTGTCCTTGACCTACTTCCTAAACCAGACTTGGTACCACATAACATAACAAAACTATTCAAGTTTTTAAATGCAAAGACAACCAAACTCAAACCACGTGTTCAACCTCGATATCATAATCCTATAAAGAGCTAACAAACCCAACATTAAAAAGCAAAAGAAAAGGTCAATAACACATAAGCATCACTTGTCGTCCTGTACCTACTTGTCTCCACCTACAAATGACGTTCAACCCAAGCAAACAAAAATAAACATGAGGAATGGGAATACATCTCATTACGATCAGGACAATCTTGGCAATGTTGAATAGCAAACATGCAATAACATCAACAAGTAAATACATCATAGACATCCACAATAAAAATTATGCACATGCTTTGACATTTTGTATCCTACCTACTACTCCATATGCATGTGATACCAACTCTACTAAGAAAAGTAGGCTAGGGACAATACTACTAGACTCCTCTTCTAGAGTTAGCCATGTCACGCTAGCATGATATCCTCCAGTGACATGTTAGGATCTACTCAACTTGCACCATGTGTCCCGACTCATGGGATCAAGCACGATCATTGGAGTTTTCGTACCGAGTAGCCAAGAATAAGCCAAGAACAAAGAAAAGTCTTTTCTGTTTTACATGCTCTTGCCTGATGAGAGTCATCTCTCACTCAGCCAAGCACGACGAGCAACGTTCGTGATTTATGAATTTTGCAGAACCAAAGTACAAACTTTATAAATTAAACAGGTAAATCTAAGTCAATCTAGATTCTTTTACACATACATACACAAGTTTAGCACATGGAAACACGCACAAATCATTCAATTTCATCCAATTTTATACAAATTAGAAAAGCCCCAATTCAAACCCCAAAATCCTTAAACTAAGAATAACCACGAAAATATAATCAATTATCAATAATTAACCACACAAATTCACACTAAAATCAGACACACAACTCACTTTGATCCAGAGGTTTAATCCCTTTTCAGATACTACCAAGAACCATGCAATAGAGATTCTAAACAAGGGTCATATGATGACCCCACAACTTGTCTTGCATAAAGGATACCAAAATAGCAAGATAATCTCACCCCCCTTACCTTGTAAAAAAAAAAAAGAGACAATAAAACAAACTTCAAGTTTCTTCTTGGTGATCCTCTTATGCTCCCTCAATGAGTTTTCCTTCCTCTTACTCCCTCTGTTTGCCAAAAAGAGGTTTCAGAGAAACTAATTCAGTATCAAATGACTCTGCCTCCAAGGATGCATCAAATTTTATTGAATGAGCCAAATGAAATACAACAAGTCCCAAAAAACTATTTTCTCCATTTTTATTTAATTAAAACCCATTTTTAAACCTACATATATAATTTTCAAATAAACTTTATTTTATTTAATTAATGACATGTACAAAATCATTTAAATCATTTTAATTATTTATTAACATATAATAATATTAAAATAACATATTTACATGTAATAATAAATAATAAAAAAACCAAAGTGTTATAATATCGCTGGTGACAACAATGATTTTTGTTATAATTGTTAAATATAGTAAAACTATTTTTTAAAAATAAAAATCAAATTTATAATTTTTTTTTTGAAATTTAATATAAATTATTTTAAAATTAAGATAAAAATCATCTCAAATTCATTTTAACTAAACATATTTTATGTTTTAAATTATATTAAAAAATCAAAAAATTAAAAACTCGGAACCGGTGCAAACAACCCTTAGTTAACCTTTTTTATATATATATATTGTTTTAAAAAAAGTGGTCTAATTAGAAGAAGCTTGTCGTACTACTGCCGTCTACCTACACGCGAGAGCCGCACCGAAGTCGTGTTAGAAAACAGGCACCGTCCCATTGCGTAAAACCCTAATTCTAATTATCGTTCACACCTAAACCCTTTCGCTTTCTCTTTTTCCCCCCTTTTCTCCTTTTTGTTGTTTTGCTTCACTTCCAAGGCTTCACCTTCGCAGAATCAAAACAAAGGTTTTTTTGTTTTTCTATTCAGCTCTTTATTCTCCCACATCTTCACGCCCTGTTCCTTGTAGAGGAGAAGACCCACCTGTCACCCATGTAACAACAACAACCCATCCTCTTCTGGGAACCCGCGTTCGAGGTTTCCGAGGTTAAACTCTCTTCGGGATACTCGGAGGAAATTAAAAGAAAAGTGAAGAGTTTTTTTATTTATTTAAAAAATTAAAATTTGGGTATGGAAGCAGCACGAGTGGGTGTGGCGGTAGAAGGTGGGCATGGGAACAATGTGAAATTGTTGCAGCAGAAGAATAATCAAAAAGCACAAATGGGAACCATCTCTCAGCTTCTTGCGGGTGGATTAGCCGGTGCTTTTGCCAAGACCTGCACTGCTCCACTTGCACGCCTCACCATCCTTTTTCAGGTTTCTTTTTATTATTTCTAAATATTATAATCAATGTGTTTGAATTTAGGTTTCGCTATTGTCATGAATCTGGATTTTCAGGTTTTGGTTTAAATGGTTTATTAGTCTGTTGGTTTCGTCAAACTTAAATTCAATTCGAGTCTCCTTTTGTCAACTAATTGAATTTCTTTGTACACAATATTTAGCATGTGTTCTGCATATCATAAAATTGCATGGTTGTAACTATTTTTTACCTTCAATGACACATGTAATTGATTTCATTGAAGATTTGAGTGTATATCCATTCCATCATTCTCTTTGTTAAATTCAAACTCAGTTCTTTCAACTAGTGTTTAACTGTTTATCTGACTATTTTACATGCCTTATCATTATCAGGTGCAAGGTATGCATTTTGATGTGGCAGCATTGAGCAAACCTAGCGTTTGGGGTGAGGCTTCACGAATTGTCAATGAAGAAGGATTTAGAGCATTTTGGAAAGGCAATTTGGTGACTATAGCTCATCGTCTCCCTTATTCTGCAGTCAACTTCTATGCTTATGAACGCTACAAGAATGTAACCTCTGATGCTCTTGACATAACATGTATGTGGCCAACAAATTTTTGCTTATGTTTCTAAATTTTGAATAAATTTCATCGGTTCTATATTGTGTTACAGCTATTACATTTACTTTTGGGGGAGAATCGTAGAGGAAATACAAGTGTGGATCTCTTTGTGCACTTTGTAGGTGGTGGTTTGTCTGGCGTAACAGCTGCTACTGCTACATATCCTTTGGATTTAGTAAGAACGCGACTTGCAGCACAGGTAATTACCAATTTTATGAGTTGAGAATTTTTGGAGCACAGTTGCTTGCATTAGTGTCTTGGTTATATTTTAATTGGCATTTACTGTTCCATTGAATTTGGTCCAATTTGTAATGACTTTTTGTTTGTGATTTTATTTTTACTAAGAGTTGAGACTAACATGCTGTTTCTCTGCAGAGAAGTTCCATGTACTACAGGGGCATCTCACATGCTTTTAATACCATTTGCAGAGAAGAAGGGTTCTTGGGTCTCTACAAGGGACTTGGAGCTACATTGTTGGTATGCTGATGTATTTTCAATTTTTCTTTTTAGCTTCTTTATGTTGATGATCCTGCTATATTATACAGCTGACATAACTATTATTTTGTGTGGTATAGGGTGTCGGGCCCAGTATAGCTATAAGCTTTTCGGTTTATGAGGGCTTACGTTCTTTTTGGAAGTCTCGAAGGTGAATATATGTATTTGCATTGAATTGAGAGGTACTTCATGGTGAAGGTTACTTGCTCTTGCTTGTTGTGTATGATTTGTAAATATTCAGTCTATTTCTTTAAAATATAGGCCGGATGATTCTACTATCATGGTCAGTCTTGCTTGTGGCAGCCTTTCAGGAGTTGCATCTTCAACAGGTACGTGCTTATTGATGCTTGCTATCTCCAATATCAGTTTTTCAATTCTCAAGTGTTTCTTTCAAATATCAAATTCCTTAGTTGGCACGAATCATTCTTACATTACATAATGTGTTAAATTGTTGTCCCTTTGAACATTCAGCAACATTTCCTTTGGATCTCGTAAGGCGCAGGATGCAGTTGGAGGGGGCTGGGGGTCGAGCACGTGTCTATAACACCAGTTTGTTTGGGACATTCAGGCACATATTTCAGAATGAAGGGGTACGAGGTTTGTATAGAGGCATTTTACCTGAGTACTACAAGGTTGTTCCCAGCGTTGGCATTGTCTTTATGACATATGAGACATTGAAGATGCTTCTATCAAACATTCCAAGAGATTAGCGTACACTATTTTCCATCATATATGATGATGTTCATCGCTTCGGTTTTATCCTTGGTAGGAAATTTTGTCGTGAGTTTTATTGCCGTAGCCATGGGCACATTTTTGTCGTGTATAATTAATTATAAATTTGTAATTGAGTGAGTGACGTCAATTGTACGTAATTCGAATTTTAGGCTTAAGTTATGGATAGTTAGTGAAATTGTTTTGATTAAGACATTATTTTCCCCGAGACAATACTTGGAAGTCTCAATCTATTAATGTAAGCTTTTGATTTATCGTAGCCTATGTTGTTCTTGGAGAATCTTCGTTTAATCATGTGAATTGTATTATAATTAGACTTCACATTTATTCCAACGCACTCTTTTTTATTAATTAAAATGCATGCAAGATCTACTAAATAAATGGGGATTAGATCTAATCTTCTTTTTTTTTTTTTAAGTAAACTTGCATTTTATGTTTTCAACCAATAATAGAGAAATGGGGTAAAAATAGCACGTTAAAGACCGGTAGATTGGTAGATTGGGCAAATAGATGGTGAATGGTATGTCCTCAGCGTAACTGCAAACCATGCTGGCCAATTTCTTTTTGTATATCCCATTTTCGTTTTGGTATATTGGATGTAATGAGAATGGGCCAAAGATAAACTTGTTTGGATTGAAATTGCAAACTTGAGTTGCAGAAACAACTACACCCCTATTCTATAGAATTAGTCTTTTAAAGGTTACGATGCTCGATAAGAAATACTCAAATGATGTAAATTTAGATTAAAATATTTCAGTTTTTTAACTCTTCTATCGTAAATTATTTTATAAATTTTCATATTTTTTAAACTATTTTATTATCTATCAATTTATTTTTATATTTGGTATCTCTTTCCAATACAAATCATATCTAGAGGTAAATTTGAAAAAAATTAAAAAAAAACTAAAATTTTGAAAAAAGAAAACCTAAAAAGACTTATTTTGAAACGAAGGAAGTATTATTATTATTATTATTTATTTCAAATCGAGTTTCGAATTGAGATAAAAATTAGTTTACAATGGAACTTAATTAAAGATTAAATAAGAAGTTTTTTCAATTTTACTTTATGAAAATACGTTGGAGTCTCCAGCTAAAAATCACACATAATAGTAGGCTTTATCCAATTATACTCCACCGTGTACATTTATGATAAGGGGAAAGAAATGTAAATCCGATCTTAACATAAAGGAAAACATAAAAGTCAACACTTCTTTCTTCTCTCCTATGTATAAACTTTTTAATTTTTAAATTAAATTTATGTAATATAATTATTTGCTAACTTAAAAATTATCTATCATCATGTAAGTTAAAAGACATCCATCATAAGCAGCTTTGTTGATCAAGCTTCACCAAAAAAATTGGCTAGATTTCTTTCTTCAACTACATTTTTTTCATTTACAGTAATTGAATTCAAAATCTAGTTCAAAGAATCCGAACTTAGTGCAACTATGACTAACATAATGTTGATACTATTGTATTGTTTAACTAAAAAACAATATCATATTATCAATTAAGTTTTAAAATTTATTTTTTAGTTACATTAAGGTTTCTTTCATTTTTCTCATTCTCGCGTATTTATATTCTTAAAATAATTAATTTTATATTTTTTTACATTGATTTTACTCTGTCTCCACATCTCACTTGTTTATTTTTAAATTAATTTTTTATGTTAAAATTCTCCTTTTGTTCCCTAAAATCTCAATTCCTTCATTCTTATATTTTAAATTAGAGAACATTATCTTGAGAGTAATGTAAACTTCTATTCTCCAACTCGTTAATAAATGACATCTCATTCTTAACGTCTTGAGAATAGATTGTTTTAAATTCATTATACGAACCTTCTTTATAATTTTTTTTCTTAATATGTTTTGTATATTTTACTTAAATTAATTATACATACATTTCTTATAATATTAATTTACATTTTAATTTATACTTATTTAAATTTTATTTGAATTTAAAATACTCGTGTGATGCATAAAATATTTACTAGTTGTTGTATTTTAATGTCATTCACGGACCAACAATTATTTTGTGTCCACGAATAGTACAAATAAAAGTAATATAATTGATATATTTAATGTTATAGTTTAATTTTAAACTCAAGAAAATATTTGGAAGAAGTTATATAGAACTTATTTGGCTTTATAAAATTCACTAATAACTGCTTTAAATTTATTATTAAATTATTTAAATAAAAATTTAATATATTTTTTATTCTTAAATTTTTTGAGATTTTTACTTTTTATCTCTAGTCAAAATATTTATCATTCATAGTCTTTAAACTTTTTTTTGTTATTACTTTTGTTCTCTGCTACTTGATTTCTCCATTTTTCCTTAACTTGTGCTTACAATTGACACTTGCTTTATTGGTACATGAAAAACGTTGAGATAATATTAAAGTAGTAAATAGTTTTATAATATTTTTTTTGTGATTAAAAACTTGCAAGAGATTTTTTTGGGTCGGTGAGATGTTAAGTAATATTGGTATTTATAGTTGGTTTTTAATCACATGCTAAGTAATAAAAGATATAAATTAATTAATAAAAATTACAACATGGACTAATGTAATTCATATTACTCCGTCTAAATTTTACTTGTCCATAACTTTTATGTAATTTTTGTTATTTAATATGTAAATTTTATTCAAAATTATAATTTTTCTATTTTATTTTATGATAAAAATTTGTTTTAATCTTTTATCTTTTAAAAAATTTATTTTAGTTTTTTTTAACTTTCAAGTTTTAGTCAATGTTATTATTTTATAAAACCAATCATTTAGAATTTTGGACATGATTTTAAATTATTTTTTGACTTATTCAAAACGTTTAATTTATTTTATTAGATTTATTTATATGAAAATTATGATTTTTAATGAAGTTTTGAATAAAAAAAGTAACAAATACAGTGAAAATTGCTTGAAAAGTAAGTCCTATTAGTATCTTGAAAAAATTTGATAAGATTTTTTAGTTTTTTATTATTTTTTAAATTTACATTTCTCATGATATTTTATTTGTTTATGCTTCTTTTTTTTCAAACATTAGATTTTTATAATTTTTGTATAATAAGACAAATTTCATGTTTTGAATTAGCAAAAGAATAGTTCAAAATCATGTCGAACAATGAAAAACAATACTTTTTCTAGAAAGATAACATTAATTTAAATTTGAGAGTTAAATGAATAAAATAAATTTTTTAAAAGAGAAAATACCAAAACAATTTTTTTATTATAAGATATAGGACAAAAGATATAATTTAGTCTAACTTTTATTACTATACATGTAGGTCCCATGAACTATACATGTAGGTCCCATGAACATCTGAAAAAAAATTTGATGAAAATTTTCAATTTTTTAATTGTTCTTAAAATTCAATTTTCTCAAAAATTTTATTTTGTTTACAGTCCTTTTTGCTTCAAATATTAGTTGGTTTTTATAATTTTCATATAAATAAATCTAATGAAATAAATTTCAGATATTGAATAAAAAAAATAGTTCAAAGTCTATATTCTAAAATTGAAAAAAATAATTTTTTTAAAATATAACATTGATTCAAATTTAAAAATAAAATAATAAAAATAAAATTTAAAAAATAAAAAAACAAAATAAATTTTTAAATTTGTACCATGAAATAAACGATAAAAATTACAATTTAGCCTAAATTTGTTTCCTCTGGATGTAATTTTTGTTATTTAATCTATAAATTAAAAAAAAATGATATTCTCCTTTTTGAGAAGGAGTCCCGAAGGTGAAGTGGAAAAAGTTTTATGCTAAAGTACTAGTGTTTGGCGTGTTAGGCATTCATTTCATTCAACTTTGAATGTCCATCATCATAAGCTACGACATGTGATGACCCATGTTCTGTTGGGTCCACACGACCTATCACACCATAAACTGATTGATGTACCATCCAGTATCATATCATATTTTGTATATTCCACCGAAAATTTTCAGCATCAAATTTTACAAATTATGTACGATTTGGGATTTTGTATAGTTTTAATCTGATTTTCATCTAATGGAGAGAAACTGTTTACAGAACAATGATTGTTGTGAAACAAAACACCATGACGATCTCTGCAGTTCTCAGAAAAATGCGGACAGGATTAAATCCTTAAAACATCTATGATAAAAATTATAATAAGTTTAGGTTTATAAAACATCCCACCTTAAATTCAAATCGAAATATTGGTTAAGAAAATAAAGGAATATTTATTTTGGGAAAATATTTTTTATTTTTTCTTTTAATTATAATAATCTCACCTTATTTTTATTTTTAAAACGATTTGTATAAGAAATATTTTGTTTATACTGTGTTTTATACAAACTTAACAAATAAGAAACAAAAAGAATATGATGTGACATTTTTATAATTAAAAATAGAACAGATTTTTTTTAAAACAGCCTCAAAGTCCTTCTGCAGTCTCCCTTTGCAGCAGTCTGCGTGAGATTGATATATAATTATTAGAGAGGTAATTTAGTTAGGAAATAGTTAAGAAATTTTTAATAGGTTCACTATTAATTCGTTATTTGTTTACTTCTATATAGGTCATTTTAGATGAGTTAAATGTAATTCCTTTTCTCCTTTCAATACATTTTTGTTTTCCCGTTCTCTACATTTCTCTTGTTTTCTATTGTCTTTCTGAGTTCAACCATGTCTATTAACAATAATAGTCCTTGCTTCGGTCTTAAAATTAAGGAATTTGCTTTATTTTATGGTAAACCAGTTAAACGGGAACAAATTGGTCCTCCTATATGCTCACATTATTATGAACTTGTCCTCAACAAATTGAGATTCTATACCTTTCAAATTAATTTGAAGCATAACACTCGATGGTCCTAAAGTATAGAACATGCTCCAGAAAGTATTAGATTTAGTTAATAAATATAAGAGATAACATTTATAACTGGCAGTGGCAATGCAGAACATGAGGTGGTATCTATTCCTGGTGGAATGAAGTGTTTCCAGGAAGCTAGGCAATCTTATTAGTAGTGGCATGCAAAGTGATGCAGCCCTTGTGGCTCTGCTGGTTCTTCATCTGGTGGTATCAGGACATAGTTAAAAGAAAGAAAGTTCAATAAGCCTAAACTGAATATGACATGCGATGTTAATTAAGGATTGTATAGCTACGCTTGGTACATACTGCAACCACCCATTAACTTAAAACTTTTATATTTTTTTCTATAAACTTTTCAATAAATACTTATAAAAAAATAAAATAAAATAATATTATTTTATAAATTAAAATTAATTTATAAAAAAACTATAATTTATTTTACTTTATTTTTCTTCTTATATGTACTTATTGAGAATTTTATTAAAAAAAATATTGTAATTTGTATGAGCACCAAACTCTAAGTGGTTATGCAAGTTAATTTGTTAATTTGAAACAATTAACAAATTAGGAGTATTATTAATTTGAATTGGGGGAATTACCATTATAACACACATGTATTTAGTTACAACCAAGTTGTATTATGATGACAATGATTACAAAAGTTACTAACATGTATAGTAGAAAAATAATAGATGAAAATCATGAGATTGAAATGTGTCCTAAAAGAGATTGAGAACACTATAAATTCCTATATGATCATGCAAATGACTCTTAATCCAACCCAGTATAAACTTTCATTTAGTAGATTATTTGCTAATGTTTTTTCTCCCTCTCCCATTAGCTTAAAATTCCTTGGAAGAGCCTATTCGACCATCAAAGCTTTTTATTGAAGAAAATTTTGAAGCTAAAAAACAAACATAAAAATGCCTTACATATATAAAAAAAAAACTATGTTTTTCATCCAAAAGTGCTTTATAAAGAAAAAAAAACATGTTTTACACGTATTGTCTGTTCCATCAAACATTGCCAGTTACTATCTAGTTAAGACTTGTTGTTTGTCGAAATTTAAATAGGATATTTTTTTTAACAAAAGATTGCTTGTTCCTAGAATGCAGGGTTTCACTAAAATATTCTGAGAAAATTAATATATTTTCACAAGTATTTCAGAACATATCTTTCTGAGACAAAACAAAAGATGTCAAATCAAGTCATTCTTCCTAAAAATTCTAAGCAATGTAATTTTTTATGAATAATAGAGTCAGAATTGCATAGCTAAAGTTATCTAAAAGAGAGATAAACACACTACTTTATCATATCAAATATGACTAGTTGGTGAAAAACATTTAATGCTTGCATTAAATGATCCAACGTCTCTACATACCTTAGAAGAGAAATTCAAATTTACAAGGAAAAACTCTAAAGTCCCTCAATAAGTACATCCTTGAACATGCTCTATAAATACCTTGAAGACAGAAGAATAAAAGAGATGAAAAAAGATATAACACTCTTATTAAAACATTCTCTTAAGCCTTTATTATATATTTATTCTGACCGGAAAAGTCCTTGACTCAATTTAAGTGTTTCTACATCTTAAAAGACGATAAGAGTCAAAATCCTTCAAACATCTTTTTGTAAAAGAGTTTTGAACTTCAAGAGACTTGTTGTAAAGAATACTTGAGAGATTGCTTGAAGAAACAAAGAATTGCTTGGGTTATTGTTTGGAGAAGCAAGTGAAAGAATACTCAGGGTAAGCCTAGGTTGGCTTATTAAGTTGTTGTGTTTGTAAGCAAAAAAGCTCTTGCTTATAGTGAAATTCTTAGTGGTGTAGTCAAGGACTGGACATAGCCTTGTTATAGATAAACTAGTATAAAATATTTGAATGATGATCTTTTCCCTATCTCTTTTATTTATATATTCTAATCTCTCTCTTTAAAGAAAATGCTTTTAGAAACAAGTTTTTCTACAAGTACCCATATCGTCTAATTTTGACAAACACAATGCCTTAAAAGATTTGGAAAAATTTTTAAAGAACACAATTCAACACTTTCCCTTCTTGTGTTAATTTGTTCCAACAATTTGGCATTAGAGCTTAGCCTCTAGAGGGTTGAGCACTTTGCAGTGTTAGAGGAAAAAATCCGCACATGGAAAATCTTGGCATTCAATTCATTCTCAAGGGAGCCTCCCTAACACAACCTCTTGCCTTCAAAAGGGAAGACTATCCTTATTAGAGAGACAAAATGGAAATGTACATCAAGTCCACACAATACAATGTATGGGGAATTATCACCCATGGAGACAAAATGATGGACAAGCCTAAAAAAGACTATACTCAAGATAATTACAACACATTGCAACTCAATGCAAGAGAAAGGTGTTGTGATTTATCTAAATATGAGTACAACAAATTTTGCAGCTATAAAATCACAAAGGATATGTGGGATGTTATCCAAATTACTTATGAAGGAAAAGAAGATGTTTGACTAAGAAAAGTTGCTACTCTTATGAGGCACTAGAAGATGTTCACTATGAAGGAAGATAGAATCATAAATGAAATGCTTGGAAGATTCCAAACCATCTTAAATGGTCTTAGTTTCCTTTGTCACAAGTTCTCCAAAGCTCAGAACAATCTCAAGATTCTTAACAGTCTTCCAAAGGTATGAGAATCCAAAAGCACAACCATCTAAGAAGCTAGGAACATGAAGACTTTAACTCTTGATGAGTTGCTTAGAAACCTAAGAGTCCATGAGGTGCATGTCTAAAAGAGAGAGAAGCTTGCATCAAAAGACCCTTTAGCCTTAAAGATTGGAGAATCTAGCTCTAAGAGAGAGGAGAAACGGACAAAGCTTTCAAGGAAAAATATATGATGTTTTATATTACTCATCAAGTGAGACAACAGATGATGAGATTTCTTTGATATCAAGAAGAAATCAAAGGAAGAGAGAGATATGATATGTTTTGAATGCAAAAAAAAAACTAGGTCGTTTCAAGGCTAAATATCTAAAGCACAAAAAATGTGGTATCCAAAGAAAAAAGAAGAGCTTGATGGCCACATAGGAAGATTTAGATAGTAGCAGTAGCCTAGAAGATGACGAGCATGCCAACATATGTCTAATGGTAGACAAAACTACTGAGACATCTAAGGTAAATTTTCCATCATTGTCTAATGACTTATCGTATTATGAATATGAATCAATCGTCTAATGATTTTGTTAGTTCACTCACATAAGATTTCCATTGAATATAAGAAATGCAAAGAAAAGTGGAAAGAAATGATATTTGAAAATGAAAAACTCAAGAAAGAAGTATAAGATTTGAAATTTAGTCATTCTAGATTTGACCAAATAGAGCAATCATCTGAAGTTGAAAAACTTAAAGAAAAGATTGTTTGTTAGAAAGTAGATCTAGCCAAGTTTGCTGAAGGATTGTCCAAAATATATTTGCTTTTGAAAAACAAAAGACATCCTTAAGACGAATATGGAATAGGGTATGACAAGAAAAATTATATATGTTCTATTAAAAGATGTTTTGTATGCAAATTTACTAAACATGTTGAAAAATGATGTAGGCCTCTGAAAATATTCCAAAGAAGAGCAAAAAAGTTCAACAAAAAGGACCCAAAACAATATGGGTACCAAAAATCTAAAATTTTCCCTGTTGTAGATATCTTTAGTGGGCGAAAGAAGGACTTCATATTGGTTCTTGGATAATGGATGCTCACATCACATGATGGGAAACATGTCTATGTTCCTTGACTTCAAACAACATGAAGGAACTATCTCATTTGGAGGCAATGTGATAGGAAAAATTGTTGGTATAGGTAAAGTTGGTAAGCATTCTTTACCTACCATAGAAAATATTTTGTATATTGATGGACTGAAATACAACCCACTAAGCATAAATCAATTTCGTGACAATAGGTATGTAATATCCTTCAACAAAGATACATGCATAGTTAAGAATAAAGATGACATCATTCTTTTTACTATACAAAGACATGAATATTTGTATATGATTAACCTTGATGAGCTAAACAATAAAAAAGTAACATGTCTCATGTCCAAAGATGATGAAAGATGGATTTGGCATAAAAAACTTGGGCACATCAATCTGAAGCATATTTCAAAGTTTTATAAAAAGCATTTGATAAAAGGATTGCTTAAGATCTCTTGGAAAACTCACTTTATTTATGACACATGTTAGAAAGAAAAACAAATCAAAAGTTATTTTAAATAAAAAATTGTTGTTTCTACTTCTAGACCACTAGAACTGTTATATTTAGATTTGTTTGGACCAACAAGAACTTTAAATCTTTGAGGTAAAAAGTATGCCTTTGCAATTATAGATGACTATTCTAGATACACATGAATGTACTTTCTAAGTCGTAAATACGAGTCGTATGATGTGTTTGAAATATTTTGTAAAAGAATCCAAAACAAAAATGGCATCTGTATTTCTTCAATTAGAAGTGATCATGGAAAATAATTTTAAAATGTTGAGTTCAAGACTTTCTATGAAAGAAAGGAATTTTCACAACTTTTCTTCACCGAGAACTCTTTAATAAAAAGGGGTTGTTGAAAGGAAAAATAGAATTTTGCAAGAGATGGATAGAACCATGCTTTATGAAAAGTTTCTTCCAAAACATTTCTAGGCAGAGGTAGTAAATACAATATGCTATGTTCAAAATAGAATATTGATAAGACCTATCCTAGATAAGACTTTGTATGGACTATGGAGAGGAAGAAGACCTAACATATCTTACTTTTATCCATTTGGGTGTGTGTGCTTTCTTCTAAATGCTCAAGATCATCTTGGAAAGTTTGACTCTAAAGTCGACAAAGGTATCTTTTTGGGATATTATTATACATGTAAGGCATATAGAGTGTTTAACTCAAGAACCTTATTAATAGAAAAATCTATCCAAGTTAAATTTAATGATGGTCTAACATTTGATAAGAGATTATTATAGCTTGAGGAAGATTTTTCAAATCTACATATGGGATCGTTTGATAAGCCAACAAATGCTCCTAAACCATCAAACACAAGAACTGACCAACAAATGATACCAACAGATGATCAGTCTCACAAGGAATGGAAGTTTGTTACCTATCATCCTCAAGACCTCATTTTGGGAGATAAAGTAGAGGGTGTAAAGACGAGATCATGTGCCTTGGTATCTGAGATAGAACCAAAGAACATTGAAGAAGCCTTAAAAGATGATGACTGGATCATAGCTATGGGAGAAGAACTTTGGCAGTTCACTAGAAATGATGTATGGAAGCTTGTACCAAAACCTGAACACAAAAGCATCATTGAAACAAGATGAGTGTTCAGAAACAAGCTTGATGAAAATGGCAAGCTTGTAAGGAATAAAACAAGGTTAGTAGCTGAAGGCTATAATTAATAGGAATGTATAAATTTCACTAAAACCTTTACTCTTGTTACTAGGTTAGATGCCATAAGAATTTTTCTTACTTTTGCTACATACAAAATATTAAGATTTTTCAAATGGATGTAAAAAGTGCCTTCTTAAATGGATTTATGGAAGAATAAGTTTTTGTAAAACAACCTCCTAGTTTTAAAGACACAAAACATCCTGACCATGTTTTTAAACTCAAAAAGGTTTTGTATGGTCTCAAACAAGCACCTCATGCCTGGTATGACAGACTCAACAATTTTCTTATTTCAAATGGTTTTTCAATAGGAAAAGTTGATATAACTTTTTTTAGAAAAAAGAGAACTAAGATTTCATTATAGTACAAATATATGTAGATGATGTCATATTTGGTGCCATTAATGAACTTTTGTGAAAGAATTTCTTTGATCTTATGCAAATTGAATTCAAGACGAGCATGATGGGAGAGCTCAAATTCTTCTTAAGACTTCAAGTTAAACAAGAAGATAAGGGAATTTGTATTCATCAACAAAAATACCCAAAGAAACTTTTAGAGAAGTTTAAAATGGAATATGCTAAACCTATGAGCACCCTCATACATCTATCTGTTGCCTTACCAAAAGATGAAGAAGGTAAATTAGTAGATCAAACGATCTGTAGAGGTATGATCGACTCTTTACTATAATTAGTATATCATGTTCTCTATTTGCTTATGTGCAAGATTTCAATTAGACCCAAGGAAATCTCATTTGAAAGTTGTTAAAAGAATTTTTAGATATCTTATTAGTGCCACTAACCTCTGTTTGTTGCATAAGAAAAACCAAGATTTCAGGTTAGTTGGATACTGCGATGCAAACTATGCTAGAGACAAGATAAAAAGAAAAAGTACAGAGGATTTCATTAGACCATGTGTTGTGTCATGGGCAAGCAAGAAGCAAAACTCCGTTGCACTATCAATAGTAGAGATTGCATACATCTTAATAGCAAGTTGTTGTTCACAACTTTTTATAGGTAAAATATCAACTAGAGGATTATTCTAACTTTGAACATAATATTCCCATATCCTGTAACAATATAAGTGCTATTAATTTTTCTAAAAATCCTATTTAGAATTCAAAGGCAAAACATATATAAATTAGACATAATTTAATTAGAGATTATGTATAGAAAGGTGTCTTTGATATCAAGTTTATAGATACAAATCATCAATGAGATGATATATGCACAAAACCTCTATATGAAGAATGCTTTGTTTTCAAAAGAGAAAATTTGAACATACATTCATTAACAAACACATAGTTCATCAATGATATCTATATCATCTGATAACATCTATCATAAATCATCTAACATATACCATCTGTTCTTATATCATTTGATAAAACTTTTATTATGTCTCTTAGACTAATCGTTTGATATGCTGTAGAAAAAAAAAACAACTTTTAAATCTCTACAAAACTAACACATTGTATTTTGGGTTTTTAATTAAAACTAATGATTTTGCTTTTAATGTCTTGTTTAATCAGCCTTGAAGTTTCTTTGTCCTAAATTTCCTCCTTATATTTAAAACAAAACTATATATTTTCGTTTTAAAATCAAAACCCTTCGGCTACTCAAAATTTTAAAAAACCCTTAGCTCTTCTCTAAAATCCTTTTCTTTTCGAAAAATTCAAGAGCAAGAAGAAGTGGCCCCAAAGAGAACTTTCAACAACCTTGAATGCTTTCCTTTCAAAGATTTTCTTCCAAGAAAATGGGTGAAGTTGCCTAACTTGGAGAAAGGTGGAATCAATGCAAAAACATATTTCGTATATGCTGGATGGATAAACTATCTGAAGTTTAGAAGAACATGGTACTGTGCCCCCATACGCCATGTTTTGGGCTAAAGCTATAGTGAAGAATGGTGCTTCAGTAAGGAAGGTGGATGATGACTCAATTATCATCACCATTAATGTCCTTGCAATGAAGAATGATGCTTGTTTTGTTAATTGAAATGTTGTTGTTATGTTGTTCAAATTAGTGGAAACACATGATCATAAAATAGTTTAAGCTTTAATTGCCATTTCTTTAGTTATTTTGAAGCTTTTTGAGAGAATGATGACATGATGATGAATCTACTATGCATGTTGTTAAAGTTGTAATCTCTTACATCTATAATTTTTTATGACAATATTTTGGAATGAATGAATGTATTACATGTTGATTTGGATGATGTTTGAATGGATTCCATGTTTTTACATGTTGCTATTTCAGGTTTTTGCTGAGCGAGAGGCTTTCTCACTAGGCAAAACCCCTTTTTCTAGGTTTCTAATCAAATGATTGTTGAGTAGGGAGAGACTCTCGTTGAGCAACCTTATTTTTCTAAGTAGTTTTCTAGGAAAACATGAGTCTTCGTTGAGTAAGATATTTTCTCACTGAGCAAAACTTAAGAACACATGAATACGATGGATGCTCACTAGGTAAAGGTATGGACTTAGTGAGAAAACATCTAGGTTTGTTGAGTATTTGTTAGGAAAGTGCCTCATTCGCTTAGCGAGAATCTTGAGAACCTAAAAACTCATGGATTTGTTAAGTAAATGTTGAGTCTAGCTAAATGAGTGCTTAACATATCTCTATATTTATTAAATCGTTCGAGGTGAATAATCACCTTCACTGAGCGAGGAGGTGAAACTTAAAACTGTGAAGTCTCTTTAAGGTTATGATGAGATGGTGAATACATATTGTTGTATTTGTGTGTTTAAGAAAGTTGGAAGTGATGTTGGAATCACATTTGTTTTGATGTGTTGAGTCCCTTAAAGTCACTATTGACAAGTAAACTCATAAGTTGTTGGGTTACCATGATAAGAAAGGCCCATAACTAGTGCTGGAATAAATGAGTGAGGCCAAGTGAGCCTCAAGGATAGATGGATGGGTACATTCCACAGGGGATCTTGGTTTTGCAAACATGAGATCATTGTATGCTACTACCCACATACTACTATCCCTACAAACACACTTTATAATCTATAGGATCACATTCATTTTTCCTAATACCGAGATAAGGGCATGTTAAGGAAGTGATAGAGGTGATCGCTCAACTTATATGAATGTTTGTATTAGTTGATATATTGTTGATTGATTTTATATATTGAAGGGTTAAGGTCCATTTATGATGAATGTTATGTTGTGATGATGACCTTACTGTCTATATGTAAGAATATTTTGTTGTAGCTTATCCTTATGTTGTATGTTTATGTGTGCATCTACAATGATTTGTACTACGTGTTCATAGGAGCAAAATATTAAGGCTTCCTAGAGGGGTGAGGCACCCAAGCACACCAATAATGACAATCTTCTTAGGACCCTTTTGCATCCACTTCCAGGACGTGGGTGGGTCCATGCGAAGCATGGAGAATACAACATGATATACATGTTTGGTACCACGGGGAGATGACCATTAAGTATGCACTTTGTGGGATTTTAAGGCCAACTATTGTCTTCCACCCGATCTGGTCCATGTTGAGCCCTCCTGTAGTATGTTTGTAATTGAGATGACCAACTTTCCTTGCTATAACCCCTTTGATCCTGGTCCCAACTTGCCACGTTTCAAGGCTAGATCTTCTAGGCCTAAGAGAGGCACTAGAGTACCTCCACCTGTATCATCACCATCACTACAATAGAGCTAGAGTTAGTTTGTACAGAGAGCAACTATAAGGTGTTCTGTATATCACTGTCCCGCATTTCTATTTTATGTATCATCTCTTTTTGGACATCTATTAGCCTCAGCTTCATTTACTTACACAACCTGGTTTCAGTTTATATAATGCATATTATTATTTAGAATGATTGTTATTTATGTCTTATATGTTGATGATTGTTGTACTTTTCGAGAAAAGAAAAAATTTATCATTATTTTTATAATTAAATTAATTATATATCTTCTTAAGGTTAACTTTTCACAATTAAAATAGTTTTATAAGTTGTTTAAATGTGGTAACAGTTATTGGATCATTACATATATAACTTTTAGTAATATTTAAAAATATAATGAAAATATAAAAAATATTACCTATTAATTTTAGTAACATTTTAACAAATGTTGAATATGAATCATATTGTAAAATGTTATTACTAATATATATATTTAACAAAGACTAATAATTGCTTTTGACGATAAATACTTCACATTTATTCTATAGAAAAAAATAATGTAGCAATATATCACCTTGCATAAAATGTTTTAAATTGCGTTTTGTAATTACAATTGAGGCCATAATATTGTAATTTTAATAACAAAATGTAATTGCGATTTAAAACTATGATAAATATTAATGAATTAATTTATTTGGTGAAAAAGGATTTTTATGACTGGGTCTTAGTGTGATAACCAAGGGGTGAGAAAAAAAAATTCAAATTGAATTGAATTGTTCTAAAATTAAACCGATCTAATTCAAATCAAACTGTTTAAAAAAAAATTGAACTCAATTATTTTTTAAAAATGGTTTGGTTAACTAAAATACTTTTAAAAAAGTTATCTAAATTGCATTATGTATAAATAAAAAATAATAATCGAATTGAATAGATCCAAATTGTTAAGAAAAATTCAAACTATTTTTTAAAAATTTCAAAACGAACCAGTTTTAAAATGTAATTCGGTTTGGTTGGATCCATTTTTTTAAAAATCCTTTTTTTTTCACACTCTTGAGGTTAAATTTGATCCTTGTATCAAACCGTCTTGAAAGAGTTCAAATGCCACTTGAGCTTTTACTCTGGAAATAATGTTTACAGTTTTTTGCTATGCTATGCCTTACTGTCTAACTATTAGCAGAAGCAGTCTTAATTAAGAGTTAATTGTGATAAATGTTGGAGTGGATTGAGATAGAAAGAAGAGAGATATAAAAAAAGAAAAAAAATAATAAATATAGTAATAAATAATGCAATAAAATAAAAGAGAAATTAAAGAAATAAACATAAGAGAAAGTAGTTATATCTTCATAAACATTTTCTTAATTAATTTCGTGACATAGCTGAAAGAAGTGAATCTTTTCTTTTTGATTGAAATGGATCTTTTCTTTTTGATTGAAATGGATCTTTTCTATTTCGTGCAAAGGAGGAATTTTGCTTTTGTTCCTTCAGTTTATTAACTTGTCACAGTCTGCAAGATATGATAGAATCTATATCTTCTGACAAATATTCCTGCCACTCCTTAAATTAGAATCTATATACTTTCCGTTTTAACAATCATTTAAGTACTTCTAAAAATATAGTATACTATTCTGGTTCCAATGCCATTTCGATGTTTTTGTTGGCTAATTCAAGCCTTTAAAAAAAAAAAGTTAACAAGACACTTTTAAGCAATAAAAAGAATATTTATTATAAAAATATTATTAATACACTCTATTAGATTTTTTAATAAAAATATTTTATTTAGATATATGATTAATTGACACTATGTATCAAATTTTTATATTTATATTATTTAATAATTTATGTACAATACAAAATTAATTAAGTTAATTATTAAATTAAAAATTCTTATAAAATAGATTGAGTTTATAAAATTTTATGTGAATAATTTTTTTTAGGTTTAACATATATTTTAGTATGTGTAACTATATAAATAAATTAATAATATTTTTTTAGGTTTAATTATTAATACATTTTACATAAATAAATTTTATATAAATAAGTTCTCAATTTGGTCTCCATATATAAAAATTTATTAAATGAGTCATTACTAATATCAATGTTACCAATTTTGTCCTTGTTATCATGACATTGTCTATGTGAATTTTATTTAACTGTTCATTCTTTACACATTCTTAGTTGATCCTTATCCTTTTCTGTGTAGTGAATTCTTAATTAGGTCTTTATATGTGTAACACATTTTTTATTTAATCCTTGTTCTTAAAGACATTATTAAACTAATCACTATAGGTGCAATTATTACCCATTTAATCTCTATTGTTAAGCCACATTTGTGCTTTGTCTTTAATAGTTTTAGATGAACTGTTAACCTCTTACTAGAGTTTTACAATCACCTTAGGATATCTCTAAGTGATTTCTCATTTTCCCTCATCCAAACAAAACAAAGGACCTTAAACCAAATTTAAAAAGACCAAATCATTTTAAATGAATTTTAAACCAAATCTAATTATTGTGTGAATTTGAATATGCTACATTATTTTTTCTAATCGACTTTACAACTCAAAGTAGATTTGTGACATAAACCAAATACAGAAAGTCTAAACCACTCAAGCAACATTAGACTCTATAACCTTCTTCTTTCCACTACTTCGACGATGGTGGATTTTTCCTATTGAAAATTTTAATCTTTGATGCATAACATCTTACTTATGTTGGGTTAATGAATTTTTTTTTCATATAACAAAAATTTTACTTTAGATTTTCAAATGTAGAATTCCTAACTTCAAATATTACTATATTTAAATATAGTTTTTTTTCTTCTTCTTGTTGTCTTTATAACTTACAAAACAACACTCATTTATACTTACTTTATCTAATAATAGTTATTTCAAAATTTACCTTAAATTAAACACTTACTCTATTCAAATTAAGAAATACGTCGTTTAATACAAGATTTTTAATTACAAAAATTTAATTTAATTTCAATAATCTAACAATGGGACTAAATAAAAGTTTGAAAGAGAGAAATTATTGGTGGTCAGTGACGAGGATAAAACTTCACATAAGGAGTTATCGATCTATATAGGATTGTTCGAAATTGTTTCTAAACGTGACATGATGATAAGTACAAAATAGATAACAATTGTACCTATAGAGATTAATTAAATAATATATTTAAGTATAAAGACTAAATTAAGAATGTTCTACACATGTAAGGACAAAATAAAAATGAGCTACATGTATAGAGGTCAAATTAAGTATGTATTACATGTATAAAGACCAAATTAAGAATTCGTAAGAGAGTTAATGACTAACATACAAATAAAAGATGATGTCATGATAGTAGGGGCTAAATCAATATCGATTGTACGTGGAGGGACTAACCTAATAATGATTTATGTATAAGGACCAAATTGAGAATTTGGGACATGTATAGGAATCAAAATATCTGTTATTTTTTTATTTCATTGCTATATTTTATTTAGATGCATAATATATTACTTAAAATATAAGTAAATGTTTATTATTAAATAATATATTAATAAATATTTAATTTATATGATATTTGATACATAATAAAAAAATAATATCAAATCATTTAACAATCAAATCATTTAACAATCAAATCAAATAGTTTTATATTATACAAAAAATTATTAGATAATATAATTACAAAAATTTCACACTTAATATGAATTAACCTAGACTAAATTATAACTTTGATATTTACTTTATAGTAAAAATTTATTTTAATCTTTTATCTTTTAAATAATTTTTTTAATTCTCAAATTTGATTCAATTTTGTCTTTTTAAAAAATAATTTTTTTCAATTTTTAAACAAAATATCAAACTATTTTTTTGACTAATTCAAGACATGAAATTTATTTCATTAAATTTATTTACAGAAAACTATAGAACTCAAATTAATGTTTGAAAAAAGTCACAAAAATAGAAAAATCACATAAAAAATAAGTATCGTGAACATTTAGAAAAGAATTTGATATGAGAATTTTTAGTTTAGTTATTTATGAAATTCATTTTTCACACGATTTTTATCTTGTTTATAACCTCTTTTTAATTTGAATATTAATTGATTTTTATTGTTTTCATGAAGTTATATCTAATAAAATAAATTTCATATATTGAATTAGTAAAAAAATAGTTTAAAATCACATTTTAAAATTGAAAATAATCACTTTTTTTAAAAAGGATAACATGACTCAAATTCGAAAATTAAAAAATTAAAATAATTTTTTAAAAGATAAAAATTAAAATACATATTAAATAAAAATTATAATTATAATTATAATTTAGTCATTAATCTTTTAACTTTTTTTATTCCTTAATTATTAGGATATTTGTTAATCAAATTTTTTCATTTATTAATTTTTGTATTCATAATTAAAGCTGACATCTGATTCGAAGCAAAACTTTTCGGATTTTCTCGAATAAAGTGAACTTAAAGAATATTTGTTTTGCCCATTTCTCCTTAAAAGTTTATTTTCCTTATTGATTGTCCCATCATTCTCTCGCCTTGATCCTGCATAAGAAGAAATCAGATACTGCAATACAATTTTGACAGTTTTTGAAATTTTACCAATTTTTTTTATCACAAATTGTTGATTATATTATTTTGATATTATTTTTTACGAGGTATCAAGTCATGTGTTAATTAATTATGCTCACAAGTAAGAGAAAAAAAATGAAAAAAAATAAAATTATAAAAATAAAATTAAAATTAAAAATTATTATTAGTATAAATTTTAATTAAAGATTAAAAGTAAATATTTCTAAAAATTTAAATAATAAAACCATATTAAACCCAAAATATTACTCTCTCAGTTCATTACAATGTAAATGAGAATTATTACACCCCATGCAACACATCCAGGGTTCAACGAAGACAAAGTTGCGGAGCTTCGACATAGCTATACAGAGGACATAGCCATTATGACAATTGTTTTAGTCTCCATTTTATTTTAATTAGTTATTATTATTTGAGAGTGTAAGTATGTAAGCTTAGTTTAAAGATGAAAAGTTACTGTAGTTTTCTATAACTATTTTTAAATGTAAATTGAATTCGGCTATTGGTTTATCTAGATGGTTTCAGGAGAAGGTTGATCCTTACAACTGAAGTATCTATTGTTTCACTCAATATTTGAGGTTGTGGATTAGGATGATGGTTGATTCCATTGAAGGATTGATCCAGTCTAGCTCACAAGCCAATCCAATCAAGTTAACAGCCGACAGGAGATAAACGTTAGATAGCGTGACTTAAGGATAGTCACCATCTTTTCTATTACGCTTGATAGAGGTCGCCCCTCCCCAGACGCAGATGACACCCTGAGGCAGAGGATAGAGAGAGAAGCCTCTAATGTTAGGTTGCGTAATTTGAGGAAAGCGACTTTTCTCCTTAATCGATATATAAATGCTTAGAGGAGGAGGAAAATAGGGGAAACCATCTAATGACTCATCTTGCATTTACACTCTGTGATTGAGGTCATCTCTCCTCTGATACAAATGTGAACATTGATGTCTACCGTGGGACCGTTAAGAAAGTTATTCTTGACGACCACCACACTCAGAGGCAGAAAGATAGCGGTTGCTAGGGTCAACAAAGCTCTATCGTGCGCATAATCTGCCTCCATCAAGCAGACATCCGCCCCATCGTACGTAGATTTGCCACTATCGCCCACAGAACGGTCGTGCGCAGATCTGTCCGTGTAAGAAAAACACACAAATCCAAAATAAAAGAGTCTTGTCATTGGTGGAAGCTACAAGAAACGAACAATGCACGAACTTGATGAGGAAGTAGACAAACTGACACGATCTTAAAATGGACTGTCTTTAAAATAGGTGAAGGGGGAACTTGACCCTAGCTGCAACCTGCCGATAGAACCAATACTATAAACGTTCTTTAATCTAAGAACAAAGGAAAAGTTCTTACAATAGAGAAAACACAAATGTTATTCAAATTCTGAATTCTGATTGCTTATAAGAGCTTATTTATAAGCTTAGCTAGGTAGCCCGGAAGTTAAAGCCCGTTAATATCTTAATTAGCATAAAATCTCAACCGCTATAACTCCCTACTATAAAATCGCAACCACTTTAACTCCCCAATATAAAATCGCAACCGCTATAGCTGAATTTCTTATTTTTTTATGCCACCTACCAATTACCAAAATTATTATGCGAAAAAACATGTAAATGGATCCTAATTAACTACTTAGTCCCAAATTACATGACAATGACTTTGGGCTTTATTTGTGTTCTTCATGATGGGTTCGATTGATAGAAACCCAATCGACAAAGACAAAGACCATTTGCATGACATTGGAGGTCCCATGACTAGGTCCAAAACCAAAATGAGGAAGCAAGCTTTGCAAGACCTACGTTTGGGAATTAAGGAAAAAATAGAGTCAAGAGAGTCAAAGGTTGAACCAAAATATGTCACTTTATTGAAAGTTGACGAAGACTGAAGCCCATCTTGAAGAACACAAATAAAGCCCATCTTGAAGAACACAAATAAAGCCCAAAGTCATTGCCATGTAATTTGGGCTAAGTAGTTAATTAGGATCAATTTACATGTATTTTCGCATAATAATTTTGGTAGCTGGTAGGTAGCAAAAATATTTTTGCATAATAGCGATTGCGATTTTATATTGGGGAGTTATAGCTGTTGCGATTTTATATTGAGGAGTTATAGCGGTTACGATTTTATTGGGGTGAGATATAGCAGTTGATATTTTATGTCAATTCAAATACTAATGGACTTTAACTTCTGGGCTGGCTAGTTAAGCCTATAGATAAGCTCTTCTAAGCAATTAGAATGCAGAATTTGAAATTTAATTAAATTTGTGTTTTCTCTTTATGAGAACTTTTCCTTTATTCTTAGGATTAAGAACTTTTTTTTATAGTGTTGGTTCTACCAGCAGGTTGTGGTTAGGGTCACGCTTTGATAGCTTTGATTTTACTGGCAGGTCGTGGTTAGGGTCACACTTTTATAACTTTGGTTCTACCGACATGTCGCGGTTAAGGTCACGCTTTGATAACTTTGGTTCTACCGACAGGTCATGGTTAAATTCAAGTTCCCCTTTTCACCTGGTCATGCTTTGATAACTTTGGTTCTACCGGCAGGTCGTGATTAGGGCCAGGTTCCCCTCCTTTCACCTATTTTGAAGACGGTCCCTTATTAAGATCGTGTTATTTGGTATCAGAGCTTCGCCTCTTGAAATCAGGTGTTCTCTTCCTTTGCGTTTCTATTTTTTGTCAATTTTCCATAAAAGAAAAACAAAACAAATTGGCTAGTAGTCAACCTTCTATTTTGTATTACGTACTACAATCCAAAAAAAAATAAAAATAAATTCTTGCTTCTTGCTAATTCTTGTTCTCTATAGGTATCACATTACCTAAATCCTTATTGTTTCCTGCTACTTAACACCATTCTTAAAAGTTCTTACTTAAGAACTCATAAGGAAAAGTTGAGTGGTAAAATGTGAGAGTAGTGAAAAAAAAAGTCAAATTGAGTAATACACAAGTGACTACAACATAATTCGAGCATAAACACGTGAGAGAGTGTTTGTGTGAGGATCTTTTATTTCTAACTTGATTTTGTGCAATATTTTAATCATGAGTAGAAAAGAAAGAGAACGAGATGTTGATCTCAAATTATTCATCAAGGCTGTTCATGAACAATTCCAGGCAATAAATGCAAGACTAGATGATTTACAACCTATACCCAGGTATAGGAGTCCTACTAATCGACACAATAATGAAGAAGAAGAAGATTCTGGTTCAGCATCCAAGTCGGTTTTTAAGATGTTTAACATGTTTAGCAATCCTTTATATGAACATGAAGAAGAGAAGTATTCAGATGGAAGATATGATGAAAAGGAAAGGAGAAGAAGAGGTGAACCAAGACGTGACAATTATTTGGGTAACATTAAGATGACAATCCCTACATTCCAAGGAAAGAATGATCCGGAAGTATACTTGGAGTGGGAGAGAAAAGTTGAACATGTGTTTGATTGTTACAACTACTCGAATGAGAAAAAGGTAAAATTAGCAGTTGTTAAATTTACTGACAATGCTAGTATTTGTGGGATCAATTTGTGATTAACATGTGTAGATATGGAGAAAGACCTATTCATACATGGGAAGATATGAAGTGTGTCATGAGAAGAAGATTTGTATCAAACAATTACCATAGGGACTTGCACAGAAAATTATAATGTTTAACACAAGATTCTATTAGTGCAGAATTATTATGAGGAGATGAAAATAGCCATGACTAGAGCCAATGTGAAGGAGGACCGTGAGGTAACTACGACTAGATTCATTGGAGGCTTAAAGATGAAGATTGCTAATGTGGTAGAGTTCTAGCATTATATGGAGATAGAGGATTTGTTGCACAAAACAATTCAAGTGGAGAGGCAATTGAAGTCTAAAAGCTCTTCCAAATTTGCTTCATCTTCTAGCTCTTCATGGAGATCAAATTGAAAGAACAGTACAACTGTTACAAATCCTAAAGAAGATGTGGTTTCCATATATTCAAATGCTCCTCTCAAAGGTAAAATTGACACTAGTACGCCCTTCTACCCCGAATACTTAAATTAAAATAATCAAGTAAATAAAATGAAGACATGGTAATAGTTAAAACCAAAAAGCACAATTTGTATTAAGGATAAAAGGTTTACATGATAATTAAAAGGTATGCACAAAGTTTTTAAGGAGGTTTTAGATCTAAACATTATAATTGAGAAAACTAAAGTCATCATCATCTTTAAACTAAGTCATTCAAACATCAAGGCATAGAGCAACTATTCTAACTTCTAGAACCCCTGATGTCATACTAATCAGAGCAAGACCTCGCCTTTTCAAAACTTGGCACCATGAGTGCCCTCAACGTTACCTAAAAGAAAACAAGAGAAAGTACGGTGAGAAATCGCATTCAATCATATATAAAGGCAAATAATGCCCCAAATCCCACCCATTACCGTACTCAATTACTAACAGTTAACAGATGCTCATATATCAATCACATTTCATTCATTCAAAATCGATCACAGTTCATTCATGTTTACAAAATGCACATGCTCGCACAATGCATATACTCATCACCACACTTAAGAGTCTCGAGCCGGAACTCCACACCATGGGCGAACCTCCTCAATCCCCTTAGTTATCACTAATGATGGCCACACCGTTAAACACCCCGTATGGGCCGGTGTGTTGCACAGTTAAACACCACCTATGGCCCGTGCAAAGACATTCCACACAACCGTTAAACACCACCTATGGCCGGCGTGCAGCATGGTTAAACACTACCTGTGGTCCATGCGTATGATTGTCCCCCCTCATTAGTCCCCCTCTTAAACACCACATATGGCCAGGGTATTATAGCCACGTCTGGTTTCTCATGCATCTCATGCCTCTCATGTCCATGCTCAATGCATTCTTATCCACACTCTTATTCTCATGATTTATTTATACACCATTCGCACAGTCCACGATCATACCCAACCATATTAATTTAACCATCATTATTATAAATCATTCATCAGAAAGTACAGAAACGCACATAAAACACCATTGAATTTCACCCAGTTTCATCATTGAACACAAGAGCCTCAAATCATAAACAACCATAAACAACACAATAATCAAGTAATTAGGGCAATTAATCATACATTTTCCCAACAAAAATCACATTAGAACAAGACGTTAATCGGACCACAAAGCATATTGACAAATCTTTTCTACCGATTAAAATATTTTTAAAACATAATAATCAAACGAAATTGAGAATTTAGATCCTAGAGCGACTTAGGGATTGCCCTCACTACCCGTACACTCCCGCATTCATATATGATCAAACCCATCTCCCCCGTACCTTAGATGCGAAGAATAGTGATGATTTGATGCGGCTCTAGGACGGTCTGAACACCCTAGCTCCTCTTCCTTGCAGGTCGGCGTTCTCTCTCCTCTAGGTCTGACTGTCTGACGCGTAAAATACCAATTAGGGTAAACTGATTACCCCTGTCTAATATTCTAGCTGGGTTGGGTCAACCCCGACCCGCTCGTTAGCCTCCCCCGTTAATTCAATTAATTAAATTAATAAATGAAAATAATTTAGATAAAGCCTCATCAGTTTATAAAATCATTAACCCCTCTATTAAAATAAAATTGATAATAATAATAATAATGTAATTAATTTCTAAAAATAATTAAATAAATTTTAGGATGTTATAAAATTGACACTAATACATCCTATATATTACGTGATATCAAGTGTTTCAGGTGTCAAGGAGTTGGACATATTGCTTCTCAATGCCCAAATAAAAGAGCAATGATGATGTTGGATAATGGAGAAATAGAAAGTGAGAGCTCAAGTGATGATGAAATGCCACCATTGGAGGATTGTAGTGATGTTGAAGTTTCTGAACTTGTAAGGGGAGATATTCTTGTCACTAGGCGTACTCTTAGCATACAACCTAAGGAAGGTGGTGACATGGAGCAACGTGAGCATCTTTTCCATACTAGGTGCCATATAAATGACAAGGAATGTAGCATGATTATTGATCATGGAAGTTGTACTAATGCTACTAGCACCTTATTGGTTGAGAAATGAACTTACCAATGAAAAAAATCCTAATTCATATAGACTTCAGTGGCTGAATGATTGAGGAGACATAAGAGTGACTAAACAAGTGTTGGTGTCATTTTCCATTGGCAAGTACAAAGATGAGGTTCTTGGTGATGTTGCACCTGTGCATATTGAGCATCTTCTTCTTAGGTGTCCTTGTCAATTTGATAGAAACGTCACTCATGATGGGTACAAAAATAGGTATACCCTTACCATGAATCAACGCATCATCGTATTAACACCTCTTAAACCGGTTGAAGCATATTCTGATCAAATTAGAATTGCAAGAGAATGTAAGTTGAGACAAGAGCAATTGAGCATTCAAGATAAAAAGAGAAAAGAAAATATGAGTGAAAATAAGCAGAAGAAAGAAAAACATGAAATTGAGTGCAGTGAAGAGAAAAGTGAGAAAATGAGTGTATTTGCAAAGAAAAAAGAGGTTGAGAGTGCGTTATTAGCAAAAGAGAAACTAATTATACTTTTGTACAAGGATGTTTATTTCACTAACATAGATATCCTATTCCTAGATTAGATGATATGCTTGATGAATTGTTTGGTTCTTGTGTGTTTACTAAAATTGATTTAAAGAGTGGATACAACCAAATTCGTATGAAAGAAGGTGATGAATGGAAAACAATCTTCAAAACAAAATATGGTTTATATGAGTGGTTAGTGATGTCATTCGGCTGAACTAATGCCCCTAGCACCTTCATGAGGTTAATGAATCATGTTTTGTGTTCTTTCATTGAGAAATTTGTAGTAGTCTATTTTAATGATATTTTGATTTATACCAAGACTTTAGATGAACATGTTGAACATTTGCATGTTGTTCTTAATGTCTTGAGAGAAAATAAATTGTATGGAAATCTCAAAAAGTATTCATTTTGTCTTGAATCTGTTGTGTTTTTGGGTTTTGTTGTAAGCTCAAAAGGAATAAGTGTGGATGAAGAGAAGGTAAAGGCAATCAAAGAATGACCAACACTTAAGAATGCAAACGAGAAGGTAAAATTTGTTAGAGAGGGTCCATGCCAAAGTTCGAACTAACATTGAGAAGAGGAATGGATAATATGCAAGGCAAGCAAATAAAGGGCGTGTTATGACTTTTGAGCCTGGAGATTGCGTTTGGGTTCATAGGCGAAAAGAAAGGTTTCCTACTCAAAGAAAATACAAGTTGCAACCAAGAGGAGATGAAACTTTTCAAGTGTTAGAAAGGATCAATGACAATGCCTAAAAGCTGGATTTATCAACTGCATATGGTAACGTAAGTTCTACGTTGAATGTTGCTGATTTATCTTTATTTGATATAGGTGAGGAATTTGATTCAAAGACGAATCCTTTTGAAGAGGGAGGGAATGATAGAAACCCAATCAACAAAGACAAAGACCATCTGTATGACATTGGAGGTCCCATGACTAGGTCTAAAACCAAACGAGGAAGCAAGCTTTTGCAAGGCCTAAGTTTTGGAATTAAGGAAAATATAGAGCCAAGAGAGTCAGAGACTGCACTAAAATAGGTCACTTTATTGCAAGTTGATGAAGAATGAAATCCATCTTGAAGAACACAAATAAAGTCCAAAGTCATTGTCATGTAATTTGGGTTAAGTAATTAATTAGGATCAATTTACATGTACTTTCGTATAATAATTTTGGTAGCCGGTAGGTAGCAGAAATATTTTCACATAATAGCAATTGCAATTTTATACTGGAGAGTTATAGCTGTTGCGATTTTATATTGAGGAGTTATAGCGATTACGATCTTATTGAGGTGAAATATAACAATTGAGATTTTATGCCAATTCAAATATTAATAGACTTTAACTTCTGGATTGCATAACTAAGCTTATAGATAAGCTCTTGTAAACAATTAGAATGTAGAATTTGAAATTTAATAAAAATTTTGTTTTCTCTTTATGAGAACTTTTCCTTTGTTCTTAGGATTAAGAACTTTTTTTATAGTGTTGGTTCTACTAGTAGGTTGTAGTTAGGGTCACGCTTTGATAACTTTGGTTATACCGACAGGTTGCGGTTAGGGTTATGCTTTAATAACTTTGGTTCTATCGATAGGTCGCGGTTAGAGTCAAGTTCCCCTCCCTTTCACTTATTTTCAAGACGGTCCCTTATTAAGATCGTGTCATCCATTCTTCATCAACTTGTAATAAAGTGACCCATTTTGGTGTAGCTTCTGACTCACTTTGCTCTGACTCACTTTGCTCTAAATTTTTCTTAATTCACAAACTCGGGCCCGACAAGGATTGTTTCATCATTTTGGTTTTGGATCTAGTCATAAGACCTCCAGTGTCACGCAAATTATCGTTAGCTTTGTTGGTTGAGTCTCTATCACAAACCCTTTTGCTCTCCTTCACCTCTATATCCTAACAAGGATTGCTTCATCATTTTGATTTTGGATCTAGTCATGGGGCCTTCAGTGTCACACAAATTATCATTGGCTTTGATAACTTTGGTTCTATTGACAGGTCGTCGTTAGGGTCAAGTTCCCCATCCTTTTACTTATTTTCAACACGGTGTCATTCATTCTTCATCAACTTGTAATAATGTAACCCATTTTGACGCAGCTTTTAACTCACTTTACTCTAAATTTTTCTTAATTCACAGACTCAGTCCGATAACGATTGCTTCATCATTTGATTTTAGATCTAGTCATAAGACCCCAGTGTCATACAAATTATCGTTGGCTTTGTTGGTTGGGTCTTTATCACAAACCCTTCCTCTCTCCTTCACCTCTGTCTCCTTTTTTTCTTTGTAGATTAAGGCTGACGGTTTCAGGAGAATGCAGAAGCGGACAAGATCGGGGCCGTTCGATATAGAACTTTGCCCGATTCAGATGTCATCAAGAGGGAGTCGGAGTCGATCTCGGGGAGACCTCTTTGTAGCAACGCAAAGAAGTTTGAGTTCCAACCGCTTATGATATTGTCATCAACTCTCTTTATGGAGCCAATTTTGAAATTACTCTACCTGATGTGCGAGTTGGAAAACAATCCTCCTTCTAGCGCCAAAAGTAGGCCCAGTCTACATCAGCGGTGGGAAGGCTTCAAAGGGGAGAGAATGAACGGTGATAAGCCCATCTTCAGCGTGGAGAGAGCGTCAATCATAAGACTCTTGTGTGTGAGCTTGACGATGGTGTTGTACGATAACTTGGGTGAGGAATACCAGATCGAATGGTGCTTCTCGCAGCGTTTTTACACGATTTTCAATGTGATAAAGGAATCAGTGGTTGAGATTCGTCATAAAATAGACCCGCCACTAGCGCTATGCTTGGGAAGGACTGCTTCTCTCTTTGCATTAAGCCTGGTTTTGATGTGGCTTTTGCCAAGGCTTTGTGCTCGTTTCCAATCAAATCAACGGTGAGGATTATGTTGATAGTAATGCGACCACGGAGCCCGCAGTGCACCCTGCCACTAAAGATTAAAAGGGAATGAAGTACACTTCCAGATTCCAGATTTCATCACATTAGCATTGCGTAAATCTATTGAATGAACTTTCGCGTTTGGGTGCTTTATTTAATTTTAACCCACTAATCTTTGGGGTTTTGGATTGTCCCTCATGAAAGGAACCCCTTGCCTTTCTTTTCTAGGTCATGCCCTTGAAAGAATAAAGTTTTCAATTCCCAATGCGATTGGACATGAAAATGGAAGTCAATTTAACTTAAATGGAGGCAATGCTTCTTGTGGAAATAATGGTCTCCTTCCAAACAAAAGCACAAATAATGGTCCACCATTTGCATCTACGGACAATGCATCAATCCAGGTTGGGTTCTTTAATTAATAGCTTGATATATAAACAGTTAGTTGTCTAAATGGTTTTATTCTCAGAAATTTAATTTGTAGCATGTTGTCATATGCCATATATTTGTATATGTCGAACAAATTTTAAGAAATGTCAGTTCAAATCCTAATGTTGTAGCTTATGAATGACCGTTATATTAGTGTGACATAAGTTTTCATTGGGCATTGAAGCACCAGATACTGCCAATAGTTTCAATGACTTAGATATTGAACAAAAACAATGTCAAAGGCATCCAGATGGTCAATATATATGCTACCTTCCTACTCCAATTCTTAAAGAAATGATTGTTGTTAATACACCTAGAACTAATGTGATTCTTCAAAGGCAGCAACATCTTACTGAGGAATTTGCGTCCGTACAGATTCATTTCTTTTTGTCATTTTTGTTAATTGCCCTTTAACTAGAAGAATAGTACTCGCCTTGTGCCTCTTCCATAGCAATTGTATCATACTTTTCTCACTTGTAGTATTAGTATTCACTATTCAGCATCATTTCCACCACAACCTTGATATACTTAATGGTGATCGTTGGATAGAAACCATATCTACCACCTAATGCTATTCACCTCCAGGCTTAGGCTTAGGTACGTGGTATAATTAAAATTCATATCTTAAAATGTGCAGGAACATAGTTCACATTTTGTGCAGGTATCAAAACACCCATGAGAGGTCGTCAATCATTGACTGCTGGGGTAAAATTCTAAAGATCCATAAGACGCTGTCGACCAATGATCGCTCAAGGCAAAATTCAAAAGACCCGTGACATGCAGTTGATCATTGACTGTCTTGGACAACAAAAGACCCATGAGAAGCAATCAGTCAGTGACTGTTTGGGACACCAAAAGACACGTGAGAGGTAGTTGGTCAGTGATTGTCCGAGGCACAAAAAGACTCGTGAGAGGCAGTGGTCAATGACTATCTGGGGCATTGAAAGACTCGTTAGAGGTAATTGGTCAGTGACTGTCCGAAACACAAAAGACTTGTGAGAGACAGTTAATTAATGACTGTTCGAGGCAACAAAAGACTTGTGAGAGGTAGTCGATCAATGACTATTCGGGGCACCAAAAAATGTGTGAAAGCCAATCAGTTAGTGATTGTCCAGAGTACAAAAAACCTGTGAGAGTCAGTTGGTTAGTGATTGTCCAAGGTACAAAAAGACCCACAAGTGGAAGTCAGCCAGTGATTGTCCGAGCATAGAAAGACCCATGAGTGGCAGTCGGCCAATGACTGGCCGGGACACAAAAAGACCTGTGAGTGACAGTCGACCGGTGACTATCCGGGACAAAATAAAAAGACTCGTGAGTGGCAGCTGATAAGCAACTGCTCGGAGTACATTTTGAAGAGAACTACCAAGCAAAAATCGGTCGGCCATTTACAAGGTCTAACGCAAGATAAATGGTCAAAATAGTCGAGAGTGTCTAAGTAAAATGCAAGGTATCTAAACTAAATACAAGAAAACAGTGGAATGACGTTCTCGAACAAATTAGCGTGATTATATTTAGAAAAGCAACGTATCTTAAGTTAAAGTCATTATTGATCATGTATTAGCCATTGCAGTCAAATAAGGTGGAAGACAAATGAATAAAATCAGGGTGACAACAAAAATTAATTGGAAAGATGATCTTGGGGCAATGCCAAGGCAAAAAGGAAAGTCACGGTCTGAACCCATGACCCATGCGCCAAACAATAACGACCCATGATTTCGATCTAAAGATTGAGAATTAGGGGTTGGAATATGATCTGGTGGTTAAGACCAATAACTACCATCAATGAACCACCATGCATCACTTTCCCCCTTATCCATGGTGCATAAAAAGACGTGGCAAACCCATCATTACGTGGAAAAATCCCCAAACATCTCGTACAGCTAAAAAGTCATGTCCCTCAATAAAGACAAAAACTGACTTAGTAGAACAACCAAGCTTGTTCCAATCACCAAGAAAAAGAACTGAACCCGCGACAGTTTAAACTGAAGCACCTACCGCTTCACTTGGTACTTGAGGGGGTTGTGGATTGGGTTGTCGATCCATCCAGACGATTGACCAACCCAAGAGAAGGTTGGCCCTTATAGCTGAAGCATCAATCACTTCGCTTGGTGCTTGGGGGACTGTGGACTAGGATGTTGATTGATCCCACTAAAGGACTGACACGATCTAGCTGACTTGACCAAGTTAATGATCGATCGGGTATACGACAAGTCTATACTCTCCACATCTATTGCTCATAGGAAAAGTCATCTAATAAGGGACAAACGTTAGATAGCGCAGCTCATGGATAGTCACCATCTTTTCTAATAGGTCTGACAAAGGTCACCCCTCCTAAGGTGTAGATAACACCTTGAGGCAAAGAACAGACGGAGAGGTCTCCAATGTCAGGTTGCGTAACTTAATAAAAGCTATTCTTCTCCTTAACTCAATGTCAGGTCAAGGAGGAAAAAAGGGAAACAATATAACAACTCATCCTGCACGTCCATTTTGTGATTATGGTCATCTTACCTCCAATACAGACATGAATATAAATGTATTGAATGTTTTCTATAAATAATAAATCAATTCATTTATGTTTTTCAAATTCAATTGAAGAATGTTTATGATATGGAAACATTTTTTTTAAATTTGGATGAAAAAATTTAAAACTTTAGATGAAGATAGTATTGTATTAATCTAAAAACATTTTTAAAATTTAATTAGTAAACATTCTAATATTGTGTTAATCACAAAATATTTTTAAATTTTAATTAGTAAATATTCTAATATTGATGACAATTGAAAGTATTGAGAAAAGTGTTAAGAGAAGAAATTAATATTTCAATAGAAATATTAAATAATATAAAAAATTATATTCTTTTCTAAATATATGCATTACTCATAGAATATTAGTATTTTATTATGTGTATGACACAAAATAAATATTTATTTTATATAATTAAAATTTATAATAAATAATTATTTTTAACATATACATTATATTAAAATTAAAATGTATAATGAATAAACATTTTTGAATATATATACATATATATATTATATTTTAAATTTGTAATAAATAATTTATATTGTGATACAATATTATTTTTAAATACTAATAATTTCTGTTAAAAAATATTAAAATTCAATTTAGAACTAAATATATTAAAAATGATAAATTGGAAGAAATAAAATATCAAATAAAATGTCTAAAAATATTATCATTATAAAAAAAAACAGTTAAAAATACTCTAGTTGAATAATGACAATAAAAACTCTTTCATTCAAAATAATTATTCTAATTTATATATAGAGATGATTTTAAGTTGTGCACGACGTATAATGAATATTTATATTATATAATTAAAACTTATAAAAAATAATTTTAAATATATAAATTATATTATAATTAAAATTTATAATAAATAATTATTTTTAAATGTATAAACAATATAATAAATTGTTTATATTATGATAAAAATTTTAATAATTGATAATTTATTTTAAAAAATATTAAAATTTTATTTAGAACTAAAGATATAAAAAAATATAAGTTAAAAGAGATAAAAAATTAAAAAAAAAAAGTCTTAAAAAAATACTCTCAATAAAGAAAACTTCCTTGAAATTTAAGAAATAACAACTAAAAACACTCTAATTTAAAATAATTATTATATATACACGAGATTAACAATGTTACGAGACTGATTGACCGAATCTATCTTCTCTATTAAGAGTGAACTATTAAAATTATTTTATTATAAAACTTGCATAAATAATTTTGTAGCTCC
This sequence comes from Mucuna pruriens, assembly GCA_025330945.1. Taxonomy (NCBI): domain Eukaryota; kingdom Viridiplantae; phylum Streptophyta; class Magnoliopsida; order Fabales; family Fabaceae; genus Mucuna; species Mucuna pruriens. The sequence goes on along the minus strand of JAENHJ010000525.1, from coordinate 1,857,573 downwards.
ATAAGTTAGGAGATTAATACAAAGATTAATAATTTATACATTAAATTTTTCTAAAAATTTTGTCCTAAGCCTAAAAGCTTCTAGACAACGCCTGAGCCAGGGAATATGCTTTGTAATTGTGGGAATCCGTAATTGGCAGAAAATGGTCCTAGTTTGGCATACTGATCGACCATGTTTTATTCCCAATATCATAACTTGCGTATCCTTAATAATTTGGGATCATATACCTTTTAAATCAACTTCAAGAATGACATTCCTATGGTCCTCAAGTACAGTACATGATCTACAAATGATGAACTTGAATTGCTCATTGGTGCAGAAGAGATAACATACGCATATGTGTAGCAGTGGAACTTTGCCACCTGCCAGGAGGCCAATTATTTTTGTTAATATAGTAGCATGCATGTTCTTAGCTTCATATATTGCCCTTGTGACTCTCTTTCAATGTCTTAGCATCATTCTTACGCAAGCTATTAAGTTACTGAAAGTGACGAAAGAAAGGATGAGGGTCCATAATTATTCGTTTCTCATGCTTGATGTTCACACTATTAATTGAATCCAAACTAAAAAAGAAATGCATTTGTTTTCTGCCACCTGAGGAATTAATCGTGTTTTCCCTTCGTAAATTTATGTCATCCTGTAGTAAAGTTAACACAGGTCTTTTGAAAATTTTATTCTACAACTAAGATTCTATTTTTTTTCTCATCTTACTTCTTTTACATTAATTTCATTCTCCTTTTCCTTTTCATTTTTTTTCTATCACAATATTAAATATCTCTCTCTCACTTTTTCTTTCTTTCTTTTGATTTTTTTTTCTATTTTTTTTCTTTCCTCCACCCATCTCCATGCGGGGGAAGTGAGCAAATCATAACTCTTTATATTAACTCAGTTGTTATTAAGCCATTTTAAGTAAATTCGATACCTTTGGAAAAATTATGCCTCAATCGAGCTTAACATAATTTTAATATTATTAATTTTAATTAAGAATAAACCATTATTTTAGTATTGAAAGTGTACAACGCAATCGCAATAGTTCATGAAGTTAGAAAATTTTGAATAAGTATTTGATAGTGCAATTTGTTGATCACATTAATTTAAAATTCAAACAATGGGTATCTAATAATATTAACACATGAATATCAAGGACCAAAATAACAATAAATAATTAAATTTAAGAATTTAGATAAAATAATTGAAAATTTCAACAATTTGATTAATGTGATAATACTATATATTTTTCAGATACAAAATGGTGGTTTACTTTTAAAATTAATTTCTCACATGAAGAAATTCTGGTAAAAGCACCAAGAACATAGTTAAATGTTCTAATTTTTTTAATTTCATACTCCCTCCATTCTAAAATTATAAAAATTTTATACTTAATTATTTTTTGTTTCAAAATTATTGTCATTTTAGAAATTTAAGATCTGGTCACTTTTCCTTTTCTAGTCATATTTTCATTTAATAATTATATGAATAATTAATTAAAATTATCTCAACTAATAACTAAATGAAATAAGAAGAGATTAAATAAGAGTGTTTTATCAAGGTATAACGAACTTTGGCATCAATTACTGATTTCTTATGTGCGTCAATCCTAAATAGATACTCCTTTCATCTCAAAGTAAGTGACCCCTTTAAAGGTTTTTTTTCACAATAATTAAAAAAATAATGAATGGTGACCTTTTCTTGTATCACATTCCAGGTTAATCAATGAATAATTGTAACTTTGTTTTTGCTATGATGTTTAATTCCTGTTAGCATAATCTTTTTCTTGCTTAATCACGATTGTGTGTAGTAAGAATTAGAACATGTTAGTTTAGGGGTCGATTGGAATCACTCTAACAACAAAATATATATTTAGATAATCTACATCAATCAAGAGCATATTCCTTACCAAACTTGAGGCAACAATTGTTTAAGTCCTCAATTAGCATGGGACGAATGTTCGGCGATCGTCGTAGGTAGTTGATTGGTGAGAAAGTATTGGCATAGTAAGAATTAGGATTAAAATCAATAAGTGATAATGCATGATAATGAGCAGATAAATATATCATACTTTATTAATAATCTTAAGAAATCTTAGTCTTTAATCTATACGTTCTTTAGTGAGATCTTTACATTTCTTGCAAACTTTATCTTTCTTGTCAAAAACCCCCTTTTATAATTTCTTGTTGAGTCTACATCCTACGTCCCTGTTCCTCCCATGATAGCCTTGCACCTTAGAAATATTGGAACCAAGTGTCCTTGAGAAGAATGACCTAGGTTGACCCTATGCTACTTTAGCTTAGGAAAATATAGTATTTTGATAGAGGAAATAATGACCAATCCTTAGCCTATCAATAAGCACTTAAGAAGATTTATGCACTTTACTTCTGGACATAGACTCATCTACATCCTTTAACGAAATCATTTGGCTTATCATTCCAAGGTGAGGTTTGTAAACACCTTTATCCCTTATCACATTGGGATAAATTTTTCTCATATTCTAAATAAGAGATAGTGATTCACACAAAGGTCTTAATTTGTTAAACTAAGAACTTGGTGGTGTTTAGGCATTTAGTGGAGGTGTATAGGCTTGAAAGTGAAGGTAGGAAAGGTTGTATAGTGGTTTGAATTCATAGATGGGTATAGGATAAACCAATATAATAATCATGGTAGGTTTTGTGTTAAGAAATAGAACTAGCCATTGTTCCGTAAGCAGCTCTTCTAACATAGGTTCAAAAACAGGAACCTATTTCACCTTGTATCTCCTTTTTATGTAGGTAATGTTGATAATATCTGGATTTTTCCTTCAATTTAGAGGGATGTATGCATTTGGTGGTACATATATAGAAACTTCAAGAATGAAAGTCTTTTCTTCATACATAGAGATAAGGTTTTTGGATGGTCTTAACAACAGGTGTATTGGGAGATGTTTTTGGTTGGTCTATGTTCATATTTGTGTTTAGGGATTTGTTAGAAGGTGTTGTTGGTGTTTGGACAAATGGATTAGGACTAACAGTCCTCTTGATTTTCTTGGACGGTCTTTGAGGAAAAGTCTTTATCCTCTTTTTCCTAGGTACAAAAGGAAAAGAATAGGTTTCTCAACAATCATACTTTTTATCTCCTTAGATTTCTTCTTGATTAACCTTGCTGAAAGAGGAAAATCATCATCTAAGTCACCATCTTCAAAGAAAGTAAAGTTTCTCTTCTTGATTGATGATTTTGTACTTTTGACAAGAGTTTCTTCCTCAATCTACGGTTTCTTGGATGATCCTCCATATAAGGTATCGCAAGCCTCTTCAGCAACTATCTTTGGCAATCTGAGCTGAATACCCAGATGCATTTGGGTTATATTATTCTTCCTAAAGACATGTTTATACTCAATTGAGTATTTCCCATTTTCTTCATCACTTAAGGCATTAAGGGTTCAAACACCTTTTGATTCTTGAATAGCTTGGTTAGAAAAGTTTTGTGACTAATTTTATTTTTCTTCTTACCTCTGCATTTCATGTTCTTTCTTAGATGAACGACAACAAACTTGGCAAGCTGAACGTTGTCCTTGTCATCAGGTGATATAGTCCAAACTTGTAGCATCTAATAAGGAATCTCGGGACATCTAGCAAGGCTTAAGGCATGGTGTAGAGCACAGGAACAAACCCTTTGAGCATTATGGGGTTCTCTTTTCCTTACTCTTTTATATTTTCTTTAGTCTTCTGTATTCTCACCATGTAGGTACTAAATTCCCTTTTAAGGGTTATGGTGTAATTTGTGTTTGGAACCCTCCTAATTGAACATAAATATATGTGTTCTCTTTTCCATGATTGACTTCTTTTATTATTTGAATATTCATGTAAAGAATCGACCATCCTTTGCATGTTCAAATCAATTAATTAGTGGTCACTATACCATAATTAGTTGGTGGACTTATAAAACAATTGAGTTTAGGAAAATTACATGACCAAAACTTTTCTCTAAGCTTCAAATTCGATTACTTGAAAAATTAATTTGCCTATATGTTCTTAATGCTTGTTTTGAGTGTGTATTTCTATATGACCAACTAGGAATCATCCTAATATAAAAAAATGGTATATAAAAAAAAATTGGTATCTAAACAAGGGATTCCCAATAGAATCACAAGATAAAATCAACAATAGAGGGGGATAAGTTAAGTACTTTGCATAAAGTTAGGATTTGGAGGGTAAACATAAATAAAGTCGTAACCTTAATTTAAATTTTAATTCTAATCACTTCACTTTCTTTATTTGTTTTTATCTTCTTTGTATTTCAAACTTAAAAACTTGGTTGCCTAAATTACATAAGAGTTTCTAAAAGCTAGTCATTGTACACAATAGTACATTGGGTATGATATTTAGACTCGCATCCTAAATACTATTGTGATGGGGTATGCTTGCCTTAAACGCATTTCAAAACACATTTGTGGTGATCACTTGGCAATTAAACAATTTAATAGGAGAATGAAATTTGAGTTTGAGATGATTGACTTGAGAATTCTCAATTATTTCCTTGGCTTGGAGTTTCTTTATGCCAATGGAGGCATTTTTCTGCACTAAAGAAAATATAAGGATAGGTCGAAAAAGTTTAAAATGGAAAGTTGTAATGAAGCAATGACACTTGTTAAGGCAAACATGAAGTTGATAAAGAATGAAGTTGAGAAGTTATTGGATGAAACTTTGTAAGCACATATAGTAAGATCATAGAGATTTTTGTGCAATAGCATACCTGACATAAGGTTTGGAGTAAGTTTGATTAGCTGGTTCATGAGTGATCCAAAAGGCTCACACATGGTTGTAGTCAAACGTATTCTAAGGTATTTGAAGTGAATACAAAGTTTTGACTTGTTTTTTCCAAAGGGAAAGAGGTAGAGTGCATACAAAATTAAAGTTTCTCTAGTTCAAATTGGTATGGAGACAAAGTGGATAGAAAATTATGTACAATTACTTGTTTAAATTTCTGAATATCAATTACTTGATGTTCAAAGAAACAAAGTGTGGTTGTTCTTTCTTCACGTGAGACGGAGTATAAAGCTACTTCACAAGCAACTAATCAAACTCTATGATTAGAATCATTGCCTAAAAAGTTGAAGGTTGGATACAAGAAACCAGTGCAATTGTTTGTCGACAAAAAATCATCCATAAGTTTGACCATGAATCCAATTACACATGGAAGAAGCAAACATACAAAGACTAATTTTTACTTCTTGAAAGACCAAATGATAAGGGAAAATTAGAGTTAGTTTATTGTTTCACTGAGGTATTGGTACAAGTTGCAAATTGTAAATGCTTTTACTAAGAACATTTGAGTTATAAGAGAATGGTGTGATGTAATTCAAAATAAAATCTAATAGTTAGTATATGTTATTTAGTAGTTAAACTTCTATTATTAGTTTGTAAATTACTAATGACTTGATATAATAAATATAGGTCTTGATGTATGTTGTATATAAAAAGAATGGTACTAGAACATAATGTGTACTATTAATAAAAATTTTCATATACTATTCAATTGCCTAAGTAAGTGTCTTCTTCCCAACATTATCACCAACTAATCATCAAATTATTCACATTAATTAATACTCATCATAACACTATTTTCGATTTTCGATTTATCCAATTGGAGTTTTAGAGAAAAAAACAAAGAGAAATCATTAGGGCATGCATTACACATACATATGCATGCATTGAGTCGATAGCTCGATGAAAAGTTCTACAAGTACTTCTTCAACAATTGTTGTATGAAAATCCTTCTCTCCTTGCCTAGGGTCGTCAATCAAGAGAGAAAAGTGGCGAAACTAGATTTGAGTTGACTACACAGGTCTAAACTTGTCCTAAAGTTAACCAAATATTTCAAGAATGTTAAAAACATAATCTTACTCTATAAAAACACACATGCGATTAAAAATGAAAATATAAGAACTTACTCCTGAACAAGTGTAAGTGAACAAAAAGGTGCAAGACGATCAATTCATCTCTCAAGCATGATCTTTTGAAGCTCACGGAGAGGTGATCACTGTGGGCTACTTGCGTATAACATGCAAGCAACTAGGAGAGAGTTTGGGAGAAGATTTTTTTTTATTATTTGATAACAAAAATAAATAATTTTTTATAATAAAAAATACTACACCAAAAATAAGGTTATAATATAAAATTTTACTCATATTATCGAAATAACTACTAAATTGACTCTACTAGTTCCACAAGTATATAATTTATAAGTATTAAAAACGCATGTCAAACAACATTGATAATGCTTATATATATAATGTAATAATTCAAATGACAACCTCACATTATTTACAGTTGATAATATAAATTAAATAATATATACGCCTATTTTTAAATTAATTAATTAATGTCATTCACATATTTTCTGTCCGATGGAAACTCTTTTTTAAGGAAAAATCTATAATTACAAAATATAATTTAAATAATGTTTCATTATTAATATCGCTTATTAAAAATGTGTATATATCTAAGTTATATACAAATAAAACTTTATTTATAACATTAATATTTATAAAATAAATATATATAAATTAATAATGTAATTATATATCTATTTATAGATAAATTATTTTTTTATTACAGGTATATTTTTAAATTATATTTCATTAATTTTTTTATAATAATATCTTTATTAAATTTTAAAAATGAAAATTTTCATTTTATTTTACTGTGTAATGCACAGATGGCTCTCAAGTTGAGCATAGATGATATAGCCCAGAAATGATATATGGGCTAGCTAATTGTTAGACAAAATCTGAAAAATGTTTTCAATAAATATTCACGACAGAAGAAAAATAAATTAAAGAAGTAGTTAACGTAAATAATTTTTTTTATAAACTAAAATCAATTTATATTTCTTAACTTTCTCACAACCTTCCTTTCTATCTAATTATCCACTTAGTATTTTATTAAATGAGAACGTAAATACATTTAATGTTTTGAAAACATAATTTCTTTTTTAATATCTTCATTGTTTAATAAGTAGGAGAATTAATTAATTGAAAGATATTTACTCTAGAAAAGTGTAGAATTAGAGTGTAAGATTTTTAAAATAACTATTATAAAAATAAATAATTTTCATTTATTTAGTATTTGATAATTCATGGTTTGATGATGATTTAAAAAAATCATTTACATTATCATTATTATATTCCAATTAAACTCTTACAATTATTATAAACTTATAAAGATTTATTTTTCTTTTGATAAATTTTAAAGACTTATTTCTAAGTTAGGCTCTGCATTTTTTTGTCTCTAAAGTATAACAATTTTGGGATTTTAATCATCCAACTTCTAATTGTTTTAATTAGATCTCTCAAATATTGTAATAATGCAATTTTAATTTCTCAAGTTTTAATAGTACAAATTAGATCTCCTCGGATATTATAATTGTGTAATTTTGATCAATTTATCAATTTTTGTTAAATATTTAGCATGCCTTTATTAATGTAGTACTAATGCATGATATGACAGAAGATGTCGCATTAATGGTTGTGTCAATTATCAGTGCAGGATCATTCACAATGTCATACATCAACAAAAATACGTTAAATATTTAACAAAAAAATTGACAGAGATCAAAATTGCCCAATGATAATATTTGAATATTCAATTCACTCAATTAAAACTTGAAGGACTAAAATTGGACAATTACAATATTTGGTAGACCCAATTAAATTAATTAAAATTTGAGGACCAAAATCACAAAATTTATAAATTAAAAGTGTAATTAAAGTTTTAAGTTACAATTCAAATAATTATCTAAATTAAAAACTATAGTAAGATAGAAATAATTGATATATAAATCGTATGGTATGAAACCAAAAGTAATAATTAGGGTTATATTATATTAATCCCTTCTATTGAATGCTAGAAATAGGTATAATTATACATTTTGTCCTTAAAGTTTCACAATCTTGTGAATTTTACTGTTAAATAATTATTTTTATGCATTTTGCCTCAAAACTTTCAAAATTTCACAAATTTTGCTCTTTGTTAATTAACCATTTGACTCTATTAGTTGATCGCTAACATGGCAGCTTGATTATTGACGTGGCGAATAATGTTGAAATGGATTTGTGACTTGGTAGACGAATGATGATGTTCTAATACACATGACTAATGATGTGGTAATTGATATGACAAATTATGTGGTAAGAAAATAAAAAATACACATTTCACTTCCCAAATTTTCATGATTTTGCAAATTTTTCTTCTTAACTTTTTTTTTTTACATATTTTGCCTCCCAACTATTTTTTACATGATTTAGTCCCTAAATTTCAAATTTTTGTATATTTTGTCTCCTACATTGTAATTAAGCATTTTGCATTAAAAATAAAATGATAAAAACTAAAATACAAAATACATAAAGTAAAAAACTGAAATGTAAAATACATAAAGTAAAAAAATTAAAATACAAATATAAAGTATTGTGATGCCATCATCATTTGTAGCAACAAACCATGATCATTGTGAATGGGGATCGATTTGTGTTGGTTGTTGTAACCTGAGTTTATTGTTTTCATTTTGTTTAAAGTTATGCATTTTTTTTTCTTTTGCTTAAATCATCATGTACCTTCTAGTATCGCATGCTAGCTTATGTTCACCAACTTTTTGTGGTACTTGGTTGGATATAGTGTTTGTTTCTATATGCATATTTTAGAGTAAAAGAGGTTCTAATATGTGTTTATGCAATGTGTCTATAAGTTATTATGTAAAAATCAACGAGAATCATTAGGTATTGCATATGTAAAAAAAGTGAGTGTGAAGGGTTCCTTTTTTTCTAGTGAAGAGTGTGTCCCAATGTGTGCTTGGGGATCAATGTGTACGTGCATAGTAGAACCATTGATAATGGGAACGTGTGAGAATGAGGGAGATTTTAGTGTGTTGAAGTGTTGGATTTTATCTAGTAAGCATATTGTGTGAACATGAAGAGATGAATGTGAATACTTAGAAAATTAAAAAATAGAGTACGAGAGGAGTGATATACTTTATATATGAAAAAGAAAGAGATAGTGAATCAAATATAGTGATTTCTAATATTGTTTTTCTTATGCACAACATTTTTGTGTGACAAGTGATAAAAAAAGAGAAAACAGTAGAAACAAATTTGATTTAAACCAAAAGTACTATAACCACGACGCTGCAACATGTTTAATGTCTTTTCCTATTTTTCTTTTACTATATGTATTTTGTATTTCAATTTTTATTATTTTGTTATGAATGCAAAATACTTAATTATAATGTAGGAGAGACAAAATGTTTCGGAGACGAAGATAAGCAACAAATAGTTGGGAGCAAAATATACACACTCAAAAAGTGAGGAGCAAAATTTTCAAAAGTAAAAATTCATAAATAAAATGTGCAATTTAATTTTCTTAATACATTAGCTATCAAATCAGCTGTCATGTCATGTCAGTAGTCATGTGTACTACTATATCATCAATTCACCTCAGCACTATTTACTATGTTAGCTGTCAAACTTCCACATCAATTACCAACTAAATTACTCAAAATTACATGAAAACATTATTTTGAAGTAAATTTTGTAAGATTATAAAACTTTTGAAGGAAAAAAATGCAATTAAGTCTTAAAAATATAATGTGTATCCACAAAATAAATAAAAAAAATAAAAAAGAAAGAAAGATGTTCAATTCCTTCTTATTCGTTCCTAAGGCTATGCCTTCTAGATTAAAACAGTACTAACGCGTTAAGACAGAACAAAGGCATGCACTAATATTTTTACTTCCTAAATTTTTGTGAACAATTTTCTAACCATTTTACGAGCTAATCCGTATACTAGGGACAATAAGGTGCTTTATAAAATGGTCAGAGGAATTTCAATGGACCCAAATATATCAATATTAAACTGAAGAATATATTCTCAACTTTAATATAAATTTCTAAGATAATACGGGGCTCAATTCAATTCAGGCTGCTACATTGTTCCACTGTCATTGGTTGAAATCTTCTTGGAAGAGTCAGTATTGGTTTAGGATCAGGTAATCTGCATCCTGAGGTTTAGAAACAATACGTTTATATTGGGTCTAATCCTTGGGATGTTGATTACCACTTCCTTATGTTACGACCAATATACAGAGCATTTTAAGACATATCCTCCTTTACTTCAACAAGTCTTTATTGTTTTTGATTGCATTCCTACCTTTACGGGATTGCTGATGTACCGTGAGAGATTCCTGCAGATGAAATTAGACTTTCTAGTGTGTGCCTATCATTGATCAACCACTACATGCTACAGGTAAAACATGCACTATATTTCTTCGACTGAGAGAAATTTCTTGTTGCAAGAGTTGAGAGAGTAAATCTTAACCATACCATAAAATTATATATATAAGTGATATGTTTTTAAGTGATTATAGGAACTTTAAATAAGTTCAATCTTAATTACTTGTCAAAGTAATTTTTTACATCACTTTTGTGTAACTAACGTATAAACTTATTTTTTACGTCTTAAAACATATATAAAATGTTAGACTTTCTGTATCATCTTATTGGTCTCATAATCAAGATAAAAAGACGATTTTAACCTAAATAAAAAATATTTTTTAGTGGCACAAGTGGCCAAAGATCTGAAATTAACTTTCGTTATTTTCATGAATGTAAGGTTGATTTCTCTTTGTGCAACTAAAATCGAAACCAAATGCAATAGCTAATTGAATATCGAGGACGGGATAAAATAAAATTGTTTATGGTTTAAATTTGTACGATAACTTTTTAGGTGAACCTCTGCGAAAAACTTTGTTAAAATCTATATAGTAATATTTTTATGTGTGTATGTGTAAGATTGAACATGTTTAGCACACCTTCAGGTTCTTGTATATATAACAACTGAAAATTTTGGTATTTACGAATCAGAATATCTAGCCTTCTGCAACACTCCAATAGCTTCTTCCCTGCTTTCTGCGAAGTCCTTCCCATCTTTGAAGATCAGAAATTCCATCATCTTCACACGAAAGAATATGAAACTTGCACATAAATGTGTAATGCAAGATCTGAAGTCTTTTCCAACCACGGAATTCCATGCAGGTCCATATGCTTCGTCACGTTTCTGTCTTTCAAGTTTATTAACTCAGATATACTTCCCTACACGAAAGATTAAATACGTCTAATATGCTGCAAAGAACAAGGATTTCAGTTGCTTTACGTTACATGCTCGTACCGTTGCTCAGTTATGAGTTATGCATATAAATTAAGAGTTTAATTGTGGTTAAAAATAATTTACCTTCTCAACTAACCATAAATTAAACTACATATATATAATTTTTAAAATTATTATTATAAAAGTGAATATTTTACTTGGAGGACTGTAAAAACTCTTTATACTAAATGTTGATCTAAGTGTTACTTACGATACATTAAGTGACCGTTCCTATTTTAAGAAATATGGAAGTGAACACTTGGTGAGTCATTATTTCAATAAATTAATGATAAAAAAAAAGAGATATGTACACCAATGAGAAAAATGGATGAAATGAAAAATAATTCGATTAAATGAGGAATTGAAGATGTAAAAGAACTTTACAAGAAACCATATAAGAAAAAAGAACTTGATACGTGGTTTCTCGAAATTTTATATTTGGATAGAACACAATTACATCTTTTTATTAATGTTGTTAATTAATTTCACCCCAAAGAGACAAGGTTTGGCTGTTGTTGTTACTTGTTATGGAGTAATTATATCAAGGAATAAAGTGGAGTTAATTACGTATTTCATTCATGTAGTTATGGAGTTAATTCCCACAAGGTTTGACAAACATACTAATCATGTAGTTAATAATTACATATTTCATGTAGCTAATTGCTAAAAAATAAAAAACATATAGTTATTACATATTTCATTCATGTAGCTAATTACAGATATTAAGTTTTTGAAGCTCCATCCTATTGGTTTCTTCATTATAGCTTCAGCTTAACTTAAAATAGCAAAATAATGGAATATCATACGGCTTTATGATGAATCAGTGATTCAATGTATGTTTAAGTTGATTCTAATATGTGTGGCCATGTGGGCATTCTTTTATATTTCTCTCTCGTAAAAGTTTCAAAGATAGAAATTCTTTGAATACTAAATAGTAGAAAATATAGTAAGATCCTGATATTGCATTGTAATATTTAAAAAAAAAATAGTAGAACAATGCTATTTGTTTCACCTGCCAATTAACTTTTTGTCTAAGTGCAACAAAGGATCTACACCAAATCATGAGAATTCTTGCTATTCACCAGAGAAAGGGTACGAAATCTTAGGGAGGGGGTGATGCCTTATACACTACACGTTATTTATTTAAGTAATATTTAGTCTTCATAATTGATGCAGACATCTTATTAAAGGAAGATTAATTATTATGAAATTGTTTGGAACATACTTCTTTTGGAACTTTTGTCTTCTTCCGGGGAAAATTAGAAGTGGAACATTAACATTCGTTTTTCTTTTTCTTTGTCTCGCACTCGCACCCTGTTTCCTGACCACCATTAGAGGAAAACATATATACGGCAACCAAATCTAACATCTCTTCTTTCTTTTTTTTTGTTTAAGAAAAAGTTTTCCGCGTAGTTTGCTCATGGGTCTAACCTTTTTTTTTTTAACGTAGATTAATGTACAAACATGTGTATTACACGTATAAAACTTGGATTTATTTTATGTTCATGTTTCGTGAATAAGAAAGAAAATGATTAAAGAAGAATTAATACTATTTTTTTATGAAAAACTAATACTTTATCCTCTACAATACAATATGATAATATGTTCATGATAAATATTTAATTTATATAACTAAATTTTATAATAAATAAATATTATTCTATTATTAAAATTTTTAATAAATAAATATTTTAAATATATAAATTATATTTTAAAATTATCATAAACAATTTATATTTTATAATACAAAGTTATTATTTGTCATTTTAAAAAAATATATATTAAAATTTAATTTAAAAATAAAAATAAAATAATAGATTGAAAGAGACAAGAAATTAAAGAAAAACTTAAAAATATTATCATTGAAATATTTTTTTTTCTAAAATCACTCTCTTTAAAGAATAAATTTTAAAAAATATTTTCATTTAAGAATATAATATATATATATATATATATATATGAATTACGAGGAGATTCCTAAGACATTTTATGGTGATCCCAATATTAGGTCTACGCGAAAATTGGTAAAAGCATGAACAAATAAGTCATCAATTTGTTCTCTTAAGTATTGCTATTTTTTAAAATAATCCTTAAAATAGTGAAATTATATAAGTAATTACTAAAGTATTAAAAATTATGCTATGTAGTCCCTCAAATAGTAAATAATCTTTCAAATTAGTCATTAAACATTAATAAAATATATTAGCTTAGGGACTAAATTGATGGATATTCAATACTTCATAGACTATTTAGATAATTTCATTACTTTAGGGACTATTTAGGAAAGAGGAATACTTGAGGGACTAAATTAATACTTTAATCAAGCTAGAACCATACCTATATAATTTTATAATAATTTTTAAAGTTACATATATTATTAGTTCCTGTAAAATTTCACATTTCTTATTTTAGTTTTTATTTAAAAAATGTCCTTTTTAATCTCATTTATTTTTTAATGATCAATATCAGTCATTGGAATAAGAAACTAAAAATGAAACATTTTTATAAAAGAAATGAACTCTTAGAGACTAATATTGATTAAAAAAAATAAACAAGAAACTAAAAGTGGACAAGAACATTTATAGAGACTAAAAGTTGAAATCTAAAATTTTATAGGAATCAAAAATATATTTAATCATTTTTTTACAACCTAAATTTTTTTCTACGTTACCTATTTATGCTCTTTGCATAAAAAAATGAAACAAGGAAAAAAATAAGAAAAAAAGAAAAATAAAATAAAAAATATGTTAATAATAAAAATAAAAAAATAGAGATATTTTTTTTTCTCGTATATATTCTTCTTCAAAGGAGAAATTATTAGATAGACTAGTATCGTCACATGTCTATGATTTCAATCAATGCCTACATAACACATTCAAATTTTATAGTTTATGAAAAAAAATTAATATTTTATGTATCATGTAAAAATTAGTAGGAATCACAATAGTATTAGACCACAAAATACTACTTTCACCCCAATAATAACTCTTTTAACTAATTATCTAATTTATACCTATTAATAAAATTGGTTAACATAGTTATTAGCATTAAATTTGTTAACAATTTATATTGTTTTCCAAAACTGTCTTTATAATTATTGGGACTGATGGTCTTACTCTCTCAACTTAATTATTTTTTACTTTATTAAATAATATCTATTAATTATCTTCAATTCTCATAAGAGAGAAAATAATTTTATCTTATTTATTATAAAATAATTAAAAATATTTTGGTAAAAAAAAATTAATGTAGCAGGTCATTTGAAAATAATCATATAAAAAGTAACAAATAATTTTCAAAAGAGAGTCTTACATAGTCAGATGTAGTATTTTTTTTTTTTGGGGGGATGACAAATACGTTTTCAACTATGTCAAACACTACATGTGAGCTTGAATGAGAATTGGAGCTTTAGTTTACCATATCATAGGATACTAGTCCCTCTTTCACTATACACAACTTTCTTGGTTCTCATCATTATTTGGATGAATAGCAAATAGAGTGAAAATAAATAAATTGTATAAAGAATATTTTTTACTAATTAAAAAAATAAGTTTAACCCAAAATAATTAAAAAGTTTCACTATTATTTTTTATTGATATTTTTTTTTAATTTTATTCTATAAAAATCTATTTAATTTTTAAGAAATTAAAACAAAATAAAAAATAAATAAGAGAGACATCATTTTTCCTCAATTTCATGCCAATTTGTGTGAGTCCTAGCAAAAAAAAAACAAATCCTCAGTTTCCTTTTTCTCTTAAACAATGTAAATACAATATTTTTATCTTATTTTCTTCTTCTCGTATCCTACCTTTCTATTTTCATAAAAGCAAAGAATAGGTTAATCTCATATTTACCTCTCTTCACTTTCTATCATTTTCCTTAGTTGTAGAAAGAGTAGCAGAAAATTAAACGTGCATAGTTAATAGGATTTCCCCAACATTAATATTTGTGAGTAAATACACGTGCAAATCAAGCATATATCATAAAAATAACAATAAATGTTTTCCTAAATTACGGGAACACTTATAAGAACATACCACTAATTATGAGAAAAACATGATTATGCACGACAACCAGAAAAATTAAAGTTAAATTGGGATATTTTAAGATTGAGCTGTTTGATGAAATGAGCAATGGACTGACAATCAGAAACTTGATGCGCATCGAGAGCTTGGTGTGCTGACTCGATAACATAGCTCTTCATCTCCTCTGACATGTCGGTCTCTCGCACCACACCTTTTCCTTCCAACATCTTGAGCAACAGAAGGAATAACACTTCACTCCAGTCATGGCACAAACGCAACAGAGGCTTATAACAAGTACAATGCTTGCCACGGCAAAATCTTCGGTGGTCGAGATTTTTAGATTGATAAAATCTTCCCATTTTGTTTTGTTCTTTTCTCTTTATTTTGTGTTGGCCTAAAAAAAAGTCCTTTCACTTTTCTTTCGTCATAGAAAATGAATTTTGTACTCATTTGCCGATGTTGCAATCCAAACAGTTGTAGTGAAAATATTGCCTTTGACTGGCAACTATTTCCACTAATAATTTTGTGCCGTATTTCAATCACAAGTTACTATAAACCTTAGCTGGCCTATTTCTATTAACATTTGAACTGGGAGAATTTTAACTTTGAGTAACATAACATATTGATACACACCAAATAATTGCAATTGCGATTACTTTGCAGTTGTATTTGCTTTGCGGGCTAATGTGGGCCAATATGTGGTCCTCAATCATAGACTACATCACGTGATGCGGTTTGCACTTCAAAGCTCTAGCACTGAGCATTGAAGTAACACCATTTTTGGCATGCTTCAAATGTATATTATGATAGTGTTACTAGCTAGCACCTAGCTGGAAATTTCAAAGAATTTTTAGCTGAACCAAGCATCATTGTCGTGCTGAAACTGCATCCCCCAAAAAATTACAGGTATCTAGCTAGCTATTGATGTTCTTTTCTTTTGTTGAAATTCCTAAATTGGACTGGTCCCCAATTGCATGAATATAGGCTAGCCTACGCATTAAGAAATTTAAAGGCTAAGAAGGTTCGAATCAAAAAGTGATTTGTGAACTAGTATGACACCATCTTCAAATCATGGGTACAGCGAAAAAGAATGGTTCGATCCCATCTAGCACAACTAATTGAAATGATTAGCTGGTATTCTACCATTACACTATACCATAAGGTAGGCAAAAGGGAAAATATATTCAACTTGTCCTAAAAAAGATTGACAGCAAGTAGAAATTCTGGAGAGAAAAAAGAAAAGGAAGGAAAAAATATTACATTTTTAGTGAGATACCATACCAAACAAGCAGTGAATCTTTCGGAAAAGCTCCAAAACCGCAGATTTATATAGTAATGGAAAGAAATCGTAATGAATCAAACCTGACAAGGTAATCAATTCAAAATTCCAAACCATAAATGAAATAGGAAAGATTCCTAGACCATCCCCTGTTTAACCCTGTTACATTATTATTATAGACAAATGCGTAAAATAATACAGTAGACAAATGCAAAAAAGAATACAGTATTGGTGATGAGATTAGTCCTAGAAAAACCCATCAACTTTACACAGAACTCACATGGGAAACAATAACAACACAGTCACCCCATCATTCTCGTCTTTAAAAAAAAAATTGTACAGGACTTGGATCTCAAAAGTTCAAAACATGAAAATCCCAATCACATTCAAAAATAAAGAAAATCAATAATACAATTAACATAATGTGATATAATTAAAGGATAACCTTCTTTTTTAAGCAAGTGATTGGAAATTTGATTTTTATATTTATGGATGTCAAATAGTATATGTAAAAAAGATCAGTCTTTTAAATAGATAGTCTCTGACTCTAGGTCAGAAAATATCTGAGTTCATCCAATAATCAAGAAAATCGATAATTTTCTGTTTTGTCCCTCAAAAAAGAAAAATTATATTTCTCGAGGGATCTTCTTTCTTTCTTCTTTTCTGTACCAGAAAATAAATAAAACCCCAAAATAAAATTAAAAAAAGAAAGATGTTTGAGTCGGTGTGAGCTCAACGCGTGGCACCGAGTCTGGATCGGAGCAAGAAAACGCTGAGTTCCTGAGCGGGGCACTCGTCCGGGTTGATGAGGTGGAACGACTCGGAGTCGGCGCTCCCCACCACGTGTTCGAAGTTGGCGCGCATGTACATGAGTTCCTCGGAGCCGCAGGAGCCGAAGCCGGAGGGGATGACGCCGGCGCCAACAGTGACGCACTGCATGGTGCGGAGGATGGAGCGGACGCGGTCGCCGGCGCGGCGGCGGGCAGCGAAGCCGGTCTTCTTACCGTTGCAGAAGGCGGTCCAGAGGGGGACAGAGCGGAGGGGACACGTGGCGGTGTCGGGGCGGGCAGGGGAGCACTCGAGGGCGATGCGGACGAGGCCGTTGCGCATTTCGCGGACGAGGTGGTCGGTGGAGAGGGGCAGTTCGAGGAGGAGGGAGGGTTTGGGGGCGAGGCGATCGTGCTGGATGCAGAACCACACGTGGCCGCGCCGGTTCCCGAAGATGGTACCGATCACCATCGACTTCGAGGGGCGCGGCGGCGCGGAGGAGGCAGCGGTGGAAGACGACGTGGAGGAGGTCGGCGAGGAGTGACGGTTATTCTTGGTGGATGGGTGGTCAGAGAAAGAGATGGGTTGCGGCTTGGCGGGGAAGAAACATGGAAGAAAGAATCGACGGAGGGTGTCGATGGTCATGCTTGGTTGGTGTTGGGGTAGTGAATTAGTGAATTAGTGAATTAGTGAAATGTGTTTCTTGGAGAATGGGATGGGACTGGGAAGGAGTGTGGAAGGTCGAGGAGAGGGGGAGATCATGTGCATGCTGGTACGGTCCGTGCATGTGTCCATTTATATATTATAATAATTAATAATAGCATTATAGTGCCTCCGACTTGCATGAACAAAACATTTAACCCTTCATCTCTTCTCTAGTCGCTTTAAGTTTAACCCTTTCGTAACGTAACGTCGCTTTACATGTTTAAAGATTTTGTTTTAGGATTAACTTTATATGCTAGCTCTTGCATTCTTCCACAAATGGTAGTATACTCACTGAAATTTATCGTTCCACCTGCATGTACAAAATCCAAATTTCAGGTTGAAGTAGTGCCTTAATATAGGTTAGGTTTGAATCTCCTTTTGGTGGACATTTCTTCCTAGAATGATTTCTTGACATATAGGGGGTTGGTTAAGCAGTTATGATCGCGTAAAATTGTTGTAATTTAAGTTTATATAATAATACTTTTAATTGAGTCTCTTTCTGTTTCCTTGTTATATCTAATTAATGAAGTTGTGGGATGTGTTTTTTAGTAGGATTTGGCCCAACAGCCAACTACAACTTGCAAGGTTGGAATGCAAATTGACTCAATATCTGAATACGCATAGGATGTTTTCTAACTATATAGTAAGTGATGAGTAGTGGATAACTATTTAAATCATGTAACAAGTGGACAATGTGCATTTGTTATAAAATGATTTTTCAATGAAGCTCAAATATAGAATTATATATATAGGATTTGGTGTTCTTTTTAATTTTTTATGGAAGTGATTTTTTAATTTATATCATGAACCTTATATGCATAAAGGTCTAAAATATAATTTATAATTTCCCTAAAGTTGATCATATGTAGTAAATAAATTTTACCCGTATAAAAATGAAGCGGTAAAGAGTTGTTAGAGAAAAACATAGAGAGATTTTCGTATGGAAGAAATCATCTAAAATAGAAAAAGATGAGTTTAATGTAAAGTATGAGACCTATCGTAATATAATTTTTTTTCGAGCATCAACTAAAGATGCGTGGATTATTTTGCTTAGGTACTACGCTCATAATAAATTGTCGTCTCGATATGAGTTTATTTATTTATTTAAGTTATATTTTATTATTGTTATTATTGTTATTATTTTTTATTTTTTAAATTAGAAATAATTTACGTTTATATATATATATATATTAAATAAAAAAGATACTAATCATAATTATTTAGCTTAAATTTTTTAAAAAGAATCATTTAGATGTGACAATTTCTTAATCCTTATATTTTTTAGGCACAAAATATAGTCTTAAAAAATTCAAAAATAAAACATTCTATAAATTAAAATCAAGTTTTATAATCTCTTAAGAAAATAATTTATAGTAGAATAATTAATTGAATGTGACATTTTTTAATCTCAAAATTTAAGGAGCAAGTTGAAGCAGCTTGATGTCAAAACTCTTTCCTAAATAAAATTTAAATTAAAACTATATTATTATAAAATAAAAACAATTAAATCAAAATTAAAAATGTTCTAATGAATTGACTTTGGTATACAACTCTATCAATTCTAACTTTAATAAACAAATAATAAAATTAAATAATATCAATACATAAATATTTTCTACCCAAAAAACTATATAACTTTGATTATTCATTATACTTGAAGATACGTAAGAGTAGACCAAAAATCTTGTCTAGCTAAAAGATTATATATATATATATATATATATATATATATATATATATATATATATATATTAATCCTCTTTTATAATAATAATAATAATATTCAATCTTTATCAAAATAAAATAAATTTAGGTTTTAAATAAAATAAATAAATTTTTTAAAAAAAAAATCTTTGTCATAGTTTTTAGTTTAGGGTGAAATAAATATTTTAAAAGTTATAAATAATTTGCTTAATTAATTAGAGGTAACTATTTTTAATGGATATTGGAGGGAGCTAATACCTTGTCTACAAGTAATCAATTCCCTAATTCAAAAATTGGTTTCAAAGGTCATTTTTTTTAAGTTTTTGTCAATGTTTTTCCTTAATAAGTGGTGGCAACTCCTTTGTTTTGAACATATTTTTTTTCCATCACAACTCTAGTTGTGACAATAATTTGTTTTGGTTATATATTTATTTATCTATATCCATGATTCTTACTAAATTTTTCATCACATTTGATGCACTTTTGAATTGTTCATCTACTATTATTCTTTTCTTAACCTTTATTCCCTTTATTAAAATATTCCTTTTTACTTAGGTAAGTATAAAGCCTAAAAGTATTCTCTTAACAATTGTTTTACTTATTAATCTCATTAAAATTATTAGAAATATTTGTATTATTATCATTATTGTCACGAATGAAGGAAAAGATAACACATAAGAAGGGGTTGAATTATGTGTTAATTTTTAAATTTTCACAAATTTGAAGGATTTTAAACACAATTTGATATGGTAGTCAAAGGGGCATCCAAATTGGTCATCCGATAGGAACCTTTCAAAGAAGTGAAGAAATAAAAGTGAGGATAAGAGAGAAAAACGTACAAAGATTATACCGGTTCCAACACTAAGAAATTTCACTAAGTCTACCTAACTTACAAACAAGTATTTTCTACCTTTATAGGTATTACAAGGCTTGTTATCTGCCTTATTACAAGAAAATCAAGTATTATCTACTTCTCCAAGTATTACAACCCTTATAATCTACTTAATAAAAAGAAAACCAAATCTTCTTTGTCACTTAGCCTCTTTAGGCTATCACACCAACTCAATGAGTTTTTGCTACAAACTCTACTCATATAGTGAACATATTACAATACAATTCACAAAGACTTAGCTTTGTTGAGCTAAGTAAGCTATACAAAGAGTGAAAGAGAGTGTCGTCCAAAAGCAAATTTAAAAGCGTAAGAGTGTATCACATTATTTGTCCTTTTCGTTCTTTTTCGTTTTCACATTCTTTACTCTATTTGAGTTTGATCCATCCCTTCTTATAAAATGTGAAAATTTGAACATTGCTTGTGCATGAGGAGTGGTTGAGTTAGCATTAAATGTTGTAGTTTTAATTTATGAAGAGGCCCTCTTCTTTTTAAAGACAAAGAAGATTGTGTCAGGAAAAAACTTATTTTCTGTGTGTAGTCTATTGTTAATGAGTGAGGAAGCTTCTGTTGGTTTCTTTTGAATTGAATCATAATTTGGTATAAAACCTTTGTTGTTGTTCTTCGTCAATCTAAAGGCTTAACACGTTCTCAAATAGTATATTAAGTAAACATTTGAATATTGGATCTAGACAATCAACTCTTTAAACTAATGAAAGAATTTACGAAATAAGATGAGAAAGATAAACAAAACTTTACGCTTTTGAACAATATCTCCTTTTGACAACAGGAATATCTTTGGATGCTGAGTTCATTTGTGGATAGTGAACTCATCATTGGACATCACATCTTCTATGCGTTCAATGAGTCCTTAAGACGTTGAGCTCTCATATTGGATGGTAAATCCTTCTTTGGACGATGAACATGTCCTTTAGACGATAAGTCTCTTTTTGGACAACGAGTCCTTCTTTGGATGGTCACCACGTCTATGGATGTTGAGCTCTTCTATGGACCCTTGACTTCATCTTTGGACGTTGATTCCCTCTATGGACGTTGACCTCTCTTTTCAAATGGTTAGCTTCTCTATGAACACATAATGTCCTTTGGATGGTGGGTATGACTATGGACGTTGGGAATGTCCTTTGGACAGTGAGTTACTCTATGGACATTTGAAATGTCCTTTAGACGACATGTGACTATATGAAAGTTGAGCACATCTTTGAACACTAAAAATATCCTTTGGATGCTGAGTCCTGCTATGGATGCTAGGAGTATGCTTTGGATGACGAGTGACTCAACGGACGCTGAGTCTCATTATGAACGTTAAAAATGTCCTTTGGACGACGAGCTCCTTATGAATGTAGTAGATGAGCTTGTATTATAAAACTAGTTTCCTTTAAATGAATGTGTTACAACCTTTAAGTCCAATAAGCTGCAATTCTTCTAAAATATAGAGAACAGTGATTAATCTTAGTATATTATCCATTTTCATAGTGTTTATTATCATCAAAATACTTGAGTCATTTTGGATACATAGACTTATGTTCCAACAATTAATCCTCTTTAGTGTTATTCTACTATCATTATCATTTGCTTATTATTCTTCCATTTGTAGACTTACTAGTTTTAATACTTATGCAATGCATGGGACTATAAGGAGTTTGTTATGAGTATTACAAGTATTTTATTAATAATATATTTTTTTAACATTATAATAGAATAATTTAAAATTGTCATTAAAAGTAATTTGATGTGAAATTGGAGATTTTAACCTTCATTGAAACTGATATTTGTACAATGGAAAGTATAAGGCAAATTAAAAGTCACAAAGTAAAGTTTCTTACAACAAAGGAATTAGATAGTTAAATATAAGCTATACTTTAAGATTTTTACATCATGATTAAGCATGACAAAACCTAAGTGATTAGCATTTAAAATCAATGGAAAAATAAAATGATTCAGCCAAGCATAATGACCATGTCTTCATGTCAAGATAATATAGTGAATTGCAATATTGAAGGAAACAATCCTATGAAGTAAAAAAATCACAAAGTAATTCATAATTGTTAACTTTTTCCCTATTGTTCTTATATGTTGTTTGTGGTTAATTAGAATTAGAGATTAAAATATATATGTCAACTCATAATTGTCTCACTCTTTCGTACTTTTATTTAAAATACATTTTATTTTTTCCACTAAAAACTCTCTTATTTGATAAAAACTTGTTCATAGATATTCTGTGAGAATATTTTCAATCTCAAATTGTAAATAAATGTTGAAAATTAGGATTTTTCAGTTATTATATTAAAATATTAAAGTCTCTAAAATTTCTATTGTTCGTAAAATTAGTCTTATTTATATTAAAAAAAGTAAACTACATGCTAATAATGGTTGCTTGTTAAGCTTATAATTTTTCTATTTAAACTTTTATTCTAAACTTCTTTCTTTTACAAAATTGTGCATGCAAAACTAAAAGTATACCAATTCAATATTTGATTTATTTATTGAGTGTGAGATTTCTGTTTTATAATTATATTTTTCTCTCTTCGTATCATTTTTATTCATTCTGTTTCATTTTTACTCATTCTGTTTCATTTTATACTTCGTCTGTACTTTTTTTTTTTGACAAACTAACTTCTTATAATTCTCACACTCATATTTCATCTATCAAACTCATACTTTTTTCAAACAAACTATACTTCATCTATTATATTCATACCTTTTTTTTTTCAAATAGAATAGAACTTCATCTATGACACTCACACCTTTTTCTAATAGACACGTACTTTTTTTTTTACAGACTTTCGTTTGATAGATATATGTGATAGTTTATTTGTTGAATTTATCTTACCCTGTTTTTGCATATTGTTTTTTCTAACTGATTGATTGGTTCTTTTCAATTTCAGACTCATTTTCTATGGTAGTTAAGTCTTCTAAATATTTGTAAATATCAAATTCTTCCTTTTCTTTAGTTCTACAACCACTTTGAAGAGGAGTTAATTCCTCATAATCATTACAAAGAGAAATTCCTTTCTTCTGATGAGTTGTAGAACCATTTGTCAGAGGAGATTAGTCTTGGAAAATCATTATACAAATCATTTCCTTCCATTAAAAGCAGTCTCATTCAGATTCATACTTTGTCTGCTAGCCTCATACTTCGCCTTTCAGGTTGATACTTTTTCTTTTTTCAAACTTATACATTTCTTCTCTTATATTCATATTTCATCTAATAAACTCATATTTCAACTTAACCACTAATTCTACAAATTTTGGGCTTCAAGGAGGATTTTAGCCCAATAAAAAAAAATAAAATAAAGCCCAAACTAATTATCTACTTATCTAATTAATTCAACTACTAACCTATTAGTCTAATTAAATTAGTTTAGCACTCAACCTAATTATTTTTAATACATTACAGTCTTTCTAATATTAAGAAATTACTAAAAGTTTAACTTACATACAATGTCTAATTTATTCAAGTTTATAAAATTTTCTTCCAAAATTAAATATATTAAAACTTCTTTCAATGTTTTTTGTTTATTAGAATTATAATTTAGTTCATAGTTACAAACATAATTAACAAGATAATATCCAAAATACTACTGAATATTAAATCATTAATTTATTTTTGCAATAGAAATATGAGAAGAAAAAGAAATAAAAAATGTTACACGTGCAACCTTTAAATCTTTATATATCAATTGACATCTCTCTCTCAAATGCGTGTTTTTACACATATTATCATGTTATTATGCTGAAAACTCACTTAAAGCATTGAAGTCTCTGGGTACAGCCACTAACCATGAAGTATGACTGCTTGTGATTTCGGTAAAACAAGTAACTTAATACATTCTTTTTAAAAGAATGACACGGGTTACTTTTTATATTTTTTTTTTATTTTTAAAATTAACTAATATTAAATGACTTGTGCATATTTTTATGTTAAATATTTTTTCCATTTTGATATATATTTGTAAAACTCTTCGTGTAACATGTTTTTAATATCTAAATTTCAAATTTTACATAAATCCAAAAGTTTCTAGAGCAATATATTAAATAATTTATACCAATTTTTTTCTTATTTACGAAAGGCTATTAGTTATTTAATTATCTACTATATATATATATATATTTGTTGTCCATAAATAATAATATAAAATTCCATTTAAATTTCAAACAAATTATTTGATTTTACATGTGATAAAAGTATCCATTTTATTTCTTTATCTTAGAATGAAAAAGTGATTCACTTCAAATTATAATTTTTTATTTAAATTTCAAGTATACCTCTTAATTACTCTAAACATTTTTATTTTCACAAATCTATTTTTCTACCATAGAATATTCTCTTTACTCTCAATTTGGTTATCCTATTGAGACAAATAGATATTAATTTTTTTAAGTTAAGTCGGATATTTTCAACTTAATTAACTCAAACTTAACCTTCTATTTTTTTAAGATTTGAAAATTTATTTTTTTAATTATGAAAAAGTTGACAAAAATAAATAATTATTTTAAATAAAATAAATCAAAATTGTACTTAATGTTTTGAATAGGTTAAATTTTTTAGGGTTCAATATATTTTTAACCCCTAAATTTTTCATGAAATTCACTTTTAGTCTCTAAACAAAATTTTTAACATTTTTTGTCCCAATATCTTTTCTTCATTAACATTTTTTGTCTCTATCGTAAAGTATATCACCGTTAAATGATGACATGACTTTCATATGAATTATTAGTCTAACGTGATAGACACATAAATTTTTTTATAAACTATATTTTTAGTCTATCATCTTTTCACAAAAATCACTTTTAGCCTTTCAACAATTTTTTTTATTGGTTTTAATCCCTTTATTATTTTTTGTCATTGTTTTTAGTCCATTTCATCAAGTATCATTGTTAAATAATAATGTGGTAGTCATACGACTTGGCATGTAAAATGTTAATCTAATTTGATAATCATATAATAAAATGTTAATAGTTCAAGACATTTTCTAGCGGCTCTAATTAAGGCACTATAAGTTTTTTGGCAAGGTAAAATTGTCAAAAAAAAAAGGGGTTTGAAATTTTGAAAAAATAAATAAAGGAGATGCGGTGAAAAAAATTAGCAACCCACAATACACAAATTAATAACCCACTTAAAATTTCTTCCAACATTGAAATCCATCGTCATTATCTCATTATCTTGCCACCATTGCCTCCTCATCTTTTCCCTCTAAGCACGATGTTACACGTGGAGCAAAAGATTTGTGAGAAACAAGATTAAAATGGAAGGCTTTAGCATTTGTTTGAGAACTAGTGTTAGGGATTGTGATTTGGAAAGGTTCAAGATTGGGGGTTCTTTGTTTTTTGATGCTTGGAGTTTTGCTTCATGGGTTCTTGGTTTATAGTTTTTCTTATTCTTTTTTATTTTGCTTACTGTGAGTGTTTGATTCTATGTTTTATCTTATAATCGCTAGAAAATGTCTCAAATCAATAATATTTTATCACGTAAATGTCATATTAAATTGGTAGTCCACATGGACACCAACGTGGCTGCCACATTGCTTAATACTTGATGGGAAAGACTAAAAATAATAACGAATAATAGTTGAAAGATTGAAACTAGTCAAAAAAAATTATTGAGGGATTAAAAGTAATTTTAATGAAAAGATGAGAGACGAAAAAATGGTTTTAGCAAAAAATACATGTGGATGTCATGCTAGATTAGTTGATGAACATGGCAACTCACGCGGCTACCACTCATCACTTAACGGCGATACTTGAATTTAGGGACCAAAAATATTAATAGAGTAAAAGTATATAGAGTAAGACTAGTTAATATTTTTGTTTAGGGACTAAAAGTGAAATTTACAAAAATATGAATGATAAAAAACATAATTAACCCTAACAATTTTATCATCTATTTATATTGATTAAGCTTTGCTTTTAAGTTATTTAATTAATTGAGTTCATTAAACCACCAAAGGATGTAATATGAAATTAATAAGTGGATATCTTTATTGGCTAACTTTGGCATAATGGAAACCCTAGTGAATGAAACCTTGGTATGATCCGTAATACACTAAGTCATACAATTGTCTCTCTTCTCCCCATATGAAGAGTTACTGAAGGTCCCATTGAGGAACCAAGAGGCTTAGGTTAAGGAAGAACCATATAACCACCATCTCTTATTCATGATTTTGATTATTACAAGTTTTCTCCATCACCAAGATGATTAATAGTTATGGGTTTAGATATTTATTCTAATCCTTCATAATTCGAAACATGGCAGATCTTAGTAGTTTTGGTGTATTGTTATATGATATATATCTATAAATCTGTGGTTTTTTCTTAAAGAATAAACAATATTAAAATAAGGATTTAATCCAACATCTAGCACTGAAGTAAAAAAAACAAGAGCTAAAAGTTGGTTAAGATTAGAATTATACTTGGTATGTAATGTTAGATTTCTTTTATAGGTTTTTCTTCTTATATAGATGAGGTAAGAAATAATAAGATAAGATGGTGATTTGTTATTTGTCATAAAAAATTATGTTGAAATGATGAGATGATCTAGGGTTTTGAGTTATGATAAGGTTGTTGGAGGACTCTTTGCTATGTACTAATTATTTAAGACTTCTGTCAAGTTAGACCTATTGCCATGATCTAGGGTTTTGAGTTATGATAAGGTTGTTGGAGGACTCTTTGCTATGTACTAATTATTTAAGGCTTCTGTCAAGTTAGACCTATTGCATCTAGTTAGATTTGAGTTTAATCGAGTCCAAAACAACACCAAAATAATATTGGTGTGTTTTTACTACTACAATAGCTTCCATAAATAGGAGGAGTTAGTTGCAAGCCTTTTTTTTTTTTTTTCAGAATCCCATTTCCGCAATATTTTTGTATGTTTTTTATTATGATTAAAAAGAAATATAAAATACAATCAGATATGTGATGGAAAAAAATACATAAAAATATATAAATAAGAAAAACTATAAGCTATTTTTTGTTAGTTTAATTATAATAAATATTCTTTATAATTTTTACAATAATTATGTCAACAATTTTTTATTTCACAATTTTATACCCACCGAGCATACTCATTTAAATTTATATGCTTAATATGCGCTTGACAACTGTAAGAAGGCTCGTGAAAGTTTAGAAATAGGTAAACTCGTCGTTATTAACCCCATCCTAGTATTATAACAACGTACATAGGATGTTATGTGACTCATCACGTGGGGGATGGACTGGATGTTATGCCATAATGATAGTTAACAAAATACATCAATGCTAATGACAGTATCAACATTAATTGCATTGTTACGCTGACATATTTACGAATTTGAACTAGTTTCAACGGGAAACACGATTTACTTTAGATTTTGACTATCATTTCCTTGACGAATATATAATTGTATATTTGGTTAGGAAAGCAATTGATTTGCAATTGGATACAATAAGTAATAGTATCATGTTTTTATTATAATACTTGTGTTGTTCTTTCTAAAAAAAAAATACACTCCGGTCCTAAAGAAAATAAAACAAACCCAATTTATTCATAATATTTTTTTATTGGCTGAAGCACCTGGGTTAAAGGAGATAAAAGATAGTCTAATCTAGTCGGTTCTTTATTCAGTAAATCATTTTTTTATATCTTATTCACTAAACCATTACCGCTATTGAAAACTACTATTTTATTTTGTATACTGAGGCTGTCTAAGAAATTGCTATGCTAATTGACATTTACATAAGTTGTTGGTAGTAACATTTTAGAATTTGAAATTACTTTAATTTAACCTGGTAAACTAGATACATAAAGTTGTTGTTTACTCGTATATATTATTTTGATCATACATTACTCGTGGACGACTAATAGGATCTCCATCACGAGAAATGTGAATTTTCAAACAAAGCTACATGAGAAGTGTGTGGAATTAAGCTGTTATGGTCTATATCCATGTTCTTCATTTTCTGGTGCATTTCTACCCGGTCTTTGAAGCACCTCAGTGTGCAGGTAACGACGAGCAAAGAACTGAAAATACAACAAATTCAAGCCTCCAAGAATAGCAATGGTGTAGTAATAGTACTCAAGCCTATTCTTATTCAAGTCATTGCCACCCAACCACGGTGTTCTGCCACACCTTGTTGTCACTGCCAATATGATCCTTATAAGCAAGGTGCTCAAGTAATTGGCAATGGACAAACTGAGGAAAAACGTTGCCCCACCCAGTGTCTTCATGCTCTCAGGCCAGTATCAGGTCAGTAACTCCATCATGGGAATTGCAGCAAAGGCCTCAACCAACCCAGATAATGCAAACTGTGGGACAAGCCACCAAATGCTTGAGGGTGACTCAAATGACCCATGTTTCAGTGCACCGTGGCGGCGGCGCACCTCTACTAGGCCAGAAACCACCATGCAGGCAATGGAGAACAAAATTCCCATCAATATTCTGTGTTCAATTGACAATCTTTTGCCCCTTGTGATTGTTTTCTTAGTCCAAGGGACATAGATTTTCTCATAAAGGAAAATCCACAAGGAAAGGGCTATCATGGGTACTAGACCCATCCAAGCTGGTGGAACACTGAAATGTGGTCCAATTGACTTGTTTGTTTGCAATGCTTGAAGTGTACCAAAAGAGGTTGCTTGTCCCATAGAGAGGAAGCATATAACTCCTGCTAACCAAACTGGTAATGTAGCTAATATTGATTTCAGTTCCTCTACTTGTTGCACACGGCATAACCTCCAACTATCAACAGTTTTTCCATTGCTATCCCTTTCACTTGGGTCTGTAACCACAGCAGCTTTGTCAAAGCATCTGAACCTATTGGTGTGAGCAGGTTTTGTGACCCTTTGTTCTGACTCAGAAGCAGATGGTGGATCATGAAATGAGAGGTCAGACCCTAATTTAACACGGCGTTTTCTACTGGAAGCAACTAGTACTTTTACCAAGTCAGAGATTATGCTTCCTTTGGGCTTCAAGCGAACGTATGTATTGAATCCCAACAGGAAAATGGTTAAAGAGAAGGCAAAGCACACAGTGGGAATGATAAAACCCAGAAACCAACTAACATTAGTCTGAATGTACACGACTACAATAAGAGCTAGCAAGAGGGCCACTGTGAACAGAAAGTACCACCAATTGCAGAAACTCTCTAATTGATCTCGTCCTTCCTCGGTTTTGATATCAAATTGATCAGCTCCAAAGGCAATGTTGCAGGGTCTTAGGCCTCCAGAGCCTACTGCAAAGAATCCAAGCCCCAAATAGAGGATAGCATGCTGTGAGCTTGTGGGTTGTATGCAATCAGAATGAGTATGACAGCTTGGAGGTCTTAAAGATGGTATACCTGCACCTAGAGATATGAATCCCATTCCCTGTCATGTTAAAGGCCTGTCATTCACTGATGAGAAGATGCATTAAAGTAGAGCACAGAGCAGAAATTAAAACTGCTGCTATTTATGCAAGTACTAATCATGAGCTATGCTCTATTTATGTATGTATTTTGGTACACAATTTTAAAGCATGATAACATCAGGGTTAGATTTTGCATTTGCATTGACTAATAAAACGAAATAAATAAAATATATACTTACAAGTCGA
Source organism: Mucuna pruriens (assembly GCA_025330945.1). NCBI lineage: Eukaryota > Viridiplantae > Streptophyta > Magnoliopsida > Fabales > Fabaceae > Mucuna > Mucuna pruriens. Next base: position 1,827,451 of record JAENHJ010000525.1, on the reverse strand, counting down.
TAAATTAGGTTTAAACTAGAAAAAATTAAAAAATAACATTAAGAAGTTAGATTAAGGTCGTTGATTTGAAGAAATAATTTCTATTTTTAATTTTTGCTTTTATTTTTAATCATAAAAGCGTTATCTTGTCTTCATTTGTTTCTTATTTTTAAAAGTTCGTTTGAGAAACAATGAAAACAATAAAAAGTTGTTTTTGCTCGTTCTACACAAATCTTAAGAAAAAAAAAGTGAAATGAAAACAAAGTGATATTTTTGTTATTAAAAGTGAAAACAATGATCAACGTTGCTAAATTGATCAATATTGAGGAAACTTTCACTTGGCATAACTGTTTGATTCCAAAGGAAAAAAAAAATGAACTGCAGCATTCTGATTATTTGCTTGTGTTTACCAGAAATGAAGATATGCTGCCAATGAGAAGCATGTTGAACTTTCCCGTATAAGCATCAGCTAAGTAAGCACCCACTAATGGCAGAAAATTTGCAGAACCAGACCAAATGTTGAACACCTCTACTGAAACTGTAGTGTCCATGTTGTATTGGGTACGCAGGTATAGCACTAAGTTGGCTATCAAACTCATAGAAGCCAATTTCTCGAATGTCTCGTTCCCTTCATCAAATAAACACAAAAGTTAGAGTCATCATACGTTAAAATTCTTGTAATAATAATAAGAATAAGGCAATGGTAATTGAAGACTTCACCAAGAATATATCTGACTGCTATCCATCCTCCCTGTTCTTTTCTTGCAGAAGAAGAATGAGGAAGGTATGCTAAAGAATTTTGGCTTTCTGAAGAATGGTTTTCGTTCACCATTCTTCCACCAACAATTATATAAACCAACCTTACCTTCCCCACTCTTCCTGTGGCATAAAGGTTTTAATCTCTTCTTCGGACTAGTATGTGACAGGAAAGACCCAAAGACCTTCCGATTTATAGGGGCAGAGAAAATGTAGGAATGCATTTTACGAGGATTAAGGAAAATGTTTTGAGAAAAACAAAAAGTTTAATTACTCATGTCATTTCTCAACTTGTACTATTTTTAATTTTAATTTTAATTCATATATTTAAAAATTATACGTGTTAATATTTATGCATGTACTTTTAATTTTGTTTTAAATTATACTGTTAATAAAGTTTCTATTCTTTTAGTAAAATCGTCACTATTTTACGACACTGGTTCATGAATAGAGAATAGTGAAAGTATAGCTTATTACTTTATCTAACTTAATTATGATTTGTTTTATTTGTTCTTTTTTATATTTCCCTCCCAAACCATAGTTAATTACTGAATATTTGTAACGGCTTTTATACAAAAGCTTTCTTACCAAACAACATGTTCGTTGTCTAAATTAAAGGATAGAGTCCACTAAGTTTTGACATCTTTTAAATTTAAAACCATATAGATACATCTCTAAATAGGTAACTGACTTCGCGAGGTTTTCATACATGCTCTTTTACTGTTAGTATTTTGTTAGAAAGTAGAAATGTGAACCATTCGTTTGTTTCACTTTTTCCACATGCACTTTGCTATTTTTCTTAAGAGCAAAAATCAATATTTAAACCAGAAATCGGTTGTGCTAACTAACGTGTAGTAGGCAACCTTTACTGGTTAAAATGAAATTGTTGGAATTTTAAATATTTTGAGGTATGTAAATCAGAGATTATGAATAATATTTTCTTGTCAATAATGACATGTTGGGTGTGATAGATCCCGATTGGAAAATATCTCCACCCTTAGATCACTTTAACTTTAAAATTAATTTGCAAGTTAGATTTGAACTGCAAGTACATGAGGACATATTTCAATAGACAGAACATTAATCAGAGTTTGAATTAATTTTAAGGTAACCATTTCTCCTGTAAAACAAATTGTGATTCGATAAAATTGAAAATAATATCAAATTTTAGCCAAACTAACATGATCTTTTGCAATTTGAACGGAACCGGTTATTTCCGTTTTTTACTTAACTTTTTAAAAAAATATCACTTTATTTATTATCAATAAATAAATGAACTTTCATTAACTAAGATTAGATTCCTGTCCAGAACAAATGAATTTTTATTTAACTAGAATAAGATTCGAGTCCGGAATCAATATATGAACCCTTAAGAAGCTAATTTTTTTTTCATATAACGGGTAATACTTATTAAATAAAAAATAAAATAGAATAAATAAAAAAATCATTCAAACTATTACATCTGATCATAAACCAAAATAAGTAACAGGAAAAGCAAGCCCGTTATACTTGCTGAGGCATACCGTATAGCTGTCTAAACGTGTTATATTGAACATGGGGAGGAATATATTTCATTGCTACAAATATGGATTATTTAAAAGAAAAAGAATAAGACATGTATTTGAAAACCTTCACAAGGAGAGATCTTAATTGAATTTAGTCTTATCCGCAGTTAAAAAACCCACGTGGTGTTTTTACATTTATGGTTTTAGTTACAGACATTATAAGTACTTATATAAAAAGTGATAATAATAATAAATTATAAGTTAATATTAATTTGTGCTTAAGTTAAAATAAAAAAAAAAAAACTAAAATCATTTTACATCTTTAAAAAATTAACTTTAACATTGAAGTTTTTTTTTTAATTATTTATAGAAAAACTAATTCAAACATAACCATAATTTATTTTCGTGGTCCATAGTTGAGAGATGCATGTATTGACCAAAAATTATTCTTATAGGTGAAACAGAAAATTGGACGAATGATTAAATAAATTTTTCTATAAACACTTATAAGAAAAAATACGAAAAATAAAATAAAATAATTTTTTTTTAAGTTAAAATTAGCTTATACATAAATTAAAAAATCAATTTTTAAAAAAATTAATACATAAATTAAAAAATCAATTTTTAAAAAAATTAATATAAAAAGGTTTCAAAAATTAACTTATAGAAAAATTTATTTCATTTTTTTCCTTATTTCTTTCACCTATAAATGTTTATGAAAAAATTTCCTCAAACAGATCCAAGATCTTTACAACTAATAATGCAGCAATGTCAAGCATAATGATGTCGAAAAAGTTTAGTCAAACAGATCCAAGATCTTTATAGCTAATTATGCAGCAATGTCGAAAAAGTTTACTCAAACATATTCAAGATCTTTATAGCTAATTATGCAGCAATGTCAAGCAGAATGATATGATATGATCCATGTAGTCAACCTTATCTAATGAGATGAGGCTAGACTTTGTTGTTGCATGCAGCAATGCCAAAATGATGCAAGAGAATATAGAAGAAACAAATGTTCATGCCTCTAAATTATTGCCTAATAACATTTGTAATCCCAGAAGGACAATCTTTCTAAATCAAACCATGCAACCATAAGCAAGGTATTAGCAGAATTCAACCTTTGGTCACTACTATGGGTCCGGGAATCTGTGTGAATTCCATCAATATCATGTTCAGTTACGCTTGAAATCTAAGAAAACTGAGCTAGAAAATAACATCTACATGACTACAATACAGAACAAGATAAAGCAGTTATTGGCTATTGCACTCCACTCCACCTAGCCCAATCAACAAATTGCATGCCACCATACACATTGTTGGCAAAACGCACACCAACTGTGAAAGCCAGAGCAACTGGGGGAACCTGCTTCGCCAGTGGTGACGCTTCAACCAAACGTTCCAGTCCATTGACGATCTGGTATCGCGTGTTGGAAGAAACAGCAAGAAAGACACCTGCATGGAGGTTAAGGGAGACAGGAAACAAATGACATGTTACAAACAGCAAGAGTGCTAGTATTTTCAAGCAATGATTTCCTTTCTCACTTGTTCCCAACCTGCTAAAATTTTGCAAAGAGTGCAAACAGATAATATATCTGGTATTTTCTTCCACTCTAATTGAACCATGCAGTTTTAAATAGGTATGTGAAGGTTTCTAAACAACTACAATAAATTATTTGTTCAAAGGATATAACTAGATATCAGCAAAATGGCTTTAAACATCCATGGTAAAACACATATTTCAAAAATATAATATAAACTTTAGCTGTCCTAATATGATTACATTTTCTCATCTATTGATATGAATATTGACAATAAAGAGCATTAAATTAGACCTCATAACTTTATTTATAGGTATTAATTTGATAATAAGCTTAAAATTGAGTAGACTTTCCTAATAATTAAATGAAAAGAAAGGTTGTTGTCTTCTAGTTTTATTGAAGAGATGCACTAGAAATCATGTAATATTTTTTAACAGAACAACACCATACCCCAAAGAGCAGCACTCTTCACAAGTGGTGGCACAGGTATGTCCTCTTCTGATTTCTTTATGCTCCTGGTAGCAAGAACAGGTGAGAAATTAATGACTCAGAAAAATAAGGACTCACGCTGTGAACAGTGTTAATATAAAATATCATTCAGTATGAACACTGCTTATTTGTTAGATACAATTTTGATACACTATCAACATAGACAGTTTCTTTATCAGTAAACCATATGGTGCCCACCTGTCTAAAAGACATTTTATGTCAAGTGAAAGACTTCAGTTTCTACAATGATGTGACACTTTCACGTTTATTTATTTAGTAGAGTTTTTACATGGAAATTGGATCAGATTTAAATTTGCATTTATATCAATCAAGTCTTTGGAAGCAAATAATAGACTCCAAATAAATGCTCAAACATGTAACTCATTTATAACCAAAAAAATCCTAATGCTTCTTTAATTAATTTTCAGTCAATTTGTTTTACTAACAGAATCATTCATCATAGTATTAGATGATCCACAAGGCCAATTGCAGATATATGATTAAGAAGGCCAAAAGTTTTCTTGTAACACATGTATATAAGGGAAGGGGGCAGGGTGTATGAACAGGGAATGTTACTTGTGTCTATAATCAACCAAATTATGTAAAACAAACTCTAGACAAGACACCATACCGCTTTGCAGTCATGATCATATTTGCAATGCCTTGGCCTATAATACCACATGCAAATCCAACAGCTCCATACATTATACCCTGGAATCAGAAATACGCATTAAAATCAATACTCAACAGAAACTTTCCATTCTTTGGTTAAAAAATTAAATGATGTTTCAGTCATTACCTTGTAGAAGTATGTTCCAAGTCTCTGCTGTACAGAAAACCTACATCCTGGCCTTTCTGCTTCAAATACACTGAATAAAGCAAGCAAAATAGAAACTAAGACAAAAGCTTCTTCACACTCCATAGTGCAAAGACACAGCAATTAAGACATGAGAAATCTTACTTCCATGTTGTTTTTAGATGCACAATTGTTATTTAGACATAAGAATATAAAACTATTGACACAAGAATATAAAATTATTGACATAAGAAAACAATGCCATCTTAATGGTATAATGAGTAACCTGCTAGGTAAGGCTGCATAACCTTTCTGCATTCTACCAAGGAATCCACTAGATATTGATGGTTTCCCTATTCGAGCATAGGGTGCCAACATACCTACCAAAGCAACATTAACAACCAGCCCAACAAGAAGATCTGCAAGATACAACTCAAATTCAGCCCAAAAGTCTTTGCCTCTCTTTTGAATTTCAGCAAAAGTAGCACAAGAAGTATCAATGACGATCTGCATATCACATGAGAGAAAAATTTTATAAATACAACTGAAATATTCAAAATCATCCAACTATGCCAACATTACATGAATGATTTTTACAGATAGCAGACAGCAGTCTTAATTCTTAAATATTACCAGTTATAGCTTATACGATACGAGGAATACAATGCAACTTTTTTTAACATATAGATACCTTGTTACATAGGAAAACTATTTTAGTACCATAATTTCTAGTGTTCAAGATAATGAAAGCAGATCAAGGAGGGTCAAATACATTCTAGCCTCTCAAAATAAACAGAGCACATTAGTTTATGATAATTGTCAACAGCGAATGCTTGTTGTCATATGTTATATAGAACAGCCAAAAAATTGGATAACTCAAGACACTGCAGTCCCACCATTAAATAATATGAACAGTAAAAATTAGGATTACTATAAGACAAGCCCAACCAACCAACCTCGGAGCCAATTTTGAAAAGAAATGATGGATCAGCCAGCATTCGATTGCGAAGCATAGAGCACGATTTCATGAAAAATCCTAGAGGCCAAAAAGATCCCTGCAATTAAAGCATCACAAATAACAACATTAAAGTCTAAGGTAATGGTAATCTTGTTTTACACTAGTTGGCACTGATAACTCATTACATAATCACAACTTTGAAAGAATGGGAAGAAATTTATGGACATTTAGAAACTGTACCTGCAGCAGATCCAAATATCTAAGAAGAAGCACCTTGCGGATTCCCACACTCTTAGCAGCCTCTATCATATCCAAAGGAAGGGTAGCCCCACGAGCCTCGGTCTCTCTCATTACCTCATCATATCTCAGTAGCGGCCCAAATTCCTCCTCTTCATTGTCATTACCATCATCATCATCGCCGCCACCCCCACCACTGCCCTCTCCCGCTCCTCCACTTCCAAAGCTCCCATTACCACCACTACCATCAAATACAACTACATTTTCATCATTTCTATCAATTTTGCAGTCCAACTCACTATCCCGAGTCTCGTGGTCCTTACTCAGGACACTATCACCTCCCCCTTCAGAAAAATCAATTGAAGTTACTGCAGATTGCGATTCAGCTGATGACTGTGACATACTCATCACAACAAACACTTCTTTCTTTTGCACAGGCACACGTGATCTACCACACTTGCTCCCACGTAGAACTCGAAATGCAGCCTCATTCAACACACCCCTGAAACTCAACCTAATCAAACTTGACTCATGATTTCCCAGATTCCCCAAAAAAGCTTCTTTCCTCACATTGGCAACACCAGCCACAGCAAAATTCGAAGAACAACCCGCCATTATCCTAAAAAATTGCACCTTGTTTAACCACAACACCCCCCAGAAAAGTCGACTAATTTGTTTTTTTCTTTACACTGAGTAAACAATCAGAAGGAAACCAAACGTATAACACCCCGATTCTGCAGAACACAGAGAAACAAATAAAACAGTCACTGAACCAAACTAATGGATGCTTCTGGGAATGTAATGAAAATCAACAACAAGGGCAACTCTCAAGTAATGAAATTTTTTGAAATGAAAGTAAGAAAGTTCACTCAAAGTAGAAACTAAAACAGCTGAGAAAATTAACGAAAACTTCAAGATTACCTTAATTTGGATAAAAAAATCTACCTTGTTAAGAACAAGAAGAATGGCAGGAAAATAAAACAGGAAGTGGGTAGATGCGGCGAAGTGAGGGTTTTGTTCTTGTTGAAATTTGTATGATATCTACATGCATATGCGCACAAAAAAAAAAAAAAAAACATTGGAGATTCATGTTTGAAGCAGCAATAATTGATAGCATTCTGCACGTGCGATACCATCTATGGTACGCGTGGGTAGTGGGTCCCACCAGATATTTATTAACGTTTGTTTGACTGCGAAATTCTTTCTCTTTAGTGCACACAACAATTATAACAATACATCACGACATTATTTATATTCATTATTTCGTATGTCTTCTGTCACGAAAAAAAATTTGTTTTGTTTGGCCGAATTAACGGAAAAGAGCACAAGAAAAATAAAATATAGGTAACGTAATAAGTAACATAAACATTATGATAATAAGTGATAATTAAAAAAATAATATTAATCATACTTTTCTTTCTTCATAAAATTAAAGAAATTTCACAAGGTCAATATCTGATGCAAATATAAAATATATAAATATTTAGAAAAAATAGTGAAAAAAACATTTTTTCAGTAATGATTTTAGTTAAGCTTTCAAAAAAAAACATTGTTTTAGGTAAAAATCCTACTTTTTCAGTTAAGAATTTTTTAATAATGTAAAAATATCACAATATGCTTCTTAACTAATTTAATATAATTATAAATTTATATATAATATTTGATTAAATTTGATAAATAACTATATATAAAAATAATAAATATTTAATATATTTAATATAATTTTGAAAATAAAACTACTTTATAAAATATATTGTTTTAATTTTTTTAATATTTAAAAATTATATTTTCAAAAATTTTATTTTATAAATCTTTAAAAATTTTCAATGTATCAATTAACACGTTATTTAAAAAATATTATACTACAACATTCAAGAAATGTTTTATTAAAATTGTAAAAAAAAATTAAAATAGAGAATGAAAAAATTTGTTATGTTAATATTAAATATTTTATTAAAAATTATACAAACATATTTATATTTTAAAATTTATAAAATTATATTACAATAAAATTTTGCATAAGTCCATTTAATGAAGTTATTTTTTTAAAAAAATATTTTTTAAATAAATATTTCTGTAAAAAGTTCTATTAAAACTAAACATGAAAACTTTAATTCACATAGAACATGACTAAATATTTCAATATTTATGGCATCAAACATTTTTTTCATTCCTAAAAATCATAATTCTTAGGATTCATAGTTTCAGGAATCATTCCTATATATAAAAACTTATCTTCTATCAAATATCTTTTTAAAATAATTCACTTCATAATATAAATAATTAGGATTTGACATTTGAGAAAAATATATTTTTTTTATAAAAAATTCAAAAGTGATTGTAGTTAATATATGAGAATTTTAAATTTTAACATGTAAAGAAATTTCAATATAAAAAAATATTAATGTACAAGGAAAATATAAAATAACGAATAAATTTTTTTAAATCTTAAAATATAAAAAAAGAGTTAAATAATAGAAAATTACATATTATAAAGAGAAAGAAAAATGTAAAATATAAAGAGAAAGGAAAGTGTAAAAAGAAGTCCTCTTACTTAAAAATGGGAATATTAATAATGAAACAATTGATATAAATATATTGATTTAATTTCAATATTACTATTTAATAATAACAAACACTATAAATTATATATAATTAGTATATAAGACATCTTGTTTGTATCATTATTCAATAATACTATTCTAACTTAATCTTAGAATTAAGTTTAGCATACCTTAAATAACAACTCTTATTAATTATACACATTTCATTATCTTTTGCAGATATTGACTTAAGTATTTATGTCGTTGTAAATATTTAACTAGAACTTGGCTAAAAGGTAATTTTTAATTGTGCTTTAAATATTCGTCATCTTAGATTGATGTTATATATAAAAAAAAATAGAATAAAAAACAATAATTGAAGAAACTCAAAGAAGCAAATGAAAAAATATGAAGGTTGAAAGAAAGCAATAAGTATAGAAAAGAGAATAAACACCAAAAGTTTGTAATGACTACAATTTTGAAAAGTTTGTAATGACTACAATTTTGAAAGATAGAAAATAACTATCCAAAGTCAAAATCTACTCATATAATGAAAGACTTATTTCACTTAGTTCAAAGTCCAAGTAAATAAAATGTCATTTAGTTAGTTTATTAGCTTGGAGCAATTGTTTTTGGTGCCATTAAAATTATTTAGGTTGCATAAGTAAATAAAAGCATACACATTAAGTCATTGCTATCAAATCTAATCATCTAATCATCTAAATGTAGTTTAATATCTCTCAAAGTTCAAGAACCTTCCTACTACATGTATTAAGATTTGTATAAATATGAAACATTAAATCATGAACATAATTTATTAATAATAAATATCACATATAACGAGATTAAATTTAGAGATATATCTTACACATTATTATAAAAAAATATCATTCTAATTCAATAAAGATAACTTGTATATAAATATAATATGTTTCAAGAAAACAATTCTATATGATTTGATACACTTTATTTTTTTTTCTTTAAAACATTGATTATAGTGATATAATCCTTAGAAGTATCCACTAAAGTTTGCCTATGAGGCAATTGTAAAAAATTCTTCAAATGTTTCCATTTTAAGTGGTTGCTCAATAAAAGATTTCCTTGTGTTCCATGCTACATGCTTGAGGGTTTTTTTGCTATCCATGTTACTGTTTACGACATAAATAAGTTTTGTTGAAGAGAGTTTATATATATATATATATATATATATATATATATATATATATATATATATATATATATGCTAAATTAAACTACAAGTAAAGCAAAGTAGTTTCGGTAGTTTACCCTATTTCAAATAGATTCCAAATAGATTTTCTTAAACTACGACGAATAAGTTTTACAATTTTTTTTATTATAATTTGTAAGATGATAGAAAATTTAGATAAATAACCTTTTTTATGTTATTACAAGCATGTAATTACATTAATTGACAGAAAAAATGTTTTTTGCATATCAAAATATATTCTCAATTATTTGTCCCGGTTCAATAATATAAGGCAGAAACTATTCTTTGGTTATAATTATTAAAAAAAACATTTTAAAAATGTTTATAATTATTTTTTAAACAATCATACTAAAAAATTTTGAAAGTTATTTTTTGAAACAAAAATAATTTTTATAAAAAGATGGTTGAACTAAAAATAAATTTTTACTATAAGAGTTGTTTTACTATAAAAGAGTTGAAAGACAGTAGGCAATTTTCCAAGAAATAATTTTTTACTTTAAGAATATGCTCCCACGAGATTATTTTTAAACATTATAATCTGATTGATAAGAAAAAAAATATACTGATATTATTACATAAATTATTTGATAATGTAGATTACATTTAGTATATTACAATCTTAACAAATATAATAATTTTTAATGATAAACAAATTTTTAAAGATTATGATTAAAAATTAACATTTTATTTTTAACTAAATTTTATTTTATTTCCAACAATTAATTAATTTAAATGCAAAAATAATTACTTCAAATAAATTCATACCTTATTATAAAAATAGTTACTTTAATAAAACAAAAAAAAAGTTATTTTAAAATACCTTACATTATTAACCCATTCAAACATAAAATAAATTTATAAAATCAATTATAACCATAATTAATTACATAAAAAACGTTATTTTTTCAAAGCTAATCCAGCGTATTAATGTCATATAATGTATGGATGTGTACTTTCAGACACATTAACACAATATTTACCATTTATTTTAATTGTTTTAAAAAATAAAATACTCGTGTAAATTTAACATAAATGCTTAACATAAATTATTTTAATTAGTTAATAAATTTAATCAATAAAAGGGAACAACGAAGTCTGGGTGGTGTAGTTGGTTATCACGCTAGTCTCACACACTAGAGGTCCCCGGTTCGAACCCGGGCTTAGACATTTTTGTTTTATTTTCCATTTTTCTGAGCAAACCAAACCAATGAAGGAAGTGAGTCAAGTTAGAAATAAAAACGCAAGCTATTGTTATTCATTTCCCTTTTCCTTCACTCTTTTCTAGTTTCCTACTTTTCTTCGTCTTCCTTCCTTTCTTCGTCCACTGATATTACTTCCTTCCTCGTTCGCGCTTGCCTCCATTCAGTTCGTTCCTCACTTCCTTTTCCAACCGCCACAATACCGAAGTTTCTCTCCGAGAGAGAATGGATTGGGGAAACGTAACCGCGGAGGATCTGAGCGACGCGCTCCGCGAGGTGGATTGGTCGTCGCCGCCGCGTCCTCTGTCGGAATTCTTCTCGCGATTCACCGTTCCCAGATCTTCCTCCAAATGGAACAGCCGCCTCAAATGCAACCTCTACTAGTACCGTTCCTTCCTCTTTCCTAATCCTTTCAATTTAATTTCTATCTCACAATCCATGCAATTTCATTTCTCCTTTATTTGTGTTTTTTCCTTTTCTTTTTTATTTGTTTTCTCATGTGGAATCGAATTAGATTATTAGCGGAATGAAATTTCCTTTTCCTTTGTGTTTTTCTTTTTGCATGGATTTTTTCTTTGATCTTACCTCTTTTTGTCTTATTTGGAGGTGTTACTAGTTTTTATTTTACTGTTGATGACGTTATGGATTTATTTTAATTTGTTTTTTAGGGTTCCGTGATGAATTTCGAATTATGAGGATGTAATGATTAATTGTAGGATTCGATTATGTATGTTTAGGAATAACTTATTATTGTGCTCTCGATTGTCAGCGTAGAGAGATTTTAGGGTTGGCAAATGATAATGATGGTTATGCTTTTGTTTGCTGCAGCTACCGGACCAACTACTTCATTTTGATTGTTTCTGTTCTCAGTAAGTGAGCGTGATGGATACTGTTTATTCAAATTTTGATGTTTGGTGATGTGTTGGCTCATGTGCACGTTTTGAATTGTAGTATTGGGTTTTCTTCGGAGGCCGCTTGCTATTATAGCAGCTCTTCTTACGGCACTCAGCATTGCTTTTCTGAATGATAGGTAAGCAGTGTTACTGGCTATCTTTATATATCGCAGGAGATAGATAGTTTTGAAGTTTATTTGATTTTGCAAACCTTTTTGGTCTAAGGATTGTGCTATTTAGGGGGCAGGTTTTGTATCAGTTTAGAACTTACGATTTTGTTCCCATTTTTGTTGTTGTTAATCTGACTTCTGTGCTTGTGCAACTATATGCTTCAATTTTATGCTTTTTTTCCCTCCTTTTCTTTTTGGCACATTGTTAACCAGAGCCTCCAGTAGCACAGTATACCAGTTTACCATATTGAGTCATCTCATTTACTTCTAGGCTGATACAATATAGATGCCATATTTTGTGGGGGTAGCAGTGTTAAGGAAATCCTGAGCTGCCTTTGGTAGAATACTGAATAATACTATTTGCAGTGCTCATAGTGTTTCCTTATGCAGAAACATCCTTACTTATTAGAAGCCTTTTAGGTAAACTGGTAAAGTTTATTTATGGGTTGGTTTTCTAGCTTCCTTTGTTGCATGATTTGTTCTATTTTGACAATGATCAACATGTCAACATAGTAGTTTTACCATATATCTTTGGGAAGTACATCATTTTTTTCTTTTTTTGTGGCATGAACAGACAAATGAATAGGTCTTAATCTGCAGGACGGGAAAGATAAGTATGGTAGGAAAGCAAGAGCTTTGATCAATATCTTTGTTTGTGACTTGGATATAACAAAAATTTATGTTCTCTAGTGAGTGAGAGTAGCAATGTAAAATCATTTATAGGAGTATGAATTTAGATATTTGTTTATACTCAGATGATGGGCTATTAGACAATTAATTTTCCCAGTAAGATTTACCTCTGGATAATTTGCAAAATATTTATTTTACACTCATTGGTGGGAGTTTATAGAAGTCGGAGAAAGTTTGAACTGTGAAATTTACATTTAGTCAGCCCCAGATATACTATTATGAAAGTGATATATATATTGAGGAGGAGGGATCAAGTTACTCCAAAAGTAACTTTAAAAGAGTAACTCTTCATCCTTCATTTTCTTTTAATATAACGGTTGTAATGAGTCACTCATCTTTGACGGTTACATTAAAGGAAATGAATGGTAGGGATAGGGATGAGTCTCCTCATATATATATTGCACATGAATTTAATTGGTAATATTTTGCAGCTTTGCAGGTACCTTTAGTGAGAAGGTAACAAGAACAGTTAGGCAATTTTCACCACATTTAGCTGCCAAAATGAGACCTCCTCTCACGTAAGTATATTTGGTTGTTAATATCTCTTTTGACTTTTGCATGTCATGTTTATCAATTATTTGAATTTCAGGCCTGTTATTCGTGGACGTCCATCAGCCAAGAGAGCAATTTATATATGTGGTCGACCACGTTGGGTGTTTGTCTTGATATTTTCTTCTGGTAAATAAAATCTTTGAAACAAGGATTCTTTTAATCATTAATAATGTGAAATGTTCTGTCAATCCTTGCTATCAGTTTAATATATTTTACTCCAATGATTCTTTCCCCCTTTTTTTGCAGTAAGTTTCATCCTTTGGTTTGTTTCTGCTGGTCTCCTGACTGTTGCATGGGCGCTTGCTATTGGTCTTCTTGGTATATTGCATACTAAGAAATTTGATCTTTAATATTATTAGCAATTATGGATTTACTTGAGTTGATTTTTTTTGCTATTTTCAGCTACCATCCTGCATGCAAGCTTTAGAACACCTAACTTGAAAGCTCGTCTAAACACGTTCCGTGAGGAATTTCGTGCAGTATGGCGCAATTATAGTGAGCTGTAGATTACAGAAAATTTGTTGGACTTGGATGTAAGTGCTTTCTGTCTTAGCATTTGTACATATTGATATGCTTAATGATTTTGTGTTTATTTAAAAAACTTGTAAATGAAAATGTACATTGAAGTGATTGAGAAACAGATCTCTATGTTAAAGGTGTTAGGTTGAAAGTGTAGCCTCTTAAGTTGCTTATTTTCTATTGTCATATGATCTCAGATATGATAAATAAATCTCATTCTCAATCAATAAGTGTTATCAAACTTAGGTATAACAAAGATGATATACAAATATACATACTGTAAGGCCGATTGTTTTTTTCTCGTTAAGGGTTGGTCTTGTGATAGACCTATAAGCAATGCTTATACTAGGGAGAATTAGAGCAATACCAGAAGCAGAAATATAGGGGGAGGAAGGGAGAGTAATTCCCGGAAGATATTATCCCAATGATTATGTGACAAGAGAGGTGCTGCCAATTGAGCAAGTTAGTTATGAAAATAAAAAGGGGGGGGTTGTGAGTTGGAGGAGAGAGATGAGAAAATAACAGAAAGACTGGAGGGGTGGTATGGGGAAGAAGGTAGTGAGAGGGGTAAGCCTATCCTAAAGTTGGTGGTGAGATTCTAGGCTGTCCAATACAGAATCTTCTTTCTTTTTCTTTGCATTTTTAGAATTTTCGAGATGCAGTTGAGCTCCCAGTTATTTCTTATTAATATTGTTAGATATATAGGGATGTCTCTAACGATTAATGTTATTGTTTTAGTTCTGTATCTTTAGCTATATATGTTATTATTATCATTATGTTTATTTTGTATATTTCCAAAGGCTTGTAAAACAAGGTCTCTACTTAATAAAATTCAGAGCAGTGTCTGAACAGGACACAAACTCCATTCGTCATGTCTAGGTTCATCTCTTTCTGTTAGTAAATATAAGAGTTAAATTTGTTTTCTTGTCTCTGTTCTCTTTACATTCGTCATGTTCTCTTTTAGTCTCTCAAGACATAATCATCTTCTTATGGTCTCCCATTCAAGAAAATGTCAGATGTAGTCTTTGTCTTTCATAAAAAGTTGTCTCTTTCTGGTCTTTCATTTATGAAAATAGGGAACATACATGGCACATTACATAAATTAGGAATTAAACAATTAGTGAACATTTCCTTATTTTGAGGGACTAAACATATTTAACTTTAAATATATTCAGTCTGTCTAAAGTTACTATCATGTTTCTGCACGGTTGAGTGTATGAATGGTTTTAAACATTTAGTATCATGCTTAGTATTTTAGTGGCATTGAAATGGAATAAGTGATAAACTAACTTATGATCCTCGGAGATATGTACATTTAAATTGTACTCAATGTCTGATTGCCATTACCTTTTGTGTTTCATCACTTCTTATTTCTGTTGTAACTTTTGTCCAGTTACTAATGAGTTTTTATTTTCCTGTTGGCGGCTGAAAGAGGGGTCAGATTTAATGAATATGGCATTTGGTTTACTAATCTGATAATGAGTAAACTTGGGAAGTTTATATTTCTTCTTGCTAGATTTTAGATTTGTCCAGGTTCTGGCTACAGAAACTTGGACATTTATCCATTTATTGATTTGTGACCATGTTCTGCTTTCCTTCAAATGTCATGCTCCTTTCGAGTGTCTGTTTTTCGAGTATAATTGTGACCTTGTGTATTCTATTATGTACTTGATTTTTGGAAATAGCAACGTTCTAGCTTCTTGGTTTTGACATATTTGCATGTTATGCAGTGTTTTGTAATGTGGACACTGATTGCAGAACTGATGCGATATAAATGTTTGTTTTAGGTGTTGCTGCATTATTGTTGAAGTATTATCCTTTAATTGGAATTGAACATTCTATGGGAAGCTGCCAACCATTGGAGACTGCCAACAGATTGTAAATTTTCAGGAATCTTGTTTTTGTAAAGTACACTGTTTTCGTTGTTTATTATGTCTAGCGGAAGCATTGGAATATTGATACACGCTGTAACCTAGACATGGTCATAATTCTAGTTGTCAAAATTCTTAATTGCTCGACAGTGGTGACGTAAGATACTTAAAATTCGTTTATGTTTCTTATTAGTAGGTTTCCTTTTACTTTGATATTGTGGTTGTGTTCTCTGTTCTGGTCAAGATTTAAAAAATGGTTGCTTACATTGTATGATCCATGCTTCTGAAGCAGTTTGTTTAGTACATAGTGGGTGAGTAGAACTTCAGTTCATACATCACATATGTTGATTTGTTTTGCCTGTTATTTTTGTTTTACATGCTGTTACTTTATTTTCTTCTGTGCGCATTTGCAAGCTCCAGTAAAACTGAGGACCATGTGTTTTTTACCTCACTCATTTTGTAAATCTGGTTGGAGTATATCTCTCCGCTATGGTTCTTGAGATTGTAAGAGTTTGTCTCTTTAAACTGACCTCATAAAATTTTTATTTTGGTTTCTGATTTTATAAAATGTCATTCGATTTTGTCCTTGATTACAATCTTGCATGAAATAAACAAGTTGATAATGTAATTCATCACATGCAGTGTTTATTTTCCGAGCAATAGATTGGGGGATCTCGTTGAGCTTTACCTCTAAACGACTATTAGCATTCCGGAAGAAATAAATTGGGTACATCGGATACGGGATGCCCGCGTCGTCTTATTTGTTACAAACAACGCTCTAATGGGCTTTTGGTTGGGGCTGAGTGGACTTTCACGAGACTGGGGGAGCCAGGTCCCATAAAACATTTTAAAAAATTTCACGAAAATTCTTTCAAAAAGATTACACGTCTCCCTCAAATGTTATCATTATCAATTCAGCATATGACCACAAAAATTTTATGGTTAACATCTGTTTGGGGCGTTAATATTGCGACCACTCAATGCCTGTATATGCTTTGGAATGATTCCTATTGCTAAAACTATCAACTTCCGGTGTTGGTCCTTAAGTACAAGTCCTGGACAACGCGGAGGAATACTTGGTCTAGGCTAGAGGGGCCCTATTTCACTAACTACGTTTCTTGCCTTAAGTAATAGCCCACGATCTCAACCAATCATGTAAAAATAGCCCTAGATTTTGCAACGATAGCTGCTGGTTTTACTTTACGACCTTCGTATTACGTGTCAAAGAAACTAATCACATGTGAGTAGAATTAGACGTAGTTGTTCATGAGAGCCCTCTTAATTAAATATTAGGAATAAAATCCTTAGAACTCTGAAGCAGGTTACCTAGATATTATATATGGTGTCCTTGCTTTGGACGAAAACCTAAAAAGTGAAACATTGTTTAGGAGTTAGTGACATTAGTCCTGAAAAGATAAGTTGACGCAATCAGGAACTAAATTGATCTACTTTTTAATCTTTTAAGATGAAAATAATAATTTTCATCTTCAAGGTCTGACCCGTCCAAAACTTTAAAAGGTTAGAATAGTGTTTTGGCACAGCTAGTGTTATTTATGGCTACCAAGGGCCTCTAGTTTACTATTGGGGTCGAAGTGTCCCTCAGGCTGTCAGGCATACAAACATCAGCCCCGTTGGATGGATGGTTTCTTACCTCCTGCAGATGCTACTGGAAGTGACGGTGGAGGAGGATATTAGGGTGAAGGGAGCAAATTAATGGCAACCTGTCCGGTTTGGATATTCTTCAACAATAGTAATAATAATACACTTTTTAACATATTTTTTATTATCAATTAAAATTGTCGAAAACTACAAGATTACTAGGGAAATTTATTAAATATGAAATAATACCTAAAGAATTATGTAATTTTTAATAAATTTCAATTAATAACAAAGAATGTATTTAAAAGAGTTAAAAAGTATGTTGTTAATTTTTTTTTATTGAGAAAATAAATTATACATTGATATTATAGAATAATTTTACGTATTTATCCAATTATAAACTATCATGTATGTAGGTTTGTTAACTTTTAAAATAATTATCATACTATTTGTAATTGATTGATAGTATATATTGTTGTGTATGACTATTAAATTTCTTTTTTATTTTCAAAACATGAAATATTATTGTTTCATTTTATTGCATAATTATGTAAAAGTTTAAATATTCATAGTAAATTAAATTTAAGTCGTAAAAGTTTAAATATTCATAGTAAATTAAATTTAAGTC
This sequence comes from Mucuna pruriens, assembly GCA_025330945.1. Taxonomy (NCBI): domain Eukaryota; kingdom Viridiplantae; phylum Streptophyta; class Magnoliopsida; order Fabales; family Fabaceae; genus Mucuna; species Mucuna pruriens. The sequence continues at coordinate 1,809,298 of JAENHJ010000525.1, read as the reverse complement.
AAAACATTTTAGTGGTTATAATAATCCAATTCATACAAATAAATATTAATATGATTTTAATCAAGGTAAATGTTTTTATACAAATAGAAATCAATTAGAATGATGTGAATTTTGGTGGAAGACATAAATTGAAATGGTGTAATTATTTATGAAATAGACACCAATTTGGGATTATAGAAAACATCAATTAGAATTAAGTAACTCTTCATGAATGTATAAGAAAGTGTTTATATACGCAGGGACAATTTCCTTGAACAAAACCCACTCACTCAAATTTGAGAGCCTTGGAAACTCAAAACATCCATTTGCCTTTACCTTTAAATGCACAAATGTTAAAACCAAATCATCATTCTAAAAATACCATTTTGTTGGCTTGAGTTTTAGAAATATATAAACCATACTCAAGGATCCCTGTTGTATCCTAAAAGAAACTTATCACTAACTCAAAATGCACCCAATATTTGGGAATGAGTTGGGATAAAAAGAAAGTGTTAATCCGTACCTTGAAAACATTTACCAACAACCCACTCAACGTTCACATGGTTGGTTAGTCATCGTTGATGTACTCCCTACTACTCTATGGATATCTATATAGGTATTCGTAGACATTTATTAAATTACTAAAAATATAAGTTTTATTAGGTTAGATATTCATTCAAATAGTAAGGAGTGTTTACATAATGAACTTAATTTAAATTTACTAACAATATAATTTTTTTAAATATTATCATTCGATCGTAGATTATTATATAATTAAAAATGGTTTATAATTGTAATAATTATTTTAAAATTTACATGTAAGATATTTTTTAATTCATTAATGGTATAAATATATTACATAAAAAACATACAAACTTAAATTATTAAATAATTTCACATATTAAGTATTTATGGATATGAATAACCCAATGTTAACCTCGTTTCACTTAATAAATGAGGTAGAAAATACAATTTATGTTTATGTGGGAAAAAACCTTCTCTCAAATTTGTCTCATGTCCAATTCTATCCCAAACCCACGAATGTGAATATTTTTTTCCCCTGGTATATGTAGAGGTGGATGAGGTAATGATATTACTTAGGAATATTTACTATTGACTATTACTATTAACCTCTTGTACCCTTATTAATGTTTTTTTTTTATATATAAAAGAACTATCAATTCAAATTCTTTAAAGCACGTATGAATTTAAAGTATAAATTTGCGATTAAAAGGGCACATCCTTTGTCATCAAAATTATTTGTCTTTAGGTAGATTTTTTTAAGGTTTTATTTTATATCAATTATAACTATGACAATTATGACCCATTGGTTAGCGATTGTGATTGTAGAAGTGCAAGAGAGACATCTTTTTCGGTTTTCAAAAAACTAGATAAGATATGAATCTTTTACTAATTTTAATATTTAAAGTAAAAAAAATATAAATAAATGATTGGATTGGAAAACTGGACACTCTCCAATTACTTTAATTAAAGAGAATCTGAATATGTAGTGAATATGATAGCTAGTGGTGATAATGAATATTTAAAGGTACATGTAGTGATAATAATAATAACACCAGTAAGTATGAAATAAAATTGTGAGAACATTGTGTAATAGGAGTATAATTAAAATTTATAATTTAGAAGATAGAGATTAAGAATTGAGAAGAATTATTTTATATTATAATTCAATTTTTTTTAATAATTATGTTATATTTACAAAATATTCACTGATTTTAGCAATAACTAATATCTATGAAGAATTTAGTTAATAACCTTTAATGGATTTCTTCTTCCAATTACATTTTTTTTTCTATTTACAATGTTTTGTTTAAAAAATCTTAGTCAATATTACTTTGACTAATCTAATAACAATTTAAATAATTCTATATAATTGAGCTTTGAAATTATGACTTCAATTCTTTTTAAAAGACATCTAAACGCTATAATTAAAATTTTGAAGTCTAATTCTAATTTCAAACCCCAATGGCACGCGTGATTCCATGTAGTAAATGGACATCTAGAGAAAAGACATGTTTATTTTTTAGGAGAAAGTCGTGCTATTTGACTTTTGAGTAGGTGTAAAAATAACTCCATGAAGTACACTTCTTTAAATACCCGTCTATAAAAATACATGTGTGCGAATTAAAACGTTAATTTGTAAATATAATAATCAAAATATAAAAATAATGAGTATAAGGATGAAATAGCTAATTAAACTAATTTTAAATTCTTTCAATGAATAATTGTAACATAGAAGGTGGCAAGTAGCAAAATAGGTGATAGACTTTTCCAACAAAGAAATATACTGTAACATCATTACAATTTGGACGAATTTATGTCAACGTGGCATCACAGATTTTGTTGCCAACTCTCTTGATTTTATGGCCTTCAAAGTTCATATTACGTGCATACACGACAGTTGCGCTGTCATATATCATCATTTATTCATCCTCTTTTAAACCATTCATTTATCTTTTCAAACGATAGTCACAATCTCTGACACAGCATAATTTATTTTGCTAACAAGAGACATTCATAAGGCTTATTCCTCAACTTTTCACTACCCCACGATTCTTGAGAATGCAGAAGCAATTCATTCGTATAAGATTAATTCTCAACAATTCTATACATGTTACATGTATATTACTTACTCTTTCTTTGTACTTCTCATTTTTATTGTGTATTTTTTTTCTGATTTTTAAATAAGTTAATGTTTACCCATATAAATATATAAGTTGAAAGGAATATAAGGATTTTAAAAGTTATTTTTTTATGCTATTTAAGAGAAGATGAAAATTTTAAAAAACTAATTAAAGGGTACGAAAAGCATTAGTACGTGACTGAATAACGTTGAATGAGAATTTTTATGAGCATGGGCATTGTAGGTCATTTAGCCACGCGAAGATCGGCTTAAAGTGTAAAAAAGAGATCACCATAGTCCAAAAGTAATCACTAATATTCCTTTTGCAATCACTACTATTTTCTTTTCCTTTCTTTTCTTAAATAAATTGCCAATAAAGATAAATTAGTCTAATACATACTTAGAGCATAAGAAAGGTGCATGGGATTACAAAGGTAGGGAATAATAGTAAACGGTAAACCACACAAAAGGATACACTAAGAGACCTGCTAACGGAGGAATTATCATCAAATTAAGCTTCTACTTAAGTAAAAAATAAGATAAAAAATCAAAGAATTAGTGACAAAAATATTTTTTGTTATTAAGTTTAGACTCAAAAAATTTTAGTGATTTTTTAAAATTACATATAAATTATTTTGTCATTAATTTTAATTTTTCTATAATGAAATTCAAATCTATAACATGAAAAATTATGGGTCTTATATAGGGAGTTCATGTCAATTCAATTTTATATTATTTTTTGTACTTTTTAATTAAAAACTAAAAACTAATACTTTGGGAAAAAAAGTTAATAATTAAACGAGAATGTTATTATTTAAAATAAAAAATTGATTTTTTCTGGAATGTCATTTTTGAATAGAAAACACGTAAAAACAACCTGCAAAGGCGACAAATATAGATTGGACTCCTCGTCGGGACTCCTTTCTACGTTTGACTTCGTATATGTGCATTAAATCTTATTGCTAACGAACAATTGGTTTTGCTTCCTTTAATAAAAAATGTGTACTATGAAAAAAAATCGAACTAGTAGGAGAATATTTATCATTTGATTTGATGAAATGTTTCCCATGAAGATTAATTACTGTCTTCTTCTGCTGTAGATGTTTTGCATTTATCGGATAACCAAAAACATATTATTACTAATTATACACTGGTTTATAATTTAAATAGAGTTGTGATACAGGTATAATATTTTTTTGTACAATATTATTTTTTCTGTCTATTTCTCTCAGTTACATCATTTATTACCTTTCAAACTTTCTTTTTCTCTCTATTTTTTTCTTTTTTATCATACAATTTATTATATAAATTATTGTATAAGTAACCTTTCTCATCCCAATTGTATTGACATTTCTTCATGTAAGTTTAATATGAAAAATGATTCTTGGATATCAAGAGAGACAAAAAAAAAAAAATTAATATGATTAATGAAGTGTAATACAAGGAGAAGAAAAAAAAATGTTGATAAAATATTTATAATTTATGAATTTCCAAATCACCGATTTAACATAAAGAGGTGAAACCTTCAATCTTGATAAATAATAAAAAAAAAGAAGCTTACAATGATAAGATTTCCGAAAGCATTTATGCTAAAAACGAGATTTAATACAAGAAATAAATCTGTGGACCAAACTTCACAGGTTGGCCCATGTTATTTGGGACTCTTTGAAGCTCACACCATGTGGGACACCATGTCTCACTCAAACCTCTTATCATCATCATCGTCATCCCAGTTGATACCATTATTTTATTTCCTTAATCTCATGTCTCTACTCACATCATGGATGACATTTATGATATTAGTTGATGAAAGGAGCTGAAGATCCAAGGCAGAGAGATAGGTAGGCTAGCGTGACATATAAGAAGATAAAATTAATGGGGAATTACTTGAGCTGGGCACAGGCTTTGGCTTCAGCATGGGGATTCATGTTGTTTTTGGCTCTTATGTGTTGTTGCCTCAGCACCAAACCAAGACACGATTCTGATATTATCTCTGGCAACGGTGGTTGCACTTGTGACGCTGGTGGCCATGCTTGTGTTTGATTTTGTTTCTTCATTCATTTCTCACTCTTCTTAGTCCCTTCTTTTTCTCGTTTTGTTGGAGTATATTTCATGTATATAGCTGATTAATTTAGTGTTCATTTTATTTTTCCTTTTATTATTTTGTTCATTTTTTTTAGTATAGATATGAAGACTTGGTGGGGGGCTCGCAGATGATTTTGTAATTTAGTAACATCCTGCTTATTGAAGGATATGTAGAAGGGTTCAAGATCTATGCATAGTGTTCTAAATTTGAGCTTCCTCTAGTATAGGTTTTATTGTTCTTGCCATGTTTCTTTCTCCTTTATTTTCATAGTTTTATGGTTCATAAATTCCTTCGCAATTGTTATTAATACGACAAAGAAGAAACTAAAACTGAATATTACTAAATTCGGAATCCATCTTGCTTGACACTTTTTTTCTGGCGAGTACTTTCTTTACTCTTTTCATCAGGCTGCAACATTGTTAGGTAGAAAAATGGAATACATTACAGCTACACAATACTTTTTCAACGAAAAGAATGTTGGGTCGGTGTTAAAGGATGAACTTTGCCTTTTCAACGTCCAACTAATAATTATAAGTTCAATAATTTCTAGTTGAAGCTTATGACTCACTCAAAACCACAAGCATATTCTTCGCCTTTGAGAAACTTAAATTAACAATTAAATTAGTTTATTCGCTCCATACTCCAATACGGCGTGGGTAGGACCCTACTAAAAATGCTAATGGGAAGAGGCACTTACATATAGTAGTCTTTCATCACAGATAAAAATTTGTCTGATTTTCATTATGTATGAGTATTTGTTAACTTGATCAATATCTACAGAAATATATGGATACTTGTTAAAAAATTAAATAAATAAAAAATAAATAATTGTATTAATCAATAATTCATTCAAAATATATCAATTAATAAACACACATAATACAGTATGTATGAAATAATTGTACTAATCAACAATTTATTTAAAATATTTGAATTCCATCGACACTAATCAAATATTTCAAATTAGAAACAAAATTTAAAAATTAAATTACCTCAATCTAATAAATTCAAACAAAATTCATAAGCTAAAATATTTTAATTTTATAAGTCTTAAAGCAACTTCTTTATATTTGTAAAGGTATTATAATAATTTTATATTAATGGGTTCCCGCTAAAACGTGTATCTTGGTGCCCTCCTTATCAATTAATAAACAGGTTGAGAAAAAATTGTTTAAATTATTTAATGGTATTTGTTCACCTCTGTCCTTTAGGGAGATTATATAATGGATGTTGGATGTCTCTGATGTAATTCTCCTACTCCTTTATAGTATTTTTTCGTCTTTCATCTCTGTTCCACGTCGTGTCATTGATGCATTATTTTTGCTAACATGTTGTCTAACTTGTGTGGTTCGCTTTGAGCCACCTAACACCATTGACGTTGTCAACCGTTACCCCTTACTTTTTATGGATTGTCAAGAGCCTTGTTAAATTACAGTCAATCAACTGGCCTAGGTGATACCTGCTCAGCTGGTCTACAATGTCGTCACTCCCTAATGCTAAGAGTTTTGTTAAGTTACAGTTGGCCAACCTAGGTGATACCGTGATTGGCTAGTCCATAACCCTACATGTGCTGAGTGAAGACAAAGACGCTTTAAAGTTACGGTCAACCAGCCTCGATGAACTTGGTCGGTTAGCCGGTCCACAACACCACAAATGCTCAGTGAAAACAAAGGCGCTTTAAGTTACGATCAGCCGAAGCTTTTAAGTTATAGTTGGTCGGCCTTGGTGATACCTTGGTTAGTCGATCTATTGCTCCATAAGCGTCAAGTGAAGATGAAGATGCTTTAAAGTTACCGTTGGTCGACCCTAGTAACACTTGGTTGATCAACTGGTCTATAGCTCCACAAGTGCTGAGCAAGCAAAAAATACTTTAAAGTTATGGTCGCCTAGCCCTGTTGATACTTAGTTGGCCGGTTGGTCCACAACCCCACATGCTCAGGAGGTCATTTTGACCGCCTCACGTAGGTATTTAAATTTGTCTGTGGGGACCATTGATCGACTGTGTCTCACAAGTCTTTAAGTTTGCTTGGGGACCACTAGTCGGTCACCTCTTACAGGTCTTTAAGTTTGTCTGTTTGTCTGGGGTGACTATTAGTTGGGCGCCTCTCGCATATCTTTAAGTTGTGGAGTAAAGAACTGAAATCTTTTTGATACCTGCACAAATTTGTCACCCATTGCAAATATGCCAAAGGTAGGTTGATAAACTTATGCATAGTAATTGTCCAAATTATCAGCGAACTACTCCAAGTTAAACAATGATGAAGCAATTACCTTTTGAAAATAATAAAAAATAGTGGGATCTTAAATAGGATATTATCAAAATATGGTAACAAAGAATGAGATTCGAATCCCAAAGATTGTGAGACAATAATGTATTCTAATGATATGTGGGATATTAAATAGTATATTATCAAAATATGGTAACAAAGAATGAGGTTACCAGCACATTCATTTGAGGGTTTAACAAGAACCTCTACAAGTACAATTTCCTCCACGTCTAGAAATTGGGAGGGCGAGTGGAAGAAGAAGCGAAATGGAAGGAAGAGTCTAAGGGTCATCAGCTTTTGACAAGAGACTCCTAAATGCTATATAAGAAGCATAGTTCCCATCGTCCAAGCAACTTCCAAATTACCGACTCCAAATCTTTTTCCTCAAAATGCACCTTTTGATCCTCACCGACGCCACCATCTTCTACGGCCCGCATTGTCGTAGTAACTATGCACTTTCACAACAAACGAGTGAAAATTGATTGGAAGAACATTTGTGCCTACTTTCACGACCCACATTTGTTTGTTTTTGTTTGATTCATGCATTTTTCTTACACGGACGGATCTGTGTGTGCGGACCTGTGGCTGATACAATAGGTCTGTGCGAGCGGGCGGGCGACGAGTGGACCTGCATGCGACAGAGGTAGATCTAGGTGCAATGGAGCTTGTTGGCTTCGACAGTCTCTACCTTTCTTTTGCCTCGGAGTGCGGCGGTCGTCAGGAATAATTTTCTCAACAGCTCCACAATGGGTACCAATGTTCAAGTCTGTCCTTTAGGGAGGCTACATAGTGTACATAAAAATGTTGGATTTTTCTTGTATAATTTTCCTACTCCTTTATAACATTTTCTTGTCCTTCATCTCTATTTCACGTCCTATTATCTATGCATTACTTTTGTTGTCGGGCCACTTGACTTGTGTGGTACGTTTTGAGCCACCTAACACTAGCGACGCTATTAGTCATTATCACTTACTTTTTATGGATAGCCAGGAGTATTGTCAAATTATACTCAATCAATCCAAGTAATACCTCGGTCAACCGATCCAGTATTTATTTAGTGACACAAATTTAATCCGTTATAAAATTTTATTGGCTGAGTATCCATTAACATGAAATTTTATTTTCTTTCCTAGACTCTGCTTCTTAATTCGTTACAATGACCTGGAATTTGAAACTTTCTTTTGATTGGAAGAAAGAAAATAAAGAAAATAAAAATGAAAAAATAAAATAAAAATGAATTTTCAGTTGCTTGGATAAATAAAAAAAAAGGTGATAAGAAAAAAAATTGATATGAAATTTTTACGATTTAACAAAATAAGATTGGGATACTGGCATAAATGTTACTGAATCAAAAATGTTACTGAATCAAATTTCTTTCATTCTTACCCAGCTTTCTCTGTTGTAAAGGAGAGAATATTTTTCAGAAGTTTCACGTGAGTTTTTTTTTATCCCTTCTTATTCCGTGTTTCATTTTTTATATATAAATAAATGAATATATATTGATAAATTGTAACCGAATTTTACACCAAACGTGTCAAAAGTTATAACAAAAACACTCTAGTTGATTGTCAAAACCAAAACACGCTATTCAGCTTTTTTTTTTTTTTATATCAAAGGGTGAAATATTTATTACTAAAAATAGTAATTAATTTACTGAAAACAGTAGTAAGTATTCTTTTATCAAAATTAAAAATTCTATATTTTAATTAAAAAAACTCAAATAACTATTGCTTGTGCTCATTAATGATAACAAAACTCATGTTTATACTACCGTGTGTTTATGAAAGAACTAGTACGAAACGTAGTTGCACCCAGGACTTACCACATGGCATTTCCTTCTTGGTGTTTTGTGTGTTAGCCAAACGTACACACCATTTTTGTGGCGTAATGTTGTTCACAATTCCTTATCTATACTGATTGTATGGCAGAGGAGTACTTGTGTCAGAATAGTGAACCAATATCACACTGCTCCCAATAACATGATCCGGAAAGAGTAATTAGGCTCCACGGTAATTTTTTGTTTTTTATTCTATTTAATAACTATATTTTATTTTATTAAAATAAGAATTGAATGTAGATTTAATATATTATTATTTGTTGGCTTCAATTTTATTAAGATATTTAACTTGTGTTTTGAAAATTATCATATATTTATCTATTAATTGGGTCAAGTCTAATAAATAAATATTCTAATTTAATGTAGAACTTAATAAGTTTAGGCTCTAAGATAATATATATTAAATTATCTATTTATTTAAATAAAAATAAAATCTGTATTTAACTTTAAGGGTTATGTGACTATTTTGTTTCATTGAATAGTTAATATGTTAAAAAAGAGAGATGGCGTACTTACTTATGTATATACTTTCATGTGAAATTAAATTTTAATATATGAATGATTTTTCAGATATGCTATCCTTGATTATTATGATAATAATATATACTAAATGTTTTAAATTTTAGTATAAAACTTTGTAATTTCTAAGAGTGGTTTCATAGCATCGTTATACTGGGTTTAGGATAATAAAAATAAAAATAAAATTGATTGAATTCAACAATTGATGAATTTATAAAATTGGAAATTCTTTAAAGCATTTGTTTTAAGACATTTATCAAATGCATAACTTATGAATTTGTTTCGTTGTTGCCAACACAATGTTGTCTTGCACATGTACGCGTTTATATTGTTTTTTAGATATAAATTATATGACCATATGCGTTCTTTCCCATCAAGCAAAGCCTTTCGCATCACGAAATTAGGAAAAGTTTTTCCTTTTTTGTGAAATTTGATCACGTTCGTAATTTTGTGTATTATTATAATACTTAATGTGTTTGGAAAAGATAGAGTATAAAAAAGGAAATAGATATTAAAAAATTGAATCTTGTTATATTAATTGTGTAACTCACCCTAGCATAGCATGGAGTGATTTGTAAGATTAATAGTTATTTGTTATTTTTCTTAATATTGAGATGTTGTCTCATTTAAATTAATTTTTGGATTATCTTATTAGTTTATTAATTAATTTGTTGTGTCATTTGGATGATGAATTTGACAATAAAATTATTCGATCTATACATGTTGAATTTTTGTAATTGTGGTAAATATATAATATATTCTCTACCTACATGGAAGATTATATTATATGTACAAATATTTATTTTTACATGTTAAATTTAAAAAAAAATTCAGATATTATGTTATTTAAATTAATTTTTATATCAACTCACTCATAGGAGGATAATTCAATTGTTAATTTGTTATGACATGTTGAGATGAATTTAAAAATAAAATTCTTCGACGCATGTGTGTTGGATTTTTGTAAACAATTCATGATTCTAACCATGCCAAAACCTTTGAGGAAAGATATGCAGTTTTTGAAAACACTAAAATTGAAAAATTGATGGAAAGTTTCATCAACATGAGATATGATGAGATTGGTGGTGTTGTATAACATATCATCAAAATAATAACCATTACTAATAAACTTGGTGATCTTGAGTGTCTTGTAACTAACAAGTTCCTTGTTTAATGTGCCCAAGTCTCCTTACCTAAAATAATAATAATTTTTAACACCTTGAAAACTTCTTTTATTGTCAAAGGACAAGCCTGGAATATAAATATCTTGATTTATTTTGTGCCCAAGATGATAGGATGAACCGTGGAACATCTGAAAGTGCATGTGTGGTTTGTTTTGCTCGAGTCTTGATTCCAATGTCTACAATTCTGTGCATGTACAAATTGTTGGAACTAAAAGAGCTTTGATTAGAGAAAATTTCTTTCCCTTGTGGCACATGCGTCTCATTCATATTTCTATAGGAAAAAAATTAATAGGCTAATAAAAAATAATATTTTACCTTCTCTTGATTCCTCAAGTTTTATGTGTTGATTGTATAAGAAAGAAATTGACTAAAAAAAATAAGAAATGTTCTACTCGTGGTTATAACCTTTTAGAAATTATTCATACTAACGTTTTTGGTCCTTTAAAACCAAGTAATAAATACTTTATAACTTTCATTGATATATATAGACATAGGCTTCGTAAACTCTTGACTTTATCCTAAAGGTCTTATCTTTGATAGAGTTTTGAAGCGAATTAATATGGAGAATTGTAAACTTAAAAATATGCCTATTGTTAAAGGGGATAAGTTGTCTAAGGATCTGTCCTAAAAATGACATTGAAAGAATATCTATGGATATTGTCCCTTATATCAGTGTTGTATACGTAGTATAATGTATGCTTAGATTTCCACTAGACTTGATTTGTCTTTTGTTGTCAGTGTCCTATGTAGATTTATTTTAAACCCATATGAGGTACTTGTAAAAGACAAAGAACCACACACTAGTTTATAGTAAAACTAATGACTTAAAACATTATTGGATATTTTAACTCAAATTTCTCTAGTTGTTCATATAATGAAAAATCTACTTTTAGATATATTTTTCATGCTAGACAGCGGAGTTATATCTTGGAAGAGGGTAAAACAAACTAACTTCGACTACCTATTCAATTATATAGGCAGAGTTTATTGCATGTTATGGAATTACATCACATGTTGTATGGCTGAAAAACTTCATCTCTATTCTTGGTATTATGTGCTCTATTTCCAAACAATTAAAAATGGCAGTTAAATCTCCTTTAATTGTTAAATATACCTCCCTTCTTTTCTTTTTTTTTTTTTGTCAAAAATACCCCCTTTTCGTTGATTCATTTCTGGAACGTAGAACATTTTAACACAGTAGTATAAACAGTGAAAAAGTTCATACATTAAGAGAAAACCTATATAGAATTACAAGGGCAAGCAAGCAAAATTCTCTTTTGTCTGGAATCACAGCAAAAAAATTGCCACTTTCAAATTGTTTCCGCACCACATCCCCATGGAAAACACCAACACGCAACCAAGAAATACCAACACATAACAGAGATTAAACATCCCTGTTACTAAAACGAAGAAAGCAAAAATGTCACTAAAATGTCTTATTCATAATTTTATAATTTTAAATAATTTTTAATTAATAATATAAAATATATTTTAAAAAAAGTGTTGCTAGCCTCTCCCATATAAGATTCACTTAAAAACATCCTCCCACATAGCATATCCAACCACCTTTTTTCTCCACTGCTTCTCCCAAAATTAATGATATTTTGTGTTATCAGTATAGAAAGTAGAATTTGACTACTCTAAAAAAAACTTTCATTTTAAAATGTAACGTGATGATTTATAATTATTAATTAAAGGATTAATGATTGAAATTAGAATTCTTTAAATCTTAATCATATTGATTTTTCATGAATAACTATAATTTTTTATTTTATTATTTAAAATGAGTAACGTCATTTAAAACAATTAAATTTTAACTTAGATTTTTTTTTGCTATTTGACAAAAAGAAATCTTGTACAAAATGAAACAAATTGAATATTTGGCTAAATAAGTTACCTAGCTATGACTATATTTAGTATCTATGGGTATTTAGGAGAAAAAAATAATTCCAAATAATTTTTTTTACTCGTGTGGTGGATTCATGCTATTTCGAAATAGTATTTTCATACGATTTATTTTTCCTTTTAAAAATTAACGTGCGCCATCTAAATAAGTTTACAAGACTATAGTGGTCTATTTTTGTCGTTGGTGAAAAATAAAAATGGTCTGTTCTTGTTGAATTATCTCCTTACCATGCCATGCCATACGATTTTAACACGTCGTCTTCTCTTGACTCATTTACGTACGTACACTTGAAAAGAGAAAAAAACCCGTTGAAGACCGGTTCTGCTTTTATGTCTTTCAACAATTGACTTCAATCTTCGCGTATGACTAGTGTTCGATTCGTACTAGAACTGCAGCTTCATGGAACCTCAAATGGACATGCTGTTATTCTTAAGTGCCCGGACCCGGTCGTTTTTGTCATCTAGGAAATATTTATCTACCCTCAAGATCCTTTATTTTTATTTTTTTTTAAAGTTTTCAACTCTTAGGTTCCTGTTCTTATTCCTATGAGAGATTTTCCATAATAAAATATCGTTATAGTAGATTATCAAAGTTTTAAACAAGAGTGTATAAAATAAATAAATACCTGGATTCATTTGTCGTACTAGAAGACTGTAGTAGAATTTTTAGTATCTTCAATGATTGAAAACTGTTGGTTTGTGGTCTTCCTCAACCAAATTATTTTAATTTTTTCTGGGAACTTTCGTTTTTCTTTTCTGATAGGGAGAACAGAGAATGTATTTTTGGTTTGGTATATTGGATCATAACCTTTTCTTGATGTGTTACTATATATAGGATTTTTATTATCTCTTAACTGAGACAAAACCTGGATATCCACTCATTAAGTGCATATTAAGTTTTATTAGGAATACTTAATTGAATTACTTAATATTATAATCACTTTAAATAAACAGTTGATATAATTGTATTTAAAATATAAAACTCACATGATTAAAATAAATTATAAATTTCTAACAATCTATATATACAATTATGGAAGGTCAGATTCGAAATCAGAAAAAGGTAGAAGATATTACAACAGAGAAAATTTTGAAGACGTTAATATGGGTTGGGTTGCCTTTGCTTTGGACGAAAGAAGAATATGAACGAAAGAAGAACATGAATAAAAAGAAGAATAAGTATGACGCTGCTAGTGTCCCTTATGGTTATGGAGGATTTCGAGGTTACCGACCTAAGCTGAAGAAAAGGAAGAGCTATTTTTGGAGTTGTCTCGATGGTTTCTCCCTAGACGTTGACGCTGCCAATATTGGTGGAGGAAATAATGATCACGATCATTGTGGTGGTGGATGTTAATATTAATGAGGAACAATTTTCAACAAAATATTTTTAGTACGATATTTTCTTTCTCAGACATTCTTATTTGAATCACTCTCTAATATTAAATATAGACACTTCTTTTTATGTAGATTTAATTCTTGATTCGATAAGTTATTGTAAATTATTATTTGATTAGTGTGTGAGGTTATATGATTCAAATGATAAATGTTGCTATCTTGTAAGTTAAATTGCCTATGTAAAATAATGATTCGGGTACTTATTTAGCTAATGATACAGCGTGAAACTGTGAAGTGACGAATGGTGGTTTACCAAATGTAATAGCTAGTTTATATGCTATATATAAACTTTTGTTGGTTAATACATGTAGTGAGTGAATCTTTTGTATTATTTTATAAAAAATTAAAACAGAAAAACCCTCTAAAGTAAATAAGAATTTGTTGTTAGAAATTTATAATTTTTTTTAATGATATGCTTATTATATTTTAAATATAATTATATCAGTTATTTATTTAAAATGATTATAATCTTAAGTAATCAAATTAAATAATTAAATGAACTTCCTACAAAAACTCGATATGAGTTTAAAGAGTGGATACTTAATAGATAATGAGAATTTTGTATGGATAATAATCTTTTATAACGAAATAAGAAAATAAGCAACAAAAATCTCTAACATTTCTTGCTAATACGGGCATGAGAAATTCGTGCTTCTTCTCTCTCTGAATTCACAATTTATATATACATTACAACAAATTAAACTTTAGTATGGGTTATCAGCTAAAGTTACAAAGCAAAAACCACGAAGGTCATGCGTCGGAGTAAAAGTTGACATTAGAAGGTTGGGAGTTTACTTATGTGTTTGGTCGAGTTAAGGACTTAAGGCCAACGCCAAATAGCTAGCTCCGACTTGCCACAATATTACCGTTAGTTTGTGTTGGTACGTAGTGAGAGTCAAGTCTTCGAACTTTAGCATCGGCCCTATAAATCGCAGCTAACATTGACGTTATGTAAAACTTCGGATTTTTAGGATTGGCTTGACCAGTATAATTTAACTTTTAAAACTTTTTGGGGGTGTTATGGATTAAAAAGATCATAATGTAAATATGAAAAGCAAAATAAAAGATAATAAAAACATAATAAATAACGAAATTGATATAAAATATAGTTTAATTATCTTTTCGTATAAAGTAATTTTATATTATAATTTAATCATAAATTACTATTAGTATAAATAACTTAAAGATAATAACTTACAAAATTAACAAATTTATCATATATAATTATTTGTTATTAGATGATTATATAAAATTATTTTATAATTTATTTATTTTTTTAAATTAAATATAATAATAAACAAATTAGTATGCCCATAACTAAATTAAAATAAATGAAAAAGTAATGTCAAGTTGCATGAATATAAAAACCTATGTGAATACAAAATATCATGGTCGTGTTCTAATTATTTGGATGGGAGTCATGAGCAAACATTATTTTTGCATCCTTATTCAATGAGTCATCAGCCAATCATTGAATAGGACTTGCTTACAATTATTCTGGCATCTATGTCCTTAACATGTAAAGAAGATTGACAGTGACTTCTTGCTTTCTCATTATAAGATTACTCCACTTTTTCGTTTCTTTAATTTTTAAACTAACTTTTTGCTTCTTAATCCATATATATGACAGTGACTTCCATCCTTGCTATTAAGGGTGTGTTTAGAGCAAGCCAAAATTGGAAAGGAGAATTTTATTATCTATTCATCTCTCTGAGTACATTTTGTTCTCTTTGCAACAAAGGATAAGTTAAGTTTAACTAAATCTTCATTCCCTATGCTCTCTTCAGACGAGGGAATAATAATATAGATCATTAGAATCTTCTGTGGGTTCCACTTTATGCGTGCACTGTCATTGCATTATTCCACATTTATTGGCTAATCCAAGCACTTTTCCTCTGCTCCATCCCCATTCCTAAATTCTGGAATTAGAAAGAATATACAAAGATATAGGAGAAAAATCACTTGATCAGAAGTTCTGCCAGGAGATTGCTAAACGTTTTAGGTGAATTAAGTCTTATCTCACCATAAATAGGATCTTATGTTCTGTTTGTAATGATATTCCATAATTTGATTTGCTTTAATTTTGTAATTCCTCATCAAACTGTGTTGGTAAACATCCTTATCATGGCAACATGTTGTTAAATTCCTTCACCCTTAAGGCACATTTGTTATGTATGCTGAGTGTGCTATAATGTTGCGCTGGTTTTACTGGGTTTTAGGTGCAGTAGTGGTTCAAAAATAGACAGAAAGTGTCACAGGATATATAAGGATAATTCATCACTTGATCTGCTGAAACTATTTGTTGATCTTTCAGATTCATCCCTTTTAGGAAATGGAGATAATTTAAGTGAGTAATCAGTGTGACCACAGTTTTCTGTGCTGGAAGTAGAAACTTTGATTTGCTAAATTCTACTACCCTGTTATTTATGGAGTATCGAACCCTTGTATTCAGTAATATAGTGTGGTGTGGCTTCTAAGCATTGGTACAATAATATCTTTTTTAGATTTGTTTCTTGTTTTCAAGAATTTACAAAGTGAAAAGTGCTGCCTTAAAAACATATATCATCTGAAAATGAAAATAAAAACAAACTAAAGGCACCAGAAATGATACAAAAAAGTACCTTATCCTAGTTAGGTTTATTTTTATTTATCTTACTTTCCTATATCTTTATGCTTTAATGACTAAAGAGTTTTCAGATTTGCGATGTTTATGAAATAACACTTCTATTAGTTACCCATCTCACCTTTGCTTAGAGAAGAAGGAAAAGAAATAATATAAATGGTCTCTGGTGGATTTGAATAAATTTTTTTATAATATTTAAAAAGAAAAATATAAAAGAAAAATAAGATAATTTATTTATAAGCTAAAAGTAACTTATACATAAGTTAAAAAATAATTTTAAATAAGTCAATATAAGAGAGTTTTTATAAATTAATTTATATATATGTTAATTTTAACTTACGAAAAAATTTATTTTTTATATATTTTTTAAAATATTTATGAAAAAATTTATCTAAACAAACAAACTTAAAATATATAACACATAAAATATTCAGGAAGCGATTTTGTAATTATTGGTGGTTTCCAAGATAATTCCTCCAAGTATCTAATTATAATATATCAAGTCTTCCGTAGTTTGTTAAGTTGTTGTCTCAACTTTTTAGAAAATTCAAGATGTTACTACCTCAGTAACATAAGAAGCTTAAATTCTTCCACATCAACCTTTTTGCTTAATTGACATGTACCTCTTATTTCATCATTTGTTGTACCTTTTTCCTAATGACTTCAATATTTGATATATTCTTTTAAAAATCTCAATAAATTTATTAAAATCTCATTTTATGGATTACTAAATTCTCATTAAAATCTTTCCGTATCATTCTCTTAAGCATTTATTTTTCCTCTTCCACCTTCTTTTGTTCTCTTAGCCTCCCAATTATCTCCATTTTCATCTAAAAAAATTTTAAGTTTAGCAATCACTAAATCGGTCGTTTATTTTAGTTTTGGTGGCTAAATTGCTTAGCAATTGAATTAACGACCGATTTTGTCCGTTGCGACAATCTAGTTGCTAAGTAATTTATCGACCGAAAAGGGTTCAATGACTAATTGGAGACCAAAATTTGGTTGCTATTTTTTTTTTAAAAATCACATATTTATATATAAAAAAATATCAATCGCTAATTTTGAATTTTTTTTAAACAATTCGGTTGCTAATTTGATGGTTAATGTTTGAATTTTTTAAAAATTGATCACTAAATTGATTGCTAAAAAGTTGTTTTTTTAAACTAGATCGAGTGGCGGTTGATTAGGTGGTGGTTGGAGGAGGGAGGAGGCGAGGATAAGGAATGGAAGGAGGAGAGAAATGTGAGGAAGGAGAGAAAGGAGAGGATGGAGAAGAGGAGGGATGAGATGAAGAAGAAGTGGTGGTGGTGGCGATGGTGGAAAAGAAAAAGAAGAGGAGGAGAGAAGGGTGGAGAAAAAAGAGGAAGGGAGGGGAGACGACGAAGGTAGAGTGAAGGGGGGGGGGGGGGGGGAGAAGAGGAGGGAGTGAGTGAAAGGTATAGGGAGGGAGGGTAGAAGTGTTTAAATAAATGAAAATGGAAAAAAAGAGATGGAAAAGATTTTTGAATTTTTGAAAATTGGTCACTATTTATTTATTTATATATATTTTTTAAATAAATAATAATTCGATTACTAAATGGATCACTAATATTTTCGATTTTTATATCAATAAATAATAGTTTGATCGGTAAATCAGTTGCTATTATATTTAATTTTATTTTTCAAAAAAATAAATTCAATCGCTATTTTATTATTTTAAATTTATAAAAAAATAGATTTTGTAGCTAAATTGATCGATAGTACATTTAATTTAAAAAATAAATAAATTTGATCGTTATTTTATTATTCTTAAAAAATAGAGTCCATATTAAATCGGTCGCTACTATATTTTAATTTTATTTTCTAAACAATAAATTCGTTCGATAAAGCAATTGCTATTTTATTATTTTTTAGTTTAAAAACAGATGCTGTCCATAATCGGTAGCTATTTTATTATTTTAAAAAATAGTTTTCGTCACTAAATTGGTCACTATTACATTTAATTTTATTTTTAAAAAAATAAATTCGGTCTCTACATCGATTGTTATTTTATTATTTTAATTTTTTTAAAAAAATAGATTTCATCACTAAATCGGTTCTTAATTATATTTTTATTTAAAAAAAACAATTTGGTCTCTAAATCGATCACTATTATGTAATGTAATTCTGAAATTGTTAGCGACAGAATCATTGGTCACTAATGCGATTTCTAAGATTAAAACAACTTCTCTCCCTCGTATTTGGTAGCAAAATCGGTGGCTATTAGCGATAGAATTACTTCGATGGTTATAGTTACGAAAAAAATTCAATATTAGCGACCAGCATAATCAGTCACTAAATCCAAAAAATTGGGTCGCTAAATTTGAAATATAGTTGCTAAAACCTTTAGTGATGGAATTAGTGACCAAAAATGAATGCCTATATCGGTCGCTAAATCAATCCAGAAATTAAATTATTTAAATGATCAATCACTAAAATCAGTCCCTAATATGTTTCGTAAATATAATATAATAAAAATATTGGTTGCTAATGTGTTTTTTTTAAATTGATTGCTATTTCGATGACTAAAATTAAAACTGCATATTAGGTAGCGACTGAATATTTCGATCGCTAAAATTTTTTCTTTTTTCCTTTCTTTTTTTAAATAAGTAATATATATTATGAACATGCTAAATATTTATCAATAATTATAAATTTAATCACACAATAAATAACATACAATAACAAATTTGAAATAAACAATTATATATGAAAACATTTACAATTAAAAGTATCAACATGATTACTAATAATTCAAAATCATAATAAATCAACACAATTAACCTATTGTGAAAATGATTGTTTAGTACATCATCTTGAAGATATCATCCTAAGCATTATCACCATGATCGTCATTATTATCTAGTGCAGTGGGGGTGATATAAGAGATTTCAACTACAAGTGTTGTAAAATAAGTTGCATTTGTTGATTTGTTGATTTTGTTGTTCCATTTTTTCATTTTGTTGTCGAATCTGCTCACTTTGCTCCTCATGATTATGCAACAATTTCACCACTTTCTCCTCAAGTGACTTATCCTTGGCTATTTTTTTTTCTTCAGAAGTTCATCATTCAATTTATGAATTGTTGAGAGACATCAAAAGTTGCATGCATAAGGAATAAGTCATTGATGAGAGGCATCAAAAGTTGTTTCTGAATTGACTTTATATGTAGGCCAATATCAAAGAATCACAAATAAATAAGAGAGAACAAACATAATGGAAAGTTTAGCTTAACTTGGAGAAGATCCTGAATTGTAATTAGAATGTTAAAAAAATTACATAAAATAATCCATGATCACTTGGTGCCATTTGACAAAAAGACAGAAAAATATAGATATGATAAATGATATAAAAAAAATAAAAAATAAATGTTAGTAAAATATTTAATATATAAGAATATTTATATATCATTACTATAAAAAGAATATGTTTTTGCATAACAAAATACAATTATAATATTATATTTTATTAAAAAATTTAATTTGACTCTTTAATTTTAAAAAATACTATTCTTTCTATTACAATTCATTAAACATATTTACAAAAATTTTATGAAATTTTCTATTGAAAACAATGTAAAATAAGTGCAAGACAAAGCAGTATTGAAAAGGGTGGGGTCGTTGCCGGAAAGGGTGGGGTCGTTGCTGGAAACGCTGGGGTCATTGTCGAAAAACTAGGTTGTTGTTGGAAACGCTGGGGTTGTCGTTGAAAAACTAGCTTGTTGTTGGAAACGCTGGGGTCATCGTTGGAAAACCAGCTTGCTACTGGAAACATTGGGGTCGTTGTCGGAAAACCAGATCTACTCGCAGATCTGAAGCTAGATGTAGATCGGTGGTGGGTCACAGCGGTTCAGGCAGAGGCGCGAAGGAGAACGTCGTCGGGATCTTGGGAACGCTGTGGTGGTTACAGCGGTGGTGGCTGGGCATTAGTGGTTGGGTGGCGGTGACAGGACACTAGGGAGGAAGAGAGGGTAGGGAGGAAATAAGGAAGATTTGCTAAGTTATATTTGGAGTAGAGCTACATTTGGAGTGCGAAAAGATTTTAAGAAAGGTGAGAAAAATTAAGTGGAAAAATTTTGAAATACAATTTGCATATTATTATTAAAGTCATTATTATACCTAACTTATTAAATACTAAATTTATTTTATTATAAAAATACCTATATTCAATTAGTCTTTAAAAACTTTAACATCATAACTACAAATAATAAAAATATAAGAAATTTAAATTAAAAAATTTGAAATTTACTATATTTTAAAAATAATTAGACTCAATTTAATTTAAAAATAGTGTCAGTAGACTTAAAAAAAACTTGACTCATTTAATTAAAAATTTCTACTAAACATACTATTATTTGGACAAAAATAAAAAATATCTTAAATTTAAAGAGAAAATTACTAACTTTATTTTAAAAATAATTACACTCATTTCATGTAAAATAAAATTCAACTCCGTAATTACATGAAATATAGAGTCAAATGACTCATTTAATTAAAAAATTGCTACTAAACATAGGATTATTTGGATAAATATAGAAAATATCTTAAATTTAAAGAGAAAATTACTAACTTTACTTTATTTGAAAAAATAATTACACTCACCTATTTCATCGCTAATTCAATCGCTAACAATTCCTTTTTTATTTATTTTTTAACATATATTTTCGGTCACCAATTATGTGGTTAATTGGTTTTTTATTTTGAACTTTATTGTAGTCGGTCGCTAATTCCATCGCAAAACTAAAGGTTCTATTTTTTTTCTATTTGTCGCTAATTCGGTCGCTAACAATTGCTTTTTTTATTTATTTTATAACATTATATTTTCGGTTGTCAGTTCTGTCGCTAATTGGTTTTTTATCATTTTTATTTTCGATTTCTAATTCCATCGTAAAATGAAAGGTTTTTGTTTTCCTTATTCCGTTGCTAATTCGGTCGCTAACTGTTTTTTCTTTATTTAATTACGTTGTATTTTTGGTCGCTAATTGTTTTTTAATGTGAACATTTTTGTCGTCGCTAATTCAGTCACAAAGTTAAAGGTCCCTTTTCCGTCGTTAATTTGGTCATTAACAAAGTCACTTTTAATTACTTTTTTAATCTATTTTTTTCGGTTGTTAAATCAATCGCAAAAATATTACCTTAAGACGTTGCCAATTTCCGTCACTAAATTTGTCATTAACAGTGATTGATGTTTTCGATTGTTAAATCGTCTCTTTCTTGTAGTGTAATTTCGATCGATAAATCATACTTTTTTTAGTAGCGGCTAACCAAAAAAAATGATGACAAAAATATTTATGAAATAGTTAAAAAAACTCAGCACTCAAAATTTTCACACTTCGGTATAAATTATTGATGCAACACTTTGGTACTAATTTTTTATGCAATTAATGTCTTATTCTTTTTCATACCTTTACTTCTTTCACACAAGCCTTATGATCCTTCCCAATGATAAAACTAAACAACATGTTAGTCACAATCACGATTTTTTTCTTTGTCCACTAATAGCACGTAGCTTATAAGAAAAGGGTTTATATATGCAATAGTGATAAATATTTGGCGTGATAAGGATGCAGGTTTACAATGGTTAATCGATGATAGTTTTTGGTGATCCTTTTCATTTATTTTTATTTTAGTGATTATTACATTTAATTGCTACATTGCGAACAATTGTGTGCTTGTGAAATAGGAAATCCCATTAGACAAAAGCAACAAACTCAACCAAGGAAGCAAACAGATGCAATCTAAAATGATTATTGACCATTGTTGCTCGCTTGCCTACTCTATCTACTTACGATTTGTTGTTGCCTTAAGCTTAGAGAGACAATGGGTGGTTTGAGCACTAGGGAAACTATCTTCAATTTTATGTGTACGTGTTCTGCTCTTATTTCTCTAAAGCTTCTTTCTAAAAATTGGTAAAAAAAAAAAAACACTTTCTTTGTTCTATGTGCTTCCAATTTATAGAGAAGGTAGTACTTTCAGAAAATTGTGAATGAAAATTCACGTTATGCATCTTGCATTTATGTTGTTTCTCCTCTATCATGTTCTTTTTTCTTTTTTTTTTTTTGCTTGTTTTCATCTCTCAAAATCCATGTTTTCCAAATTCAGTTTTTCTTTATTTCATTCCTTTTCTTTTTCTATATGATAACCTCAATGTGAACAAGAGGCTCGGCAAAATTACACTGATCCCATATTGCACTAGGGAAGCTTGTTTCTTCTTCAATTCAAATAAATTTCCTTCATGTTGGATCAAAAGGGAATTGATTGGGACTAAGGTTGACTAACTAGATTAATCTATCTTGCTTGGCCATTATTTTCGGAACTGAATCCTAGGGAGTTGCACACAAGTGTGATCATGAAGATCATAAGCGTTTTGGCTTATACACGACTTTCATTTCTTTTCTTATTTTTCTATACCTTCTGGTTGTAATTGACTAATTCAAATTTTTGAAATTCCTTATTTATCTTTGTTTTCTTCTCTCTCTTTTCTTTATTATCTTATCCTTGTTATTGTTTGTGACTTCAAGATAATCCAATTTAAGTTTAGAAAGAAAAAACAACTTTGGATCTGTGTTGACTCAACTTAAATAACATAAAAAATAATAATAATAATAATAATAATAATAATAATAATAATAATAATAATAATAATAATAATAATAATAATAATAATAATAATAATAATAATAATAATAATAATAATAATAATAATAATAATAATAATAATAATAATAATAATAATAATAATAATAATAATAATAATAATAATAATAATAATAATAATAATAATAATAATAATAATAATAATAATAATAATAATAATAATAATAATAATAATAATAATAATAATAATAATAATAATAATAATAATAATAATAATAATAATAATAATAATAATAATAATAATAATAATAATAATAATAATAATAATAATAATAATAATAATAATAATAATAATAATAATAATAATAATAATAATAATAATAATAATAATAATAATAATAATAATAATAATAATAATAATAATAATAATAATAATAATAATAATAATAATAATAATAATAATAATAATAATAATAATAATAATAATAATAATAATAATAATAATAATAATAATAATAATAATAATAATAATAATAATAATAATAATAATAATAATAATAATAATAATAATAATCTCTTTTCTTATATAAAATCAATATTTTTAATTATATAATAATAATCTCTTTTCTATATATAAAATCAACATTTTTTTTAATTAGTATATATAATAGACTAATATAAAAACACCATCTATTCCTAAGCTTCTAATTGTGAATCTTATAAAATTGGAGTTTGGCTAATTTATATAATTCAACTTGGAGTTAAACTTCAACTTATTTGTACATTAAAATAAATGAACTTAATTGAGGATTTGATAAGTCGATGTTGAACTATTCAAGAGTCAAGACAACTTATTTTGCTCCTCCTGTAAGTATGTGCGTGCAACTGCAAGGAAAATATTATATCAATGTATGGTATAAACATGGAAGGCGTATATTAATTGAATAGAAATTTACAACATATTTCATGTAAAGTTGGTGTTTGACTTTACATTATATAAAGGATATAGGAATTAAACTGAGACTCAAAGGCAGTATTAACATCGAAGACATGGGAAGTTGTTGCTCCGGAGGTACAAAGAAAAGAGATGATGATAAATACAAGAGCAATGGAGGATTGCAAGCTCCTCATTCAAGTAGCCATGCTCAACAACGTCATGCCCCCAAAGGAACCCCCACCAGAGTCAGTGGTGCCAAAGACGGTCACATGGTTATTTTGACAGGTGCTGCTGCAGCACCAACCACACCTTCGGTTGAGACTCATGGTTCCACAGGTCATCATCATGGAAGTAGTGGAGGGTGTGGAGGTGGTGGAGGGTGCGGAGGTGGTGGCTGTGGGGGTGGTGGCGGAGGTTGTGGTGGTGGAGGTTGTTGACGTTCCTTCTTTGACGTAGACATTATTATATTTTTTAGTTTGTATATTTATTGATAGGTTTGTTGGTTTGTTTGTTTTTATTTATATATTTTTGGAATAATTAAAATAATAATTATTATTTATGTTTAGAATCTTACGAAGAGAATAATATAAGAGTGGAATAGGTATAACAAAATTATATATGATATGACTGTGATTAATAATATTATAAAATTATTTTGTAAACTTATTATATAATTTATTTTATTCGTAATATAAAAAATAAAATGTTTGCGTTTCATTACTTTTTGACACAATTGTAATTTTAAAAAACAATAGAATTGAGGTAAGTCTTTAATAAAAGCAAAACAAACCATCACTAATTACCACCTAAAGAGAAAATAAAAACAAAAAACTACCACCTAAAGCTTACGGTGATTTTTTACTAGCACTACTTGCACGTATATAACGTGAAAATGTTATAAAGTTAATTTCTTCGTCTCTTCTTTTTTTTCCCTTGTTATTCTTAGTTTTAGAAATTATCCAAAAGAATTTTTATTAAAAGCATGGTCAAAATACCTTCTTCGCACAATGTCAATTATAATCGAAGGAATCATACCTCGTGCACCAATGTCTCACCCTCCAAATTATGGCACTAACCAATATCACGATCTAACCCAATATAGTACAACCAAAATATATTTACGGCTTAAATTGTATAAAATAAATTCACTTTTAAACGTTAAATATTCACTCAAAAGGACAACCTAAATTTATGGTTTTAAAAATAAACTATTGCATATTGTACATTTTTTTGGTAATTAATATATAAGGTGCCTTGCACGGATATTACATATTTGTCCCCACCTCTACAAGAGAAATCCTTTTTTCTCTTGTATACGGTATGGAAGAAATTCTTTCCATTGAGGTGGAAATTTCTTCACTTAGAATCATGATTGAAGCTAAATTTGAAGAGGCAGAAATATGTAGAATGTGTTACAATCAACTGAACCTCATTGAAGAAAAGAGATTGATCATCCTCTATCATTGTCAGCTCTATCAATAATGAATGAAAAGGGCATTTGACAAGAAGGTCTTCCCATGTGAATTCCAAGAGGGAGATCTAGTGCTTAAGAATATTATGTCCACTCAAAAGGACTATCGAGGAAAATGGATCCCAAATTATAAAGGCCTATACGTGGTAAAGAAAATTTTCTCATGAGGAGCTATGATCCTCACTAATATGGATGACAAAGATCTGCCGCATCTCGTGAACTCTGACACAGTTAAGAAATTCTACCCTTAAAAAAAGAGGGGGGAAAGAAAGATCAAGTAAGACTGAAAACTCGAAAATGAGCGGTCTTAGATGGAATGTAGCTCTTCACCAAACTTTTGCAAGCAAACTAAGGGCAACATGGTCACTCTCCTCAAAAGTTGATTAACGTGATCCTCGAAATGGCAGATATGGGAAGATAACATCTCTGGCCAAGCTCAGTGATTTTTATCGTATTTTGCTTCCCATTCCTCCTTATATTTGTAATCCTTTCTTCAGATTATTAATAAAATGTTTTCTATTATACCATTCTATTATTATTCTTTCAATTTCATATTTCATTACATGGTTTAAGACAAACAAACATGTGCAACGAGATATCACGACTATAATGAATAAGTTTTAAAGGTCATGAAAAATCGCAAGTCTCAAATTTGCACTAATAACTGAGTATTTTAATCGGGTCAATAATGAAAAATAATAGGTCAGGAAAGGTTACCTCCCTCATAAGTCTTGAGGCGTCCGAAGCCTTAAAAGGGGTTCAAAAGTTGAAAAATATGTACCCAAATTCCACCTTTCAAATACTTCATAACTCATATTCCAAACCTCCGCGCATCTATACAACCATGCATCCACGCAATCCAAGCATCCAAACATTTCATCCCCTACATCCCATATCCTATGAACTCCCACATGCCAAACCTATGCATAGTTTGCACGCACTCCAAGCATTCATGCATGTGCTTGTACACAAATCTCAACATGCATCTTTACACCATGTCATGCATGTCCCATGCATAACACGCATTCATGTCATCCCACCATACATCAAATCCAACATTCCATGGCCAACAGAAACCACGTCAAACATCTTTTCCATTCAACATATATTACTTATCCATTCCATTTCAAAGGCTTTGTGCTTATGCATTTGAGGTCCTTGTACCTCCATTCCCATTTTCCAAAGGCTCTATGCCTATTCATTTTGAGATTCCCATACCTCAATTTCCATTTTCCAAAGGCTTCGTGCCTATGCATTTGACGTCCTCGTGCCTCCTTTCATATTTCCAAAGGCTCTATGCCTATGCATTTGAGGTCCCCGTGCCTCCATTTACATTCACATCTATGCATTTGAGGTCCTCGCACCTTCATTTCCATTCCAAGGCTCTGTGACTATCTATCCATTCAAAGACTTTATACCTATCTATCAATCCAAGGCTCCGTGCCTAACCATTTGATGTCCCCGTGCCTCCATCTCAATCCAAGGTTCTATGCTTATCCATATATTTACATTCCAAGGCTTCGTGCCTAAGTAGTTAAGGTCCCTGATAATGTGTTTTTTTGTCGTTGTGGCTTATCAAATAAAACTAGACCTAACTATAGCAAGTGCAACCCTAGTTCGATTCTCTCAAGGACACATTGTATTCATTTGTGGCTTAGTGTGGAAATAAGAATTTATGCTAAATGTAAAGTGCATGTAGAATGCCGACTATGATTCAGACAAAGTCAGTCTCAGATGGAGGCGGCTCAGACTCGGTCTCAAACAAAGACACTGGACTCGAACTCAGCTGAAAGCGAAAATAGGGGTTTGTATTACTAGAAATATAGAGTATGACAGGAAGTAAACTAAGTACTGAAAGTAATTGCGACTAAGCTACCCTATGCTACAATACACTACAATACTTATCATACCAACACACAAGTTCAGTAATACAATGATTTTGGTTCTTTAATGAGTGAATGCGATCCCAAACCAACCTAATTTCCTACGACAATCACCGAACATTCGTCCATTGCCGATCGAGGATTTACACAATCTCTACCTCATTAGTTGGCAAGGAGTATGCACGTGGTTGCTTTTAGGTTTTCTTATCGATTACCTAACTAACTAGTTGTTAGATTGATTCCAATTGACCTAATCTAACGTTATCAATTACTGTTCCTCTTGCAAGCATGGAGTACAAAGCAGTGAAATAGGACAAGAATCGCAAACAGAGAAAAATATAGAAACGCAAATCATTCATTGATGAAACAAATGTATTGATATAGAGTTACGTGGATTATGAAGTAGTGTTCCCATGACAATCGTCGTAGAAGAACGGCGGTGATTCACTAGAGATGGTCTTCGGTGGGGTGCTGCATTGCTTCAAAAATATTAAATTGCACCAAGTTATCTTCGAATTCCATAGAGAGCATCCCAACATATACATCAATTTTCGTCTTCGTGATCATCAGAAATGGGCATCCCAGAATTAATGCAGATCCATTTCCCAACGTCTCATCCTCTATGTCTAGCATGTAGAAATCAGTTGGAAAGATCAAGTCATTGACTTGGACCAAGACATCCTCGAGAATACCTAAGAGTTATATGACACTTCTATTAGCTAGTTGTATCATCATTCTCGTCGACTCTAGATCTCCAAAATTCAAGGCTTTGTATATTGATGATGGCATGACACTGATGGATGCCCCTAGGTCTAGCATGGCATCGACAAAAGTACAGCCGCTGATAGTGCATGGGACTAAGAAGATCCCAGAGTCTCCACATTTCTGTGGCAAAATTGATTGTGATCTGGCTGTGACTCCTTCGTTTTGAGCTAACGCTGACACGACACCTCCCGTTTCAGCTCCTCCCTTTATTTTCTTCCTCTTATGTATGCATAATTCCTTAAGGAATTTGGCATACTTGGGAACTTGTTTAATGGCATCGAGGAGCGGAATGTTAATTTCCACCTTCTTGAACATCTTCAGCAAGTCTTCGTCCGTTTTGGATTTTCTTGCCGAAGGTGTCTGAGTGGGAAACTGCAATGGGACAGGCCTGGCCTGTTGTTGTATTAGTGAGTTGGCTCCCGGCTTAGACTCGACATTGGCTGGTCTTGGCATTTGTTGTGGCGTGGACCACGATAATAACTCTCTACCACTTCTTAGCGTCACAAACTCATGTTTTGCAACTAGAATTGAGAGAGTCTATGTGTAAAAATGATCAATTCGAATGGTTGGCTACACGAGGAGTAGATGGAAAAGCTCTTCTCCAAAGACTTTCCTTGGATCTTTGCAAAGATGTCAAGTGCCACCCGTGTCTTGATCTAATCTGAGGAGTGTCATTATTTAATCAAATGGATGAAAGGACAATTTGATAAATTCGTTTGAAGCATGTATGTTTTTATGGGCGTGCCACACTAGATGCTCATAGTGATTATGCAACTCATGTTTCCTCTTTGACTTATATATAGTGTCCAGTTTCTAGTTTCCACCACGCACGCACGGTATTGAATAACTTAAGATTCTGCTTCACCATCTGCCTTTCAGCCACTTCTCTTCCCTTTGACGCATATGGGATACCTCCACAAACTTGATTTGAAATAAGTACCCACTCCAGGCATGGTCAATAGTGAGGTTCCAACGCATATTGAGGGAAAATATGTTGTAAATGTTGGCATTCCAATTGCAAAAGAATCAATTCGGGTTGTATGGAAAATAGCATTGTGGCAGTATGATGTCAATGCTATTGTTGATCGACTTTTTCAGTTTCTTAAGATGGAAAAAGACTATGTTACTTTTGGAGTCCTAGTGTTTGTGAAAGATCTACTAAAAAAATATCCACAATGGAGTTAGGACTATATTAATGTTGTTGGAAATATCAATAGCCAAATGCCCAAGAACCTAAGGCTAAGGCAGCTCTTATATGGATATTGGAGAGATGTTCTCAGGACATGCATGATGCTCCATATGTCTTGGAGAGTTTAGGTGAAAATTGGGATGAGGAGCATTCTGCTGAGGTTCGCTTACATCTTCTTACTATAGTGTTTATTTAAGCAACCACTTGAAACCCAAAAAACATTAGGAGCCGCATTGACTACTGGTCTTGCTGATTTTCACCAGGATGTTCATGATAAGAGCATTATTTTATTATAGGCTTTTGCAATGCAACATATCAACAACATTGCCTACAAATGCAGACGGTCCTATGGCTAGCTTAGGAGACCTCGTAGATGGTCGTTCTCAAAGTTCAGTCTATGCCATCGATGTCACAACAGAATTTCAATCAACCCAGCAACAACTTCCTCAATTCGCTGATCCTCTTCCATCTTAGCAAGTACACGAACAATTTGCTACTATTCTCGAGTCTTTCGAATATCAATGGACAGTTCACTCTATTTCCACTCTCCGATCCTTTCTTTGGATGTCAATGGATAATCTAAACTGTTCCACTATGATTTTCTACTCATAGCCATCCGAGACGTACTAACATCCTGAGCCTGCCAGAATTATGTAAGCTTTAAATTCACTTAACATATATAGAAGTATAGACAACTCTTGTCAATTTAAAAAGAAAAAGCATATCTTTCTTCTTTTTAAAATAATAAAATTCAGTTATACACTTGAAGAATAAAAATAACAATTTAAAAGTTAATAAACTTCACGTGTATAATTAAAATATATTAAGACGAACATAGTACGATGTTAATACCTTCCCATTATAAAAAACCAACATTATTTTCTAAATTTTTCGGAAATTTCCTCTATACACGTTGGTAGCGACTCATTACAACCGTTCTATTTGCGATCTCAATTGCTATAGGATTTTCTATATTAGTTTTAGTGTCAAAAGTGGGTTGTTAAAATGGAAAGGACAGAAAGCAAGGTGCAAGAGGATGGGAGCGAGCAACAAAATATATTTTGGACCTTCTGATTATGTCAAATATTTTCAAATAAATTAGCATGAATTCGATGCAATAATATAATTATTATCATGCAGTGTCCGCGCGTGCACCCCTACTTTAAAAAGATTTTTTTTGTGTCACATATTAATTAGTTTAATCATATATAAAGCAATGCCAATTTAAGAATTTAATTTCTCCCTTTTTATGGGAAAAAGGAATTTAATTTCTCGTTAGTTACACATCTGTCTAAAACATTTATTAAAATAAATTTTAGGCTAAACGAATTTAGCTCTTTTATATTGATTGATGGGATAAGAAAACATCTTAGACAATAAAATAAAATAAAATAAAATAAAATTACTACAGTACCCTGTTAAATGTAGGGATTTTGGAACAGTTGTTTTCAAACTAATTAACATGTGTTATTGCTATGTCATCTATTTTTTATTTTTATTTAGATCTTAATTAATTAAAATATTTTCATTAAAATTTAAAATTATAATATTGCAATTAAAAAAATCTAATTATTATTTTAAAATATTGTAATCATTTTGTACCCTAGTTTTTTTTTCCTTTCTATACCGTTCAAGTTTTCTTTCAATTTTTTTTAAAATAATCATATTTATAAATAAAACAATTATAATTTTAAATTTAAAATATTTTAATTAAATAAGGGTTAAATAAAAATATATAAATACAACAAAATAATGACATGACAACAACTTAAGTATTATAGGTCTAAAAACAATTTTTTCCATTTCAATTTTTTTAAATAATTATAATTTAAAATTTTTTAAAAGCATTTTAATTAAATAAATATTAAATTAAAATATATAATAATTTATTATTGAATAACAAAATAATAACATAACAACAAGTTAAATATTATTAGTTTAAAAAGTAACTATTTAAAAAGTAACCTTGAAATAGTAATTGAACACATATTGAATGTGGTAAGGTTATAACAAAATTAGTACAAAAAAGACTGAGTCTTGGTCAATATTGATGATCATATTCGTCAAAACCCATAGGGTCTAAACAGCGCGTAACAAGTTACGTGTCATGCACAAGAAAGTAACTTGACATGCCAAGCAGCTTCTCGTAAAGACAAAGTAAAGAACGACAAAGTCATCCCTATATGGTGCGGTGGGTCTGAGAGTACTATAAAAACTACAAAGATGGATGAGTTAAAGCACTTTGATCGCTATATATGAGATGGATCCTTTCGTAATATTTATCATAGTAGCTGTCTGCATGTTCACCTTATCTGTAATATTGACATTATTGTGCCGAGGGGCCGCAGGAAAGCAAGCATTTGGAAGTGGTGGTGGTGGTGGTTTTTCCGACGACAACCACCATCGTTTTCACGGTGCAATGATGGGTGGAATTATAGGGGGCGCTGCTGTTAGTGCAGGTGGTGATGGAATGATGGGTGGAATTATTGGGGACACTGCTGTTAGTGGTGGTGGAGGAGGAGCTTGCGGTGGTGGTGGTGGTGGAGGAGGAGGGGGAGGATGTGGTGGTGGAGGAAGTGCATGTTAAACTTTACAAATATAGAGAGAGCATCACCTGGGTGTTAAACTTGAGAGCAATAGGATATCCCAAGTTTTATGTATAACAAATTAATTAGTTCATTCAATAAGTCTAGAACCTTACGAGTGTACACAAAAGATTGTATTCTTTATTTAATTAAATCACTAATTTGGTTTCTTCTAGAATTTGGTTATTAAAATTAATAAAATAATACATTAATTTTAAAAATTGTATATTTTCAATTAATTTAGTTTCATTATAATGAACTATCAAATTTGATTATTAAAATAAATAAAATAGTAAAATATGATAAATTATTTATCAATTTAAATTATAGTGTTCAGATAAGTTGGACTTTAAAATTAAAAAAAAAAAACTTAACTGTATTTTTTACTTTATAACTTAAAATTTTACAAATTTTATCATATATTTTTTTTATCTTTATGATTGAAAACACCAACTAATCATTGTTGGAACTGTGAATTTACTATATAGTAATTATTCTCTTTCTAATATAATTATTTTTTCAAGTATTTTACTTGTTTAGCTTATATATATATATAAAAATATATTATATATATAACTATTTTTGTTAACTGTATTTTAACTTTTTCACTTACATATTTATATTTATTTTATATTAATATTATAAGTTAAAATAATAAATTTATTTTTTAAAATATTTTCATTTTAATTATATAAATTTATAAATTATATAGATTTATTTCTTAAATTATATAAAATAATTTATTAGTTAAATTATATAATATCTTATAAATTTATTTATTAAATATTTTTATTTCTGAATAACTATTCTACAAATAAAATAATGGAAGGTGTTTAAATAATTTTATATAATTGAATAAATAAATTTATATAATTAAAATAAAAAATATTTAATAAATAATAACTTTTGGTGTTCGTAAAATTTAAAAGAAGAGACAAATTTGATAAATTTATATGTTTAAGCTCAAAATATGCGAAGAAAATTTGAGGAACAAAATTCACGAAATTTAAAAATTATGAGGTAAAAATTATAATTAACTGTTTTATTTAAGGGATCAATTTGATAAATTATTATAATTTCAAGGATTAAATTGATTTCAGATACTAATTTGATTTTCAATTACAATTTAATGAACTAAATTGATTGATAACCTACAATTTTAAGAACAAATTTATCACATTATTAATTTTATGAATAATCTAACAAATTATTACAATTTCAAAAACTAAATTCGTAATACACTCTTATTTAATTATATATTTAATTTGATATCTTTATCTTCAAAATATTTAATTTATAAACTATATAATTTTATTCTTTCGTCCAATTTTATTAACGCCTTTGTTAGTAATAATTTGGAAGAAATAACAACATTAATTTATTTTTTATGGAAAAGAAAAAACAAAAACTCCCAAAATTAATAATGTTTAAAAAGATTTATATTATCAAAGTCATCAAATAACATTATTTTTAAAATTAAATGATCAAAATAAATATTTTAAAAATAAAAGTCCAAATTAAATGATTGACAAAATAATTCATCTAACTAATTTATTATTTTCTATTATTAAGATAATTTTGATTTTTCTTTTACCTACTTAATTTTTTCTTTTATTAAATAACTTCTTCCTTTTGTGATATTTTACTTTTATTTTATTTTAATATTTTTTATTTTGTTATAAAAATTATTTCAGCTCTATTTTAATCAAACAAGTTTTATTTTAAAAATTGTATTTTTAAAAACAAAATAGAAAATCTGCAACCACTCGAAACAGATATTTGACAGGTTTTTTTATTTTACTTTTTGTTGAATGAGGGGTCAGGTAAGTTGCTACACGGTCATCTCTTCATTTAAACCATAAAAATCTGATTTTGTAAGATAATAATAATGAGGTTTGGTTTAAATTCTAGTTTAGTTAGTTATATAGTTCATTTCGAAATAGATTGTCTCTTGTTTGGTTGTACCCATCCTAGACACATGGTAACCGCATAGTCAATGTGCCTCCGGCCTCCAACACACGATTATTTTATTCAATTGAAAATAATAGTCTTCAATAGTTAATGACCGACTATGGGTATACATCAACAACAAAAAAATATTAGGTGGTGATCCATCTTTATTTTACATATAATTAATTGTTATTATTTTTTTAAATTACAAATTTTAGATACGTGTAGGCGGTGATTCAGGATCACCTCATAAATTTTCACCTTCATACGTTAAATTAGTGCAACTTTTCAATGGTTTTCTCCATTTAATGGTTTCCAAATGCCGTGTGGGCCGAATAAAGCTTTTAAGTGCTTATGGGGACAAATTTGCAGGGGTTTGGTCTTTTCCATTATGCTTCACTACTTTATCCCTCCACATGGACGTTGACATTATGTCTCGCACTTCTTGAGGTGGAAGCTTGTATGGTTGTCTTAATTTTGGATACATCTTATCCTCATATTAACCTTTTATTTTTAATGAATCTCTTGGCTTAATAAAATAAAAAAAAAAAGTGGAAGAATATTCTCTATATTCCTAAGTGATCCATATACTTGGCTTCACCATGAGATGTTACAATAAACTCGTAGTTTTTATGTTTAGTATTTTAGCATTTAATGAAAATTTTCTTATTAGAAGTTAGAGATAAAAGCAAGAACAAAAAGAAAATAAAAGAATATTTAAACATAAAATTTTTGTAATAATAGTTTTTAAAGATAAAATTACAATTTAGTAGGTTCTTTCATATATAAAATTATTATTTTTATCATGGTATATATGATTTTTATGTTTTAAAAAAAAGAATATTCAAACATAAAATGTTTGTAATAAAAGTCAAGTTTATCAACGAGCACTCATCTTTATGCAAGGAAAATATTGTCATTGTACGACATAAAATATAGAAGGCGTGTATCAATTGCATAGAAATTTAAAGTTGGTGCTTGACTTTTACCTTATATATAGGATAAGGAAATTGAGACTCAGCCTTCATCGAAGACATGGGAAGTTGTTGCTCCGGAGGAAGAAAGAGAAGAGATGATAACAAATACAAGACCAGTGGAGGATTGCACGGTCCTCATATATCCAAAGGTGGCGTTGATGGCGTTGATGACGGTGATGATCAAACCCTAACTTCGGATGGAACTCAAGATACCACAGCTCATCATCATCATCATCATGGAACTCAAGATACCACAGCTCATCATCATCACCATGGAACTCATGACACCACAGCTCATCATCAACATCATGGATTTCATGATACAACAGCTCATCATCATCATGGATTTCATGATACCACAGCTCATCATGGAGGTGGCGGCGGTTTTAGTAGTGGCGGCGGTTTTGGTGGTGGCGGGTTTTAATGTTTAATGTAAATATTTATGTTGTTTAGTTTGTATTTTTTTTTTCAGTTTAGTATTTTGAGAGTGTTATGTTTTATTTTATTTTGTTTTTTTGTTTTTGATTTATATATTCTTGTAATAATTTGAAATATCACTTTTTTAGAATTTTGTAAAGGAAATAATATATAATAAGTTGTTCTTTTCATTATTTTTGGACTAAATGTTAATATTAAAAAAAATTAGGGTTTGATTTTATCCAAGCTACCTTTGATAGCCTGATTTTATCCACCTAACGGAATTGATTAAACGTAGGTGTTGGTCCTGGTTCAATTATGGGAAACTTTTGTTCTCTGTTTTCAGAATGGTGTATTATTCTCTGTTGTATTTTTCGTTGAATTGGTCATTATTATTTATCCTTTGTAAATGGATTAAAGTATCCCTTATATTTTTTATTTCTCAAAAGAAATAATTAAATAAAATTAAGGTAAACTTATTAATAAAAACAAAAGCAAAAGCTTCCGGTGATTATTAGCTAGCACTACTTGCACATAATGTGAAAATGTTCTTCGTCTCTCTTTTTTCCCTTGTCGTCATATTCTTAATTGGTTTCGGAAATTATCCAGAAGACATAAATTAAAAGTAAACTATAATGAAGCAAAATTGGTCCCAATACCTCGTCTTCGTAAATGTAAATTACAATAAAAGGAACCATCTACATGCTAAACAGAATGAGATGTATCATATAAATCAAACCTCTCGGTGGTCATCACACACAAAAAAAGGCTCTCAGTTGTATCTCCATTGCTTTTTTTTTTTTTTTTATAATCAAATTTTATTAAATAAAATACAAAGAATATACCCTGAACCTTATACAAATTTAAGTAGAACAACCTACTTAACAAATACACCCGAAAGTATTAATACACTAGTCCAAAAAAGAGATGGCTGGCTTTTTTACCCAGTTGGGGGTAAAACTATCCCAAAATTACGTTAATAATGTAACCTTGAAAAGTATTTATGTGCAAGATGTAAGTCAAATGGAACTGTCGAATACAAAGGAAAAGTTTATAATCATATTATCCACTTACTAATTTTTTTTTTATACCCCAAAGTCAGCAATAATATGTCTATTTTTTTTTTTTTTGTTGATATGAAAAATTGAATTAATTAGAGTATTAGGAGTACTCTAACTCATATACATAGTCTAAGTAAATAAAGAGGAGCTACAGATTACAACTAGATATGCACAAGTCTACATTAATTAAATTTTTTATGTGAAATATTAATTAATTTAGTTATATATAAAATAATGTCAATTTAAGTATCTAGCTTTAAGGGGTAAGTGGGTTGGGGTCGACCTATAAATCTATTCAATGCATTCCAATCTAATAACATTTTTAGAAGGTTGGGTTTAATAATTAGGATATGTTAAATTTATTTTTATTGATCCAATTATAATTGAGTCGAGTGTTGAATTAGTGTGTTCTCAACTCCATCAAATCAATCCAATTTAATCATCTTATAATATTACTAATAAAATTATAATTATTTATTAATAATATTGAATTTGGATAGTTAAACTTCTATTTTAATTTAAACATGTATTGAAGACTTTGATAACATGTATAATTTTTTATTATAATTGAGTTGAAGTGATATATTTGTAAGTCATTTTAAACTTTTTGCATAATATATAGTGTCATTATAATTGCGACATGATTATTATTAGTTACACTTTTATATGTGTGAACGTCTTGATTTTAAATGACTAGAATTAAATAAATATTTTACTTTTTTTTATTTTTTTAATTTATAAAATATATTATTATATTTTTAGTTAACCCAACTTTATAATCTAACTCAATTAAAGTTGTGTTAGATTGAGTTGCTTAACAAAAATTAATCAATCCAACCTAATTATACTTCATTAGATTAATTATACCATACTCAATCTAATCCGTATCATTTCCGTCCCTCCTTAGTTTACATATAAATCTAAAATATTTATTAAAACAAATTGTTGGCTTTTGGGATAAACACTACGTATATAAATTTTGGTATCATTTATCATTTATTAAAAATAATGGTTTATAACTAATTAAAAATAATTCCCTTCACAAAAATGGTGGGCTAGCTTCATCCTCGAGATAGATAGCTTAGACTAATCCTTTGCCCACAAAAATTGAACAATCAATTATGGACGTACTGCTAAATTGACACATTAGACGTCATGGCACAGCCTTGTTCAATTTAACATTTACGAATCAAGTCAAAACCTAAAAAAATAATGTTGCCATTAGTAGGATTGCATGAAATTTAACGAATTTTGAGTAAACAATCACGGTGTAAGCTTTTAAGATAAGGATAAAGGTCTACCCCAAATTTGGATGGATAAGTGTAACAAATGGAGAGATGAAAAAAAAAAAGAAAATAAAAATATGATGTGATGAAAAATAAAAATAAAAATAAGATGATATAAAATATTAAAAAATAGTATATGATAATTACTCTTAATTTAGTGGTACGAGAAGTAACCCATCACAATTTGTGAAATGCGCTATATTCGTTTCGGTAAAGTAATTTGAATAAAATGGACGCAGAGACAAGTTTATAAGAAAATGTGCCCAAAGACAAAGTCTTGGTCAATATTGATGATCATACTCGTCAAAACGTATAGGGTATATAAGCAACGCGTAACAAGTTACGTGACGTATCTTGCACAATAAACTAACTTAACATTCTATGCAGCTTCTCTTAAAGACAAGTACAGATAACCAAAAGTCGCCCTAATTTGAATACATAGAATTGAATTTATAATTATATGAACAATTTAATTTAATTTATAATTATGAGCAATTTCATTTTGTTTATTAATTTACTGTGCATATAATTTTATTTCTGTTATTTAAGAAATATTATAATAAATATATTATTTTTAATTAAAATAATATTATATAAAATTATATAATATACATAGAATTTAATTTAATTTATAATTATATAAATATTTTAATTTATAGTACACACAATTTAATTTATATGATTTAATAAAATATTATAATAGCTATATTGTTTTGTAAATTAAAATATAAAAATTTAATATTAGATGAAAATTAAATTCAACACATTACTATTTTAACAATGATGTTATATAATAAATTAAAGGTGATGTTGTTCAAGTAGGAGGTTAGGGGTTCAATTACCTTGTTGTGCAAATCTTGTAGCATTTTTTTTAATTCTTTTATTCTATTTTTCACATTGCTATGTCAGTATTCAACTATTTTTTATTTCATTTTTCAGAAAATATTACAAATTTATAAATTATATAAATTTTTAAACTTATAATTTATAATTTGATTATAAAAATATATAATGTAATTTGAATTCACAGAATTTAATTTAATTTATACTTATATTATTTAATAAAATATTATAATTACTAGATTACTTTAAAGTTAAAAAATAAAAGTTAAATTCACACATTGCTATCTCACCTACTTGTCCCACCACATGTGACATCCACATCATCAACACTAAAATGAATTATTCAAAAGGCTAAAATAAAATCTTTATGAATTAAAATGAAATGTTTAATTTATTTTTTCTTTTGTTTCTATTTTTCATTTTTATTTCTTTTCTCTCTCTCCTTCATTCTTACTTTGTCTATATCGATCCTTTTCTCTTCTCTCCTCTCACTCTTTCTTCCATTCTTTATTTATTTTCTCTTTCTCTTTCATTTTTTTTCTTTGTTTAAGAATACGTTAAATTGCTCAATATACTAAGATCTACATGAGTCAATAGCATGTACCGACCTTTAATATGTTAGTTATGTAAGCAAAATTACTAGTGTCATTTGAGTTGAGAGACTAAAATATACTATTTTTTAATTATAGGATCTAAAAACACTATTTTTAAATTTGAGGGGATCAAAAATAAACTTATCCCAAATTTAAAGGATCAAAAACATATTTAAACCAACAATAAAAATAACTTAAAATATTTTAATCAAAATTTTATTATTTTGATAATTAAAAAAATAATTTAAAAATTTAAAAACTAAAATTATTCAAATATTCTACACAATTATTTTATGTAACTATACTAATAAAAATACTTCAACTTATGCATTAAATTGACAAAAGATACTCAAAAATATGAATATCATCGTATTTCGCCTCGTCCCATTAATAATGGATAAAAAAATATCCATATTAGCTAGTTATCCATTAAAAATATTCATTTTCTTTATATCCACGTATATTAGAAAGATTTTTTTTAATCCCTATATATAAAAATTACTCACAATTAATAAACAAGGCTTTTATATGTCAAATAGTTCTGTCTAATTTAAAAAGTTATCCAAAATATGTTTATGCATGAGTGACCATATATTCTAGACTAATGCTAGTTAATTTCTCTCACCTAATCGTCTTTGGTTCCGAGAAAAGGATAAATCACTAGATAATATTGTTTTCACGACATCATTAGTAATGCACGAGATAAGTGGTTTAAAAAATTTGAAATGTTTTAATTTAAATTTTATTATTTTTAAATATTTTATTTAGATAAATAAATTCAAAATTCTTAAATTTCAAATTTTTATTTTTGACTAGAAAATTTAATTTTTACACTATATAAAATTTATTTTTTAAATATATATTTTAAAAATTAAAATTTTAATATAAAAAATTAAAAATATTTAATAATTAAAAATATAAAATATTTATATTTTTACATCAATATTAACATAGAGATGAGAGAGAAGAGAGAGGAAGAGAAGAGAGAGACGAGAGAAATATAAGATAAGAAAAAGAATAAAGAAAGAGTAGGAGATAAGGAGATATGAAACTTAGAAGAGAGAATAAAGAAAGAGAGGAGAGTAAGACGAGAAAAATAACATATTGAGACAAGTAAAATGTGAGATAGAAGAGACAAAATAGTGTGAAAAGAGAGAGAGGAAAGAGAGAACAAAGAAAAAAAATGGTCTAAAGAAAGACAAGGAAATGAGAAATAAAAAGAAGAGACAGATAAATATAAGAGAATGAGAGAGTAAAGAGAGAGAAAAAAAATTGTGTCTTTAAAGAGAGAGGAAGAGGAGAGAGAAAATAATGTAAAGATGGAGAGTGAGAAGAGAGAAAAGATATAGAGATAAAATAAGAGAAAGTGAAAATGAAAATAAAAAATTTCAAATTTTTACTTTTTTTTTAGTAGAATTTGATATTCTATAATTTTAAACAATTAAAATATTCTTATAAATTACTAGAATTCAATTTCTTTTTAAATTATTTACCTAAACAACATATTTCACTATAAAATATTTTAAATTCAAAAAAAAGAATTATTCTTTTAAAATTTCAAATAAAAATCGCAATGTAAGTTTTCGAGTTACGTTGTTTTTGTTTTTCCCAATATTAGCGATAAAAGGGTTTCAAGATTTTTCAGTACTGTCTTGGAACGTGAAGCTTTGCCAATAAGGAAACAAATAATCAATATTTGTATTTTGAATTATTATATATTAAAATTATTTTTAAATAATTAAATATTTATAATTTGTCCACATTTATTTTTTTTATAATGTTTAATCTTAAAATTTCAAATTTAAAATATATTTTTAAAAAATAAATTTTACATAATGTGCAAATTAAATTGCTCTATTTAAATTAAAAAAAATAAAAAATTGAATTGATATATTCAAACAAAACACTTAAAAATGAAAAAGAATTTAAATTAAAATAATTCAAATTTTAAATATTTAAAAATTTAAAAATTTTAAAAATTTTCATCCAAATACAATATAAAATTATACCAATAATAATTTTCAATTAAATAATAGTACAAATCTATTTTCTGTTGTTAAATTTATTTTCTAACACTATGGATATAATATGAGAAGGGAACAAACAAGACACGAGAAATCAAGATAAAGCAAGTTTATATCATATTCACATTATATACGTGCAAGTAGTGCTAATAATAATTATAATTACGGATGCTTTTGTTTTTGTTTTTATTAATAGTTTACTTTAATTTTATTTAATTCCTTTTATAAATAAAAAAAATGTAGGGGCTACTTTTTTATATAGAAAAATTTAGATTGGGAACATAAGGCTATTCGTCAATATCCCAAGACATGTGAAGACTCAAAACAAGGTAACAGGTGGGGGTAGCGAGAGGAGACATGAAATAAGTAGAGTAGGGAAAAGGCAAACGTATTTCAGGAAGGCAAAGTGGAAGCTAAAAGAACCATGAATGAAAGGTTTTGTGGAGAGAAGGTGACGTATGCACAAGTTATAAGGAGAAGCATAGGAGAAGTAGTTAAGAGGTGGCAATAGAAAGCATAGGGGGCTTGTGAAGGGGATGAAGAAATATGGAAAGGTCTAGATGTACAAGTGGAGGCTAACAATATGGATTGGCTCAGGACAAGCATGGTAGGAAGGCTATATGATCCAGGGATGATGTCCACATTACATGAATCTCTATTATGAAGGCTTTACACTGTGAGGGTAAGATATATAGGGGATAATATGGCTTTGTTAACGGGGATGGAAGGAGAGGATCTTCATGAAATACTTGGAGGAGCAGAATTTGAATCAATACAACCTTGGTGCTCTAAAGATGTTCGCAGTCACAGGGTCGTATGGGTTCGATGCACAAGAGTGCCATTACATATGTAGAAGGATGAATGTTTTGCACAAATAGGAGCTTTATATGGCACCTTTGTGTCAACTGATGATGGCACAACTCTACTCACTAGATTAGTATACGAGGTTTCTTATTAGAACCTGTGTCTTTGAGCCAATTATTAAAAGCCAATGTTCAGGACCAATGGTATAGTTTACCCAGTAAGGCTTGTTGAAGAAAGTATTCGCATGGAATACACTCAATGTTGTTGTGCAATGACAGGATGCTCTGAAACTGATGATCAATCATCAATGGAGCCTTTGGCTGGAGAGGATAAAGATTCTTTCCTATATGTCAGAATGGTACAGGGAGGAAGAAGAAGTGATTGGTGAGCCAAAGCTCTCCGGTGGGGAATATTTTGTTGAAGATGCTAGAAGATGCCACGGTTAATTCACCTATTTTTTCAAATTTGAAAGGGCTTGGTGTTACGAGACAAAAGGACATTATATTTAATGTAGAGTGTAGCTAGGCGGCGATGCAGAAGGTACAAGAATCCAAAGTTAGCAAATAGTAGAAGGTTGTGAAAAGAATATGGAAGTAGTTCAAAAAATAGAAATGGAATGTTGGAGTGGGATGAAAGGGCGTCTTATTCGAGAAAGAAAGAAGGAACGAATGGGAAAGGAAGAAACAACTCAGGCTTGGCAAAGTCTGACATAAGAAGAGAAAAAGAGACTAATCAAGAAGATGATAGGAATGTGTAGAGTGTGCTTAGGAGGTTCATTTTGAGGAAGTCAATTAAAGGTCAAAATGGACAAAAGGTGGGACCTATTATACATGTACCCACGCATGACATGTTGGGAAGGAAAATGGTGTAGGGAGTACGTAGGGACCATGAGACCCAATATGTGACAATACAAGCCAATTTGTGGAGTGAGCATGGTGTGGAAAATAATAGCTAGCATTGGCAGGACCGAATCAATAGTAGGTGACACAGCAAACGCATGTGTTAGCTTCGTTGGACCTAGGTGTCACTAATCTATTAGAAAGTGGCCAAAACAATGGGCCTAAGTGTAACTCATCCAACAGGCCCATAGGAGTTAAAAATGGCTCAGGCAAAGAGAGGATCAAGAAGAGTGGAAATATTTCATTGGGCCAAAATAATGGGCCTATTGATGTAAACAAAGAACAACTAGAGAAATAATGTTTAAGGGTATGACATTCAATTTAAGGAAAACATTAGGGATTGGGTGGGATCGATGAAACCAGAAAAAAATGCAGATGAATAAGAGCCCAAGCTAGTCAGCAGTGGACATGCAAATGTATCAATTGGAAAGAAGGTCAATAGCAAGAAGATCGAACCAAAACATATTTAGGAAGCATGGAAGGAATTTTGGTTGCAGGCAAAATTAAGTCATGAAATACGTGCAAGCAATATCAATGTGGAAGGTATGCAGCTGAAGCACAAGCAAAAGGCAGATGAAACCAACAATACAAAGGAACAAGAGGGAAGAACCAATAAGGAGCATGAAGCAAAGTATAGAAAAAAGCTATGAAGCCTTTGCCACTCTCTTA
Organism: Mucuna pruriens; assembly: GCA_025330945.1. Taxonomy (NCBI): domain Eukaryota; kingdom Viridiplantae; phylum Streptophyta; class Magnoliopsida; order Fabales; family Fabaceae; genus Mucuna; species Mucuna pruriens. The sequence continues at coordinate 1,765,893 of JAENHJ010000525.1, read as the reverse complement.
GCAAGTCAATATCAGATGGAAATATTATGAATTGTAACAATCTGTATTGGTTGAAAAATGAAAAATCTGAGGCTAGCAAGCTATGTGACATAGGAAAGGTTATGGGGGTCCGATTTCTCGGGGAAGATTGGAATATAATGGGCAAATTAATAGAATTGGAAAAGAGAGATAAAAAAGAAATTGAAAAGAAAAATCAGTCAGAGGGTAAAGGGTGTTTACGGGGTGATATATGAAGATTCTAAGCTATAATATTAGGGGGTTGGGGAAGAATAAAATGGAGGGCAATACGAAAGCTGGTAGTGTCAGAACAAGTTGATTTAGTATGCATTCAAGAGACAAAATTAGGAAATGTGGAGAGGAAAGTTTGTCAGGCAATATGGGGAGATAGCAAAGTAGAATAGAAGGCAAACCCAGCTATAAACAGAGTTGGAGGACTTTTATGTTTGTGGAGACAAGAAGCTTTTGAATTGATTGAATCTTTCATAGCAGCGGGGTATTTAGGCCTAAAGGAAGTATGGAAGGAGTTAAGCATATCATGTATTATTGTAAATGTCTACGCACCCTACTCTTAGGCAGAAAAGAGGACTTTGTAGGAAGCAATAGTGATGGTGAAGAGCAACAACAATGAAGTCATGTGGTGTTTAGCGAGAGATTTCAACTTAGTGAGAAAAGTAGAGGAGAGAAGGGGCGAAACAAATAATGAACATACTGCAAGCACAAAAATGAACGTCTTCAACCAATTCATTGACAACATGGAAGTGGAGGATCTACCAATGTTAGGTAGAAAAAACACGAGGTACAGATCAAACAGACATGCCAAAAACAGAATAGACAGGTTTTTGGTATCTAGGGAATGGTTCAGTGTATGGCCAGGGTGTGCTCAGTATGTGCTGGTTAGAAACATGTTTGACCATTGTCCACTTTTACTAAAAAAATTCTTATATGGATTGGGGACCGAAACCATTTAGAGTATTGAACTGTTGGTTCCTAGAGGCAGGGTTTTTAGATTTTGTAGAAAAGACTTGGAAAAGTATTCATGTGCAACGGTGGGCAGCATACACTTTTAAAAGAGAAGCTGAAGATACTAAAATATGAGCTGAAGAAGTGGAACAAGGAAATATTGGAGACTTGGAAAACTCCAGTAAAGAGTTGGTAGCAAAAATAAATGAGTTAGACCTAAAGGGTGAGGAATGAAGTCTAAATATAGATGAAGTACAACATAGGGAAGACTTATTAGTTGATTTCTGGAAGGTATCTAGAAAATATGAATCTTTGATGCATCAAAAGTGAAGAAATAAATGGGTCAAGGAAGGGAACTGCAATACAAAGTTTTTCCATTCCATGGTAAATTGGAGAAGAAGAACGAATGCAATAAGAGTCCTACTAATAAAAGTCCTACTAATGGAAGGTAATTGGGAAGAAGATCCAAAGAAAGTCAAAGATGAAGTGAAGTAGTTTTTCGAAAGTAGTTCAGTGAAAGCTCATGGTAGAGGCCAATTTTTGAAGATGTGCCTTTTACAATGATTGGGGAAGAGGAAAACAAGAACCTAACAGCAATGTTTGCAGAAAGTGAAATTAAAGAAGTTGTTTGGGGAGTGTGAAGGTGACAAAAGTCCTAGACCGGATGGGTACAACTTCAAATTTATTAAATCTTTTTGGAATTTACTCAAGTCTGATATTTTGAAAGTAATGGAGGAATTTCATGCAAATGGGGGTGATTCTTAGATGTGGAAACTCGTCATTTATAGCCTTGGTTCCAAAAAATGAGAATCCACAAGAGTTGGGGGAATTTAGACCAATCTCACTTATTGGGTGTATGTATAAAATTATTTCCACAGTGATGTCCAAAAGGTTGAGGAAAGTGTTGGAGGTGATTTGATGAAAGACAATATGCATTTATTGGGGGGAGGAATCTCTTGGATGGAGTACTAATAGCTAATGAAGTGGTGGATGAGGCAAAAAGGAAGAAGAAGTCATGCATTATTCTTAAAGTGGACTATGAAAAGGTGTATGATTCAGTTTGTTGGGAGTTTTTGTACTATATGATGACTAGATTAGGCTTTTGTACTATGTGGATCAAGTGGATTAAGACTTGTATTCAGTCACCAACAGTTTTTGTCTTAGTTAAGGGAAGCTCTACAAAAGAGTTTAAAGTCCACATAGGACTTAGACAAGGGGATCCAATGGCCCCGTTTCTCTTCTTAATTGTTGCAGAAGGATTACCCCTTTTGTATATCTGGGTATTACAATTGAGGTGAATCCTAGAAGAGAAATAACTTGGAGATCAATTGTGCAGAAAATGAGTAAGAAATTGGCTTCATGAAACCATAAACAATTAACTTTTGGTGGTTGAGTTTGTCTTATTAATTTTGTCCTCATCTCTTCCTTGACATTTCTTGTCTTTTAAAATGCATGTATGTGTATCTAAAACACTTACAAGCATTCAAAGAAATTTCCTACGGGGAAGGGAAGGAGGAAAAAGAAGGCTAGCATGGGTGAAATGGAACAAAGTATTCTGCCCAAAAGAAGATGGGGGATAGGGAATAAAAAACCTACAAACCTTCAATGAGGTATTACTAGAAAAATGGCTATGGAGGATGATGAATAAGTGGCAGCCTCTAGTGTAGTATTTTGAAGTCAAAATATGAGATGAATGTGAGCTTTGGGAGTTGAGGGGACTTTTATAAAGGAATCTTGGTGGTGTAGAGACTTAGGAAAGACTTGTAGGAGTGAAGGTCAACATAATTGGTTTGGTAAAAACATTTCTTGGAAAATTGGGGATGGTACCAAAGTGAAGTTTTGGGCAGAAAATTGGGTGGGAGATGAAAGTCTATCTAAAAAAATATGATAGACTGTATGCTAATTCAGATCAACAACAAGGTTGTATTGGGGAGATGGGGAGGTGGCTGGAAGGAGTGTGGGTTTGGGACCTAAGGTGGAGGAGGGAATGGTTTGAGTAGGAAAAAATTATGGTGGATAAATTCATGTAAGACATAAATACAGTACAATTTAACAAAGGATTTGTGGATAAAAGGATTTGGAAACAACACACTATAGGTCTCTATACTGTAAAATCAACATAAAGTGCAATGCAACTCTCAAATGCTCAAGCTGATACATCTTTCTATTAAAGTTTGTGGGGCATTCCCTTTCCATCAAATATTGGAGCATTTGCATGGAGAATGACACTTGACAAGATACAAACTAAGTTCAATCTCAGGAAGAGAAACATCATTATACTGCATCAAAATTACTCTTGACCATATTATCATTTGGAGGATGAAACTACTGCTCATTTAATGTTTTCTTGTAAGTTCTCAGCCTTGGTTTGGAGCTATTGTTATAAGTGGATTTGAGTTCAAGTGGTACTATGGATATCAAAGACCATTTTTTACAACACAATTGTGGATTCTTTGGAAAGAAAATTAAGAGAGCTTGGTCATTTGTTTGGTTTGCTTCACTTTTGTCTTTATGACTACATAGAAACTGGGTAGTATTAAAAAATGAAAAACCCAATAGTAAATTGATTGGCTGACACGTAAAACACCAATTAGGTAAACTGATTAACTCTTGTCTAATAAATGAAAATAATTAATAAATAAAAATAATTCATATTGATGTCTCATCAGTTTATGAAACCATATACTCTTCCATTAAACTAAAATTAAATGTAAATATTTAAATACTAAATTAATTTTCTACCATCATTAAGAATAATAACAATAATAATAACATTTCAGTTTCAAAATGTAATTATTTAATAAAATGATTTTCTGCAGCAATTAATAATTAAAATAAAATTGATAATAATAATAATAATAATGTAATTTATTTTTTAAAAAAATAATTAAATAAATTTTAGGATGTTACAATTACTTGCATTTATATAATATAAAATATCATAAACTTGCTTTATCTTGATTTCTTCGTGTATTCTTTGTATTCCCTTCTCATATTATATGCATAGTTTCAGGAAATAAATTTAACAACAGAAAATATATTTATATTACTATTTAATTACAAATTATATTGGTACAACTTTATATTGTATTTGAATGAAAAAATTTAAATTTTTAAAATTTTGAAATGTGTGAAATTAAAATTACTTTAATTTAAATTTTTTTCATTTTTTAAATATTTTGTTTGGATAAATCAATTCAATTTTAATTTTTTTAATTTAGACAAAGTAATTTAATTTTCATATTATGTAATATTTATTTTTTTAAAATATATTTTAAATTTAAAATTTTAATATTAAACATTATAAAAAAATAAACGTGAGCCAAATTATAAATATTTAATAATTTAAAATAAATTTAATATATAATAATTCAAAATACAAATATTGATTTTTTGCTTCCCTTATTGGCAAAGCTTCTTACCTTCCAAGACAGTACTGAAAAATCTTGAAACCCTTTCATCATTGATATTGGAAAAAACAGAAAGAACTGGACTTTTGGATTGGAAAAAACAGAAAGAACTGTGTTATTTGAATAAAGAATTTAAAAAAAAATTGAAATTCTAGTAATTTGTAAAAATATTTTAACTACTTAAAACTATAGAATATCAAATTTTATTAAAAATAAGAATTTGAAATTCTCCCACTCTCTTCACATTATTTTCCCTCTTTTCTCCATTTCTCTTTATTAACACATTTTTTTCTCTTTCTTTGTTCTCCTCCTCTTCTATATTTATATGTCTCTTCTTCTTTTTTTCTCCTCATTTCCTCTCTCTTTCTTCACAATATTTTTTCTCTCTTTGTTCTCTCTTTCCTCTCCATCTCTCTCTTCACATTATTTCCTCTCTCCTCTTTCACCTTTCAGATATTTGTTATTTCTCTCCACGATTTCTTATCTCACTATCTTCTCTTTGATTGTTCTCTATTCTAAATTTCACATCTCTATTTCTCCTATTACTTTCTTCATTCTTTTTCTTATTTTATCCCTCTTTCGTCTCTTAATTAATATTTATATTTTTTAAATTAAAACAATTCAAATTTTTAAACCACTTATCCTCCTGCATTATTAATGACGTCGTGGAAACAATATTATCAGGTGGTTTATCCTCTTCCCAGAACCAAAGAAGATTAGGTGAGAGAGCATTACAGTCTAGAATATATACTCACTCATGCATAAAATTATTTTGGATAACTTTTCAAATTAGATAGAACTATTTGATAGATAAAAGTTTTGTTTATTAATTGTGAGTAATTTTTATACATAGGGATTGAAAAAAAAAATCTTCACCATATATGTGGATAAAAAAGAAAATCAATATTTTTTTTATGGATAACTAGTCTGCAAGGAATGAGTATGAGTATTTTGTTTATCCCTTATTAATGGGACATAGTCAAATATGATGATATTCATATTATCCATTTAGTGTATAAGATAAAGTATTTTTGTTAGTATATAGAATATTTGAATAGTTTTATTTTTTTGACCTTTAAATCATTTTTTTAATTTTCAAAATAATTAAAATTTTAATTAAAATATTTAAAGTTATTTTTATTGTTGGCTTAAATATGTTTTTTATCCTTTAAATTTGGGGTAAATTTATTTTGGCCTCTCAAAGTTTCTCCACTTAAACTACGTTAGCGATTTCGCATACATAACTGACGTATTACAAGTGGATACATGCTATAGACTCATGTGGATACCACATATATTGAGTAGGGAAAGATAGTTCAATAATATATTCCGATTCCATATATTTCTAAACAAAGAGAAAAATGGAAGACAAAGAGAAAACAAATGAAGAATGAAAGAAATAGAGAAGAAAGAAAAAAGGAGAGATATAGACAAAGTAAGAATGAAGGAGAGAGAGGAGAAATAAAGAATGAAAAATAAAAACAAAGAGAGAAGAAAAAATAAATTAAATATTTCATTTTAGTTCATGAAGACTTTATTTTAGTCCTTGAAGACTTCATTTTAGTTTTGATAATGTGGATGCCACATATGGTGGGACAATTAGAATACTACATGATACTTAATATGTTACATTAGTGCTCTTAATTATGTTAGAAAATGGACATCCACTTGGGGGATGAACATGAATCATGGAAGCTACTTTCAAGGATTTCTTTTTTAAATTTCTCTCTATTTAAAAACTAAATCACTATTCATTTAACCTTTCATTAAATTGATAACTTACATAAATTTTGCCTGAAAGCATTAATTTTAAAATGCTCATATTCTACAAACACATTATTTATTATTGGCAGAAATTAATTTATAAAAAAAACACAATTTAGTGAAAGAAAAAGTTTCACTCATTATTTTGAAATTCTTAATAATTTTAACTAATAGTAAAGAGAATGTTAAAAAAATGTGTTAAATATGTTACTAACACTCCTTAAAAACCAAATATACATATACAAATGAAAAGAAGGTAGTTTGAAATGATTAAAAGAAAAATGTCTTGGCTAATTGCAAGATTAGTGTGTAACATACAAAAATAAAAAAGAGAAAGAATCAAAATTACTGTGTAAAATGTACATATAAAAAATAAAAGAGAAAATTATTAAAAAAAAATACCTAATTAAGAAAGTGATGAAAGTAAGAGTTTCTAAATCTCTAAATTGTGTATTTAAATTTATTTAGTAAGAGTATCCTTAAACAAACTTAGTTGTGGGATATATAAAGAGGACATATAAGTTTAAGTATTAGCATCATCTTCTTTTACGCACTATTTTTAACACATTTTATTATTAATTAAAATTTATTAAAAATTATAAAATAAAAAAGAGAAAGAATTATAAAATATGAAATAGGACCTACTAATATTTATAATTCCTAATAAATTTCGACTAATAAAAAAATTATTCAAAAGAATATATTAACCTTTTTTAGGTGAAACAAATCTTTAATATGATACGACATAGGAGTGAAATTAATTCACATGCACGAGGTAATCTTACTAAACACTAGTAGAAATGATTTTCACATTATTATTTTATATTAATTTTTAGAAAATCAATGTATGAAGTAAATAAGTGATATTTTTATAATATTAAGATAAATATTATAGACCGAATCATAAATGATCAATTTATAAAATATTTTATATATTGATTACAAGAAAATTTTATTTAATTTTTTTATTTTGATTTTCAACTATCGATCTAGACTGTGGATATTTTTTTTTTTTAATTTTAAAGAGTTTATATATCAATTTGGTTTTAATTGACGGAAACAAACATTTTTTAAATTAAGTTTTGTTCTCATCTAAAATACAAACTATCAGTAATGATTGATAATCTTCTTTGAGTTTTATATTCACTATGATTGTTTCAAAACCTTTATTGTCCTTTTCCTTATATATTTGTCCTTGTCACTTTCTTTGCAGTCTACTCAAGAGTCATGTGTTGTCTTGTGCCTCCAGCACTGCATCCCTTGATATGTAAGGAGATAGTTGCGGAGTGACATATCCCTATATTGATTCTATTGGATGTCAAATGTTGTTTGGGTCTATCCCCAGCCACTGTACTATTTAGTAAGGTCTGTTGGATGTGAAATGTTGTTTGGGTCTATCCCTTGCCAGTGTACTATTTAGTAAGGTCAGCTTGTAGGATCCCAATCAATTGTAGCCAATGAATTAGACTAGGTTCAATTGTGGGAGATGGTTATGGAAAGTCAGTTAAACACTCCACAACCCACTAAGTATCGAGCAAAGCGTATGGACTTAAGGTGGTTTGATAGATCATTCTACGAGTCGGTCATGGAAGGTCACCCGGATAGTTCATATTCCAACAAATGTCAAGCAAAACATAACCAACAAAGCATAGACACCTAAGTAGCTTGAAAGGATGTTTTACATGTCGATCATGAAATTTTAAAAATTAAATAATAAACCTGACTTTCCATCCTGATTATACGATAAATCTATCTAGAAATTTTTTTATAATATAATGCATCTCGTTCTGGCCGGCCTCCTATTCAATTGAGAAAGAAAAACACAAGTTAAATTCCATTTTCCCCAAAACGCGCAATAACACCATTTTCCCCCGGAATCTCGAGTATTCGACCTATAAATCAAAGACAACGGATAATAAATACTAGGTATACTGGATGACCTTTGACTTTTTTTTTTTTTTTTTACCACACAACAGTATAAATTAATTTATATGGATGGTGTAACTTAAGAAGTACTTCTTTGTATAGTGTAAATTTACAATGAAAGTGTCGATATTGTTTAGAAAATCACTAATGTTGTGGCTGATTTATTAAAATAATTTTTTAAAAGAAAATTTTAGAAATCCATAATGACATTGTCAATTTTTTATTTTTTTTATATAGAAGTAGAATAACATTGTTTACTTTATTCAAAAAAAATAAAATTAGAAGTCAAAATTTTCAATATCTACTTATATATATATATATATATATGGAAATAAAATGATCTTGTCTATTTTCTTTAGTATTTTTAAAGTCTACTTTCATATTTGAAAAAATTATATAATGTTATTGTCTACCTTCTTTGTAATCTTGAAAGTTTACAATGATATTGAACTTTCTTTAAATATTATTTTTTTAAAATAAGCATGCTCTTTTATTTATATATGTTTGTGCAAAAATTTACTAAAATATCACAATTTACTATTTCACCTGTATTATGATTTAGTAGTTGATAAGGAAAAACATCAGCTTATATTTCACATATTTCTGAGGTATAATATTCTTTATTTTTTAAATAATAATATTTGTTACATTAAACTCAAATAATTATTAAATATATATAATCATCTAAGTTTAATGTAACAAATAACATAAATTGATAAAATAAAAAATATTATATCTCAATTATTTATAAAATATAAGTTGACACTCGTGCTTGATAAAGTATTAAATCATAATAAGTTGGCAAAAGATAAATTGTGAATTGTTTGACAACTTTCAAATAGACGATATAAATAGAAGAACACACTTATTATTATTATTTAAATATATTTAAAACAAATCGATGATATTATAAAATTAAAAATTATAAAATCTTCCTTATTTAAAAAAACATATAAAATGAAGTAGACCGTGTTAACATTGTCTACTTCTATATTTTAAAAAATAGGGAACCTTGCTTATATTTTTTAATAAAAATAACATTCATTTTATTTTTCTTGAGATTTTAATAAAGAGACACTCACATTCTTTGCATCATTTTATAAAATAACACATACACCTCTTCTTAATACTATGAAGTATTTTTAAAATTAAAAAATGTAAGTGTCATTTAGGAAAATTTTGAAAGAGATAAATACAATATTCCACTAATATATATATAGATAAATAGATACACGGACATAAGGTAAAAAATGAAACTGTGAACTTCTAATATTTAAAAAAACAAAGACAATTTCATTGTCTACTTCCATGTAAAAAAGAAATCCTAAAAAAACAGTGAAGTTGACGATGTGAATGTGGAATTCTAAAGTTTTGTTCATATTTTAATAAATCGGCTCCACAGTATTATCGATTTTCTAAACAATTCCGACGTCTCTGTCCTCGATTTACACTACTTGAAGAAATGCTTTGAGTTACACCATCCGTGTAAAATTTATTTCCATTTTTACTATCCAAGTAAAAAAGCCCTTTCAATCCTATCATAATGTTTTAGGAGCGCTAGTAAAATATTTTATTATTTTTTACAATTTATTAAAATTATAAAATTAGAGTATAGTTTCATTAAATAAAATTCACTAAAATTTATGACTTTTAATTAATTTTAGTTAATAATAAATATTGTGTCAAAATATTACCAAAGAGTGTTTTTCTTTTACCTTTTCTTTTTCTTTGAACGGGGAGGATAACCCATGCATGATATACCGTACGTCTCCAAGTATCTGTACACCATACTCACCGTACATAATTACCATACTCACCGTACATAATTACAGATACTCTTCTCATGTTAGTGAGGAGTCTTTTACCCATTACTATATGTGGATATCCCATTTTGTCCAGTTGTGGTGTAGGTCCTTCTTTCCAGATTGGCAAAAAGGCTGGTAGAGATACTTAAGCCAATAAAAAGAAAACAAATGGAAGAGAGGAAGAAATTGCAAACCGATTATTCTTGCCAAACAGGGGAAGAAAGCAATAGCTGAGCGAAGGAAGACTGAGGAGACGACCTTCATGTCGCTTTCCCTTAGGTCTACATGGAAGTAACTAGCGTTGACACCAGGGAAAAACCCTTGGTTTGCCATCTAGCAGCTCGAACTGGGGTCTCTCATTTCGTTTGTGGTATAGGTTCTCCTTCGTTTGTCCACACTTGAAAGAATATGAAGTAGAGATGCCTAAGCTAGAAAAGGAGAAACAAAAGAGAAAGAACGGGGGATCTCAGACCAATTATCCTTCTTGAAAGGGGAAAGATAGTGACAGCTAAGAAGAAGAACGAAGAGACGACCTCCACGCCTTTGTTCCCACCCCAGGTCTGCATATAATTGACAGACGTTGACGCCCTGATATACCCTAGGTCTACCACCTCGCAGTATGGAAGCCTGCTTTACCGTCTAATCAACTCAAGCCAAGAATGAGCGATCACCACTGGATTAAATGCAAATGAGAGAAGTAAATTCCTAGGAAAATACCACATCATTTAATGAATTTAGGGAAGGAGTCACTACATTAATGTGATGGATCTCCTTGAAGATTTTCATAATGATGACTCGAGCGTGGAGTAGCTTATAAAAGGACTTAGAAGTGAAGGAGAGGGGGGGGGAGGGTCGAGAATTTGGAGCTAGAAAGCAAGGAAGTGCTACTGGAGGTAAAATTCAAGCAATTAGGAGAGAAAAAGAGTTCTAAGAAAGCGATAGGCGTTCGTAGAGGAAGAATCAGAGTCACTCAAAGACCAGAAAAGTTCTTAAAAAAGATAATTCTTGGATATCAGATTGGTTGTCAAATTCTAAAACGAGCATATCTAGTCATTTCTTAGCTTATAAGTGAACTCGCTGCTACTTAACAATGAGATTTAGCCGACACATAGTCGACACTCGTTTGGACGAGACAACCTCCCCTTTCTCAGCATATAATATAATCGACACATAGTCGACATTCTGTCTGAGCCGAGACGGTCTCGACCCTCCTCATTTAGCCTCTTCTGTGCAAAATTACGTAAACTTTGAATTCTCCATTGCATCAAGAAATACGTAGGAACAAGAGGCGACTCTTGTCAAATTATTCACCCAAAACCCCCAAAAAAAATTTTCCATCAATTTCCTATAAATATCTTCATTTGGAAATGCATACACCATAATGTAATAGTCATTTTATTTAATGCATCTAGTAGGGTAACTACCTCATGGTAGGTACATTGAGATTCTAGTACTCCTTATGCATAACTGACTCTGAAACCTAAACTTTGATTTCCAGACCTGTCTTGTCCAACCTATGATTTTTTGATGTTTTTCATAAAAATATCAGTAATGACTCCTTTTATTCTTATTTCTTTCTTGAAAGAAATTCATATTAAAAATATCAACTTTTTGCTGATTGCAAAACTATAAATGTAAGTCAGCTATTCAACTTATAGTCAATAATCCATATATGGGTTGAATGCCCTTTCAGTCCTACAAAAACTTGTGCTCTTTGGGATGATGACCTTTCAATCCAACCATAATACAACCATATGCAATATCAATAAATATATATATACTTCATAATTAAGTGTTAATTTCCTTATAAAACTACATATATAAGTGTATCACATTGTCTTGAAATCGTAAGAAAATGGCAGCAGTGAGAAAGATGACCGTAGAACACTTCACTCACCCGGGTCATGCCCTAACCTACCTTACAAGCAACACACAGTTCCTCTGTGATGGATGCAAGAAGATCGGAACCGGCGAGAGATACCGTTGCGGCATGTGCGACTTCGACCTGCACGAGTATTGCTGCATGTGCCCAACCTCCCTCGCATCCTTCATGCACCCCGAGCACCAACTCGCTCTAGTCGTTAGAAAACCCCAAGGCACGCGCCACATCGAGCGCGTGTGCAACGTGTGCGGCACGTTCGTTAACGGCTTGTTCTACAGGTGCAAGGCGTGCGACTTCGACGTGCACCCTCTGTGTACCCAACTGCCACAGCAAACGCGCCACCCGCTGCACGCGCACCACGTTCTGAGGCTCCAGGCACTGCCGTCTTGTGGTCGGTGCATGGTCTGCAAAACGACGTCGTGCAGTGCCTGGGGCTATAGGTGCGGGGTTTGTGACTTTGATATTCACCTCAAGTGTTTTAACTCGGCACCGGCTCGTCCGGTTTGTGTGCGTTCTGGTTCGGGGTCTAGCTTTGTCTCGAGTTTCGCTCGTGGTTTTTATAAAGCGTATCAGAATTTAAGTTCTGGTGAAGGTGAAGATGGTGGTGGTGGGGATGAACATGAAGTCTACGCCACGATTGTTCAATGGGCAACCAGTACTTGGCTTAGTGGGTGATAAGTCTGGTTTTCCTATGTGAGGGGAAATTTGAGAAAATAAAGAGTGGTTGGCAGGAATTGTGTGTTGTTTATTCTATTTTGTTACGTGACATGTGATTTTAAATTTGAATATATTTTCATGGGTTTAATGTAATGCTTATGATTATATATTAATATTATGTTTTAGTGATAATGGAATTAAATTCTTTAAATATGATCTTGAATTTAGGGTTTAGGGTTACAAATAAAAAAATATAATTAATTTTTTTTTACTAAAAATATAAATGTAAGAATGTTTGAAAAAAGAAAAACTCAATCTAAATGTGAGATAACCAAACTCAATCTAAATGTAAGATAAGCAAGGCCGTGTAATTAATTATTCAAATATATAATCTCAACTACGACTCGATTTAATTTGTTTGATATGATGAAATGATTTTTTTTTAGGATTTTTATTTTCTTTTGAATTTTCTTTACTTTCTCTTTTTCTTTTAATTTATTTTTGATATTATTTATCATATTTCTCGCTTTCTCTTCCTTATTTCTTTCTTCTATCTTTTCACATCCCATAAGATGGGGTAAGAAAAATAAACTCTTCACATTGAGAATGAAATTTATTTTAAAGAATAAATTTGATTTGAAAATATATCTTGATTCGAATTTTCAATAAATAATTTTTATTATTTAGAACGTACTTAAAATTTAAACCTTCTTTAAGTTAAGAAAGACAAGGATATTTAATTTTCAAAATAATGACATGTGTATGACTAAAAATTTTAATTCTTTAATTAAGATTCGTTAGAATTTTGTGAATTAACATTTTTGAATTATTGGATTAAATTTTATATTGTTAATATTAATTATAAAAATAAAAGTTTTGGTATTTTAATTTAAGAATATTAGTTATTTAGGTTTATGATGTGAGTGAGTTTATGAGAAGTTTAGATTGAGCAAACATGTGAGGACAAATTTATTTTTATCCCAACTTGACCTGAAATTTTTTTAGAGTTATTTATTAAAACCTAAAACTGACCCGATCAAGAGCCAATAAAATAAGAACAAGACTAGGTTAATTCAACTTTTTTATGTAATATATTCATATAGTGTATAGTTAAATTGTGGAATAAAATAAATATAAAAGTTAAATTGAGGTATATTATATAATATATATTTAGAATAAATCATATAATTATAAATACAATATTATGTTGTACAAATATCATCTATTAAATAAAAATTTTCTATTATTAATACAGAGTTAATTAACAATATAATTTTTTAAAAGAATATAGCACAACAAATCTGGTTGGGACAACTCAAAGTATAATATGAACTTGTCCTTAAATTATACTAGGACAATTTTTTAAAAACATGTATCCATCAAAATAACCTTAGATTAGGCTGAGTTAGTGGATCGAGTTAGGTCTTTCTTGCCCGTAGATCGGTTAAGCTCTCACTTGGTGCCAAATTAGGGGTATATGCTTTTTGTTTGGTGTGGTTGTTATAAAGTTGTCATGTCATTAGACACTTTTATGTGACATAACATTATGTGGGATACCTAGTTGTTAGGTGTTAAGCATCAATGATGCTTATAAAATTTATAGTTAACTAGTTCTTTTACAACAAAGCGCACTGATCTACAAGTAGTAGAATTGACAAGTTGGATATAATACCCACAAGTATTTAGGCAACAAAGTCAATTCAATCAAGTTATTACTATGAAGGTAAAGTAAATTATGTTTGTCACAAACATGAGCACAATAATTTAAATGCAGCAAAGTAAATCTAATGTTATGTTTATTAAAGGTAGTAAGAGTAATTAGAAATTCAAATCGTTGTATCCATCCTCTATATTTTTCCCAAAATTCAAATAACTCACTTATTGATTAGAAGTTCAAATTTCATTAAAGTGGGTTAAACTCAACTCCTTAGCACAAAATCACTTTGATTCAATCCTAATATTCTACTTTTGTAGCTCTACTTGCATCAAATCAAACATTAAGTATGGAATCCACAAGAACACATATATTAAGTGTCACGACCTCAACAAGGAGGATAGGAGTCGCCACTAGCGTTTTAGGAAGGAAACGCCAGGAAACTACAAAATGGAAAGTGTTTGGATAAAGCTTGAGTCTAGACCAAAGAAATGAAATTCGAGAGTCAGTTACCTGAGGAATACACTGTATCCCTCACGCCTATCACTTGATAGTTATTCCAACTAGATGCATGAAACTGATAGAACTCTCATTGCATGCCTATTTTATTTATGTGAAAGTATGATGGGGTGATATCTGACATGAACAAATGAGAAGATGGGAGGGGTAGAATAAACTTGACAAGGGAGATTCCCCTGCTCCTACATACCTCATGTTGTGTGGAGAAGTCAAAGTTTACGTAGTTCTGTGATTGGTGACTCGATGTGATAGTGAGAAATATGAACTGGAACCAATCCGGCTCACAACTGGTGCCGACTATGTGTTGGTATGGCTAAGAGGCCGAGAAGGTCTCGTCTCAAGTGTAGTTGACTTCATCCGAGTTTGAATCCTTGTCGGGAGTTGGTTTATCTTAGGAGACCGAATAAATCGTATGGGGTTAATGCTCATGCATGGGTGAGGATATTTGGGTTTTATTTGGACTTACCTGCTATCTAACAGGGATGTAACTTATGATATTTTGACTCGGCACTACTGGTTCTTTGCTTCATAGGGGTCCTTCCTTCCTTACTTTTTCTTCCTTTTGAACTTTCTAAACTCTCCTGAAATTCCTCTCCTTCTCCTCCTCTTTGAAATTCTCTTCTTATCTCTCTCCTTTTCTCAAAATTTCTCCCTCTTTTCACCAAAAGTCCCCCTTCTTTCTTCTACCTTGGGCCCTTTTATAAGTTCCTTCTCCTCTCAAGTCTCTATCCTGGATATCTTTAGCCGATCTCTTCTCATTAATGCGGTGGCATTTTTCCCATGCTCATTTAATGCCGCGGCGTTTCTTCAGGCTCCTTTGAATGCTTTTTATTTAATGTGGTGGTGATGGGTCATTGCTTGGTTTCTGGAGTGGCCGTCCGGGGGTGGGCTCCTGTCTCTCTTCTGGTGGCGAAGGTGGAGATCTTTCATGGGCCTCTTTCCCATATTTCATCATTTGCTTCATAGCGTTCTGCTCAATGCGGAGATCATGAACCTTCCTTCCTTCCTTCCTTAATTTTTCCTTGTCTTTTTCCTTCTTCCAAGAGAACAATTAGCTTGCGCCTGCTTTATTCTATTTTGTCTTCCCATTTCTAGCTTTCGTGTCACATCCTTAGCCCTTGACTCCTCTTCAACCAACTAGGTTTTTCAGTCTTAAGTCAACTGTGGGTCCTACATCCTAGCCAGTTGGACTTTTTTCTTTACTTCCCGGACAAAACAAGGATCCTTCATTAAGTATTATTCTTAGGCTCATTTTAAGACATGGTAATCAAACTTATATATGATTTTTTATCATTATTCTAAACCAATTTCATCGATGGTTAGTTGCAAGCAAGCATTAAGAACAAAGTAGATTATTCTAATTGCATGAGATTATATTAGATCATGAATTCAACACAGAATTCCACAAAATTCATCTAACCTAACTATGATGAATTTAGCAAACCTTGAACGAAATACAAATGAGATAGAAATAAATGATCATGGATGAATATTGTGAATCCATTGAATTTTTAAACTCCTCTTCTAAGAGTTGCTTCTTCAATGATAAAAATGTAGGACTATCCTAAAAATCAAGATGAGTGATGTGAAAAGTTGACTTCTAACTTATTCTAACAAATGGGCCTTGCACAAAAGTTTCAATATTAGCTAGAATAGGCTCAACCCATAGAAAATTCAATTACAACCCTCAAATAAGTCACCGCTAACTCCTATGTGGGCCAGGCATCTAGGATGTTGGAAATAATACATTTGAAAGGTTTCTCAAAACATAGCGTCACAAACACGAAGTACCAGTAAAAATTGTGTAACTCTGCATCCTCTTCAGCGTATTCTACTTTCATGAAATCTCGCATACTAAGTTTCTAGTGAAAACTAGTGATTCTAGGGTAGGACTGAGTCTAAAAACTCAACCTCAGCGTCTCTTGCTAAGCTTTCAAAAAAATATTTAGTTTCTTCAATTGTGATGTGAAACGTCATTCCCGTAACTTTATTTAGAACTAAACTAAAAATGAACCATTTTATAAAATTTGTGAGAATTTGTTTCTTATTATAGATTTATTTATTTTCATTAAAATTACAAACATAATTCTATTAAAAATAAATTCATCACAACTCTAAACTTTAAATTTTACTTATCCTAAAGCAAATAATCAATCACGGAGAGATGGGAAAAAATGACAAGCACGCGTGTATGATTCAATTGATTCGTTTGTATTTTTCAAAATTACATTTCTCAATTAAGTACTAGTATTTTATACGGTATATGACATTCAAGCAATTAATTGACATAGAATATAATGTGGCATAATTGATCTCCTTAGACAGGATGGGATAGATATTGGTCTCATCGAGAGTTGAGATCGACAACTTAACTTCGAACATTTCATTAAAAGAAAATAAAAAAAATTGAGCTTACAAAGAGGCACACTGCAGCTTCTTTCTTATTCATAATTTTCCTTTCCGTTTTTCCCATCTCTTTCCCTATGTGAAAGCTATCTCATTTGATAAAAAAAGTACATTTATAAAAATAAGAAATATTAATAAAATTAATTTTTTTAAAATAAAAATTTTCATGAGAATAAATTATTAAAATATATATTTAAAACTTTTAATTTTATAAATGTTAAAAATTATTTTAATAATAATTTATTTTAGTTACTATTTGCAAATTATATATATATATATATATATATATATATATATATATATATAATCAATAAATTTAAATATTGTTTATAAATGATAAAATATTTAAGCTATAATTAAAAATTATATATATAATTAAATATATAATTTGATAATTTGGTACCAAAAAAAGCAGCGAATTCAATAGCGCGGGCTGCAATAAGAGCTCCATGTCATTTTGTTAATAAAAAATGGTTCAACGGTATGTTAACGAATTGATATATTACAGAAACACGACTTCAAAAGTTTAGGGATTTGAGAATACAACAAAAGATGGGGAGACTCCATTGTTATCCGAAAAGGATGCTGCTATATTGAAAAAGACAATTAGCTCATTTGGAAACATATCTTGGCGGCATTAAATACATGACGGGGTTCTTGATATTGTAATAATCGTCGATTAACAAGAAGAATATACAGCTCTTTGAGAATGTATAACTTTGGAAATTTCAACAATTTGTTTAATCGACACAAATTGTGACCCGGATCTCGCCGATATTTCGGTTCCAGCTAATGATGATGCTATAGCCTCAATGCGATTAATTCTTAACAAATTAGTATTTGTAATTTGTGAGATATAATTAGTTATTTTAATATATTAAATATATGTATATATTCTTTTTTTTTTTAATAAACAAGTTTACAGCATTATTTTTCTTATATTTCTTTCCTACCAAACACATCAAATTTTAATATATTTTTTATTTATTTGCTTTTTACTATTGTTTGATCTACTATTATTTGAAAATATATGTTTGACTAAGATATCTATAATTTGTTTTGCCTCACAATTGATATGGGAGAAAAACATTGTACATTACATAAGTTTTTTAATATATAATATTAAGGTATAGCAAAATTAACTCGAAATACATCTATAAATAATTAAATTGAGGGTTACTTAGAAATTCAATTTACCATAAATATTAATCATATCTAAAACAACGACTAAAATGATACACGGACAATACTAAATAGGAAAGAATGATTTTATTATATAACTTATAAAATTTTTCTAATACTTTACACAAATTTGAATAGAAATTTACCCTTTATCAAATTATTTTATTCTTTAGCATGATGTGATAGGAAAAAATATTTTTATAAAAATGTTTTACGCCATATATAAATTAAACTCATATTTAAAAATTTTAATATATTAAAATAATTATATATATATATATATATATATATATATATATATATATAAATATATATAATTGATTAAAAAATTCATAATCGATTAAGAGTTATTTCTTGGCTATTGGCAAAGAAATAAAGAAACGTGACCCACATATTTTTTTTATTTCTTTCTTGGGTATTTCGGCAAAGAAATAAAGAAGTGTGACTCACATAATTTTTTATTTCTTTCTTGGATATTTCGGCAAAGAAATAAAGAAGTGTGACCCACATATTTTTCTTTATTTTTTTCTTGGATATTTCGGCAAAGAAATAAAGAAGTATGACCCACATTTTTTTTTTTTATTTCTTCACCCGCCATTTTTTTGGTTTACAAACGATTGACCATTATGATTTCTTCGCTCCTCTTTCCTTTTCCTATTTCTTCAACCGAGCGGTAGAGATTATTAATTTTTGGGACTTTTCCACAAATAAAAAATGGGATGAAAAGTTTACAAATTTTTTACACAAATTTAGAAAATAACCATTTACCGTCACTTCTGAATTTAATTCGCAAGAGAAAACTAATCTATGAACGGTTCGTAATCATTCTTACAGGTATTCGTCAAAAACTGTATTATTTTTTAACATATATTATTCATTTTCCATAATATAATGCATCTCCTTCTGGCTAGTTGCCTTTTCAAAGGATTGTTTATTTTTAAATTGTGATTTACTTTATTTGTGTTTCGTCATAATCATATAAGTACTTTATTAAATTGTTTTTTAATTTGATTGGATATAATAATCTAGAAGTGTAATTTTTTTTTATAAAATTACAATAAAAAACATTAAAAAAATAACATATTTATTTAAAAACAAAATAATAACATTAAAAATACCCAATTATAAGTAAACATTTTTATTTAAAATATTTTTAAACAAATTACGTCATAAATAATTAAGCATTTTTATAAATCACTTAAATTCATAAATAATTAAACAGTTTTATTGAAATGATTAAATTAAATATTTATATATCAAAAAATTACTACATGTATATTAAATAATCAAATAAAAAAATTAAACAGATTCATTCTAACGTGTCATGAACGTTAAGGGAAGTCAACACAAGACAAGAGAGTACCGCTCTAAAGCTAGCAGATTTTTTAAATACACGGATAACTAGCTTAAAAACAGTGTAAAATAAACGCATTAACCGTTAAACAGTGCAATATAACTAGCTTGTAAACAGTGTAAAATAAATTATGTAAAAATACATAATTTAAAAATATTCTAATATTAAATAAATAGTCTAATATAAAAAATAAGAAAAATAAAATAAAAGAAATATATCATATATCAATATCAAAATCAAAGTATAAGATGAAATAATAAAATAAATATTATATATAATATAGAAATAAAAATAAACAGTATAATATAAAAAATTAAAAATATAAAATAAAATAATTATATACATATTATTATTAATATCTCATGTAATAAAATAATAATAATAATAACAATAAAACCTTATCCTCTAACCAGTGGAAGAAAAAACTAGAAAAATATAATAAAATCCAACCTTATATAAAAAAAATAGAAAGATAAATTAATAAATATTCTAAAAATTAAAAATAAAATATAAAAACTAGAACTTAATGCTTTTAAAAGAAATACTATTTTAATGCGTTTACTTTTCATTAAGAATCCATCCCACTGTCACACATATAATGAATAGTACAATTGACGATAGGATGAATTTCTATTGATACATAGATAATTTTTTTTGCTTTGGTCATATATATAAATTAAATTCATAAAGTATTGAAAAAAATTATAATATGATATAACATCATTCTTTCCCATTTAATATTCTTCCCATATCATTTTATTTGTTGTTTTAGAAAAAAATATTTTAAAAAATAATTTTTCACAATTCTCATGATAAAATAATGTTATATACAAATTTGTATATATATAATTTATATAAAAACTTTCAATTCAACGTTACACCAATTATAATATCATCATTAATTTCATACAATATATATTTTATTAATTAAATTAGTAATTTAACTTTATATTACTTTAATTGTTTATATTAAATTTTATTAAAATTAAACAACAATAAAAATAATTAAATTATTCATATTTTAGTATATTTTAAAATATTTATTTCCACGAACCTATTTCCACGAAAAACACGCAATGACGCAGCCCCCGAAAGTCAAGTAATACATTTAATGTATGGGATGACACTGTGCGCTTATTCACCATATAAAATGGTGTATATGTATCATATCTGTTCAAACTGGTTTAGATCAGAGAGAGTGAAAGAGTGTAAGAAAATGTTAACAGTGAGAGATACCACCGTCCGACACTTCACTCACCCAAGCCATCCCCTACAGTACGTTACATGGAACACACAGTTCCGCTGTGATGGCTGCAAGCTACTGGGATACGGCAATAGATACCGTTGTGACACGTGTGATTTCGACTTGCACGAGTATTGTTGCACGTGCCCAACCTCCCTCACATCCTTCTTGCACCCCACGCACCAACTTACTCGAGAAGTTATGAATCCCCAAGGCCAACGCGACATGGAACACAAGTGCAACGTGTGTCGCATGTTCGTTAATGGCTTGTTCTACAGGTGCAGGGAGTGTGACTTCGACGTGCACCCTCTGTGTGCTCAACTGCCGCAGCACACGCGTCATCCTCAGCACGCGCACCACGTTCTGAGGCTCAGGCAGGCCATCAGTAGCATCGTGCGTGGTATGCGCTGAGCCGTTGAGCAATGCGTTGGGCTATAGGTGCGAGACTAGTGACTTGGGTTTCCATCTTAAGTGTTTTAACTCGACACTGCGGCCTGGTCCAGTTTATACACATTCTAGTTCTGTTTTGAGTCTAGCAGCTTTTGCTAATAATTTATTTAATATGTATCAGAATATAATTTCCGGTGGCGATGATGGTGGTGATCTCAACTCATTGATTAGCTGGGCAGTAAGTACTTGGCTAAATGGGTGATTCATGTGGTTTTCCTATAGGGTTAGTAGGAATGTGGAATTATGTCTTTTTCTTTTATCTTGTTGGTGTGTCGTATGTGATTTTAAATTTGGATATATATGATTATGCTGCTAAAAGGGATTAAATTTGGATATGTCCGATTATGTTGCCAAAAGGGTGTATATATATATATATATATTAATTTAGTTATTTAAATTATAATAAATAATTAAATTAATCTTTAAAATAAATAAAATAATAATATAATTCTTAAAATTTTAAAATAAGTTATAATTTTAAAATAGCTTGTGAATTATTTCATTAAAATAAATTTATTTGATTTATTAACTTATTTTAATAGCTCTTAATTTATTTCTATAAATTTTTTTAATTAGTGAAAAGTCGAGAATGTCACATAATCTAATCAACATGCATGTTTATATAATATTTTTATATAAATTTTAATTTTATTTTATTGATAAAAATATATTATCGAGTATTTATAATTTTATATTTTTAATTAATTTTAAACTATTGTAATATTTTATTTAGAATCAATTATTTGAATTATATTTTTAGTTTTAATTATTATATTTTTATATTATATGTTAAACTATTAATTTTATATTATATCTTTAAATATTTTCAATTGAGTTTAAATAAAATAAAAATATCATATACTTATGTAAATGTTATACTTTATTATTTTAATTAGTGTAACGATTAAAATAAATAATATAATATCAAAATATGACAATAAAATAAAATAATGTTGAATATAATATTTAAATAATAAAATAAATATTATAAATAATATAATAATTAAAATAAATAATATATATAAAAATTTTAAAAATATTAAAATAAATTTATTATATAACATTATCAATATCTTATGTAATAAAAAGATAAAAATAATAAAATATTACCTTATGAGAAAAAAAAAATATATATAATAATATCCTACCTTATAATATAAAAAAGACAAAGACAATTTAACAAATGTTTTAAAGATAAAAGCATAATAAAAAAATAACAACCACTTACATTTATAATACAAAAAAAGCTACTCAACGTGCATACAACACTTACAACCACTTCTTATAATACAAAAATAACATGTTGTCAGTTAATAAATTCAAGTATTATTTAATATTATTTTATATTTATCAACTAGTTTATTAATTAATTTTATCAAATATTTTAATTTAATTAATAAGTTTATAAGTTTTGATTTGTTCAATTCTTATCATATAACTTCTAAATTTTAATTAATTTATAAGTCATCAGCTTATAAGCTAATTTTATCATAACTTTTCTAAAAAAAAAAGTTACTTAATTTAGTAAGAGTTTTTATAAAGTCATCTAATGAGAATCCATTATATTGTTATATCATATTACTGAATAGTACAATTTGGTGATAGGATGAATTTCTATTATACCTAACTTGAACATGCATATAAATTAATTTATAAAATTAAAAAATTTGTAATTTATTTTAGATAATGCACACATTTAAAAAAATTTATTTAAAAAGATTTATTTTTCAAAATTCTCATTATAAAATAATGTTATATGACTAAAATATTCTTATTTGTTGTCTTAGTAGTTAGCAAAAGGACTAATTAATATATTGTAGATTAAAATATAAGTAAATAAAAATAATTGATATTTGATTGATATTAGTTTTAAAGAGACAAATAAATTGTTATAAGATATCTAAAAGTATCAAATAAAATGAGATGAAAGAATTACAAATTTTTTTACACAAATTTAGAAATAATCATTCACAATCTCTTCTGAATTTAATTTGCAAGAGAAAACTCATCTATGAACAGTTCGTAATCATTTTTATGGTTATTCGTTAAAAACTTTATTATTTTTGTAACATATATTATTTATTTATTTCTACAATATAGAGCATCTCATATATAGTTGCCTTTCAATTATTGGTTTCTTTGGTTAAAAAAAAAAGTAATTTATTTTTAAAATTTTTGTATATTTGCGAAAAAAAATTCGGTTGTAATTTCTAGCTTCAATTTATAAAAAACTACTTTATTGAAATGCTTTTTAATTTGTTTAGATATAACCATCTAGAAGGTTTTTTTTTCTGTTATAAAATTAAATTAAATAAAATTAAAACACAACATATTTATTTAAAAAAAACACCTTTGTATGTATTAAAATTTAAAATAAATAACATTAAAAATATCCAATTATAAGTAGACGTTTTTATTTAACATAATTATTTAAATTTAAAAAAATTACATTATAAACAATTAAGCATTTTAAAATATTTATATATTAAAAAATTACTTTATATATATTAAATAATTAAGTTAAGAAATTAAACCGATACATTTTGACCACGTCAAGTCAAGTAAAATCCAAACGAGATTTTTTCTCTCCATCAGCCTTTTGTATAATTTGTCTCATGCAGATTTTTGTGTCGTGCCAAATTCAGAACTGGCATTTTTCGCCAGTTTTGAATCTTTCCCTGTTATTAATGTGAACTCAATTTCCATTTCCACAAAAACTCGCAAAGATGACACCATTTACCCCGGGAATGTCCACTCTTGCAAGTCTAAATCAAAGTCAAGTGATTAATAAAGTGTAGGATGAGAGTGACCTTTGAATCCTTCAATGATTCTTTTTTTTTCTCTTTGAAAGGGTAGGAGGACAATTGACCCGTGCATGATACTCTAAGTCTATTCACCAATGGGATTAATTGATTAAGTTTATCTCTATTTTTTTTCACTCATATAAAATGGAGGTGTATGTGTTTGTTAAGTATTTTCTATTTTCTATATAAATATATCGCATTTGTTCAACCTGGTTTAGATCATATATAGTAGAGTGGAAGAGTGAAAGAAAATGGAACCAATGAGAAGGATGACAGTAGAACACTTCACTCACCCAGGCCATCCCCTAACCTACATTTCAAGCAACACACAGTTCATATGTGATGGCTGCAAGATACTGGGAACCGGCAACAGATACCGTTGCGGCACGTGCGATTTCGACCTGCATGAGTATTGTTGCACGTGCCCAACCTCCCTCGTATCCTTCATGCACCCCATGCACCAACTCACTCTAGACTTTATGAAACCCCAAGGCCAACGCGACATGGAGCGTGTTTGCAACGTGTGTAGCATGTTCGTTAATGGCTTGTTCTACAAGTGCAGGGTGTGTAACTTCTACGTGCACCATCTGTGCGCTCACCGGCCGCAGCACACGCGCCACCCACTGCACGCGCACCATGTTTTGAGGCTCCAGCCAGTGCCGTCAGGACCCTCGTCTTCTGGCTGGTGCATGGTCTGCAAAACGACGTCGTGGGAAGCCTGGGGCTATAAGTGCGAGCTTTGTGACTTTGGTGTCCATCTTAAGTGTTTTAACTCGGCACCGCCTGCTCCAGTTTATGCACATTCTAATTCTGGTTCAGGTATAGGTTCGGGGTCTAGATCTGTTTTGAGTTTCGCATCATCCGCTACTAGTTTAGTTAATACTTATCACAATATAAGTTCTGGTGGTGGCGTGCACGATTTCTTCTCGGAGATTGTTAATTTCTTCAGCAACTAGTACTGGCTTAGTGGGTGATTCGTGACATGTGTGTTGTTTATTCTATTTTGTTACGTGACATGTGATTTTAAATTTGAATATATTTTCATGGGTTTAATGTAATGCTTATGATTATATATTAATATTATGTTTTAGTGATAATGGAATTAAATTCTTTAAATATGATCTTGAATTTAGGGTTTAGGGTTACAAATAAAAAAATATAATTAATTTTTTTTTACTAAAAATATAAATGTAAGAATGTTTGAAAAAAGAAAAACTCAATCTAAATGTGAGATAACCAAACTCAATCTAAATGTAAGATAAGCAAGGCCGTGTAATTAATTATTCAAATATATAACCTCAACTACGACTCGATTTAATTTGTTTGATATGATGAAATGATTTTTTTTTAGGATTTTTATTTTCTTTTGAATTTTCTTTACTTTCTCTTTTTCTTTTAATTTATTTTTGATATTATTTATCATATTTCTCGCTTTCTCTTCCTTATTTCTTTCTTCTATCTTTTCACATCCCATAAGATGGGGTAAGAAAAATAAACTCTTCACATTGAGAATGAAATTTATTTTAAAGAATAAATTTGATTTGAAAATATATCTTGATTCGAATTTTCAATAAATAATTTTTATTATTTAGAACGTACTTAAAATTTAAACCTTCTTTAAGTTAAGAAAGACAAGGATATTTAATTTTCAAAATAATGACATGTGTATGACTAAAATTTTAATTCTTTAATTAAGATTCGTTAGAATTTTGTGAATTAACATTTTTGAATTATTGATTAAATTTTATATTGTTAATATTAATTATAAAAATAAAAGTTTTGGTATTTTAATTTAAGAATATTAGTTATTTAGGTTTATGATGTGAGTGAGTTTATGAGAAGTTTAGATTGAGCAAACATGTGAGGACAAATTTATTTTTATCCCAACTTGACCTGAAATTTTTTTAGAGTTATTTATTAAAACCTAAAACTGACCCGATCAAGAGCCAATAAAATAAGAACAAGACTAGGTTAATTCAACTTTTTATGTAATATATTCATATAGTGTATAGTTAAATTGTGGAATAAAATAAATATAAAAGTTAAATTGAGGTATATTATATAATATATATTTAGAATAAATCATATAATTATAAATACAATATTATGTTGTACAAATATCATCTATTAAATAAAAATTTTCTATTATTAATACAGAGTTAATTAACAATATAATTTTTTAAAAGAATATAGCACAACAAATCTGGTTGGGACAACTCAAAGTATAATATGAACTTGTCCTTAAATTATACTAGGACAATTTTCTAAAACATGTATCCATCAAAATAACCTTAGATTAGGCTGAGTTAGTGGATCGAGTTAGGTCTTTCTTGCCCGTAGATCGGTTAAGCTCTCACTTGGTGCCAAATTAGGTATATGCTTTTGTTTGGTGTGGTTGTTATAAAGTTGTCATGTCATTAGACACTTTTATGTGACATAACATTATGTGGGATACCTAGTTGTTAGGTGTTAAGCATCAATGATGCTTATAAAATTTATAGTTAACTAGTTCTTTTTACAACAAGCGCACTGATCTACAAGTAGTAGAATTGACAAGTTGGATATAATACCCACAAGTATTTAGGCAACAAAGTCAATTCAATCAAGTTATTACTATGAAGGTAAAGTAAATTATGTTTGTCACAAACATGAGCACAATAATTTAAATGCAGCAAAGTAAATCTAATGTTATGTTTATTAAAGGTAGTAAGAGTAATTAGAAATTCAAATCGTTGTATCCATCCTCTATATTTTCCCAAAATTCAAATAACTCACTTATTGATTAGAAGTTCAAATTTCATTAAAGTGGGTTAAACTCAACTCCTTAGCACAAAATCACTTTGATTCAATCCTAATATTCTACTTTTTTGTAGCTCTACTTGCATCAAATCAAACATTAAGTATGGAATCCACAAGAACACATATATTAAGTGTCACGACCTCAACAAGGAGGATAGGAGTCGCCACTAGCGTTTTAGGAAGGAAACGCCGAGAAACTACAAAAATGGAAAGTGTTTGGATAAAGCTTGAGTCTAGACCAAAGAAATGAAATTGAGAGTCATTCACTGAGGAATACACTGTATCCTCACGCCTATCACTTGATAGTTATTCCAACTAGATGCATGAAACTGATAGAACTCTCATTGCATGCCTATTTTATTTATGTGAAAGTATGATGGGGTGATATCTGACATGAACAAATGAGAAGATGGGAGGGGTAGAATAAACTTGACAAGGGAGATTCCCCTGCTCCTACATACCTCATGTTGTGTGGAGAAGTCAAAGTTTACGTAGTTCTGTGATTGGTGACTCGATGTGATAGTGAGAAATATGAACTGGAACCAATCCGGCTCACAACTGGTGCCGA
This sequence comes from Mucuna pruriens, assembly GCA_025330945.1. Taxonomy (NCBI): domain Eukaryota; kingdom Viridiplantae; phylum Streptophyta; class Magnoliopsida; order Fabales; family Fabaceae; genus Mucuna; species Mucuna pruriens. The sequence continues at coordinate 1,738,510 of JAENHJ010000525.1, read as the reverse complement.
CTATGTGTTGGTATGGCTAAGAGGTTTGAAGGTCTCGTCTCAAGTGTAGTTGACTTCATCCGAGTTTGAATCCTTGTTTGAGTTGGTTTATCTTAGGAGACCGAATCGTCAGATGGGGGTTAATGCTCATGCATGGGTGAGGATATTTGGGTTTCGATTGGACTTACCCTGCTATCTAACAGGATGTAACTTATGATATTTTGACCCCTGGCACTACTTGGTTCTTTGCTTCATAGGGGGTCCTTCCTTCCTTACTTTTTCTTCCTTTGAACTTTCTAAACTCTCCGAAATTCCTCTCCTTCTCCTCCTCTTTGAAATTCTCTTCTTATCTCTCTCCTTTTCTCAAAATTTCTCCCTCTTTTCACCAAAAGTCCCCCTTCTTTCTTCTACCTTGGGCCCTTTTATAAGTTCCTTCTCCTCTCAAGTCTCTATCCTGGATATCTTTAGCCGATCTCTTCTCATTAATGCGGTGGCATTTTTCCCATGCTCATTTAATGCCGCGGCGTTTCTTCAGGCTCCTTTGAATGCTTTTTATTTAATGTGGTGGTGATGGGTCATTGCTTGGTTTCTGGAGTGGCCGTCCAAGGGGCTCTGCTCTGTCTTACGTGGCGAAGGTGGAGATCTTTCATGGGCCTCTTTCCCATATTTCATCATTTGCTTCATAGCGTTCTGCTCAATGCGGAGATCATGAACCTTCCTTCCTTCCTTCCTTAATTTTTCCTTGTCTTTTTCCTTCTTCCAAGAGAACAATTAACTCGCTTTTATTCTATTTTGTCTTCCCATTTCTAGCTTTCATGTCACATCCTTAGCCCTTGACTCCTCTTCAACCAACTAGGTTTTTCAGTCTTAAGTCAACTGTGGGTCCTACATCCTAGGTTGGACTTTTTTTTTTTTTACTTCCCGGACAAAAACAAGGATCCTTCATTAAGAGTATTATTCTTAGGCTCATTTTAAGACATGGTAATCAAACTTATATATGATTTTTTATCATTATTCTAAACCAATTTCATCGATGGTTAGTTGCAAGCAAGCATTAAGAACAAAGTAGATTATTCTAATTGCATGAGATTATATTAGATCATGAATTCAACACAGAATTCCACAAAATTCATCTAACCTAACTATGATGAATTTAGCAAACCTTGAACGAAATACAAATGAGATAGAAATAAATGATCATGGATGAATATTGTGAATCCATTGAATTTTTAAACTCCTCTTCTAAGAGTTGCTTCTTCAATGATAAAAATGTAGGACTATCCTAAAAATCAAGATGAGTGATGTGAAAAGTTGACTTCTAACTTATTCTAACAAATGGGCCTTGCACAAAAGTTTCAATATTAGCTAGAATAGGCTCAACCCATAGAAAATTCAATTACAACCCTCAAATAAGTCACCGCTAACTCCTATGTGGGCCAGGCATCTAGGATGTTGGAAATAATACATTTGAAAGGTTTCTCAAAACATAGCGTCACAAACACGAAGTACCAGTAAAAATTGTGTAACTCCTGCATCCTCTTCAGCGTATTCTACTTTCATGAAATCTCGCATACTAAGTTTCTAGTGAAAACTAGTGATTCTAGGGTAGGACTGAGTCTAAAAACTCAACCTCAGCGTCTCTTGCTAAGCTTTCAAAAAATATTTAGTTTCTTCAATTGTGATGTGAAACGTCATTCCCGTAACTTTATTTAGAACTAAACTAAAATGAACCATTTTATAAAATTTGTGAGAATTTGTTTCTTATTATAGATTTATTTATTTTCATTAAAATTACAAACATAATTCTATTAAAAATAAATTCATCACAACTCTAAACTTTAAATTTTACTTATCCTAAAGCAAATAATCAATCACGGAGAGATGGGAAAAAAATGACAAGCACGCGTGTATGATTCAATTGATTCGTTTGTATTTTTCAAAATTACATTTCTCAATTAAGTACTAGTATTTTATACGGTATATGACATTCAAGCAATTAATTGACATAGAATATAATGTGGCATAATTGATCTCCTTAGACAGGATGGGATAGATATTGGTCTCATCGAGAGTTGAGATCGACAACTTAACTTCGAACATTTCATTAAAAGAAAATAAAAAAATTGAGCTTACAAAGAGGCACACTGCAGCTTCTTTTCTTATTCATAATTTTCCTTTCCGTTTTTCCCATCTCTTTCCCTATGTGAAAGCTATCTCATTTGATAAAAAAGTACATTTATAAAATAAGAAATATTAATAAAATTAATTTTTTTTAAATAAAAATTTTCATGAGAATAAATTATTAAAATATATATTTAAAACTTTTAATTTTATAAATGTTAAAATTATTTTAATAATAATTTATTTTAGTTACTATTTGCAAATTATATATATATATATATATATATATATATATATATATATATATAATCAATAAATTTAAATATTGTTTATAAATGATAAAATATTTAAGTTATAATTAAAAATTATATATATAATTAAATATATAATTTGATAATTTGGTACCAAAAAAAGCAGCGAATTCAATAGCGCTGGCTGCAATAAGAGAGCCATGTCATTTTGTTAATAAAAAATGGTTCAACGGTATGTTAACGAATTGATATATTACAGAAACACGACTTCAAAAGTTTAGGGATTTGAGAATACAACAAAAGATGGGGAGACTCCATTGTTATCCAAAAAGGATGCTGCTATATTGAAAAGACAATTAGCTCATTTGGAAACATATCTTGGCGGCATTAAATACATGACGGGTTACTTGATATTGTAATAATCGTCGACATTATGAAGAATATACAGCTCTTTGAGAATGTATAACTTTTAAATTTCAACAATTTGTTTAATCGACACAAATTGTGACCCTGATCTCGCCGATATTTTGTTCCAGCTAATGATGATGCTATATAGCCTCAATGCGATTAATTTTAACAAATTAGTATTTGTAATTTGTGAGATATAATTAGTTATTTTTAATATATTAAATATATGTATATATTCTTTTATTTTTTTTTAATAAACAAGTTTACAGCATTATTTTTTCTTATATTTCTTTCCTACCAAACACATCAAATTTTAATATATTTTTTTATTTATTTGCTTTTTACTATTGTTTGATCTACTATTATTTGAAAATATATGTTTGACTAAGATATCTATAATTTGTTTTGCCTCACAATTGATATGGGAGAAAACATTGTACATTACATAAGTTTTTTAATATAAATATTAAGGTATAGCAAAATTAACTCGAAATACATCTATAAATAATTAAATTGAGGGTTACTTAGAAATTCAATTTACCATAAATATTAATCATATCTAAAACAAATCCACTAAAATGATACACGGACAATACTAAATAGGAAAGAATGATTTTATTATATAACTTATAAAATTTTTTTTTCTAATACTTTACACAAATTTGAATAGAAATTTACCCTTTATCAAATTATTTTATTCTTTAGCATGATGTGATAGGAAAAAATATTTTTATAAAAATGTTTTACGCCATATATAAATTAAACTCATATTTAAAAATTTTAATATATTAAAATAATTATATATATATATATATATATATATATATATATATATAAATATATATAATTGATTAAAAAAATTCATAATCGATTAAGAGTTATTTCTTGGCTATTGGCAAAGAAATAAAGAAACGTGACCCACATATTTTTTTTATTTCTTTCTTGGGTATTTCGGCAAAGAAATAAAGAAGTGTGACTCACATAATTTTTTATTTCTTTCTTGGATATTTCGGCAAAGAAATAAAGAAGTGTGACCCACATATTTTTCTTTATTTTTTTCTTGGATATTTCGGCAAAGAAATAAAGAAGTATGACCCACATTTTTTTTTTTTATTTCTTCACCCGCCATTTTTTTGGTTTACAAACGATTGACCATTATGATTTCTTCGCTCCTCTTTCCTTTTCCTATTTCTTCAACCGAGCGGTAGAGATTATTAATTTTTGGGACTTTTCCACAAATAAAAAATGGGATGAAAAGTTTACAAATTTTTACACAAATTTAGAAAATAACCATTTACCGTCACTTCTGAATTTAATTCGCAAGAGAAAACTAATCTATGAACGGTTCGTAATCATTCTTACAGGTATTCGTCAAAAACTGTATTATTTTTTAACATATATTATTCATTTTCCATAATATAATGCATCTCCTTCTGGCTGTTGCCTTTTCAAAGGATTGTTTATTTTTAAATTGTGATTTACTTTATTTGTGTTTCGTCATAATCATATAAGTACTTTATTAAATTGTTTTTTAATTTGATTGGATATAATAATCTAGAAGTGTAATTTTTTTTTATAAAATTACAATAAAAAACATTAAAAAAATAACATATTTATTTAAAAACAAAATAATAACATTAAAAATACCCAATTATAAGTAAACATTTTATTTAAAATATTTTTTAAACAAATTACGTCATAAATAATTAAGCATTTTTATAAATCACTTAAATTCATAAATAATTAAACAGTTTTATTGAAATGATTAAATTAAATATTTATATATCAAAAAATTACTACATGTATATTAAATAATCAAATAAAAAAATTAAACAGATTCATTCTAACGTGTCATGAACGTTAAGGGAAGTCAACACAAGACAAGAGAGTACCGCTCTAAAGCTAGCAGATTTTTTAAATACACGGATAACTAGCTTAAAAACAGTGTAAAATAAACGCATTAACCGTTAAACAGTGCAATATAACTAGCTTGTAAACAGTGTAAAATAAATTATGTAAAAATACATAATTTAAAAATATTCTAATATTAAATAAATAGTCTAATATAAAAATAAGAAAAATAAAATAAAAGAAATATATCATATATCAATATCAAAATCAAAGTATAAGATGAAATAATAAAATAAATATTATATATAATATAGAAATAAAATAAACAGTATAATATAAAAATTAAAATATAAAATAAAATAATTATATACATATTATTATTAATATCTCATGTAATAAAATAATAATAATAATAACAATAAAACCTTATCCTCTAACCAGTGGAAGAAAAAAACTAGAAAAAATATAATAAAATCCAACCTTATATAAAAAAATAGAAAGATAAATTAATAAATATTCTAAAAATTAAAAAATAAAATATAAAAACTAGAACTTAATGCTTTTAAAAGAAATACTATTTTAATGCGTTTACTTTTCATTAAGAATCCATCCCACTGTCACACATATAATGAATAGTACAATTGACGATAGGATGAATTTCTATTGATACATAGATAATTTTTTTTGCTTTGGTCATATATATAAATTAAATTCATAAAGTATTGAAAAAAATTATAATATGATATAACATCATTCTTTCCCATTTAATATTCTTCCCATATCATTTTATTTGTTGTTTTAGAAAAAAATATTTTAAAAAATAATTTTTCACAATTCTCATGATAAAATAATGTTATATACAAATTTGTATATATATAATTTATATAAAAAACTTTCAATTCAACGTTACACCAATTATAATATCATCATTAATTTCATACAATATATATTTTATTAATTAAATTAGTAATTTAACTTTATATTACTTTAATTGTTTATATTAAATTTTATTAAAATTAAACAACAATAAAAATAATTAAATTATTCATATTTTAGTATATTTTAAAATATTTATTTCCACGAACCTATTTCCACGAAAACACGCAATGACGCAGCCCCGAAAGTCAAGTAATACATTTAATGTATGGGATGACACTGTGCGCTTATTCACCATATAAAATGGTGTATATGTATCATATCTGTTCAAACTGGTTTAGATCAGAGAGAGAAAAGAGTGTAAGAAAATGTTAACAGTGAGAGATACCACCGTCCGACACTTCACTCACCCAAGCCATCCCCTACAGTACGTTACATGGAACACACAGTTCCGCTGTGATGGCTGCAAGCTACTGGGATACGGCAATAGATACCGTTGTGACACGTGTGATTTCGACTTGCACGAGTATTGTTGCACGTGCCCAACCTCCCTCACATCCTTCTTGCACCCCACGCACCAACTTACTCGAGAAGTTATGAATCCCCAAGGCCAACGCGACATGGAACACAAGTGCAACGTGTGTCGCATGTTCGTTAATGGCTTGTTCTACAGGTGCAGGGAGTGTGACTTCGACGTGCACCCTCTGTGTGCTCAACTGCCGCAGCACACGCGTCATCCTCAGCACGCGCACCACGTTCTGAGGCTCCAGGCAGGGCCATCAGTAGCATCGTGCGTGGTATGCGCTGAGCCGTTGAGCAATGCGTTGGGCTATAGGTGCGAGACTAGTGACTTGGGTTTCCATCTTAAGTGTTTTAACTCGACACTGCGGCCTGGTCCAGTTTATACACATTCTAGTTCTGTTTTGAGTCTAGCAGCTTTTTTGCTAATAATTTATTTAATATGTATCAGAATATAATTTCCGGTGGCGATGATGGTGGTGATCTCAACTCATTGATTAGCTGGGCAGTAAGTACTTGGCTAAATGGGTGATTCATGTGGTTTTCCTATAGGGTTAGTAGGAATGTGGAATTATGTCTTTTTTTTTTATCTTGTTGGTGTGTCGTATGTGATTTTAAATTTGGATATATATGATTATGCTGCTAAAAGGGATTAAATTTGGATATGTCCGATTATGTTGCCAAAAGGGTGTATATATATATATATATATAATTTAGTTATTTAAATTATAATAAATAATTAAATTAATCTTTAAAATAAATAAAATAATAATATAATTCTTAAAATTTTAAAATAAGTTATAATTTTAAAATAGCTTGTGAATTATTTCATTAAAATAAATTTATTTGATTTATTAACTTATTTTAATAGCTCTTAATTTATTTCTATAAATTTTTTTAATTAGTGAAAAGTCGAGAATGTCACATAATCTAATCAACATGCATGTTTATATAATATTTTTATATAAATTTTAATTTTATTTTATTGATAAAAATATATTATCGAGTATTTATAATTTTATATTTTAATTAATTTTAAACTATTGTAATATTTTATTTAGAATCAATTATTTGAATTATATTTTTAGTTTTAATTATTATATTTTTATATTATATGTTAAACTATTAATTTTATATTATATCTTTAAATATTTTCAATTGAGTTTAAATAAAATAAAAATATCATATACTTATGTAAATGTTATACTTTATTATTTTAATTAGTGTAACGATTAAAATAAATAATATAATATCAAAATATGACAATAAAATAAAATAATGTTGAATATAATATTTAAATAATAAAATAAATATTATAAATAATATAATAATTAAAATAAATAATATATATAAAAATTTTAAAAATATTAAAATAAATTTATTATATAACATTATCAATATCTTATGTAATAAAAAGATAAAAATAATAAAATATTACCTTATGAGAAAAAAAAAAATAATATATATAATAATATCCTACCTTATAATATAAAAAAGACAAAAGACAATTTAACAAATGTTTTAAAGATAAAAGCATAATAAAAAAAATAACAACCACTTACATTTATAATACAAAAGCTACTCAACGTGCATACAACACTTACAACCACTTCTTATAATACAAAAATAACATGTTGTCAGTTAATAAATTCAAGTATTATTTAATATTATTTTATATTTATCAACTAGTTTATTAATTAATTTTATCAAATATTTTTAATTTAATTAATAAGTTTATAAGTTTTGATTTGTTCAATTCTTATCATATAACTTCTAAATTTTAATTAATTTATAAGTCATCAGCTTATAAGCTAATTTTATCATAACTTTTTCTAAAAAAAAACAAGTTACTTAATTTAGTAAGAGTTTTTATAAAGTCATCTAATGAGAATCCATTATATTGTTATATCATATTACTGAATAGTACAATTTGGTGATAGGATGAATTTCTATTATACCTAACTTGAACATGCATATAAATTAATTTATAAAATTAAAAAATTTGTAATTTATTTTAGATAATGCACACATTTAAAAAAATTTATTTAAAAAGATTTATTTTTCAAAATTCTCATTATAAAATAATGTTATATGACTAAAATATTCTTATTTGTTGTCTTAGTAGTTAGCAAAAAGGACTAATTAATATATTGTAGATTAAAATATAAGTAAATAAAAATAATTGATATTTGATTGATATTAGTTTTAAAGAGACAAATAAATTGTTATAAGATATCTAAAAGTATCAAATAAAATGAGATGAAAGAATTACAAATTTTTTTACACAAATTTAGAAATAATCATTCACAATCTCTTCTGAATTTAATTTGCAAGAGAAAACTCATCTATGAACAGTTCGTAATCATTTTTATGGTTATTCGTTAAAAACTTTATTATTTTTGTAACATATATTATTTATTTATTTCTACAATATAGAGCATCTCATATATAGTTGCCTTTCAATTATTGGTTTCTTTGGTTAAAAAAAAAAGTAATTTATTTTTAAAATTTTTGTATATTTGCGAAAAAAAATTCGGTTGTAATTTCTAGCTTCAATTTATAAAAAACTACTTTATTGAAATGCTTTTTAATTTGTTTAGATATAACCATCTAGAAGGTTTTTTTTTCTGTTATAAAATTAAATTAAATAAAATTAAAACACAACATATTTATTTAAAAAAACACCTTTGTATGTATTAAAATTTAAAATAAATAACATTAAAAATATCCAATTATAAGTAGACGTTTTTATTTAACATAATTATTTAAATTTAAAAAAATTACATTATAAACAATTAAGCATTTTAAAATATTTATATATTAAAAAATTACTTTATATATATTAAATAATTAAGTTAAGAAATTAAACCGATACATTTTGACCACGTCAAGTCAAGTAAAATCCAAACGAGATTTTTCTCTCCATCAGCCTTTTGTATAATTTGTCTCATGCAGATTTTTGTGTCGTGCCAAATTCAGAACTGGCATTTTTCGCCAGTTTTGAATCTTTCCCTGTTATTAATGTGAACTCAATTTCCATTTCCACAAAAACTCGCAAAGATGACACCATTTACCCCGGGAATGTCCACTCTTGCAAGTCTAAATCAAAGTCAAGTGATTAATAAAGTGTAGGATGAGAGTGACCTTTGAATCCTTCAATGATTCTTTTTTTTTCTCTTTGAAAGGGTAGGAGGACAATTGACCCGTGCATGATACTCTAAGTCTATTCACCAATGGGATTAATTGATTAAGTTTATCTCTATTTTTTTTCACTCATATAAAATGGAGGTGTATGTGTTTGTTAAGTATTTTTCTATTTTTCTATATAAATATATCGCATTTGTTCAACCTGGTTTAGATCATATATAGTAGAGTGGAAGAGTGAAAGAAAATGGAACCAATGAGAAGGATGACAGTAGAACACTTCACTCACCCAGGCCATCCCCTAACCTACATTTCAAGCAACACACAGTTCATATGTGATGGCTGCAAGATACTGGGAACCGGCAACAGATACCGTTGCGGCACGTGCGATTTCGACCTGCATGAGTATTGTTGCACGTGCCCAACCTCCCTCGTATCCTTCATGCACCCCATGCACCAACTCACTCTAGACTTTATGAAACCCCAAGGCCAACGCGACATGGAGCGTGTTTGCAACGTGTAGCATGTTCGTTAATGGCTTGTTCTACAAGTGCAGGGTGTGTAACTTCTACGTGCACCATCTGTGCGCTCACCGGCCGCAGCACACGCGCCACCCACTGCACGCGCACCATGTTTTGAGGCTCCAGCCAGTGCCGTCAGGACCCTCGTCTTCTGGCTGGTGCATGGTCTGCAAAACGACGTCGTGGGAAGCCTGGGGCTATAAGTGCGAGCTTTGTGACTTTGGTGTCCATCTTAAGTGTTTTAACTCGGCACCGCCTGCTCCAGTTTATGCACATTCTAATTCTGGTTCAGGTATAGGTTCGGGGTCTAGATCTGTTTTGAGTTTCGCATCATCCGCTACTAGTTTAGTTAATACTTATCACAATATAAGTTCTGGTGGTGGCGTGCACGATTTCTTCTCGGAGATTGTTAATTTCTTCAGCAACTAGTACTGGCTTAGTGGGTGATTCGTGACATGTGTGTTGTTTATTCTATTTTGTTACGTGACATGTGATTTTAAATTTGAATATATTTTCATGGGTTTAATGTAATGCTTATGATTATATATTAATATTATGTTTTAGTGATAATGGAATTAAATTCTTTAAATATGATCTTGAATTTAGGTTTAGGGTTACAAATAAAAAATATAATTAATTTTTTTTACTAAAAATATAAATGTAAGAATGTTTGAAAAAAAGAAAAAACTCAATCTAAATGTGAGATAACCAAACTCAATCTAAATGTAAGATAAGCAAGGCCGTGTAATTAATTATTCAAATATATAACCCTCAACTACGACTCGATTTAATTTGTTTGATATGATGAAATGATTTTTTTTTTAGGATTTTATTTTCTTTTGAATTTTCTTTTTACTTTCTTTTTCTTTTAATTTATTTTTGATATTATTTATCATATTTCTCGCTTTCTCTTCCTTATTTCTTTCTTCTATCTTTTCACATCCCATAAGATGGGGTAAGAAAAATAAACTCTTCACATTGAGAATGAAATTTATTTTAAAGAATAAATTTGATTTGAAAATATATCTTGATTCAATTTTCAATAAATAATTTTTATTATTTAGAACGTATTAAAATTTAAACCTTCTTTAAGTTAAGAAAGACAAGGATATTTAATTTTCAAAATAATGACATGTGTATGACTAAAAATTTTAATTCTTTAATTAAGATTCGTTAGAATTTTGTGAATTAACATTTTTGAATTATTGGATTAAATTTTATATTGTTAATATTAATTATAAAAATAAAAGTTTTGGTATTTTAATTTAAGAATATTAGTTATTTAGGTTTATGATGTGAGTGAGTTTATGAGAAGTTTAGATTGAGCAAACATGTGAGGACAAATTTATTTTATCCCAACTTGACCTGAAATTTTTTAGAGTTATTTATTAAAACCTAAAACTGACCCGATCAAGAGCCAATAAAATAAGAACAAGACTAGGTTAATTCAACTTTTTTATGTAATATATTCATATAGTGTATAGTTAAATTGTGGAATAAAATAAATATAAAAGTTAAATTGAGGTATATTATATAATATATATTTAGAATAAATCATATAATTATAAATACAATATTATGTTGTACAAATATCATCTATTAAATAAAAATTTTCTATTATTAATACAGAGTTAATTAACAATATAATTTTTTAAAAGAATATAGCACAACAAATCTGGTTGGGACAACTCAAAGTATAATATGAACTTGTCCTTAAATTATACTAGGACAATTTTCTAAAACATGTATCCATCAAAATAACCTTAGATTAGGCTGAGTTAGTGGATCGAGTTAGGTCTTTCTTGCCCGTAGATCGGTTAAGCTCTCACTTGGTGCCAAATTAGGGGTATATGCTTTTGTTTGGTGTGGTTGTTATAAAGTTGTCATGTCATTAGACACTTTTATGTGACATAACATTATGTGGGATACCTAGTTGTTAGGTGTTAAGCATCAATGATGCTTATAAAATTTATAGTTAACTAGTTCTTTTACAACAAGCGCACTGATCTACAAGTAGTAGAATTGACAAGTTGGATATAATACCCACAAGTATTTAGGCAACAAAGTCAATTCAATCAAGTTATTACTATGAAGGTAAAGTAAATTATGTTTGTCACAAACATGAGCACAATAATTTAAATGCAGCAAAGTAAATCTAATGTTATGTTTATTAAAGGTAGTAAGAGTAATTAGAAATTCAAATCGTTGTATCCATCCTCTATATTTTTCCCAAAATTCAAATAACTCACTTATTGATTAGAAGTTCAAATTTCATTAAAGTGGGTTAAACTCAACTCCTTAGCACAAAATCACTTTGATTCAATCCTAATATTCTACTTTTGTAGCTCTACTTGCATCAAATCAAACATTAAGTATGGAATCCACAAGAACACATATATTAAGTGTCACGACCTCAACAAGGAGGATAGAGTCGCCACTAGGCGTTTTAGGAAGGAAACGCCAGGAAACTACAAAATGGAAAGTGTTTGGATAAAGCTTGAGTCTAGACCAAAGAAATGAAATTCGAGAGTCAGTTACCTGAGGAATACACTGTATCCCTCACGCCTATCACTTGATAGTTATTCCAACTAGATGCATGAAACTGATAGAACTCTCATTGCATGCCTATTTTATTTATGTGAAAGTATGATGGGGTGATATCTGACATGAACAAATGAGAAGATGGGAGGGGTAGAATAAACTTGACAAGGGAGATTCCCCTGCTCCTACATACCTCATGTTGTGTGGAGAAGTCAAAGTTTACGTAGTTCTGTGATTGGTGACTCGATGTGATAGTGAGAAATATGAACTGGAACCAATCCGGCTCACAACTGGTGCCGACTATGTGTTGGTATGGCTAAGAGGCCGAGAAGGTCTCGTCTCAAGTGTAGTTGACTTCATCCGAGTTTGAATCCTTGTCGGGAGTTGGTTTATCTTAGGAGACCGAATCGTCGTATGGGGGTTAATGCTCATGCATGGGTGAGGATATTTGGGTTTCGACTGGACTTACCTGCTATCTAACAGGGATGTAACTTATGATATTTTGACTCGGCACTACTGGTTCTTTGCTTCATAGGGGTCCTTCCTTCCTTACTTTTTCTTCCTTTTGAACTTTCTAAACTCTCCTGAAATTCCTCTCCTTCTCCTCCTCTTTGAAATTCTCTTCTTATCTCTCTCCTTTTCTCAAAATTTCTCCCTCTTTTCACCAAAAGTCCCCCTTCTTTCTTCTACCTTGGGCCCTTTTATAAGTTCCTTCTCCTCTCAAGTCTCTATCCTGGATATCTTTAGCCGATCTCTTCTCATTAATGCGGTGGCATTTTTCCCATGCTCATTTAATGCCGCGGCGTTTCTTCAGGCTCCTTTGAATGCTTTTTATTTAATGTGGTGGTGATGGGTCATTGCTTGGTTTCTGGAGTGGCCGTCCGGGGGTGGGCTCCTGTCTCTCTTCTGGTGGCGAAGGTGGAGATCTTTCATGGGCCTCTTTCCCATATTTCATCATTTGCTTCATAGCGTTCTGCTCAATGCGGAGATCATGAACCTTCCTTCCTTCCTTCCTTAATTTTTCCTTGTCTTTTTCCTTCTTCCAAGAGAACAATTAGCTTGCGCCTGCTTTATTCTATTTTGTCTTCCCATTTCTAGCTTTCGTGTCACATCCTTAGCCCTTGACTCCTCTTCAACCAACTAGGTTTTTCAGTCTTAAGTCAACTGTGGGTCCTACATCCTAGCCAGTTGGACTTTTTTCTTTACTTCCCGGACAAAACAAGGATCCTTCATTAAGTATTATTCTTAGGCTCATTTTAAGACATGGTAATCAAACTTATATATGATTTTTTATCATTATTCTAAACCAATTTCATCGATGGTTAGTTGCAAGCAAGCATTAAGAACAAAGTAGATTATTCTAATTGCATGAGATTATATTAGATCATGAATTCAACACAGAATTCCACAAAATTCATCTAACCTAACTATGATGAATTTAGCAAACCTTGAACGAAATACAAATGAGATAGAAATAAATGATCATGGATGAATATTGTGAATCCATTGAATTTTTAAACTCCTCTTCTAAGAGTTGCTTCTTCAATGATAAAAATGTAGGACTATCCTAAAAATCAAGATGAGTGATGTGAAAAGTTGACTTCTAACTTATTCTAACAAATGGGCCTTGCACAAAAGTTTCAATATTAGCTAGAATAGGCTCAACCCATAGAAAATTCAATTACAACCCTCAAATAAGTCACCGCTAACTCCTATGTGGGCCAGGCATCTAGGATGTTGGAAATAATACATTTGAAAGGTTTCTCAAAACATAGCGTCACAAACACGAAGTACCAGTAAAATTGTGTAACTCTGCATCCTCTTCAGCGTATTCTACTTTCATGAAATCTCGCATACTAAGTTTCTAGTGAAAACTAGTGATTCTAGGGTAGGACTGAGTCTAAAAACTCAACCTCAGCGTCTCTTGCTAAGCTTTCAAAAAAATATTTAGTTTCTTCAATTGTGATGTGAAACGTCATTCCCGTAACTTTATTTAGAACTAAACTAAAAATGAACCATTTTATAAAATTTGTGAGAATTTGTTTCTTATTATAGATTTATTTATTTTCATTAAAATTACAAACATAATTCTATTAAAAATAAATTCATCACAACTCTAAACTTTAAATTTTACTTATCCTAAAGCAAATAATCAATCACGGAGAGATGGGAAAAATGACAAGCACGCGTGTATGATTCAATTGATTCGTTTGTATTTTTCAAAATTACATTTCTCAATTAAGTACTAGTATTTTATACGGTATATGACATTCAAGCAATTAATTGACATAGAATATAATGTGGCATAATTGATCTCCTTAGACAGGATGGGATAGATATTGGTCTCATCGAGAGTTGAGATCGACAACTTAACTTCGAACATTTCATTAAAAGAAAATAAAAAAATTGAGCTTACAAAGAGGCACACTGCAGCTTCTTTCTTATTCATAATTTTCCTTTTCCGTTTTTCCCATCTCTTTCCCTATGTGAAAGCTATCTCATTTGATAAAAAAAAGTACATTTATAAAAATAAGAAATATTAATAAAATTAATTTTTTAAAATAAAAATTTTCATGAGAATAAATTATTAAAATATATATTTAAAACTTTTAATTTTATAAATGTTAAAAATTATTTTAATAATAATTTATTTTAGTTACTATTTGCAAATTATATATATATATATATATATATATATATATATATATATATATATATTAATCAATAAATTTAAATATTGTTTATAAATGATAAAATATTTAAGCTATAATTAAAAATTATATATATAATTAAATATATAATTTGATAATTTGGTACCAAAAAAAAGCAGCGAATTCAATAGCGCGGGCTGCAATAAGAGCTCCATGTCATTTTGTTAATAAAAAATGGTTCAACGGTATGTTAACGAATTGATATATTACAGAAACACGACTTCAAAAGTTTAGGGATTTGAGAATACAACAAAAGATGGGGAGACTCCATTGTTATCCGAAAAGGGATGCTGCTATATTGAAAAGACAATTAGCTCATTTGGAAACATATCTTGGCGGCATTAAATACATGACGGGGTTACTTGATATTGTAATAATCGTCGATTAACAAGAAGAATATACAGCTCTTTGAGAATGTATAACTTTGGAAATTTCAACAATTTGTTTAATCGACACAAATTGTGACCCGGATCTCGCCGATATTTCGGTTCCAGCTAATGATGATGCTATAGCCTCAATGCGATTAATTCTTAACAAATTAGTATTTGTAATTTGTGAGATATAATTAGTTATTTTTAATATATTAAATATATGTATATATTCTTTTATTTTTTTTTAATAAACAAGTTTACAGCATTATTTTTCTTATATTTCTTTCCTACCAAACACATCAAATTTTAATATATTTTTTATTTATTTGCTTTTTACTATTGTTTGATCTACTATTATTTGAAAATATATGTTTGACTAAGATATCTATAATTTGTTTTGCCTCACAATTGATATGGGAGAAAAACATTGTACATTACATAAGTTTTTTAATATATAATATTAAGGTATAGCAAAATTAACTCGAAATACATCTATAAATAATTAAATTGAGGGTTACTTAGAAATTCAATTTACCATAAATATTAATCATATCTAAAACAACGACTAAAATGATACACGGACAATACTAAATAGGAAAGAATGATTTTATTATATAACTTATAAAATTTTTCTAATACTTTACACAAATTTGAATAGAAATTTACCCTTTATCAAATTATTTTATTCTTTAGCATGATGTGATAGGAAAAAATATTTTTATAAAAATGTTTTACGCCATATATAAATTAAACTCATATTTAAAAATTTTAATATATTAAAATAATTATATATATATATATATATATATATATATATATATATATATATATATATATAATTGATTAAAAAAATTCATAATCGATTAAGAGTTATTTCTTGGCTATTGGCAAAGAAATAAAGAAACGTGACCCACATATTTTTTTTTTCTTTCTTGGGTATTTCGGCAAAGAAATAAAGAAGTGTGACTCACATAATTTTTTTATTTCTTTCTTGGATATTTCGGCAAAGAAATAAAGAAGTGTGACCCACATATTTTTCTTTATTTTTTTTCTTGGATATTTCGGCAAAGAAATAAAGAAGTATGACCCACATTTTTTTTTTTTATTTCTTCACCCGCCATTTTTTTGGTTTACAAACGATTGACCATTATGATTTCTTCGCTCCTCTTTCCTTTTCCTATTTCTTCAACCGAGCGGTAGAGATTATTAATTTTTGGGACTTTTCCACAAATAAAAAATGGGATGAAAAGTTTACAAATTTTTTACACAAATTTAGAAAATAACCATTTACCGTCACTTCTGAATTTAATTCGCAAGAGAAAACTAATCTATGAACGGTTCGTAATCATTCTTACAGGTATTCGTCAAAAACTGTATTATTTTTTAACATATATTATTCATTTTCCATAATATAATGCATCTCCTTCTGGCTAGTTGCCTTTTCAAAGGATTGTTTATTTTTAAATTGTGATTTACTTTATTTGTGTTTCGTCATAATCATATAAGTACTTTATTAAATTGTTTTTAATTTGATTGATATAATAATCTAGAAGTGTAATTTTTTTTTATAAAATTACAATAAAAAACATTAAAAAAATAACATATTTATTTAAAAACAAAATAATAACATTAAAAATACCCAATTATAAGTAAACATTTTTATTTAAAATATTTTTAAACAAATTACGTCATAAATAATTAAGCATTTTTATAAATCACTTAAATTCATAAATAATTAAACAGTTTTATTGAAATGATTAAATTAAATATTTATATATCAAAAAATTACTACATGTATATTAAATAATCAAATAAAAAAATTAAACAGATTCATTCTAACGTGTCATGAACGTTAAGGGAAGTCAACACAAGACAAGAGAGTACCGCTCTAAAGCTAGCAGATTTTTTAAATACACGGATAACTAGCTTAAAAACAGTGTAAAATAAACGCATTAACCGTTAAACAGTGCAATATAACTAGCTTGTAAACAGTGTAAAATAAATTATGTAAAAATACATAATTTAAAAATATTCTAATATTAAATAAATAGTCTAATATAAAAAATAAGAAAAATAAAATAAAAGAAATATATCATATATCAATATCAAAATCAAAGTATAAGATGAAATAATAAAATAAATATTATATATAATATAGAAATAAAAATAAACAGTATAATATAAAAAATTAAAAATATAAAATAAAATAATTATATACATATTATTATTAATATCTCATGTAATAAAATAATAATAATAATAACAATAAAACCTTATCCTCTAACCAGTGGAAGAAAAAAACTAGAAAAAATATAATAAAATCCAACCTTATATAAAAAAATAGAAAGATAAATTAATAAATATTCTAAAAATTAAAAAATAAAATATAAAAACTAGAACTTAATGCTTTTAAAAGAAATACTATTTTAATGCGTTTACTTTTCATTAAGAATCCATCCCACTGTCACACATATAATGAATAGTACAATTGACGATAGGATGAATTTCTATTGATACATAGATAATTTTTTTTGCTTTGGTCATATATATAAATTAAATTCATAAAGTATTGAAAAAAATTATAATATGATATAACATCATTCTTTCCCATTTAATATTCTTCCCATATCATTTTATTTGTTGTTTTAGAAAAAATATTTTAAAAATAATTTTTCACAATTCTCATGATAAAATAATGTTATATACAAATTTGTATATATATAATTTATATAAAAAACTTTCAATTCAACGTTACACCAATTATAATATCATCATTAATTTCATACAATATATATTTTATTAATTAAATTAGTAATTTAACTTTATATTACTTTAATTGTTTATATTAAATTTTATTAAAATTAAACAACAATAAAAATAATTAAATTATTCATATTTTAGTATATTTTAAAATATTTATTTCCACGAACCTATTTCCACGAAAAACACGCAATGACGCAGCCCCCGAAAGTCAAGTAATACATTTAATGTATGGGATGACACTGTGCGCTTATTCACCATATAAAATGGTGTATATGTATCATATCTGTTCAAACTGGTTTAGATCAGAGAGAGTGAAAGAGTGTAAGAAAATGTTAACAGTGAGAGATACCACCGTCCGACACTTCACTCACCCAAGCCATCCCCTACAGTACGTTACATGGAACACACAGTTCCGCTGTGATGGCTGCAAGCTACTGGGATACGGCAATAGATACCGTTGTGACACGTGTGATTTCGACTTGCACGAGTATTGTTGCACGTGCCCAACCTCCCTCACATCCTTCTTGCACCCCACGCACCAACTTACTCGAGAAGTTATGAATCCCCAAGGCCAACGCGACATGGAACACAAGTGCAACGTGTGTCGCATGTTCGTTAATGGCTTGTTCTACAGGTGCAGGGAGTGTGACTTCGACGTGCACCCTCTGTGTGCTCAACTGCCGCAGCACACGCGTCATCCTCAGCACGCGCACCACGTTCTGAGGCTCCAGGCAGGGCCATCAGTAGCATCGTGCGTGGTATGCGCTGAGCCGTTGAGCAATGCGTTGGGCTATAGGTGCGAGACTAGTGACTTGGGTTTCCATCTTAAGTGTTTTAACTCGACACTGCGGCCTGGTCCAGTTTATACACATTCTAGTTCTGTTTTGAGTCTAGCAGCTTTTGCTAATAATTTATTTAATATGTATCAGAATATAATTTCCGGTGGCGATGATGGTGGTGATCTCAACTCATTGATTAGCTGGGCAGTAAGTACTTGGCTAAATGGGTGATTCATGTGGTTTTCCTATAGGGTTAGTAGGAATGTGGAATTATGTCTTTTTCTTTTATCTTGTTGGTGTGTCGTATGTGATTTTAAATTTGGATATATATGATTATGCTGCTAAAAGGGATTAAATTTGGATATGTCCGATTATGTTGCCAAAAGGGTGTATATATATATATATATATTAATTTAGTTATTTAAATTATAATAAATAATTAAATTAATCTTTAAAATAAATAAAATAATAATATAATTCTTAAAATTTTAAAATAAGTTATAATTTTAAAATAGCTTGTGAATTATTTCATTAAAATAAATTTATTTGATTTATTAACTTATTTTAATAGCTCTTAATTTATTTCTATAAATTTTTTTAATTAGTGAAAAGTCGAGAATGTCACATAATCTAATCAACATGCATGTTTATATAATATTTTTATATAAATTTTAATTTTATTTTATTGATAAAAATATATTATCGAGTATTTATAATTTTATATTTTTAATTAATTTTAAACTATTGTAATATTTTATTTAGAATCAATTATTTGAATTATATTTTTAGTTTTAATTATTATATTTTTATATTATATGTTAAACTATTAATTTTATATTATATCTTTAAATATTTTCAATTGAGTTTAAATAAAATAAAAATATCATATACTTATGTAAATGTTATACTTTATTATTTTAATTAGTGTAACGATTAAAATAAATAATATAATATCAAAATATGACAATAAAATAAAATAATGTTGAATATAATATTTAAATAATAAAATAAATATTATAAATAATATAATAATTAAAATAAATAATATATATAAAAATTTTAAAAATATTAAAATAAATTTATTATATAACATTATCAATATCTTATGTAATAAAAAGATAAAAATAATAAAATATTACCTTATGAGAAAAAAAAAAATAATATATATAATAATATCCTACCTTATAATATAAAAAAGACAAAAGACAATTTAACAAATGTTTTAAAGATAAAAGCATAATAAAAAAAAATAACAACCACTTACATTTATAATACAAAAGCTACTCAACGTGCATACAACACTTACAACCACTTCTTATAATACAAAAATAACATGTTGTCAGTTAATAAATTCAAGTATTATTTAATATTATTTTATATTTATCAACTAGTTTATTAATTAATTTTATCAAATATTTTTAATTTAATTAATAAGTTTATAAGTTTTGATTTGTTCAATTCTTATCATATAACTTCTAAATTTTAATTAATTTATAAGTCATCAGCTTATAAGCTAATTTTATCATAACTTTTTCTAAAAAAAAACAAGTTACTTAATTTAGTAAGAGTTTTTATAAAGTCATCTAATGAGAATCCATTATATTGTTATATCATATTACTGAATAGTACAATTTGGTGATAGGATGAATTTCTATTATACCTAACTTGAACATGCATATAAATTAATTTATAAAATTAAAAAATTTGTAATTTATTTTAGATAATGCACACATTTAAAAAAATTTATTTAAAAAGATTTATTTTTCAAAATTCTCATTATAAAATAATGTTATATGACTAAAATATTCTTATTTGTTGTCTTAGTAGTTAGCAAAAAGGACTAATTAATATATTGTAGATTAAAATATAAGTAAATAAAAATAATTGATATTTGATTGATATTAGTTTTAAAGAGACAAATAAATTGTTATAAGATATCTAAAAGTATCAAATAAAATGAGATGAAAGAATTACAAATTTTTTTACACAAATTTAGAAATAATCATTCACAATCTCTTCTGAATTTAATTTGCAAGAGAAAACTCATCTATGAACAGTTCGTAATCATTTTTATGGTTATTCGTTAAAAACTTTATTATTTTTGTAACATATATTATTTATTTATTTCTACAATATAGAGCATCTCATATATAGTTGCCTTTCAATTATTGGTTTCTTTGGTTAAAAAAAAAAGTAATTTATTTTTAAAATTTTTGTATATTTGCGAAAAAAAAATTCGGTTGTAATTTCTAGCTTCAATTTATAAAAAACTACTTTATTGAAATGCTTTTTAATTTGTTTAGATATAACCATCTAGAAGGTTTTTTTTTTTCTGTTATAAAATTAAATTAAATAAAATTAAAACACAACATATTTATTTAAAAAAAACACCTTTGTATGTATTAAAATTTAAAATAAATAACATTAAAAATATCCAATTATAAGTAGACGTTTTTATTTAACATAATTATTTAAATTTAAAAAAATTACATTATAAACAATTAAGCATTTTAAAATATTTATATATTAAAAAATTACTTTATATATATTAAATAATTAAGTTAAGAAATTAAACCGATACATTTTGACCACGTCAAGTCAAGTAAAATCCAAACGAGATTTTTCTCTCCATCAGCCTTTTGTATAATTTGTCTCATGCAGATTTTTGTGTCGTGCCAAATTCAGAACTGGCATTTTTCGCCAGTTTTGAATCTTTCCCTGTTATTAATGTGAACTCAATTTCCATTTCCACAAAAACTCGCAAAGATGACACCATTTACCCCGGGAATGTCCACTCTTGCAAGTCTAAATCAAAGTCAAGTGATTAATAAAGTGTAGGATGAGAGTGACCTTTGAATCCTTCAATGATTCTTTTTTTTTCTTCTCTTTGAAAGGGTAGGAGGACAATTGACCCGTGCATGATACTCTAAGTCTATTCACCAATGGGATTAATTGATTAAGTTTATCTCTATTTTTTTCACTCATATAAAATGGAGGTGTATGTGTTTGTTAAGTATTTTTCTATTTTTCTATATAAATATATCGCATTTGTTCAACCTGGTTTAGATCATATATAGTAGAGTGGAAGAGTGAAAGAAAATGGAACCAATGAGAAGGATGACAGTAGAACACTTCACTCACCCAGGCCATCCCCTAACCTACATTTCAAGCAACACACAGTTCATATGTGATGGCTGCAAGATACTGGGAACCGGCAACAGATACCGTTGCGGCACGTGCGATTTCGACCTGCATGAGTATTGTTGCACGTGCCCAACCTCCCTCGTATCCTTCATGCACCCCATGCACCAACTCACTCTAGACTTTATGAAACCCCAAGGCCAACGCGACATGGAGCGTGTTTGCAACGTGTGTAGCATGTTCGTTAATGGCTTGTTCTACAAGTGCAGGGTGTGTAACTTCTACGTGCACCATCTGTGCGCTCACCGGCCGCAGCACACGCGCCACCCACTGCACGCGCACCATGTTTTGAGGCTCCAGCCAGTGCCGTCAGGACCCTCGTCTTCTGGCTGGTGCATGGTCTGCAAAACGACGTCGTGGGAAGCCTGGGGCTATAAGTGCGAGCTTTGTGACTTTGGTGTCCATCTTAAGTGTTTTAACTCGGCACCGCCTGCTCCAGTTTATGCACATTCTAATTCTGGTTCAGGTATAGGTTCGGGGTCTAGATCTGTTTTGAGTTTCGCATCATCCGCTACTAGTTTAGTTAATACTTATCACAATATAAGTTCTGGTGGTGGCGTGCACGATTTCTTCTCGGAGATTGTTAATTTCTTCAGCAACTAGTACTGGCTTAGTGGGTGATTCGTTTGGTGAGGAAAAAATTAAATAAAGAGTGGTTAAGTGAAAATGTGGAATTATGTGTTGTTTCTTCTGTCTTGTGTCATGTGTGATTTCAATGGGAAGAGTAATCACCAATTTAGTTATTCTCTCTGAAATTGTAATAATGTGTGATAACGGTTTCTAAAATTAATAAAATCAAAAATTAGTTTTTACAATTTTGTATTATTAATTACTTTAGATTTTGAAATTATATTAAACAGTTAGTTTGGTTTATGAATAAAATATAAAATAATTTTTAAAATTATAAATTATTAATTAATTTAGTATTTATAGTAAAAGTATTATAGTTAAGATTTGAATTTTTGACTAATTCCTTTAAATCATTTTTCATATAATTATTTTATTAATTGAATTTTTACTCTTCTAAATATATGTTTATATTTATATGAATAAATATTAAAATTTAATGTGATAAATTTATTTATTAAATATTTTATTTAATTATAAAAATTTATTATTATTTAATTATATAAAATTATTTGTTATTTATACATCTTTTACTATTTTATTGGTAGTTATTTAGAAATTTTTAATTAATAAATAATTTTATCGATAATTATATACAGTTTAAAAAAAAATTTATTATTTAATAAATAACTTTTTATAATTAAAATAAAAATGTTTAAAAAATAAATTTAGCATCTTAATTTTTAATATTTTTCATTTAATATATAAACATACACTTATGAACCAAAAGTGCTATTAACAAATATAATAATATATTTAATACATTTTTATATATAAACTAAACAAGTTATAAAACTTAATTACTTTGGTGGTAGTAAAAAACAAATTGGTTAAAGGTTCAAATGTCATCTCTATACTTTTATCAATTTTCTAAAAGCTTAATTGTTATTTAGGGGCAAAATGTACGAAAATTTAAAAATAGATAGAAAAGTGAAATTAAGTCTTTTAAAATAATATCAATATTTGGGTAATTATATAAGTTTAGGATCAAAATGTATGAAAAAAAAGAGAAAAATTTGTTAAATTTTTAAAGTTTGGAGGCAACAATTACAATTAAATTTTTAAATTTTTAAATTTTTAAAGAGAAATTTAACTGACAATTAAAATTTTAATTACTAAATTGATTGATGATTTATAATTTTAATTACTAAATTGATTGATGATTTATAATTTTAATGACTAAATTGATTGATGATTTATAATTTCAGGAACTATTTTGTCATTTTATTTATTTCAATGTCTAATTTAACCGATTATAATTACAATTTTAATGAATAAATTGATTGATGATTTTAAATTTTAGAAATCATTTTTCATTTTATTTATTTCAATGTCTAATTTAATTGATTATTATAATTTCATATATTGAATTAATTGATAATTTACAATTTTAGTAACCATTTTGCTATTTTATTAATTTTATGAAACAATTTGATCATCATTATAATTTCAATGACTAATTTGGTGATACACAAATATGAATTATCTAATGTATGATCTCACAATCTAACATGCAATCTTACAAATGTTATGTACTATACCTTTAGAGCTTGTTTAGTGGTATAGTGTTGTAATTAGTTATTTGTTACACAAGTAAAATATTGTTCTACTATTTATCATATCTTTACCGATCTAATATATTTCTCATTTTCAAATAGAGTTGAAATTAAGAAACAATTATATTTGACTGAAGTTATATACTTATTTATGTAATATGTTGTCTTTTTATTTTGATACTGAATCAGTTGCAAAAGAATTATGCTTTTTTAATTATATAATAAAAACTTATATATATATATATATATATATATATATATATATATATATATATATATATATATATATATATATATATATATATATATATATATGAATCATCCTGTTAATTTAAGTCATCCAATCGATTTTGAGAATTGAACTAGTATAAATCATAATTAATGGCACCAATAAGAGTTAGTTAGGAGGCATCGCACGACGTGTGACAGGAGTCATACAACATAACTCGAGGTCAAGCGACACTGATTGAACGTGACAGTAATCAGAAGTTGCAATTAGGACGCGTAGAAGTCAAATGATACAACATACATCAAATAACACAACCCAAGAGAAAGCAACCCCAAAAGGAAGGCTATAAAGAATAAGAGGAGGTAACAAAGAATGAGGTAAAAAGAGAGAGAGAGAGAAATACCCTAAGAGAGAAATGTCTAAGGAGAGAGGGATTTGAGAGGAAAGTAAAGAGTCATGCCCTGTACATTTGCAGATGTGAACATTGATGCCCACCGTGGGATCTCGAGAAAACTAGTCACGACGTTTATCATCTTTGAGTAGATTCATAATCAACCATGCCAATCACCAAACACCAAGCCAGCTCCAGCAATGGAGGAAGTGACAACACCTTGCAATGTTTGTTGCGAACAATAGCCACCTTACAAGAGAAAAGTGAGGAGCAAATGCAACTGAACAAGGAGGCAGTTTGGCGACAAGAGGAAGCGAAGGAGCGCCACCGGATGGCGGAGGAGCGTCACACTGTGGCCCTAAGGTTGGTCGAGGAATGCAAAAAGAGGTTCGGAGGCAACTTGAAGTTGTGAAAGCAACAACAGGAAGGATAGAACAAACCCCCTCCCCATATTTTGGGGACAACCCTTTGGCAAGGAAATTGATTGAGCCCTTATCCCCTCCCCCCTACTTCAAGAAATTGCTAGTGGATCCTTTTGATAGCATGCAAGACCCCCACACTTATCTACAGGCCTTCCAGAAGTAAGTGTACATAAGTGGGGGAGATGATGACATTAGCTGCAAACTATTATGGGGTACCTTGAGAGGCGAGCCCATGTAATGGTTCTCCAGCCTACCCTCCAAAACCACCCATTCTTTCAACAACCTAGCAACACGCTTTGTATCATAGTTCGCGGCCAACAAAGTCAAGCAGTTGGAGGTGACCGACCTTTTCGACATTAGACAAACGAATTAAGGGTGAAACACTCAAAAAATATCTAATGCATTTTAATGGTGCTACAGTCCAAGTGAATAACCCAAACCAGAAGTTTTTTGTAAAAGCTTTTCATAAGGGTTTACGTGTCGGTCAGTTCAACGACTCCCTAGAGTTAAGGAGGCTTGCTAGTATGGAGGAAATCAGGGCTTGGGCCAAGAAGCACTTTGAAGCTGAGGAGGACTTGGCTGATTGGCTAAAAGCCAAGTGCGAGGTATTGCCAGGCTTGGTTAGGAACAATCAAGGGCATCCCGAGAGAGTAAACCCCCACGGAGAAGGTAATTTATAAGTCGGGGAACAAATCAACCCAATTCACCCTATTAAAGGCGAAGAGAGCCCAAAATTTGAGGGAGGTGTAATTACACACATTCATTAGATATAGCTCCTCTGGCTAAGCAGTAGATGGGACAAAATCACAATGAATGGTGCGAATTTTATCATACTCATGGACATATGATAAAGGGTGCTGGCCCTAAAAGGTCAGATTGAAAAGTTAACTTGTGAGGGTCACCTGGACCGTTTTGTTCAAACACAAAGGAACATCGAGGCTAGAGAGCATAACCCTCTACGACCAAACCGCCCAAAAGCACCTGACGAGGAGTGGCCAAGAGATAGGAGCCAAATGAAATCCCGACCTGAGCCACCTTATTGAGGGACCATCACCACAATATTAATGGGAGGAGTTGACGGAGGGCTAACAACAACTAAGAGAAAAAGGTACCCCCGATCAGTAATGGCAATAAAGACAGGCACCACTCAAGCTAGAGATCCCTTCATTTCCTTCTCGAACAAGGATTACAAAGGCATGTCGCCTCATCAGGACGATCCCATGGTCATTTCGATAGTAGCTATAGAGTACAAGATTGAAAAAGTGCTCCTTGACCAAGGAAGCTCTGCCAATATACTCTACTGGAATACTTTTTGGAAATTGCAACTGCCCAAATTGCAATTGGAAGATTGCCCGAGCACTCTAATCGAATTCTCGGGTGAACAAGTCGAAATACGTGGTAACCCTACATTTGGGTATGAAGTATCCAGTGGATGGAAGGGTCGAAACCATCCAAGTGGACCAATAGATTGCTCAAAGATGTTATGAGGAAATCCTAATGACTGGATGGGAAACCAAAAGTCAATCGATAAGCGGGATTCAAGTCAACTTTTTGGACCTAGACCCCTGCCAATGCCCAGCAGATCAGAGACCACAACAAGCATTTGAAAGAGATAGAGATCAAAGCAGACGCTCGCGAGAAGACCAAGATTGGAGCATCACTAGAGGGGGAGGTTGAGGAGCACTTTATCCAATTCCTTTCTAAAAACTGAGATGTTTTGCTTGGTCACCCAAGGATATGCAAAGAATAGATCCAGATTTTCTATTCTAGTGTTTGTTCATTAGCCTTGAGACCTGTCCAATGTCTCAAAAAAACAGAAAGGTCATAGAAAAGAAGAAAAGAAGAGAAAGGCAACGAATGAGGAAACAGATAAGTTGTTAACTACATGTTTCATTAGAGAAGTCTGGTATCCCACTTGGCTGGCCAACGTAATGATGGTGGAAAAGATCAATGACAGATGGAGAATGTACACAAAGTACATCAACTTGAATAAAGCATGTCCAAAAGACCTCTGTTCTTTTCCAAGCATTGAATGACTAGTAAATGGTACTTTTGGATATGGCCTCTTAAGCTTCATGGATGCATATTCCATATACAACCAGGTCTGGATGCACCCTCAAGACAAAGCAAAAATGACATTCATTACAAACAATGAACATTTTTGTTACAAAGCAATGTTGTTCGATCTAAAAAATGTGGGCACCACTTATCAACAATTGATGGATAGGATATTCAAGGACCAAATAGGCCGCAAATTGGAAGTATACATTGATGATATGGTGGTAAATTGTCCAGGGAAAATCGACATTGTGAAGCATTGGCTGGCGTATTTGTGGTATTAAAGAGGCACAAGTTGAAGTTAAATCTAGAGAAATGCTCTTTCGACATCCTGGCTGGAAAATTCCTACGATTCATGCTGAAACAGAGAGGAACTAAGGCTAGTCTCAAGAAGCATGAGGTAATGATAAATATGCTTGGATATGAAAGAAGTGGAGTACATCATCAAGGAGGTGAATGGAGGAGTATGTGGGACACACATTGGTGGAAGAGCCCTCACCAACAAAATAGCTTGAGCAGGATACTACTGGCTGACTCTCAAGAAGGACTGCACCAACTTTGTAAAATGATATGACAAGTGCCAAGGATTCATAGATATACATAGAGCACCACCAAAGCCACTACACTCGGTTGCCTTGTCGTGGTTGTTTTGTATGTGGGGTGTGGATATTTTGAGCTCGTTTCCACTAGCTGTCAGATATACATAGCAGTCAATTACTTCACCAAATGGGATGAGGTTATGTTGGTGGCGATGATTACCATAGAATGGATTAAGAATTTTTACTAGAATAAACTCATATGTCCCTTCAATCTCCATCCACTATAGTTTTGGACAACAACACCTAACTCGTGGCTCGGATGGTGGCTGAGTTCTGCTCCCAACTTAGAATAAAGTTGTCCTTGACCTTGTCGAACACCTGCAAACAAATGGGCAAGCAGATTCGGCTAACAAGGTGATACTTAGAGACTTAAGGAAGAGGTTAGAAGAAGTAAAAGGATGATGGAATGAAGAACTAGCACAAGTACTTTGGCCATACTACACTCGACCAATCAAGAAACTCCATTCAGATTGACATTCAACACTAACGTTGTGATTCTAGTAGAAATCGGATAACCATCTTCCCGAGCCATCTTCTTCCAACTGGCTCAAAACAAGGAGGAAATAAGGGTTAATTTAGACCTATTGAAGGAGTTTCGAAAGATGACCCACATCAAAAAATATGCAGCAAAGGCAACGATAGCACGACGACCCTTCGAGAGAGAAACATCCAAGGAGAGAGGGATTAGAGAGGAAACTAGAGAGTAGTGTCCTGTACATTTGTAAATGTGAACTATATATATATATTCCATTAAGATATTGATCAATATTGTCATTTTTTATTTGAAATTTTGAAATTCACTTGCTATAAACTATATTTATGTTTAAACTTACTCTAATGATGGATGATTTCTAGTTCAATTGGCTGTGCTTTTGGGTGTAGAGTTCTTCCTCAATCACTCTGTCAAAGTTGTTACCCATTCATAGCGTGGGTCCTTGAAATTTCATAAAGCTCAACTCAAGCCCGTTCACGGTGTTTCTCGTCAAATTCTTATAAGGTCTATCTCTCTATTTCTCTCCATCTCATAGAACTTTGTTTATTACATTAGTTATTTTAGTGCGTTCCGTTCACAACCCTACGCATGTAATAAAATAAAAATACACACAAAATTAATAAGCAATTACAACAAAGAAAATACATTGGCACTAGTAGACTAGCAATATGAAGCAACTTTATAGCTGCTTATTCAATTGAGCCATTTCAAACTATTTTTTTCTTTTTTAAGAGGAAACTATTCACATGGTTATACCTCTTATTTCATAGTTATATCATAAAAGTACGTTTGCGTTTATATAACACATCTGCTGTCAAAATGTCCCAACAGGTTAATTAATTACCCCTCTAGTTTGACAATTTGCAGCCTCACATCCACTTCAATCTTTCCTTCTATTGGGTAGAAATTCTACGAAGACCCACGGAGTTAACTATGACTATATTGAGGTTAATTATTAGTTCAAAGAAAGACCAGCTAAGATATAATCAATATGAAATATGAATACTAATAAATAGAAAAATGTATGAGATCGAGTTCACTTAGTTTAGATATTCTATTTTAAAATGACTATGAGCTTGTTAACCATATACTACAAATAATTTAATAATATTATTTAAAAAAACATTTTGAAAGTGGATAAAAGCTAAATTAATCTTATTTTACTTATTATCATACTAAATTTATAATTGATGTTCAATAATTGTTGTTGGTTAGTTACTTAACTTTTTTGTGTTCTATTAAGAAATACTTTAAGGCTTCGTTTTGATTTTTTGTGTTATTAGCTAACTGTACTTGACTTCGTGTTTCAACTTTCAAGTTAATTTAGATAACTCACTTCATTAATTAGGTAATCTTTTTTCTTCTTGTTTTAGATTTCTTGCATGACAGACGACTTGTAAGTTGGTTAGTTTTTCTAATGAAATTATTCTAAGCTTTAATGCTATTATAATTAAAGATTATGGTTTGTTGTGATGGTGTCTCCTTGCAAGCTAGTTGAAGTTGGTATATGTGATGGTATCTGGTTGGTATTTCAGGTATTTTCTCTTCTGTTTACCATTGGGTATTGACAATTAGGAATTGAAATTCTATGATATTATTTTGAATTGTTGGTAGTGAAATATTTTAGTTCATTTGAATTGTTGTCCTGAAGGTTTATTTGCTCGGGATATGTAACTTGCCCCGTCATCCTGAACCTGTTGTTTGGGTCCATTGTGAGTTTGAGTTTGACAGCATGCAAAATCCAAGGTAGAGTTGAGGGAAGGTTCAGAAATACTTATATAGGAAAAAAAAACATGAAAAAAAAATAAAATAAATTTTTTTATAAATTAAAATTAGTTTATACATAAGTTAATTTGTATAAATTTTTTTATATTAACTTATACAAAAATAAAGAATTTATATAAATTAACTTATACATAAGTTAATTTTAGTTTATAAAAAAATTTATTTTATTTCTCCTTTAAGTATTTATAGAAAACTTTACCCAATCATAAAATTTGAGCTTGATGATAGTATAAAATTTTTCATTGTGAGAAAATAATGACATTACGAGAACTTTATGGCAATTTGTTACAAATGGAAAGAATAGAAAACTTCTGCATGGGCTTAGTGGTTATGCCCTGCCAAGAAAACTTAATTTTGGAAATAATGGGTCCTGTGGCAAATCCACACTTCTAAATGCTTTAGCAGGTGATAAACTAGCTTATTATTATTTTCGGTACATCCTTCATGTATTAGTATTGTAACCACTAACTTTTCAATGAAGCTGAAGTTGAAGCATGACAAGCTTCTTGTTACATAATAACAACTAGTATATGATTAATTCAAACAATGCTGCATGAAGATTGAGATCAAACATAAAGCAAACAAGGAAGATTCTAATCAATGGCCACAAACAAAAACTGGCTTATGGAACATCAGTAAGAAAACATTCTCAAAAGCTACAAGTCCTAACTTGAAAATAACTAGCATCTTTTAAGTAATCGAAAGAATAATCGTGAAAAAAGAGTTTTATTAACCTCTCTATAACCATTATGTGGAATTTGCAGGCAATGATTCCCCTAAACAGAAGCCCAAAATACCATCCACAACCTGCCATTGCTAAGTGAGAGTTGAGTTTAATCTTTGAAGCCTAACACACTTTTGTTTCCCTATATTTATTAACCTCTTTTTTTGTTTTTTATAAATATTAACCTCTTATTTCACTACAAGAATTTTTTGATTTTGCTACTAATTTTAGCTACTATTTAAATTAGTAGCTAAATCCTAGCTAATTAACTATTAATTAACTAGAAAATTATTGTTTCTAGCTAAATTGAAGTTATATTCATTTATACTTCTTATTACTACAAATTAACTAGGAAATAACTACAAATTTTAAAAAATTTACTACAAATTAACTAAGATTATTTTCCTAGCTAATTTGCTACTTATTTCATACTACCATTCAATATTGTAGTAATTTTGTAGCTAATTATTTTTACTAGAAATTAATTACAAAATAACTATTAATTTTAAAATTAGCCACAAAATTATTTTGTAGAAATTTTAAATTTTCTAAGTAGTGTTCTTATGTGTCATTTGTCTAACTCCGTTATTATCTTGGCTATTGTCTTCTTCTCTATTGGTACTCAAGCTAATTGTGGTGCAAGTATTGGCATTCACATCATTCCTTTCATCTAAAGGCATTCTTTAGAGATCATGTCAAGCCTACCGTGCAGGTTTAAACTTTGGATCTAACTTGACCCAGTCAACCTCCACAAGTCTCCTTGATGGGCGTAATAATTGTGTGTTTCACCCTTTCTATCACTTGTGTTCATTTTCCACAATGAGTTGGCTTCGAAGTTATCCAAAGCTGTGTAGCTAAACAAATAGGTTACTATTTCCGTCGCAAAATTGAGGCAAAGTTTATTAAAGGAATAACCATCGAAATTTGAAAGTGAAACAACCATCAAATTAGTAATTGTAATTTATTTAAAAAATTAAAAAAGACATTTAGCTACCAAAATAACGATCAAATTGTAATAAAAACTTTTAAAAGTTAAAATTTAACGAGGGAATTAGGAACCAAATTTCAATTTAAAAATAAAAAATAAAAATAAAAATAGCCAACGAATTAGCAATAGAAATTTATTTAACAAAAAATTGAAAAAGATATTTAGCCACTGAAATAATGACTAAATAGTAATAAAAAAAAATTAAAAAAAAAAGAATTTTAACAATCGAATTAATGATCAACATTTAATAAAAAAAATAATTAAAAGAAATATTGCAATCGATTTATATAGATTGCTAAATGTAAACAATAAAAAATTAGATTACTTAAATAAAAATAGCGACCTTGTTTTTTAAAAATATTTAAAATTTAAATTTAAATTTTATAAATAAAAATATACTTATTTTATATTTAAAATTTTTGAACAGTAATTAATATAACCATTTAATTTAATAAATATAATTTATATAAATGAATGTGATAAATTGTTTTAAGGTACTTAAAATAACAAATTTAAAAATACTATAATAATATGGCACGTAAGATTAATATTATAAAAAAAACATAACGAATGTAAGAATTATGATGTTGAAGTTTATTTTAAGTGAAGTGAGACTATTTATTTTTAGTGAAGTGAGACTATTTATTTTTAAAAGAAAAGTAAGTTTAGTATTTTTGTCTTTAAATTTTAGATATTTTCTTTTTCTTTATCCAAATGATTGTATTTTTTAATTAAATTAGTCTTTTGAGTTTATATTTAGTTTAATTATGATATTGAAGTTTATTTTAAGTCAAATGAGATTATTTATTTTTAAAATAAAGTAAATTTAGTATTTTTATCTTTAAATTTTAGATATTTTTTTCTTTATCTAAATAATAGTGCATCTTTTTTATAAAATTAGTCTTTTGAGTTTATATTTCGTGTAATTATGGTGTTAAAGTTAATTTTAAGTCAACTAAGTCTATTTATTTTTAAAATGAGTAAATTTATTATTTTTGTCTTTAAATTTTAGATATTTTCGTTATTTATCCAAATAAGTGTTTTTCTTAATAAAATTAGTTTTTTGAGTATATATTTTGTGTAGTTATGGTGTTGAAGTTTATTTTTAAGTCAACTAAGACCATTTATTTTTAAAATAACGTAAATTTACTAATTTTTTTTTTAAATTTTAGATATTTTTATTCTTTATCCAAATAATAGTGCTTTTTAATTAAACTAGTCTTTTGATTTTATATTTCATGTAATTATGTTGTTGAAGCTAATTTTAAGTCAACTAAGTCTATTTATTTTTAAAATGAAGTAAATTTAGTATTTTTGTCTATAAATTTTAGAAATTTTCGTTCTTTATCAAAATTATAATTCTTTAAAATTAGTCTTTTGAGTTTATATTTCGTGTAATTATGGTGTTGAAGTTAACTTTAAGTCAATTAAGTCTATTTATTTTTAAAATGAAGTAAATTTAGTATTTTTGTCTTTAAAATTTAGATATTGTCATTTTTTATCCAAATAATAGTGCTTTTTTTTTAATAAAATTAGTCTTTTGTGTTTATATTTCGTGTAATTATGGTGAAATTTATTTTAAGTCAACTAAGACTATTTATTTTAAAAATAACGTAAATTTAGTATTTTTGTTCTCTATTAAAATAATAGTGTTTTTTTTAATTAAATTAGTCTTTCGAGTTTATATTTAGTTTAATTATGGTATTGAAATTTATTTAAAGTCAAGTGAGACTATTCATTTTCCACCTTCATTTTCAAAATTTTTCACCTTCATTTTCAAATATTTCTCACCCTCACTTAAAAATTTCCCACATTCATTTTCAAATATTTTTCGTCCTCACTTAAAAATTTCCAACTTCAACTCTTTCTCTCTCTCACTTCAACTCTCATCTTCCACTCTTAATCTCTTCATCTTACTCTTCCTCTTCATCTCACTCTCTGATCGCCCCCGCCGTCTACCATCCCTCTCTCTTTTCCCTTCCCTTGCTTCTCCCTTCTCCTTCCCCCTTCTTCCTTCCTCTTCTTCCTCCCTCCCCACTACACCCCCACCCGCCAGCCTACGCCATCCCCCTTGCTCGTCATACCCACTCGCCATCGCCACCATGATGCTTCCCCTCCTCGCGAAACTCCCAACCCCATCATGCCCCGTGTTGCTCCACCGCCTACCCTTCCTCGCCCAGGTTGTGCCCTGCCTTGGCATGCGCCTTGTGTGACACCCTTCTACCCTGAATACTTAGATTAAAATAATAATGTAAACAAAAAAGAAGACAAGTAATAGTTAAAACCAAAGAAACACAATTCACATTAAGGATAAAAGGTTCACATGGTTATATTAAACAAGTAAGTACAAAGTTTTCGAGAAGATTTCAAATCTAAATATTATAATTGAAAAATAAAGTCATTATCATCTTCAAAATAAGCTCTTCAAACAACAAAAGACAGAGAACAACTATTCTAAATTCTAAAGCTCCAATATCACACTAATCACAGCAAGACCCCGCCCCTTCAAAACTCGGCACCATGAGTGTCCTCAACATTACCTAAAGGAAAACCACAAGAGAGTACGGTGAGAAATAACATTCAATCATATATAAATGCAGATAGTACCCCAAATCCCACCCATTACCGTACTCAATTACTAACAATTCCCAAATACTCATATATCAATCACAAGTTTCATCACATTCATAATCAATCACATTCCATTCATGTTTACAACGTGCACATGCTCACACACTGCATATGTTAATCACCACTCCTAAGAGTCTCGATTCAAAACTCCATACCATGGGCAAACCTCCTCAATTCCCTTAGTTATCGCTAATGATGGTCACACCGTTAACACCACTTATGACTGGTGTATCACATAGTTAAACACCATTTATGGCCTGTGCGAAGACATTCTACACAACCGTTAAACATCAACTATGACTGGCATGTAGCATGGTTAAACACCACCTACGGCCCATGCATATGAATGTCCCCCATCATTACTCCATCCTGTTAAACACCACTTTTGGCTAGGACCCCTCGTTAAACACCACATATGGCCAAGGTATTATAGTCACGTTTGGTTTCTCATGCATCTCATGCATCTCATGTCTATGCTCAATGCATTCTCATCCACATTCTCATTCTCATGATTCATACATTATTCACACAGTCCATAATCATACCAAAATCATATCAATTTAGCCATTATTATCATAAATTATTTATAAGAACACATAGCTAATATTCTTCAATCAATCATGGCAACATCACATACATTTACAATTTATAACCGCATGACAGATAACAATACATCCGAATAATCACATATTTTCATACTTCAATAATTATATCTACTCTATATATGGTTATAGAGTAACACCTTTCACTAATTAATCATGTCAAATTACCTTACATGTTCCATATAAATTATAACATATGACACATATTTCATACACATAACCAAGACTTACTTAAAAGAACGTAATCATGCATAATTGAGTCCCAAAATAAATTATATAAATCAAATAATCATGAACCAGCATCATGAAACAGAGGCTCCAGCACTAGGCACTGAGATTCTTGTGCTAAGCGCTCAACTTGCGGCCCCGAATTGTTTTTCCTGCCATAAACACTTGCGTTTTCAATCTCAATTACAATTTCTCTCTATTTGAAGTCCTATAAGCAGTTTTTACCTCAAATCAAATTAGCTCCAATGCATTCCAAGTCACATAAATGATTTTTCACTGAATAAAATATCATTACGCTTCAGAATATATAAAAATCAACCTTTAAGAACAAAATTCATTGATTGAAACATCATATCTCAGATTCATATGTGTAGATTATCCTTTCACAAAATGCAACCAATTAAATTATCAATTAAATCAACCAAAATCACATAATACTTTGACGAATCTTTTCTACCAATTAAAATATTTTTAGAACATAATAACCAAACTAATTTGAGAATTTAGAGGATTGCCCTCACTACCCGTACACTCTCGCACTCACATATGGCCGAATCCGTCTCTCCCGTACTTTATATGCAAAGAACAGTGATGATCTGATGCAGTTTTGGGATGATTTGAACATCCTGACCCGCTCGTCAGCCTCCCATTAATTCAATTAATTAAATAAATAAATAAAAATAATTCAGATTAATGTCTCATCAGTTTATAAAACCATTAACTCCTCCATTAAAATAAAATTAAATGTAAATATTTAAGTACTAAATTAATTTTCTGCCATCATTAAGAATAATAATAATAATAATAACATTTCAGTTTCAAAATGCAATTATTTAATAAAATAATTTCCTGTAGCAATTGATAATTAAAATAAAATTGATAATAATAATAATGAAATTTTTTTCTAAAAATAATTAAATAAATTTTAGAATGTTACACCTCGATCCCCACATGCTGCCTCGATAGTGTGTTGCCTTTGTCTACACATGTTGCCTCGATATAGGCTCTGCCTTGGTCCAAGCATGATACCTTGATGCACGTGTGCCCTCAATATCTGCACACCTTATTTATACACGACCATTTAATTTTTTATATTTTTTAGATAATTTGTGATCGATTTAGTGATTAAAAATTTATTTATTTATTATTTTTCAGATAATTAGCGGTCGAATATTTAATTTTTTTTAGATAATTAGTGATCAAATATTTAATTTTTTTATATATTTTCAAATAATTAGCAATCGATTTAGCAACTGAAAATATAAATTTATTTTTATTTCTTCACATAATTAGTGACTGAATTAGACACTTTCTTTTTTGTCACTATTTCTAGTACCTTTGCTAAGGGTAATCGTCAACCACCATGCTCGTAGCTACCAAACATTCGGTTGTTATTTTAGACACCGAATCAAATTTGGTCACTAAATAGTTTAACGATTGGAGTTACATCAACTAACCGAATTCGGTCACTAAAGGTTTTAACCACCAATTTTAAAAATTAGCGATCGATTTGTAAGTTTAGAGATCAATTCTGATAATCGCTAAACTTGAATTATTTTTAGTGACAATTTTCTTTTTCCCAACTTAATCATGTTAGACATTTTAACAATTGAGATTTTATTTATTTGGTTTATTTTTTATGTATAAAATTTATTAAAGGGTCAATTCAAAGCTTTCCTCACTTCTCTCTAACATTCCTATCATAGTTATTGTATATAATTTATAAAGCTTAAATTAAGATGGTACAAACTTCCACTATTACATCACAACTTGTTCAATTTAAACTAGTTTACACATAATACAAGTGAGACATCATGCTTGAATAATTTATTTAACAAAATTATGGATGAGCAATTCATCCTTATAAGTACACAATCACACATAATAATGTATAACTCAATTATTCTTATATTCAAATAGTGTGTTCTATTTGATGGAAAGATTTTTATGGTTTAGATAGTTAGTTTTGCCTCCTCCTCTATATGATCCATTTTAAAAAGGAAAGACAAAATTTTTAAGTTGTATCTTTGCTTTGAGTGATATCTTAAAGGCATTATTGTTTATGCTTTTAGTTTGTAATAGTTTGTTTGTTTTTAGGTCTGGACAATTAGCTTTGCCTCCTCCTCCATATGATCCATTTTAAAAAAAGAGAAGGAAAAAATTTTAAGTTATGTCTATGCTTTGAGTGATATCTTAAACACGTTTCTGCTTCTAGAATATCAACTAGGCTACTACCAACTTTTACCTAAAGTTGTGAAAGTGCCTTGTAAGTCCGTTGTGCGTGAACATATATTTCTTACTTGTGGATAATCTTTTATTGCATGTTAGCTACAAATTAACTAATAATTTTGTTGTAGCTAATTTTGAATGATTTTTTTAGTTAATTTGCTACTTATTCTATACTACCAACAATGTAATTAATTATTTGTATTATATATTAGCTACAAATTAAATTTTGTTGTAGCTAATTTTAAATTTTATTACCGTTAACCATTTACATTAATTCATTAACAACATACTTTTATTAGGAACTAGAATCCTTTTTATGTAA
The DNA here is from genome assembly GCA_025330945.1 of Mucuna pruriens. NCBI lineage: Eukaryota > Viridiplantae > Streptophyta > Magnoliopsida > Fabales > Fabaceae > Mucuna > Mucuna pruriens. The sequence continues at coordinate 1,700,590 of JAENHJ010000525.1, read as the reverse complement.
ATCTAACTAATGCCTTTTCTTATTTATTTATAGTGGTATCAATAACGGAATCCCATTTTTATTGGTATATTGCGGGTAGAATTAGATATGCATTCTCATTACCTCGTTCCCTTTCAACTTAATGATAAATTGATTCTAAATCAGAAAATGATATGGTCAAAATTATTAAGAATCTAAAAGCAATGTCTATAAACACAATTTGCAAGATGACAATCAACTTTTTTTTTATTCTAAAAATAGTTCTAGTTATTATAGGGAGATGTACTATCTTATGAATATACCCTTTCTTCATTTTAATATTAAAACTATAGTTCTACAGTGCTAGACTTTTAAGAAACAACCAAACTGAATTTTCTCTTGGCCTTGGGATGAACGTGTCTTATATCTTTTTATTTCTCGCTATTGAATAGGTTAGCTACGAAGTGCACGTGCATTAGTAAAATTAGCCCTTGCCAAGCTGTGAGGAAGGTACGTTGTATCACCTCTCCTTAAATGAATTTCTTACATAACGACACATGCTTAACTAGAATTGAAGTGAATGATGTTTTGTATTCAAATATAGATTTAACATTTAAGCAATAGATAAGTCATGGATAATGAAGCCTTAAAACTCGGTTAAATATGAGCAAGGTGTTAGAGGATTTATCGATTTTTCCTTTCAACATAATTCAATAAATGGCAAAACAATATGTCCTTATAAATGATACGTTGTTTCACAAAAGGACAAAGTAAGAATATGGTGTATGATAATTTGTACACCATTTATAAAAATATACATTTTTTAGCTCGTCACGAGGAGTCTAAAACTAGAGAAACTAGTAATAACTCACCTAGTAGTATTGAAGATCCTATTCAAAACATGGTCAATAGTGCTTTTGGAGTTAATAGGCCGCATGCAATTGAAGTACCTGTAGCATCAAGTGTAGAGATTGACCAGGATGAAGATACCAAATGCAACTCAAGCCATATGTAAAGCTTAAGAGTTTGATGAATTAATTTAGGATGGAGAACAACCCTTGTATGAAGGGGTTACCAAATATTCAAAAAATAAATTGTTTTTTGGTAGTTGTATCATATCAAATGCTTGTTTGGAATGAGTGACAAGGTCATAATAATGATTTTAGAACTATTGAGAGATGCATTTGAATATGCAAAGATTCTAAGTTGATTATATGAGGCCAAGAAAACAATCACTAAGTTTGGTTTTGAACAATGAAAAGATACCTATATGTTGAAATAATTGTATGCTTTTTTGGGGGTAACGAGGAAGATGAAGAAAGGGAGACATGCAAAATTAATTTGCAAGACTTCCAAGTGGAAATCGAGGTCAAAAGTTGATGGAACTTTAGTATTTGATAATAATATGAAGAAAGTACTTACAAAAGTTCTTCGTTGTTTTCTACTTAAACCTCGATTACAAAGATTATTTTGGTTGTCAAAGACAACTGAGGATATGAGATGGCATGTTGTTGATAGTAACAATGATGGAATGTTAAGGCATCCTAGAGATTCTAAAGCTTGGAAACAGTTTGATTTGATACACACTAGGTTTGTATCAGTTCGGACCAGTTATTCTTATTCCATACAACACACCTCCATGGGTGTGCATGAAGTAGACATCTTTTATCATTTTAATGATAATTCCTGGTAAAAAAAATAATGAAACAAATGTCTACTTACAACCTCTAATTAAAAGAGTTGAAGGAGTTACGGACAACGTGTGTGGATACATATGATTCTTTTAAGCAAGAGATCTTCAAATTGCCTGTTGAGCTTTGATGTGGATAATTAGTGATTTTTCTATGTTGATAACACTTTCTGGATGGAACACGTGCATTGGACTTGCTTGCCCATACTTCCTTGTCATCTTCGTCATAGTAGAAAATGGTTTTTTATGGGTTATCTTTGTTTTCTTCATCGGAGACAAATTTAGATTGAATAGGGTTCAGTTTAATGGTAAGCAAGATATGCGTAGTCCACCAAAAACATTATCTAGTCTTGAAATTCTTGAACAGGTTCAGAATATTAATGTCATATTTGGTAGAAGACCAAAGAAAGAAGGGCCAGGAAAAAGAACACTTGGTGGACAACTTGTTGTGGTGCACTCAATAATGGAAAAAGAAAAGCATATTCTTTGATGTGCATATGCATCTTAAGAAGAACATGCGCGTGATAATATCATATATACTTTGCTAAATAATAGTGCAAAGAGTAAATATTATCTTAATGCTAGAAGAGACCTTAATGTTATGTGCTTAAAGAAATGAATCAATACAAGATTTTTTTTATTTTATTATTAATTTTAGTTATCATTTAAATTAGTAATTAATTAATTAAAATATTTTTTTTAATTAAAAATTTAAGTTATATTTATTTATACTTCTTATTACTACAAATTAATTAGAAAATAACTAAAAATTTTAAAAATTTACTACAAATTAACTAAGATTATTTTCTTAACTAATTTGCTACTTATTTCATACTACCATTAATATTATAATAATTTTATAACTAATTATTTTTACTAGAAATTAATTACAAAATAACTATTGATTTTAAAATTAATAAAAAAAATTATTTGATAACAAATTTTAAATTTTCTAATAATTATTTTTTTTCCAATGAAAATGGAAGATATTCTCTCGTTGTCTTCACTTCTAATAAAAGTAGAAAGACATTTTTAACAACTTTAAAAAACATCACTGTGCCAGATGATTATTCAAGCAACATTTTTAAGTGTATTAACTTGAAAAATATAAAGATGAAGAAACATGATTGCCATATATTAATCAACCAATTGCTATCATTAGCCATGTAGTTATCATTACCCGATGAAGTTTCAGCAATATTGATTGAGTTGTGCTTATTCTTTAGACAATTATGTGGTGAAGTATTGAAAGTTGAAGACTTAGACAAATTGCAAAATAAGTAATCGTCACTTTATGCCACATGAAAATGTTATTTTCTACTTCATTCTTCACTTTTATATAGTTCGATTGGTTGCTCACCTTGTTGAAGAAGCTAAACTCGAAGGTCCTGCTCATTATAGTTGGATATGTCCTATAAAAAGGTAAAAGATATGCGATGGTGTTCCATTTGTTTTTTTTCAATTAAGTAATGCACAGTCTTGTTCTAAATATTATTTATTATGATTTAATAATAGATACTTATGACAACTGAATCCCATCTGTAATATAGCACGGCTGGAAGGAGTGAATTGAAATTCTGAAAAATTAATGTTTTTGCATATTAAAGATATTTTCAGTTAACAGTTAAAAATTAATTTCTTTTAAAATGTAAATATTATTAAAATATTTTTTCATACTAGCTCATGATTAAAAATCAAATCTTAATTAATATATTTAAAAAATATAATTATTCTTCAACATTAATTTTATTTATAATAAAAAAAACTAGTCTTAATTAACCACAAAATATATATAAATATCTCAATTAATACATCACTACCATATTTTTTTGATTTTGATATTAATTTTAACTATCATTTAAATTAGTAATTAAATCTTAATTAATTAATTATTAATTAACTAAAATATTATTTTTCTAACTAAATTTAAATTATATTTATTTATATTTTTTATTACTACAAATTAGCTAGAAAATAACTATAAATTTTAAAAATTTATTATAAATTAATTAAGATTATTTTCTTAACTAATTTGTTACTTATTTTATATTATCATCAATAATATAATAATTTTGTAACTAATTATTTTTACTACAAAATAATTATTAATTTTAAAATTATTTTATAACCAAATTTAAATTACTACTTAATATTTTGGTAAAGCAAGAGACAATCATTATTAACTTATCATGCTTTCTGAATTCAATATTAGACATCCACGTGGCTTTTCTCGAATGTGTGGAAGAGTCGTGAAATTCTTTGCTTCTACAACACTAGACATATAGTAATATACTACTAACCACTAATCACAAGATAACAAAGATTCTCAAATCAGAGTTCACTTCGTGTTCCACGAGATCGTTCTCCAGTTCCGGACAACGACATTCTGATCGTAAAAAGAAACAGCAAAACGACACCTATGTTGCCAAGTGGCTTCGAGAGAGACGCCAAGGGAACGTAGAGTTCATGTGTCGTTTGTTCTCTTCTGTGGACTGTGGTGACTTTTGCCGCTAAGCTTTATTAGGAATGTAATGAATCGGGTTAAGTTAGGCATTTAAAATTTAGGTCTAGACTAATTATCAGGTTACTCTGGTTTTATTTATTTACTTATATGAGACAAGGTTAAAAGTTAAATTTAGTATATTAAATCTTTTGAAATTTATACTTGGTTTAATAATAAAAATATTATCTTTTTATTGAAATTTTCTTTAAATAAAATTTTATTTATTAATTTAGTATTTTACAAACATTTTCATACTAAAAAATAAAGTGAAATGAGATGATTTAAAAGATGAATTTCGTATGATATATGGTAAATTTCTTTCAAGAAAATTTATGGTCATTTAAAATATGAATATCGAAAATTAAAATTAGGAAAATGGCATATATATAAGATAATAATATATAAAATCACAATTTTTTTAATAAATATAAATATTTTAGTGATACATATATTATTACAACACAAAAATATATTAGTAAAGTTTACACCATCGAGCAAGTGGATACATAAACTAGTATGAAATTGTTTAATTTTATTAATAGTTTTTTATTTGAGTTTTGAGTATGTATTTGCCTTAAATATTTGAGGAACAAATTTATCTTTGATAAGAATTCTATTTGACTTAAATAAAATTGTCTCTTAAAAAGGATACATGTGGTTTATAAAAATAAAAGTTAATATTAATCATAAAAAGTTAAAACTAATAGTTATTTTAGCGTAGGTTAATTTTTCTGTCATTCTTGAGGTCAATACTAGGGATTGTAAAAATAAAAAATTTATACCCATAGATAAAACTTATTATGGATAAAAGATTGATAGAATAATTTGCATTCACAACTAAAATAAAAACATGATAAACAATGATATGGAAAAAAATCACACAATATATTTATACGGATTTATTCTATACCCGAAAATTATGTTCAATCCATTTATTAAAAAGATTTTTTTTATTAAGTCAAATTGACTTACAACAAATATTTTTTTATAACTTTTTCAAACTTTATATCTATGTACCCTCGATACGAGATTACTAAACTAAGTATTAATACTAAATCTCTAAACTTTCTCAAGATATATAAAGATTTTTACAATATATAACTTACACAAGTAAAAATATAAAATTTTTAAAATCAAAAGCATAACTTTGCAAATATAAAGTAATATGAATGTTGAGATTGTCTAAATTTTGTTATATGTAAATATTCACATTTTCATCACTTTCTTATGTTAATGACTAAATTTTTCTATAGATAGCAAGAAAATAACTGTTTAGAGAGAAATGACTTTGTAATATTACTATTATAAAAATTTTATCATGTTAAAAAAAACACATAATAAATAAAATATGTCATATAATTATTAAATAAAAACAACATTGAAATATAAACAAATCATTTGATCAAATTAATAAAACATTGGTGTAACGTCCTAAATTTTATTTAATTATTTTTAGAAAAATAAATTATATTATTATTATTATTATCAATTTTATTTTAATTATTAATTGCTGCAGGAAATTATTTTATTGAATAATTGCGTTTCAAACTAAAATGTTATTATTATTGTTATTATTCTTAATGATGGCAAGAAATTAATTTAGTATTTAAATATTTACATTTAATTTTATTTTAGTGAGGGAGTTAATGATTTTATAAACTGATGAGACATTAATCTGAATTATTTTCATTTATTAATTTAATTAATTGAATTAATGGGGAAGGCTGACAGGGGGGTCGGGGTTGGCCCGACCCAGTTAGAATATTAGACGGGGGTAATCAGTTTACCCTAATTTGTGTTTTGCACGTCAGACAGTCAGACCTAGAGGAGGAGAGAGAACGCAACCTAAGGAGGAGAAGTTAGAGTGTTCACATCGTCCCGGAAACGCATCAGTTCTTCTTCGTTCATCGTCTCTAAGGTACAGGGGAGATTGGTTCGGTCATATATGAACGTGGGAGGGTACGAGTAGTGAGGGCAATCCCTAAGTCCCTCTAAGATCTAAATTCTCAATTTTGTTTGGTTATTATGTTCTAAAAATATTTTAATCGGTAAAAACAATTTGTCAATATGTTATGTGGTCTATTTAATATCTTTTCCTAATGTGATTTTTGTTGGGAAATTGTATGGTTAATTGTCCTAATTACTTGATTCTCGTGGTTGTTTATGGTTGTTCATGATTTGGGGCTCTTATGTGTAATGATGAAATTTGGTGAAATTCAATGGTGTTTTATGTGCATTTCTATGCTTTTTGATAAATGATTTATAATGATGATGGTTAAGTTCATATGGTTGGGTATGGCTATGGATTGTGCGAATGATGTATAAATAAATCATGAGAATAAGAGTGTGGATGAGAATGCATTGAGCATGGACATGAGAGGCATGAGATGCATGAGAAGTCATATGTGGCTATAATACCCTGGCCATATGTGGTGTTTAACCGAGGGGGACTAATGATGGGGGACAATCATATGCATGGGCCACAGGTGGTGTTTAACCATGCTGCACGCTGACCATAGGTGGTGTTTAACGGTTGTCTGGAATGTCTTCGCACAGGCCATAGGTGGTGTTTAACTGTGCGACACACCAGCCCATACGAGGTGTTTAATGGTGTGACCATCATTAGTGATAACTAAGGGGATTGAGGAGGTTCGCCCATGGTGTGGAGTTCCGACTCGAGACTCTTAAGTGTGGTGACAAGCATATGCATTTTGCGAACATGTGCATTTTGTAAACATGAATGAACTGTGATTGATTTTGAATGAATGAAATGTGATTAATATATGAGCATCTATTAACTGTCAGTAATTGAGTTATTAGTAATTGAGTACGGTAATAGGTGGGATTTGGGGTACTATCTGCCTTTATATATGATTGAATGCGATTTCTACTTTCTCTTGTTGTTTTCTTTTAGGTAACGTTGAGGGCACTTATGGTGCCAAGTTTTGAAAAGGTAGGGTCTTGCTCTAATTAGTGCGACATCGGGCTTCTAGAAGTTAGAATAGTTGCTCTATGCCTTGGTGTTTGAATGACTTATTTTAAAGATGATGATGATTTTAGTTCCTCAATTATAATGTTTAGATCAAAGTCCTCCTTGAAAACTTTGTGCCTACCTTTTAATTACCATGTGAACCTTTTATCCTTAATACAAATTGTGTTTTTTGGTTTTAACTATTACCCTGTTTTCATTTTATTTATTTTATTAAGGAAATTTAAATATTCGGGGTAGAATGGTGTCACAATCTCTAAAACTTACTCCAACAAATTTTTTAGCTAATAATAAAAGCAAAAAACTAACTAAAATGCCATGTTAAACATTACCAATAAATACATATAGCTTTTAAAGAACCTTTACAATTGATTCAAAGAATACTTTCTCAAATGATTGAAAATAAATATATGACAACCTCGTATAGTTCTCTCTTTATTCTTTTTAAGGTAAATAAAAAATTAATTATAGGGCCTAAAAAATAGTGATATTGTCTTACCTTCATCAAGATGTTTATAAAATCTAAGTTCGGTAGCCTTTCTGGCCGGCAAGCTAAGTTATAAAATAGTGATATTGTCTTACCATACATATGATTTTTTTGTAACATTTAAAAAATATATAAAATATTATCTATTAATTTTAATAAATATTATAATTAAACTATATTATAAAATATTATTATAAATATTATATATATATATATATATATATATATATATATTTACTTAATGGTACTAAAAATATAAAAAAAAAATATGTTGAAATTGATATTATTTTTATAATAAATGTTGCTAATGATATATGCAGTAGTATTATCCGAATCAAAGTTTTAGAGATTTCTCGTATTATAAATGTGTGAGAGTCATGAATAATCTATTTGTTTATTTGTTAAGCTACATGTCACGAATCAAGACACTTCTAAAAAAATTGTGGTATATATACTAATGGGAAAAAAGTGTTAGATGTTAATTAGGATTGTTTGAATTAGTATAATTTTTATCAGATAGAAATTAAAACTACTTATATAAACATTGTAAATCTATATTAATAATATAATGTATAAATAACACATTATAAATAGAATTATCTATTAATGTAGTGTATCATATAGATTTTTTTAAACTTAATGTATCATTATTAATGTTTAACAATATAATTTCTTCGTTAGATAAAAACTACACTAAATCACTAATATCTATGTTTTATACCAACTGTTTATCTGTTATATATATTAGTATAAACTCACAATGTTTATATTAACAGTTAATATTTATTAAATAAAGATTATGCTTTCGTAAAATAAAACAAAGGTTATATTAATGAAGATTAAATTTTATTTTGATAATTTTTTTATAAGTATTTATGAGAGAAGAAAATAAAATAAAAATTATAAACTAAAATTAACTTATGTATAAACTATTCATTATTTATATATTAATTTTTTAAAAAATTAATTTTAAATTATACATAAATTTATTTTAATTTATAATTTCTTTTCTTTTCCTATAAATCCTTATAGATAAAATAGAGCCTTAATTTAATAAAAAAAAAAACAATTTAATGTACAGGACATTTTTTTTTGTCCTATCCTGATCAATTTTCACACACCTTTTAAGTTTATGAAGTTAAATTTTTTTGAAGTAATTTTTTGCATCTTTTGGGAGCAAGCTTTCTGGAAAAAAAAATTATTTAACTTTTTAAAAGTCGATTATGACTTTTGTATAACTAGTATTTAATCTGCACAAGGAATAAATGCTTACTTTATATAATTAAAATTTATAATAAATATGTATGGTTGAATATATAAATATATTATAATTAAATTTATAATAAATAAATATTTTTCAGTGTATAAATTAGATTTTAGATTTAACATAAACAATTTATATTGTGATATAAGGTTATTAACTATTGATTTTTTTTAAATTATTGAAATTTATTTTAGGCATAATATATATATATATATATATATATAAAACAAGTAAGAGATTAATTTTTTCTAAAAACACTCTTGTTAATAAATAATTCCTAAAACTATTCTCAGTAAAAATAATTGTTCTAACTTATTTGTATATAATAAATATTTATTTTATATAAAAATTTGTAGTAAAAAAATATTTTAATATATAAATTATATTATAATTAAAATTATAATAAATAAATATTTTTTAATATATATTAAATTTTAAGTTTATAATAAATTATTCATATTGTTATACAATGTTATTCTGAATTATTGATAATTTTGAAAAACAAATATTAAAATTCGATTTGGAACTAAAGATATTAAAAGACATAAAAAGTTAATAAATAAAAATTTCTAAAAAAATTCTCGTTCAAAAATAATTAAAAATATTCTCATTGAAAAAATATAACTAAAAATGTTCTTGTTCAGAAAATTATTCTAATTATAATTTTTGTATAGAGAATATTTTTAAATTATTTTAATAAAATATTATTTTTAACATGTGTAATTTATATGATAAATATTTATTTTATATAGCTGAAATTTTTAATAAAAAAATAATTTTAAATATATAAATTATATTATAATTAAAATTCATAATAAATAAATATTTTTAAACACATATTATACTAATATTTTAGTTTGTATAATACCCATAATAAATATTTGTTTTATATAACTAAAATCTATAATATTTTTTAAAAAAATTGTGTGGAAAAAGGGCAGAGTTTTTGTGATGTTGAGTCCAGATGTAGCTAAATAATAATAATAAAACATATCATTGGACAACGATAACACCTATTGACTATATAATAAATAAATATTTTTAAATATATAATTATAATTAAATTTATAATAAATAAGTATTTTTAAATATATAAATTATATTTAAATTAATATATAATAAATAATTTATATACTAATAATTTGTTCTAAAAACATTAAAATTTAATTTAAAAATAATGATGAGAAAAATCACTACTAGAAAATTAAAAATTTGCTACCAAATAATTTTGTGGCTAATTTTAAATCAATAGTTATTTTGTAGCTAATTTCTAGTAAAAATAATTAACTACAAAATTACTATAATATTAATGGTAGCATGAAATAAGTAGCAAATTAGCTAAGAAAATAATCTTATTTAAAATTATAGTAAATTTTTAAAATTTGTAGTTATTTCCTAATTAGTTTGTAGTAATAAGAAGTATAAATTAATATAACTTAAATTTAGCTAGAAAAAAATAATAGTCTAGTTAATTAATAGTTAATTAGTTAGGATTAGATACTAATTTAAATGGTAGTTAAAATTAGTAAAAAAATAAAAAAATCTTGTAGTGAATATTAATAAAGATAAAGATTAAAAAAACTTTTAGAAACAAATAGTTGAATAAAAACTTCTAAATTATTATCATTGAAAATTTTCTTTTATATATAAAAATTAGAATAATATCTTGACCAAAAGCGTTTTAAACTGTCATTCTTTAATTAATTTTTTCAACAACCTTGTTTTAAATATGTTTTATCTTTAATTTTTTCTATCTATCATTTTTAATATATTTAGTTTTAACTTAAATTTTAATTTTAATAATTAAAAACAAAATTATATCACAATATAATTTTTTATCATAAATTTAAAATATAATTTATATATTTAAAAATATTTATTACAAATTGAAATTATAATATAATTAATACATTAAGTAGTATTTATGTTTTATAAATTTTAATTATATAAAATAAATATTTATTTTAATACAGAAATTAAAATACTAATAATTCTAAAACATTTTGATTCAAATAATTGTTCTAATTTATATATTTATATATACATGTACTTATAATCTAAAATCAATAACAAGGTGTCTATTTTATTTATTTATTTTTTTTACTTCTATGATACATAAAACAACTTAATTATTCAATACTAAAATTTGTAACTACGTCTTTTTGGTTAACAATTTCGATTAACAATTTGTATCCATGCTATAGGTATAACTATACCCCTATAGCACTACACACTCTCAACAATTGTATTATTCTCTCTTCCAATATTCTATTTTCCACCTCCCACTCTCAAACTTTTCAAACTTTTACACACAAATTTCAATATCTCTTTCATCTCTCTTTTTCAACATCAGATTAGAGTGATATCATTTTTCATAACCTATTTTGCCACTCATTTACCACGATTCCGCCAAAGAACACGTATCCAAATGTATTGTTAATACATTGCATTTCCAATTCTATCACATCTAAATTCTCAATTCAACGATATTTATTAGAGCGACAAACGTTGTTGTTTATGAGAATTGAAGGTGCTCCTTGCCACATTTCAGATCTAGCGTAATTTAAATCCCTTTTGGTGCCTTTCTAGATTATATTCTCTCTCTAATGAGGCAGCACAAGCACAAGCAAGTACCCTTTGTTAATCAGTGACTCGCCGCTCTTTATGTGGTGTGTGCTGCTTCTATTCTCTCACACTCGTGCACTCCTTCATTCCTATCCTTATTTTTATCATTACTTTGTTTTTTCTTTACTACATTTTCTATTTTTGTAACATTTTCAATTTTTTCTCTCTCCTATCATGATTCTTATCATTCATTTCTATTTTCAATTCGGTGTAAAAAAAAAGTTTTTTACATGGTATTGAAAGAATTTACTCATAACATCACAATTATTAATTCCATTTGTTTAAATTGTAGAAGCTAATAATGACAAAGACAAATAGGACGAAGAAAAGACGATAGAAGAAAGGTGATGGTATTAGTTCAATGTTGGCCAATGAAGGAAAGGAACAAAGCATAAACAATTTTACAACAATTTTTTTTTTGTTTGCTTTGCTATTAGTTATTAGTCTCTCAAGATTCTCCTTAGCACTCTAACTCATTATGTTTTTTTTATCTTATTCTATTTTTTTTTCATTTTTTTTAAGGGTGATTAGTTCATTCCCAATAAGAGTTTGATCGATGAAAGTTATTAGAAAAAAATTCTTTTCAAATTTTAAATTATTATATTTAACCCAGTAGTTATAGATAAACTAGTTTAATTTTTTTAAAATATTTATCATTTTTTTTTCAAATTAGAAGTTATTAAAAAAAAATTGAAATTTGAAATTATTATATTTAATATTGTCGATAAACAGCTGAAAGATTTTTAAATATTTTTCATGTCTTTTTAGTTAGAAGTTATTAGAAAAAAAAAAATTCAAAATTTAAATTGTTATATTTAACTGTTTTTCGATAACCGTTTTAAATTTTTTTAAATATTTCTCATTTTTTTATATTATAAGTTATTAAAAAATATCCCTTTTTCAAATGTCAAATTATTATACTCATCACAGTAATTATGATTACTATAACTTAAAAATTTTCAAACATTTTTCATATTTTTTACTAGAAGTTATCAGACTTTTTTTCCAAAATTTAATTATTATGTTTAGCAAACCAGTCATAAATAATCGACTTAAAATTTTTTAAATAATTCTCATATTTTTTTTTAATTAAAAGTTATAAAAAATTATTTTTTAAATTTCAAATTATCATATTTAACTTGGTAGCTATCCACAACTAAATCAAAGATTTTTAAAATATTTATCATAATTTTTTAGATTATTAGAAATTATAAGTGATATATCTTACTCACCAATTAGTCATAAATGTTTATACCTCAATTTTATTTTACAAGATATAATTGATTGATGGGTATCATCCATCATTTAGAAGTTAAATTCTTCGTAATATTTATAAAATCTAAAAGTATTTTTATTACATTAAATTTAATATATTAGAACATTTTTTATTTACACTGGTGTGGATATTAATTTTATCATATTCTTAGTAAATAATTAATATTTTTTATTTTTTAATATTTAAATGTATCACATTTTAACAAATAAAAATAATTTTAATAAATATTTACAACAGATATTCGTATAATATCCAAAAATAAATAGTAAATCATCATAAATAAAATGTAGAGGCATAAAAAGTAAAAAATTACACATATTAAGAAAAAAACTAATAAATTAAAACAAACATGTATACTAAAAAAATTTTAAAAAATAATGTCGTACTTAAAAAGTTAAAATATTTTGAAATAAATATATATTAAAAAATAAAACTAAAATTAATATATGTTACTGTATACCAAATTTAACGCAATGCAAATACACAGGCATGGCACGGTGGTGCGTTCCGCAGGAATATAAAAAGATAATAATAAATAATTGGAGAGTATTACTTGGGGAAGCAGGGTGGGTTAGCCAAGTGTTTGTTAGTGTGTGGGCCACGATCATCACGGATTTTGTGTTCACTCCAAAGAGAATCCGTGATTGCGTTGTAAAACAGAAAAAGCCTCCAATACGTGGCAGACTCGCCGCGTCCCTTGGGACCCCAAACTCTAACTGCTTCGTCTATCAGAAAATATACCCCCAACCCTCTCCGCTTCTGCGTCTGTTTATTCTTCTGCTGCGCTCTCTTCTTCACTTCGTCTTTCTCTCTCTAATTTACCTTCTCCATTTCGATCACTGCTCTCTTCCATGGATCCCACTCGAGCTTTCGTCAAGAGTGTCAAGCGCGTTGTCGTCAAGGTCTCTCTCTTCCTTTAATCGCATCGCAACAACAACAATGTCCACTGTGTTAATTTTGTTACGGAATCTTTTGTATATAGGAAACCTAGAAAACAATTTTGCTCCGTATTTTTACGTTCGAATTTGAAAACTATGTGGATCGACGTCATGTGTGCGTGGGAGTGGCGGTTGTGATGTCAGTGCCACTATTCTTGCTCTGATCGAGTTAGCTTCGGACGTTCATTAGGATTAGAACAAATTTCACAACTCAAAAATATATTTATTATTTATTAACAAATTCTCGCAACAGCAATATTCAAATTCATTCAGGCCTTCCCGAGATATGTGTCGTATCATTATCAACTAGACGTATCTTCTTTTCACGATTTTTTGTTCATTAAACATTTATTACTTTGTTTTTATAATTAATATATGAACTAGGAAATCGAGATCTCCTGGAAATTGTCACTTTAATTGAACCAAATCAAATTGGATTTTACCTTTTATATGGATTATTTATTTCTGTTATTTTGGATGGTTCGATGTTGTGTGTTAGTAAACTATTTCTTTCAATTGTTCTTTGATTACCCTTTTATTTATTTTCTCATGCTTGAAGGTCGGAACAGCTGTGGTTACTCGTAGTGATGGAAGATTAGCATTGGGAAGACTTGGAGCTCTCTGCGAGCAGGTATTGTATTATTTATATCATAGCAGCTCTAAGTGGTAACATCCATTCATTCATATATGTAACGTATCCAACTTGTATTTGAATAGCATATTATAAAACCTAGCAAATCCGTATCCAGCAAAATACCCCGGTAGCAAATATTTTATTGGTTTAATGAATCATAGCTCCTTCAATTATCTGAAAATTTTAATTAGGTCCATGAACTCAAAAAATTGTAACAAAATCTTAGATCTTGTAAAAATTTTATTATTGAATCTTTGGAGTTAATTTAGGATGGTTTGAAACTGTTGGATCAAGGATTTAGTAACAATTTTTTTTTTAATTTTGAGACCTATATATAATTATTATTTTTTAAATAGTTCAGAGAATTAGATTTTAATTTAACCAATTTTATTCTAATGGTTTCTTTTTCTGTATATATATATATATAAAATAAAACTCATGAAGGTCCATGAACTCAAAAAATTGTAACAAAATCTTAGATCTTGTAAAAATTTTATTATTGAATCTTTGGAGTTAATTTAGAATGGTTTAAAACTGTTGAATCAAGGATTTAGTAACATTTTTTTTTTAATTTTGAGACCTATATATAATTATTTTTTTAAATAGTTCAGAGACTTAGATTTTAATTTAACCTATTTTATTCTAATGATTTATTTTTCTGTATTATATATATATATATATATATATATATATATATATATATATATATATATATATATATATATATATATATATATATATATATATATATATATATATATATATATATATATATATATATATTAAAATTCATGAAGGTGAATAGGTGGAGAGACTCTAATTAAATCCTTGTCTTCCTTTGCTCTTATTCTATGGAAGGGTAGCTGGCTGGACTAACATAATTTACATGTGTTTCATATTCTTTACTAATCATGTAGTATTTGTTGTAACTGAAAGCTATGTTTCCTGCAGCTTAAAGAACTAAATAATAAGGATTATGAGGTTATATTGGTGACTTCAGGCGCAGTTGGTCTTGGCCGGCAAAGACTAAGATATCGCAGATTGGTCAATAGCAGGTTTTTGTAATTTCTCTTTTGCTGTAGTAAATATATATTTTTGAAAGGCGTGCATCGAACTTTCCGTTGGAAGCTAGTACATACTTTAGTTACATTAATCTGTAAATTTGGTTAAAAGTTATGTATTTGGTGTTGTTCCTTAAAAAAATAGTGAGTTTTTCATGCAAAATAAAGAGAAAAAAAATGTTTAAACATTAAGTCATTTCAGAATTATTTAAAAAGTTTTAATTGGGCTATTAAACTAAAAAATTTATAATTAAATTCTTAATTTTTTACATTTTTTTAATTGAGTCTTTGGAGTTAGTTCATGACACTTTAAAACTATAAGAAAAATAATAATTTGTAATAATTTTACTAATTCTAATTATCTAATTATAAAAATTATAAAATATCAAGAATTCAATTAAAAAAATTTTAATTAAGAGACTTAGCTAAATATTTTCAAATAATTCACAAACCTACTTATATATTAAAATAATAACCTTAATAATCGATTTCTAAAAAGTAAAAACATTGTGCATCAAGAAGTAATTTAACTTTTTCATCTCTCACTTCGACCATGCTACCTTTTGTAGTTTTATTCTTTCTGAAATGTTGAATTAGCATTAGAACAGTATAGGATTGAGAAGGAACTTGTGCAAACTTTTTCGTGTTTCTATCAATTCTAGAGATAGAGGAGGAAAGATGAGCCTGAAAATAAAGGGTTTATTTGTTATGCAGCTTTTCGGATCTTCAAAAGCCACAAGGAGAACTCGATGGGAAAGCCTGTGCAGCTGTTGGGCAGAGTAGTCTCATGGCTCTCTATGATATTATGTTTAGTCAGGTGCACACAAAATTAACTTGCCCATTATTCAATATGTCCTGAATCTTAAATTTGTATGTTTTGCCATAATACATTAACAGGTGTTTGATTAATTTAATTGTTTCCTCTATATTGATGTTGATATGTCATTTGCCTGGTGCAGCTTGATGTGACTTCATCCCAACTTCTGGTGAATGATGGGCTTTTTAGGGATACAGCTTTCAGACAACAACTGTCAGATACTGTGAACTCGTTATTAGATTTAAGGGTTATCCCCATTTTCAATGAAAATGATGCTGTTAGTACTAGGAAGGCACCCTATGAGGTATGCTGCTTTTCCTAGCACAAATTTGAGTTTGTGAAAACTTACCCCTTTTTAACTTCAAAAATATTAGTATGATTTTCTTGGTTTGGTGACATTTAATTATCTTTTAAGGGCAAGAACTGTCTGCAGGATTCTTCTGGTATCTTCTGGGACAATGACAGTTTGGCTGGTCTATTGGCTCTGGAACTTAAAGCTGACCTCCTTGTTCTGTTGAGTGATGTTGAGGGTCTTTATAGTGGCCCTCCAAAAGACCCTAAGTCAAAGTTAATACATACATATGTAAAAGAAAAGCATCAAAGAGAAATTACTTTTGGCGACAAGTCAAGATTGGGCAGAGGGGGTATGACTGCTAAAGTTAACGCTGCTGTTTGTGCTGCTTATGCTGGCACACCTGTGATTATTACAAGGTACCTTCCATTTTAAGCTGGGATTTTACTGATATAAGAACATTTTGACACTTATATAGGGAAACATTGACACTGAATTTCATTTCACTTTAGATCCAACATACCCGGAGAGACATCGTTTATTGGACAGAGTTGACAAATATTTCATTCCCCGAATCATAAAATTGTGGACAAAGCATCAGAAATAAAATGGAATGAATTATAATCTCTACAAACTGGCTTGTAAAGGATTGTTATCCTTTCTTGGTTGTGAAACTGCATTCATCATTTTAAGATTCACGGTCGACCTGAGCATAAGGTGGTTCAAACCCTTGGTTTAGGCCCTCAAAAAAAGTTATTTTATATTAGTATTTATATAATTTTAATTATTAATTAGTTTAGTATGGTAGTAATTAAGGTGTGTTTTTTTTTTCTTGGAATGAAGTTCAAACCCTACCGGTGAAAAAGCTACTTTTATTTTTTTGTATGACTCCTAATTATATGTTACTTTTATAAATTTAAAAAGGCCTTACCTCTTGTTTTAGTCCTAAAATTATGTTGGCCGGCCCTGTTAAGTTGATCTGACAATGCCATGTAGATATTCCACTAACTTCATGTGATCATGTCCATTCCATACTCATTTCCCTTGTTTGTTAATTGAAAAAAAAAAAAAAGAAGCACTCCATTGTTACTATCCAGTTCAAGTGATGAAGTTATATTCAGATTTCTGTTTTGAGCAATTTTCGTTCTTCTACCGATATACATGTGAAATATAATACATTCGGATTTGCATTTTTACTGACTTCAAATTGCATTTCAACCTCGTTGTGAAGTGGCTATGCTACAGACAACATCATACGAGTGCTTCGTGGAGAAAGAATTGGTACTGTCTTTCACAAAGATGCTCATTTGTGGACCAGCATAAAGGAAGTGACTGCTCATGAAATGGCAGTTGCAGCACGTGATAGTTCTAGACGACTTGTGGTAAGTAAAGTTACATATTTAAAATGTGAAGAGCAGGGTTCACTTTCATGATCAACTTCTTTAAGTGGCAACTTAACCTATACTCATTTCCTTTTGGTTATTGCCAACAAAATGGACACAGGTAGGTAGTCTCATTTGTATTATATAATAATAATAATAATAACAACAGTTGGTCCTTCTGGTTTCAGCTCCAAAACTCTGAAGAGAGGAAGAAAATATTGCTGGCAATGGCTGAAGCATTAGAGAAAAATGAAAGTACGATAAGGCTTGAGAATGGAGCCGATGTTGCTGATGCAGAGGAGGGCGGATATGAGAAATCACTCATATCACGTTTAACCCTGAGACCTGAGAAGGTATGAAATTTATTGGTTGCTTATTGAAGTAAAAAATGGAAGAGAAATATCATTTGTACAACAAATAATAAAACGAAAAAAGAGAAAGAAAGAAAAAAAAAAAAGAGAACTATGTAATGTAATTAATGATATGATACAGAGAGATGAATACAAAAAATAATGTTGCATAAATTGTTGTTGTATGTATAGCATGTCTTTGAAAGATAATTTGCCCAGCTTTTTGTTAGTGTCATGTCCAAATAACACCTATTGGCTATTCAAAGCAGGTTTTGTAAAGTTTTCTCTTTGATTGAGGATGTTTTTATTTGACCTTGGTTTTTGTATTTTACAGATCACTAGTCTTGTAAAGTCTGTTCGCATGCTGGCAAACATGGAAGAACCCATTGGTCAGATTTTAAAGAGAACTGAGGTCAAAACCCCCTACATAATTATGTTAATACTAGTATACAATTAACAGATGAAATTGGTTATGATGTTTTTTAATATTCAAGTTTTCTCTTTTTACGTGTAACATGTTTCCAACATTTGACTTTTGCAATTATTCAATAACAAATTCTAGAAAATGTTATTAAAACATGCATCCTACTGCCTCAACATTCATTTTGGCAATTCTGATTACTGCTCTGTGTCCAGCTAGCAGATAAACTCATCCTGGAGAAAATATCATGTCCTTTGGGTGTCCTCCTGGTTATATTTGAATCTCGACCCGATGCCCTTGTTCAGGTTAAGAGACCCTATTCCTTCTCAATTCTAATCCATCCTACATCTTCAATAAAAATGTCAAAGATATGAGCAAGTAGAGATCTAATATTTTGAGTCTAGTGATGGTGATAAAGTAAGCTTTGAATGGGGTTGTCTAACTTACCCCAAGTAAAATGGGGTTAAACAACCCCAGAGTAGATAATTGATACAATTAATACCTGCAACCAGCATCTTGAAAGTACATAAGAGAATTGTACTAATCATCTACTCTGAGATTTTTTAAACCCATTTTGACTTGGGGTAGGTTAGACAAACCCTTTGAAATTTGTTTAATGTATTGAGTAATGATCTTTAAGATGATTGTTGAAATGGTTTAATAGATAGCTGCATTGGCAATTCGAAGTGGAAATGGTTTACTGCTTAAAGGAGGAAAGGAAGCTAAACGATCAAATGCAATCTTACACAAGGTTTGTCTAATTTATTGTAGACCAGGTTGTTTATTTATCTGATTAATCCAAATAAGAATGGTCTGTTGTATTTGCCATAACTTCAGTTTATAAATATGTTTTCATCTTCAGTTTCATCATTACTGTAGATCATTACTTCAGTTATTCCAGATAAAGTGGGTGACAAACTCATTGGGCTTGTGACTTCAAGAGAAGATATTCCAGATCTGCTCAAGGCAAGTAAAATTTCCTAAAGCTTATTTGTCTCGGATGATTTTCAACTAATAATACTTTGTCACAGCTTGATGATGTGATAGATCTTGTGGTCCCCAGAGGCAGTAATAAGCTTGTTTCTCAAATCAAGGATTCAACAAAGATTCCTGTTCTTGGCCATGCTGGTAATATATGTATTTACGTTTCCTATTTTTGGTTAAAATTACAAAGTAGGATTTTATTAGTTTTTTTTTTTTTTTTGTCATGCAGATGGAATATGTCATGTATATGTAGACAAAACAGCTAATATTGATATGGCAAAGCAGATTATTAGGGATGCAAAGACTGATTACCCTGCGGCCTGCAATGCAATGGTAATTACATACATGTTTATCTACATACATCCATATTTCCTTGAGTTTTATTCTTTTGCCACTCATTATGTATATTGAAACTATAGACTCTGCTTATTTCAACATTGTGTGCTGATGTTCTCAGGAAACCCTTCTTGTACACGTAGATCTGTCAAAGAATGGTGGACTTGATGAACTTGTTACTGAACTCCAACATGAAGGTTTGGCCTTGGTTGTTGCAAATAAATTTATGATGAACAAAACATGCATTCAAGTTGGAATTTTTTATTTTATTTTTTAAAATCCTTCTTCACTTTTTATAACAGCATTTACATAATTGGATGAAATTTTAATATTATAAATATTATTGGTGATTATTTGTTCTTCTTTACACTAGTTAGATTTTATGAGTATTCCGTGCATTGAACATGTCTTTAAATTTAGTTTGAATTTTAAAAATATACAACTACAACCTAAGAGAGAATGCATTTACTATCAAAATAGAACATATGTATTATGTATAATAAATTAATAATTAGTTAAAAGAAAACACCAATTAAAAGGTGAATAGTTGTCATATGTAATTGCAGGTTATCATTTTTTCTGACTTCTGAGATCGTCAGTTTTGGGTAGAAGTGTTAAAATGAGTTACCCATCTTAATGCCGGAGCTGGAGCTGACCACGCCGAAAAAGCCCAAATTCAATTAGGCTTTCTAAACTGAAGTTCCAGGCCTATAAAAGCCCTTTTTTTTTTTTGCATTTTTGCAGACTAAACCTGCATGAGGCCACTGGATCAGGCTAAAATTATCCATGTTTAACTTGGACTCAAAATTTAAAATTTAACCCCTACATTTTGTCAAGCGGGTTAAGGCTGAGCCAGCTAACCCGACCTTTTTAGTCGCCTCTAATTTTAGAGTTTATGAAACTGAAAAATAATTTCGTTCTATTTATTTAAATGAAGTAGTTTTATTTTCTAAAAGGTTACTTGGATGTGGATGGTCTATACCATGCTGTTAAACTGGAAAACATGTACAATGGGGATAACACGACTACTGTAAATTAAACAATTTGCAGGCGTTCAATTATATGGTGGACCAAGAGCCAGTGCCATATTAAAGATTGCTGAAACAAGCACTTTCCATCTGGAGTATAGCTCACTGGCTTGTACTGTTGAAATTGTAGATGATGTATTTGCTGCCATTAACCACATACATCAACATGGAAGGCAAGTTCGGTTCCCCTGCAAAATCTATGTTTAGATTATATCATAAATATCATCAGCCTTAAAAGTATATTTCTTTTCTGTTTCTGCAGTGCTCATACTGAATGCATTGTTGCAGAAGACTCTAAAGTTGCTGAAGCTTTCTTAAGTCAGGTTGACAGGTAAAATATAGATTTTTTTTTTTTACTAGTAACCTTGTTTGATCCTTTGCTGCCAGTGCCAAGTTCCAAAAGATACTAATGTGACACAATGATATGGTAGTTTAATTCAAATGCCTGCAGTAATTTGTCTGAACCACTAACCTCTTCACTTTCTAAAATTTGAATATGTCATCTATATTGGATATTACACTTTTATTTGGATTTGGTTCACATAATGTGTGATGTACACTTTTTAGAGAGTCAAGTGTGAGGTTGTCTTCTTTTGGTCAGCAAAGTGTGAGGTTGATAACTACTGATAAAAAAGAAAAAGAAAAGAAACCAATACTTTAGAATTGTATAAAATACAAGTATATGCATAGAGTTGTTAACCCGTTAATGGAACAGAATTTGTGGGGTAAACTACAACCATGAACATAACCTGGATGTAGCCCTTTCCAAGACACTTACGACCAGCTTTGGTAGCAATTGATAAACATCCAAGTATTTGAGGAACCCTACCTTAAAAAGCTTAGCTGTCAAGGGGAAGAACCAAGTCCCCATCAAATCTTAAGTACCAATACCCAAGTCCCTATCAAATAACTTCTTGAAATCTTCAGTTTTGCTTCTAACGTGCATTGAGGTCACTTATCATTTGGACATAATACATTAACAGTAAAATAGAATTCATGCTTCATTGTGTTTCTATGCATAACTACTTTAATGAAATATTAATAAGTCTAGTTCTAGACTTGATGTTGCTGACCGAGGTATGCATTTTTGCCTGATGCAAAACAGTGCTGCTGTATTCCACAACGCAAGTACAAGATTTTGTGATGGAGGACGCTTTGGCCTTGGTGCAGAGGTAGTGTACTTTTCCATAAGCATATTGTAATAATAGCAGCACAGTTATTCATATTTTCGCAACTGTTCTTGGTTTTATTGTTGGTCAGGTTGGAATAAGCACAAGCCGAATTCATGCCAGAGGTCCTGTCGGAGTAGAAGGGTTGTTAACAAATAGATGGTACGAATTCTCCATTGCCTCTTGCTTTTTGTTTTATTCAAAGAAAATACAACATTAACTGAACAAACATCTGCAATTATTAATGAATTTGCTGGCAATTGTTCTTAAACATTTTTTTTTTGTGTTACGTTTTGAAGTTCTTTTTACTTAATCTTTCAAACATTTCAAGAAATAGTTTTAAACGCTGTACTCTGTCAAGATCATGTCTTCATTAATTTTTCTATATAAAGTTAAATTAAGCTTGACTAAATCATACACTATGTAATGCAGGATATTGAGAGGGAGTGGGCAGGTGGTAAATGGTGATCGAGGGGTCACTTATACTTACAAGGACCTACCAAAAAAAGCATAAATGTGCAGCAAGAGATCAGTTTAAGCTACTTAGGGTTATTGTTTTTCACGTCACTAAACCAGCAGCTATGTTTCTGATCTATTTTTCATGTGCAGAAGTTGCTGCGGTGAGTTCACTGTATATCATTTACCCCTTTCCAGATTTTTTTCTTACCTGGAACATGCTTAGGGGAAATAAAATAACTGCATGGACGATATTATTTGGCTTCTTTTTATGTAAAAGCACTACTTGATTGTGAAACAACAATGCAGTGGCAAACACTGACCTTCTGAAGTTGAATAATTAGACATTTGTTATTCTACGACGTAATCTGCCTAATTTTTTCTATCAATAAACATGCCCTTGAAAGCAAATGGTGTCACTTAAGGGTTCTTTGCTACAAAGTTTAGACTGCATTGTGGTTGAATTAAAAGATGCAACTCAATTTCTAAATAAAAATGCATCAAGAAAATATCGATCCATCCTAATAAACCTTTAACATAATAGTTGATCGATTGGGTCAGAATAGGTCAGAATAGGTCAGAACTCAGAAGCCTGGTGTTGTTACTTACAATGCTTTAATAGATGGGTACATTTTAAATAAAGATGTTAAAGACTTAAACGACGGTATCGTGGTTATTTGATAATTGGACAAAATGGGTGCAGCACTCAATGTTCGTACTTATCATGATTGGTGGATTTTACAAGGTTAAAAGGTGGAATGGTGCCATAGCACTCTTTAAGGAAATGCATAACGGAAATTCAGTTCCTAATATTGTATCATGCAATTATCTTACTAATGAGATGCATGATAGTGCTCGACCCCCTAGTTTATTAAGCTACAATATCTTGTTTGACACTTTTTGCAAAAGCAAACAACTAGATGACAAAGTTGCGTTATTTCTTATGATTGTTTGTTTGCCATGGAATTTGTCCTCTATGTGTCCACATAACACATACTTATTAATGCCCCGTCTATAGTTGCACAAGAGTGTTTTCAATTTCTTTTAATCAAATACTATCGTCCAAATGTTCAAACTAAACAATATGGTCCATGGACTCTACGAAGGAGGCCTGTTTTGTATGGCCGAGATTACTAGTATTCTTTATGGCCAACAATCTTATTTGAATTATATAGGATTATATTTTTCATGCATTTAATGCAGCTATATACCAAAACGCTATTAGTTTTTTTAATTAAAGGTTATTGTCCAAAATGTTTACGCTAAACAATATGGTCTATGGACTCTACAAAGTAGACTTATTTTGTTTGGTAGAAATTACAAGTATTTTCTGCAGCGACAATTTTATTTAAATCATATAGGATTACATAGGTAACAAATTCTCCTTTTGGGAGTATTTAAAGAAGGCTTGTTTGATGCAACTATGACTTTTCTTCTATAAATGAACATGATGTATACAGTAGATTCAAGCCACGAACTGTGTCTCCAATAACGTATTAGACTGAAGATAGAAGTAGTATCTTCCGTTAGCTAGATATTATCTGATAGAACCGTATTAGATCAGCGTTGGCAAGAGTCGGAAATTAGATTGCTTTGCTAAAACAGGACAGGAGTTGTTTCAAATAACCATGTGTCAAATTTAGTATTTTAGTAGAAAATGTTACGGCGGTCAAAAGATTTATTAAGAGCTAATTCAAAAATTGGCCAATATAAAAAGTTATGTTCAAAAATTGGCCAATATAAAAAGTTATCTTCGCTTTCGATATTAGTAGTAGGGATTAATTAGGTCTACTGACCTGATCCGGTTCCATGTTATTTTGTCGGTTCTAAATTTTGAAATAAGATCTGATTTATTTTCTAAGACTTATTTAGATTATATTTTGAGTTATTTTATTTTGGTTTAATTTCTAATATTTTCTAAAAAGTAAATTTTTTTAAGAATTATATATTAATAATAAAAAATAATAATTTAATAGATAGTATTTTATGTAATGTGATATTATTTTTATAATTATATTATTTATTTTAAAACATATATCATAAAATATATCTTAATTTAAGTTTTTATTTCTTTTATTTTTTATTTAATTATATGTAATGTTAGAAATAATATATTAGATTAAAAAAATCATGTTTGACCTAATGTTGTCTCATATCTTTGTAGTTTTGATTAAGTCAAGTTTCAATTTAAAATATGTCTCGATGAAATTTTCGGATTAAGTAAATATAAAAATAAATCTATGGTAATTCATCGTTTGCTCACTTTTATGGTAATTTTTTTAATTTTTTTTAGTAAGAAGCTATTTTTAACTTTTAAAAAGATACACTATTTTAAATATATTTATGTTTTAAATTAAAATTAAAATCTCACCTCAATAAGTAATACATTGATTCAGATTGATATCAAAAGTACATGCTCAGTATTTAAGTAAAACATTAATTTTGATTACAGAATACAATAATAAATTCGTTGGTCATGTTTGATTCTCTTCTCACTTTTTTATTTTTAAAATTATTTTCTAAACAATTGCACACTATTCAATAATTAATTTTCCATTCCAAATCTATTAAACTTTAAAAATTATTTTCAAAACAAGTGTTTTAAAAACCAAAAAATCAAAACAGTTGGAAGATATTTTCTCATCTTCTATTTTATTTTATTCAACATTTTCCTCAATTCCACACACTATTCTCTGTCTTGCACTATACCATCTATCAGTTGTTTAAGAAACTTGGTTTAGTTGTATTTTAAAAACTAAAATCAGTTTTTTGAAAATAGAAATCAAACAGACCCTTAAAGTACTTGGTCTAAGTTTTATCCCTTTTAAAATTCTAAAAAAGCATTTTCAATGGAAAACATTATTCTACAATTGGTATACGTAGCTATAGGTAATCCAAATTGTATCTTTTTACTTTCGGTACCATAGAAAGCCAAGGACTTGTCTTTCCGTTTATAATTTTATCTTTAGAGTTTGGATAAGTTATTAAAATGGAATTTATGTTGAACGGTCAAAATTTTTCGTTTAAACAGTTTATTGACCTTGCATAAAAGGGTAAAGGTTAACAGAGTGCTTGAAGCAAAATGAAATGCACCAATTAGAACTCACCACACCTATGTAGTAAATGTTCTTTTCTGCCATGTCTTAGTTTTCTCTAGTTTTAATCTGCTTTTGTAATCACCTTCAAGTTTGTTGAGCAGTTGTTTTCTGTTTGTTTTGCTTCCAAAAACAACAAATTCATCTATAAAAGTAAAAAGTTTACAGAAGTTCTCATAAACAAATAAAGAATGAGTCAAATTTTCTTCTATTCATACGTGAAGATGCACATAAACCCCATGAAAGAAGGGTGATTGTCTTTGGAGTTTGGACAATACAAATGTTAAACATTCTACAATTTGTATCAGCAAAAGGAATTCAATGTCAATTCCTGAGCTTCATCAGAAATAATCTACATTTCATATTTCTCCATCCCATAATTCTTCAAGACTCTTGTAAGGACTACAAGTCTCATGGACTGCGGGGTCACCTCGAAGTAACCTTTGCTGCATCAGACAACAAAAGAGATGAATAAACAGAAAGATAAAGAAAAAAGTGTTGGATACAAATATGTTCACAAGAATGAATAATTTGTATGTTTTCAGAGGCATTCCAACCTGGTGAATCTGTGATAATTTGGAGAAGAGCTCGGGTGGAATGCACCAATCAAACAAACTAAGGTTCTCCTTGATCCTTGATTCATGTACACTTTTTGGAAGAACACTGTGGCCACTTTGGAGTCCCCAGCGCAATGACACTTGTGCTGGAGACTTGTGAAGCTTTTCAGCAATTTCAATCAACAATGGTTCCTTCAAGACTTCTCCCTTTATCCATGACCCAGGAGAGCCTAAAGGAGAATATGCCTGGAAGGAAAATTTTGTTGGTTGTTAACAAAATACAAGCAACAGAACCTCAATTACAGGACCAGGACTAGGATCGGAGTAATACTGTGAGATGAACACCAGTAGACTTGCACAAATTGTGAAGAGAAGGTTGCTGCCACACTGGATGGCATTCAACTTGGTTAACTGCTGGTGGAATCTTAGCAAATCCAAACAAGTCTTGCAGCTTCTTAGTTGAGAAGTTGCTCACCCCTATTGCGCGTGCCTGACCTGAGGCAAACAAGCCTTCCATTGCATTCCATGTCTCTGGAAGACACAAGGGAGCCATAATCTCAGGGTCCCAACCTCTTGAACCTGCCTTTGTTCTAAAAGGCCAATGCATCTTTACCAAAAAAAATTATCATCAAAGTTCATACAAGTGATACAACCATCTCTTGTTTCAGTATCATTGCATAGATGGTTTTAAAATCAAGAATCATACAAGATATAAATCAATGTAGTCAAGCTGGAGGTCCTCAAGAGTCCTAGTCAGTGCCTTTGAGACATCTTCAGGTGCGCAGTCACTGGTCCTGTATGGTTAAAAAATTCAAGGCAATCAGAGGAAATCCATCACTTTTAATCGAAATATACAATACCAAAGTGGAGTTTAGTTTTATCTTTCTTTCTTGCATTCTAAAATTTTCTTTATTATCAAATAGTAAATGAAGTACATACTAATTGCTCTCAAGTATGTCAAAAGCTGAATTTAATTAGAATGCATTGTCAGTATAAGGGTTTTTTTATCCTATATTTCAATCCTAGATTGTAACATATGGTAAAATTGTTAACTTTTGTAATAATTACTTTAAAATTTATCCACCCTTCAGTCTTTTATATAAGAAACAAATGAATGTATTAATTTCCAATTACATTACACTGATAGTGTACTTTTTTAGTTACACTTATTTGTTTCTTATACAAAAGACCAGAAGAAGTATTTTAGGTGATTTCTAATTGGTTGGCAATATAAAAATCTTTACAAGGTCAATTATCTTTGAGGTTAAGGATTAGTCGAAATGTATACCATATCTTTGATGTGATGAACATCTCACTACGCTTTACCATCCCAGAAGAAAATATTGTTTTCAGAGCCTCCCCTATCTGCACCAAATACAAACTTACTTGCATCAACAAAGCCAGAACAAGCAAAACCAATTATTGAATTCTGGATTAAGAAACAACATTTACCTCTTTTTCATTATCATATACCCTAGCACAATCTATATGCCTGTAACCTGCCTGCACACAGCATTAGGACAATTTCAACCAAAGCATAAATTAGCACATGAAACTCCTTCTCTTGTCACCAATCTCATCTCAATAGAACCAAGAAATGAAGACACAAAATGCAAAGAAAGCACCTTGACTGCAGCAACAACAGCTTCACCCACAACACCTGGAGCAGCTTTCCATGTTCCAAGACCAACTGAAGGAATCTTTGCACCAGTGTTCAGATCAAAATACAGAGGCCCATTTGTACTTTCTTTATCCATTATCTCCTGCATAGAAATCAAAACAATTAAACTTTTAATTAAAATAATAAACATAAACAGATTTTAAATCCAAAGGCAGCAATTTTTTTACCCCTTTTGAGTCAAATTGCCAAAGATTTTTATTTTGATTTTTTTATATATCTTTATATACGCCAGTGTCCTGGGAAGAGTAACCGTATGTTGAATTTTGGACGAAGCAAATATATGTGGTGTGTGCCATGAGCCAAAGGTTTAGGAGAAAAAAATGGATCATTAGATGAGTCTTAACAAGAACTTCGGAGCAACCGATTAAACAATGGAAGAAGGAAATATGTCCTTACCCAAGTCACAGTTTGGCAACGGGGATTCACGTGATTATGCTTCACAAAGAGAGATAGCTTCAATATATAAGAAGTTCAAATTAAATCTCTGCAACTCTCCTAGTTTGTCCAAAGTTCTCCCTTCTCGGATGCATTTTATTTTGGTTTTAAAATAATATAAAAAATAATGCGACTGTTGTTAGGGATACTAATTAAATAAAATAAAAAAATATTATTAATATGCTATTATTATGATTTTTAATTCATTGTTAATATATTTTTAATAAAAATATTTCGTTGTAAATTTCTTAATTACTGTTTAAGGATATTGGTTAGCGAAACTTAAAAATAAAAAATCCGCCAATACACTTCGAATGCTCTGAACTTAATGATTGATTTTGTTTTAAGATGTTAAAAGGAATTTCGTTAAAATACATTTAGAAATATTGCATTTTCATTGATACAGTGAAAAAATATTTTTAAGAATGGTTGATTCTCGTAAGCATAAAAAATATATATTTGTTTTTTTTTTTATTCTCATAATAAAATGGAGATATATTATATTTTCACGTCATACCATAATTATTTGTACTCATTTTCTTATTTTTCCTCTATTTTTTAATTAAATAAATTTTACTTTTTTCTAAAATTTTTAAATGTGAACCAAACATGTTCATACGAATAATATTTTTAGACATAATATTTAAGAATACATGTTTCTTGAAATATCTTGAAACAAACGTCTTTCTTGATATATTTAGTTTAAGAAAAAAATGTGAAAGAAAAGAAACAAAATAAAAATAAAAAAGAATAATAAGTGTGATAATTTTTTGGATTGTTTAGCATAGAAGAAATTAAAAAGAAAGAAAGATAAGAAAAATTTCTTTTTATTTGATTTGCAGAAAGTGAAATGAAAGTGGAAAGATGTGAGTAAAATGACATAAATATCAGGAAAGAATGAGATGTGATATAAATAAGGATATTTTTTATTTTTTTTTATAGAAAAGCAACCATTTTCTTCTTTTCCTCTTCCATCCAAAATTAGACTAGATATCAAATTGGACATGGGACCCACTTTTAGCCCTCATATCTTTCTAGTCTTATTGGAAACATGGAACTATTAAAAATCCTGTTTTCTTTTCTTTCTCATTAATTAGTCCTTTTCCGTTTGTTGAAACAAATAAATAATTAAACACCCAATTTGAGTGCTAAATTTGACAAATATTATCACTATAGTCATGAATTTAAAAAAATATAATATTTGAATTTGTAATCTATTTTTCAAATTACTCCACACGTTAAATCTTTTTTATT
Source organism: Mucuna pruriens (assembly GCA_025330945.1). Classification (NCBI taxonomy): domain Eukaryota; kingdom Viridiplantae; phylum Streptophyta; class Magnoliopsida; order Fabales; family Fabaceae; genus Mucuna; species Mucuna pruriens. The sequence goes on along the minus strand of JAENHJ010000525.1, from coordinate 1,670,908 downwards.
AATTTTAAGGAAACATCTTAAGTGACATTAAGTGCTTATATCATAAACATGTGGTACATTTATACATTATATATGACATATCCATCTAGTCTATTTGTGTAAGGATTATTTTGAAGAGTTTAAAATTAAATATGAAATCATAAACTCTTCAATTTAGTACCTTAATTGACATTTTTTATATTAATCCTTGAATTTGATAAAACCAAAAAGTAGTTATTGAATCTATATTTCATCCTTTATATTAGTCTAAACATTAACTCTTACAAGTTATCTTTAACAAAATGTTTTATTTAAAACTTTAAGTGTCTTTGTGACACATAGTTTTGTACATTTATATTCGTTGTGCTTTCACTTTGTATTGCTTCCAACTACCATCTCTACCTCTCAAGGCTCGAAAGACTTTGGAGTTCAAGAAATTTTCCTAGCTGGAACAACAAAAAAAAAACCACCTTGCAAGCATTCGAGATCATGTTTTGCTTCCTACCCATTGTTATCTCCAATCTCATATCCTACACAAATCACGAAGAGTAGAGTTGTAGGGTGGATTCACTTGACGAGCATTAGATGGAGATCATTATTATACCTTACGAGGACAAGGAACACAATCCCTGACATAGAAATTGTTGTCCATTTCTCTTCATATATCTCACTTTCTTGATTAAGCATTTTGTCTTCATATAATGGACAATGGTCATCTATTATGTACTATGTTATCACTATATGAACACACTTTTTTTCATATACCTTATTATTTGCTTGTTATTTTTAATTCCTTGGACTTAGAGATTCAAGATTTAATGAGATTATTTTTTCCAATAAAATAGGGCATTTGAACCTTTCATGTCAGTATCTTTAGAATATGTGAATGTGTGTAATCTATGAAGAAGAGATGGAAGTAGAAGTTTTGCTGATAATTTTTTATTGTTTGTATGAAAAGCTCTAAGGGTTATCACTAGGTTTCTTATAATAAAAATCATCTAACACCATAATGTAGTGACAAAATAGTGCGTGATGGTTGTTGAGCATGAAATTAATGGTTGGTGTAGTGCTATATGTTCTTTGTCCTCACAAAGCATGGTGATAATCTTCATATAATGTGTAGCGAGAGACTTTACCTTGTGATTCCACTCTTTGTGGTTCGAGTAGGACATGAGGTTGAAGAAAACAATTAATAGGAAGAAGAATAGGATCTTGAAAGCTTGCAAGATAGATTTTAAAATTGGTGTATTGTAACTAGGATACTCCATTAAGAATAACAAATAACAATTAATGTTTGGACTAATGTTAAAGATTAAATACATATTTAAGGATTATTTTTTAATTTTTCAAGTTCAGAGACTAATATGACAATGAATGCTAAATTCAAGAACTAATATGATAACTTGTGCTAAATTTGAGACTATATTAAAGTGTTCATGACTTTTCACATTTAGCTTTAAACTCTTCAAAGTAGTTCTTACACATGTGAACTATGCAAATGTACTACGTAGAATGTATGAACATACCATGTAAGTACTTAACTTGTCATGTAGGATGTTGTATTTAAATTAATAGAGGGACTAACATGAATGATAAGTTACAAATTTAGAGATAAAAGTGACAATGTTTTTTAAATTTAGGGACTAAGTTGGGAATTTACTTTTGAAAATCAATACATTTGTCTTATGCAAGGAAATATTGGTCATTTATGATTTCATGATTAGTAGAGAATGGAAACCTATAACTTTTAGAAGGGTGAACATAATGTCAATATTACGTCTATTATTGGCTTACTAAATAATATTTCTAACTAAACTCACGACAAAGCAAATTCATGTTGTTAAAAAATATTACGAACATTTTGAGTCATTGGATCCAGTACTTAGTTTTAAAAAATCTCGAGTTTTATTCTTAAATAATATTGTGAAGGACTATGTTGCAAATATTAATAATGTGCTTAATGCACCTATTACTCAAGACTTTGGCTTTTATTACCTTGGGTTTCTTTCGAGAATATTCTAAAAGGGATTCACTTGTAACTTGGGAGTTTGCTTATTTATTAGAGATGGGCTGTGGGAAATTTTTTATAGCATTATACTAGCTTGAAATATACAGATAGAGTTGTTGTGAAACTACATTCTCATTTAGCTCTAACGCTGGTAAAGAAGGTTGTCCAAATACTCACCACTATTGTAGCTTGATGCATAATATAGTAGGGTCAACTTGAGCCTAGTTTGGAGAGGCGATAGCCCAAAGCTCAAGGCTGAGGGCAAACACAAGTGCAAAAAAATTGATTGATTTATTTTTAAAAACTAAAATTAACAAAAACATCCATGAGATCATTAATGTCGTACGAAAATTTGACTGATTTGATAATTTTATCTATTAAGAACAGTATGTTAGAAAACATTGATGTTGATGTTATTTATTATTAATTATTTTGCATCATAAACTGCTCAAATAAACCATTTTTATGATAGTGTGTATATTTTATTTTGTAGTAACATGCAATAATTGAGGGGGGGGGGAGCGGGGGGAATATTTTCTGATGATAAATTATCCACTTAATGTAATAAAAACATACAATTTTTTTATGAAACTAAGTATATTAATTATATATATATAGAGGGCTCATCATTTAATTCGAACCCTGTCAAGATGGTTCTGGATATCAGATCAGACCGTGGAGCAGCTTGGTCTTGTTTGGTCATACCTCGAGGGAAGTCAACCGCCGTGTTGATTATTTGGCCAGGATTGGTCATGACCCATCCCTAGGTGTGAATTTTTTCTTTTATAACTGTTCGGGATTTCTCATGCTTCTGCTTGCTGATGATAGTAGATGAATTGCTGCTAAAGATGTTAAAATATGTAAAAATAATTTTTTTTCTTTGCAATTTCCTTCCTACCCGCAAAAAAGCATAATATAAATGAATTATGTGCACATGAATCAAGAGGATAAAACAGCAATATCCTGATGGACTGTATATTTATCTGGCCAATCTATAAATAACAGTGAATGTTTTTAACTTGCATCACAACAATTAAAGGAAAAGAATGAATGGGGGAACCACCGAAGGACCAAGGTCTATTCTATTGATCGATGGGTGAAGTGAAATTGCAAAGGGCAGCCTAAACAGTCCTTTCACCATTCAAGTTCTTAAAATTATTAGTCTACACCAGTAACTCTCGTCATGATACAGGACAGAACATGCTTGTACACCAAAAATAAAGGGCTTTGTCAACATTTCTCGATCTTAAGAGAAGAAACCATCCTTTTCAAAATCATTTCTCAACGAAGTTCTTAAGGTTCTTCAACCACATTACATATTCCTTGTTGTCTTTAGAAAACATGTATTCCTGCAAGAAGTTGGTTGTGCTGGGCTTGATCCCCCTGATCTCAAGATACTTGTGAAAAGCCTTTTGCAGATTTTCATCCAAATCACTATAAAGAAGAATGAAGAAGTAATACTCAGAAATAATAGAAGTGCAATTATATGAAAAAAATAAAAAGAATACCATATACCATATATGCATACACATACACTACTAAATGCTTACATGAACTCAGGTCCCTCGTATGCCAACTGATCTTCAGATTCCTCAGACTGCTTTACTGACAAGCTATCAATGGAAATCTCATCCGGAAAAGCAGTCACGCCAAACTCTAGAGACACTCCATTTCCTTTGAAAACACTCACAACTAAGGGAATGCTAGATTCATTATCATTCTTCTCGCCTTCATCATCATCCTCATTTTCTTCAGGTGCCACATTAGGGATGTCAACTTGAACTCTGATAGTTTCATCACCAAACTGTCCTTTTAGTTGTATGGTTCTTTCTCCAGGATTGTCCTCAATCTCAAAAGGAAAATCATCTGGGATTTCAACCTGGAAAAGTTATCCAAAAAAGACAATGAAATCAATGCATGACAGAAACAATATGATTATAAATACCAAAGGAAATTCTACATGACAGAAACAACCAACAGCATTCCCACAACAAATGCCCTGACCATAGCTGTTTCTGGTACAGCTATACAAGGCAAAAAGAAAAATCATCTTATATTTTATTTGTTATACTACACAATGTTTTCGGGCAAAAAATCAGCAAATGACTCCTAGAAATTTCTGGTAAGTAAAACCTAAGGTTGACTTCAAAGCTATTATTGCTGTACATTTTTTTACATCAAAGATACCTTACACAGCTTAACAATACTATTATGTTTTCACAAACTAGTACAGGATTTCCAATGAGAAAAAAAAATACAAACTTCATTCCTGTTTGACAAAAAAGCTGCATTTAAAGAGCTATTGAAATATACTTGCAACATATATACTTCACAGAACTCAAAAAGAATATTTACCAAATATGAAAGCGTATCTTGAAACACAACACTGATACCAGTGTAGTCAACACTAATGCAATAATAGTCAAAGATAAGAAATGAAAGGATAAAGGAAGAATAGTTAATCTATTAGGTTTGGGCAATAGAAAAAGAGGGGGGTAAAACCCCATATGAAAACTATTAGACATCCAAATCCAATACCATGCTTAGTAATTGGTAAGTAAAAAAAAACAGCAGAATTTCAATAACTCAAAACATATGAATAGACTCAGACAGAGAATCCCAGTCAAACTATAAAAGGTAGCCTGTAAGAGCCGTACACATGCAGAAAAATAACCTTGGAATTACAAAATATAAGTCAATAACATATAACAATTTCAAAACATTAGAATACCAAAAATCTTAAGTGCAAAAATCCACAACGGCAGCAGTCATGAAGTCCCAAATAATTTTGCTAAACTATGATACCTCTCATAATCTGAATGAGCGTTAAGCAAATTAAATTAAACATGTGGCAAATTATAAAACTAAGACAAGAATCGCAGGGTTCAAAATCCACCACAAGGTTCTGTTACCAATTCATGACAAAATGACACAAAATTAACTACGCCCCGTTTAAACACTCAACTATTCCAATTCATTCATGTCAAAAATCTCTAATCTTCTATCTTTACTCAAAATGGGAATCCGGAATAACCAATTTAACAACAAATACTTTTAAAACTTTTACTCTTCAAAAGAAACAGAGGGGAAATTCACCATCACCACCAACAACAAAGCTTTATGCCACAAACGACGTCGTTTTGCTCTACTGATAGAAACAGAACTAAAAAAGCCACAAGGAGGAAAATTCACTTACTTACCCACCTTCTATATAAAATCCTTACAAACCCAGCCAAGAAAAATAAACCTTCACAGGTAAAATGCATAAACGAAGGTAAATTACAGTGATAGGTTAAAGTAGTAATAACAAGTCAAAAAGAAAAAAAAAATACCTGGTGCTGGGCATGATCGTCTTCGAGGGCGCATTTGATCTCAGATTGAAGCACTTGAATGAGACCATCATCTGCGCTGGTCTTCGTAGCGAAGGCGTTGACGAAGCGAAGAGAGGGTGCGACAGTAGCTGTTGTCTCTCTGTGGAGAACGGAGAGAACATTCTGGAAGGTTCTAGAAGACGACGACGCCGTTGCGCGGCGCGCCAGCTGAGGCAACGCGGCGAAGGAGGCGCGGCGGAGCATTGCGAACATGGCCATTTATGTGTGCTGAACTAACAGAGAGAGTGTCGGAGGGTTTAGTGTTAGGGTTTTCGGGTAGTCTCTGCCTCTCGGGTTTGGGTTTACCCTATTTATATAAGCGCCAATCCTTTATTAAAACAAATTAATATAATTTTTACTTTAATTCTTTAATTTTATTTGTGCTGTGGGAAGTTAAATAAAACGTAGCATTCTTATTTTAATCTTTATAAAAAAAATAAAATAGTTTTCATTCTTCAAAAGTTAGAATTATTGAACTATTATAGTTCATTTGGTGGTGGAGAGCTTAAGTAATATTTTCAAGGTTTACGTTTAACTTTTGTTACTTCTTTGTATTTTTTTATTTTACTAAAAAAATTTAAAATTATTGATTTTAGTTTTTGTTATATTATAATATAATATTTGTTGGTGAAAAGTAATTCTTAAATTTATTCTTAAAGTAAATAGATTCATCTATATTTATAACACATAATATAATTTGTTTAATAATAATATAAAAATATAATTATTATTAATGGATAAAAATGTGTTTTTGATATTTGTAATTTGTCATTATTTAAAATTATAAGGATTAAAACTAAATTTTAAAAAATACAATAATCAAAAGCACATTTTTATCTTATTAATAATTTTTTGGAAAGCCTTCATAGGCATATAGGTGATCTAATTATATGTCATATATGTAACATTTTAAGTTAGATTAGACCTTTAAATAAATTAATTCAAAACTTTAAAATTAAAATGTAATAGGTAAACAAGATATAATTATTAGTGTAGTCAGACTCTAATCAACCAAAATTTAGTGTCATTCAACTTATTTTCACCTCTATTCTTGGTCATTAATCTCAATTACACTTAAAAAAAAATGAGAATTACCATAAAAATATCTCCTATCTACTTCAAATCAAGTCAAAATTAGACATTTCAAACCAATTTAATTTCAAACAAAAAAAAATAATATAAATCTTCATTTTCATCCCTAGAAATGTTGCATTCAAGGAGTTATTGACTATATATTCTTATAAAACTATCATCAAATTAACAATTTATTTTATATTATAAAAAATAACTTTTTAAAATCTAAACTAATCATTATATATCAACGTATGGTTGATTTAATTTAATTAATGATTTCGAATTCGAATATCAACATGCAACTGTGTTAAAAATAAATATATTTTTATATATTATATATTATATTAATTTAAACTAAAATAAAATTATAAAAAAATTTAAGTAAAATTTTAAATTAACATAAAAAAAATGTTTTACAAGATAAAAAATTAATAATAATAATTTACATGTAAACTTTATATCTAAATTATAATGGCTTAATTACTTTTTTTGTCGTTAAAATTTTACAATCTTTTCATATGATCGTTCCTTTTAATATTTTTTTATTCTAAATGAGTCTTTCATATAACATTTTTTTGTTACTAAAAATTTTCTTCCATTATTTTTTTTTCTCATCTAACTTTCTAATTAAACTAGTACGCTGACTTGTACAGATCGCGGAAAATTTATGTATGTACCAAAATGACTTTGAAATATAATAATAAGTTAATATATATCAATATATCTATGTAATTTATGACTATTATTATATACTAAAATGTTGATACGAATACATGTGTTGCATGACTGCTTAAGGTATATCGCTAATGAGAGTAATTCACTCAATTAGGGAGTTAAAAAAAATCGGTTAGTACAAAAGGTTTTGTCCTAGGACAGGAAGAGTAGTTATATATAGACACATTGGTATATGTTTTTATTTCTTAAAAAAAATATGTCAGATGCTTGTATCTAGGTTTTTGATATGAAAAATATTATATTGGAAGGGAATAATTATCTTTAGTGAGTTTATAGTAGTTAGTGAAAATTATTTATTATTTTCACGGTAAATATTTTTCATATATTTTATAAGTGAAAAATATAATATTAATTAATTAATTAATTAATTAATAATAATAATAATAATAATAATAATAATAATAATAATAATAATAATAATAATAATAATAATAATAATAATAATAATAATAATAATAATAATAATAATAATAAACAATGATAATAGATAATAATGATAATAATAATAATAATATAATCACAACATAAAAAAAAGTGAAGGAAATAAATAAATTAAAAATGTGAAATAGAGACAATGAGAAGATAACATGTGTCATATATATATATAAAAGAGGAAAAATACAAAATATATTAACAGATTAAATAAAATACAAAAGCTATAGTGGATCGAAAATAACGGATCAAGTAGAAAATTCACAATAAAAAAACCTAAATTAAACTAATATTTATCTAATTAATCATATGTTTGAATAATAAACTAAAAACATATTATAAGTGATTTTTAGTTGCAAGTTTTAAAATTCTAAAAAATTAAAATGAGTTTTTAGTTAGAATTTTTATTTTAAAATTGGCTTTTAGTTTCAAAATAAGTTCATTCAAAAAATTCTTTATATTGTAAAATTATTTTAAGAGTATATTTGCATATTTATAAAAATGGTTTGATTATAATGGTGGTGGTGGCGGTGATAATAGTGGTGGAGGTAGTAATGATGGTGGCGGCGGCAACAACAACAATGGTGGTGATAGTAATGACAACATCGTGGTAGTGATGGTGGTGATGATGATGGTGGTGGCAACGATAGTGGTGGTGACGGTGATAGAAATGATAGAAGTAGTGATGGTGGCAAGGTGACGACGACATGGTGACAACGATAATGGTGTGATGGTAGTAATGGTGACAACAATAATAAGAATGATAATTATTAAATATAATGAGCGAATATTTTTTAAAACTAAAAATCAAATTTACAAAACATTTTTTTTGTTTTTAAAATAAATGTAAAACTATTTCGAAATTGAGTTAAAAATTATTTTAACTCCATTTTAGCCAAACGCTCGGTTTGTTTTGAAATTTGTATTTGAAAATCAAATATCAAAAACTAAAAACTTGTAATCATCCCAAACGAGCCCTAAGAAACCAAAATTTTAAAATACTAGTTCAAATGTTTTAACTCATTCTTTACTTCATAAGTTTTTGAGTTATCCAAGCTAATAAACCCGCTAAAGTCATAAGAAAAAGAAGCAAACGTGAACGTTTGTAATTTTTTTATTTAAGGATTACAACCTAAAAAGTCAATAGTGACAAAGGGTGCATCTAGATAAGTGAAAAATGTACTAGTCAAGTAGTTCTTTGCTACTACTATCATAGTTGTCACAATTATCATCACCATCATTGTAACCACCATTATCGCAACCACTACCATGTTGTCCACAACCACCACCATTGTTGTTAATGTCATTGTCAACACTGTTGCCAACACCGATGATGATGATGATGACAGTAATAATAACGGTGATGAAGACAATGACAATAGTAATCTCATAAAAGGTGTTTAATTAGATTTTAATTTCAATCACAATTTTTAATTGTGATATGATTGAAAACTCTTATTTTTTCATTGTATAAAGTTTCTCTTTTCACAAGAAAACGAAGGGTGAAAATAAGGAATAATTCTTTTAGACTTACTCTTGGAGTGTGTGTCAAAGTTAATCAAATTACACATTGAATAACTTTTATATGATGCAAATTTAATCTATTTAATCGTTAGATTATGTGATATTATATTCATGATTGTGTATGTATGAAACGTATGTCAAAGTTAATCAAATTACATATTGAATAACTTTTATATGATGTAAATTTAATCTATCTAGTTGTTAAATTATGTGATATTATATTCATGATCGTGTATATCAAATTTTAAATAATTTAAACTTTTTTTAATATACTAGTACAAAAATGACTTTCTATATGACATGTTTTTTATATCAAGTATTGAAGAACCAATCTAAACATCATGTAACCGATGTAAATATTTTAAAACTTGAGAATCTTACCCCAAGTTTAGCTTTGACTATATGCAAAACCAATCCCTCACACGCAACAATAAATATAGCTTGCTTTATTCCATTCAATGCCCACCACCAACCCCTCTCTCTATTTACTCTATCCAACGCCCACCTACAAAACAAAATACCCCTTTCAACTTCTCATTCTTAAAAACAAAACAAAACAAAATACTCCCTCGTTAACTTCTACCCATTCCTGAAAACCTATTATACATGAAAAACAAATACTCATAATATTCAACTCATCTTTCTCTTTACAAATATCTCGTACATGAAAACTTTCACCACTCTATCTTTCAATAGTGTCTCCATCCCAAACTTAAGGTGCTTCAAACTTGTTCTCAGTAATGTTGGTGCTAAACCACTCGATTTCAATGACAATGAAAAGAACTTGTAGTTGACAACGATGAAGGCAAAGAGGATGGTGTCGACCATGGCATTGAACAGGTTCAAGTACTAAACATCGATGGAAAAGTCATCATGGAAGCTGGACAGATGCTCTTGGAACAACGCCATAACGAGAGGCATCTTGGGCTCGAGGAAGGAGCATTTCATATCTCAAACTTGAGTTTGATGAAGAGGAAGTGCATATCCAGGACCTTGGGTTATGGAAAGTGCAAATATGAACCTTTCTCTAAAATTGCTCTTTTTTTCAAAACAATGTTGCTTTCATGTTTTGGGTTTTCACATGACAGTAGAAAAATGAGGTTAAAGGTGGTAGTAAGGATACTAGCTAGAAGCTTAAAAAATGATGATTATTTTTTTGCTGCTATTAGATTTGGATTATTTGGCCATTAATGTGGCACTTCCGACATTTGTAAACAAAAATATGTAGAATGTAATACCTTTTACAATATTTGATATAAAAATTAGTCATATTCTGTATCATTGGTATGTAAAAGTTGATTTTAATCTATAAAAAAAAATTTATGCGATAGGAATATATTATCTAACCATTAATATTGTTGAATTTATACGACATTATAAGTGAACATTGTTAGATTATTGTTGAATCATTATCTAATCATGGTTTAGTTTTATAAGTGATTAAGATTTAACAAGTTAGTTATAAAATATTAACTTTTTTTTTTTTTAGAGCAAAGAACATTTTATTTAAAATTTGATTATCATAAAAGTATTATAAATAAATAGACCTTAAGTAGTAGTTATTTAATTTTAAGGAGGACTTGAATTAAATAATATTATAAAATTGATAATAAAATTAATGTAACACCATAATATTTGATAAAAAGGTTGGAAAATTAATTTATACAAATTAAGTGTTGGATAAAAGACTTACAAGATATAAAACAACTTTAGAAAACTTCAACAACACTTGAGAATATCAAAAGAACAACAAGAAGTTTGATAAAATTTGGACAAAGCTTTACAACACTCACAAAAGCTACAACTCTCAATCTATCAAAGAACTCTTCTAGTTCCTCTAAGGAGCCTCTTATTTATATTACAATGCTTCACTATATTTTTCAATAAAATATTAACTATACCGACTGGACACCCTCTATACTGATACATAGCAATATTATAAAATTAATAATTAGTGGAAAAAAATCACAATTCAAGATTTCAAAATTTACTATTAATAAGAAGTTCAAAATAAAACAAAAGCACACGCTCCTAATGACACTCCAAAAGCTAGATTCTAACATCATAATATATAAATTGTAACTACAAAAATAAGGCACCCTAATGTTACATGTCTTGTCTGAGTGTAACACAAATAAAATAAGAAAAACAAAATGGAAGCAATAAAGGAAGCAGCAGTTGAGGAGCCTTAACTCAATCCTCACGCCCTACTCCGTCATTACCTGCAAGTGACATTTAGCACAATCACAAACAATGCAAACAAAGGAAGGGAGAAATATTCCCCACTCAACTCATGATATGAGCACCTCATGAGTAGGACACACACATGAACACACATTCATGCAATCAATACTTAATGAACATTCACAACATAATTAGCAATCAAGGGCAATCAAATAATGCTTATGAATGATGTCGATGAATGTAATCCTAGTACTACTTTGTATATCATATGGTACCATTTCTAACTTAGGAAGTAGGCTAGGCGCAATCTTGCAAATCTTCACCTCTACGGTCAGCCATGCCACTTTAACATGATATCTTTTTAGCAACACATCAAGTACTACTCAGTATTGCATCGTTGGGCCCAACACATGGGATATCGCTCATGACTATTTGGAACAACCTTTGTACCGACTAGCCCCCAAGAGGTTTGCTAACCTTACCAATTAGGTTCACGTCTATGTTCCTTCAACACCCATTTCATTACATGATGCATTTTAATTAAATTACTAAATTTCTCTTGTCTCCACTAGGCTGGTGAGGACCCCTCTCTTGATTGTTTTTCTTGATCCTTGAAGGTTTCCTCCAAATGTTCTCTTATCTTTCCTCAACTATGTAGAGTCGAAGTCAGGTGTTAGGAGTTTATGACTCTGGCTACTCTTTTATATAGTCCCAAAATAGGCTCCAAAAATAGACCTTGCAACTTCTAGTGACAATCCATGTGAAATCCAAACAAAGGTTTCCACAATTCTTGCAGAAGCTTAATGAGATGAGAAAGATTTAAACAGCCTAGATTTGATGCTTTGCATTAATCCCAACTTGTCTTTCTTTACTTGGTATCTAATTCTTTACATAGGAGAAGGAAAGAAAGCATGAGTTGACACTGCCCATGTGGGACTTAAGTTATCTCACTCGTTATGTTGTTCAGTGTAGTAGGACTAAAACTTTTACAATTTGTAAATAGATTATTTTTCTTAATTTAATTAATTAAAACTCAACCTATATTTCTCCAAAAATATTACCTATTTAATTATAAATCAATTAAGCCACTTATTAATAATAATTAACAAAATAAAATATTTACAATCAATAATAAATAGAATAAAAACTGAGGTGTCACATTAACCACACTAAATAATAAAATTTACATTGGAAATATTCAAAGTCTCCACATTCCTACGTATAGCAATCTTGAAACTGAACATTTTGTCTTTTTAGCTATAGATTCCTTCATGTACAACATTGGAACTAAACATTTTGGTTGTTAACGATACATTTCTTCATGTGCAGCAATAAAATTAAACATTTTGGCTTTTTTGTTGTAGATTCTTTCATGTGTAGTATAATCAACACTTGAGGTTATTCTTGTTCATAAAAGGGATTTTCCTAAAATTTTTCAAGTGATTCTATGATTTTAGACTCACTATTACTTTATCACTACAAGAAGTTAAAGACAATTATTGATAAACCAACTTTTTATATTAATACAAAGGATTTTTGGGTTCAATTGCTTTATTTTTTATTCATATCACACATAATTCACCACTTTTCTTTAAGTTTGACACAACACAGTTTCACAAGTCAAAAGGAAGAAAAAAGAATGAAAACTTAAGTATGTGGACCTAAAAGAAGAGGCTTACAAAACAAGAATTTTAGCACAATTGTGCTCCAAATTATTTTTATTCTATCTGTTGAATTATTTTATCATTTTAATACATTTTCTCAAATTGATCAAATTATGCAAAAGCCCTAATCAATTAATTGAACGACAATTGTATCTTAATTAATTGGTAGAAGCATACAATAATTGAGTTTAGGAAGAATTGTATGATCGAACTTTTTTTTCCAACTTCTAACCTAATTAATTACTTAATGTACCTCTATGTTCTTCATGTTTGCTTTTAATTGTGCTTCTATATAATCAACTAGGTTCTAGTTTAAAGTAAAGAATACGCGGAGTTTGGACTTAGGACTCTTACTAGAATTAAGAGTAAATCAACAATAGATGATTAAGTTAAAGAAATTCACATGAAATTGAATATTAGAGAATAAAAGAATACAAATGAATCATAACTCTCTCTTCTTTCAAAATACAAAATTACTTGCTTTACCTTTATTTTCAAATGTTTTGCATGAATGTTCTTTATACTTCTTAATCTCAAATTGGTTTACCTAAACAATATAAGAATTTTCTAAAATTTGATACTTTCACGCATTATTCCCTTCGGTACGATATCTTGACCCACATCCTTGATATTACTATAATAGGAATGCTTGTCATTAAGTGTATTCTAAAAACACATCAAGTTTCTACTGCAATAGGGTGCCCCTCCGCCTTACTTTTTGGTCAAGGGTTGATTGATTTGCTTGAACCTTGGGGTTACATCATTGTGTTACCTTTGAATTTAGATTGTAAAATATATATATATATAAAAGGAGAGTAACTCTAAGATAATTACTCTTCATTTTCACCTTTTAATTTTTTTAATCTAATGATTCTAATGAGTAACTCATATTTGATTGTTAAATTAAAAGAAAATAAATGATGATTGTGATTAGTAACTTTTTTAGAGTTATTCTTGAAGTAACTTGATCTCTATTTATATATATATATATTTTTTCATACAAGTCACCTCATTTTTCCTTCAATTGTATAAAAATTAACATAAATATTGGGCGAGTTCTTATTTAATCTTTCAATAATTAACCCATAATTGTTTATAAATTTAAATGACAAATTTGTGAAAAAAGCATGCTAAGAAAGTATGAGATATAGCATTCAAGTTTTTGTCTAGTGTGAAGAAAAAAGTGGACAAGTTTACAATTTCACGTAGCTAGTTGACTTCTCAATATCACCATCCCACAATTCCTCCTCAGATAAGTAAGCCCCATTTGGTTCATGGAAGAAAGTAGCCTTAAGTAATCTTACCTGCAACAATAAAAAAAACAGTGTAAAAAAACTCAATTGAAGTTTCATAAAAATAAATGGAATTTTTCATACCAACTTATCATGTAACAAGCATCAAGCTTGGTAAGTTTCCACTATAAATGATACCCACCTCTCAATCCAATAAATAGAGGAGAGAATAATTATGGATCAAAATCTAAAAACAAGTATATAGACAATGAAAAATCTAACTTATGATCAAATACATAACATAATAATAGATACCAAAATATAAGTGCACCGATTTGAAATTACAAAATAAAATTTGTAAAGAAAAATTAACATATAAGACAAAAGTTGGAACATTTTGTCAAAACATAAGATAGAAAAATTAGGGTCTCTAGTGCTAATCATAAAAGAAAAATTAGAAAAACATCAAACTAAACCAACAAATAATTATAGAAAACTGTATAAGACATTTTTTTTATCAAAGATACAACTCAAAATATTTCAAACACTAGAAAACCTAAATATACATAACTAAACAAGAATAAAAATATTTTTTTGGAAATGTGGTAAAATATGTCATTATTCTAGTATTTGTAGAGTTTAACAACAACAAAAAAATGAATTGGAATTACATAAAAATAATTAAAAGAAGGTCTTCTAAATGTATTAATAAATTCTAACTTGGAAGAAACTTATAGTGGAGAAAAACTAGATGATGAAGAAGAAAATGAAGTATCTATCAACTAGAAAACTCCGCTTCCAAAAATGATCAAAATAGTGAAAAAGGTTATTGTTTAGGCCTTAAATTGTAAAACTAATAACATTAATTTGAGATCAAATCTCTATTCTCATTTCTATAATAGATAAAATGAAATAATCTTCTTTAAAACATGTTATAATAATTAAATTATTTAATTCAAAAGGATGACCAAAATAGAAAAGAAATGTAAAGATTAGATATGAAAGAAATATACAATAGATTAAAAACCCAAAAGTGAGAAAATTACAATAAAATATTTATAAATTGAAATTAAAAATCTGAAGCAATAAATACAAATACTAAAGCAAAATGATATCTCGTTAGAATATAGTTTATTAGAATAAGAAGGAAACGAAATATTAAAAATTCAAAATAAAACAAATAATGAGGACCAAAACACATAATCTTTCATTAATCTCTTATGTATAATTACAACTCATAAATGGAACTGCAAAGTAACTTTAGTAATAGAAAATGAAACATTTAATATCGTCGCCTTGATTCAGGAGTTGGTATTAATTATATCTAAGAAGGATTAATATCTTCAAAATATTATGAAAAAACAACATAAAAGGTTAGTAGTGAAAATAGATCCCAAATAAGTATTTAATATAAATTATCAATAAAAAAATATATAAAATTAAGATATGCTACACAATCTCATTTGTATTAGTAAAAAACATGACATCACAATTAATATTAAAAACTTCCCATTCAAAGTTACTGAAAAGAGAATAGTATTTGAAGCCTTTGAAGCAAAGATTTGTTTTGATTTTATTCAATCACTTAAGATTAAAAGAATTAAATCTATTAAAAAAGAATTCAATAACCAAAGTAAATTTAATTTCAAGAAAGAGATATATAAATATGTTAAATAAAGAGATACATTATAAAAGAATACAGAAAAAATAGAAAAGAAAATTTGTGGTACAAACCCCATAGTTTTTTAGAACAAAAAGAAATATGAAGTGTCATCACCCTATGAAGAAGGATTTAGTGGGAAAAAAAATTAATATTATCTCGAATATTTTAAAAAAAGAATTCCTAAACTAAGGGTTAATTAGACCTTCTAATTCTCCATGAAGTTGTTTCAAATTTTATGTTATGAATGCATCAGAACAAGAAAGAGGAGTTCCAAGATTAGTTATAAATTACAAACCTTAAAAAGACTACTTTAATAAAAAAGACTACATAATGCAATAATATTCTCTGAATTTGATATGAAATCTAGCTATTATCAAATCTTAGTGGTAGAGGAAGATAGATAGAAAACCACTTTTGTAGTACCTTTTGGACACTATGAATGGAATATATATGTACCAAGGTTAAAAATGCACCAAGTGAATTTCAAAATATTATAAATGTTATATTTTTATTAATATATAGATTTTTTTGTATATTTAGATGATGTCTTAATTTTCTCATAAGGAATAAATCAACTTATTTTTACATTTAAATAAATTTATAGAAGAAATAAAAGAGAATGGATTAGTGGTTTCAACAAAAAATACAAAAACATTTCAAACAAAAACTAAATTTTTAGGATATAAAATATATTAAGGAATAATAACTTCTACTCGTCAGTCCTAACAATTTGCAAAAAAAAAAAATCCAAATGAAATACAAGATGAAACATGATTGCAAAGATTTTTAGGATGTCTAAGTTATGTAGTAGGCTTCATTCAAAATATTAGAATTATGTCTACACCCTTATACAAAAGGTTAAGAAAAAAATCATCATTGATAGAATGTCGAAATATCTCAAGGAATTATTCAAATTAAACAAATCATAAAACATCTACCTTCCTCATGAATTCTAGATTTTGAGGCCTCCTTAATTGTATAAATTGATGCCTCATAATTCAACTATGGAGGAATTCTTAAAGAAGTTTAAAAAACTATTGTCAAGAACAAATAGTTAAATATCATCCTAGAATTTGGTATTCAACCCAAAAAGATAATCTACAATTAAAAAAAAATATTATCTATAGTTTTATGCATCACAAATTTTCAAGATGATTTATTTAGTAATTTTTTTTATAAGAACTGATTGTGAGACTGTTCCAAGTGTTTTGCAAAATGATGTAAACAATTTAGTCTATAAACATATTTTTTTAGATGGCAAACTTTGCTTTCATGATTTAATTTTAAAAATTTTCATATCAAAGAAGATAAAAATTCTTTACTTGATTTTCTTACCAGAGAATTTTTATAGGGATCAATATGAGTAATAGTAGCAAAGCAATGCCAAAAGATCAATATAACCCTCTGTTAAGTAGGGGTAACAAGTAGTAGGGGTACTTTTATTATCAATATGAGGTTCAACTAAACCTTCAACACCATTATCTCGACCAACTTCAACACTTGTTACCCTAAGGCAACCTACTTGGACCCAAATTGTTCAAAGCTCCCAAATTAGAGCAGCAAAGAAACCCACAAGCCTTCAAAGTCCTTTAATTTTGCATTACAATAAATTTACCTGTCTACAATATCATAGTATCTTAATAAAACCATATGATATCACTAGAACACAAGAAAAGCCTAAGTTGATCTCAATAAATATAATTGAAAAAGAATGGTCAAAAATTCCCTCTCAAAAGAAATACCTTAAAAAATACTTCCACCTTAATTCCATTATCATCTACATAAAACTTGCAAAATTACACTTTTATGAGTTTATTTTAGTAGATACAAATTCAATTGAAATCCATAATCATGATGATTCAAAAGATTAAGGTACACTATTTCAAAAGCAAAAATCCTTAAAATCCTTTTAGTTCAAGACTAGAATCAAGGATCGTTATAAATATAGTATCTTTACTAGACAATTTCCCCCTCAAAATTATAATTATTATGATTATATGGATGTTTGGTACTATACTTTCTACCTTCAACCTTACCAACACAATTTTTTTGGGTTCAAAACATAAATTTTCCTAAAATTTCCTAAGTAGTTTTATAATTTTTGGCCCACTAATATTTTACTATCACAAGATGTTAAAGATAGATATCAATACTTCAAAGACAAAACTACCTTTATTGAATGATATCGGTTTATATCATTTATGACTAGCTTAGGAATAACCTGGATTACGTCTTAAAGATTATGATTCGGTGAGGCCACCTAACGAAATAAATTTGCATTATTTGGCTAAATCAATATGTATAAAGTGGTGGAAAAAATTTGATATTTCTATGGTAATTTTTTTTAAATATGTAAATTCCTTTAACTATCTTGAAAATAATGATTTGTAATAAGTGGTCCGATAGGCATAACAATAATTGTTATGATAGACTTCAATATCAAGTTAATTTTGTGGGATTAAATTAAGTTTAAACTCAAAATTGTAAGAGAAGTTATGTGCTCAATATACTCTAAGAATAAATCTTGTATAATTTAACCTTGTTAATAATTTTTTACAAACATTAATTCTCATTAAGTCAATTTTTTGACTATATATTCTTATTGAGTAGACTAAGCTTACAAAATTCAATATTTTAAACATTAGTTGATACTGTAACATCCTAAAATTTATTTAATTATTTTTAGAAATTAATTACATTATTATTATTATTATCAATTTTATTTTAATAGAGGAGTTAATAATTTTATAAACTGATGAGGCTTTATCTAAATTATTTTCATTATTAATTTAATTAATTGAATTAACGGAGAGACTGACGGGCGGGTTAGGGTTGACCCGACCCAGCTAGAAGATTAGACAGGGGGTAATCAGTTTACCCTAATTGGTGTTTTATGCGTCAGACAGTCAGACCTAGAGGAGAGAGAACGCCGACCTCACCTGCAAGAAAGAGGAGCTAGGGTGTTCAAACCGTCCTAGAGCCGCATCAGATCATCACTATTCTTCGCATCTAAGGTATGGGGGAGATTGGTTCGGTCATATATGAATGTGGGAGGGTACGAGTAGTAAGGGCAATCCCTAAGTCCCTCTGGGATCTAAATTCTCAATTTTGTTTGATTATTATATTTTAAAAATATTTTAATCGGTAGAAAAGATTTGTCAATATGCTCTGTGGTCTGATTAATGTCTTGTCCTAATGTGATTTTGTTGGGAAACTGTATGATTAATTGTCCTAATTACTTAATTCTTGTGTTGTTTATGATTGTTAATGATTTGAGGCTCTTGTGTGCAATGATGAAACAGGGTGAAATTCAATGGTGTTTTATGTGCGTTTTTGTGCTTCATGATAAATGATTTATAATAATGATGGTTAAATTAATATGGTTGGGTATGATTGTGGACTGTGCGAATGATATATAAATAAATCATGAGAATAAGAGTGTGGATGAGAACGCATTGAGCATGGACATGAGAGGCATGAGATGCATGAGAAGCCAGACGTGGCTATAATACACTGACCATATGTGGTGTTTAACAGGGGGACTAATGATGGGGAACAATCATATGCATGGGCCACAGGTGGTGTTTAACCATGCTGCACGCCGGCCATAGGTGGTGTTTAACTGTGCGACACACCGGGCCATACGGGGTGTTTAACGGTGTGGCCATCATTAGTGATAACTAAGGGGATTGAGGAGGTTCGCCCATGGTGTGGAGTTCCAACAGTTAGTAATTAAGTACGGTAATGGGTGGGATTTGTTTGAATGACTTATTTTAAAGATGATGATGACTTTAGTTTTCTCAATTATAATGTTTAGATCTAAAACCTCCTTGAAAACTTTGTGCCTATCTTTTAATTACCATGTGAACCTTTTATCCTTAATACAAATTGTGCTTTTTTGTTTTAACTATTACCCTGTCTTTATTTTATTTATTTTATTAAGGTAATTTAAGTATTCGGGGTAGAAGGGTGTTACAGATATTTCATTAATTAATTTATTTTAACATATAATATATATTTTTAAAATATAAATAACCACCAAAACAAAATAAAATAGTTAAAGGAATTCAAGATATGAAGCTACACATTTAAAACTTAAAGGTAAAACTTAAAAAAAAAGTTCTACCAAGATATGAAACATGCAATACCAATTTGCACAGGAGAGAATCTATAGCATAAAAGCCAAAATGCTTATTTTCAAGGTCTGCACATGAAAGAATCTACGGCATAAAAGTCAAGATGTCCAGTTTCAATATTGCACATACAAGAATTTACAACGAAACAACCAAAAGTACCTTTGAAGGCTACACAAGAATGAATATACAAACTTTAAATATTTCAAAAGTAATTTTTATTAAGTGTGGCTTATGTGAACCATATTATACTATAAAAATATAGTGAAAGAGTTGTATAAATATTATACTTTTATTTATACTACACCTCTTTCACTATATTTTTACATTATAATATTGACGATATATGCCACGCTTAACAATAAAAATTACATTTGAAAAACTTAGTTTGCATATTCTTTCTTATGCAGTATTGAAAGTGTATCTTTTGGTTGTTTTGTGAAAAATTCTTACATGTGCACCATTGAAACTAGACATCTTAGCTTTTATGTTGTAGATTCTCTCATATGTAGATTGGGATTGCATTTTCATATCTTGGCAAATTCTTTTTTTTTTTTTTTGAAAAGCTTTGTCTTAAGTTTTAAATGTATTATAACTTCTTATCTTGAATTCCTTCAAACTTTTTTATTTTGTTTTGTTAGTTATGACAAGTGTTTAAGTACTTACATTGTTTGATTTTGATCAGTGAAATATTTTGTAACAATCATCTTCATTATCTTGTAAATAATGACTAAGGTTTGATGACACTTTGTTTTTAAACTATTTAGAACTTACCTCCTTTAGTCTTTTTTGTCACCTCTTCTTTTATGTGGCAAAAACTAATATTGCCAATATTTTTTGTTTTTCTCTTAAGAATAATTCTTTTTTTTTTTTCATTTTGTACCTTGGTTCCAGATTTCTACTGAGATATTCTTATCCATTCACCATGTTTTTACCAAAGAAACATCAAACTTTGCCCACCACTTAAGTATTGATAATTATCTTTAACTTTTTGCATTAGTAAAGTAACAATGAGTCCAAAATCATAGAACCACTTAGAACATTTAGGAAAATCTCCTTTTTGAACAAAAAAATAGTATTGATCGTCGAAATTAAAAAAATAAAAAGTATCGTACTAGACATCCATATAATCATTATAATTATAAGTCTGAGTGAAAAAATTTTCTAGTAAAGGTATTAGATTTATAAAGATGTTGATTCTAGTCTTGAACTGAAATGATTTTAAATATTTTTACTTTTGAAAATAGTGTACCTTAACCTTTTGAATTGTCATGATGATAAATTTCAATTGAATTTGTTTATAATAAATTGAACTCACAAAAGTCTTTGACTTTACAAGTTTCATGTGGAAGATAATAGATTGAGGCAGAAGTATTTTTTGAGGTATTTCTCATGAGAAAGTTTTTACCCATTTTTTGACTTTTCGTTATATGTTTGATAAGAATATGATGAAGGTTGAGTTCTAGTGATACCAAATGATTTTATTAAGGTATTATAATATTGTAGAGGGGTAAATTCAGTATAATGTAGAATTGAGGGATTTTGAAGGCTCATAGGTTTCTCTATTGCTTTAATTTGAAATCTTTGAACAACTTGGACAAAAGTGGGTAACCTTAGGATAACAAGTGTGGAACTTGATGGAGGTAATGGTGTTAAAGGGCTTATTGAACCTCATATAGATAATGGAAGTACCCTACTATTTATCAGAGTGATATATTGATCTTTTGGCATTGCTTTGTCACTATTACTCATTGATTCATATAAAAATTTTCTTGGAAGAAAATCAAAAAGAATTTTAATCTTCTTTAACTTAAAAAATGTCAAAATCAAAGTATGAAAACAAAACTTTCCATCAAGCAAAAATATGTTTAGAGACTAAATTTTTTATGTCATTTTGCAAACTACTTGGAGTGATCTTATAATCAGTTCTTACCAAAAAAAAAAAAAAAACTAAATAAGTTATCTTGAAATTCTATGATACATAAAATGATAGATAAGATTTTTATAATTGTAGAATACTTTTGTTGACTTAGATACAAAACTAAAAAATATATCTAACTATTTGTGAATTCCTTTCTAATCGATTTTCTTTGCACCAATTTCTAAAAAGGCCTTAGGATTTGGAGTGAAGTCTGCTACATAATTTAGATATTCTAAATTTTTTTGCTATTGTTTTTTATATTTTATTTCATTTGGAAATCTTTCAACAAATTCTAGAGACTATTGAATATGAGTTATTATTTCTTGATATATTTCATATCCTAAACCATTAGTCTATTTTCTTTTATTACTTCTATATATTTATTTAAATATAAAATATTTTGATTTATTATTTTTGAGACAATTAAGACATCATCTAAATATACTATGGAAAAATCCATGTATAGATAAAGAAAATATCATTCATAATATTTTGAAATTTTCTTAGTACATTTTTTAAACCTTAGAACATTCCATTTGGTTAATTTAGTGTCCAAAAAGTACTAGAAAACCAATTTTATATAAATTGTTGCTTATATAAACTTAGTTGTAAGCTTACGTGGGTATTTTTCTTGTGAGGTTGTAATCTCATTCCTATTTCTAAGTTCTTTGTTATTCTCCAAGTGTTGCTTGAAATTTCTCAAATTGTTCTAGACCTTGTAACTCTTCTATCTAGCACTTAATTTTCATAAATTAATTTTCTAGCCTCGTTATCAAATTTTATTATGTTACATTAAATGTTGGTATCACTTTATAATATTGTTTTACTTTAAGTCCTAATTAAATCCTAACAAATTTCTACCTAAGGAATAATACATACATTTTCAAAATGAAAATTATTAATATATACGTTTCACACACTTTCAAAATTGAGAATGTCCACTTATATACTCCAGGAACATATTCTTATATCATCACAAACTCAACACCTCATTCTTACACATAACCAATAAAAAATTTATATCTCATAAAAGATTTTTTTTTATCACTTAATAGATTTTAATTTGATCATTTTAATTAAGATGTGATATAATTAGTTTCTTTTAATAAGAATTTATTCTTAAAAAAAACTTATATATATTTATAGAATAAAAAAATAATTTCTCTTGTTATTTTGTATTCATATAAACTAAATAAAACATAATTATTTTTTATTTTTTCTACTTCTCTCTATTATTTTATATTTTGTATTTTTTATTTACATTATTTTCTTAACACTTTTAAAAAATTTAAATTTATTTAAGATGGTTAAATAACACGTGTCTTAAAATTTATTTAATGAACCCCATTCTCTTAAATATAAATTCTCTTATAAATTTTAGTTAATAATAAAATATTAAAATAACTTAGAAAGTATATTTATAATATTTCTTGTTGAGTATCACAAATAATTAAAACAATTTAACTATTTGTGTTCATTTCACAATTTTGAAAATCCAAGTGAATTGTCTAATAAGATAAAAAAAGTTGGTGAATCAATCAGATGATCAATTCAAATAAACCACAATACAAATTGGAGAACAACCAGTCAAAAATAAAAATAAAAACCAATTCATTGCTATTCAATGAAAAATGTTTATTACAATATGATTTTGACTTTTTTCTTAAAATATAAAAATAACCTAATGTATTTGTCTTATTTTTTATTCTAAATGAAAATTATTATTAACAATAAATGTTGATGCATATTATTAAATTTTAGACTTAAGCAGAATGACATATTTGATTTAAATTTTTATGTGTATTTTAAATATTTAGAAAGTATAAAATTATGTTTTATTTTTAATTCTTGTATTATAAAGTTGTGATAATATCCTATTATTATTATTTATGTATTACTTAATTATTATTATTATTATTATTTTATTAATATTGGTTCGACTATGGATCAACTATTGTTAAACTTTGAATTAGTGTATTGACTAGTTCAATGACTAGTCTAAATTTAAAAATATTATTTTATTTTATTTACATAATAAAATATAACAAGATAAATTGAATATTTTTTTATTCTATAAATATTTACCAGATTTTTTTAAGATGAAATTCTTATTAAATAAAATAATTATATCATGTCTTAATTAGAAGGAATCAAATCAAATTTATTAAATGATGAATATATTTTATTTTTCTTTTATGATGAGTTGTATGTTTTCTATTGATTATGTGTAAAGATAAGAAGTTGGGTTTGTGTCTTCCCAAGAATATCTCATACTCTAGACTTATGTTGAATTATATGATATCATTTTGATAATTGAACTTATCAAAATCTAAATAAACATTATATATGATTTTGTAGAAAAGACTTATTTATATTTTAAAAATATATTATATGTTAAAATAAATTGATTAATGAAATATCAACTAATGTTTAAAATATTGAATTTTGTAGGCTTAGTCTACTCAATAAGAATATCTAATCGAATAATTGACTTAATGAGAATTAATGTTTGTAAAAAATTATGAAGTAGATTAAATTATACAAGATTTATTCGTAGAGTATGTTGAGCACATAATTTCTCTTACAATTTTGAGTTTAAACTTAATTTAATCCCACAAAATTAAGTTGATATTGAAGTCTATCATAACAATTATTGTTATACTTATCGAACCACTTATTACAAATCATTATTATATCAACTACATATGTTTAATCTTACAATTTTATGTTTGAAATATTTAGTTATTCACATGATAAATTTGTGTTGGAGATCCCATCTGAACTAATAATATGTCCAAAATAGAGAATGCAAGTAGGGGAACAACTTTCTTACAAGTCAATTTTATAAAGTTGAGTCAAGTTCAAATCTAAATTGTAAGATGAATATAAAATTCTAAGAATTTTCAAATTACTTATTGAATTGAATATTACTATCAACCACAATAAATAAAAGATTTTTTTTTCTCAAACTGTGTGAGAAATGTGAGTTGTGCAAGTATCTTTCTTGTCAATGAGAAATACTATTCCTATAACTGTTTTCTACAATTAAGAAAGAGATAGGAAGAAAAAAAGGAGTGGAGAGGATAAGATGAGTGATGTCATGAAGAAAAATTAAGAGAAAAATTGAGTTCGTTTTAAAAGGGGTTGCAGAAAATGTGTAGGAATAATATATCTCTTCATCTACTCATGTATGTATGTTAGGTCCTGACCAAATAATAGAAAGATTTAAAGTAACCATTAAATACTTACCTGTTGAATCTCCGAAAATTTACCAAGCATGTCCTCAGGAATAGACCAGTCAAAAACATCAAAATTTTCCTTTATCCTTGCTTCATTACTACTCTTGGGAAGCACACTATGGCCCATTTGCAATCCCCATCGAAGAGCTACCTGTGCAGGAGTCCTTCCTAATTTCTCCGCGATCATATTTATAACTGGATGCTTAAGGAAATCACCTTCAAGCCAGGCAGGGGAACCCAAAGGTGAATATCCCTGAACATTTGCAATTAAATGACACAATTTAAAGATGCAAAATCCAGATAAACTTACAATAGCCTAAAAATCACATGAACCTGAATTTTTGTTGGCTTGTTAGTTAACCCCCCTTTTTTTAAGCCTACTTTCATATAATTTTTTTCTAAAAGATAATATTGAGTCAAAAGAGGTTTGATAGTTTAGGAGCCACAATTTTATGCGCCTAGCCTGATTCGTTTTTTTTAGGCTTTAATTTTGAGAGTGTAGCTTATTTTATTGCTTTCGATCAATTCTAACCAATAACAAATAATGCAGAAAAGAGTGTCTCAAAATGGAATACTAGTTCATGCTAACCCACAAACATGATGGGTTAGTGACCACTACTGTGCAAAAAATGAAATAATATAATTCAAGATTTGCAAACTTACAGAGACGTGGACACCCTTAGATTTGCAGAAAGCCTTCAACCTGTCCTGCCTCCATGCAGGATGACACTCTAACTGGTTGACTGCAGGAGTAACGCGGGCAACCTCAAGCAATGCTCCCAACTTCTTAGAGGAGAAATTGCTTACACCTATAGCTCTAGCCTTTCCACTCTCATAGAGACTTTCCATTGCCTTCCAAGTGTTAGGTATGTCCGATGGCACAATGTTTTCAGCCTTAAACCCCACCGATCCTTTCTTCATTCGAATTGGCCAGTGAATCTTAACAGGGAAAACTCATCAGTATACAATTGGTAATGTAACAAACTAAATCTCTACCTAACCCACATACTAATCATTTACAAAACACTATCTAGAGAATAAGTGCTAACACGTACAAGGTATAAATCTATATAATCAAGTTGCAAGTCTTTCAAAGTTCTGTCCAGAGCTTCTGGTACATCTTCTGGAGCATGATCTGTACACCTGCACATCATCTTAACTTTAGATACATAAAGTTATGGTATGTTTAGCTAAATTTTTTTTCATGTATTTATAGAAAAAGAAAATAAAAAATAAAATAAATTTTTTCATAAGCTAATTGTTAAAATTTTTCTTAAATTATTTTATCTAAAAATTAATTTTTAAGCATAAATTAATTTTAATTTATAAAGAAAATTATTTTATTTTTTCTTCTTATTTTGTCTTATTATAAGTACATATGAAAATTTTCACTTAAAAGATTCTTAATCCTTCGGTTCAAAATATTGAAGACTAACAACTTAATGCATGATTCTACTAGCATCACTTTAGCTTTAAGAAGGAAGATAATTAACTTGGAATTGAAATAAGACCATAGTTTAGAGGTAATCCATAAATCTTCTCGCTTGACTACATCCTCCTCAAATAACTTCTTTAATGCTGAGCCAATCTACAACAGAGAGAATGAATCATTAACACAAGACAGTATCTAAACAATTAAGACATTATATGATAATCACGAGTTGATACTAAAAAATTATTCAATTACAAATTATCATTTGTATGTCTTTTAAGGTATTTATGATAAAAATTAAATACTTATTATTATTATTAAGTTATGATTTGATGGTTATATTATATTTTCTCTGTCCAATATTGTAAATAAGCAAATATTTCTTTTACATCTTTATTTGTAATGATCTCAATCAGCAATGTTAGGCAAGTAAGACACTAGCAAACTAGTAATTTGGTTGAATCGGGACAAAACTAAACCAAATAATAATAAATAAAAAAAACATAGCTTCTCATTGTTTGTGACAATTACCTCCACTTGGTTGCCGTAGAGTTGAGCACAATCAATATGGCGGTAACCAACCTGGAGAAATGAAGTAAATGATTAGAAATGATAAGCTAACTGCAAAACTTAAAACTGTTTAGAATCGTCAAATGCAATAATTCAGCATTTCATTTCTATCACTCGATTCAAAATATTGTTGCTCAAAATTTGTTGGAAAACAAGTCCCAGTTAAGGGGCTAGAAATAAATAAGAGGGTGCATACGCAAAAGGCCATATTTCCAAAGTGGCTAAATAAGTAGTTGAAGCTAAAAGTTTACTCATTCTTGGACATCATTTGCAAGAGTTTTCTATACAAAGTTTTTTTTACCTTTCAAATTGTTTATAGAGCTAATAAAATAAAATTCAACTCCCATTTTTTTTTTTTCATTTTTTTGCGATTATCTTTTTAATTTAGTATAAAATCTTAACCTCAGGATTCAACACTTAACAATGTAGAGGACAAGGATCCATAAGCAATGACGACATATTATATCAAACAATTTAATCATTGAAGGAGCTTTAATCACTTGTCCTCTAACTTTCATTGGTGAGGATTACTTGTACTAGAGGGATAGGGTGGAGATGTTGATTAAAGTCACAAAATACACTCTTTGAAATGTTATTATATAAATGGAGACTATGATACTCTAAAACCCTTCCTTGGAACTTCCATTTTGGAAGAAAAATATATCAAAAAGATGTCGGTCAATGCTAAAGCCAAATATCAAATCAGATATGTTATGTTCATATCAGAGTTCAACAGTCTTTGGTTGCAAGACAACCAAAGAAATGTGGGATACACAAATACTTATTCATGAAAAGGCTTCAATAAAGTCATGAGAACGGAGACACGCCCCTCGTGAGACAAAATTAAACTATTGATGAAATGTTAATTTGTTTGATTTCAAACTAATTTAAATAAATGGTCTTAAAGCTCTCCGTGAAAAGTACACCATAGAGAACAATTGTTGGATAATCTTCGCATGGCATGGGAACCCAAAATCATGACAATATAAGAGAATAAATATCTAAGCGGTATTAAGATAGACAAAATTTTAGGATATCTAAGAATACATGAGTATCTTAGTCAACGAAACTCAAGAAAAAAAAAATAGTTCCATTAGTTTCAAGGTAGACAAGAGAGAATTGTCTAGTCTATCCAAATCAAAAAGATGTCTTCATTCATATAAATATATATATATATATATAATTTTGACTATTTAAATAATCAAATATTATGCTATATTCGTCAAAAAAAAAACTAAAAAATTATCAAAAAGTTAAAAAGTTAGTTATGGTTAATAGCGCAAACTAACATAAATGATATATTAATTTATATGATATTTTATATAAATTTTAATTTTACTTGTTAATCAGTGTAATGCTTAAAATATCTTGAAGAATAATATTAAAAATAATATAATATAAAAATTATTATAAGTTATTAATGTTGAATTTAAAAATTTTAATTTTCACTATTTAAATAATTAAATATTAGGCTATATTTGTCAAAAGTAACTGATAAATTATCCAAAAGTTGAAAAAGTTAGTTATAGTTAATAGCCCAAACTAACTTATGGAATGATAAGCGATTGGTCAAATAATATATTAAAATAGTAGATAAATATAAAATAACATATATGGATATATTAATTTATATGATATTTTATATAAATTTTAATTTTATTTGTTAATTAGTGTAATAGTTAAAATGTTTTGAAGAATAATATTAAAAATAATTAATAAATATTATAAAAATATAATAGTTAAAATTAATATAGTAATATATATTTCAAATAATGATAAAAATAAATAAACATATTATCTATCAATATAATATCATGAAGTATAATATTGAAATAATAATAAAAATTATAAATAGAATAATAGTTAAAATAAATTGTGTAATGTAAAATATATAAAAAAGCCTATTATCTATATTATTATGTAATAAAAAGATAAAAATAATAAAATTCTACCTTACGTAAATTAAAAGAGATAAAAATGATAAAATCTTATCTTATGAGTGGAAGAATATATATATATATATATATATATATATATAAAATCTTATCTTATATAGAAAAAAATTTAATAAATATTTTAAAAACAAAAGATAAATAAAATATAAAAAATTAAAATTACTCAAAATAATTTATTTACGAAACACTACTAATAAAATAAAACAAGTTTCTTTTATCTAGTAAGCAAAATTATAAGTTAATTGAAATAACATGTCAATCATAGTCTATCTATAATTTAATAATTTTTTATTGAAAATTTTCTTAAATAAGTTTTTATTTATTAATTTAGTATTTAATAAATACATTAGTCTAAGCTAGAAAGTAAATTAAAATCATAATGAAATACACTTTTTTATTATAAAAAAAAACTTGATATCGAAGATGATATCTTTGTGATGAAAATGATAAATTTTTTTAAACAAAATTATAACTATTTATTTAAAATATATGAATTTCGAAAATGACATTAGATAAATTGTATAATATAATACTATAATAAACAGTGTTAATTTTTAAAGTAAATATAATAAATAAAATTACAATTATAATCAATATATTTATATATAAATAGATATACGGTAAAACATATACGAATTATTCATAAGCCATTAATATTTAGTGTATATACACAGCCTGACTGTCATCTGGTTAAACAAATGAACTTAAATTACAAGCTGAGCTCAAATAATTGATGAATAGTTAAACTCATTTATATGTTTACATGTCAGAATTTAGTAAAGTCATAGAAAAAATATGACTAGTAAAAGAAATTAAGAGGTCTAAAAAAAACAAAAAGTAGAAAAAAAGTCCAGTAAATGAAAATGAATTTCAACTTCTAAATTTTAATAAAAGAAACACAGTAAATGAAACTCAAACATGATGTATGTTTAATCTGAAGACGAAAAATAAATTACAATTGAATCAAATCAACTTATCTTTTTGGTACATTAAAAGTTGTTTAATTAGTAGATCCATATCATAAAATCTGGGGAAAGGTTAATTAAGTTAATATGGTAAACTACCATTCCACCAAAAAAAAGGGCATAATAAAGAAAGAGAATGAGAAAGTATATGTAAGGATAACGTAATAGGATGAAGAAAACCTTGACAGCATGAGCAATAACATGAGCAATGACACCAGGATGAGCCTGCCAAGTTCCCAAGCCTAGTGAAGGGATTTTAGCTCCAGTGTTGAGCTCGAAGAAGCGTATTTGGTTGGTCATTTTTCTCAGCACAATGCAAGCAGGTTGAAAGTTCAATGTTAGCTGAGACTAATAAACACACCGCAATAAAATCACTGCTTGCACACCAGTTGTTGTTTGGACTCTTGCGTGGAGTTAATTTCTAGGTGATATGATTTAGATTTTCGAGAATGAGTCAATCAATGCTAAAGTGCTATTTTATTATTTTTTCGCACCGCATCAACTTTTTTTTTTTTTTTATAATGTTAAGAATCGTGATCAAATCATGAGTTAACTATTCAATTCCCTTTTTTTTTCTTACACTTTTTTCGTTCTTGCTATTTTTTATTATATTATTTATCATATTTTTTCCGCCTCTTGTTTTTGTCTGATATGTTTTATTTAAAAAAAAAGTAAAAAGTAAAAAAAAATGTTGATAGGTAAAAAAAATAAAAATAAAAGAATAAATTTTCTTTTTTAGTAATGTAAAAAGTAAAAGAAAAAAATTATATAAATAACATAAATATTCTAAATAAAAAATACAATAGGGATATTTGTTTTTGTCTATATCCTCAAAATATAAAAGAAAAAAGAAAAATAAAAATAAAGAAAAAGGAAAAGGAGAAATGATGACAAGTAAGTAGGGAAAATGTGTCCCAGCGAGCTCACGTCTCCCAATCTACCTTCAGTTGAGGGTGATAGCAGGTAGCTTCCTAGTGTCTCTTCGCTTTTTAGAAAAGTCGCTTTTGTCGTAACACCTCGCAAGAAATCGAGGTCGAAAAAGTTGTTTTCCGCCGTGATAACCAAAGGAAGAGCTTGAGGAGTCACTATCGTATTAAACAAGAGTGTCGTCACATTTATTATGGAGAATCCCGCAAAAGACATCATCACATTAACGAAGTCCTGTAGAGAGCCACCGCAATGGTAACAATCTACTTGAAAGATTGTATGGGAGAGAAGCTAGCTTATAAAAGAAGTTAATGTTGAAAGAGAAGGGACTTTTGGAAAACGGAAAAAGATAATAGAGAAAAATAATGGTAACACGAGAGAAAAAGAGAGTGAAATTGATTCTCTGTGTGTCCACGACGACACATTCGAAAATTAGATAAAAATTTGAAATTCTCTTTTAATTTAAAATTTTTGGATAATTTTTTTTCTTGTATGGGTAAAATTGATAAAATGAAAAGACACTTCTAATATTACCGGTGTTAATAATATTTTCAAGTTGTGATTACCAAAAATCTATCTTAAAAATGAATATACAAACATAATTGTAATTACTTAAAGTAGTCTTTAAATGCTAATTTTTTTTTTAAAAGTTGTCCAATGCATATAGAAAAGGTAATCTAAGAAAATTCAAATTTACATTCATAACAAATTTGTAAAATTTTGAGTAAATTCTTGACCATTTATGTAAACCCTTAAAAAAAAAAAACTTCTTCCCCTTCTTCATTTCAAATTGATAGAAATGTTCACAAGTATGAATACTCATGAATCCAGACCAATCCAATCTAAATACTTTGGTTTGAATTTTTGGAGTGTTAAATATAATCTAACCTGACTCACAATCCAACGCGTTATTTTCTTAGTTTAATGTTGAATTCGTAAACTTAATTCAACTCTGATATATTTTAAATTATTATTATTATTTATATATAACTTTATAAAAAAATATAAAATAAGAAAATAATATATATTATAATTATTTAATAAAAAGAATAAAAAAATATAATACAATTATTTAAACTCATATCAAAATATTATTAAAAATAAAAATATATAAAAAAAATAAAATTTACATTTTCTGTACCTATAAATTTTATCCAATCTATAATTGAATTAATTCTAACTTTGATAAAAAAAAATAAATTATACGGACTCCTCCCAACTCAACCCAAGTTAATTTTATCAATTATGATAACCGATCAAACCAAATCCAAACTCACCGTGAACATCCTACAAATTCGACGTATCATAAATTCACGAGACTCATACCATTTTTTTTTTTCCTTCTTGTTCCATTCCAAACATAGAATAACCCAATCCTAAGATGTTATTTTTATCCTTTAAATTGTTCTTTCCTGTATCCACCGAATAAATACAACCTTAACGAATATATTTACCCCTAAAAAAATATAATTTTTTCCTTAAATTCCATAATTATGTATTTGAAAATTTCAGTTTTTACTAAAATTTTAGCTGGTCACCGTTTTAAAATAAAACAAAACATTTTACATTATTTTATTTTAAATAAAATTTTAATAATCATATTTATAAATATAAATAATTTTATTGTTATCAAATAATAAATTATTACTAATATAAAAATTTATAATTAGGTAATTATAAAACTATTTTAAATTTATATTCTCATTAAATAATGAACTCTTCTCAACTTTTTACAAATAATATTTCATTAGCTTATTAATCCGTACAATGTACAGATTTATGTTATATTTAATTATAATAATTAATATTTTATAAATAAATTTTAAATATATCAACTAATAAATTTTGAAATATATTTATAAATAAAATAATTTTAAAAATATTAAATTAATACTTAATATGATATTAATAATCTTCTAAATTATCCATATTTTTAATGTATTTTTAAAAGAAATTAAGTCATTTATTTAAATTATTTTACAATATTTACCTTTAAAGAATATATTTTATGATATTAAAAAAAATAAATTTATTAAGTTTATTCTAATTTTATTAAAAATATTTTTTAATTTTAACAATAAAAAATTAAACTTAAAAGAAAAAAATAGTTTTTTCTTTCACATAGCGGACAGCAGGCAAACATTTACCAGTATTTTTCTAGTAAATTCCTAAATGTGACATCTCCAAGATTAAAATTTATGTAACCACTTGAAATGTAACATCAATATCCCCTATAATGAGTCAAGTTACTCACATGCATGCATATATAAATGATGGAACAGTCATTTAAGTAATAAGTATTTTAAAAGAAAAATAAAAATGATTTGAGTGTTGGTTTCTGTCTTTTCTTTTTCCTTTTTTATAAGAGAGAAAAGTAAGTAGTATTTAAATGAAGGTGCAACCGGGGCCTCATATATAAAAGGCAAGTGCTGGACTTTTGTTTAATTTGACAATTCAAAGTGCTTAATTTAAAAAAAAAAAAATTAAGCCTTCTCACCTACTAATAATATTTTTAAAAAAATGAAACGGTTAATATATTAGTTTGAGATTTAATAATTCATCCATGATCAAATCACAAATGAATAAGTATTAATAAAGTAATAATAATTAAATTGTACATAAAATAATATTAAAAGTATAATATTATAATTTTATAATACTAAAAATTAAAAATAAAACATAATTTTATAAGTTTTAATATTTAAATTACACATAAAAATTTAAATAAAATATATTATAATAATTAGATATAACTTTCATCAATATACAATAATATTTATTAATAATAACAATTTTATATTTATATTAAAAAAGAAAATGACATATATTTTAAGTTGAATTTTCATTTTTTAAGAAATAAAATAAAAATAACACTATATTAAGCATTTTTATTGACATGCTACAAGTCAATATTTGATTTTTTTTTTCTATTTTTGACTAGTTTTATTCAGGTCTGTGGTTTAATTATTGAACTGGTTATTTATTTGGTTCATTAACTTTTTGGTCCAATCTACTAGTTTGGTATAGTTTTTAGAACATAGTATTTTAAGAAGGCCGATTTGGTTTGAGAATATAATTTTTTTAAAATAACTTTTATTTTTAAATTTTTAACAACTAGAAAATATGTTTCCTTTGACTTTTATTTTTATTTCTAATTTACTATTTTCAAATTTTCAAAAAATACTTTAAAATGAGTATGTCTCACTTTCCTCGGGGAGTTTTCTTTTGTTTCTTGAGGGATTTTAGTGTGGGAAAGGTTTTTCAGCCATATGATTCTCCCTTCTTCCTTTGCCATGGACCTATATGCATGTGCTGCTACGAAAGGCTATTCCCAACGAGTTTTTATTTTTTTGTCTTTTTTTCTTCTTCTCAACTCTCCTTTCTTTTCTTTCCTTTTTCCATCCACAACCCATGGTCTTGTCTCGTCTCCCTCTTTCCCTATTCTTACCGATAACATTGACCACACAGCACCCAACAGAACCTTTCTATTCATCAATTCCCAATTCATTGTTCCTTATTCATCAATAAATCACAAGTTCTTAATGGAACACAAACATATATACATACGTATAAGTACTTTCAGATTGGTACAAGCATGCACAATTAGTATAGACTTTGCATGGGCTTGTTTATCTCGAGTATAATTATGTTTGACAATTTTAATTTAGTACAATCATGCTCAACAATCTCGTCCCAAAATGTGTGTTCATTTAGAGTACAATTATGCTCAATGATTTATACCTACAAGATAGATAGCAAATATGTGTGTTTCCCGGGCACGAGCATGCTCAATGATTTTCACA
The DNA here is from genome assembly GCA_025330945.1 of Mucuna pruriens. NCBI lineage: Eukaryota > Viridiplantae > Streptophyta > Magnoliopsida > Fabales > Fabaceae > Mucuna > Mucuna pruriens. The sequence continues at coordinate 1,636,097 of JAENHJ010000525.1, read as the reverse complement.
TTACAAAATTTGAATTTTTACCTAAAATCTCAATTTTCTTAGGGGAACATAGAGACTTCCTACATTATTCCAAATTTTGAAAGATATATAAGTCAAAATACCACCAATTCATTACAACCTCATCAAATCATACACAAAGTTCACACTATTAATCCATGGAGTTTAATCTTCCTTTCAAGTAATCAAAACATACCAATTTCATCACAATCTACACAAATCTAATAATTAATCTAAAGAGTTTAATTTCCCTTTAAAGAACCAAAGCATAAAATTTGAAGGTTTAGGGTTAATTTCTCCACCTATGGTTACATTCACACCTTGGAGTGAGATAATCTCACTCACCGTTACCTAGAATGAAGAGAATTTGATAGAAAAGAATTTCTCTCAGTTTTTCCTCATATTACTCTACCATTTTCTTCAAGAATTCTCCTTATCGAATAATCTACAATAACAACACAATAGCATTTTGGCTATCCTTATCGAATAATCTACAATAACAACACAATAGCATTTTGGCTATTAGGTTTTTAGATGTACAAAAGGCTTTGGATCAATATCTCTTTTTCTTTTTCTAAGCCAACTACATTACCCAAACTAGGCTTGTTTCATAGATGTAGCACGTCTATGCCTATGACATTTATCATGAGTTCAGCATATGCCTGCAAATATGTTCATGGTGGTGCTCAACGGGTTGCATTTGTTTTCTAAAAAAAAACAATGAACTCAAAATAATCTCTTTTTTCTCCAATTTTAATTATAAAAATCCAATTTGATAATTCAACATCTATTTTCTTAAAAGTGTACTTTATTTAACTGATAACAAAATATAACTTAAACACTCACTTCTTTAATATAAATAACTAAATAATAATAATAATAATAATAATAATATTAATAAAAAAATAATAATAATATTTATTATTATTATTATTATTATTATTATTTTTATTATTATTATTATTATTATTATTATTATTATTATTATTATTATTATTATTATTATTATTTTACACATTAAGTATGTATCAAATAATGTCTGTTATAAGTCTCAAAGATATTTAATGTGATATTCAAGTCAAAAGATTTTATTTTATTTTTTCACTTCAAGAATTAGTTTCTTAGATTCAACTCTCCACTTGAGTTAAATCTTAACCATGAATATTTTTACCATGAATTAGATTATAAAAAGAATTACCTATAAAAAGAATCAAGGTACAATAATGAATATTGAGTGAAATCTATTCATAGAGAAGATGATATTAAATAGTAAAAAATTTAATGTGAAATTTAAGTTATGAAATTCTCCTAATTAATAAATTAATACTTTCAGATAAACTTTCGTTCTCGTGATTAAATCCTAATGATTCCTTCTTTCAGGATATTGCTTCCTTAATCTTCTCTGTCTCTACGCAGTCAATATGCACATGTGTCTTTATCAAATTGTAAAATTTTATTTCATGTCCCGGCTATAGTAGTTGGTTAAAAGAAACTATGATAGTGTTATATATCATGGTGTTGGTGAAATAAACCAAATTCAGTAGTGTTGATAATTCTAGGATTCAATTTTTATTTATATTTTAAGATCGGATCCAAAGCTTCGACATTTTACTATTTCCCGTGACAATACTATCTCAGACATCTTTCAATTTTAAGTCTTGAATGCACTGTATATGCCTTGTTTGAAACAGTAAAATTATTAAAATTTTGAATTTGTGGCTAATTGAAACTCATAAAATGGATTAGTACACCATAACATAATAATTTAGAATAAATTTTGATATTATTTTAGAATTTATTGTATATTCTATTGATGCATTATCAATAGTTAACACGATACTTTGATATTTATTTTATAATATTCACTTACGAAATGCAGGTGAAAGCTACTTATCATTGGAGAAAAAGCAAGCTGGTCAACAGAAATTGTAGTTCTACTTCATTTGAGAGATATGGATTTTTGCACGATTCACTTGGGTTACATATGCATTCAGATTTCTGTAGAAATGGTTCCTCATGTCATTTTTTTCTATAAACATTACACCTTTTCAATTTCAGGGGAGGAAAAAAGAAAAGATACAATCAGCACCGTACCGTACATTGATTCAGACTTTACAACAAGGTCAGGGAAAATTAAACATACATGCCGTAACATTTCCAACTATTAATATAGCAAGAAACTAACATTGTACTAATGTGTGAAGACAATTTTTTTTTTTTTTAGAATTACTTCAAAATTGAATCGGGAAAGATTAAATGACATGACATTGTTAGAGTATATAAAACCAGTCTGTAAAAAGTTGCAAAATATAAAATTTTGAAAATTAGTGTTCCCCTGAAAATTACATGCTTCTATTACTAGCATATTTGAACCCTGTAATCATCCTCACGAGAATTTGTTAAATTTCAAAAAAAAAATGTCCTTTCTTTTTTCTTCGGGTACATTTTTTCTCAGCAACTCTTAGCTAGCTTGCCAAATGAAAAATACTATCACATTTTTTTGATTTTTTCATTCCAATAGTTATGTGGGTGAAATTTATGTAGACAGGAGTCTCATTTCTCGTTTGAAGGATCTCAGCTCATTTCCAAAAGGCAAAGAAAACACGAGAATTTCAACCATGAGGAGAGAATCTATTAAAAAGAGATGAACATAGAGTGTGTTGTTATAACTCGGGTTCTGAAATAGGTACATTCATGATTTAGAAACCTGACCCTTAACAATTTTAATGAGGTATTCAATCTCATCAGCAACTTCTTTCATGGAAGGCCGTTTTTGCCTCTGTTCATCCAAGCACGCAGCTGCAAGATATCCTAACGACTTCATAGTTTCCAATTCCAAATCACTAGCTCCCTCTTTAAGCAAAGGATCAAGCACATCCATCAACTTGTCCTCAAGCATCTTCTTCCTCCCATACATGGCCAAGTTAACACTCTCTTCCTCCCTATTGAAATCAATAGCTTTCTGAGCAGTAAGCAGCTCCATCAACACCACTCCAAAGCTATAAACATCACTCTTATCGGTCAACTGAAAGTTCCGGTAATAGTCCGGGTCAAGATACCCAAGTGTCCCTTGCGCACTGGTGAAAATATGACTCTTGTTCTCCTCAGCCAATTCAACAAGCCTAGATAGTCCAAAGTCGGAAACCTTGGCATCAAGCTTGTCATCAAGAAGAATGTTGCTCGATTTCACGTCACGGTGGTAAATTGGCGGCACGGCGGAAGAGTGCAGATACGAAAGCCCTTCGGCTGTTTGGTGCGCAATTTTGAGTCTTTGGAGCCACTTGAGGGGTTCCCTTGCGTGGCGGTGAAGGTAATCGAAAAGGGTTCCGTTTGAAACGAACTCATAGATTAGCAAAGGGTGTTCGAGTTCCAAGCAACAACCGAGGAGTTTCACCAGGCTTCTATGGTTTACTTGGCAGAGAATTCGAACCTCATTTTGCATTTGGTCGATGCCTTTGGTGCTTCCCAGCTTGGCTCGTTTAATGGCGAAGACGGTTCCGTCATCGAATGTTCCCTTGAAGACTTCCCCGAAGCCGCCAGAGCCAACCAGGTTTTCTTGTGAGAAGTTGTTCGTTGCTTTTTTTATCTCTCTGCCGGTGAAGATTCTGGATGATAATGCACTCGCTTTCGCACTTGAGATTTCTTTCCTACTTTTGCTTTTGGCCTCCTTTGCTTCATTATGCTTCTTCAAGAAAATCACTACTATAACTGTCGTAATGGAGACCATTCCAACCAAGGAAACAACCACTGTTCAAAACAAAGTTGTTAGTTGCAAGAAAATTGCATTTGACAAATACAAATTTTGTATCTGAATACAAAAGAAAGTGCATGCCACCAGTTATAAACTATGATTCACATTATTTTTGTTTAAATATTTATAAGAAAAGAATTTTTAAAAAATCTTTAAAAAAAATTATTAGATCATCTTAACTTACTCCTTGTTCTATATAGTCTCTATTAATCACCACTGACTAAATTTCATTGATTTGTTTTAGAAGATTGAAAATTTTGAATACTCAACTAGAATTTGATTGAAATTATATTACGGAGAAATTAATTTATAAAAATTCTCTTATATTATTTTATAAAAAAATAATATTTTTATTTATGTATAAGTTAATTTTAATTTATAATTTTTTATTTTATTTGATTTTATATTTTTTTATAAGAGTTTATGAAAAAGTTAATTCATTCAAAGTAAATATGCTTTCTGGATTACTTGTTGAGTTTGGATTCCCTGCTGTAAAATGTGCAATATTTGATGCAATAATAAAGGATTTATTGTCGCAGCAAATATTGCATAGTTACATGGCAAGTGTTTCTTTCTAACTCTTCTTAGCATACAGAAGAAGAAACCTATTAACAGAGTTGCTACATGTTACATACGTACCAGCAAGAAGCATTTTCTTTTTCTTCCGAACTTTGCAGTGGCTGTCTTTTCCATGTCCTGTGCACTTTGTTGTATCTGCTTGTTAAAAAAATAAAAATAAAAGCACAACAAAGGATTGCAATAAATCTAATTGTTTGAAGAGATACGAACTTTGAAAGGCAATGAGAAGAAAAGAATCTGGTAGAGTAACACAGGAGTTTAAAAATTGCAATAAAAATTGCTGTGAAAATTAAAATAATGAAAGGCAAAATGATTACTTTTTAGTATTAACTTTTTAAATGAAAATATTTACTGTGTCAAACTAACATTTTTATTCATGACAGCTACATATTTATTTAATTTTTTAAAATAAAACAAAATACGAAAACATTTAATGTAAGGTAATTTTTATAAGTGGTTTTCTTAAATAATTTTTTTTCTAATTAAGTTGTATTTATAAACCATAAATATTTCTTACAAAGTTATAAAACAACTTTAAAAAGTGCTCCTTTTTCACAGACAATGTGAATATATTTTTAATATATACATTTATTTGAAAGAGCCGCATAAAGAATTTAAAACTTAGTAGAGCTAGCGGTGGAAACTCTTAACATTTTCATTTATTAACATATTTTTTTAACACATTCTATTATTAATTAAATTTTATTAAAAATTATAAAATTAGAAAAATAAGTTATTAAATATAAAGTGAGACTTGCTAAAATTTATAATTTTTAATAAATTTCATCTAATAAAAAAAATTGTATATTACCATCATTCTAAGGTATTATTTGGGCTGAACTTTAAAGTTTAAAGTTAAATTTATGTTAAAATTTATTGAGTAGTGTATTCCAAAATTTCAAAACTTGAAATAAAAAATAAAAATAAATAAAAAGCAAAAACTTCTAAAATTATCTTTTTCTCGAGAGCTCTTCTTTTAAGTTTTCCTCGTGTTATTTTTATTTAGTCCAATTTATCATTGTAAGATAAAGAAAAGATTAAGATAAACCGGAAACAAGCACTATCCAAGTAAAAGGTTTGTATTAAATTATTTAGAAATACTTTTTTTTTATCATTTGATAAAATAACTTTCAAATAAAATAATTATTAATTATTTCTCAAATCAAATTAAAAAATATGCAGTAAGTAGTAAAACTTAAACTGCTAGCAGCTTATCAAAGCTTTCAGTGAATACTCATATCCTATATAATTTATAAACAATTATACACAAAAAAAGTATTTATCTAAAATGAACTTATCTCTAAAAAAAATTCAACCTTTAAATTTTATTAAATTAAAATAACGACATATTTAAAATTAATAAAAACATATTACTACTCGTTCATATTTTATTGGTGAGAATACTACTAATTCGTTTTTTTATACAACAAATATATCAAATTCTAACTATAGCTTAGTAAATAAATTAAAAACATAAGATTAGCTTTCGGCCATACTCTGAATAATTTGAGGCTGACACAAACCATTGATTGGGTCCCACTTAAAACCAGCATTGCAGAAGCACCTTTGCACCCCACCACCCGGGCCCACTCCACACTTCGAGTTCACCAATTCATTGCAATCAATTGGCGCCCTACAAACAGGTTCCTGTGGTGCCACCCACTCGATTCCCACCCCAGGCTCCGGCCACCGCTTTCCCGCCGTGCCGTTAAAATCCACAAAACTCTGATACGCCGCGCACGCTCCGCCGTGCACCCGAACCACGTACTCTTTGCGGGCCCCACCACTCTTGTACTCACAGCACAATCCCACGCGTCTGCACGCGCCGAAATCTGCTTGGTCCGTAGTGTAGCTGTGGCATGCGCTGCTTGCGGAGCAGTTCATCGAAGGCGCGTTGGAGGTGGTGCAGTTGAAGAAAAATATGGTGTTGCCTGAAGCCACGCTAAAAGGAAGGGTCTCGTTCAGGTGGATGCCTTCGCTGCGGAAATCCGTGGACACGCACGTCTTCGGTGCGAGCGTGGCGGGTCGGGTTATGATCCGACGGATTAAAGGGTCAATGGACCTGATCATGTAGGATGATCCGGCGAGTGCATCCAGCCAAAGTGTACCAGCGGTGCACCGGATCTTGTACCACGGGTCGCCACAATCGGGTCCCGTGCTTAGTGGGTACGGAACCGGGTTTGGACCGCAATTCCCACACTTCCGCACGGCCTCGGCGCGTGATAGCAACAATGCTATGGTTGTGAATATTAGCATTGTAATGTTAGGTTGGTCCATGAAAGTGCAACTAGTGTTGTAATGGAACCATATGGTAAAAAGAAACAATTGCTGCTATATAGGCACTGTTGTTACTTGTTAGAGATTTTAATTTTTTTTTTTTAATTTCTCAGTGGAAATTAGAGGAAAAATAGATTATAAAAATAATTTATAAGCGAGTGGGTGCTATACAGCCATATATGTGTGTGTGTAGGAGAATGTGAAATTTGCTGCGCTTTTCCAAAAATTTGTGCAATTTTATGGAGTGATATATATGGTAATTCCTCAGATGCAGAGGACTAGAATGTGCTGTAAATGGGACGAGATTAATTGACTCCGGACGTAGTAGTATACGATCTGGGAAACATTGCATGTAGCTGTACGTTTTAGGTTTTCTAAGTATATCTCGCTTTTCTAAGGAAGATATGCATGTTTCTTTTTCACCATGCATGCATGGATTGACGATGCAAACAAAACCCATCGATAGTAGATTCATATCAGAAGATGTACGTGGCTTAATTTGTTCTGGGGTTCAATGTTTGAGGAAAATTTTTCTGACGAAAGGCTTGGAAACACAAAATATGAGATATGTTATTCTAATCACTTGAAGAATTAAGGGAACACTTTTTTTAAAGTTCTTTTTTAATATTTTACAATTGGTTACAAATTGTGATAAATCTCTTTCGATATTGAGAGAAAGATTCGTAATTGATCAAAATTAATTGAAAATTATAATTTTAATGTATCCTACTTCTAAATTAAGAGAAACTTATTAAATAAGAGTATTTTAGAAAAAGAATTGATAACATTCTTTTGTAATGTTAGTTTACATCTAAAGTAGTTATCCAGTAAATATTAACATTACTTATCCTGTTTAATATCCTCTTCCTTGTTTTTAATATAAAAATTATGTGATTATAAAAAAATTAACTACCATTTTATTTATTTAACTTGGAATGGAACACACAAAAGGAAAAATGATTTGCCCACCCTATCTACTAATTGTGAAACTTCAATGCAACAACTGGCTGGTTGTGATTTCATTTCGTCTCAACTTTTTCCCCTATGAAATAGTGTATTAGAATAGAAATTTCTTTCACTTAGAATTTAATTTTTAGTTAATTTTTATCTATTTACAAAGGAGATGAAAATAGAGTAGGTTAAACTAGATTTTTTTTAAACTTAAGTTTGACCTGAATTAAAAATGCATGCATAACTTAAATTTAACTTATTTATTTGTTATAGGTCTTGTTTTAAAAGTTTGACCTACATAAAAGTTTGGTTTAACTTACAAGTATGTTTAAAGACCTACTTTGTGAAAATTTAATACTATGGTAGAAGTAAAAATAGACATGTTAAATTTTTATAAAAATTATTTAATATGAAATAAATTTATTTTTAAGATCTAACTTAACATTCATGTTAATTTATTTAAAAACATATTTTGAAATAAAATATCTAAATAGGACATAATTTTATCTTTTAATAAACTTATAGACTTGACATTTTGCATAGATCAACATGCTTAACATTTAAAAAGATAAATAAATGTATAATTTTAATACATTATAACAAATTTAATATAATAATAATAATAATAATATAAATAAATTATTATTTGTGTTTATTGACTTTTAGCAGCTAAAATGTTGTAGGTGGTCAAACGCTAATCTCTGAACTTCTGCATTAGCTTTAGAACTATTGAGTTGACAACCATGTCTAGACATTAAATACCATGCAACTAGTTTAACAACTGAAATATTTGGTCAATATATCCTAAATATATTTTATCTTTCCCTTTTTCATTTCCCCCTTCTTCGTACCCCTCTCTTTGTTTTTCTGTTTTTAATTTTTTTTATTTTCTAGAAGTTTAATTGCATTTGAGGTTTAATTACATTCACAAAAATAAATAAGTTTAATGGTTGAAATGAGAAATAAAAATTATGCATGACAGACTTTGTAAAATTTTAGAATTATAAGAAAAAATGTAATTAAGTTTTTTTTTTAATTTTAAAGATCAATTTGATTAAGTATTATAATTTTAATAACTAAATTGATTGATGATGTATAATTTTAAGGATTAATTTATTATTTTAATGATCAATTTAATTAATTATTATAATTTTAGAGATTAAATTGATGATTTATTTTTGATTTTAATGAAATTGTGTTATTTAATAGTAAAAATTTTAGTAAGGACTAAGTATTGATCGAAGTCTCGAGACAAATTAATATAAAAAGATTCTGTATATCTTTTTCTCTTTCTACTCGTTTACTTACATTGCACTAACGATTTAACAAAGGAAATTTAACAAGTGTTAGAATATTATCTGTTTTCATTAATAGGTTTTCCTATTTTCAAAAAAAGTTATTTGTCGAAGGGCTCGTAGATCTTTACTTTGTCCTGCTTTTAGTGTAAATTTTATTTTAGTTTTTGTGTGCTTGCGTATTTATTTTGTATTTTAGAAAAGATTTACGAAAAAAGTCTTGTAGACATAATTCAATACTTTTTTATGTTTTATCTTTTATCTTTGCAAGAACCTGTCTCAATTTCAATCTCTTATATAAATATATTTCAGAAAATTAAAATTTATAATTACTATTTTAGTGAAGACACTTTAATTATTATTTCGAATCTAAGAGATGAATTTTATAATTATTCTTATGGGAATATAACGGTCAACTACAAATGCTATAAATTGTGAATGTTAACAAGTTTTTTTTTAATTACAAGTATAAAATTAAAAAAATCTATATTGTTATCTAATAACAACTCTCATGTATTAAGTTCATTATTTTAACCTAAAAACTAAAATAATGATAATATCTCTTTGCTTCTCATGCTGTTAAAAAAAAATCATCCGACCTTGGATTAGCTTTTGCATTGTATATTTTAAGATTTATTTATTATCTAAAAAATAAATTTTAAAAAATTAAAAAAACTAGTCAAATGTCAATCGTTTTATATTAAATTAAATTGGATCTAATTTTGAATTTAAAGTTAAGTTAATTAAATAATAATATAAAAAAATCAATATATTTAACAAGATCCAACACAGCATTCTTTAGTGATTTACCATGAGCCTTTTGTCTTCTCATTCCAAAGTTCTATGTGCATTTTTCACAAAACCCAAACCATTCAATATTAATTATTGTCACCTCACGCACACTTGTTATTATGCTAATGGATAGTTGTTCCGTTGGCTGCACGAACCAGAGTCAATCAAATTAAAAGGCAAAATGATTTCGAAAACATGAAATTTTTGTTACGAAAGTGATATATCACGGTTCTCCATATCCCAAATTCCATGGAACACAATGGTTCTGTTCAAACCTGAGAATCACGGAAAATAAAAGTGCATGGTCGAGAAGATGAAGAAGCCTCGCATATATAAAGTCCCTTGCACACATTGTTTGGCACATGGATCAAGTTTATTGAGCTCAGTCTTAAGAATTTGAATGTGAACATCCAGTACAACCAAAGATCGTGGCTCAAGATTTGGGAGATGAGGAATCGAAAATAAATGCATCTTGTATAGAGGAGTCTCAAAGTTTAGCTCTCGAGAAGTAATGTAATTAATAAGATATAGAAGCAACAAATTTTCAGCTTCTCCCCACTAAAATAGTTGCATGTTCGTGCATGCACAACTTCCAGAAGTTGTATATTCTCTCTCCTCCATTGATGTTTATGACATAGTTGAGTTGAGTACATCTTTTAATCAAATAGTTACTATATCTTAAAAATGATGCGAATAGTTAACCTTCATTAGGCAACTTTGGTGGCTCTTAATTATTTAGTTATTTTGATTATTTTTAATTTTTTTTGTCTTAAACTATATGTGGGGTTTAATATTGAAAATTATGGTAAGAAATGTTTAATATTGTCTTCTATGTAGATAGTATATTATAGCACATTATAATTATCAAACCCAGTGTTTCCTGAAAAATTTTATTAACTAATGATAATTAATTTTCTCACTAATTTATTATAATGTTTATGGAAGAATGTAAATTTTAATAATGCATACATAAATAAAATTAATGGAACCAAGAGTTTGCAACTAAACTACTGAATAATTGTCCAATTCATGTTTTTCCTCCTACAAACTATTTTCTGGTAAATTGTGCCACTTTGTCTATCTAACTCGTGATCCATGAACCGCCTTAGTTTTAATATTGCAAAATATTGGATAAGGGGCAAAGTGCCAAATAATCCTAAAATGTTAAATTAAAGATCATGAAATCCTGCATATAATTAATAATATATTATAGCTACGGAAAATATTGGAAGAGAAAATGTGGGTGTATATGAATTATGTGGATTAAATTATTCTTCAATAAAGGGATTTTAATATGGTGAAATAGTAGTGTCTAGTTTAGTAGAATAGTCAAGATAGGATCCTTGGTGAAGGAAGAATTGAGTGGTCCAAGCTTTGCCCCTTTGTAAAGTTTCTAATGGTTCAGAAAGGTAGGGAGAAAAAAAAAGAAAGAGAGCACATTTCTTTTTCCCCGAATTTGGTACAGGGAAGCTACCAAAGATTAAGCTTGAGGGTGAAAAGGCTTGGGTATGTATTTTGTAGATGCAAAATTTAGTTTGGGAAATATATCTTCTGCTGTTAGTTTCTCTATTGGAAGGTAATATATATGTTTGCATTTATTTATTCTTTCATCACCTTTATGCTTGTAACATTTTTCCTTGATATTGATGGTGTCCTGTCTTTTGAGACAAACAATGTTATGATTTATGAAGTTGTTTTTTATATGGTGTTCTACAGGTTGGGGAACGATTTTCACACACCACCAAAAATGTGTGATTGTGGACACATAGGCTGTTGGTAATAATCAAAAGATAATTGCATCTATAGGAGGTCTTATCTATTTGATGGTCGCTATGACACACTTGAGCATCATCTATTTTGTGATCTTAAGTTGTCAGTCTAATTGGGCGTATTAATTTGTTAAGTGTTTCACTTATTCTTCCATTTGGTCGGGAATAAGGACAGTTCTATTTTAACAATTTTTTTATAGAATCTTCTTTTTGTTATAATATCGATTATGCCTTGATTGAACCCTTGGTCAAAGTGAGAAGTGTTGTGTAGACCCTCAATTATCCATGATTTGTCTGCCAACTACATTGTAGCTTCTTAATAGAATTTATATTATGTAATATCGTCGATAATGTCTTAGAGAAACCCCCGAGTTATAGGGCTGAATTAGAGAGAGACACCATTAGATTGTAGCTAAGTCTCACCTTTTGTGTTAGCTTATAAGTTATGCCATTATTACAAGTATTTGTTGACATTTCTTAATTGACAAGTTCTCTGTTGGAACTTTGCTTAGACTCTAGAGTAACTCAATGGTGTTATTTGCTTCTAGATAATGTTTCTTTGATAGGGTAGGGAGTGGTGAAAATTTGAACCTTAAAAAAGTTCAGAATTCAGATAATTGATAAAAGAAAACAAGAAAGGAAGAAGGAGAAAAATATGCTTTGCTATATAATTTTTTTTTTCTTTCTAGGCAAAGACAACAATTTCTTAGTGAAGCTACTTACGTAGCAGATTGTGTTCTTATCCTTGTTTATTACTTCTAATCAGATGATGTTCATTGCTTTCTCTCCTCACTCCTGATTATGGTGTTACTTTTGTTTGCCTCCACAGCTTAACCAAGTGCATGAACTTAAATGTTGGTCATAGACTCATACATAGGTACTATGTACACTGAAAAGCTTTAGGAAACTAGCACATCCTGTACTTTTGACAAGATTGCTTGTAATGTTTTATGAGTATCATTTAAATTTTATGGTTTATCCAACTTTATGTTGCAGGTGGGGTTTCAAGTGTTGTATTAATAACCGGACTCTAACAATGGTTTTGATAAGTGGCAAAAGGTAAGTTTTAAAGTTTAGTAGAGTTTATTCATTCCATTAGTTTTGACTGTCTGATGAAACCTGGTTTTTCATCATATTTGAATTTAAATATTTAACAAAAATTCATATTTGAATTTAAATTATGATAAAATTCCTTCTTATGTTTTTATTTACTTTTGCAGGAGTTAAGAAAGTTCTTGATGATGCATGGGTGCAAAGAACATGGCTATAATAGATTCAATTATTACAGATACAATATCTCCAATGTCTGATGGATCTCATGGTTTGAGTGTAAAAGATGCAGATAGTATGTCAAACTTATACCTAGAGGTTATATTTTCTTTGTTTAATTATACTGGAGCCTGTCATTATGATTTAAGAGTAAAGTAATATATAGTGGTTTTATCTATTTTTTATTGATTAGTTATTTTTGTTATTTATACTAGAATATTTTGCCAATAGAAGTGTTAATGTTTGCGAACACAAATTCTTACAAGGTGACACTATTTGATCCACTGAATACTGATGAATCTGCTAGACCAAATTAAGTTGGCTTATAGGTCAAAATGCTCAAGTGTTTTAAATTACTTGTATGTGGTGAGCTTTTGTAGTTCACTTATCTTCATTGGCTTTAGAGCAGTTACATTGGATGATCCATACTTCTTTTTTAACAGGTTTTTCTTGTCATATTATTTATAAGATCTGATGTAGATAAGAATGTATTGTGTTTCTTCCCATGGTTCTATCTTGATAGTCATAAAATTGTGTTTGATAAATTTCCTTAGTGGTCTTGTTTTTATAAGTATTGATATTATAATGTTGAATTGTTGTCGTTGATCACTAACAGTAATAAACCTATATTTGTTTTTAACCTGAGAATAGATATAGTTATAGTTATTTGGGGTTTATTCTTTCTTTACGTTCTAGAACTAATATAAATAAATTGAGATATAAAGTTAAAAAGTATAACACTTAATTGATAGTTGACATTTCCATAGAGAGGTTTAAGCATGACATCTTTTTGCACTAGTATTCTTTTTCTTTGTGACAATTACTCTAATGAAGCACACTAGACAAACATTGCCAACAACTACCTTCATCTGGTTCTGTTTTCTTGTTCTCACACTCTAGTGTTTTCATTCCAGAGAAAAAGTTTCTTACTTCTTTCTCTCCCTTTGTCTTTGTGTTTGATGTATAGAATAAATTTTTCAATTTTCATAATTTCATCATGCACCTTCCTTTATACAATTCCATCTTGTTTTTATTCTCTTTCACCACTTGTTAGGGGACCACATAGGTAAACATCACTTATGTATCTGACACCCCCCACCCTCTAGAAAAAGAAGAAAGGGAACAAAAATTGTAATCTCAATATAAGAATTTTCTTTTACATGTCACTCTATATTTTAGTATTTTGCTTATTTTAGTATGTTTTCTTTTACTTTATGATAGTTTGTTTGGTTTTATGGTCTAGATAGGTGGATTCGCCCCCTCCACCTCCACATGATCCATTTTGAAAAAGGAAGACAAGATTTTTAAAAGACATTATTGTTCCTATTTTTAAAATATCAACTAGGATACTACCAACTTGTACCTAAAGTTGTGAAGGTGCTATGTAAGTCCCTTATGCTTAAACATATATTTTTTATTGGTTACAATCTTTTGTCAATGGCTAGACTGACAGCAAAAGGTTTAACATATGACAAACCCATATTACTCTCATCATGCCTAGCAGGTAAGCAATGAACCAATGCTTTGTGTTAATATCATTCTTTTTAGATATTTTTTTCCTTAATTACAAATATGATAGGATTAGATCTGTTGCAATTATCTGATGTTAGATGTTATTATTTCTTGATAAACTAAGTACCTTTGTTTCTAAATTGTTGGAGTTATTTGTAAATATAATTATGATTCCTTTTCTATTGTAGAACATTGCTAAGGAGCATTTGTAGATGAGTTGAAGAACTAGCCTAGAAATTTATGTCAAAGATTTTGTATTTGGTTTTTGAGTGATTGAGTTCAAGAATTTATTGAGAAACTTGTATAGATGTTGAGGGTTAAGAAATTACAATGGTGGGCATTCAGGGAACTTAATATTGAAGTTGAGTACGGAGGACTACTTGCAACAATGTTTGAAAGTTTCTAACTACAACATAACATATTTCTAAATTATAATTAACTATGAATTATATTATGGATTTATTCAAAGAGAATACAAATTTAGTTATAAATTACCTATAAAATAACTTCATAATAAAATGTTTGGATTAACTTTTAATTATAAATTAGCTATGAAATAACTATAAAATTATTATAAGTATATGATATTTAGTTATAATTTAACTATAAATTTATTTTGAAAAATCCTAGTTATATAGTTAGAAAAAGAAAAGGATTAATAATATTTTACTATAAATTAACTACAAATTAGCTATAAAATTATTTTTAAAAAATAGTTACAAATTAGCTAGGATAATTTTCTTAATTAATTTATTACTCATTCTATCAACAATTTATTTTTATTTTATAGCTAATTATTTTTATTACAAATTAGATACAAATTAATTACAAATTTTATTGTAGTTAATTTTAAATTTTCTTGTAGGGTTAGTTGGGCATTATACTCTTATGTTCTTATTTTTTCTTTACCCATAATATAGTTGTGGAGTATCTCGCGCAGCATATGTCTAAAAAGTTTTTGCTATTTACCCTCCTTTCATTTGCTATTACACTCTTTTTTTCATAATTTTTATTCCTAATAATACCCATTTATATTAAACTTTTATCACATTTCTCTTTGGTTTTTTACTCTCCAACGACCTTCAAGAAAATACTTTCAGGAAAAAAAATTGAAAAGTACTTTTTAAGAAAAATTTGAAATGTATTTTTTTGGAAATGTTTTAAAAGTACTTTTTGAAAATGTTTCAAAAAATACTTTTCAAAAGTGGTTCTAAACATTTCTTTTGAAAATATTTTAAAAAATAATTTTCGAAAGTACTCTCATATTAAATTTTTAATACATTCTCTTTTCATTTAACTTTCCAACAACCTGATGTACTTTTTGAAAAAAAGTATATTTTAAAAAAAAATTAAAAATATTTTCTAGAAGTAATCAAAAAAATACTTTTTATATGTATATTAGAAAGCATTTTAAACAAACATTTTTTAAAATTTTCACCTTTTTATATTTGTTATTGTACGGGATATACTAGTTAATAAAATGTCTAAGATTGTGAATATATAAAACAAGATATTAATGATATTATAAAAGTGAACAAAACTAAAAAAAAAAAAAAGTGGTAGACATTGTTGTGAGTGTAAACGCACTAGTAGTCATGTTTTGAATAAAAAAGTTCAAGAAAAGAATTTGAGTTAGAGTTTAGAAAGTTAAATATACTAAAGTTGGAGTAAGAAATCAACGAAGGGAGAAGAGAAATAAAAGAAGTGTGATGAAAGAGAAGAAAAAATATGTTGTGAAAGGAAAAATACATTTTAAAGAGGGGATGAAATGAGAGTGCATTCTAAAAGAGGAATGTAAGATGTGAGATATTGTATAATGTTTAAAAGGAGAAAATAAAAAAAATTATTTAAGTAAAATGACTTTAATGTTATGTTTGGTAGAGTGGAAGATAGTGGAGTGCAATGGAAAGAAATAGAACAATAAGAAATAGATAAAAAAATAAAATGAAATTTAAGTTGTTTGATAAAAATAAAATAGAAGAAAAATAAAGTTGTAAAGTTGTTTTAAAAGATAAAATAAAATATAATAATTTTCAATTTACAATTTTATCCTTATATGTATAACGTATATATGTAATCTTTTTTTAATAATTACATTACAATTTTTATTTAAAAATTTAAAAAATATATATATATTATATTGTTGGACATAATATAATAAATTTTAATTCTATAATTAGTTATTTAATACCATCGTACGTATAAATATCATCATACATATAAAATATTTCTTTTTAAAAAATTATTTTTAACATAATCATATTTTAATTACATAATAATTTTAATTTAAAAATAAAATATATACATATATATAATATTTTTAAACATAAAATAATAAATTTTAATTAAATAATTAGTTTAAAAAAACATACATATAAATTATTTATAAAAATTAATTATATAATATAATTTTTAAAAATATATAAATTAATTATATATATTTGTAATCGATTACGAATATATAATCGATTATATTATGAATGTATATAAATTCGAAATCAATTACGAATGTACATATTCGTAATATATATGGTAATCGATTACGAATATATATAATTGATTATAATTAATTATATAAATATATTTTTTTAAAATTAATAAATTAATTTTTGTAATCAATTTAGTATATAAAAGTATTAATTTTATTTTAAAAAAAATAATTATGTATACTATATATATTTTTGTCTAATATTTTACATATTTATAATTGTGCATGTAATAGAAAATGTTTAATCAAACCAAACCAATAATATAATTAACAACTAAAATATATGTTTCTCAAAATTAAATCTAAACAAGTAAATCTAAAATTTAATCTAAACAAGCAGATTTAAAGAGTAACATTTTGTTACTTGTAGATACAACAAATAGCAACGATGAAGGTGTCACAGTTGCTGGTGAGCTGCTTGCGTGGTGGATTGCGAGGTGAGCGTAAAAAAGAGAAAGGAGAGTGTACCTGTAAATAAAAAATGTAAATAGAAAAAGCCCAAGAAAGATTAACATAGAAAACAAGTCCAACATGAGCTTAATGGACGTGTTTAAGTGGAAGCCAAGCCCAATCAATGTAAAGAACCTACTAAACCCAGGACCAAATATCATGAGCTGAAGCCTGAAGAGCATGCACCCAAATGGCCCAATACTTTGATCTTCTTTCCTCAAATAATATAAGATGACATGTTCGTAAAATTCACTAAAATAGATAAAATGATATGCGTGTAAAAGTATTAGATGAAGGGGTTGATTGATTGACGAAAATTGTTGGGTTTCTTCAGAAGATGGATCCAGTTTCTTAGTATGCATCACTTGGTAATGCTTTTGATTAGATTAATGGATACTTATTTTTATCACCATAGTAGCGAAATATTTATAAATTTTGTTAACTAATTTCTGTTAAAACAAAATGAGAGATATTTTAGTAAAATCTTTCCTTTCACCTATGTTTTTTTTATTTAAAAAACTCAAACTTCAAATTATACTCAAAAAATCCAAATTCAGTATACTCATTCCAATTTAATATTGATGTGGTTGCTATTGGAGGTTCTATTTTGAGGTGAAGAGATTCTGACGTTTCCCTGGGATAGAGTTCCCGGATTTCTTAGAATTTCTTTGTCTCTAGTGATGATACTGTGGTACTCTCCAAAATTGGACATCCTCTCAATTACATGGTTTTTATCCTATTGTAAAAAAATAGCAAAATAAAGTTTATTATTTTATTATGATAAAATAAGAACGAATTGTGAAAATTTTCAAATTGGAAATTTTGGATTAGGTTGGCGAAACAAAGTTGGTGATGAGATGACATTTCCTCTATAGCCGCCCCCGACGACAAAACGTAATAATATTATTAGTTAAAACACATTGTTTTTTAATTAATATCTTGTTGGATGATAATGATGCCAAGATTTGACCAAATGGGCTCAAAAGAAACCGATTACACAATTATTTTGCTGATTAGAACGAAAAATAGTTTAATTCTTCTAACAACTAGCTATTTCTCCTTAACTTCATCACCAACATAAAATCAGAAATTTTGCTTATAGCAATCTCTGACAAGTGACAATTAATCGCAGAACCAAACTTAGAACGCCTACAAAATATCTTAAGAAAGAACAGGACGCTGAAATCAGACCATAGAATAAACAATTGCAGACTAATTAATTGCTTTATTCTGCAATAAACCCATTACATTTCCCTTATTACTTTGTCTAACAACTCATAGTTCAAGTGACCATTTGGTCATAAAACAAACACGAACAATTTCTTAAGCATCAGAAACCCATATTTACAACTTACACAATACCACCATCACCACCACCTAAGCGTAAGTGTGAGACCCTTTTGGTTTTCCACACGCTCACAACTCCAAAGTTTTAACTAAGGACCAAGATTCCCTCCCAAGACTTGAAAGCACGAAATTGAACACTTGAATTAAGCTTCTCTATGTATCAATTGGTTCCATAGAGCGTTCGTGAGTTCGTGTTCATGCCGCAATTCGACGATGTGTCAAACACTGATGTGGGGATTGAACACCAGAAACAACAATGATTTGGGTAGTAGCAGGGTTGTTGGGAGAGGAAGAAGGAGCAGAGAACGAAGCGGATGTTTGAATTTGAACCCGACCCGAGTCACCGGGAAGTCTCGTGTATGAGTAAGAAGGTGACTCGCAAAGCCATGATCCTATAGGACCCTCTTTGCCACTCTTGTATTGCATTATAGCCTTGTAAACAAAAGGAATAAGACCCTCCATTTTTATGTGTCACAGAAAGTTTTTTGAGTTTTGGGGTGAATGTGAGTGGAGAATGAGCAATTTTATTGGGTATAAAAAGGGTTGGAGGGAAATGATGACGTTGAGAAAGTAGTTTTGGATCAGAGTCCAGCTCTTCACGCAAAGCCACGAAATTTTCAACGATGGCTCACACGTATGACCTTGAAAGCTACGCGTTAACCCACACTTCTGGCTTCAATTCTTCACAGCACACAAGTTCAGCAAAATCTCTTTCTTTTCTACTGTTGTGTAGCTGGATTTGTGTACCAATAAAGCTTGTAATTGTGTATTTGTGTTATTTAAACATTTGGTCACATATATTCCATTCTAATCATGTGTATAAATAATTTATTTTTTTAAATATTTAGTTAGAAATTCAATTTCTGATTGTTTATAAAAAAATATTTTGTTCAAAGAGAGAAAATTATTTTTATAATATCTGTTTCGAAAAGAATTAATCTTTTACTATTAATTAAAAGATATTTTCAAGAAAAAAAGAAACTGGTTTTGTTTGATGGGTTTGAGCTTTTAGAATAAGATTGGATGGTTTGAGTTTGATGGGGTTTGAGTTTTATTTTATTCCCTCCCAAACTATTGACCGAGCACTGGTTTCTTCATGTTTGGTTTTCTTTTATATTTTAATATTATCTGGACTCTATTTGTTTGTTTAGATGTTGTTTTAAAGTAAGGTGTGCAATAATTTAACAATTTGTTCATTCAATGGCGGCCACTTGTACCTGTGTATGGTGTTTGGAGTTTGACATAAGATCTTTATTATTTTATCATTTTTGCATATGAAAATAGATGCATTTCTCGTGGAACACATCACTCCATATTTAATTTAGGTATGTGACAAAATTAGAATGTAGATGCATGAAAAATAATATGAAATCAGTTATAATTAAATAATAAAGATATAACAAAGAAATATACCGTATATAAAGTGAAGTTGTAGGTAAAGTACTTATCGGAGTCTATACATGCATATAGCATATTGCCCTTACCTAACTAATTGCATTCTCTATGAACTCATTTGGTTGTACCATGATACCATCCACTTTTTTAATTTATTTTTTCTTGTTTAGTGGTGTTCTTTTCCTAACTATTTATAATCACTATGCTATAAGAGTTCAAAAAAAACAAAAATAGGTGAGAAAAAAAAATCTTTATTACCTGAAGTAATGAAATTTGTAATCAATTTTTTCCAGTATTATCAAAATTAGATTGATGCTTGACTTGATTAAAGTACTAAGTTAGTGAATTACTAGTTAATTTGTTGGTCACTAACTAATTGAACCAGATGTACTGATATATATTAAATATATAAGTTCTATACGATGATTAATCTATAAAAATAAATTTGTCATATATATTTTTGAGTGTGTGCTTGGCTCAAATGATTAAATTCATTGTAAGTAACTAATATGTTCAAATCTTATTCGGTACAAAAATTAATTTTGCTTAAAATTTCATTGATCAAACTAGTTAGTAATCTAGTTTCCAGTCTAATCCATCTGTTCGAGTTTAATAACATTGATTTTTTTACATGATAATCATATTGTACATTTTTGTTTCAATTTTTCATACAACTTTATGCAATTAAAATCATGAAGTATATTCTTACACGTTTTGAGTAAGAGATTTATTCCAAATAGATTGTTGATTTGGGTTGAAGCAATAAGATACTTCCTACAGGTTTTGGGCCTTTACAATATAAATAAAGTCCACTTACATAGCTTTAGCAATCTAACTTGGACAGGTAGATATCTTGCCCTTCCTAGGTGCACAAGACTAGTCAAAAACCTTTCCCGCCGCTATAAGGTTGATTGGACGCACATTTTTAAGGTCAATCCACCAGCCCCATTGTGAACCATTCATAAGCTTAATTTAGCATGCAATGAAGCTAATTACGCGTGTAACATATATTTGGATAAACTTAGTACTTGTAAGAGACGAAGATTTTTTTTTCAAATTAAAATTAATTTTTATATATATTAAAATCAATTTTTAAAAATTAATATAAATTTCTTTTTATAAATTAATTTATCCATAAGTTAATTTTATCTTATAAAAAAAATTTATTTCATTTTTTTTCTTTTTCTTATAAATATTTACAAAAATGTTAGCTAAATAGCTATATTGACATTATCGTAACGTAAAAGGCTTCGGGTCCCCATGATCCAATTTAATTTTTTTCATGATAAATAATCGAAATTTTTTAATTTAAAAAATTAATAAAATCAGATTATATGTTACATAAAAATTATCAGAACATAGACACATAATGGTCTTAAAATATAAAATAATTTATTCTGATAAGCATATATTTAATTTGTATGTCTTAATATTACGGTTGATATTATATCCACGCACACAATACTACATTTTCAAAGTTAAGAGAATACATAACCAAAGATATTGGCTTAAAGTCTAATTTACAGAAAAATCAAATTTAGCATGCAAAACAAATCAGTCTAGAACCACTTTGGATTACCTTTTTTACACACAAAATAAAATGGGCAATACAACGTTGATCTGTATGTCAATATTACGTAAGTAATGAAGTAGAGATAACAATCAAACCCACATCCTTTAGGCATAAATCAAACAATACTAACGGTCACTTATAAGGTCAGAACTATGTTTATGCATGGAACGATGTTATGTTATTATTATTATTTTAAATGTATTTTAAATATATTTCATAATTAAATATATTAAAATGTATATTTTAGTGTAATTTTAGTTTAATCATGTTTGAATCATTGAACTGTCAATTAGGTTTATCACCAGTTTAGTGACAGGTCTAACGAAGAAAGTTTAAATTTGATGGGTAGTGGTTGAGAAAAATTCACCCCCACACATACCTACGCTTAATTACAGGGTCAATTGAGCTACAATGATTTCAATTTCTTATTTTATGCTATATCATTGTGATTAAAGTAAACTTTTATAAGCTTTTAAATTCAGAATCAATTTACAAGCTCAAAAGTAAGAAGCTTCTTTAAGTGTATGTGGACATTAGCATTTATACTTATTATTTTATGACACACCGTTTGCGCGCTTAAAAGTTTATTTTATAGATAAGTTCAAAATCAATTTGCCAGCAAACGGCAGGAAGTTCAAGCGGAATCATTATTTTTATGTTTAATTTAAAATTTTAATTTAGTCAATGATCTAAAATAAACAAAAACAAAGAGAAAGTCTAAATATGAACGTTCTTAGAGATTACCTTTCTTCTCTAATATTCTGTTCACGATAGAAACATTTTTTATCATACAACACAATTCTTGTGTTTATCAAAATTTATAAAATATGTTTGTGACAGAAATTGAAACGTTGTTAAGTCAAATAGATTTCTTAATTATGTTAGCTTATGAATGTTTTATAATCATAAATTATCCATACGTGTTGAGTGAGGCAGACATAGTCCTCAGTCCTAAAAAATGTTAGTTGTTTATTTTATAAAAAAAATAGAAGTTGTATTTTTTTAATTAAGGATCGTGATTAATCTTTATAATCTTAAGACGTGAGACTAATATCATTTGAGCATAGGCATATGTCTTGATCGCGATGCAATTTTAGTTGGACTTCAAATTTTGTATCGTAATTCACCAAAAAAAAAAAAGAAAATTCTGTATCGTAAGTTGTTGATTTTGGTTTCAATTTCAACATCATATAATTTGGTAAACCCCAAATAATAGCATTCAGCCGCGGCAACATTTAAATAGTTGATTTTTTTTTTTTGGCAAAAAGTATAGTCAAAATTAAATCATATGGTAGCAATTATTGATAAAGTAAAGTAAATTGCATCCTTATTATAGGTTTTAATTTAGTGTAACAGTTCTTTATCATGGGTAAAGTGTGAATATAGTTTTATCTAATATTATCGTAAGCAGGTGATTTCTACCAGCTGATATTACCGAAATCTTTCTTTTTTTCTCTTTCAAAATCAAATCATATGATATTTTCTAAATTATTTTAATTTATTATTTATAATCTCCTAAATCTTTTGAATTAGATTCAAGATAATTAAAGCAATAAATGCTATTAAATATATTTTATCAACGATTAAATGATCTTTTCAATTACATTTTTATCTAATCATGTTAACAGAAACCAAGGCAATCACAAATTCACAATGTTATAAAACCTAGTCTAATTCATCTCTTAATTAAATATTATATAATAGATTTCGAAGAAAAAAAAAAACCTTGCTAAACTTATTTTGTAAATAGGTCTATCTTGATTTAAGTCTGACGTAGATTGGACTATAAACTTTTGATCTGGTTTGTTTTCGACCCTAATTATAAATTAACAACCCTGACATCATTCGGATAACCTAACAAAAAAAAAACATGTTTTTTCACCAAAGCAGAAGAGGAGAAAATATTTTAAGTTTGACAAGCATATATCTTCATTCAAATACCCACTACACTGTCTCAATCGTATATGAAGTCATGGTTTGCATCATGAGGAAAATCGTAGAGTTTAATATGATAGTGTTCATAATCATGATTCATTAACACGGCATTCCATTTTTTCTACCTCCACGTCAATTTTTATAAACCATGTTTACCTAGAGAGAAGAGTCATAATGGCTGCAGGTGTTAAGCAAAAGCCATAAACTGCGTGCGCCTGAGTTTTGTGACATGATTGCTATGAATACGGGAGAAGCGGGAAATTTTATTAAGTGACGTCAGATTTTTTTTTTTTATGACATATATGTGAATATCTATTTTTAGAATATGTGATTAATTCTTTTTAAATATTTATCATGCGAAGTTTCTATCAACTATCTATCATTTTTATTATATATTTTTATCTTCATTTCTTATAAATTATATGTTTAAATATATTTATATAAAAATATTTATTTATTATAAATTTTAGCTTATAAAAAATAAACATTTATTATATATGATTTATAAACTAAAATACTAAAATATATATATATATATATATATATAGTGTTTTCTACAATTAATTTCTAGAATTGTTATTAATTGGAATCCCTACTATCTTAATTAAAGACTAAGGATATAAGTAACTATATAACTTGTGTAAATTAATATTAATTGAAAATTTTCATGATACCAATTAATTTTATATAACATTTAATTAAATATTATTAATTTTTTTATAAATTTAAAATTTTGAATATATATAATATATAAATGAGTTGAAAGTATACACAAGTTATGGTTTAAAACTATTTCATATTTCTCGCAAAAGAAAATCTATGTGATGTGATGTCAATGGTCAGAGGTGTTGTAAGTTTTCTTTCTTTATTTTTATTTTTAGAAGAAAATACATTTGAATGCAGCTTATAAAAAACAAAGTGCAGGCAACATCAATACATCTTTTTGACAGAATCAACTCGCAAGTGCTACACATATTGTACCTTTCAGTCAGATTCCCAACTACAATCGGATGTTGATTTTATTCTCGAACTTTCAATGCAGATAATGTAAACTTTTGTTGGGAATAATTCATCAATTGTCTTAATATGGTTAAATTGAAACTTTGCTCACATGCTTTTATCATAATTATGATTAATAATTAGCAAATCAAAGTATTCGGCCAGTCAAAACCAAAACAAATATCAACCATTTATTTAAGTCATTGTTGATAGTCTTGTATTGATATATTAGAAAATTTTATTTTTCAATCTAATGTAATAACTCAGTTGTATTTAGAAAAAAATTGTAACAAGCATCTATAACTGTTCAGATTAGACAAAACCCTTGTCCGAGAATTAGTCTACTCCTAATCAATAATATATAATTGTATTGTTTACCTTGACTGTCAATTACGTAATATATCTTTTTCAATTAGATATTTGAGAAGTTGAGATCAATTATGTAAAGCTTGACAAGCAAGCCCAAGCATAATTTTTTTTTTTTTTTTTACTTTATAGATACGTTGTTAACCGCTAATATTCTCATACAAAAAACCATTTATAAACTGTTTATCAATTAGAAATAAGTTATTAATTAATCTATAAGTAATATTAGCGGTAAAGATTATCTTCCTAAAATAAGTTTCTCATTTAATTATTTTATTTATCTAATAGCTTATTAACTTTTTTATGTTATTAATCCTAATCTTAAATATAATGTTAGACTGGTCAAAATAAGTTGTAACTCAATACCCAATCAGTTTCCTGCAAGTTAAAGTTAAGTAAATTGGTCTTACCCTGTTCAAATAAAAATACTTGTAGTTTCTAAAAATAAAGATAAAAGGGTAAGTTAGTAGTGTTTTTTTTTTAAAAAAAAAAACTATTTTAGTCCAAGCTAATGTGGATGCCACGTAGACCCACATAAGACATATATAAATTAATATTTATTTATTTTTAATGATGTTTATAATTCATTTATATTTCAATAATTTTGTTATTATTAGTTATTTTATCTTACAATATAATTATATATATATATATATATATATTTTATTTATTTATTTATTTATGTATGGTATCAATTTCTTTCAATAGTAAAAGAGTTACTCTATATCTTTATTTTTTATTTTTTAATCTAATGGTCAAAGTGGATACCTCCTCCTCTCTTACAAACATACATAAAAAAATTTATATATATTTTTATTTTTATCATTTAAAGATTATCTAATGATCTAATTTTTACATCTCATTTCTTATTTCTTATAATAAGAAGAGTTTTCATTAAAACATTTTTTTATTATGAAAAATAAAAATAAATGATCTAATAGTCTATATTTATAAGTCTCATTTCTATCACTAAAAACGGTTGTTATTATGAGAAATAAAAACTATAAATTCTAAATCATCCAACTATATATAAAATAATCAAAATTAAAAGATGGTTAGTGGTAACATAATCACTTAAAAAAATCATTTTCTTTTAATCTTGATTATTCAAATATGAAACCATGGTCTATATTTGTAAGCTCTCCACAATAAAAAGAGTTATCATTTGATAAGTTCTCTTTATATAAAGGTTATATAAAGTGAGTGGTAATAAAAATAAGATCTATAAATGTGAGTCTTATAATCATACATAAAATGACTAATATTTAATGTTAGTGGTTACATGATTATTTAAAAATGTATTTATATTTTTCTCTTAATATTAAATAAAATAAATAAATAATAACCATTAAATATTATCGTGAATAATGAAAATTAAAATTACGTTATTTAAAAAAAAATGCCAAATTACAACTCAATTGCCATCGGACCAATAAATCATAATTAGTGACTTTTTTTATGACCATTAGGCGTTAAAAACATTACTTTTAATGATGATTGCCCTGATTGAAAGGCTAATTTAATTTTAAAAATATGAATTTTTAATGATTACTTCTTTAACAACATAATCACATTAAAAAAACATTTAAATTATATAAAAATTAACAAGTATCTCATATATTGTATGGATAGTTTAAATTACTTAAAATTTTAAAAATATGTTTTAAAATAAAATATTTGAAATTATAAGATAAATGTGTGTAATTATTTTAAATAATCATGTACAAATATGAATAACTTATATTCATGAGGAAAAAATAAATTATAAAAATGGAAATATTTTAATAGTATAAATAGTTGAGATTTAAAATAAAAAGAAAATTTTAATGTAGAAAATAATTAATTTGAACAAGTTTACAGTTGAAGAAAACAATTAATGTAAAAAGTTAAGAGTAATTAATAATTTATAATTTTCAAAATAAAAAATGTGTATAATAAAAGAATAATACAAGAAAATTTTCTTATATTTAAAAATAAAACTTTAAATTTATAACATAGACGTAGACTATCAGTTCAAACTTTCATCATGAAAAATCAAAGTAAAATCCTTGAAATTGTGTAAAAAATTCGTAGAAAATACATATGAATAAATTCTAGAGGAAGGTTTCGATTGCAATATAAAAATAACACGTTGACAAAGCTGTAAAAGAAAATTGTAACCAAGAAAAAAAAAAAAGGTGTAAAAGAAGATTAATCCAATCTGCTAAAGCTAAACGTATTGTCTCACGTGCAATCACGTGTGCCAAATTGAC
This sequence comes from Mucuna pruriens, assembly GCA_025330945.1. Taxonomy (NCBI): domain Eukaryota; kingdom Viridiplantae; phylum Streptophyta; class Magnoliopsida; order Fabales; family Fabaceae; genus Mucuna; species Mucuna pruriens. Next base: position 1,609,100 of record JAENHJ010000525.1, on the reverse strand, counting down.
ACGGGCTTCATATATGGCCTTACCCAATTCTTCTCCACTCTAAAAATCACAGGCCCATTTTGCAACCAGTTTCGGTATCACCAATTTTGCACTTCTTCTATCATTCTTTTTCAAGACGTGGAAAAGGGACTTCTCCAATGCTAATCCTTTTAGGTAGTGATATTTTAGTTAGGGATCAAATGTATATTAATTACTAGATATACTTAATAGCCTAGGAAAAAAAATTGAGTATCTTAATTACTCCCATAAATACATTTCCTAATGTAACATCAATAAAACTCAACGTAAAAAAAAATAAAATCAACAAAAGTGGAAACATTTTCGAGGGTTAATTACATTTCTAGTTCCTCTAGTTTAGATTGCATGTAATTTTAGTCTCTTACGTCTTTTCAAATTAATTAAATTATTCTATTTTAAATTTTAGCAAATTTAAAGCCCTACCAATTTTCTTCTATTTAAAATCCTTAAATTATTTTTTTACCCAAAATATTTATAAATTAGATTGATTAAATTAACTTCTATTCAAAATTCAATAACTAAAAAATAAAATTTCACCCAAAATAAAAAAATATAAAAAATTACTCTCTTAAAATCCTAATGTCGTATCTCATAAAATCATTGAAATTTTAACAAATTTCTAATAATTTTTATTTCTAAATTTTTAAAATTATTTCATATCTTAATTTCATCAAACCCCCCAAATATTTAGATAAAAAAAATTTGAAGATTTTAAGTAGAAAAATACTAATTGCAAACTAAATTTACCTAATTTTATAAATAATAAATTTTAATTAACTAAAAATTGAGATACCACAATTATACATATTCTGAACTAAAAGAACTAAAAGAAAAATTAAATTTATATTTTACAAATCCAAAACCTTACATTTGGTTATGTAATTTCAAAAAATAAGCAGAAGACACAAACTACTGCTATTTTCCTTCCCTTTTTTTTCAATGTATTGGATTTCGCTCGGTGCTGTAAAAGATAATTAATTATTGTTTTACATTAAAAGCATCACAACTTTTTATTAATTCAAAATTTGTATGATAAAATATTGATTTTTTAACTGTGAAACCAAATATATTATCCTTAATCTCAATTCCAATTAAAAAATTGAGTTAAATATTATTTAATTATATTATTTTTTCCAAATTATCTTTAATTAGAATTTGATATTAAAAATAAAAAAAATAATTATTGAAACGTAATTTTAATATTATTAAATAAAATAAATTAAAATTTACTTGTATCTAAATTTAACTCCCATAATTTTTTTCTTATAATCCATGAGTAGTAGGAGGAAATACTCTTTAACCATCCACGACCATACTCTTCATCCATTTCATGGTTCATATTTAATAAAACTAGACCCGTGCACATTGCACGAGTATAAAGTCATTGAAACAAATTGACATTAATTCGTTGAGCGGAAACCATAGTTCTTCTAATAAATTGACATGGGACACTTTCCTGGATAGTTTCATTACATAGAGCAGGCTCAATATATAAACTACTCCATTTATAAGTATAGTAAGTGGGTGGAAGAATGGTACAAAATCACTGGAATGTTTGGCTCTAAAATGCAGCAAAAGTTTCTGAACTTGTCGCGCGACACAATTGATGTTGTAATTGGACAAGGTGGTCCTGGCTCAGCCTTATAGCAGCAGCACCATGGAAGGGTCACTCACTCACTGACTCAGATGGGAAATGGGCCATTGGAGGCGCGTGGGCGAAGTCGTGAGAGTGCGTATGGGCCTCTACCTAAGGGAAACAAGCAATAAAGCAAAAGGAGTGCAGAGTTTCACAAGGCAGAAACACTGAAACAGTGAGAGAGTGCTGACGTTGGGGGTGTTCAAGTGCCTCTCTTTTTCTGTCGAATTACATGCTCTTTTGGTCTGTGCCTTATGTTGCACTCCACACTTCACATCACACAACAACATAACAACCTCTCTCCAATAATAACACCACTCTTCTTCCTCAATTCCATCACATCGTCTTAGTCCGTACGTATTACTGTTCCACACTTGAGTTTAATCCACCCTTCTCTTTATTATGTTTGGTTCAAACATGGATACAACAAAGATTTTAATAAAATAAAAAATATATTTTACTTAGTTGAGAAGAGGAGAAAGAAAGAATTTTAATAGAACAGAGGAAGAATATATATATATATATATATATATATATATATATATATATATATATATATATATATATTGTTAATAAGAAAAAATTAAAATTAAAAATTTATATATTTTTATAATTTTAAAATTTAAAATATAAATAAAAATATTTTAATCTTTATACTTTAAATATTTTAAATTTTATTGTCTTTTTTTTTTCTAAATCTTTCACTATTGGAAGATAACCAAAATTAGATAAGAAGAAAATTTTCTTCCCTCTTAAAATTGATACAAACGATTTTTATTTAAAAAAAATTCTATCTTCTCTTATTTTCTTACAACCAAAAATCTTCATTGAAACCAAGGAGTCTTATGACTATTACTACTTCCAATAGAGTGGCAAAAAAAACTCAATAGGGTTCCAAGGTGTCATTGTTTTGCCATAAGTCTCCTATAAATGTTCAAATCACAAGCTTTTCAATCAACAATAAATATATGCCACCAATCAAACCGTGAAATATCAATATTCAAGTAGTCAAGCTCAACCAAATAAACAAAAATATATCATTGGATACCCAAAAAAAAAAAAAAAGCACACTAAGAAAGTTGCTTGTTTGATATTCTAATGCCAAGAACCTCAAAAACACCACAAATAACCTACCATTTAGAACCAAGCATTAAGTTTTGAAATAAAAATGGAGAGGGAAAAAGAACAACATCAAAAAAATCACCTAAAAACTTTCCAACACCACAAATATCCTACCATTTGGAATAACCATTAATAAATAAAAATGGAGAACGGCAAAACAACATCAAACAAATCATGTAGGAGTAGAAGAGAGAAGAAAAATTCTTACCCCCTTTGTGGAAGCTTGAAAGAAATGACAATGCCAACGATGAAGGTTCTTGAATCAACTACTTGCTTTAGGATTTCATTAGCTATAGAAGGTTCTTGAATCAACTACTTGCTTTAGGATTTCATTAGCTATAGAAGCAACACTGAAAAAAATGGATGAGACAATGTGTGATTTAGCCAAATAAGGGAAAAGAAGAGAAAATGAAATCTTTAGTTCCAACTAAGAGAAAATGAAAGGCAAAAGTGAACTTGAAGAGTAATTTAAAAACCATTTAGTAATAGGATTTTTAATTTAATCAATTTTTGAATAAATAGTCCAAAAATAAATGGAAACTCATTTTCCTCCCTCTGACTCCTACATGGTTGGGCCTTACTTAGGGAAGAGATACCAAGTGCAATTCAAAATTTGGGACAAATTAGACTTAAGGAAAAAGTACATTCCAAGGTGTGAGAAAGTACTATATTATTTTGGTGCTATCTCACTATTTAACCAGGATTAATGAGATTTCTTGTACTATTAGGAAGCTTAAGATAAATTATGAGTATTTTGGTAAGTTTTTGGGTGTTTGAGTCTATGGGTGTTTGGGTGTTTGGTAACTTTATACTAATGTTTCATCTTGTAAAATGTGTATTCAACAAAAAAAAAAAATATTTTATTTAAAATATTAAAATCACTTATAAATTTCGATGAATTAGGAATAATTAAATATCATTAATTATATTTTCTTACTTAAGAAATTTGGATTATCTACTAACAGAAATTAATATAATTAATTATGGGCTAACTTACTAATTTAGTCTCTTTATTTGTTTTTTTTTTATTTAATTTGATCTTTTCATTATTATTAAAAAGTAAAATTTCCTCATTCAATAATTTTCTATACTCTTTCTATTATTAAAAGGTCCAATTAACACTAACTCCATTAACTTTACAAATTTTTATTTTGACCTGCCATAACAAAACTGCCACAAATTGATTTAAACGCCACATTGTAATTTAAATAAAATAAAAATTAACAAAGGAAAACCTTCTTTTTCCCATTTTTACACAATTGTAATTTCCCACGCCCAATATCCATTTTGCATTCGCAGAAGATTTGCTCCATCATCAAACCTATTTTTGTTTCAAATGTAATTTCATTTCTATTTAGGTTGAACTACATTGCTTCAATAATTATAGGAACAGTGTCTTTAAAGGAACCTCAATGCTACGTAAAGAGAACCCTTCAACTTCTCTCCCACCCTTTCGATCTTCCTCTCTCTCTCATAACGATGAATAAGGCCTTAGGCCACTACTGCTCCGCATTCATCTTCCCCCCTTTTTGCAGCACTGTTGGCAGCAGTCCTTGTGGGTTAATGTTAGTGGGTGTTTATAGTTAGGTCTTTTTAATCTTTTTATTTTATTAAATTTTAAAAATTATAATTTAATAATTTTTATTAATATAATTAAATAATAATTTAAAATTTAATAAAATAAATTTATTATTATTTTAAAATTATTATATAAGTAAAATTATTAAATTATAAAAATGATTAAATTTTAATTTTTCATTTTAATTTTTAAAATTTATAAAAATTATTATAGTAACGATTTTGAACCAAAACCACCACTATGTTAAAATTATAATTTTTATTATAATTTTAAAATTTTAATAAAAAAAGTTAATAATGACGGTTATAAACTATCTCTACGTATAAATCAAACCTGCTAAAATTTATGAAGTTAATGATATTACTTTTGATTGGAAAAAAAATATATTAGAACAATTTTAAAAATTAAGAAATTAAATTAAAATTTTTAATAATAGAAAAAAATAGAGGATCAAAATAGTTATTTAGCCTTAATTCTATATTGTTTATATGTAGTAGCACAATAGTTCAATTGTAATTGTATCATGTCAGCTTCCTTTTATTATGTATGCGGTCTATCTTCATATGTTGACCTTATGTTGGATAGAATGGTTAAATAATGCAATATGTTTGTGTTAGAAAATACGGAAGACAATCAGTAGTATTTTATTAATTTGTGTCTATGGATAATTTATTAGAGTATCTTATATTATCACTTGAGATTAGCTTTTATATCTTATTATATCTTAGGATTTGTTTCTATATTTTCTTATTATCTTATAAATTGTTTTCTTGTACAGTTAGGATTATAATCTAACATCAAATAAAATTGTAATAGTAACACACCATAATACTTAACATTATTCATAATTTTTATTCTTTCAATGTCCTTCTTCAATTCTTAAAATATTATTCAACATTGTACTAAAACAATATCACCTTTCATCATTTGTTTAACTAGTACTTTTTTTAGTTCTTAAATTTCTAATATTTGATTCTTTTAGAATGAATAAAATGTACTTTATAGAATAAAAATGTAATAATAATTATTAATTAGAAAATCAATTATTAATATTGTAATTAACTTATATAAGTATTTGATTTTACAACAATTCTTGATCGTTGATTAATGATTGTGATTGTATTATATTATCTCTAGTGTACTTTCTTATTTTAGAGGAGTTAAATACAAATTTTTTTTTGTAATATCCTAATTTTCATTGATATTATTATTGATATTATTTATAATTATCTTATTTAAATATGTAAGTTTTTAAATCATGTTTTGTCATTAATTAATATATTGTATTTTCTGAAAAATAAGCATGGGACTAGTAAAATTAGATTTTATAAGTGAAATTAGAGAAAAAAGGGTTATTTGGGCCTTATTTTGGTCAGAAATTGCACTCAATCTGTTAAGCATGATCGTGCACACAAACAAGCACACCCATGTTGCACACATGGCAAGTGGCACCCTTGTGTTTTGTAGAGCACACTCGTGTTTCTCATGGGCTGTCAAACTGGGCAGCACAACCCATTCTTACTAAGGGGTGAACATAAGTCCTTGTGAGTCAAAATAGGGAGAGAGTCTGAAACCTTTATCCCATTTCTATAGAAGAACAAGAAAGAGAACCCTTAGAGAGGATGCTGAAACAATAAGAATGATGACCCTAAGGAACACAAACTTTTTTCAAAGGTTCTACATTCCATATAAGAGGGGTGACTTTATCTTGCTCAAGGATGTGGATATAAATATGGGTAGAGGGATTGTCCCTAGAACCCTAAAAGTTTGTATTCTTTGGTTCTCTGAAGAAGAGATTAAACTCTTTGGATTAATTATTGAATTGTACATATGTTTAATGAAATTGCATGTTTTGAGTGTTTCTAAAGGGGAGATTGAATTCTCAAAATTAAGATGTGAATTATTGTGTTATTGATATAATTGATTGTTATACAATTCATTGTTTTGATGCAATTTATGAACAACATATAAAGTGCATAGGTCCCCTTAGAAATTGAGTTTTTACGCAAAAATATGGAAACTCACGACCTGTAGATTGTTGAGGACACTCGTACTAGATTGCAGACTGTTGAGCACGCCCGTGCTCAAGGAAGACACTCCTATGCTTGTTGGGCATGCCCGTGCTGATCTATATTAAGTGTATACGACCATGTTTATAAGAGCACACTCGTGCCAACCTAGAAGTACCTGTATGTTTGCTTGTGGCTTGGTTGTATTATGAACTTGTATGTAATGTGCTGAGTTTAACTACATTTTGTTGTATTTTTTGAGTTGTTGAGTTTATGCTATGAGTATTTGTTGTTGAGTTTATGTTCTGAATTCATTGCATTATATTGACAAATTGTCAACATAAATTGAAAATTGAGTAAACGAGGATTAATATCATTGTGACAGGTGACCTAACTTGTGAGATAATGAGGATAGGCTAGACTAACTTTGATAAAGTGAGTAACATAGCCCTTAAGAGACAAGGATGATACTCATTAATTATGAAGGGTTGTGAACCTTATGAAAGTTGAGCATGACCCTCATCGGCCTAACTTCAAAAAGAGTAAAAGAGTTATGTGTCATGCATCATGTAATGAACTTGAGATAGAAATGAATAGATACGGACCTGAGTGGTAAGATCACTAAACTTCCAAAGGACTACTCAATATGAAAATCCTAATGGTTGTGGTTTATCTCATGGGTTAGAACACACTATGCAAATCTAGTATTACTTTATGTGTTACCAAAGTCGATCATTATAATGTGGTATGACTAACCAAAGAAGATTAAACAGTATTGCTCCTAGACTACTTCATAGATTAGAGTTGATACAACATTGTATGTGAAGTAGTAATTATGAATGCATTATTGTCATTCATGTACATTATGGGATTCTACCTATGCGATTGCTTGTAAGGTCTTGTTTGATTTTTTATGTGTTACTTAACTTTACACTTATACCACAAGCTTGTAGTGAGATATATTCTCACTCTCTTGTTTTTATGTTGTTATTGTGTTTAAGTTGATCATCATTACAATTGGTTTAGAGTAGGAGTAGGAAGATTAAGCCCTAGGGCTCATTTACTTGATTTTATTTTATTTACATTTTAGGACTTCTATGTTCTAAGGATGTTAATAAATGTGAATCTTTTACTAGGTGTATGATATGTTTAAATTCAAATAACTCCTTTATGATTCTTCATTTACTAATGAACATATTTGGGAGTAAAGAGTGTCACATCTATAGCCTTACCTTATTTCTATATTTTCCTTTATGATTATCGATAATTGTTAGCAACTTTTTTGGTGATTTTTATCTAGTTATTAATAACTTAAACTACCATTGTAACCTATTAGTTTATACCTTTTTTTTCCTTCATTGTTGTTATTATTTCTCTAGAACCATTGACATAGTCATATCTATTACAATGTCTTTATCTTTTTTTGATTGATGGCTATACTAAAAATGTCGTCTCATTTAAATTGATGGATTCACATTAGACTCATCACCATCAAAATAGTCAATTCTCTTATACATAAATGTGTAATATTGATGTCTTCCTTACTCATAATCATCCTCTATTGCCCATTTATTGACTATTTTTCAATCAACAAATCTAACATTATCCTCGTCTTGTTGTACTTATTCATGATTTGTAATAATCTCAATTTGGGTGCATCAATTTGGATTGTTATTCTCAAATACCTAGTTGAAGTGGATAAGAGAATCACTAGAAAGAGAACTGAATAGTGACACTTAATTTCTTAAGTGTTTTTCTCCATAAAATCGAAACATCTAATTTTTTATTCTTAAGTAACTTCTTATCAATCAAAAGTTGATTAAGAGTAAAAGAGTGTCTTTTCCCACTTGAATAATAAATAATGCATGTAATAAGAATATATCTAGGTATTAAGGGGCTAGTTAATTAAAGTTATTTGTAGAATATAACTTTTGGTTGTCATCAAAAGTTGTTTTTTTGATGGAACAGTTTGTAATGATGCTTCTAAAGTACAAAACTAGTTTAGATTAATTACAACACCTTTTTACAATTATTTGAGAAATAAAAAATTGTCAGAATATAAGTCTATGTGTCTAAAATGACCCAAGTGTTGACAACAACCATTATGGAAATTGATAATATACTATATTAACCGTTGTTATCTATATTTCAGAAGAACCACAAGTTATTGGACTTAGAAGTTGGAACACATCCGTTTAAGGAAAACTAATTTTAAAATAGAAGTTCATGTACTATGTCCATAGACTCACTCAGCCTCCAAAGGACACTCTCAGCATCCATAGCAGGACTCAACGTCCAAAGGACACTCCTAGCATCCATATTGGGACTCAGCCTCCAAAGGACATATTCTACATCTATAGACAAGTTCACCGTATAAAGGGACTTGGTGTCCATGGAGGGACTCAATGTCTAAAGATGTGGTGATCATCCAAAGAGGAACTCACCATCCAAAAAGAGGACTTATCGTCCAAAGGACATATTCATCGTTCAAAGAAGGATTCACCGTCTAATATGAGAGTTCAACATCCCAAGGATGCATCCAACATCCATAAAAGAGTGTGACATTCAATAACGAGTTCATCGTCCATAAGTGAACTCAACATCCAAAGATGTTCCTACTGTCCAAAGAAGAGATCGTACAGAAAGCGAAACGGCTGCATTGTTTCAATAAGGAAGAATATCTCGTAAAAGCATAAAATGTTGTTTATCTTGTCTCGTGAACTCTTTCATTCGTATAAAGAGATGATTATCGAAATCCAACATTCAAATGTCTACCTAATATACTGTTTGAGAATGTGCGAAGCTTTCATATTGACAAAGAACAACAACAAAGATTTTATAATACAAGTCAAGTCTAATAAAAGGAAGACCAGATTATGACTTCATTCAGAAGAAACCAACAGAAGCTTCCTCACTCATCAACATTAGACAACACGTTGAATTAAGAGAAAAACAATTTTTTTGAATACAAAATTTCTTTTTCTTTAGAAAAAAGGAGTTTGTACAGAACTATAAGAAGAAATCAAGCAGCATTTAATGTAGTCTAACTACTCCTCATGCAAAAAGCAACATTCAAATTTTCACGTGCTAGCTATATAAAAGGATATATCAAGCTCGAAATTAGAGAAGCTAAACTACAACGCATTCTATTAAGAAAGAAAAAAAAATACTTTTTATGCTTTGGATGACTATTTTGTAAAAATTTCTTTGCGAAGCAAAAACAAAAGTTTGTTCTCTGTATTGTAAATACTCACTATACTTTTTTGTAAAAACTCTACTGAGTTAGTGTGATAGCCTGAAGAGGCTAAGTATCAAACAGATAGATTACATGAGTTGGAATACCCGGAGAGGTAGAGAATACTTGTTTGTAAGTCAGATAGACCTAGTGAAATTCCTTTGTGTCGAAGGAACTAGATATAACTCTGTTGAAAGAGTAAACTAGTATAATCTCTGTGTGTTTTTCTTTTTTACCCTACACTCTTTTATTTCTGCACTCCCTTTGGACTACTATATCATACTGTGTTTTTAAATCCTTCAGTTTTGCGAAAAGCTTTCAAAAATCACAAGCACACAATTCAACCCCCTTCTTTGTGTATTATCTTTTCCTTCAATGATAAATATAAAATAAAATGTATGTATTAAAGATATGAATAGAGAAAAAATAAATTATAGAAAATATTGTAAATTATTTAAGTGAGAATAACCCTACCTTTTCTTTTTCAAGTAATCAACCTAAATGCACACGTTAAAATAGCTTAATTCTTGAATATAAGTATCTTTAAAAAAAATATTTCACTTCAAAAAAGACATACATTAGCATTCATATTGACATTAATGTTAATTAATAAATACATTTTTTATTTGCCTACAAAACCTCAAATTCCCTTCTTCTTCAATACTTATCCCTTTTCACATCTAACCATCTTCTTTCCCTTGACATTATTAAACCACCTACTTTTGAACCACCAAATCAACTTCCATTAGCGATGTCTCACCAGAGGGAGAGACAAATAAGTTCCTTTGGTGTATGAAAGAAAACCAAAATATCTGGAATTGGAGCGATGAACTTTCGATGAAATTGATGGTAGCAACACTGAATTACGAAGATGGTTGTAGTTCTTTTTTTGTTATAATAATTATAACTCTTTTCATTGTTCTTTTATGATTTTTTTAGTTGCAAATGGTGGCTGTAATGGACGACGCAATGACTCTTATTTGGACTTCGCATGGGTATGGTCACACAATGTGACAGTCACTCACAAATGTATAACAATAATAGAATGGATCATGTATGGTAGCTGTGTTGTGAATGTTGCATGGGTAGGGTTGGAGCCTATGGTAGGTTTGGGGAAAGAGAAAGACATAGAATTGTTTGGGTAAACTTTTTTATAAACACTTCGAGAAAAGAAAAATAAGAAAAAAAATGGAATAAGTTTCTGCATAAGTTAAAATTAATTTTTATATAAACTAATTTATAAAAATTCTCTCATTTTTGGATAAACAATATGAAAGAATCTCTATAAATTAGTTATAATGCATAAGGTAATTTTAACTTATGGAGAAATTTATTTATTTATTTTTTCTATTTTTTCTCCTATAAATATTTATAAAGAAATTTATCCAAACATATATCATATATCTTATTATTATTATATATTTTTTTGTTGTTGCATTAAATATAATTTTTTTTATCAATAGAAACATATTTGGGTCAATTTTGACACATCCATGAGATTATTGCTTTACCGATATTAAAATAATTATTAATGTCAACTTTACATGAGAAGCATATCAACTGGAAGGCAATTTTTTTTATGGTGTTTTAATTGTGAATCCAAAGTATCTTATCATCGAATCCTTTATTTTAATATTTGTAACTAGAAGACTTGTATCAAGAAATAGAAGGAAACAATAAAAAATATAATTAGCAGATTTCATCTATTTAATAGCTGGCTAAGAATTATAAATTAATAATATTAGAGACAAAGAATATTTAATTAATCTCGCAGAACACATCTAGTCATTGAATTTTACTTTCTTTACGTTAAAAATAGATAATTTAATTCTTGTATAATGCACGTACGAATCAATAACAGCCGACTTAACTCAATTATTTGAACAGAATAATAAATAAATAATTTCCTACTTAAATAATTTTCTCAAGTTTCAACTGTGATGAAACAAAGGAACAGATCATTGAACAAAAATGATTATGAACCTAAAATGTTGAGTTTATATTTCTTATTTCTTATGAAAGAGCACACTTTTTAAATATAAAAATTTAATTTTTTCACATACTCATCTCGATTTGGTAAGAGTATCAAATCACCCTTCTCGCATATATAGATATCATGCCAGCTACCACGAGATTAGAACAAGTTTTATAATTAAAAAGAAATATAAATATAGAAATCAAAATTTTAATTTGATTAACTATTATTATATTCAAAAAAAAGTAAAAAAAATTTATAGTTAAACATTAGGCACAATTAAAAAATTAAAAAAAGTTAAAACCTATGTTGATAAGAGAAAATTATGTGAAACCATTCGAACTTTTTCTTCACAAATATCTTTATGACAAATGGAAGCGCCCTAATTTTTAATATTTTAAATCAACGATTGTGGACCATTTAACCCATAGGAACCACCATTTTATATTTCCTCTTTTCAACGTCAATTCGGCCATTACTGACAATTGTATTATATTAATGTATCAAATAATATGCCACTGTTAGGAAACTTTTGTTCTCGTTTAACTTACATTTAGTACAAAAGATTGTATTATTTCTCTATCTCAATTCTTTTACTGACTTAAATTCAAATTGTTGAAAACTATAGGATTTTAGACATGAAAAGAAAACTTAATATAATAGACATTTTATTTTTGTTACCACAGTATGTAAAATATTCACCCACTTTACCGATAATTAATTTTTATCGAGGAATTTGACTAATTATTTTAAGTAGAATTTTATCTTTTAATTATAGTTTTTTATTAACAAAGTTTCATCTTGAAACATTGTTTGAAGAATCCAAATTCATCCCAATTTAGTTTTATTTGAATCAACATTATATATTAAATATTAATATATAATGGACACTTTAAATAATATTTTCTTTACCACAGATACAAAACATAACAATAACTATTACATACTAGTAATAGGAGGTATTAAAGGAATATAAAAGATAATACTAAGACATAATTTAAGATAATCTAAATTATGCCAAGAAAAAATCATGATATTATTAGAGTTTTTATATATTTTAACGCTCTTCCTCAAGTAAAGCCAGATAATTAGCTTATGCCCACAAATTTTTAATGGTCGACAAAAATTGTGATCTATATATGCCCTGGACTAAAAATTTATTAACTCATTTAAATGTCTGCTTACGCAGATTAGTTTTCATAAATCCATAGGTTAAACAAGATTGGTCTTGTGAACCAACTTTTACCTATTTAAATTATATAAAATAATTAAAGACTATATAACTTGAGTCTAAGATATCTCTAAAGAAGGAGATAATAAGTAAATGTGAAAACTAATGCTAATAGATAATTTAAATTATTCTGAGATATAATCATGATATTATTAGATTTTTTATATATATTCTAACATTTTCCCTCAAATTATAACTTAATCAGCTCTTTGTTACAAATAAATCTTTTAAATATATTCTTGGCTATTGCAATCACATGGATGGAATGAATTGCAAGACACGTTTACTTCAAACCGTTATCATTATATTTTGTCTGTGTGACTGTGTACTTAGCGAAAATACATTAGCGTTTACCACACTAAATCATCATATTATTTTGTCTTCGATTCATTAAATTCATGTTGAATCATCTTTCCTCAACAGGACTAGTCTAAAATATCGCATTATTAATGTAAACCTACCATGCTTATGTAACCAATTTAATTTCTATTAGATAAAGTTTATCCTAACGAAAATAATCCTTATATTATATGTATGCCATATTTTTTTGGTATTGTCGTGTTGTTGCACTATAAAATGGAACAAGAAATCACCTGTTTTCAAGCAAATCTTCACTATAATATTCATGGCAATAATAAACTAGTTTGGCGCTCTAAAAGAACAATGGCCTAATTCATATTTGAAAAGGAAATTTAAATATTTAATTGTGGGTGTAGATGCAGCTAATTGAACTCAAATATGTTGCTTTCGTTACCAAGAGGTCGGTTTGTCTGGATTAAGAGGTATAGATCATACTGAAACATGGTAAGCTGGACATGATATAATATATGCAAAGGCACTTATCATAATTAAAGGTTATAACAAGTGACGCTGACTTATATCAACTCTTTTGTCATATTAAAATTTTAAAGAATATTTATTCAAAAAGTTCACAAGTTGCACATGAATAAGTTAATGCTCTAAGAGATCCTATAGTACTACTCTAGAGGAAAAGGGCCCATAAGTTATTTCAACATTTGACATTTTCTTTAGTTCACGAATTTATTAATAATGAGATAAAATTTATAGAAGGGATTAAAAACAAAATGATTCTGACCCCTTTGTCAGAATCAAAACCAATGCTTAGTTTATTTAAATGATACATTTTTGTATTCTATTAAGTCAAGTTTTGAATTTGAGTTTTTTTATGTATAATTTTTTTTTCTACAAGACAAGTTAACTTTATTATACTATTAATATTCTTAAATTGTATAAGATTGACTTATATAAAGGATGAAGAAGATCAAAACATCCTCTCTCACATATATGCTATTATTAGTTGAAGTTTATTAGAGATTTCAGTATCAAGATATGATAATTAAATATAAAGTAAAATTTATTAAAAATAATAATTTTTAATAAATTTTATCTAAAAAAAAATATTCACAAAGTGTTGCTAACATTTCAGTTGTAAAAAATTATATTCAGTCTACATAAAAATAATCAAAATACACATATAAAAGTACAATAAAATATGAAATATAATTAATAACACATCCTAATCCATATTATCAACTACTTGTTTGTTTTTTTCTCAGGACAAGAAGCATTGTTAATTTACTTTGAATTTAAATCGCATTATTGTTATTGCTATATATTTTCACACTACATCCCAGTTAATATTGATCACCACTTCTAATGCATATTGTCATTACTATCGCAACCAGTATCATAATAATTAGTTGTTGTCATTATCACCGATAATAAGTCCATCTTGTGGTAAAAGGGTATAGTGATATACACAGTTTTATAGTTATATTTTCTTTCCGATCGTTAAAAAAATAAATAGAAAAGAAAAAAAAATTGGTGGAGGAGTACTGGAGAAGCTTCTGTGTTAACTACCCACTTCGCCTGCACACCCCATCAACCACCCTTGTGTCTACACTGCTCTACACCTCTACTATTCCACAGACCAGGTAGGGAATGCAAGCTACCCCATCAACTATCCTTGCACTTGCCCTACTCTACGCTTCCACTGTTCCACATACCAGTCAGAGACGCAAAGCCACCCCATTAACCACCCCAACATCATAGTTACAAACCTAATAGTAAAAGGGAAGCAATTGAGGGGCCTCGAAGCCTATATAAGGAAAGAAAAATGAAGAGAAAAAGGGACAAAGAGAGGGGAGGTGGAGAGATTCGGAGAGAAACTTTTGTTAAAAAGGAGAAAAGAAAAGAGTGAGCATAGTCCCAAAAGGAGTAAAAAATGAGGAAACACATAGTCGAAAGGAGTAGAATTCTCTTCACAATAATAGAGCGATCAAATAGGTAAAACCTTTTGTCTTAATCAGTCTCTTTTTAGTTGAGCGTCGACACCTAGTCAATAATAGGTTTTGCTAGAATTCTAGTCTATTTCAAACTGGAAAATGCTCCCACTTGGTTAGTTGACTCTTAATCGGTCTCGCCTTTCACTTTGATGTTGCTAACTTCAAATCAGCACACGTTCCCACTCGGTTGGTCGACTCATAGTCGACCTTAACGACAAAAGCAAAATAACACCTTTTTGGCATCACGCCTCAGCCACAAACATCTCAGCCTCTCGGCCTCTCGATCTCTTGGCCAAATCATTCGCGAGCCTCTCGGCTTCTCGGTATCTTGACCAAACTGTCCACGAGCCTCTCGGCCTCTCGGCTAAACACCTCAACAAAATGACCCCAATAAGCCAAGTTGGCCAATTTAGTTAAGTTACATCCAGCCGGTAGACCGGCCCACAACGATACATCCCTTCCAACTTCTTGGACACCCATGGACAGTTCACTTTTCCTCCAACTATCTTTGGATGCCAATGGATAGTCCACATCCTTTCTAATTCTTCAGACGCCTATGGACAATCCATCCTTTTCTAATTATATTTTAAGCCTTGCCAAAACTACATAAACTTTGACTTCTCCATTACATTAGGAGATACGTAAGAGCAAGAGGTGACTCTTGTCAAGTTCAAAAAATAAAAAATACATCTCTCCCTCCATGCCTCCATCCCATTGTGTCTACTCTCAAAAGGTAAATATCACAATTGATTTCACGTATCTAATTAGGGTAACCGTCTTAGGACGGATGTTGCAAGGTGCTAATCCCTTCCCTGTGCGCAACAAACTCTCGAACCCGAACTTTGATTCCAAAGACCAGCCTTATCCCACCTTAGGTTTTTCTAGCGTTTTCCTTAAAGACGCTAGTTTCGACTCTAGCTTTCTTGTTCTTTCCCCCAAAAGGAACTCAAATTCTAAAACATTATCTGTCGCGACCCCGTCACGACCTCGGTCCTAATACCAATTGTAAAGATGACTTCAATTTGTCTCTCCTTAGCCATGGATGCTATGGAGCATTAGTACCTATTTCAGCTAAATATAAAGATGTAAAAAGCATTAGTACCTATTTTAGCTAAACACAAAAAATGCATTCTTATATGGTGATTTAAAGGAGGAGATTATATGTAGCAACTCCTTGTGTTTGTTGATCAAGGGTTTGTAGAAGTCTCTATAATAGGCCAAATAGAAGAGTGTGACCTGGGTTAGAGAAATTATGTTGATCAAAATATTCAAATCAATTAAAGGGACTCCTTGAGCTTGGTTTGGTTAGTTTAGTAAAGTTATTAATTAAGCAATTTGAAATGATTCTCTATGAAGCTAAAAACTCTTTTTCTGTCAATGTTCACCACTGCATAAATATATCTACCTTGTGGTCTATTTAGACGATATTGTGATTATAGATGATTTAGGAAGGCATTAGCGCTATAAAACAATACTTATTCCAATATTTTTAGACAAATGATTTAGATTTTTTTTATTATTTCTTTGGGATTAAGGTGACCCAATCTAAGTTAGGTATTGTTATTTCTCAAAGGAAATATGCCCTTGACTTCTTAGAGAAAATAAATTGTATAATTTGCATACTAGTTGATGTTCTATGAATCTTAATGTGAAGCTTCTATTTAACTAGAGGAAACATATTTTATTCTAAGAAAATACCAAAATTTGTGAGAAAATAAATTACCATGACTAGACATGATGTATCTTTTTCTTTCAACATTGAATTTAGTTCATTAAATCTCCTTGTGAAAGTAATTAGTAGGCAGTTATTTAGATCCTTTGATACATTAAAAGGTCACTACCAAACAATTTGGTTACGCTAATATTGTAAGGTAGTAATGTAAATTGGACAAGTGATACAACTATAAGCCATATAGCTTAGAATATTGTGTTTTCATGAATGACAATCTTGTCTCATGAAAGAGTATATAAAAAGTAAAATATTATTGATAGATTGAATATGAAAGCCAAGTATCGAACTATGGCTTATGCCTTATACAATCTCTTATGATTGAGATAATGTGTGATAATCAATCCGCCTCTCTTACAATCTAATTTTTACGAAATAACAAAACATATTAAATTCAATTGTCATTCTCTATTAGAGAAGAAATCTTCTCTAACATTATCAAGACCTTATATATTTGTTCTCGATATTAACTTGCTAATATCTCCACGAAGCCATCCTAGAGACCCAAGATACCACGTATATGTTTTAGTTTCTTTAAATTGCTTGATCATAATCCATAGTTATGCAAATTAACCTGTAGAGAAGACTTCGCCATTTTTTTTTAAATGTATGTCAAACTTTTCAGCCAACACTCACGCACACAATAGCTTATTGTCAGTATGTTAGTTCTTTAAATAATGGTAGTTTTTGTTAAATGAATAATAGCAAAGTCTGTATACGAATTTAAAGGGACTTACTTTTAATTTCAATGAAATTATTAAAAATAAAAGGATTATATTAAAAAAATACTTAGAAGTATTAATAAATTAGAGCCGTGTTCTAGTAAGAAAGTGAATTTAATATATATATATATATATATATATATATATATATATATATATATATATATATATATATATATGTCATACATTGTTTTAAGTGGCATAAGATATAAAAACAAGAAAACGAGTTCCATTATTTGAATAGTGACATGTGACAAAAAAATAGAATATATAATATATATTTAAAAATCATCAAATAAAATAACAAATAATAGGAAAGCTAACAAACTGAACTTGGATTAACAGGGTTGACTTTCATAATTTCTTATCGGTCGGTTGAGTATGTAGCTATCAAAAGTCCAGATGCCGCAGCTTACTGATATCATATATTTTGGCACGTTCATAATCAAACTTAATTTATATTGCATGCTCTAAATAACACATCAACATATGTCTTTGAAGGATTTGAAGAGAACGTAGATTTGTAGTAAGTTGTTAAAGCCAATTGGGTAGTTATAAGTTTTAATTTTTGGTTTTAAAGCGTATATTTTAAAGAAGAACCCCTGTATTTTTTTTTATATTAATTTCCCAAATTCTTTACTCGAGAAAATAATTAATATATATAAACAAAATAACACTAAATTTACTACAACAAAACTCTTAAATGGCAAAGATTATATTAGTGCAAATTGTGGAAGTTAAACCCCCCCGGTCAATTACCACTATTTGAAGTGTTAGGAGCTTTTATTAAGAGCGTTTGTTAAGACATATATCATATTCAAATGGTCAGGATTATAATTAAAAAAGTACACAATCTTTTTTAAGTGATTATGATTATTAAATGTTCTTATTTCTGATATCAAACAAGAATTATCAGTTAATATTTTTTTATACACTCGCACGCACACACTTGTGTTTACATGCACAAAATTGGCAAATAGAATATGTGTTTACATACGCATGTCACCAGCCTAAAATTACAATAACATAATAATCTTATTTTAAGTAATCAATCTGTATTGAAATTATTTTTAAAGTATAAAATTCTCGTTATAGAAAATTTTAACTTTTCATCACTTCACTGTATAATTATGTTTTATATAACCAATCTATACTAATTGTTTCGTTTTCGTTGGAAGTACTTTTAAGGATATGTTTGGTTTAAGAAATTTTTTAAAATTTTTATTTTCTGAAAATAGTTTCTTTCATATTCAAATTTTTAAGAATTAGGAAACATGTTTGCTTTGTGAACTTATTTTCTGTTTTCGCAAAATGAAAATACTAAAAATATGTTTGGTTTAACTATTTTTAATAAAAAAACCATGAAATGTTTTTTTTTTATATATTTACAAATAATTTTTAATAATAAAAAAATATTTATATGTTTCAATATAAATTGAACAAATACATTTATTTTGTATATATCTTCAATAATATTAGTATTGTTTATGTCCAAAATTAAATAAATATAATGATTGATATATGTTAATTATAATCAACCTAATACTAATTATATTCATTAATTGCTAGATTGCCACCAAATTATGCCCCTCAATTATAACTAACGACTAATGACAAACTCGAGATGATCATCAAAATTTGTAGTCTCCCCCAAATATTGATTTTCTTAGTTAATAAAGTACGCAGCTTGTGAATAAAGAATTAGAAAGGTCTCAATTAAGTTGTAAAAGTTTCATGAATCAATAATAATAATAATAATAATAACAAGGATATTTATCGCAACAATTAAAAACTTGCTACACTCATTCAGCATCTTATTAAGATTTGCAATTTAGAGATACTCGTATTAACTAAAAATTCCCACTCCCAACTTTCACAGTAGAGAACCACAAAATACTCCCACTTTTTCCCTCATATGTTCGTATAGCAGAGAATGGTGCCTCTTTGTTCAGCTTGAAAACAAAGACTAAAGAGCACAAAATGAAAATACCCAAATTCATGCTGTCAGAACATCAATGGATGTGTCTCAATATGCTTTCCACAATAAATTCAAACGAATATGCATTGCGAATTGGAAAGGTCATCCCATTCCCATACAAGCAGATTTAAGGAGAGAACAAGAACTTGTTTTGGGAAAGAGAAAAGAAAAACTAATTTATAGAAGGGAGAATAAGAACCCAACCAGTTACTAGTAGTTGAAAGACAATATTGAGAAGGAACGAATTGCAATAATGAAAGGAAGGATGAAATAAAAGAAAGAATATCATATAATTACGAATGTGACACTGTTTTCAACAGAACCTACTTCCATTTTTAAGATGATGTAGTAAACCTTTTTTTTTTTTTTTAAATTTTGGGCCTCGTTTTGAAAATATTTCTAAAAAAATTGTTTTCTAAAATTGTAACAAACAAGTTTTCAACACCATTTTTAGTTTCCTCGAAAATCTAATTAACTAACCTAGTTAGCTAATTAGATATATAGTCTGAATTCAAATATAAACAAAAAAAAAACTTATGAATGGTGGATTTAAATGTAAATAAACTTTTACTAATTCTATCTTATTTAATTATATTTTTTCAAAATATTATTCATTTAATTAAGATTCTATTTTAATAACTTTTTTATTATTAATATCAAGTTTGAATGAAAACATTTTGGGAAAGAAGATTATTTTTTAAATAAAATAAATAGAAATAATGATGTTAATTATATTTTTTAATTAATACATAAATTAGTTAATTTTGTTTATAGTTAAGTCAGGAGAGCGTAATTATCAAAGCATTTGTGTTTGGGAGGTTATATTAGTCATTTCTGTGAGTATTGTAACAATATTAGCTTTTAGGATGAGTTTGGTGAATTCTAAAATACTTGAAATAAAAAGGAAAGAAAAACAAAAATCTTTATAGTAGAACTCTATTTTACATAATTAAAAGCAAAGGTACATCATGCATTTGCTTCTACATTAATGTTTAGGAAAATAGGAAGGAATGAAACGGTTTTAGATGGGATGTTATGCATGCGATTAACGAGGTGGAAGTTTCATAATAACTTGGAAATCGTCAATATATAGATGATTGTATTGCTTACCGTTGTACGCGCGCGGAGGCAAAGCTTTAGTCAAACATTGTATATCTGATTCTCATGAAACTAAAAAAGAATCTCAAATTTTCAAAGTCTAATTACAAGAAGGTATATCAACAATGAAAGTCAATTGTTTAAAAATTAGGGGTAAAAAGTCAACTCTTTGTGGTCTCATGCCTTTAACTAGCTTTTAAGCTATTAAAGTAGGGAAAACTAAGTCAAACAATTAACTAGGAAATGCATCATTTTTAAAAATAAACAAGTAAAAGGGTAATTAATTCATCATATATCAGGACGGTATAAAAAGAAATCCTTTAAATTAAAGTGAATTTGTCTCTAAAAGTTTAGAAGTTAAAGTAATATTTATCTTTAGTTTAATTTAAAATGCATCATTAATTATCTTAAATCATTAAAGTTTAAGGATAAATATATGTATTTTGACTTATTAAGCAATAAATTTATTTCAGTGAAATCTTTGGAAGTATTGATATATGTGAAGTGCCCTTGAAAGACATTTTTCAATACCATGAAAATATATTGGATACACTAATTATAGAGAAAAATCAAATCTTAATCATGTTATAGATTTGCATATATATGACTTATTTTTGTAAATCTGACATACATTTCTACCTTAAAGAATATTTAGGTTTGTGAAAGCAACTTCTTCATTAGCTAGCAACTCACGATAGATAACATCAAAATATTTTATATGAGAACCAAGCAATTCTCAAATAATAAAGATTTAATGGAGTTAGTAATTGTCTTTAAGGTCGTAATTTTTGTGAATGTTCATGACAAAATATTATCCTTCATATAAAATTTAAAACATGTATTTAGACCTATCTCAATCCTACAAAATTAATTTATAAGATGAGATTTATTTCTACTTATATGCTTTTTTCAGGCTCTATTTTTAGTCAATGTAAGACTTGAATTTTTATCAATATACTCTACACTTAGTATTAACAACTTAGTGTGTGGATAGTATGCTAATTGCATTGGCCCATTAATGTTCAAAGTTAGGATAGAGTATTATACTACTTAGAATATAAATTTATGCATAGCTCAACCATATAAAAAATTGGTTTATAAGCTGAGGATTGTCCATATTTATATACTATTTTTAAATAATCAGACTTTATCTCTAGTCAATGTAAGACTTTGATTTTTCCCAATATAAACCTTTACTCCCAATACTAATGGTTTGGTGTTTATATAAGTAAGTGATCCATTAACACGTGCATTTATGATAGATTCTGATACTATATTAGAATGTAAATTTATGTTTAACTTAATTATACAAAACTAGCTTGTAAAGTGAGGATTGTGTTCATTTATATATTCTTTTAAGGCCTAACAAAATTAAATTAAGTTCCACTTTATAGTTGACAACATTGGCTTGTATTCGGTTTTTCCCAATGCACCCTCTCACACCTAGTATTAATAGTTTGGTGTGTAGATAATATGGTAGATGACTCATTAATGCAGAGATCTATGGTAGATCCTGATACCATCTTAGAATGTGAGTTTGAGTATAACTCAATTTTACAAAACTGACTTGTAAGATAAGTATTACCCCCATTATATACTTTTTTCAGACTTCGCAAAATTAACTTCAAATGAAAAGAATTCGAAACAAGTAAACTATCATTATAGTTCTTAAAATTTCATGATAATATTATGATAGTTCTTGAAATTAGAAAAATATTAAATAAATTCTTGAAATTAAAATTATTGTCGTTTTAGTCTCTCGATATATACAACTTACTCTCATTATAGTTCCTAAAATTTACAACTTACTATCATTATAAGTCATAACAAAGTTAATGACAAAGACTAACGTGACTAATGAATTTTAATTTAAGGAATTTATTTGACATTTTTTTAATAATTTTAGGGACTACTATAACTATGCCCTATAATTTTAGGGACTAAAATTATAATTTAATCTTCAAAAAATATATCTTTTTATATGTAGTTATTTTTTGGAATGAGGTCACAAATATATATATTTTTACAAAATATAATCTTGCTTGAGTCAAATAGGACCATTAGATACATCCCTCTTAATATTTAATATAATTACATATTCAAAATTTAATAAAATTGAAAACCTGATAATATATACATAAACATTTACGAAATAAAATACTCCCTCCAAACTTAATTATAAGAAAAATTAAACAAATTTTATGCTAATTAAAAATGTAATTAATATCATTTAATTTTATTGATATCATTTAAAAGATAATATTCTTTAATAAACAATCGTTAATTGAAATTTGATATTAATAATAAAAAAGTCTTTAAAAATAGAGTCTTTATTAAATGAAGAATATTTTAAAGAAATAGATTTAAAGAGATAAATTAATTAAAATTTTCTTATCGTTAAGTTCACAATTCATGAATATATATATATATATATATATATATATATATATATATATATATATATATATATATATATTTTGTTTATATTTAAATCTAGAAAGATTAAGAGTTTAATTTATTTACTCGATTTAAGAAAAATTATAATACCAATCAATTATAAATTATTATTAATATAATTTTTTAAAATTATTATAAAAAAATTAACAAATCTACTTTACAGATGAATAGACTATTTACTCGTAAAATAAAACATAGCCAAAGGTCAAAATTGTCGATCTAATTCAGCATATGTTAGGTTTAGATTTGGCAATTGTGGGCTTGCAATTGCAACGGCGTATCTGGCTATTTTTCACGGCTGGTTTTGCATTTCAACAATCCAAAAGTGATTTTATAAGAATTTTTTTTATGTGACCTCTATGTTACATATTTTCAGACAAATATTTTTAAATATAAATTATATTATTTTAATTAATTTATAAAATTAAAATAATTTAAAATTAAGTTTTTTTTTGGATTTTAAAATAAAGTTTATACACACTAACTCAAACACAAAATATTAAACTTATCCATTAGTGGGATGAGGTGTAAAATTGCAAATACAAAGGCTGGGGTCAGTTTTTGGGAATTTTAGTAAGTGGACGTGATTGTGCTAACTATAGGCCCACCAAACAGGTGTGAAACTTTAATGGGTTTAGAAGTCATTCAAAGACTTTCGAAGTTAGCAGGTATAAGAAGCCACCTTATAATATTAAATATGAATATGAATTGAATTTTGAGCGTTGATATCTTCCTAATAACGTATAGCATTTTTTGTCAATTAATTAAAAAATATTAAATATAATGAATAAACCGTTAATAAAGTTAAATATATTTTTAGTTATATTAAATAAGAAAATATTTGTTTTAGTTCCTTAAAAGAATTCTTATTTTAGTTCTTCATTTATAAAAATGTTAAATATAGTTTTTATCTTTCACAAAAAAAACTGTCTTTTTAGTCGTTTATTTACTTTTTTTTTTTTTTTTGCATTACAATGTTGTTAGTGCAGATTTTAGATTGAAAGTATTTTGTATACATTTTTATCCTACATACTATCGCCAACTCTTTTGGGTCAATTAATTTTTATATTCTAAAAAAATGTTACTCCCTTTAATCTTTTGTATAATAAACAAATAACTATTTCATTAATATCAATAAAACTAGTTAATATACTATCATAAATTTAAATTTTATTTGAAAAAATACTAATAAAATTAAGAGATTTAATGGGTGGTTATATTGAATGATACTTCAACGTCACTTACCTGGTTAATAAGTCAATGATATTTGTATAAAGAATAAATAAGTGTTTTATTAATATATTTTATAATAAATTAAGAATGTAAAATATTAGAGGAGAGATCAATTTATTTAAATAATAATTCTAATAAAATTATTCTTTATTTTTATTCTTTATTTTTTTAATCTAATATTTTGATTAATGATGTATTTTTATTTGTTGGATAAAAAAATCAAAAGATGAAGAAGATTCTTGAAGTAATTTTACTCTCATAAAAATATTAGTAATATATATATATATATATATAGAAATGAGTTTATATTTTTATAAATAAGATAAAAGTATACTCATTTATTTTTAATATAAAAGACATATGCAGTATGCGGGAAAAAGTAAAAATATATTTAATCTTAATTAATAACACGGTATTAAGTAATAATGTTTTCTAAAACAATGCATACGAGAGTATTAATGGTTAATTTTTGTAGCATAATTTATTTTTTTCATATTGTTTTATTTTGTCAGTTCCTTGGGCAATGTGCAATAATGAGTTTTTGCAATGAAGAGAGAATCCCGAGGAGAAGATTCAAGTAGAACAGAACTTGTCTCTGTTATGGTTACTGTTAATGTCATTAGAAAGTGGAAATTCCTTTTCCCACGCGCTCCAAAGTGCAGTAGAATCATAAGCAGCTTCTGTCACTGTCAGTGTCCCTGTCTGTGGGGCCCCCTTCCCACTTTGCTCCACCCCATTTTATGAATTCCACTTTCGAATCACTTTCAAGTCCGCCAAGAATGCCAATGACGTGATTTTTATATAAACGGGTGTGCTGTTGCCGTTGCTCTTACCATGTAGAATAGTAGAAAACCAAAGTTTTGTGTTCGTGCCTTGTGTGGACTTTTTTTAGTGCAAAAGACAAAGTGCCACCTCTCTCTCTCTTTTTCCCACTTTTTCTACTTTCTTGGGTTATTCATTATCCATCAAATCTCTCCTTTTTTAGTGGGTGGGGAAGTTTCACTTGGCTACTTTCTCATGGAGTGTAATGAATTTGTGTATGGTGAAATTGTTTGGTTCCACAGTCAACAGTAGAAGTGGTAAGCATCATCAGCACAGGGGTTATTTTGTCAGTTATTGCTCAAATGTGATGATCCTTTGGTTGCTGAGAAAATGAATCAGAATGAAAAATAGGATTTTGATTTTTGGGTTGGTTCTTTTATAAGTGAGCAAAGTGTAATAATATAGTGGGATTTGATTCTTCATTTCTAGAGTTGACTTTTTGTTTATTTTCTTCCCCAGAAAATTTTCCAGCAATCAAACAGACTTTTTGGTCAAATTATTGACAAAAGTTTTGTGCTTTGGTTTTGCAGGATGTGTTGTTCTATGTTTTGAGGCTTAATTCTTAGTTTGGGGCTTTTCTTCTAAAAGCACTTTCTCGGAGTTTGGCTGCAAGTTGCTTGAAAATGGCACAGAAAATGGAAATAGTGAGCACTTCTGGTCATCATTGATTGTGACAGCACGGCTCTAAACACATACTTTCTCATAGTTTTGTGTTGGAGGAGCCAAGCTATGGTTGTTTTCATGCTCCTTAGTGCAACAGGGCCACCGATCAAAAGAAGAGCGGGTTTGAGAATTAAACAAGCGGGTAGAGGTTCATACAGAGGAAGCTAGGTGTGAGTTTCAAGTTATTAGTGGGTTGTCTTTTGTGTTTCTTCTTTGTTTTGCATAGTCCTTGAAAGTAGAACAGATGGAAGCCACTTCAATACCGCAGTTGTTGAAGGGCTTTTGTGATCACACACAATGGAAATATGCTGTTTTTTGGAAGCTTCACCACCATTTTCCTATGTAAGTTCTTTGGCCATTGAGTTGCTTGAGTTTTTGTGATCTTATGCCATATTTTGGAAAGAGTATAATTGTTTTTGTTATTTATATTATTCAATGTGAAAATTTCAACACATTCTTTATCTCAAGAACTAGACATTTGAAGCTCTAAATTTGTAAGAATAGACATACATAGATGATTTGATAATGGATAATTCGATAGATCTTACAATAACTAATGAGATAGAATTTGATATGATATGAAAATTTACATAATAACTCAATTTCAAACGATAGCTTATGGATTTTTCTTATATGAATATTTTAGTCATATTACTCATCAATATGAAACCTTTAACCGTTTTCTTGTTTTCTAAATGAGAAAATGATATAATTGACCATTTAAATCAAAAGTTTAATTACGTAGGTGCTTCTATTTATAAGATACTACCTCTTGTGTTAAAGAAAGGAGTAAGATAATTGTTTATAGAAATTTATAACACGGATCAATGGAAGAATGTAAGTTGGACTATAAGAATGGTGTTGTCTAAAATATTAAAATAATTGTACTCACCTCTTTATGCTTATATACATGTATTTCTTTCTTTATTTGCTCATTGTGGGGACTTTAGTCCTCCAACATGCTTATTAGTATGTTAAATGAAATTATATTTGTTGTTTAGGATTATATATCTGATGTATATAACACAAGTCTATTTGTTTTAGGACTTTGACTTGGGAAAATGGTTACCAGAAAAGAAATGAGATCGAGGGAAGTATGTGGGGTGATATCAATTTCAAATCCCTAGATGAGTTATATTCTTCAAACAGTGAAAGCATTGATTATTCAGCTCGGCTACTCATGGTTGAAATGTCTCATCGTAAATACAATTTCGGAGAAGGGTAACAACTTTTGCTTTGTAGTTTATATCTAATCTTGTTGCAAATTGCTCTATCCAATTCAAAATAATTGTCACTTTAAAAAACAAAAATAGTTTAGTACATTTTCTAAAGGTATCCTTGTCTTCTTTTGGCAACTCTGATAAGTGTGTGTTTGCTTTTACGTCTTATAAGTGTGTTAACATTAAAAATTGCGATAAAGGGAACAATATATGCAGAAGCAACAAATGCTAGCATCTTTGGGATGTGGATCCAACTTGTCGCAATGAGATATCAAGCACACACTAAGTGAAATGAGAGGACATTATGGTTGTTAATATAGACAAATGAACTTATATTCTCTTGTAATTGAGAACATTTACTGATTTTCTTAGTCCTTGCAGGAAATCTTAGGCAACAATAATTCTGAAGTAGAGGGTACTTGCTTCTTTAATTTCCTCAAATTATTTATGTATATATTATCAAGAGTGAACTCAAAATAATACGAAGATCATCTGTTTTATATATTTGAGAAATTCTTAAATGCATGTTTCTTGAATGAGGCTAGGACAACATATGTTTCTACTGTTTTTGCATATTACTTTCTTTGTGCATAAGATGTCACAAAGTAGTACCTATATAGGTTCTGTTAGAGGAAGGATAGAATGCTAATTAATTAGAGAAATGCTAGCAACATACTTTCTAATAAATTCTTTTGAACATATTTTACTATCGATTAAAATTTATTGAAAATTATATTTTTTGGGCTCAGTTTCTTGTTTAATGAGCATATTTCCAATATAGTTTTTAATAAATTTTAATCAATAATAGGATATATGTTAGAAAGAGTGTACTGCTAACACTTCTCAATTAATTATAATTCTTATCTACTAGAAATTCTTTTGTATTATGATCTATAAAGATGATTCAAACTCACTAATTTTACTTGATATCTATGTTCAGGGTTGTTGGCAAAATAGCTCTTGCTAGGGATCATTGTTGGGTTTCCTGTGAGGATATTCTCACTAGTAAATTTGACACGGACTTAATCCCTGAGGTGAGATTCTATACATATAATTTCCACTTAAAAGTAAAATTAATTAATCATATTGTTTTGAAATACTTAGTAACTACAATATTTTCCTTCTCCAGTGTCCAGACGAGTGGCTTCTTCAATTTGCATGTGGCATCAAGGTATTATATCTTGCCTTTGTATATTATTTAGTTTGTACTACAAATAAGATCAAATTTCCATTTCTAGTTTTTTGGATATATTATAAAGCATTTAGCATGTGTCCTAATTACTGTGCTAGTGACTAGACAATTCAACTTATATTGGGTTTGCCTTAACATAATATTTATACAATTAATGAGGGCAATTAAAGCATATGTTAAGTTGATAATTTGAATTTCTTTCACAGACTATTGTGCTGGTACCAATTCTTCCATTAGGAGTCTTGCAGTTCGGTTCATTCGAAGCGGTGTGTATATACTTTATATTTGGATCCTAACTCAGACAAGTTGTGACTTTTATAATTAAAGTGATATCTTGATCCATGCATATCTATTAATCATTTGCCACAAATTATGGCAATTTTGTTCCCCATCTTAAATTTGGAGTTGAATCCTTTAGGAGGACTACACTTTAGAAGATAATATGTGTGGAGTTATAACCTTAAATGGACTACACTTTAGAAGATAATATGTGTGGAGTTATAACCTTAAATTTTGGTCCATTTCACCTAATCTATTAGCATTTTGCATTTTTGCTAGAGCTCATTCAGGCGTATGTTTGTATTGTTTTCAATGTTCACATACCTTAGAGGTTTAGGTGTAAAAATTGGTTTTCTTATTAGTGTATTGGTTGTTGTTTGAAAATTGTTAGAGAACATGTGTATTTTTACGGTACATCTTTGCTTTATGCTTAATATGATTACATTGTGCTTCCTTGTCTTGTCAACATTTTAGGTTATAGAGGACTTGGAATTTGTTACCAATATCAAGGAGAAATTCCATTCTATTCATTGTCTGGAAGCAAATATTATCCCTTTAAACTTGGGAATTGATTATCAAGATTGGTCATTCTCAAATCTAATGCATAATTTGATGGATAGCTTGGAGGAGGAATCATCATCTATTACAAAAAGTATATTGAAAAGTGAAGTTTCAACTAGTACTACTTCCCTCAATTTAAATGGTTCAAGGTTGAACCCAACAATGCTATCATTTTTTCAGGATGACTATTGCTTGTCTAGAGAAAATATGCTAGAATCTCTAAAAAGAAAAAATGAAAATGAGCTAGGTTGCTCATCAATTGAGATGTCAACTATTCTAAGAAATATTGGTAAGGTGGAGACAAAACCAAATCATATGGAAGAAGAGATATGGTCTCAATCTCACTTGGTCCATAATGTGGGAGTATTTGTAGAGATGTCTAATCGATTAGACACTTCCTTTGTTAAAAATATGACAGAAAAACAATTTGGAGGCATTGAAACTGGTCGTAATGATGTAGACAGTGTGAATGACTTCACTTTTCCCTCGGATTTTGAATTGCACAAAGCACTTGGATCAATTACATATGGAGAGGCAAGCAAGTCCATGTCAAAGTATATCTCTATTGAGGATACATACAGTATCTCAACTTTGAGAACCAATAAAAAAGAGGATGATCATATTAAAGGTTTGGAGTTTTGCAAAGATGTTGATCCAGAATATTTTTTAGATGTTGTTATTGGCGATTTATGCGGTGTTGCTGATGATACCTCAAGTATATCTAACAATGTCATGTCTCTTGCAACCATGCCAACAATGTTTTCCAATTCCATTCAACCAAAAAGTAGTTCAAAAGAAAGCACTTTGATGGTGGATAATTCAGATGTGAAAAATGATCTTATGCCTGCAGTTATGGTCAAAGACAAAGATGAATTTTCTAACCATTTTACATCAACATCTTTTGATGGAAATGGAACCTTTTTTATTGACGAGGCACAACAGGAAAATGCTAATATGCAACCTATTGGTGGACCAAAGCTCTCTAGCACAAGTAAGAAAAGAATAAGAGTTGGTAACAACCAAAAGTCAAGGCCAAGAGATAGACAAATGATCATGGACAGGATGAAGGAGTTGAGAGAACTTGTCCCAGATGGTGGTAGGGTAAGTATTTATGTTTTGGGGGGGCAAAAAATAATTATTTAATTTCCTTTTGTACTTAGTAAATTTCTTAACTTTGGTTTTATGATATTCAGTGTAGCATTGACAACCTCTTAGAAAAGACCATTAACCACATGTTGTACTTGAGAAAGATAACAAGCCAAGCTGAGAAATTAAAACGATTGACCAACAGACCGGTAAGACTCACTATTTTTTGAAAACTTAAATGCTAATGTAGTCTCATAGATTAGGTAACTTGTTTTTTTTGTTGGTCACTTAAAACAACTTTTGGTTTGCAATCCATTGTGTTTGCATACCTCATCAAATCTTCATAAGTTTATCTTTTTAGCTAAGACATTGTTGGTGAAATATGACAAGAAAAGGTCATCAAATCTTCATAAGTTTATCCTTTTAGCTAAGACATTGCTGGTGAAATATGACAAGAAAAGGAATTGCAAAGAGAAAATGTCTAAAAGGTGCATTTGGAACAACTTATTTACAACGTGTTTGGACTTATTTTACAACATAAGCACTTGAATAAGTGCTTAAAAAAATTTATGAAATAGTTTATGATATGCTTATAAGTTGTTTTCAGCTTAATTGAATAAGTTCTTTAGGATAGCTTATGAAAATAGCTTACAAATTGTTTAAAACTGTTTAATCATATTTTCTCTTCCATTTTAGAACCAATTTATACATAAGCGAATTCATGATTAGCACTTAGTGCTTAATTAAGTTGTTTATCCAAATGCATCCAAAATATGTTACAATAGCTTGAATAAGCTTGTCTAAGTTGGTGTTTAGGTTCCTAAGGGCAAAAGACAGAAAATCAATGGCAGCCCCCCGGGAAGGAGCTGTGCATTTGACTTTGAAAGTGAACTATCATGGCCTATAGTCATAGAAGATCTGGAATGCTCGGGGCACATGCTCATAGAGGTATGTTATTTTTTCTCCATGACACTCAATTTTCATAACATATAATAGCATACAAAATGTATTTATTGAACTACTTACCATTTTTTGTAATAGATGATATGCAATGAACATGGACTTTTCTTAGAGATTGCTCAAGTGATTCGAAAGCTAGATGTTACCATCTTGAAAGGGATCTTGGAAAACCGTTCTAGCAACAACTGGGCTTGTTTCATTGTTGAGGTAATGAAATATGCTTAATTTGTTGCTTTGAGTATATGTTTGGATAATTGTTATGAACGTATTTTTAAGTATTGAACATACTTTTATAGAAAGATATTCTCTCAGAATTGAAATCTAAGAAAAAAACTTATTCATGCTAAATAAGATTAGTTAACATCATTTAATTTTACTAATCTCATTTAAAAACTAAATTGATTTCTTAAATTGAACTTAATATCATAATAAAAAGAAGTAATTGAGAATACAAATTCAATTAAATGAAGGGTACTTTAGTGATCATATCATTAAATAGGGTAAATTTACTTAAGATGTGTTTATATTTTAGTCCACCACATATGAATTTTTTTTTTTCCTTATATTTTAGTTTGGAAAGGGTACTATATTTTTTATTCTTAACATTTTTGGAAGGAGTGCAACAATTATCCATGCACTAACTTGGTTTATAGAAAAGTACTAAGGTATGTTTTTTTTGACATATGCACAGGTTCCAAGAGGTTTTCACAGAATGGATGTTTTATGTCCTTTACTGCATCTTTTGCAGCTTAGGAGAAATCCTGGCTTGTATAAAAGTTGACTCTACCATGCCAGTTCTCAATTTCCAACTACAACTTCTATTTAAATAAGTTACTATATTTAAGAGGGAGATCTATGTAATGATGTTAATGATAAGTCAGTACTTAAATAAATATGTAAACATGGACTCTTTAGGGTGTTACTAGCTGTGAAAGAATATGCTTAGCAGCTAGCTTTGAACTCATTTATGGTGTGGCATTATGACTTTGTTGGTGGTATTTTATAGGTGATGTTGGTATATAAAGCACTTAAGAAACTAAGTTATATGGTGGACTATAACTATTGCAAATTATGTAAAATTTTGGAGAAATAGAAATAGTGTTTGAGAGTGAATAACTATGTTTTGATTGCTTTTCTTACTTGTTTTCTACAATGCATTATCATGTATTTATGGACTGATAGATAACTCTTAGAATCTTAGAATATTTACAAATATAAAGAGTCACATATACAAATATAAAGAGGCACAAATTTTCATTAAATATTCTTTAATATCTCCACTAAACACTTATGATAGCACATTATTCAACACTTTTCCCCTTAATATGTTATCCTTGAATTCCTAAAGCTTTTCTTATTTTCTGAAACATGTACCTAAGAAAAGATATTTTGTAATTTGTTCACTAGATATGCAAAATTTTAATTGCACCTCTTCTTTAATTATTTCTCAAATAAAATGATGTTTAATAGCTATGTGTTTTGTTCTTCCATGGAAGATTGGATTCTTGGCCATAACAATGATTGATTTTTTTTTATACAATGGGTAGTTATAACTTGTTTTTCACTAAAATCTTCAAGTATTCTCTTCAACCAAATTTTTTTGTTAGATTGTTAAGCCAATTGGAATATATTCAACTTTTGTAGAAGATTGAGACAATTTGTCAATTTTTTGCACAACATGAAAATATGCCTAAGACAAATGAAAAAAAATAGCTAGAAGTATTTTTTCATTTCATCTATACACCTTTCCCAATCACTATCACAAAAACTAACATTGTTTCACTTTTGTTGTCAATTTTTATTCCAACTTGAATATATGTTTACTTTTCTTGTTGCACCTAAATGGACGAGACTTGAATCATTCATCAACTAAAAGAGTAAACTTGTTGCAAACATGATATCAATTCTTGAGTTAGTGAGGTAAAATAAATTACCAAGAAGACTTATGTAGTTGTTAGCATCAACCTTCTTTCTTCCATCTTCTTTCTTTAATTTTTCATTCACAACAATTGGTGTATTAGTTGGATTATATCCAAACATTTCAAAAATTTTCCATATTTTTTCAGCATATTTCTTTTGACAAATAAAGACTTCATTATCTTCTTGGTAAATTTTTATTCCAAGAAAATGATGTAACAACACCATATTGTTCTCATATCTCGTTATTTCTTTTCTAAAATATTAATCAACTTTAAATTATTTTCAATAAAGATCAAAGCATTCACATAAAGTGCAACAATTAAAATATCAATCATACCTTGTTTGACATACAAAGTGGGATCATTCTTACTTTTCTTAAAGTCATTATCCATGAAATAATTATTAATGTTGTTGTAACATATTTTTAGTGCTTGCTTCACCTCGTAAATAGTTTTCTTCAATCTATAAACTTTTCTTCTTGATCTTCAATCATAAAACCATAAGATTACTTAACATAAACCTCTTTCTTTCAATTCACCATTCAAAAATTGTTGACTTCGATGTAGTTGATATAAGTTCCACCTCTATTTAGTTGCAAGGGAGATTAAAGCACTATTGGTGTTTAGTTGTGCCTTGGGAGCAAAAGTATTTTCATAATCAACATCGGGGGGTTGTTGTGAATAACCCTTTGCAAAAGTCTTGCTTTATTCTTTTGGGTTAAGCTAAAGCTAGAAAAATGGGCTACCCAGCTGATTGTAGGCTAGCCTAGTACATGTTGTAGGTTGTAGCGAGCTAGGTTTAAAAAGTTTGGGTTAACCTAAGTTTGGTCTTATGTGGGTTGCGAGCTTCATAGGGAAACCTGATATTTTTATGTTTATTTTTGTTCCAAAAATTAAGACTAATAATTATTATGATAATTATTTGTATCAATATATTTATTTTAGTGTAATAAATAAAATAATATAATTATGTTATTTTGTTAATATATTTAGAAAATTATTGAAAAGATAATTAGTTGATTACTTTAATATGAAATCTATTATAAGATAATATTATTTATCTTTTTGACATCCCTTGCATCGCTTCTAACTAAGAAGTCTTTATTCCCTCTTGTACATTAGTAATATCAGTCTGGATATTTGATAGTGGGGTTTCCAATATTTGATGATTAATATCATTGACATCCTTTATAGAATTAGAAATACTCATATTTTTCTTAAATTGTTTCTATGGCTTTAGACTCTAGTGGCGTGTGTGCGTGAAGGAGTGGTCTTTATTTGTTATTTGTGCATTGCAGTCTATCATATGCAATAACTTGGGTAAGAGAAAAAAAAAGGTAAGAATTTATGAATTGACTTTTTTTAGTCTTTTAAACTTTTCTTCTTAAATTTTATAAAACTAAAAAAGAAATTGACAGTTTGAACCCGACCAGACTAGTTTGGCTTAAGTCTAATTATGACATTGGTTTCATCATATCAGGTTAAAAAGCTTTCCATTTAATTTGGACTCAAAATTTAAAGCCCAAACCCTTAATTTTACTGTGCGGGTTCAAGCTAGCCTGACAAACCCGACCTATTTTGCCAACTCTAAATTGAGGCATATCGATTATGCTTCACTTTGTACACTCATTTTATGTACACTTATTTTATGTCAATAGCTTCTTTGTCATTTGGATTCTTAACCTATTGTCATGTCTTGCTCTTTTCAATTACATATATTTCTTTTTGCATGACCTTCCTCCAAGCTTGTTCTTTGATTACTTCTTCATAGTTTTTTGGCTTCACAACACAATAATTACACCTCATGTGAACATGACTCAAACTCATTATTTTTTAAGGAGTTGAGCTTGGAGATGATGAACTTGAGCTTAGAGCACTTGATGAGGATGAGGAACTTATTGTACTTAGGGTTGATTGTTCATTTTTAATTGTTAAATTATATTGCAAAATAGTTGTTGGAATTTTTTTTCTCCTCCACTTGTTCTTCTTTCCAATTCCAAGAGGCTTTCTCACCAAATACAATATACTAACTAATTATTTTCACCTTCTTAGTCTTCAAGTTGTAAACTTTATACCCTTTTGACATGGAATTATAGCTAATAAAGATGCATCTCACACTTGTTTCTTCAAGTTTTGTTCTCTTTTATGTTGGAACTTGAGCATAGCAAACACACCCAAAAATTTTAAGGTTTGGTTCACTGAAGGTTTTCTTCTACTCCATGCTACAAATGATATCATGTTTCATACAACTTTTGTTGAGAATCTATTTAGTAAGTATACAATTGTATTAACAACATAGGGCCAAAATTCTCAAGGCATTCCTTTCTCAAATATCATAAACTTAGCAATCTTCATCAGAAATTGATTTTTCTCTCATATACACTATTTTGTTAAGATGTATAACCAATAGTGAGTTTCCTCTCTAGTCCTTCATTTTCACAAAACTTTTCAAATTCAATAGAAACGTACTCTTTTCCCTTACCACTTCTCAAAGCTTTTATAAGCCTACCATTTTATTTCTTAACAAATGTTTTAAACTTCTTAAATGTATCAAATACTTCATATTTTTTTCTTATAAAATAGATTTATCTCATATGAGTTAAGTCATCAATAAATAAGACAAAGTACTTATTTGGAGCATCAAACAAGATACTCATAAGACCATATAGATTTGTATGTACCAATTCTAACATTTCTTTTGTTCTCATTGCTCCTTCCTTTAGAAATGGTTGGCAATGATGCTTTCCAAGCATACATCCTTTCACATACTCTAGTTTTCTTTTTCACTTGTTGATAGCCTAAGCACTATATTCTTTTGAGAAGAAAAAAGAAACTAAGTGTCCAAGTCTCTTATGCCATAAATAAGAGTTATTTTATTCTCTAGCCATCAAATTAATTTTTCTCTCATCATTAAGAGAGTGGAAAGCCTCTATTATTTGTCATTTTCACCATAACAACAATTCTTCTTTTTGAATAAAAAAATTTACACTCTTGATTCTTAAATCGAAGAGAAAATCATGCTTCAAAAAGTTGTTCAATGCTCAACAAATTCTCATCTAGTTTTGGCACATAAAGTGTCATGAATGACCTAACCTTTTTGCTTTGTTGTAACTATAATATTGCATTTTCCTTCTACCTCAACATATCCTACATTGCCCAATTTAACTTTTGAGACAAATGAAGAATTAATGGCAACAAAAGCTTCTTTATCTCTTGTTATATGATTATTGCAGTTGTTATCCAAATACCATATATTCTTATGCTTTGGAGTTGCCTTTTGACAAGAAAAATAATAAGTTTCCTTCACCATTTTCTGCTTAAGCAAATGAATTGTATTGTTGATTTCCAAAGTGACAATCTCTTTTAATATGTTCAAACCCTTTACAATTATGACATTGTTGCTTGTCTTTATTATAATAATCTTTCTATTCACGATTATTCTTCTTACAAATCTTGCACCATTTATTTGATCATTTGTTAATTCCTCATCTGCCATAGTAGCTTCTTCCTCAACTTCTTTCAAATTTGTCACCCCTAGAAGACTCACCTTTATTTGTTGATTTATCTTTATTTTGAGATGATGACTTATCATTGATGGATTGAAGTGAGTTTGGATTGAAATGCACTTTCAACTAACTTTTCAATAAAACGTAGCAATCTTTGCTTATAGGATCTAAGTGACCCATCAACCATTGAATGGTTATGGTTTACAAGTCCTTAGTTTCTTCTATAATAGCCACCACATGATCAAAATTTTCAATCAAACTATTCATAATTTCATAAACAATTCTTTGATTATTTATTGTATCTCTACGTGACTTCATTTGATTAATCAATTTTGAAAATCTATTAAAATACTCATTCAAACTCTCTTTTTCTTTCATTCTATTATTCTAAAAATCTCTCTTGAGAGATTGAAGCTTAACTATTCTTCATATAATAAACTGCAAATAGAAAAAGAGAACTGAAAATGAAATCTTGTATCAAACTATAAAAATGAATTTAATTACATTTAATAATGGAGGTTCCACTATTTATATATCTTTAGTGGATGTATTATTAGTTACTCTAAGACATATTGTATCTGATAATTGTTCATGAAGTAAAAATAGAAATAGCTAAATAACATAAACTTAGTTAAGTTAGTCAGTTGGATTAGGACTCTCCAATTTAGTTTACACCCACTTGCAAGCTATAGTATGGTAAATGGCTAACATGCTTAGCTTGGAGATGAAGGCCACGGTTAAGGTGGGGAGCACAAAGGTCCATATTGTAACTTCTCCTAAACTAGATGGTAGTTTATTTCAAGGTACTTAGTTTTCTCATGGAAAATTGGATTTGCGATAATATGTAAAGCACTTTGGTTGTCACAATAAAGAACAAGAGGATGATCACATTGTAATGTCAAATCAGTTAGGAGATAAAGTGACCATTGGAGCTCACAAATGGTAGCGAAAAGAGCCATATGCTCAACTTCAGAAAAGAATTGAGAAATAGTTTGTTGTTTGCTTGCTATGAAATCAGAGAAGAACCAAGGAAGAAACAAGATCCAGAGATGGATATATGAGAATCAATGCACCGTGCCCAATTAGAATAAGAAAACACCAAAAACTTAAAGGAAGAAATCTTTGGGAAAAAATAACCCATGCCTACGACTACCCTTTAAATATCTAACCACTCTGCTAGCTACATTATAGTGGGTCGTGGTGGGTTTGCTAAGAATTTGACTTAGATGTTATGTGGCAAATGCAATGTCAGGCCTGGTGTTAGTGAGATAGAGTAGCCTCCATATGAGCTTGTGATATAAGTCAATATTTTAATATAATTTCCCTTAGTCTTAATGTAGCTTGACAAAAGTATCCAAGGGTGTTTGGTAGACTTGCAACCCAATAAAGTCGAATTTGCCAAAAGGTCCAGGCAATGTTTTCTCTAGCAAAGTGAAATACCTTGTTGTGAATGTACAACTTTAAGACCAAGGAAATATTTTAGATTTCCTAAGTCCTTTATTTTAAAAGAGGAACCAAGGATTGTCTTGATGCATTGAAATTCACTCAAGGAATTTCCAACCAAAATTAAATCATCAACATACACTAATAGGAAAGTGAATGAAGCATATGTTGATGAACAAACAAAGAGTGATCTGAATTAGATTGTTTGTATCTATGGCTTAGAAGTAAAGAAGTGAGCTTCTCACACCACTTGCAGTTGGCCTGTTTAAGACCATATAAAGAATTGAGAAATTTACATACTTGATTGGGCTTAGTGTTAGAAACTCCTTAAGGTATGGACATATATACATATTCATATAAATCACCATGAAAAATGCATTGTTTACATCTAATTGGTGAAAATGCCACTTGTTGATGGAAGCTAGTGCAAGTAATATTCTCACTATTGTAAGTTTAGCAACAGGAGAAAAGGTATCAGAGAAATACAACCCTTCAATTTGATTGTACCCCTTTGCTACCAATCAAGTTTTGAACATTTCAATAGATCCATTTGATTTATGTTTGATCTTGTAGACCCACTTGCTTCCAATTGGCACTATATTTGGTGGCAAATCAACTACCTTCGAAGTCTCATTCTTCTTAAGTGCATTCGATTCAAGTTTCATAGTTGTGTCCCAATATTCAAACTTACTAGCCTCATCAAATGTCTTTGGTTTAGCAAGGTGGAAGAATATTTGTGAAAACCAGTAGAAAGGATGCATATGTAATTAGATAAGTACATTGATCGATATTTATCCCTTGTAGACTTCCTTGTATCAATTAGTGTTGGTTTAAAGTCAAAAACAAAAGTAACATCATGCACTTATTAGGAACTACTATTGGAGAATGTGGGCCTTTATTAGGAATGATAAAGCACTTTTGAAGCACTAAATGGTGACTTTAAGTTGGATATATTTGACATTTTTTATAGTTACTATTGACACATTTGTTGAGTCTTGAGTTATTGGACCTAATTGGATAATCTTGGTGGCTTTAGAAAGCTAAAACAAAAATATACAACTTTTATATTTTTAGTTCAACCCAATTTAACTTCCTTTAGTGTCAAAAGTCATTTTGAAGTTGCGGCCTCTGCACTTACTCTATTAGGCCTTCCTTTGTATATTCTGGCCCAATTTTGAAACTTTTGTTAGTGGACCTTTGGGCTGAAAAAACCTCTTGTCCATAACACTATCCTTAGCATTTAAAGCATGTTTTAGTTAGTTTGAGTTAGTTAGAATTCAATTAGACACTTAAAAGACTTTCCACACTTTGTTTATGGAGGTTTCTTGGATCACAAGTTTCCTCCATATTCTCTCTTCTCTTTTGGATTTTCTTTGTACTTATCTTGCATTTTTTGTGGTGGTTGCCATGAAAGGCTAGGCTCTCTTATCAATTCAAGGTTCCATGATTGTAGTTAAATTTAAGTTCTTAAATATTTCTTATGCAAATTTTGTTATGTCTCTCATTTCTTTTCAATTATTAATTCATTTTCATAATTTTGATTTCACTTGAAGTTTTGGATTATGCTAGGTTAGGATGCTAGGTTAGGATTGATTAATCCAATCTAATCAAGGATAGGTAGTCAATTGATCACCTAAATCAACTAATTACTTGCATTGAAATCGATGGTAATTAGGAATTGTGATTGTGATATTAATTTGTATGGACAAATGTTAGATTATTGTTTAATAAAATTTGAGTTGATATGAACTTGCACCCTTATTAGAATCGTGATAACAAAACTACATGATTGGATCCTTGGATTGATATTCCACAATTTTGTTACATTCAATTATGTTCTTTTGCAATGTTACAATTATATTTTTATGTTTATGTTATATGCATACAAACCTCATTTTGCATTCAATTTGATTTCTGTTCAATAAGATTAGACATTATAAGATTATGTCTTTGACAAATTCAATTATGTTAGTTCCTACACTATAAATATAAGGAAAATCTAGTGATTTTAACAGTGTTTCAACAGCATTGTTAGGGAATCAAATTTGAGTCTAGTGCACGGTGAGAATGATAGGTCCATGTGGAAATGGGTTGAGTTCTTTTGTAAGGTAAAATATGCTCATGAAAGGTGATGCCTGGAGAGATAAATATTTCTCTATTGTTGAGGTCAAGAAGAATGAACCCTTTCATTCCAATTTTATAACTAAGGAATACACATTTTCTTACTCTAGGTTTAAGTTTGGTTCGATGTGAGTGGAAAATGAATGCAAAGCTTAGCGAGCAAAAAACACTTAGTTCATGTAGGTCTGGTGGATGACCATATAACAGTGACTAAGGTGACTGATTTTTCAATAGTGGACTAGGAACACAGTTTATTATGTATGCGACATGGGCAACAACAAAAGAGAATAAGGATTTGGGAAGTTTGGATTGAAAAAGAAGGGTTTTTCCTACAATAAGGATATGCTGATGTTTTCTCAACGTGCCCATTTTGTTGGGGAGACTCTACACAACTTGTTTGATGCAAAATCCCTTTTGAGTTGTAAAACTTGTGTAGTAAAAATTTAGGTCCATTTTCTGTTCTAACAACTTTAACTCTTGTATCATATTAATTTTCAATCATGGTGATGAAATTTTATACTTGCTGTTGAACTTTAGATTTTGACTATAGCAAAATGATCCATGTAAACCAACTATAATCATCCAAAATTGTCAAAAAGTACTTATGTCCATGCACATAATGAATGGAAATAGGCCCTATATGTCAAAGTACAACATTTCATAAGGTTTGTTTTCTTTATTCAAACTTAAGGAATATGGTAATCTTTTATGCCTTGCATAATGGCATATATCATAAGCAAAGTTCATATCAATGGTAATGAAAGGATGTATATTTCGTATTTAACACAACCTATTATTTAACAAATGTCCTAGTCTAAAATGTCATAAGACAATGTGTATAGCTTACAAAGCAGTGACTTGAGTGCTTGAAATATAGACATGCTTGACATCAACCACTAGGTGATACAACCCTTCTAATTGATTACCCAAACCAATCATCCTCTAGGATTTCTGATCCTATATGACACATTGGAAATTGTGAAAAACAATGGAACAATTCAAGGTATGACAACGTTTAGATACAAAGACTAGATTAAAAAAAAAATTAGGAATATATAGTACATTTGTTAAGTAAATACCAAGAGAAAACATAACTGTTCTAGCATAGTTGACTATAGCAAAATCTCCATTTGGTAATCTAATATGTATAAGTTTAATTTCTGAATATATATGAAAATAACTTAAATGAAGAAGATATATTATCACTAGCTCCCAAATCTATTATCGAAGATCTTGAATTACAATTACTAGAGCATGCAATGATTAGTGTATTATCTGACTTAGAATCCCCAATTGCTGTATGACCAAATTGAGTAGACAAGTTGACCTGATTTGATGAATGAGATGGAGTAATAGATTGTTGATTAAGGCTAGTTCCTTGGATCAAGGCAAGAATCCTCTCATATTGTTCAGGTGTGAAGGCTAGCAAATTTCTTTTTCCATCATCAATTGTTGTCATTTCTTCCTTTTGTTCACATGTAATAGCTGCTACATTATTTGCAACAGGTGCTAAAAACCATGCTTTCTATAGCATGTTATTTCCATTGTGTATCTCATCCTTCCATAGTAGCTACACACCTTGTTCGAATTTCTACCTCTATAACCTTGATTGTAACGTCGTCATGAAGGTTTGAAACCTTTTACTATCAGCCACATTGATTAACACCTTAGATTCTTCTTAATTGTCAATATTTTCTTGTTTTTGTTGATGTAGAACCATAGAAAAAATTCGATTCAAAGTAGGTAAAGAATCCATTAATAAGAATTGAGATCTTACCACATAACTTATCATTCAATCTTGAAATCTAATCGCATAATCTTGTTCATGATACAATTGTGCATTCCTCACCGCAACACAATTACATCGAACGGGATATGCGCAGCAAGGCATCGACCTATAACTCTCAAGTTCTTCCCACAACATCTTTAATTCTATAAAAAAAAT
Source organism: Mucuna pruriens (assembly GCA_025330945.1). Taxonomy (NCBI): domain Eukaryota; kingdom Viridiplantae; phylum Streptophyta; class Magnoliopsida; order Fabales; family Fabaceae; genus Mucuna; species Mucuna pruriens. Next base: position 1,567,055 of record JAENHJ010000525.1, on the reverse strand, counting down.
TTAGTAACTGTGTTAGATCGTCATCGCAATCCATAGATTTCTTGTTGAAGTTCTAAGATCCTAATTAAATCTCCTTGAGAAAATCGTTCTTTCAAATCTTTCCAAACATCAATTGCATTTTCTGAAAAATGATACTATTTGTTATAGATTCAGAAACTAAATTTATAATCTAGGAATGAATCAGCATGTTGCATCTCTCCCAACCCTTGTAACTCGAATCTCCATTTATCGGAACTTCGATGCTTCCATCAACAAACTCATTTGTTATTGTCAATTAAGGCTCACCTCATCGATTTCGCCCAAGCATGGTAGTTCATACCATTCAAGACTGGCGTAACCACTATGGATGAAGGTCCTTCACCTGGACTAACGTAATTGAAGGATTTTGAGAAGGATCCATAACATCATCACGATCGTTCGTATTGTATAAATTTCTCACCATTGTTAAGTGTGCAGCAGAGCTCTTCCAATAAGAGTTCTGATATCATCATACAATAAATTGCAAAGAGAAAAAGAGAACTAAAAATGAAATCTTTTATTAAACTATAAAAATGAATTCAATTACAAATTTATAATAGAGGTTTCACTATCTATATATCTATAATGGATGTATTATTTGTTACTTTAAGACACACTATAATTGAAAATTGATCATGAAGTATAAACAAAAATAACAAAATAACGAAAAGTTAGTTGAGTTAGCCAACGTTGAATCTCCTTCTAATTCTTTTTGAAAAGTTTCCATGCTTCCTTAGTTGTTTTTGTCATCATAATCCTTGGAAATATCACTAGTGAAACTCCTCTTTGAATCATCCCAAAAACTCTAATATTGTGATTTTTTTTCTTTAATTTTGCAAGTTGCACAGCTATACCTTCTATTGTAGTGGTGGGTTTTCCATGTCCTAATTTTTACTATAATTTTCATGAATATCACACCAAAAATTCTTTCGTTTCAAATTAGAAAGAAATGAAAAAATACAATAGCTTTTACAAAAGTAAAAGATACAAATATATATCCTTATTTTTATCGCATTTTATTTTTTTATTTAAAGTATTTATGCTATTTTATATTCATATCTTTTTGTTTTTCTTATTTTGTACACAACCAAAGAGAAAAAGAAATTACTTTTTCTATAAAAAAATCATCTATCTTTTTACTCTATTTTTTCATTTCCTTTTTACTCTTTTTACTTTCTTTCTTTTAACTTTTTTTTTTCTAAACCAAATATACCTTTGAGTACGTGAATGCTATAATTTTAGAGTTCCCATAGGTCAAGATGTACGGTTTTTATTATTAAAAATTATGATTAGTTCTATTTAATGGTTCAAACATTTTGAATTTAGACTTTGAATGACGATGATTATAGTTTTAATGACTACTAAATGCATTCTTGATCTTAGAATGCTTATAAATAATAATTGTTGGTCTATCCCACACTCAGAATCTATATCATACACCATCTACAGTGAGGGTGAGAGATTGGAAGACCAAGCATAGATAGATTGGCTATCCTTCACACTTGAAATGACGGGAGATAATTTCAATTAAGTTTATTTTACATTTTTACTGCTTGTACTTTTTTTTTTATATTAGAAACACACAAAAATTATAGTAACTCTAACACAAATAATATTGCTATCATTTAAAAGGCTACACAAAAGTGTTTAAATATAGTCATTTTTTATTCATTGGGTCTGTAACTTATAAAGCTAATATGTTAAATATAGTCATCTTATTCAATGGGTCTCTATCATTTTTTTTGTTATTTTTTTTTTTGTTAATCATATTGTATTAAGTAGTGTGCAGCAAGCAAAAGAAAGTTAGAGTTGGGTGATCATTTTCAACTGCAGTCTCGTTAAATAAAAAATTTTAAACCAGTTTTGGTCAAGCCTTATTTTTTAATGAAATCATTTTTAAGAATTATTTTCCTATATTCTTACGTACCTTGTTTCTTTATATTGAGTATTTAAATTTATCTTTCCTATTTATAATTTTTCCTTTCCTTCAAATATTGTTATTTAATTTTACTTTTTTATTTATAATATTTTATTCTCTTCAAATACTATAATTTAATTTTAACTTGATTTGAATTTTAAATTTTGATATATTATATCAAATTAAAAGTATCATTTTAGTTAAACTAAAATTTTAAGATTATAACCATAATAAATATATATCTATAAAAATGGTATATTTTAATTTAAATAATATATTTTTATAACTTCTTAAATTTTTAAAATTTTATCTCGTCATTTATTTTTATATAATAAAATAAAATATTCATTGTGAATAGTAAATATATATCATTTTCTTTAATTTTTTATTTATAAAATTAACTTAATTTCTCGCACATATTTAGTAAACATTTTTTTTAAAGCATCATATAACATTGTTATACATGGTATGAAAAGTATAAAGTTTTTTTTTTATCTTTCAATTTTTTTTCTTAATAGTAATGCAAGTACCTATAATTGTTGTGCTTCCTCGTTCAGATATTTAAGATTCATTGTGATCCAAGTATATATTCTTTTCACGCCACGTCTAACTACCACTATGTCACCCCTTTCTTCGACTTGACCATGCAATTGGAACTATACTAACCCTTCTTCTATTCTCTCTTGACTCTCACAATCCCTCCCCCTCACTCCCAAGGCAGCAATCCTCCCCCATCTTTATAGGAGAAATCACCATCAACCAACTAGCATACATGTTTATTAAATTTCTCAAGGACTATCCTGTTCACTGCATATGTAATAAGTTTGGTTAATATGATATATAATCCAAACTGAGAGGGAGTGCTAAAAATTTACATTCTATATAAATAGAAAAGTATAAAAAAATCTATAACTAAAATTAACATTATTTTTATCCTTAATTTTGAACTTTGATTATAAATAAAATCCGTATGTGCTACACCAATAAATAATATTTTACAACATTGAGTGATTTTTTAAATATTAAAAATTTCAAATTAATTCGTGAAAATTAATAAAATATAGTAAGTTGGTGAATATTTAATACTTAAAAATTATTTATATAATTTTATTACTTTTAAAATTATTTAAAAAACAATAATATTTATTTTTTAAATATCTAAATTATACTCACTTAAAATGACTATTTTTAATTAAGTATTACATTTTCTTATTTTTAAATCTCTTTTTATAAATTTAGTTTTTTTTCTTAATTTTAAATATTTTATTACATACTTGAATTAAAAGAATTCCAACTTTGATTGACAATTCTTTCAATTTTATTTATTTATTTCGTTGGAACAACTCTAATTGCTTTACTCAAGTGAATTGCTTAAATTAAAAAACCATTCTTATTTTTTTTTCTACTAGAACAGTTCTAACTGGCTAGATAAATTGCTTAAGTTTGAACAGCTTTCTATATATAAGAAAGAATTTTTTGAGTAAAATTAATTTATTACTTGAAAATTAATATTTTAATTATTAAAGAAATTACACACCTCTATTTTTTAGAAAATACTTCCATCTTTTATGTAAAAAAGTATATGTACAAGATCCTAAAATATGTATGCAGAAGAACCTAAGTTCTAATTTTATTGTTGTTTACTTATTTTTCAAAAAACAAAGAAACATATATATCATTTTATTAAATAAATTAGAAAGTGAATATCTCTTTAAAACGATAAAGATACTTGTTCATTTATTAAAAATGTAAGAGATGAATGTCTATTTAAAAATAAAAATGTAACTTTTAAAAAAGGTTAATGTAAAAGCATAATGAATTTCTTAATGATTAGGCCATTAGAATAAAATAAATTTGCTTAAATATAATGACATTGTAAAATCTACTTTCGACTTTCCAAGAACCCAAAGTAAGATACTGAACAGAGTATTCCCACCACATTAAGGACTAACTATAAGCACCTCATACTTAAGTTTTCGACCAAGATGATATTATTACATTAAAAATATAAAAATCTAACAAATTTCATTCCAATAGAAATCTTTCACATTCAAAAATAATTCTGTAATCAAACTGCTTTTTTTAAAAAAAAAAATTGTTCAAATTATTTTCAATCAATATGAATTGATTCGATTATTCGAAATTATCTATTTTTTATTCGTATATAATTTAATTTTTTAAAAAATCAAATCGAATTATTTTTTAAAAATAATTCGATTAACAGTTACTTTATAGAAAGTAATTCAGTTCGAAGTTTTTTTTTTAAAAACGGTTACACTTTTTTGATCGGCTGTAGAACAATGTGAACAATTTGATTCGTTTGAATTTATTTCACAATGAACATAATGCATCTTCCATGGCACAAAATACAACTCCTATTTACTGTATCGAATAAGCAGAATACCATGAAACAATACCCCTAAGCTTGTCCCCTGCAAAGTATAAAATCAGTCTCCATCCATCCACTCAAGGGCACTATAAGCGCTATAAATTACAGCCATAATTATACAGTCTCGTATAGTCTGTATGCAAAGCAAAAAACACTTGCATATCGATGTTAGTGCCAATCTACAATCTAGAAATGGAAAGCTAGGAAACCGAAGGCACTAGATAGGCTGAGATAGAGGAATAAAGAGAAGGTTGAAGAAAACGAACCAATGTGGTTGGGTGATTTTGGATAAATCTACTTTCCACTAATGAGATGTGGATTGGTCAGTAACCTATCAAAACTGTGAGACCACCATGATGAAATGGACAAATGGTGTCAAACGGTTTTATCAACCAGCAGCAGTGTATGCCACCAGCCACAGGCAACATTTCTTGGCCGGCAACTAGCAATAGAAACTTCACAAGGAATGTTTCTGTCAACAGAATCTCCCAAACCAAGCTGCCCAGGTAGATAATCATCAGAAATAAACTCAACCCCCAAAATTTCTTCATGAGCACTTATAAGAGATGATAAATAAAATAAATAACATAGACTAAACTTTTAAGAAAACTAAATGAAAAGAATTAAGAATTAATTTGAGCTTATGGAAAAAATTTAATTCATTAGAAGTGCTTATTGAGTTTTTATCCATACACGACTTTAATCAAAGAATTACTTCGGATATTGAGAATACCTGGCCATATTTGTTCCACCCCCAAGTGAATAGGTGACCATCATCTTCAATATGGTAAACAGCCAACAATGGTAGTAAGAATATGTGAAACATGAAATAGTTTATTCATGTAACTAGTAACGAGCAAACTTCAATTTTCATGGAATTTATACGAAGCTACTTTTTCTTGTCAATAGTAAACAATGATTTTATTTTTTATCAACTTGGAGGTTTTAAATAAATGTTCTGGTCAAGATCTCAAGCATAAAAGATACTATTTGAAGGATAAGAATAAGCAGCCTCATGTTTGAAGGACATGCATGAACCATCATATAGATAAAGTGGTCGTGAAATTAGCATAGACCGTATAATAATAATTGGCACAAATCCTTTGTCAATTGTCTAATGTGAATAAGGCATAGTATTATCAAAGCATGCACACACTAAGATTGTATTAGGTACCAAGCACTTAAGAAAATCTCCCTTAAAAACAAGCTGTGGATGAGAACCAAGTTATTTAAGTGCTCTACCGAACATCCCATACCACTAGATGGGAGACTTTGGCATTCCGTAATAACTCACATTGGTTCTAAAAGTTCCCGTGTAGCACATGGTAACGGAGACATACCTGTTAGCAAAGCACTGTGACGAGCCCCACAAGAAACTATGCTAGAATGCTTATTCTCAAAAAGGGAAGCATCCAACTGTCTAGGTGAAGTCTGAAGAAGGAAAAATTAATGGACAAATTAGTTATTACAGGAAAAAATAAGTAATTTTCAGCTATTCTGGAACAAAGTTATCTAGCCTTGACAACTAAAAAATTATGAATAAGGAAAAACCAAAAATATCAGTAATCAGTATAGACCGCCAGATTCGGGTGATTCTTAATACATTCTTATTATGTTAGAAAATCGGAAGCACGGACACACTTCCTCAACGGCTTGTCGCATGTCTGACACTTCTTGGACATCGACACACATTTAACATTCTTGGACACTTTTTTTTTATTATTCATAAAATAAACAAAGTATCCCTTGTAGAAAATAGAGATTAATTTTTGTCAAAAATTGTGAGGTCATCAAACGATAGTATTCTCTTCCCAACATAGATTTTTCTATATCCAAAGTCAAAATTCAAACATTTGACATATTAGTTAAGAGATACTAACTCTTCTGTGGTGTCTAAATTTAAAAAACATTTTTTCTTAGCTCAGAAACTTCTCTGTCACAACACGGATTAGCCAACACCTAATTTTTACTAGACATTTATCATAAAAAATTTTAAAAAGTCAATTTATATTATATTATAAATATTAAAAATTATAATAATCACCAAAATACAAAACAAACATGAGAATAGCCAACCATTGAATCACTGGATGAGTGTGGAATTCTTGAAGTTTCAAATTTGTCACTTAATGAACCAAAACTAGAGACTATTATTTTCAATGATGAACTAACTCTAGATTAGATCTTACTTTCTGAGACAAATAGCAAAATGATGCCTCTTAGTATTTTTTATTTTTATCTTTTTCGAGGATCATTATCATAAGATTTAACTAGTTCTGTAAATATTGCATTGTGAAATTATCCCTCTTAGACCCACAGCAGAGCGGCATAGACATGAAGGTATCTTCTTTACTCAGGCACGTTGCTACATTTGAAGCCATACCATTTACTTCTTTTTCTCCATATTGTCACCAAAATTCCTGAACCCACTTGCACCAACTCTTCTAATCTTGTTTCTTATGTGCCAAACCTAAAAATCTCTGAAGCTTGCTACGTCAGAAAGGTGCGTTGGTGCATTTTGGTGCTTCAAATAGAAATCTATAAGTTTGGGAGCTTAGGTGGGTGTCCTATAATTATATATTTGTATGTAGATTAGCCTGTAATGTCCTTTAGTTTGGTATTGACAATTTCACAGCATTCTGGTATACTTGTGGGCCGTCTGGCATACTTGTTAAGCGTTGTAATATGGTTGTGCTCAGGATTTTGAAAGAAAAATTATTTGCATTTACATGTACAAATGTTAAGTATATTTTATGAAAATTTTATACTTATGAATCTCTCTAATTTCTACATGAAATGCTTGCCAGGTTGAATAGGATTTGGTTTTAAGCCTGTGCAACAATCAGGTACCTTGAAGGGTGCTGTGACAAAGAGAACAGTTTCATAATTTTACTTTACAGAAGTAATCTACAGAGCAATGCATTTTTTTTAAATAATGACCTCAAGTGCAGCAAGCTTAAGTAGATACTAATGCAGTTATAATAAGACCATGAGTAATGTAACATAGGTCCTATCTAACACAATATTGGGCCAATACGAATAAATCTAACACAATATTGGGTCTTTATGAATAAATTATTTCACAAACGCTTATTGGAGAAAATAAAATAAAATAAAATAAATTTTTCCATTAACTAATGTGTAGATATTCTATTATATTATGTATAAACTTTTCCATTAACTTATGTATAAACTAATTTTAACTTATGAATTTTTTTTGTTATTTTCTTCTCCATAAGTATTTGTGAAAAATTTATCTAAACAGGTTCATTTTATCTAAAGGCATTTCTGTTTGTTCAATATTGTTCTAATGAAAACAAAGTGATGTGACAATTAAGTAATACATACCTCAGGCTGGTCACTACCGGTACCCAATTGTCCAAACTGATTCCCACCAAATGCATAAATTTGACCATTTACAGTAACACACAATGTATGCCAAAGTCCAGCAGCAATTTTCGCCACTCTAGTTCCCAATAAAGAAGGAACAAGAGTTGGTCTCAGCTGATCAGCATTATTCCCTTGTCCACACTAGAGGAAATTTACATGCAAAGAAGTAAAGAAATTTCAGATAGGCCACTTAAATGCTTTATAAGAATACTAAAATATTAAGAAACTTCATATAGGCAGGCCACTTAAATGCTTTATAAGAATACTCAAAAATTAATTATAAGCTTTCCTCCCTTTGGCAATCTTTATTGACTGGAAGTAAATTTATTACATTCAAAACCAAAAAAATGAACAGGTGAGGTTAGGAGAAGGCACTTCAACAAGATTGGATGTGACCACAGTGACAAAAATCCAAAACTCAACACATTAGTAAGATAACTTTTGGATTAAAGAGCGCTAAATTTAATATCTGCTGCTTATCCAAATCTTTCAATACATTTAAAAAAAATCTCAAATACACTTCCTGACAATCTCTGAAGCATGATACTTTATTTTGTCAAACGTACTTATACCCAATACGATCAGTTAAATTTTTCAAAAAAATCTGTACGCGGCTTGAGTATAACCCTAAGGATACTAGCTGCAACTTTGGATATAGTTAGGTATACCTTGCGTACTAGTTAAATCATCCCCCTCCAAAAAGACAGTTATTCTTGTAAATTTAGGGGTTTTTTTTATTTGCTTCTCTCAATTTTTCCATGTTTTTATCTCTATTTAATTAAACCCATTTATGTTACTTATGGGATGTGAGATGCAAGCTTGTTATTCCTTTAATTATTAAAAATTGCATAATTCTTCCATACTGGGTACCTGTACCATACTCATATTCATGCAAAATAGCATATAATGTTATTCAATTTCTATTCTACTCTTAACTCTCTCCTCATATTTAAGATTCTGTTATGTGTACGTGTATTATAATCGTTTGACTGAAGTAGTGACCGAATCCTAACTTCCCCTATGTAATAGTTTGTCTAATAAGGTCATTACTAATGGGATGTGACATGCGAGCTTGTTAATTTCTTTTGTTATAGATATTTTCATAACAAGCTACAAATATTTTATATCCGTCTGTAATATAATTTAAAAATTATAATAGTGTACCATACCTTTAATATTAAAAATTGCATAATTCTGTATTCATACCACACACGAAGAACATGAATAAATAAGTCTCGGATATTTATTACACTGTAGAATAAAATCTAACTATTGAAGCATGATATTTTCAGTAGTAACCGAGACACACACAAGAGTAAGAATAAATAAGTCTTGGATATTTATTCCACTAAATAACTGTATAGAATAAAATCTAACTATTGCAACATGATATTTTCTTGATGATCACACAAACCAATATATTAAACATTCATATGTATATAATTTTACAGCTGACATTTATTAATTTCTCAAAAAGTACGTTCACATTAAAATGTAGTTGATTCATGAAATTCTTTATCACAATCATCAATTATTCATTAAAATTATTGCATGGAGTAAAATTAACAGTTTTGGAGTAAATGAATCCACTAAACCCTATATATATATATATATATTCTAAATTTATAATTCTCAATTGTCACAATAACTGTGAACTCGCTCTTATATACTATTATAAATTTATAATAAGTGACATATATATAAAAGCGAGTTCTCAGTTATTATGAGAATTGAGAATTATAAATTTAGAATATACAATATATATATAGAGTAAAATCTACCTATTAAATTATATGATATTTTTTATCACATACAAAATTTTAGATATATTAAACATTAATAGGCATGTAATTTTACAGTTATCATTTATTCATTTATTTTTAAAAATGTTATACGCTGAAATGAAGTTGATTCATGAAATTTCAAATATAATTTAAATTTAAATTATATAACATTTTGGAGACTTGTGGAACTGTGGAAGACTTTGGAGAAGAAAGGTGTTCGTGTGGCTTATGTCTGGGATATACGAAACATATAGGAAGAAGTAACTACTAGTATGAGAACTCCAAGAAGCGAGACAAAAGACTTTCCTATTGGGAAGCCTCAAGTCCTTGTTTAATCTAGTCTTGGACGTGTTTATTAGGGACATAAATAAGATTATCTCCAGTTGCATGTGTTTTTTTGCTGATTATATAGTTTTGATTGAGGAATCAAGAGAAATAACTAACTTTAAACTTAAACTTTGAAGACAGACTTTGAAAATAAAGAGTTTTCACTTTATATAGAAGTAAGACAGAATATATGCATTGCAATTTTGGCAAGAGATAAGAGAAATATGACTTGGAAATAAAAAAGGAAAAAGATATCATACCACTGGTTTGTAAGTTTAAACATCTGAGATCAATATACATTTTTCTTTGAGAACCTTTGCTCATTTAATACTACATCCAGATGCCTATATAATGACTTGAACTCATTTAACACTCAAACCATATAACATATTCCTTCCAAATAAGGACCTAACATTACCACTCATAATTTGTTAAAAGGAACAGATTATTGCGCTAGCTCTATCTTATCCTTAGCAACAAAAATAAAAGGCCTTTCATCTAGGAAGAAGATGAACATGGGAAAATATTAAATAATTCCAACAGCAGACTCACCTGGCCATACAGACCCCAGCCAAAAGTAAGAAGCACCCCAGCATCTACAAAAGAATTTTAAAAAACTGTTACAAATTATGACTATTCTTCTTGATCACTTACTAAAAATGCATCTCTTTTTTTGAATTACATAAAGTGAATATTGACATTTGGTAACTGATGCATACGATTTTCAAACTGAATTTACTCAAACTCAATTTAACGGAACCTACACAATATAACACAAACAATTTTTTGAACATTCAGATATGCCTTTGCAAGACTACACGATGGAAGTAAAATGCTGACCTGTTATCACAACACTATGCCGACCTCCACAAGCAATTTCAATCACATAACTTCCAGGAACATTTGACCCTTGACCTCCAGCCCCACTTCCTTGATGAGAAGCTGATAATTTATCCTTCCCAGAAGCAGACTCAATGCAAGGTATAAGATGAGGGGATGATACCATCTTTACTCGTGAACCCAATCCTAGCTGTCCTTCACCTCCATAGCCCCAACCCCAGACCTGTCCCACATCTGAAAACTTCGGTAAAAATATGATGCATCAGGATGATACCATCTTTACATCAAAAACCTTCCATATCTTCATACTTCATTTGAACCTACAAAACTATATAATGTAACCACAAGGAAGAGACAACTATCCCTAGAATCTCAGAATCATTATAGTATAGATGTACACAAAGTGAATTACCTGACAGTGCCAAGGTATGCCGCCCACCAACTGCAACAGAGGTAATTTTCACCCCATGACCAAGGGTCACAAGAGAAGGGGACACAGTAAAGAATTCATCTCCAGATGCATGACTGTCAGAATCCTGTCTAGAAAAAGAGATTTTCCTTCGCTTTACAACTTCATCCCCAACTTTCTTGTTGTCATGATGAGAATCTGATCCACTGCTTGTGTTTGAGCTTTGTGGGCTTCCTGTTTAATGTCTGAAATTCCATTAGCTCCCTGAAATGAAATCAGAAAACTCTCTCTTTAATTTGTTTTTGTTGTATACAAAAGTGATGATTAGCACCTTGTTCAGCTGATGAACTTTGTTTCCCAGCAACATCTTTTTGGAGGCTTCCCAAAGTGATGAAACCAGTAATAACTTTCCCAGAAGGCACACATTCTTTCCAGCCCCATGCATACACTTCACCTTCTTCTGTACATGAAGAACTATATTCCTTAGCAAAACATTAGTGTTATATTGCCCATTGCTTCACAAGGTAACCTAATACGACACTCTAGTCATTTGTTAACAGACTATAAATGCCAAGTTGACCAAGTCATAATAGTTAAGTTTAAATATGTTCTTGATCTCTCTAAATATCACAAGTTTCCCATTTTTAAAAAGTTGTAATCTAGTCCTTGTTGGTTTTTTTTTCCTTCTCATAAAATCCCTCTATTAGTCTTCCTTCTTACGACTTGTGATATTTAAAAGGACCAAAAACGTAAGCAAAACCTGGCTTAAATAAGTTTTCAGTCGCTTATTACATGGTTGGCCAAGCATCGCTCATTATGAACAATCAACTTCAATAATCAAGTTATTTTGATTACAAAGGTTTAATTTACAATTGTTTCTCAAATAGTAAAAAGTAAATTTTAAATAAAAAAATACATTAAGTTTAATAAGAGGCTTCAGGCTACCAAATGTGTTTGGCCCCCTTAATTAGTAGTAAGCTATCCCTCATGTACACAAGTGAATAAGGAGAAGCCGGACATTGAAGTGAAGGAATGGGGAGAAGGGGGAGGGAAAGGTAGTAAAACAGAAATATTTCCCATTTCTCTTTGGCGTTCCAAGTAACCCTCATCAATCATGAAAAAAATACTAGAACTTAAGATTTTCAAACATTCGATTTTTCTCATTTTGGTTTCTCTCCAGTCTCAGAAACTTCAATATTATACAAGTGTATGCTATTGCTTTTACTATAAATTTAAATTCTGCTTGTCTACCCCCTTACAGAAAGAAAAAACTACACAGCTAATGAGCCAAATGACAAATGTCAAAATTTCACTGTAATCATATCAATTAATCAATACAATACACACAAGGATCTCATGTGGCCGAAGAAGAGAGCTTACAATATTTTTGGTACACCCAAATGCAATGATGAGAAACAAACAACAATGTGCTTGGGTTTATGCTACATTCAATTTAAACAATCTAATTAAAGATCTTAATGACTCGATCACAGAAGTATAACAGTAGACAAAACCTTTTTCTTCTAATATATTTATAAAATTTGTAACCAAGCAAATTAAATCAAGAAATTAAAATCCAGTAAGCACCCTCAGATTATAAAACAAGGAAATCACACTGCATCATCTACACACAACCACTAAATCAAGAATGGATTAGAAGCATCACCAGTGACTGAAGCACAATGAGCCCAACCAGCAGCAGCCTTCACCACTGGAGCCTCAGTAGGAAGCTGAAAAGGCCCTGGAATCTCCTTCAGAAATCACATGCATCCAGAACAAGTTGCAAAATCAATTCCAACAACAAATTCACACCAAAACCAAGCCCCTACATTAGAACACTAACTGCATTACCCCATGCTTCCCCGATATTAAGTAGCTCTGGCTTTCATCATCCGCGGAGCCCCACGTTATGAGCTTCCCTTTCTCTGCAAAAATCGTACACAACATAAATCAGCAGAAATTAACAACACAAAATTCACAAAGAAAAGCATAAAATAAAGGACAAAACTTAAATGCAGTTCTACATGTGCTTTTAGCGTTCTTCTTCAATCAGAAGTAAAGTTTTAACTTAACATTTAATGCAAATCTCTATTACGCGTATAATCGAAGTAAAACTTCACTTATGAATGGAGAAGTGCACCAAAAACATTTAGAACTGTAACTAAATTTTGTCCAAAAATAAAAGCAAAAAACCGTTTCTCCAGATTTCAACGAATGAAGAAGAAACAGTTCCTGGATCTGTTCGTAACGAATTCAGATCTAGAATATCTTCGAAGCCGTTTAACTTTCCGATATGAATTAAGTCAAAATAAAGTCAACGGACTGAGAAACCAACCTGAGATGGCCATGGCGAATCCACAACCACCGCCGCACACGTCCTTACAGGAATCTCCGGCGAGTGAAGGATCGGAAAGGTGCACCGGCGCCGGAGAAAGTATCGGAGATTTCTCCGGCGAGGCTCCGGGAAGGTACCCGCACATGTACACCGGTTTCTCCGCGCACTCTTCCCCTACTGCCTTCGCAACTTCCACGGCTTCATTTTCGTTCATGGCGTGGAAACTCCGATCTGGAAAACGACAAGATGAAGCTCCAAAACGCAAAGGGAATCCGCGTGTGTTCTTCTAAGAAGAAGAATGAAACGACAACAACGCTGCTTTGCTGAAGCGAAAATGAGAGGTTGAGAAAAAGAGAAAGGTTTGAACTTTGAAGACAGCGTATCAATTACAAGGTAATAGCGTGCGCCACATCGGATGATGACGTGGAGATTTGGACACGTGGCTAGATCAGGACCGCACCTGCGGATTTCATATTTGAAGGCACCGGTATGGTGTGGAAGTTTCTGGAAAATGTAGAGGACCATTGCATCGCGTTCGAAGTGCCTCGTTTGAGCGACGCGTGTCTGATTGTGCTTTATATTTTAACAATTAAAATAAGATATTTTATGAAATGATTAGCATCCAGTAATATAAACAATTAATTAATTAATTAATTGATGAGCTTAAGGAATGGACATTTAGGAATGTTCCAGAAGTTATTTGAAATTTAAAAAAAAAAAAGCTGCGTGTGTGGGCATCCCTTCAGATTAGGTTGGACCTAATGCACGGACAGGAAACAGCCACGTCTATGTGAGATGTGTCAAATCTTTTTTTATTTTTGTTCACCCACGTGATGCTTCACTGCTTTCTCCCAGTTTTACTTAAATTTACAAAAAATATTAAATTATTATTTAAATTAGGGTTAAATATATTTTCTTTTAAGTTAATTTTAGTTTTAGTTTCCAAAAATTTTTCTTTAGTTTTCGTTCCTCTGACCTACGTATGTATTATTAGATATTACCCAAAATGACCGTCAAACATAAAAAGACCTTAATAATTAACTAATAACATATAATGATAGAGATTAAAAATATTAATTTTAAATTTTAAAGGAGTTAAAATTTAAAATAAACTTTATAAAGACAAAGTTAAATTTTATTTATTTTACAGAAATTAAAACATATTTTAACTCTTTAAATTATTATTAAAAATAAAAAATAATATAACTAATGTTCAATATTTTATTAATTAAAAGCAGAGTTTAATTTTTATATATCGTTGATGTAAATTTTTTACACTATTAATTAATTAAAATTTATCCTAATTATAATTTTAAAAATAATTACTATAAAATATAATAAACATATTATGACCTGTATAAAAAAAATTGTGTTTATAGTTATGACTAGTATAAAAAAAGAGTTTATAAAATCAATACATTTAATAAATTCTTAAAATGAACAATTTCATAAAAAATAGATGGAATAAAAAGAAACCAATGGGATTATATTTTTCGAAAAGGGCTAATTTTTTGTGATATAAACTAAATTTTAATTATACCAAAGAGTAGAGCTGAACTGGATGCACCAAAGTGACAGGGTGAACCAAAAGTGAGAAACACTGAGATTTACTTTTCCTAACACAGAGGTCCAATGGACTAGGCTAATCTTATTTTTTTTATGTGTATAAATTGAAAAAATAAATACTGAATCTTTGTTTTCTGCTCAACTTTTTTTCAAGTCCCACGTGGCCTTTGCCACCTCCAAGAAATATAGTTTGATAATAACTGAGCAGTTTTTTTTTTTTAAAATTGAATACATGAGTATGAGTGGAGAACCAAAATAGTGGAATGAAACAAGTTTATTTCTCTTTATCATAAAATAATGATAAAATTAAGGATTTCAATCTAAAAACTTAAATGAGAATTAATTTTATATTTTAAAATATAAAATAATACCTTTTTTTGTAAAAAAAAAGCATGTAATTTCGTTTTACTGTTCTTGTAATGAATTTTACGGTTCGGCTAATGTTTAATAAAAATATCGATACCTTGTGAAAAAGTTAAAATGTTAATTTAGTAAAAGTTATTAAGTTAATTTATTGTCGTAGAAATATTTTATTAAATTAACCTGTAAATTAGCTAATAAATATAAATTAATAAAAATATATTTATATTATATGTTTATTATTTTTTTATTTCATAATTAAAAACATATTTTTAGTTATTATAATTTTGTTTCAAATTAATTTTAAAAAATTTAATCATTATTGTTTAAATATAAATATTTTATTAAAATTTAAGATAAATAATATAAAAATGTAATAGTTCACCAAAGTTATTTAATTATTTATTTAATAATTGTTATATGAATCATATCATGACACATCTTTGCCTTACCACCTCTAAATAAAATAATATAAAATGGGAACTCGTGGCTACTCCAGAGTCCTGACTATGTATTAGGAAGCTGTTCCAGAGGAATAAAAAAAAAGGAATAAAGCGCGAAGCTCCCATAAAATCACCCATTATTCTTTCACTTCTTTTTGTTCAATTTCTTCGGGTTCTCCTTAGCTCACACTTTTTTTTTCAGTTTTAGGCTATTAGGCTTTAATTTGTTTTGTCCGAGGAGCCAATAAAATGAGATTTTTTTTTAAGTCCCTTCGACTTATGGATTTCCTTACCATTTAAGTTATTATGGTAGGTTTATTCGAGACGACCAACACAGCGAATATTTAATATTTATAAAGGATATGATGTAAGCAGAGATCACCATGAATGGTCTTTGGTTCATAGAAGGTTACTTAATTTCTAGGTTTGTTAAGAAAAAAAAAACATGCAAGAGAATAGCCTACATCTCATTCATCACTATCATTCTCAACAGACAGAGAAAAAACAGAAAAAGTATAAATAGTAAGGTCAAAGCTATGAAAAAGGGATCAATTCTATGTGTACCTTGGGACCTTAGTTACAGTGACATACATGAACATAATATATATTAATTCCTTAATTAGTTGATTAGCTTAATTCATTTTAATTGAGTTCAATGTCATTTTTTATCTCTAAAATTTTATAACTTTATATTCTTGTAAATTTTGTCTTTAAATATTTTTTTATGAATTTTGTTCTCTAATTTATAAAATATCATGAAATTTGTCTTGACTTAAAAAAATTGTTACAATTAACATAATTTGGTAATGATTTTATTTTAAATTATCACAATTATACAGTTTTGTGATAATTTTTTTTAAAATCACCACAATTATAACAAATTGTCTTTTTATAATTTGGAGAATATAAGTAAAAAAAA
The DNA here is from genome assembly GCA_025330945.1 of Mucuna pruriens. Taxonomy (NCBI): domain Eukaryota; kingdom Viridiplantae; phylum Streptophyta; class Magnoliopsida; order Fabales; family Fabaceae; genus Mucuna; species Mucuna pruriens. Next base: position 1,550,357 of record JAENHJ010000525.1, on the reverse strand, counting down.
AAATTAAGAATAAAAGTTGTAATTAAACCTCCCAATTATATATAATTATTAGAGGATATAGTTACTTAATTAGAGTTGCTCTAAACTCATTAAATAAATTATTAAATATCTAAAATAATTAGTAAAACGCATTATTCATCTCCATTTACACATTTCACATTTAAAAACTAAAAATGTAATATTTCAATGATTAATTATGAATTTATAAGATTCTCTTTCTTATTGTGTTATCATGAAAAACATGTTCATATATAAATTTTCAAATATAAATATAATATAATAAATTCTCAAATTCAAATCTTGTAAATAAAAAATAATTAGAATAAGAGATTTACTAAAGATAGTTAGTCAAGTATTGGGGATAAATATGTATGCTCAAGATCGAATCCATCGTGTTATGAAATTCAGTTTTAATAAAATATTTCTCTTTATTTTACTATTATATTTATTGTTTGATAAAATAATTAATTTGATAAGATTATTAATTAAAATTTAAGACTTTTTATCATAATTGAGATTATGATAATGAAAAGTAAATATTTTATAATTTTAATCTGTTGTCCTTGATCATAAGAGTATTGTAAATAGGACATCAATTATTTATGTGTGTGATGATTTTTATTAGATAAATATTAATAAATTTCATTTATTTATTAATTATATATATATATATATATATATATATATATATATATATATTACATGTGAACGTGATCATTGAATTGACTCAACTGAATATTTTTTAATTATTAAGATTACCTTAAATTGTTAATAGAAAATTTTCAAGATTATAATAGTAATTAACAAATTATTTATTATATTTTAATCTCGGACATGTTATGCCTATTGTCATTGAATATTGAATATAATTAAATTATTGTTTAATATAATTAAATATTTATAGAATTAATGATTAATTAAGAAAAAAACATCAATTCTTAGCTGTGAGTTTAAATTTCATGATAAAATTAAAATTCTTGAAAATGATAATTGAATTAAAGAAGAAAAAAATTTATTAAGTGATTCACTAAATAAATATACGAGATTAACTTATTTGAGTTTGATATTAATACCATATTATAGAGTTAGTCATAATTGTAAATAATAAAAGAAAATATTAAATTATTATTTTATTAATGCTTGAAAGTGTGAAATGTTGTTATATTCTTACTTTAATTAATAAATTAATGTAATTAATTTACTAATGACTTATTATTAAACTTACGAGGTCATACGTGTTAATATTTTCTAAAAAAATTTTTTTATTTGATAAATTAATTTAAATCAAACAAATAACGTTTTCTAGCTGAAATATTATTATATTTTTATTAACACAAAAAATATAAAATATATTTGTCTAAAGGATATATATATATATATATTTATTTATTTATTTTGGTACAAGTGAGTTTTATGGTTGATAGGTTGTTTTGACTAAGTCAAAATGAGATTTGAAATAGCAAGAAAAAAAATTAACAAACTAAGAAATATGTTCCTATAGATAATACAGGAACCAAAGTTGTATTTTCATGGACTATAAGATAATATCTTGCTATATTGATTAAAATGACTTTCCTCTCCTCTATCTTTGCTCTACAAAAGTATTAGAAAAGGGGTTAATTTATTTTATATAATTTTACTCATCAAATGGTTGATAGTATAAATTGGTATGAGTGTAAATACTATAGGTAGAATCTTCATGTAATTGATGAAAATTTTGTGCTTAATAAATTGGCATATGGGTACATATATAATTTTTATTTTTCCTAATTTCGTTGTTGTAGTATATTTTGTATGCTAAATAGATATTTTTATTTTGTTGCAAGTGTCATGAACATTATCTTTCAACTATCATCAAAATTCTCGACAAAGATGAGTTGTAACAAAGTCAAAATAATTATTATAATGAAAAAATACTTTATAACATATGTGTTATTAGTTACTATTATTATCATTCTTAACTATGAAACACACATTTTGAAAGTTTAATAATTTGTTTATTTATTTATCTTTAATATAAAATTTTAGCATAATTTATCACATAATAAATATGTTATTTTAAAAATAAAATATACTAACATTATAACTATTTTAGTTTAAGATGTGTGTTTGGAGATTTATAAAAAAATATCATAATGAAAATATAAAGACAAGACCAAACTTAATGAACAAAGCCTAATATAAACCTTAGACCAACTTCATCCTGAACTTGACTAAGCTAACAAAATTATCACTAGAAATTATATGAAATGTAACTATTGTGATAATTACATTACCACTTAAAATGAGTTGTATGGAACATATGATCATAATGAAAATTCAAATATTTTACCTATAATCAAGGCTAACAAATAATATATACAAGGGATACACTGTATATATCACTTTAACTTTAATCTTAATCTAAAACACCTAAAATTTAAGCATCAAAATATCTTGGTAAGTACTCCTTTTGTTATAAAGGCATTTGGATAATCAGAAAAAGGAAAGATATTTTTCCTCTATTACGAAGATAGTCAGATCACTGGAAAAAGGAGAAAAAAATATGTATATAAACGAAAGAGTCGCTAGATTTTTATAAAAATAAAAAGTGATCAACTTTTTTTTTTCGTTTAAAAATAAGAATAGTAGGATAATTTGATATAAATTTGACAATCTTAAATAAGAGAATAGCCTCACCCTTATAAGATAAATTAGACATCAATCTAGCAAGCATGTAGTCATTGCAAATTGGTATTCACGTCTTTAAACTAAAAAATACTAATGTTAATAATTACCTAAAATAGTTTATCAGGTTTGTAGATAATGATGAAAAAGACCCTAATATAATAATCTTATGCCCTTTTTAAAATTGTAATTCAAGGAGAATCAAGTGATGGTTTGGTGTTTTTTTCTTTTTTTTGGCTAAATATATAGGCAAAAACATTGCATATACGACAGAATTTTCATTACAATATATTTAACTTTTTATAATATTTAAAAATGTTAATAACTTTTTTATATTTTTGTAATATTTTAATAAATATTTTGTTTAAATCATATTACAAAAGGTTAACATTTAAATATTACTAAAAACAAAAGAAAAATATTATTAAAAATTATATATGTAGTAATAATTGGAATGTCACGTGAAGAGAGGAGTTACACATAGATAATGAGGCAGTGGCCAGGAGCATAAAATAGAGTTTGTCCTATTGAAAATTTGGAAGTGTTACCTGGCTGGTTGGAGCTTGTGCGAGAGATTCGACAGATTCTTTCCTTGGGCTGAGGCCCCTTTATTTAAAAATAAAAACAAAATTCATCTGATATGAACGTAAAAATGATAAAAAGAAATTTATAGTGGAAATATCATAACCCTTGAAATACAGTACTTAAAACAATTAACACTTATTAATATTAGTTTTGGAGATTCTGACAAACCAAGTTGATCTAGAGATTTGTGTTTTCGGCATATTTATAACAGTTTAAATTGTGGAACCCCCATCCACGGTTATGATCTGTCCTGTTATGTATGAAGCCGCTGGAAGGCAAAGGAAAGCGACCATTGCTGATATCTCCTTAGGTTCTCCAATGCGACTAAAAGAGTCGACGTTTTTACTCACTTCATCAGTTTTCTACAACAAGAACAATTACATTTTTGAGCATGGTTGCTGAATTAATAACATTATGCAGGAGAAAATATGAGATTGACAACTATAGGAAACATGCAACAGGGTAATAAAACTAAGTTATCTTTTCTAACACACAAGATGAATGATGCGCATCAATCTTAATATGCCTTTTAAGTGTAGTCCAACGTCCCAATTATTTGGTATTAAAGACAATAAAACTCATGAAATTTATCTGGAGATGAAGACCTGGGTTTATGGAATCTCCCATTACTAAGATTTTAAAATACCATAGAGTGCACTAGGATGACTGATGTGGGACTTCTAACCTTAGACATACCTCATCCTACAACATTAACAACGAACTAACTATGCATACCATGAGAGACTCCAAAAGTTCGGTCATAACAGCTCCAGGTGCCACGGTATTTGCACGAATATTATCCTTTGCCCATTCCAATGCTATGTTCGATGTGAATTGATTCAAAGCTCCTGAATAAAATTTTTATGCAGATTGATTATCGGCTCAATTTACTCACGTAGCATTCTAGTTAAAGGATATAAAATAGGAAAACATACCTTTAGAGGCTGCATAAATAGAACAAAGAGGAAAAGCTTTAAGACCTGCAACAGAGGATATGAATACTATGCTCCCGTACCCAGATGCTTTTAGAAGTGGGTGTGCTAGTTGGCATAGGTGGAAACATGACTCAAAATTTGTACCCATTAGTGTCGCCACATCTTCTTCAGTATAATCTAGGACGCTCCTAGTGTAAGATGTTCCAGCATTGTTTATCTATAGAAAACCAAGTCAACTCTAGTCAATTTAAGGGGAAAAAATTGGAACAGCCAAAGAAAAGAAGCAGCAACCATATATCATGTAATTAATTAAGAAGGCTTATGATGGAGACAAGAACAAATGGAAGAAATTTTGCCATAAACAATTTTTGTGCATTTGGATATGCAATAACAGAATTCGGTTCCTTAGAAGTAATATATCTGAAAGACGCATGTTTGTTTAAGCATATCAAAATTGTGTATTATAACTAATCTTCTTTTGCCGCAGTCCTCATGTTTTGTTGCCTTTTTACTAGTTACAGTCTGAGCCCAATATTTTGTTGCTTCTCAAATGAAAATTTGTCATGTTATATTATGTAGGCACACTAACAAGTTAGATCTACACAAATGAACTTTATTTTTTCAATTAACACTTTAAAATAATGTCAATATTATCCAAACTACACAAATCAACTGACTGGAAAGTTGAGTTTGTAAAATTCTTTTTAAAATTTAATCTACATAGGAGGATCTTAATTACCAGAATGTTGAGCTTTCCTTGAAAGATTGAAGCAACGTTTTTCATTAAATTTTCACGTTGATCACCAGAAAGCACATCACATGCCGATCCTGTTATGCTAAATCCTTTGTTATTCCATTCTTCCAAACATTTATTGATATCATCTTGCTTACGTGCACATATATGCACAGCTGCTCCAAATTCTGCTAACTCTTCTGCTATTGCGTGGCTATTCACAATGAAAAAAAAATAATAACAAGAATAATAGAGGAATTAATTAATGTAAGAAATGCATATATGTGTTAGTTAGAGATGAGAATGAGATTAGAGAAATGAAGGAACCCTATGCCGCGGGTGCCTCCTGTGACTAGAGCTGTCATGCCATGGAGTGACCATCTTTCATCTTTGATGCCGCTCAGCTTTGTTTCTGCCATTTTTCTAGACACTAGTCTGATAAGAAGGGGTTAAAAGAATTCAATATGAGAGAAATAATACATCCACGTTGATGACAGGATATGTTTTTTTTATCTTTAAATTTTTTTTTGTCCTCCAAAATATATGAAAGTTTTATTCCTTAAAATATAAGTTGATAACCAAATTTAATGTAAGAGATTAAACAACTTTCATATTTTAAAAGAATAAAAATAGAAAAAAAAACATTTAATCTCAGAAATCCTTTTCAATAAGGAATAATAGACATAGACGAATCTTTTTCAATTCAAAAATATTAAAGAGAATTTCAAATCTGACCATTCATTTTTTTAAAATGATAACGAAATTCTCTTTAATATATTTTTATTGATCAAAGTAATTTTTTGATTTCGTAAGCCAAAAAAATATCTCTTTTGGAATCTTTTGAAGGTAAAATAACACCTTTGCGACTCGTGGACGAACCTTTACTTCAGAAGATTCAGGACGAATGCTATGGTGGGCAACTCAAGTCACTCATAGTGATTGTGGACAACTAGATTTGTTTGTTTTTAATCAGAGGGTAGTGATCTTTAGTTGTTGTTTTTTTTTTTTCATTTTACTTTTCCCAATTTACTCCTCCTGTGTCTCTCCCTCTGGCACCATGATGTTGGGGGAGACCCGCCGTGCAAATCCAACGGCACATAAGCCAGCATGGCCCCTCCTCCAAGACTCCACCGCGGAGGTCTTTTCACTGAACACAATGGCGATTACTCTCCGCATGTTCGAATTCGAGTTCAATGTCTAGAGATGCGCATGTGGCAGACCACATAACTGGATGGTGGAGATCCAGATCGGAATGGAGCTTGTTTTTCGTAGCGCGATTTCATTCTGAACAAATTTGACGAACTCCATGCTGCCATTTGAAACAATTTTGCAATCTCGTTCTTGAATCTAAAATTATTTTTTGTTTTCCACGGGACACTATCATCCTCTGTCAGAAAAGATACAAACTTCCAAAAGATTATATGGTGGAAGTTGTAACCCACTAACACGAGATTGTCTTGCAAAAGTAGGTTTTGGATGGTATCATTAATAGCGGTGTGCGATAATATAATAATCTTATATAAAAAAATATGATACTATTTGATTTTAATTTTGGTAATAAAAAATTAATTATATATTTTTTATGTATTTTAAAATTTTTTATTATTAATTCTAGATATAACTAATAATAAATAATATTAATTAAGATAATAAAAAATATTTTAAATTAAATAATTTTATTATTATTAGATATTCAATTTAATTAATTCATATATTTATTATTTTATATTAATAAATAATTATATATAATTTAATTTTAAATATATTACAAACAGCGATTTTTTTGTAAAATAAAAATACAACCGTGGCAAAAAAATGTTAAAACCTAAGATGAAACAACCATTTTATTCTTTTTAATATTATTTTTATTTTTTATTCATTAATTTACTTTTAATATAATATTTCTTTTAAAATAAAATTTATATATTTTTAATTATTATTTTTATCTTATTTTATATTTTAATTTATTAATTTTGATTGGTTGTAATATAAGTTACTTATGGTATATTATATTTTAAGTTATTTTTTTTTAGATAAAATTACTATCTGAAATATATTAAAAAATAAATTATATTACAATAAGTCAAAATTAAAATATAAAAAATATCAAAAGTAATATATTAAAATTAAATTATAAAAATATAATTAAATTATATTATTTTTAAAAATAAAAAATTAAAAATAAATTAGTTAATTGAAAAGTAAAAATAATATTAAAAATAATAATAATTGTTCGTAATATATTAAAAATAAATTATATGTAATTAATTTAATATTATTATTATTATTATTTAAAATATTTTTATTACTTTAATTAATATTATTTTTTATTTAAAACAGAGAAATCAAATATTATTATTATTATTATCTTTTATGTTAATTTTACTTTTAATTTTATAGTTATTATATATTAATATAAGCTTAATTGCCATATATTATCTCAAGGGAGTGATTTTAGATATTAAAAGTGATGTGATATGTTGCATGACAGTTGAAAATTATCTTTAAAAATTGAAAAGAAAGGTTGAAAGTGTAATTTGAATTAACTACCTAGTGCTTTAATAGTCACCCAATCCAATGTTTTAATAGCACGGATAAACCAATAAATTACTTAATTTATTTAGTATATATTTAAAAAATATAATATATATTAATACTATGAAATAAACAATATATTATTATAAAGTCAAATAATTGATAATATGTATTTTTTAATAATGTATATTATAATTATTATTATATAATTTTTTCTTTTATATAATTATTTTTTTTTTATATTTTTATTTAGATATTTTAGTAAATAAAATAAGATATTATTATTCAAATAATAATTTTATTTGTATTAAGATATATTATATATGACTTAAAGAGTGAATAAGTTATAATTAAGATATATAGTATTAAAAAAATATAAGTTATTATTTGTTTAGTTTTATAACATTATATTATTTATTTATTAGTATTAAATGTGTGTATTTGTTGTTCTTCACATGTTGATTTTTATGTAGGGTGTACAAGTACTAAGTAGTTGGTTCAACTTTCATCTTGTATAAGTATTGTTAAGAATTTGACGGTAAATTAAGTGATAAATTGAATTTTATTAGTTTTAAAAGTGTAAAAATATAATTTGATAAATTAAAACTATGAGGATTAAAATACATATTTGATAAATTATAGGAAGAAAAGACTCAATTAAACCATTAATATATCTTGATTGGACATGATTAATAATTGTTTTAATTTTGACTCAACTTATTATTTTCACTAACTTATCGTTTCTTCTTGAATTTTGCATGAAAAGCCTAAGGACTCATTTGAGGTGACTTTTAGTTGTAAAATTAAAAAATTTTAAAAACTAATACTAGTTTTTAGTTTTAGTTTTTCTTTTGTTTCAAAATTTTATTTTTAATTTCAAAATAAACTCACTTGAAAATTCTCTATCTTGTTAAAATTAGTTTAATGATATATTTGTGTATTGCTAATAGTAATTATAGTGGTGGTGGTGTGATAGTTAGAGTAGACAAAATAGGTCTGGTTGTCCGATGGGACAAGCCAGCCTAGCTTCTCGGCCTAACCCGATGGACCTGGTGGGTTAGGCCAAGATAAAAAATTATTGGGCCAAAATGTATTGGGGCCTATTTTGGCCTACATTTACTTTTTTTTAGAAATTATAGAAAAAATAGAAAAAAAAAGTGGGTGAATTTGACCCAGCCTAACAAGTTACAAAAAATGCAGTTCATTTAGTTTTTGAGCCGGGGTAGTGATAGTAGTGTCAACGCTAGTGAGAGTGGTGGTGGCGGTGTAATGGTGACAGTGCCAATAGTGGTGGTGGTAGTGATACCAATGAGGGTAGTGGTGTCAATGGGAGTAATGATGGTGGTAGCGAATCATCAATGTTGGTGGTGATAGTAGTGATAGTGGTAGTGATAAGATGATGATGGTGGTGGTGCCAATAAGGTGGTGGTTGTGATGGAAAATCTTTGATGCCAATGGTGGTAGTGGTGGGGTACTAGTAGTGATAATTGTGACACCCTTTATCCCTCTAGCATTTAAACTTAATAAAAGAAATATATAGAAAATAAAGACTCATTTTATTCATCCATTTATTAAAATATAAAAAAAGTTCACATTCATCAAAGCCATGTAGAAATAAACTTCAAAAAATAAAAGATAGCACTCCAAAGACTAAACCCTTACATCCAAAGCATATAATGTAAAATGTAAATAAAAAACAAAGATCCAACCTCAATGTTACAACCTATCAAAGCAAAGTCTCCTATATAATTACTAAGCAAAATAAAGTAATAAGAGTTAACATCTTAGTCTTCGAGTTTTAGCTCAGTATCATCACTTGTAAGTGGCATAAAAACCAAACATAATCATCATAAAATATATAAAGTGAGAATACGTCTTGTTGCTATGTGGGAGTACCTCGACAAGGCCTAGTGGACCACACAACACAACATATGCTCTCTCTCTCTCTCTCTCTCTATATATATATATATATATATATATATATATATATATATATATATATATATATATATATATATATATATATATATATATATATATATATATTCATGAGGCCTGCTCAAAAGTAGCATAAAATATAATCATAATATGTATGCCATGATAGAGATACACTTGACCATTGACGATTCCATATTGAGTAGTCCTAGGAGATCTAATGACCTTACCACTTAGCTCATATCTACTTTCCTTTGCAATCTTTACATTACATGATGCATGTCACATAGTTATTTTCATAATTTCTCTTATCATAGATTGTGTTGATGAGGGTCATCCTTACCCTGCTAAGGTTAGGCTACTTATTTACAACCTACACAAATAAGTGAGCATCATCCTTGGCCATCAAAGACCTAGGTAGCTTACTTGAGAAGTGTCATCGAGCCCATTCTCTCCCGCTAGGACTAGGTCATTTGTCATGGTACACACAACTCCTTAATCTTAGCTTTCACAATCTTATATTGTATGTCTTAATGCTTAAATCCAATGGCAGTCGTATTAACTTCAATCACGCATTTCAGTAACAAAGTGTTTGTATCACAAGTCAAGATCTTATAAGGTAAAACATGAGAGTAATTATGCATCTCTAAGGTATAAAGCCAAATTAGTAGTGAAAGACTTTACACAAAAAAAGAGTGTTGACTTCAATGAGATTTTCTCTCTTGTAGTAAAGATGTCATCCATCAGAATTGTGTTGAGTTTAGTTGCTAATTTTGATCTAGAGGTTGAGTAGATGGATGTAAAAACAACTTTCCTTCATGGTGATTTGGAAGAAGAGATATACATGAAGCAACCTGATGGTTTTCAGGTTATGCAAAGGAAGACTATGTGTGTAGGCTCAGAAAGAGCTTGTATGGTCTAAAGCAGGCTCAAAGACAGTGGTACAAGAAGTTTGAGTCTATTATGTGTGAGTAAGGTAACAAGAAGACTACTTCTGATCACTGTGTCTTTGTTAGAAAATTTTCTAATGATGATTTCATTATCTTGTTGTTCGTATGTTGATGACATGCTTATAGTTGGAAAAAAGTGTTTCCAGAATTGACAGGTTGAAGAAGCAATTGAGCAAGTCATTTGCTATGAAAGACATGGGAGTTGCTAAATAGATTCTTGGTATAAGAATAATTCGTGATAGACAAGCAAAGAAACATTGGTTGTCATAGGAACACTATGTTAAAATGGTATTGTAGAGATTCCATATGGAAAATGCTAAAACAGTAAGCACTTCTCTTGTTACTCATTTTAAGCTGAGTTTTAGACATAATCCTTCAAATGAAGTTAAGAATACTAAAATGAGCAAAGTTTCTTATGCATCTGCAGTGGGTAGTTTGATGCATGTAGTGGTGTGTATAAGACCAAATATCGCACATGTTATTAGTACTATCAGTAGATTTCTATCTAATTTAGGTAGAGAGCACTGGAATACTGTGAAATGGATCTTGAGGTATCTTCATGGTACTAGTGATTTGAAGGCTTTGTTTTGGAGGTGATAAGCTTACTTTGATGGGATACCCAGACTTAGATATGGCTGAAAACATTGATTCTAGAAAGTCCACTTCATACTATTTGATTAAGTTTGGAGGGGGAGCTGTGGCTTGACAATCTAAATTGCAAAAGTATGTTCTTTGTTCACTACCAAGGTAGAGTTCATTGCCATTTTAGAAGCATGCAAGGAGTTGTTTTAGGTGAAGAAATTCTTGCAAGAGCTTGGTTTTGTTCAGCACAAGTACTTGTTATTCTATGATAGTTAGAGTGCAAGAGCTTGGTTTTGTTCAGCACAAGTACTTGTTATTCTATAATAGTTAGAGTGCAATTCATCTTGGTAAGAATTCAACTTTTCATTATAGGTCCAAGTATATTGATGTTAGGTATCATTGGATATGTGATGCTTTAGATGCTAAGCTGTTGGAGTTGATTAAAGTTCATACTGATGATAATGGTGCTGATATGATGACCAAGGCGTTGTCAAGAGAAAAATTTAAAGTTTATTGTAAGATCGCCTGACTGATAATCACTTCCACATAGTTGTGATGAAGAGATATGTTGGGTTATTTCTGGGCTCCTAACTATGTGAAAAAAAACCCAATATTTTTTGGGCTCAAATGAAAAATTGTCTTTGATATAGTATATACTATGCAGACCAAGGCTATCAAAAGGACGAAGCTTTATTGGACTCTTTTGTGTAGCTCATAACATTGACCTAATTGGAAGATTTTAATTTGAGAAATAAATACCAGTCCATCAATAAACTATTCTAAGGAATAAAATGATTACAACTTATATCTATTATAGGACTACTCTCATTTCTTTGTTGTATCATTTTACTAAAGGATGGGATTTGATTAGATTTACTATTTAATACTTTGTCACATTTACTTATGTATTTAGGATGCTTAATGAAAATAAGGAAGCATTGGTCAGGATGTTTACATCCAAGAGATGAGATGATAGTTAATTTGCAAAGACTTAATGAAGGAAATTTTGTTAAAAATTTAGTTATGGATAAGGATTTTTTGGAATGATATTTTAATTTGAAAGGGATGCTTTTCCCTTACCTAAAGTAGTTTGGTGGATTCTAAAGATAAGTCAATCTAAAGATAAGTAATCATGAGGTACATCTATGAAGAAATAAACAGGGATATTGAGAAGATACAAGAAGCTTTAAATGGTGTGAGGAAAAGATGTATAAAATATCTTTCATTGGTTCAACTTAAAAATTTGTAGTTTTGGTTTGGAAACTAGTACAATTTTTTTCATGTTTTAGTTACATGCGAAATTATTGATGATAGATAAACAATCAATTCATAAGCCTTTGAGTGTTGCATATTATTATCTTAATTATATGTTGCATTACAATCTTAACTTTAAAGTTGATTATGAAGTTAACTAAGGATCATGTAATTGTCTTAGAAGAATGGTAAGAAACATGGAAAAGATAAATAAGATTGATTACCAACTTGGAAATTTCAAGAATAAAACAACTTTTTTGTGATGTAATTACTCAACTTAGACAAACAAATCTCCGATACAATGATGAAAATCTTATGGTAATAGACACTTGGAATTGCAGAAGTTTGTCATTCATGTGTTGAGATTAACTTATAGTTCTTCAAATTGCAAGGAAATTGGAGTGCCTTTAAGATGATATGATTTCAAACTTATTGTGAAAATTACCTACTACTTAGTATATTATTGTTAATAGTCATTATATGTTTATTACTTAAATTTAATTTTGTAATTATTTAGGTCATAGAAGAAAAGAAATTGACTAAAACAAAAGACAATGAATGATCTTGTATATGCCATGACAAATTCAAGATTGGAAAAAGAGGATGGAAGGAGAGCTCTTGATTTTAACATTTAAGATGTCTCTTCCAATGATGATTGAATTGTAAAGGAAGACAATGAAAATTCAGGTTTTGTTGCTTTAGATTATCCAAATGAAAATTTAGTTCATATATATTGAACAAGGTACTAGTGGTGCTACTATATTACTTGCGCTTGTATATGTACCTGTATATAAATTTGATGTTCGTAATGCTAGAGAAAGTGATGATACAGGTGAAAGAGATCATGAGATTAATGAAGATACAATCGATAATGTGTTCGGATCTTATGTAATATGTATGTGACTAATTATGACTTATTTTGAATGTTTAGTCTTATAATATGAAATTAATCATGACTTGTTTTGAATGTTTAGTCTTGTGACTATGAAATTTTAATTTGAAGTTTCACTATTAAAATCGAGGATTTGAGCATAAAAGATTCTACTAGTAAAAATATTTATGTTGTCATTCGTCAGTTTTGTTCATATTTTCTCCCTCTCCATGAATGCATACATATAATTTTACATTTTGATAAGACTTTACCCTTCTATATTTCACAATCTTACAACTCCTTTTTTTTATTTTTTTATCTTAAATAGGATCTTAATATTGACAAAAGTGATACCTAAGACACTTTAACAAGTTAGACTAACCACACAAACGATTCCTATTTTTTAATTTATTAGGTCATGAATTATTTGAAAATTTTTAAATAAATCCATATATTATAATTAAAAAATTATGATATGATCATGAATCTTCTACCATTTTTATAACTACATCCCAGAATTAATAAAATCATTATAAAGTATTATTTTATGACAATTTTAATTTGTCATAAATTAACTTCGGAGACCCAATTACAAAATTATAAAACATCAAATATTTAATTACAACTTTTTTTTTCCAGTTTAGAGAGTTAGTTAATTTTTTTAAAGTACTCATACATTAAACAATAAAAAAATTGTCAATAATATCCAAACTACATAAATCACCTGTCTACGTGGTTTAGTTTGTAAAATTAAATTAATGTAAAGTTCTTTTTAAAATTTAAATAGGAGGGTCTTATACCAGAATGTTGAACTTTCCGTGAAAGATTGAAGCAACATTTTCTATTAAATTCACTAGTTGGTCACGAGAGCACATCACGTACCGACCCTGTTATGCGAAATCCTTTGTTAAAAATTATTAAAATAAATAATATGTTTTATCATGGTAAAACTATAAATAAAACTTTTTTATATATAAAATTTATTAAAATAAATATATATTATATTAAAAAAATTATTAAAAATAATATATTTTATTACATTAAATAAATAACATAATTTAAATTTTTTTAAAAATACATTATATTTTTTATTAATTTACTTTTATGTTATTGTCTATCATTAATAAAACATTATTATATAAGATTAAATCTTACACATATATTATTTATTAATATATTAACTTTTAATTTTAACTAATATTTTAATTTGTGTATTATATAAGATAAATATTTATTTTTATATAATTATAATTATTTCATAATAAATAAATATTTTAAGTATATAAAATATATAATATATTTTAAAATTATAAAAATAATTTAATTATGATATAAATTTATTTTTAAATTAATAAAAATAGATAATTAATATATATATATATATATATATATATATATATATATATATATATATATATATATATATATATATATATATATATATATATATATATATATATATATATATATATAAAATATAAAAAGTTGAGATTAGTTTGAAATGATTAAAAGAGATGTTTATTTTACTAATTGTTAAGGTATTTGAAATAAAAATATTAAAAAAATTTAATTGAGAGATAAAGAGTGAGAATTTTGTTATCAAAGTTAGAAATTTTAATTTATAATATAGAAAATATTTCTTTATAATTCTAATTTTAGTTTATATTTCTTATTTAGTTGAAAAAAAATAATAGAAAGTCTAGATAATAATATATGTTTATTCTATTTTTTATATGCTAAAATAAGTTAAAAATTTATTTAATATAAATTTATCGAACATTATATATTAAAAGGAAAATAACAATAAAAATATTATATAATTATTTTTTACATTTTAATTTAAATAAAAAAAATAGAAAACATGATATTTGATGATTGTGGCGTGGTAGTGAGACTCCTAAACAATCATGGAAAAATATTTGGTACTAAGGATAAGTTTCTTGACTAATTTTACGGTGGAGGATTGCGTTGGGTAGCGTTTGGAGTACATCCTCTATTGTTGATTGGAATGATGTGACTCGAACATGTGAACACCTTCGTGATAGAAAACAAGGTAAACAAACCATTAAATTAACGAGACTCAAATTAGCACGTAATTTGTTGCAATATCGATTTATTTAAATCAAATTATTGCAAGATAGTTAAAATATTGAAATAGTTAGTGAGTTAACTATTATATACTAAACTAAAATAATTTTATACGGTTATTAACTTATAAATTATTATTAATATAAATTTTAAAATAATATTATAAAAATTAATCAATTTATTATATTTAATTATTTGTGATTAGATGATAATATAAATAATAAATGAATAATTTATTTTCTTAATTAATTAAAAGTATTTTATATAAATCATTCTTTTTGTAATCATATTATAAATATATAATTTCTACTATATATTTTTGTCTATAATTAATCTTTATCAAAAAAATCTAGTTTATCCTTGTATAAACCATTTTATCTATATTATTTTTATACTATTTTACCCTTCAAAACTTACTTTGATAAACAAATTCACCAAATTGTACTGTTATTTTTTTTCCTTCAAATTATTACTCTTTGTCGGTGGCATCCTACCTCCACTATGGATGAAGCAAAACTACCCCACCACTACTGGGAATAAACATTGAATGGATTTAAGTTTGTACAACTTTATCCCAAATTTTGATTAAATTATTTATTTAAGTTTAACTCCATCTAAGAAGATTTGGAAAGGTAGGATGAATTTGATTTTTACTATTTTATATATAGTTAAATTATAAAATAAAATAAATATAATATTTATATCAAATATATTTTATAATATATATTTTAAATAAATAATATTATTATAAATATATATTATATAATACAAAATAATATTTATTAAATTAAAAAATTATTATTAATATATAATTGTTAAAAAAATATATTTTTTAAGAGAATATATGATATAAAGACAGGTTATTACTATCTAAAATACAATTTTAACTCATCTTTAAAATATCTCAGGTCTAATTTCAAAGTTTGAATTCGTGCAAATTAATTTTAATTTTAGACCTAACAGGGTTAGCAAACCGAATATACTCACTCCTACCCACTAGTAACCTCAGGCTAGTTTCACCCACTCACCTTCCTTTCTCCAAGAGTTTCATCATCTTTTCGCTCCTTTCTCTCTGTAAATTTTATTATCTTTTGCCTCCTCTCTCTTGGTGAATTTTCTTTATCTAAATTTGTATCTTACTTTTCTCGTAAAAGCATACTTATTTTGTTCTGTGTTTGATACAAACTTAGGTGGTGAACGATATTACTTTCTCTACTGATGCTTGATCTGAACAAAGACAACATAAAAGCAGCGAGGTAGGCAAATAGAAAAGCCTAACGACGCTTTGATATGAAGAGACAGAATAGAGAAGCAGTTTTTATGTGTTTCTTCTTCTTTGTGTTTCTTCTTCTTTGTGTTTTTTCAATAGACTTTTTTACTTGTTTATTCTTCTTTCTGTTTTCTTTTTATAGGCAAACAAGTGAAAAACCTCTTTACGTTAATTATAGGGTGTTTTGCAAGATTTAATGGAATTGTTTTTTTTTCCTGATACATTGTTAATGCCATCATTTTTGAATAAGTGTAGATTAAACATACTTCAGTATATTATTTATATTATTTTGATTAAGTGTCAAAATATAATTATTTCAGTTCATTTCACTTTTACTACAGCAAAAAAATTTGAAAATTTGAAGAATCAAGACTATAGATACTATCAATGGTAGAGATTAGAGACAAAAGTTGTAAATGGTGAAAATTGACTAGAAGTTATTAGCTATTATAATGTCTACACATTAGTTTGTATCATGTAATTAGAGTCAAAACTTATAAATACTCTACATATCTTAAGCTTCGATGCCATGAATCAATGGATCATTACAATCTTCTTCACCATCATTTCAATTCCAGTAATATACCGAAAACTTTTTTTTTTAATAATTCTTTCTTCTCTCTATAACTCTTTCTAAATCTATCTATAATTTTTTCTTCTATTTATAACTATTTCTTCTATCTATGACTTTTTCTTTTTTCTATGACTCTTCTTAGTCTAATTATACTTTATTTAGTTGGATATTAAATTAGAGTAGATCCAACTCAACCCAAATCACATGTATATATGTTATATATACTTCGATAATAACTAAACAGTAGGTAACAAATTTACCAATAAAAGAAACTAATTAAAGCAATATACATCCGTTTGAAATTAAAGCAATATAACATTCGTTTGATAAAAGGAACTTTACAATGAAAATATTATAACACTTGAAATATAGTAGTTAAAAACAACTACTAATAATCAGTTTCGGAGCTTCTGACAAACCAAGTTGATCCGGAGATATATGTTTTGGACATTTATTTATTTTATTATATAATTCTTTTTGGTATAACAGTTTAAATTATGTAACCCCCATCTGCAGTTATAATCTGTCCAGTGATGTATGAAGCAGCTGGAAGGCAAAGGAAGGCAACCAGTGCTGATATTTCCTTAGGTTTTCCAAAGCGACCAACCGGTGTTTGAGACAGCATGGCCTCAATGACTTTATCCACTTCATGAGAAGATTTCTATAAGAAGAGCAATACATAGAGATTTTGAGCATGGTTGCTGAATTAATAGCACAAGATGCATGAGAACAGAAGAGGTTGAAAACTATACGAAATATGCAATAAGAGAATAAAACCAGATACGAAAAGAGCCTTGCTATTTGGTTAAAAAGAAATAGCGGATACCAAAGGAAACGAAAATTTCTTTAGCCAATCACATACTTATTAGCCATATGGGAGATGATTAAAATTTTAGTTTTAATATAAAGTTTTATTGTGATTTGTGTAATTCATAATAACTTAATATTTTTATCTTTTATCTAATACTTCGATTGGTAAAAGAGAAATTTTTAGTTTTTTGAAAATATGAAATTGAGAATATTAGTTTTTTAAGTTTGGTTTATTATCTTAACAAAATATTGATAGAAAATATTATTTCTCGAAAATGATTTTTATTTGTGTTTTCCACCAAAAATTATCATTGAGATGTGAGAATCTAATTTTCTCAAATTGGAAAAAAAAAATTACTAATGTAAAAATACTATGATATTTTCATTACTCATTTAATATAATTATAAATTTTAAAGAAATTTCTTATTAAATGTAATGAATAAATATATTTAAAAATAGTAAATACTATTAAATATTATTAGTTTATGCAATTTTAAAAATAATTTTTTATAAAATATATTTTTTAATCTTTTTAATATATTAAATATTATAAATTTTAAATATTTTTATTTTAAAATTATTTAATAATTGTTAAGGTATTAGTTAACAAATTGTTTGAGAATATTATTAATGTGATATTCAAGAAATGTTTTAGCAGAAAATGTAAAAAAAAAAATAAGTAGATAGCATGAAAAATTTTGTTATGTAAAGTTAAATAAAATATTAAAAATTATATCAACATATTTATAAATTTTAAATTTATAAAAAATATTTTAAAATGATATTTACATAAGTTTATCTAATGAAGTTATTTTTCTAAAAAGATATTTTTGAAAAAATCACTTATATATATGAAAAGTTTTTATTAAAATCAAACATAAAATTTTATTAAAATCACAAAAAATTTTAATTTCGTAGAAACATATGTAAATATTTCCAAAAATATATATGACTAACTAAACAAATTTTAGTTATTCTTAAGAATCATGATTCCTAGTATTCATAATTTTCAAAAACCATGAATCTCATGTTCATAAAAAATTTTATTCTACCAAATGCTCCCTAAAAATAATTCGCTAGCATTGCATGAAACATCGATCAACATTATGTTTAAGAAAGGGAGGGAATTTTTATTTTTTATTTTTAAGGTAGAAGAATTATATAAGACATACAAATAAATAAAAGATTTGAACATTATGTTTTGTACAAACCTATTATTTTATTTCTTTTATTTAAAATAATTTTCAAATTAGAGAATTAAAAATTTGTTTTCCTTATGCTTTTCCTATAAAATTGCACTCCCATATAGATTGATCTTAAAAAAATATATAACAAATATGAGTAATGTTGTTAGGAATTATACACGGAGAAGGAAAAAAAAAAGTAATGTGATACTTAAGCCATAATGTTCATCCACTTAATGTAATAGTTTTTTTTTATTGGATATTTTTTTATAGTTAAGTTCTAGCAATTAATACTTTTATTGAGATTGAGTTATGAAAAGAGCAACCTATAAAATGGGTTAAAAGATAATATTTGAATGCTGGTAGATGAGTGAAATTATCATAGAAAAAATGATATGAACAAGTGAGTGTTAACATAGTGAAAGATGGTAGACGACTACTCTTAAAGGATATGATAATGTTGCAAGTCTTAATCGAAAAAAGACTTAAGTCACGAGACTCTTCCACTTAACATACTATCTTTTGGGTTTACTTTTTTCTTGTCTTTAAGTCCTAGCATATGTGAATCAATATGTAATGTATTACTACTCTGCTCCTAACTATAAGACTCTTTTAATTAACTCGTTAAGATAGTTGGTAAATTTAGTTAGTATTGTTAAATTTGTTAATAATTAATTTATATTATTTTTCAAAATTACTCTTAAAATTATTTAGACTCATCATCAATCCTCGTAAGAGAGAGAATGAATCTATTTTATTAATTTATAATAAAGTAATTAAGGATAGTTGAATAAAATATTAATTAATGTAAGAGACCATTTAAAAATAATCTTATAACTACTAGGTGGACTTGTGTGATTCACAAACATTCTATACCTAATGAATATTATTTTTAGTATTTTATAAATAAAATTTGTTGTTTAATAAAAGTAAAAAATATAAAATATAAAATATAAACACTCATCTTAGATATTATTGAACTCCATTAATCATAATTTTTTCCACTAAAATTATGCAACATTACATATGGTTAATAGTAACAATTTGAATCAAATAATCATGAAAATAAGATGCGTCATTAGTAACTTTGTGAGGAAATTAGTATTTTATGAACAACATTATTACCTAATAATTATAGAACATAATTTTGTTGCTCATCATATCCCATATGCATTGGTTTTGAATCTTACTAAAATAATTTTGAATAGTATATAGTTTTTAAATTCATTACTTTTATATAATAGGAATTTTCAAATACCCTTCATATGAAAAGGTAATGTTTTAATTATTTAATCAAATATTATAAGGTTAGATTTATAATATACAAATCAAGAAACTTAAATGAAACTACTTAGTATTCTAAATATTACTATTTTATTTTTTTTGTTTCTTTTATTATTTCAAATTACATACTTCATACAATTATTATTATTTTTTATATAGTTATTTTAATAATTTTTATTTATAAATATTATCTTATTTCTTTTATTTATTGGCTAATATATATTTATAGTCGAAAAACTTTATGAAGTACAAATTATGCATATGGTATTTTTACATTTCCCATAATGAAAATAAATGAAAAGTTAGTTACAAAAGAGATTTAAATGTAATTACTTAGTATTCTAAAATTTATTATTTTATTTCTACTATTTCTTTTATTTTATTCAATTAAATTGCTCCAATCATTATGCTAATAATTTATATTTATAAATATTATTCTTCTAAAATTTAATTTTATAATTAATTTTTATTTGATAACTTCATTTTAATATTATTCTTCATTTTAACTTCATTTCAAATCAATGATTATTAACATAACTTTTATAGAAAATTAATTGAATAAAAAATTTATAATTACACACAGTATGTAATTTGTAAGAATAGAAGAAATAAAATAATAACTTTTATAATACCAAGTAATTGCATTTAAGTTTCTTGATATGCAAGTTATGTTTATCTTAATTTAATTTTTTTAATTAAAATAAAACAAAATTTATAGAAAAAATTAACTATGGAATTAACTTTGAGAAGTATCTTTTATATAATAAAGCAAAAATGTTTTTGTGCAATTTTTTCCTTGTAAAATAAGAGTAGTTTAGTCAATTCATTCTTACATATTTTATTTATTTCTTTAGAAAGTCATTAAATGCATAATGAATTTTAAATAAATCTTTTACACATTTTTAATTTTTTAATTCTTATATATATTGTGATAATTGCATTTAATATGATAATATTTTAATTATGAAATAGTTCAGCAGTTCTACAAGTACTTATATATTATGGAATTAATAAATAAAAGAAATAAGATAACATTTATAAATACATATTATTAATTAACATAACTGTTAAAGTAAAAAAATTATAATTGTATGAAATATGTAATTTGCAATAATAGAAGAAATTAAATAATAGTTTTTAAAATACCGAATAATTGTATTTATTTCTCTTTACAATTTTTTTATTCAATTAATTTACTTTAATAGATATGTTAATAATATGTATTTATTAATACTATCTTATTTCTTTTATTTATTAATTTCATAAGATATAAATAGTGACAAAAACTTTGAATTAATTTCTAATTAAAATATTATCATATTGATTGTAATTCTTTCAACATATATGAGAATTAAAAAAAATAAAAACTATATTTAAAATTTACTATATATTTAATGATTTCCTAAAAAAAATACAATATATAAAAATAAATTAAATAAAATATCTTTATTTAAGAAAAAAAATTGGGTGAAAACTTTTCCCTTTATTATATAAAAGATGTACAGATAAAGTAGTATAAATTTTAACAACTAATTAACTAACAAAGTGACATACCATGATTGAGTCCAAAAGTACAGTCTCAACGCATCCAGGTGCTACAGCATTTGCACGAATATTATCCTTTGCCCATTCCAATGCTATGTTCTTGGTGAATTGATTCATAGCTCCTGAATAAAATTTATTTGTAGATTGATTATCTTCTGCAATTCCAATTAATTCCAATTCCAATTTCCAATAGGAAAACATACCTTTAGAAGATGCATAGACAGAACAAAAAGGGAAAGCTTTGAGACCTGCAACGGAGGATATGAATACTATGCTTCCATATCCAGATTCTTTTAGAAGTGGATATGCTAGTTGACTTAGGTGGTAGCTAGACTCAAAATTAGTTCCCATTATTGTGGTTACATCTTCTGAAGTATAATCTATGAGGTTCTTGGGTATAGTTGTTCCAGCATTGTTTATCTATAGAAAATCATTGACCAAGTTAACTCTAGTCAATTAAGGGGAAAAAAAATGAAACAGGAAAAGGAAAGAAGAGACAACCATATATAATGTAATTAAGAAATTTTAAATTATCCCTATTTTTTTCAATAATACTTTAAAAAATTCTAAATACTATCCAAAGTACATAATAAATCACCGGACTACAGAGTTGAGTTTGTAAAATTAAATTAATGTAAAATTCTATTTAAACTTTAATCTACACAGGAGGATCTACGGTACCAGAATGTTGAGCTTTCCGTGAAAGATTGAAGCAACATTCTTCATTAAATTTTCACGTTGGTCACGAGATAGCACATCACATACCGATCCTGTAATGCGAAATCCTTTGTTATTCCAATCTTCCAAACATTTATTGATATCATCTTGATTACGTGCACATATATGCACAGTTGCCCCAAATTCAGCTAACTCTTCGGCTATAGCGTGCCTAATTCACAATGGAATAAAATAATAATAGATAAATTAACATAAGTAAAAGACATGTGTATATGTGTTAGAGATGAGAATGAGATAAGAGAAATGAAGGAACCCTATGCCACGGGTGCCTCCTGTGACCAGAGCTGTCATGCCATGGAGTGACCATCTTTCGTCTTTGATGCCACTCAGCTTTGTTTCTGCCATTTTTCTCCTACTTAGTGGGATTCGTAAAAATATTCATATAGAAAGGAAAAGGATATTATCCAAATAAAATCAAATATTGTGTGGTGGTAACGTTAACGTCAGACTCTGGACAATTATGTGGAATGTCAATTAACCGATAAATGTCTTGACTAGTTTCGTGGTAGAAAATTTGGGTTCAGTTTCGTTACGTAATTTGTTTTTGACTGGAATGTCCTGTCACTCGAACATGTGACGCCATCGTGATAGATAACAAGCTAACCCAATCGTTAACCAGAATAAGTTTCGCACGTAATTTGTTGTCATATCAATCAATTTTACAAAAATTGAATTACTGCGTGATAGTTAAAATTTTAAAATAGTTTCTATAAACCAATCTATTATAATAATTGTTTTAGAAATACTATTCAAGTATTATCGCTTTTAATTATATGTATTTGTTCCTATAAATTACATTTTAAATTTATAATAAATAATTTATATTATAATGTATAATAATTTTTATTTATTAATGTTTTAAAAATTTATTAAAATCCAATTTATAAATATTGAAATCATTGGACAAGTTTAGTCCCATCCCATTAAATCAATAGAATAATTAGTGTTCTTTAATTATTTTTGCTCAATGTTCAAAACAAAGGTACAAGACCTGCCACTGAGGACATTTTGTCTGACAGGTGGCTTTCTAAAATTTAATTCATGAGCATACGAATGGTACATTCAAAAGTTCTTATTGTAGCTATTTCATTTTTATATTAATTATTTAATTTTTAATATTAAATTATTGAATCTTTTATATTAAATTATTTAATATATATTTATTCAAAATTTATTTAATTTAAAAGATTAAATAATTAATATTATATAAAATATTTATGTATCTTTATTATATCATTATGTCCATTAAGAATTAAATAATATAATTAATATCTTTTAAATATATTGATTAAAATTATATAATTAAAATTATAAAAAATAAAATTATTTATTTTTTAAATGTGAAATTTAAAATTGTAAGGATTGAAGTTACTCATTAACCAAACTAAGAATAACAAAATATAGTTGATCCTTAAAGATGTTCTATTATAGGTACTTTCTTATTGTTATATGTATTTATTATCCTTTATTAATACAAAGACTACATTAATATCTTATCGATCAGGTGTGGAAGGACTTTAATTACCTCTTTAGATGTGACATATCTTATTCAGAGCAGAAGGCTATTCGAGAGGTTAATTAGGTAAATTTAGATAATTGTTATTAGCGGCTTAATAGTTAATAGTATGCATATTTTGAGTAGACAATGGAGTAAGAAATGTTGATTACTCTTTTATCCTGACACCACGTGGCTGAAAATTGGTCGTGGGAATTTTTTTTGAAAAAATCTATTTATTTAAATAGGTTAAATTTAATAAATTATTCTATTTATTTTATATAATTAAAATTTTAATGTAATATTATATTTATATATTTAATATTTTAATTAAATTTTTATTTTTTAAAATAAATTATTATTATTAACCTATTTAAAAATAAGGATATTGATCTATTTAAAAATAAGTTTATTGATTTATTTAACTTATTGACATATTTTAAAAATTAATTTTATTGACTTATTTAAAAATAAACTTTTAAATAAACTAATAAGTCATACTAAATTTTTAAAAAGGTTACGTCATACCTTAAAAAAAGTCTTTCATAGATAATACGTCAAATTTAGGTTTTAGTTTTATAAAACAAACTAAAACTATTTATGCAAATCCTATCGGAACCTAACATATTCTTATCCCTAATAGCAATGATAATAATGAATAATGAATCTAATAAGTATGTGCAAAAATTATTCATAACAAATAGAATAATTATTTACTTAATAAGTATGAGGTAGGGTACGGGTAGTTACCTAATAAGTTTAAATGGCAATCCTATTCATACTCATATATATTATTATTACTACTATTGTTGTTGTAAAATTTAACAATAGACTTTATTTTTCTTGTTTTCTTATTTCTTTATTTTTTTAATTCTTTATTTTTATTTTTTATTTTCCTAAATTTTCCTATTTATTAAGCTACCATCAACCCAAAACATGAATTCCTAACTCTATAGTCCATGAGAAAAGTCCCACAATTGCTCTTAAATTTTATGGTTACCCCTTTTAATTATTTATTATTAGTGCTAAATAATTATCAAATATGTAAAATATCCTTTCTTACTTTTTTATTTATTAAAATTATATTTTTCATCTAAAATTAGTGTGTGTTAGTATGTATATATACCCACACTCTTACACACACTTAAATTGAGTTAATAGTATGTATGTATATTTCATGTTTATTTATGATGATGGAATTGGATTTTTTTAATTTGTATTTTTTTAGGCTAAATCAATCTGTCATTTCCTATATTTTTTTAGTTTTTCATTAGGCCCACATAGTTAAAAACATTTTTAGAAAGGTATTTATAATTTAACATCTAAAGTGAACAAGCAAACCACAAAAATTGAAGAGTAACCATAAATTGATAAAACTTTCTCAAGATATGTGCTTTCAATCTCTCAAATGTTTAAATTTGTTTTTACATTCAATCACCCTATGTTAACTAGCACTACTAAGTTTTGACTAGCCTTTAATTTCTACGTCTTTGAAACACATGCAATAGTGATCACTACTAAGTTTTGACTAGCCTTTAATTTCTACGTCTTTGAAACACATGCAATAGTGATCAATAGGACTTTGTGAGGGTTGTAACTTAGCCAGGGGTAAGGTAGGATTATGAGAAGTGAAATGAGCTTGAGTAACCAAAGGGGGAATAAAAGCAATGGAGAATAAGTCACTAAGCATGGAGACTACCCCACGACAATACAAGTCATTTTGAGAAAATAATAGAGAGAACATCAAGTAAGTCCCTGTTCTTCCTTTCCCTTTGTATTTTTTCTTTCTTTTCTCACTTTTGTTTTTCTTTGTACTATTGCAGCTTTGTGTTGCATTTTTTTCTTGCAACTTTTTTGCTTTTGTTGCCTTTTCCTTTCTTTGGTTCATCATCAATTTTCTCATACCCCTTGCTTTCTTTTTAACAACCCTTCATCAAGTATCTATTTTGCACAACTCAACTCTCAATGTACCACTCACAATGCCTTAGAGTATCCCTCCATACTTATTTACAACTTACTCCCAAAACAGTTCCAAAGCTCCTTTAACCCCTAAGGTTTAGGATGATCAAGGTTTTCCGCTTTAGGCTTGTAATGAGCTAATATATCAAAAAATGGTTATATAGGCTCAAAAGGGGGTAAGCAAGGGATTTATTGCAAGGTAGGTCCATTTGGCTAGTAGCTTATAAAGAAAGAAGGCCTAGATCACATCATCAATGCATGTGAGACAAGAAGTATCAAAGAGAGTCAAGGTAAAACCTAGAGTAATCTAGCAATATATGTGCAATTCACTCAAGAAAGAAGAGAATGGCAAGATGCAAGTCATTTCACATAAGACTTAAGAATCTCACACAGTTAAATGCTCTATCACCAATGGTTCACTTTAATTTTTCAGTCACTCATTGCCTAAAGATGCAAAAATTTTGTTTCATGTCAAATTGTGAAACCTCTTAATCAAGGATGATGTACTTCTTCACGTTTTATACAACCTAAGGAATCTATTGAATTTTGCAAAATATTCAGCAATCAAAAAACAAAAAAAGCAACTAAAAACTAAAAGAAACAACCATAAAAAACAGAAGCAGAAAGAAAAAAATGGAACCGGACTCGGTGCAAGCTGGTAGAACACAAATTTGAAGTTGGCATAAAACTGGTAGAAACAACACACAAGCACGGAATCAGAGTCAGTACATAACCGGTAGAGACAACACATAAGCATGAAAATAGCAAGCAGAAATAACTACACCTAGCTACACCCCCCACACTTAAAGGAAGCATTGTTCCTCAATGCAAGCATATATGAACATAAAGGGGAGGGGGTAAACTTTCTCTAGGTGTATTGCCGAGTGGATTGGTTTGATCAGCGAGAGACTTTCCATGTCGCCTTGTGTCATTGTCGGACTATCCTGGAATAGTTTCAACTAGTGCCCATTGAATTTGAAAATCCTATTGGTAGTCTCATCTCTTATTTCGACTGCACCATATGAAAAAATGTTATTGATAATAAATGGTCTGTCCCATCTAGAACGAAGCTTACCGGCTGAGTTTTAGTCGAGAGTTGAACAAGAGCACTTTTTGGTCAACTCTAAACTCCTTTCTCAAGATCATGTTAGCATGAAATTGCTTTATTTTTTTTGTAAATCTTGGAGTTTTCGTAGGCTTCCAAGTGAAGCTCCTCTAGTTCTTGCAACTGAAGCTTTCTTTCCTTGCCCGCTTGGTCAAAGGTCATGTTACACTTTTTTATTGCCTAGTATGCTTGTTGTTCTATCTCAACTGGGAGGTGACATGCTTTACTGAAGACTATCCGATAAGGAGACATTCTTGACAGTGTTCGGTATGCTGTCCTATGAGCCCACGGAGAGTCTTCTAATAGCTAGCTCCAGTCGTTCCTGTTGGGATTCGTCATCTTTTGTAATAGTTGTTTGATTTTCTTGTTGAATACCTCGGCTTGCCCATTGGTTTGAGGGTGATAAGAAGTGACTACTCGGCACACTAAACCTACAAAAAATATTGGATCTCACGAAATCTACAACAACATTAGCATCATTTGTTTTGGTGGCTTTAGCCTCCATCTATCTCGACACATAATCAACGACAAGTAGGATATAAGAATAACCATAGGAGATAGGGAATGAGCCCATGAAATCGATACCCCATGCGTTAAAAACTTCACAAAAAAGAATCGGTTGTTGGGGCATCTCATGCCTTCAGTTGATGGCCATTCTAGTTCTCTAACACTGTTCGTAGGTAGAAACGTAGTGGTGGGCATCCTGAAAGATGGTAGGCCAATAAAACCCACAATCCAGCACTTTTCGGGCTGTTCGATGTGATCTGTAATGATCGCCTTCGGATGCAGTGGTAAAATTGGAGGACCAATTGGATCTCATGGTCTGGTATACACCTGCGAATGATATGGTTACTACATAATCTCCAAAGGTGTGGATTATCCCACACATAGTATTTAACATCACTCTTTATTTTTTCTTTGTATGATTTGGATGCTTCAGGTGGTAACATCGACGCAGCAAGGAAATTACAGATATCGACAAACCATGGTTTAATATTCTCCAACTACAAGAGCTGCTCATCAAGAAAGTTATCTCAGATTAGCAGTGGGTCGATTCTTCTCTCTATTCGGCTCAAATGGTTAGCTACCAAGTTCTCTACACCTTTCTTATCTCTGATCTCAATGTCAAATTCTTGTAGGAGAAGCTCAAATAGCCACTTGCTACTAGATATGGAGCACGCCCCAAAAGTGCGACCACTACAGATAATGTGCACAAAGCCCATGGCATGCTATGAAAGAGAACCTGAGTGCCAAGCACCAGGTATGTTCACTAACCCAGAAAAAATCCCTAGGAGATGTAGTTGAATTTGGTTTTAAAGAGCTTGTGTAGGTACCACACCCACACCTAATGAGGTGGGACAACTCAAAGATCCACGAGGAGAGCTCAAAGGTTGGCAAATAGAGCACGAAGGTCGCCAAGGAGAGATCGAAGATCGACTATGACTTTTAGGGGGAAATCCCATGTATGAACAATGTGTTTATACAGGGTTGCTTGAATTTCTAAAAACCAAGTGATTTGTAGGTGAGGACAAGACAGTTCAAGTTGAGGCAATTGGAAAATTTAGAATATTGTTAAAGACTAGATTTTGTTTGGATCTTGATCAAATATTTATTGTACTATCTTTTAGATAAAATTGAATTTCTATTTTTTCTTTGGACAAATATGGTTTTTCTTGTTCAATTGAGAATGAAAATTTTTGTTTGTTCCATGATTCAAGATTGGTTAGTTCAAGTTCTTTGTTAGGTTATGATAGTCTTTATTTAATTGACCCAATTGCTTCATTTAATGAATCACTACAATTAAGTAACTCATGCCAAATGAAACTCTAGAATCCTTGAGGCCAATATAACATAGGATTTTACAAATTTGGATATTCGTATAAAGGGGAAACAAACCAATAAAAGGAGATTTGAAGCAATATGACTTTGGATGTCTTAGAACTTATACACACGTATATTTGTGGGTATTTTCTACAATTGCTTGAAAAGGTCAAAAATATTATATAACATTCATAGACAATTTTTTAAGATATAGGTACATTTATCACATTAATGAAAAAGCAAAGTCATTAGACGCGTTAAAAATTATAAGGTTGAAGTTGAGAACCAACTAAACAAAAAAAATCAAAAAGTGTCAATTTTATTTATAACTTATATATTTTCAATATTTTTGAATTTAAATATTATGACTTTTGCAAATTTTTGAAAGTATTTTATACATTATTTTGGCATTTTTAATTAAAATGTTATAATGCTATTTTCAAAGATGATTTAGGTGAACAATACACTATGTTGTACTTGTGCACTATGAATGATGTTGCTAAAAGATGAAACAAAATGCTTAAGGACATAGTAAGGAGTATGATTAGTCATTCTACTTTACCAAAAATCACTTCAGGGAGAAACACTTAAAACTACAACTTATATCCTTAACGAAGTTCCAACTAAAAAACTACCAAAACCTTTCACAAACTTTGGAAAGAAAAATGTCTAGTTTAAAGCACTTTCATGTTTAAGGATGTCCAACCGAAGCAAGGCCTTATAGGTCAATCGAAAAGAAACTGAGCCCAAGGGTAGTTAGTTGTTATTTTATTGGATACTTTGAAAGATTTAGGGGGTACAAATTTTATGATCTTATGACTAAGTTGATTTTCGAATCAAGAAATGCTTAGTTCTTTGAGGATGTAAAATTTGCAAGGAGAGATATAGTTAGAGACTTTGCCTTTGAAGAGGAATATGTTGATATTCACAAGAGTGTTATTGACATTGTTCAAGACTCTCTTCCTAACTTTGTTTTAGACACAATAAATCAAGATAATGTTGAACTTCATATACAAGCAATTGTTCTAGAAGAACAAATTCTTCCACCTCAAGAACTTATTTTGTGACACTCACTACAAAAAATTGAAGTTTAGTGATCACAAAAATAGAATGCTTAACATAAAGTTTCGATTGCTAATTTTGAAAATTGGTGGCTAAATTATTTAGCGACCAAACTCGGTCGCTATAATCATATAACTACTGAATTTGATTCGGTGATTAAAATAGCAAACGAAATTTCAATCATTATCGAAGTTGGTAGTCTCGATTACCATTGGTAAAAGGTACCAAAATGACGACAAAATAGTCACTGTCTATTTCGATCGCTAATCTATGTAAAAAAGAATAAAAAGTTAAATTAAAATTATCAATCATTAATTATCTGGAAAAATATTAAAAGATTCAATTTTTTTTGCCAATAAATCGGTTTCTAATTATCTGAAAAAAAATTCAATTGTGGTGGCTAAACTCGATCACTAATTTTTTTTAAAAAATTAAATATTTGGTTGCTAATTTTTTTTAAAAAAAAAATTGAAACTTTCACATGCAAACCGTGGATGTGCAGTGTCCTAGGGGTGCATTGTCCCAAGGAGTACGAGCCTAGGCGTTGCGGGAATCGAGGGTGTGCAACCTATGTATCGTGGGAATCAAGGGCGCACGGGCCTAGGTGTCAAGGGAACCAAGGGCGCATGGGTCTAGGTGTGACGGAGTGGTGCGATGGGGCGGGCGTGGTTGGGACAACGCGATGGGGGCGGGGTGGCGTGGCATCGTTGCTGGATAATAT
This sequence comes from Mucuna pruriens, assembly GCA_025330945.1. Taxonomy (NCBI): domain Eukaryota; kingdom Viridiplantae; phylum Streptophyta; class Magnoliopsida; order Fabales; family Fabaceae; genus Mucuna; species Mucuna pruriens. Next base: position 1,519,653 of record JAENHJ010000525.1, on the reverse strand, counting down.
GTTCGGTGGCGACTCGCGTGGAAGCTAGTTGGGTGTCGTGGGGTCTGGTTCAGTCGCTAAATTTTGGTCCTAATTCAATGCTAAATTTCATTTTCATTTTTTTATTCACAATTTGATTGTTGTTTCGATGGCTAAATGTATTTTTCAGTTTTTTATACTTTTAAATAAAATTCGATCGCTGTTTCAGTGACTAAATTCCTTTTCTATTTTTTTAATTAAGATATTTGTAATCCGATTGCTAAATTTTATTTTTTTTAATTTTTTATTAAAGTTTGATCTTTATTTCATTGATTAAATGTCTTTTTCTATTTTTATATTTTAATCAAAATTTGGTGACTAATTTTCTCTTTTTATTTTTAAATATTTAATGTTCTGTGACTAATTCGATCGCTAAGTATTTATTTTTTTTATTATTTTTAAATTAAAAGTCAGTTATTATTTCGGTGGCTAATTGTCTTTTTTTATTTTAATAAAATTTGGTTGCTATATTTTTTTTTGTTTTTATTTTTTTTCATTATAATTCGATGGCTAATTGAATGGCTAAATTCTTCTTTTACTTAAAAATTTTAAAATTTAAATTTGTTCGCTAATGCTGTTGCTAAATTTTTGAAGCTAAACCATTTAACTACTAAATATTTCAGTTACTATTCTCGTGACAAAATTGTGTACAAACCTTTCCCTTCATTGTGGACTGGAATTAGTGACTGACATTTTAGTTACAACAATGTTTAATCATTAATGTGATCACTATTTTGTTAATACTATTTAACACGTATTTGGTGGCTATTGCGTTCACTATTACGGACATATTGTTTTGGTTGTTAATTTCGATTGCTATTTTTTATTTTTTATTTTTCTAGTAGTGACCCTTTACTCTAACTATATAATAATTAAACTAATAAAATATAAGTAAATCAAAATCTCAAATGCCAACACAGTAAAAGATTCACATTTTATATGATTCATCTTATCAATAAAATAATATAGACTAAAACATCTTAATAACACCTTTAAAACTAATTAAAGAAAATAAAGTAATAATTTAATTAAATATAATATAAAAAATTCTTATTGCAATGTTCTACTTCAATGTCATATCTTATCAAATTTAAAATATATTTATTTTAAATTAACTTAAAAACGATAAAAGAGTAGTTTATAATGGAAATATTATTGCCCTTGAAATATAGTACTTAAAACGACTACTAATAATCATTAGCTTATGAGAAACCAAGTTGATCCAGAGATTTGTGTTTTGGGTTTTACTTATTTTTATTTTATAATTCTTTTTGGTATAACACTTTAAATTATGTAACCCCCATCTGCGGATATAATCTGTCCAGTGATGTATGAAGCTGCTGGAAGGCAAAGGAAAGCAACCAGTGCTGATATGTCCTTAGGTTGTCCAAGGCGACCAATCGGTGTTTGAGACACCATAATCTCAATGCCTTTGTCCACTTCACCAGAAAATTTCTATAACAAGAGAAATGCAGAGATTTTGAGCATGATTGCTGAACTAATATATATGCACCAGAACAGAAGAAATCGACAACTATACGAAATATGTAACAACGAAATAAAAATAAGGACAACACTCAGATATAATTTTATAGGTATTATTTGGATATCAATAGTTAGTATAATTTTTTAATGCAAACTTAAATTATGCATGTTAGTGAAACATAAATTTTGATTGGAGAACAATAGAAAAAACATCTGAGGAGTTGTATCTACGTGTTGTGCTAAATATAATTCATTAACATTAATTCATTGGACTCTAACAATATTTGTTTAGGAAAGGACACAATGAGCCTAACTTAGTTGGCAACACAAAATGAGTTTGTTGAAAAAAACTTGTATTTGGTTTTCATATAATACATCATTGAAAAGAGACGATGAATTTTAAATGTGATCAGATCTTCGATCGAAGATAGTGGTATAGCTAACTTAAAAACCAGAGCTTGTAAGGACACCTTGAAATTCTACTGGAAAGCCAACTGTCCTAATTACAGTAGTTATATAATATATGTTTAAGAAAGGAAGGTTATATATTTTATTAAAACATAATTGTATGTCTGGTCCTCTCCTTTCTTAATTTTGCAATTTCTCTCTCTTTTTATTTTTTACAAAATTGAATCTATATTATTTTAATTAGGTAATTTTAGTCTATTTATTAACTTGATATATAATATTTAATAAAAATATTGACATGATATTGTAATAATTAGGTTAATATTTCTATTAAATATTGAATATTAAGTCAATAAATCAAAAGTGTACAATTAAATTAATATTAGATCAAATTCATAAAAAAAAAAATTGAGTGAATGAAATTCACTAAATTAAAAAAGTATGGGAAACAAAAAACAATTAATTATAAGTTAAAAGAAGTATATAATATTTATAAAAATAAATAAAGATTAAGACATTAAAGATAAAAAGTTTGTGTTCCCTTTTCTTTTCCTATAATAGTACTCCGAAATATGCCTTAATAAATATAAACAAAGTTGAGTGATGTGAATAATCTTTCATATGCCTCGGAATGTATAATCTTCACATACCAAGGTAGAATCCAGAAGTAAGGTCTTAACAGGTCCAGGTGCCACAGAATTTGCACGAATATTATCCTTTGCCCATTCCAATGCTATGTTCTTGGTCAATTGATTCATAGCTCCTGAATAAAATTTATATGAAGATTGATAATTTATATGAAGATTGATTAATCTTCTGCAACTCCAATTTATCACGTCGAGTTCTTGGTAAAGGATATAAAGATAGAGAAACATACCTTTAGAGGATGCATAGACAGAACTATAAGGCAAAGCTTTGAGACCTGCAATGGAGGATACGAATACTACGCTCCCATATCCAGATGCTTTTAGAAGTGGATGTGCTAGTTGACATAGGTGATAACTAGACTCAAAATTTGTTCCCATTATTTTTGTTACATCTTCTGCGGTATAATCTATGAGCTTCTTAGGTGTATTTGTTCCAGCATTGTTTATCTATAGTAAACCATTTACCGTTTACCAAGTCAACTCTATTCAATTTAGGGGAACAAATTGAAACAGGAAAAGAAAAGAAGAGGCCAACACATATCATGTAAATGTAATTAAGAAGGCTAAAGGTGGAGACTTGAATAAATTGAAAGAAATTTTGACATAAATAATTCTTGTGCCTTTCCATATACATTAAAATTCAGTTCCTTCTTTAATTGCATACTAAAGTTTTGTCATCAGAGATAATATTCTCTGGCTGTCATTATGTTTTGTTGCCGTGCAAGTCACGGTCTGAACTTTTATCATAGAATTCTGTACAACTACTGCAACATTTTGTTGCTTCTTAAATGAAAATTTGTCATATTATTGTGTATATGCAGACAGACACACTAACAAGTTAGAGCAAACACACAAACGAACACTATTTTTTCAATTAACACTAAAAAAAATGTCAATATTATCCAAACTACATAAATAAACCGACTAACAAAGTTGAGTTTGTAAAATTAAATAAATGTAAAATTCTTTTTAAAATTTAATCTACATAGGAGGATCTTAATTACCAGAATGTTAAGCTTTCCGTGAAAGATTGAAGCAACGTTTTTCATTAAATTTTCACGTTGGTCACGAGATAGTAAATCACATGCGGACCCTGTTATGGGAAATCCTCTGTTATTCCAATCTTCCAAACATTTATTGATATCATCTTGATTACGTGCACATATATGCACAGCTGCCCCAAATTCAGCTAACTCTCCTGCTATAGCGTGTCTAATTCACAGTGGAATAAAATAATAATAGATAGATTAACATAAGTAAAAGACATGCATATATGTGTTAGTTAGAGATGAGAATGAGATTAGAGAAATGAAGGAACCCTATGCCGCGGGTGCCTCCTGTGACTAGAGCTGTCATGCCGTGGAGTGACCATCTTTCATCTTTGATGCCGCTCAGCTTTGTTTCTGCCATTTTTCTCCTTACTACTTCGTGGGATCTGGAAAAGTACTCATAGAGAAAGGAAAAGGATACTAAATTAATTTTAAATCAAAGATGTTGTGGTGGAAACGTAAGATTCTGAAAAATCTTGCAAACAGTGATCTGTTGGTACTATGAATTATGATAAGTGTCTTGACTAGGTCGAGGATTAGGTTAGTATCCTTGAGTAAGTATTTTGTTGTTGATGGTGATCTGACTCGAACCGTGACGCCATTGTGATACATAACAAGGTAAGCAAACCATTAAATTATCCAGTCAGTTTGGCATGTAATTTGTTGTATCGAAAAATTTTGCATAAATCGAATTATTGTGTGATAGTTAAAATTTTAAAATAGTTAAATAAAAGTATTTGATACAGGCCACTTTATAATAATAATTGTTTCAGAAATAATATTTAAATATTATGACTTCAAATTATATGTTTTGAAGACTATCTTCAAATTCAATCATTTCGACCGATTACAATTTTAACATATGAATGTATAGCATATATATTTATTTTTATATAATTAAAATTTATAATAAATAATAAATGTTTTAAACATATAAATTATATGTTAAATTTATAATAAATAATATATACTCCAATACAAAATTATTTTTAATTATTAATATTTTAAAAATTATTAACATTCATTTTATAAATATTGGAATCGTTGAACGCGCCAAATTGGACGTCCTCCGTCCTCTCTCCGACAAGGTTAGGCCATGTTATTAAACCAATAAACTAATGAGTGTTCTTTAATTATTTTTAAATATTCAAAACAAAGGTAAAAGACGTGTCACTCATAGCATTTTATCTGACACATGCTGTGGCAAATTCGCAGTTTTCTCAAATTTAATTCATGAGCATGCGGTTGTGGTATATTCAAATGTTTCTATTATACTTGAACTTGTTTATTTTGATTAGATAAGTCTATTAATCTTTATTAATACAAAGCCTACTACATTAATATCTTATTCAGGTGGAAGAACTAAGGAATGTTGATCACTATTTTGTCCTCACACCCCAGCTTGACTACGACAAGCATAAAAACAGGTTTTGCCCCATCGACCATACCTACGCACTTAAGAGTCAAAGTTGAATGCAAGCATTTCTCCGAGGGTGCACGTGCATAGACTAACATGCTAATTCCATGAATGGGAAAGCTAGGAAATATAATTGTTGTTACTGGTGATGTCACGTGAGGATATCATTATATTTTTGGAATTATCCCTAAGAATAGTCGGATTCCGAGGCTAAACAATTTCACAGAGAGAGACGAGAAAGGAACAAAGGATGAGAATAGTCGTTGGAATTGATTACCTTTTCTTTTCTAAAACATAGCACACAAGTTTGGAACCTAGACCATGTTGTGTGAATGGAAGAGCAGTGGCGGTTATAATTTCTTCAAGGTTTCATTCCAAAGGTATTTGATACAAGTGGATGATACATCTATGTGTAATAATTGTTGATACATGGCTGCCAATAACAGAAAAGGGTTAAATATTTTTAGATTTCTTAAATTTAGAATGTTTTTTTTTCTCTCAAAATTAAAAAGTAAATTTTTACTTTTTCTAAATTTGAAATAATTTTTTTACTTTTTGGTCATCATTAATATTGAATGCAAACCATAACTTAATACTCTCAAGTCCGTCAAGTTTTTATAAGAGAAGAAGGGGGTCAGAGTGGGAGATGAAGAAAGAGTGAATTTTCACAACCAAAAGAGATAAGAGAAAGAGAGACAAAGAGTTCTACTTTCATCTCTGCACAGATCAGCATGACGTCAAAATCACGATATCATTTGGATCTTGATTTGGAGGTGTGGTGTGAGACATTGTGCTCGTACAATAGCACAATTTTGTGAGTTCTTCATTTTCTTGTTTCTCGTTTTTTGCTCCCCATAATGGAGGGTAATACAAATAGAATGGTGAGTCCGAATGGTACTAATTATTACTTGTGGAAAGGGAAGATGAAAGATTTATTATTTGTGAAGAAAATGCATCTTCCTGTTTTTGTTGCTCAGAAGCCAGAATCTATGTCCGATAAAGAATGAGACTTTGAGCATCAACAAGTGTGTGGTTTTATTCGACTTTTTGTGGATGATAATGTTTATAATCATATTGCAAGTGAGATACATGCCAGGACTTTGTGGGAGAAGATTGAATCTTTGTATGCCTCAAAGTGTAGGAACAACAAATTATTTTTGTTGAATTCTATTATGAGTTTGAAGTTCAAGGAAGGCGCTTCCCTGTCAGATCACTTGAACGAGTTTCAAGGAATTATTGATCAGATGTTAGGAATGGACATCAAGTTTGAAGATGAGATTTTGGGATTACTATTATTAAATTTTTTACCTAAGTCTTGGGAGACTTTTAAGGTCTTTATCACAAATTTAGCCCCTAATGATGTTGTCTCTTTACAAATGGTAAAAGATAATGTCCTTAACGAGGAGATGAGAAGGAAGGAACAAGGTTCTTCATCTCAATCTGAGGTACCTATCATTGAAAAAAGGGGGAGAAGCCAGAAAAATGAAAGAGAAAATAGTAGAAGTAAATCCAAGTCTATATACAAGAATATGGAGTGTCATTACTATCACAAAATAGGACATATATAGAAGCATTGTTTCTTGTGGAAAAAGGAGAACAAAGACAAAAAGGGTAAGTCAAAAGAGAAGGATGATGATGATGATCGTGTCACTACTACTACAGGTGATGATTTTATCATTTTTCGAGACTTTGAGTAGTTAATCTTGTATCCAATGAGAGCATGTGGATTATTGATAGCAGTGCTACACTACATGTTACACCAAGAAAGAAGTTCTTTACATCTTACACCTCAGGTGATTTTGGAGTGTTGAAGATGGGTAATGATGGTGTGACCAAGATAATTGGTATTGGTGATGTTTGCTTGCAAACCAACACAGGAATGCAATTGTGGCTTAGAAGAGTCAAACATGCTCCAGATGTTCACTTTAACATGATATTTGTGCATATACTTGATGATGGTGGTTATGATAATCACTTTGGTCATGAAAAACAGAAACTCACCAAAGGTAACTTAGTTGTGGCCAGAGGGGAGAAAATTTCTAAATTGTATTGGATAAAAGCTTTGGTTGTTAAAGACAGTGTGAATGTCATGGATATGAAGACATCTTTGTGGCACCGAAGGTTTAGTCATATCAGTGAAAAATGGTTGACTTGTTTAGCCAAAAAGGACATGCTTCCAGGATTAAAGAATACAGAGTTGGAGAAATGTTCTCATTGCATGGTTGGTAAGAAGACTAGAATATCCTTTAATAAGCATCCTCCCTCAAGGAAGTCGGAGTTGCTAGAATTGGTGCATTTTGATGTTTGTGGCCCATTGAAGGTAAAGTCATTTAGTGGTGCACTTTATTTTGTTACCTTTATTGATGATTGTTCTAGGAAGTTCTGGGTCTATGTTTTGAAGACAAAGGATCAAGTGTTGGAGAAGTTCAAACAATTCCAAGTTTTGGTTGAGAGACAATTAAGCAAGAAGGTGAAATGTATTCGTTCTGATAATGGTGGTGAATATTGTGGAGCATTTGATGTATATTGCAAGCAACAGGGTATCAGACATGAAAAGATTCATACTAAAACTCCTTAGTTGAATGGCTTAGCAGAGAGGATGAATAGGACATTAATTGAGAGAATTAGGTGCATGCTTTCTGAAGAAAGGTTACCTAAGCATTTCTGGGGTGATGCACTTTACACAACAGTGCTTGCATTTGTGAGTAATACAAATGCAAAATATCATTCATTCACTAAAAAAAAACATGTTATTTGTGGTGGTTAAAATTACAATTTATGGGAGTCAAAAACCACCACAAATAATATTTCTAGATTTAAAATAACTGTTGGTGTCACATATGCCAAAAATGATTTTTGATGATTTTTATCTAATAACTAATTTTTCACTAGAAAATAAAATATTTTATTGGATGTTTAAAATCGTCAATAAATACATTCCGATTCTTTTTACACTCAACATATTTTGATAGTTAAAAGTCGCTATATTTTTATTTTTCTTCTATTTAATATTAGTGATTAAAAAAATATCAATAAATTAATACATTCGAATTCTTTATTCCTCTTCCCTACGGTTGAATAAATTAAGAAAAAAAAGAAAAACCCTGATATCATATGTATATATATATATATGACAACCACAGTTATGATTTGGGATTTGATGATTTCTATTGCAGACATGTAATATGGGGCTCTACCCTCAAACATAAAAAATAAAGGTAACTAATTTGTTATTTTAGCAGATATAGTTATCGCTACGATTATTTAATTAAAACTTTATCATATGCATATATTTAATTAAAATTAAATTTGCTGCAGGTGTATAAGTTTAGCTGATTCGTTCCTCCCCTCAGAAGAGAAAGGTCATACCCCAGAACTGAGTACCACTAACAATTTGATTCATTGTTCTGCTGCAGTTTATTTTCCAAATGGTTATCCTTATTAAGGGTAAAAAAATTTAAAACAATGGCCCCTCTTCAATCTAAATAAAGTAACATGCCACAAGAAAAAGACTCCAAAAACGTTCTTGCCCTATTCTACACTACCAAAGTCAGGCATTATTACAAAAAATCAGAAACAAGATCTCGAGAACAAATTTGCGTACATGCAACACAAGAAATTAGGATGAAATCACTGAGTTAAGAGGTTGGGTAAAGAATAGGCAAACTGAATTAATGAATGCTGGCGTTAACATGACCAAAGGAAAATTGAAAGAAAAAACATAACAAAGAGGAACAACTATAGATATAAGGAAGCTGCAGCTATCAATATCATACCATTATAATTCTTTATTAGAACTATGTCATCAATTTATTATTTTAAGTTTTTAACATTCACAATCAGTTTTATCAAAATGAGAACTGACATAAAGAAGAATGGCACAGTGTTTATACCAAATTATTAAGAAATTCAAATTTGTAAAAGAAATGTACATAGCAAAATTAGTTCATGCAGTTCAAAAGAAAGCACATCATTCACAAAGGACAATAGGTTAATAATGAATGAATTAACATCTAAAAGCACATACTTAAGCTAAGAAGAACATAACAATAACTGAAGGCATTGGGCCAAAGCCAAAGTATAGAGCTAGAACTACGTACCTGTTTCTCCGTTCTAGCACTGACTATTGTTGATGAAATTAATTGAAGGCAAAGTCATCAATACAGATCCAATATAGTTAGGTCTGTAATTGTTAGTAGTAGTAGTGCTGCAACGCCACAAATGATTAGAGAGATGGATTCAAAGGGACTAGTACGAAATTCACTACATATAGACATTTAGGAATTGTCTACACGTCCCCCGTCTTTTTATTTTTTTTATTCTTTTCAAAGTGGCCATGTACGATAAAAGTCAAGTGTAGAGTTATTGGAAAATTTATATTCAAATTATCATAAAATATATACACATAATTTGCAATTTACAACTTCAACCTTTAAACTTATAGAACAGCAACAAAAGAACTCAACTCTTTGCTCTCTAGTATATCCCACAATAAAGAAAAAGATGAAATTAAATAGAACAAGAGCAAAAAAATGAAAAATCACCAAAGCAGCTCTCAACACAAAACTTCAAAAGCAAATCTCACAAATTACAATGCTTAGGTAAGGAAACAGAAAAGGCCTAACATGGATTCTTGTAGTCTTTCAAAGGACAACAGATCATGATGATTGATACCATCATTCATATTTTCAAGCAAAGAAAATATTAAAAAAATGAACTATTATATTTAACAACCTTAGGAAAAATAATGCACGAGAAAGGGGTCAATTAGAGTTAAACATTGGGTTTCTATTTGGCCTACTGTAGATGAGTACTTTTCATGCTACTGGAAGTCATAATTATGATTTACATATTATTATTGTTGCATGACTATTGTAGATTACATATACAGTATGAGCTACTAATGCTACAGTAGCATGAATTGTACTTATACAAATGATACAATGGCCTAAATATTTTCAACAAAATATTATCGAATCCATTGGGTTATACGTAGCCATTTAGAACTAAATATAGCACAGTGATGCAAACCAGAAAAATAGAATGACTCTAGTAGAGAATCTGTATGATATATGTAATTCAGTGTGGGTATGGAAAGCAATAGACAATATCAGGAATACATGGATAGATATACATCCCAGAAGTCAATATGAATTTTATAAAAGTCGCTCTCCCCATGTGCTTGGCATAGAAACAGCCTGAATCTTCAATTATCTTTAAACAATTCCTTAGATATTGTCCTCTGCACAATGACAATGAAATCAACAATCTTAGTCACATTCTTGTGCTTAGTCTTGATAGCAATAGTAAATGATCCTTATGATGAACAAATTACTATCTACTAGGGGTAGAATTTCATCGAGGAAACGTTGGCCAAGGCATGTGCCACAGACAATTATGATTATGCAATCATATCCTTTTTGATATATTTTGGCAGGTCCCATGATTTAATTATACTTAACATTATTATAATCATACTCAGTCTCAATGAATAGCTTCTCCAGGCATCTACTAATATTACTTAGACTCAAAATTTCAATATTTTCCACATGCTCATTACTAGTGGAGGAAGACACATTGTGATTACTAGAACAATGTGACAGGTGAGAAGATACAAAATTCAAGGGCGATGATGAGTCATTTGAGTTATCCATGGCCCCAAATATAGAATATTGACAGAAAAAATTAAAGGTGTTAATTCAAAAAAAAATTAAGAGAAAAAAATTCAAGAAAAGCATGTAGGATCTCCAATTTCATCCACTTAGTTCTTGCTGCAGTTTCAGACATAAAAGTTAAAATCAGTGAACTCCATGAAAATAAATGACATTCCTACAAACTTAAGATATTAGATGCACGCTTGAAAATGGTTAACAGGTTCATAATACCTCGTATTGAAATTTATTTCAATTATGAAAAATGGGGCAAGTAGGTAATAAAGGCTCTTTTTTATGGATTGTAGGTAATAAAGGCTTTAATACCATGTCAAGGACCAATACAAGCCAAAAGCTTAAGAATAAATTTGTAAGATGAATGCATGCAAATGCTTTTATATCTTTATTTCAGTAAAGGTGTGTAGCAAATTAAACTGTAACAACTACCAAGCAAACTATAATGGTCCTCCCACCTCCTTCAAGAAAAAAAAAAAAAAATTAGAAAGAGACATTCTTTATTCTTTATAGTACCTTATTAATATGGCTTAACCTTGAAACACTGGCTACCAACTTGACCACATCATTCCCAAACTCTGCCTCAATGTCTTGCAAACTTTGGCAAGTGTCATCAACCACGTCATGTAAAATACCAGCCACGACAATGTCAACAGCCTGAAACAGAGCATCAAGATCATAAATAAAGGAACAATTAAATAGAAACATGTTTTTGATATGCAATGCATTTAGCTTAAAATGCAAAAAGACACAATAGTAACATAAAAGTTAATGTGTTACATAATTGTCCATATCAATTAAAAGGGTTGAACCTGACAAACTAATGTAAGCAATATGCAATTTTCATACCGAACTCCAGGAATTTTGACTTAGGAATTAGGCTAGTTTCTAGGTTGGCCATGTTAGCACTTGTTCTTTAAGGAAAAAAAAATTAACTAATTAACTCTCAGGACCAAGCCTTACATTGCAAGCTCACCAGATATCCAACTCAAAATTTTCTCTTCCCCTGAAAAAGCAATAATCTTAAATATATTCCATGCTTACATAATGATTATAGTATTTGTCTTCCGAATTGCTACATTAGCGAACCAAAGAAATCTGTCACTAATAGTGATTGAAAGTATATTAAATAGTATTAATAAAATAGTGACTAAATTAGCTACCAAAACTCGTTGTAATAAAAAATTAAAAAAACATAAATTAGCGATCGAATTAATAATTAAAATTTAAATTAAAAATAAAAAAGAAAATTTAACCACCGAAATAGCAATCTAATTTTATTAAAATTTTAAAAATTGAAAAAAAAATTTACCATTAAAATAGTGATCGAAATGTAATAAAAAATAAAAAACGAAAACTACCGACCGAAATTTAAATATCTAAACTAAAAATAAAAAAGAAATTTAACCATCAAAATAGTGATCGAATTTTATTAAAATAAAAAAATAAAAAAATAAATATGTAGCGACCAATTGGTTGGCCGCTAAACGTGAATAATAAAAAAATAGATTATTTAAATAAAAATAGTGATATTATATTTTAAAATATTCAAAATTTGAATTTAAATTTTATAAATAAAAATATAATTATTTAAATTTAAAATATTTTAAAGAGTAATTAATATAACAATTTAAGTTAATAGATGTTATTTATATAAATGAATGTGATATAATTGTTTTAAGGTATTTAAAATAACAAATTTAAAAACACTATGATAATATGTCACATAAAAATAATATTATAAAAATATTATGATCGGAAGAATTATGATGTTGAAGTTTATTTTAAGTGAAGGGAGACTATTTATTTTTAAAAGTAAAACAATTTTTGTATTTTTGTTTTAAAATATTAGATACTTTTGTTCTTTATCCAAATAATAGTTCTTTTTTAATTAAATTAGTCTTTTGAGTTTATATTTCATGTAATTATGATGTTGAAGTTTATTTTAAGTCAATGAGACTATTTACTTTTAAAATAAAGTAAATTTAGTATTTTTGTATTTAAATTTTAGATATTTTCGTTGTTTATCTAAATAATAGTACACTTTTAATTAAATTAGTCTTTTATGTTTATATTTCGTGTAATTATGTTGTTCAAGTTTATTTTAAGTCAAGTGAGACTATTTATTTTTAAAATAAAGTAAATTTAGTATTTTGTATTTAAATTTTTTTTATTTTGTTCTTTATCCGAATAATGCTATGCTTTTTATTAAATTAATTTTTTTACGTTTAAATTATGTGTAATTATTGTGTTATATATTTATTTTTAATAGAATATTTAATAAATTAAAAATATGAGTGGGGTTCAAAATTTTAAAAAAATGATAATATTTTTATTAATGGTATAATTTATTAATATTTTAATTTTTATGAAAATATTAATGATATTTTTTTATAAAATTTTAAAATTTCCTACCTTCATTTTCAAAATTTCTCACTTTCATTTTCAAAATTTTCTACCATCAATTTCAAATATTTCCCACCCTTTTAAAATTTTCAACTTTAACTCTCCCACGTCCTCTCTTCTCCCTTCCCTTTCCCTTCTCCTTCTTCCTCCCTCTTCCCTCCACTGTGCTCCACCGCCGCCCTCCTCCCCTCTCACTACACCCCAGAGAGCCTTGCTAAAATAAGCTAGAGGCTTCCTTTGCTCACAAGACTTTCAGCAATATCCCTACTCAAGGATCACATTCCACCTCAAAAGGTTGAGTAAAATTAGGTAGGATCAAGACCGGGCAAATGGATCCACTATGAAAACCATCTTTCTTTGTTAGTTCAGTTAGGGTTTAGCAACACTCCCATACCATTTGCAGTAGGCCAATTATTATGCTTTTGATTTTTTTTTCATGATCCATCTTCACTCCTTTCCTTGTTATTATGTGTCTCAAATATTCAATGGACTGTTTCCCAATGCTACACTTCTTTTTATTGACCACCAAAATATTATGTGCTTACAACTCCAATACTTTAATTAGCTAGATGGAGCAAGTGAAACATAATCAAAGAAAACTAAAACAAACCTCCAAAGACAAGAACGGAAAACATCATTCATGGTTGATTGGAATGTCATGAGAGTGTTTGTAAATCCAAAAGGGATTACCAAGTACTCATAATGGCCGTTGTGAGTCCGAAGAGCTGTCTTATGCATGTATGCATCTTGCACTCTAATTTGATTAAATCCAGACTTCAAATCTAGTTTGGAAAAGAACCAAGCTCCCTGTAATTCATCTAACAATTCTTCTAGCATCAGTTTTAGGTATTTGTTCACAATAGTAATCTTGTTTAGCACTCTATAATCAACACACATCCTCTATGAATTGTTCTTCTTCGTTACTAAAATTACTAGACTCCAAAAGGCACTATTGCTTGGTCGAATAAATCTCAATTGCAGTAGCTCCGCCGCTTGCCACTCTATTTCATCTTTGTGATGGTGGAGGTAACAATATTGTTTCACACTCACATGTCCCTGGCTTGGTTGAAGAACAATTACATAGACACTTGCTCAATGAGAGGAGAGGGTCTTGAATATCAGAAAAAATAGTTGGAAATTAATTAAGGACTTGTTGTAAATTTGAAACATGAACCTAAGATAATTCTTCTGGCTGGTCAAACTTACTACAGTAGACCTCCATACTCCAAAACAGCTCATGAATATGATATACTGTGCTACCAACAAAACTCTTCAGAGAAGCAGCTCGTTGCAATGTTTTCAAGTGGATGCCCTGCAAGGTAATCAACTCGATTCCTTTTTGAAAAGTCATAGACAAACGACCCCAATCAGCTTGTACAATTCCTAGAGTCTCTAAGCCTCCAAACTCCCCGATATCCAGCACAAAACCTGTGAATTATGAGTAGTGGTGTAAGTTTTACCACTTATCCTATTAAAACCCACCCTATAGCCAACATAACTTTTAGGACCGGCCTCACAAGTCTTGCCTTCTATTTTCCCAATTAAGACTTCTTCTACGTTGATAAATCAAATTTTTGTATATTAATGATGAAAATTTTTGGTACAATTGCATCTTTTTATTTTTAAATTACAAAGAGTTCACTCTTTTTCTTTCAAGTTTTATACAGTACAGATTTATAATCCCCCAAAAAAGAAAAATGATAGGAACTCAAACTTTTAGACCTAAAAGGCAAAGTCCACAAAAGAATAAGCATAGTCATGTTGGCCCACTACATAAGTCCATTCCCCTACTTATAAAAGGTGTTAGAATATTAGTATATGTGTCTAAAATGAACATGTTTTAATGATAACAAACATTATGGAAGTGAATAATATATTATGATTAACCATTGTTCTCTAGATTTAAGAAGAACTGTAGATTATTATACTTAAATGTTGAGATGCATCCATTTAAGGGAAACTAATTTTAAAATAAAAGTTCATTTACTGCATCCATAAAAAGCTCGTCATCCATAGACACACTCATCGTCTAAAGGATGTACTCAGCGTCCATAGTTAGGCTCGGCGTCCAAAGATGTGTTCAGTGTCCATAAACACACTCAGCATCCATAGTAAGACTCATCTAGAGGCGTACTTAGTGCCCATAGAGTCGTTCGTCATCGAAAGGACATTCTCAGCATCCATAATGAGATTCACCATCCAAGAAACATATTATGCATCTATAGCAAAGCTCACAATCCAAATAACATACTCAGCGTCTATAGAGAGAATCAACATCCAAAGACATAGTTAAGAGTTCGTAAAAGAGCTCAGCGTCTATAGACGTGGTGATCATCCAAAGAGAGACTTACTGTCCTAAAGATGTATGCACTATCCAAAAGAGGTTTAGGTTTACTGTCCAAAGGACGTATTCACCATCCAAAAGAGGTTTATAGTCCAAAAAATTACTCATCGTCCAATTCAATAGCTCAACGTCTATAGAAGAAGAGCTATCATCCATAGACAAGTTCACTGTTCATAAGTGAACTTGGCATCCATAGAGAAACATGTCATCCAAAAGTGAAATCACTACACTATTCCATTCAAGAAGTATCTCTCGAAAAGCATAAAGAGTTGTTTAAATTATCTAACTTAAATATAAACTTTGAAATCATGATCCAACGTTCAAATTATACTTAATGCACTATTACGAACATTTGGCAGTTTCATATTGACAAAAGGCTGCATGAACTTTTGTCTATTGCAAGTCAAGTCTTCAATTAGAGCATGACTCCCATGAGGAAGAATCAGTAGAAGCTTCCTCTCTCGTCAACAAAAGACAATATGTTAAAATTTCAGTTCTTTAACACAATCTTCAGAAAAAGAAGAGCTTTTGCAGAAATCAAAATTTCGGCATTTAATGTTGATTATCAAATCCAATTAAGATCTCCCCCTTTCAAAATCGGACGTGAAGGTTTCCTCTCATCCGACTCAAGTAGTTACACCAAATTAAAATAAAGCAAAGGGTTTTCACTTTCAAAACCTCTAATCTAAAATAAAAAAAGGTTTACTCTTTACTCAAGTTCTCAATAAATATCAATCTACATTTCATTGACTCATTCTTTTTTTTTTCTATTTTCTTAATTATTTATCCAATTCTCAATTAAGATAGAAAAGAAATGTAAAATTCTTGAGTAGTCTATCCCCCTTCGAATGCGGAATCTCCTAAAATTGATTAATTAAATAAAATATAAATAAAGGAGTATCCTTAAATTCATAAGAGATTTACTTGTCTATGTATCATTCCATTCGATAGCAACATTCAAATTTCTACGTGTTATAAAAAGGAAGATTAATTAAGCTCAGAACATAATGAACAATAACGAGAAAAAGAAAGATTAAGTGATATAATCTAATGTCGCTCTGGACGACTATTTCATTCTTTATCTGTAAAGTTTATTTTTCTTGACAAAGCTAAGTCTCCGTGTATTGTATTGAAATACATTTACTGTGTGAGTAGAGTTTGTTGTAAAAACTCATTGAGTTGATGTGATAGCATAAAGAGGCTAAGTGACCAAAAAAAATACTTGGTTTTCTTGTAATCACCTATTACAAGGGTTAGAATACCTGGAGAGGTAGAGAATACTTGGTTTTCTTATAATTAGGTAGATTATAAAGGTTGTAATACTTAGAAATGTAGAGAATACTTGTTTGTAAGTAAGGAAGACTTAGTAGAATTCTTCCGTGTTGAAGGACTAGACATAGTTATATTGAAAGAGTGAACTAGTATAACTCTGTGTTTTCTCTCTTGCCCTACACTATTACATTCTGCACTTCTTTGAACAATCTCTTTGGATGACAATATTAAAATGTGTTTTAAATCTTTTAAATTTGCAAAAATCTTTTAGAAATCACACACATATAATTCAACTCTCTCTTGTGTGTTAATTATACCTTTAAAAGGGAGTAAGCAAGCAGTAGCAAAAATCACCCTAGAAGTTCTAGAGCTTTTATCTCTCTTTATCTCTCTTTCTTACACACACTCTTTCTAGTTTTAGCTCTCTAGGAGCACCTTTGGGTCATAACAAGGTTGAGGCATAGGGCAAAATGAAGAAATAGAGCTTTCGACCTCCATAGTTTTTATTCTCTTTTTCTTTGTCCTTTTATGTTCGTAGCTTGGTGATAAACCGATATTTTGTGTATTAATTTATGATTTTTTTTTATAAAATTCTTAGTATTTTTTACATATATAATGCATAACTCATATTTTTCTCGAAATTAATGTAATAGATGTTCACTAGTAAAAAAGGAGAAAAATATAACAAAAATCAAGTTTTTTTGGCCCAAAAAGAGGAAACTATAGAAGACTAACATGCTATACTCTCTCTAGAATCGTAGCATGACTGTGCAAATCTAAGCAAGTTTGTGCTCCCCTCATATAACCATTAGAGCACCACTATGCAACTTTAACCACACTTGTGCTCGCTCCAAAAGTTATCTAGCATGTTCGTGCCAAGCCCAACATGCTTGTGCACTCACACGACAAACACGTAACACGACCATGCTCAACTCTACACGTCCTTACACCATCATAAAAGACAAACAATAAGATCGTGCTCAAATGTGCACACCCGTGCAAGCCCACCAAAGAGGCTAACTTTGCATACTACAAAAGGGGGCAGCCAAGGAGCTGGAAAATATATCCTAACACATCTCATTACATCCCAACACTCCACAATTCATTCTCTCCATCCTTCCAGTGTGCCTCTTGATTACAAAGCTCTTTGAGAAGCACCTAAAGGCATTGACAAGAATAAAAACATAGTATAGAACGGAGGAGTGAAGCACCTAGCCTCTACGGGCTTTTAATTTTCGTTTTTTTTATGTTTTAGTCCATTTGTAGTTTGCTTGTCTTTTATCATGTGTATAGTTAGCTAAATCATTTTTAAGGGTTATGGTGTAGTTTGTGCTTAGAATCCTCAACTATTCTCTTTACTCAATATTTTTATGTTCGTAGTTTGTTGATAAATCAATATTTTATGTATTAATTTACGTTTTTTTTTTTGTAAAACTCTTAGTATTTTTTACATATATAATGCATAATTCATCTTTTTCTTGAGATTAATGCAATATATATTCACAAGCAAAAAAGGAGAAAAATATAACAAAAATCAAGTATTTTTGGCCCCAAAAAGAGGAAGTCACAGAAGACTAACACGCCCATGCTATCTTTAGAATCACACAATATGATTGTGCAACTCTAAGCACACTCGTGCTCCCCTCAGAGCACAACCATGCAACTTCAAGCATACCTGTGCTTGCTCCAAAAGTTTTCTAGCATGTTCATGTCAAGCCCAACATGCGTGTGCACTCACACAAAGACCTGCAACACAACCATGCTCAACTCTACATGCCCTTGCACCAACATGAAAGGTAGACAACACGATCGTGCTCAACTGTGCACGCTCACTAAAGACGCTAACTCCTCGTAGTACAAAAGGGGACATCCAGGTAGCTGGAAAACATATCCTAACACATGTCACTGCATCCTAACACTCCACAATTTATTCTCTCCATCGTTCGAGTGTGCCTTTTGATTACGAAGCTCTTTGAAAAGCACCTAAAGGCATTGGCAAGAATAAAACACAGTATAGAATGGAGGAGTGAAGCCCTTGGCCTCTACCGGTTTTATATTTTCCTTTTTTGTTTGATTATGTCCATTTGTAGTTTGATTGTCTTTTATCATGTGTATAGTTAGCTAAATCGTTTTTAGGGGTTATGGTGTAGTTTGTGCTTGGAACCTTAACTATTCTTTTTTCTCTGACTTTTTATATTCGTAGCTTGTTGATAAATCAATATTTTGTGTATTAACATTTTTTTTTAAAACTCTTAGTATTTTTACATATATAATATATAATTCATCTTTTTCTTGAGATTAATGCAATAGATGCTCACAAGCAAAAATGGAGAAAAATATAACAAAAATCAAGTTTTTTTTTACCCAAAAAGAGGAAGCCATAAAAGACTAACATGCACATGCTCTATCCAGAATTACGCAGCATGATCGTGCAACTCTAAGCACTCTCGTGCTTCCCTCAGAGCACGACTGTGCAACTTCAAGCACACCTGTGCTTGCTCCAAAAGTTGTATAGCATGTTCATACCAAGCCCAACATGTCTATGCACTCACACGAAAAACACGCAACATGATCATGCTCAATTCTACATTTCATTGCACCATCACTAAAGGTAGACAATAGGATCATGCTCAACTGTGCAGTTCTTGCAAGCCCACTTAAGAAGCTAACTTCGCATAGTACAAAATGGGGCATCCAGGGAGCTAGAAAACATATCCTAACACACATCATTGCATCTAAACACTCCACAATTCATTCTCTCCATCCTTCCAGTATGCCTCTTGATTACGAAGCTCTTTGAAAAGCAACTAAAGGCATTGGCAAGAATAAAAACACAGTATAGAATGGAGGAGTGAAGCCTTTGCTTCTATGGGTTTTTAATTTTCCTTTTTTGTTTGTTTATGTCTATTTTTAGTTTTGCTTGTTTTTATCATGTTTATAGTTAGCTAAATCGTCTTTAGGAGTTATGATGTAGTATGTGCATAGAACCCTCAACTATTCTCTTTTCTTTGACTTTTTATGTTTGTAGCTTACTGATAAACCGATATTCTATATATTAATTTACGAGTCTTTTGGGTAAAATTCTTAGTATTTTTTACATATATAATGCATAATTCATCTTTTTCTTGAGATTAATACAATAGATGTTCACAAGAAGAAAAGAAGAAAGATATAACAAAAATCAAGTTTTTTTGGCCCAAAAAGAAGAAGTCATAGAAGACTAACATGCCCATACTCTCTCTAGAATCACACAGCATGATAGTGCAACTCTAAGTACGCTTGTGCTACCCTCAAAGCATAATTGTGCAACTTCAAGCACACCTGTGCTTGCTCCAAAAGTCATCTAGCATGCTCGTGTCAAGCCTAACATGCTTATGCACTCACACGAAAGACGCGCAACACGACCATGCCTTTAAGTATTTACCAAATCCCATCATTTTCCTTGTTTTCACCATGAACATGAGTAGCTAAACACTTTTCTAAGGGTTATTGTGTAATTTGTATTCAGAACCCTTGATAGAGACCTAGTCAACAAAGCCAAAGACCCTTCATAGAAATGTGTAAAAAATAAAGTCGCTCTTAAAAGCCGAGTACATGACTAGGTCCAAAACCAAAATGATGAAGCAATCTTGGTTAAACCTAATTTTGAAGATTAAGGAAAGTTCAAAGTAAAGTAAATCAGAGGCTGCACCAAAATGGATTACTTTATTGCAAGTTGATGATGATTGGAGCCCAACTTGAAGAACACATAAAAAGTCCAAAGTCATTTTTATGTAATTTTGGCTGAATAGTTAATTAGGACCCATTTACATGTAATTTTCACACATTATGATCATGTAATAAGTTCATATGTCTTTTCATATTTTCTAAGTCAATTTTATTTTACTAAAGCTTCTTAAACCATTTTGATGGCTGGTGGATTAGTGGAAAGTCATTTCTAGTGGAAAATAAAAGTGGGGAGTTATAACTTATGAGATTTAATACCTACTATAAATGTTAATGGGCATTAACTTCAAAGTTACCTAGTTGAGCCTATAAATAAGCTGTTGTGAGCAACTAGAAAAAAAGCATAATTTTGAAGTTGAATAAAATTGAGTTTTCTAACCATTTTTATAGTGTTGGTTCTACCAGCAGATCGTGGTAGGGATCACGACAAGAGTCGCGCATTCTTTTGATAACTTTGATTCTACCAGCAGGTACTAGTTAGAGTCAAGTTCCTCCTTTACTTATTTTCAAGACAATTGTACCAAAAAATTAATGTGTTTAAAATATTCTTAAGGATTATTATAATAATATTTATGATATTGATCCATACATCATACATATAGGGACTAATGTGTATGTACCTTCAGTAACACTTATGTAATTTTGGTAAACCAATTAAGATTAAAAAGAAAAAGAATCATGCAATGTATTTGAAAATAAAGTAAAGAAAAAGTAAAGATGAATAAATTTATATTTGCATTTAAGAAAGAAAAATGTTACAGTTTCGTTTGTATTCTTTATCTCCTAATATTAATCTCACGTGTTTCTAACTTATTATTCTTATGCTAATTTTACTTCTTACTTCTATTAAGAGTTTTTTTCCTAATTCTCAATAATCTTTACTTTAAATTATGTTCTTTAGTTGATCAAATAAAAACCCAATTTAAAGAACACATAAAACATAGAGGCAGATTAATTGAATTCACTAATCTAATTTAAATATGTTCTTATAATTTAATTTTAATATATTACTTTTAATGTTATTTTTATATTTTAGTTCATTAGTTTTGATTAATTGTAATATAATTTATTTATTTTTAATATATCTCAAGCAATTATTTTGTCTTTAAAGACAGAAATAAGTTAAAAATATAATATATTAAAAATAAATTATATTATAATAAATTAAAATTAATAAATTAAAATATAGAAATACATAAAAATAATATATTAAAATTAAATCACAAATGTCTAGTTAAATTATATTTTTTTTTTGTTAAAAATACAATATTAAAAATAAATTCAAACATAGGTACTCCCGCTAGTTAGATCACCCGAGTCTTATAAATATAGTGGTGTTTTAAGCCACTATGTTAACCCATTTAGTTCAAAAACACATTATTGTTGATAATATATTATAAAAATAAGCTATATGTAATTTTTTATTTATATAAATACTAAATACATTAAATAATTAAATTGTACACCTAAAATTAATTTAATTATCTTAATTTAAAATATTTTCTTTTATCTTAATTATGTTATTCTTTTTGTTAGTAATGTCAAAACTAAACTAACTAGAATTAATAATGATTACAAAATATACTAGAAAATTGTCAAAAATCTAAAATGACAAAATAAATATCAATTAATCTTTAAAGCAACAATGAATTATAAAATAAAAATATTTAAAAATAAATTATACTCATATTTTGTTTAAAAAAAAGGAAGAAGTCAATTATTTCCATAGTAAAATTATAAAAAAAAAACATTTATCTAAAATGGAAAAATGTCATTATTTTCGCAGCAAATATTAAAAATATTATTTTATCAACAAATAAAAAACCTTCAAATCTTATTATATCTGCAACTACAGTTCTAATATTAATAGTAAGATATCATAACATTCAAAAAATTAAAATAGCAAAAAGTTGGAGACCAAATGCCCCTAATTGCTTATGTAGACCCGTCCCTGCATTTAGGCACATGCATTGGTCAGATTGACGGTCTATTATGTCGTCATGACTTCACTCTTGGGGTTGTTGGTGACCTATTGTGGTCCATATATGGGTACATGCATTGGTTAGATTTGATGACCAATTAATTTTATTTTTGTGAATGTTAGAAATTTTTTATTTTATTAAACAAACAAAGTATATATATAATGTAATATTTTTGTAACAAAAAATATAATGTAATATTTTTATATTATAAAGTAATAATCAAAACAAAAAAATATTGTTGTTAACAAAATTATATGTTATAATTACTTTATTATCTCTATGATATAAAAAGGATAAGGTAACCTTTACATTACCTAGCAATTTCTTCCCTTCTTTTAAATTTAGAACACCTTATATCATCATAAAATAAAAAATATTATATAAATCATAAATAATAGGACAAATATTTATAAATCAGAAATGATATTAAATAATGTTATTATTAAAAAAGTCATAGATAAAAATAAAAGTATAAAATTAATTAAATAAAATTTAATAATCATATACTAACATTATAATTAATTAGATTAAAATAACATTTAGAAAAGGATGAATGCAAGTACTTCAAGTCAGTGACTAGAAAACGATTAAAAATAACTATTATAAATATTAAAAATAAATTAATGCTAAGCCATATTAAAATATTTGAAAATAAATATTATAATTAAGTTTTATATGTATTACAAACACAAATTAATAAAGTTGATTAATATTTATAATATAAAAATTATATATATATATAAATTGATATTATAATCTTCAAATAAGTATAAAGTAAATATAAATAGCACAAAAAATGAATATAACAATACGTACTAACAAAACGTAATAAAATAATAGTAATAAGGAGTCTAAATAAAATAGTAGGAAATAATATTATAAAAAGGAAAATAAATATAATAAAAAATATTATTATAATAATAAATGAAAATAATAAAAAATATCATTATAAGAATAAAAAGTTAAAAATATTAATAAATAAAAATATTTGTACTCGTGCGAGTACAAAGTATAGTTTATTTATGTAGATAACGGGGAGGGGGAACATGATAACATCATATATCAATAATATATGTATAAATATGTATAACGATAAGTAGCACTATATATGATGAGAAAAAAAGACTGAAGTAGAACAGGAAATATAAATCTTTTAGATATACACATGCTAATTAAGTTATAGCGTTGTACATGAAACTTTATGAGAACTAGTCGACGTCTTCAATATACTAATTTCGGGGGGGAAGGCATTTCATGCCTATGTATTTTTTTTAAATTAAAAAATAAAGAAAGTTGAATAATAATAAGTGGTTTATGAAGTAGTTAGCTAGGAGAAAAAAGAATAAGAAAATAGATACTAAAATTGAAGGATATCTCCATTAAGGGGAGCTATGATATGAGTTGCAGTAAAAATTGAGAGGCATAATAGTTAACCTAAAGATATCCTAGCATACCAAGGGAGTAAAAGATTAAAAGAAGTGAAGATCAGCCTAAAGATATCCTCATTATTGAGTATAATAGTTATGGACTATTATACTGTTATTTCATTAAAAATTATAGTTAATTTGATTTTTAAGATAATTATTATAAAAATTAATTTATTTATTTTACTATACATTGTTTGTAATTGCATAATTGGATGATAATGAAAATTATTTCATACAATTTATGTTTTATAATTATTATGATGAACAAAAGTTACAAATTTGTGTACAATTTTTTTTATAATAATGATAAAAATATGTATCAGGAGTTCCATTAATGTGTTTGGTTCAAGTTCCAATTATTTTTAAAAATTAATAAAAAAATCAATTCCGATTAATCATTAACCGGAAGCAAAGACAGATCAAAATATTTATTATACACGTTCGGACACTTCGATACTTTTAGCTTCAATTGCAATTTATATATTATTGACCTACTTTTTTGAAAAAGAAAATAACATCACTTATTGTATGGGTGATGTATTAATTAATTAAATAAAAATTGAGAAATCAAAACCACTTAGCTCTTATAATTTTTCTAATATTACACATTAGACACTAATTTTATTTGTTTCGGAGTGTTATTTTTTTAAGGATGATTGCTTTAATGATTTAGTAACATACGAATTCATATTTTTTTAATGATCTGCATGTCCTACCTTCATGTGTTGTCAGTACTGCTTCTAGAATTTAATGCCAATTTTTCTTTTTTTTAATTAGAATATTAAACTAGTGTAGTATGTGTAAATTTTTTACCTAAGCAATCAATAAATACAATAATTAATATAATTTTAAAATAATTATTATAAAAATTAATAAATGTATCATAAATAATAATTTATAATTAGATAAGAATGTAATAATATTTTACATTATCTGTCCATAAATTATTTTTTTTACATTAAATAGAATTGAGTGCATAGGTATTTTACAAAGAAAAAAAATTTATTAGTATTATCAATGTTATTTATACTATTTTTAATAAATTTAAAATTTTATTTTAATAATACATATAATAAAAAAGTTATTAAATATTAATAGGTATTATCGATATAATACTTCCATTCTTATTATCGAATAATATCAACCGCAACTACACCACTGTATTTAAGTTTTATTCCTTTAAGAATACCTCTCATCGTTCAAATATTTTTATATAGTTGGATAAAAATGTATGCCATAGTTGTGCAGGTACCTTTTCAAGATAATTATTAGAGATATATATGTTGGTTAAAAATTAATTAGTAATTATTTATTCCATTCCTACTCAATTATAAATTTAAATTAACTAACTTTTATTATATGTACTAGTTAATATTACTTAATTTTACTCATATAAAAAAATAATTTCTTTTTAAAATTGTTCTTTGAAACTTGATATTAATAATTAAAAAAGATTAAAAATAAATTTTTAATTAAATGAAGAATATATTAGATATAGAATCATTAAATGAGAAAAAATTAATTAAAATTTACTTTTATTTAAGTCTAAAATACATGTTATCTTATTTTTTTTATAAAAATATGTAAATATGTGATGTATTCTACCTTTCCCATTTTGTTGTACACTTCTGTCTTTTTAATTCACTTTTTTTTTTATTTTTTCCTTTGAATATGAATTCTATATAGTATTATAAAGATATCACACTTATACAATAATTAAGTATTAAGATATAGTATTATAAAGATATCACACTTATACAATAATTAAGTATTAAGATTCTATTTTAACTTTCGGTTTAAATGGTTAAACATTATGTTTAACTTTTAGTTAACATGTTACCATAATTATTAAAGATATGATTAGTTAAAAAGTACTTATTAATTAGTTACTATCCTATACTATATAAGCTAGGAGTAAGTAAGATTTGGGTTGGCCTATTAATTTGGTGTGCCTCAAGATTGATTTTGATGGATTTAAGTTTTAAAATTAGATCCATTGTATTTTAAGGTTGAGTTCAAATTACATTTCGGATCTGATATTTTATATTCTCTTAAATAATATAAAATTTTCAATAATTGTTAATTAATAATAACAAATTTTGATTTAATAAATATTATTTGTATAACATATTATTATACTTATAATAATATTATTTATTTTAAAATATATATTATAAAAATATATTTGATTTAAATTTTATGCTTCTTTTATTTTATTATTTAATTATATATAATGTTCAAATTAATATATTATGTTAAGAAATCAGTTGATCCGATCTTGTCTCATATTTTTTGAATTTTAATCTCGAGATCAAATTTAAATAAATGGTTTGATCAAAACTTAAGGTTGAACACCAACAACGATAAACTCAATTGTACTCGTCCCTTATTCATTCCTAATATAAATAAGCTTATGTATTAAATCTTTCTTATTTTATAGTATACTTTATTTTTATGCGTTCTACATTTATTTCTTAATTTTCTCTTTTTAACTATAAATTTTAATATTATTAGTCATTGTATAAAACTTGAATGGTCTAAATAAGACAATTCGAGAGGAATTTTTATATGGTTAACAGTTTTGAATCTTATATATCTGATACTTGAGCAGGACAAACACATTCATAGTTGATCTACTGATTTACTTATCAGTCAAGTTTGGTTTGAGAGCAATTATGTTACTTTATGGAGAACTTTTAATTTTGATAAGGCATTCTAGTTAGTTTTTTAATTTTTTTATTAATTTTATAATTTGTTTGATCTTATTAGTAATATTTAATAAATAATTTTTTTTAATAGTTTATAACATTTTTCATACGCTACTTTCAAATTGAGTTTTAAAAATGATAGCTTCAATCTTTTATCTTCTAGTCTTTTATATTTATTTTTATTTTGTTCTTAAAACATTTATTAAATTTTATTTTTATTTTGTTCTTAAAACATTTATTAAATTTTATTTTTATTTTGTTCTTAAAACATTTATTAAAATTTATTTTTATTCTTTTAAATAAGATCTTGTTTTATTTTTAAATAATATCTTATTTTATTTTTAAATAAGATATAATTTTATTGTATTATTTAATTTGATAATTACAATATTTGTTTTATTATTTTAGCATTATATTTTAAAATATTGATAATGATAGATAATAATTTTTTTTACCCTACTAATTAGTAACGAATTTATAAATTTTTGGCTAATTTTTCCTATGCAACCTTAAAATGCATGTATAAAAATTTAGTTTCAAAATAGCATAACATATATACTTGAGTTTATCCTCTGTTTTACCTTGAGTTTATCTTCTGTTTTACCTTTAATTTTCATGGACAAAACGTAACAAGAAGTTCATAAAGTATCCTATTATTTATTTTTGCTTTTAAATTTTGAATACTTTTATGATTTCGAGAATTTTGTTACACTATTTTTCTCTCGTATTTTATCTATTTTTTAAATTTTGTGAATATTATCATTCTGTTAGTTGAACTCTTGACATTTATTCTGTTTATAAATAAAAAATAATATATTTATATATATTATATTTGTTAATCATTTTTTTGTCTTTCATATGATAATTGTGCGAATTAAATTTTTATTTAATATTTAATATTGATTTATTATTTTAATTTACAAATAAAATATTATTATTTTTAATAAATAACTTCTAAACAAATAATTTAGAAGAACTTATCCTTATAAAAATATTTGAAGTTACAATTGTTGTCCCTTGTAAAATTGAATTATTTTTTTAAAATATTTTTAAGTACTAATAATAAAATGGATCCTATAAAATATGTTATATTTATAAATTTATATATTTATAAATTAAATAATTTAAATTGCTTGGTAGCTTGGGTGGTAATGAAAAAGGAAGAGGTTAAAATAAATTCGCAAGAAAAAATGATAAAATTTACAAAACTGTGAAAGTTAGAAGAAAAAAAAAGTAAAATTAGGAAATATATTTTCAATATACAAAATTATGATGTACTATATTACCATTACATATCTGCTGTATATGTATTCCATGCTTACAGTAAGTAATTTATAATTCTTATTATATTATAAAATCTAACTCGTTTCATAATTATTTTTTGCATTTAATTTCTAATACTTTTTTAGTAATTAAATTTACAAATTTGTGGCGCTCATGTTGCATGTGGATTTGTATCTAGTCATTAATAATAAGCAAGAGTGGGGTAAACAATGGCAAAGAGCAAATTTAAGAAACAAAAAAGAAACTAGTTAAAGCAATAATGATTGTTTGAAGTTAACTTAAAAATGATAAAAAAAATGGAAATATATTATAACAGTTTAAATTATGTAACCCCCATCCGCAGTTATAATCTGCCCAGTGATGTATGAAGCAGCTGGAAGGCAAAGAAAAGCAACCAAAGCTGATATGTCTTTGGTTTCTCCAAGACGACCAACCGGTGTTTGAGACACAATAGCCTCAACCACTTTGTCCATTTCATCACCATGTTTCTATAACAAGAGTAATACGTATAGATTTTCAGCACTATGCACGAGAACAGAAGAGATTGACAACTATACGAAATATGTAGCAAGGTAATAAAAATAATTCACTCTTTATTTTTTTTAATTTTACCAATTTTGTTTCTCTTATTTTTTTTTCTTTCAAGAATTTTATCATCCTGCTATTTTAATTATATAATATTTTCCCATCAACTTAGGATTCAATATTCAACAGAAATACATACTTACGTACCAAGATACTATCCAGAAGTGAGGTCTTAACAGGTCCAGGTGCCACAGCATTTGCACGAATATTATCCTTTGCCCATTCCAGTGCTAAGTTTTTTGTGAATTGATTTATGGCTCCTGAATAAAATTTATATGCAGATTAATCATCTTCTGCAACTCCAATTTATCACATCGCATTATTGTTAAAGGATATAAAGATAGGAAGACATACCTTTAGAGGATGCATAGACAGAACTAAAAGGCAAAGCTTTGAGACCTGCAATGGAGGATATGAATACTACGCTCCCATATCCTGATGCTTTTAGAAGTGGATGTGCTAGTTGACTTAGGTGGTAACTAGACTCAAAATTTGTTCCCATTATTGTGATTATATCCTCTGCAGTATAATCTATGAGGTTCTTAGGTGTAGTGGTTCCAGCATTGTTTATCTACATATAGAAAACCATATAATAAGTCAACTGGATCTGGTAAATTTTTGGGTTGGGAAAAATTAAAACAAGAAAAGAAAATACTAGAGAAAACCATATATCATGTCCTATAATATAATGTGAACAAATAAAAAGGAGGAAATTAGAGAATTTGGTTAAATAAATTTAATTTCTTCAATTAACTTGTAAAAAAAATGACATTGAAATTTTTTGAAAAATCAGAAAAATTTATCCATTTAATCATTTATTTATATAATTAAAAATTATTAATAACTCACGAAATCGACTCTTTCTTTAACGAATTGGAGCGGATTCAATTGAGTTCTTATACATTCGTTTCGAAAATCAAATTAATACAATTACTACAGAGATTAGTCCAATCTAAAATATGAACAATAAAAGAAAATACCAATTAAACCGATAATAGAAATATAATTACAATACCTATTATCCAGAGAGAAAAGAAGGCTAATGATAGTATCAGAACTTAGAGTTATGGATTAACTCAACATTAAAAAACTAACTCAAGATGTAAGGGTTATTCTCTACTTCTAGACTTATTGGTTTGAGCTTAGTGCATGTGTAATATATGATGGGTAGTTCCATAATTGATATAGAAAAGACTCTTGCGTCATTTTAAAATATGAATAATATGGTAGATTCCGTAACTGAACTAAAATAAACTCTAATATCATTTTAAAATATGGATAATATGGTAGGTTCCGTAATTGAACTAAAATAAACTTTAATATCATTTTAAAATGTAGATAATATGGTGGGTAACTCATTAATTAACTTAAAATAGACTCTCATTCAATCTTTTTATTATATCTTTAAATAGTGTGAGACATGAGAAAAGGTAAAAATATATCATCTTAAAATGTAGATTTAACTCTAATTCAATCTCAAAAATTAATTTAAAAAATAAAAATTATTTTTTATTTATAAATTCTTTTTGGATTCTATTTCTAGAAAAATTATTAGGTAGTCACTAGTTCAAAACCACAACCAATCTTTACCTTATGAAATTAAATATTATAAATTTTTTATTGGTAAGTTAAAAAACTTGAAATATGGGTTATGTACCACATAATAATTTCTCATATCTTTATGTGATACTTAGTTTTTTTTAGTAGGTGGAGAGTTGAACGAATTGAAAGAAATTTTTACATAAATAATTATTTGGCCTTTCGATATGCATTTACATCTTTCATACCAAAGTTTTGTCCTTATCTATATGTTTTGATGCTTTCTTGCAATTAAGTTACAGTCTGAACTTCCAAAATAGAATTCTATAGAACAATTGAAGTATCAAAGTCACAGTCAATTTAACGAATTCTTTTTAAAAATTTAATATCTTACCAGAATGTTGAGCTTTCCGTGAAAGATTGAAGTAACATTTTTCATTAAATTTTTACGTTGGTGATGAGATAGTAAATCACATGCAGACCCGGTAATGCGAAATCCTTTGCTATTCCAATCTTCCAAACATTTATTGATATCATCTTGATTACGTGCACATATATGCACAGCTGCCCCAAATTCTGCTAACTCTTCTGCAATTGCGTGGCTATTCACAATGGAAAAAGAATAATTACAACAATAATATATAAGGAAGTAAAAGACAAGCATATATGTAATAGTTAAAGATGAGAATGAGATTAGAGAAATGAAGGAACCCTATGCCGCGGGTGCCTCCTGTGACCAGAGCTGTCATGCCATGGAGTGACCATCTTTCGTCTTTGATGCCACTCAGCTTTGTTTCTGCCATTTTTCTCCTTACTACTTAGTGTGATCCTATAAACAGAAAAACAGCATACAAAAGATTGTTCTGGTTGTCAATTTAAAAAGATTGTTTTTTCGTTTTCCTTTTTTGGCAATATTGTCGACAGTTTTAGTGGTTCTGGATGTGTCTCAATGAGGATATACCTTTCTCGTCTCTTCTACCTATGTAAAAAGCTTGGTTGTCATTGCCGTCCTAATTAAGCTTGGTTGTCATTGCCGTCCTTGACGATAACTTCGATGTTCTCATTTTCCAAATAAAAATTCAAAACCTTAATTATTTAATTCTCATGGGTAACAACTTACATAAATCATGTAATCATCAAAGTTATTTAAAAACATTAATCGCATAAAAATACAGTCTCAAATAATGATTAATGATGCAATGGTACGCTAGCCCGAATGAAATACACAAATAATTTTATTAAAAAGTATATATTTTAAATTAAAATATATTTTTAATCTTATAAAACAAATGATTTTTGATTTTGATTTATATAAAAATTATTTTTCATTTATTTAAAATTTAAAATTATTATTTTTTGGTTCCTAATAAATTTTAATTTTAATTTTTGTAAAAAGATTTTGATATTTATCTTTTTAAAATTTAAAATTATTATTTTTGTCATTAATATTTATTTTTAGGTGTATAAACAATATTCTTTGGTTAGAAGAATCACGTATTTACATAATACTGCAAACACTAGTTGGTATCATTTAGAATGATATTTTGAGATTTCATTAAACATACAAGTATAAGCAATTAACGAGTGTCATGAAAAATAAAAAATAATTTTATATTTTTAAGGGATGAAAATTAAATAAAAAAAAATACAAAGACCAAAATCAAAATCTGTTAATTTTGTTGAGACTAACAATATATTCAAACTTACATTTTATTACATTATGTAATAAGATATTTATTAACAATATAAAATATTTTTATAGTATCATCTAGAGTTGGTAAAATGGGCCTAGTCCATTGGTCCATCAGGCTAAAGTAATTTTTTTTTTTTTGACATAGATAAAACTTTGTTAGTGTTCTTATTTTAAAAAATTCATTAAAATTTTAGGTGTTTTTAAGTAAAAAAAAATTGGACCCAAATTGGCTTAATCTAATAGGCCACTAAGTAGGGCTAAATAGTTGACTCATTTGTTACCTCTAGTATCATTCAATCACAAACTACTATATAAGGTGGGTTTGTTGACTTTAATAACAAATATCTTTTGTTATATAAATTACAAGTACCCTCCATTAGAGGCAATCATGTTTTAGCTGAATAGGGCTATTGTTAGCAACATAACTATTCCTTTGAGTATTCAATGTAGTTATATATCTATGGTTCAAACTCAAACAACCCTACACCAAATAATCCATGAAATCAATAATTTTTAATAATAAATATCTTAAAAGCTATATCAAACGTGATTCTTCATTTATTAGAGTGTAAAAATTGATATTAGTGCATACCCATTAAAGCTTTAACAAATCTAAAAAAAAGAATGTTAGAAACATTCTTTCTAACAACTTCTTTCTAATTTTCTTTATTATTTGTTGAAATTCATTAAAAATCAAAATGGTGGTGTTCACTCTTCTAATTTAAGAGAGAGACTCAATAAATAAGAGTTACTCACCAAAATTTTTAAATTCCCACAAGTTCCCGCCAATAATATATAGATATATCATATTTTTTTTATTCAATTTACTTCTATGTTATTGTCTATTATTAACAAAATATTATTGTTTCAGTTAAATCTTATCTATATTTTACTTTTTTTTATTAATATATTAACTTTTAATTTAACTAATATTTTAGCAAGTGTATTGAAAAAGATAAATATTTATTTTTATATAATTGTAATTATAATCCATAATAAATAAAAATTCTTAAATATATAAACTATACTTTGAATTTATAATAAATAATTTAAATTGTGATATAAAATTATTCTTAAATTGAAATGAATAAAAGGTTAAAAACATAAATTTATAAATAAAAGATAAATGGATGGTAGTTTGAAATAACTTATAGAGATATTTTTTGTCTAGTTGTGGAAAAGGTGTGTAAAATACACCCCTAATGAGAAAAAAAGTGTTTAAAAATATCTAATTAAAGAGAATGAGAAGAATGATTCACTCTCAAGTTAGAATTCTAATTTATAATATAAGAGTTGATTTATTTATACGAGTTGATCCATTGCATCTTGATATGTTTAATGAACTAGAACTTCATTTAAAATAAAGTTATGGATCCAACACATAAAAAAACTAATGATATTGAATAGTAATTTCTATTCTAATTTAGATATAGAAATAAAAGAAGATAATAATTTCAATTCATTTATAAAAATAATATAAAAAAATTTACTCCACAATTATATATATATTTTTTACCTCTCCTAGTCTTGGGTTCCCTTACAAAATTTATTATTCATGGTTGTGAAAATTGGATTGAACGGATCAATTAGATTGAAAAAATTTAGCATTCAAATAAATCACAAAATCAACTTGGAAAAGAATTGGTTAAAGAACCAAAAAATTAGTAAAACCCAATAAATAAAGAGTAGCAAAAAAATCAATTCGATAAAAATATGCTTAATATAATATTATTTTTATTTTTTTCTTAAAAAAAATAAAAATTACCTAATTTATTATTTATTATTTTTTTATTCTAAATGTAAACTTATTATTAATAATAAATGTTGATACATATTGTTAAAATTTAGAATTAAATAATATGATATATTTGATTTAAGTTTTTGTATGTCATATAAATGTTAAAAAATTAAAAAATTATATTTTATTTTTAAATTTTAGTATTATAAAGTTGGGATATTATATTTTCTACTATTATCATTATTTTAATATTGATTCGACCACGGTTCAGCATTAAATTTTGAACTGGTGCATTGACCCATTCAATGATCGATATAGTTTTGAAAAGATTAATAAAATAGATGCAAAAAAATCAGTTAGAACCAATTTTTTTATTTTTTTAATTGACTTAAGTATGTTTTTTTAAGTCCATGCAAATAACTCTTAGTTTAGTTTTATCTTAGTTTAGTTTTAGTTTTTGCAAATTATTTTTGTTATATTTGATCGCTAATATTTTGTTATATATATATTTTTTAATTTTTATCATTAACTTTAGTTAGTTTAATACTTATATGACTAACAAAATAAATATATATTAATTAATATAATTAAGATAAATAAGATAATAAAGAATGGATGATAAAAATATTTTAAATTAAAATAATTAAATTATTTTTATACGTAATTCAATTAAGTAATATATTTATTATGTTATTATATAAATAAGATAATTACATATAATTTTATTTTATAATTTATTTTAATATAATGAGTTGTGATTATTATTACTTTTAATAATATTTTTACTTTCAATTATCTAATTTATATTTAATTTTGTACTTTTAAAAATATAATTTAATTATGGGATTATAATTTAAAAAATTGTAATATATTAATTTTTATGTTATTTTTATATTTCAATTCATTAGTTTTGATTTTTATAATATAATTTATTTTTTATATATTTCAAGTAGTAATTTTGTCTCCAAAGAAGAAAATAAACTGAAATATAATATTAAAATTAATAAAATTACTGTTCATAATATATTAAAAATAAATTAGTGAATTGAAAAACAAAAAAATATTAAAAGAAGTAAAATTAATGTTCATAATATATTAAAATATAAGTTATAAAAGTAAATTATATGTAATTATCTTGTTTATATAAAATAATAAATATATTACTTAATTGAGTTGTGCATATAAAAATAATCTAATTATCTTAATTTAAAATATTTTTTATACCTTAATTATTTTAATTGATATTATTTATTTAGTTAACTATGTTAATATTAAACTAAATAGAGTTGGTAGTAAGGATTAAAAAAAGACACTTAAAAAAAATGTTAGGAATCTAAATATAAAATTTATTTTATAAGAATTAAATTCAAAGTCACATTTACAAGAATTTAAAATATATTTAATTTTTTTTTATTTAATTTAAAATATTTCAAAATAAATAAAAATACATATTTAAAAGTACAAATAAATATAAATTATTTTGAAAATTATTATTTTTATGAAATATATAATTTAGTCATTTATAATTTTTTGTATCTTAATTTTTATAATATTATATAATATCAATAATACAAATTTAATTTACTACCGATTTATTTAGATCGAGTTAAACTAATAAATGGTGAAGGAATACTTTTACCGATTCAATTATCAATAGTACTTTAAAAACATTGCTAACTAAATTCATACTATCTAGGTATGAAGATATAGTGTGACAAGATGGGGTAAAGGAATTCATTTAGAGAGAAAGGCTACAAACTTAAACCAAAGACTATGGTGATAACATGAAAATTGTGGACAAACAAATAGACAATCACTGAAATGCAACCATCCTCGCAACATTATTTTTTTTTTTTATATTTATTTATCTTGATAACATTATTTATTATATCACACTTTTTTTCTCAAATTTCTTCTTTTTCTCTCTTTATTGTCTAATGTGTGATATAAATTGTTGCGTAAATAGCATTTCTGATGTTATCAAAGATTAAATTATGAAACCCCCGTCGGCAGTTATAATCTGCCCAGTGATAAATGAGGCAGCTGGAAGGCACAGGAAAGCAACCAATGCGGATATCTCCTTAGGTTGTCCAAGGCGACCAACTGGTGTTTGAGACACCATATTGTCTTCTTCTTCACCAGATTTCTATAACAAGAGCAATACAAAGAGATTTTCAGCACTATTGCTAAATTAATAGCACAACATGCACGAGAACAGAAGAGATTGACAACTATTTTGCAAATTTAATTTTTTTTTATTTGATCATCCTACTACATGTTAACTTATCATCATCTAATATTTAAGGGAAAAACATACACACTTACCATGATACCATCCAGAAGTAAGGTCTTAACAGGTCCAGGTGCCACAGCATTTGCACGAATATTATCCTTTGCCCATTCCAGTGCCAAGTTTTTTGTGAATTGATTTATGGCTCCTGAATAAAATTTATATGCAGATTGATCATCTTCTGCAACTCCAATTTATCACGTTGCGTTATTGTTAAAGGATGTAAAGATAGGGAAACATACCTTTAGAGGATGCATAGATAGTGCAAAAACGAAAAGCTTTTAGACCTGCAATGGAGGATATGAATACTATGCTCCCATATCCAGATGCTTTCAGAAGTGGATATGCTAGTTGACTTAGGTGGTAACTAGACTCAAAATTAGTTCCCATTATTGTGGATACATCTTCTGCAGTATAATCTATGTGTTTCTTAGGTGTAGCTGTTCCGGCATTGTTTATCTACATATAGCAAACCATTTACCAAGTCAACTCGATCTAGTCAATTTTGGGGTTGGGGAATTAAAACAGGAAAAGAAAACACTTGAGGAAACCATATATAATGTAATTAAGCAGGCTAATGGTGGAGATTTCAATAATTTGAATGAAATTTTTTCATAAATATATAATTCTTGTGCCTTTCTATATGCATTTACAGAATTCAGTTCCTTCCATCCATACCAAAGTTTTTATTGTTAGAAATAATATTCTCTTTCTATCATTATGTTTTGTTGCCTTCTTGAAATTAAGTTACAGTCCAAAATTCTAAAATAGAAATCTGTAGATCAACGGCACAAACAAATTCTTGTGCCTTGCAATTTGTAGATACACACTAACAAATTAGACCAAACACAAATGATCCGTATTATTTAATAACACTTAAAAAAAAAAGTGTCAATACTATTCAATCTGCGTAAATCTCCGGAGCACAAAGTTGAGTTTGTAAAATTAAATTAATATAAAACTCTTTTTAAAATTTAATCTGAATAGGAGGATCTTACGAGAATGTTGAGCTTTCCGTGAAAGATTGCAGCAACATCTTTCATTAAATTTTCACGTTGGTCACTGGATAGCACATCACATGCGGACCCTGTTATGCGAAATCCTCTGTTGTTCCATTCTTCCAAACATTTATTGATATCATCTTGATTGCGTGCACATATATGCACAGCCGCCCCAAATTCTGCTAACTCTTCTGCTATTGCGTGACTATTCACAATGACAGAAGAATAATTACAACAATAATATAAGGAAGTAAAAGACATGCATATATTGTTAGTTAAAGATGAGAATGAGATTAGAGAAATGAAGGAACCCTATGCCGCGGGTGCCTCCTGTGACTAGAGCTGTCATGCCCTGAAGTGACCATCTTTCATCTTTGAAGCAGCTCAACTTTGTTTCTGTCATTTTTCTCTTTACTAGTTAGTGAGATCCTACAAACTGAAAAACAGCATACAAAATAGTTGTGTGATTTGGTTGTCAATTTAAAGTGAATTTTCTTTTTTTTTTTTTTTTTCTTTTTGCAATAATTGTTGACAATTTTAGGTTTTGGATGCGTTTGGGACAAAAAGTTACAATTGAGTGATAATCATATAAATTTATTTTAAATGAAATCTTTAATATAAATTTATCAAAGAAGTACAATTCCATAATTTAAAAGAAGTACAATTCCATATATATTTATTTACATCTATAAACGAAGTACAATTCCATATATATTTATTTACATATATAAAAGAAGCACAATTCCATATATATTTATTTACATCTATAAAAGAAGTACAATTCCATATATATTTATTTACATATATAAAAGAAGCACAATTCCATATATATTTATTTACATCTATAAAAGAAGAACAATTCCATATATATATTTTTGTACTATTTCTGTAATTTGCATAACTTTTTAATACAAAATTTTATTATACATTTTATCCATATAAAGTCTAAATCTGATGGAGAATAATACAAATAATACATATGAAACAGCATATAATTTTGTTTATTATAAAAGAGTGTTAAAAGAGAATGTTATTAGCATTATTAATCTAAAAATAATGTATCACATTTTTTCTTCAATTTATTTTTATGATATTATTTATTATCGACAAAATATCACTTATTGGGTTAAATTTTATATATATATTTATTAATATATTAAATTTTAATTTTAACTAGTATTTTTCTTATAATTCACATGATAAATATTTTTATATAATTATAATTCATAATAAATAAATATTCTTAAATATATAAAATATACTTTGAATTTATAAAAAATAATTTAAATTATGATATATAATTATTTTTAAATTGAAATTGATAGACGACTGAAAAAAATAAATATATAATAAAGATAAATAAAAGGATAATTTGAGATGTTTCTACAATCTGTTTTAGAAAATTGGAAGACTTACCAGTTCAATTTTATTGAACATAAAGTCAGTCCATTAACTCTAAAAAATCATCTTATCTCAAAATCGGTGAAAGTCAATAAAAAAAACCAATCAAATCAGTCTAAAATTTGTCTAAAAAATGGGTTAGAACTGGTATTTTATTTTAATTTAATTTAAAATAGTTTAAGATAAATAAAAATACATATTTACAGAGTATAAATAGGTTTAAATTATTTTAACAATTATTATTATTATTTATCTTATAAAACATATAATTTAATCATTTATAATAATTTATAATTTTTATTATTTTATTACTTAAAATATTATATACTAAACAAAAAAAAATTAATTACTACTGATTTAACTACAATTAAACTAATAAATGATAAACAAATACTTTGATGTATTTAATTATCAGTGGTAATTTAAAAACATTGCTAATTAAATTCACACTACCTAGGTATGAAGTTATAGTCTGACAAGGTGGTGTGAAAGGAATTCTCATTCAGAGAGAAAGGCTATACAAATTTAAACCAAAGATTGTGTGGTGGTAACTTGAGATTCGTGGACAATCGATCACGGGAATTCATAATCATGCAAACCAGTGGTCCTTTACTGCCTTCGATACGTGTCTAGCCAGTTTTGCGGTCGAGGATTGGAATATTGTTAGGCTCAGTATCGTTGGGATGTGTGTTTGATGTCTTCAGCAATTAATAACCTATAGGGGTTATAAGAGTGTGGATTATGAAATGGAAATTGTAGATTTTCAAATTACAAAATGAAATGTGCTCTGGAGATGCTCGATGAATAAACGTTCAGTTAATTTTGTGATTTTAGATTTGTCATGTATTTGCCTATTGCAGCGTGTTCCATTGTTGGTGTTTTTAGATCTTCACGACTGTGATGGTGTACATTTTGTTTCCTTAAGTTAGGGTTAATTGGCAATGTTGTTGATTGGTCACAGCAAAACCATGTGCGTTCTTTGAAATTGACTGGGTGGACTAGAGGAGACACAGTTTCGAGGGAGAAGAAAAAGTAAAGAACTATTAATACCAATTACCCAAAATTAAAGAAATGTAAATTTAATAGATTAAATTTTTTCCACGACTGGTTATTTTGGTGATTCATCTATATCACCCATTACATAGTTCATTCTAATCTGAACTCTATAATTTGTTTTGTAGACTATCTGCAAATACCAGACTTGCTAGGAATAAGTAGAGATCTCATATATATCATAATCTTAGCATTTGTATAGTTAAAAAAAATCAATTCTAATTAGAATTAGTTAAAAAATTAAAAGAAAGTCTTTTAAATGTACTAATAAATTCTAACTTGGATAAAACTTCCTATGATTTCAGCTACGAAATTCAACTTCCAAAGATGATTAAAATAACAAAGATTATTGTAAATTACGTGATTGCTAAAATTGCAAAGTCAAGCTTATATGCTAATTTCTATAATAGATAAAATAGAAGAATCACCATTATTTTTTCACAATAGCTAAATGATTTAATTCAAATTGATGAATGGAGGAGACAAGAAATACAACCAGTAGATACGAAAGAAATATATAATAGATTTAAAAATCCAAATGAACAAGTTATAATAATACAAAATGAGACTTAAAGTCTTAATCAAGAGATACAAATACTACAGAAAAAATGCTATCTGATAATAGAATTAAAAAGAGAAAAAATATATTAAAAATTCAAGATAAAACAAATAATGAAGGTTAAAGTACAAGATCTTTTATTAAGTACCTACAAAATATTATTAGAAAATAATAGAAAGAGATAGTAAAAACACGTGAAAATAAAATATGTTATGCAACTTCATTTGATCGAATTAGTAAAAAAATATAACATCACGATTAATATTAGGAACTCTCTTGTTAACACTATCGTATCCTTTTAAAGTAACTGGAAGTGGAATAGTATCATAAGCATTCGAAAAGAAAATATGTTTTGATTTTATTCAACCTCTTAGGTTAAAAGAATTAAATCTATTTCAATGACCTCAATAACCATGGTAAATCTGATTCAAAGAAAACAAAAACATAAAAATATGCTAAATAAAGAAATATAATATAAAAGAATAGATAAAAACTTCTCATGTTCAAAATAAAAAAATAAAAAAGAAATAATGGAACAAGAAATTTGAAAATAAAAAAACATAGCTTTTGGGAACTGAAAAAAAATAAATATGGAATGTTATTACCTTATGAAGAAGGATTTAATGAGAAAGATATTCCAACAAAAAGTATAAGACAAATATAAATGAATAAATAATATTTAAAATATTATAAAAAAATTATTTGAGGATTAATTAAATCATCCAAGTTCATTTCGACTTTTATTTTATGAATGCTTTAGAATAATTAAGAAAAATGAGCTCCAACATTAGTTATACATTATAAATTTTTAAATAGAATATTAAAATTGATAAGATATTTATTATCTAATAAATCTGATTTAATAAAAGATATATAATATATACAATAATATTTTCTAATTGGATATGAAATCCAATTACTTAAAATTTTTATAACTTTTGTAGTAATTTGTAGACATTATGAGTGAAATGTTATACTCCAAGGATTAAAAAATAAACCAAGTGAATTTCATAATATTAT
Source organism: Mucuna pruriens (assembly GCA_025330945.1). Classification (NCBI taxonomy): domain Eukaryota; kingdom Viridiplantae; phylum Streptophyta; class Magnoliopsida; order Fabales; family Fabaceae; genus Mucuna; species Mucuna pruriens. The sequence continues at coordinate 1,478,935 of JAENHJ010000525.1, read as the reverse complement.
TAATGATATCTTTCATTAATATATGTAATGAAGTATATTTAGATGACGTATTAATATTACAAGATTTTTTTTTATTTTACTACTAATTTTAATTATCATTTATATTAGTAGCTAAATTATAACTAATTAACTATTAATTAACTAGAATATTACTTTTTTTAACTAAATTTAAATTATATACATTTATATTTCTTATTACTACAAATTAGTTAGAAAATAATTATAAGTTTTAAAAATTTATTACAAATTAACTAAGATTATTTTTTTAACTAATTTTCTACTTATTTCATGCTATCACCAATATTATAATAATTTTGTAGTTAATTATTTTACTAAAAATTAGATACAAAATAACTATTAATTTTAAAATTAGCCACAAAATTATTTTATAACAAATTCAAATTTTTTAGTAGTGTAATTTTTTTCCAAAGGAATAAATCAACACATCAACATTTAAATAAATTTATAAAAATGGAAGAAAAAATATTAGTTGTTTTGGAAAAAAAAAAGACAAAAATATTTTAAACAAAACTTAGATTTTTAGGATATGAAATATATTAGGGAACAATAAGTTCTATTCATCAGTCTCTTGAATTTGTAGAAAATTTTCCATATGAAATTAAAAAAAATAAATAACTGCAAAGGTTTTTAGAATATCTAAGTTATGTAGTCCAAACCTCAAAATTACATGTACACCATTATACAAATTATTAAGAAAAAATCTTCTTTGCGGAAATATCTCGGATAATTATTCAAATTAAACAAATTACAAAACATTTGCTTTGTCTAAGAATTCCATTGAGACCCCTTAGTTGTTGAACCTCATACTTGAAAAATAAACTAAAAAAAAATTCTCAAATAAATTTTAAAAAATTCTTCTAAAAATAAATAGTTAGACATATTTTAAAATAATGAATCACCAATTTAATTATTAAAATTATAATAATTAATTAAATTTATCTCTAAAATTAATAATATAACAAAATAATTTTTAAAATAATATATAATCGATTAATTTAATTCTTGTAATTATAATAAATAATTAAAATAATATATAAAATTAATTTAGTAATTAAAATTATAATAATTATTCAAAATGATTCTTAAAATTAAAAGTTAATTATAATTTTTTCCTTATAACTTTTAAATTTTACCAATTTTGTTCCTCGAGCGTCGATATCAAGGCTCTTCCTCTGTTGGTAACACGTGTCTCGCGCGTGATGTCTGCTACGTCGTGTTCTCCGAGGACGTGGAGTAACACCACGATATCGTTTCCTCTGAGCTCAATAGCGATTATTATCACACACACAAAAAAAAATGAAATAACACTTGCAGATTGGGAGTCGCAACCCCACTTCCATTCATCTGCCATGCTTTCCATTCTCTGCTTCTTATTTGAATTAGTTAGGATGAGAACTAAACACTGTGCGGCATAGAACCTATTGCGGATCAAATTAGTTAAAAATTAAGTTAAGAATTTGTTAATCAAAGATTATTATTAGTTATTTATTTTTTTTATGTAAGTTGTATTAGATCACTTAATGTATTTGTTTTTATTTTTTCTAATTAGTATATTTTTTTAAATTCATTTCTTTTCTTTGCCTAAATCATATTTATTAACATGATATTCGAGCATATCGTCTAATCTATTTTTTTTTCTTATCCTTCACCTTTTCTTTTTTCTTTTTCCTTTTTTCTATACCTTCATTTTCTTTTCCACCTTGTTTATCCTAAGAAAATTTTCGATTGAAACCTTTTCTTCTTCTTTGATATGATCCATTTTATTTTCTGAACAAAATCCTTGGTGAACCAATTATATATCTTACAACTTGCTCGCAATCTAATATCCAAGATTGTGACAATAGCTTGTGTATGGCATGAGGTTCGTGGTCCTCTACGCCCATTGATTTCAACAAAGACTTCACACTCTTCCCATCCCTTTACATTCTCGACTCTTCCTCTATCATCCATGGCTGTTAAGCAGAGTTAATTGAGAGCGTACCAATGGCGTGAAGTGGCCGGAGCCACTGTGAACGGTGTCAGACGAAATTAATTTGCAACCCTAATGTTGACTTTGCTGAAGTGGTGATTCAGGATTTGGCTTTGACATTTGATTTGGTTTTGTGATATTTTTTATGGTGATATTCAAGTGCTCAAAAGACGGTAAACTATTACAAAGAGCAACTTCGTAATGAAATGTTTCAAATTCTACATAATGCTTTTGTTAAAAGTCTAAAATTTGTTTGGAAGATGCTTGTTGAAAATTGTTTGAAAGATGTTTGCTCTCTTTAGAAATTGGTTGCTATATTTTCTCAGTTGGAAGATGCTTCCAAAGCTGTTAGGTTTAGTAAGGTGATCCCAAGGTGTGTGTGAAAAATCCTCATTCACAATTGATTTATTTTGTTCTTATTTATTGTAATTTTATTTTGATGTAAGTTTTGTTGGTTAAGCATTAAAATCTTGTTTAGCTTTTATTTATAGTGATTAAATATTGCTTAATTTAAGCTTTTGTCATGAATGGTTAAGTAATGAGATTACTTATTTTTTGTTTGATTTATGTTCTTCATGATTAAGCATTGTTGTTTCTCCATTATGGAGGTTAAGCATTTACCATCTTTAATTTGCTTCAATCTTATTAAGTGATTAAGTGTGATTGTTTTAATTAAGTTATTAAACAATGAATTGTGACTTATGTTTCATGATTAAGTTTTTTATTTTTTCAATGTATTGTTTTTAGTCAATTTATTTGTAATATTTTTTTGATTGTACATATTTTTAATATGCAGAAGTTTATCTCAAGTTGGAAATGCTATGAATATCTTTCACGTTGTAAGGGACTATTAAACATATAATTAATTAGAAATTTGTTAGGTTAGTTGATGATGATAAATTCTTTATATAAGTCATATGAGGTGACTTAATGTATTTATGTTTACTCATTCTAATTAATAATATTAATTTAAATATATTTTTATTTCTTCAAATTTTTATATTTTTTAATTTCATTTTTCAAATTAAACTCTTATATTTTAGTTTTTAATTTAAAAAATTACTAGTTTTAATCTCCAAACACATACACCATTGAAGACTTTGAACAGATTTTAAAAATATGATTTGTGTTGATTTTGAATTCTCATATATTTAATGTAATATTCTCATACACATTGTTGCTATCATTTTTATTTGTGGTTACTCCTTATAGATTCTTGCAAGTTAAGAGAATTTATATTCACTGTATTGTTGAATCATTGCATGTGTATTGTTGTTTTTCCCCTTCACCTCCACGTAAACAATCTTGGTCGCCTACACCATCTTGGTTAAAAGTCTATACAAGAGATAATGACTCTTCAAACTTCCAAAGTCTATACAAGAGAAACACAAGGCTCTCGAAGATGAAGTGTACTTGTCGTGCCAAAGACACCTCGACCAGACTAATGCGTGTAGGTGCAAGTTTCAACACACCCTCACGATGCCAACATGCGATAGTCATCATGTCCCCTTTCAGGTCCTTAATATCTAGGATCAAGTGTACTCGTTGTGCTGAAGACACCTTGACTATCTTTAGCACAACTCATTTCACCCCGGCTAGAGCCGACCATAGCTCGGCCCCTCCCATTGTGATACACACTGTGTTGAAGACACTTCAGCTGTATTTGGCATAACTCGCTTCATCCTGGCCAAAGCCGACCATAGCTCGAAACCTCTCAACATGATATGCATCCGGATACACATTGAAATTCTCGAGCAGCACGCTTGGGAATCAAGTTGTATGGTTCTGACCTTTATAAATAGGATAATATATCACTTGTGTCAGGTACGCTTAATTTTCTCCATACTTGCACAAACTTTGACCAACATTGACTTGAGTGTCAAAGTGTCTTTGCAAGTACCTCTCTCCCACCGTCAACGATACCTTGACCTACATCGAGGGTAAAGAGGAGAGATTGAAGTTTGGATATAAGATCACGACCAAGAAGAAGGAGAGATTGCTCCCAACTTGGGAAGTTCTCGCTAGGAGTTCAAGTGAGAATTTTTGGTAAGAACAATGACCAACTACGAACTAATATAAGATAAAGAATATTAGAAATGTGGACCAAAGATTCTTAACAGAATTAAGAGATAAAATCACTAATAAACCATGCAAACTGAGTATCTTATCAAAGTAAGATTTTCTCTTATGGTTTCCTAACCCACGGGACTTCTTGCTTGCCTAATCCAAGTTCACAATATCATAGTAACTAATTTTGGGTCCTTAGAATCAAAATGGTGAGTTTATGTTTCCCTAAACAATCTTGATGCAAAAGTTGCAAACCAAGTATCCCATTGAAGTGAGATTTTATCCCATAATTTTATACCATTGAGGGCTTCTTTTTGGCCAAAAACCATGTTCATAGGATTATTGTAACTCAGTTTGAACTAGTTGAACTGTAGCAAGTTTATGTTTAGCTAAAACACCATAGCACACAACTTGCAAAACAGAGTATCTTATTTAAGTGAGATTTTTTCCAACAGTTTGTTATCACTAAGGACTTCTTGCTTGGGCAAAACCAACCTCGCAAAGTTCACCTTCTTCGCATAGAAATAACAATATAACTCATTACACACCTATTTTATTACCAACATTCCTAACACACCCGAGACGTTAACGAATAAGAGACGTTCATTTGGAAGCGATGAAAAAAATGGAAATATAAATACCTAATAGATGCAAAGCCGAAGAGAAGGAAAACAACTCAATCAACAATATTTTATATTTTAAAAAATAAAAAATACATTGAAAGAGTTGTCTCTATGTACGGCCGCTATGGCCACTACTTAGGTTTTTGACTATTTTATAATTTTCTTGTAGTGTAATCGATAGAGTCACGGAAATCAAACAACTGAAAAACATATAAGAAAATGGTTCAAAGATAACATTTCATATGGAATAAAGTAAAAAAAAAAATAATAATAAAGATAAGGATGTCGGTGTAAACAAAATGAAATTAATGTTGCAAAACTAAAACCCAGTGATCCTTATTATGTGTGTTCTGTACTAAAACCATGTGTACCTAAAAACAGAATAAATTATCTAGGAAATAGAACTATGGTTTGAATATTGCTAACAAACTAATCAAATTTTTGACATACATCTGAAAGATAAATAAATAATATTGACTAATAATCATAAGATTCCCACTCTTAAACAGAAGAACATAAAAAATATTATATTGGCCAGTTACATAACTGTGCTCAATCCATATAAAGACAAATACAGTAATAGAAGACACTCAAGCATGCCTAGGAACATAGGATAAATGGAATAGGTGGGCCAACCAATGGACAAGCAATATTAATGGGAAAGTTCATTCAGCAAAGTGGCTCGTTCTTAGTTGTCAAATCATTAGTTGCAATTTAAGATGTGTAACCTCCGTCTACATATATAATTTGTCCAGTAATGTATGACGCAGCTGGAAGACAAAGAAAAGCAACTAATGATGATATCTCTTTGGTCTCTCCCATACGACCAATAGGTATTTTAGACAATACATCAGTCACAACCTCATCCCCTCCAGTTCCAGAATTCTGTATGAAGAACAATTGCTCAAATGCTAACATATATAATAGTAACATATATGTTAAATTACAAATTGCACCATCAAGTCCATTTCCACATGTTACACAAAGTTTCGCGTTTAATATAATACCTTGTTGATATCCCAATAAATATGAAGTTTATAAGAAAAAAAAACTAAAATAAATTTATTCATAAATTAAAATAAATTTTTTTATAAAAATTATTTTATATTAACTTCTTAAAAACTAATTTTTAATCTATGAATAAGTTAATTTTAATTTATAAATAAGTTTATTTGATTTTTTTTTCTATTTTCTCCTTCATCAAATTGATTATGGAAATATTTATTTAATCTATATGTCATAAATAAATTACTAAATTACTATAGGCTATATTTATTTACAGCCCTCCGGTTATATATGAAAATAATAACTAAGGAAAATAATCAATAATTACGAGACAAGAAAATTAATTAATTACCTATAAATAGTTACATTGATTTTGTTAAGCATTTATTTACATTATTTATATTCTCTACCATCACCTCTCAATCTCAAATGGAATCAGGGGATAGATAAATTGAGTTAAGAAATTGATTTTTAGAGATGCAGGTGTGGTCAAGTTGGGTGGTGGGGACCGTCAGACTACATATATGACTAGAAATTAATGGATCTAGACTGCATATGGATTATTTTTTTAAAATAAAAAAATACAATTACAGTAATAAAGTTAAAACTTAAGTATAGATGAATAAAAAGCTGCATTTTTTTAAATTGTAAACTAACTCTTCTGTATAACTTAACGCTTTTTTGTATATAAAAAACTCTTCAGTAACTTAATCAAATACATACTAACTAAGAATTTTATATATTTTTTTTTCATGTAAGTTAATATCTTTTTTTTATTTTTTTGTCTTTATAATCATTAAGATTTAAGTATAAAAATAAAATCGACCTAAATGACTAGCATGTTAAATGAAAAAACTCTGGTAACTTAATACCAGAAATTTTTTATTTTTTTATTTTCTAAGGATCAATTTGGGACTCCTAACAGGATCTTCGTTGCCAATCAATATTCACAGGAATTATTGTTAATAAAGTTGATATGCCTACATGCTGCTAAACTTAATTACTGCATACCATGATAGACTTTAAGAGTACAGTCTCAACAGGTCCAGGTGCCACAGCATTTGCACGAATGTTATCCTTTGCCCATTCCAATGCTACGTTCTTGGTGAATTGATTCATGGCTCCTAAACAAAATTATATATTTAGTAAAACATCTTCTACATGCGAGTCATTTCATTCAAATTCAACAAGTTAGATTCACAATGAAGAAAATAAGCATATACCTTTAGAGGCTGAATAAGCAGATAAAAGGTGAATAGCATTTACACCTGCAATGGACGAAATAAATACTATGCTCCCGTATCCGGATTCTTTTAGAAGTGGGTGTGCAAGTTGAGACAAATGGTAAACCGACTCAAAATTGGTACCCATTATGGTTGATATATCTTCAGCATCGTGATCTAGTATTTTCTTCGCCATATCTTTCCCAGCATTGTTCACCTAAGAGAAAACCATTTAGGAAATAAACACAAATATAATATAATAAAAAAAGGAATCTGAAAATGAAGAATCATATATTGAGAAGGCTAATTAATAATGGCGACTTGAGTCAATTGAAGAAAAGCTAATGTTAGATATAGGAATTCTTGGGCCTGTCAATTTACATTAACTGAATTGAATTCCTCAGAAGTAATGTAGGCCTCTATAATAACAATAATAATATTGTACATCTGTATTAAATAATTAACCATGATATTTTGATATTAAATATTCTTCAGATTATTTAAATGTTAAAAATACTAAGTAATGTATATATTCAAACTAATTATCCGATTTAGAAGTGTGTTTCATAATTTATTTAAAAAGACTTTATCTTAAAGTAAACTTTTAAATAAACTCTGGCTAAATCAAGTTTTTAAAAAGATTAAACGATGACTTATAAAAGGAGATTTACGTCAAGTAAACTCAAGCTTTGGTTTTCAAAAATAAGGCACACTCAAGCTTTATAATACCTACTAGCCCAGCCAATTATTATCCAGTATGCCAATCTTTTATTTTAGTAATTTTCCTTCACATCTTGTCATTGGAGGGAGAAAAGAAAACAACAAAAGCTGATGTGCTTGAATCTTACAAGAATGTTTAGCTTTCCGTGAAAGAGGGTGGTAACAATTTCCATCAGTCTTTCGCGTTGGTCACGGTATAGAACATCGCATACAGAACCAGTGACATTAAATCCCTTGCTTTTCCACTCTGCCAAACATTTATCAATATCATCTTGATTACGTGCACATATATGAACAGCTGCCCCAAATTCTGCCAATTCTTCAACAATGGCATGCCTAATTCAAAATGAAAAATAAAAACGAGGAATCAATGAAGTGAGTCAAAGCATATTAAGCCATGAACCAATTAATTAGAGATAAGATTAATGTAGAGTTAGACAAACCAACCCTATGCCTCGGGTGCCTCCTGTGACTAGAGCAGTCATCCCATGGAGTGACCATCTTTTGTCCTTCATGCTGAACTTTGTTTCAGCCATTATCTCTGTGTAAGAAAGGCAGAACCAAAATAGTTATATAATATATATGTGAAGGGGGAATAATACTACCTAGTGGGTACTTGTTTGCGAAGGCTTTGCGGTTATAAATTTTCTGAATCTTATCACCAAACACACGAACTGTCCCCCTCCATAAAGAAGAGCCTTTATTTATATATAAATCAAGTTCCATAACGACAAAAGAAAAGATAAAAATTTCATAACTTTTCACCAAGTGAATTATTATTATATTGTTATTTTTTTTATTCTATTTTATCCAACTTTGCTAAAGGTGAAATTTAATGTTTGTTTACGATTTATACATGCACAAACTACTAGGGTTATAAAAAAGAACCGAATAAATAATAAAAGTTAAAAATATAAATTTTTTATTACTAATAATATAACTGTAAAAGTTATTTTAAATTCTATAGTTCACAAGTATAATGAAATAATTAAAGTTTAGTTTTTTTTATCTCAACCAAAAATAATAACAAAATAAGATTTTTAAATAAAAAAGATTAATAACATGTAATGCCTTCTTTGAACTTTAAAATTCTAGGAACATAAATTGTGATAACTTGATAAGACATTCATTTAGTTCTACCAAGTACTTAAACTTAAATTGAGAGTGTTTGCTGTGACACATTTTATCTCATGATCTATTTATTAATATCTAAGTAATTATTATTTAAGATGAATAGAACTAAATTTTCAAAAACAACACATATATTCTCGATAAATTCAACTTAATAACATTAAACTTAAACATCGATGGTTAAGGATTGACATGTCTCAACAACTGAAAATCTAAAATCAAAACGCAAATATAAAATCTACTAGCACTCCAAAAACCAATTCAAACTATTCATGTTCAAACCAAAAACATAAATAATCCAAAATATAAACTCGCTTCAATGTCACACCTTCTATCAAAGCAGGATCATAACCTAAAATAAAGTAATATAAAAAGCCAAATAGAAGAACGAAGATTGTGACTCACTCTTCTTTTTCCAGCTCATCCCAAACAAAACAAAACAAACACACAAGATGAATGAAAATACGTTTATTGCTATTAAGGAAATCTCGACAAGGCCGGGTAACACACAACCATATATATATATACATATATATGAACATTCTCATTCTACGATAATCATCAATGCACATATATGATAGTGATGCATCCTACTAACTACTCTATATGCATGTGGTATCACCTCAATCCAAAAAGTAGGTTAGGGGAAACAATACTAATCTCCACCTATGCGATTAGTTATACCACACTAACATGCTATCATTTAATAGCACGTAAGAATCTACTAAGTTTTTATTGTGTGCTTGACTCATGGGATAAGAATGACTATTAGGATTTTTGTATCGAGTAATCTTAATAGGTTTAGTGATCTTACCGTTTGTCTCATATCTACTCTTTTATAATATTTGTTGCATTACATGATGTATGTTAAACAAATCATTATCTTATTAATTTCTCTTTTAAATTGGATCTATGAGAACCATGCGCACCTCTTTCAAGCGCTCATCTCTTTCAATCTACCAAAATCAATAAGTATCATTCTCTCCTTTTATAAGCCTAGGTAGCTAATTTAACAAGTGTCACCCAAGTTCCTCTCTTGCTAACTCTTTGGTTTAGGCAACTCATTACAATGACCATTTGTCTGTTACTTAAATGTACATCTCTTTCTCATTCTCATTCTAAATGCAATGGCAATTATATTTCATCAAATCCATGCATAACAACGATATATATGAGAGAGAGAATCTACTTCCTCCAAAAATAACTCTAACAGAGTTACTCCTAATCCACACTCTTTATTTTCTTGAAATTTATCGGATAAAAATGTATTACTGTTAGAACTATTAGATTCCGAAAAAATGAAAGACAAAGATGAGGAGTAACTCTCTCTATATATATATATTTAGAGTTACTCTTCTTGATGGTTGCCTTTGATTGAAGTCATACACAATAGGCTTGGAGGTGAAAGTTATCAATCTGGTGATACAATTGCAACGGAGGTTCCTGTGGGTAGGGACGGAAGATAGGAAGAAGATTTCATGGGTAAAATGGAAGTTGGTATGTAAACCAAAGAAGAAAAGAGGTCTTGGAGGAAGGATCTGCTTTTGTTCAACCAAAGAGAGTGTTGAAAGAGAGATATGGTTCTGAGATTGAGGCTTCACCTTGTCCAGCTCTTGGCAGATCACGATGTAGTTGTTTGGGTTGGCGGAGGGATTTTTGTTCTATTGGCTCTCTTAAGGGGCAGCTGGACGACTGGTTTGGGAAAGGGGTGAATAAGAAAATTGGAAATGGTGAAACTATCAGGTTTTGGCATGATGTTTGGATAACGTTTTCACCCTGTTAGATAAACTAAAGGAGAAAAATATTTTATTTCTTGAAATATTAGTTATATAGGTTGATATCCTATTAATAATAATGTAATTCATAACATTACAACGTCTTTTGGTTAACACACTAAATAATCATAAATAGAGGTTACAAAATAATAATGCCTCTTAAAACAAAATAACTGCTCCTTAATATAGAGTAATTGTCTCTTAATGTAGAGTAACTGCTCCTTAATTCAGAGTAACTGACAACTCTTCATCTTACAACTCATTATTTTCTAATTATTATTTCTAACATTCCTTCGTAATTAGAAAATTTTGTACAGCAAGTCTTGCTTTCAAACTTCTAAAATCTTCAAACTTAAAGGGCTTAGTAAAAATATCTGCAACTTGATCTTGAGTCTTCACATGAACTAGCTCTACCTCTTTCTTGACAATGCATTCTTTAATGAAATGATACCTTGTATCTATGTGTTTGCTTCGTTCATGAAACACTGAATTCGTAGCAAGAATTTGTACAAATTTATTATCAATATGAATTTTTGTACTCTCCTCTTGGTTCATATTAAACTCCTTTAACAATCTTCTTAGTCAAATAGCTGGACACACAAGAAGTTGCAACCACATACTCAGCTTCACAAGTAGAAAATGTAACAATGGCTTGCTTTTTAGAGTTCCAAGTAAAAGCACAACCACCCATGAAAAACACAAAACCAATATTACTTTTTCTATCATCAACATCTCCCGCAAAATCACTATCACAAAATCCCACAAGTTTGAACTCATTAGAAGAAGAGTAAAATAAGCCAAAAGCAAGTGTACCTTTAAGGTAACGAAGAATTCTCTTTGCTGCTTTCATATGAGCAGAGGTAGGAGCCTCCATAAAGCGGCAAACTACACCAACCGCATACATAATATCTGGCCTTGTACTTGTTAAATACCTTAAGCTTCCTACAAGACTTTTGAACAAAGTAGGATCTTCCTTCTCTCCACTATCAAACCTTGACAATTTCAACGAACCTTCCATGGGTGTGTTCACAGGATTACAATCAAACATTTTAAATTTCTCCAACACTTTCTTTGCATAGCTTTCATGAGAAACAAAAATATCATTATCTATTTGCTTCACTTCTAATCTCAAGTAGTAGGACATGAGCCTTATATCTGTCATCTCAACTTCACAAGACATAACCTTCTTGAAGTCTTCAAACAAATTTGGGTTATTTCCAGTAAAAATAAGATCATCCACATAAAGACAAACTAGAAGAATATCACCATTATCAAATTTTTAACATAGAGAGCATACTCATGTTGGCAACAAACAAACCCATTGTCTTGAAAGTACTTGTCAATGCAACTATTCCATGCCCTTAGTGCTTGCTTTAGGTCATACAACACCTTCTTCAATTTCAAGACTTTCTCCTCTTGCCCTTTGATGGCAAAGGCCATCGGTTGTTCAACATAGGCATTTTCATCAAGATAGTCATTTAGGAAAGTTGATTTGACATCAAGTTGGAAGATTCTTCAACCCATTTGAGCTGCTATTGAAATAAGAAGATGAATTGTCTCCATACGAGCAACTGGTGCAAACACTTCATTATAATCAACTCCATGTTGTTGCTTGTATCCTTTAGCAACAAGCATTTCTTTGTATCTTTCCACCTCTCCCTTTGCATTCTTCTTGATCTTAAACACCCATTTGACTCCAATTGCTTCATGACCCTTAGGAAGATTTGATAATTCTCAAGTGTCATTCTTCTTTATGGCTTTGATTTCTTCCTCCATGGCTTGTCTCCATCTTTTGTCCTCCATAGCTTCACAAAAAGTTAGAGGCTCACTATCAACAAAAAGATAAAATAAATCATTTATAATTTTAGTTTCATCATATATTTCTTGAATGCTTCTCATTTTTTGTGTCCTTTCACTTGGACTCCCTTCGGAAGATGAGGCTTCATGTATTGAAGGAGTTGGTGATGGAGGTGGAGTATAAAACTCATTTGATACTACAACTTCTTGATCACCTTCTTCAAAATATGGAAGGAAATCATAAGTGACTTCTTTTTCCCAATTTCATGCCTTTTCTTTATCAAATTCTATGTTTCTACTTACAATCATCTTCCCTACTGTTTGGATTATACAACCTTTAGCTTTTTGAATTTGCATCATAACCAATGAACACATGCTTTACACTCCTATCATCAAGTTTGGATCTTCCTTGGTTGGGCACATGTATGCAATGCTCTCAAAGACTCTAAAATGGTCAACTTTTGGCTTCACTCCACTTCATGCTTCTTGAGGTGTTTAACCTTTGACATTCCTTGTAGGAGAGCGATTAGATAAATAAACTACACATGAAACAACTTTGGCCAAAAATTCCTTGGGCATAGATTTGGCTTTCAACATACATCTAGTCATGTTAAGAATAATTCTATTTTTTTCTCTCCACTACCCCATTTTGTTGTGGGATTCTAGGAACCATTAGAGAACGACAAATCTCATTCTTTTCACAAAATTCATTGAATTCTTTTGATGTGAATTCGCCACCTCTATCGGATCTTAAAGCCTTAATTACATAACCACTCTCTTTTTCTACAAGAGCTTTAAAATTTTTAAAAATTACAAAGGCCTAGGATTTATGCTTCAAGAAATACATCTAAGTCTTCCTAGTAAAATCATCAATAAAAAGCAAGAAATATTTATTTTTAGCAAATGAAGAAGGATCAATTAGACCACACACATCAGTGTGCACAAGTTGGAGAGGCTCATTTGATCTTGATTTAGCTTCTTTAGGAAAACTTCTTCTTGCATGCTTGCCAAGGAGACATGCTTCACACAATTGATTAGGATGGTTGATGTGAGGAATCCTCTTCACCATCTTCTCATCTCCTAAGGCCTTAAGTGCTCCAAAGTTCAAGTGCCTAAACCTCATATGCCAACACCACGCTTCATCTTTTATGCTAGCTTTTACGCATTTTGCTTCATTGGTCTTAATGCTCAACATGAACATTGTATTTCTTGACATAAACACCTTAGCAATCAAATTAGAATTTTGATCTCTAAGCCACAAATAATTTTCTTTCATGAGGATTTCATACCCCTTCTCAACAAGTTGTCCCAAACTTAAAATATTACTTGTTAATTTAGGAACATAATAGACATCCTTGATGAATTTGTGAGAGTCATCTTTTAAAGAAATTAAAATAGTATATTTCCCTTAGATTTGCACCTTGGAAGAATCACCAAAGGAAACATTTCTCCTCACCTTCTCTTCAAGCTCCACAAATTTCTCCTTATAACCACACATGTGATTACTTGCTCCATTGTCAAGATACCATAGGCTCTTATCCTCACTATCTTCATTAAGTGCTAGCAACAATGTTGGCTCTTCACCTTCTTCTTTGTCACCAACAAGATTTACCTTTTCTTCAACATTGGTTCTACACTTCCAAGAAAAATGATCATATTTATGGCAATTATAACATTCAACATTAGATTTATTATACCTCATTTCATTTGTTCTACCAAAATTTCCTCTACCTCTTCCTCTCCCACGACCTTTTGTGGGTTGATCACTCCTTTTAGTATTATAAAAGTTGTCATGATCTCCTCTTCTACCTCTTCCTCCTCTTCCTTGGCTACGTCCACATCCACGTCCATGTCCTCTTTGATATTTTTCTCCTCTATTTTTTTCAAAGAAGTTTTGGGATTTGGGACTTGCTCTAAAGGCTCCTCGTGTATTTTCTTGAACCTTTCTTCATATGCTTGAAGTGAGCCCATCAATTGGTCCACTGTCATCGATTCTAAATCCTTTGACTCTTCAATTGCACAAACTACAAAATCAAATTTTATGGTTAAAGAACGAAGAATGTTTTCTACCACACGAATATTTTTCACATTCTCTCCGTAATACTTCATTTGGTTCATTACTGTCATCACCCTATTGCCAAAATCTGAAATTGATTCAGACTCCTTCATATGCAAGGATTCAAACTCTCCTTTTAGAGTTTGTAGGTGCACCTTCTTCACTTGTCAGCACCTTTAAGAGAAGTTTTCAAAATCTCCCAAGCTTCTTTAGAGGTGGATACATTAGACACTATCTCAAACATAGCTTAATTTAAACTTTGATAGATGAAGGTAAGTGCTTGTTGATCCTTCTTTTTCGTCTTTACTAAAATCTCCTTCTCATGTTGTGACAAAATAGTCTCATCTTCAAGGAGAGTATAACCTTTCTCCACAACCTTCTAAGCATTTTGGGAACCTAGCAAGACTTTCATACGATGACACCAATTGTCATAATTCTCATTGGTAAGACGAGGGAATTGAAACAAGTTCAAGTTATCACTTGACATCTCTCAACTCACTAAGTGTTTCTCTCAATTCACTATAGCCTAAGCTCTGATACCACTTTGTTAGATAAACTAGAGGAGAAAAATATTTTATTACTTGGCATATCAGTTACATAGATTGATACCCTTTTAATAATAGAGTAATTCATAGCATTACAATGTCTTTTAATTAACACACTAACTACTCATAAATAGTGGTTACAAAACAATAATGCCTCTTAAAACAAAATAATTGTTCTTTAATGTAGAGTAATGGTCTCTTAATACAGAGTAATTGCTTCTTAATCCAGAGTAACAGACAATTCTTCATCTTTCATCCCTTTATTTTCCAATTATTATTTCTCACACACCCAAGTTTTGTTTTCAAGACTGTTTGGGATTTCAAATAATAAAGATGATAAAGTAGCAACTATGGTTAAGTGGATTGATAATATTTGGATATGGAATCTGTTGTGGAGAAGAGAACTCTTTTCTTGGAAGGAACCTATTTTTTTGGAATTTCACAATTTATTGTTATTGACTCCTATTAACCATTGTGCAGACAAATGGGAGTGCTGTTTTTCTATTGTGGAGGAGATTATTCTGTTAAGTCAGCCAATGAGACCTTGTTAGCTTTTGATCCTGTTGTTTGGCTGTCTTCTGTAGAAGAGGAAGCTGTTATGTATAACTTGTGGAAGAGTCTCGCTCCATCAAAAGTCATTGCTTTTGCATGGCAGATGTTAGCCGATAGAATCCCTTCTAGGCAGAATTTAGTTCGACATTGTATCCTTCCTCCCGAAGACATTACTTGTATTCTCCGTCGGCAATTTCAGGAGACCTCTATACATCTTTTTTGTCACTGTCCAGTTTCGGCAGCAGTGTGGTAACAAATTTTTAATTGGATTGGGGTGTCCTCTTCCATTCCTATCACTCGTGTACTTTAATTAGATTGGGGGTGGATCCTTGTGCAAACCGGGATATACTTCAAAGTATTCTTCTTAGCTTGGAATCACTTTTGTCAATCCCATTGGTGGTGTTCTTTCTTCTTTAGATTTTTATCATATAGCAGGTGAGCACATGTTCAAGTTGCATTATTGTGTGGTTCTCAATAGAAAGTGTTCTCCACAAGTACAAGGAAGTTCAATCAAACACTCAATGACAAATCTGTACTTAAAATATTTGGAGGAAACAAACAGCTGCTATTATTTGGGCAGGGACTGTTGGCCATTGCATTAGCTAGCTACATATGTCACTCCACTTCCAAGTATTCTCCTGTAATCCTTATCACAATGTAAGAACAGGGCCTCAGCATATTAAAGCTTCTTTGACCTCAGCTCGTGCTTTGACAAATGCTCCCAACTCAAAAAATCCACTAAGAGGGAGAATTAATTGACCAATTATTTCTATCTTGCCTAAACCTGTTATAATATGTTGCTTGTGATTTCACCAAAAAGTTTATATTCTTAATGTCAATGGGTTTATTTTTCTTTTTCAATAATCTCCTCTCCATCAGCTAGACTAGCAATGCCTCCAGCAAGCAGCACTTATTTTCTAGCACTAATACATTTCGTAAGTATTTGGTTGGGACGTTTGAGACGTGGAATTGGAGGAAAACACTCGGGAGTTTATAACTTTGCTGGTTTGCGGTATATGATGGAAGTGCAATTGCATCGAAGACTTTCTGTAACGATTCTTTATTTGGAAGGATTTTATTTTTTTTGTTTTTTTCTGCATATTTGTGTATTAGACTCTTTGGAGCTGGTCAGTGGCATTCCTTATGCTATTGTCCAGTTTTCTATATATAATATTTTTTTTCCTTAAAAAACAAATATCGTACATTTGGATTGATGTTTTTTTTTTTTTTAATTTGATTTCACACATTAATTTTAATTGAACGTCAAACCAACTCCTTTTTTCTAAATACACTAATAAATGTTTGTATACTTGAGAAGAACGACGTAAGTTATATCACAGTGATTCTGGTAGTAATGCGACATTGCTATCAGCTATATTATATCTTCAATATTACGACAAAGGTTACTACAAACAATCCAAGGAAGTGATGTTTAATTCATAACAACAAATTAAGATAACATGAGGGAGCAGGTGATCAATTAATAATTGTTCTGCCTTATTGAATGATTAGGGAGGAAGACACACGAACATGTTTAAGAAAAGGAGATAAACACAACCAACACAATACCAACCATGACTCGGTCGGAGGAAACACGAACTGTGGAGAAAGAACACTACATTTTTTTCAGCAGCCAATCATTAACACAAACTAAGTTGTGAAACCCCCATCTGCACATATAACCTGTCCAGTGATGTATGATGCAGCGGGAAGGCAAAGAAAAGCAACTAATGCTGATATCTCTTTAGGTTCTCCCAAGCGACCAACAAGTGTTTGAGACACTATTCCATCCCCAAACCCATCCCATTCAGGAGAATTCTGTAAGAAGAGCAATCAATAGGGATACTATAAGCAAATTTATAACGTAATAATGATTTATGTTAAATTATAAAATGCACCCTTAAAGGTCATATTTTCACTTTTTCTCTATGAATGAAAAAGAAACACAACAAAGTGAACTCCTTACATATCAACTACGAAGGGGGGTTTAGGGATGTGGCAAGCAGTGGAGTTTGGGTAAAGTAAAAGAATATTGGTCCTCATGTACATAAGTCTAAAGGAAATCCTTGCTCATGGACTTATACTCATGTGTAGATGATAATTTTAATCCCTCCATCAGTACCTATATATCCCTACTTAGATATATGCATTTTGGTTACATGATATATGTTTTCTTTCTTAAACGTACCTTTTTTTCTAACAAGTTTATAAATTAAAATACTATTTTAATAATAAAATTAACTATAAAAAATTAACAAAATAAAAAATAATTAAAAATATAACTAACTCAACTAAACAAATATATTCAATGGTATTTTCAACCTTAGCTTTTAAGTTAGACATAACTCAAGTCCAACATAATAACATAATTAATTAAAACACCTATTATAATATTTCAACATTGGAAAATCAATAAACATCGCGAAACAATTGGACAAGACCAAAGTATATAGGTCGGGTCAATTTTGAGTAGTGCATCCGAGACTAGATTGGATATGGCAAAACGGACCAAGCCGAAGTGGATTGGAGATTGAGACAAAACTATACAACGTCTAGGATCAAAGATGGGCCAAACTATTGCGGCTAAGATCAAAGAAAGGGATGGAGATGGGCTATTTAGAATCAAATTAAGATGGGATAGGTTGCATATGTGATAAAAGTGTTAGGTTATTATGTGTTGCATATGTGATAAAAGAGTTAGTTTATGTGTTGCATATGTGATAAAAGAGTTGGGTCATGTGTGGATGGGTAATAGAGGAGGAAGTAAAATAGATGGGAATATAATAAAATAGGATGGAATATATGTAATGAAATAAAAATGTCATTCTATTATTTGAATATTTTATAACGAAGTTATTAAATAAATATTTTATTTTATTATTTGGAAAAAAGACGAGATTAAATAGTGAGTTATAATTTTTTAATTCTTATTTTTCTTAGAGTAAAACTTACACAGATAAAATGATTACCTTCTTTGTTGATCAAGTACACCCGAAATTAGAGAGAAAGATAATTAGAGTTAAGCAATGGAAGGGAATAGACCATGATCCATTTTCTTCTATTATGGTTTTTTTTTTTGTACTTTTACAAACCAAATAATTAAATAACTTTCTCTTATATTTAATCTCTCTTTATTTCATCCTGTACCACCAATGCAAACATAGCCTTAGACTATGTAATTGAGATCAGAGACGAGACTAGACTACGGAAAGAAAGGTTGGAATGGAGTTAATTAATGTGCAAATTGACAAATTATAGAAGGAAGCCAATCCATAGAAATACAAACAAAAAACAATGGAGTCAATCAGTAGAATGAAAAAGGCTAAAATAACGTCAATATGCTAAAACAACACTAAGCATATATGGGATATTGAATCTATAGCTTGAGACTAAGAACTAATATGGTAATCGTCGTAAAGGGGACGTTGACAACAAACAAAAACAGAAAATACGATTTTGTAACAATTAAGCTTCATGATTTTAATTCCACAACAAAAGGAAAATCTACTCTCCATTAGGTAAACATCATGTTAAAATTATTGGGGCTTAGGTATGGAATGAAGAAACATACGAACTACAAATACAAAAAGTTATGTACTTTTTAATAATCTTAGAGTTTCATAGAATAGTATATAAACAAAATCAATCAATGAGTAAAAAAACAAATAAATAATAAATAATAAAATAATAACATTAATTATATTAAATATATACTAAATATAAATATTAAGTATTATAAATATAATACTTAAAAATCAATTGAAACAGTTTTCCTTCCAATGAAATAATTAATCCTTTATTAAAACTTACCGATTCATCTCACACAATATAGATAAAATTAACATGTGTTACCAACGAAAATACAAAATTAAATAATTACAATTTTTCACTTTAAGAAAATTCCATTAATGTGTATATATATATAATGCACTTATTAAAAGTTATTAAAAATTAATGTACTTCAATTTCTATTTATTTAAAAAAATAGCACATAACTATAAAAATTTAAATATAAAAATTGACATAGCAGCGCATCAAAAAACTAAAATAAAAAGGGAAGTGCCGTACAAAATTATTATGCAATTAATTGAATAGGATGATGAAATTAATGAGAACAGGATGTTATCTATTCATGGAAAATGATCAACATGACAGTAGAACCACCACCTCCTAACAATTATTTAACTGTTTCATACTTTAGGGTTTAGGCTCACGGTATTTAACCCGATGGCACATTAATGACATTATCTACGACAAAGGATACGATTACTCAAACTGAAGGAAATATATTAAGATGAAGTTTATTAACTTTTTATAATAGGTATTTTAAATGTGATATAATTTATAACTGCATTAAAGTATAAAATTACTATATACTTTCGTTGCATTATCCCAACCCATTGATAAATTTATATAAATGAACAAATGCATTTGTATATACCATGACAGACTCCAAAAGGCTAGTCATAACAGGTCCAGGTGCCACAGCATTTGCACGAATATTATCCTTTGCCCATTCCAGTGCTAAGTTTTTTGTGAATTGATTTATGGCTCCTGAATAAAATTATATATATATATTCAGGTCGATTATCTTCTGAGTAATTCTCGATCTCAAATGCATCAAGCTAGATTCACATCACAGTTATATGGGAAACGAAGAAAATGAATTATACCTTTAGAGGCTGCATAAACGGATAAAACGGGAAGAGCTTTTAAACCTGCAACGGCCGAAATAAAGAGTATGGTCCCATAGCCAGATTGTTTTAGAAATGGGTGTGCAAGTTGACACAAATGATAAGCAGCTTCGAAATTGGTGCCCATTATGGTTGATATATCTTCTGCACTGCAATCTATTATTTTCTTTGTTATACTTGTCGCAGCATTGTTCACCTAAAACAGAATTGCTTAATTGTTAAATATTATCTATTCAAATATAAGGATATCTAAAAAACGAATCAGAAAATGAAGAATCATATATTGAGGCTAATAATGTACACTTGAGAGTAAATTGAAAACTAGGTAGCATGTTGACGAGGGAATTCTTTTGTCTTCTTAATATTTATTCTATCCGAGATATAAGTAAAAGAAAAAAAATGTAATAATGAATTAAAATATAAGTAAATCTTAATTAATTTTATCATAATTAATTATACTATTTCTAAAATATCATTTTTTTAACTGAGATTCTATTTTAATTTTTTTTATATCAAGTTTCAATAATGAAGAAAACTTTAAAAAGTATATTTTTTAAATAAGATTAATAAAATTAAATATTATTAACTAATATTTTTAATTAACATGAAAATTAAGAAAAATTATTTTTAAATGAAATTAATAAAATTGAATATAATTAACTAATATACACTCATGTTGAGAATTAAATATCTTGGGAGTAAAGTTTGTTAGACTAAACATTTGTAAGAGATCCGATAACATAATAGACCCAATAACAACTTTTTATATCATCTTAAAAAGTGAGTTTGAATTTAACTCAACCCAAAATAAAGTAAGAGGTTGCCCTCACTTATAAATTTATTTTGGTTATATTTCTAGTTGATTTGAAATCTCCAACACACTATCTTGATAATGTGAGATTTGTGATTTTTCAATATAACTTAGTATGTAGATAATATGATAAGTGATTTGATACTCTCTATTACATACTTTGATATCATCTTATATATTTTATTTAGGTTTTATTTCTAGCCAATGTAATTGCATTTTTTTAAATAATCATTTAAAAAAATATAAATGATTATATTTGTAATCTAAAGATATTATTTTATTTTTTAATTAATATATATGGGATTGATAACTTGATTTTGAGATACATTAAAAATATTCTTTCATCTTATTACTATTATTGGTATATATATATATAAATAAATAAAGAGTTACGAGTGATCAAGTCACTCTAAAATAATTTTAAAAAGTATCTCTTTCTAACATTTATAATCTTGTATCTTAAAAAAATATGTTTAATTTGTTTTTTATAAAAATATTTTTTATTAAAACTGCCCAAAGTAAATCTGCCCTGATGGTGAGAAAAGTCATTTTATTTATGTATGGCCCTCCCACGGAGATATGTCAATAAATTTGTGTAACCTTTCATTGACAAGAGAAAAGATAAATTAAGAGGATGAATCTTACTAGAATATTGAGCTTTCCGTGAAAGACGTGACCAACAATTTCCATTAGTCTTGTTCGTTGGTCAGAACATTTTAGATCACATACTGAACCGGTCACATTAAATCCCTTGCTTTTCCACTCTGCCAAACATTTATCAATATCATCTTGATTACGTGCACATATATGAACAGCTGCCCCAAATTCTGCCAATTCTTCAACAATGGCATGCCTAATTCAAAATGAAAAATAAAAACGAGAAATCAATGAAGTGAGTCAAAGCATATTAAGCCATGAACCAGTTGAGAGTAACAAAACTAACCCTATGCCTCGGGTGCCTCCTGTGACTAGGGCAGTCATCCCATGGAGTGACCATCGTTTGTCCTTTATGCTCAACTTTGTTTCTGCCATTACTTCTCTTGCAAAATACTTATTTGAGAATTCGATGTGAAGTAGAATGAATACTACCCCTTATATATATAAGCCACGTGAAGACTTTGTGCTTCTAAATTCTCTTCATCTTATCACCAAGTCAAGGTTCGGCAAGGCTGGCAGTATACACCGCTTTATTGAATTAGTACCGTTTCTTTATAAGCGCCTACTTAGTGGCACCATTGTCCAATATTTAGCTTTTGTTTCATTTTTTTAAGAAACGGTTTTCTTAATCATTATTCTCAAACAGTACTGTTATACCGAATCATATTTAATACTTGTAAATATGAAAAATCACATACCACTACATACGTTTATAAATAAATGTGATTCTAATTAAAATGGGTTAACTAATCTCTTTTGTATTTTGAGAAAAAGTAATTGGGAAGAGACACCTCTATTAAAAATGATCACTCAAATTTTTTAAACATAAATTAGTTATAGATAAAAATATATATTTCATAATTATAATATAATTATTCATTTTTTTTATCCAAACTAGTAATTTTTTAAGATGTAAATAATATATCTTACATCTTGTATTGTATTTAATTCAATTCTAAAATTAACGTATAAAATGAAGATGGTCTGTCTACACATATTAAAAATGTAAAGTTTATAAGACTAATCATATATAAGTAATTTAATAATAATCTTGTATATCTTATAATTTAAAATTGAACCTAATTTAAATATATAAAACTAAGTTTTAAAATGAGAGTTGATATTGGTTGATATACTTTATTTTAATTTATGATATCTTTACTCGAACTGTGACTTCTAAAGAAGAAATTAAATTTAACTAACAGCTTGTCGGTGGTACAGCTTTGTAAACCACAGAAGAAGGGCAGTTGCTGAAGGTGAGGAAGAAAAGAGTAGGATGAAAGTGGGTGGGTTTACCCAATATATCTTGCTCTGTCACAGGGTAGGCTGCTGGTTCTGGCGTGTTTTGCTTGGACGAAGAAAGGAAAAGCCAGCTTCAGTATGTTGCTTTTTTATTAGCCATGATAAACGTGAACACGGTCCTCTACAATTCAGAAAAACGGGAGAGTGTGCAATTTACAAATCGCACCATTTAATGTAATTTTTTTTTTATATATTAAAATAAAATAATAGTTAAAATTGCATCCCGTTTTTAGAAGACACTCCTAAGCTGACAAAAAAGACAATGTAGATAGAGTAGTTATCAGTCGAAGAAATAGGAAGAGCAAATGTAGTACGTGTATTTTTATTATTATACATGTCGAAGCAAAACTTATGCATGTGGAAGCAAAACAATTAATGAAAAAGTGATGAGATGATTGAGAGCACGAGAATAACATCTTTATCGTCAAATTTAAATAAATATCTAAGATTCAAATTAATTAAAATAATTTAAATCATTCACAAATGATTGTATAATTAAAATTAATTTCTTTCACTTATTTATTTATTTATTTATTTATTTATTTATTTATATATATATCGGTCACATTTTAAATACATTGATATTTCTTTTTACTCACTTTTAAAATAGGTATAGAAATTATTTGAGAAGTAATGATAGTTTGTTCATATAATTAGAAGGGCTACTACTTGAAATAAATAAATAAAAAATGAAAGAACCATAAAACAACGATAAAAAATGAAAGTCCCCAGTTTCTCTTTGATGATGAAATTTTTTTTCCTATAAATTAAAAGTGTTCATATGTCGTAACCTATGACTCGGATATAGCTTTTAAAGGAAAAAATATATTAATAAATAATATTTAAAACTTAAAGCCTAAGAAATCTAATTGTGATGCTCAAAAAAGGATGGACAATTAGTGAGGACATTCTCAGCTCCCTAGCCTTTTCTCCACATTATAATTATGTAACAATCGATGAGAAAACGAGTTTGAACTAAGTCAATAATAAAAAAGATTGTTATTATTTATATATTTTTTATAATTCATCTTACTAGATGATTTGAAATCTCTAATACCCCTTCATACTAAGAATTGGACATCTTCAAATGACTTGATAAGGCTGTTTGACTGATCTAATAAGTTCAACAACAAAACTCTAATACCATTTTAAGAAAATAAATTTTAACTTAACTCAATCCTTCAAAATTAACATATAAAGTGAAGATCGTTTCTTATACATATTATTTCCTCCATCATACTAGATGGTGCGATATCTCTAAAAAAAAATATAGTGAAACCAAATCAAGAAAAACAAGGAGGGTCAAATTCAGTTCAGACACCATTGGAACCCCCCTCTCCGCAACTCCCTCGTGCCTTTGTTTTCGTTTCTTTAGGGCCAGCACACTATCAAACTTGCCCTGCTTATATCAGGGGCCATTCCCTGGGTTCATCTTTTATTTTATTTTTGTTTTATCATCATTTGTTGGGCTGCTTTTTGTCTTGTTTATTATTACTATTAATTTACTATATGAGTTGTCAGATGGTGGGATTTGAATGCTTGGGTTGGGCCATGCGTGTTCATGAGTTAATCTGTTGCTTTTATTCCTAATAATAATAATAATACTATTATTATTATTATTATTATTATTATTATTATTATTATTATTATTATTATTATTATTATTATTATTATTATTATTATTATTATTATTATTATTATTATTATTATTATTATTAAAATCACATGTTGGTTTGTGTAATGCTGTGCTATAAAGGATTTACACCAGTGGGCTAATGCAATTCATGTGCTAGGGAAGTGTGTACTTGGGTTAGTTGAGTTGGGTCTGTAGTGTAATAGTGTTTGAAGCAGTAAGGCTTGATTGGTGCATTTGTCTAGGCCAAGATGTGTTGTGATTCAGATAATAGCATAAGAACACACAACTAAAATAAAAGATGAGAAACAACACAAGCATCTAAATGAAAGAATGTAATTTACTAATAAAGAATTACAATAAAAGAAACGAAACAATTTGGGAATTTTCTCCCACACTTTTGGACACTCTTTTGTTATTTTTCTCTCAATGTGGTGTATATTTCCTATCGCCTACACTCCCTTATATATAAGGAAGAAAAAACCGCCAGAACGGAAGAGGAATTAAAAAAAAAAAAAAATGATGCTTTTATGGACAATAAAAACGGTGGCCGTTTATTGACAATAAAACGGTGGGTCGCTTTATTGACAATAAAAAAATCGGTGGCCGTTTATTGGCTTTTCAACAATCTTCCACTTCAAGATTTTGATTAGATTAATCAAATCTTCACACCTTTATTCTTTATCCTTTGCCATACATGTAGCTTACTTTTCCGATAGGCCACAAGAGGATCGATTCCATGCGAACTTGTCAACGCTTAACCTGGCTTTGTCATAACATTCAAGCTAGGTTCTCATCAAAGTGAATCTTTTTGCATATCCACACTTCCTTCTTCCACCACTTCTAACAAAGTGATATCTTATGGCTATGTGCTTTGTCCCTGAATGAAAGGCCGATTCCTTGCAATGTGTAAGACTCCGATCGGCCACAATACACAACAATTTGTCATTGCCAGGCCCGAGTTCCTCCATTACCTTTTTAATCCAAATAGCTTCCTTACATGCCTGGGTGGTCTGCCATGTACTCAGCTTCCATGAGTAGACAGAAGCTATAACATCCTGTAACTTGATAACCAACTTACTGCCCCTCCCCGCAATTGTAAATACATAGCCAAGAGTAGATTTTCTTTTTATCCACATCACCCGCAAAATCTCAATCGACATAACCTCCGACAAGTAGTTCGATCCTCCGTAACATAAAGCAACACCGAGGTACTTTGATATATCTAAGATCCTCTTAATAGCATTCCAATGTTCTCCACTGTGATTTCCCATGAATTTACTAACCACTCCCACCGCTTGTGCAAAGTCCTGGTCTTGTACAAATCATGGCATACATAAGGCTTCCCACCGCCGATGCATACGATTTACTCGAGACATCTCCATCCTCTCTTCTTCACTGCTAGGGCTCATCTTGGAGGATAACTTGAAGTTAGTAGGAAGAGGGGTAGAAATTGGCTTACAATCTTGCATGTTGAAGCGCCGCAAGATTTTCAAGAAGTAATTTTTTGAGAAAGCCAAACCTTCCTATCTTTTCTGTCTCGGTGAATTTGCATCCCTAAAATCTTGTTTGCAGTCCCAAATCCTTCATATCAAATTCCTTAGCCAATTGTGCCTTTTAATTCTTGGATTTGATCTTTGTTGGGGCCTACCACCAACATGTCATCCACATACAATAGCGAATAACAAAATCAGTTACCAAACCTATTGTAATAAGTACAATGGTCTGAGCTCAGTCTATTGTAACCAAGGCTAATAATGAAGGAATCAAATCTCTTGTACCAACACCTGGCGCCTGCTTTAGACCGTACATGAGATTTGGTCAACCTGCAAACCAAGTTTTTCTTGTGTTTTAAAGCCTTCCGGTTGGAGCATATAAATTTCCTCTTCAAGTTCTCCATGAAGAAAAGCAGTCTTTACATCTAATTGCTCAAGATGTAAATCAAATACAGCACACATAGCTAGAACAATTCTGATTGTCGTCATCCTCGACAACTGGTGAGAATATCTCATTGAAGTCAATACCTTCTTTTGAGCATATCCCTTTAGTACCAATCTAGCACGACATCTTTCCACTTGATCATTGCCATCTCGCTTGATCTTATAGACCCATTTACAGTACCGATGGCTTTCCGGCCCTTTGAAGTTCCACAAGATTTCATGTCTTGTTCCCCGTGAAGAGCCTCAATTTCTTCCTGCATTGCAGTCATCCAAAGAAAGCATCTGAACCACTCACAGCCTCCCCTGAAAAGTTGAAGGTTCTCCTTCTTCATTTAGAAGACAATACGCATCATGACTAGTCATCACATATTGTGAATGCCAAGATGGTTTGCTCCTTTCTCGTGTTGATCGTCGGAGTTCTCCATTGCCAACCTCATTTGGCTCCTGTTCTTCATGCTGCCCTTCTAACTCGGAGGAAACTTCAAGTCTTCTTCTCAATTGGCACTGTAACCTTGTCCTCTATCAAGCTGTTATTTGTCTGCTCATTTTGCAGTTCATTTTCTGCAAAGACTACATTCCTGCTAACAATAACCTTGTGGGGCAGTGGGATCCCACAAGCGATACCCTTCACATTGTCAGCATAGCCCAAGAAGATACATTTCCTGGATTTTGGATCCAGCTTTGTTTTTCTTGTGAGTTGTACATTACGTATACAGGGACATCCAAAAACCCGTAAGGATGAATAATCAATCCGGTTTACCATTCCACACCTCCATTGGTGTACACAAACCAATTGCTGTTGATGGAGATCGATTTATTACATAACAGGCAGTTTTTATCGCTTCTGCCCAAAAGACTTGGCCACTCCTGCTGTTTGCAACATAGCTCTTGTTCTTTCCAGGAGAGTTCTATTCATCCGCTCGCTACACCATTCTCGCTGAGGTGTATGTGGGACAGAAAATTGTCCGACAATACCCTCTTGCTTGTAGAATGCTAAAAATTCTCCATCTACATATTCTCCTCCGTTATCTGTCCTCAAGCACTTAATTTTCCTCCCAGTCTCAAGTTCTACTTGTGCTTTGAATTCCTTGAACTGAGAAAATACACTTGACTTCGTTTGATAGGGTACACCCACAATCTCCCTGAGTAATCATCGATAAACGATACAAAAATATTTTGCTCCTCCTAGGGATAATACCTGGGTGATTCCCACACATCCGAATGAATCAAGTCTAATTTGTGTTTACTCCCGTAGTCGCCTTAGCAAACTTCAATTTGTGTTGCTTACTTATCACACAAAGGTTCACGGAAGGGTAAACTTACTTTTTAAGCCCTGGTAAGAGATTACGTTCCGCAAGAATTTTCGCACCACGTTCGACATATGACCAAGTCCGCAATGCCACATAAATGTCACATCTTCCTGACTTGGTGCTGCAACTGATGCATTCGCTTCTTGCAACGTATCTCCAGCCAACACATACAAATTTGCCAAGATCTTCTTAGCCTTCATGACTACCAAGTTCCCCTCACCACCTTTAAGATTTCATCTTCAACATGAATCTTACATCCGAGATCATCTAATTGCCCTATGGACAGTAGATTCTTCTTCAAGTCCTTCACATGTCGCACCCCTTTGAATTGTGCGCGAACAGTACCATCATACATTTTTATTTTGACAAGTACCTACCCAAAGAATCTCCAAGGCATGGTTGTTTCCCATGAACACGGATCCACCCGAGATAGGCCATAAGTGTGAAACCAATCTCGATGCGAGTCATGTGCCAAGTTGCACCCGAATCCACTATCCATTTATCATGAAACTCCCTTTTACTGTTAGGACTCATTATCTGTATCACTCACTGAATGTCTCCATCTTCTAAGGTATTTGCAACATTACCTTGTGAAGATGATTCTTCGTAGTTCTTTTGTTCATTCTTCCTCTTCCAACACTCTTTCTTCAAGTGCCCTTTTCTTGCCACAATAGTAGCATTTGAAATTCTTCTTGCTTCGAGAGTTTGACCTATAATGATTTTGACTCCCACTTGAGCCACGCCCGCCGATCTTCCTCTCATCATTGTTAAAAGTTTTCGCTTGTTTGGAACTTTCCACTTTGCTTTCATCCTTCCTGATTCTTCTTCAAGAATAGCTCCAAATGACGCCCTCAAAGTAAATTCCCATCAATATTATTATTTGTAATATTGATGATGAGTTGATCATACGAGTCGGGTAAACTCTCAAGTAGAAGCTCCGCACGCTCATTTTCAACTATATTGAAATCTGCTGCTGATAATTGGGCAAACAAGGTGTTCAACCTGGTTGATGTGGTCCACACGATATGGACTCACCATCCGAAGAAGATAGAGTTTTCTTCAAGAATATTCTTTGTGAAGGATTTTACCTCATATAGTTTGATGAGGGTATCCCAAATCTCCTTCGCAGTATTCTTTTCTCGCCACACCGGATAACTGAATCCGCCATTGCTAAGTGCAAATTTGCAATAAGCATTGTCATTGATTTCTTTTCCACCGCTGTCCGTGGGCCGCGGTTTTCTTCCTTCAATTGCCTCTATGCAATTGTCTTTCCTCGAATGGCCTTTCATCTTTAATTTCCACAATGAGAAATTACTCCCCCATCAACTTCTATCTCATATTTCGTTGTCATGGTTTTAAACCGACTTATGCAACCTTCACTTATGAATAGATTGCTTACCTGGAAAATTAACGGTAGACCGTGAACAAGTTCACACTACCACACTCCAATAACGGAATAACTCTTTTCTGACGTGGAAGATCGATTAACCGCAACCACGAGCATACTAAGAATTTTCTCCAACACTATTCTAGTGACTATAGTAGAATGAAAGACAACCGACCGGCCTGATACCACTGTCATGATTCAGATAATAAAGATAAACACACAACTAAAAAATAAAAAGAGAGAACAACACAAGTACCCAAGAAAAAGAATGTAATTTACTAATAAAGAATTACAACAAAAGTTAACAAAGCGAAACAATTTTAATTTTCTCCCACACCGCCGGACACTCTTTGTTATTTTTCTCTCAATGGTGATATTTCCTATCGCCACGCCCCCTTATATAAGGGGCTGAAACCGCAGAATCGGAAGAGAATTAAAAAGAAAAAAAAAAACGGTGGCTTTATGACAATAAAAACGGTGGCCGTTTTATGGACAATAAAAACGGTGGCCGTTTTTATTGGCTTTTCAACAAGATGTTGGTATGAATCAGATGTGGCCAAGCCCAACTATACTCATATGAATCAGATGTTGGTATTATTGGTGCATTGTGTTTTTGTACCTTCTTGCTCTACTGGCGGGACTAGCTAGGTGTACAAATAGTTCTTATTTGAACAGCAATATTTCTTTGGTGTTATAAAATCAATAATACAAAAGAAAAAGAATATAAGAACCGTAATAAAAATGAAATCTGTAATAAAATACAAATAATAAACATTAAGTTTCCTCATCCTTTATTTAGTATCTGTAATATGCTCGTTTATTTTTGTTTTGTCATGTATTACTTTTTTTTAATAATATTATAAGTGAGAAGTATTATTGACTTTTTTAACGATTAATTTTATTAAAACATTTCACTAGATCACCTTTAATAAGATTTTCTCTTTCAACCATATTTTTTTTATCTATAAAGCTAGAACATAAAATCTTGCTTAAAAATTTCAATGAGATTCATTCAAACTAATATAATGTTGGTAATGTATCATGTATTTTCTTTGAATTGCGCCTTTTCTCGTCTTTTATGCTTGAGAATAATTTTAATTAATGCATGTGTTAAACTTAACATGGTAATGATTATCTTATTATAAAAATATATTTTACGATTTGTTAATTATAGAAAAAGGTGATTTAGGTATGATATATTATTAATCACATCATATAGTTTGGGATACTAATAAAGCTGTGATAGTTCAGTGATTCTTAAATTTATCTTTTATTTTTATTAATTAATATATTTATTTATTATTTATTTTCAATTAATCAAGTTTTCATAAAATGAGTAATTTTGGCTTGACTCTTTGTTAATTTTATATTTTAACTTGGGATATTTGAGTTGTATTAGGTTCACAATCCCAAAATTATTTTATTTGTCTATTTTTTATTAATTTATTTATTACTTATTATTTATTTATAATTATAATTTTTATAAAAAGGATAATTTATACATAATGTCTTGTCAATGTCATTTTTTAATTTAGAATATCTAAGTTATCACAATTTAGTAATCCTAAACTGATTTTATTATTTATTTATTTGCAGTTAATTTATTTTATGTAAAAAAGGTGATTTAGGCATTACATTTTGTTAATTCTATTTTTTAATTTGAGACAATTGAATTGTGAGAACTTGACTGTCTTAAACTCATTTTATTTATTTATTTATATTCATTTATTCACCTAAAATATATTTAAAATCGATTTTTTTTTAAAAAAGAGTGATTTAGGTGTGATGTGTGGTTAATCTCGTAATTTAATTTGGGATACCTGAGTATTTTTAACCATTTAGCATGAATGAATATATTGAAAATTCCACGTCGCCTAAATATATGAAATAAAATATATAAATGAGAAATAATTTTATATGTTTAACTAATTTTTTAGGTTAAATTAAATTTAAACTTAAAATTATGATATAATTTATTCATTAAAAACAAGCTGCCAAATCCGCTGAGCTCAAATAAATTTTAAAAGAAATTCTATTTGTTCAATATAATTTCTTATTTTTTTTTAGGATTGAAATAAATAATCTAAAAATTATTAATAATTTATACAATTAATATAAAATGATTATTTTTAATAAATATATTAGAGGCGCAATGAAATTCAGTTTCCACGGACACCGGAGTGAGAAATAGATGATTAATTGGGGTTGAAATTCTTGGACAACAAGTTGCATACAGAAAGATTTAGCAAATAACATGTAATAAGCCAAAAGCTATATCTTGAACAGTAAAGAGAATATCAGTTAATTGCCATTGCCGTGTTTGTTAGAAATTGGTTAGTTGTTGAGGGGACCAGTTAGTCTAATTTATTCACCAATCTGAATCAGAAGATAACTCCAAATGGAGAGGTCTTTTCTCTGTTATTATTATAGATCTACTAAATCTTATTCAATATACCATATATTATTATAATGTTGATGTTTCCTCTTGCCCTTTTTAAAATCCAAATTGGTATATAGCTCTTTGCAAACAACTGTCACTCCTGGATGAATGAAAGTCACATTAAATACGATTAAGTAAAGGAACTTGTGGAAAATAAACAGAGATATATATTTGTTTAGTCGCAATAACTATTACATGCGTATGGTGTCTTCTTGTCTCAACAAAGTTTACATACATTCTTGACAAAATTTCAAGACTCACACGTGTGTATGTGCTATATAATTGTTAATTACAAGATAGTGAAGACGTCATTGTTCTTATTTTTTTAAAAGAATAATTTACTGAATGAAAAAGTTTAAGATCACCTACATTACTTACAAACCACCTACCAATAAAAACTAATTAATCCACATTAGCTAAACCCAACTTCAACCCATTTGTATTGGTTCATAGATATAGATGAAAATAAATGATAGTTCAACTCATTTGTATTGGTTCATAAATATGGATGAAAATAAGTTAAGATAAGTTAAGTTTTTTATAAATAAGTTTCACTTGTTTTATAAAATTAATGTCTAAGTGTAATATTATTTATGAAATTTTTTTTTAAGGTTTGATTTAACATTTTTAAAAATCTAGTTTGACCTATTAGTTTATTTAAAAACTTATTTTATATTAAAATATTTTAATAAATCAATAAAATTAGTTTTTTAAATAATCTAACAAGTTAAATAGACCAATGAGTCTATTTTTAAACAGATCAATAGACTTATTTTTAAATAGACTAACAATAATAGTTTGTTTTTTAAAATAAAAATTTATTTTATTTTAGTTCAAGAATATTAAAATATTAAATATAATATTATATTAAAATTTTAATTAGATAGAGAAATAAATAAAATGATATGTTAAGTTTAATAGGCGTTTCTATAAACTCAAACTTAGTCTATTTAAATAAATAAGTTTTTTCAAAATGTCAAACCTAGCTTTTTTATTAAAAAAGGCTAGACTAGGCTTTAAAGATGTTAGGTCATAGATCTCTATAGATAGTATGACCTACTCCCATCTTTACTCACATGTACTAAGTTCTTGTGTTTTGCTTTTAATAGACAAATTTAACTAAATGAGAAGTTGAATAAATTCAAAATACGTCGAATGGTTAATAATGTGAGTCGAGTCAATAAACAACAATGTAAATGCAAGAAAAATTAGAAATTACCATGGAATAGCAAATGGGAATCACTAAGATTGCCTTAGTGATGGAGGTTTGGATGGTAGCCATAAAATCTTAAGTTTGAATTTTGATGTTATTATTGTATTTTCTTAATTTGCAAAAAAAAAAATGTAGAATGATAAAAGAAAAGGTTGAAATTCTTTCGATCTCCAACAACAACATTTGGTGAAACTTTCTTAGTATGCTCTATGATTGAATCATTATCTAATATTCCACGTTAAAAAAGAATTATTCTTGTTGCTAGAAATAAAATATGGTAGAGCGAAAGTGCATGTCTAAGAAAAGTTTGGTATCTAAGTGTCTATTATTGACTCATCTCTCTTTCTTGATAACTTATCTAGTGCATTGTTCATGAATTACGATAATTGTTTTAGTATATAATAATTCACACAAAATGGAAGAGTTGTCACTCATAATGAAAATATGTTCAAGCTAACACTGACAATTATTTGTGTTGGAAGTCGATGATGAAAGATCATTTATACTACAAGGATTTGCATGAATCAATCACCTAACATGATACACTAGAGGAAAAATTGAAAAAGATTGGGAGATTTAGAATAAAAAAGAGATAACCATGACCCAAAAATATAATGAGTGAAACTTCTTCAAGCATGTATCAACTTATACCAATGCATATGAGTTATGTACAAAATTTGAATTCTTAATTCAAAAGCAGATGCATAGAAATAAAGACCACCTTGTTAGACGTTTGGTGAAGTTATAGTACATAGATGGTCAAAACATTATCAAACATCTGATTATAGCAAGAAGAAAACATATTTACTCTTTCAAGGTTGACTTACTCACACAACGAATCACATGTTTTACTCACCTAACAAAGGGTTTTGCTCGCTTAGCGAAAGAGACTATAAAGAGCTTTGTTTCATCATTCGTCCAATGAATGAAGTTATGGAAAGTTTTACTCTTAATTTGTTTTAGTTGCTCGACTACATAAAAGTCTCGCTCAACAAATAAGGCAGAAAAAGTTGTGCACTTTAAAGTGTTTGATTTTTGCCTAATGAGTAGATGACTCACTGAGCGAACTAAAGGAGTTTTGGGTTTCTAAGGCTTTGTTTATAAAGTATTTGACCCGCTCAGTGAACTAAAGGGGTTTTGGGTTTCTAAGGCTTTTGCTTAGCGAGTGTGTGACTCGCTTAACAAATCTATGAATTTTTAAGTTTCTATGAATCTTCACTCAATGAGCATTCATTATTTTCAAGATTTTTTTATTAAAAAGGTTATTTCTATTCACATGTGTGTTGTAATCATGGTTGTGATGGGGTTGACAAGAGATAGATTGGTTGACATCTGAGTTCCTTTCGGAGAAAAGAACACAGAGTCAAGAGTCACCACCAGTGCTTTTAAGGGAAGCACCAGAAAACCTAATGACGAATAGGGTTGGTCTATAGAAATAGATTGAGGTCCAGGAGTCCATTACGTGTAGGGAAGGTGTTAGCACCCTGCAACGTCCCTCCAAAGACGGTTACCTTAATTAGATTTGTAAAATGAGCTATGACTTCTAACTACAATTTTTGCCTTTTCAAATGTAGACAAAATGAGAATTATTAATAGAAGAGGAAAGGAGTATATTTTTTTTTTTGGTTTTTTGAACTTGACAAGAATTACCTCTTGCACCTACATATCTCCTTATGTAACAGAGAAGTCAAATTTTACATAGTTCTAGATGAAGCTATTGGTTAAGTGATTATTTTGCTACCTAAGCAGAAAGAGGGGAACCAATTATAGATTGGTTGAACCAGGACCTGGATACTGACTCGATGTTGGATGGATCAAGGGAGACTAAGGTTTGGTGTCGGATGGCCGAGATGGGAATGCCAACTAAGTGTTGGTTGACTTGGGAATAGGTACTGGCTAGAAGCGATAAGGATTCAATATCAACTAATTAAGAAGTGTTGGTTAAGTATTTAGCCTAGGCAACCCGTTGGATGGTAGTGTGATTCATTGAGGAAGGGTTTAGAATTTATCTAGTTTTTTGGCGCATCGTTGTCCTAAGGAAGGCCAACCTCTCCACTTCTTTCTCTCTGGTATTCTCTATTATCTTTTTCTACTTCTAACGTTCCTCCTTCCAAAAGTCCCCCTCTTCTCTACTATCTCATCCTTTTTATAGGCTAGTTCCGCTCCCCTCGAATCTTTCAAGGAGATCTTTCCTCATTAATACAAAGACTCTCCTCAGAGCTCCATTAATGCAGTGGTGCTCCCAAAGCTCCTTTCAATAAATGCGGTGGTGCTTCCCAGAGTTCCCCTCCTTGGCCGTCATAACTAACAAAACGTTTTTGCAACCTTTGTTTCCACATGTAGTGCCAACATAGGGTAGCTTTTTCTGAAAAGTCGAGGACACCAACAATTGTCAGTTACTGTTGCCTGTTCGAGACTGCTCATGGAAGAGAGCAAAACTTCTTCAACACGCCTTCCCTTTTTTTTACTATTTTTATTATCATTAAAAATAGTGGGTGTCAACAATGTGTCACATATGTCACACAAACATGTCACACATGTCACACGCACATACACACACGTGTCACACATATGTCACACACACATATACACTATATATGTATATATAGAAATTGTTGTGAATACATACACACACAAACTTAGATCATCTTTCAAGAATGATTATATAGAAATTGTGTCATACGCACACAAACTTAGATAATCTTTCGAGAATGATTATATAAAAATTGTTGTGTCACACACATACATATGTCATACACAAATACACACACAACCCTAGACCCTAAACACATGTCACACACATGCACACTATATATAGAAATTGTTATGAATACATACATACACAAACTTAAATTATCTTGTAAGAATGATTAAATAGAAATTGTTGTGTCACACACACAAAAACTTCAAAATTAGATAATCTTGTGAGGATGATTATATAGAAATTGTTGTGTCACACACACAAACTTCAAAATTAAATAATCTTGTGAGAATGATTATATAGAAATTGTTGTGTCACACATACAAATTTAGATCATCTTGTGAGAAGGACTAAATAGAAATTGTTGTGAAAGAAGAAGTTTTATAAAGAACTTTTCGAGCACTACTTCGAATTGAAAAAAAAAATACTTTTGTAAAGGATTTTGTAAAAATTAATTAACCAATATAAGAAATAAAAATAATTTTTTTAAAACCACCAATTTTTTTTTAATTTCTTGCTTTCTGAGGCTCAACATAAATATTATTTAACTTATTTTTTTAATAAATAACTCAAGTATTATTTACACAGAATCCACTTCAGATTATCCCATGTACTTTTTAAATCAAAGCTTCTTCATGTTTCAACGATATGCACTTTTGATGTAGGGTCTATTTTTGCATGCTTTCTTTTTCCTTTTTCCTTTTTACATACGATATGCTGTCGCGTCATATTTTTTCATCTTCCTTTGCTTTCTTCTTTACCTATACAATTCTTGATCTTTCTGTCTAATCTCAAAATCTATTTCTCAGTTTTTGTTTGCATGTGAACAGATAACCATTGAATAATTTGATCAGTTAACAATAGCAGCCCACTGGTTGAAAGATGAATGGGGTAAAAGTACAATCAAATATATTTAAATTAGTCACAAAGCAAAAATAAGAATATTCTCAATGAAGTCATCACACCCTTCACAGCTGCTATGGTTAAAGGGGTGATGAGTGATGAGGTTTGCAATGAAAAAAAAAAGAGAGAGAGAGATAGAGAACGAATGGAGTACATGTTAATAGTCTTGAGTCCGATAACAACGTTAGTCCTAAGATTCGCAACTCCTATCTACTGTCCATCCATGCATACCCACAAGCACAAACATTTTCTAATAATACCCTGTCAAATATTTTATTTTTATATTATACATTTAAATTCTTGTTCTTTAAAATTGTGCAGTAGGCGTTAACATATGTTTTATTTTATGTCAAATCAGATATAATTTTACCCTTCTTGGTTAATTATCGCGATTCAGTGATTTTTTACTTGTGACAGCTGTGTGTCTATTATCCTTTTAATATATTGCTTGTGTACGACTTATGAATATAGTTTACATTTTATGATTGAAAAAGTGGAATATTTACTTTCTTTAATATTGTTCTAATCAATATTTCAATTAATCAATGTTAAGGATACTAGTTAAGATATTTATAAAATTAATAATTATCAAAATTATCTTTCATTAATTAAAAAATCTTTTAAATTAAAAATTAAAATTATAAATTTATATTTTTATATCTTAATATATTTTATTACTTATAAATATTTTAAAATTTATATCTTTTATATTTATTAACCCACCATTTGAATATCATTACAAGAATTTTTTGATTTTACTACTAATTTTAGCTATCATTTAAATTAGTAGTTAAATCCTAGCTAATTAACTATTAATTAACTAGAATATTATTTTTTCTAGCTAAATTGAAGTTATATTCATTTATACGTCTTATTACTACAAATTAGCTAGGAAATAACTACAAATTTTAAAAAATTTACTACAAATTAACTAAGATTATTTTCTTAACTAATTTGCTACTTATTTCATGCTACCATTCAATATTATAGTAATTTTGTAGTTAATTATTTTTACTAGAAATTAGCTATAAAATAACTATTAATTTTAAAATTAACCACAAAATTATTTTGTAACAAATTTTAAATTTTATAGTATAATCCCATTAAATATATAATTTTTTTTCTGTCCATAATGATCCTACATAATTATAATTATTTCTCATGAAGAATACAGGTGATCTAAAAAATATCACACAATGTGCTAGATAATTGTTAATTATTATATTATAAATTTAATTAAATGCTCATTCTTGAACGTAAGAATATCTCGTTCTACTTTCTTTCTTCCTGACATGTGACTTTATTAGTATCTAGTATTTATTTTTATTACTTTAAAAATAACATTAATAATTATTTTTAAAATTTAACTTTTTCTATCTTTTACAAAGTGTATTTATTTATTTTAACTAATTGTGCATAATTTTATTCAAATTTTTTTTTTTAATTTCATGTATACACGTACATCAGACGTTCTAGTATAAAATTAAAGCAAACAAATAATAGGTATAACTAAAATTTGAGCAAACCAACAAAAAAACGTATAATGAATAATAAATTAAACCGGAGTTGGGAGATTCAAATCAAATCTTACTATTATTTCTAGGTCATCCAGTGTCAATCACACAACCATAAACCATTGCCATCCTGTGGTCTCTAATCAAATCAATTGTTAAGTCATAAGTATTCTTAATTATACTTAATATATTATATATTTCCCTCCCTTAATTTTTAATGGATTGAGGATAAAAAAAATACTCCGGTAGAGAAAATGAAGACATTTTATGCGACAAATTACTAGAGCTAGTACAGGACAATTTAGAAGTTGGGTACAACTTGTTCTATTTAAGTAATCATATTATTAATAAATTCTTTTGCTTATAAAAAATAAATATAGGACAATTTGGAGGAAGTATTTTAATGAAATAGAAAGACCTATGCCATTGTAAAGGATAAGCATAATGAGTGAAATTACCTGCAAACAAAAATATAATGTATGCAGTGTAGAATGTGTGCATCTTTTCTAACTCGTCCAATACTTAGAGAAGAGAATAACGTAACGCAAATATTCGTCTTAACTGCAGCAGGAAGCAAACAGATTTATATTATTATTTCTCTACTTAAAACAAATTTAATTATATAAGTTGTTGTGATTGGGTAATTAATCAATTATTTTTTAATGAAGAAACTTGGGTGTGTTTTTGGAACTCAAAACCTTGTAATGTCAGATAAATCACATTGTATGCCAATTAGAGAATTTTAAATTCTAAATATACAAAAGGACAGTAAGTTATAGTAAAAAAAATATATTCCGTATTGTTAATTTTTTTATCAACCAAAATATATGTTCAGTACAAGGAGTATTCCAACTCGTTAAAATACAAAATTAAAAATAGAACTATTAAAGTTCAAATAAGAAAATTACATGATATAATAAAATTATTGGAGAAAAAATGTTGTTGAAAATCTCACATTAATTAGTGAGATGATATATAAGTGGAAAACAACACTCACCTTACAAATTAAATTTGTGGGATTGAATGAAAACAAAACCTATATTCTAAAATATGTTATAAAAATCTATCTTAGCAATTGTTGTTAGGTCTATTAAACCGTTATCGAACTACTATCTTGTAAACTTTATCCTTGAAATTAATTTTTGATGTGAGAAGTGTGTTAAAAATTTCATATTAACAAATGAGATAACTAAAATAAAATATATAAGGAAAGTAACTCTTACCCTACAAGAGAAATGATGTCACATCTCTTACTTATACCTATATACTTTCACTCTAAAACCTTTTTCACTACATATAATTAAAGTACAAGTGCCACTTCTTGCAACAACATATATGTGCTTATTTATTGTTTTTATAATTTCAACACCTTTGAAATTTTTTACCTCTTTTGTCCAAAGGTGAATGTAAATTATACAAAAATAAAAACAATAATTTTAACCATTTGTAAGACTTTGGAATCACTCATTTCAATTCATCTTTGAAAACTTAAATTGATTTTTCCAACAATTTCTCTTTCAATTAAAATTTCCAAACTTCTACATATA
Source organism: Mucuna pruriens (assembly GCA_025330945.1). Lineage (NCBI taxonomy): Eukaryota > Viridiplantae > Streptophyta > Magnoliopsida > Fabales > Fabaceae > Mucuna > Mucuna pruriens. Next base: position 1,439,399 of record JAENHJ010000525.1, on the reverse strand, counting down.
TCATTAGAAGAAATTCTTTTCTCTTTTCCTACCATCACTTGCTTATCTCATGGCTTTCTCTTCAAAGTAACAAATGTTCTTCCACTACAAGGAAAACATACATTAATAATGACTAACATTTGATCATTAGCTGTTCTCATTTCTTTTTCTATGCATGACCAAGTATCTTCTCTTCTACATCTTGTAACCCTATTTTTAACTAACAAACTTGTAACGTTATCTCCACTAAACCTGACATTATGAAGAGTTTGGATAACACTATTGTAAAGCTTCGTTCTCACATTCCCAACACCTTCAACCTTCACTTTTTCACCATTTTCTAACTTGAAATGAACAAACATTTCATTAATATTCAAGGTGTCAAATAACGCTCAATTTGATAAATTAAATGTGTTACGAAGTAACATAATTCACCACTCATTTTTATTTAATAACCTTCTCAGTTATTGCCAAGAACATGTCATCATCTTCAATTGTTTTGACCACATTAATTTCGGAGTTATCGTCATCTTTCTTCATTAAATTCTTCGAGTCCTATCTCATTTTTATACACCTATCTTGTACGTGACTTTTTTTTTCTCTCAATAGTAACACTCCATATTACCCATAGCATAATAACGATTTTGTTCTTCCTCTTGAACCATTTTATTCTCTGTGCTCGACTCCTCCCTTGCTCATAATCATCCACAATATACAATCTTGGGCAATGGTATTCTTATTTTTCATCTTTCTTTTATTTTCTTGTATGGTATTCTCATTTTTCATCTTTCTTTCATTTTCTTGTAAGGATGTAGTCACCTCATCCACCTTCCACGTTGTCCTCCCTATAAACAACATAAGAATAAGAGGTTTGTAAGATCTTGGTAACGAGATCAACAAAAAGAATGCCTACTCCTCAGTAGAGATTTTATCATTTGCATTCAATAATTATAATACTAATTGGTTAAATGCATTAATCTAGTTATGGATATTTCTTCTCGAATCTATTTTGTGTTGACAAAATCAATTAGTTTAAGAATTTTAATACATAACTAGAGCTTCTCACATAAAATCTTCGGTGTTATTTACTACAACACATTGTACTTTATCTCGAAAAGACATAATCAATCGAGTTTTTCCACACTTTTGTTAGATTCTATTCCAATCACTTGCACTATTTTCTAATCACTTGCATTTGAGACCTTACTACATTAAGGTTTTAAATGGTATTGTGACAAATTATAAAATTTATTTTTCCATTAAATAATAATAATAATAATATTTTAACTGGACATATCATGAAGACCACGTATACTCTATTGGGCAAAGAATACCAAATGGCACAACTTAGCTGGATCTCTCAATAGAGGATTTGTCAGATTTCTTCATTTGAGTCTGTCCTACTCTATCGCCACCTCACATCTTATGTAAGAAATTTAAGGCCCCACGTGAATATTCTAAGCCGTTGCTGCATTGCTTCCTCTCACAAAGAAAATGCAAGAAAAACGGGAACTTGGAGTATTCATATTGACTGTGTTGGAAGCCAACAAGAAAAAACCATACAAAAAAATAGAAAAAGAAAAGATTAGCTATACTACGAGACATTAATTCAAGGTAGAGTACCAACCACTACTCCTTCAACACACTCTCTCTCCCCTAAGCCATTTTTCTAAATCTCCTTCCATAGTAGACTCATGTAGCTTTCAATTTCCATCCACCTTCTTATAATTCCCTTCTCTAATTCCTTTCCTTTTCCTGAATTAAGGAACATACTGTCATAATGGAGAAGGGTCAATGTTTGATGTGGAGTAAGAGAAAGTATTCTATGAGCTCTAGTCTTGATTCACCTACTAATTACCCCTCCTCCTATGATGACCACTCATGGGAAGAACAAGCCTTTGCAAAAGATGCAGCTTGGTCTGGTTGCATATGGCCACCACGATCATATTCTTGTAGCTTTTGCAGAAGGGAATTTAGGTCAGCACAGGCTTTAGGTGGCCACATGAATGTTCATAGAAGAGATAGAGCAAGACTAAAGCAGCCATATAGCCCCCAGCATGAAATCCTCAGTGATGATGTTGAGAAAACTCAACCCCAGAATTCAGTTCAAATTTCTTTTACTTCTTTGGGTTATCTATACCCATCTTCTCCTAGCGGATTGGCTCCTAACACTAGCCCTAATTCTCATCCTTATTATTCTCATATTCCTGCTTCACCTTCCAAGGTTTTAGCCACATCAGTTAACAAGAGAAGCAGAGAGAAACCCCTGATTCCACTTCACAATAAGTCTTCTATTTTCAAAGGATGTCATGAGTCTTCCCCTTCTATTTCTTCTAAATCTTGGTCAAATTTAACTGAAGACTTTAGATTTCGTTCACGTAGGCTCGATCCTGCTGAGAAAATTTTGAAGGGATTGGATTCTGAGTGTAGGAGTGAGGGTGATGATGGTAAAACTGAAGTGGCTGTGAGCTTCCCACGTGTGCAGATTGAGACTAAAGAGACAGATACAAGTTTCAAGAAGAGGAAAGAAGATGCTTCATCCATTCCATTCTTCCCAAAGTCATGTTCAGTTGATAGGCATCGTGTGCAGTCACAGATGTTTGAATTTAGCCCTAGCTCCACAGAAGAGCTAGATCTGGAACTAAGGCTTGGATACAGGTCCGAGGTATAGAAACACATATGGAGCACCAATTGTTTATAAATATATATAATTTTACTCTTATGATTTTCCTCTTGTTCCTTGTTTGTTGCTTTTAATACCGTGTAAGGAAATTCTACATGCTTGATTGGATATGTGGTAATCACAATATTGCAATCACAAACAATCTAGCTCATCATAGAATCCAATTATATTGATGTCTCCATCGATTTTTACTAGGATCATGTAAAAGCATAAAGATACATTACTAGATCGAAGATGCTGGAATATGTGAAGGCATAAGATACATATAAATTGTACAACATATTCTCGTACGATATATAGATCATCTAAGAAATTTTATAACTAGATAATTAGATTACATTACACCACCTAGTTTAATTTATTTTCTTTGTATTTGCGCCTTATAGAAAAAATATCTTTCTTGTATGCCACAAATCCGGTCACAAAGATGAGTCCTATTTAATTGTTAATTGACAGGACATAAGCAATCAGGTTTTCTAAATGTGGAACAGAGCTTCAAATGATCTTGTAGTCCAGTTCAATAGTTCATTATTTGCTTGTGGAAAACTGTACTTGAAATTGAAGTCTCAGCTTCGAGGTTTTATATGTCAATATTTGTTTTTTATACGAGATATATGTCAAGATATGTTTGAAAATTCATAAATAAACGTGATGGCTACCTTTATTATTTTTAGTAATATTTACTGTAAAAATATTATTAATATTTTTATTTTTAATAATAATTATTAAATATTAAATATAACTAATAATCTTGTATAATATAACTCAAATGCAATATTTATTAAAGTATTATGAAAATTAATAAGTCATATTTTTTATATTTCGTAAATGTGCTAGAAATATTGTAGTGTATTAATATTTTATATATGGGAATTTTCTTTCTATGTTGCAGGAAGAAGCCTTCCATGCATGGAGGGAACATATAGACCATTGATGCTGCTACTTTTACTGATTATGGGGATCCTTAGTTCTATCCTAGGGTGGATAGGTTTCCTGGAGGAAGAAACATACAGAGCATAAAAGAATTTATCATTGTGTATGGAAAATTTTAGTTTGAGTATTGAGATTAGTGCATGCATGTGGGGTTTAAGGGGTGAAGGATCCTACTAAGAACTGCATGGAATATTGTGAGCTCGTTTTCCTATTCAGTACCTCACTGACAGATCACTAAAGTTACCCATATATAAAAACACGTTGTTTGAGCGTTTCAAAGCCACATAAAGTCAGATACATCCCAACATTGATTCCCTTTTACTTTGTATTATTCTCATCACCACCAGATTTGTTGCAGTTAGTATCCCTTACGCATAAAACCATTTGCTTGCATTCTCTGTCTCACCTTTTTTCTTTTCCTCGCTACTATCTTCTAAATCCCTCCAAAATTTTCCACCTACTCCAGAATCAATCTATTTAAAAATTTGGCTATGATATTATGCTTTGCTTTTTTATATTCGAAAGGAGAATATTATCCCAACAAGACTCATTGGACCTAACAACGCAATTTTTGTTTCTTCTTCTGTATGCATGAATTAGGTACACACTTACTGACAAGCTCCATGAATTATAAAGTAATCCAACTCCCCTGTGAATTCTAATTTCTAACCAAATAGCTAGTCAAGTCTGCTGCATACATCGATGCAGGATGTGAGGTGATCGTAATGGGTACTTCTTTCTGATCGATACCTTTTATGGGAATTTGATGGAGAACCCCTTGACTTGAATGGTATCTTTTTTTACCTAAAAAAAGTCAATTAAACACCACTTTCATATTATATATATATATAAAATGTAGTTATTATGAAAAATAAAAACATAAATATAAAACATACAATCACATATAAATAATTAAAATTTTAAAAAAAGCATATTTTTTTTAATTGGTCAATTATAACGTTGTTGATCTCATGAATGGTTTGTATAGTATACATTTATTATTATTATTTTTTAATAATAGTCAAGTATTATATATATATATATATTCACGAGAAACACGTAATTGGAGATTGAGTTCTGAATTTTTACGCTTTTTCTTTACGTTTATTTCATATTTAGTTTCTTTAATGAATTTTAGTATTGGTTTAGCCACAGAATAGCTGGATTCACCAAAAGAAAAATTCATAATTTTCATTTGTTTTATCTCTCTTCCCTTCCCTTCTTAGCATTCATTTACATAAGTTTAAATGAGGTGCATGCAACTCCAAGAGTATAAAAACGCTCGTTATCATTAAATCAAGCTTATTGGCACGTTTGTCTCAATTTTAGCGATTTTTTATATTATTTTTCTGTTGATATTTCAGTTAGGTGGTGTTCAAGCTACTCTTTTTTTAGTTAATTTTTTCAAAGATAATACACAAATTAAGAAATATAATTAATATCTTTATTCATATAAAAATATTATTTCCTTCCTAATTTTATGATAAATGTATAAAATATTTAAAAAATAGATGACAATAAAGAAGTAAATAATTAATATTATGTTAAAATTTATATATATATATATATATATATATATATATATATATATATATATATATATATATATATATATATATATATATATATATATATATATATATATATATATATATATATATATAACGATTTTTTTTTTAAAATGTATACATAAAAAAAATAAAGGGAGTAATTTGAACGTATTTCAATTAATCATTTTCTTTGATTTAGGAAAGACAATTTATTTATGTTACATTAAGAGATTTATAGTGATATTTTTTTTTAATTTATTTATGTTACATTAAGAGATTTATAGTGATATTTTTTTTTATCACTTGTGTTAAGTAATTGACCTAATTATTTACAATTAAAACATATAACTTAGTATATTTGAGAACATATTTGAGGGTGTTCGAATTCAAGTGGTTTCTATTCTACTAAATCAGCTCAACTCGAACCAATTTTTAATGATCTTGAATTTAGAAATAAATATAACGAACTCGATCTAGAAATAGGCACAAATTATATTTTAAGTCATTTAAACTCAGTTTAATATTTCATATTCTTTTAATGTTTTAATAATTATGTATTAAAATAAGACTACTTGACCTTATTAATAACATTTTACGTAACTTAAAAATATATTTATATTAATATTATTTGTTTTGAGATATATATTATAAAACATACTTTAGTCTTAATTATTTCATACTTTAATTCTATGACATTTGTATATTTTATCAATAAATCAAATTGAGCGAAATTTTCCTACACATTATCGGATGATCTTGATTGAGTTTGAGTTAAAAAATAATAATCTTATCAAAAGTTTGGCATTAAATAGGAATCAAATTAAACTTTGTCCGAGCTGATCATCCTATCCGATCCTAAGAACGCCTATATATACCTGCGATTCGATAAATTACACTTACATGATTTTAAAAAATGTAAATTAATAAGTTGTTCCTTGAATGAATATATATTTTTTTAAATGTAGTTATAACTTGTTACTTTTTTTTTTTAAAGTGTATGATAGTAACCGTCACAAATATTTGCGATGGTATACCCACTTGTTTTTTTTTTTTTTTTTAGAAGGAGCACGTTAGCTAATTATACCTTGGTAGCTATATATGTTAACCCCAATGGTGTTATCTTTCTCAATTTTGCACCTGATAAGGAGGGGGGTAGAGAATTAAAAATGGTTGAAAATAGTGGGGGAAACACGGGGCTGTATGTCAGTTTGTAACTGGGTTCGAGGTTTAAAAAGCCATGGGAATTGGGTGTCTGATAATGACAGAGATACCAATGAAGTTTTGGGAGGTGTTGCAGAAGTGCACATGGGCATAACTGTGGTTCACTTGAATTGGGGTTGAAGAATATATAGGAGGACCATAAAATGACAAGAAGAATATATATAAGTTGTTCTTATGAACTTGAGTGGGAATACTACGTACGTTCAGCAAATCTTTAATTTGTTAATTAGAAATTATTGTTTTGCAGGTGAATCGGAATTTTGAAATAGAAATTCCAGAGTATTGGGAGTTGGTATTGTCTGGGAATTTTATTATTTATACTTAATTAGTTTGTCAACTAGTTAATAGTATAATTGCATGGGAGTAATTTCCTTTGCTCACGAACTCACTTAGATACATCAAATATAATTTATTAACAAGAGTAATATATGGTTGACGTGAATTTTATTTTATATTTTTTATATTAGTTTATTACACTTTTATTTCCAGTACTTTAGGTTATATATGATCTAATTTTAATTACTCACATTAAATTCTTATAATTTTCTAATTATTCAAATTGAGCCGCTACCTAGAGATTTCCTCTAACAATTAACAAAAATATACTAAAGGTGTGTTATATAATTGATTTGTATAAATTTATAAAGGAAAAATATATAAGATATTTACATAGAAATAAAAATCAAAACATGAATTTTGTTATATTTTATACATTTTAATTATTTTTCATTTATATTTAAATATTTAATTCATTTTTCTTTTGATAAATTATACAAATAAATTATATATTATACCTCTGTCACGTTTTCTGTTAATTATTGAATGAAATTTTGGTGAGAGAGACTTAATTTTGAGCAACTGAAAAACTATAAGCACTAAATAAAAGCAATTAAAATTAAAGAAATTAAACATACACATGGGCTAAAATATGGAGATAAAAAATTGTTACTGTACCTTCATAATCTCTATAAAATGTCAAATTACTTGATAGGACAAGGAAGAAGAAAAAGACAATGCTTTATTTAGTATACAAGCAATGAAATAAAAGTTTATGTGTAAACTCATTCTCTTTATCCTATTTGTGATGTATCCTTACATATATAATAATTTAATAAATTTTACACTTTTCACATGGAGTTAACCCTTTTTAAAAATATATTTTTTAACTATTTTTATAACTTAATTAGTCTTTTAACTTGGGTGCATGTTAAAATGTTATTAACTTTGGAGATAGTTTATTTTCATAGCGTGTCGTCTCCCAAATTTTAATTTTTAAGGAAGATATTACACAATACCTTTATGGTAGGACAAGGAGCTGCTTATTGGATAAATAATTGAATGAAGAGTTTATTGAATAATTTTTTATCACATAACTACTTATGTATAAGTTATTTATGTGATTGAAGAAGAAATAAACTTAAATAATTTTATATAATTTGTTAGTTATTTTCATAAGTTATCTTGATGGATAAGTTTATCAAAATAAGTTGAAAATAATTTATCAATATATTATAAGTTATTTATAAGTTTTTTTCAAGAACCACTACAAGATTTTTTTGATTATACTACTAATTTTAGCTACCATTTAAATTAGTAGTTAAAACCTAAATAAAATTAACTAATATTATTTTTTCTAACTAAATTTAAGTTATATTCATTTATACTTCTTATCACTACAAATTAACTAAAAAAATAACTACAAATTTTAAAAATTTATTAAAAATTAACTAGAAATATTTTCTTAACTAATTTGCTACTTATTTAATGCTACCATTAATATTATAGTAATTTTGTAGCTAATTATTTTTACTAGAAATTAGCTACAAAATAACTATTGATTTTATAATTAGCCACAAAATTATTTGGTAGCAAATTTTAAAATTTCTAATACTTTTAAATGTTTATATCATAAATAAGTTTAAATAAATTATAAATAAACATTTTCAAATGAATATAAAATCTAAGAGAAAAGAAAATACTTTAAGATTAATGAGAAGAAATAAAAAAAATGTTGGTAGAAATGAGAAGTTTCCGTATGTTAAGGCAAAAATAAGTATTTTATACAAGTAGACAAATGTAGAGAATTAACTAACAATTAATGTCAATTAACTATATATAACTAATTAATATCTAATTATCTGTAATACTCTCGCAAACTGGTAGGTGAGCGTACTAGCACTTATAGACTAAGATTGACAATATAATACAATGATCAAGTTGTAATCATATTGGTAAAATACAACGATGAATATAGAATGGCATTAGCCAAATATGAATGCACCACACAATAATAAACGATCCCAAAAACTGGAGTAATCAATTATGTCAATTGAGTCATGAGCTTACCAAATTTGTTTGTTTGTTTGTTTTATATAGGCAAAGAGAATTTTATTGAGGATAAGAAACTATAGTTCAGTATAAGATGCACCGAAGAGTATGAAAACAAAAATATGCATACCAAGTACAGGCCACAATTAACATTTAAGCGCAGTCAAAGCAAATCATGATCATACAATTTCTAACCACACACAAGGAGAGACTAAATTCATGGTTCACCACTTGGCGGAAGTAATGGACATCATTAACAATTGAGAGAGAGGCTTAACTAACTACTTGATAAATATTACAACTTTTATTTAACCACTTGGTAGAAGCAAACAACACTATTAATAACATTAAATAACAATTGAAGAACTTATTTACCACTCAAGTAACATACACTCTTAACCACTAGACAAAAGCAAGAATTATAGCCAAATAGGCTTTAGTTTAATAGATGGAGAAAGTATGGATCGAAAACGGATACTTATCAACCGTTTGTTGAAAGAATATTAAAATTAAGTGAATCAGGTTCATAATTGACCATGTAGAAGACCCTGGTAGAATCAGATTTGTTTGTTTAACTATTGTTATAAATGTCAAATTAGTGAAGCAAAGTTAGAAAATCATTTACCATGTCATGGAATTGATAAAAACTATATATATTGGACAAAATATGGTGAGACAAGCCATGAGTACTATTATGAAGACAAGCAATTAGTCTAGTAATTTGCAAAATAGTGAGATATGAATCGACACCAACACAAATGCATATAAAAGGGTAACTATTTTGAAGAGATATAAAATGTGGATGAAGAGAATCTTGAAGGTTCTTTTGAAATGTTGGAGAGGTTGATTAGTGACAATGCCTACAAACCATTCTACTTTGGATGTCAAGATAGTTAATGATGTTGAAATAGTATAGCTTGAAATTTTACTAATTAGTTATACAAGATATGTTACCGGAAGATAATACGTATCCCATTATCATATGATAATATTACTTTAAATAATTATTATGCTCTATTGGCATGAATTATGTGAGGATATCTATTTGTCCTAACAGTTGCATATTATTTTCAAAAAGAATATATATCGTTGAAAATGTGTCATAAATGTAACGTCTCGTGATATAAACAGAAATTAAATAATTATCTAAAAAAATATGCTATAATATATTTGCTCATAATATCATGATTTGGACACATGTATTATAACAGTATAGATGGAAAGCACTTTACATGTCACTGGAATAAAAAGGGTTAAAGATACAAATTTTAACATCTTGTAAATTCTCTTGATGGTTAAAAATTTATCACAATTACCTCAATTTTTGGAAAGTAAGAAAATTGCACCTTACATGATAAGAACATTAGTCAAATTGATTGGACCTAGAAATAGGAAGTAAATAGAAAAGTTTTTATTGTAGTTTATCGTGTATCAAATGACAATCCAACTTTATGTTTAGTATGCTCATGAAAAGAAGAATTTGTTAGAATGTGTTTGGTGGATTAGCTATCACATGAAGAGTTGGAGTTATAAATGGCAACCACAAATCTCTTAAAAGAAAGGTTAACCTAGAGGTGTGTCCATGCCTTGGCACGTTCTTCCTGAATTTGCGGTGCTTTTCGTGGGTAGTGGCTAACATGGCACATTCCTTTGCTATGATTGGCGAGGATTTCAGTTCTGTTGGTGGATGGGGACCTGAGTTTGTTTACGTGGCTTCATCAAGGGGCTTCCTCGCGTCTTTGGAGGATTTGATGGCTCTGGAACTGTGAAGTGGTGTTCCTCATCTGAGATGGCTGATCTTGCTTAGTTTTGCTGACATGGTTGGCTCCATCAATGCTGAGCTGGAGCTCCCGAATCCGGTTTGGGCTGGTTGTGGCACGCCTTGCCAATTGGGCTGAATTCATATGAGTGGCTGATATTGGACTTCCTTCGCATGGATTGGTCCGTTAACATGTGCCTACCATTTTGGGCCCTTCTCTCGGTGGAGGTAGACCGATTCGGCTAGGCTTCCCTCCCTAATGGGCTGGTTTGGCTCTTCTCGCCTCTTGAGCCTAGTTTGAGTCTTTATAACATGACCGATCTACCCGTGAGTCTTTTCTTGGATTGGGTCGACATTGGGCCAGACGGATTTGGGGTCCTATAGTAATAACAGGGAAAGGAGTACGATCCACTCGTTAGCTCCTACATCCAAAGGTTTGAACAACAACAAGGATACAGTAAAAATAGGGAAAAGAGCAGAAGCTACTTGTTGGCTTCTATGTCCAAAGGTTTGGACGAAACAAAAAGGATACAATAAATAATACAGAAAGGAGTAGAAATCACTTGTTGGCTCTTGCTTCCAAAGACTCTTTACAATAGATAACGAAAAATAAAAAGACAAAGAGAGAAATAGTAGCCAGCCTTTGGAGCCTGTGTTCAAAGGCATGAACGAACAGAAAGATACATTAAATAACAAAGAAAGGAATAGGAGCCACTCATTGGCTCTTATGTCCAAAGGCTTTTCACAATAGATAACGAAAAATAAAATGAAGAAGAGAGGAACAATAGCAAGCCTTTGGAGCTTGTGTTCAAAGGCATGGATGAACAAAGATACAATAAATAATAGAGAAAGGAGCAAGAGCCACTTGTTAGCTCCTGCATCCAAAGGCTTTTAATAATAGATAACGAAAAAAAAAAGATGAAGAGAGGAATAGTAGCCAGCCTTTGGAGCTTGCATTCAAAGGCATGGATGAACAAAAAGATACAATAAATAATAGAGAAAGGAGCAAGAGTCACTTGTTGGCTCTTGCGTCCAAAGGATTTTAACAATAGATAACGAAAAATAAAAAGATGAAGAGAGGAACAGTAGCCAACCTTTGGAACTTGCATTCAAAGGCATGGATGAACAAAAAGATATAATAAATAATAGAGAAAGTAGCAAGAGTCACTTGTTGGCTCCTGCGTCCAAAGGCTTTTAACAATAGATAACGAAAAATAAAAAGATGAAGAGAGGAATAGTAGCCAACCTTTGGAAAAGATACAATAAATAATAGAGAAAGGAGCAAGAGCCACTTGTTGGCTCTTGCATCCAAAGGCTTTTAACAATAGATAACGAAAAATAAAAAACAAAGAGAGAAACAATAGCTAGCCTTTAGAACTTATGTCCAAAGGCGTGGACAAACAAAAAAAAGAAAAAAGAAAAACTCAAGGTCACTACGTCCAAAGGCATGGACGAGCAAGAAACACATAATAGCCATAAAAAAAAAAGGGAAAAGGGGCTAGTCTTTGAGGCTTGCATCCAGAGGCTATGGACAAACAATGTAGGTGAAATAGAAGAAACATATAGCAGTAAACAACAAGAAGAAAAGGAGAGAAGGATCAACCCAAAGGGGCATCCAAAGGTTATGAAGCAAAATTGCATGGTGATGAAATTAGAGAGTTTACATGCACAATAAGTAAACAAAGGGATTCGCAGTACCAATTTGTGTGGATAAGTTCCTTCACTTCCTTACTTCTTTGCAAACTCATGCTTTTGTCTCTTTCTCTTAGAATTCTTTCTCTCCATTTCTATTTTTTAGCTTTCGCCTCTCGTCCTTTCGTTTCCATTATCTCTCCTTTCCTCATTTTCTCCATGCTTCTGTCCTTCTTTATGTTTGGCTCCCTCTTGGTTTTTTATATACCTATATGAATTATTTGTTTAATTCAACAGGATCTCTGGTGAGACTTACCAACAATTCTGTTAGGATATAACACTAAGCTGTAGTGTTCAATAACAGGAGTATTCAATAGGAAAGTTGAGGAAGAGCTGATGGTAGGAAAGCTAAACAGGAGTTGTCAGCAGGAAAGCTAAGTAGGACATATCAGTAGGAAAGCCCAACACAGTAGCATTGGGTTGTCAATCAGGAAAGTCCAATACAAAAATGTTGGAATATAAAGAAAGCTAAGCAAGCCTCACAACACAGTAGAGCAGGAGTCGTACAACTTTTCTATTCTTCAGTCCTACGAATGCATGTATAAAATGCACCCTTTTGGACGCTTGTCCAAAAGAATAGAGAAGTGAGGCAGTAAAGTCGAGCTTCCACACTGGCTTTCACTAATTCTTTGGACACTCGTCTATAGGTAACACAACAATAGTGTAGGCTTTGCTAGCTCTTTGGACGCTCGTCCAACGAGCTCCTTTGGACACTCATCTAAAGGGAGCACTCGTCCAAAGGGGAAGCTCATCCAAGGAGCTCGGCCGATGCGTTTTTGTTTTTATTTTTATTATTGTTTATTATCTATTATTGTTATTATTTTAATTTGGTCATTTTGTGAGAAAAAAAGGAGGAACAAAATTAATTGTTTACAAGTAACCAATATGTTTCTTACCTATAGGTAAATCAATAATGATCCATATGTAGTATTTTTGTTGAGAGCATCAATTTCTAAATTCATGGCATGATTTCAGTGAGGATATTAGATGACTTGCTTGTATGTAGATGGCTCATCATTGGTAGGTAGGAAGAATGAAGATGAAAAAGTGAAATGTTATTGTAGGATAAAACATAAGGATATTAATATTACTAGTATTTGATATTAAAACTACATTGCAATGAAAATCCTTTAGGTAAATAAGCTATTCTTTTTATTCTTTTAGATCTTCTCAAATTTTGTTCTTCGAATTAGAATTCAAAAACATTTTTAGATTGGACATTATTTTAAATATTGTCAATTTCATGTGCCTAGACAACCAAAAATAACCATATAAAAATATACATGAATCCTTTAATTACAAACTTGAAATAAATTTGGGAGACAAACATAAAAGTGTATGATAAATACAAAGAAGAAAGTTTAAATCTGAAGGCTATATAGTTTTGTATAACTAATTATTTTGTTGCATAGATATAGCAATATAGTATGGAAGGATATTATGCATGTCTTTTGATAAACCAATTTTTTATATATTAATGAAGGAAATTTTTTGGTATAATTGCATCTTATTTATTTTCAAATTACACACAATTTATCCCCTTCTTTAAATATTATACAACATGGTTCCACACACCCAAAAGGAAAAAAAAGCATAAGAACTCAAGTATTTTGGTCTCAAAAGGCAAAACTCACAAAAGAGGAAGCAATTAAGGAGCAAGAAAATTCATACCAAAAGATTTAGAGCTTCCAGTTCTCACATTCTGTTCCTCTTCCTTTTTCTTAGTTGTTAATTCTCTATGAGCACCTCAAGGTTGTAGCAAGGCTAAGGTATAAGGCGAAGTAAGAAAAAAAAAACCTACAACCTCCACATTGTTTGTTTCCTCTTCTCTTTCTCTTTATATATTTTCTTAGCTTGTCTTATTTTTGTTATGAGGATGAATAGCTAAACCTCTTTTCAAGGATTATGGTGCAATTTGTATTCATAACCCCTAATTTTAACTAATTGTGAAAATTTGTTTTTATCCTATCCAATTTGTTGGCACCTAATTTCGTCCCCCCTTTCTCCTATTGACAATAAAAATAAAAAATAGGAAATAGAAAGAAATGAAAAAAGAAAGGAAAAGAGAAGAGGGGGATCTTGGAAAAATAAAAAGGAGGAAAGCTATGGCAGAAAGGGGTCTTCCACAGCTACTCCTACGGCCCCAGCCACAACTACTCCATCTACAACCACTCTACTTTACAACCTACTCTTTCATTGCTCTATGACATCAACTCTTGAAGGAACAAGACGGGCTCCCCACCAACAACCCCAACAGGAGCTCTATAGAGGAAGGGGGTCCAGGGCTCTCTATAAGAGTTGAAGAACAGAACTGGAGTGAAGGGGGAAGAGAAGGAAAACTCTGCCAAAATTAGGAGTTGGAAACATTGAGAGAAAGGTTGAGAGTTTTGCTGGAAACTGAAGAGGAAAACGCAAGGGAGTTGGGGTTTCTGGTCCTGTTGGCATACGAAGAACATGGGAGGAGAAGGAGGAGTCAAACTCTCTTCAATGATAACAACGAAGGGCCAACTACTTAGGTAGCCCTTTACTAGATTTAGTAGCTTGTAAATTCTGTTATCTTTAGTTAATACTCTACCTGTTTGCTCCCTCTCCTGTTCCAATGACCTAGACTAGATTTAGATTCCTCTAGTTAGAGCTTTATCCGGATGTAGATACTCCTGTTCAACCTTTGGAACTCTCCCATATGGCCTGTCTTCAAGCATAGAGGTCTCAACCATCATAATGGTTAACCCTACGTCTATCCAGGAAGGAACCACAAACTCATTTTCATGCTAAAAATATGGTAGGATTATGCCTTTTGGTTTCATTTTCTGTTAGAGCAACAACTCTCAGGATGATAATCCTTAGAGTTTTAGTTTCTAGAAGATAGAAAAAAGAAGGGAAAGTACGAGTCTCTACTTTCCATCAGGATCCATCCACACCTGCCTCCACTGTTCTAAAATGTTTGAAGGGACAATATAGTATCCAAGAAAGTACCATTCTAGAAGCAAATAGACACAATAATGAAGAACATGGAGGTTTCTTGCTACACGCAGCTGGCTGATGGTATGCATTCCCCTTTCATGAACAAGAGTGGAGTCTCAGATAGATAGTCTGTCAGCTAGTGAACTAGATAGAGACAGGAAGGATGTGGCTGAGCATGCGACTTCCCTTATTGAAATTCCCAAAAGAGAAGGTGACATTCAGAGCAAAATCGAGTGAGGAAAATACGCCATAAATGCCCTATAGGAAGACTAGAATGTGATAGAATTAGTAATGATGCTATGTTGGCTTTTGTATGTATCGACACAACATTAGGATGAGGTGCCAAAGCTATTGGCTTTATGGAAAATTGGAAGCCGAGAATAATTAAAATGTTGTCGAGGTGCTTGATTCCAATATGTGTAAGCTAATTAATTATGCTTGGATTCTTGGACGAATGGACTAGGTCCCAACCAATTTCCCGTAGCTTCATGGGAATTCCAATTGATTTAGGAACCTTTTTGGACTGCGTGCAATTAATAAGACCCCCTAATTCCTTTTTTTAAAATATTGCCTTCCATCTTGGTCTTATGCTCAAAGCTTTGAAAGTATTTCGTTGATGAGTTCTAGCGGTTTTAACTTTGTTTGAAGTATTCTATGTGTGTTTAATCAAAGTATAGTGATGGAGTATATGTTCTAAGATAAGAGGCAAGAATTACGTAAACTTTGGATTCTTCATTGCAAAAGGAGATACGTAGGAGCACGAGGCAACTCTTGTCAAGTTCTCTAATAAAAGATACTTATCTTTTTTCTAAGATTCTTTGGACGCCAATGGATACTCCATCCCATCCAAATTCTTTGGACGTCAATAGACAGTCCATTCTATTCCACTCTTTGGACACCAATGGACAGTCCACTCTATCCTAGTCTTCTTTGGATGCTAATGGATAGTCAGCTCCCCTCCAATCATCTTTGGATGCCAATGGACAATCCATCCTGTTTCTAATCACCTTCGAAGCCTCAGCCAAAACTACGTAAACTTTGAATTCTCCATTGCATTGGGAGATACGTAGGAGCAAGAGACAACTCTTTCAAGTTCAAAAATCTCAAAATTATATCCTTTTCCCCTCCTTACTTGACCCCACTTTTGTTATTAGTTCGGCTCCGTGCTGTTTTCAATATCAATCCAACTGTGTGCCTTTCATATTTCAACTCCAGCTCCATGTCGTTTCTATTTCAACTCTGGCTCCATGCCATTTCTATTTAGCTTTGGCTTCGTGCCGTTTCCATTCCAAGTCCAACTCCATGCCAACCTTTTCAATTCGACTCCCTATCGTTTTCAATATTAACTTGACTTTTATTTGCAGTTCGGCTTTGTGCCGACCCTAATCAATTTGGCTCCATGCCACTTTCAGTTACTTCCCAACTCCGTGTTGCTGTCAGTTTCTTCCCAACTATATGACGCCCTCAACATTCCCATTCAACTCCGTGCTATCATCGATTCCTTTCGGCTCGTATTACTTCCCATTCAATTCGACTCCATGCCACTTTCAATTCTTTTCAACTCTATGTTGACTTTAATCCAATTTCGGCTCTATGCCAACTCCTATTCAATTCGGCTCCGTGTTGACCATAGACCTAATATAGCTTTGTGCTGCCTTCATATCCAACTCGGCTCCGTGCCATCTCTAATGCCCATTCGGCCCTGAGCTGACTTCATTTCTATTCGGCTTTCATGCTGCTTACAATCCCATTCTAGCTCCATGCTGCCTGAAACTCTAATTCAGGCCCATGCTCCTTACGATCCTGTTTGCTTCCATGCCCATGCGAGCTAACCTGGAATCTTTACTCATTCTCTACCCAAATAAAATGAGTCTAATATTATTTGGTCGAGTATAAGTAAAGAGGGGACAACTATTGGTACCCAACTTCGTCTCCTTTTCTCCTATTGATAATAAAGATAAAGAATAGGAAATAGAAAAAACGAAAAAAGAAAGAAAGAAAGAAGAAGGGGATCTTGGAAAAATAAAAAAGAGGAAGGCCATGGCAAAAAGGGGTCTTCCACAACTACTCCTGCAGCCCAAGCCATAGCTACTCCATCTGTAGCCCCATCTATAGCCACTCTACTCTACAGCCTAGTCTTTCACTACTCTATGACGTCAACTCTTGAAGGGACAAGACGAGCTCTCCACCAAAAACCCTAGCAAGAACTCTGTAGAGGAAGTGGGCTCTAGGGCTCTCTATAAGAGTTGAAGAACATAGCTGGAGTGAGGGGGAAAAAAGAGAAGGAAGACTCTACCAAAATTAGGAGTTGGAAACATTGAGAAAAAGGTTAAGAGTTTTGCTAGAAACTGAAGAGGAAAATGCAAGGGAGTTGGGGTTTCTGGTCCTATTGGCAGGCGAAGAACGTGGGAGGAGAAGGAGAAGTCAAACTCTCTTCAACGATAACAACGAAGGGCGTGCTACTCAGGTAGCCCTTTACTTGATCCTATAGCCTGTAAATTTTGTTCTCTTTAGTTAACACTCTACTTGTTTGCTCCCTCCCCCATTCCTGTGACCTAGACTAGATTTAGATTCCTCTAGTTAGAGCTTTATCAGGATGTAGATACTCCTGTTCCAACTCTAGAACTCTCCCATATGGCCTGTCTTCAAGCATAGAGGTCTCAACCATCATAATGGTTAACCCTGCGTCTATCCAGGAAGGAACCACGAACACATTTTCATGCTAAAAATATAGTAGGATTATGCCTTTTGGTTTCAGTTGCTACTAGAGAAACAACTCTCAGGACGATAATCCTTAGAGTTTTAGTTTCTGGAAGATAGAAAAAGGAAGGGGAAGTACGAGTCTCTACTTTCCATCAGGATCCATCTGCACCTGCCTCCACTATTCTAAAATGTTTGAAGGGACAATATAGTATCCAAGAAAGTACCATTCTATAAGGAAATAGACACAATAGCAAAGAACGTAGAGGTTTCTTGCTATATGCAGCTGGCTAATGCTACGCACTCCCCTTTCATGAACAAGAGTGGGGTCTCAGATAGACAGTCTATCAGCTAATGGACTAGACAGAGATAGGAAGGATAGGGTTGAGCATGCGACTTCCCTTATTGAAATTCCCAAAAGAGAAGGTGACATTTGGAGCAAAACCGAGTGAGAAAAATAAGTCATAAATACCCTACAAGAAGATTAGAATGTGATAAAATTAGTAATGATGCTACGTTGGATTTTGTACGTATCAGCATGCCATTAGGATGAGGTGCCAAGGCTGTTGGCTTTATGGAAAATTGGAAGCCAAGAATAATTAAAAAGTTGTCGAGATACTTGATTCCAATATTTGTGAGCTAATTAATTATTCTTGGATTCTTGGAGGAATGAACTAGGTCCTAGCCAATCTCCCATAGCTTCATGGGAATTCCAATTGATTTAGGAACCTTTTTGGATTATGTGCAATTAATAAGACCCCCTAATTCCTCTGTTTGAAGTATTCTATATGTGTTTAATCAAAGTATAAGTGATGGAGTATATGTTCTAAGATAAGAGGCAAGAACTACGTAAAATTTGAATTCTTCATTGCAAAAGGAAATAAGTAGGAGCATGAGGAAACTCATGTCAAGTTCCCCAATAAAAGATACTTATCTCTTTTCTAAGATTTTTTGAATGTTAATGGATAGTCCATCCCATCCCAATTGTTTGGATGTCGATAGACAGTCCATTCTATTCCACTCTTTGGACGTCATTGCACAGTCCACTCTATCCCAATCTTCTTTGGACGCCAATGGACAGTCCACTCCCTTCCTATCATCTTTGAACGCCAATGGACAGTCCATCCTGTTTCTAATAACCTTCGAAGCCTCTGCCACAACTACATAAATTTTGAATTTTCCATTCATTAGGATATACGTAGGAGTAAGAGGCAACTCTTGTCATGTTCAAAAATCCCAAAAATATATTCTCTTCCCCTCCTTAGTCGACCCCACTTTGGTTATTCTTGAAAGGTAGATATAGTTAGGAAGTCATAACCAGTTCCACGCATATAGTTAGGGTAATCGCCTTACGGTGGACGTTGTTGGGTGCTAATACCTTCCCGACATGTAATCAACTCCTAGACTTGAACTCTGATTCCAAAAAGCAAGGCTTACACTTCCAAGATTTTCTGACGTTTTCCTTAAAGACGTTGGTGGTGACTCTATTAAGTTCATTTTTTATTTCCTCAAAAGGAACTTGAACTTGAATTTCTTTTTTCTATTTCTCGCCAATTTTGCCGTGGCCTAGGTTGCGACACAATTGTGTTGCTCTAGTTTTTCTTAGACTTGATCACCCTTTGCAAAGCCTCAATTGATCAATTGAACAACGACCATACCACAATTAATCGATGAAATTATAAAATAAATGGATTTAGAAAAATTACATGACCAAACATTTTTCGAGACTTCTAATTAAATTAGTGAATTTAATTAATCTTCCTCTATGTGTTTTATGCTTGCTCTGAATTAAGCTTTTATATAATTAACTAGGAACATAATTTAAAGCAAAGATTACTAGGAGTCTACATCAAGAACTTCTAACAAAACTAAGAGGTAAAGTTAGCAATTGAGAAATAAGATTTCACATGAAATTAAGATTATGGACTAAAGAATATAAACAAAACCATAACTCTTTTCTTTCTCAAATTTAAATCTAAATTCATCCACTTGTTTTACTTTTCTTTACTCTCATTCTAAAAACTTTGGATGATTTTTTTTCTTTTAAACTTGAAAAATTGTTTACCTAAACTACATAAGGTTTCTTAAAATTGTTAATTGCACACATTAGTCCTTATGGGTATAATATCTTGAATCATGTATCCTATTGTCATAGTATTGAGAACATGAGTCCAAATTTAATAGGAAGAATGTCATCAGATAAAATTGAGCTAGTTTAGGGGCCACATTTCTTTCATGCTACAAGTTTGTTAACCTAGCCTTATGCCAGGCCATGAGGCAAAATTAACCCTAATTAAAAATAAACAAAAATATATACAAAATTCTAATATATATATATATATATATATATATATATATATATATATATATATATATATTCAAAAAATATATAACTAAAATAGTTAATTAGGTTTGTCAAATAAGCCTAATTTTTTGGGACCTACATTTTACGAGCTCATTTTGGCCTATCAGGTTGGTCTAAATAGACCCAATTACTTTTAAACCAAAATTTTAGAAGCTCAATCAAATCTTAACTTTGAGTTATTTGGTCTACCTCATAGATTCAATTTACCACCTCTAAATGGTCCTTATCATATATCTCAATTCCCCCAAGCTCAAGCATGATTTTTCATAGGGGTGTAAGTGACTTAAGTTAGATTGGGTCGGACCTAATTAGAGACCTAATTAAAACCTAACCCAATGAAGTATAGTTAGGTTGGATTCATTGATTTTTGTTAAGCAACCAAATCCAATTTTAATTGAGTTGACTTGGATAATTGGATTAATGAAATAAAATAATATATTATTTACTTTATATAAGCTTTTTAAATATAATTTAATTTATTTATTTCAAAGATTAAATCCTTTATATACCATTTACTTTTTATCATGAATTTTATGCTAATTTCATGTGTCAACTAATTGAAAATATCTAATGTGTTAAACAGTGATATTTATAGAAAAACAACACTAAAATCTATTTAAATGTCACTTCATTTCACGATGCATCACTAGGGAAATTAATACATGTTATGCTAATAATCAACATGAAAATACCCCTAATGACTAACCTTTATTGGTGAATATTTCATTTAACTTATAAAATATATTTCAATAAAAGAGTTAGTAATTTTTTAACGATAAAATCACTTCGAACTATATTATCAAAACGCTTTTCAAATCATCTTAAGAAGATTTACTGTTTTGTGAAATAATCGTTATAACTAAACTACCTGAGTTTAATATGAAAAAAATTTAAAGATTGACTATACATTACACGTTAAAGTTATTTCATTACACTCAGATTAGTAGTTTCAAAATAATGATAAAAAAATATTAGTAGTTCCAAAATAATGATAAAAAAATATTAGTAGTGCCAGAAAGATTTGCAACACCAATAATTGTTATAATTAACAATAAACAGTGTTACTACATATATCACTTTTCATAGTATATATTTTAAATATTATGAAAATATAAAAAAAATTACAAATTAGATTTAGTGGTTTTTTATTTATATTTTTAGTAACATTTAATAAATCTAAAAAATTTCTGATAGAAGTATTAGTAATATTTTTACAAATATAATTAATAAATTTTACTTAAAAAATTATATATATAGTAGTGCAAAGTGTATTTAATATGAAGTACAGTTATTAAGTTGTTTGCTTTAAGTTTAGTAAATTCATTAACCTTAATAGCAACAACGGGTCCAATGTAATACGTCTGTAAACTAACTTCAATGTGGTATACCAGTATGAGTCGTAAGAATATCAAACAAATTAACCAAAATGATAGAAAATGACGACAGAACTTCATCGATCCATTGATATTTTTATATTGTATATTTTGATAAGCCGATCGCGTTCACAGAGTGGTAATTTCATAAAATTTAATGCTTTCATCTCTTTCAGTGTGGCATATTAAGTCAAAATTTCACAATATTTTAGTTATTAATTTTCTTTTCATTTGTTTAGTTTAACCTCTGTCACAATGGTCTTTCGTTACAACATATTCAATCAAATACGGAAGAGAAAGGGAAAGATAAAACATAATCTATCTTGTATATTAAAAAAAAAAATTATCCTGTTTATGTCTGATATTAGAACTAGCTTTTCGTTCATTAGTATTTTTTTTTAAATTGAAAAAACATTAAGCTGTATTACGAACTCATATAAAGAGAATTTTGTCTTTTTTTTTATGTGGGTATGATCCGCAGATTTGAAGAAACTATATAGTTGGGATAGTGACATTATTATTGCAAAACATACAGTAAAAAGTATAACACTATTCGGTTAATGTTTATATTTTAAAAAGAATTAAATATGTTTCTCTTATCTATAACATCAGTTTTATGATTTTAATTCTTATATTTTTTTATGCTTTAATCTCAATAAAATTTTATTTTATTATTTTAATTTTTAGTAATATTATTTTAGTTCTTATAAAATTGTAAACATATTTTTAATATTATTTTATCTTATATTAGAAGATATTTATTATAGGCTTAAATATGTGTTTAGTTTCCGAAAAATAAATAAGTTTTGATTTTAGTTATTGTAAAATTTTTTAATCGATTTTCATGTTCTAAAATTTAAAATAACTTATTTTGATTCTTATAAAATGAGCATATTTTGGTTTTGATCATTGTAAAATATTTTTATTTGATTTTCATTTCTCTAAAATTTAAAATAACTATTTTTAGTTCCAAAATTTCATTTTAAGATAGATAAATAACATTTATTTTAAAATTTAAAATATTTTAAAGGTATCATATATTAATACGATACCACGTAAACAAGTGTGTGTAATCCATGATGATCACTTCACATTCGGTAAAACGTATAAGTAATTGATAAGTGTCATGTAATAGTAAGAACTAAAAACAATTATTCAAATTTTAAAGAAATAAAGATTGATAAAATATATGATTTAGGACACTCCAAAGATGCTTGATTCCAATATTTGTAAGCTAATTAATTATTTTTGGATTCTTGGACGAATGGGCTAGGTCCTAGTCAATCTCCTGTAGCTTCATGGGAATTCCAATTGATTTAGGAACCTTTTTGGACCGTGTGCAATTAATAAGACCCCCAAATTCCTTTTCTTAAAATATTGTCTTCCATCTTGGTCTTATGCTCAAAGCTTTGAAAGTATTCCTTTGACAAGTTCTAGCGGTTTTAACTTTGTTCAAAGTATTCTATGTGTGTTTAATCAAAGTATAAGTGATGGAGTATATGTTCTAAGATAGGAGGCAAGAACTACGTAAACTTTGAATTCTTCATTGCAAAAGGAGATAAATAGGAGAAGGAGACAACTCCTGTCAAGTTCCCCAATAAAAGATACTTACCTCTTTTCTAAGATTCTTTAGATACCAATGGATAGTCCATCCCATCCCAATTCTTTGGACGTCAATAGACAGTCCTTCTATTCCACTCTTTGGACTCCAATGGATAGTCCACTCTATCTCAATCTTCTTTGGACACCAATGAACAGTTCACTCCCCTCCATTCATCTTTGGACGCTAATGGATAGTCCATCCTGTTTCTAATCACCTTCGAAGCCTTTGCCACAACTACATAAACTTTGAATTCTTCATTGCATTAGGAGATACGTAGGAGCAAGAGGAAACTCTTGTCAATTTCAAAATTCCCAAAAATATATCCTCTTCCCCTCCTTAGTTGACCACTTTGGTTATTCTTGAAAGGTAGATATTACAGCTGCGAAGTCATAAATAGTTCCACGATCCTAGTTAGGGTAATCGCCTTAGGGTGGATGTTGTAAGATGTTAATACCTTCCCGACACATAATCAACTCCAAGACCTGAACTCTGATTCCAAAAAGCAAGCCTTATCCCTTCCAAGGTTTTCTAACGTTTTCCTTAAAAACGTTTGTGCCGACTCCATTAAATTCATTTTTTCTTTCCTCAAAAGGAACAACTTGAATTTCTTTTTTCTATTTCTCGCCGATTCCGTTGCATTCTAGGTTGCGAAACAATTGAATTGATGTATTACTCTAGTTTTTTTCTTAAACTTGATCACCCTTTGCAAAGCCTCGATTGATTAATTGAATGACGACCATACAACAATTAATAGATGGAATTATAAAACAAATGGATTTAGAAAAATTGCACGACCAAACATTTTTCCAAACTTCTAATTAAATTAGTGAATTTAATTAATCTGCCTCTATGTGTTTTATGCTTGCTATGAATTAAGTTTTTATATAATCAACTAGGAACATAATTTTAATCAAAGATTATTGGGAGTCTGCATCTAGGACTTCTAACAAAACTAAGAGATAAAGTTAGCAATAGGAAAATAAGTTAGAGATTTCACATTAAATTAAGATTATGGAATAAATAATATAAATGAAACCATAACTCTTTTCTTTCTCAAATTTAAATCTAAATTTATCCACTTGTTTTACTTTTCTTTACTCTCTTTCAAAATAATTTGGATGATTTTTTTTCTTTTAAACTTGAAAAGTTGTTTACCTAAACTACACAAGGTTTCTTAAAATTGTTAATTGCACACATTAGTCCCTATGGGTATATTATCTTGACTCATGTATCCTATTGTCGTAGTATCGAGAACATGAGTCCAAATTTAATAGGAAGAGTGTCATCAGATAAAATTGGGCTAGTTTGGGTGTGACACCCTTCTATCCCGAATACTTAAATTAAAATAATCAAGTAAATAAAAAGGAAGACAATGTAATAAATAAAATCAAGGAAACTCAATTCGTATTAAGGATAAAAGGTTCACATGGTCATTATCATGTTCAAACATTAAGTACACATAAAAAAATTATCACATAAATTATTAATGTTGATCTGATCTAAACATGTCATTCATGTATTTGACACATATTTCAAATATATAAATCAATTTCATTTCTATATACATTTCGTGAGTTATTGATATGCCCATCATTTTCAAATTTTTAAGATGCAAAAGTACGTATGAAAAGACATAGAACCACTATTCTAAATCCCACGAGTGCCCTCAACATTACCTAAAAGAAAACCACAAGAAAGTACGGTGACAAATAGCATTCAATCATATACAAACGCAGATAATACCCCAAATCCCACCCATTACCGTACCCAATTACTAACAGTTAACAAATACTCATATATCAATCACACGTTTCATCGCATTCAAAATCAATCACATTCCATTCATGTTTACAAAATGCACATGCTCGCACAATGCATATGCTCATCACCACACCTAAGAGTCTCAATTCGAAACTCCACACCATGGTCGAACCTCCTCAATCCCCTTAGTTGTTATCACTAATGATGACCACACCGTTAAACACCCCATATGGCCAGTGTGTCGCACAGTTAAACACCACCTATGGCCCGTGCGAAGACATTTTACACAACCGTTAAACAGCACCTATAACCGGCATGTAGCATGGTTAAACACCACCTATGGCCCATGCATATGAATGTCCCCCATCATTAGTTCACCCTATTAAACACCACTTTTGGCCAGGGTCCCCTGTTAAACACCAAATATGGTTAGGGTATTATAGCCACGTTTGACTTCTCATGCATCTCATGCATCTTATGTCCATGCTCAATGCATTCTCATTCACACAATCCATAATCATGCCAAAATCATATCAATTTAGCCATCATTATCATAAATCATTTATAAGAATGTATAGAAACGCAAAACACCATTGAATTCCATCCAATTTCACCATTACACACAGGAGTTCCAAATTGAACCTCAACCATGAACAACCATGAGAATCAAGTAATTAAGACAATTAACCATACAATTTCAAACAAAAATCACATTAAGGCAAAACGTTAATCCAAGAATTTAATCCCCTTCAGATGTCACAAGAAACCATACAATAACAATTATTAATAAGGGTCCTAGGGAAGACCCTACTGCTCTTTCTTATGTAAATGAAACCCAAATAGTGAAATAGAACTGACTCTCTACATACTTGGAAGCATAATGAAGAAAACATGTTCATCAAAGTTATTCTTCTTGTTCCTTTGGGATTCCCTCTAGAGGTTTTCCTTCACACTAGTAACCGATTACATTATCAATTAAGTCAACCAAAACCATGGTACACATTGACGAATCTTTTCTATCGATTAAAATATTTTTAGAACATAACAACCAAACAAATTTGAGAATTTAGATCCTAGAGGGACTTAGGGATTGCCCTTACTACCCGTACACCCTCGCATTCATATATAACCGAACTCATCTCCCCCATGCCTTAGATGCGAAGAATAGTGAGGATTTTATGCGGCTTTAGGACGATCTGAACACCCTAACTTCTCCTCCTTGCATGTCTGTGTTCTCTCTCATCTAGGTCTTGCTGTTTGACGCGCAAAACACCAATTAGGGTAAACTGATTAACCTTTGTCTAATATTCTAGCTGGGTCGGGTCAACCCCTACCCGCCCATCAGCCTCCCCTGTTAATTCGATTAATTAAATTAATAAATGAACATAATTCATATTAATGTCTCGTCAGTTTATAAAACCACCATCTCCTCCATTAAAATAAAATTAAATATAAATATTTAAATATTAAATGATTTTTCTGCCATAATTAATAATAATAATAATAATAATAATAATAAGATTTCAGTTTCAAAATGTAATTATTTAATAAAATAATTTCCTACAGCAATCAATAATTAAAATGAAATTGATAATAATAATGATGTAATTTATTTTCTAAAAAAATAAATAAATAATTTTTAGGATGTTACATTGGGGTCACATTTCTTTCATGCTACAAGTTTGTTAACCTAGCCCTATGCCAGGCCATGAGACCAAATTAATCCTAATTAAAAATAAACAAAAATAAATTAATCATGTGTAATATACAAAATTCTAATATATATATATATATATATATATTCAAAAAATATATAACTAAAATAGTTAATTAGGTTTATCAAATAAGTCCAATTTTTTGGGACCTACAGTTTACGAGCTCATCTCAATCCATTGGGTTGGTCCAAATAGACCCAATTACTTTTAAACCAAAAATTGAGAAGATCAATCAAAACTTAACTTTGAGCCATTCGGTGTGCCTCATAGATTCAATTTACCACATCTAAATGGTCCTTATCATATATCTCAATTCCCTCAAACTCGAGTATGATTTTTCATGGGAGTGTAAGTGACTTAAGTAAGATTGGGTTGGACCTAATTAAAACCTAACCCAATGAAGTATAGTTAGGTTGGATTCATTGATTTTTGTTAAACAACCAAATCCAATTTTAATTGAATTGAGTTGGATAGTTAAGTTAATTAAATAAAATAATAATATATTATTTTCTTTATATAAACTTTCTAAAAATAATTTTTTATTTATCTCAAAGATTAATCCTTTATATTCCATTTACTTTTTATCATGCTAATTTCATGTGTTAACTAATTGAAGATGATCTAATTTGTTAAATAGTAATATTTATAGAAAAAAAAAACACTAAAATCTATTTAAGTGTCACTTCATTTGATGATGCATCACTAGGAAAATTAATACATATATGTTATGATAGTAATCAACATAAAAATACCCCTAATGACTAACTTTATTGGTGAATATTTCATTTAACTTATAAAATATATTTCAATAAAAGAGTTAGTAATTTTTTAATGATAAAATCACTTCGAACTATATTATCGAAACGCTTTTCAAATCATTTTAAGAAGATTTATTGTTTTGTGAAATTATCATTATAACTAAACTGCCTGAGTATAATATGAAAAAAATTTAAAGATTGACTATACATTACAAGTTAAAGTTATTTCATTACACTCAGATTAGTAGTTCCAAAATAATGATAAAAAAATATTAGCAGTTCCAAAATAATGATAAAAAAATATTAGTAGTGCCAAAATATATGCAACAACAAAAATTGTTATAATTAACAATAAACAGTGTTACTACATATATCATTTTTCCTAATATTTTTTTTTAAATATTATGAAAATATAAAAAAAAATTACCAATTAGATTCAGTATTTTTTTATTTATATTTTTAGTAACATATAATAAATCTAAAAAATTTCTGATAAA
This sequence comes from Mucuna pruriens, assembly GCA_025330945.1. Lineage (NCBI taxonomy): Eukaryota > Viridiplantae > Streptophyta > Magnoliopsida > Fabales > Fabaceae > Mucuna > Mucuna pruriens. The sequence continues at coordinate 1,411,518 of JAENHJ010000525.1, read as the reverse complement.
AGTATTAGTAATATTTTTACAAATATAATTAATAAAATTTTACTTAAAAAATTATATATATAGTAGTGCAAAGTGTATTTAATATGAAGTACAGTTCTTAAGTTGTTTACGTCAAGTTTAGTAAATTCATTAACCTTAATAGCAACGACGGGTCCAATGTAATACGTCTGTAAACTAACTTCAATGTGGTATACCAGTATGAGTGGTAAGAATATCAGACAAATAACCAAAATGATAGAAAATGACGACAGAACTTCATCAATCCATTGATTTTTTATATTGTATATTTTGATAAGCCGATCGAGTTCACAGAATGGTAATTTCATAAAATTTAATGCTTTCATCTCTTTCATTGTGGCATATTAAGTCAAAATTTCACAATATTTTAGTTAATTTTCTTTTCAGTTGTTTAGTTTAACCTCTGTCACAATGGTCTTTCGTTACAACATATTCAATCAATACGGAAGAGAAAGGGAAAGATAAAACATAATCTATCCTGTATATATATAAAAAAAAAAAAAAAACTATCTTGTTTATGTCTGATATTAGAACTAGCTTTTCGTTTGTTCTTTTTCATTAGTTTTTTTTTTTTAAATTGAAAAAAGCATTAAGCAGTGTTACGAACTCATATAAAGAGAATTTTGTCTTTTTTTTTATGTGGGTATGATCCGCAGATTTGAAGAAACTATACAGTGGGACAGTGACATTATTATTGCAAAACATACAGTAAAAAGTATAACAGGTTGATGTTTATATTTTAAAAAGAATTAAATATGTTTCTCTTATCTATAATTTATCTATAATATATCAGTTTGTGATTTTAATTCTTATATTTTTTTATCATTTTAGCCTCTATAAAATTTTGTTTTACTATTTTAATTTTTAATAATATTGTTTTAGTTGTTATAAAATTGTAAACGACCTTTTAGTATCAATTTATATTATTTTAAAATATATTTATTATAGGCTTAAATATGTTTTTAGTCTCCATAAAATAAACAAGTTTTTATTTTAGTCATTGTAAAATTTTTTAATCAATTTTCATCCTCTAAAATTTGAAATCATTTATTTTGGTCCCTATAAAATGAAAAAATTTTGGTTTTGGTCTTTGTCCAATATTTTTATTTAATTTTCACCTCTCTAAAGTTTGAAATAACTATTTTTAGTCCCAAATTTTCATTTTAAGACAGATAAAAGAATCTATAATATTTATAAAATATAATATGTTAACATGATATCACATACACTAGTGTAACCCATAGTGGTCACTTGACATTCAATAAAAATGCATAAGTAATTAAGAAGTGTCACATAACAATAATAACTAAAAATAATTATTTAAATTTTAGAGGAATAAAAATCGATAAAAAAAACTCACTTATTTTACATGAATTAAAAATATATTTAAATTTTTATTATTTTTCCTATTATTTAAGAAACTTAACATGTTACATTCATGGTTCTAATGTCATCCATATACTATAATAAAGACTAAAATCATAAAACAATTATATTGAAATCAAATTGATATTTTTTTATTGGAATTATAAAATCATAAAACAGCATATTTAAGGCCTTCTGAAAATATACCTATGACTCTATACCTGTATGGTTAAAAACAACTTTAGTATTTGTCCATTGGCTATCAAATAACTCATTATCGCATTTTAATTAACTATAGAAAATCAAGCTATACATGGGAGTTTAAAAAATCAAACAAAAGTATATATAGATCCAATAGTTTGTTCGGTTTAACTTAATTAATATTATCTTAGATTTAATTAAAATGTACCGTGACGGAATAATTTTTTACATTTTCATTATGGATGGTCATATAAGATTATTAATTTTTTATTTAAGATAAACATAAATTTATTATTATTATTATTGTGGTCGTTGAAGAGCACATTCACAGTATCGACCATGAGTTTTTCTTTTCCAGAGTGAAATTGGAAGAACAGTACTGTGAAGAAGACTCGAGGGCTTTTGGTGAAGAGGAATCGTTGAAAACGAAATATTCCCAATTTCAATATTTTGGCGGATGAATAATGGTTGGAACAAATGGAGAGATTTTCAGAGATTGAATGAAATAAATCATTAATGAGGAAAGTGGTGAATAATAAGGGAAAAATTATAAGACATTTATTTGGAGCAAGTGGGGTTTACAAAAAGAGACGAAGCACGTGGCTTAAGTAAAAAAAAAAAAAAAAAAAAAAAAAAACAGGGAAAGATGAAGTATTGGAATGGGCCTGATAAGGCATTAAATACGAGGGATCCCAAAGGTTTGGGCCCAAATTCATTTCTACCTAAACCTAATCAATATTTCAGATGGAGAAGCAAAGATGTGCCACGTCATCACAACTCTAGATATCACAAATTTATGTGGGATATATTATAAATAAAAGATTACCATCTTAAACGCAAAATTAGCATCCACTTCTCGAGGCGATCACAATATAGGGGTTGAAGCTATATGTTAGCATGGATGCTACACGTGGAAAAAAAAATTAAAGTGATTTAAAATGGTTTCAATTATTTTTAAAAATTTTAGTTCAATCGTTTTTATAAAATAGTTTGATTTGATTTTTTTTTTTTTTAAATTGAACGGTACACAAATGTGGAAAGAATAACTAAATCAATTAAATTTTTTTGAACTGAACTACTTTATCAAAATGATTGAGTTCGAATTTAACTGTTTTTATAAAATAAATTTGTTGAATTTAAAAAAAAAAAAGTCATTTTTTGTACACCGCAATAAACTTTACATTTTGCTCGTCATTATGGTTATGGTAGAAATAGCCGATGTTATATTTAGCATTGGCCTACGTAGTATCTGTGTAGCGTTAGCATAATTGATGATATTTTTTTAATGGTCATAGCGTCAAATTGAGCAATCACTAATTAATTAAGTTGATGCTATTTTTTTTCCACAATGATTTAAATATTTAATTTCTTTTACCTGGTCAAAACAAATAACAAATGTATAGAAAATGACGTAAAATATATCAGGTATATGAAATAAATCAAATATATGTAAAATGGTACAAATATAAACTCATAAATGTATAAATAAGATGGTATAAATGTATAGCCAAAAATGAAAAAAAAAAATTCAAACATATAGATCATGATTGACAAGCAAGTCTCGATGACTTCTTTGGTGAGTGATCGAATAGTGATATTAAACTCGAATTAGAGCAATCGATTCAATCGTTTTAAGCGAAAACTAGAGTGGTGACTGGTTAGATCAATTGATCAAATTAGATATTCATTTAACCAGACGATGACATCATTAACTTAGCATTGAATCAATGATTCGGTTGATCGGACTGGTTAGACACTTGTCAAGACCCTGCACACGTTTTCTAACGCATTGTGTCCAACACTTGAATGTCGGGGGTACTCAGAAGAAGTTGGCACTTGCACCTAAAGGACTCACTTCAGATTTGAATTTTGAACAATTTTACAAGTTAGGAAACTAGAACACAGGTCTTTTGAGTTTCCATAATAACTGTAACCACTGAACTAAGGTAAGCAAGCACTGTGTGAAAATTTTCATCCATATGCCATATTTTAGTATAAAATTTACATATTTAATATATATTAATTTATGCGATTCAGAAAATTGATGTTGGTAAATATGAAATGTAGCTAGAAAATCTAATTTTGCTAGTAACAAAATTATTGTTGCATGTCGTTGTAAGAATAATTATTGCGAAAAATTTTGCAGCAACATTTGGTGTTGCTACCACTGTCTACGTTCTGACTATCGCATAATTATCTATATTATTTTTCTTCATTATTTTTGTCGCAACTAATATATAATAATCATTAAAATCGTTGTTATCTTTACATATCTTAATAATTAATATTGGTGTAATAAATTTCTTTTTTTCAACAACTAAAATTGTTATAATAAAATCTTTTCAATGTTGTTTTATATATAAATATCATATGAAATTATAATCTTTTATAAATATTCATAAGATTTATCTCTTAAATATTTATTGATAAGTTAAAATTTTACTCATCTCATATCATACTTACTTTTTAAATTATTTATCTATTTATAAATTAATCCTATCTTAAAATTTTAAATTGATGTAAAATAATTTTTTATTGAGTTTTAACTTTTTCACGATGTTGTAACCTAAGACGCGACGAGTGTCGCGAAAATTAAAAAATGAGTTTGTTTTCATCCTTATTTTGAAAGACAAAATCAAAAGAGGAGTCGTCACAGACATTTTGTGGAAAAAAAACACCAGAAAATCAAAAAATGAATAAGGCAAAATATGAAAACCAAAGTTTAGGTTTGGGAATCAGTTATGCACAAGAGGCACATAGCCTCTGATACGTCTACCTCAAGGTAGTTATCCTGTTAGATACATGGTGTAAATGGACTTTCATATCATGTACTTTGCATTTATTCCAAGGGGTATTTACATGAGAGCATAGAACATAAACAAGAGGAATTAATAGACAAAAAACTTGATCAGAATCGACTCTTGCTTCTACGTATCTTCATGAATCACTGAGAATTCAGAGTTTACGTAGTTTTGCATGCGGTGCAATGGTCTAGGTAAAACTAAGGTCAATTCATCTTGACCGAGATGTCAGTCAAGGGCGGTCTATACTTTAGACCAAGTTAATGAATTGAAGGCTAGGGATAGCCCTGGATTGACATAGTATCAACGGGAAAGCACAATTACTTAGCTAGTAATGCCCTTCGATCAAGTGGTCATGAACATGAACTAAAAAAAACTACCTCAACCAACCTGATATCCAGGAATGATATCGCATGACACTCTGCACAAGGTTTACTTGTGTTGATATCCACCAAAAGGATTACTCCTCTCGATCTTCTTCCCTTGGGAAATGTATCTATCCCCAATCTTGCTATCTTTTCTTTCTTCCTTTTCTTCCCTCAAAAATTCCTCCTTTGGGGCCAGCTTATCACGCTCATTTTATAGGCAACCTTGCTCCAAGGCCATCATTACCAAAATCTCAGTAGGGATCCTCCCATGTCAATACAAAAGCTCTTTTTTCTTTCTAGACATTAAATGATGTGGTGTTCCCACGAGTTTACTTCTCTTGTTTACATTAAATGCGGTGGTGACTTCTCATCTCTGTCTTGAGTTGACTTCGTAATATCGCCTCCTGTCATGCAGTAGAGTGACAGCCTAGTATGCATGTAGGCGTCTGTCCATTCTTTTTGCAAAGATTTGATGAACTATAGAGGCTGACTTGTCTTTAACTTATATTCACTGGTTTTTCTTTCCCTTTTTGCCGAGGATAGTTGATCTGGATCCCACCGCTGCATTCTTTTTGTTTTTCCTATTAGAGCTAAGACACTCTGCCTCGTGTGTTGTTAAGCCTGATTGATTCTAAAAAGCCTGATGCACTTTAAGGGACAGTGTGTGATACTTTTCCTTCACTAGGTGGCGTTCCTGGGATTTCCTTTGTGTCATTACTGTCATCTTCTACATAAATCTGAGGGAAGTAAGGCGCATACCTTTCTTGGCTTTTTCTCAGGTTTTTACTACCATTATCTTTCCCTATTTGGTTGACGTCGTGAGTTTGGCCATTCCTTCTCTTATTCTTCTATCTTTTTCTTTTTTTAGTCGGGTTATCTTTGACCATTCTTTGCTGAGTTGGCCCAATGGAAAATGTCTTTTTCCATCCGGACAAAATAGGGTATCTACACACTGTTTCTAATTTTATTCTAAAAATCAAATCTAAATAATATAAAGAAATATTTATTTAATTTTTTATTACATTTACGTTTTTATATTTCTTTTATTTTTTGTAATTCATAGCATGTGTTTCTTTATTATTATTATTAGAAATTTAGGGTTTCTTTAAGTCACAGGTAAAATTCAACTTAAAATCCAAATAAAATAAGAAAATAGAAATGATACAATGATAACAATTCGACTTCTCAACTTCAATTGATCTAAGTAAAAAATTTCACAAAATTTAATTCAAATTGGGAAGATAAATATTTAACATATCTCTAACTACTCTTTGAATTTCTCTTTCTTAGAATGTTTCTATTTCTTCATCAGGGAATTTATTCAAATCAAATCTATATGTGGTAATTAGAGAATCTACAATTTGTTCTAAATCTATGGAGTCTTCTATTTTATTTGTATCTAACGAGTCTTCAACTCTCTCTACATCCATAGAGTTTTCTATTGTCTTTAAATCCAAAAAAATCTTCAACTCACTCTGCATCTATTGTGTCTTATATGACCTCCCATAAAAAGGGTCTTCAATTTTATCTACATCCATAGTCTTCTACAACCTATAAATAAAAAGAGTCTTCAACTTCTTCTACGTCCATCGAGTCAGAACTAATTGATTGAAAATATATAATTAGCATATAAAAAATAATATAAAAAGTAAAAAAATATTTAAAAGCACCTATATATATTAAGTATTATCTAGATAGTCTATATTTTAAAATTCTTTTTGTCCCCTTATATAACTTCCTAACATATTCGATATTTTATTATTTTTTATAAGAAATGTTTGTTGTAACCAACGAAATAACTTATATAAAAGATTCTGAGGATAAGATATTTTTTGTGTAAGAAAAGACTAAATATCCTATTTTCTTTTTGTTCAACCTCCTATTTTTACAGTATGTTAAAGTAGAATTTGAATAAATATTTAATTATAAAATAAATAAAAAATATTTTACTAAAATATACACAATAAAAATATATAACTTATTAAATCTTTTCAACGAATAACTCTTAAAAATCTATCGTGGAGTTGCTTTTAACTTTTAAGGAGGAAAAATGTTTTGATTATAAATTTAGATTTGATTTTGATTTCTAGTAATTATCTTACAAATTTGTTAGGTGAATAGAATAGAAAATAATTTATTTCATTCTATATTTTCTTCTTGATTAAAAGTTTTTCAATAGAATTAAAATAAGTTTTTTTAATTTTGTCTTGTTGTATTCCTTTAAAAGTATACAAAACATAGCATAATCTAGTTATTGAGATATATTTTTAATTGATTAATATTATCCCAAAACATAAGATATTAGCTTTTCCCAACAACATCGAGTAAATTAGCATAAAAAAACATGTTTTCTAGCAACATTATGCATGCTGGCATAAAAAACAAACTTTTGGGGACAACTTTAAGCATGTTGACATAGAAAAGACTTTTTTCCAACAATATTAGGTTTGCTAGCATAAATTAGCACATTTTGCCAACAACATTAAACATGGTGACATAGAAAAACACACTTTTCCTAGCGATAAGCAATGTCGTTTCCATAAAATAATATATTTTCCAGTGACATTTAAAAAGTTGTTCAGATAGGTATATTTTTCCCGCAATATTGATTTTGTTGAAAATAAAAATTTATCCCAACAAAATTCAAATGTTGTTGCCAAATGTCTATCTTTGTCAACAACTCATTTTTCACTGGAAAAAAGTTGTTGCAAATAACTTTTTTTCTTGTAGTGTAATAATCCATTAATTCAACTAGTGACCCATTAACCTAGTACTATGATCGATTTAATGATTGATCCAGTTCTGATAACATTTGAGTGATCATTATTGTGCAAATGAGGATATCATGCATGAGAATAACTAGTGTTGTAGGAGTCAGACTTGTGCTACAAATATGCATTCTAGGCCTACTAAGCTTGGATGATGCTTTGCAACTACCTGTAAAGCCCCTCGACTCTAGTTGTCTTAACCTTAGCTTTGGTAACCTACTCATACACGTATGTAAATGACGTCTAACCTATACTCAATCTTTTACTAGCAATCAAAAGTATTTTTCACCTTTGAAATTACATTATTGTATTACTAAATGTCAAAAAAGACTTTAGTTATTTGTAACCCTGTGAACCAATCTTTTAAATTTTTTTCCTTTTATCTTTTGCAAAAGAAATTTTGGTCTTTACAGATTAAAGTTTGTTAAAGATAAATGATTTATTAAGTTTATTACAACAAAACACAAAAATAGTGATAGATTATTATTGAAGACCTCGAGTGTAATTAGTGGCAACTAAGTCGTTGATAAGCCAATGCGAACAAATAATTTAAATATATATATATATATATATATATATATATATATATATATATATATATATATATAAATGACTACTAGGCTATCACTACTAAATACTTTTAAAGAAAATGATTGTAAGTGACAATTAAGACATCACTAGTTTTTAATAAGCACCAAGACAAACACATCTCTTGCTTTTCTGCACACAGTTTGAAATTTAATAATTTGAGTGTTAATAGCTAGTAAGCGACAACTAGGTTGTAGCTATAGTTGTTGCTAATAAGCAACAACTAAACTGTAACTTGGAACTTTCTTTTACCATCAACATAACATTCCTTCTCCATGACCATTGGCACCAACAATGATGATGGCGAACGACAAATATGAACAAATGTTGGAAATAGAGAGAAAGAGAGTGCATGTGGTGGCTATCAAGGTGTTTTTGCATGTTTGTTTGGACCTTTTATTTTGTTCTCCTTATCTATTTCTCTTTTCTCTTCTCATTGGATGAAACTTTTCTTTTTGCAAGTTTAGAGTTTTGTGACTAGGGTCGCTTTTGCTTGGATTAGGTTATCTTCTTCACACAAATTTTTTTGTTGTAGGTTTAGGTTGCTTGCAATAGCAATGAGACAGGTGGTGACTAAGGTATGATGGTTTAATGGAAACGGTGGTGGGAGAGATAACTTGCATGGTGTGAGTTTGGAGAAACACCGTTGACACCAATGATGTTTTTTTTTGTTCTATCCTTGCAGATTAATGTTGACCTATGCGTCGGCTAAATCGTTACTACTAAATATCGACCTCTACTATTCGACATAAAACAATTTAGTGATGACTTTTTTTAGTGATGACCTCATAATCATTATTTAATCAATGATACATAGTATTTAGGTTTAATTGTAATTTTGGTTCCTTAGGTATTTCAATTGTGTGATTTTTGGTATCCTAAGTTCTAATTGTGCTAATTAGGTCCACAAGTGTTACTATTGTGTATTTTTTGTCTCTCAATTTCTAATTGTGTAAATTAGATCCCCAAGTATCATAATTGTGAAGTTTTAGTCCCTTTGTCGATTTTTTTACTAGACATTTAATGTATTTGTTCTTATGTGACACTGACGACTAACATAATAGACGACACAAGTTCTATTAATAATAATACTTAACATTAGCATTTATGTCATCTACCAGTAAAAATACGTTAAATATTTAACAAAAGATTGACAGAGGATCAAAATTGTAGAATTACGATTCTTGGAAGATTCAATTTGCACAATTAGAAGTTGAGAACCAAGATCTCACAATTGCAATACTTGAAAAATCCAATTAGTACAATTAGAACTTAGGGGACTAAAATCTCATAATTGTAATAACTGAAAAACCAAAAGTGTAATCAAGCTTACTATTTAAGCAACGGCTTTGCAGAAGTAACAACAACTTTTGGTCCTCACTAATTATTGGAATGCTTGTAGCGTGTTTTGTTACTACAGTTTAACTTATATATTGTTGAAAAGATAAATTTTTGGCACATTTATCGCATATATGGTTGGTTGAAAGTTAAATGTGATTTAATATGTCTAAAATGCATATTTGAGGGGTTAATCAAGTAGTGATCACTAAGTTAGTCTGCATGATGAAAATGAGTACAAGAATATTGTCACAATAAGAAAGCTCTTATTTGAATCCTATGGAAAACTAATCTTTAAGGAGAGTGAATCGGACAGGTCTTAATTATATCTTCAAAGGAGATAAACTATCACTACAAGAATTTTTTTAATTTGCTACTAATTTTAACTATCATTTAAATTATTAGCTAAATCATAGATAATAAACTATCATATTATTTTTTTCTGGCTAAAATTAAAATAATATTCATTTATAAATTTTCTTTTAAGTGTTTTTTTTAATAGAGAGAGAGATTGCAAGCATTATCCCTTGTTTTGTTCTCTCATTCCCGCCGCAAACAGTTTTCGTTCTCTCATTCGTGTGACTCTTTCTCATGAACTTATTCTTTCCTTGTTTTCATTCTCTCATTTTTGTGACATCGTTTTTCCACCTATTCTCATAATCATTGTTCTCTATGTGAAATTATTCTTCATATGAACTAATTTTGGTTAGTTCTCAAACCTTAAATGAAGATTTAACTGATTCTTTGATATTTCAGTGAAAGAGCTAAAATCGAATATTAGAGATCTTAAATTTTAGTAAAATAGATGTTAAATTTTTCTTTCATTTTAACATTTCAGGTTTTGGATTAGTCGTTATATTTGTTGATGTTCAAGATTAACACAACAAGGTTTCTTCTATGCCATTGCTTCTTTGATTTTTGCTAAATGCTTAATCTAATTCAATTTATGATTGCTTTAAATCTTTACGATAGATAGATGATTCTTGTTTAATATTTATAATATTGGATAGACAATCGTTATTTTGTAATTTTACATAATGAATCATCTTATTGCTAATTTTCTTTTTCTATTTGTGTACCACTAATTATCTAAAACAATAAATTATATGATTCACAATTGTTGGGAAATAGCAATGCCTATTCCCTCCTCTATGAACACAAAGTGGGCACTAAGCGGAAGTGTAAAAATATAACTGGCAGAGCATAGAAGTAGATGACACCAGAATTTTTACGTGGAAAACCCTCTCGGGAAAAACCACGGGACCTAGTCCAGTAAAAGATCTCCACTATAAAAGTAGGATTACAAAGTGTTTCTCTCAATCTCTGAGGATCTCTCAATGAATCTCACCCTCTCTGATGGTATACAAACCACTCTGTATATATCTCTCTCTTTCTCTCAAAGAGGAATACAAAAAGAACTCTAATTCTCTTTGGGTTTCTTCACTTGGATGTGTGTCTCAATCTAACCCCTTCTCCTCTTATAAAGAGGAACCTAGCGGGCTTGAGAGTATTGGGCTTTTGTCCACATAGTTGGGAGCCCAAAACTAACCCAACATGTTCATCCCCCAAGCATTGTGACTTGTGAACCACAATTAAGGAGGGAATTCCAACAAATCTCCCCTTCCTGACTTAATTGGGAACACTAGCACCTTGGCAACAATCTTCAACCTTCTTGGTTGGCATTGACTTAGTCATCATGTCAGACCAATTCAAATCTGTATGAATTTTCTCTATCTTCAATTCCTTCTTATCCAACACTTCTCGTATCCAATGATAACGGATGTCAATATGCTTTGAGCGTGAATGGAACATGGGATTCTTGGTCAGATGAATTGTACTTTGATTATCACAGTTCACCACATAATCATCTTGATCATGTCCCAATTCTCTTAGAAAGTTCTTCATCCATAGCATCTCTTTTGAGGCTTCAGTGACTGCTAAGCGTAAGAAAAATAACTGAAAGAGTAGAGGGAAGAGGCATTGTTGTTTCCCAACAACAATAGCTTGGGTGCATTATGGTTTATGCTTATAAGGTGTTTGCTAAATTACCTTTGATAAACTCACTATAGATACTCTCTCTAAAATTAAGTTCAAAACACATTTTGCATTTGGAAAATAAAAGTTGGTATCCAAATGCATGTGTTCTCCATAGTGATACTAAGCAATTGTCATTAAAATTCATATTGCTATTTTGTGACATTAAAAATTATATTGATATTTTGGCGTAAAATTTATATTTTTTCTGGCATCAAATTTTTATGGCAAGATGAGGCAAAGGGATATCAATCTAGTATTAAGAAGAAACAATGGAGACAAGGGAGGTAACACACACCACACAGAGCGAAGAAGTTTGTTTGTAGAAAAAGTGAGAGTTTTCTTTTCAAAGATGAAAAAAGAGGGTAGTGTATTTATTATTAGCATCAAGAGAGTATTTTTAGGAAGTTCTTTTTCTTTTAATAGCTATATTGAATGTATTTGGTTTGTGCCCTTTTCATAGGTATACTGAATCTATTTATTGAATTGAGACTCTAACTTGTGGGAAGCTAGATAATTAAGGTACATACTCACTAAAATTTTCATATGAATTTATAATCATCACCAATCTTATGCCACCTTTACCACTTTGTGAAGTGAAGGTTAAAAATATTTGGAAGAGTTTAGCCTCAAATCAAGGTTATTTCCTTCTCTTGGCAGTAACTCATTGATAGAGTCCTTAGTTGTATTAACTTGGTTCATAGGAATATTATTGCAAACTAAATGCAGTCGGTTTGTGATACAGATTAGGGAGGCCAAGATAAGTCAACAAAGGACGTTGACCAAACTTTAGGGAAAAGCCTTCAAGGAACCTTTACCAGGGTAGGCTGAAGAAGTTGGAAGCTGAAGTGCAATGGAACATGGCACTCCTTAGAGGAAAAGGAGCATCTAGAGAGAGATCTCATATGTTTTTATTTACTCATGTAAATAGGAACCTTTATATAGCATTTCTTTCATCCCGTGTAATAGATAGGATGACCTCGTAAGGTTGGAAGAACGCTTGAGCCCCATTTGGACGTGTTGAGTCCAATAGATGCACTCTTGGAAGCCAACATGTGTTTAGACGCAAGAAAGCTACATTTTCAATTCTTGTTCTTTTAGTCTAAGTATCTTTGGACGTAGACTCTACAAGTCACTTTGGACCTTGGACCAAGCCTGAGGGCCTTTAGATGCAACTACAGAAGCCGCTATGTCTTTGGACACAACTACTGAAGCCACTCTACCTTTAGACACAAAGACAAAAGCTGGACTCTTCTAGAAGATTCGTGAGGTTTCTCTTACGATTCACAGCTTAAGGCCCACATAGGATAGTTTCTTATTTCTGTGTGTCAATTCCTTGTATAAATAACTTCACTTGGGATCATTTTCTCAACTTTGATTCATTTATGAAATAGAATTGTTTCGTTAAGCATATCGAATAGGATTCTCCCAACTTGTTCTTGGATTATAACGCTTTATTCTCCTCAAGCTCTTTAAGAGGCTTGTGGCGAATCTCAATTTCTCTTATTAGATTTTCTTACGAAAATCAGTAGCAAGTTATTTCATAACTCTTTCCATTTTTCTACTTCAATTCCTTTTACTCTATCTTTAATTTCCAAAATTTTGATACTCTAATAAAAACTCTAAGTATCATTATGATTTTGGTATTTGAAAACCAGAGCATGCTATGTAGAGTAGCTTGATCTAGTAAGAACACGATCCACATGAGGGATTCTGGTGCAAGTCCAATCCAAACCGAACTTTGGGGATCCAGGATCGTATCATTTTGGGTCCTTTTCCATAGGTATATTGAATGTGTTTTGCACTAAATAAACATTATTTGGGGTTTGGTATTCCATATATTTCTAGTTAAACATAAAATAAACATTATCCTATCTAGGGTTTGATGGAGTCTATGTAACAAATGATGTTGAGGTCTTGCTTATTAAGCATAATAGTCTAATCATAGTCAATGAGGTTCTAATTGAAGAGAGACATTGTCTTAACTCTTAACTGATAAATTTAAGTATAATTTAATTTTTATGGTAATTACTTCAGCAAACTCTTAAGATATATACACTTGTAGTCTTGCTCTTGCAGAAAATTTTTTGAACATTAAAGGTGCATTATGTCATTATGTTGACTATTCAAATATGAAGTTTGTCAACGTACTTAACAATCAAGGAAAAGCGGCAACAACAAAGGCCATCAAGGAATGGAATCAACCTATGTCAAAGATAACCGACCTCATCTTTTGCACTACATATAGTGTGGACATGCCATGCATTAACTACCAACTCATCAAGCTCTTAGGCCTTTACCCCTACGTGAAGCATTATATGATGTATAAACAGGGTTGTTTTGCTAGTGGCACAAGGCTTTGTTTGGCCAAATACTTGGCTAAGAACAACAAGGGATGCAATGTATGTTGAACTGCATGGACACCCTCAATATACTTGTAGTCTTGCTCCTGTAGAAATTTTTTAATGCTAAAGCACAATTGTAGATTGTGATTTCACTGGGTTCCACTAGATTGTTAGACATAAAATCTTGTGAATTTGTATTATGATGTATATAGGCTAATGTAAAGATTTTTGTTTATCTCATTCGATTGTTCTTTCCTTATTTTTTATTGGTAAACCAATATTTTGTACAATAATGTTGTATCTTTTTGGGTAAAATCATGAATATTATTTACAAATACCATGTATAATTCACCTTTTTTCTTAAGATTAATGCAACACATGCCCACATACAAAGAAGGATTAATATAATAAAAATAAGGATTTTTCGCCCAAAAAGATGAAATCACAGAAAATCAACACAATCATACAACTTTATTTTTATTTTATTTTATCTTGATATTTTATTTTATATTTATCTCTTATTTATTTTATCTTTATCTCTTATTATATTTTATCATTATCTCTTATTTTATTTTATCTTTACCTTTTATTTTATCTGCATGCCATTTTATTTTATCTCATCGCTCTACAAGCCCCAAAAAGACCCAATTCACACAATATAAAAAGTAGTGTGGAGGCTATTGAACTCACTTTTAGTACTCTCGACACATGTCATTTCACTCCATCCTTTCATACTCCACTACCTCCATCCTTCCAAGTGTTGCCCTCACTGCCTCCACCCGAGGCTCCATGAAAGGCACTTGAAGATAAGGCAGAAAATGCGAAATAGAGCAAAAGAGCGAAACCCCAAGTTTCTAGGGTTCTAGTTTCTTCTTTTTTTTTTAATTATGCTTGCCTATTTTTTCATCATGTATATAGGTAGTTAGGTTTAATTTTAAGGGTCATGGTGTAGTTGTGCTTGAAACACTTGATTATTCTTTTGAATGCAATTTTCTACTTATCTTCACTGCTTGAATTATCCTGTTGCGTAATTTATAAACAAGTCTTTGATAATCAACTAGTTAGAGACAACCACAATTTAACTAGTTGGTGGAACTATAGGATAGTTGAGTTTAAAGGAATTGCAAGACCAACATTTTCCCTAGGCTTCTGATTCAACTAGAAATAGTGGCTTTTATAGACCTCCAGCATACTGAAGTATGTGTTTCTAAATGACCAAATAGGAACCATTCTAAGGTAAAAATATTAGGGATATTAGAGCACGTTCTTTAGTAGCATTAAGAAGTATAATCAATATGCATGAATGTGAGGTAAGAGAGTTGCATAAATTGAGGTTAAGAGGGAAAAACATAACGAAACTAGAATTCTTAATCCCTAAAACAACTAAAAACAATCTTATTTTATCATTTTCTTGTTTTTACTTTACTTCCTCTACTTAAATATTTTCTAATTTTGATTGTCTAATGAACACCAAAACTTTTAAGAAACTAACATACTAATTTCTTGGAAACGATATATGGACTCACGTTCTTATTACTACTACGATAGGGTACGCTTGTCCTTAATCGTTAACTAAAACACAATTGTAGATTATGATTCCACTGGGTTCCACTAGATTGTTAAACATAAAATCTTGTGAATTTGTATTATGTTGTCTATAGGCTAATGTAAAGATTTTTGTTTATCTCATTCGATTGTCCTTTCCTTTTTGTTTATCTTCATGCTTCTTTAGGGAAGGTCGTATACCAAAGTTTACAACCTTTTATTCCAAAACAATTCTTTTTATAACATTTTTTTGCAATGAAATAACACAAACTAATCTATAATTTGAAAATTAAATAATAAGTAACTATGAATTATACCATATATTTACTTGAAAAGAATAAAAAAAATAGTTACAAATTATCAATGAAATAGCTTTGGAATGAGATATTTAGGTTAATTCTTAACTATGAATTAGCTAGAAAATAATTGTTAAATTATTTTTAATTATTATAGATATAGGATAATTTTAAGTATACACTAGCTACGAAATTGTTATGAAAATATCCTAATTATATAGACAAGAAAAATGTAAATTAAACAGTATATTACTACAAATTAACTAGAGAATAACTATAAATTTTAAAAATTAGCTATGAATTAATTAGGATTATTTTTTCTAACTAATTTACTACTTATTTCATACTACTATTAATATTGTAGTAATTTTATAACTAATTTGTAGCTAATTTTTTTACTAAAGATTAACTATGAATTAACTACTTATTTGATCGTGATCAATTTTAAATTTTCTTGTAGTGAAAAAAGTGAATTTAGCAAGTCTCCCCACAATTATATCTCCAAAGGAGATACCCTGTGATATATATATATATATATATATATATATATATATATATATATATATATATATATATATATATATATATATATATATAAAAGCAACTTAGAGCAACGATAGACTCATGTAACAAGAAAAATGGAAGATAAGAAGATCAGATAATAAATTAAACTATTTGATTAAAGAAACTCTAACACCATACCAAAAAACCACCTAATTTAAATATTTAAACTTCTATAATAAGCAAAATGGATAAATTTAATCAAAGCACTGAAAAAAAAAATCATATTTCAGAATAAAATACATTTTCTATTTCAGAATTTTTAACAGATATCCCCTTATTGTTAATGAAGAGTTTAATACCATTACAAGTGGACCAAATTGTTTATTTAATTTTTCATTTCTCAAATATATCGTTACATTTCCAAAAAAAAAAATTATCACAAATGACAGCTGCTATTGTGATAAACGGTTAGCTTCTTTGAAGACATAATTATTGTACAATTGCGTGCCACAATATACCTGAATTAACTTTTACCCTCAGGGAAAACAATTTCTTAGCTTTTCACCAAACCTAAAAGAGCACAACGTGAAATCATATCATATAATTTCTTATTGATGGTACCTCTCAAGGCAATGTAAAAGGAAATGTCTAGTAGAATAATTGAATGAGTAAAAAAGATGCTTCTAATTAATATTTTATTCAATTAGCTTTAGGGTTTTCTAACAATTTAAAAAAACAATATAAACTAAGTTGTAAACTATGATACTCAGCTGACATATTAAAAAAGGGAAAAAACTCGTAGATGCATAGCTTCTGTAGTTTTCCAATCCTCTTATAAATTTTGTCTCAGCCAATCTGTTGACCCCAATTTCATAACACACTTTTTCCCTTCTTAGTGAATTTTATGTCTTATTGCTACTTCCCCTTCACGAAGATGGAGTTCAACACCCAAAACACTAACAAATCTGAGATAAGATGGAGCTCAGATGATCAAGGTGGTCTTGGACAAGTGAAATCTTATTCTTGTTCCTTTTGCAGGAGAGGGTTCTCAAATGCACAGGCACTAGGAGGCCACATGAATATCCATAGAAGAGATAGAGCCAAGCTCAAGCAATCTTCTGAGGAAAACTTGCTTTCATTAGACATCTCAATCAAGACGACAAATGATCATAACAATAATGACCCTTTGGAAGAGAAAATTTTGTTTAGGTTGGGTTCTGGTGAAGATCAGAAGCATGCTAGAAATCATAAAATGCCATTCACTTTCCCTCACAAAGATAATCATGCAGAAATTCCTCATCTTCCCTCTTTTGTTTTGGGGCAAAGGATTGAGGAGAAGAAAGCTGAGTTAGACCTTGAGCTTAGGTTAGGCCTCCACCCACAGGAGTCACCAACATTGAACACCAGAGCGTTCTTTTGATCGTAGCGTTCCAATTGGAAGATCAGCGAAAAGTTGCTTTTATTTCATACCTAGCTCTTCTTCCACCTCTATAATATATAAAGGTAATTAATTACGTTTAAGAATTTAATTCTGATACAGTATGGATATTCTTTTCACTCACGGTACTGCATCAAAATTAAATTCTATAATATATATATATATATATATATATATGTCATGTTACATGTTAGTTCAATAATGGGACGCTAGCTATCATGTGAAAACTTTTATGTTAATATTGCTTATATTTTTCTGCTGTTATAGCAGATGGGTCATGTGATTTTCTTTTTGTCTTTCTTTTTTATTCTTTTGGTAATTATTATTGTTATATCTACAGTATATATGTACTGTTTTTGTAATCATGCAGCTATTATTTAAAGTTGTTGCTTCGGGTAATATATATAAGAAGTTATATATATATGTTTGTTTTGAAATATGATTCTCCCAAGCAATTGATAATGGTGATGTTTTTTTCGTTTTCTAGATAGTTTGTTACTACATCATAACATTGAATGTTCCAACTTAAATTTGTGTTATAGCATGAATCATATACATAACACATCATAATACAAATGATGTCGGGTCAATACAAACTGGTTTGAAGAAGGAACTAGAAAAAAGCAACAGAACTAAATGCATCTAAGAAATCCACCTAAGATCTACTCATGAGCAAAGATGAGAATTCATTCCTGAGTTATGAGCACACTTATTTATACTAGTATTGGTGAAAATTTCCTCTTCTAAGGATTACTTATCTTCTCTCTCTCTTTTACTTCTTTATTGATTATACACTACTAAATTGAAAAGATACATGACAAATTAATTTAATGATTAGTGAAGCAGCATATATTGCACACGGACTCTAAATTCTCCATCATTGTCCCTCGGTTAAAGAGCCCTAAAGATGGACTATCTTGTTTTTTCTTCTTCATATATGAAAACGCATTAGTAACATTAATTGAAGGTTGGTGGTGATTGTCTATAATCTCCTTTAGAACTTAATTTTGTGCAATTTTACTAATTCTCTTCAGAACTCTAAAAGGGCCAAGGGCTCTCAACTTAAGCCCCCCAAAGTGTCTTTGTGAAAATCATTATTTACAAAATGAATCCATGCGCGACCTCAATCCTTGAAACTTGCTGGCTTTTGCAATCTATCACTCGATTCTTATACTTTTCATTTTGTTCAAAAAATTTCTCTTGAACCTTTTGGCGTAGACTTTGAATTTTTTTTTTTCACTCTTCTTAGCATCACTACTAAAATTATGGCTAGTTGGATATGACCTAAGTCTAGAGAGCTTATAAAATTAGATACCTTATACCTCGTTAAATGGAATTTTCAGTCTTAATTTGATCCATTGTAGATAACTAAGGCTCTTTGTGCCGCATTTTCTAATATTTCCTCTCACCGGTTATCCTAATGAATTATCTAAGCTTCGATTAACAACTTCTGTTTGCAAATTAAATTGAAGGGCGATAGAATTATAGGTTATGGAGTACTTTGCATAGAATTATGCTTAATTAGAAAAAAAAGTTAAGATTAAAAAAATGATATAGACATGTGAAAATTTTAACACAACAATCAAATAAAATGATGCTTAATTATATATTATTTGAAAAATAAATGGTACTATAAAAATTAGAAAAAAATTATGAAAGATACTAATATATCTTTTTTTAAGTTATTTTATTTTCAAGAATTAAGTATTTTTTTTTCATTTAACATTAACATAATCTTCTTATGCAAAAAATACAAAATATTCAGAATTCATAAATGTCACGTATAATTATAGTTCTAAGAACTAAACTAAAATTCTAACTCTTATAATGAAATAATAAATTTTAGAAATTACTTCTTTTCTTAGGTCATTTATTCCATTATAACATGGTAAACATGAAAAACCTTAATAACATCAAATAAAATTTTCACAATTGTATAAATCAACATAATAGATATTAATTTATATAAATAAATGAGCATATCCTTAGTGAAGTACATATAATAATAATCTTCTTTTTTCTTTTCATTTTTATCAATCCTAATAAAAAAATGATATTTAAGTAACCTATATATTAGAGATATTTTTGTAGAATTATTGAAAATATGCATTCTAAAATAAATGGACTTTTAAATTATTCCTAAATATTTTAAACGCTATTCAAATACTTTATTTAGAACACTTAAGAATAAAGGGAAATTATAGTGATCGTGACTTGTGAAAAGAGATACTTATTTCAATTATAATTTGTTCATAATAGAATGAATTGCAAGGGTGATGTAGATATTATATCATTCATGTATCTTGATTCGAGTTTTCAAAAATAATGTCTTATTTGTTATTTTCAAGAGTTAATAATAAGAGATTTTTAAATTATTGGAGTAATGTGCTTACTATAAAGAATTAAAGATTTAGTTCGAGATGTGTTTGTACTTATGTTATTATATTAAGTGATACTACTGAGAAATTATTGTTAAATAGTCAATGTCATATATATAAAAAAAAAGCATGTCTAATATTGTAAATAAAATTTATATAATTCAGTTAATATTTTTTCTACTAATAAAGAAGGATTACTTACATTTTTTCTTCTGTATAATAAGGGATATGACTTTTGTAAATGAAATGTAAAAAGGTTTGTAAAAAATTATTAAATTTAGCTTAGTTTTGTTATCTATACTAAAAACCTATCCATTTTAGTACCTAATATGTATTATTTATATTTTTTTTTGTCTAATGTGGCTTAAGTTCATTAAATAAAACCACTATAAAATAGAAATTAAAAATGTAAAATTTTCATAAATATTTTTGTCATTATTAAACTGTCACAAATTGATCTTATAAAATTAAAAAAAAAACATTAAATTTGTGTCAATTTTACACCATTAAAAGTGATAGTTTTAAGTACAAAATAAAAACATAAAAATAGGGAAAGAATAGAAATAAATAAGTAATTAAATCATTTAACTTTAATAAAGGATTAATAATAAAGATGTGATATTAAATTACTCCAAAATAATTCTATTCATCATTTTTCTTATTTTCTTGCCATCTAATTAATCACTCATCAATAATAAATGGTAAATCGATAATTAATCACTTAAGGCAGAGTTGACGGAGAATTTTGTTTTCGAGGATTGTTGTTATTCAATCAACCTGAAATCTCAATGTAATATTTCTTCAGTTTGATTCTAAATTAATATATGAGTAACTTAGAATCAGGCCCTTCTAAGGTGTCTGGTAAGCCAACAACATTTAGTTTTCGATTGATAAAATGTATGAAATCTTAATTAATTCTTCAATTTGATTAAATAAACATTAGAAATATATTTTTTAATTCACTTTTTTAATACTTTTTTATTGGTTGAAATTTATTAAAAATCACAAATTTTAACAAATCATATATCATATTTAATTTCTCTTCTAACAATTTTATATTTAATAAATTTCAACAAATAATAAAAAAATATATTTAAAAATGCCTTAAAAAAATGTATTACTAGCCCTCTTCGTTTAATTAAGATTTTGTTATGTAAACATGAATGAATCACCAAATTTGATTCGGTTATCAAACAATCAAATTGAATGAACAGTATAACTTTGTATTATCTGACGAGTATAAATACTTTCAAACAAACATTTATTCTATCTATTTTAAAAAACGAACTCTAATTGTGAATCAATTTGACCAAATTGGCAAAGATATTTTACAGAATTGTCAAGAATGTGCAAAGTTAAAGAAATTACAGAAATGCAAAGAATTTGAAATGTAAGTGCAAAAAGTTAAAGAGTTAAAACAATGAAGATAAAGTGAATTAAAACTTAAAGGAAAGCAAATAAATGAATATTATAAAATGTGTAGTTAAACTAAAGTACATGAATTTAAAAGAGTTTCAGGGAAGAAAGAAAAGAAAAGAAATAAGATGAAGAAAAGAAGCAATATAATGTAAAGTGCGGTAAACTTAAATTGAAAAGCACCGAAAGTTATTCTAGAAATAAATTAAATGCAAAAGTTAAATTGAAATCCTTGAAAATAAATGACAAGGAAGAAAGAATATGATGAATAAAAGAATCAAAGTGAAAAGAAGAACTATTAATGTTACGTTGAATTGTAAATAGTAATGGAAACAAATGACCACAAATGCAAAGATATTATTGAAAAGTGCAGTTAGAAATATATTCTTAACTCAGAACTAATAGTTATTGATGTGAGATAGAATAGGTATTATAAAGTGTTTGATATAAATATTTTAATAATATATATATATATATATATATATATATATATATATATATATATATAATGATCTTATTTATAAACTTTCAACCTCAAATTATATTATATAGACATGTGGTAAATTTCATAGAATTTTACCATTTGTCTCTTTATATATATTTTAAAAATATTTTGTTAAATTCTTCCATGCTTTATCGTCTCTAACACTAGTTAGCTATTTTTTTTAACCTTACTATTTTCTTATTCGATTCTGGATTTATTTAACCATATCAACGATATACTCCAATGCAATAATTTCATATTTCAATTTGAAATATCTCATATAATCAACATTACTACATTTATCATTTTTAGTAATATTTATTGTAAAAATATTATCAAATTTTTTTAGTAATATTTTTTTATATCTTTAGTAATATTTATTAAATATAAAAATTATTAGTGATATTTTATAATATAACTCAAATACAAAATTTACTAAAATATTACAAAAATTAATAAGTAATATTTTTTTATATTTTTAAATATTACTAAAAAAATTATATATATTCGAGTGCAAATTCACCATCAAATATATCCTCAAACACTTAAATAATATTTACAAGTTGTCACAACAAATAGTGTGAGAAGAATATAAACTAATGGTTAATAATTTTATAAAAAAATGTAATTATCTACTAATAATATGTGTTTACTGTTTTACGAAAGAAATTAAAGTTAGAGAGATTAAAAAAAAGACCATTAAAGACTACAATATCATATAAACAGTTGTTTTAATGTGACAAAATTATACTTGTAAAGTACTTTATATATATATTACATAAGTGTGATCGCAAAAGGCAAGATGTGGAGCACGGGAAAAGAAAGGAAGGGGTTTCTAATTAAAACGAAAAAATAACTTTAATTAATTATATGATGTAATAAAAATAGGATTTCAAATCGGTAAACCCATTTTAACCTAACTTGCTTAAATTCGCTCAAAAATAAGTTGAATTTGACTCATTTTAAATTTTGGTTCAAAATCTCAACCTAACCTTACCTATGCCGTTTGTAGGTTGGTTCACTAAGATTTAAGATTTAAAAAAAAAAATAGTTATAAAATGATAAATGACTTATAAATTGACCTATTAAATAAATAAAAAATATAAATAATCTAAACATAAGTCATAACTACATGAATGTTATCTTACTAAATTGTCTTAATATAAATTTTTTTAATAATTATTATCATAGACTAAATAAATATATAGTAAAACAACAAAGTAACATGAAATTTATGATACTTCATAAAAATTATGTTCAATAAAATAACATTTCACTATATAATTTATAAAAAAATAAAAAAAATTGATGGTCAACCTAATCTAACTCGCTCTTTAACTCGTTGGATTAACAAGGTTATATAAGTTAGGTTAAAGGATTGAACTACTCAATCCAACTTAACTTATTTTTGTCATATTAAATAGGTTGACCTTTCGAGTTCAATCCACTTTAACATCCGTAAATAAAAGTTCAAAATAAACTGCCAAAAATTAAACCAAGAACTAAAAATCAAATAAGGTAAAAGGTAATAAAAATTTAAAAAAAAAATATTGTATTTCATCAAATTTAAGTCTAATTTTTAAAACTAGTTCAATATAATATAAACTGATATATACAGAGGAGGGGAGAGACACAAGTACAATTGACATTATAATGGTTCAAGTGGAATTGGGCTTTGAATCTTTTAAGGAAGATTTCATATTTGAACTTTGTAAATGAAAAATAAAATGTGGTGGGAAAGAGAGATACCATAAAGGTTCAGGTTCTCCAAAAGAACTAAAATATCAACAAGATCGATAAATACTTTATATTATAAGATGGTAACCAAAAAATAGACACACAATTGAAAGTAAAAGAAATTGTGTATTGATTGAATTGAATTATACAATTTTTAATCTCCCTTTTTATAGGGTAAATGTCAACTACCTAAAGATATTATAACTAATAATAAATTAAAAGATAACTAGATAATATGCGATATTCATGATCTCCTAATGAGATATTTAAATATTTATAACCACTTAATCTAATAAGATATTTAGATATATGTAACCTCTTAATAAGTTACCTACCATATCTTATCAGATATTTACAATATATCCAACACTCCCCCTCAAGTTGGTAAATGAATATCAATCATTCCTAACTTGTCATTGAGTTTTTGAAATCTAGTTGCAGGGAGCTCTTTGGTAAAAACATCTGCACTTGGAGCCCTATAGGAACATGTGTTGTGACTATAAGTCCACTGTCTAACTTCTCTTTAATGAAGTGTCTGTCAATCTCAATGTGCTTTGTCCTATCATGTTGGAATGGATTATAGGCAATACTTATAGCTGAGTTGTTGTCACAAAACAACTTGTCCCTCATATTTAACTTTGAAGTCATCAAGAATAATCTTCATCCACAATCCTTCACATATACCCTGTGCCATAGCTCAGAATTCTACTTCTGCACTAGATCGAGCAACCATATTTTACTTCTTGCTCCTCCAAGTTACTAGATTTCCTCCCAGAAACATACAATATCCGGAGGTGGATCTTTTATCCACAACCGATCCTACATAATCTGCACCTGTATATATTTGCATGGATAATTTTCCTTCTTTTCTGAACAATAGTCCTTTTCCTAGACTTCCTTCAAATACTGAAGGATCCCTTGAACTGCCTAAAGGTGTCTTTCCCTAGGATCATGCATAAATTCGCTGACCACACTAGTAGCATAGACAATAATTGGCCTATTGTGGGATAAGTAGATCAATTTCCCCACCAATCTTTGATATTAGGACTTCTCTATGATTGGACTTTCCTCACTCCCAATCCTATGTTCAATAGGTACCCCTAAGGTCTTGCATCCCAATTTTCTTGTTTCTTTGAGAAGATCAGGTACATACTTCCTTTGAGAGATAAAGATACCTTGTTTGGAATATGCAACTTCAATCCCAAGGAAGTATTTCAGCTTTCTTAACTCCTTCATTTAAAATTGTGTTGCCAACTTTTCTTTCGGAGTTAGTTTTTCAATCTCGTCATCATCTGTAACAATCATATCGTCTACATAGACTGGGAGAAGGGTGAGTTTACCATCAGGAGAATTTTTTATAAAGAGAGTATTATCACCTTGACTCTGCATGTATCCTAGGGATATCATGACTTGAGCAAATCTTCCAAACCATGCTCGGGGAGACTGTTTAAGTCCATACAATGCCTTTGTGAGTCTACATACCTTATTGTTCTCATGATGAGAATAGAATCTTGGGGTAATCTCCATGTAAACTTCTTCTTCTAGGTCTCCATGAAGGAAGGCATTTTTAACATCAAACTATTGCAAGTTCTAGCCAAAGTGGGTGACTAAGGAAATAATAACTCTTATTGTGTTCATCTTTGCTATAGGGGCAAATGTTTCCTCATAATCTATTCCATAAGTCTATGTATACCCTTTAGCAATCAATCTTTCTTTGTATCACTCAAAGGTCCCATTAGATTTACATTTCACAATGTATATCTATCTATAGCCTACAACTCTTTTGTCTTTGGATCTATCAACAATCTCCCAAGTTGAGTTTTTCTCTAACGCCTCCATCTCTTCTGTCATTGCTTGAACCTAATTCTCATCTTTCAAAGCTTCTTGTACTGATGTAAGTTTTTTTATTACGTCAATGGCAACAATAAAACTTTGATGTTGTATAGAGAGATTGTCAGTACACACGAATTGAGAAATAAGATACTTGACACATGATTGTTTCCCTTTCCTCAAAGCAATAGGCATGTCATCAGTAACATCCTCAATGGAGTTATCAAGAATACTTACTTTTGGCTCAAACAATTGGACTTGCTCCTTAATGAAAATATCAAGGATACTTACATCCGACTCAGACATTTGGACTTGGTCTAGGACCAGAGTGGGTTTCGTGACTTCTTAAACTTGAACTTGAACTTGAACATCCTGAGTAGGAAAAGGTAATGACTCGATGACAGGCTCGACTTCTAGATAACTCTCCCCCTAAAGTGGAGGACAAAAAAAGTATGACTATGTTTCATGAAAAGTAACATCCATTGAGACAAAGAACCGACCACTCAGAGGATGATAACACTTAAAAACCCTTTTTATTTGAGGGATAACCAATGAAAACACATTTGACAGCTCTAGGATCTAACTTCCTACGATGTGGATTATGAGAGTGGGCAAAGGCAATACACCCAAAGACATGGCTTGGTAAGCTTAACATTAGGGGAAAAGAAAGAAAGAAGGATAACATATGTTTAATTGGACTAATACCATTTAAAACCTGAGTGGGTAACCTATTGATGAGATAGGTGGCAGTTAGGACAACTTCTCCCCAATATACATTAGGGACAAACATTTGGAAGAGGAGGGCTCTAGAAACCTCAAGGAGGTGACAATTTTTCCTTTCTGCAACCCCATTTTGTTGGGGAGTATTCACACACGTCAGTTCATGAACCACACCATTATCTTTAAGAAACTTGGAGAACTCAAGATTTACAAATTTAGTATCATTGTCTGATCGTAGTTTTTTAATGGATTTATTAAATTGATTTTTAACAAGACGAAAAAAATCGAAAAATATTTGACAAACATCATATTTATGTTTCATAAGAAATATCCATGTCACACGAGTACAATCATCATATTTATGTTGGTCCCCACACATCAGAATGGATAAGGTCAAAAGGTTCAAGACTTTTATTATTACTAGGAGAAAATGTTGCACGATGGTGCTTTGAAAATTGGAAAATTACACACTTAAAGGACTTGACAGACTATTTTGTAAATAAATGTGGAAACATTGTCTTAAGTAACTCAAATGGTGGATGTCTAAGACGTTTATGGTAAAGCCAAATTTGAGAAGCTACCCAAGTTTCTGAGGTTGCCCGTTGGCTAGAAGGCAATTATTCCTTATTGGTGTTATTACATATCTTTGTATGTTGTAAGTAGTATAACCCATCCTGCTTTTCAGCAACTTCAATCGTCCTCCCCGTTGTAAGTTCCTAAATAACACAATGAGAATGAAAAAATGTCACTACATAGATCCAATCTTGTATAAGTCTATGAATGGAGATAAGGTTGTTAGCTAGTTTTGGAACATGAAGAACATTGTGTAGAGATAAAGAGGAGTGAAGTTGGATATTGCCAGATCTAGCAATAGGAACATGATCTTCATTAGCAACAGTAATGAGTTGTTTTTTGGATATTTTAAGGTATGATGTAAAATATGACGGAAATGGGGTCATATGATCTGTTGCCCCAAAATTAAGGATCTAAATGTTTTTGTGGAACTGAACCAAAAATATTGAAGGAACTCTTATCATTCATGGTCAAACCACATGAGCCAAGAGGCTTACTTGTTGAGTTTAGGAGGGCTCAAAGGTGGTCCATCTCCTCCTTATTAAATATCTTGGTCAAGTTGCAAGGTAGAAGAATGTTCAACTACATTCTCCTTATCAGAGGTTGTTTGATTCACCCACATTTGATTTGAGCCTTTATTTCCACCCATTCATTCAAGAACTTTCTCCTTTCCATAACGCTTGTAGTAGGTATCCTTGGTATGTCCTGATCGTTTGCAATACGTATAGTACTCTCTAGAACTACTCTTTGTGAAGGGTTTTCCTTCGGAGGTTGATCTTTTTGTGGGACCTTTTCCTATCACCATTGCAGATCCTATGTTAGAGTTTCATTTATCAAGCATGACTGATCGTCAGGTTTCTTCACTCCGCACAATAAAAAATACTTCAGACAAAGAGAGAAGCTTCTCCTTACCTAAAATTTAAACTCGAATAGGATTGTATTCAGAATTCAAGTCATGAAGGAACTTAAAGATTCTCCCCTTTTCAACGAGCCCAGGTGTATGCAATAGAATCAGCTTTGCATATCTTCAATCCATGGTACTGGTCCAACTCGATCCATAACCCGTTTAGAATCCCATAGTACTATGTTATGGAGAGGGTTCCTTGTTTAGAGTTGAAGATTTTGCTTTCAATATCACAACAAGCAGTAGAGTCCTTTTTCATTGAATATGTCTCAATGATTCTCCCATATCACGTACGGAGGAATAGAACATATAATTTCGGCTTATTTCCAGAGTCATAGAGTTCCATAGCCATGTCATAATGAGAGAATCCTCATCATCCCATGCTTCAAACTTTGGGTCATCTCTAGGTGGGTCATTTTCTTCAATATGACTCAACTTCTTGCGTCCTTTAAGTGTAGTACGAATATACTATGCCCATTGTAGATAATTGCGATCGTCAAGGCAATAAGAATTAACCAAATTTGGAAGTTCATTAGGTCCCAAGGTAATGACTTTAACTTCTGTCATTATCACCGATAGTTGGGAACAATAAAGAGGATTTTGACTAGTCTCGCACCGACATGTGAGTCTCATTAGAGGGTAGCAGTTCACTAAGGTGAGGCAGCGAAAGCAGAGCTCCCAAAATCTGGAGCTCTGATACCAAATTAAAAGTAAAAGAAACTGTGTAATGATTGAATTGAATTGAATTATACAATTTCTAATCTCCTTTTTTATAGGGTAAATGTCAACTACCTAAAGATATTATAATTAATAATAAATTAAAAGATAACTAGATAATATGTAATATTCACTATCTCCTAATGAGATATTTAAATATTTGTAATCACTTAATCTAATAAGATATTTAGATTTTTGTAACCTCTTAATAAGTTACTTATCATATATTATCAGATATTTACAATATCTCCAACACATATATAGCTTATGGATCAAGTTATTCTAAGAGTACTTCTTGATAGAGATACTTCACTCAATAACTTATTTATAAAAAAAAATGAATGTTATTATTAAAATGATAACCTTAACATTAGGAATGCTAAAATGTTACGCATAAAGTTTGATACATAATCCCCAAACTAGTTAAAACGATCCTCATAACGTACCCAACCCAAGTCTAGCCAAAACTATACCTAAAAGACAACTGAATAGTATTTTATTGAAGAAAGAAAACAAGTAGCCCCTATTTTAAAAAAAAATGAACATATTATTACTCATTATATTTATAAGCCTCCTCTAACAAGGCTAGTGTGATAGGTGTGCTAACTTTTTCTAAGCATATATTTTATTTACTTCTACTTGTTGGACGCTTTGTTTAAGATTGCTTTTCACTACAGATTGTACTTTTTAATTTTTTTTTCTCATATAAATAAGACAAAATACATTTTTGAAACTTGTAGGCCACACTTACGAGTCTTCTTAATAAAATATATAGTTCAAGGAAGAAACTTTTTCCCCTAAGATCAAGTAAGATCTAAGAAAGCTTGTTGTGAACTCAAATAAAGCAGGGTTATGACAAAGCATTAAGCTTTTCAGTTAGTCTATGTAAATAATTTTTCATTCTACACACTTAATCAAATCAGTAGTATAACAACTTATCTTATTCATTAAAAGTTTATTTGTTATCATTAAAACAAAGGTTAAATGTTCTTAAACTTAAGAAATTCTTTTTCATTAATTCACCAACTATCTACAATATTTATGTGAAAGGTTAAATGATCTTAAACTTAAGAAAATTCTTTTTCATTAATTCACCAACTATCTACAATATTGATGTGTAGCTTCTCTACCTTTGTGTATATATAACAATTGTAAGGACTAATGTCTAGTTCCATTATCCTAAGTCTCGTGTGAATGTGAATTATCTTCTTTTTTTAATTTTTCTTCCCTTAAAATGAATTCATGCAATGCTCTCTATGATATTGATGTATAATTTACAATACTTTCGTGTGTTGCATGAATAGAAAGGACTTATCTATTGTCAAACTATCTTATATCCTATGCAATGCAAATTTGTTTTGAATTATAAAATTATCTTTATTCCCTCTTCTAAAAATAATGATGATATTATTTTCTAAACTGTTTTTAATCCACGCAACCATGTACAACGTTGAGGTATGACTTCTCCATCTTCAAGTGTTGTATATATTATAAGGGTATACATACGATGGTGTTATCATATATCCTGCGCAATATGGTATTATCAAAAAAAATTCCTCAAAAAATTACGTTCACAATGTTTTCAAAAAGTTAAAATCAATTAACCTATAACCTTTTTCAGGAACAATGTAACTTGAGTTCACTATTGCATTGGGCAATACATTGGAACGGGAAACTCTATGCTGAAATAAGATATATTTCAACATAATTTTCTTTAATGAATGTATTAAAAGTGTGGTGGGATTCAATTTTCATACTTTTCAATGTATAATCGACTCTCAAACTTAATTATTGTAGATTATTTTCTTTTCATTGAAGAATTTTAGATTATTTTCTTTTCATTGAAGAATTTTTCATGTTTTTCTCAACTTAAAAAACTTTGGTAGAAACTCTAAACACAATTAAAAAAAAATTGTTATTTCTTTTTTTTGTCGTCACGTGATTTCAATTGTGACAAAGGTTTAGACAAAGGCTTGAATAAATGCCTAGCATAACTCCACCAAGGTCCCATTGCCTAAAGCATAACAGTTTTTTTTTTTTTTTCTCAGCTTGAGATGCAATAACAACATGAGTTGCCCTTTGAGCTTCCAAAAATACAAAGCTCATGGACTTTCATCTTTTTTTTTTTTTTCCTGAAATGCTCAATTATGCTTCATAATGATTAGAGCTTGGAATGAGAAATAAAAAAACTATGTACTAGTTGATGTAGACCACTAATTAAAAAAATTGACCTACTTCCAGCCTTGCCTTTGATCCCATCCCCTCACAACCTGCACTTACAACCTGCACTTATGTTCTAGTTATAGGATGATACCCATACCTCCCTTTGTCTCAACTATTATACAAGGCATAAATGAAGAAGAGATAAGAGAAAGAAGAGAGAGGAGACGGGATGGAGAAGAGAGAAGAGAAAGAGGTGGAAGGAAGAAAAAAATGATTAAGAAGACTAAAACCTGAAAAAGATGAAAGAATTGATCCGTTGGACTTTTAAGATATTTTAATTATCAAAAGTTTTCTACTACTATATTTTTAAATAAAACATTTCATAAAAGTAGTATAACTTAATTTATTACATGTTATATATTATTTATTTTCTATGCTTTTATTATTTTAAAATAAAAATAAAAAGTTGAAATAAAGAGGTAATGTGTTATTGTGATTCCTATAAAAAAAATTATTAAACAATTTTTTGTAGAGTTTCATTATTAAAGTTGCTTTTATAGATGTAAAAAATTAGTAATCACCATATATATCTTTTACATGAGACATTCTTGCTCAAGTTAAATAATATAACAAATCTTTTCTTTTTTAGTATTTAAAGTAATTTTATGTTACATATATACCATAGTCCTATATATGTAAATTTGCATAAGTATATTGCAATCATCTATTTTTGTTAATTAGTATTTTAAATTGTGAATATATATATATATATATATAAAGTATTTATATAAGAAGAGAATAAGAGAAAAAAATTTAAACTATATAATCATTCATGAATAATTTGAATTAAATTACAAAATCATGTAACTTTTTTAAATGATTAAGTAAATATTTAATAATTTTTAATTTTAATTATTGTATAGTTTAAATTTACTTATGTTATTTTTTTTATCATAAACAATTCTTTAATTTGATATGTTTCATGTATACTACACAGCCATTAAATTAGTTTCACAATGCTTTTCAATAAAATGTAAGTATTGAATATATTATTCTTGTTGCTATGGCACGATTTTTGTTTTCTTTTTTAGATTTGGAGATGGCACGATTCTTGTTAGCATTTAGAAGCATTTGCCGTTTAGCAGGAGGCTTCAACTTCGAGTCTTTGCTCTCACGCTAAACTATATATATAGAAAAGTTGGTAGCAGCATGTTCTACATTTGACTCATTTTCTCTAGTGAATTGGTACCTTTCAGTTAAGAAAATGGACAAAACTCTTGCTTTGAATGTACAGCTTTGTCATTAACGATAAAGACTAATAATATCGCAGGCTAAACATACACGAGGATTAACCTTAGTTGGCAAAAGCACAATTTTCTGTTCGTATGAAATGGAATGAGTCGATATGTTTTGAATGGATTAACTTATGTTTTGTCTGAACTCTTAAGATTTCTGGGCCGAAATTATCTTTTTTCGACAAAACTGAAATTCTGTAAAAAATTAGATACGTACATATGTAAAGAAGATATTTATCACGATGAAGTTGACAAATATTATCTCTAAAGTAATTATTTTATAAGAACTTAGTATTGTCGTATTGTTAATGTAATAAATATTATCACGATGTTATCTAATAATAAATTATTATTATTATAATTTTTAAAATAATTATTATAAAAATTAATAATCTTATATTATGTATAATTATTTATTATTAAATGATAGTATAAAACTCAATTAATGTTTAGTCTATTTTTTCATTTTGTAAAATAAATGTCTATCACATAATAATAATGTTAGTTGTATTTATAAGTGTCTTTCGAGAACAACTACAACAAACCTCTTTTCTACCTTTGGTTCTTCCATCTTCTTTCCTTTCCTTATAAACTACCTCTTCTAAGTAGTGGAGAGGGGAGGATACCTGCAAAACACACTTCAATATCTAAGTTAGTCTATATTGATTTTAGTATTTTTTTTTTTTGTTAGAAAAGATACTTTGACTTTTCTCTTACCATATTTTTATAGTTGTCTTCTAATGAATATAAGTTAAATAATTTTCATTATCCTTTATTAATATTTTTTATTATAATTGTTATTATATTAATTAGTATTTATCCGCTTTATACATTTTCTCAATTAATGATCAGATAGTCGATTGTGAATTATAATATTGGTGGAGGTAACAGAGTGATCTCTTTACAATAAGAGTTTTAAATAAGTTGAATGTCTTGATGCTTTAATGTAGAGTCCATAAAGTAATAAGGACTCTCAATGTTAATATTTATATGTCATTATCTCATATTGGAAAATTTATTTTTGAATATTGATTCATCCAATATTTTTAGATAGGTGACCCATTTTAGAGATGGAGTTTCAAGCCCAATTTAGAATCCACAACAATGTAATTCAATATTTTTTTTATTTACATTTTTTTCCAATAACATATACCTTTGTCAAATATTTTGTTTTTTTAATAACTTGAAATTGAAAAGGTTCATATGCAGCACATGTTCTAATTGCATGTTCTAACATGATATCTAAATTCTGACATTTCCTTCATTTGAATGTATCTAGATGCTCTTTCTCTTAACTCATTCTCTACTTGTTTCTAGTTGGCTATTTTTTGTTTCACTCCCCACACACAAGCCAAATGTTCTTTTGCTCCCCATGAACGGGCCAAATGTTCTTACTTGACTCTATCATGTGGGATTGAATTGCTTCCTTTCTTATAAATTTCTTCTTCGATGAATATTTCTCACTCTTACAATAACGGAGAGGAGAGGATATT
Organism: Mucuna pruriens; assembly: GCA_025330945.1. Classification (NCBI taxonomy): domain Eukaryota; kingdom Viridiplantae; phylum Streptophyta; class Magnoliopsida; order Fabales; family Fabaceae; genus Mucuna; species Mucuna pruriens. The sequence goes on along the minus strand of JAENHJ010000525.1, from coordinate 1,378,199 downwards.
TGTAGTACGTACTCCAACACTCAAGTTAGTTTCATCTTATTCTAATATATTTTTTCTCTGTCAAATAATGTATTTCACCTTCATTTTACTCTCTTTTTATATAGTTGCCTTTAATGAATACACATTATTAACCTTATCATTGACATAATCTCCATTACCCTATATTAATCTCCTTTTATTACTATGGCTATCTTATTAATAATCTCCTTTTATTAATAATTTCCATTACTCTATATTTTTTTAACTTTTACATTTACGTATTTATATCCTTGATTTTTAAAAAATCTTGATCCCGGCCATACTAGTATTTCTATTCGGTACAAGTACCGTACCCGTATTCGTGCACCATAGCATATAAATTAAAAATATATATTTAAAATTATTAGATAAATAAATCAAATGAATTGAATAACTTATATTAAAGAGGAAAAGAGTAAATTCACTATTAGAAATTTTAAAATTTACTATCAAATAATTTTGTGGCTAATTTTAAAATCAATAGTTATTTGGTAGTTAATTTCTATTATAAATAATTAGTTAAAAAATTATTATAATATTAATGGTAGTATAAAATAAGTAGCAAATTAGCTAAGAAAATAATATTAGTTAATTTGTAGTAAATTTTTAAAATTTGTAGTTATTTTTTAGCTAATTTATAGTAATAAGAAATATAAATGAATATAACTTAAATTTAGTTAGAAAAAATAATATTCTAATTAATTAATAGTTAATTAGTTAGAATTTAGCTGCTAATTTAAAGGGCAGCTAAAATTAGTAACAAAATAAAAAAATTTAAAAAAATTAAATAATTTAAAAGCATGAGAAGATGAGAATTGGGATTTAAGAAGATAATTGAAATATAAAAAGAAAATTTGAAAACCAGTTAAAGAGATTTGAATGGAGAAAAAACTTAACACATAAAAAGGAAATGATGAAAATAGTTAATAATTTAGAAAATAAAAATAAACATCGCATAATTACAAAGTCGCATGTTACAACAAGAAGTACGATGACGGAATAGGAAATATTTTTACAATTAAAAGTGAGATACAAATTTAAAATGTGATTCAAATATGTATATAATAACAGTATGAAATAGTTCCAGAACGAATAATCAAATTTTTAGCATAAAAAAGTTTATTAATTAGGCACAAACATTTCCCTATTATTCATTTGACTTTCCAAATAGCAATTGATAAGATTCCCGCGTCGTTCGAGACCTGATAATTGGAGGAGTAGGCACCCATATCAATTTCATTGCCACCTAAAATAAAGGAAAACGTTCAAGCCACTAACTACTTGCTCCACAACACACACTCTACCTTGATCAAAAGAAACATTATATAAATAGACCTTTCTACTTCGATTCCTCTAAGGTTTAAAGTCCAAATTCAAATGTCTTCTCCTGCGAATTCAGTTCGAGACTCTCTCACCAACGCATGGAAAACCCTTCCCTTCCCTTATATCAAACCCAAGGAACTTCTCCTTTTGTTTCTCAAAGGGGGTTTCGCTCTTTCAACTTTCTTCTTCTGCACCCTCATAGTCTACACAACCCTCGCCTACCACCCATCCCTTCACCACAACAACAACCACCTAACCTTCAAAAACATGCTCCAACAAACCCCCGAAGAAGAACAAGCCCCCACCAATATCTCCCACCTTCTTTTCGGGATCGGCGGCACTGCCGACACGTGGCATGCGCGCCGTCAATACCCCGAACTCTGGTGGCGCCCTGGCGCCACCAGAGCCTTTGTCTGGCTGGACACGAACCCGCCGGACAACGTGACGTGGCCGGCGACTTCGCCACCGTATAAGATCTCTGGCGACACGTCGGCGTTCAAGTACACGTGCTCGTACGGGTCGCGGTCCGCGATTCGCATAGCGCGGATAGTGAAAGAGAGCTTCGAGCTAGGGTTGGAAAACGTGAGGTGGTTCGTTATGGGCGACGACGACACGGTGTTCTTCACCGACAACCTCGTCACGGTGTTGTCGAAGTATGATCACAACGAAATGTACTACGTGGGTGGGAATTCCGAGAGCGTGGAGCAGGACGTGATACACTTTTACACCATGGCGTTTGGCGGTGGCGGGTTCGCTATAAGCTACCCTTTGGCGAAGGAGCTGGTGAGGATTTTGGACGGTTGCATTGATCGCTACGCGCAGTTCTACGGGTCCGATCAGAAAATTCAGAGTTGTATTAGTGAGATTGGGGTTCAGATCACCAAAGAACCGGGTTTTCATCAGGTATATTCTCTCTCTCTCTCTCTGTATTTCTTTTTTCCAGGTACGTATATCGATAAGAAATAAATTGAGTTTTCTGCTGTGGTTTAATTGTATTTATGACTTGAGGTGGTTCCCAATTTCAAAATTATAATTGAAAATAACTCTGGAAAACAGAATGAACAATTTGAACAGCGAAATTTGCCCTTATCAGCGCTGATGTGCAATTCGAAATCCTGCTACTGAATTGTAGATTGGATTTTTTGCTAATTTCTGTTTGTTTAAATTATTATGAGTTTTATGGACATGTTAATACAAAACTTTTTAGACTTTTGGGTGAACCAGGGTAAGTAAAAGACTATCAACAAATATTTTTTTGATAGACGTAAATTTGGAAATTGAACTTCCCTAAGTATTTTCGGGAATAATTATACAGGCAATTAATTAAAAGATACTTTTATTATTTTTCTTAAGTTAGTAAAAAAAATTATAGGTTGACTGTGCAATTTATTTTACATTATTAATGTATATATTATTTATTATTTGGAACTTGTTTTATTCATCGGAGAGTGAAAAAATCAATTTAAGTCATTTTTAATAAATTATTGTAAAATTAATTTCTTAAAATATTGTTCCCAAGAATATCATATTGTCATAATTTTTTTTCCATTTGTATTTAACTTATATTTTACTTTTTATTATATTTTATTTTTCTATAAAGGCACGAGGTGCTCATTAGAAAAACCTTTATTAAGAAAAAAAAATCGTAGAAGTGTTCTTTAAAAAAAATCATGTTTCTGCCTTTTTTTTGACAAGAGTAACCATATTACAATTTTGGCTGAATTTATCTTATCATAGCTTTCTTGCCGATGAAAAAATTAATTTAAAAGGTAATTTATTGCCTAACTTCTATATTACAGGTTGATATACGTGGGAACCCATATGGGTTGTTAGCGGCACATCCGGTAGCACCGTTGGTGTCGTTGCACCACTTGGACTACGTGCATCCATTATTCCCAAACATGACCCGGGTTGACTCCGTGAGAAAGTTGTTCACGGCCTATAAAACGGATCCGGGTCGGACCCTACAACATAGCTTCTGTTACGACCTTCGGCGGAATTGGTCCGTTTCGGTGTCGTGGGGCTACAGCGTAGAGTTGTATCCTTCTATACTCACTGCCAAGGATCTGGAAACGGCGTTTAGGACTTTCCACACGTGGCGGAGTTGGAGCGATGGTCCGTTTACGTTCAATACCCGACCCGTTAATACCGACCCGTGTGAGACGCCGCTCGTGTATGTGATGGATCGGGTTCGTAACGTGAGCAGGGACAAGACCCGATCTACATATAGAAGATACATCGACGATTCGCGGAAAGAGTGTGAGCGTGCTAACTACGCGCGGGCGTTAGCCGTTCAATACGTCGACGTTTATGCCTCCCACTTTGAGCCCGACTTGTGGAAAAAGGTATGGGACTTTTTCTGTGTGCTTTCACACTCCTATATTCTTTCTGAATTTAAATATAAATAATTTTTTAATAAATGATAATTTAAAATATAAATAAATTTTAATTAATTTTATTTTAAGGATTGTCATGTTTACAAAACATTTATTTTTATTTTATATATTCCAAAAACTAACTGGTATCTGACATGATTGCAATGTGGGTGAATGAGCAGGCGCCACGTAGGCAATGCTGCGAGATAATCAACGGCGGAGATGGAGTGAACAATGCGGTCGGCGTCAAGATCAGAGGGTGCCATCGATTTGAGAGTGTGACTCCTCCGTAGAAAGTTGGAACAACGAAGGAAATTGATTGTATTTTTGGAAGTCAAGTTTCTTGCGAATGGAAGATCAACGGTGATGATTGATGCAGCAATACGACAATGCGTTGAGACTACGAACTGCGTCATCGGAAGACTAATTGGAGACACGTCTACACGCATTTCAGATATTTATGTAGAGTCAAATTGTTATAAATGTTATAAATTCATAATTCATATAGTAATTTATTTTATCTCTAATTTCCGGAACACGTTCTGCCAACTCTACAAAATATACCGACACAATTGCTAGGTTATCCAAATAATTAACAAATTCAATATGAAAAAATATTTAGAAGATCATCTTCAAAAATGAAACTTAAATTCATTTTTGTATGTACAAATTGAATACATTTTTTTGCCACAACAAGTACTTTGAGATTAATTGACTATAAAAGTGGTGGTTCGTTTTTGGTGAACCAACAATACTATGAAGATATGGATTTAAATTTATATTCAAAGGTGGAATGGTTTGCTAGCTAAGTTGCTCACCAAAACCACCTCCTGCGTGGAATGGAATTCTTAACGGCCTTATAAGTTGATTATTTAAATAAGTTTAAGCTTTATAAGTTGCTTGTGAATAATTTGTTTATCTAAATTAATGACAATAATTTTACTATTTTTTATATCTATATATTAATTAATTATAAAATATGTAGTTGTTTGTTTACAGCATTGTAAACATTTATTTTATAGTTGTCAACTGAATTATAAATATGTAATAGTGAATAATGTTTGAATTTTATGTATCACATGTTAATATTTGAAGGACTCGAAGATGACATCCTGGAGTATTTCGAGAGTTGTAACCGACAAATTTAAGGACAACCGATATCAATCAAGATGGAAAAATTAGAAGACAAACAATATCAATCAAGATTAAATCCGGCACTTGCGACAATAAAACCTATTACGATTTAGTGGATATTCATTTTAATAAGATAGGAACAAATATTAAGATTCTCGTGTTGAAATTACTTAACAAGTCATTTTAGTTTATTTTTAATATAAATATATAATAAAAATTTTGTCAAAGCTAGATGGAGAAATTAGAAGCCAATCAATATTATTCTATGATTAGGATAAAAACTCGCACCGCGGACATGCGGAAGTAAAACCATGACATATTGAAAATAAATAGTTTAATAGGTACCTACTTATTAACAGTACAGAGAATATAGTATTAGTATTTGAAATTTGAAATTACTTAAATATTTTTATGATATATAAAATTATTTTAATTTATTTTTAGTATAAATATGTTATTTAATTTTAATTTTATTTAATTTTTATTCTTTAAAATTTTATATTTTAGTGATTATCCATTAATATCTATTGATCCTTATAAAATTTGTGAAATATTTACTTAATGGATATCTATTTAAATATGAGTGGACTATAAAGAACGACTACTCGTACTAGTTCAATTTCATTGTCATCTCTAATCAAATATTTCATGAAAGATGATAATGATACTAACCCAAAAAAGTTAATGACTGACCCCACCAACTTAAGAGGTCAAAGACTTTTATAAAGGAATTAGTGTAGCAACATCCATTAATCATGTTAGTAGAAAAAGATTTGTTGGAGATTCATCCAAAGGATTTTTTTTTTTAGATAAGCATACAAAGGAAGTTATTAGAAGGAGCAACAAAGAAACTATCAAAAGGAAAGTTATTATGGATGACGAAAAAACTCAAGCTCACGTGTACTTACGAATAAAACTCACTACACATTAAACATCAATATCTTAATGAGTACTTGTGGGTAAAATAAATGATTTTTTTTCTCTATTTATTTATTAATGGGACAGATAGTAAGGTCTTTGTTTGTACATGCAAGTATTCACAATTTGAAATGATCAAATACTCTTAATTATATACCAAGTAAGTTGTTCTAATTTTTTTAATAACTATTTTAAAATCCAAGAATAAGTCAAAAGAACTCTCTCAATTGCTTGTTATGCAAGATTTCACAAATGAACTCAAAGTTAATTACAATTCAATTATGATCATGTTTATATATTGATCCTGATTACAAAAAGACACAAAAACTAACTAAATGAAAAGGCCTTGGCCTTGGAACAAACGTGGCCTAAAAATAAGGCTTCAAGCACGCTAATTAAGAGTGCGTCCAAAAGGGAGTCTAAAGATAGGAACCGTCCAAAGGTGGGTGCATCCAAAGACCCAAGTGTCATCCAAAGGATCCGTCCAAAGACTCTATTTGTGTCCAAAGAACCCAAGTGTCGTCAAAAGGACTCGTCGTCCAAATGATCCAAGTGTCATCCAAAGGACCCATCGTTTAAAATGCATAAAAGGGTCTAGAGGCCAGATATGTTCAAAGGGACAAGGCAAGGTTTCTAATACAAAGAAAAACAAACTAAAAGAAACTATACAAAGTTCCTATAAACTACTAAGAAGGAAAACATCCTCCTTAAGCCTCTTCGAGTTCTACTAATCATGAGTACTTGAAGGGTTTCTTAATGTCCTTTCCATATGCTTCATACCTTTTCATATTTACATCAACTAGTCGACCAACAAGAAATCTAAAGTTACAAAAAAAGATTATTATACCAAATGATTTAGTCAATGTCTAAAGCCTTTAGGGCCCTAGTCGACCGACCTTCGATGAATAACCAGATCGACCTCAAGGTAGTAGGTCAACCAACAAGGAAGCTAAAGTTTCAAGGAAAAAATTATTATTACCAAACAATTTGATCAATGTCTAAAGCCTTTAAAGCCTCTAGATTACAAGTAGAACAACTTCATATTAATAAACTGACCAACCAAGAAGCCAAAGTTTCAAAGAAAAAAAATATTATTATTACCAATAATTCCATCAATGTCTAAAGTCTCTAAAGATTGAGTTGAATGACATCTGCTTAAGAGGTTGATCAACATGAAAGCTGAAATATCATAATCTTTAAAATTGAGTTGATCAACCTTTAGATAGCAGGCTGACCAACCTTAAGATCTTGTGAGTTATACTAAAAATTAACAAATAAAAGCCTTCTACAAATAAGCATAAGAAGAACGAGTGTAATTTTCAAGTAACATAAAAGCCTTGTCCAAGAAGGAACTAAAAAGATTGAGCATAAGTCCTTGGGAAACAAACAAGCCTAGCACAAGCAAGCACCAAAAAACTAAGCACAAGTCATTGGGTAACAAACAAGCCTTACACAACCAAGAACTAGAAGACTAAGCATAACCGAGTAACAAATAAGCCTTACACAAATAGGCATCAGAAGACTGGTAACAAGTTCTCAAGAAACAAACAAGCCTTGTACAAATAGGTACCAGAAGACTAGGCATAAGTCTTTGAGAAATAAATATTCCCCTCAGTCCTTTTTATAAAACCAAAATTTAAATTTTGTTTTGATCCTTTTTATAAGAACTAATATAGAATGTCTCATGCATTAATTGTTTTTCCACAAAAATATCCTTAATTATGAGTAATTTTTTAAGGTCAATAAATAGTAAGTGAAATACATTAATGCCTTAGACTCTTTGAAAGTTTAACTTTGTCTTGTATGAAAGAGTATTTTAAAAATATTATTTTGATAGTTCACCTGCATAGTCAATAAAATTATAACAATAAATATAATAATGATGAGAGAGTAAAAGAATTAAAACTAATAAACAATATTTATAAAAAAATAAAAGCGTGTCTCATTAATGTTTGAGGTAATTTTGGAAAAGTATATAAATTTAGGACAAATTCAATGCCATTACCCAAATAAATTAATTTCGTTAATCTTCATGAATTAGTTAACTAGGTTTTGTAAAAAGGACAGGAGGGAGTAAGCCATAAACATGAAAACACCATAAGTCCAAGCACAAGTCCTTAGGTAACAAATAAGCCTTGTACAAGAAGGCACTAGAAGACCAAGCATATTTCCTTGAGTAACAAATAAGTCATGTACAAGCATGCAGTAGAAGGTCAAAGTCTTTGGTAATAAACAAGTCTTGCACAACTAAGCATCAAAAGATTGAACACTATTAGACCCTCAAGTGTTTTGAAGTATGTAACAAACAAATTAAGCAAGGTAATCATGTTTTATTAAAAAAGAAAAAAGAATGTCTTAAAATCAACACACAAATATGTGTGTTTGTCCCTATTAGATGCTAGAAACCGTTGATCAAGTATTAGCTTCACCTAGCCTTGTAAGATGCAAGGTGTTTTGTACGTAAAAGATGCATGTCTCTAAAAGGCAACATTTCACTTAAAGAACCATATCTTTCAATATCTATGTTATCTTATACAAAATATTATTTTATGTAATTTTATTATATAAGTTTTTAGGAATGAAAAGGATACTCAATTAAATAATGCAAGTTGATTAGAAACCATCATTTCCAAAAAGACATATATGTCAATATCTCTAATTATCATATCTTTTGAGAAAAACAAGTTAGAGTTGTACGACCAATTTTGACAAAGACAAATATAATAGTACTTTTTATCATATTAAGATGACTAGCTTGTGAAAAGTATTTAATACATACATTAAATACCCTAATGTCTCTACAAACTCAAGAAATTGAAATCTTAAGGAAAGAATTCTAAAGCTCGTATGACAACTATCTTCAATAAAATTCTATATATACCATAACTTTTGAGAATTTTAGCAAGAAGTGTTGTATAGAAGCTTGCATGTGATAAAAAACCTTTTTTTTTTTTGTAAAGTTGTTTTCTCTTATAAAAGTCCTTAAACTTGTTCTATAGTTCATATATGTTTGTAAGATGCTGAGAATCACCCTTGTTTAAACAAAATTTTATCTTGTAAAGTGGTTGAAACCTAAGTATTCTTTGAGTAAAGAATACTTAAGTATATTGCATGGTGAAGCAATTGAAAGAAAACTCGACTTGAATGCTTGGAGAGGCAATTGAAAGACTACTTGGGATAAAGCCTAGGTTAACTTGGTTGTTGTATGTCTTTAAGTGAGGTGTTCGCTTTTAGTGAAAAACTTGGTAAAGTTATGCAGGACTGAACATAGTCTTTTAACAAACGAATAAGTATAAAAATCTTGTGTGGTTTACTTTTTTTCCTTATCTATTGCATTTATCTCTATTGCCTTAATGATAAGATTATCATTTGTTTTTATCAATAAGGTTTTTACTAAAGAGTTTTTATCATCTGATCTCGATAGATACATCCTTCAAAAAAAGATTTGTGAAAATTTTAAAGAGCACAATTCAACCACTTCTCTTCTTGTGGAGTTATGTACCTTTCTCATCCTAGGGTCCATGGTTAGCTTCATGAAGCCTCTTTGACTTATGTATAGTACTTGTGGCTTGCAAGGCTATGTAACATTTTTATCAAAACTGGACCTAAGACGATTCCATCAAGCTCATTTTTTTTTTACTTGAACCTTGTAAGGTAGTTTGCTCTCCCAAGCCAAAGGTCCACGATCATCCTCATCAAGCCTCTTTAGCTTACAACACTTGTGACTTGTGCAGTTGTATAACCATTCGAATGAACTAAACCTATAATGATTCCATCAAGCTTATTTGCCTTTCAAACTTAATGTTTGTAAGGTTTTGTACCCTCCCAATCCTAGAGTCCATGGTTAGCTTCATCAAACTTCTTCGACTTACAACACAAACAACTTGGAGGATGTGTACTTTCATGATTTAGTCTATAAGGCCAAGATACTTCATCATCAATAATCTTGGAGTTCACCCTTCCATCATTACTAAAGGAGCCAACAAACTTACTTGACAATCCACCAAATCACTCAATTTATTATTAAAGAGAATCTCGATCATAATAAGACATTAAAGTTATGTTGTTAACAATCATAATTATTGATTATGTGATTCCTTCGATCAATAACCTAATTAGATCAATCATCATAAAAGCCGCACAAATTATACCTTAGCGAAAGTGAACTACTCCCTGGCAATGCACATTCTCTTCTTATACAATTGGACACCAAAAAATACCTCGTGTATGATCATTACTTATATTCTTTTGGATCTATAATTGACTAAAGTATCAAAACCCTTCTAATTATCCTATCACTCAATCTCTATTTATGGATATGCTCTTGATACAACCAAACAATATTAATAAAATAATATAAAATTGAATATAGTTATTGGATAGTGTAAACCATATATTGTATCAAACCCTAAACATTATTTAAGAACACAGTATAAACTATATATTTTCAAAATATATTGCATAGTTTCTAATTCTCTCAAGTTGAATATAGCTATCGGATAGTACATTAGCTATGCACAATTAACTTATTTATGTTTAAATTTGGTATAAGGTAAAGGAATGTTTAGTTTGTCATTTATACCGGAAACATAGTATATGCTTTACAATTGGACAATGAATTGTAATCTCTCTCAACTTGTAAGAGAATGGGTGTATATGATCCAATACCGAATTCTATTTTCACTGTCACAAAAGCAGGAATATCAATCTTCTTAGGGTGCAAACCGTGCACATGCAAGCTTCGGGTTCGTTGAGGATGTCTTGCTTAAGGAAGGAGAAGTGGTCAAAGAGCTTTTTTCTAAAATAGCAAGTAGTTGGTTATGTAGGAGGTATGTTGCGAAAGCTCAATGAAGCTAGACTGAATTGAACTAACAAAACAGAGATCGCACTTCATCATTGAATTGAGGCATTGATGGTGAGTGCTCAAAAGAGTAGCGAGACAAAGTATTTGGGTCAACAAGTATTGGGTGAGACTCTTTGCCAATTTTGGAAACTATTGGTGAGAGTATTTGGGCGGTTAAAGTAAACCTATGATTGGCACGTGTGAAAATAGTGATTGATGTTATTAAGGTTTTATTATACTATAGATAGATGTAGATGGGTTTGCCTTTGATCAGCGTTAACTGCATCTAGAATGAGTTATTAGCTACTAAGAAATTCAACAAAGGTAAAGAGTAAGACCATTTATTGTACATTGGTTTATTCTGAGTTTGAGCGAATACTATGGGTCATTCATGGTCTTAAATGACTAATAGGCCCAGTCGTTGTTGCGGTCCATTGGGCCAAACTGTTGGAATCTAATGCCGCACTCTTTCAAATGTGACAAGGAAAATAGGAGATAGATAAAAACATTGACTACTCGTATGTTTTTTGTTTTTTTTTTTTAAATGATAATATATTAAATACTAGCTAACGTGTTTGAAGTTACGGTTGAATTCACCTTGAATTATTTAATATTACACTGAGAATCAACTAACATAATTTAAAGTAAATATTCACATGTTTATTTTTATGTTAAAAAAATTATTTTTGAACTAAAATCATTTTTATGGTTGAATAAAAATTATACTAAATTTTGCTTCTAATTATTTAGAATAAAATATTTAAATATGTTCAAAATTAATTTTCAATTCAAAATTAATTCAAACTAAAAACATTTGCTAAAAAATCACTTTAGCTAATATTTAACGTGATTTTCAATTATCTAACGTGAATATATATACATGCACATTCATTAAAAATTTTAAACAAAACGAGTAAACAATAAATACCATCGTCAATGGATATAGTAATAACATTTGATGGCTTAAACTGTTATTTTACGTAAAAAAAATATTTGAATAGAATAATAATTATTATTCTAAGTGAATGAAAAAATAAATTAAAATTGAAAAATAGCAACATAATGGATAACAATTAAAATAATTTAAATAATCAACGTTATGTTAGTTTGAATGATACTAAACTCCAATCTCTTGAATAATATTTTGAGTTTAAATTTTATAAATAAAAAAACGTAAATGAGATAATGTATGACTTGTTAACAGAATATATGTGTTCTTTCGATCAGTTTTGGCAAAGATAAAAATAGCTGGTAGTTTATTGGGTAGTGGTAGAAGTGAAAGCTTAATACATTTTCTTTTTCTATATGAGGAAAAACAGACAAAACAAATTAAGTTAAAAGAATTATACCCGAAGATGCTGAATACCCATGGCAATATGGCATCAATTAGGAAGAATGTCTGCCTTTCTCTTTAATTAATACTCGAACTGCAACCAAAACTCCAAAAACAGCATCCTCAATAGCCAAGCCAACAGACGCCCCCATCAAATTAATCCATTTAGGATATCTTTGTTTAATGGTATCAAGAGAGATTTTCAAAATGGTAAACTTAAAAACATTGTGTCTTTATATTCGATACAATTTTTTTAAAAATATTTTTAGAAAACATTTATTTTAAGGTATAATATTACTTTTTCTGAAACCACAAGAATATCATACTTGAGAATATTATTCTCATGAGTAGCATTTATTAATTTTAGAAAATAAATAATTTTATTTAATTAAAAAATTGGAAAAGTAAAAGTAAAAATATAATAATGAAGTGAAGAGAGGTAATTATTCGAGAACACGAAAGTTTAAGATACTTGCATTTGACCATAAAAATAAAAAGCAAGATAAATATAAAAATTCTATATTCTCCATAATAAAAGATACATCAGAATCACCTTTCAAAACTTTTTAACCAATCCGAGAATATATATTTTTACTTTTATATTCTCGAGATAAAAGAAGACTACCTTAGAAATAGTAGATTCTCGTAAATATCAATTACACCAAATTTATTTTGCTTTTTATTCTCAGTAAAAAAAAAAATAGACACCTTAGATTTTCATAGAATAAAAATCATTTTTTATAATAACCATATATGTATCTCAACTTATTTTTTCACATTTTCCTTTCAATTAAATAAGTTGGAGGAAAAGATTTTCACAAAAATAATATTGTTACACGTAATATTCCTAATAATATAATTTTGTAGCGCGAAACAAACCTTGGGCAGTCCCGCATGTAACTATTGTTGTGCAGACTAATGTGGTAATGGTAAAAACAAAATACAGAAATTCGACAAAAACGAGCCAAGAGCCAACACACGCGACCAGCACCACCAAATGATAGTCAAATGAGCGGTCAAATTTTAAATAAGAAAGTTTGGGTCAAATTATTGAAACCATCAATAGAGAGAGAAAGAGAGAAAGAAAAAGAGAAAGAGAGGCAGAGAAAAAGCGGTGGATGACGCTGGTGTGGTCGCCCCGAAGGATGGCTCGTTGTCCCGGGGCGGCGAACCTCTGCTGCCTCTTCTTCCACGACGATGAATCGCCGCCGGAGACCCTCGGTGTCCTAGCTTTCGACGCCGCCAAGACCATGTGTCGCCTCGTTTCCCTCTACAACTCCCTCGCCGATGCCGAGATCGTCCGCCTCAGACGCCACGTCATCAAGTCGAAATCCGTCTCCCACCTGAACTCCTCAGACGAGTGCTTCCTCCTCTCCCTGGCTTGCGCCGAGCGCCTGGAGGACCTCAACCTCGCCGCCGCCGCCGTGTCCCGCCTCGGGCGCCGCTGCTCCGACGAGAACCTGGTTCGGTTCGACACAGTGGACGCCCGCAAGATCGAGTTCGGCACGCGCGACGTGGAGAGGAAGATCGATAACATGGAGAAGCTGGTCTCTGCCACGCGCAGCCTCCACAAGGCAATGGAATCGTTGACGGAGATGGAGGCCTCAGAGAGGAAGATGCAACGATGGAGAGCCATTAGGGCAAACAACGGCCTCAAGGTGAAGGTGGAATGCTTCAGCGACCGAATCTTGTTTTATCGCAGACAGGTTATGTATTTCAAACAAGTTTCCCTTTGGAGCCAGACATTTGACAAGGTTGTCGGGCTCATGGCGAGGATCATTTGCATTGTCTACAATAGAATATGTTCCATTTTTGGATCCTTCGTCACGGGCGTTAATCCCAAATGTAGTAATTACAAGAGCAAGAACAAGAGCAACAATAATAATTACAATAACGATACCAACACCAACGACGTCGTTAAAGGACCCAGTCTTGAGAACTGTTCTTGCCGCGTCGAGCACCGCGAGTTATACATGATGAACATTTCTTTGTTCGATCAGAACAAGGAGTGCTTGAAGAAACGCGCGTGGAGTTCGTTCTACGCGTTGAAGAACACCGGCAGCGGTGTTTTCCGCTTCCACGACCCCGCCCAGGGCGGCAGCGAGGTGGCGCGGAACAACCGCGTCATGCGGCTGGCGCCGGCGACGACGGTGGGCGGATCCGGGCTCTCGCTTCGGTACGCGAACGTGATTATGTTGGCAGAACGGTGCATGCACGTGCCGGATGCGACGCTTGGGGACGACGCGCGCGTTGCGTTGTATGACATGTTGCCTGGGAGGTTGAAGGAGAAGCTGAGGACGAAGTTGAGAAAAGAGTGGCTGGAGTGGGAGAAGTTGGAGGGAGGGAAGGAGGGGCGCGTGACGGTGGTGGCGCGGCGGTGCAGTACGGCGGAGGTGGAAATGGAGTTGCTGTTGCCGGTGGCACATGACATGGTGAGGTGGCAGTCGGAGAGGAATTTGGAGAAGCAGAAGTTTGAGACGAAGCCCACTGTGTTGTTGTTGCAAACTTTGCATTACTCGGATTTGGAGAAGGTGGAGGAGGCCATTGTGGAGGTCTTGCTTGGGCTCAGCTACATGCATTGGTATCGAAAATTATGATGGTTTTGGTGTTTTTTTATTCCAAATTGAATTTCATTCTTTTTTAATTTCTAGTGCGGTACCTGGTGAGTACATTTTTGCCTTTTGCGCCGCATGCATGTGCCACGTAAAATATGTCTATAGAATTAATTCTGTGTAGAGATCTTGAATTTTTGTCTTTAGAGACAATGAAAGCATGGTTATAGTTTATCACTTAATTGATACGGATGAAATTCCTCAAGAGGTGATTTGCTTCAATATCTTGATCAATGCACTAGTGGTTACATTACATTTCATGTCCTTGGGCTGGTTCAAGGGACAATGTTTTGCATGTGGAGAGGAGGTTGTAACTTGTACAGCATAAACTATGATATATATGGGTTACTCAATGTTTAACCCGGTTCTAATTGACTAATAACATCTTTTAAGGTTGATTCATTGCGTGTGACTCTTGATCGGGCATTTTTTTTTTTTACATTTTCATAAGAAAATTTCTCAATACCATTTCCAAGTTACTAATTAAAATTAATGCATTTTTGTTTTGGGTTTTAGATTTTCAGTTATTAACTTGCGTGTTGTTTAAATTTATTGATCCTGTTTTTCTCACAATTGATTTCATTTTTATTGCTGGCTAATCTACCTTTTTAAATTGCTCGTGCTCATTCCTTTATAATATTCTGTATCGTATTGTATATATGTACTAATTCATAATTGTCATCTCACTTTAAACATAGTGATATAAATGGAAATATATTTTTTAAGGTCTTGCTAATAATATCGTTAAAATACTCGTTAAGAAATTAATGAATATTTTAAAGATGCATTAAAAATTATATATGATGAGAATACATGCATTAATAAAAAGTTTATACTTTTGATTTATTGGTTAGAATTTATCATTTTCCTAAGAGCATTGTTAAGCTTGCCAAAATTTTAAGTAATAAACCTGCGCGAAATTAAGTGGTGTGTGTTTATTGGACATGTATTAAATTGAAAAAGTTAAGTAATTTGGGAGAAATCATCCATGTGTGTCCTATGAAGTTTATGCACTTGCATTGGAATCGACAAGCATTTCCATTTTCTTAAAACCTTTCAATCAGGTAACTCTAAATTGCAGAGTACGTACGGTGTATTAATTTCTTAACAACATCTATTTGATTTTGTACGTGATCTATTTTTAATATGTATACAAAAAGGGAAATAGTAAGAAATAGATATAATAGTATACTATATCATGAATGTATCAAATTTTTTATGTTTAGACAATAAAATTCATATATATATATATATATATATATATATGGTGCAGGGAAGCTCGATAATTGGTGAAATGGTTTGGGTCCAAACTGTGTTTATTATTGAATTTTTTTTTTAAATATCCATCCAAATTCTCTACGTACCATCTTATATTCATTTTTTTTCTATTACATATTTTATTTTCTTTCTTTACTTTTTCTCTTTTCTTTCTAGTTAACTCTCCTCTGTTGGTCTTAATCCACCCCCATTTTATAGTGGACGTTAACTAGGACCCTTTATAATTAGAGGGGTTGATTTGTGTGATTCGCATCCACAATAGTACTCGTAATAACGTGAAGTTTTGTATGATACAATTTTTAAAACATCAACTATCATGGCATAACTATAACTGTGATCGCAACCATAATTTAAATGGGTTGTTCTTGCAAGCTGAGTTATTTGGCTGGGCGCACATGGTGAGTTATTCACAATTTTTGTCATAAATATTTTTTTTTAAGGGTTAAATACATTTTAGATTCGGTGTGGTTTTAGTTTTTGGAAAATTTTTTAATATTTTCAGATGTTCATATTTTTTTTTTTAGTTCTTATCTTTTAATTCGAATAAATTTAGTTTTGACTTGACTATCAAATTAATAATATTAATTAAAATAATTAAAGTAATGACGAATATTTTAAATTAAAATAATTAATATATTTATTACTTTATATAAATATGATAATTAAATATAATTTAATTTTAATATTTTATTTTTTAAAATTATAATTTATTTATAAATTTATGATTTAATTTTAATATATTAATTTTATGTTATTTTTACATTTCAATTTATTAATTTTGATTAATTGTAATATATTTATTTTTAATATATTATATTTCAAATTATTTTTTGTCTTTAGGGATAAAATTACTGCTTAAGATATATTTTTACAATAAATTATATAAAGTAATTTAAAATATAACAATAACATCAAAATTAATATATTAGAATTAAATAATATTTTTTAAAAATTACAATGTTAAAAATAGATTAGTGAATTGAAAAATTAAAATAACATTAAAAATATAATCATTGTTCAGCATTAGTATTTATAAAAGTAAATTA
Organism: Mucuna pruriens; assembly: GCA_025330945.1. Lineage (NCBI taxonomy): Eukaryota > Viridiplantae > Streptophyta > Magnoliopsida > Fabales > Fabaceae > Mucuna > Mucuna pruriens. The sequence continues at coordinate 1,361,319 of JAENHJ010000525.1, read as the reverse complement.
TATGTAATTACCTTATTTATATAAATAATAAATATATTAATTAATTGAATTAAATACCTAAAAATAATTTAATTATCTTAATTTAAAATATTCTTTGTTACCTTAATTAATTGTCTCAATTAATATTCACTTTGTTAAATATATCAGTACTAAATTAATTAGATTTAATGATAAAGATTAAAAAAAATTAAGAAAATGTTAGAATCTAAAAATGACAACCAATTTTACAATGACTAAAACAAAATATAATAATATTTAAAGAAACTTAAAACGTATATACGTCAAATTTAAATATGTATATAAAAATAAATAAGAAATAAAAGTAATTATATACAATAACACATATATTATTAACTTTTTATATTCAAATAAGGAAATTATTTTTCAAACATCTAAGGCAATAGTTACGAGTTTTGGGTCTTGACGGTAGTTGAGGGCAACCTGGTTCATGGTTTGCTGGCGGCGATTGGATCTTCTTGTAAAAAAATTAAATAAAAGGAATATAAGATTAAAAAAAATCAATTTTCAAATTTCAAATTTTATTTGATCAAGTCATTTCAAAAGTAGTCCAATGCATTCATCTTTGAGTCGTTGAAAGCACAGGATATGATGTTGTATCATGTGTACGTGTTCCAAGTTAATGACGTTGAACGCAGAAGCTGACTCAACAGTTTTGGTACGTGCTTAAAATAATGACTATTAGAGATGGTCCTCGGAGCCATTTTTACGTTGGACCATAAGCACTTGTCTGTCTACTATAGTAACTGGCTGCTCTAAGAAATTGAGGTTTTTATCCAGTTCCAGCATTTGATGTTGAATAATGTGAGAAGGATAATGAAGAAATTTCCAAAACCTCGGCGCATAAAAAATAGGATGAACTCCTGGTAAGTCAATTGTGTTTCTTTCTCTGACTAAGATTTTAAAAGACCCTTGATTTAGGTTAATATTTTCTGCACATTATTTAAAAAGTAAATTAACTCAATTCAGTGTAATTTATTTTAGTGAAATAATAATAATTATTTGATACCTTATTTTTAAATATTGAGAAACTTCTTTGAGAAGTAGCTCTGCCGTTAATTAAAGATCGCTAGTTTACATTAATAACCATAAAAGTATGGGTTATGTTTTATATACAAAATTAATTTTTTTATTTCTCTTTGTCTCATTATTAATTACATCACATTTTTTTCTTTCTTTTTTATAATCTGCCGGATTGTACATATTAAATAACATTTTTTAAGATGTGTAGTATAAGAAAAAAAATTTCATACCCAAAAAAGCATGATTTGTGGGAATTATCAATTTGGTTGAGTCTAACTATTTATTTTTGAGAATGTTTTATATTTTCTGAAATTAAAGTAATTTCTATATATGTGTAAGTAATCTGTATGCTGAAATTTAAAGTAATTTGCTGAAAATTAAAGTAATATGTGGGTCTTTTTAGATAAATAAATCCATTAAATAGATTTAGGTGGGTGGGTGGGTCTTTTAAGATAAATAAATCCATTAGATAGATTTAGGTAAATTTTTATTTTTTTATTTTATTTTTTATTTTTTATTTATCATACAAGAATTTGTATTATTTAAAGTAAATATATTATTATTTTGTAATAAAAAATTATGAAAATAAATTTTTAACTTCATATGCATCCTCCTCAAGTGCAATGATAAACTAAAGTTACATAATTTAAAAAAAAATTAAGGTTAGTTAATTTTAATGAATATGTTATTTTTATGAAAATACAAAATAAAATTATTTTTGACAAAATAGATATTACTAAATTGTCATAATTCACGTGTTTCAACATAAGTTTCTCACAATAATCAAACAAAAAATGAAATTAAAACAATTATATGAAATAAATAGGATACACAAGAAAAGGGAGTTGAATTGTATGTGTAATTTTAAGCACTTTTTGAAATCTTTTTGCAAGATATATAAGTTCAAAACAACAACTTGAAGCTAAGCATTGAAAAGCATGTTGAAAGGATAAAGGGATAAAGAAAGAGAGATTAAGAAAAAATATTTATCTTACTTTACAAGATACTCACTAGATAAGCATAAAACATTTTAAAAGAGAACTTTAACTTTGTATAACAATTGTAGAACAAAGCAAATATACAATAAGAGCATAGCCTAAAAACACAATACTAAACAACGAGATTTTTCTCATGTTTTTCGAAAGCGTCCAAAAGTATTTGTATCACTTTGTGTAAACTTTGTATGTTTTTTATGACTTCTATTTCTTGTCTTCTTATTAGATGTTGGTATATATAGGACATTGAGAAGATAATTGTTGTTGGTCTTCTAGAACACGGATATCTTGGACATAAATGCCCAAGATGTCTTTGGTAGGAAGGACTCTAACATTGCTTTCTTTTGAGGAAAGATTGAGAAAAAGTACAACAAAGATATTATATATTTTTTCCTAAAATTACATGATCGGATAGGGTATGACAACATAAAATTCTTTCTACTTTATTTATTATACTTTGTAACATTACGATCAACACACATCATATGAATGTTGACTTGATTTTCATAGCTTAAAGAGAGTATTATATCTTTTCTGAAAACAGAGCAAGTGAAAAAACATATACTAGACTTAGAAATAAATATTAGTATATTAGCAATTTATATTTGATATAAGAGACAAGAAATATGAGTATAAGCATGATATTATTTCAAATGAATATAATGTAAAAGATAACTTCGTTTTATAGATGCCTTGATTTGGATGCTTTTTCATAAATTTTATGTTTGGACACTTTTCCAACATAAGCATTATGGTTTAGAAGACTTTAGTACTTCTTGAAATATTTTATATTGAATTGAAATATTAGTCATCACCTTTTGTCAATAATTTATGTTATCATCAAAACTTATAAGAGTATGAATGCGTTCAACATTATTGATTCAACAATTATCACTCCAACCTCTTTCTTCAACAATTAGAAAAGTTACTAAATTGTTATCACTCAAAAATGTAGATAAAAATAAGTTTTTGAAGATAAGTAAATAAGAAATAAATTCAATATTATCATTAGCAAACTATTTTCTAAAAATATTTCATTTTAACGATATAATAATTTAATTTCTTATAAGAAATAAATTAAAAAATAATATTTTTTGTACATTTTATTTTTTATTTCTTATAGAAATTATTTTATATTTTCTTATGTAATTATTCATTATTGTTGGTTCAATCAAAATAATTTATAAGGATAATATGAAAAAAAAATTATACAGATAATAACATTTATAAATAATTTATTATAATATTTTATTAAATTTAAATTAAGATAAATTTTAAAAAATAATTTAATCAAATTATATTTTTAAATAAATATTGTTGTAAAAATATTTTTATAAATTTTAAAATTAAAAATATGTTGGGGTGATTTTTAATATTTTTTGTATTTAACTTTAACATCACAATTTTTTTTATTCTCTCTACTTTAAATTTTTTTTTTACACTTTTTACTAAAATGTTTCTTGAATGTTGTAATAATAATACTCTTAAAATAATTTATTACTTAATTCTTTGAAAATTTTTAAATAATTAAAAATGAAATATTGAAAATTATAATATTTAATATATTAAAAATATTAAAACAATATTTTATAAAATAGTTTTATTTTTAAAATTCTAATAAGTATACTAATAATATTTATTTATATTTATTATTTTTAAATATAGTTACTTATCAAATTAAATAAAAAATTGTTTCATAATTTATAATTGTAAATGACCTAACGAAGGTATTGTGATTGTTTTACATCATTTAAAGTTAAAATTTCTCCCTGAAAAAATTAGATTCTCATCTGTACGTAGAAAATGTTTTTATAGAAAACATAATATTAAAAATTATTTTTAAAAAACAATGTTTTCTAAGAATATTTTTTTAAGATAATATATATCAAATGAAAATTTTTATTTTACTGAACGTTTCGTAAATCCAAAGAGTATTCGATTTGATTTTGAAAATTGGTACGTTTAGGAACGAACTTATTTGTTGCATTGACCCCTTGACTTTTTTTTTCAGTTTTAAAAATTTTAATATATAAAAATTTATTTTTATTTAGGAAATTTTAATTATAAAAATAATGGCATTTAGATTTTATTTATTTATTTTTATTTTTTGATAAAATATTCAATTTTTATAATTTTTATTGTAGAGATAATTATATTTGCTATTTTAGTCAAAATATTTAAGTATCATTTAATTTTAATTTTCTTTTTAATAGTCTTTTATTTTCATAATCTATTATTATTATTTTAAATATTATAGTTCTGATAGAAAAATTTATACACAAATTATTTGAACTTATCGTATATTATAATTATTTTCGATAATGTTTTGAAGAACTTGTAAAAATATGTTATAATAGATTCATAAAATGTTATAATAGATTCATAAAATGATTTTAACTTATTTTCATAAGCTTGCCAATATAGCTTATAGGAATAGCATATAGAAATAGTTTATCCATAACTTGCAAAAAGACTTGCATTTAAATCTTGACGAGGATAAATATATAGAGTGTGTATTTTTTAATTTGTTTGTTTCTTTTCCCAAATGAAATGTTTTATATTTTGTTTATTCACCCTAATTAATATAAAAGAGTTTATAATCATATATTAATCGTGTAAAGTAGTTTTACATTGTCTTCTAATCTCAAATCATTGTTGCTATGAGTTTTAAGGTACATATTGTAAAAGTTAACAAATTTACTATACATCATAAGCTATGATTGAATAACAATGTCAAACTATTTGACAATCTCAGTACATAACATATTTTCTCATATAAATATTAACTTCTATCAAGAATAAATTGTTCGTTGTTGGTGCACTTTATTTTTTATATACTTTCTTCTTTTATCTATAAAATATAATTTAATTAAATAAATTTATATTTTTACATATTGCTAGTAATTTCTTTTACATGTTATTATTAATTTTATTATATTTGTTTTCTACAACAGTGTGTAGTGGTGTGGTGAATTTTTAGCTTTTAAAATGAGATAGTATTTTATAAATACTCATATAGTAATAAATCCAAATAGTTTAAAGCTATGTAAGTAGTTATTATCATGTATATCTAAAATAATAAAATTAAATGACATTATTAGTCTTTCATTTATATTATTTGATTATAAATAATTTGAGAATTAAAAGTATTTATAAAACTTTTTGAATGAAGCAAACTTACAAATATAAGGGATTGATAACTTGAATTTTGAGGCACAATAAAAATATACTCTTTTCATAACTCTATTCTTCACACACATGTGTATTCTTGTTTTGTCTTTAGTCTTTATTTTTAAAATTTAATGGGTATACAATATCAATGCAAAAAAATATATATTAACAATCAATTAAAAATCATATTTAGTATGATTTTTAAGAAAATTATTATTAAAGTCAAAATTACAATACATAAATATTTATAATTTGATAATAATATAAAAATATTTTTTACTGTCAATAAATATCTTATTTTCTCTTATTTTTATTTTCATTATTTGTGAAATACTATGTTTCATACTTCGAGTATATGCTACAAACACGCTACCGTAGAAATCTTGAAAACACAAATTAAATATAAAAAATAATTTTGGTGGCATGTGTGAAATAATATTTGTACTGGATTTTTAAAAAAATATATTTAATTTATTTTTATATAAATATATTTTTATTATATTGTTCTTAAATTGTTTTGAAAAAATACCCTATTATAAACATTTGCTATGAAATTAATAATTATATATATTTATTAGATAAATTTAATTTTAATAGTTAGCCCTCCTATGAGTTAAACTTGGCTCCATCCGTGGGTATATCTGTATGGGTGATATTCAATATTCACTATTATATCGCATGTGTGTTAAATTTTCATGCTTCTTAAATAAAAAACAACTAGCAAATTGATTTATTGTCATATATCTATAAATAAACTTAATCAGAGAAAAGAATAGATGTTTTTGTTATTAACAATTAATGTTCTATTATATTGAATAAGAATAAATTAAATAAACAATATTTAAAATTAAAAATTATACAATAAATTGTTTGAAGTAAAATATATTATTTTTATGATATAGTTTGTTAAAATTTAAAATTAAATTAAAATTAAGTTTAATTAATATTATAATAATATTAAAATTTAATTTTTCTAAAGAAAGTAATATAACTTGAGAATATATGATATATACTAATAATATAAAATAGATTTATATTATCATTTAATCCCATCATCATCTCATATATATAAATATATAAATATATATAGAGAGAGAGTTGACTTTTAATTAGAGGTAGTATCTCAATACTTAAATTTTAAATGGAAATTATGAAAATAGCTCTTAAAATATACACTACTTTAAGAACAAGATTTCAAACTTACAATACAAGATAAGAAAAGAAAATTGAATAATATAGTTTAATTATTACTTCAAGTTTGTTAGAATGTTTACAATATATGAGGATATATCCTAGTAAGTAGTAACAATCAAGTTATCTTAAGCTCTGGTGCTTCTGGACTCTCACCTCCAGACACAAAACATGCAAAAGCACACAATAACACAACAACAGATAAATTACCCTCCAAAGCTCTTCAGCATCCCCATTTTACTCTCTTTTACGCTCAATGCACTTATACGTCTTAACATGGAATATATAAGACATTCTTGGTTTTTATTTTTAGCTTGATCCATTCATAAAGTGCATATTCTTAAATCTTTAACTGTCGTAGCCCTAGATATGTGCTTCTTTTTTTTTTTAATTTTATTGAAAAAGGTTCCTTTAATTTTCTTATATATGCTTCCTCACTCACTTTAACCAGAGCTATATTTTTTCTTGATTAAGGGAAAGTATCTCTGACTAAGCATAATTCGTTGTCGTGTGAAAAGGTTAAAGCTAGATTAGGGGCAACCCTCAGTCATATTTCATATATTCTATCCATTACGTATTCAAATAATAATTTATAGTACAAAATTAAATTATATAGATAATATGCATGATTAGTACTAACACAGCTTGAATAGATAATTGAGTCTCTTAAAAAAGTTGGTTAGGATTTAGTTCTTAGAATTGTGTCTAGAATTTTTTTATTTTGAAAAAGACAATAACCACTTTATAGTGAATTTTACTCTAAATATATTAGTTTCTAGTTATTAGTTAAAAGGTAACTTTAGTATAAACACACAAAAAATATATGCATAACTAAATAAAAAAAGAAACAGAAAAATATAAGTACATCGGATTTATATAGTGACAAGAGCGTAAATTTAAAAAAGAAACGAAAGAAATTAATTTAATAGTATAAGTGAATGAGACTTCAGATGAAAATATAAAAAACAAAAAACTTTAATGGTAAATATTTTGAGAAAGCGTTGTAAAAGAAAATTTTAAAAGTATTTCATTATTTAAAATTTAAATATACAATATTTCACATGAGTGAGAACGATTTATCTAATATAAAAACTCGTGTTCAGTTCTTGAAGTAGACAAAAATTTCCTCTAGTTAGCTACAGTAGTAGATCCACTATAAGAAATTAGTCTTTGGCTCACTTGGTTATGAGAAACCTGTGAAGAAAAAAAAATAGAAGTTTTACTTGTAAATATATTGATTAAATTTTAATGTATAACAATGAATGATAATTAAGAAAATTACTATTCACTAACTTTCACCTCAATTGTTTATAAAGTTTTTAAATCCATCAAGACGCATCATGGTATATTTGCTATTTTTTTTTCTATTGAATGTTAGAAGTTGCTTGTTTTCAATTCAGCGCAAGATGCAAACAATACATTGCCGTATACACTCTTACATTATCAATTATACTTTCCTTGGTAAAAACTAAAAAGCCATTATTTATGTGATAATCCACTGATAGAACAATCGTATATATCTTCTACTAAACTCTTCATGCAGAGTTATTAAAAATGATGAAAATACATTTGATGAACAAGAAATGCTTAATTAAATGAATCATGTAAATAGAACTATTTGTCCATAGTATGCTTCGAAGAGAAGGAGAGAGAGGTTCTATGATAAAGATAGCAGTTAAGGCAACTTAAATGTTCAATTTGGTTAATTATAACGTTTATAGAGTGTTATTTCTACATCTAAACCGATGCACCTTACCTTACACCTACCATTTTTGAGAAAATAGAAAACGGTTAGAGGGAAATAAGGGTGGTTTAATTTTTTCTGAAAGTGATAGGTGTATGGTGCATGTATAGGGGATTAAGGATAGAAAACAATAGTTGTATAAGGTTTTATAAAGACTATGATGCAGTGGAATATATTACTTTGCTCCTTCGTTGAGGTTTCCTTACTAAGTATGCATGTTATCTGTCATGTAGTTTGTGATAATGTAGAAGAATATGGCAAGCAACTTGTCTACAGTGACTACTTTGATAGATCCCCCTTCGCAATTACTTTGGCTCCAAGAACATCGGTTGTGAGAGAGAGTTACATCTCACCAAAATTTCTTATGGTTTCTCTGCTAGTAATGAACCTTCATTGATGGTGGCATCGTAAAATGAGTCCCAATCAAATTGATTTGGAGATATCAGATAAGGGATGTACCTTTTAATCAATTCATAAAAACAACTGATTTAAGAATTGCATGATGAATTGAAAAGTGTATAACCTTTTCTTTAATGTGCTATTAGTTTTACTTATTTCACTTTTTACTTTCTCTATCACACTAAATTACAAACAAGTTACTTATATTTTACTTGAACACCATTGACATGCCTCTTTCGGATATGTCATTTTTAATGCACCAAAAAATGTGTCTAATATATTGTAAACGAGTTCTGCAATAACAGTATTTAAAAAGGCAAATCTCAAAAAGGTTTGACTTGTACAAGAAGGAGGTCAAACGGCCAAGTGAAATTGATTTTCTTGGACACCACTCTAGAGTTATTCTAACAACTGATCTCATTAAAAAATGAGAAAAAAAACACCTGAAGATCTTATGGAGACTTTACATATTGCAACAACCACATGGTATCATTCCTCTATAAATTACTTACCAATGAGCTTTGTTGCATCCACAGTTCAGACTCAAACAAAGAAACAGTGTTTAAATTATTGCATTTTCTATCTTGCACTCTGTAGAACAAAGAAATATGGGTGTTCCTCCTCTTCAATCATCTGCATTGCCAGCAATGCTTCTCTTCTCATTGATCATCATCCCTCAGCTTGCACTAGGAGGCATTACCAGGCACTACCATTTTGATGTACATCTCAAAAGGACTTGATATCTTTATCTAAGCTAGATTACTTTTCTGAAAACAGAAAATTATTTGCATTTAACATTCTTTTAGTATACTTTCCCATGTATGTTTGCTTTGTATCTAATGGCTTGGTCTTTTATGTAGATAAAGTACCAAAATGTATCACGACTATGCCACACAAAGAGAATGGTCACAGTGAATGGTCAGTTTCCTGGGCCCCACATTGTAGCTAGGGAGGGTGATCGTCTTCTTATCAAAGTGGTTAACCATGTTCAGAACAATATCTCCATCCATTGGTAAAATTAATTTGTTTGAAAAAACTTAGTTAAAAAGGAATTGAACATTATATTTTACATGGCATTCGACAGCTTCAATCAGGATGGGCTGATGGACCTGCCTATGTGACTCAATGCCCCATTCAAACAGGCCAAAGTTATGTCTACAATTACACCATTGTAGGCCAGAGAGGCACTCTCTTTTGGCATGCCCATATTTCATGGTTAAGATCAACTGTGTATGGTCCTCTCATCATTCTTCCCAAGCATGGAATTCCATATCCTTTTACCAAACCTTACAAGGAAGTTCCCATCATCTTTGGTAATTAGAAAATGATTGTGACACTATAGCATTGTATTCCTATGTTACCTTCATGTACTTAGAAATTAATGACCTTACTTCGACATATAACAAAATTTTCAGGAGAATGGTGGAATGCAGATCCTGAGGCAGTCATAACACAAGTATTGCAAACAGGTGGAGGACCAAATGTGTCTGATGCCTACACTATTAATGGACTTCCAGGGCCATTCTATAACTGTTCTGCTAAAGGTATATAATAAAGTGCTAAAAAGAAGCAACCAAAGAATACTCCATGTTACTATTGGTTAAATTCCCAAGATTATGAAAATACTTTACCATATGAATATAAAATGGACATGTAGTGAATCTATATGAAAATATTGGTCTTTGCAGATACATTCAAGCTAAAGGTGAAGAAGCCAGGGAAGACATACCTTCTTCGCTTGATCAATGCTGCACTCAATGACGAACTCTTCTTCAGCATTGCAAATCACAGCCTCAAAGTAGTTGAAGTAGATGCAATTTATGTTAAGCCATTTGACACTGACACTATTCTCATTGCCCCTGGACAAACCACTAATGTTCTTCTCAAAACCAAATCCCACTACCCCAATGCCACATTCTTCATGAGTGCTAGACCATATGTGACTGGCCAGGGCACTTTTAACAACTAGTTCCACCACACTCTCTTCAGTCAACAACTTCAATCAAGAAGCTTTCACTCTTCAAGCCCATCCTCCCAGTCCTTAATGACACCACTTTTGCAACAAATTTCAGCAACAAGCTTTGTAGCTTGGCAAGCTCTCAGTTTCCGGCAAATGTTCCTCAGAAAGTTGATAGGCACTTTTTCTTCACAGTAGGCCTTGGCACAACTCCCTGCCAGCAAAACCAAACTTGTCAAGGACCCAATGGAACAAAGTTTTCAGCATTAGTGAATAATATATCTTTCATACAACCAATAACTGCACTTCTTCAATCCCACTTCTTTGGCCAATCCAATGGAGTTTACTCCCCTAACATTCCTATTAGTCCTTTAATCCTGTGGAAAATTATTGTTGGTATTATTTTAACCTTTGTTGAAAATGCTGGTATTGGTTGACACCGCAATTCAAGCATAATGATTCAGATTAAATCATACTGAAAAATTTATAATTGCTATAGAAATATTTTATCCATGAGCATACCAGCCGTTTGTTTAACCAAACTTAATGCGAAGATAGAACGATAGGCTATAAAGATCGATGTCACATTATCATTTGTCACGCGAAGTAAACTAATTCATGTGTCTTCGGCATTTTCTAGTAATATTAATTTTAAGCATTGTCTTTTCTAAATATATATGAAATAGATGTTTCCCATTGGATCCTTAGCTGTGTTCCAAGAGTGAACATTTATTATTACCAATTGCTCATATTATATTGACAATAGATGAACACTGAACACCTTAATAAACATCTCGAAGTACGAATGTATTCTATTGGATTTTGTAGAAACAGTTAGTGTCTAGTCAAAATTATATAATCAACCATACATAATATAATTCTCATTAATTTGGTTATGCTAAATTATCATTTCCTGTAACAGGCCAATAGATAAGGTTTATACACTGGTTTGGTTACTTTGCTTCCTCAGGATGAGATTTTTTATTTAAAGTTATTTATGTTTTGGCACGTGTTTCTAAATATTCTTACGATTTAGATTTATTATTATTTTTTAATTATGTTATATATAAGTCTGAAGTGTCATCAATAAATCTACCGAATTTTTTTAATTATATTATTTTCATCCACAAAGTTGGAGTTTTGAATTATGCTCAAAGGATCTTTCATTATTAATTTATCCTCATGCGCATATTTGTTATATAAATTCATAGGTTTCTAAATAAAATAGTTTTTCACTTTTTTTCTTTTTAATCTTTTTAATATCCCTGTACAAAATAATCTTTTCAATTATTTACATCACTAAAATGGGGTCAAATCCCATCGGATGACATATTAAGAACGTATTTTCTGTATAATTTTAAATATTCAGAATTCAAATTGAGAATATACTAAAACAGAAGTCAAAGGCCTATAATATACGTAGCAGTCTACATATTATCCGTTAGCATGTACATGTTTCACCGTATGTTGTGGCACACGTGCTTGTGTTTGTTACTATATATCCCTGGTCACACTCTTGAGAAGATGGACAATCCTTAATTATTTTCCTCTATTTGTGTAAAACAAGAGGATTCATATATATACCTTGACAATTCACCCAAATATATATATATATATATATATATACACCTTGACAACAGCTATATTAATTAGTACCTTCAATCCTCCATTCAACCTTATTTCTATGTTATTTTGAGAACAAAAATGTGAATAATTAATTTGCTTACCACATATATGCTCTCTTCTATAGAAAATCCGCATTGTGGAGCAATACAGGAACACTATTAAACTTCATATTACAAGTTTTCTTTTTTTTGTTTTTTTTTTCTTTATCACTTACTCGTGTTATTCTTTCTATTTTTCTTCAATTATCACGTACTCATCTCTAATAAATAGGGTGCAATTAGAGTTATTAGTTTAACTTGATGAGATATAGGTTTACTGCAGTTAATGACACGTACGCATAATTTTTTTTAGCAACAATACTTTAATTATCTGGGTTAACAAGTAAATGAAATTTTATTAACTAAATATTGATAGGGTCTCGAATCTAAATCAATTCATGCTTTTTTTTAGTGACTGATTTTCGTTTAAGGACATATATTAAATAAAAAATTCAAATATATAATAAATATAAAAAAGTTTCAAGTAATAAATCTTATCTCACATTAATTATCTCACAGTACTTTATTTAATTAAATTACAAATCACATGTTAAAATAATTTCAAATTTTCTAAAATTACAAATAAATATATGTTGATAACAAATTGAACAGCACAATTTTTTTCTGTTTAGAGTTTATTTAAGAATAGAATATGAAAGCAGAATAATGTAAGTTTAATATGCTTGTTAATATTCAATTTTGAGCACATTTTGTTTTTTTACAAAGGGGGAACAAAGGCAAAAGAAAAAACAAGCTAAACGCAAGTAAATTAGACACCTATAGCTTCAGTGGGTAGGCGAACTCCAACAAGTAAACTTAGGTTATGTTTGATAAAAGTCGTTGAATGTTACATGTTGAAATTTGAAATTTGTTAAAACTAATTTATTAAATAATAAATATTTAATAAAATTATTTATTAAAAAATAATTGTTAAATATAAAATAACAGCAATATATATATTTATATGATATTTTATATATAAATTTTAATTTTATTTTATTGATAAAATTATTTTTTTGATAATTATAAATGAAATCATAACATACACTGCACTTAAGTAAATATCATACTTTTCACTATGTTAATGAACACTGTGTGCTTTTAAATATCATTATTAATAGTATTGTCATATGGATTATTAATATCTTTAGAATAATGTTAAATAATAAAATAAATAATATAAATAATATAATAAATAAAATAAAATATATAATATAAAAATAACCAAAAAGTAATAACAAAATAAAATAAAATAAAAAAGTCATTTATTATTTCACAATAAATTAAAAATAAAATAAATAAAATATAAGAAGTTAGAAGATAAAATATTATTTAAAATAGTGTATCAGAGATACTACAAGTTACTAAAAAAGTTTATTTATCAAATACATTTAATGCAGTTAAACAAACTTTTCAAAAAAGTAAAAAAAAAAAAAAATAGAAGTTAACAAAGGCTAGAAAGTCATGTAAAAATTCCCTTCCCACAGAGTATGACGATGAAGTCAAACAACTCAATCAAGGGTGAGCAGGTCTTAGACTTTTCTGATGATAACAACATACTTGTGGAATCTATTGGCCTGGTTTCATTAACTAAGGAGATAGCATAAGTGGAGTCCGAGTAGAATGTAACAAAGGTTCAAATAGATTGTAACCCTTGGAAATGGCCATGAGCTAATTAGCATATGTAATATTATTTGCTTTTGCACTTTCATTAATGTATATATGGCTATACTCTTAAATAAATTAAGATATTAATGTATTTTATTTATTATTTATTGATCTTAAAAATAATTTATAATTAAAAATATTTTTATAAAAAAAATTTAATGCATTAGATATTTTAAATTAGTTCTTGTAAAAAAGAACAAAATAAAATTTAAATTTTGATCTTATAAAAAATATTAGATGGAACATTTTATATTTATTAATTATTATTAAAGACATAAAAAATATTAATAAAATATTAGTAACATATATATTTTTTGTAAAATTTAAAAAATGTTAATAAAATATAAAAATAATGTTATTTATTAATTTTGGTACCAATTTAATAAATATTGTATCTTCCTCATCATGTCGTATATGTCATTAATGACATTTAAATATTATTAAAAATATATAAATATGTTATAAAAAATATTGATAATATTTTTACAATAAATATTATTAAAAATGATATATAATAGCGACATTTAAAAAAAAATAAAAGTTATATATGAAATAGTAGAAATTTCTCCAATGTAGAGAGCTTAGTGTGTGTGATGTAATATTTATTGTTAAGGCCAGAGTTTATTATCATTATGGTAAATACTCATTATTAGAAAGTTTAAAATTTGTTATTAAATAATTTTATGTCTAATTTTAAAATCAATAGTTATTATGTAGATAATTTTTAATAAAAATAATAAACAATAAAATTACTATAATATTAATTGTAACATGAAATAAGTAGCAAATTAACTAAGAAAATAATTTTAATTAATTTATAGTAAATTTTAAAATTTGTAGTTATTTTCTATTTAATTTATAATAATAAAAAGTATAAATAAATATAATTTAAATTTAATTAAAAAATAATATTTTAATTAATTAATTAAGATTTAACTACTAATTTAAATAGTAGTTAAAATTAATAATAAAATAAAAAAAACCTGGTAAAGGGGAGCATAAAAGTAATTTGTTCAACCAAACTTAATGCAAGGATATTGAATCACAAGCTGTCAAATGAGATATCATTATTACGCAGAATAAACAAATGCATGCGTCTTCAGCATTTTCTATTAATATTAATTTTACGCATTATCTTTTCTAAATATAAATTTTTATAGGAAATAGTGTTCCCATTGGGCACTGATTAGGTGTTTTCAAAGGGTGAACATTCATTCATCAGGAGGGACCGAAATCACCTGTCCCAAGAAGTCTGTCCTCTTCTCTGTCCCACCAATAACATTTAATATAATATAAAAATATTATACATCAATCAAATATAATTTTTAAAATAATCATTATAAAATTAATAATCTTACTATATATAATAAGTTGCGGTTGAATATTAATATAAAAATATTTGTTTAATTAATATATTCTAAATAAATTTTATTAACAATTATTACATCATCTAAAAGTAATTTGCCTTTCCGGGCAGAAAGCAGACTACCAGAGATGAGTGAATTAGATGAAATGGAGGCTTTTAGCTTACAATTTAGAAGAATTTTGTAATAAAATGCTTATGAGAGATATGGGCCACTCAAGTCGCAAAATTCGTTGAGAATTGACTTTTGGGGACAATGTTAGGAAAGATGAAGTTATACCCTTAGAGAACTTAGCATTTAAGTGAAATTCTTCAACAGTAAAAATGTAGAAGCATATTTCTACAGGTTCGTATAATAATGGGTACTCTTGGTTAAATAAATTAACATTAAGTTTAACTGATTGGTATATTTTTGGTATCATCAAGTGAGATGCTCTGTCCTCATGGCTCACTATTTTAGCTTAAAATATATATTTTATTTACCAAAATATTTATGGCATACATATTTTAAAAAATAAATAAATCTTGCACATTGTCATTTTCACAACACGTTGATTTTTGAAATAGTTATTTTAAAATTCATACAATAATGATATATAATTATGTAATAGTATAAAACTATCCATGCATCAGTAGTAAATTTTATTTTTAATTAATATCTATAAATAAATTTTTATACATACAAGAATATTGAGCGGTATTACACACTCAGTATTTGTCAATAAAATAGTGGGGTTATGATTAAGATATTTTCCAGATTCCCCTGACAAGAAAGATCTAAATTAGGACACAATTCCAAGTAATGGCAACTTCACACTATATAACACATTCAAGTGCGTCAAATTGTCAAAAAAAAAAAATGGACTCATTATTATTATTTTCTCTGATTTAACTGCGATTGGTATTCATTCCACATTCCTATCATTCTTGCGCTTTGCACTTCAATCATAAAAAAAAATCAAGAGAGATAAAATAAGAGCAAAAGTGTCACAACACGTTTGTGATGAAACGTTTGTTTAATTGGAATAGGCCGAAGTGAATTCAGTTCGAACGGATTCGGTCGTTAGAAGTTGTCACTAGCATTTTTCTAGGAAATGTTAGGAAACTAGGGATAAGATTGGTTCAAGGATAAGAGAATTGAAGGTTCGAGAGTTGATTACACCTAGGGAACACAGGGTGTCCCACCATGTCTATCACATGATAGTTACCCTAGGTTAGCAATGAGATTAGAAGGATAATGCTTAAAGTTGGGTTCGATGGAAGTCAAGGACAATCAATGATAGAAGTAAATTATTTTTGTTTTAATTTTATGACTTGATAGGAGGATGTCTCATGTGCCTACGTACCTCGGCTTTATAGGAGGAAGTCAAGGACAATCAATCAAAGTCAACGTAGTTCTAGTCTGGTATTTGGTTAAGGAGGGTTGATACTCGTTAATATTGATTCTAGGGGATCCAGACCGATATGAATTCGGTCTTAAGTGGTGGAGAGTCTGGGAGTGAGATTCTGTGATTGGGCCGAAATGAACTCGGCTGAGTGAGGAATCAGTGTGAGTGTTAAGTATTAGGCTGAGATGAATTCGGCCTTTGATCTGGCCGAAGCCTTAGAATTGGTTATTGGAAGTTTTAGTTTCCCGTAATCAACGGGAAAGTTACTGGGAGTTACTAAGTATCCGACAGTTAATTTCCCCAGCGGTTGCCTTTTTATCTGCGGTGGTTAATTTTGTCTTAGAAGGTTTAGGAAAATTCAGGCCCAACATATTGATTGGGCCGGTACTGATTCATTTTAGGCTTTTATTTAAGTTGATTTCAATGGTGTCTATTTGGGATGAGCCACAAGGTTTTGAGCTCGGACTATTTTGGGGTATGACAAAAAGAAATTATAAAAAATATATATTATTGAAACGAGATAGACTTAATTATACTTTTGATCTCGTTAGTTTGATACATAAATAATTTTGGTTTTCATAGTTTTAATTGCTTAATTTAGATTTATATATTTAAAAAATAAATAATTTTAGTTTTTATAATTTTAATTATTCGATTTTAGTCTCTATATAAAAAGTAGTAATTTTCGTCTACATGATAAATAATTTAATTTATAAAAAAAATAAATAATTAATATCATATCACATATTTATGTATCATAAATTATTCAATTTTTTAAATAGTTAATTAACTTTGTGACATTATCATATTCATTAAAAATTAAATATTAATAGTAGAACTAAAATTACTCATTCTTTTAACTGTGTGAACCAAGATGAAATGATTAAAATTACGAGAAATAAAATTGTTCATTTTTCAAATGTATAAATTAAAATTGAAGAATTAAAACTATAAAAATAAAATTATCAATTTTTTCAAATGTATAAAATAAAATAAAATAATTAAAACTATGAAATTAAAATTATATATACATCAAACTAGGAGGATTAAAAGTATAATTAAATCAATATATATAAATTAATAAAAAGATAAAAAAAAATAGAACAAAATTCCATGTACTTTGAATGAACCGAAGAGCGAGTAAAAAATAAAAGAAATTGTTTAAAGACACATTTCCAACCTTATGTAAATAAGAAAAATACGAGAAATCAAAAGATATAAAAATGTAATTTTATAATAAAAAAAACATTGTACCCATGGACGGATGCACGCAAGAGAGGAGAGTGTGAGCAAATGCCCCCAGTAATTTTTATTTTTTATTTTTGAAATATGCATAATTTAAAATTATTTCTTTAACATAAAAATAATTTATAATATAAATTTTGTTTTATAAATATATTCTTAATTTTATTTTTTAGTTTCTTAATTAAATATTTAAATATTATCTTTTTATAGAACTATTTTTTAATTAATAAAAAAATTATCTTTCAATTATTTTAGAATATTTTTCTTTTTGTCTCATATATATATATATATATATATATATATATATATATATATATATATATATATATATATATATATATATATATATATATATATATATATATATATATATATAATAAAGTGTCTATCTGAGATGGCGTGTTAACGTCTTGTATAATAATTGAAGAAAACGAATAAGGCTTGTCTAGTTGGTTTGGATAAATAATTTAATTAAATTTTATTAAATAATTTGTGTAAAATATCGCTTATGCAATAAGGTTAGATAAATATAAATTCTTCTCAAGAGAGCCTTAATTGTTTTGGATGTATTTTTACTTTCAGTCAATTTAAATATATATATATATATATATATATATATATATATATATATATATATATATAAGAAATATCGTATTTTGTAAATTTTTTGTTATAATTATTAATTTTATTTTTTAAAAAATAAATTATATATTAATGATATAAAACAATTTTATATTATTATTTAAATATAAATTACGATGCATAATAAATTTGTTTATTTAAAAATAGTCATATAATAATGGTTAGGTTTTATCTTTTATAATAAATTTATATAACATTCAATTTTAATTTTTTTTTAACTTTTGTCAATTTATTATTAACAACTTAAATAACACAAATAACAATATCAAATGTGATATTTTTAAGTTGAAATGATTTCAATGTAAATAAATTTAAATATTATGACAAGTTGTATCAGCTAAGTTGGTATTTTTACACGACCTTAATTAACTTTTTTTTAGGATAAAAGGAATAGTTATAATAGAAGATATGTCTTTTCATTATGTTTTTCCATTGTATATTGACGTATTTTTATATATAAATAAATTTAATAAGTGAATGAGTTATAAAATATTTTAAAATTATATTTTAAAATTAAAAATATTTATTTTTTATATAAATAAATTTAATAGAGTAAATCTCAATCAGTTACAAAAAATTATATTTTAAAATTAAAAATAATTATTTTGTTAGAAGAATAATATTAACTTAAATTTAAAATTAAATAATTAAAATAATTTTTTTAAAAATAAAATATCAGAATATTTTTTAAAATAATTGATTAAAATGAACTTTTATTATAAAAGATCATAATTATAACTTAGTTTTATACTAAATTATGTTTTTTTTTAATTTCTTTTCAATTTAAAACAATGGTGTTATGAACGGCTGAATTTGAGCAATACCATTGCTATCAGTCAGATATCAGACCAATGACATGATTTTTTTATATTTAAAATTAAAATTTGAATCATTACGTATAAATACTGTCATGACAGGTTATTACGTATAAATGGATGTACTCTATGTAGTGACTGTATAGTGCTTATCCCTTTGGTCAAAAGAATGTTCTGAAGCAAGTAGAGGAATAGTAATAAACAATAGGGCAAGTCATTAGTTTGAGGAAAACGAGGGTTGAGTTTGATGGGACGGTGTTTAGAAAGGGACAATTAACTCTGCCTTGAACCTCAGGTAAGCGTTGAGACAAGATTCCGCGTTTTCTGTTTAGTGTCTGCTTCACATCACACGCCTTCTCCGGAATTTATTTAGGGATACTAATGAATGTTGCAACCAATTCGGTGGAAGGAATTAGTTGCCTGGAAAATAATAATTCATTCATAGCTCCTTCCTTATTAACCAATAAGAAATGTAACATGATTAAAAAAATATCTTCTATCTTTTGGTTGTTATTTTTTTTTTTTAATTTATTGTATTCATAAATTTATATTTATATTAGTTATTTTTTAGCTCATTGTCATATACCAACTTGTAATAGATATATAATAATAGATTTAAAGTGTTTTTTTTTAATAAAATAAGAAACATAAACCAAAACTCTAATTATAAAAAAAATACAAAAAGTTGGTATGTTAATAAAAATAAAAACATATGTAAGCTTAATATGAAATGATATTTTTTCCATGGTAGACCATAGCAATGGAGTTAAACTATATATATTTTTCTTAAGGGACTAACTATAAAAATTAAACTAAATTATAATTTTAAAATTAATATATTAAATTTAACCTATAACTAAAAAATTCATAATAATTTGTCATATAACAAGAAAATCAAAATTATATAAATTAAACAAAAGATACAATATTATAATGTTGTGGTGGGAGAAAAATAATGGTTTTTAAAATTTATTGTTGCAATTTTAATTATACGAAATCTTTATTATATTTAAATATCATGTTTTTATTCTCAAATTTTGTTAAAGCAAATTTTCAATTCTTAACCTAATAATAAAAACAATACATTATCCTCTTCAAACAATGAAATAATATTTTTTATAAAAAATATGATATATGCTTTTTATATTTGTTAAAATTATGATATTATCTATATGCAATATATATTTACATCTTCGAATATTTAAATATAAAGGACTTTTATTTACTATTTCACTCTAAACCCATAAAATTTCAATATCAATGCTGGCTACATGAAATAAAATGATGAGTTCCACAAAACATACCCACATCAGCTCATTGTTGTTAGGGTCAACATGATTTTAAAAATTTAATCCATATATAATTAAATGGATTGAATATAAAATTCTTATCCATTTAAATTTTTTGAAATTAATTTAAAATTGATTTTAAAATTAGTTTATGATTAAAAAATAATTTAATTTTAAAATAAATTTTAAATCATAAATCAATTTTAAAACAATTTTTTATTTAAAAAACAGATATAAAACCAGTTTTAAAAAAATAAACCAGTTTTAGTTTTAAATAAAATAATAATAACTTTTTACATATAACTTATTACATAAGAGATTGATTATTTTCATTTCACTTAAGAAAGTCATAAAATTCTCTATTTATTTATTGACCCATCTCTCTTTGTGTAAAAATAGATAAGTTATATTTTTTAAATATGACTTACAATTCTTTTAAAAATTAATGTAAATCCTATTTATAAATTAAGAAGTATAATTTTTTTAAATTATATAAATTATATTTATAGACTATAACTTTACATAATATATTAAGAAAAAAAAATATGTATTATCTACCTGTCATTCGATCATAAATAAGTAAATATAATAAATTTGATGACTTTGATAATAATCATTCTATAAGTTACATTAAAACTTATTTTTAATTGGTTAATAATGTATAGTTGTTTTAGACTCACAATATATGTTTATTCTCCTTCCAAGCTCTGCGTTTGCCAACAAGTACAAGAACCTCAATTTCCTTACTATTTTTCCCCAATTTTCCAACAATCTTTCTCAGCTCTCCTTTTTAAAGTTTCCAGCCCCCAATTTTTCCACCCCTTGATTTTCATTCTCTTCTCTCTTTTATAGGTGACCAAAGATTGCTCATTCTTGACCTCTCCTACCATGGTGATGGTGGAATTATTGGTGGGGAGCTCGTCTTGTCTCTTCAGAAGATTGGGGTCGTAGGGAAGTGAAGAGTGGAGTAGTTGAAAGGGAAGTGAAGAGTGGAGTAGTTAGAGGGGAAGGGGTTTTTGGTGGGGAAGTAGAGAGGAAAAGCTTTTGTTTTTCTCTCCTTCTTCTTTCTCTGTCCACTTTTTTGTTTTTTTCATTTTTGCTCTTTTTTTTTTTGAAAAATTTGTGTTTACACACATTATTTAAAAACTTTCAATAGCTAACAAAGTTCCAAATTTTTTATTCATCCAATCTTGTTCATGATACTATCAAACTTGGCTGGGTAGAGTTCAAGTTCAAATAAATGACTTTAACAAATTTTCAGCTCGAATAACAACAAACATAAACTTATCTCAAGCTCACCCCTACCAATAATATTATGACGTTATGAATTTAATGTTAATTTTTGTTTAATATTCCTTAATATATTACAATAAAAGATAAAATAGTATATTTTAATTATACAAGTTTAACGATGAATTAATCTTAATTAGGTTATTAAAGTTTGAACTATTATTTTTATCGATTCAATTATCAATATAATTTAAAAAAAATATATAGATTCAAATTATTATTATTCATTAAGGATTAACAATGAAAGTGAAACTTGACTATACGAACCTTATATAACGGTGGAGAATAACTAAAATTCAAATTGGACATTAAAACCTCAATTGCATACTCTCTAAGACTATTTAGGAACTAACGAAGTTACGAGGTTTATTTTTATATTTCTTTAGTAGAATTTTGCATAGGTTGTCATAATTTTTAGAATTTTATTAGCTATTGAAGGGTATAAGATAATATGCCTAAAATGTTTTACGCCTTAATTTCTAAAAGTAGTTTGAACAATATTATATAATATTGTTGGTGAGGTGAAGCCCTAATAGACTTTGAATTAGGAACTAAAATCAAATTATAGATTTTATATAGACTAAAATCAAACTTTTGAGTTCTATAAGAACTAAATCGAATTTTTAAATTTTATAAGAATTAAAATCAAACTTTAATATATATAGAGATTAAAATCATAATTTAAATTTTATAGGGACAAAAAAATTACTTGTCATGTGGCAATTATGTGAATGTCACGTGGAACTCTATTAGCCACGCCAACATTAAGTTAACGAGGTTAGAAATGTAGATAAAAAATAACATATTTTGTATTTTGAGGAATCAACACTAGATGAAAAAATTTGGATAGACGAAAACTGAATTCTGACTATTTTAGAGGGATGAAAATCATATTTTACTGTATAATTTAATACTCTCATCTTTCAAGGGAGAAAATGTTAATTTATTCTATATTTTAACATAATAAGGGAGAAAAGTGTAATATTCATATATCTTAAGGGAGGGAAATATAATACATGCACCTCTTAAGGGAGGGAAATATAATTTGATTTAACAGTATTAAGTTAAATTGACTAAATCATACATTTTAGCATTAGAGGAAAGGGTGGTGTAATATTCATATCTCTCAAGGAAGGAAGGTATAATTTATTCAAAGAAATAATAAAAATGGACTCTAACAATTTTTTAAAATATAAAACTAAAATATAATATTTTTAAATATTAATAAAAGTAATTAACTAAAAAATAAAAAATAAAATAAACTAAATATCTCTATATTAGTATAGGTCATTTTGGACCATCTATTTTTATTTATTATTGCCAACAAATATAAGCGTGGTTTGAACGAGGTCGGGAAAGAAAGAGATGGATAATGAATTTGGATTCTACTATTTGTCCAATGGATTTGGACAAAACCCAATTGAGAAAAAACAACTAGGATAAAATATTAATTCATTAAATTAAATTCTAAAAGGATTAGGATAATCAGTTATGAACAAATTTAGCTCAATTGAATTTTTTTTAATAACCCTAGATTGGATTTTAAAAAATTCAATTAACATATAATCCATATCTAATTAAATGGATTGGATTTGAAATCCAAAAAATGAATTTGGATGTAAAAACCAATCCATTAAAATATATTTAAAGTAGTTTAGACTGATTATAAATACTAATAACAACAATGACAGAGTTAAAGCAACAAAATAAAGGTATGCAAAAGAGAGCAGAGTGATAAAGAGAAGTAAATAAACAAAATATGACCTTACATAACTGGATTGCAACAATAAGAAATGTCATATATGCATTGAAATGCTTAGGCATGCCAAGGAGATTTCCACCCTTCACAAAATTTTCATGTTCTTTCTACTAAGATGTATAATGGTGATAAACCAATATTTTGCACAACAATGCTATATCTTTTTGAATGAAATTTTGAATATTCTTTATAAATATCATCCATAATTCACTTTTTTCTTGGTATTAATGCAACACAGGCTCATAAACAAAAAAGGAAAATACAACAAAAATAAGGCTTTTGCCCTAAAAAGATGAAGCCACAAGAAATCAGCACAATTATGTAGCTTTATCTTTATTTTTAAAACTTGTCTTTATCTTTATCTTTTATCTTTATTTTCCTATATCTTTTTCTTTATTCTATTTTTATATTTTATTTTATCTGCATGCCCCTGCAAACTCCTAAGAAGGTCCACTCTTTACACACTATAAAAAGAGGTAGTGTAAAGGTTGTAGAACTCACTCTTGTCACTTCTGACACATGTCATTCCACTTCTATTCGACCAAGTGTCCCTTTGCCCTCAAGACTCCTTGAAAGATACTTGAAGATAAGGCAAAAAGTGCATCATATAGCAAAGGAATGAAACCCCAAGCATCTATGAGTTCTAGTTTTCTTTCTTTCATTATGTCTGGTTATCTTTTAATCATGTGTATGGGTAGCTAGGTTTAATCCTAAGGTTTATGGTATAATTATGCTTGGAACGCTTGATTACTCTTTTTTATGCAATTTTCTATTTATCTTCACTACTTGAATTATCCTATTCCTTGAATATGTTTGCATTTTAATAAACTAATTAGAGGTGATCATATCTTGATTAGTTGATGGAACTATAAGATAGTTAGGTTTAAAGGAATTGTATGACCAACCTTTTTCGTAGGCTTCTAATTCAACTAACAATAGTGGCTTCTATGGACTTCCAGCTTGTTGAAGTATGTGTTTCTAAATTATCAAATAGAAATCATCCTAAGATAAAGAATATTAAGGGTGCTAGATCAAGTTCCCTAGTAGCATTAAAAATTATAATAAGTAACACATGAAGGTAAGGTAAGAGAATTGCATAAGTTGAGGTCAAGAGGGAAAAACATAACGAAACCAGAACCCTTAATTCCAAAGAACTAAAAACAATCTTTGGCTGTTATTTTTTGTGGTTTACTTATTTCTTCTAATTAAATCATTCTACTCTTGACCGTCTAAACTACGTTGAAACTTTTTGGAAACTGACATACTAGTCCCTTGGATATGATATCTGGTCTCGCGTCCTTATTACTATTATAATAGGGTACACTTGCCCTTAAGCGTTAACTAAATCGCATCAAATGACTCAAAGGATCCCCACAAACTTTTAGTGGCTTTCTGAACATATATGTTGATCAATAGTTAGAATGTTGTTGTATGTTGTAAAATATTCATCAACACCTTAAAAGACACACATTAATAAGGTTCACTAAACACCATTTTCCCATCTATCATGAGCTTCGACATCCTCTCTAACAAAATTCATTACCTAATTCATAATGAACAAAAGAAAGTTGACCACTTTAGTTAACCTCTTCAACACATGTCAACAATCACGAAAATGTTGAAGGTGTACTTGACATGCTTTAATGATGCTATTATGCAAGTTATTGACTACAATAAAAAATAATTATGGCAACATTCATAAAAGGCCTCCAAGCAATAAAATTTAGCAAGTTCTTAATCTAAAGATGAGTTAATAGCATAGGTGAAAATTGGTCGAGAATAGTTACTACATTGACGTCAAAGAGGTGATGAAAAAGAAGCAAAGGTTGGAAAGGACAGAGATATTACCTTTAAGTCGAATTCTAACAATTGGAAAATTGATGAGTCAAGGAGCAAAATGTGAAGGACTATCAACTAAGAGAGAAGAAGCTTAATTCATGGAAAGGTTAATATGAAGAGACCACTACTACATTTATCACTTTCAGTAACATTTATGGTAAAAATGTTATCAATATTCTTTTTAGTAACCTTTTTTTATATCTTTAGTAACATTTATTTTTAATATAAAAGATTACTAATGACATTTTACGACATGACATATATATAACATTTGTTAAAATATTACAAAAAATAGGTAACATTTTTTTTATTTTTTGTAATATTTTTTAAATGTTAAAAGTCATATATGTTGTAGTGGAAAGTAGCCCAAAGTCCCAAGACACTTAACCCCATTGAACACATGCAAAAGGCAAAATTTAAAAGAGATCTTTCATACATAACTCCTCACTTTTTTTCCAAGAGGAAAGTTAGTTATGGGCAATGAGAAATAGAAATGGTGTGAATTTTACAAAGCATTTAGCTATATTCAACAAGAGCAAAAATCATGGATAAGTGCTATAGTCGCCTACTTAACTAACAAACAATTATTGTCATTAAAGGAAGAATATAAAAAAAACAACTAGAGAAGTTGTCAAACATACAATTATTGATGATAAAGTTTCTAGAAAAGGCTATACAACCTCCCTATTGTGATGCTTAACTTCTACCTAAGTCAAGTACGTTATGAAAGTAGTTTAAAAGAAAATATGTGGAAGTCACCTTAGAGGAAGATCATTGGCAACCAATTTCTCAAAGTTAGGTATTATTTATCAACCTTAAAGTCTAATTGCATAAACCTCATAAAAAAAATGTGATAAATTTCAAAGAAATGGAAAACTACACAAGGAATCCCATGAAGAAATGTATTTGATTCTGACACCATGGTTATTTAACAAAGGAGGAATAAACATTTTTTGGTTCCTTCCAATCACGGGTAATAAGTACGTCAAATTACCCTATCATTTTGGTAGAAAATTTTAGTAAGTGTATCGAAAATTCTCTTGGAAGAATATTGTGTCATTTTAAATCCCTTATATATTGGTATTTGACAATGGCACTTAGCTTACTAGTAAATATGTATGGCAATTTTGTAAGAACCTAAACAACAAGATGATCTTCATATTGTTTAAGCACCCATAAACAAATAAGCAAGTAGAAGTATCCAACAAGGTGAGATTGATAGGATTAAAAAAGATGCTGGACAAAGCTAAAGTAGACTTGTCGACAAGATATTGTAGGTTTTATGGTTAAGCACCCATAAATAATAGAAGTATCCAACAAGGTGATATTGGTAGAATTAAAAAAGATGTTGGACAAAACTAAAATAGGATTGTCGACAAGATATTGTAGGTTTTATGGTTGTACCACCCAACTCCACACTTGACAATAAAATAAACCTTTTCTAGACTTATCTATGGAACAAATGTCATTATTCTAGTAGAGATTGGGGAAACAAGTTTCAATACATCCATGTCTAGCTGGACATCAATTGGATTTAGGTAGGTTTAGGCCCCAAATCCTTAATCCACTAAAAATTAAAAGTCTTTAAATTTGGTTTGTTGTCATCCAATTTGACCTTTGCATTGGTCGAGTTTTGATTCTCGAACTAGCAGGTTCTACTAGGTGGGTTATTTCGAGTTATCGAGGCTCCTCCATAAGAAGGGGACCATGGTGGTTGTTGCTACGAGAATTCATGAAGATGACCATAGAAGATGGCTGATTAGAGGTATCATAGTAGTTGGTATGACATAGATAGTTGGATTCACTATTTGAGGCAGATATTTAGACATCTAGCTTTGCAAGTGTACGTACTGGATTGACACCCCAACCTGGACTAGAGTATGTCATGGAGGGTAAATAAAGGTGGATGTAGGTTAGGTACTCGTTAGAGGCCTATGATTTGGCTCGTTTAAGGCCTTTCCTAGCCTAGTTCATTTAGCAAAAAAGTTAGGATTAGGTTTTTTAAAAAGCCTTTTTAGTTAAATAAGTTATGTCATAGGCTTTTTAAAAAGCTTATTTAGTTTGACAATCGACCTATTTGTTAACAATATTATTTTTATATCTCACTACTAATTTGTATCTTGTTGAAGTTTGACAGATGAAACAAGTAATTGATAACACAACAAAAGATAGAGACTTCTTTATGAGACAAATGATGGTTCCAATGAAAAATAAGTTTGACAAATATTAGAAGAATATAATATGCTAATGGCTATTTCTAGTGTTTTAAATCCCATGTGCAAATATTGTGGGAGTGATATATGTTCATGATTTTTGTCATAAAATAGTTCATTTAAAATCATATGTCTTATTTAAAGATATTAATTTGAAATTGGAATTTAAATAGGATAATAAGTCAAGATAGACTTATATAAAGGCTAGGCCATGCCAAGCATAGGAAAAAGGCTATGACATGTAACAAACTCAAGCTTGGACCATAGAATTACAAAGTAGGCCAAGCTTATGCAAAGCCTAGCCTAGCTCAACCTATTTCCTCCCCTAAGGGTAAGTCATAAGTGAATGAGATATGTATTTTTTTATAGAGAGAAAAGGTGGGAGCAAGGATCTACACCAATGCATAATTTATGTCGTGAAGAAAACTTGAATGACAATATAAAAAAAGGAAGATAACCTAAAACAAAATAAGGAAAAAGCAACAATAATTAAAAAAACATATGCTCAAAGCTCAAAGACTTACAGCTTATGCAATAATATGCAAAACATATGATATAATTTTTATTAAAAGAAAACAAGATGACCTAACTATGTGTTGTGACTAATATAATTTTTATTAAAAGAACTAAAATATAATTATTGCACAGTAGGAGTGCAAGACACATGGTCATTATTCATCATTGAGTCTTTAAGTCACTACAAATAGTCTCTTCCAAGACATAAGTTGTCAACTTTTACACTCTACTTTGCTATAAGGGATGTGACTACTCTTCTACAATTTATCAAATCAAAATTTTATCTTTTTTATTGTTTATATAATTTCAGTGGGTTTGGTTACCAATGGTATTTAAAATTCAAAACTAAACTTGCCTAAAAATGCCCATTTCAAATCGATTTTTTAACTTTTTAAATTTGTATACTCGTTTAAATTGACATAGTAACCTTATTTTTCTTCGATTTGCTTAGATTTTGGTTGGGTTGAGTTTTTGCCTACCCTTACATCCATGTTTAATTACTAGGTTGTTAATGATTGACCTAGGATGAATCTCAACACAATATAGATGAAGAAAGAGATATAGCCCATATAAGAGAAATTATTAGCAAGTATAGGGTAGCCCAGGAGTATAATTTGACAATTTTATCAAAGAAGTTCAAGGAGGGGGATTTAGTATCAAGGAGAGTTTAACCTAATCAATTCCAAGAAAAATTAGAGTTGAAGTATGTCGAACCATACTTGAATTGATAAGAATCAACAAGGGAGAATTTAGATTAAAAGACACGTAAGACAACGCAATTCCAAGTACATGGAATGCTTTAATTTTAAGATTTTATTATAGTTGAAGACACTAAAAGAATGCTTATTCTTTTGGATTTTAATTTCCAAAATTTGTTTTTAAGTATTATTTAAATTATTTCTCATTCCAAATTTCTTAACTTGAAAATGATTTAATTACTTCAAGTTTTTATTTGACTTGTAATCAACATATGAAATTACATAACTCCAAGATCTCATTTGGCTAGTGAACATTCTTGTATGATCTGACTATTGATAAATATTCAATAATATTAACACATAAATTGGCCTTAAGAATCTAACTTAAAATGACCTACTTGGAACACTTGCATTAAGTATATCCTCGTGGTAGACCCTAACACAAACTTAACCCTCTTGAAAAACCTTCATTATATGTATCATCACAATCAACCTTCAATATAAATCGACTCCCTTAGAATAGTGTTATTGAGTATGTCTTTAAGGAAGACCTTGATCTTTGTAAAAGATAAAAGGAGAAAGACAAAAAGTAAGGTGAGTAAACAACAAAATCTACTTAACAAAGAAATGTCGACAATGGCCAACTTGAAATAAAGTAATAGCAAACAAGGTACATGAACAATATACTTAAACATTAGCAACAATCATGTCAATCTCCCATTAAAATCTTAATAACATAGCTTAGATAAAACAATTTCCATTTAGTCCTAACTTATAAAAAACCAAACAAGTCTAGAGACAATCTAGACAAAAACTACATCACCAAAAAGAGGAATCCCATTGAACTTCATAAAATCATTTAAGACTAATTTGCTACCTTTTTCGACATCCTTAAAAGAGTTGACCACATCTAGAGCAATACCATCATGAAAAGTGAGAACTTGTTTTATTGTCTTTTCAAAACCATTGATAAATTACCTAACCATACTCATTCACACTTCTTCTACATAGATAATCATTTTCTCAACTTCTTCCTCACCATACTTAATCTTTACCTCTAAAGAGTCCATGTTCTTCAAAGCCTTATTTCTTTCCTTCTCATCAAACATAATCATTTTCTCATCCAAAAACTTCTTAGCAAACTCTTCTTTTTCCTTCATAAATTATTCTCTCATATTCTTAAGTCCTTCTTTGACCTTCTTCAACTTCTTATCTCTTTCTCTAATTTTGAGTTCCTTTTTTGTGCACGTGTGACACCCTTCTACCTCGAATACTTAAATTAAAATAATCAAGTAAATAAAATGAAGTCAAGGTAATAGTTAAAACCAAAAAGCACAATTTGTATTAAGGATAAAAGGTTCACATGATAATTAAAAGGTAGGCACAAAGTTTTCAAGGAGGTTTTAGATCTAGACATTATAATTGAGAAAACTAAAGTCATCATCATCTTTAAAATAAGTCATTCAAACATTAAGGCCTAGAGCAACTATTCTAACTTCTAGAACCCCGATGTCACACTAATCAGAGCAAGACCTGCCTTTTCAAAACTTGGCACCATGAGTGCTCTCTCAACGTTACCTAAAAGAAAACAACAATAGAAAGTACGGTGAGAAATCGCGTTCAATCATATATAAAGGCAGATAATGCCTCAAATCCCACCCATTACCGTACTCAATTACTAACAGTTAACAAATGCTCATATATCAATCACATTTCATTCATTCAAAATCAATCACAGTTCATTCATGTTTACAAAATGCACATGCTCGCACAATGCATATGCTCATCACCACACCTAAGAGTCACGAGTCGGAACTCCACACCATGGGCGAACCTCCTCAATCCCCTTAGTTATCACTAATGATGGCCACACCGTTAAACATCCCGTATGGGCCGGTGTGTCGCACAGTTAAACACCACCTATGGCCCGTGCGAAGACATTCCACACAACTGTTAAACACCACCTATGGCCGGCGTGCAGCATGGTTAAACACCACCTGTGGCCCATGCATATGATTGTCCCCCATCATTAGTCTCCCCTGTTAAACACCACATATGGCCAGGGTATTATAGCCACGTTTGGCTTCTCATGCATCTCATGCCTCTCGTGTCCATGCTCAATGCATTCTCATCCACACTCTTATTCTCATGATTTATTTATACATCATTCGCACAGTCCACAATCATACCTAACCATATTAATTTAACCATCATTATTATAAATCATTCATCAGAAAGAAAGCATAGAAACGTACATAAAACACCATTGAATTTCACCCAGTTTCATCATTGCACACAAGAGCCTCAAATCATGAACAACCATAAACAACACAAGAATCAAGTAATTGGGGCAATTAATCATACAGTTTCCCAACAAAAATCACATTAGGACAAGACGTTAATCAGACCACAAAGCATATTGACAAATCTTTTCTACCGATTAAAATATTTTTAAAACATAATAATCAAACGAAATTGATAATTTAGATCCTAGAGGGACTTAGGGAATGCCTTCACTACCCGTACACTCCCGCATTCATATATGATCAAACCCATCTCCCCATACCTTAGATGCGAAGAATAGTGATGATCTGATGCGGCTCTAGAACGGTCTGAACACCCTAGCTCCTCTTCCTTGCAGGTCGGCATTCTCTCTCCTCTAGGTCTAGCTGTCTGACGCGTAAAACACCAATTAGGGTAAACTGATTACCCCCTGTCTAATATTCTAGCTGGGTCGGGTCAACCCCGACCCGCCCGTCAGCCTCCCCATTAATTCAATTGATTAAATTAATAATTAAAATAATTTAGATAAAGTCTCATCAGTTTATAAAATCATTAACCCCTCTATTAAAATAAAATTGATAATAATAATAATGTAATTAATTTATAAAAATAATTAAATAAATTTTAGGATGTTACAATTCTCCCCTCCTAAAAGAAAATTCGTTCTCGAATTTACACAAAGTAAGTACTTCCCATACCCTTACAATTGCCCTCCCCTTACTCATTTAGTGTTTCTAACGACAGTCCTTACTCGATTTGCATTGGCTAAATAATCATCTCACCTTTCTAAACCAGTTAACCTTAAATCTTTCACAATTTCTAGTATCAATTCTCATACCTAGTCTTCTTTTAACATTCAAACAAGTTAGTTCGATTACTTGCCAGAATAACAATGTACGTCCAGAGTTGAAACATGTGCAATTATTGTGTACATGGCACGGGTGAAGTGGTAGACTGAACCCAATCCAATTAGATTCCTCGAGTTTAACAAAATCGCTCCCCCATGTTCTAAAATAACTCTAGGATTCCAACCTGTCAACCGAATAGGTGCTCACAGTTATCCACTCTTCCTATGATTTAAGCTGCCAAAACATCTTCCAAAGATCCTCAGGCATCTATACCACCTCGATTCGATATTAAATCTACCGTACGATCCCCTTCTAAGACTTACTAAGTACATAACTCCATTTCTAAATTACTTAATGCCATCTAGAAAATCATATTCCCTCGTCTTATGGTTTCCCTTCTATCCACTAAAATGGGTGTTCTAACTAGCTAACAGATCATGCCCTCTAATCACACGAAAGGATGCGAAAGGATTTCCTATTTACGACATATTCTACTGTCTTGATTCTACCTAGTGATGGCTTCCTAAAACCTTGGTCATTTGGAAATTCCAATCACCTCATCTATTTTAGGTTCCTCTCCTACTAGTTGAATTTCCACTTAGTGTTTCTACGTCATCGAGAATATCAACTTAAAATCATGCAAGTGGTATCTTCGAATCTTAAGAGTAACCATTACTGCTACTACCTCCAAGCTAGGGGTCACATAATTCGTCTTACAACTCCCAGTTATCTGTAAGATTAAAATACATCCTCACTATCTAGTAACAACACTCTTCTCAATAACTAAGGTCAGGTATTATTAAGGTTGGCACGTTATATAATGTTTTTCCAAGACATTAGGAACTAATTCCAAATTATCAATCCACCTAAACCTTGCTCCCTTCCTAGATTCTTGAGTTAAAGACTATGTTAACTTAAGGAATACGTCTAGGAATTCACCACGATATTTGTCCAATCCCAGGAAAATTTATAATCTTACTCACTAATGCAAGGTTTTTAACTTAAGAGAAACTCCTACCTTAAAAGGCTGACTATTGGGTTCTCACACTAAAGATCACATAACTTAAAGAACTCATATCTTCCATTTAACTTTTATTAAACAATTATATCATGACTCATCTCAATAGTACAGACTAGTATCCTTAGTTGCTACTCAAGCTTTTCTCAAACTAAACAATCATTAACAAAATCCGTTATGTCTCTTTCCATTTAGGCCACCACAATATCAAGAAGAGTTAAAAGAAATGCCTCAATAGCTCCCACCAAAAGAGTTCCTCTGTTTTCAAATGAAATCAATGGGGAAAGCAAAACTGTCAAAGCAAGAGGTAAGGTTTCTAAATGCACAATGGCACACAAATATTGTACCTATCTTACTAGCCTTGATTCTATGAAATTTAAAGCAATGACTGTTATTGCAGAAAATGTTTGATAGAGAAATCTAACTAGTTGTACTACTCTCTCGGGAATTTTCATCGTTGAGCTGTCATTCTTGCCTAAATGGCTCCACCTGTTTGTGTTCACCCTACAGCAACTTTACTGAGTTTTCAATAGTGAAAAATGATACCCCTAATAGCAACCCTTCTGCTTGCAATTGTTCAATTATCCCTCCATCTAACCACAGAATAATAACCAACGAAATCACCCCAGAAAATGTTGTCACCCAACTTATTCATCTGTTAAAAAGAATCGTTGTTGCATGTCACCTTCTGTATCCACTGATGGGTTCTCTCCAACGTCATCAATGGGTGAAAGCAATGGTTCCCATGAAGATAAGGGAATCATGGCCATAAATCCTTGTAGTGAGATAAAGGGAAGAAATTCTATTTCTTTTGACACTTCAAGAACTTTAAAGCCTTCTGGTCTCCAAATCTTAAGAATGAATACTACAGCTGCCAACTCAAGATCATGGGTAAGGTAATTTCTCTCGTGGATTAGAAGCATAAGCTACCACTCTACCCTCTTGCGTCAGCACTCCACCTATACACATCCTAGAAGTATCACAATATACTACAACAGGTTCACTAAGGTTTGACAATACTAAAATTGGTGCACTAGTCAACTTCTCCTTAAGGGTTTGGAAGCTATACCCACACTAACTATTCTACCCAAAACAACTCCCTTCCTAACCAACTCCATCAAGGTCAAGCTAACTTAGATAAACCTTTTCTCATGACCAACTAGTCCAAGAAAACTTCTATGCTCACTCACCGATTAAGGGATCTCCCACTTAAGAACAACTTCTGCCTCAGAATGATCTACCCCTATACTTCTTCTAGAGATTACATGACCTAGATAACTTACTTCTTCTAACCAAAGGTCACACTCAAATAATTTAGCATGTTAATCTCTAAGAGTGTAAAGCACTACCCTCAAGTATCCCTCTAACTCATTAATTACTTAAGGCCCTTGCCATGAGCTGTGAAGCATGAATCTTCACACTCTCTTTACTTCCATCTTTATCTATTAAGATTAAGATAATAGTAATCACCAAAAACACAATAAACAATAATAAATACAACAATAAAACACATCACATCATCACTTTCCAATTTTATTAGAACAAGGATAAGGAACTCATTCCTCAAACTTCACAGACATCCAAAATAAATAGCTACTTAGGCTAGTCACAACAAAATGTTCATCAAAAGAAAACATTTCAAATCAATTGATCCACCGGCTCGCCAAGAGTCCTTTTTGCCTTTAACAACACATTGAGGTGATCAGGCTCAATAGATCGTAGTTAGCAATAGGGATGCTTGATACAACAACCAACAAAGGAACATCTATATTACCTCAACACTTCCTTAAAATACACTAGATTACTGCACTTGTACATCACACTTAACATAAATAAAAACTAACACATGGTAGACACATAACTCACTGGTCGAATGAATCACCAGAATTCAACACAATGCAAAACAAAACAAACAATTTATTGTCATCTTTCAAATCAGTCCAACCATGCTAACAAACACAATGCAAAACGTGTTAGACACATAACTCACGGTCGAATGAATCGACCTGCTCTGATACCACTAAATGTGACACCCTTCTACCCCAAATGCTTAAATTAAAATAATCAAGTAAATAAAATGAAGACAAGGTAATAGTTAAAACCAAAAAGCACAATTTGTATTAAGGATAAAAGGTTCACATGATAATTAAAAGGTAGGTACAAAGTTTTCAAGGAGGTTTTAGATCTAAACATTATAATTGAGAAAACTAAAGTCATCATCATCTTTAAAATAAGTCATTCAAACATCAAGGCATAGAGCAACTATTCTAACTTCTAGAACCCCGATGTCACACTAATCAGAGCAAGACCCTGCCTTTTCAAAACTTGGCACCATGAATGTCCTCAGCGTTACCTAAAAGAAAACAACAAGACAAAGTACGGTGAGAAATCGCGTTCAATCATATATAAAGGCAGATAATGCCTCAAATCCCACCCATTACCGTACTCAATTGCTAACAGTTAACAGATGCTCATATATCAATCACATTTCATTCATTCAAAATCAATCACAGTTCATTCATGTTTACAAAATGCATATGCTCGCACAATGCATATGCTCATCACTACACCTAAGAGTCTCGAGTCGTAACTCCACACCATGGGCGAACCTCCTCAATCTCCTTAGTTATCACTAATGATGGCCACACCGTTAAACACCCCGTATGGGCCGGTGTGTCGCACAGTTAAACACCACCTATGGCCCGTGCGAAGACATTCCACACAACCGTTAAACACCACCTATGGCCGGCGTGCAGCATGGTTAAACACCACCTATGGCCAATGCATATGATTATCCCCCATCATTAGTCTCCCTTGTTAAACACCACATATGGCCAGGGTATTATAGCCACGTCTGGCTTCTTATGCATCTCATGCATCTCCTGCCTCTCATGTCCATGCTCAATGCATTCTCATCCACACTCTTATTCTCATGATTTATTTATACATCATTCGCACAGTCTATAATCATACACAACCATATTAATTTAACCATCATTATTATAAATCGTTCATCAGAAAGCACAGAAACGCACATAAAAGACCATTGAATTTCACCCAATTTCATCATTGCACACAAGAGCCTCAAATCATGAACAACCATAAACAACACAAGAATCAAGTAATTAGGGCAATTAATCATACAGTTTCCCAACAAAAATCACATTAGAACAAGACGTTAATCAGACCACAAAGCATATTGACAAATCTTTTCTACTGATTAAAATATTTTTAAAACATAATAATCAAACGAAATTGATAATTTAGATCCTAGAGGGACTTAGGGATTGCCCTCACTACCCGTACACTCCCGCATTCATATATGATGAAACCCATCTCCCTCGTACCTTAGATGCGAAGAATAGTGATGATCTGATGCGGCTCTAGAATGGTCTGAACACCCTAGCTCCTCTTCCTTGCAGGTCGGCATTCTCTCTCCTCTAGGTCTGGCTGTCTGACGCGTAAAACACCAATTAGGGTAAACTGATTACCCCTGTCTAATATTCTAGCTGGGTCAGGTCAACCCCGACCCGCCCGTCAGCCTCCCCCGTTAATTCAATTAATTAAATTAATAATGAAAATAATTTAAATAAAGCCTCATCAGTTTATAAAATCATTAACCCCTCTATTAAAATAAAATTGATAATAATAATAATAATGTAATTAATTTCTAAAAATAATTAAATAAATTTTAGGATGTTACAGCACGTACTATAACTCCTACTCCCTTAACTTTTCCTCCTTCTCAATACCTTTTATTTCATCCTCCATGCATAAACCAAGAATAAAAACTCCATCTAGAAAATGTTTGAAATGCATGACAAGTTAATCTATAATGCTAGAATGTTCTTTGATGTAAGTAGCACGGGAAAACCAACATCCCATAAAAATGTCATGCATATTTCTTTAAGGACCTCTTAACACAAAAAGTCATAGTCTTCTATCAAGCATATCCATTGAGAGCAACCTTCTAGTTCTAGCTAAGGAATTCATTTGTTGCATTATAGTTGGAGTAGGTTGAGTTAAAGAACTTAGACCTATGTCGATTGATGTTGCTCCTACTTCTAGGTCAACAATTGTGTTATCCACAACTATTTCTCTTGGGTGTTTATGATGTAATAATGAAATATTTGAGGCAATGTTAGTTGCTAAAGAACCCAAAATGCTAACTTATATGGAAATGGAAGCCATATTTTCTACAAAAAGACAAAAACATGATTAGCAACACAACAAGAATAAAAATTTTGAATAACACATTACAATCTTAATTTCCTAACAAGGCATTTTAGTAAGTCCACCACCCTATGCTCCAAGTTGATTTATACAATACAACTCAAGTGTATTTTTTTTTTTCAAAACTTAAATGTTAGCTCGATCTTTAGCAAATATCATATCCAATGCAACAACTCAAATAGGTGTTAGGTTATATTTATGATATAAACAAATCTTAGGACAATTGTTAATGTCAATAATCAATTCCAAGTTATGGTCAAGATCCCAAACACAAAAATACTTCTCTTTAAAATGTTGGTAAGAAGATACAAAGGGTATCATGATATCCTGTTGAGAACAACTGTTTATAGACACCCAACTAGCTTTTTTACTTAACTTTACCTTAAAAAAATACAAACCAACAAGTAGGATACTTTCTAGTGTCACATATAAAACTTCATTGTGATGTGACATTGCATACTTAAGAGTCTTGAACTTGTTCATCAAGTAGTGACACGCTTAACGAAAAGGATGTTAGAGCTAAGTAAAGGATTGTGACTGCTAAGAAAAAAGCTAACAAAGCTTAGAAGTAAGCTAAAATTATTAAGGAAGTGGTTGTGACAACCAAGAGACTTGTTCATTCTATCATATAGTGCATGATAACTCTAGAGTGCTAATTAAGTCTTGTAGTGAGAATTAACCTCATTTACATTCGCATTACGACACTGACATAGATAATCACTCTTTGGATAATGATGATGGGGTCTAACTAAAGACATTATTTTTGTTTATTTTATATCTTTTTTCTTGTATAATTTAACACTTGTATATATAAACTACCTAAAAATCATTATAAGGACAAGGACAAGCATATCATTATGATGATTTTTTCTATCATATTATTCATATTATAATAGTGTTGGTCTAATTGACACTAATTTTATGAAGCTAAACTAGTGTCAACTTTTTTATTAAGTTAAATTGGATTTTAAAAAAATAGTCATAATTTTCACATTAGTGTCAATAACATCATGACCGATGCTAAAATGTGGCTTCCAATAAATTATTGTCAAGCTCAAAGATAACACTTAGATGTCAAAATGATAGATAGCTTGACTTTTTGTTACTTAGCATTAGTTTTTAGCCAATGTTAATGATGAATTTTCTTGTAGTAAATAAGTTGTAGAACATTTTCTGATAATATTTTTATGATACTATTTTGTATTTTTATATTTAGACCTAAATATAATTTTGGCCTCTCAAATTTGGGTTATTTTTATTTTTCACTCCTTAAATTTAAACTTGTTTTTTTTAGTCATCACATTTCAAAAACAACTGAATTTAGTCCTTCGTTTTACACGAAAAATGAAAGTTATTATTTATTATATGTATAGTAAAAAATAAAAAATCATTATTAACTCTAAAGTTTTTCTTCAATTTGTAATTATATTGTTTATATTTTATTTACGATGTAAGACAATGAACTAGAACCAATTATTTTCAAGAGTGTAAGGACTAAACAAAATAATTTTAAATTTGAAGAATGATAAATAAAATTATTCCAATTTTAAAGATGAAAAATATATTTAAGAGATATTTTTTATTATATGTATCATCTTATTACGTAACTTTATCTCCGTATCTCTTTCAAAGTTGCAAATACGTTAGTACAATCGTATTGTATAAAAATTATTTCTCTAAACAATTGTGAGGAGAAAACATGTACAAAAGCCCCAGTAAGAAACGTGGATATGATGGAGGGTAATCTAATTGCTAGTGCAAGCAAGTCAAAATCGGATGGGTCGATCGGATCCGAGTAGAACTAAATCGTATATTAGTTTATTTAATATGAAAATTTGATTTTGTAAAGAATGTATGTAAAATAGTTAAATCGGTTAAAAAAACGAACATAACAAGCATAAACCAGTTCAAATCAGTTCACTAAAAAAAGACTTTTTTTAATTAAAAATATCCAACATTATGATTAATAATATAATCCTAACTCAATATTATAATGATCGGTAATTATATAAATTGAGTTTAATTTATATACATATGTTAATGTAAAATATTTTAATGCAAACATCTAAAGAGAATTTATCTTATCACAATTATATCATTTTAATGAATAAGTAGACGTCACAATTTCTTATTAGATGTCTATGTAAAAGTAATTTACACTAATAATATATATAAGTTAAATTGATATCAGTTATATTTATTTAGTTTCTAATTGATATAATTAAGTGTGGTTAAATTTAAATATTATGAAATATTTAATTTTTCACGTTTAATTTTAAATATTATATATTACTATATTTATAAATGAAGTTTAATTTTTAATATTATGAAATATATATATATATATATATGGTCTTACTTTTTTATTATTGTTTAATAATATATATTAAAGTTAAAATAAAATTATTTAATCATTATCTATTTACATTATTGAATTTTAAACCACACTATTTTCTTTAATTCAGTTGTAAAATCCTTTTAAAAAGTTAATGGTGAAGCAATTAAAAAAATGCTAAAATGTTAAAACTGTTCATGAAAAAATTAATTAATTTATATACATAATGTATCACACCATTTGATGTATGTAAATGACGCTACCTAATACTGTAAGGTTTAGTTAATATCGTTATTTGCATGTTGCTTCAAAAATCTTTTAATTGATAGAAAACCTCAAATTGAATAAATTGGTTTACTTTTCTAATGACGTGTACTACTATTTTGTTAAAACATAAACATTAAGATTGACTTGTCATATTTATTTTTGGTGAGATAATAATCGTGGTCATGACTATTTTATCTATAAATATTTTATTTATCAAATATTTATAATCTATATCTGTAAATAAATTTTCAAACTAAATATTGAGACCCACTCACTCATTAGCCTATTAGTAATGACTAGTATAGTAGGGTTATGGCTAAGATATGTCCCAGATTCGCCTGACAAGGAAGACACAAATCGGTGCCAATTCACAAGTGACAATACCCAAACATCAACCTCACACTGTCTTTTTCTTAATATTTTTTTATCCATTAACATAGAAGAAGATGATATCAAAATAATTTATCAATACTTATATTATCATATTAAGTAATACAATTTAAGATGACATGTATTAAAATGAAAATCTTTATATATATATATATGAATCTTTTATTTTTTTTAAATGTAATTTAATGTTAACTTATTTTTTAATAGTTTTAAATTTATTAAAAGAAACAAACATTTTATTGAATGCCTTATTATTTTATTAAAAACCTTATTATGTATATTTTAAAATAAGCTTAATTACAATTTTAATTTTCAAATATTATAATTGAACAAATCAGATTTTTCAAGTATAACAATTATATAATTTAAATATTTTCATCTATTTTGCGTTAAATATTTAAGTTGAAGTATGACAAATGATATAACACAGTGGCATGTGGTATTGATATGACACGTAAAAAATAAGAAAAGCATTATCAAAGTGTAAGAGATCATAAGACAAACTCCTACATTGTAATCTAACAATACTTAACTACTAAGGTAATAAATTTATTTGATCGTAAGTATAGAAATAAAATGTATAATAAATAAATAAATAATAAAATTGAGGAAATGGAGAAAGTAGAATTACTTTTTCTAAATTTATCTGGAAGCGTAGAAGAAAGATGAGAGAATAACAAAGAGGCAAGAGTGTTCCCACGCTGATTTTAACATGTTTGGTTTGTTCATGCTATATTGCCATATTCGTACCATTTTGAGTGGAGGGGTGGTGACTTTCTCCATTATGGTCGATTAGATAATTGGACCAATCCCATCACTGTTTATTGACTTATGCTGAATTACATTATACACACTCATTGCAACAAACATCTCTTTCGTCTCAGAATGTTCTAGGCAACTAGTGTGCACTGGTGCAGTAATAATAGACAAAATAGCAAGTCGTAGTTTGAGGAAAACCACGTCTTGACTCTACATTTCGATGGAACTGGTGTTCTGTTAGTCAAGTAGCAACCAAATCTGGATGGGACAATTGGTTTGGATGGGTTTTAGTGCATTTTATTTTAGAGTTTTTTTTTCAATAAATTAATCGTTTTTCTCAAATTTTAAAAAATTAATTAATATATTACATATATATGACAATAACGAGGTTTAAATTTAGAATCTCATATAAATTACACAAACTCTCTGTAAATAAACTGACCCTCGTAGGTTTAAGTTAAACCATTAGTATATTTATCATAAGTTTGTTCCAAACAGTGTCATATATCCACTCTATGACTTCTGATCTTCAAACTTATTTTATAATAATATATTTTTAACACATTTTTTTAAGCAATTTTTATTATTTTTCAAAATTTATTAAAAATTATGTTATTATTTTTCTTGAGATTTTTCGCCCTAACCTAATGATATGTAACATTATCAGCTAGTAAATATGTCACTTTCTCTTGTGACTCTGTAATTTTTAGATATCTTTCTAAATAAAGTGTGATGAGTTCCAAATAAAAAAGATGACTTAGAAAAGCAGCCTTTTACACAACCACAACAACCCTATCAGGATGACGCGGCTTGTTATTTACGATATAAACTTCCATTTAATCCAAAGAAAAAAACAAAATGCAGCGTGAATTAATGTTTATGCATTAAAATTATTTAAGGTATAGAATCCATGCTTTAGTCCCCAATAAATATTCCTATACCCCCAAACTTTATATTTCTTTAATATGGAGCTTTTGAATGGGTTTGGAGTAATGCCCGAATTTTAAGCAATCATATATTTCAAAGCTTAGACTAGACTTGGAGAGAGATGTTGATGACTTGGAGACACCATGCTATTTTAAAATTCCCTTACCCACTAGAATCTATTCACCTCCAATAACAAGAAGCCTTTTGGGAATCTTTTCCTCCCTTGGCACTTACCAATTGTCCAATTGAATCAAAGAAGCATGCATGGTTTTTATCTTAAAAATTTATTTGCCGTTCAAAGTCATAGTTCTTCACATTATAAAAAAAAGTCAATAAAGAGATAAACCCATATTCCTTAATATATTTCTATTAGGTGTAAATACCAACCATTCTTTCCCATTACCACGGCATCAGTTGAAAGCAGTTGGAACCTTTCTCATCTCATGTTTTAGATTAGTATCATGATAAGATTTGACTAGGGGCATGACTTTTTGGAACATTTTTGGGCAATAATTAAGAATATCTTGATAATCAAGAGAAGTAAATAATCCATTGGAAGATTATTAAAGACATGTTTAGATAATTTTCTTTCTAATTACTTTTAAGAGAAAAAATAAGAAATAAATACATAAATTTATCCATAAATTAAATTGTATATTTTTTTTCATATTAACTTATTTAAAAATTTATTTTATAAATATTTATAAAAAAATATTCAAACAAACGCTAAAATCATCCGTTAAAATATACGTTTTCTCACATTTTAATGTCCATAATTATCATTTAACTGTGCTACTTTTATGAGTAATTATTTTAAATATAAACATTACAATTTTTTATTAGTTTATAACTTTTAATAGTAATCTTATAATCTTTTCTATTAAGGCAAATCTTTCTTCATTAGTTTATAACTTCGTAATTAATAAAGTTAGAAAAGTTTTACTAAAAAATAAAAATTATATAATTAATAAAAAATAAAATTTACAAT
This sequence comes from Mucuna pruriens, assembly GCA_025330945.1. Classification (NCBI taxonomy): domain Eukaryota; kingdom Viridiplantae; phylum Streptophyta; class Magnoliopsida; order Fabales; family Fabaceae; genus Mucuna; species Mucuna pruriens. The sequence continues at coordinate 1,318,384 of JAENHJ010000525.1, read as the reverse complement.
ATTGAATTACGTACCAAGAAAAATAACATTTCATTACAATAACATGGAAGGGAATCACGTACTCTATCTCTCTTTTTTTATTTTTTATTTTTTTTGGATTTTGGTCGTCATGAATGGAATCACATAATCTTGTTATCGTAGAAAGATGACAACGGGTTAGAGAAGAAAAAAAATATAAGAAGCAGCCAAGTCAGTGTTCATTATAATCTTGTTAATGTAGAAAATTGATGTTACGAAATAGAGAAAGTGAAGAATTTAAATATCAATATTTTTTATTTCTCTTTTATTTTTTTAATTAATATATATATATATATATATATTAAAAATACATCCAAAATTAATAGGGAAACAATATATTGTTCATTTTTTTTTACTTTTGTTAAGGTTGTGCTCTTCTCAGATTTTTCCTGTCTTTGTTTTAGATTTCTAACAAATATTTTTAGAACAATGATGGTTTTATGATTTTGGATCGTAATTTTAAACTTTTTTTAATTAATTCAATATGTAAATTTTGTCTAATTAAATTTTTTTTACATAAAACTATAAAATTCAATTAATGTTTGAAATAAATATAAATAAGAAAAGAATTGCATGATAAATGAGTCTCATACAACTAGAGAATAATATTTTTTATTACTCGTAAAACGTATTTTTCAAGCAATTTTCACCATATTTATTCTTCCTCTTGATTTGTACATTAGTTGAGTTTATAGTTTTTACGTAAATGAAACTAATGAGATAATTTTTACTTCTTGAATTAGTCATTAAAAGATTCAAAATTATGTCTCAAAATAAAAATAAAATTATTTATTACTTTGAAAGGACATTAACTCAAATTTTAAAGTTAAAGTATAAAATTGAATCTTTTTTAAAAAATAAAATAATTAAAATAAATTTTTACAATAAAATAAAAAGATAAAATATAATTTATTTTAAAATATATAATTTAATATATTCAACTTGATATTATAAAATAATATTTTTATAATATTTTAAATATATTTTTAATTAAAATATATAATAAAATATTTTTAATTTACTAAACTATCATTCACCAATTTATATATGCTAGATTAATGTACATTTGGATTTTTCTATTTTAAAATATGTTATAAATAATTATATATATAAGTATTAAATTTTATAATAATATATTTTTAATATAAATAAATTTATTTGAATCTGTACATTTAATATACATATTTTAGAATTATATTTATTAAATTCTATACATATGTTATATTTAATAAATATAATAATTAATATTGTATAATAAAAATATAAATTTATTTAAATATTTACATGAATACTATATTAATAAAATCAATTAAATACTACTTGTGCCTAATTTTTTTATTTATATATAGTATTTTTTATTTGATTATTTTAAAATATGTTCTGTAAAAGTAATATTTAACTGGAAAGTTTTTAATTATATAATTCAATTTAGAATAATTCATAATCATTTATTTAGAATAATAATTAAAAGCATAAATAAAGAGATAAATTATATATATATATATATATATATATATATATATATATATATATATAATAATAAAGTATAATATATTTTTATTTGTTAAGGATAGAAGATATGTAATTTAATACAATGATGAGGGGAAGCAATATAATGCTTGTATATATATTTGAGGAGGTAGTAGTGTTAAAAAAAATTGATGATAATATTTTTTTAATGAAAATTAAATTTAAAAAATAAGTGATGTGTTATATATTTTAATTTATCATAAGAGAGAAGTGTAATATTTTCCGTAATAAAAAAGAAAAATATAATATTTAGTTATTTACATCTTTCGACAAAGAAGATAATAATTTATTCTTAAAATATCCTATTTTTAATCAGTCTTTAAACTTTAACAACAACCCCGTCTAGATAGCATAAGCAAGTTTTAAGATGAAATGAATAATATATACATTCATATTGTAAAAGTTTTTACATAAACTAAATGGTATACGGTTATTCAGTTTTATAATAATTAGTATTTTAATTTATATAATGTATATAATAAATATTTATTATATAAACATAATTTATAAGAAATAATATTTTTAATATATAAATAATATTATAATTATATATATAATACAAATATATGTTGAATGTATAAATTATACTTTAGATTTATAAAAAATAATTTATATTTTGATACAAATTTTTCAATTATTATTTTTTAAAAAAAAAATTAAAATTTAATTTAAAAATAAAGATGAAAATGATAAATTATAAAATATAAAATTAAGAAAATCTGTAAAAGTACTTTGTAGTTTTTTTTAAAATACTTTTATTAAATAATAACTCTTAAAAAAGTTTAAAAGCGTAAATGATTATAATTATTTAATTGTTTAAAATATTTTAAACCGACAATAAAAATTTACTAGTTTTTAAGATGACGGGGCATATAGTTAAATGACTGACCTCTACTGTGTACCAGTATTTATGTGAGTGGTCTACCGATAGATAACCACCTCTATTAATTATTAAATATATCAATAAAAAATTGAAGCAGATTAAGGAATGAATACTACTTATTAGTAATATTTCCATCAGAAGGTTTGCAAGAAAATAGATTTTCTGTTTTTACTTGCCTTCAATCATAATTCACCAAAACTATACCTATATCATTAACGATTGGATAACACAATCGTAGGATTGATTGACTTAAAAAAAATTAATCTAAAATAAATCAAAGTTTATTTAGTTTGATATTTAAAAAAAATTAAATATTTTATTTAAAAACAAACTAGACTTAAATTGGCACAATCCAAGAAGTTGTTAGACATATAAAAATCCGGATAGGTGAATATTTTTTCTCCTTTCCCCGCATAGCAGGATTGGCTCTTTTGCCATATCTATGTGCAATTTTTATTTTTGGGATTTTAGAAAATTGAAACCCTATAAGAGAACCTCAACTCTGGAAAATTCCAGAGAGAACAATTACTTACAATCTGAAATTTGGGAAATTCAAATTTAGGCCCGAAAGCGAACCAAGACCAACTTCATTGAGAAAGGCCCCTACCCCGTGAAACTCAAAAACCACCACACAAGGAGCTTCAACAAGTTCAATAGGATCGTTTTTGGCAGCATTCCTATTCCATTATTTTTCGTTTTTGGTCCATGAGTGGATAATAAACATAAAAAATAAACTATGTATTGAAAATGTAAAATATTTTATACCACAGACACATCATCATTAAATTTTATTATATAATAGTTCTACATGGCATAATCCACATAGTTAAATGATATTAGAGTATCTTTATATGTGGAACTAAAAAGAACTTGTATAGTTTTTTATTACTTTATATGTTGAAGGTAGGAAGGAAGTAGTATTTTCTTACGTGTAATGTTATTTGGATAAGTAATTCTACTTCTTTCCCCCACATTAACAAGTGTAATCTAATCTAATTCTTTAATATACAATAGTTACTTATTTTTAAGTAACTTTAACTAAAGGAACTTTTAAACAACTCCGGCTAAAGATATTCTTACAAATCAATTTCTTTATTCCAAATAGAAAAATTAATGAGCATGAGCTGTTTATGGATTAAAATAATCTGGAGGCATAGTAGAACCCAAAGTTTTGTCCCCCAATTGACATTCCTAGAAACTACTAAGTTTTATATTTCTTTAATGCATAGTTGGCAAATGGGTTTGGAGTACTTTGTTCGTATATTGAGTCGTTTTTCAAATCTTAGACTAGACTAGGCAGAGAAAGAGATGTGGATGACTTGGACAGTATTTTTGTGTGTTATTTATGATTCCCTTGCCCTTACCCACCGCCACCCACCCCGCAATATCAAGAAACCTTTTCAGAATGTGGCTCATATTGTATTATTATTTTATATATTATTATTATATTCATCCCTTAGAAACCCACCAATCTAATCAAAGAAGGGTTTACAATATAACACAAGTCATTTGTCCCCTTGGCAGAAAAATAAGAAGAATAGAAGATAAACTACTATTCCTTTTTGTATTTGGTGTATTGGTGTACCCAACGTTCTTTACCATTAACCATGACGAGGGTTGAAAATAGTTGCTACTTTTTCCATTTGGTTTTAGATTAGCACGATGAGATTTGAGTCATTTGACGCACGACATGTGTCATCATTAGCGGAAGTTAAGAAGAACCTTGATAATCAAGAAGTAAATCATCCGTTCAAATCATGTATTTGGATTCCATTCATATTTTTAGTTGCTTTTGCAAATAACTTTAGTGGGTTCATGGTTTTAAAAAAACAACTATTTATTAATTCTTTTTGCGTGTATCTTAACGTGATGATTTTTGGAACGTAAATCGGAAATGATAATACAAACAGGGTGTTTTGGCGGAACAAGTGTTTCATCTTCGTTAAAATCATGGATTTGATTTCCAATTATATCACATCACCAGAAGGCTTTATAATTTTTCATTAATTAATGACTTTGTAACAGAAAATTATAAAATTATATAAAAAACACTTATAAAAAATAATATAGTACTGCAATGATCCAAAATGAATCATTCACCCATTATTTGTTTAAAGAGAAAATTCTACAGAAAAAAACGAGAAAGGAAAAAAAAAAACAAATCTAATCAAAATGATGAGACTTTTTAAAAAGTCAATATATTTTTAAAAAATTTTCTCACTTTTTTATTTTTAATTAAATAAAAATAATTTTTAAGAGTTACAAATGAATTATAAATTTTAAAATAATTAATATTTATTTTCACCCATTTAAGTGAAAATAAAGTGTAAGACTCGGGTCTTTAATTTTTCTAATCTCTTATTTCTACCCTAACAATTAATAAATATTCTTAATTTCTTTTTTTTCTCTCTTTTTTATATTCTTTTTATTTTGAGTAATAATATTTGAATATTTTATTTTTTTTCAACCTCTATTTTTCTTTTTCTTTTTTCTTCTCTTTCTAAGAATCATTTAGTACTTGAGGGATTCAAATATATTTTTCCTTCTATTTTATGCTAACAAACAAAGGAAAAGATGACGGTAGGAATTAGAGAATGGAAAATAAAAGAAGCAGGCAAGTCATTGATCATTAGAATCTTTCGCTCCTTGCCATTGAAAATGACAGTACGAAATATAAATGTTAAAATGATAAGAAGCAGCCAAGTTTGTGGTGCCCAGTTTGCCCACTTATCTTGTACTTTTGCCAAGTCTTCTTCTAGATTTTCTACTAAATCGGCTATATTATGAAGCACCAAAATTGCATGCAAGTTGTTAAGCTACTAAGAAAATTCTATGAATTTTAGTACAATATTCTTTCACAATTAAATAAATTTAGACACACAAAAAGAAAACAATAATTTTATTAAATGAAAACACTTTTAATTATTAATAAAAATAAGTTTAAAATATTTTTTATTTTTCAAATTTAGGTCTACTTTAATTTTAGTTTCTTAAATTTAAATTATTTTTAGGGTTTAAATTTTAAAAATTACTGTTTGTAGTTTGTTGAATCTCAACGTAAATAATGTTAGAAATATTTCTTATATAATAAATAAAATATAAGTCGAATGAATTGAGTTAAAGAAATTCTTATAATATTAAAAAACATCTCCTACAATATTTACATCGAAAAAATAAAAATAAAATATTTTAAAATATAAAGATTAAAAAAAATTAAATTTAAAAGAGTAAAATTAAAATTAATCTAAGTTTAAATAAAAAATATATTTAAATTGATAAAATATAATAATATCATAACTCTTGAATTTGTGTGGGTACAATACAGTTAATTTACTGAAATTGCAAAGCCTGAAACAACACGTCATCCTCAAGTTGTTTCCTTTTCAGTTCAGGAGTGTAAGAGAGGGATAGATGTTCCTGTCGTATCTAACCACGCTTCATGTGCATTTTTGTACCTTTATTGGAAGGGTAGACTTTTGAATTCTCGCAATCCCCAACCCCTAATGCTTTCACTTTCACTCTCTCGTCTATAACTTCTAGCCCATGTGAACCATTAATTGTGTGCTTTTCTCATATAATTTTATCATTCCTTTTTACTCTTCACTCACCTCCATCTCCTCCTCAAGATCTATCTCACCAACCTTGTCTATTCAACAACCTATCATGCTTGTTTGTTCCTATCTCATTTTGCACTATAATTCATCAATCTTTTCATTCCCCAAACCCTTGTCTTTCTGATTTCTATCTCTTGTTCCCATGGCTAGCCTTTTGAAAATTGTATATTTTTTTATGCTCCTTTTGATCCAAGTGTCATCCCAGGTTGACCAGCTTCTCTATGCTGGATTCAAGGATGTGGGTGCCAGCAACCTAACCTTGAATGGGATTGCAGAAATAGAGAAAAATGGAATACTCAAATTGACAAATGAGACCAGCAGGTTAATGGGTCATGCCTTTTACCCATCTCCTTTTCAGTTAAAGAACTCCACAACTGGTAAAGTTTTCTCCTTTTCTTCCTCCTTTGCTCTGGCTATTGTCCCTGAGTACCCCAAGCTAGGTGGCCATGGCATGGCTTTCACAATAGCAAACACTAAGGATCTCAAGGCTCTTCCCAGCCAGTACCTTGGTCTCCTCAACTCCAGTGACAATGGTAACTTCTCCAACCACATCTTTGCTGTTGAGTTTGACACTGTGCAAGACTTTGAGTTTGGGGACATCAATGACAACCATGTTGGAATAGACATCAATAGCATGCAGTCCAATGCATCTGCTAACGTTAGTTCAGTGGGTCTCAATCTCAAAGGTGGGAGTCCCATTCTAGCTTGGGTTGATTATGATTCTCAATTGAATCTTGTCAATGTTTCACTTTCTGCAACTTCATCCAAACCCAAAACTCCAATATTATCCTTCAATGTGGATCTCTCACCAATTCTTAATGACACTATGTATGTTGGGTTCTCTGCTTCAACGGGTTTGCTTGCTAGCTCCCACTACATCTTGGGTTGGAGCTTCAAAATCAATGGACCAGCACCACCCCTTGATCTAACTTCTCTACCACAACTTCCAAAGCCAAAGAAGAAACATACATCTCTCATAACTGGGCTTTCAGTCTCGGTTGTTGTTATTGTGCTATTAGCCATCTCCATTGGCTTTTACTTGTACAGAAAAATGAAGAACGCTGATGTGATAGAAGCATGGGAGCTTGAAATTGGGCCACATAGGTACTCCTACCAAGAGCTTAAAAAGGCCACCAAAGGCTTCAAGGACAAAGAGCTTCTTGGGCAGGGTGGTTTTGGCAGGGTTTACAAAGGAACATTGCCGAATTCCAAGATCCAAGTGGCGGTTAAGCGAGTTTCGCATGAATCCAAGCAAGGCCTGAGGGAATTCGTGTCAGAGATCGCCAGCATAGGCCGGCTTCGGCACCGGAATTTGGTTCAATTACTTGGCTGGTGCCGCCGGCGAGGTGACCTCCTGCTTGTGTATGATTTCATGGCCAATGGGAGCCTGGACAAGTACTTGTTTGAAGGGCCAAAGATGGTGCTAAGTTGGGAGCATAGGTTCAAGATCATAAAGGGTGTTGCTTCAGCTCTTTTGTATCTGCATGAAGGGTATGAGCAGGTGGTGATACATAGAGATGTGAAGGCCAGCAATGTGCTGCTAGATTTTGAGCTTAATGGAAAGCTAGGTGATTTTGGGTTGGCAAGGTTGTATGAACATGGGGCTAACCCTGGCACCACAAAAGTGGTGGGAACATTAGGCTATTTGGCTCCTGAGTTGCCTAGAACAGGAAAAGCAACTACAAGCTCAGATGTTTTTGCATTTGGAGCACTTTTGCTTGAGGTGGCTTGTGGGCGCAGGCCAATTGAGCCTAAGGCATTGCCAGAAGAGTTGGTGTTGGTGGATTGGGTGTGGGACAAGTACAAACAAGGGAGAATACTTGATGTGGTGGACCCAAAACTAAATGGTCATTTTGATGAGAAGGAGGTGTTGGTGGTGCTGAAATTGGGGTTGATGAGTTCAAATGATGTGCCTGCTGCTAGGCCTAGCATGAGGCAAGTGGTGAGGTATTTGGATGGGGAAGTTGAGTTGCCAGAGGACTTGAGAAAGCCAGGGGATTTAAGTCAACAGGAGGGGTTTGATGAGTTTTTGCACTCACTTGCATCTTCTTCCTTTGATAAGATGAGCTCAAGCTCCAATTTTGGAAATAGAGACATGGATTCTAGTTTTCTTTCCTTTGCCAATTCACCTCATTCCCTTCTCCATGGTAGAGGGGAAACTAGGTGATTCTGCATTATACTGATCAGGGGTATACTTTCTTAGCTTATCTTTTCTCACTTGAGAATTTTCTTTTGTTTTCTTACATGCTATGATGTCACAATTATAGAAGATTTCGGACACGATGAATGAAATGGGAAAATTAGTAATTTACAATTTTTATTATGTTCCTCGTTTGCACCCCATTTTGCTGCTAGGCAAATCTTTCTACCAATTATATGCACCATTTTTTTTGCTTGCTTCTGTATTTTATGTGTTGATTAACAAAATTATGGATAAATATCACCGATGCAGTTGCAATTTCCTAGATGGGGTTATAGATTAATAAACTTATAAAATTACAATATTATAGTCGCATTCATGGATAGGTATTGCGTACCCATACCAATTAAAGAAGTATAAAGTGAGTTAACCTCATTCAATTGGATTGGCTCACTGTAGGAGGTGGGTGGAAACAATTCAGCTCACTTTTATGACAAGAAAAAAATATAACTTGGCTCCACCATAGCTGGTTAGCGAGTCAATTGGATTGAATCACCAAAAATAAAATTAAAAATCTTATAAAAAATTTGAAAAAAAAAAAAAAAGTAAAAAAGATCACTATTAGTAAATCCAGAAGTTATAAATCGTTTACCAAATCCACTTTTAATAACCTCATTTATAAAAGTTAATTTAAATGATTTAGAAAAATAAAAAGGGAAAAGGAAGTCAATTCAATTCAACCTTGAATTTACTTTTGAGTCATGAATTAAGTGAGTCAACCCACTTCAATCAAAAAACAAAAATTAATTTTTATCAACTCAATTCATCTATAAGTTGAGTGAAATCAAATTAGTATAAAAGTCACCATTCTCGTCAATACATCTACTTAAGTGATAAATATGCTTAAAAGTGAAATAAAAATTGTTAGGAATGACAAAAAAAAAAAATTACTAGTTGATAGATGTATAAATTGAGCTTAGAATTTAATAAACTGATTCGAATAATCCATAAATAAAGTTGAATTTGGACAAAGTATTAATATTATAGTTTAAAATTCTCAAATTGTGATTATATATTATAATTTAATATTTCATCCAACTTAATTTATTTGTCGGTTTAAGACAACAAAAATATTTTAACAAAATAATTTATTGTACAATTTTCATAGTAAAATATGTTTGTTTGACAAAAATATTCCTATTTCATAAGTGATTAACTACATTATGTAATATATATAACAAAGCAGGAAAAATCAAGTTATTTTAAAAATATTATTTTTTAATTTTTTAATTTTTTTAATCTAACGATTCTATTATTTAGTCTTTAACTTAATATATTTTTTTTAATATTCACATACCAATTTAAAGAGTTTTTCAATATTTAGCACAACACTTAGCGTTATTTTTAATAATTAAAAAATTATTTATATAATTTTTTACTTTAAGAATTATTTGAGAAAGAAGATAATACTTTGAGAATTAAATTGAGAGTTTATTAATATATTAATTTCACGAAGATATTAGTAAAAAAAATAATTAATATTTTTTAATATTTTAAAGTGACAAATAATTTAAAACAAAAAAAATCAAGAGAGTAGTGGTTAAGAAAAGGAGAAGTCCTTCAACTCCTCAATGAAGTTATTGACTAACAAATTTCTTTGGTCAACAAAATTCCAATATCTAGATTGCCTGCCTTGCACGGATTACAGACATTCCATTCTCTACTATGATCTGTACTATTGCCAAAGAGAAACTGTAATTTTACCATTTCTTTTATATAAAAATATGCGATAAAAAAATATAGAAAGAAAATAAAGATAAGTGCAATAAAATCATTCATATGAGAAAGAGAAAAAGAGAAAAATCTATCATGTGATTCACCCAGAGAAAAGAAAAGAAAATTAAAGAAAAGAAAACATGAATTATAATATTTTTTGTTGAAGATAAAATAAAAAGAAAAAAATCAATTTTTAGAAATAAAATTTCAATTTTTTATATCATATTTTTCTTTAAGTCAAAATTTCCCTATCTCTACTTTTCCCCTTCCAACCAAAATGTTATATAAAAAATAATATAATTTTAGTAAAAAAATGAATAAACTTTTGTGCAAAAAAAAAAGTCTATGTATTAATTATGTACCAAATTTTTATAATGTTATTCAATAATAAACTATGATACATGAAGTTTATTAATTTTTAAAAATAATTATTTAAAAAGTCATATTAACGTTAATTTTTATCAGTTGACTATATACAATTTTTTATACTAACTATACTTAAAATTATTATTTTTTTTGGTAAATATCGCTAAAGGCTGTCTAACCTTGGAGCATTTGAACAGGCATAAAAAAGCTACAATTGCTAAAACAACCAAGCAGTGTTTATTTAAAATTCAGACAAATACAACAACACAACAAGTGTGGTAATTATGTCAGTACCAATGAGAGAGAAGGAAGACAATTAAAATAAAATAGATGAGATATAAAGATCTTACATAACTTCCATTTGAAGAATTAAGGGTAAAATAAAATATTTGCTCAAGTTATAAAATATAAAAAGGCACATACTTATTTAAATAAGTTTGCTTAGTATCATGATTAGAGATATTTTATTGCGGAATATAAAGTAAGATGATAGCATGTTGTTGCTAACATGATATTTCATATTTATTGAAGAATTAGTAATTAATAACATAAGTTTTCCTAGAATTCAGGTGATTTTTTTTACAACACATTTCCAGACAGACATTGAATTAACGAACAAACAAAATCCCACCATCCATAAGCAGGGCGAGTCGCAAGAAAACGAAAGACAGTTTTGACTTTAAATACGTCTAGATTATGAATTTGGAAGGGAAGATAAAGTTTTTTATTTTGAAATTAAAAAATTATTTGATATTTACGAGAAAAAATGAGATGTTAAGAGAATTTTACCATAATTTATATTTCATTTATTTTAAATAAATAAAAAAAATTACCAAATTCAGAATTAAAAAGAAGGGAAGAATTTGTTAAGAATTGGGACCCTCTCTATTACTTTCTCTATAGTTTCTCTCTATTTTATCCTCTTCATTATTTATCCATATTTATTTATTTGTTTTTCTTTTCTTTTTTTCTGCCACAAATAAGTATAAAATCTGACAATGGTCCCACATTTTATACACCACTATTTTTTTGTTGAATTATAGAATACTTTTATGACTTTGTCCTTCCCACTCTCAAAATCCCGTCTGCCTTAGGTTGACAAGTGAAGGCATTGATGAATACGGTCGTCAGCAATTGTATTGATGACTCATTCCGTTTTATCACTTCAATTTGATTTTAGGATAATTTTCATAATTTTAAGGTTAGAATTATATTCCATATATTTTTTTTATTAACATTAGGTATGGGAGGAAACAGACTTTAGATCTTTTAAATAAAGATTCGGATCTTAATATTTGTAATTAAAAAAATTCTATTAAAGATAATTAACTAACTAAGCTTTTTAACGAAAATTAATTATCTATAAAATCAGTAAAAATTCTATACCTATAACGTGATAATAAAAATAATTTAATAATTTTAGAATAAAATTAAATTATATTTGAATATTGTGTTTTTTTTTAAAAATATTTTTTAGAAAGTATATATTATGTGTTAATAGAATTACTTTTTCTTAATTTAATAAAATGTTTCCATGATATTATATTTATATTAGTATTATTTATTTTAAAATATATCTTAATTTTATTTTTTATTTATTTAATTTTATAATTAATTATATAAAATATAAAAATTAATATATTATGTTAATGAATTTATTTAATTCAGTTTTATTATATAAAATAACATGTCTTAGTCGGTTCAAATTTAAATTTTAAAAAAAGTGATTTTATTAAAACTTTGAGTCAATTGATAGACTTATATTAACTTAATGAAAATATTTACATAATATGTTATTAATAAATTAAGATGACAATTCATAATTTTTATCATGTATAATATTTTTAAAAAACTTTTTTATTTAAAAACTAACTCAAATTAGTCTATAAAAATCAATAGAGCTAATTTAATCTAAAAAATATATTAAATAATATCATGTGATATAAATAATGTTTTTTTTAAAAAGAAAATCTGTAAAATAAGTTATCTAATTTGTTACTATGTATTTAGTAGTTCATTTTGCTTCACACTAATCGCCTAATTATACACTTTTATTTTATTAAATAGATTTATCATACCAACAGAAATTGGATATAATAGAAAGATCTAGTGTCTTACAACATAATAATATTTAAATCTCTATTAAGAAAAATATTTACGCTTAATATTTTTAAATATAATTGTTTTCTAGAAAAAAAAAATACACGTAGATAAAATAAAACAAAAATTTACCATTACAATTAAAACATAAATAAGTTTCCAACTCAGTAAATGTGTATAGCATGCTATTTTTTAAGGTTGCAATTATTTAACTTGATTGGATTTATTTGTACAACCAAGCTCCTACAGAAACTAAGTTGGAGTCTCCCTTTTATTTCCATGCTTCAAATTCTCAAGATGTAATTATTGTTTCAATGAAAAGCAAGAAAGAGAGTTTTTATATTTTGTGGAACCCTTAAAGTTATGAATATTTTAAGTAAGTGATTTATTTAAACAAATCATACGAGAACCATATTAGTTCTTCTCATCCATTGGAACTAGTTGTACTCTTTATCACCATCTTGTAGGTCGAGCCTCTTAAGTCAAATTAAACAAACAAGACGAATTTAAACAATGTTCTTCAAAGTCAGATCTATTTCTTCCACAATTGTAATAACTTATAACTTAAGAGCTTAATGGCTATTAAAATACTTTAATATTATCCTTTGATCATAAATATGATTGTTATTATGACTTTTAAAATAATTATAAAAAAAATAACAAACTTCTCATAAATAATGTTTTAGGATTAAATGATAATATAAATTTTACACATAACCTATTTTGTCTTGCCTATAAAAAGAAAATTATTCCGAATCTTAAAACATTAACTACTTTTATATTATAAATACTTAATTTTAATTAAATGGGTTAAGGGCTTTTTTTCATTATTAGTCACGTAATTTTTTCATTATATATCTCATATTCTATATCTTTTAAAATATTATTACTTAAATTTAGTTAACCTTAATTTAAATTAAGTTTTAAATTTTAAGACGTTTTTATCTAATTAATAAACATGGAGATGGCATGTCTTTAGTTTAAATAATTTATTTTTACAATTCCTTCTTCAACTTAAAATATTTTATTTCTTTAATTTAGTTTTATCTAATAAAATAAAATCTTTGTTATTGGAAATAAATTATATTATAATTTTTCTTAAAATATGTGATTTATTATTTATTTAATAATATAATAATAATTTATTTTAAAATTTACATAATTCTAAAAATACTCATACAAATTACAAAGCACAAAATATACTATTGTTTCAATTAATTGTTCCTAATTATCAATTAGTATCAACGTGAAATTTCATCGCTCACTTGTAATTTTCAACATTTCAAAGTGTAATTGAAATGCATCGGTTAAAAATGAGCATCACACTTTTAAAAATATAAAACGAAGAAGTGACATTTTGTATTAGTGGCATTCAATGTCCAATTAAATGATTTTAACCTATAACCAAACACTCACTTTGTTGGTAAAAATTGTCCCTTCAATACATAAAAACTCAAAGGAAAAGGACATAAATAATAATAAAAAATTGTTAACTTTTCCATTCATGTCAACTGCCGCAATATTTGCATATAATTCAAATTTCAAAAATGTCAAGCCAAAGAAGATAGAGAATAGAGATCACTTTGATTGGCTGAGTATTGAGAAGCACTTTCCCCCTTTAAAAATGGTTTACATTATTTTGAAACCTGGAAAATATGTCATTATCAATATGCACCAACTTGTCACTAAAGTAATGATGCTATATAAAAATCATTTTTCAATCATGATTGCCCTGAAGGAAAGAGATTCCAGCTGTTATGATCACTATTGAAAGAGAACACTTTTAGAATGAAAAGCACCTCATTAAAAATAAAAGGTGGCTTAATGTGAATGGTTAGGGAAAAGGAGATTCCACTACTTCCGTTCTTATATGTAATTGTTATATATAAGTTTTTTTAATTAATTTATAAAATTATAAAATAGTCAATTTAGTTAATAGTATTAAAATTACTAATAATTTATTTTTTAAAACTTATTATGACTCATATTATACTTATTTTAATTAAATAATTAATATGTATTATTCATTTTTAATAATTATTAAAAAATAAATTTATCTTATTAATTTATAATATTTATTATTTATTTACTATAAAATTTTTAAAAATTAAGATTATTTTGACAAAAAAGAATTAATGTATGAGACAATTTGAAATGAATTTTATAAAAAAATAAATTTCTCAAAAAAGAAAAGTCTTATATATAAAGAGATATGTAATATATATGAAAGTCTAATTAATTAACGTAAGGAACCTGTTTGTGGAAGGTAGAAGACTTGTTTTTAAAAGAGAAAGTCGTAATAAACTAAAAAGACTATTTTTTAAAGAAATTTTTTACTGTTAATTACTATATATATATAATTTCAACTACCTAACTATTAAAATAAAAGTTCTAATTTTATAAAATTTTAAATCCATTTGATAATTTATTATATAAATTTAATTTAATATATAATATACGTTTTAAAATATAAGTAAATATCAATTATAAAATTACCTATCCACAAATGTCAAATTTATCTAAAATTCTGTACGCATGATTGTTGAGTGGAGGAATTCTACCCAGAGCTATTCTTTGTGTAATTTGTTCTCTATTGTATGTACATGAGAGTTGTATATAGTGATAGAATTTTTTTTAATAGTAAAATAAATAAATATTAACTATCATATCTTATATTAAATACATAAATTATGGGATCTATTTTTAAAAGTTACCTAAATTTTTTAAAGTGATTATATGACATTTTCTCCAAAATAAAAAGTATTTTCTACAAAAACTACGTAACTTTGATTCTACACTGCCTTGGAAAATATGTAAGACTAATAACTCACTCTTGTCAAGTTAAAATGATAAAAAAGATAATACGATTTTTTTTAAAAACAATAAATTTGTTGAATAGTAAAATGTTCATGTTTATAATAAATAAATAAACTAATAAAATAATCTTATTATCTTTTGATAAATAAAATATTTTTTAAAAATTATATTAATTTTATACATTTAATTACAGATAATCATCTTAAGTTAGACGGCGTAAGGTGCAAATACATTCCTAAGGTGCAAATACATTCCTATGTACAATTAGTTCTCGAACTTAAGTTTAGTTCAAAAGATTATTTTTTTAAGATTTTTTTAAATTTTTTTTAAAAAATATTGGTGATTTCTTTATATTTAATTTTTATTTTCACTGTCTAGCAGCAACCTTAGTTGACTCTTTTATATTTAACTTTTATTTTCAGTGTCTAGCAGCAACCTTAGTTGCTAACTTTTTTTTTCACCATTCTACCCTAGTTGCAACACAAGTGTGTGTGATTTTTTTAATATATATATATATATATATAAATTTATAATATATATAATTATTTTTATTTAGGAGTTTAATTATGTAATTACTGTAATTTAAGTATTATTTTATCTTTTCTATTTTTTAAATAAAATATTTGACCATTATTTTTCTAATAATTTTTCATCTATGATATATTATTACTATTTTAAAAGTTATATATAATTATAGTTTTATCAAATTATTTTATTACCATTCTCATTATATTGAAATGAAAATTAAAAGTTATTTATTAATCTTTGTTATCGTATCAAACTTACCAAATTACATAAGAAATTTGACAACTTTGAGATATATTAATACATATTTTATCTTTCAATAATAATTCTTCTTATTTTTCTTTTTATTTTTTAAGATTTTAATGTACTTTCAATCTCAAGCATACGTGTATAGACACACATGTTATGCAAAATTTAGAAAAAACACATTAGTTATTGAATTGCATTGAAGATTTGCTTTGTAGTCTTTGTCATTCCACAACATTTTTCTTCTTTTATTTTCTAATTATCTGAAAGTATTTTGTTTTTCTTCAATAGTAGTTGGTTGTTATTGTTGTAGAAAATAATTTTGTGGATAACATAATTTACTCAAATTTAGTAGAATTTTGAAATATAATTAATAGTATTTTTTGTGAAAAAAATACCAATTTTTATTTTTATTTCACAAAGGTTCTTAGTGGTATGTGAAATCACATGTTATCATTTGTAATTTTGAATTTTAAAAAAATATTTAGTTTATCTTCTATATACTATATTCATTATTATATGTTCTTAGATGATTTTGAAAAAAAACATAATTATGAATAATTTGTATGAATTTTAATGTTTGTATTTTAATTTTCATAATTATCCCTTCAATCATTAATCCTGATTTTAATTTTCATAATTTACCTTTCAATCATTAAATCCTGACTCTTTCAATACAGGGAGAAAATATCTACTTACTTCAAAGAGAAAGAGTAATTTTATAAGGTCAACTATTCATTTTTATTATTATTTTCTTTTACTATAATAATTTTAACAAGAAACTCATTTTTAATAGTTAGACTTTTTTTCTTATGAGCTTTTTATATTGTTTTTTGAATTGTAATTTTTTTTTCTTAAGAGCTTGATGACCAATGAGCAGTGCAATTAAAAGGTACGGGCCACAAGCCTCTCATGGTTATTTATATTTTTTTTATTATATTTTTTTTCTAAATATATAAACTTTATTCTTTACTTTTCATTCTCATTATTCTCTAAATCCATCCTATCTATTTTATCTATTAAAGATATCGAACTTTTATCTAATTTTATTCCATTGCAATCAAATATTGAATTTAGTTGTTAATATAAAATATTTTTATCAAATTATTTACATTATTTACACGTTAAGGTAAGGATAAAATCATTTTGATCCTTTCAGAACAATTTTGGAAGTACTTTTCAGTAAAATTCCCAAAAATACTTTACATAATTTTTTTTTTATGTTTTGTCTGCACTTATTTCTTTTTCAAATTGTTTTTATTTAGCACAGAACAATTAATGGAACAATTGAATAGGAAAAGACAAAGAATTGATACCGGTCCTTCAATTTAGAGTAGTCAAAGAGGCGCTCCCTTGTAGCAACTTGGAGAAAATTAAGGTCTAATAGTAAGTAAAAATAACCTAGGAAAATAAAGTAGTAAAAATTATTGTAGTAAAAATTATGTGAACATAAATAAAACGAGAGACATCATGAATGAACATAAATAACCTAGGAAAATAAAGTACTAAAAATTATTGTGAGTGGATAGCCAATTGAAAGGCTCGAGTAAACAATTTGCATTAAAGTTTGGAGGATGAAGAAACCCTAACGCAAGAGAAAAACAGGAATAGAGTTTGGTGAAAAAGATAAGGAATGTGATAAAAGAGATGGGGGAGTGTGCTGAGGGAAGTGAGAATGTTTTTAAAAAAATTAAGTAAATTAACTTAAAAAAAAGAAGAAGAGAAAGAGAGTATATTTTGAGTGTAAATAGCAAAATCCAAAATTATATTATTGTAATGTGTATGCCTAACACCTATGCCGAAATAACGATGTCTCAACCAAAATAGCAAAAATGAGCAATGACCCATGACCCATCTTAAGATGATGGTATTTTACTATGTTATAGATAAAGATGATACTTTCTCGAATTCTTCAACAAAGAATCGAAGTTTATGGGCTTGAAATCTGCACTGACAAATTAAGTTGGTGGAGGTTGGTTTCTTCCCAAAATTTGGTTGGCACTTACATTTGGTTTATGTTCACAAAAATGATTCATTCAAGTATAAGCCCATACAATATATGAGGCCCATTCTGATGAGGATCCCATTTTGGTTAGCCCAGTACCTCAAGTCCCATAGATTGCTTGCTATGAAGAAACCCTGAGGGGTGGAAAAACTACGTTTAGAATGAGCATGGAATCTTCTAGTTTATTTTCACTTGTGAAATTGCATTTATACATTGTCTTAGTACAATGAAATATATAAGAAAGAGAGGGATAAGAAGGCAAGATAAAAAAAAAGTAAAATAAGATGGTTAACATGAAAAGATAATAATAAAATATTAAACGCATAAAACTTTTTTTTTCTTTTATTTCATCATAGTCTGTTATGTGTTATAGATTTATTAAATTTTATAATAACTATCTTAAAAATTATATTAAGATTGATTTTTATTAATTTAATCATGTAAAAATTTTACCCTATCGATTAAATTCAAAAGTGTTTTATCAATAATATAACTTTTCCCACTTGATTAAGGGTTTTAGACGTTTGTAATTATTACAAGCCTACTATTAGCCATTGTGAGGAGGGAACAATGGTGTATGTAGGATTAATATAAGACTTATTTAGAACACTACTTTTATTACCCAATCCGTGTAACTCACGAGTGGATTGATTTACATATCAACGTGTAGGCCTACGAATCATTTTATTTTTAAAAATAAAAATTAATTTTGATAATTAGTTTATTTTGTTGGATTTTTAATATTTACTTTATGTGTTGGAAGTATTTAGTAATGTTAATTATAGGTAAATGACAATTTCATTTTTTCCTTCTTCTTCATTTCTCATTTTAATTTTTTAGATTTTTATTAATTATTCTATTTGTATTTTATTAATATATTTATCATATTATTAAATTTTATCAATTAGTAACAAGTAAAATATCATAAAACAAAAAAACTTATGTTTTTAATCGAAGTTTTCCTTGAAATTATGGTATAATGAGGAAATTCAAAAAATGATGTCTTCATAATGATTTTAATATTCTTCTTTTTGTATTATTTTTAGTTGTAAAATCATTAATAATTTGTTTATAATAAATATTTTTTAAAAATTATTTTCTATAAGAATCAAAGTAAGACCATTTAATTTATCTTGTGAGTCTCACACATGGTTTTGACAATTTCAATTTTGAAAATTTTTTTTCAGCAGATAGAATCTTTTTATAGAACACTGTGGTGTAAAATGTAAACAATTAATTAAACTAAGTGCACACTTGCTAAAATTATTAAACGTGTATGAGTAATTTTTGGAGGTCACAACACAATGAAAAAAAATCAATGATTATTGCAGGTCACATAGAAGCTCGCAACAATAAACAAGTTATGAGTGAAAAATTGTAATTTGATTTTGAGATTCTTATAGAGTAAAATAGGTCACAAATAAGAAAATCATGATTCACAACATAATGATTTATGATGAAAGAACCTAGTTGATATCCCATATCTCTGGTTCAAGTATCAATTTTCACCACCATTAAATAGCAAAGTACTCACCACAACAAGACAATGAGTGACAAAAATATTATAAAAAGTAAGACACATATTAATGATGAGAAGGTATAATTGTTTTGCATAATTATGTTTGTGCATTATTTGACATGGTAGGGAGTGTCATACTCCAATTTTTTCTGATCTGCATCAACAAAAAAGAGAAAAGAAAAAAGCGAATGCAGCAACAAAAAAAGCAAAGGAGATGACAGCAGGCGCACCTTTTCCCGTCTCGGACAGGGGCGTGAAGGGACGAGCAGACGTTGACTTCTACGAGAGGTCACCTTCAACTCTACCACTGTATAGAAAAGTGGAGACACGAAAGCAACTTTGGGACAAAAATCGGGGAAGCTAATGTCAACGCATTAATGGAGGAGATCTCCTTGAAGATTCATGATGGTGACCCAAGGATGAGAGATGTGCCTATAAAGGGATCCGTGTTTAAACGGAGAAGAGGTCTTGAGGGGGGGGAGAGCAAAGAAGGGAGGAGAAAAAGAGAGGAGAAAAGGAAAAGAAGGAAGGAAGAAGAAGGAGAAAGAAGAAGGCTCAAGAAGAAACGATAGGTGGAAAGCGTTAAGTTTGTACGAATAGGAGGTCGACGCAGGCAAATCAACTTGGCAGAGTAATACCATCCCTATCGGATACCAGGTAAGTCTACTCGAACCCCGCACCTCCACCCATGCATAAACCTCTCAGCTTCTCGGCTTCTCAACCTTTCGGCCACGAACCTCTTAACCTCTCAGCCTCTCGACCTTTCGGCCTTTCAGCCACGAACCTCTTAAACTCTCGACCTCTCAGCCTCTCGGCCACAAACCTCAACCTTTTAGCCTCTCGGCCTCTTGGCCTTTTGGCCACGAACCTCTTAACCTCTCAGCCTTTCAGCCACAAATCTCTTAACCTCTCAGCCTCTCGGCCTTTGGGCCTTTCGGCCACGAACCTCTTAACCTCTTAGCTTCTTGGCCTCTCGGCCTTTTGGCCACAAACCTCTTAACCTCTCAGCCTCTCGGCCTCTCAGCCTTTCGGCCACGAACCTTTTAACCTCTAAACCTCTCGGCCTCTCGGTCTTTCAGCCACGAACATCTTAACCTCTCGGCCTCTCGGCCTTTCAACCAAACCATCCACGAGCTTCCTGGCCTCTCAGCCAAACATTCCAAGCCCTCTCAAAACTACGTAAACTTTGATTTCTCCATTGCAGTAGGAGATACGTAGGAGCAAGAGACAATTCTTGTCAAGTTATTCACCCCAAAACCAAAGACATTCTTCATTCATCCCTTGTAAATATATTTCATTAGAAAAGCATAAATCATAATGTAGAAGTCATCTTACTTCATGCATCTAGTTAGGGTAACTATCAAGTGATAGGCGTGGGAATGCAGTGTATTCCTCACGTAACCGACTCTCGAATTCCATTTCCTTGGTCCAGATTCCAGCCTTATCCAAACACCTTCCATTTTATGGTTTCCTAGCGTTTCCTCCCTAAAACGCTGGTGGCGACTCCTATCCTCCATCGCAAGGTTGCAAGTTGGTCGCGACAGGGAGATAAAAAAATTAAAGAGAGAAAATAGAAATTGAAAGATTAGAAAGAAAGAGAGAAATTTAAGGCTATTATTTACTTCGACGATAATAAAAAGATTCATGTTGAGAGAAATGGAAAGAAATAATATATCATTTTCTATTCTTTATATTCAATATATTGTGCGTAAATATTAAATTACATTATTAATAGTTTATTTTTCTAAGATTGTGGGTAGATTTTTTTTTAGAAACGAAAACATCATCAATTTATTGATAATTGTTTTATTTTTATAATAACTTATATATATATATATATATTTATTATTATCATTAACAAGATTACTGAGATTTTATATGTCTTTTAAATTATATTAAATAAAACATATTTTACTAATGCTTCAATAATAATTTGAAATCCAAAATTTCTAAAAAATTCAAGCAGAATTCAGAAATTAAACACTTTCAATTTTAATGTAGGATACAATTACATTGGAAACAAATTTTATAACTTCTTTCATTTCACATAATAGCCAAAACATTGCCCATGGTGAGAGCAACAAATTAAAGTTATTTCTCATAATAATGCTGTCCTCATTTTCTTTCCCTCGAAACTTCTAGATTTTATTATATTATCTACTAATATTTACGAGCACTAGCTAGATATACAGTCATACTTTCCACGAATGCTAATATTACAATTAGAAATTTAAATATAAGCATAAAGATAAAAAAATTGGTACAACTATAAACATAGAAAAATATCTTTAGTTATATACATATAATATTATTATTTGAAAAATAAATGGTACCATTTTGAATTAGAAAAATAAAATGAGTATATCTACCTTTTTTAAAAGAGAGATATATTTATTTTCAAAAACTAATTATTTTTGTTTATTTTTTCTGATAATAAAATATTACTTCTTCTTGTCCAAAAAGACAAAATATTAACAATTAATTTATAAACCTCAACATTTTACTATAGTTCTAAGAGCTAAACTAAAATTTTAACACCTATGGTACACTATTGTAATTATAGCATCCTATTTTAAACTGCTTCAATTTTATAAATTAACCTCTTTTCTTTGATCATTGTAGTATAACATGGTAAATATGGAAATACTAATTAATATCATCATACAAAAATATCACTACTACATAAATAAACATAATTTTAGATATTATATCTATATAAATAAAATTATAAATAAATTATTTAGTGGTGCATGTGCATGTATAATCTTTTATTTTATTTTATCCTTATCAATCATATAAAAAATAATATTTATAATTTTATATTGGAGATGTTTTTTTTTATTGAAAATATGCATTGTGAAATAAATAGACTTTAAATTATTCCTAAATATTTTAAATCTTATCAAAAAAATTATTTACAAGTTTTTTAAAAAATATTACTTATTTCAGTTATAGTTTGCTTATAATAGAAAGAATTGTAAGGGTGACGTGAAAAATCATTCATATATATTGGCATAAGTTTTCTAAGTTACGACGTATTTATTGTTCTCAGTATTTAAGAAATAAAGGATTTTTAAATTCTCTATTTGGAGTAATATCTTTACTTTTAAAGATTTGATTGAGAATGTGTTTATACATTTATGTTATTATCTTTAAGTGATCATATTAATGAAAAAAAATGTAAAATTCAATGTCATTTAAAACATGTGTTTTTTTTTTGTGTAAAATAAAAAATATACAACTCAGTTAATATATTTCTCCTAATAAAGAAAGATCGCTCAAATTTTTCATATAATAGTGGAGATTACTCACATTTTTGTTATAAAACTCCTTGCATTTTATTTACAAAAAGACTAAAAGTAAATGAAGTAAAAGCACTAGGAGAGAGACACTAATCATAGGACAGTAGAAAGATTATAAACGAAGAATTAATAATTTTATAAATAATGTAATTATATGTGAGTAGCGTGTACTTAACGCGTAATGAAATAAATTAAAATTAAAAAGAAACCTAGATACTTAAAATGACACGTAAAGTAATTTTGTTGATGTGGCAAAAAAATTATACCTAAGCCCACATTTCAAGTTTAATATACTATAATATATATAAATCTAAATATATACTTTAATTTAAGTGACTAAGAGAGGGAAACGCAGGAGACAAATTTTTAAAAGATGCAAAATTTGAATTAAAAAGAAAGCAAGGAAAATACATTCCAAAAGCTAACAAAGAAACACAATTACCGTGACAAAGCCGAGCTCCACGATTCGCATTTCACGGAAAGCTAATACGAACAACCAAAAACGAACGAAAAAGTAATATTAAAAAAAAAAGAATCAAAAAATGAGGAGACATTGATAAAGTTTAAAACTGGATAATTTACTCTTTTAATAGTTTCTATATTTTGTTCCATTAATCTTAATGGTTAAATCACATGTATAGATAAAGTTGCAATAAAAATGTTAAATTGGGGAATGAAATGCTTAATTTAATAAATTAGGGTGAAAAATACAACTAATTAAACTTATAAATTAGAGAGTATTTTCCATGAGACAGAATTAATTTTGAAATACTTGTTTTTATTATGAATAATTGATAACTGATATATATATATATATAATTTCATTCATTAATGGTGAGCTCAAATTATTGGCACCACTGCTACGCAAAATGAAAAAGGGAATAGTAGGTTATACGAATAAATTTGAAATTGTGTTGCCCTATGGTTGAGGTTAAAATTTGAAATTGTGTTACCGTGAATATAATAAATTCACTCATTATTGGTCCCTTGTCCCCAAAAAAAATTATCCAGCACCATGAAAGTGAGAACCAACTTTATTCTTCTCACATTAAAGCAGTAATTTTGTGCTCATTTGACAAAGCACAAACAAGATATGAAGCAAGAAATAAACAGGCTTTATTCCTGTTCCTTATTTTTCTCTTTTTCTCTTTATCTTTTCCCCTTCCTTTGTCCCTTTTTCTGGCAAAATGTATAACGTATTACTATCTCACAAGAGGGGTCCCTACTCGTCTCTTTGTCACGGACCATTTGACCGTAGTTGCAAACTTTGATTTAAGGAACCTTCCTAAACACAAATTCTCAATTTCGCATTAATTTCCCCCTTGCTAGATAAGTGTTTGTACCATAATACTTACTATTATGACAATAGAAAACAATAATAATTATCTAACTGATTGGGAATGATACGTGGCAAATATTCGTTTGTTCTAATCTGTACTAATGACTAATAAAATAATAGTTTTGTTTTGTCTATGACGTTGTTTCCTAACCTATCATAACTTTTTTAGAAACCAAGTTGTTGATGAGATTGGTATCGAATTCAGATCTTTTAAATATGCGATCAGAATTTGAATTTTAAATGATTTATGCAAGTAGAATATTTTGTTAAAAAAATAGTTGTTAACCTATAAGTGAGGGAGATATTTTTTTCAATCATATGAATATGATAACTTTGTAAATTAAATAGTAACGTACAATTATGAAAAAGAAAAGTGTGAATGAACAAAAAGTGAAAGTGATGCATCTGATTTTTAGCATAAATAAAATTGTTGGTAGTCTTATCTTTTGCAATGACAAATGTTGAATGGTGACTTCCTCGTTTAACACCAAGAGACGCAACTATGAGGAAGTTCGTTTTCTTTTCAGTGCAAGTGCGAGGATCTTTCCTCGTGGACCACAATTGAAAGTTCAAATGTGCGCTACACGTTTTGGGCGCCCGAAAAAGCATAGAAACAAGCACCAAACCTCGTCCAGAAGAACCCAATTGTAAGACAGAAAACCATGTCTCTTCTCAAGGTTGTAGCAGTGGTGTTTTTGCTGGCAACAATAGTAGCCAGTGATGACACCAGTTTCACCTATAACGGGTTCCAAGCATCTAATTTGTACCTTGATGGCAGTGCTGAGTTCACCTCCACTGGCATGCTCAAACTCACCAACCACACCAAGCAACAAAAGGGTCATGCTTTCTTCCCAAGTCCAATAGTCTTCAAAAATGGTAGTGCTTTTTCTTTCTCCACCACTTTTGTGTTTGCCATAAGATCTGAGTACCCCAATTTGAGTGGTCATGGGATTGTTTTTGTGGTTTCTCCAACTAAAGATTTTCAGCATTCTCTACCAAGCCAGTACCTTGGCCTCTTTAATGAGACCAACAACAGCAACGGTGTTTTTGGTGTGGAACTTGATACCATTCTGAACGCCGAGTTTGATGATATCAATGACAACCATGTTGGAATTGATGTGAATGATTTGAAGTCGGTTAAATCAGCTTCTGCAGGGTATTACACCGATGGGGGGTTTAAGAATTTGAGCCTCATCAGTGGCTACCCAATGCAGGCATGGGTGGAATATGATGGCCTAAAGAAGCAGATTGATGTTACTTTAGCTCCAATCAACATTGGTAAACCAGAACGCCCTTTGTTATCATTGAGCAAAGATCTTTCTCCAATTCTTGACACTAGCATGTATGTTGGATTCTCATCCTCAACTGGGTCAATCCGAAGTTCCCATTATGTTTTGGGTTGGAGCTTTAAGGTGAATGGCCAGGCTCAACAACTTGCAATCTCTGAACTCCCCAAGCTACCTAGACTAGATAGTAAACAAGAGTCTAAGGTTCTCATTGTTGTGTTGCCTTTGATATCACTCAGTTTGGTCCTCATGGTGGCTCTGGCAGTGGTTCATGTCATCAAAAGGAAGAAGTTCGCGGAGCTGCTTGAAGATTGGGAGCAAGACTATGGTCCTCATAGGTTCAAGTACAAGGATCTTAGCATGGCAACAAAGGGGTTCAGGGAGAAGGAGCTGTTGGGGAGTGGTGGATTTGGAAGAGTCTACAAAGGGGTGATGCCAATTTCCAAAATTGAGGTTGCAGTGAAGAAGGTGTCCCATGAGTCAAGACAAGGGATGAGGGAATTTGTGGCAGAAATAGTTAGCATTGGTAGACTTAGGCACAGGAATTTGGTTCCCCTTCTGGGGTATTGCAGGCGCAAAGGAGAGTTGCTATTGGTCTATGACTACATGCCAAATGGAAGCCTTGACAAGTATCTCTATAACCAACCAAGAGTGACCCTGAATTGGAGCCAGAGATTTAGAATCACCAAAGGGGTTGCTTCAGGTTTGTTTTATCTACATGAGGAATGGGAGCAAGTTGTGGTCCATAGAGACATTAAGGCTAGCAATGTGCTACTAGATGCTGAGTTGAATGGAAGATTAGGGGACTTTGGTCTTTCAAGGTTGTATGAGCATGGAACTGATCCTCACACTACTCATGTTGTTGGAACTCTTGGGTATCTGGCCCCTGAGCATACTAGAACAGGTAAGGCAACTAAAAATTCTGATGTGTTTGCTTTTGGTGCATTTTTGCTAGAGGTTGTTTGTGGAAGGAGGCCAATAGAGCAAGTAAGGGAATCAGGGAGTGAAATTCTGGTTGATTGGGTGTACAATTGTTGGAAAAGGGGTGAGATTCTTGAGGCAAGGGATAAAAACTTGGGCACAAATTATAGGGCAGAGGAGGTGGAGTTGGTGTTGAAACTTGCTTTATTATGCTCACATTCTGACCCTTTGGCTAGGCCAAGCATGCGCCAGGTTGTGCAATACTTGGAGAGGGAGGTGCCTCTGCCAGATTTGTCTTTGCTTAGCTTAACTTCCACTGGATTGAATTTTGGCCTCCATGAAGACTTTCACGACTGTCCAATGTCTTATCCTTCATCTATGGATAGGCCACTCTCTCATACTTCTTCAATTGCTGAATCACTTCTCTCTGGGGGTCGTTGATTTTAGAACACACTCCATGCATCATCTATTTCCATTCTATTTTATTTTATCCTATTCTTAATTGCTCTATCTCTTTATTTCATTTTGTATTATATTATATTCTAAAATTAAATGAATTAGCCAAAAAGGAAAAGAACACAAACAACGTTTGGTATCTTGTTTCGTTACTCTATTTTACCTCTTTAATTGGCATACATTCATTCTTTGAGTATGTATCTCTTCAATGTAAAAATTCAGACATTATGTGAAAGTAGTATCCCATACTTGAGCACGAAAAGTACCATTAAATGAATTTAGGAACATATAAACTCGTATAGCATTATAATAACCTTTTTAAAAAAGAATGGATTAACTTCTCTCGACACATTTTCTAATTTTGAAGGACATACATAATTAGTAGCACAACTTTTTTTTTTTAAGATTTGACAGATCGGAAGATTAAGCCCCGTTAGATTATTACTCTAAAGGCATTGTTATGAAAGCAACTCAACTCTCTGATTAAGTAAAATCCTCTAAAAAGTGGTGATTTCAAAAGTTCAGCCCCAATAAAATTGTTTGTCCAGCATTAATTACTTATTTGTTACTTGTATCAATCCTTTCGTGTTAATATAATCTTATACATGTATGGCTATGTGATTTAAAATGAACTCAAATACATCTATGAAGTTGGGTTATGACTAATTCAGTAATTTCGGGTTTTAAAAGTGAATTCGGTAATTTGTTTTTGGTCCACTCACTAGACTCTTCTTCGGCTTAGCTCCATGTGCTTCGTTAGGCCCAAATCAACGAAGCCCACTTAAACACATAACCTAGGCCTAATATGCTAATATCTTGTTCCCCTGGAGGCATTTTTATTTTTTGTTATACCCCTGTACTATTTTTGAAGGCGGTTACCATGTACCATAAAAAAAAAAACTTAAATATGTTTATATTTTCAAATTTAAGTTATTTTTAATTTAATCTTTTAAATTAAAATTTTTATTTTTTAGTCTTTCAATTTTTAGAAATTATTAATTTTAGTCTCTCGATGTAAACATTTTCACATGAAAAACAATTAAGTAAACAACAAAATAGTATTTATTGAATTAAACAAGTTTGTTATGTTGAAAAAGTTTTTACCATTTATGTCGGTGACAAAAAACCAGTCACTTTTAAAATTTTAGGACTAAAAAACATAAATTTTAATATGGAGGTCCAAGTTCAAAAATAATTAAATTTAATAGACTAAAAACATATTTAAAAGTAATATATTTTTCTAACACTTTCCTTCCTATTTGTTAATATTTTAAAAATGATAAAATTACGTAAATTTCACTTCTTAATTAATAATTCTTATTTATAATTTTATATATTTTTAATAAATTTAACCTCATAAAAAGCATGTTGCAAACCTACTGTGTCTTATATTGAAGCATATGAAACACTTGCCAAAGAGGATACAAACAAGAAAGAAATGAATTTAAACAAAACCATGGCTTCATCAGAAAGTTAATCTCTATACTCCAGTGCATTAAAAAGGGTATAGGAACCTTTCATCTTTAAGACCAAATGGAGAAACGACCCACACCCAGTAGAAGAAGAAAGGTGCACCTCATACTCAGATGCCCAGCCCAGCCATTTCACACTGTATTTGTTGAGTCTATGTAAAGTAGAATAAATGATGTTTATGCTTTTCAAAAAAAATAAAAATAACCAAAGTGTGTTAATGTATATTTCTAACATTCTTAAAAACGTGTCGTGATTTTTTTCACTGGATACAATGAAAATGGTTGGCAAAGCAACTTGTTAATTGTTATAGAATTTTAAACCGAGTCAAATAAAAAGTCCAATATGACCCAAATTATTGCTACAGTGAAATAGAAACTCTTCTATTCCTAATAGCAAAGTTACCGATGGATTTGGATTTCCTCCTCGCGATGTCAGAACTATAATATCCATGATTATGAAAACCGGACCAAAACCGGTGAACCGGCATGTTGCAACGTGCTCGGTTCAAATAACTCAGTAAACCGGACGAGAAACAAACCGGTAAAGAATCGGCTGGACCGGTGTAAAATTGACAGGTCACCAGTTCATAGCGGGTTAGTATCAAAAGGCCAAAACTACGTCGTTTTGTTAATTTTTGTTTTTTTAAATTGATTCGGAATTACTAATTGGAACTCAGCCTTCGTGGCCCTAAGAAATATCCTCATCTTTATTATTGAGGCTCTGCTTTGATGAATCGGTGATAATGATTAATGTATGAAACTGGAGAATATATAATATTAGATATTAGATATTATCATATTATTATATATTAATTTAATTAAAACATAAATAGGAAAAGCGAATACAATATGCATAAGCACAGGTGCATGACAGTGAATTCCATATTTCCATTTGTAAAGCTTTTTTCTTTAAACCTGAAATCTTGAAATTGGTAAAGTAAAAAAAAAAAATGGCAATTGAATATTTGAACATTATGCCACAGTTTATACTTTGGATATTATTGCTAATGTACATTGTCTATCGTCGAAACTTGCTTTTTACGTATTGATATATTTGATAGGATTTTTGTGTGCTTATAAATGATGTTTTGTTTTTAGGTTTTAGTGTTGGGAAGCTATAGTGTTATGTTTTTTTTATATCTATAATTTTTATTAAAAATACTATTTTTATACCAAT
Source organism: Mucuna pruriens (assembly GCA_025330945.1). Lineage (NCBI taxonomy): Eukaryota > Viridiplantae > Streptophyta > Magnoliopsida > Fabales > Fabaceae > Mucuna > Mucuna pruriens. Next base: position 1,288,892 of record JAENHJ010000525.1, on the reverse strand, counting down.
TTAACTATTAAAAATTAGTGTTCTAATTGATTGACTGGCCGATGCAATTTTAAAAATATTGATAATATTATTGAGACGTAAAATTGATTAGCTATAAAAATATTTTAATTTTTTATAACTATTAAATGCAAATCTTTGCACTTTTTACCCTCTAAAGTCTAAAGTTTAGTAATCTTAAAAAAAATTTAAAAGTTTTCTTTTGATAAATTTTAATTCTTAATTTACAAAACGTTACGATTTGTCTTAATTATATTAGTTTAAAAGAATATTACAAAATTATCTTAATTATGATTGTTTAAAGAAAAAAATGCTACTATAAAAAATTTATAAAATATTTAACTTATAAAAATATAATTTTATTTAAATTTATTATGTACTGATTTTAATTTATACTTAAATTAATTTTAACTTATAAAAGAATATTTTATTTTTATTTTTTTATAAGAATTTATGAATAAATTTATACCCTCGAAACTCCGAATAGTAGGCAGTTTGTGAAGTCACCTGTTCCAATCTGAACCACACGAAAACAAGTGGAAATAAGAAAAGTGAAAAAGAAATAATAGATAAGGCTCAGGGACAGGAATGGATTTGGTTGTGAACCATAGCCATGGCTACTTCATCAACCACATTGCCATCATCACTCATACCCGGAAGCACCCCATTGATCAATTCTCGAAACCATCCACTATGTTTGCTTCAAAATGGTTCTTTTAATCGACCCAACAAGAGACTTTCTTTCGTTGTCCAAGCTGCCAAGCCCCCTTCTGGTGTATGCACTCTAACCTTTGCTTCTTATGCCATACTCCTTACCCTCTGTTTCAGTAAATTTCTTCTTAAGTAAATGAAATAGTTTTCTTTAAGCTAAAATTAGAAACAAACTCTTATTATATTGTTGAAAATCACATACATATGCTAGTAAGATAACTTGAATATTATATATAAAAGAAGGATAATTTTCTATCTTATAAACTGGTTTTAGAAGATTGGGTCTAGGACTTAACGATATGTGCTCTTGCTATATTTTCTCTTTGGTAAATGTTACTGGTTTTGAAGTGTTGGGCATGTTTCTTTCTTCAGGTGGAATTCCCAAAAGTACAGCCTCAATTTAAGCCTCCGTTTCTTGGGTTCACTAAGACGGCAGAAATATGGAACTCTAGAGCTTGCATGATTGGAATCATTGGAGTTTTTATTGTAGAGTCTGTGAGTATTTTATATCTTTATTCTTAGTTACTATTTTTTCAAATATCATAATTATGCTCTCCGGTGGAACCACGAAGTATTCTAACAACCTTTGAATGCAAATTAGTTTTATAAAAATCTGAGATTTTTAATAAATTTCGACTAATAACCGATGTTAGAAAGAATTATGCTAACTTTTGTCTTGATTCTTTAAGCCTACTTAAAAACACTTAAAGCTTGTGGCTCTTCTATGAAGATGTGTTATACCATATTTGAAGCTAAATTTTTTTCACAAACTCAATGTGTGGCTAAATAAGCCACGTCCATTAGGTTATTAATTACTACTAGAAAAATGGTACCAACAATATGCATTTTAAGCTTTTGAATTGATAAAAATGTGGTGGTATAATGAAATTGAGTAGAGGTGGAAAGGGTTTATTTTGAAATTGATGACATAATATGTGCTAGGTTGCTGAGGATATTATTGAAATTGAATTTATGAGAAAAGAGTCTTGTTTTTTGGTTTGTTTTTGTTTCCACTCTTCCTTTGAGCATAAGAATTTGTGCCAAGTTGGGTTATTAATTGTGTGATTGTGGCATGTTTTGCAGATAATTAACGGGGGAATACTTCAGCTAATTGGAGTCGATGTTGGCAAAGGCCTTAATATTCCTCTCTGAACATTCTTTTTGTCTGTGCTCGTAAATGTTGTCATATATAGTCAATTTTAACTTCTTTTTTTGTAATTGTTTCAAGAACAAATTTTCAAATTGCCGTGTCACTTGGCAATCTTCTGTAATCTATAATCTGTATTGAGGTAAATTTCTGATATTCTTGGGTTGGCTTAAGTAATGGCTATGATATTGTGAATGTTGCGGTTCTTGGTTTGGTATATGGAACTCGAAATCGCTCATCAAGCTATTTGCTTAGTTATTCATCCCTTTAAATTTTGAGAAATTGTATTGGTACTAAATATTTTTACCAAATGTTATGCAACTTAGAGAGATATAAGAACCGAAGAATGTGTGTAATGAGATGGTAGATAAGATAGAGAAAATATTTTAAAAAAAAAAACGAATCTTGTAGAAAATGTTTGTTGTTGTATGAAGAATGTTACAGAAGATTTTTTGTGCACGAGATATGACTTTGTTATAAAAATAAGTGACCTCTTCTGTTTCTGAACTCTCGTGCCTTTGTCCTCTTTATTCCTCTTTACCTAAACCCTAAAATATATTAATGTTTAATTGAAAAAGAAAACACATTATTCGAACTACTAACTAGCTTAACATTATATATTTTTTTCTTTTTACATAAATTTCTTAAAGAATAATAATTTCAACAACAATTGCTATTAAAGATAAAAGCTTTTCAAAACCAAATTAAAATCTTACCTAAGATCATCTCAACAGATATTAAATAAATTAACTTTAGTATCAATTAAAAAACAAAAAAAAATTACAATAATTTAATAAATAATCTCACATCAAAAAGCTTAAAAGATAAACCATAAAAAACTCCAAAAATTTTAGTGAATAGATTAAAAAGACCTCATCGGTTTAAACCTAAACATACATCAGCCGAACCTAGATATCATAGTATATGTCGGCACGACATTTCTATTACAAGTAATACTATGAACTAACTATGCACAACATTAATCCATGTTTAGTCATAATGTATCATAGTCCAACTATAGCCTGTGGCAGCAAAAGGGTAACCAGAAAATGGACCAATTTACAAAAGCCTGCTAATTCTAGAATCTACGATAGAAACGTTATTGGAGTCAGTAACGAGAGCATCAGCCAGGGACATCCTGCGATTTTGCCATATAGACTCGGCCAAGTTCTTCATCTTCTCCCCTTCATCCTTTCTCTTTTCTTGGACACTAAGTACTTCTGCATATGCACCTATACCATTAAGCAACATTGAGACAAGTCAGGATTAAATTATAAGCATGCACATAATGAGCCTTAAAATTAAATGTTACAGCATAATATTATTCGGGGTCATGGATGTACCTCACATGATACCAATAGACTACAAAGTGATGAATTTTATATTTCCCATTCATCAGCAAATCAGAGTTAAGGATGAAAGTTGAGTGTTGTGGAGGACACTGTCCTTGAAGAATTGTTTTGCTACACTGGTAAAATTTTGTTTATGCAGAAAACATTGAACAGAAGGAGAATTATTTTTGTCAACCCAATTAAGTGAAGCCCCTAGGAAGAGTTAAGTTTTGAAAAACCAACCAGGGCAGCAGGTTTATTAAATGAAAATAAATTTTTGTTAGCGAGATAAAATGTTAACGTTAGTCAAAACACGATAGAGGTGGAAAAATAGGAGCAAAATGGACAAAGTAAAATAATGTGAAGAATGTTAGGTCCATACCTCATGTTTATTCTAGAATGACAGCAAGGGACTTAGGTGATAGATAATGGGTGAAAAGGAGAGTTAGTTAGGATCCATCGGGAAGGATAAGCTGAGTGATGTGGATGCTGAGCATGAAAAGATAAAATATAGATGGTTTTAGTGGGTACTAATCATTCCTATGGCTAGGGTTGGTTGTTTCTGAGGCTGGCATTCTTCTTGGGAAGTCTCTTGTTTTGTTTTCTGTGTTCTTTTTTGGTTGCTGTTTTCCGATCCAGGAGTTTCCAAAATACCCTTTGATTATAAGGAACTTAGCTCTTTTCCTATCTAATCAATCAATTGATTCAATACAGAATTTGTCAGAAGAGTTCAATTGAGTTTGCCAGAAGTGGTAGTGGTGCAGAATTTGTTTGATCTAGCAAGGGCAGGTGTAGTGCTTGGGGAGAATTGGTCATCAAGGCAATAATGTATTAATTAGGGGAGACCTGGCCTTATCAATAACTATGGTATTCTTGAAAGCTATAATCAATACTTCAAAAGTGAGGGGGAGGTTATTATGTACAAGTAGATGTAAAAGGGGGAGATTGACTGATTTGTGAAGATGTTAGTGATAGGGATTAGGAGTGCTTGGGTGCTTATCAATCAGCAGCAAGGCTGATTCAGACAAGTAACAGTCCATTTTAGAGCCCATTCACTTTGACAAATAAATAAAAGGGAGTTGGAAGTTGTGTCGATTATAGGGCCCCAACTAGTATCACCATTCAGGATAAATTCCCAATTCCAGTGATTGAAGAGTTATTGGATGTGTTTGGTGGGGCTGTCAATTTTTTCTAAGAACTTAAAATCTGGTTATCATTAAATTTAGAAGAAAATGGAAGCCATCACACAGACAGCTTTCCCTTACACAACAGCCACTGTGAGATAAGATAATTTGAACATTCTGCCAAAATTAAACATTTCTAGTTAAGTTAATTTGAAGGTTCCGCCAAAATTAAACATTTCTATATAAGATGATTTTGAATTGTAAAATTAAATTAATTTCAGTAAGAGCAAAAGATTGTCAAGTCTATAATATCATGCACACAGGAGTAAAAATTTATTGGTATAACATTTGCATTAAATATTTGTGCTCAAACATGTGCGTGCAAGCCCAACTATCTCACAAGCTCTTTACAAGCTAAATGCAAATGTTAACTTGTATACACTTCAAGGACATTATCTCCTAGGCAATGTATGACTCGTTCTTTTTAAAATTCAATCTTTCAAAATACTCATCCCAACACTCCTTGATCAGGTTGTCGCATCATAGATTATAGTACTATAGTGGAGTAAAGAATTTGTCATACCTCTTGCAAGAGCCGCTATATCACTTCTATCTACCAATGGTGCAGCACCTACACAGAAAGTTTGGTTTTTCAATATGCATTCATTATGTAAAGCTAGATATTTTATAGACAATAGTAATACATGGACATGCGTAATCAAATGACACATCAACATTACCTTCAGACTCGGTTTCCACCGGTGGAACCTTCAAAATATCTATCACTTTTCTGTAGAGACCCTGTCAATGATTTTCCTATTGAAATTATTGTTTGAATTACAATAAAAATTGTTGGTGACCAATTAGGCATCAAAAGGGAGTGAAACATGCTAAACATTTAAAGCAGTAAATGTGTTAAAACTTAAAAAGTTAGCAGACTACAATAGTCAGGGAAGTTGAATATTTATATCTAAATTTGTATCCCCAGTGCTCATTCCTAAAATATTTTCAATTTTTTACAGAAACAGTGTCACTTGCATGTCACTCAAGACAAAGCCATGTCAATCAATTTGATATATACACAGTCCACATCTCTGCATAATCAAGATAATAATATTAATTGGATATAGCAGCAGAAATAGAATTTAGTTCATAGCACCAACACTATAGAATGAGAACTAAAGCAGATACAAGATGCCCAAGGGCATCTTATTACTTATCAACCATTGTTCTTTTCATTTTGGGAAGAAAGAGACAATAAAACAAATGTGACATTGCTATAAGTTAAAATTGATCAAATTCCGTAGTTAACAATTCAGCAATTGGAGAGTTATAACCTCTTGAACCAACAGCGAACTTGAATGCTCCTGAATTGCTTTACGCCTATACATAAGAGCTATGCTTGTTAAGGCAACCCCCACCGTGGGATGTTTAGAGTCTTCACCAAATAGACAGAACCGCAATACATCAGTCAATATACCATTACCAAACTTTGTAAATTGAGTTTAGGCATGAGACAAAAAGAATAGACAAGTCACCTCCATAGGCTTCCTCCGCCCTACATAATGCCTGTGTCAAATGATGCTCTGCATTATCGAAGTTACTGAAACAACAGTTATTAGTGATATATATCACCTGGGTCAACATAAAAAGGAAGGTCGTGGTATAGCCAAGGAAAACCAAACAAAAATGATTAAGCATACCCCATAAGTGATTCAAGCTGTCCTAAAGCACACATGGACCCTACAATTAATTCGTCCAAGCTCATGTTACCAGCTCCTAAGTATGGATTGCCAGCATTTTTTACTTCAATAGCACCTTGTATGACATTTCGGTAAGCCTCTTTTGCCATTGAATAGTTCTGTTTTTTATGTAGGAATTCTGCATATGATAGACCAGCAGTACCTACAAAACCAAATGTCAACTCGGTGTCGAAGAATGCCTGCTAGGCAGCTACAGTGCCTCATAAACAGGAAGATACCATCACAATACTTCTCGCGGAGCGACTTGTCGAAGAAATCTTCAGCTGCACCAAGCACATAATAAGCACTCATCAAGAGTAACTGCAATGAACAAATGAACCTTGAGCACAACCTGAGTCAACATTGCCATTGACAAGTTCAATCAGCCCTTTTAGTGCTTTAGCACGAACAAATTGAGCTTCAAAATCTCTTGCTTGTTGTTGATTCTCCACAAGCTCCATGCACTTATCAGCCACTGCCACTGCCAAATCATCCTACACACAAAAAAAAAACAATCACTGAATAAACATGAACTGTGCTGCAAAAAACAGCCAAATATTTTACGAAGGGTTTGCAAAAACCAACCTGCCTCAACTCTAGATGAAGCCCAGCCTGAGTTTCAAGAGCAGCAACTACAACAAAAATCCAACATAGAACTCAAAATCATTAGGAAAAAAATGATAAAATAATTCTTAAAAAGTGAGTTTAAGCCTAACTCAATCCCAAGAGGTGAAGATTGTTCTCCACTTATAAACTCTTTTCAGGCTCTATCTCTAGCCAATGTGGGACTTGGGTTTTTCCTAACATACCCCCTCATGCCCAACACTATTGGATTTGGTGCGTGGATAATATGATGAGTGGTCATTTAACGAATCTAGGTTAGGCTCTGATATCATCTTAGAAAGTGGGTTTAGGCCTAACTCAACCCCAAAAGTTAGTTCAAGAGGTGAAGATTGCTCTCCACTTATAAACTCTTTTCAAACTCTATCTCTTGCCAATGAGAGGCTTGGATTTTTTCCAATAATAATAATAAGAGGACTACTAGTAACACCCCGTAACACATTACTATTGGTTAAAATTTGTTGAAAATTACAAAATTATGAATGTGGTTCTTTTAATATGAACTGATATCCACACAACTTTGTAAGTCGATAGTAGAAAGTGTGTTAGAAAGTGTGTTGTTAAATAACAACAACAACAATAAAGTCTTATCCCACTAGGTGAGGTCAACTACATGGATCACACAACACAATTCGGCCAACATTTCTCTAATAATAATAATAATATTAAGTAACAACACTAACAAACAAAGGGGAGGGCAAGAGAAAGAAAAGAACTTACCTCTAACACCCAAGTAAGAATTAGTTAATTCCTGAACACCATCGAGCTTCTCTATTGCTTCACTGCACTCTCCTCTAAGAAAAGTTAACACAAAAGAAATCTCCAATGAGTTAAAACAATCACTCACCCACAAAATTGAGAAAACACCAATCAACACAACCAAACAATCACAAAGGAAGTTACCTTTCATACAACAACGTGGACATAGCAAGCAAGGCCATTCCCTTCGAATTCTCGCGCGTTGGGTCCTTTCCCTCTGTTAATTCAGTCGTAATGCAGTGCTTCAACACAGTCAAACCTAGCCGGAACGCCCCAACTGAATAAACACACCCGAAAACCCAAAAAGAAGTTAACTTGGGCCGAAAAGCACAAATGGGTCACCTAGAAACAGAGTTTCTGAAAAAATGGCAAAAAGGGGCACGTGAGACTAACGTGATCTTTCGGACCTCCATTGTCGCAACGCGTAGTTGATCATCCTAATGGCGTCGGGGACCGTCATGCTTGCGTCCAACTCCAAGCCATTGGTGAATGGTCGGAACAATGAAGCGGGAAGAGGAGAGAGTCTCGTAGGGATTGGCTTTGCGGTGAGAGCGGTGGAAGAAGAAGAAGCCCTTGATGACAGCTTTGCCACTACGCGAAGCATGGTTGAGTTGAGTTTGGTGGCTAAAAGTAGAAGGAATAGCTGTGGGGTTCAGAAGGAAATGAGTTGAGAGAGGGTTCAGGGTTTTCAGAGCTGCTGGGATTCCAAAATCAAATCAGCTTTTTTTTTTTTTTATTTGTCATTTAATTACTCATTTCCTACCTATATTTATCATTTATCATTTTTTTTTACTTTTATATTTCAAAATTACTTATTTTAATTCTTTCACATTTATTTTTTATTTTGTTTTAATTCTTTCTCTTTAATTATGCTTTAACTTTATTACATAAAATAGTCATAAAAATAAATTTAACAATTATTGAACTATTACAAATTATTAAACTACTTCAGTGTTAAATGGTCATTTTAATTAAAAATATATGTGTAAAAATATAAATAAACAATTTATATATATATAGACTAAAACTTAAAAATGATATAAATATATTGATAAAATAAATAATTAAATCTTTATTTATTATTTATATTTATATTTGTACTACATTAACATGAGTTTGTTACAAAAAGATATTTTAAAACTTAACCAAACATAAATTCGGTCGGAGTATTTTACCAATAATTAAATTAGAGAGTTTTAAATTGTATAAAACTTGCTTCAACTACTACAACTAATATATATAACAATTGTGACTCACTCAAACATCCTAGCATGAACCATGGAAGATATTGTGAATTGTGATGAATTTTTTTTTCTCAACTAACATAGATGTTAAAAAAATAATAACTATTGAAAAAAAAAAATTAAGTATCACACAAACTAAAAATTGTATCTACACGAGTATATAATTGTCATATTATAAATTGGTTTTTTAAGAATGAATTAGACTCAACCTCACATTTTTATATATGAGAGTTTATTCTAAATTTTTTATCGACCCATCTACTATATTATTTATGCATTAAATCTTATAGTGTTGGGCATGATGATAAATACAAGTCACACATTAACTAAATATAATATTTGAATAAAATATTTAAATAGGTGTAACCCTTACCTTACATGTTGATTTTGAATACTTGACAAATTTAAAGAGGTGGATCAAGTTACTATTAAGAATGTCAATAAGTAATAAACTCAATGGGTATAGTAAAAATTATTCCATAATGAGTAGAAAAATTATTTACTTAATGAGTATAAGTCGAACAATTATCCATAAAATTTAATGATAATAGATATAAGTATGGATACTTTAGTATTCAACCCTATCGATATTCATGCATATAATAATAAGAGATAAATCACGTTTTTCTTATTTTCTTCATTTTTTCTTTTCCTGTCTTTTATTCATTACACTATTGTCATCTCTATGAAGGCATTAATCTCTAACTTTGTAGTCCATCCATCTTGTAAAAAGTCTATAATTGTTTTTAGTTTCATGACTAAGCTTTCTAATTAAATAATATGTATGTATATTTTATGTTTACTTATGATGATAGATACCAAATTGGGACATAAAGTTGTGAAGGAAGTTCTAATATGAGTATTGTCCCATGAAACTTGATATTGCATTATATTAATTTTGTATAACTTTTCTTTTCAATTTTTCTTTCTTTTATGTACTTTATCACATATTATGACTAATTCAGGTAAGTAATAAATGTTGCACTATTATATTTATTAAATTAGATTTGTGTTTAATTTAATTATTTTTTATTTTAGTTTTTATTGATATTACTAAACCTAAAGAATATTTACACGTGAAAGATAAACATTTACAACTTTTTCAAGACTTTGATTTTGAAAGATGAAGTAAAATAAACATTTATAATATTTTTAATTTAGATTATTTATTTTGATTTTATAATTATAATTATATAGTGTAAACATATTTTTTTGACAGTAACAACTCAGAACTTGAAAGTTTATAAATTTGTTAATGTGGAAGTTTATTACAACATCTGTGATATTTTATGGTTGATTACTATATTTTGTATAAAATTTTTGAATATGATTTTAATTTTTGTGATATTTTATAATGATGATTTTTATGTTTTACAAAAAGATCTTTAGATAAGATTTTAATTTAATTATTATCATATTTTTAATTAATATTTTTATTTATCAATTTTCATAGTTAATTAAAATGCAAGTAACAAGTATCAGAGTATAAACATTTAGGTATCTCATGAGAATGACAGAGTATTGAAATTACTACTATGCAAGTATGAATTTGAATATGAAGATTTATGTATGAAGATTTTTGTAAAGTGTGAATACAAAGACATAAATTATAATATTTTACTCAAACTTTACCTATTGTTTTATGTATTTACTACTATTTGTAAAGTTATTTCTTTTAATATTTTTTGTATAAATTAAATTTTTATTAATTCAACCTCTAAATTTAAAGTTCTTATTAAGTAGATATTAAGTCTATATATTGTTTTATAAAATTTTAAAATTATTTAATTCTTCATTAAATAATTTAATTTAATGAATAATATACTTTTTTAAAAATATGTTGACTATAAAGTTACATCACTACAAATATTTGACTAAAATTTAGTGTGCAAGATTTTGAGTTAATATCTAAATATTTTCAAGAACTAATAAAATTTAATTTATATAAAGAATTATAAAAAATAATTTTATCAAGAATTAGCGGGAGTAACTTTATCTCTCTCTTTCTTTCTGAACATCACAAATATAATTTTAATATCAAAGATTTAAAAATGGAACTTAATAAGTTCTCGACCGAGCAATTCATTTTTTTCCGCAACCAAACACTAGAACGAGAAAACATATTCAGTTTCACTCTACATTAGCAATCTCAAGTTATCAATTCCTAAAAATCAATTCTATGCATGCTCCTAATATCATTTTTATTCAAGTATATTTGAAATACTAATGCTTACACTTCTACTAAGCTTCATCGGTCACAAGAAGCAACCAAAATTGTATTAAATTAAACTAATAAGTGTCACTAAGAATAAAAGAAATCTTAAGCTACAAGATTGAACAAAGTAGAAGGCATAATTTCGTCGTACTAACTTTGGAAAAAAAAAATCATTTTGTACTATACCCCTTTTTCCATTTTAAGATAGAAGCAGATAATGCTGATGTTATAAAGCAAAAATCCTAGACATTCCAGTACTTGTATAATTTTCCTCATGGAAAAGGAATGCCATGTCATTGAAGTTTAAGATGTAAAAATTCTCTAATGCACCTAAAGTTCGTATCACATGGTATAGGTTTTATTTCTTGCTTTATTTTTCTCATTCGAAAGATGCTGCAAGATTTGCCAAGTTAGTAGCAACCTGATCCCCCACAAAAAACATTCTACAATATTTAAATAGCAATATTTTAATCATTTTAATGGAACAGTTACGTAGAAAAGAAATCTGCAGCTGGAAGCAATGCATATATGCTCCTTTGTTATGAAAGAGAAAGTAGAAAGTAAGCAGAGAATATAAAGGCAAAAGCTTAACGAGGGTGACAGTGGGAAGTTACAAACCGTTTTGTTTCTATATAAAAGATATCACTTGGCACTACCTATACTTGGGGGTCAAATATTTGGAACTTGGAAACCTCACGCTCAGTCACTCGTTATATAGGTAGCATCACCTCTTGAACTGTGTTGCTATTCATTGATCTGAAACAATGGCAAGAACTTTCTTTATTCTCTTCTATTTGCTTGCCTTTTGCTCCATCATACTCGTAGGTAATACTATTTCCTCTTCTTTCATCTCATTGATTCCTTTTCTATTTGTAATACAAACTTTTGATGCACTTGGTATGCACTATGTTGCACTCTCTCCTCTTACATCATATAGCTCAATATATATGTCATATAGTGTATAATTACTGTCATTATCGTGTATTGAAGATTTAAGAGGAAACATATGATAATATAATGGTTAAATCACTAATTTTGTCCCAGAATTATTATCCTTTCTCTTAATAGTAACTAAACTAAAAAATAGTCCTTAACAATAAAACTATTTAAGTAATTCTCATAAGTATTAAATATTCATCACTTTAGTTCCTAGGTTAATGTATTTTTGTAAAGTTTATTAACTAATTTGAAGTTTTTTTTTATATTTAGGAGACTAATGAGTATAATTTCTAATATTTACAGGACTATTTAATTGTTTTTTTCTTAACTTTAGGAACTATAATACTTTAAGAATGAAATTAACGGTTTACATAGCTTACCTAACAATTAATATGATACATGTTTGTGTAAAAAAAATGCTCTTACAGGTGAATGTAAGAATATCTAGTAACATCAAATCAAATGCTATCTATTGAAGCATTATTTATCTCTTGTTATTTGTTGTAGATGGGGCTCAACTCATTCTAGTGAACAACTGTGGCGAAAGTGTATGGCCAGGGATACTTGGCGGTGCAGGACAGCAAACTCCAAAAGATGGTGGGATCCATCTTGGAAGTGGTGAAGAAGTAGTGCTTGATGTACCAGAAAAGTGGTCAGGAAGGATTTGGGGCAGGCAGGGTTGTAGCTTTAACAATGATGGAAATGGCCACTGCCTCACTGGTGATTGCAATGGGAAACTACACTGTAGAGGGCAAGGAGGGGTGCCACCAGCAACAGTGGTTGAAATGACCCTTGGATCCTCCTCCTCTCCTCTGCACTTCTATGATGTGAGTTTGGTGGATGGCTTCAACTTGCCTGTTTCCATGAAGCCCATTGGAGGTGGAGTTGGGTGTGGGGTGGCTTCTTGTGAGGTGGACTTGAATATTTGCTGTCCTTCAGCACTTGAGGTGAAGAGAAATGGCAAGGTTGTGGGCTGTAAAAGTGCATGCTTGGCTATGCAATCAGCAAAGTATTGCTGCACAGGGAACTATTCTGATCCAAAAACTTGCAAGCCTACCCTTTTTGCTCATCTATTTAAGGCTATATGTCCTAAGGCTTATAGTTATGCATATGATGACTCTAGCAGCCTTAACAGATGCAGGGCTCCAAGGTATGTTATCACTTTCTGCCCTCCCCCAGTGTAAAGGGATCCAGATGACAAAATGAAGTTGAAGCTGCTCTTGTAGAATTGCAAAGATCACCGGTCATCAGTGAATAACTGTTTTCTGGATATTTTAGTTTCTTTTTAATCTTTAGTTGGCATAGTTATGTGTTTTTTGAAGTATTTTCTTTTTCTTCTTGAATAGTCATTTTACTTTGTCATCAAGATAGTTGAAAAAAAGGGTAGATTCATGTAATAAACAGCATTTCACATTTTTGCTCTTATTGTTGATTTGATGGTGCTTTCCCATGTATGAAGTTAATCTAGTTTACTTGGATATGATTAGCTGTAAACTAGACATTTTACTTACATTAAAGGGGAAAAGCAAATGTTGGAATCGTGGAACCAATTACTTGCACCCAAATAAAGGGAAAGGAAAATTGTGCTGCATCATTTGCTAGATTCGTTAAACAAAAATTATGAAGCCAAAAATACTAACAACAAATTCTTATAAATATACTTTTATTATTAAATAAAATTTATTAAAAATCATAAATTTTTGTATAATACATTTCTCATTTAATGAATCTATCCTAAGTAATTTAAAAAAAAAAATAAACACTTAGTGAAAAGAGTGCATTATTATCATTTATTCATTGGATAATAATATACCAAAAATATAAATGAATAAAAAGGAGAAAAATATTTTGAATCTATGTACTTTTAATTAAATGTGGTCAAATTCTCTTAAATTTCATATCAATAAATTTGATTCTCGAATTTTAAAAAACATGTAGATTTAATTCTTTCTATCTTTTAAAAATAAGATAAATTCTTAAATAGAAACAACTAAATATATACATTTTTTAAAGTTTGAGATCAAATTCATTGACATGAAAGAATAAGATTAAAGACTTAAAACACATTTTTCCCACAAAGAATCTACAAGATTAAACTCTTTCCATTGTGTATCTTACAACCAAATCACAAAATTGAACTGCTGCATTTCTTTCCATGAAAGTCTCATTACGGAAGATGATAATTCAATCCATAGAAGGTTTTGCTCATTAGAATTGTAGCAGGTCTGGTGCACTAAAAAAATGAGAATCCCACCATGCTGGGTCAAGTACAGCGATATGCACCAAAAAATAGTATATCTCTTCGATACGAGTGCAAAAATTAGTCCTCAAGATTTTATCTTTAAGATACGTGTCAAGTAAGAGTGAAAATTCATTCAACATTATCTCCTCTTTATTGGATGCAAAACTTTTGGTACGAGTCATGTGGTATCATTACTTTTGCATTTGGTTATTCCATGAGCCTCAATGTATGCAGGGCTTCATGTTGTTGTTATCACTTTCCTTTCCTCTCCATTAAGATATGTCAAAATGAGGATTCTGTCATAGATCTGCAAAGATTTTTTATGATTTAAAATTAGGAAAGAAGGAAAACAACATCATCATCATATATATCATACTACCGTCTTCTTTTTACGGTATATTTGGTATTAGATATGTCCTAGGTTGTTCCGTGTTGGAAAACAGAAATTGTTCTTCATCATCATGAGAAGATTCTCTAAAGTAGGATGGATTCAAAAGAAGAGAATATAGAATAGCATTTTACATTTTTGCTTTTGTGATAAGGACGCCTTGCCATGTAGTTTAATGTATTTCAATTGAGATTGGGAGCGGTTGGTTATTGTTTTCGTGGACAAATTTATTTTCTTTAGAACTTCTAAATCTATAAAAGTTTAATAATCATGCATTGCACTAGTAATATAAAATAATAATTTTATATTATTATTTAATTATAAATTATAATTTATATGATTTTAAAATAATTATTATAAAAGTTAAAAAATATATTATATATAATTATCTGTAATTAAATAATTATGTAAGACTGTTGTATAATTTAATGATTATGTAAGGTTATTTTATAGTTAACTTATTCATATAGAATAAATCCATAACAAATAAAAATAGTCAATAATAAACTATCTCCATTGAATAAAAAAGCTTTGTTTATAATAGAAATTATTATCCGTTAAAAACAAAATTCAACTCCCTAAGCTAACTATCTAAGTAGAGCAAGATGAATCTCAAATCTCAATGTAGATGATGATGATTTAGCAAAGAAAATGGTGGAAGCACCCACTTTTGATCCATCTATACCAGTTCCCAATGTTCAAGAAATAGTAAGGAATAATCCTTTGCAGGTTCCTAAAAGATATGTGAGGGGTCAAGAAGAATTGGAGAAAGTCGTACGTAGCATGAAAAGTGTGGGGTTTCTTTCAGGTAATTCTTGACCATCAGAATTGCGAATTACATACAAAAATAGATAAACGGAAACTTGTACAAAGAAGAGCATTTCTACAACATAAAGAAAGTAACAATAATAGGTGCAACCAATTCACACGAATACATTGACGCTTAGCGATGTCATATAAAACCATTCATGTATCTTCACTACACAACTTATGCTTTTAGTATAATTAATTCGTGAGATGGTACTAGAGTCTTTTATGATAAGTAGTTTAGATCGAGTTTGATTCTCAATGTCCTCGATCTTTTATAAAAACTTGAATTTAAGTACAAACTAGTGGATCTATATATCTATGTCTTGTGTGGGAACGTGATAAGAATATAATATAAGAGAATGTGGTTTATCTAAAGCAAGAAAATGCACTTTAGCGCATACAATACAGTAATAACAATTAATTAAAAAAATCAACGGCTCAAAGTGTAACTAATTTTAAATTTTGATATATATATATATGTGTTTGATTTTATTATAATTCTTAACCATCCTAATAAACTATTGCAAAAGTATTTTATTCTTTACAACATTTTCTCATTTTAGAGAAGTAAAATCTAATATAAAATCATAACATATATTTATCTGAAAATGAATTGTTTATATTCACATGTAGTTATTAATCAAGACATATGAACGAAGATGAAACAATTTTTAAGTATGTATTTTAAGTTGAATTTATTGAGTTAAAATATGAATAGTTTGACTACATGAGCTTTTTGGGAAATCCAAATCTGTCCTTACCTAATGGCTTAAACCTTTGGGATAGCTTGCTCAAGACATTGACATCCTTGCAAAAGTAAAATGTTTGCTTGGTTTTCATCAAATGCTACTTGCAACTGTAATTACTTGCAGATAGTAAATCTGTTGTATTTTTTTTTATATTTCAAAATATTAAATAATTTTTTTATTTAATTAAATATAGAAAATTCTTTTAACTAAGTCTTGTTTGTTAGATTATTTTTGGGTTCTCAACTATGTGGACAAAAGCCTAATACTCCAAAATCCACTAGGTCTCTCTTTATAAGAGGAGAAGGTCAAATTGGGAGATTAAGAAAGAGTAAATTTTCAGAAGGCAAAAGAGAGGAGAGAGAGGGGGAGAGAAAGAGAGAAATGTGTTATGTTTTCATTTTAACACAGAATAGTCACGTCAAAATTACGATATCTACTTCGTTAATCGTTGGATTGGGCTAGAAATTTGACAGCATGTAGTTCTACATCTTAACCATTCGAATCTTGATTTGGAGGTCGTGGTGTGAGAAATTATATTCGCATAATAGCTCAATTTTGTGGTTTATTTACTTTCTTGTTCCTTCATCTGCAAGTTTTGCTTGCTTGCTTATGCTGGTTGGTTGTATGAACAAATAATGTTCTTGACCTGAACACTCTTGTATCCTTATTTGATTATAGTGGATTGATTTCTTTAGTATGAACGATCCGTGGTTTTTACCTCTCACGTTGAAGAGGTTTTTCCACGTTAAAAGTATTGGTGTCTCTTGCATGATTCTTCTCATTGTTACTATCATTCTTATTTGTGCTTACTCCTTAGAAATTCTTGCAAGTTAGGGAAATTTATATCTACTGTGGTATGGCATCATTGCATGTGCCTTATTGCTTTTTCCTCATCAGAGTGATATCAAAGCTCTCTGATTTGAAAGGTGTTCTACTTGCTAGAATAATGGAGGATAATACAAATAGAATGGTGAGTCTGAATGGTACTAACTATCACTTGTGGAAAGGGAAGATGAAAGATTTCTTATTTGTGAAGAAAATGCATCTTCCTGTTTTTGCTACTTAGAAGCTAGAATCTATATCTGATGAAGAATGGGACTTTGAGCATCAACAGATATGTGGTTTTATCCGATTTTTTGTGGATGATAATGTTTATAATCACATTGCAAGTGAGATACATGCTAGGACTTTATGGGAGAAGATTGAATCTCTGTATGCCTCAAAGTGTGGGAACAACAAATTATTTTTATTGAATTCTATTGTGAGTTTGAAGTTCAAGGAAGTCAGATCACTTGAATAAATTTCAAGGGATTATTGATCAGATGTCAAGAATGGGCATCAATTTTGAAGATGAGATTTTGGGATTTCTACTCTTGAATTCTCTACCTGAGTCTTGGGAGACTTTTAAGGTCTCTATTACAAATTTAGCCCCTAATGGTGTTGTCTCTTTGCAAATAGTAAAGAGTAGTGTCCTTAATGAGGAGATAAGAAGGAAGGCACAAGGTTCTTCATCTCAATCTGAGGTACTTGTCAATGAAAATAGGGGAGAGGTTAGAAAAAGGAAAGAGAAAAAGTAGAAGTAAATCCAAGTCCAGATACAAAAATGTGGAGTGTCACTTCTATCACAAAATAGGGCATATACATAAGCATTGTTTCTTGTGGAAAAATGAGAGTAAAGGCAAAAAGGGTAAGTCAAAAGAGAAGGATGATGATCGTATCACTACTGCTTACAGTGATGATCTTATCATTCTTCGAGACTTTGAGTCGGTTAATTTTGTATCCGATGATAGCATGTGGATTATTGATAACGATGCTACATTGCATGTTACATCAAGGAAGGAGTTTTTTACATCTTATACCTCAAGTGATTTTGGAGTGTTGAAGATGGGTAATGATGGTGTGACCAAGGTGATCGGTGTTGGTGATGTTTACTTGCAAACCAACACAGAAATGCAATTGTGGCTTAGAGGAGCCAAACATGTTCAGATGTTCGCTTTAACTTGATATCTGTGCATATGCTTGATGATGGTGGTTATGATAATCACTTTGGTCATGAAAAATGGAAACTCACCAAAGGTAACTTGGTTGTGGCCAAAGGGGAGAAAATTTCTAAACTGTATTGGACAAAAACTTTAGTTGCTAAAGACAGTGTGTGAATGCCATGGATATGGAGGCATCTTTGTGACATCAAAGGCTTAGTCATATCAGTGAAAAAGGATTAAATTGTTTAGCTAAAAAGGACATGCTTCCAGGATTAAAAAATATAAAGTTGGAGAAGTGTTCTCATTGCATGGCTGGTAAGTAGACTAAAGTATCCTTTAAGAAGCATTCTCTCTCAAGGAAGTTAGAGTTGCTAGAATTGGTGCATTCTGATGTTTGTGGCCCATTGAAGGTAAAGTCATTTAGTGGCGCACTTTATTTTGTTACCTTCATCGATGATTGTTCTAGGAAGCTCTAGGTCTATGTTTTAAAGACAAAGGACCAAGTGTTGAAGAAGTTCAAACAATTCTAGGCTTTGTTGAGAGACAATCAAGAAAGAAGGTGAAATGTATTCGTTCTGATAATGGTGGTGAATATTAGGGACCATTTGATGTATATTGCAAGCAGCAGGGTATCAAACATGAAAAGACTCCTCCTAAAACTCCTCAATTGAATGGATTAGCAGAGAGGATGAACAGGACATTGATGGAGAGGGTTAGGTTCATGCTTTCCGAAGCAAGGTTACCTAAGCATTTCTAGGGTAAGGCACTTTACACAACAATGCATGTTATTAATCTTAGTCATGTAGTTACTTTGAATACTGAGGTGCCAAACAAGATTTGGTTTGGCGAAGATGTCAAGTATGATCATTTGCGAGTCTTCGATTGTAAGGCCTTTGTGCATGTTCCAAAGGATGAAAGATCCAAGTTGGATATGAAGACTAAGTAGTGTATCTTCATTGGGTATGGTCATGATGAGTATGGTTACAAGATGTATGATCTTGTTGAGAAGAAACTTGTTAGAAGCTGTGATGTGCAATTCATGGAAGATGAAACCATTGAAGACATTGATAAGAATGGTGAGCAACACATGTTGGTGATTAGAAGCTTGGAGATAGTTTTGATGTTCCTCTTGATGATGATGTTGAAGAGGAACAAGAGATGTCACAAGATGAGAATCTGGGTGATGCTCCTGAACCACCTCCAATTCAACTCAGGAGGTCTAATAGGCAGAGACAATTATTTACAAGGTATACTTCTGATGAGTATGTGACCTTGACAGATGGAGAATAACTTAAATGTTACCAAGAGTCCATGGAGAGTGAAGAAAGGCAAAAGGCTTGGCAATCTAAATTGCCGAAGTGTGTTGCTTTGTCCACTACCAAGGCAGAACTTGGTTTTGTTCAGAACAAACATTGGTTATTCTGTAATAGTCAGAGTGCAATTCATCTTGTTCTAAGAGGGAAGTTTGAAGCTTATTGTGAGATCGTCGGACTGGCGATCACCTCCACATAGTTGTGATGTGGGAGATATGTTGAGTTATTTTTGGGCTCCCAACTATGTGGACAAAAGTCCAATACTCCCAAGCCCACTAGGTCTCTCTTTATAAGAGGAGAAGGGGTCAGATTGGGAGATCAAGAAAGAGTGAATTTTCACAAGGCAAAAGAGAGAAGAAAGAGAGGGAGAGAAAGAGAGAAAGAAAGTGTTTTGTTTTCATCTCAACACAAAACAGTCACATCAAAATTGCTATATCTACTTCGTTAACCGTTGGATCGGGCTAGAAATTTGACAACAGATTCAACACACATATTTACACATCTTGACCGTTCGGATCATGATTTAGAGATTATTTATGTGAGAAATCGTGTTCACACAACAGCTCAATTTTGTGAGTTCTTTACTTTCTTGTTCCTTCATCTGCAAGTTTTGCTTGCTTGCTTGCTTGTACTGGTTGGTTGTATGAACATATACTGTTCTTGCTCTAAAAACTCTTGCATCCTTATTTGATTATAGTGGATTGATTACTTTGGTTTGGACGACCCGTGGTTTTTACCTCTCACATTGAGGGGGTTTTTCCACGTTAAAAATATTTGTATCTCTTGCATGATTTTTCTCGTTGTTACTATCATTCTTATTTGTGGTTACTCCTTAGAGATTCTTGCAAGTTAGGGAAATTTATATCCGTTGCGTTGTGACATCATTGCATGTGCCTTATCGCTTTTTCCAAATCATTGTTGACCTGATTTCACCATATCTTTAGACTTAATCTTATTGACTTAGTTTTCTAGACTAAGTCTCACCTTATCCTTTTGACTCAGTCTTAAGTGGTTTTAGAAACATTATTTTCTCCCTTATAAATATGTCTTTGAGAAGGTTTACAAGCTATGCTATCTTTCACATCTTTTTCTTCATCATTTTTGTGTGTTACTATATTATCTTGCATGTTCTATTACCCCTATTGTTATTGGAAAGAACTTGTTACATCTTGGAGGCTTACACATCTCACGAATAAGTCCTTAAGGAGGGTGTGATTATCGCACGTCTCATGTTATCTCTTTATGTTATTTTATGTTTCATGTAGGTGGAGAACAAATCAAGGTTTGAAATTGATTGAAGAGAGGTGATCCTAGACAAGCATTACAACAAAATCATCATGTGCAAAAAGAGCTTTTGCATAGTATGAAGGATGCAACATTTGAATTTTTAAACTTCCAATAAAAGAGAAGAACAAGTATGCAATGACTTCAAATGAAGAGGAGCAGTCACTTGACTGGTTAGATGCACTAATGTTAATCACTTACCCCACTCCATTCAGGATGCTTCAATTTTGACCTAAAACTCAAGAGAGATTCAAGTAGGTACTCCTAACAATTGGCAATTGAAAAACATATGCTTAACTTTTGACCAATTAATGAAATTCATCTACTAATGTTGAAAGATAATAGAGATATATGCAAATGAAGTTAGACTTGTTGTTGAGGAATTGCTTAGTTCATTGTAGGTAATTATGTGATTGTAGAAACATGTTTTTTTTTTATATTACATTAAAAGTCATTTGAATATTTAAGTGTGAACTATTACACTCCATCTAGCACACCTAAGTAAGTACTTGGTTTGAGTCTACACTTTGACACATGCACCATCAACTTACTTATGCAAGATGATAATGTAACTGGGTTAAAAATTTGACACCAAGGAGGATGGGTTTCAGTGACCCCAATATCATATGCTCTAGTTGTCAATGTCGAGATGTTTTAGATTAAATATTATTTGGTTACTATAAATAGGACTATGTTTGTTTTTAATTATGTTAAAAAAAATTATTTTTTATTTATTTTTCATTTAGAAAATATGTTTAGGTGTGATTCTTGGTTTTTCACAAAAATAATCACTTTTTTAATATTTCTTTTAGGAAATTGGACATCAAATTTACATCACACATGATACATTTTAAAAAATAAGAGATAAAAATAGAAATTCTTTTAAAGATTAAAATTCAACGTCATCCTAGACTAAAAATATATTTTAGAGAAGACTTTAAAGTTAGAAAGTAATACAAAAAGATTAAGTCATTTAAATGCTTATTCCTTTTTGCAATAATGGTAGATATGGAGTAATGGCAATAGAGCACGGAACAGTGACAAATAAGAATTAAGAGAATGATTTCTTATGCATTATTTTCGTGCCCATAAGATGATGTGGAAGTTGAGCCCCTTGATCATATGATAGATGCTCAAAACCCCAAGTTGTACCAGATAGTCAGGTGTGGAGATTATTTAACACAATCTATGAACAGAAAATGGAGGGAAAAGCACACATAGATGTGGCAAGGATAGAAGATTATAATACGAGGAATAAAGATGATTAAGAAAAGACCAGGTAAGAGAAAATGAAGTTTAAAAACACCTCCTCATGCTTATTTACTAAGTGTTAATTTTGTTTGTATAGTACTTAATAAATTTCATATACATAAACTAGAGTAGAGTCTCTGCTTAATCCAAGTGCACAAACAAGCCCACATACATTTTAAATTATATAATTAATTATGCAGGCCCAAGCATACATTCATTATTCAAATGTAACCCTAACCCTAATTGATTTTTCTCTACATTAGAAGAATATTTGCCACCACACGTTCCTTTTCAGCGTCATTCTCTTTCCTTCTTTCTTCATATTTTTGCACGTTCTTTTCTTTGTTTTCTTTTTCCTTTTTCTTTCACATCAGCGTCTATTCTCCTGCAATAACACAGTTAATCTCGATTTAATGACATCAACACCAATGATCTGATGACTTGACCTGACATGGAGTTGAGTTTTAGAACACTGTAGAAGTGTTTGGTTTATTTTTCACTATAGAAGTGAAGTGTTTTTATAAATTATTTTATTGTCCGTTAAGTCATGTAATTGATTTTTTTTTTTGGATTGAGTATTTATTTTTATTTGTATTTAAATCTTTATTTCTTTTAAACATTAGTTTTTAGATTTAATTTTAATTTGACTTAAATTTTAAATTTTTATATACTGTATCAAATTAAAAATATAATTGCTTTTTAGATTCATTCAAATTTAAGATTTTTGTAATTTTAACGGGTTCTAATTTGAATTTTATTTTTCAATTTTGAAAATTGACATGTAATAATATATAGTAATTTTAGGAATGATGACATTCTTATATTTTTTATTTTCCACAAACAACTTACCCCACAAATCATTATGCAAGGTTTCAACCTGCCTTACATGGATGTTCAGGGATTAGTTTAGATAGACCGAGTAAAAAAAGAAATAATTCAATTTAAAGATTAAAATAACCTGTAAATTTTGACTTAAATTACTTTCTTAAAAAAATATAATCTAATTTAATATGATAAAATATTATTTAGATTAGATAATTTAATTTTTATCGATACATCTTTGTATATATAATTGTATTACATTCATGGACAACAATTTGATAAAATTATGGACACTGCATAACTAATATAACATCATTGATATGGATACATAATTTTGAGTGTTGTATAACCACTAAATTATGGGTATTGCATGACAACTAAATCATAAGTCTTTTCAGATTAGGATGAGATGAAAGCACTAAAAAAAAAAAAGCCATCGCGATTGATCGCAGACGTTTTGTTAAATAGCGATGGAATTAGCTATTAAAATCAATTTAAAAAAAAACGACTGATTTAACTATCAAAAATAAAAACGTTAAAAAATTTAAAAAAATATAAATTAGCGACCGAAATAGCGATGAAAAAACATAAAGATTGCATTTTACGACTGACTTAACGATCGAAATTCAGAAAATAAAAAATAAAAAACAATTAATGATGAAAAACAAAAACGTCAGAAAATAAATAAAAATATATAATAGCAACTAAAATAGCGCAAAATTTGCATTTTGCGATTGATTTAGCATCGAAATTCAGAAAATAAAAAAATAGAAAAAACAATTTAACCACTGAATTAGCGACCGAAAATAAAAACGTTAAAAAAAAAAATAAATAAATATATTAGTGACCGAAATAGCGATAGAACGAAAAGGACAAAAAAACTTATACTTTGTGATTGAATTAACGATTGAAATTCAAAAAATAAAAAAAATAAAAAAACAATTTAGCAACTGATTTAGTGACCGAAAATAAAAATAAAAAAATAAAAAAATATATATTAGCAACCGATTTTCAAATTTTCGAAAATTTTTCCCTTTCTTTTTTTTCTGACTTCCTTTTATTTAAACTCTACTCCTTTCTCTCCCTCTTCTATCTTTCACTCACTCCCTCCTCTCCTCCATCCGCCATCGCCACCACCTTGGTCACCTCCCTCTCGTCCTCCTTCATCTCCTCTTTATTCTCCACCCTCCTCTCCTCCGTTTTCTCCTCCTCCATCACCACCACTACCTCTTCTCCATTCTATACCTCCTTCCACTCTTTTCTCTACTTCCTTCCTTCTCGTCCCTCCATTCCTTCTCCTCCCTCCCTCTCTTCTCCCTTCTCTCTCACTTCCTCCTCCCTCCCCCAACCAACCGCCACCACCACCCATCTACTTTAAAAAAAAAAATTAGCAATCGAATTATTTAAAATAAAAAATAAAAAATAATGATTAATTTAGTGACTGAATTATTTAAAATAAAAAATTAAAAATAGCGACTGAATTAGCGATCGAATTAGTGACTGATTTTTAATATATAAATAAAAATAAAAAATTAGTCATCGGGTTAAAAAATAAAATAACGATCGATTTAATGACCGAATTTCGGCATCCAATTAGCCGCTGAAAACAGTTCGGTCGTTAAATTGCTTAGGGATTAGGCTTTTTCCGACGGATAAAATCGGTCACTAATTTCATCGCTAGGCCATTTAGTGACCCAAATTCAACATTAGTGACTATTGTTTAGGTTTAACGATCAATCTCATTAGTTGCTAAACTTGAAATTTTTTGTAGTGTAGAGTGGGGCAAGTAACCATCAATCTCATTAGTTACTAAACTTGAAATTTTTTTGTAGTGTAGAGTGGGGCAAGTATTGCAGTAGCTACTTGTTGCTCCCAGTTTATGCACAAGTATTTATTAAACAAGTAATACAAAATTTACGAGCATTGATAAATATATGTAAATATTTGTTATAATATAAAATTTTAAAGAGAAAGTAATAAAGTAAAATAAAAATAATTAATTCTAAAACATATTTATATTAAAATATATATTTATACTAAAAAAATAAATTAAAACAATTTATTTTATATATAATAAGGATATTTAAATAATTCAAAATTGTGGTTACTTACATATGAACATGATTACAAGAACCTTACTATCCAATCTCATTTTATTAATAAGCTATCAATTTTCACCGGGTAGCGAGTTTTACTGATGAATATCTACAAGTGCAAGTTGTTTTGCCACCCATACTTTATACTTGAAAAACTAATTTATGCAAAATCCTACAAATTCGCCATGGTCTCCACTCCAAACTCAAGAAACCAAAACACTGTAATCTAACACTCCTGAATCATCGATTAGGCTTGAAGCATTAAAGGAGAAATATAACACTCTAATCAAATGCTCCCAAATCTAATAAAACGTATAGAGTATAATGATAAATGTTCATCTATATAAAAATTATTTGTTCAATCTAGATCAATTCAGTTTTGGAAACATTGATTAAAAATCAAACCAAACTAACTAGTAGAACCATTATACATTTAGCATCACAGCAACCGGTTTCAATGCAAAAATCACTATAAATCATTCAAATTTCATAAAATTGTGAAACCAATTTTATAGTAAATTAGACACATAGTGTTGTAGTTCATTGAGAGGAAAAGGTTAAATTTAAACTATATTTTCTCACCGCATCACACAAAATAGTGTTACATCATAACTAACAAATTTCAAATTCACCATAACATAAGTTAATGGAAAAATCACCAAAAATTATACACACATCCAAATTTCACAATTTTAATACCATTTAAAACTAAACACTTAAATATACCATTCCTTAAAAATATAAAATTTAAATGAGTCTAGTTTGTTCCTAGCACTATTGGAAACACAAAGGAGCAACATTGTTGCCAACCAATACACATAGCAAAACATGGTTCAATGTAAAATGCACCAAAAATCATATAAAAATCTAAAAATTGTGCAACTAATTATATTTGAAAGTTGACACATAATGTTACAAATCTAAAAGAAATTATATTCAAATTCAAAGTACACACTCTTCAACATTCCTTGAAAATAAAAACTTTTGCCGGAGGAGTTTTTAGATATTACAACAAAATATAATCTAGTGTAAAATGCACTAAAAATCATATAAAAATCCTACAACTGTGAGACCATATGCATATGAAATTAGACAGACAATGTTATAACTTTGGAAGAGATGAGATTCAAATTCAAACTACAGTGATCACTACAGAACATGCAATACAAGGTACGCTGTAGCGAAATTTTTTAGCTAGTATATATGAACTTTTATTTAACTCATTTACTCTATTCATGTTTTAATTCTCTATTCACATGCAATTTGATTCAACCATTCATATCCAGAATACATTTACATGATTGTAATCCTATAAGCATCAAGCTATAATGGGAGTCAACACTAAAACTCAACTCCAAACATCAAACTATTATAGTTACATTAATCATTCACCTTGATTTTTAAATAACTTAATTGGTTACTCTAACTAACTATGTTGACAAACCTTAGGGACGAATTTAAGTCCCCTAGACACTTCATTATCAACAAACTTCTACACGTAACAGCACACATACAATCATAACACTTTGTAAAAATCGTAATTGTAATGAACTCCCTCCCTCTCTACACATGGCAGCACATACAATAATAAAACTTTGTAAAAATCATAATTGTAATGAAATCCCTCCCTCCCTACACATGGCAACACACAATCATAACACTTTGTTAGCATAACAACAATCTAAATCTGTCAAAACAAAGAGGACAATAAGTAGGAAATAACTAAGAGTTTGCATGTTGCTTTCGGCAACCAAAACACCACATGCAAACACTTCATTGTTTAAATGGCCTCCTGGCCATGACATCCAAATGAGAGAAGAAATGAAATTAAAGTATACCAAATATAAAGGTGCGGAAAAGGAGGAGGAATTCAAGCTTTTAATATAAGATTCTCGCAATAATCAAACAAAAATAAAATGAAAATAATTATTACTATACCCTATTTTTTTATAATTTAGAAAAGTTAAAAATTATTAAATTATGATCACTCAAAATTTTAAACAAATATGTTATTCATGACAACTAAATAAGAAGTAAATCTGAAATGATTATCACTAACAACTTATTTTTAAAAATTATGTAATTCTAATAAGATAATAATTAAATTATTTATAAGAAATAAATTTTAGAATAATTAAATTTGTGTAAATTTTATTTTTATTTCTCGTACAAATTATTTTTCATTTTTATATAAATTATTTAATATTGCTGGTTGAATCAAAATAATTATAAGAATAATATGTAAAAAAGGCTATACAGATATTAACATTTATAAATAATTTATTATAGTATTATATTTCTTATAAATAATTTAATTAAATTTTAAAACTAATTTAATCAAATTGTAGGTTTAAATAAATTTTGTTGTAAAAATATCTTTTTATAAATTTTTAAATTGCAAATATGTTTGTGTAATTTTTATTATTTTTACTGTTTTTACTAAAACATTTCTTGAATTTGTTAACTAATACCTTAATAATTTTTAAAGAATTAAAAAATAAAATCTATTTAAAAATATAATATTTAATTTATTAAAAAATTAAAATAAAATATTTTATGAAAATAATTATATTTTTAAATTTTAATAAATATACTAAAAATATTTAATAGTATTTTTTATTTTCAAATATAATTTTTTGTCATATTTACAAATTATTTCATAATTTATAATTATATTAAATGAGTTAACAAGAATATTGTAATATTTTTATATCATTAAAAAAAATTTCATTACTTAAAAAAAATTCTAACCTTCCCCTTTTTTTTTGTAAATAAACATAGATAAAAATCATTCAAAAAAAATGTTTCTTATGAATATTTTTTTAAGATAATATAACAAATATAAGATTCCTACTTTTAAATTTTTGAAAAATTAAAAATTCTCCTTCTATGGTTCTACCACACGGTCCTTAAATATAATAACCCACAACTAAAATATGGTGAAATCATACACATTATTTAAATCTATAAAAAAAAACTACTCATTATTTTCGACATAGAAAAATAACACATTATTTTCCTTTCTCTCAGTGCCCTGACTTTGTAGTCCAGCTAAGCCTAAGCAACTTTATTTTCTTTGGATTCTCTTCATTCTGCATAATAGGTGCAATAGATCCAAACTAATCTCCACCGATGAATAAAAGACTTTGCATATAGAGAGGTACAACAAAAACATGGTGCTATCAAACGCATTGTTTTTTATATAAAAGATATGAGTCTCAAAGCAGATGATGAGTTAGTACACAATGTTCCATCTATACCAGTACACAATGTTCAAGAAATGGTAAGAAATAATCCTTTGCAGGTTCCTAAAAGATTTGTGAGGAGTCAAGAAGAATTGGAGAAAGTCAACCATATGCCTCACCTTTCACCTGAGATCCCTGTCCTTGATTTAGCACTGCTCTCAAATGGGAACACTGAGGAGTTGTCCAAATTGGACCTAGCATGCAAGGAGTGGGGTTTCTTTCAGGTAATTCTTGACAAACAGATTTGTTAAATACGGATAAAAATAGACAAATGGAAACCTCCACAAAGAAGAAGAGTTCTTCTACAAAAATACAGAAAAAATAACAGTAATAGGTGTAATCAATTCACTGGAATATATTGACTGTTATAGAGATACCATTTAAAATCATTCATGAATTGTCATCCTTAAGCTTACGTAACGTTGGAATTGAAAGTTCACATCTCTTGCCTAAATTAGACAATTACTGCTGTGCAATTTAAATAACTATCCGACAATTTCACTTGATATCAATTGGTTTTAACCTTTAAGGTAAAATATAACAAGGTATCATATCGCCTATTCTGGAAAACATTTGTAAAGGGTGTGTATGTTCGATCCTAGTTGTCTCCATGCTTCAAGCCCAAAGAAATGTTAGGAATATTATATAAAAATTTTCATGTAGCTTTACTTAAACAACTTAAGATTTTGGGGTAATTAGTTCATGACATTGACATCCTTGCAAAAGTGAGATGTTTGCTTGGTTTTTATCAAATGCTGTTTGAGATTGTAATTACTTTTGCAGATAGTAAATCATGGTGTGCAAAAAGAACTTCTGCAGAAAATGAAGGATGCAGCATCTGAGTTTTTCAAACTTCCTATAGAAGAGAAAAACAAATATGCAATGCCCTCAAATGAAATACAAGGTTATGGGCAGGCTTATGCAGTTTCTGAAGAGCAGACACTTGACTGGTCAGATTCACTGATGTTACTCACTTACCCCACCCAGTACAGGAAGCTTCAATTTTGGCCTAAAACTCCAGAGGGATTCAAGTAGGTACTCCTGACAATTGAAAACTATATACACAACACAACTTTTGATGAGTTAATGAAATTACATCTACTAATGCAGGGAGATAACAGAGGCATATGCAAGTGAAGTTAGACGAGTTGGTGAGGAACTGCTTAGTTCATTATCAGTGATTATGGGGATGCAGAAACGTGTTTTTCTTGGATTACATAAGGAATCATTTCAAGGTTTACGTGTGAACTATTACCCTCCTTGCAGCACACCTGAACAAGTACTAGGTTTGAGTCCACACTCTGACACAAGCACCATCACCTTGCTTATGCAAGATGATGATATAATTGGGTTAGAAATCCGACACCAAGGAGGATGGGTGCCAGTGACTCCAATATCAAATGCTCTAGTTGTCAATGTTGGAGATGTAATTGAGGTACTTAAATTATATTTTGGTTAAATATGACCTTAGTTCAAGACAATATTCGATTTTAGTCTCCACAAAAAATCATCTATTTTGATTTTACTTTTATGAAAATGTTTCTACCAAAGATTAATTCCCTTGATTTGTTGGGTTATTTTTGGGTTTCCAACTATGTTGATAAAAGTCTAATACCCTCAAGTCCGCTAGGTCTCTCTTTATAAGAAGAAAAGGGGTCAAATTGGGAGATTGAGAAAGAGTGAATTTTCACAAGGCAAAAGAAAGGAGAGAGGGAGAGGAAGAGAGAAAAAAGGTATTCTATTTTTATCTCAACACAGAACAGTCACGTCAAAATTACGATATCTACTTCGTTAATCGTTGGATCGGGTTAGAATTTGACAGCAGGTTCAACACACGTAATTCTACATCTTGACCGTTCCTATCTTGATTTGGAGGTCTATGGTGTGAGAAATCGTATTTGTACAGTAGCTTAATTTTGTGGGATCTTTACTTTCTTGTTCCTTCATCTTGTTCTTCATCTATAAGTTTTGCTTGCTTGCTTGTGCTAGTTGGTTGTATGAACAAACACTGTTCTTGACTTGAACACTCTTGTATCCTTATTTGATTATAGTGGATTGATTTCTTTGGTCTGGACGACCCGTGGATTTTACTTCTCACGTTGAGGGGGTTTTTCCATGTTAAAAATATTGGTGTCTCTTGCGTCATTATTACTATCATTCTTATTTGTGGTTACTCCTTAAAGATTCTTACAAGTTAGGGGAATTTATATTCGCTGCGTTGCATGTGTCTTATTGTTTTTTCCCTATCAGAGTGGTATCAGAGCTCTCTGGTTTAAAAGATGTTTTACTTGCTAGAATAATGGAGGGTAAAACAAATAGAATGGTGAGTCTGAATGGTATTAATTATCATTTGTGGAAAGGAAAGATGAAAGATTTATTATTTGTGAAAAAAATGCATCTTCCTGTTTTTGCTGCTGAGAAGCCAGAATCTATGTCTGATGAAGAATGGGAATTTGAGCATCAACAAGTATGTGGTTTTATTCGGCCTTTTATGGATGATAATGTTTATAATCACATTGCAAGTGAGATACATGTCAGGACTTTGTGGGAGAAGATTGAATCTCTGCATGCCCCAAAGTGTGGGAACAACAAATTGTTTTTGTTGAATTCTATTGTGAGTTTGAAGTTCAAGGAAGACATTTCACTGTCAGATCACTTGAATGAGTTTCAAGGGATTATTGATCAGATATCAGGAACGGACATCAAGTTTGAAGATGAGATTTTGGGATTACTACTCTTGAATTCTCTACCTGAGTCTTGGGAGACTTTTAAGGTCTCTATCACAAATTCATCCCCTAGCGGTGTTGTCTCTTTACAAATGGTAAAGGATAGTGTCCTTAACGAGGAGATGAGAAGGAAGACACAAGGTTCTTCATCTCAATTTGAGGTACTTGTCACTAAAAATAGGGGGAGAAGTCAAAAAAGGAAAGAGAAAAGAGTATAAGTAAATCCAAATCCAAATACAAGAATCTGGAGTGTCATTACTATCACAAAACAGTGCAATATACGAAGCATTATTTCTTGTGGAAAGAGGAGAACAAAGGTAAAAAGGGTAAGTCAAAAGAGAAGGATGATAGTGGTACAAGAAGTTTGAGTCTGTTATGTGTGAGCAAGGCTACAAGAAGACTACTTTTGATCACTGTGTCTTTGTTAGAAAATTTTGTGATGATGACTTCGTTATCTTGTTGTTGTATGTTGATGACATGCTAATTGTTGGGAAAAGTATTTCTAGAATTAACAGGTTGAAGAAGCAATTGAGCGAGTCATTTGCTATAAAAGACATGGAAACTACTAAATAGATTCTTGGTATAAGAATCATTCGTGATAGACAAGCAAAGAAACTTTGATTGTCACATAAACATTATGTTAAAAGGGTTTTGCAAAGATTCCATATGGAAAATGCTAAAATAGTGAGCAATCCTCTTGCTGCTCATTTTAAACTGAGTTCTGAACATAGTCCTTCAAATGAAGCTGAGAAGACTAATATGAGCAGAGTTCCTTATGCATCTGCAGTGGATAGTTTGATGTATGCAATGGTGTGTACAAGACTAGATATTACACATGTTGTTGGTACTGTCAGTAGATTTTTGTCTAATCCAAGTAGAGAGCATTGGAATGCTGTGAAATGGATCTTGAGGTATCTTCATGGTACTAGTGATTTGAGGCTTTGTTTTGGAGGTGATAAGCCTACTTTGGTGGGTTACTCGGACTTAGATATGGCTGAAGACACTGATTCAAGAAAGTCCACTTTGGGCTATTTGATTAAGTTTGCAAGGGAGCTGTGACTTGACAATCTAAATTGCAAAAGTGTGTTGTTTTGTCCACTACCGAGGCAGAGTTTATTGCCATTACAGAAGCAAGCATGCAAGGAGTTGCTTTGGGTGAAGAAATTCTTGTAGGAGCTTGGTTTTGTTCAGGACAAGTACTTGTTATTATGTGATAGTGAGAGTGCAATTCATCTTGGTAAGAATTCTTTTCATTCTAGGTCTAAGCATATTGATGTGAGGTATCATTGGATACGTGATGCTTTGGATGCTAAGTTGTTGGAGTTGGCTAAAGTTCATACTGATAATAATGGTGCTGACATGATGGCCAAGGTAGTTCCAAGAGGGAAGTTTGAAGCTTGTTATGAGATCGCCGGACTGACGATTACCTCCACATAGTTTGTGATGGGGGAAATATGTTGGGTTATTTTTAGGCTCCCAACACTGTGGACAAAAGTCCAATACCCTCAAGCTCGCTAGATCTCTCTTTATAAGAGGATAAGGGGTCAGATTGGGAGATTGAGAAAGAGTGGATTTTCACAAGGCAAAAGAAGAAGAGAGAGAGGGAGAGAAAGAGAGAAAGAAGATGTTTTGTTTTCATCTCAACATAGAACAGTCACGTCAAAATTGTGATAACTACTTCGTTAACCGTTGGATTAGGCTAGAAATTTGACAGTAGGTTCAAAACACGTAATTCTACATCTTGATCGTTCGGATCTTGATTTGGAGGTCTGTGATGTAAGAAATCGTGTTCGTACAGTAGCTTAATTTTGTGGGATCTTTACTTTCTTATTCCTTTATCTTGTTCTTCATCTACAAGTTTTGTTTGCTTGCTTGTGCTGGTTGGTTGTATGAATAAATACTGTTCTTGACTTGAACAGTCTTGTATCCTTATTTGATTATAGTGGATTGATTTCTTTGGTCTGGACGACCCGTTGTTTTTACTTCTCACATTGAGGAAGTTTTTCCACATTAAAAATATTGGTGTCTCTTGCGTGATTCTTCTCATTATTACTATCATTCTTATCTGTGATTATTCCTTAGCGATTCTTGCAAGTTAGTATGACATCATTGCGCATGTGCCTTATTATTTTTTCCCATCATAATTATCCTCACCTGAAAGTTTCTTCCTTTTACAATCATGATAGATATGGAGTAATGGCAAATACAAGAGTGTAGAACACAGAGCAGTGACAAATAAGAACAAGAGCAGGACTTCTTACGCATTATTTTTTTGCCCAGACAATGATGTGGATATTGAGCCCCTTGATCATATGATAGATGCTCAAAACCCCAAATTGTACCAGAAAGTCAAGTATGGAGATTATATTAGACAATCTCTCAAGAGGAAATTGGAGGGAAAAACACTCATAGATGTGGCAAGGATAGAGGATTGTGATCCGAGGAAGAAAGATGATTAAGAAAAGGCCGAGAAAGAGAAAATGAGAAAAAAAGGAAAGATTAGAAGTACTCCCTCATGTTGATTTATCAAGTGCCAATTGTGTTTGTATAATAGTTAATAAATATCATATGCATCAACTAGAGTAGAGTCTCTACTCTCTGCTTAATCCAAGTCCTTGTCACTGAAATTTAGATTTCATTCTGAACCAATTTCTGTAATATCTGCAGTTATTAATTCAGCAAAGCCTGCAATCCTCTTCTCAGTTTTTTTCTTTTTTTTTTATGAATCAAATCCAAACCAACCTAATAGGCAGAAGAAATGCTTTGCTATAGTTAGAATACTAGAAATGAAAAACAATAGTCCCTCAATTCCTAGACTTGTGAGCCTAACAACCTCTCAGTTAAAATTGTTTCTAACCCCTTAAGCACCTCCTATATTTGCTTTCCACGCAATCCCTTTTTTCTTCTACAGCAAAGTCTCCATATAGTTAAAGCAATTACTAATTGCACTCTCCTTTTTTACTTATCCACTCCCTTATACAATTGTTATCACTTATCAGTCCTTAATTAGTAAAATACATGTCCAGTTTTCATGACAGCATCTAAGAAATCAGAATTTCAACAATTTGATAGAGTTAGAGAAAAGGGGAAGAAACATCAAATTGAAACAAGGTAACGACAAAAACAGAATCTGCTTAGTAAATATATTTTTCTTTATTCGGAAGCCAATAAGAAAAGGCAACACCACCAAGAACACAAAGAAAACATAGGAAGAAGAGGGTTGGAGCTTAAAGTTCCGTGCTTTGGGCTTTGGGAGAGGAACATTAACAAAGCAGGAACAAACACAATCTCGTATGAAGGAGAGAGTTTGGGGTTGTCACTAATGAAGTTGTTGGATGCATATTTTTTATTTACTTTTGCAAGAGGAACCATATTCTTGGGCTTCGCCTGCGGACACACCAAGATTATTTAATTATATTAATCTTATTTAATAATATTTTTTTAAATTGTTATTCATTAAAAATTTGATATAAAAAATAAAAAAAATAATTAAATTTAAACTTCTATTAATAAAAAATATTTTAGAAATAATTTAATTAAATAAGATAAAATTAATTAAGATTTGTTTATATTTAAAACTAATTGTAAGTTTGTTTTTATATATTCAAATTTGGAGAGACGATGTGTTAAAATTTAAATATTCTTTGGATACCTAGTTTTGAGTTCTACTGTCACTTTTAAAATGATATTTATTATTTTTAAATAAAAGTATTTTTAGAAGTTATTTTTATCTTTATTAACTTAAATTTTTTATCCTAATATTATATATTGATTATTGAATATTTAGTTTTATTTTCTAATTTTTAATTTCTTTTAAATATATTTCTTAATTTTAATTTTAATCTAATTTAATTTAACAATCACCCAATAAATTTGTTTAACAACTATATCAAACTATTTTCTTTTTTTAATCTATATAGTTGATTTTCTTAACCGTTTATTTGAGGTGAAGCAAATTTATTTTCTTAAGATCCTCTTAAGATGAGAAAAAAATCTGCAGTCATGAATATTTGCGAATAAAACTCACAAAAATTAAAAATAGACAACTTAACAGAAAATCACAAGATAAAATAAATAAATATTTAATTTATCCACTTAATAATTAGTTGAAAGTAAGTAATAAAGTACTTACAATTACACAAAGTGTTTCGACACTTATCCTTATATTTATAATTTTGATCAATCTTCATATGATATGTTACATAAACTAAAAAAATCTTGTATATCTAAAATACAACCTATGCAGCCTCAATAATCCTATATACATAGAAAGTAGTATATTAGGGTTGTGTACATATTACATAATAATAGTCAAACAATACATGTCATCATCACCAATAAGTTTAACATAATAAATACGAGGTGTTATGTTTCCTACTTTTGTTCTATTAATACTATAAACATAAATAAAGGAACAAGTGACTTTATAATTCTTTTTTAATTGAGTTTCTTGAAGATTTTGTGGGACCTTGGCCTATTTTTAGATGGAGAGAAGGAAGTATGAACTTTTAGTGATTCGGTGTATTGGACACAATAGTCTTCTTATAGTATGTTAACTTTAAAGGGTTTATATTATTCTCTAATAAACTAACATTGACATATACTCATTTAAGTTCATATCATCTTGCTTAGTAGTCTAATGAATTCATTTAATTTAACCACATAAATAAAGCACATGAATGATAAATAGCTAATATAATTGTTTTATAATATTAACCCACATTAATTATTGAAATATGAAAATCCAACAACTTCTAGTATATTATAAAATGTTTAATTGTATTTTTGGTTCTCTAGATATTGCAATTATGTAATTTGTGTCTTTCAAGTTCTAATTGTGTCAATTAAGTCTACTAAATATTATAATTGTGGGATTTTTAGTCTCCATGTTCTAATTACATGAATTAAGTTTTCAAGTATCACAGTAGTGTAGTTTTGATTTCTCTGTTAGTCTTTCATTAAATATTAACATCGT
The DNA here is from genome assembly GCA_025330945.1 of Mucuna pruriens. Lineage (NCBI taxonomy): Eukaryota > Viridiplantae > Streptophyta > Magnoliopsida > Fabales > Fabaceae > Mucuna > Mucuna pruriens. The sequence goes on along the minus strand of JAENHJ010000525.1, from coordinate 1,253,179 downwards.
TATTCCTGTGTCATGTAAGGTGAACACCTTACATCATCATTCTTGTATTATTATGTAAGGCATTAGTATCACATAATCTATTATGTCAACTATTAATGCTACATTAGCAAAATCTACTAAATATTTTTTTTAATAGAAAACTAATCATGAGACTAAGATTGTACAGCCATGATATTTAAAAGATCAAATTCATGTAATTAAAACTTAAAAAACTAAAATTTCTCAATTGCAATACTCAAAAATCCAATTGGAACAATTAAAATTTTAAAATGAAAATCACGTCATTATAACGTGTAAAGGACAAAAAGATGTAATTAACTATTATTAAAGTGTGAACTATGTAAAATTACAATGCTGAATTAATATCCAATCTTGATTTGAACCAAAATCAAATACTTTATTTTTTAAAATTTATGTCTCAAATTATGGTATACTAAAATACTTTATGTAAAAAAAATATGTAGCTCAAAAGAAAATAAATTAAGAATAATTTTCTCTCTCAAAAAATCAAATTTAATAAATAAGAAATTTAACACGAATCTTCTGGGTGCTTAATCCAAAGAATTAGTTTGACTAACAAAATTTTAGTGATTCAAGGATACATCTTTTTTATTCAAATCTCGACACTCATAGATATACTTACTTTTTTTAATTTATTTGAGATAAAAATAAAAAATGTCAAATAAAAAATATTAACTATTAATAGAAGAGTAAGTTTTATAAGAATATAAAAAATTGATTGAGACTGATGAGAAAATCATACCAATATTGAGTTTGGGACATCCGTTAACTTAGATTCCTATAGACGAGGTCGATTTTGGGTGGGACAAATTCAGAAAACTAAGCAGTTGCTTTTCGCAACCCCTTTTTTACTATTTTTCTTCCGTAATTTTTTTTTTTAGCTTTTCTCGAAAACATCTTTTCTTGAAAATTAATTTTAGGAATTTATTTTTAGTAATTAGTAGATGTTCTAAAATTTAATTTCTGAACTGTATTTTATGCATTTCATAATCTAATTTTTGAATTGTTAAAATTTTAACACTTTCAATTATTGAGTGTTAGTCATTGGTGAGCAACCGTTGTGTTGAGTCTCCATCTCCTTCCATTTTTAAATTTTAAAAAACTAAAAATTAGGTCATATGTTATAGATAGAAGTATTTAATAGTTATATTAATAATTAATATTTATCAAAGAACTTAGTTATCTATCTTTAGTAGAGTATTTTTTTTCTAATCACAGCTTTTTTTATTCACAAAGTTTAAATTGAAGACATTGCTTAAGGGTTTCAAGTAACACACGAACAATCACAATTTTTAATAATCCATACTCAATTTTCTTTTAAATATTTTGAATCACAAGAAGAAAATCTTAGCATATCATTTAAATTATTTTATAATACTTTAATAAAATAATTAAACATTGGCCCAGCAAATTAATCTAGCTCATTATGAACCAAATTATATTCTCTTCTGTCTTTCCTGCCTCTGTAGTCTAAAAATTAAAAGCAGAACCACAAAAAGAAAAGAAAAGAGAACAAATGATGGAGGAATGAGGAGAAAATAGAGAGATAGAAAGACTAAGAGAGTTGTAGAGAACTCATGCAGGAGAGGATCCAAGTTTGTTATGAACTAGTGTACATCCCCCAAATATGTAGGACAAAATATATTATATTACAATATATAAAAATTAATGTCCAGCGAAATTTATTATAATATATATAAATTAATTTATAAATTATAACGTGTCACTTCAATTTAGTGAAGTACCTTTTTAATTTTTTTTAACCATCCTTAATCTTATATACGAAAAAAAAATATATATATATATATATATAAACAATTTAATGATATACTGATAATATAAAATAATCATCTAATAATATATTATTATTAATATAATTATTGTAAAAATTAACCAACTTATAATATACAATGATTTGTTATTGAATAATGTAAAATTGTTTTACTATATTAATATATAGTTTATTTTTTCATAAATTAATAACTTTAATTAATAACTAATATTATTATATTAATTCAAGGTGGATAATCAATTATCTTAATTTACTATTATACATGTCATGAAATTTGCAAGACATCTCAAAAAATCATTAGCCATGACTTTTTCAACCCATTTCTTAAATTTCTAATACCTAGCCTTTTTCTAATATAAATTAATTTTGTGGATTATAATAATGTGACTTAGGAAATATATATATATATATATATATATATATATATATATATATATATATATATATATATATATATATATATATATATATATATATATTTATTTAACACATAAAATATACTAAAGAGGTTAATATCTATAGGAACACTAATTCTCTTAATATCTATTAAATTTTATATTTATATACTTTACAAATAGGGTTTAGATCCAAATATATGGATAGGCAATACATATTTTACATATTTTTTTTAAACCAACTATAATGCATGAGTTCTATAGCACATGTTACTAAACTTAATGTCATGTTTATCATTTAAAATGGGAGAAAGGGAGGGGACGAGGACATTTCTTGTAAAAGAAGTCCATATTATATATGTTAAATTTGGAATTCAAAATAGTAGTGGATCAATATTAAAATCAATGTATAAGGAATTCCCATTTCTTTTATAAAGAATATATTCCTACCTAAAAGATGGAAACTAAGTCATGTGCTTTTAAGTCATTTAAGCTTTAGTTTTCTAATTATGTGTTATTACCTGGCTTCACTTAATTTTATTTGATAGTCTCAATTGCATTTCAAGAGAAAAAAAATTAACTATCATATTTCTCGCTTTCAAAATTTTAAGACTATCATATTTTTTTATTGTAGTAATCCAAAGGATAGTGCACGATAATAAGGATATCTCCTTAATTTGGTATGAGATAAAGTTGTGAGGTATGTATTATTTCTAAATTTCATTATCTTAATTACTCTATGTAAAGTTTCTATTTTTTTTATTTTTCATTTTTATTAAAGAATTTTCTTGAAGAGAATTTACAACATCAAAATCATAAATGTATTCGTTATCAATTAGTCTTTGACATTGCAATAAAGCAAAACATTTTCAAATATATATAGTACCAATTTGTTAAAAATAATACTAATTGGCTATAAATTTAAAGAAAGGCCAACAATTATTTTTCCATCAAGAGTTCCCAAATGAATCTAAGAGGAATGTTTGAAAAAAAAAAATAATCTCAAACTCAAACAATATTAAAATAACATTGTCACAATCTTATAATTTTTTAATATTGGCATTGTACAATCAACTCCTATAACTGAACACGTGAAAATTACAATATCACATTAAAATATTTATTATGATACAGTTAAAAGAATCTTTAATATCGATGACTATAATTGCATCATGTTAAGCTTAGTTTGGATAAAATTATTAATAAATATAAGGAAAAAAAAACAAAGAGATAAAATAAAACAAATTTCTCTTATAAGTTAAAATGAATTTTGTGACGAAAAAAATTAATCTCATTTACAAATAAATTTAAAAATTTATCTCTCAAGGTGAATTTTCTATACTTAAAAACGATTCTATATTTTAAAAATCGAAACAGAATAGTTTAGATTTTACTTTTAAAACATCATTTTCAGACACAGTGTTTTAAAATGAGTTTTTCAATATCAATTGCATGAAGGAAAACATGAATCTTCCACTTGCTTAGTCTAAAAAGCTGAGACAGTTTGATACATATGGCATCTTCTTGGTGGTACCCCCACCCTGTCACCTTCAACCCATTTGTCAGGAGAATCAATGGTAGCAATGGACCACAATACCCCTCAAAGATAAATTCCAATACACATAATCAGCAATTCACATTGGCTACAATTTTCAAAGCCACATAGGCACACTTTTCTTTCAAACACAACCACATTAAATGAATGTTCACATATGCTGAGCCCAATTTTCCCCTCTCAAAAACTAATTTATTAAAACATTCAATTTGGTCTTTCGAACCCAATTAGTGTCTAGAGTCTAAATCGAGCTACAATTGGCCAGTGTTCCCCATCTAATATGAAAATTGTCTAGCCAAAAATAAACTAACATCCTTACCTCAAACAAACAAAATAGAAGCAACAGCAAAAAAGACTGACAAAAACGTAGAAAGGACAAGAACGTAGTAGTTTCATGTCTCAGCTGTGTTGGAGCTTATTATAGTCTCTTCTATGGAAGAGATAGGTAGTTTGCTCCCTGAGCTTAATTTGTGCACATCCTGGCTGGAACAAATGAAGATTCTTCTCACCATATTGCAGAATTCACTGCAAAAACATAACAATAATACCAATCAACATATATTATATTCATAATCATAATATTCTATTAACAAACAAAAATAGGCATTCTCCACTTTTCCATCCCGGAGTTATTTTTATTTAGCTACAGCATGCATGGCAATTAACTAAAATGATGTTATTTAATCATATCATATTCCACTTTCTCTCTTCGCTTTCCTCTTACCCATACCTCTAAATTTCTCTTTTCTCTCATTCTTAGGAATTTCTTCCTAAATACTTATAGAAAAAATAAATTAAAAAAAAATAAAATTAGTTTCTTCATTAGTTTACATCAGTTTTTGAAAAAGTTAATTGGATGAGTTTCTCCAAGTTAATTTATAGATAAATTAAATTAGCTTATAGAAAAACTTATTTTATTTTTTTAAAATATATTTATAGAGAAGTTTATTTAATCAACCCCTAACTTAATTGTAATATGTGTGCCAAATAAACCAACAAAACAAATATAATCATGAGTATAGATATGAAAAAAAATAAAATTTAATGGTCATATATTTACAATTTAAAACAATTTTACAATGTTATTTAATCACGAATCACCGTTAATATGACTTTTAAAATATTTAGTATAAAAGTTAATAAACTTATTATATACGGTCATTGAATAACAGAAAAACACGGTTTTACAATATCAGCTTATAGCTTATTTTCTCAAAAAGATATATCCTTTCTTCATTATTTGCCTCCCATGTCTCTAAAACATTTCTCACTCTTATCCTTCTTTCTAAAGACTAAGTCCATATTTCTTAATAACTTCTACACCCTCAATTTTTTTATCTTTAACTTCCTTAATTTTTTTCCAATTTTTCCACTACTAGTTATTATCTTAACTGCACGATGTATAACTGTGTATAAAGAGATACTCACGGCCATGGATCATCACCAACAAGCATCATATCCCCTTCATCATCAGTGAAGACAATTTCCCACCTATTCCTGTGTTGAAGCTGTCCCTTTATGTCAAACATCTTCTCCAATTCATCTACAAGTTGATCATATCCATCCAACGTTGTCAAATCCACAGCACGACCCACTGCAACCCCCTGCATTTGAACCTTTTTGGCATGTTTTGAACACAATATAAGGCTTACTTCAGACACACTTATCATACAAGACTATAAAACATTAACTTTATTATCTAAAAAACAGCACATGTCAAGCACCTTAGTGCAACTTCTGCCACAAACTTGCTTGCTTTGAGTCTCTTTTGGGGACACTTGTAGCTGTCCTTGTTTCCATTCTTTAGAAGCCTTTGAGGTATCAGACTCATGCTCAGAGGTGACTCCAGATGCATTTGTTGCTTTCATAGATGCATTCTCTACAGAAAGAGTGTTGTTGTTGTTCCTGGCATGGTCAATAAGCTCAATCCCAAACAATCTACAGCTTGTAGCAGCCTCTAGTTTGTTGATCTCCTTGTCAACCTGGTCAAGCAAATGATCATTGTTCAATCTTTCTGAGTGAGCTTTTGAAATAGGCCAAGCTGAGATGCTCTTGCTATCATCGGTTGTGTCATGATATAAATGAGAAGGACCACTAGAATGAGGAGAAGATAGCCAACTTGCTTCTTTCTGATTCATTGATATACCATTGCTGCTGCTTTTACTGTTATGATGCCACATATGGGTACTACTGTCACTCCTTTTGCTTTCAGCTATGACACTCAGTTGTGTCATATCAGACTGTGTCATCCCAGCATCCCAGAAAGTAGAGGCAGCTAATGGTGTGTCTCCTTTGAAAGTGAAATGCAAGTGTCAAGACTCAAGACAGATTAATCAATACAAGAATTGGAGAGCAAAATATCAATTTGGACCCTGATATTAGCATCACTAAGAAATTTAGTCCTTGACAGTATGAAAGTAACAATTTTAACTTTGAAATTGCCACCACTAATCAATTATGTCCTTGATATCATGAAAAGGGAAATTTAGTTACTAACTATGACTATAGATCTTGTTTAGATAAATTTTTCCATAAATACTTATAGGAAACGAAAATAAGAATATAAAATACACTGAGCTTCTCAATAAGTTAAAACCAACTTATAAACTTTTAGAGAAATTCATTTTATCTTTTTATTTTTTTCTTCTACAAGTATTTATGGAATAGTTCATCCAAACAGGATCGCAGTCAAGGACTAAATTTGCTTTTTTATAATGTTAGGACCAAATTGATTGGTGTTGCTAATCTTAGAGACTACATTGACCGGCGATTATCGAAGTTAGGAACTAAATTTGCTTTTTTCTTATTAAGAACCAAATTGATTAATGATACCAATTTCAAGTACAAAATTGATTTTTTACTTAGAATTGGAAGGGATTAATAGAGGTAATTCCTCACCAAGATCTGATACTTCACTTGGTGGTCGAGGCCTTTTATTCTTTACAACAGCAGGTTGAGATAATGATGTAGGAACAGAAGCCAGAATGGGTTCTATCTCCCATGGTGAAACTCTATCAGGTCTTGGAAAAGATGCAAGTTCATCCCATTGAACCTGGGAATAGATGACAAGAATAGATAAATATCATACAACCACAAGAAATAATTAAGGTGGATAATTGAAAAGTCAAAGATGACAATACCTTAAGTGATCGCCATTTTGAATCTACCCAGTGAGGGGAAATATCCTCTACTCCAACTATTGTGCCCGAAAATCTGATAAACCATGTTTTAGAATATCTAATGAAAATGTCACACACAAAGACAAAAACTAGAGCACTAGATTTTGGTACCTTTTGTCAGTTTCAGGGGAATCATCCCCTTCAAACCTCATCTTGAATCTCATACCAACATTGCATTTTTGATTGATAGCCTCCAAATACTTGTTCACACTTACAATGAACTGGCTTGTCCTAAGCAAACAAAATGCCCATGTCAACAATCATCTATTGATAACTCAATAGTAACATTAGAGTTTCTAGTTACTTATGCAACAACTAAAAGTTCTACCTTGGCTTATAATATACAACAAAAAGAGTTTGAGTTGCTACAGCATGAGATGCAGTTGCAAGAACTCCTAGGTGCATGCTCTGACTAGAAATCACAGATGATGGCATGCTGCTCTGCACAGGAGCAAAACGCCTCACTCCAACCCGCAATTCTCCATTGTCCCCTCTACAGACAATTTTATTTAAATAAGGCTAGCACAGTCAAATCTGATAAATCAAGGTTTTAAATTATAGTTGCAGTTTCTTTGCGATTCTTGATATTACAAAAAATTGTTGACAAATGTGACTAACGCGGCCACAAGTGCAATTGCAACACCCCAAAAACCTTGATGTTATGACTACAGTTGTAGTAGTGGATCATTTTTTTTAAAAACCTTGGATTTTATAGTAGTACATATTTATTGAACCATATGAAGGTAACCAAGGAAAAAAAAACATCAAATCAAAAGTGTATATATATAAATATATATATACATACCTCAGAAACACAAATGTGTCTCCAGCAACTACTCTCTTGGAAGTCACAAAAGTACTCCATCCAGTTGTGAGCAAGTGTCTACGTGGCTGACCTGGATAGAAAGGAAAACAGATTCAAGACAAAAACATTAGGCCACTAGAAGGACCCAAATGAAAATTTCACACATCCTTTACCCCTAAATATATGCTTAAAGCGCCATTCATATCCCTGAAGATCCTTGGCAGCCAATTCCTGAGTTGGGATTGATTGAGACATGTCCTAAGATAGGAAAAACATGTTTTTTGTAAACATCATAAGGCAACCTAGATTTGGTGTTGGAACCAAAAAAAGAAAAATCAACAAAAAGTTAAACCAAAGAGATAGTATTATTATTACCAATGCTGGAAGACATTCGGTGGCATGCTTCCTAAGGACAGAGAAGCCACCATGGGTGCTGGTATCAGAGGCGGTTAAGACCTTGCAGAAGGAGTGAACTCTTGGCCTTGGAAGTTCAGCAGGGCATGGATCAGGGCTTGTAGGCTCATTTTGCTAAGACATTTGTTCCATTAGAAATCTAAACAATGGGAGAAAAGAATCTAAGGTTGACCATGAAATTTTTTTTAGAATCATAAGGGGCAGCTACATCCTTACTTTAGATTCCGGCACCAGAGTAATCTGTGCATAAACCTCATCTGTTTCTTGTTCAGCCTAAACATGTCAAAATTCAAAGTAACTTAGCTTTCACCCATCCTTCATTACACAATTCCATAACATTTTATTATTAATATAAAATAATTGCATACCAGAGGATCCAGCTCCTCTCAAATGAAACAATTCACTTTAAAAGATGAAATAAGTAATATCATAATTAATGAAAAAATCAATAGTTGATATCACGTTCGAATGTATTGAAATATCAATAATCGATCTCTCGTCAACGACTCAGATTAGAAATAAAAAATCAACAACTCATAACCATTTTACCATTTTCTCAGAAACCAAACAAGATTGTGTTTTTTTTTTTTTTAGTTATGTAAGAAATTAAAATAAGAAAACTCAAAAGGAGAAAAACACTAGCAGAAATGAATTAGTTAACAACTTAGGACCAAAATTTCCACGGTAACCCCAAACCAAGATGATTATTTGACCAATTTTTCAACAACCAACAAGATTTATTCATTTTTTCTTCCTTTTTTCCTCAAGATAAAAAGGGGAGAAAATGAAAGAAAGTAGGATCAGAGAGAAAATTACCAGTAAATGGACGTTGACGACACGACAAAGGATCTTGGAGGGAAGTTTGAACAGTGGAATCCTTTGATTTAGTTCCTGATTTGTTGATACTTCTAACTACAGCCGCCAAAAGCATATAAAGCAAAAAAGCAGTTAAACAAAATTAGAAAAAAAGAATCCAACTAAACGAAGAAAGCATCCAACAGCACCAACATTCCGAGACAACATACGACCCCAGATAAAAAAAAAAAAAAAAACAAATTTTGGCAACAGCAAGTAACTCAAAACTAACTTGTTCCATGTGTCCCTGAGGGAAATAGAAGACCCTTTGGCCTGCACGAGGAACCTCCACATGGGGTCCTGCGCAGGCCTTCCATAGTGGTTCGTAGAGCTGGTCGTCCTCTCCTCCACGGTTCAATGACATGGTTTAAGGTTGTAAAATTGCAAGCAAAAAGAGTTGGTGTTGATGTTGGTGTTGTTGTTGAGTTCAAAGGCGGTGACCAATTAATCTGATCCGTGACATCATCATTGTGACAAAGGTGCACAAAGTGGTAGCAGTAGTAATGATCACGATCACCGTGTCATGGTGTCGCAGGTGATAACTGAATCGAATGATTATTCGTTGACAGGGAATTTATGAGCGGAGGCAGCTTTTGGAATCGTGTCTGCTATGCTATTGCTAAATGCTAATGCTACCTCCTACTACCGTTACAGACCTCTCTCTCTTTCTCTTTATGTAAGGAAACGCCGTTCCTTCCAAATCATACTTGATAACAACTCCGTTTCTTGTGTCCATTTTATAATAAAGACCGTGTTCTGTGGCACCTGTGTGCCCTGTTCCCAACTAAGGTTTTTAACTCCACAATTTTTCTGCTATAAATAATTGTGCCTGACGTGGCCCTCATTCCACTTACCATATACCACTGTAAAAAATCTCTAAAATCTATGTATAAAAGGAAAATCTCTAAAATCTATGTATAAAAGGAAAATCTCTAAAATCTCGTTACCAAACAAAAATTTGTCTCCGGTCTTCATATCATGCTCACAATTATGAGCCTGCTCAACCGATATTAGAGTGGGAGTTGCTATGCTATTTTTATATTTAGAAAGGTTATAAATAGTTTTAAAATGTCATAGAATTATATATATTATAGAACTTCAATTTTTTTATACAATTTAAAAATTATAACTATTAAACTAAAAGAATTATTTACTTTATAAAGTAAAATATATATTATATATAAGATTACTTGGTATTAATGTGTAAATTTAATTTTTATTATTTTAATTTATAAAGAAAATATATATTATTCAATTTAAATATTATAATAACTACATTGCTTTTAAACTAAAATATTAATATTTAATATTAAAAAATAATATTAAATTATGTAAATAATTTATAAATTTCTAAAATCAATTAAATTATTTGTATTCTAAATTTAATTTAATTAAATAGTTAACTATTTATATTATTTATATATTATTATAATTTAATAAATAAATAATCTATTATTTACTCCTTGTTATGAGTTCATATTGTCGTAGGAAGTCTACCGCCTAGCCTGATCCATTTAACAAAAAGGTCATGCTCTAGGTAAATCCATAAGATTTTTAAAAAGTTTATTAAGTCTAGTAAGTCAATCTGTTTATTAATAATATTATTTTTAATAAAAATATTAATTATAATATTATAATTATTTTAAAAAAATATAAAATTATTACATTTTATTACGAACTAGTTTTAAAATAGTCCATTTTGGTTGAAAAAACTTAATAATTACATTGCCTATAATAATTATTTAAAAAATTAGTTAATATTGAGGAGATAGTGCATGAACTCAAATGATTTACCTATTATTATATGAAAATATGTATTAGTATAATAAATAATCATTTGAGTTTATATACTATCCTTTTACTCTTTTTTATAAGACCTAAATTAGAGTTTCACTTATTGCACAACATATATTGGTCAAATATGTTATTAGTTTATTAACTCTACATTTATTGCACACATTTCTTATCTGAAACATGTGAGCATGATTGTTTAAATAGGTATAATATATATATATATATATATATATATATATATATATATATATATATATATATATATATATGTAAAAATTCAAATGTTCAAACTTAGTCTCCTCTATATTAGCTTTTTCTTTTCTTGTAATTTTGGATAAATTATCATTATAATTTGAAGTTTAAATTACGAAAATTTTATTGGTTGTTTTCAAAAAATATCTTCATTAAAATCATGTGGCCTGTTTAGGTATAGGTCATTGGCCTATTTAAAGGCCTTAATGTGATAGGATTTTAAACAAGCTAGGAGGCTAAATCATACTTATATAAAAGACCAAGTTAAATCTAATAAAAAGCTATGACATGCATGTAACAAGCTCAAACTTAGACCATAGAATTATGAAATAGGTCAAGTTAAGCTTCTACAAAGCCTAGTGTAGCCCAATCCATTTCCACCACTACCTTTGGTGTCTTTTATAAGACTCAATTAACTAATTCAAGGATAAGGAATTTAGTTAGTCTTTAGTATCTAATGGGTATTACAAAGTACACAATGTACACGATTTTAGGTCTGCTTTCCCTTCCGTCCTCTAATTGGCCTTTATAGATATCTTCATAGACTACCTTTTCTTGGGTCATGTCGCCTAACACTAGCGGTGCCTCTAACCTTTCGAGTGCACCGACTAAGTCCTTTAACCACTACCAAGTTTAGGGGGCGCTGCCTACCATGGAGCCGCGCTATCTGACATCTGTTCCTGTGTCAAACGACGTCTCCTACCAACATTATATCCAATTTGTACAGTTGTGACTAAGAGTCGGTCGGGTCCTGTTGTGGCTTAGGAGACCAGCCAGCCAACTAGTCCAATTAGTAGCGTTAAATATGTTGTAAATTTATATATTTTTTCCAAAATTACTAGGGAGACATTCTTGTTTTTTTACAAATATTTTTGTTAGTTTTAATTATTCTAATCTCCCTCATCATTAATAAATTTATTGCTTTAATTTTTATTGGGTATACATGTGAACAGCCTAAAATGTCATACAAGACAAAGTTAATATGCAAAAGCCTAAACGTTAATGTATTTCACTTATTATTTATTGAACTTAATGACTCATAATTAGGCGTATTTTTTTTAAATAATTAATGCATGAAACATTATAGATTGGTTCTTATAAAAAGGAATAAGGCAAAGCTCTAATATGAATCTTATAGAAAAGATCAATAGGGTAGTGTATAAACTCAAATAGTTACCTATTATACTAATTTATAAATTATATAGATTTATTAAATTATAATAAAAAATAATTTATAAAATTATATAATACAGAGTACATAGAACTTAATTTTATTTATAATTATATAAATAATATATTTTTTGAAAGTGTGAAATTTAAATACATGTTAAATATATGTTTTTGGTACTTGTAAAAGGAGTGAATTTTGATTTTGGTTCATCTAAATTGTTTGATTTTCATTGCTTCAAAATTTACAATTACTAATTTTGGTTCCTATAAAATGCATTGAATTTTTGTTTAACCCATGTCAAATATTTTTCTTTGATTTTCATCCCTCCAAAATTTAAAATAATTAATTTTAGTTTCTAATGTTTATTTTAAGATAGATAAATAACATTTATTTTAGGGATCTACACTTTTTTAAAAGGTATCACATGTGAACATGATACCACATATACACAAGGAAGTACAACTTGTAATGGACACTTGACCTATCATTGAATGCATAAGTAGTTGACTAGTGTTACATAATAGTTGAGATAAAAAAATAATGATTTCAAATTTTAGAATGATGAAAATTAAACAAACAAAATTATAAGGACCAAAATCAAAACTCGCTCTTCTTTAGGGACTAAAAGTATATTTAAACATGAAATACATATAAAGGCTTTTATAATATTTTCCATAAATTATCTTATTAAATAAGAAAAAATTAAATATATTTAATATTTCTAAAATAATATATATAATTTATATTTTACATTATAAACCAAGTAAGTCTTTTGATTTAGTGTAAAAAGTTACAAGTTCTACTCTTTCTATGACTAATTTTGTAACATTTTTTTAACTATTTTTCTCAATGCCACATTAGTGTCCACAACATCAACAAGAGAGAATCATTAATTTAATTTTTAAAATTATAATAATTGGAGGTAGAGTTTTGTTGTGCATAAAGTTTTATCTTTAATATAAGATATATGTGATTTATATAAAAAATTATAATAATCATTAAATTGTTCTCTAAAATTAATATTCTTAAAATTATCAATCAATTTAGTTGTTGAAATTATAATAGACAATTAAATTAGTATCAAAAGTAAATAAAATGATAAATGATCTTTTAAATTATAAATTATCAATAATCTAGTAATTGAAATAGTAAGGTTGGTCAAATTGTTCTATAATATTAGAAAAACTTAACTGTATATTTTGACTCCTAATTTTTAAATTTTCTTGAACTTTGCTCTTTATTTTTTTTTTTTTGGATTTTCACCTTAAACTTATATGATTTTGCAAATTTTATCCATCCATTTTATTTTTAAAGTGCAATTAAGCCATAAGCGTTAGAATTAAGGTTTCATCCTTGAATTCTTCCATCTCCATGATTGCGAAAATCGTTAAGTTAGTTGTCTTGTTTTATATATATATATATATATATATATTTATTGAGAGAGAGAGAGTTATAGTTATTACATTTGTTAATTATTTTGTATCAAAATATATTAAACTTTAGACGATAAATTTATTTATTAAATATTTTATTTTAATTATATAACATAATTTATTATTTATGAAATATTTATATACCTTTTATCATTTTATTTGCATAATAAAATTTAAATAAATAAATTTATAAGATATTGTATAATTTAACTAATACATAATTGAGAAATATTATATTTACAACAATTTATACAACAAAGAGAGATAAAAAGAGAAGAAAAACAAAAGGAAAAAAATGTATGGTGTAATTAATGATGAGTTGAAATGAGATAGATAAAAAAAATGATGTTATACAAATTATTGTAAGAATTTTTGTATATGTATCATATCTTTTAAAAAATTATATGATTTAATAAATAAATTTATATGATTATATTAAAAATATTTAATAAATAAATCAATTCTCTTAACTTTTAATATTTTTCATTCAATATATATATACACACGTATACATATATACACACACTTGGAAACCTAAAAATACAATTAACAAATACAATAATGATATATATATATATATATATATATATATATATATATATATATATATATATATATATATATATATATATATATAAAAATATAATAAAATAAGCTTTTTTAATTTTAGGCACTAATTTTGATTGTTTATTATAATTTTAAGGACTAAATTGATGAAAATTTATAATTTCAAAGATCATTTTATCATTTTATTTATTGTAAGGACTAATTTGATCATTTATTACAATTTTAATGACTAAATTGATTGATTGATAATGTACAATTTCAATGATAATTTTATTATTTTATTAATTTTAAGGATAATTTGATAAATTAGATAAATTATTATAATTTTAATTTTATAAATAAGGACAATAGGATGATAATACATGTGGAGTTTGTAGGAAAAAAAACTGTGTTTAATTTTCGTATAATACATTATTGGAGAGTAGCAGTGAGTTTCGAGTGTGATTAAATTTCAAACTAAATATTAATCTCATAATCAATTTAAAGTATAAAATTTTGTAAAATACTTTGGAGTCCCAATTTATTATGATTTTTTAAGGTTTTCAGTTTCATTTTTCAAGTTAAAATTTTTAATGCTAAAAATAATTATGAGTTTAATTTTGACTTTAATTATTATTTTCTTTTAGTTACAAATGATAGTAACAATCAATAGTTTATTCCATAATACTTTGAGTAATGTTATATTTATTATTATTATTTCTTCAAATTTTTAATATTTATAAAATATTAAATAATAAATAAATGTACCTAGTCTATTAAAATATTAAAATATTCAATACTTATTGTAATGATGCAAACATACTTAGAATTAAATAAATCATCAATTTAGTTCTTGAATTAGTAAAGACATTTTTACTTTAGTCCTTGAAGGGAGAAAAAAAAAATCTTGAATGCATTTTGTCTTTCAATTGATGTTGTTAGTTAACTTCGTTAGTGTTGTTTATGTGATACATTATCAACTCAAGTACCCAAATTGGTTCTCCACGCTGCTGACATATAATTAGGGATAAAATTGAAAAATTTTGCCACTTGATATGACTATTAAGGTGTTTTTCCTAATTTTATTTTACCCTAATAACAGTACATACTCACATGCATGTCTTCCCTTTTGTCAGGCCCACTTCCTGTCCATAGGAGAAATTAGCCCAAAAGGAAGGGCGGTCTCGCTATCGCCGTTGGGGGCCTGGGCGAAAGGAAATTGTTGCCGGCCCAACAAGGTTCAAAATATATGTATCACACCGAAACCCGGTCTCACACCACGTCAAAAGTATCCGACGTGGAGCAGAAATAGATTTGCATTGGTAGTAGCAAACAAAGTCAAACGTAAAGCTGAAAACAGGGGACAAGACAGAATTTGATGGAAAGAATAAAGCGAGCTTGGCCTCTCTAAAAAATGGAAAAGGAGAAAAAGGACAAGGAAGTAAGAAAAATGAGCGAAGACAGTAGTACCAGTATGGATAAAAAGCGCTATCACACAATAGATGAAAAATCGGGAAAAAGCGCTTGACAAGGCGATAAGACAAGACGACAATTGTTCGTCTCTGAGGCAAAACCTCGATCGCCACCGTATTTAATGCTAGGATGCCTCGAAAGAGGTTTGAACGGGAAGAAAAACCCTTGCCGCATTAAAGGATTATAGGGAACCTGCCTCTACATTTATGAGGGAAGATTTCCCCAGATATGGGGAGTGTGTCGAATTCACCTATAAAAGGGGACCTCCAAAGATTATAAAGGGGACTTTTTTTGGAGAGAAGGAAAGAAGCAGCAAGAGCATTCAGCAAGAGCATTCAGAAGGGAAGAAGCAGCACGAGCATTCAGAAGAGGAGACAAGCGGCGAGTAAAGAGGAGATCATTTTTGAGGACCTAAGTATTCGGAGCGGATCACAGGTAAGTCACTTCCACCCTCACATCCTCATCATCTTGGCCTCCCCCTCACGATTCGTGGAGTCCTTTGGAAATCAAAAAAACTTCAAAGTACGCGCCCCAGAGGTACTCCTCACCCATCATACTGTCGTACCCCTCCATGTAAGACTACATTCCGGAAAATCCCCGGATCAAGTCGGTAGCCGAAATGATGTACCGGTCCGACACGGTGTCGGACTCGACGATCCCATAATCCTTCCTACACAGAACTACGTGGACTTTGACTTCTCAGGAAGATACGTAGGCATGGAGGGGAGGCCCCCTTCATCAAGTCCATTCACACATATACCCCGGCATATTGTAAGGACCCGGCCGTGTGCACCTGCCATGCTTCCGTCCCGGCCTGATATAGCCCCAGTAGTGGTACTCCACCCGACGTATCCTTTTTCAAACAAGCCTGCGAACAGTGAGTGTTGTAAACGAGTTCCTCTTAGGGTAACCATCAAGTGATGGATGTGGTGGGGGTAACGCACCCCCTCATGTAAGTGACCCCCGAACCTTCTTCTCTGGTCCGGGACCTAGCCTGTCTGGTTCCACCTTTCTATTCCAGGTTTATCTGACGTTCCTAAACAAAAACGCCAGTGGCGACTCCCTTCACGCATTGACCTTCCCTGGCAGGGAGGTCGCGAGCCATCGCGACACCTTTTATAAACAACATTTCCTTCTTCTTTCTTCTTCAACGCTCGCAAACATGATGTGGTTCTTGTGTTTGATACTCATGGAATCATGGAGTGAGTGTATTGATGAAAGGTATGTTATTTACAATTGTATTTGTGTCATCCCTTTTTATGCTCTAAAATGGGTAAAATTTGATCTTTCACACATGGTACCTGTTTGAATTAGTGAGGCCTATTGTTGAACATTTTTATGGAAAATAATTTTTTTTCTACTTTTGTTTGTTTTTACTTGCGGCGGGTACATGGAAATAATGTTGTTTGTTGTTGTTTTTGGGTTTTGTACTTTGGCATGTAGTAATGTGTTTCCTTGTACAAGGTGTATGGGTGATAATTTGTAACTGGTTTGTTTGGTTGGTTTTACTATTTATACATTACAGTTTTTCAAATAGATATATGACTCTCCATCATGGAAGAAAATTGAGGAATGAAAATGACAAGGTTGTGTACGAAGGATGTGACATCTGTGTAATGGAAGAAATAGAGAGATTACATGAATTATTTCTTATTGTTTGATTTGATTAAAACATGTAAAGTTATGGCAATATAAAAAGCATATTTTATCTTGTGCTTGGGAGATATTTGGACAATGGGTTAGTAAAATGGTGAGTGATGAAATATTAAAAAACGCATAGTTAGCAATAATAAATAAGTTCATTTTTAGTATTAATAATATCTTTATATACCAAAAATTATTAGAGGACCCAATGAGGAAGCTGACGAAGATGATTTGAAAAATGTGGCAATTGATAAGATACAAATGAGGAACAAAATATGATATATAACATGGTAACTTTTTTTTTTTTATCAATGTAATACAAGGTCTGGATTCAAGTCTTAATGACGAAAAAATGTAATTGGGAGGAAGATCTCATTAGAGGTGGATAGTGAGATTTTCTAACAAATATTAGTCACTAGTTGTTAATGAATATTTCACATTTATAACATGGTAAAAAAAATCAACATTTTATAAACATCACATCAAATGTTAACATTTATCAAGATACACTATTTTTTTATTAAAATAAAAAAATACAATGATAACAACAAAATTTAAATCTAAGACCTTGTACATACTATCCAAACTCTCACAACTATGTTGACCCTAGTGGTTCATCAAGTTCCATTATTATTATTACCATTACTAGTCATGTGATTCATGATAAATATGTTGGAACATAAGTCTATGCATCCAAAATGACTCAAGTGTTTTGATGATAACAAACATTACAAAAATGGATAATATACTATGATTAACCACCGTACTCTAGATTTCAAGTAGGTTATTAGACTTAAAGGTTGGAACGCATCCATTTAAAGGAAACTGTTTTTATAATAGAAGTTCTACTGTGTCCATAAGGAGCTCACCATCCAAAGGATATTTTCAGCGTCCATAGCGAGACTCAGCGTCCATAAAGTCACTCGTTATCCAAAGGATACTTTCAACATCCATAGCGGGACACAACGTCCAAAGAAAATTTCCAATGTCCAAAGACTTGCTTAACATCCAAAGATGTGTTCAGCGTCTATAGAGTCATTTGTCATCCAAAGGACACTCCTAGCATTCATAGTGATACTCACTATCCAAAGGACATTATGTGTCCATAGAGAAGTTGACCGTCTGAAAAGAGAGCTTAGCGTCCATAAGGGAAATCAATATCCAAAGACGAAGTCAAATGTTCGTAGAAGAACTCAACATCCATAAACGTGGTGATCATCTAAAAAGGGATTCAATGTCCAAAAGAGACCTACCGTCCAAAAGGACATGTTCACTATCCAAAGAAGGATTCAACGTTCAATATGAGAGCTCAATGTCCCAATGACTCATCCAATGCATAGAAGAGTATGACATCCAATGACGAGTTCACCATCCACAAGTGACCTCAGCGTCCAAAGACGCCCCTATTGTCAAAAGGAGAGATCATTCGAAAAGTGGAATAACTACACTGTTACAAATCAAAAAGTATCTTGCTTAAAAGAATAAAGTTTTTGTTTATCTTGCTTATCTTATTCGTGAATTATTTCATTAGTATAAAGAGCTTATTGTATAGATCTAATGTTCAAATGTCTACCTAATATACTGTTTGAGAACATGTTAAGCCTTCAGATTGATTAAGAACAACAAAGATTTTATAATACAAGTCAAGTATGATAAAAGGAAGCTCAGATTATGACTTCATTCAAAAGGAACCAACAGAAGTTTCCTTGCCCATCATCAATAGACAACGCGTACAATTAAGAGAAAACGGTTTTTTCCTGACACAATCTTCTTTATCTTTAGAAAAAGAGGAGCCTCTACAAAAATTAGAACTGTAGCATTTAATGCTGACTCAACAACTCTTCAAACACAAGCAATTTTCAAATTTTCACATGCTATAAGGAGGAATGAATCAGGCTTGAATAAAGCAGAGAACATGAAAACGAAAATGAACAAAAAACATAAATAATGTGATACACTTTTACGTTTTTAAAGTCGTCTTTAGACAACACTCTCTTTCATTCTTTATATAACTTACTTAGCTCAACAAAACTAAGTCTTTATGAATTATATTGTAATACATTCATTGTATGAGTAGAGTTTGTTGCAAAAGCTCATTGAGTTGGTGTGATAGCCTAAAGAGGTTAAGTGACAAAGAATACTTGGTTTTCTTGTAATCAGGTAGATTACAAGGATTGAAATACCTGGAAAAGTAGATAATACTTGGTTTTCATGTAATAAGGTAGATTACAAGGGTTGTAATACCTAGAGGTAAAAAATACTTGTTTGTAAGTTATATAGACTTAGCAAAATTCCTTAGTGTTGAAGGAACTCGACGTAACTCTATTGAAAGAGTGAAGTATAATCTCTGTGCATTTTCTCTCTTATCCTCAATCTTTTATTTTTGTACTTCTTTGGATGGTCTCTATTGGACAACTGGTTTGGATGCTCCCTTTGGACAACCATATAAAATTGTGTTTTAAATCCTTTAAATTTGTAAAAAACTTTTAAAAATCACACACGCACAATTCAACCTCCCTTCTTGTGTGTTATCTTTTCCTTCAAAATATTTTATTGGTGTAATTAATTAAGTTTAACTTAAAATAAATTAAAAATTATACAAAAATATCACTTATTTATAAATACCTACAATCTCGCTCAATTCTTTTATTTATTCATCAACTAGAAATGTCGTTTGTTTTTTCTTCCTCTTATAAATATTTTAAAGATAATTTAAATATGTTTTTAGTCTATGTAAAGTAAGTGAATTTTGATTTTGATTGCTACAAAAAAAATTTGTTTAATTTTTGTCTCTCTAAAATTTAAAATAACTTATTTTTATCCCTATAAAATGTACAAATTTTAGTTTTGGTCATTGTAAACTAATTTTATTTGATTTTCATCCTTCTCAATTTTGAAATCAATTTTTTTAGTCCTTAATATTTATTTTAACAGAAATAAATAACATTTATTTTAGATATTTATAAGTTTTTTTTTAAGTATCACAAGTTAACATGATATCACATATAGTGAATACAACTTGTGATGATCACTTTTATTGAACACATAAGTAATGACCAAAATAATGATATCAAATTTTAGAGAGATAAATATTAATCAAAATATTTTAAAAGGACTAAAGTCAAAACTCACTTATTTTATATTGATTAAAAATATATTTTAAATCTTTTGAATATTTAAGTTAAAAAAAAAGTCATAATACAAATTAAATTTTAATAAATTATAATTGTTGAAAATGTATAACATTATCGCATTAATACGTGAAACTAAAAAAATTCTAAATAAATATTTAAAATTTTAATTATTTTATCTAAGTTTTTAAATTTTATTATTATTTTTATCCTTAAATATATGTTGATGTTATCATCAAAGTTATACATTTTTTTAATTCTAGATTAATGTGATAGTAAAAATTGCATTTTCAAGAAATTATTTAAAATTTCTTTAGTTTTGGGAACTAATAACAATGTCATACTCTTTTAAAAGCTAAAATAATATATTTAACTAAATTTAAAGATAAATATTTATAAAAAATAGTTATATATATATATATATATAAAAGATTTTTTTATGTAATAACATTTTAGAGATTATTTTTTAATACGTTTAAAGAGCTTAATTATTTTCTATAAAAACAATAATATTATTATATAAACATTATCTTATCTTCGTATACGTAAAATTACTGTAATCTATAAGTTTAAATAATGAAAATCCACAAAATTCTTATTTTTTAATAATTAATGTTAGGTATTTCATTATTATGGTGATAAGATAAGATAAAACTTTATTTTTTATTCCGTCAGTAACAGTTGTCACTCATTATTGTGACATTCTGATTACATATTTCAAGAGTCTTACGTAACCTCTGAACCCAGAACATGCAGGACTGAAAAACTATGCATACCGACAGAATTTAAAAAGTAAATATTTATTGTTATCATTGATCACTATTCATGCAATATTCACTAACTTTCAATTTAAATTCATATTTAGTTGCGAAAAAAATATCTATGGTATGTAAAAAAAAAAAAGTAATATTAGAATTTTTACTCCCACTACTCGGTAATTTTGAGTTTTTCACTTCGATTGGGTTAAACGGATGGCACGTGTAACGGCCGTGGAGTAATAATAAGTTGGATTGGTACGGCGCATTGAGAAGTGTGAGGTTGGTGTAACGGAACAGTAAGTTAACGGAATGGTTACGAGAAGTCAGTCGCCGTTAGTAACCGGTCCCTTTCGATGTCTGCTTCGAAGCAGGCAACATGGTTGGCTCGAGTTACCCCGGCAGTGGCACTTCTGTAATTTTCTTTTGGCGCGTCGCAGTTTTGTTACTTGGCAGCAATTGTCTTTTTTTTTTTTTTCAAATTTCATTCTCTATATATATATATTTATAAATCTGATTGAATAAAATATTTTATTTAATTATGTGATTTTTCTTATATTAAATATTTATTATTTTTTAAATATATTTTAACCCAATTTAAGTTTATTTATTTAAATATTATATCAATAAAAATGACAATATTAATTTAGTTTTTCATTTTAAAATTATTGTTTCTTTAATTTATTTTGTTTGATACATATTATAATTTAATTTAAATAAAATAAATTATGTACTGTAATCCAATTATAAATAATTGAATATTATAAGTTTGTTAATTTTATTATAATTATTTTAATAAAGTGATACTATAAAATTGTGTATAATTATCCACCTCTTTAATTTAAAATTCTTTTGATTATAAATGAAAATTATAATGTATTTTTTTTGTTACATATTGTAATTATATTTTATTATATTTAATTTATTTTTATAAATTTTATTTAATTTTAAAAATATATGTATAATATAATAAAATTTATTAATTTTATTTTAATTTAAATATATTTTTAATCCCTTAAATTTAGATCAATTTTAATTTTAATCTCTTAAATTTAATTTTTTTAGTTCTTATATTTTAAAAGTTATCATTTTTAATTTCTAAAATTAAATATTCTTAAAAAGTTCTTACATAAAGAGATAACTCTCCGTTACATGGTGAATAACAAAACAAATTATAGCATTAACTAACTCCTAATTTATTTTTATGTTAAAAGAGTTTCTAATAAAATCTATATCAAGACTACATAAGAAATCTTTGAAATTTAAAAATTAATAAAATTAAATTTAAGAAACTAAAATTAAAATTAATCAAAATTTAAGGAATAAAAAATATATTTAAATATTTTATTTTTTACAAATAAAAGAGTGTAAATGTAAGTTAAAATAATGATATGACTATGAGAAATAATAAAAATGTGTGTAAGAATAATATAATTTTGATGTTTTTTTCTTCTAATGCTTCAAGCTTTAATCTGAAAATTGGTGATAATTACGGACCTTGCCACTGATTTTTGTGGCCCAACTAAGCACGTCATCATCAGCCTTTGGACGGGTCCAACTTCTTCTTTTTATCTCTTTCTCTCTCTTACACCTTTTTCTTTTGTTTCAGGTTTTGCATAACATTTCCAGCCAGAAAAAGAATAGCAAAATTTAGTTTAGTGGTCCTCCTCCACTTTTATGAAGATCCTAGAAGAAAAAAACAACAATAATAATAATATATTATAAAAATTAAAAAATTATTAAAAGATTAATATAGTTTTAAAAATATTTTACAAATTATCAATAATTTTAAAAGTTATATTTTTTAATTAATTTTTTAGGATGCTATAAATGTAAAGATTAAAATATCAGTTAAATGATTAAATTTTATAAAAAGCATTTTAAAATATACAAATAGCTTATAAAATATTAATAATTATTTCTGTTCTTATAACCTAACATCTTTTAAGAGAATTGAATAATGTAGTTATAACGGGTAAACTTATTTGGAGTCTCCTTCACAAACTATTATAATAAACAATGGGTTCAAATTTTGTTGTGTAAGTATATTGAGCATGGTAACTTCTTGGATGTTGTAAATAAACATGGAGCGTATGCTTGGAAATCAATCTCTAAAGCTAAGGCTATCCTTAGACCAGGCATCATTACTTTCGAATAGGACCTGGAAATACATATTTCTAAAATGAAAATTGGATGTGTCCATGTCCCTTTTTTTTTTTTTCTTTTCTAGTATTTCTTCTGAAATAACCCTGTTTAATGTATGTTAGATATAAAATGCATTTTTGGAACTGGAGGTATATTAAAGGCAAGTCTCACCTTAAAGCATTTTTGTGTCTTTATATACTAAGATGTTTCTTTAAGTTCAAAAAATAAGTAGTAAATGAGGTAAGTCTCGCACACACAAACTTAAGCTTGTGAGTTTGATGTAGTGAAAATATGATGATTTGTTTTTCAGTCATGACCCATTTTTGCTTTGGGTTTGCTTGTTCTTTTTCTCTTTTTAGGAAATAAATGTCTCTTTCAATACAAGTTTAAATTTTGATTTGCTATATATTAAGAATGAAAATTTAAATTAGGTGTATGAGAAACTAATTTCTTTGGCTAAATTCAACGTGCTCCAAGTCCTATTTGTCAAATGGAAGACATTGTGAATATCTAGGATACAAATAAAGGGCATTTATGATGATAATATGGAGGTTTTATAAACTAAACTTGCCACTGTTTTTCGTCGGAAGCTTCTTAAGGTTGTCATTAATCTCCTGGGTATCCTTGACTGTTACAATAACTTACAAGTGGATTATTTGGATCTTGTTGAGAGTGAGATTTTCAAAGGAAAGAGAAAGGAGAACAATTTTTTATTTTTAAATTAATAAAATTTATAATATTTATAAAAATAAATAAAACATTAATATATACGTTTGAGCAAATTTAACATTCACTCCAATCAATCTCGAACATCTAAAATATGTAATTTTTTACGATTAAGATTTTGTAAATAAAACATTAATATATACATCCATTTGAGCAAATTTAACATTTACCCCCAACCAATCTCGACTATGTAAAAATGTGTAATGATTTATAAGTATTTTTTTTAAAAATAGTTTTTTTATAATTAAGATTTTTTAATTTGAATTTTAATGGATTTACATAATAAGAATTTATAAAATTTGAAAAAAAAATATTATAAATTTATAAGATTTAAAAGGATACATGAATTTTTACCAAACATTCAAAAATTGTTACAATTATTTATTTATTTTATTATTTTCTTATTGAAAATATACTATTTGAATTATTAATTCAACATAGTAGGCAAGAATACTTATCATCTTCTCATTAAAAAAAATATACTTATCTCTAATCTAGAAAATCAACTTCCCGAGAATGTTTACGTACTAATCAAGTAATATATTTATAAATATTTATAAATAATATTATTTTTAAATAGAATTTATGTATTTATTTCTTAAAAATTTTTTGTAACAATGAATTGAAAAACATTAAAAAAGAAAAAAAAGAAAATATAAAAAAGAAAAAATAATAAAAATGGTGATCCACGTTTATAATTGCGTTAAGAAAAACTCAACAAGACAAATATTGTTATAATAGAAGTTATAGTCCTTATATAAAGTAAAATATTATCTTTATTTATTTTGACTTAGTATAAGAAAAGTCCTAAGTATCTAAAAATTTTAATGTTTTTTTAATATTAATTCATTTAAAAAATTTATTGAAGACATAAAAAAGTATAAAGATCTTTTACATTACTACAAACAAAACATGTAAGATTGAAAAAAAAAAATCAAATATTGTATCAACATTTGTATTATATTCAATGAAAAAAGAAAGAATTACTTGTGATGGGAGAGAAAAAAAGTTAGGCAATAGAAATAGAAGGAATGAGAGAGTTATTTGTAAAAAGGTTTTTTAAAATTTTAAGGATTTGGGTAATTATTGAATGAGTGATTTATTACTAAAATGTTTTTCAAGATCCATCCAAATCTATAATACAAAAAGATTCACCGAATTTTGTATGATTTTTTAATATCAAATGACTTTTTGTTAGTTGTAAAAAAATTTAGTTGAATACCAATAGATTTTGACATCTTAAAAAAATCTTAGCAGTCTTAATTGAATACCACAAGATTTTCTTAAATTTTTTTTTTAAAATTATTAATTATATACACCCCTTAATTTTATCCTATTTCACAGAATTATTCCTAAAATACCTTTGATTCATTTGTCATTTTATTTTCAATAACTTTTTTATATTAAGTTCTAACGAAAGATAACTTAAAAAATAAATTTTTAAATAAAACTAATAAAATTAAATGATTGTTAACTATTTTTTTTAATTAGTGTGAATTAATTGTTTTTCTTATATGAAATATTGGAAGAAATATTTCTGTTTTTTTATAGGTTACATGTATTTTTTATTGGAGTCAATTCTTTTTAAGTCGAGTAAGATTATTATGAAAAGTATTTCTATTATTCTAAAATTTTATTAAATTTTTTTATTAATAATAATTTTTTTCTTTTTTCTTTAAAATCACACTTCCAAAATTGCAGGAAAATAAATACACTCGCCAATCAGGGTATTTGTTGTTTAACCTATATACAACAATGGAGAAACAAGCAATTGGTCTTGGATTTGGAGGATTGGTAAACTAGAGAAAATTAAGTTATTTATCTGGCTTATGTGCAACCACGAAGCAATCTTTGTTAATAGTCTAAGAAATATAGCTCTTACAAACACAAAAGATAATTAATATTCGATAATGATGCATATAATAAATAAAAAATATAATAGAATAAGACAATATACCATCCAAAAAATCGCTTAATACATTTTAATAATGTTATATGAGACATGATTATAAAGTAAATCAATACACATCTTATAAAAATAAGATATTCTTTAAAATTTGAGAAAAATGTAAAATAATTTTACACTGTATGTAAATATTTTTTATTAATTTTTATAATAATTATCTCAAAAATCATATCACCAATAATTTGAGATTAAATGATAATATAAAATTATTTTATACTAGAAATGAATGATCATTAAACTTTAACCAAAAACATTAAAAAACTCAAAGAAAACATATATAATCCACAAAATTGAAATAAAACTCAACATTAAATCATTCAATTTGGTTATTCTATTTTTAAAATATTAATTTAGTTTTTTAATTTTAAAAAAATGTTGAATATTATCTTTTTGTTCAAATTAACAAATGATATCAGAGGAAAAATAATATTGAGTATTTAAAAAAAATAGAAAATCAAATTGCAATAGAGGAATTGAATTATTATTAATATAATATACCTGTGTGTAATAGTTAAATAAATATCTTTGTTTGTCTTAGAATTTCTTTTGATTAAATTAAATAATAAAATAAATATATGATTTTTTTAAAATACCCTAATTTCTTTTATTGTTGCGACCGATTCATATTAATTACGAAATAAATCAGGTATTTAAAGTTAATGGACCAAGGTTGAACTTTCTAATCTAATTTTTAAAACAATAATTAAAATTAATAGTGTATTTAGTGAGTTACTCTTTTAATATATAAATCACTTTTAACTAACTTATAAACTTACTTAACTAAAATAAAATTATTTGATAGAGGAATTTATTTTAGTAATTTCTATTATATTTTTATAAGTTCTTTAATTATCTTAATCAAATTATTACAATTAAAAAATCAAGTATTTGGAATAAAAAAATAAAATAAAATAAAATAATTAAAAAATTATCTAATAAAAAAAATACCTTACATTATCAATATTGTCCAATATATCTGGTATCAGTATCACATTACACAAAATAAATACTAAATGTTTGGCTCAGTTACCCGTAAGCAGCACAGAATCCACAAACCATAACAAGCAAAACTAGTAATATCATTTTTCCCTGAAGCTGTTGTCCAGAATCTGTCTCCAGTAAAATCTCTCCACCCTCTTGTTTTTGACATGCATAGTGACTAATCAAATGTCAACACATTATTTGCACTCGGCCTTTATTAGCTCAATTAACTAATCAATCACTTCTCTCAGTTATTTTCCTCTTGAATCTCTTACACTTTTATATTTAATCCACTTCACATTTCTCGTATTCGAGCCATACATCTTCCAATTTCACATTTTTGTCCATTAATAATATATATATTAAGTTTTGTGGATGGATCTTTCACCCACTGGCTTATCAAAGTCAATTAAAAATTCCAACCATTTTTATTTTAGTACTTAAAGATCTATTTAGTCAACTTAGCAAACATCTTAGACTTCTTTTCCATGTGTTTCATATTTATGTTTTTCCCTCACTTTTTATATACAACTTCACATTCTTAGTCTATTGGCTTAAACACCATTAAATTCACTTTTAACTCTTCTCATATTTACTTAGGTTCTCACGTATCCTCTAAATGATGAATTCTTATTATTAGTATCTTTAATAGTTTATTAATGATGATGAAACCTCAAATCTGTCCAGTTAAGTAAGTGGGACCTCGGATTCAATCAGTTAAGCAAGAGAAACCAAAACCTGCACACCTTACACGGTGGGACCCTTGGGTCCGGCCAAATCAGCTGAAGGAGACAAGAATCTCATGCATTCCAAGAGCATGAAATCCCCTGATTCAACTAGATAAACAAGAAGAGACAAGGACATGAGTCCAACTAAGTAAGGGGACAAAAACCCACGCACCTCACATTGTGGGACCCGTGGACCAGGTCAAGTCAACACCAGGAGGCAAGGATCCCGTGCAGGTCATCTATCCCTGAGCCACTGTTGGTCTTGAAGCAACCAAGAGGGGGAGAAGGGGACAAAGGAGTGGGACCCAAGACGAGAACATGCCACGATCTGAGAACGTGCCACGACTTGACATGCAGTTCGAAGTACATAACTTAGGGATTGGTGATATTAACAACCAGAAAACGAGAAGAATCAGAGGGCTAGGGCCAGTCCACGTGGCCAAATCTAACGCACCAATGATCTCAGGCATAGCCTATAAAAGGCATCACAACGAAGAGCAAAAGGTCAGAAAATTTTAGGTGGAAGAAAACGTTTAAGAGCAAAGAGGTCAAAAATCTGGGATCAAGAGTAAGTTGAGAAGTTTAAGAGCGATTAGCGAGTTTAGCAAAAAAAGAGAGTTTGAGAGCTTGCATACGAAAGTGGAAATTAAGTCCCTAGATGTGGAACCACTACCATTTCCCAATGAAACGAGCAGTTAAAGCAAAAGAGGAAGCACGACGTCAGAACCTCTAGAGACCAAGTTAATCCCCTAGTTCTAAAGCAACACTTCTGCATAGGTCTAAGTAGATAGCTCATGCCACAAGTTTGTCATTAACATTTCTGAACTATACTGTCATTCCTCAACATCGGTCTAAAGTCACTGTTCAACTAACATGTAGTCAGCACTTGCATGGATCGAGTTGGTCTCGGTCCTCCCCTTTGTATAGAATCTAAGAAAGTACACCTCTTTATTTGAAAGGTTCTGGACTTGTCTCGGCTCTACATAGTCGAGGACCACGTCCTCACCGATTTGGTTGGCCGAGTCAGTCTCAGCATCCAGCCGCATCCGGCACCGAGTCGGTCTCAATCTTTTCTTAGCATTGGTTATCAAAGTATCCTATCATCTACCAACAGTTATGTTTCAAACGCCTAACAAAAAGTCCATCTTTCTCTAAAAGTCATGCAACTCTTGGATGCCTAATGGAAAGTCAATTTCTCTCTAAGCTCCCTAAACGCCTAATGGATAGTCCAACCTCTCCCATGGTCATTTAGTTCAAGGACGTTTAAGGGATAGTCCATTTCTTTTGAAGTCATTTGAGTCTTGAACGTCAAATGGATAGTTCAGTCTTTCCCACTGTCTGTTAACTCATGGACACCTAATGGAAAGTCCATCTCTCCAATGTGATTCCCCCCTTAGATGCCTAAAGGATAGTTCATTCCTCATACCTCATAGCATGTCTAGAACCGTGAACTTTGATTCCTCTAACTGAAAAGAGGTACGTAGGAGTAAGAGACACACTCTTGTCAAGTTATTCATCCCAAAAATCAAAAAGTATATACACACTTTCCATTGAAGTTTGATTCATTTGTTAAAAGAGCTTAGAACATAATGTAAGGGTCTTTTTAGTTCATGCAACCAATTTGGGTAACTATCAGATGATAGATGTGTGGGGGTATTGTGTGATCCCCGTGTGTAATTGACTCCTTACCTAGACTCCGATTCGCGACCTGCCTTATCCATTACTGGTTTCTGACGTTTCCAATAAAAATATTAGTGGCAACTCCTATCAGAGTTGAATCGGTCTTGGTCATCCTCTCGGATTGGCCGAGTCGATTCTAGCTCTGTATAGTCAGTTCCTCCTCTGAAAAGGATCTGGCTTCAAGCATTTCAATTCAAATCCGCGAATTCCCCATCGCGATTTAAGTCGCGACAATGATTAATTAGATTAAACTAATTTTCAACTTGTTATTTTTTCTCAACTTGGCTTTCGAGGTCATGTCTCTTCCATTTGATCGTAGGACATCCTACTTGCTCTAATGCTCTCTATCCTACTTTCTCCACTAGTTATTTACTATTACTAATTAATCTAGCTAAATTTTCAAAAACAATATTTGAATTTATAATATACTTATAAATGTAATTATATATGGACCATCCACCAGCCCAACCTATAGATTGTGGCCAAGTACTGTGAAAGACTGAACATAACCATCAAGCACCCATGCCTAACATGCTTGATACTAGAGGAGTTATGGACTGTCCAACCAACCTAGCCCATTAATCACAACCAAGTACTACGACAGGCCTAACACAAGCACCAAGTGCCCAGCCTAAACAAGCTTGATGCTTGAGGGGCTATATGTTGTAAATAATTCATATTAGTTATAACTACTTGTGGAGTTAGTTAGTAGGTTGTTCAATAACTACTTGTGGAGTTAGTTAGTAAGTTGTTGAATAAGTACTTGAGGAGTTAGTAGTTATATGGTTGGTAGTTAGTTAGTTAATAGACTGTTAGCTAACTGCTTGTTACTGTGCTAAATAGTGGTGAAAAATAAAAATTGTGCAAGTGCAGTTCATATATTACTCATCTTGTTCCTATCCTTTTTTCCTTCTTATTTTTCTTGTGTTCTAACAAGTGGTATCTAGACATTTTTTATTATTGTAGACTTATTGGAAAATCTAAAAATTCAAAAGACGAATCATGGTTGATTCTAATGAAACTTTTCCTACCAACATGTCAGTTCTTGATAGCAAGAAATTTAAGCAATAGTGTATCAAGATGGGTGTCATTTTTTGTTTCCAAGAAGTGTTGAAAATTGTAAAGAATGTCATTCAAGAAGTAGAGGTTGGTGCTATAGAGGTGTAGAGGCCAATTTACAGGGAGTCTAAGAAGAAAGACTGAAAAGCTCTCTTCTTGATCCATCAATGTATGGATTCTACCAATTTTGAGAAGATAACTTCAACCAATTTAGTTAAGGAGGCTTGGGATATTTTGAACAATTCTATGGAGGTGTTAATAAAATCAAGAAAGTGAAGCTTCAATCCCTTCGTAGACAATATGAGTCCATAAATGATCAAGAATCAATTGGGGATTACTTCACCAAAATTCAAATGTTGGTTAACTCAATGAAGGCTTGCGATGAAAAGTTTGAGCCCCCACACACACACACAATTTGACCACGTTGTGGTGTCAATTGAGAAATCAAAGGATCTTCAAAGAATGTGAGTTGAAGAGCTGCAGAATTCCCTTGAAGCTCATGAACAAAGGCTTCTTGAGAGAATTAGTATGAGACTTGTTGCTCAGGATTTGCAGGCACAAGCCTTTTGGAGAAATGATGGTGGGGGCAGCAAGAATAAGAAGGAAAAATAGAAGAACAAATTGAGAGATTCTAGTGAAGGTTCAAAAGTTTCAAATCAGAATTTTGGTGGTAACAACTACAAGAAGAATGGAGGTCGTGGAAAATTCAGCAAGAAGGGAGGTGATCAAAACAGAGGAGGGTAGAGAAAATTTGATAAAAGGAATATATAGTGCTATGCATGTAAAAAATGGGGTCACTTTGCATATGAGTGCTACAACAATAAAGGAAAGCAAAAGAAGAAGGATGAATCTCAAATGCACAAGGTGATAGTAATGATTCGGATTCTAGACCATGTTCTTCTCATGGTGACGATATCAGATTGTGCCAAATTTGATCTTTGGTATTTGGACATTAGGTGTTCAAATCACATGACTAAGAATAAGGGGTGATTTGTAAATCTTGATGAAAAAGTTAAAAGGATGGTGAATTTGTGGATAATAGCACTATTACAGCTAAAGGAATGAGAAAAGTTCTAATTCATAGAAGAGATGGACATCAATCATTCATAATAGATGTTCTTTATATGCCACAAATGAAGACCAATCTATTAAGCCTTGACCAACTATTGGAGAAAGGACATGTCATGAATATGGAGCATAATATGATGAAAGTGTATAACAGCAAGAGAAAATTAATTTTGAAGACTCCATTATCAAAGAGCAAAGCATTTAAAATTGGAATTCAAAGTGGTGAAAGTCGTTGTCTTGTAGCTGTTGTAGAAGATCAAAATTGGGTTTGGCATTTAAGATTTTGGAATCTAAATTTCAAGAGTCTAAGTCTACTAAAAAAGAAATTGGTGGTCCATGGTTTTCCCTCTATAAATCCACTAAAGGAGTTATGTGAAGGATGCCTTATAAGCAAACTAACCAAAAGTTCTTTCAAGTCCAACGTTTCAGCAACAAAGGCACTACTACAAATTGTTTATTCAGATGTGTGTGGTCCAATGGAGTTAGTTTCACTTTGAGGTAATCACTACTTCATTTCCTTTGTTGATGAATTTTCAAGGAAGTTATGGTCTATTTGATTAAAAGAAAAGGAGAGGCATTTGTGGTGTTTAAAAGGTTCAAGGTAATGATGAAGAAACAATGTGGCCAGTCCATCAAAATCCTTAGAACAGATGGTGGTGGTGAATACACTTCACATGATTTTCACTCCTATTGTGATAAAGGCGGGATAATTCATGAAGTTTTTGTTCCTTATACCCATCAACATAATGGAAAGGCTGAAAGGAGGAATAGAACCTTGATGAACATGGCTCAATATATGCCTAAAGATAAGAATATGCCAAAACAGTTTGGGGGAAATTTGTATCCACAACCGCTTATATATTAAATAGGAGTCTAATTAAGAACCTAAATGATGTGACTCCTAAGGAGGTGTGGTCAGGAAGAAAATCTGCAATAAGCCACTTTCAAGTATTTGGTTCTCTTTACTTTGAACATTTACCTGATGAAAGAAGAAAGAAGTTTGATGATAAGGGACAACCTATGATATTTCTTGGGTATGATTCAACTGGAGCATAAAAACTATACAATCCTACTAGTAAAAAGTTAGTGCTAAGCAAGGATGTTGTTGTAGATGAGAGAAAAGGTTGGAGATGGGAGACTATAACTGAAAATGGTAAAGTAACTATATCAATTCAGCTTAATATGCAATCTGAAAATTGTGTAGAAATAGTTCAGGTTCAACCATGTAGACCTCAAAGAACTAGACAACCACCTGAGAGGTTTGGAGATTATACATCTATTCCTGACTTTAAACTGACTGAAGAAAGAGACATGATGCATTTGACTCTATTAGTCGAAACAGAACTAGTACCTTTTGAACAAGCAATTAGAGAACCTGAATAGAAGGCAATAATGGAAGAAGAGTTGAAGGATATAAAGAAGAACCACACATGGAAGCTGGTCACATTACCTCATAACAAAAGATTTATTGGAGTAAAATGGGTTTATATAGTGAAGGTAAAACCGACTAAAGAAGTTGCAAATACAATGCCAGGATGGTTGCAAAAGGATTCTTGCAAAAGGCTTGGTTGGATTATAATGAGGTGTTTGCACCTACGGCCAAAATTGAGACTATTAGATTGGTGATTCTTCAGTCATTTTTTAGAGGCTGGTCATTACATCAACTGGATGTAAAGTCAGTATTTCTAAACGGGCCACTAGATGAGGAGGCATATGTGTGTCAATCTCCTGGTTTTGAAGTGTCTGGACATGAAAACAAGGTTTAAAGAAGGCGTTATATAGGATAAAACAAGTCCTTTAGACTTGGAATAGAAGGATTGATTGCTTCTTGTTGCAACTAGATTCAACAAATGTACAATAGAACATGGAGTTTATGTAAAAGCTACTTCAGGTGACTTAATGTTTGTATGCGTGTATGTAGATGATCTACTAGTTACTAGGAGCAATACAATAGATAATGATGAGTTTAAAAGGAGAATAATGCTGGAGTTTGAGATTACAAATATGAGATTATTTTCTTATTTTTTGGGATGAAATTTATCACTGCAAGTGAAGGTGTTTTCATGCATCAAAAGAGGTATGCAACTAATGTATTAAAAATGATTCATATGCTAAATTGTAACTCTGCCCAAACACCAATCGACTTGGTATAAAGTTGGAGAAAGAAGAAAGTGACAAGTTGATTGATACAACTTTGTACAAACAGATTGTTGACTCTTTGATATTTCTATGTAACAGTCGACTCAACATAACTTATGGAGTAAGACTAATTAGTAGGTTTATGGATAATCCAAGACTTTCTCACTTGCTTGCAACTAAGAGAATATTGAGATAAGTGAATGACATCTTCAATTATGGGTTGTTGTTATCAAAATGTGGTAGAAATTTTTTTGATAAAATATATATGGTTATTGTGATTCTAATTGGTATAATGATAAAAGTAACATAAAAGTATAACAAGATATATGTTTACCATATGTGGAGCATTTATTTCATGGTATTCTAAAAACAATCAGAGATAATATCATCCTCGTGTGAAGCTAAATACTTAAAAAGAAAATCTTAAAAAATAAATTTTAGGCTAAAAATATTAAGTTTAAATCATAAATATCTATCCGATAGTTGAAAATTCACATATTTTGTAATCATTTTCCTTAAAATTAAATAGTTTCTAATATCTATTTTGACTTGGTAAGATGCCAAGAAAATTCTTCGGCCAATAATTTATAACATTTTGAGTAGTAAAGTATCATACTTTATTTTTTGTTATTTTATTTTATGGGTTCGAGTAACTAATGCACCTAATCATTGTCCTTCCTTTTAAGTTTGTCTTGGGGGGATAAACTGCACTAGTGTGGATAAGCATTCTTCAGGGAACATGGCATCAGTAAAAAGACAAATGAAAAGGCCAATCACAGTTTACTTGTGTTTGGCTGTCTTGTTTATAATTAGGACCAAAGTCGAATATCTTATGCAAAGCATAACCTTATTAGTCGACACATGTCTTTCTGACAATAACAATAAAATTAATTATTGAATTATGCTTTAAAGTAATCATGAATTGTGTGCTTACAAGTGTCCTTCGCTTTGTCAAACACTCACTTGGTTGAGGCCTCGCTTTGTCCGTACGTGCTGTATAAATTTAATCAATTAATCGTGGATATATTAATACTTAATATAAAATTTTATAAATTTTCTAATATAAAATAATATTAATGCATTTGTTACTAAAAAGGTTTATAAAAACTCACTAAAATTAGCTTAATGATGAAAGTTTAAATAGTTTGCATGCAATTTTAAGTTTAAATTTCAGTATTATTATTATAGACATAAAAAATGTTTAAAATAATTTCTCAATTTATCACATAAAGAAATAATATTTTATAAAAATTATTATTATTATAATTATTAGTAAAAGACAGACATCTGTAATTTTTATTCTTTACAATTAAATTTGTTGCATACGTAGTTGACATTATTTTTTTTTTTATCAATGTAACTGATTTGGGAGGGTGAAAATGAACGGTGCAGTGATTTATAGTAGTAGTTAAAAGGGTAAAATAGTTATATAAAAAAAAGTGGACTAAATGGAATAGTTCCTTTATTATGACTAGGGGAAGAAAGAAACTTTGTGCTTGCATTTATCTTTTTGTTTGGATAAATATAAAAACAAATGAAAAGTTAAAAGAAAAAGGGAGAATAAAAATTAAATAAAAAATTTAAAATTAATAATCTTTCCGATCTTGATTATAAAGCAATATATATATATATATATATATATATATATATATATATATATATATATATATATATATATATATATATATATATATATTATAGAATATTAGCTAATTTTATTCCATTTAATAAAGTTATCTTTAAGTTATCTTTCATTTATTAAAAATTCATATTTTATAAATTCTTTTTTATTTTTTAATCAAATTTTAATGAATGATAGTTTAAAAAAATAGTTATTATTAAATAAGATTAATACAAATAATCAATATTTAACTAATTGTTTTAATTAATATAATTATTTTATATACAAAATTAGGAGAGTAGTGATTTGCACAGGTTACAAAATTAAAGAATAAATAGATAAAAAAAACATGATATCACCTTTATTAATTACTCGAAAGAAAAAGTGGTCATTCGTTCCTTTTTTATATTTTTCTATAAAAGAAAAAAAGAAGTGAAAGTATAGGTTAAATGGAAAATGGGAGAGGATGTAAGGAAGTAGTGAATAGTTGTAGTGAGTAATTTTGAAAATAGTTGGAGGATATAATTGTCTGATAAAAATAGAGACAAAAAAATTGTAAAAAAATTTATTTCCTTTATATAAAGTATATATATTATAAAATATTTGTCATGCATGTTTGTCCATATTTTTTTTTCTTTGAAATTAGATTTGTTATTTATGTAATTGATATAATTTTGACAGTTTAAGTTTTGACTTAATTTAATTATACAAAATTAACTTGTATAGTGAGAGTTGTCCCTCACTCAATCACTTGGTTAATATGAGATCTTCAACATACCTCTTCACGTCAAGATTGACTATGGACATTTTCAGGTGGTTCAATAATGACCTAATAACGGATGATCCAATAAGTCCAACAACAACCACAAAGATATGCTTTGAAATTAGATTTGTTACCTATTTTGATTTTGAGGTTAACTAAATCTCACAAAACTACCTGTAAAATGAGAGTTTATCCTCTCTTATATAAATTATTTGAATTATATTACTAGTCAATGTAAGATTTCAAACACATTCCTAATGTTGAGAATTAAACATCTCGAACGTAAAGTTTATAGAATTAAACATTTGTAAGTGATCTAATAATGATCTGATAGTGAGTCGTAATAAGCCCAATAATAACAACCACAATAACAATTACAAATATATGTTCTAATATTATCTTACAATTTGATTTGAGTCTAACTGAACCCTACAAAGGTAGAGTGAGAGTTGTCCCCACTTACATACATTATTTAACTCATATCACTATTAATATGAGATTTTCAACACTCAATCGTGTCAAAGACGGGACATTTTGAGCATAAAGCTGTGTGGTCCAATAAATACCCGATAGTAGGCTGCTCGATAGGCCAACAACAATTACCAGGATATGCTCTAATATCACCTTAAAATTAAGTCTCAATTCCACATAATCGACTTGTAAGATAAAGGTTACCTCTCATTTATATAATGTATTTTGGTCATATTGTTAAATGGTGTAAGCTCTCTAACATAAATCTTACAAATTGTAAGATGATATTAAAGCTTATCATAATGATTGTTGTTGGGTTTGTTAGGTCACCCAATATCGAGTTATTATCAAATCACCCACAAATGTCTAATCTTGCAAATTTCATGCTAGAAATATTCAATCCTTAGTATGAAGGAGTGTGTTAAAGATCTCATATTGACTAGGGATGTAACCAAAATAAAATATATCAGTGAGGGTAACTCTCATCTTATAAATCATTTTGTGGGATAAGATTAGATTCAAACTCAAATTATAAGACTATCAAATTTATTCTAATGATTATTATTAGGCCTATCAAACCATCAACTATAAGATTATTATAAGACTATTATTAGACCACCACTTTATACTTGAGGTGTCTAATCTTTAGTGTAACGAATAGGGTTAGAGATTTTACATTATCTAATAATATAATCATAATAAAATATATAAGTAAGAGACTATCCTTATTTTATAATTTAGTTTTTTAGTATTAAATTAAGCTAAAATCTAAATTATAATTTTTTTTATCGATGTAAAACTGTTGTGAGAAATTGAAATAGAATAATAATGTAATTTACGATGGCAATTAAAAGTAAAAGAATCTAAAAAATTGGAGATCAAATAAAAAAGATCTTCTTTATTATTGTTATTGCTTATTCTGATGACCAGTTAGAGAAACTAAAAAAAAGGTTCGAGAAATTATGTAAAATGGAAGTACCCACAATGATGATTGTGGATAGGTTATTATTGTGGTTGTGCTCTATATGCTTCTAAGGGACATGCTGCTGATTCGCCCACCACCACCACCAAGCCCTCAAATCAGGAATGTTTTTTCAACTTTTTATAAACCTCAACAGACTAAAGACAATAAAGCTTTAAACCTTAATTTAATCACTATGCAATGAATTTACACTTGGTTGCAGGCGTGTGTAGGTGAGAGAAAGAGGGACAGTACTGTTTCTGGTGGGGATTGTAATTTAGTATGCAGAACCCATGTGGAGACCAACGTGGTTTGGTTGGTTTTTCTTAGCTAACCTTGGCCAGCACAATCAAGAGATTTCATTTGGAGTTAAACTATTTTCTTTTCTTTTCTTTTTCATGTTGAAAAGGAAACGAATTCAAATGCCTTTTAATTAGCAAATTGATATAAAGTGATGATACCACTCTATATCATCTAGACTTAGCAAAGTGGGGAAAGAAACACAACTTATATTTTTTTTTTTTATGATTGTAAATAAGTATTATGATATATCATCGATATTTTTTATATGTAGTAAGGTTTTTTTTTTTTATGCATAAGTCATGATTCGAATAAATGGTTAGAAGATTCAAGTTTAGTGTTACTGAAACTAATCTCTTGATGTTGGTAAACAACTTACATTTGTTAAAGGAAAGAAAATGCAATTGACATTATTTATATCAGTTGGGTGCCTTTCTTTTAAAAATCATTGAATAAATAAGCATTTTCAGTTAGGAAGTATGGATGCATGTGAGGACAATCATGGGAAAATGGGAAGAAATTTTCTTGGCTTTGTAGGTGGTGCGAAGCTTAACCATTCCATTGTTTTATGCTGGCACACACACATTTGGTTACAAGCAATAAAATAAAATAAAATAAAATATTTAAAAAACTATGTAGGCTGAGTGTTTGGTGAATGGTGACCCTAGTTGACCTGACCTACTTTTTGACCTTATTTTAAGCCTTGCCTGTGTCTGTTCCACCTTCTTTTTTAGGTATAATTGACTGGCCCAATTTCTTGTCATGCCTACAAATATGGGTTTCATGCCAATTACACAAGAACCAAAGCATGCACTGGATACTTCAATTACTTTTACTCCCCCTTTAAAAGATATAACGACTTGCGTTTGGTCTTAGTTTGTGAATTTAAACGCAACAAAAGCTAAAATAGGTATCACATGCCCACTTTTCAATCATGTTCTTTTAACAAAATACCCTTTACTTAAAAGTACTGTCCATTAAAACGTTTTTAATTTTTAAGTATAAATACCCTTTTGAAAAAAGAAAGGGTAAGAGATTATTTTGGTTTTCATCCTTGTTCGAAGGCAATATTTGTTCAGGCAATGAGACATACACTAAGAAAAGGATAAAAGATTGGAATCTATAATTACCGTTTTTTAATTAATGGATCCTCAAATGACGTTGATTTAAGAAGTGATTACGATAAGCATTGTCTACGCAAGGATGATCCATTATTGAACTAAAGCACCCACTGCTATGTAAAGACATGCTATTATTGGTAACATAAAATGCGCCCATTATAGATTTACTACTTTGGAATATCTATAAATAGTTTTAAATTGAAGACATAAAGAAAATGTACATAATTTACATTGAAGAATTAAGCCACTAAGTTAGGGACAGTGGTGGAGAATTTTTTTTTTTAAGAAAGAACTTAAAAGGTATGTTTGGATAAATTTATTTATAAGTAATATAAAATAAAAAATAAAAATAAATAAATTAGATTCCTTATAAGATAAAATTAGTTTATGTAAAAGTTAATTTGTAAAAAATTTCTTATATTAATTTTTTCAAAGATTTATTTTTAACTTATGTATAAAATAGTTTTAACTTATGGATAAATTAATTTCATTTTTTTTTATTTTTTTCTCTTATAAGTATTTATCAAAAATACTACTCAAATATATCTTTAATTGACTAGTTTGTATGAAATCATAAATTTAATTGTCACCACTATTTTAAGAACATGCACTTTACATCTAACAATCTTAGTGTTATTAACTTGTCAAAAAAAAATTCAAGTCTTTCTTTTTTAGTTGTCCATTCCTATATCTCAATTTATGACTATCATTTGCGTATAATAATTTAATCTCTCTAAAAGTGGATAATATAAAATAATTTTATATGGTTGTTTAATAAAAATTATTATCAGTATAATTTTTTAAATAATTATTATATAATTTAACAACCTTATTATATATAATAATTTGTAATTAGATAATTATATAAAATTATTTTTAACTGTACTTTCTCTGTTAAAAATTGCATTTTAGAACGAAGGTTTATCCAAGTAATTGATTTTTTTTTTCTTCTTTTACACATATGAAAACGCATTAATAAGATCTTTAAGAGCCACACTTCTCTAAATAATGAAGCAAAGTGAGTCATTTAGGAGCCATATGATTGGTGATCATTAAGTACCTACTTTGCAAACGGGTGATCAAGTAGGAATCCATGTTACAAAAGTTTGATTAGTCAGTTGGATTAGGAATCCATAGTATCAAGAATATTAGTGCTTATGACTTAATGGGTGTGGCGGCTAAGGTAACAAAAATAAATAAATTAATTAATAAATGCAGCCAAACTCTTTCTAATTTATATATGCTCGGAAATGATTGCAGATCGATGATCATAGGCAAGATTTGACACACACTCCCACATAAATTAAACGTATATGCTTCATTGACATAAAGTATTAGATAATCAACTCTATTATTATACATATTTTTATCTACTTGTAGAAAAGTGAAGAAAGTGTACATGGAAGA
This sequence comes from Mucuna pruriens, assembly GCA_025330945.1. NCBI lineage: Eukaryota > Viridiplantae > Streptophyta > Magnoliopsida > Fabales > Fabaceae > Mucuna > Mucuna pruriens. The sequence goes on along the minus strand of JAENHJ010000525.1, from coordinate 1,212,828 downwards.
GAAAACAGCAAGAAAAATTCTCAACCTGACCTATTTTACCCCCTATTTTGCTATATTTAATTTTGTGCTAAGAATTTGACTGATTCATTAAATTAATCTTCCGAGAGCAAGAAATAAAACAGAAAGCAATATTGGTTTCTTGTTCCTCTTATTCCTTCTTTCGCGGGGCATTGTCTACAACATGTGGAGTAAAATATTCACTACCTACCACCAATATGAAAAATACTAAATGTTGAATCACATATACTTTATATGAACGGCTAATTAAACTTGATAAGTAATCATTATGTCAAATTAACATTGATGGGCACCGAATGAAGACTAACTTTTTTAGTAGCAATAAAATCAACAAGTTTCTCACCTCAAGCTGTGAAAATGATTTCGAAAAACAGACACGAAATGATGCATATATGTGCCATGATTAATTTAATTCAAAAATAAGAAAATGATCAAGAAACAGAAAATGATGAAAGAGGAGAAAGAGAGAGCACAGAAACATTCTATGGTAATGGTATTCGTGAAGAAGCAGCAATAGCATATGTACATTTATTCAGTCTTTTGTTTATTTTCTTGTTAAAAGAAACTTGATTTTCTGAACTACGAAATTCCAGAGATTTGGTAGACATCATGATTGATCCAGGAGTATGCATTTTTAAGATAACTATTTAAAAAGAATTTAATCGTAATACATTCATAATATTTACATTGTTATCTTATAAAGAACTAACATATAATTAAAAAAAATATTGATTTTTCAATATGTTTTCATTTCTAATTAATGAACAGTATAATATTTTTTCACCAATAATATGCTAAAATTGAATTTGTTAAAAATATTTCTGTCAGCAAATAATATGAACAAAATAATGTATATAAACGGAGAACAACTCTATTTCTTAAATTAGCTTTTAATATTGAATTAAACCTAAATTTAAATTCTAATATAATAATAGAATCTATATTAATAGTTATTGTTAAATTTATTAGACCACTTATTAACGGACTACTTACAAATATTCAGTCCTCTATTCCTCAACATGAGAATGTGTTGGTAGTTTCATATTGACTAATGATATAAAAAAAAATATAGTATATAGAAATAGAAGACAACCTAACTAACTTTTGAAATTAAGTTAAACCTAAACTCAAATTTTAATAAAATTGATTAAATATTTTATCCTTTTATTTTATTTCATTTTTTAAGAAAGAGATGCTTGCATTTGAAGACAACAAAATTTATTTGAACGTTTCTTCCGTCGTGCATGGTTTTGCTTCTGAAGCAATGTCACGCTGTGTAATAATAAGACAGTAAGAGAGGGGCATACAAGAAAAGAAAAGGGCTTGGTTTGTCTTTGCTACGCAATGCAAATGCTCTTTCAATTGCTTGAAATTCATAACAAAGGAAGCTTTCTCTTTTGTGTATTTTCATTAAACTTTGATATCACAAATTCACTTAAGAGAATTTGCTTGGATGGAAAGTTGAAAGGTAACGTGAGATTGCATACTATTATTGTAGAGTTTTTTTTCTTTTCTTATAATATCTTTATTATATGCTCATCCAAATTCCTTTTCAATTAGTTCAGAATTAATATGAAAAGTTGTAAGCCCAAAGAAACGGGTTGAGACCCAACAAGAAAAAAAAAGAAAAACAAAGTAGGGCCAACACAAGCTACGTCTTGAACTATGGAATCCACATGCTGACTCTAGACATCAAGAGTCCTTGACAGCATGATAGAAGGACCACTTTTTGCTGCATATTGGGCTTTTAGAACTGCCTTTTTAGTAGATGAAAGGTTTTGAATTACTCCTCGTATATACATGAGAAATTTGCTTAAAGAAACATAGAACGAGCAATTTTCACTTAACATTTTTATAATAGATTAAAAGTAAGTTTGAAATTTTTTAACAAGCACTTATAGAAAAATAAAAAGAAATAAGAAAATAGAATGAATAAATTTTTTCAATAATTTAAAATTAACTTATGTAATTTGACGTCCAATTTTCTTTCAGGGAAAAGAGCATGGACTCGGAAGTCGCTACTGGCACTTTTAAGGAAAGCGTCAAAAACCTAATGAAGGATAAGGTTGGTCTATAGGCACAGGTTAAGGTCCGAGAGTCCATTACGTGTAAGAATGGTGTGAGCACCTTACAACACCCATCCAAAGACGATTACCTTAATTAGATGCGTGAAACGGGCTATGACTTCTAAATTATGATTTTTGTCTTTTCAACATAAACAAGATGGGCTCGACTATGAAAGGGGGGAAGAGGTGTGTTTTTTTTTACAAGATTTATCTCTTGCTCCTACATATCTCCCAATGCAATGGAGAAATCAAAGTTTACATAATTTTGGGTATGACTATAGGCTAAGTAATTATTCGGCTACCTAGGCAAAAAAGGGACGCCAATTACATATCGGCTAGGTCGGGATCCAAATACCGACTAGGTATCAGATGGATTGAGGGAGACCGATTTGGTGTCAGATGGCCAAAATGAGAATGCTGATTAGGCATCGATTGACTCAGGAATGGGTATCGGTATAGAAGTATTATGATTCGGTGTCGGTTAGTTAATAGAGAGTGTTGGTTTGGTACTTGGCCTAGGTCGACCGCTAAATGGTAATGTGATTCACTCAGGAGGTTTTTTGGAATTTACCTAGTTTCTAGGTGCGTTGTTGTCCATGTAAAGGCCAACTTCTCCACTTCTTTCTCTGTGGTATTCTTTGCTATCTTTCTCTACTTCTAACACTCTTCTTCTAGAAAAATCTCCAAAAGTCCCCCCTCTTCTTTGCTATCTCACCCTTTTTATAGGCTAGCTCCTCTCCCTTCGAATCCTTCAAGAAGATTTTTCCTCATTAATGTGGAGGCTCTCCTCATAGCTCCATTAATGCGGTGATGCTCCCAAAAGTTCCTTTCAATAAATGTGATGGTGCTCCCCAGAGTTTCCCTCTTTGGCCGTCGCAGCTAACAACGTTCTTGTAGCCTTTGTTCCCACACGAAGTGCCAACGTGGGGTGTTTTTCTGAAAAGTCGAGGGCGCCCAACAGCTGTCGGTTGCTATCACTTGCTCAAGGCTACACATGGAGGGGAGCGAAGCTTCTTCAGCACAGCTTCCTCTTTCCTTTTTCTTTCTTTTTACTATTTTTATTATTATTAGAAAAAACGGGCAAAAATAGGTGTCAACAAGCATGAATTCAAAAACTTAATTCACATAAAAAGAAATAGGATTCAAAAGAGAAATAAATTACAAAAAGTTCAAACCAAAGTTCATCTTAACCTAATCCTAAGGAACTTAGAAACTTATAGTCAATAAGAAAAAAATAAAAGTATAAACAAATAGAGAATAAGACATGAATATTCAAGAATCATGATTGAGTTTGCAAATCTTTCTCATTTTCTCACTTTCAATCCTCAAAAAAGTCAAATAGTGCCTTCCATGATGAATTTTCTCTAAATAAATAATAAGTTTGAACTTTCTAGACCTCAAAAGACATCAAACCCACTTAGTAATTAAAAAATGGTTTAAATATGTTTTTAGTTCTTGTAAAATAAGAGAGTTTTCATTTTAGTCAATGTAAAATTTTTTGATCGATTTTCATCCTTCGAAAATTTGCAATAACTGATTTTTATCCTTATAAAATGACCAAATTTTAGTTTTGGTCCCTGCAAAAAAATTTTATTTGATTTTCATCCCTCTAAAATTTGAAATATTTATTTTTAGTTCCTAATTTTATTTTAAGATAGATAAATAATATTTATTTTATGGATTTAATTTTTTTTGAAAATGTCATATGCTTAACATGATATCACATATACTAGTGTGTATAATTTATGATAACCAACCTTCCTTTGAAGGTATACGTGACTAATAAGTGTTACATAATAATGACCAAAAACAAAAATTCAAATTTTAGAGGGATGGAAATTGATCAAAAAATTTTATAGGGACTAAAATAAAAAATCACTTATTTTATAGGGACTGAAAACATATTTAAGTCTTAAAAATTAGATAAACCAAGATGCCAAAGCACCTAACCCAAGTAAAAGTGTCGTTGGGCACCACTTTTCAGAAAGTGGTTGTTTGCCTCAGCATCGAGAAACAATTTGTTCTCTATTGGGCATTGATTGTCTAATGTTGACCTTTAAAAGCTATATGCATTAGGCACGATTTTTCATCTATATGGAGATGGATAGACAAAACTACTTCTCAATGTCTTCAATAAAGATATAGATAATTTTGTCCTTAAAAATTTGGCACTAAGCTCATGTTGCTTCAATATATACAACTTGATAATGTTCAAAATAATACACCTATGTAAGGCTATTAGGATATCTTATCAACTTCAACTTCAGGTTTAATTTTTTCTATGATCCACGTTGAATCTAATCAAACTCTCTTCATAAAAAGTGTATATCTATGTTTAATAATTCCATAAAAACCAAGTTCACTTCAAACACATTTATAGAGTTCGAGTTGTGACCTAAACAAGGAGGAAAGGTTAAAGTTTATGTCTAAAATTTGAAGCTTCTCACTATTGCTTATTTTTCCTACATTAAAAATCTAAAAAAAATAGTATATTTATACATCTTTTTCATTTAAACTATTCAAAACATAAATCACAAAAAAAATATATACATTCAAATTATTTTATCATAATATCCATCAAATTAATGCATTAAAACTTAAAAATATAAACCACATTCTTAAGATACAAGAAATAGGTATTGAGTATGTTATATCTGTAATAGTAAAACCCTTAGTTCTTTTCAGAGCATGAGACAATGTGTTTTGGAAGTTGAATTTATCAGAGTTTCTTTTAAAAATAAAACAAGATATATATATCTATAAGAGAAAATATATGATTGTTCAAGTCTCAAAAATGAATTGGTTTGTGCATATGGTTGAACTCCCTTTTTATAGTCGTTTTTCCTATATTGTTTTATCATAGGTCGTGCCATCTGACTTTTGTCCCCCCTGCTAAGCGGCGCCTCTTACTAGTATTAAATGTGATCTGTAATGCTTCAACTTTAAAGGCCAATTGGGTGTTGTCATGACTCGAGAGACTAATCAGGTGATTCCAGTCGAATGAAGACAAAGACGCTTTAAAGTTACAGTCAATTGGCCAAGTGATACTTAATCAGTCAGCTTATTCAAAGGTCTTGTCAAGTTACAGTTGGTTGATCCTATTAGTACTCAGTCAACTGGCCAGTTCAATGATTAAAAATTTTTAAGCAAGAATTTGCTAAGTTAATACATATCTAAGCTATAAACAAGATTCATCCTCTTTCATAGAGTAACAAAGTTAGATCAATGCATATAGAACAAATCCTTGCTTTTTATGATTAAGACTATCAAATTATATTATCATACATTATTTTTAAATGTAAACAAAGTTTATAACTAGATTCACGTTCAAGTATTAAAAAAAAACTACTAAAACAATAAAGATGTAAAATCATTTTATCAAGATCACTAAAATTCGGCAATTTTTTCATCAAGCATTTTCTTCAAGATGAAGTGTTTTGTTTGAGAACAAAATACATGAAAATATATTCGAGCAAGAGTTTGGTACTTTTAATCAATGCTCCCCTTAATATGTATTCCCCTGACTTCAATCTTCCTTTAATTTGTTCTTCTTTATTTTTCTCCCCTTTTGCCAACATCAAAACAAGTATCTAAATCATCCTATCGTCTGTGCTTAAAAATCAGTGTGCTTAAAAATCAGTTTGTATAGTTAATCATAATGTTGAATGTTTTATCTTCGCTCTATTCTTAGTTTAGCTTCCAACCAAAGGACATGGTCTTGTAGGATCTGAACTCGAGCTTGAAGATTCCCAGTGTTCACGGTCTGTTGTAGGTTTAAAATTCAATATGTAAAATATTTATTTCTATTTAGGAATTTAATTGTAAAAATAAATATTCAAGTGTTAATTTTATAAAACTATTTTATTTTTTATTGTCTTATTGTAAAGATAATTATATTTTTATTCTGTTCAACAAATATTATATTCACCTTTGTATAATTTGTATTACGGAGATAATCATACTTTTTTAAGACAAAATATTAAGTATAATTTGTTTTTATTTTTATTTTTAATATTTTCTTTTATAATTTGTTATTATTTTAAAGACTACAAATGATTGCATTTGTGATCAAATAACATTACTAATATTTTCTTTAAATTGATTTGATTATAATTAATTTAAAAATTAAAAAATATTTATTAATCTTTGTTATAAGAGACACGACAAAATTGAATTTTGAGAAACATTAAAAAAAATTATCTCTTTTTATCCCTTGTCTTTATTCTTATTATTAGCTTTGTTTGTGAAACTTTAATATGTTTCTTAGATTGTATGAGTTCAAACATTCTATTGTACGTGTAAACCTTAAAAATGCTAACAGGTTATAAAAACCAAATCTTAATGTCACGTGAAATAATATTTGTAATCTTGGGCTTTAAAAATTTGTTTAATTTAGGCTTCATATAAACATATTTGTTATTACATGATCTTAAATTAAAAAATACAATTTAATTGATTGCGTTGGAGTTTAAGACATCATTACGTTAAGATGATTGTGGGTGATCTATCTAGTTTTTTTTTTTTTTTAAATATACAATCATAAATATTTATTATAAAATTAATATATAAATAAATTTTAATTTTAATAATTGGTCCTTCTTCTAATTTAAGTCTAGCTCTATCCCTGGTTGAGGGACATCTTCGTTAGGTTCTTTGCCGACAAATAAAAGAGGTATAGGAGGCATTGTCTATTACGTACCTCTATTATTTCATCTTCATTATCATTAACTTTTTTTATAATCAATAATTATGATTTATTTTAAGAAGTTTTATTTTACCAACAAAGTCATATTACGTGAAATGAATTCAAAGATGATAGATTATATAATGAAAATATTAATATGAAAGATATCATGTAATTTCAATAAATATATTTACTTGTAATTTATATTTAAAACAATATTTAATTTTCTTTCTTAAAAATTTATATATATTTTTTTTAAAATTTATATATTTTTGTCTAGGAGAACCCTAGGTACTAAGTTCATTCTAAACACAATACACAATTGTAGTAGAATTCGTCTAACGACGTTGACCATTCGTCCAATAATTGGGAGTTGTAAAGGGATTGGATTCATTTTCGCCCAACGAATCATCATTCTCGCTCAACAAAAGAATCATCAAAGAGCCCAATACTCTTATTCACTCAGCAAGGCTTAGGTTTGCTTAACAAAATCACTCATTAGAGAGTTCAACTTCCTATTCTACATGTCTTCGTCCAACGACATAATTGATTTGCTCAAATATAAAAGCCACAAAGAGCTCTTTTCTTAGTTGCTCAATGAGCTCATGTACTCGCCCAATAAACAAAGTCATAAAGAGTTTTACTTTCTAGCTTTTACATTTTCGCTCAACAAGACTTCCCTGCTTGCCCAACAAGAGTGAAGCTATAGAGGCTTTTAGGGGTTCATTCACTCATTCACCTAGCGAGTCAATGTACTCACCCAGCGAATCAAACTCTAGAGGAGAATTTTCTCATGTTTGACATGCTCTCACCCAACGAATGCATGGTTTCACCTAGCAAGCGTAACAAATAGAAAAATTGTGATTTGCAATTTCTACACCAAACTCAACCAAATCCATCAAATTAAATGGGAAACCTTAAGCAATTTATGATCTCTTAATTCTTATGAGCTTGGCTCACCAAAACACATACAAAACAACATCCAATTGCATCCAACATAATCAACTAGAGAAAATCCCAAATCTCACATAATCTTAACTTTTAAAAACAATATGAATTTGATCTCACAATCTTAACTTTCAAAGTAACCCTAATACAAGGAGTTTAATCTTTCATTTAGAAACTTTTAAGAACGTACAATTTTTAATATGATAATATTATTCAAAGTAGTAATCCTAATCTAGGAGGTTCAATCTCCTTTTCAAAAACCATTAAGAATGTACAATTTTCAATATAATAATATTATTCAAAGTAATAACCCTAATCTAGGGATCGATCTCCCTTTCAAATATTGTCAAAAAAAAAATACCAAGATCAAGATCTCAAGGACAACCCCTCTACACATAATCTTAACTTTTAAGAATGACACGAATTCAATCAATTACTTAGAGGTTATCCTCGAGGACATGTTAGAATCACATATCCGACTCACTAATTTAGGAGTTTGATCTCCAAACCACACAATAATAGTGATAAACCCCAATAACAAGAGTTTCAACAAAAACCTAGTGAAAACCATATACAAAACACACACTAATCTTGGGATTCGATCCCCTTCAGATATGACAAAAACAAACAAACAAACATTGAGGTTAGAGACAACACACAATTACTTGTCTTACCTAAAGGAACCCAAAAAATAGTGAAATGTTATCACTCCTCTGTTACCTTGTGAGCAAAAACAATATAAAATGACTTCAAGGCTCCTCTCAATGTTTCTCTAAAATTTCCCCAAGGTCTCTTTCTTATGCTTTATGCTCTGAATGATTTTTTCAAAATTTATTTAATTATAAAACCTATTCAAAACCTAACATAAATTTTTTGAAATATTATTTATTTAATTATAAAATAATTATACCACTTATTAATAATAATTAATAAAATACAATATTTATAATAATAATAAATAAATAAATAAAATAAAAATCAAGATGTTACATAATTAATAATTAATTTGTGTACTAATCAAGGACTATATCTGATAATATTCATATTCTTTCCAAATCAACATAATTTATATCTATTTATAAATGAATACTTTTCACTAAATTATCTTTATTAATTTTATTAATTTTTTTATAATAATACCTGTTATTAATTTCTATAAACATTACAATTTAATATGTTTTATATTTTAATTTATCTTTCAATCAATACACAAAGGTTAATATTACTATAATAATATCTAAAAATATTCTCTTTTTTTTAGTAACTAAACACTTTCTTTTTATGTTGCTTTAACTATTCACTTGACCTTCTATTTAGATGAGAAAAATTTTAAAAGTATTTTTTTAGTGAATTTAAAAACTTTTTATGGTAAAATATGTTATTTATATAGAAAATTTAGAAAGAAATTAAAATTTTAATAATTTATTAAAATATTTTGATTATTAAAAATATAAAATTTTAAATTCCATTCATTTGAAATTCTTCTTTTTCATCTTATTTTCCTCTTTTCTTTCATCTCTCTTATTTCTTTCTATTTCTTGACATTATTTTTCTCTTCTCCATTTTTTCTTTTATTTCTCTCTCCTCCTTTTTTCTTGCTGTCTCTTTCACTCCTTTTTCCTCTTTTCCTTTTCTCCCACACTCTGTTCTCACCTCTTATATATTCTCTCTCTAGTTTCATATCTTATTTGTCTTTCTTTTTATCTCTTTCTTACTCTTTCTTCTTATTTCTTTCCTCCATTTATCTTTTCTCCTTTCTTTTTTATCTTGCCTTTTTTAATATTGACATAAAAAAATAATATTTATATTTTAAATTATAAGATATTTAATTATTTAAAAAATATTAAATATTATCTTATATTAATTTATTTTTGAATTATTAAGTATTTAAAAATTAACCGATATATATTTTTAATAATGTTTTGAAATTTTAATTTTAAAAATAAATTTTGCATTTTGTGAAATTAAATTGTCTTACCTAAACTAAAAATTTAAAGTTTAAAATTTTGAATTTATTTATTTAAATAAATATTTAAAAAATTAGATAAAACAATTTCAATTTTAAGTATTTCAAATTTTTTTAAAATTTTAAAACTTCCCAGGTTGTGGTCCAGGCCATTGCATGTCACCCAAAACTGAGTGCACACCAACCACCTGTTACCTAGTTCATTCTTAATTGCACTTATCAACATTAAAAAAATTTGTTTATTCACGTGATTATGTATTTATATAGGAATGTGACGCATGTCGGCAGTACATTCTGCGGCATTAGACTACTGAAATTTTGTTAGTTTTTATAATAATTATGTAATTAGATTAGATAAAGGGTCATTTTGGCCATGCATGTAACAACTAACTAATCAATATTATTTCATCAATACTGCCCTCAAGCATTATGTTTTAGGCCACAAATTTCAACTTTATTTTAATGACACACATTTTCAATTAATGAATGAAATCGATTGGGCCTGGCTGCCCAAATAAGCTAGGCAGTTTCTTAAGGCTCTAATCATCCAAGTTTTTAGTTTTTAAGAAAAAACAATTATACTCTGAAATTTTTATTGTTAATTTAAATTAGTAGATAGTAAATTGTATACCATTTGTTCTTAATTCGTCAATAACATTATGTAATTAAAAATATGCATATAAAATGTTGTTTTAAATTATTTAAGAAATCTTGCTATTCATTTTAAAAGTGATAGAAAAAACAATTTTGCATATATCCCAACAAAGAAAAATGGCAATTGAAACCAATACAGAACTTAAATTTCATAAAACAAATTGTATGATCTATATAAAAATATCTAATAAAAATGATAGTAATAAAGTCATGTATTTAGTTGAAGATTAATGCTTATATAAAAAGAATTAATTGTTTTGCTTTTTATTATTTTAGATCATTGTATTTTTATTTATTGAGAGTTTATTTGAACAAATTTCTGAATATGAAACCACAATTAAATTTTTTTTATTTGAACCAGAGATAATTTTGTTTCTATTTTTATATATAATGCTAGCAATAAGATTTGAACCAGAGATCTTATCCAGACTACTCAAATCATTCATCCCTAGCCACAACCTTAACGAGAAGTGAGGATGGGTTGAAAAAATATTATATTAATTGTAGAACAATTTTATGTTTAAGTGAGCATTAAATTGATTTTATGATTTAAAAAATGAAAAAATCATAGATTAGAAATAATATGATAATAGCATATTATATTTGTTTACGTGATAACTTTTTGTTTATAATAGATAATAAATAATAAATTGCAGCGAAGAAAACCAATCACACTAAATAATAATAATATTATTATCATAAGAGGAGAGAAAATACAGGGAATATGTATATAGTTTATACCTCAATAAAAAGAAATGCATCAAGGAATATTCCCTCCCTCAAAATAGATTTACGAATTACTTGTAAATTTTCACGATAAAATAATCCCCACAGGAAACGCACTTATTACCACATTAAACTTGAATACAGTTAATTGTTCAGTTTCACGCACACGGTAAAGCGTCTTCTGCTTTTCTTGTTTCTTGTAAAAAGATCAACTATAAACTTAAGTACCCAAGTCAATTATTCATACTCTTCACTTTCAACCTCTATTCCTCTGTTTATAAACCCCGTAACCATTTTCTCACTCGAGAATTTTCCCGGAAAATTTCAGCCTCTACGATTTCGTAGCCAAGAACAAAAACACAAAGAGTCGCTCTCGAGTTCTTGCCCGATTCCAAAGAGAGAGAAAAGAAAAGAAAAGGTTCATGGCATCGCTGGGATCTTCATCTTCGTTCTGGTGCTACAGATGCAACCGCGTGGTTAGGGTTCCACTCGCGACCGAAGCACAAGACCCAACGCTTCTCTGCCCTGATTGCAACACCGGTTTCCTCGAAGAGCTCCGAAACCCCTCCCACTCGCGGCGATCCACGCGCGGAGGCGACCGATCACCGTTCAACCCGGTAATCGTGCTCCGCGGAAGCGCCAACGACGTCGTGTCCCCCGAAACGAGGAACTTCGAGCTCTACTACAACGACGCCGTTTCGGGATCGGGTCCGAGCGGGCTCCGTCCGGTCCCCCCCGGCGTGACCGAGTTTCTAATGGGCTCGGGCTTCGACCACCTGCTGGACCAGCTCGACGGGACGGCGGTTCGCCTCGACCGGGCGCCGCCGCCCGCGGCTTCCAAGGCGGCGATCGAGTCGATGCCGGTGGTGAAGATCCTGGCGAGCCACGCGTACGCGGAGTCGCACTGTGCGGTGTGCATGGAGGCGTTTGAGGTGGATTGCGACGCACGTGAGATGCCGTGCGGGCACGTGTACCACTCGGAATGCATCGTGCCATGGCTCTCCGTGCGGAACTCGTGCCCCGTGTGCCGGCACGAGGTTCCCGCCGACGAAGGGGACGAAAACACTGTGGGGTTGACCATATGGAGACTCCCCGGGGGGGGATTCGCTGTGGGCAGGTTCATTGGTGGGAGGGAACTCCCTCTCGTTTACACGGAGATGGACGGCGGCTTTAACGGCTCTAACGGCGTCCCCAGGAGGGTCTCTTGGGATTCCTCTGTACCAAGGTCTAGGGAGAGCAGGGGTTTCGGTTCTGCTCTGCGTAATCTCGTTTCCTATTTTAGAACTCCGTTTTCTCGTGGAACGAGAAATTCGGCTGTCAATGGACGATCTCGCTCTGCCACCACTATTTTTTCTAGGTTCAGAGGGGCTGGGGCTTGAGGTTTCGGTTTTTAGGTGAATTACAATTTTTTGTGATTTTTCTAGTTTAAGTATTCATTTGAATTTAGGGGAATTGCAATTTTTGTAATGTTTTTTAGTTTTTAAGTATTCGTTTGAATATTTCTGATACTGTAAATAACTATAACTGATAAACGGTTTCTGGAATTGCTGAATGAAATGCTCTTTTGAAAGCTTAGGGTTTTGCTGTTTGCTTGTGGTCAAGGATATATTGCAGGAAATTATTGACAAATGTGGCCAATGCATTGCAGACACTCCAAAAACTTTGATGCTGCGGTTGAAATTTTGGTTTGCGTTGTATTTTAAAATTTTGCTTGTGGTTGTGGTGGGGTTTAGTTGGGATTGAAGACAGGAAGATGAGCTGTCATGTTGGGGTGGAAATTGGAGGGGGAATCGGGGAAGAGGATCTTGTGCAACTGTTGCTGTATCACCCTCTGTTTGTTTTTCGTTTTGGATATTTCATTGGTTTTTGTTGTTAGGGTAATTAATGCTTGCGAGTTATGGTGTTTTATTTGTTTTGAAATGTGGTTTCTCTTGGGTTACGGAAAATTATGACTTCTTTTGTTGATGTAACATGGCGTGTTTCTTTGTCTACACAGCTTTGGTTTCTTATGGTTCATGTTAGGTGGGCGTTAATATTTGTGGGTCTACTTGGGTGGCATTTGTCGCTTTCAAACTTCATTTTCCATGTGATTGGTTTAGGTAGATAAACATTTCACACCTTGGGGATGTGGCAATTGCATTGCTTATTGATAAATGATGCCAAATAGCAGCAGTAAAGGATGTGCTAAGGAACATAGGTCACCATTTGAAATAAGAACTCCACCTCCTTTCGTGCTGTCTGTTACTTATTTAGGATCGTTATGGTACTTCTGAGTAAATTGTCAATTTGGGTATTGATTCTCACGTATGCCTTTAATGGGTCAAATATACATTTAAGAAGCAATGTTGCACTCTCTGATTTTAGGTGTTCCTTTTCTTGCTTGATCACTTTCACTTGTAAGTTTTATCTTAACCGAGTAAAAAAGGAAATAAATAGTCATAACTTCAATAGTTTCAAGTGTACTTTTTGATAGGTATTTCTCTTGTAGCCTGTTGCTATTGATTATTTGAAGCTATTATGATATGTCCTTCGATTTTATTAGAAAATCGAAGGAAAATAATAATTGACAACTGAAACCGATGATGCCAGCATTAGCAGCATTCAGACACCAGTTGTATACTTGCATCTGCTGACTTCTTTTGTTGGTGAATTTTTCTCATTACTAATCACAATATTTGACTGCAAAATCCTTTCACACTTTAGTCAATAACACGATATTGTGTATGCCATTTTCACAATGGCATTTGATGCAACCTGCTTTTCAAGATAGAAATTTGAGATGCTAACAAAATTTCTTTTAAGAAGAATTCTCTTATGATATCTAAAACTCACCATGAACTTGCATTCTTAAGAAGAATTCTCTTATTTTTCGTTAATAAATGCCAGCATGCCTCTATTGGTATCTTATGTGATGCATGAGGAAGTTTTCTGCCTGTGGCTTTCTGTTGTTATTATTTTACGAGTTCTTGTCAACTTTAAGGATATGATTGCCTGAATGTATGATTCAAGGAAAACATTTTCTTGTTTATGACTTTATAATGCAATGTTATTTTTGTTAAAATGACTGGAATCTGTTGATTTACTCTATTGCTTGATGACATGTGAAATTTGGGTTTTTTATTTATGGTTGATTCTAGAATATGGCTTTTGATTTACAATTTATGAATAATCATCATTGATGTTATGATTGATGTGGTCATTTGCTGCTGTAGATGTTATGTCATCATGGTATTATCTGATTAGCTTTTGTTTGGGTCAATATAATATCTGAAGTTTCCAAACAATAAAGTGCCACATATCCTACGATGGTACTTAATTGATTTTGTGAATGACTGGTGTAATTTACGTGCTTATTTGTTTGATTGCCATGGTTTTTCATTCATTTATTTGTGTTTCTGAATCACTTGATGGCTTGCTCAGAGATGCAAATGATAGTGTAACTTGCATTGCTGGGGAAAAAATGCTTACTGAAATTTTTTTTTACAATCATGAATCAATGTAGCTGGACTTAGATTTGAAAGTTACTTGATCATTGCATTACACTTGGAAGCCCAGTTTTGCAGTAAAATAAGATAAATTAATTCGTGAAACCATACAAAATCATTTTTTGTTTACATGAACAGTTTCTTTCTGTTGAAGATTGCTAAAACCCTCTTTTACTTACGTTTTGATATTCAAGAATGGATTTGTAAGTTAGTTTGTTTTGGTAGATTTTCATTTTCTTTTCTTTTTTCCCTAACAATTTTCCTGTGTTATAACCACGATTTAGGAGAAAGTTTGTTCATGCAAATCAAGGCAGCAGATTTGTTAAAGAGAAATGTTTGTTGTACATTAATTTTGTACTGTGTTACAAAAAAGGAGAGAGAGAGAGGAGGAAAAATAAAGAAATAACGGGGTGTTTAATTTTTATTTTAAAAAACTGTACAACACACTTTATTCTTGTAAAGATTTATTGTATAATTAATATCACTTTGTTAAACCGTATGTGTAGAGAGAAAAAGAGCAAGAAACTTCAGCCAGCTTAAAGTCTTTGCAAGAGTGTACTCTTTTCATCGTAGTCCTTATTACTAATTGATATTTTTCCTGACTAGTACATTTTGTTGGCAGGATTTGTAGACAATTTTGATGGTCGATAACAATGACAAGACGTGTATTTATATGTTTGTACGAAGTAGGAGTTAGCAATTTCACTATTTATCTTTTTGGGGCAGTGATAATTAACTAGTCAAACAAATTTTTAGTTAACCACTTGCTTAGGTAGTGTGGTGGATGAAGAATGAATGAATGAGTGAAATCTGAGGCGGAAAACGTTGAATTACGGTGATCGATATTTGATGACTTGACTTCCTGTCTGAATAATTCTCCCTTGGAAGTTTGTCTTAACTCTTACCTACTGCGGGGATCAAGTTGCACTCTTTGGTCATGAAACAATTTAACATATAATATATACTGTTTCACACCTTTTAACACTTATTTTTTAATATTGAGAGAATTTTAATGCAGGCATTGTTAATAGAGTTGATTCATGTTATTTATTGGGTTCAACCTAAGATTTTACTTAATAATAAAAAATATTAAAAGGACTATCAGATGGTGTTGTTATCATTCTTTGTTTTTTTTACCATGCCATGCATTTGAGTTTTTGGGTGAGATTATTCGTTTGTATTTATACTCCTTAACAATTATTTTTAACTGTACTATCATATTTGATTTTATTGATACTTTTATATCGTTATTTATCCACATTTCTTAATAATTTCAATTTCTTTTTCTAACATTCATTGTATTTTGAAATAAGAAGTGGTAATATTTATTTAAATATTGTTTACGATTTGCAATCGAAACTGTGAAAAAAAATGTTTTCTTAAGAAAATACTAAGTAGAGTTGCTACTTATATTTTTATGATTATGAATAATTAAAAAACTAAAAACCTCTCCAAGTTAACACCTCTCTTTTTTATTTTTTACACATCTTAAACGAGTCCTACCACTACACATAACTCTTGTTTTTTTTAGTTTAAGCAATTCTTCCCTCTAACCTAACAATATAAATTTATTTTACTAAATAGGTCGTATAAGTGACTCTACGTCCTTCCATTCCACCAATATTAGTTTTTATTAAGTTATTATTTTAGTTATGAAACAATCAAATATAAAAAAATTAAGAAATTCATTTATACTAATTTTTTTAGAAATAAATTTAGAAAATAAAAAAAATTTTTAATGAAATATAATTTATTTAAAATGATAAAAAATAGTTAAATTACATAATTAAAACAATGTTCAATTTAGTAACTATCGTGCCCAAAACTTTTCCAAATATGCTTCACAAGGTTTTTTTGAAGTTAACAATGAAGTTGCCTCATGAACAAGTGTTTTTATTTAAAGTCATGTTGTAAGATTTAGATGAGGATCATTATGTACATCAATTGTTGAGATGATCATAGGAATAATCAAAATTATTATCATATGTATGTTGTTCGTCATAAAAAATCACGTTATGCAATATGATACATCAATATATGTTTGATTGTATTCATGTGCCAAGCACACGCAAGGTCACATACAATCACAAACAGAGATTGAAGGTCTCTCAAGTTGAGGATTTAAGTGTATGTTGTAACAACTTGCAATCACTACAATGGAAACTAAGCATAACATCTTCATGTGTGATGTTCAATTAGTTTTGAAAATTTCTTATTTAGTTTGTTTATGAAAATATGTGTGAATTTTTTGCGATCAAACATGCTCAAGATATAATATATGCAAGTATTTTTGAATTACTGGAATAAAATCACATAAAATTCAAAGCATACAAATATGAACAAATGTAGTAGTTTTTGCCTTATGACACTTACAACCCGAATTTATTAGTATACATAATTTCAAAATATAACATCACTACAACAAAAGAGGAGGAATACATAATTCACACACACCTCTAAGCAAGTTGTAATCTAACTACAATACACATAAGGAGGAGCGAGATCTGATGTGCAACCCAGCGGGGCATCACTAGGATTTGTCCTACAATGACGTGGTCTAAGCCTTGGGCAAGAAGGATGATGACACTTTACACCGGACAACTAGTCTCGAGTCAGATGAGTCAAGTAGCTCCATATCTCTTGAGTGGGAAGGAAGAAGTCCAAGGAGACATAGAAGGTGACATAGAACATGGTGGTCATACACAATGCAAAGTCGATAGTGATGTCATCATAGTACTTGACGCTCTGCAGCTTAAAATCAATCAGCTAAGCCCTTCCTAGGCCCATTGTAGTCTTCATAAAATGTAGACGAAAGAATCCCAGATGGATTCAATTGAAGGGCATGTGCTAACAATTCTAACCTAGGGACAACCTTGACATTTGCTCCTATCAAATACGTTGTTTGAGGTTATTATAGTGACACATACACAATATGAATGTAAGGTCTAAGCTCGCGAAATAAAACATATACAATTATATTACAAAGTAAACACCCAAATTTCAAAATAAACATGAAGATCCAATATAATTCATCAAATTCCAAATTTTCATTCAATAAACAAGACTAGTCTTACTCCATGGAGACTCTAACTTTCGAGCGGTCAACTGGACACTTTCTCTTAACATAGTATTCATGACTACCAAGTCATTACAACATGACACATGCCATAGAACCACTAGGGGAGTTCCAGAATCTAATCTACAGATAAGTTGAATGGCTTGTCGAGATAGGTTTAAGTGGGTAGTGGCTCACCAAACATAAGGTTCGCAATGACCTTGGACCTTTGTGGAATCGTCTATCTCCCTATCCCCAAGACCTCAATGTCACACACTTTTTATCCAACACTAGGCTTATATGCCCAATCTAGACAGTCAACTAAGCTTACATGCTTACTCACCATGTAGTATGAAACTATTGATCCACATACTTAGTATGCCACATAGACACAGATACATATATCATCGCAATCCAACACCACTTTGTAGCTTTGTTTCAACCTCATAGGGAAATCCATTAAGTTTTATGGATTATGATCTTTGAATGTTTCTCTTGAAGTTTTGAAAATAATTTACCATTATCCATCTATGGGTAACATAAAAAAGGTCAACATCTGGTTTTAAGGAAATGAATCCCTCAAGTCCCTAAGTTATGTCATTTTCACCTAACGAGTCAGTGGGTTTACTTAACGATCCAATGGGTTTACCCAACGAAGTTCTTCACAAGTCTCCTCTCTTGCTCAGCGAGCATGTCTTTCTCACCTTGCGCAATCTTCTTGTAGAAGGTATTGACTTCCTTAAGTTGACTTATTCGACAAGCGTCATTTCTCGCTTAACACATCACATGTCTTGCTCGCTTAGTGAAGCAATTGCTTCACCCAACACGATGGACTTTTTAGAAAGTCTTGCTTCAAAGTTCGCTCAATGAATCAAGCCATAAAGAATTTTCACTCTTAAGTTTCCATTTTAATCGCTTAGCAAGATCAATGCTTACTCAACGAATTGCTCACAGGTAAACTAAATTTTCAAAGTTCTCGATCTTTGCTCAATATGTGGATGACTTGCTCAGCAATTTAATGGTTTTTCTGGGTTTTTAAGATCCTCACTCAACGAAAATATGAATTTTTGGATTTCTATGAATCTTTACTCATCATGTTCATCATCCTATAAACACTAGCTCAACAAGCACAAGGGTTCTCTTAACAAGCACAATGGAAAATTTTCCATATTTTAAGTGTTGTTCTTAAGGTGCTCAATGAGAACTACATCTCACCCACTGAAAACATGAGTTTTCTAGGTTTTTTATGAATCCTATAAATACTTGCTCAGCAAACGTAAGGATTTGCTAAGAGAAGACAACAATTTTTCTAAAAAACAAGTGTTGTTGGGCAAGTAAAGCCAATCACTCAATGAGAGCACAAACCAATTTCAAAACACAACGCGATTTTTACATCAACAACACTTAATACAACATGAAATCTTCTAAAAACAATGTAGATCATTCTTATGTAACATCATGAACATGATTCAATGACCAAAAATAATATTACTGTAGCAAATCACATATTCAATGATTTTCCTCCATATATCAATGTTTTCAAGAAACCTTCACAAATCTTAACATAGAACATCATGACATGTTATGACACATTTAAACACATCTTATAGTAACATATGACATACTCCAACCACAAAATAGAGAGAGGTAAGCTTCCTTTGCCTAGAACAAAGCTAGGAACGAAAAACTTTAGTGAATAGGCTTAAGGTTATAGTTGTAAAGGTGATAGAAAGGGGGATGAAGGTTATAGTCTCGAGATAGAAGTAGAGCTCTGATATGTACCTGATAGGAGTTACATATAAAAGAGGTTAGTGCAGCTTATGATCCATGAGACAAAGAGGTTTGGACATCCATTGGTTTAATGCATGAATGGAAAAATGTATTTAGCCAAATGTAGATAGATGTGAGCTGATGTGAAAATTTTCTCAAATGGTTAGTTTCACTTTTGGATTTTATATCATAAATGGTAGGGTAATTAACTATAAATGACAAATCACCTTTTGCCAAAAATGAAAGGTTAACTGGTAATTTACCTCGAAATACGTACTAATTGTCTTGACAAACATGTAGGTGACACTATGTTATTGACTATCGGTATCTCTGAATTAGGGAGTTCATTCCATCTGGGAAGATTATTACTTCAAAAAACATATATAAGACCATTATGATATTGTTCAAGATTTTTCTCGAAACACATGCAAATTTAATTTTTATATCTAGAATTTGTACTAAAATTAACTTTAGTTTGATTTCATGCTTACTTCAAACACTTAATCACACAAAATATGGTGTTACATATGTGATAAAAAAATGGTTAGTTTCATATTTTACAAAAAATTATTGAACAATGTTACAAAAATTTAATATATGATGTTAATTAATCTTGTCTCATATATATAAAGTTCTTATAATGTAGATTAATTTTATAAAAGTTATATAAATAAAAAAATAATTAACTTTTCATTGCACTACTTTAAATAATATATTATTCAAAATATGAATAAATATTCATCACTAGATAACATACCAACAAATATCCAAACTAAGTAAAATTTAATACTAATAATGAGAAAGATAATATCAATCAGTTCAACAATTTGATATATATATATATATATATACCATCTAATAAATTTTTTTAAAATATAACAGTAATCAAAATTAATCAATCCAACTAAACCCACTCCTTTAACTATCTGACCCATCAGTTTGGGTGAATTATTGGTTGGCAGGTCATGTGTGGGTCCAAATAGTTTGAGCCAAAATATGGCAATACATTTTTTTGGAGGGCCTTAACAAGTTTTTCAAACCATTGTTTTTAGCACAATTTTAATATTTTAAAAGCCTAAAGGGTCATGGTTCTAGAATTGGGCCATTAAAAATTTTAACCCCAATTTTTTCACATCTTTTATCTTTTTTACGACAGGGCTAATTTGGGCTCATGCAAATTTTTTTGTTTAGCCTCTCAAATTGACAATATTACTTAATTTTTAGCGCAAAATAGTTTATACAAAATAATCTCATCCAAAATATTATGAAGAAAGTAAATAGTTAAATACAACTATAGAAATATAGGACAATAAATATTTAACCATTATTAAACAGTATCATACTATCTTTTGTGACTTTGTGTCACCACCAAAATAAAATTAACACTCATTTACATATTGCATTCAAGTAGGCAACTAAATTATCATAAATTTTACCGTGCTTTTGTAATTCGAGGCTTTAAAAAGTTAAGTTTTGTGAATAAGTTTAATTAATTTGAAATTAGAATATCCATTTTTGTTTATAAAATTTTCAAAATTATCGACAAGGGTTTGATTTAGCAAAAGGAATTAATTTTGTTTCACAAAACGATGAATCATGACTTAGAATCTTCGCCAAGTGAGGTGTCAATATTAAGTGCCTTATGGTGTAGGAAGCAAATATTTTTGCTTGTAAAAAAAAAAAAAAAAACTTGTGAAGAAAAAAACAACAAAAACTAAAGTCAATCCACACATGTTGTTTAACTTGGTTGCATGGGGAAGAGGTACCCTCGTGTAACCCTCATGTTCCTCATATCCTGCTTCATTTTCATGTGGCTAACATCATTCTCGGGCTAAAAACAGAGGTTTACACCCTGTCTTATCCACATTCCTAAGGAAATCTGGAGTTCTGACGTGGCCTTATCCAATTAATTTTAAAACCAAATCCATTTATAAAACCATGCTATGTGGCAGTTGGTCCTTCTCAATTCCCAAATCTTGATTTCCTCACTCACAGTGAAAACATGGCATCCATGACTCCGCTTCAGACTATGATTCCTAAGAATGCACCAAACTTCCCTGGTCGTGCGGCGCTTTCCATCACTAGGCTCTCATTTGCGGGCTCAGCTGGGTTACCGAGCACCGCGATTCAGAGGAACAGGAACAGATCTTCGACAATTGTGGTTTCAGCGGTTGGAGATGTATCTGCTGATAGCACCATTTACCTTGTTGCTGGTGCTCTTGCTGTCGCACTAATTGGAACAGCCTTCCCCATCTTCTTTGCTCGCAAAGACACGTAAATACCATCATTTTTTTTTTCTCCAATGATTCACATTTGTAATACTCACATAAATTTCTACAATTTTTTTTAGTAAGTATCTACTCAAGAAGAAAAATAAATTTAGTTTTTTTTTTCATAATTTAAAATTAATTACTTAATTTTTATGAAAATTTGCCTAACTTATTTCAAGTAAAATTGGAGTTAAACAATTATTGGTGCAATTCTGCTTTATACTTCAAGTTTGTTCTTGGTAAATATTAATTGTACCAATTATCTACTACCAGGTAATTTAACCCTACTTTTATTTTCCCTAAGTTAGACAATCCATTTTCTTCATCTATTTGAGTGCAGAGCATTTCCAGTAGAGTCGAGAATTTCTATTATGTAACTCCTTTAAATTGACTTTTATTTTTTGTGTTTTCTTGGGAATTTGACCCTAGTGTTGTGTTTGAGTGGTTTTTGTATATAAAGTTGGAATTTGAATGTATATATAAGCTAAGGATGAGATGTTAATGATGTGAATGTGGCAGATGCCCAGAATGTGATGGAGCAGGATTTGTCCGAAGGAGTGATGTGACATTGAGAGCAAATGCAGCACGAAAGGATCAAACTCAAATTGTTTGTGCTCGCTGCAATGGTTTGGGCAAACTTAACCAAATTGACAAATAGACACATATGCTCCTTACTTTTCCCCTTTCTTAATTTGTTTTTTTAATATGTAATTATATATAAATGGATATGATCCCCAACCTCCTCGTTTTTCTTCCTATGACATGAACATTATAATATAATATCATGATAGAAGAGAAAAACACAAATTTTCACTTGTTCAGAAACCTACCATTTTGCATTACGTATCTGATTTGTGTTTTTCTCTCCCGTATCATGATTCCCCAATGTTCCTCAAAGAAAATTCCTAGTTTGTTGTATAATTGTCCATATGTTGTTGTATGCACTTTATTTATTCCTATTTCTATTCAATTTAATATGCATGTATTGTTAATGTGAAAATTTACTTTTATTAATTAATTAACCATTATTTTTAATATATTTTAAAATAATTATTATAAAAACTAATAAACTTATTATATATAATAATTTGTAATTGTATAACATATAAATAATTTTATATCGTCTGTGTATATATTTTTATTCATTTCTATTTCAAATTAAAGGGAAAAATCAAATCATTATATAAACAGAAAATCGATCAGCCCTACGAACCCATAAACAATATCAATCGGTTACCCTAACTGGGTAACCTATAATTACTAGTGTGTGTTTGGATTGGATTATAATAAGTGATTATAATTTATTTGTATACAAAGTTTATAATCTTATTTTCTCTTTGGTAATAATGATAACAATTAAATTATTTCTACTACAAACGAAAAAGATTTTTTTAAAATAAATTTTTTTTAGAAATTATGATTAAAAATCAACATATTATTTTTTTAACACTTTTTGTCTTTTATACCCAATAATTGATTATTTTAAATACAAAATCAATTATTACAAATAATTTCATTCCTTTTTTATATAGTTTACTATAAAAAAATTTAGACAATTTAAACAAAATATATTATTGTAAATATCTAAACATAAAATTTATTTCATGTTATCAATTATATCAAAATATAATCCAAACACACAACCATGGATAGTTTGCAACAGAAGTTATATTATTGTACCAAAAATAGTATTTGATACATCATGAAAACAAAAAAGTGGTGGGAGGCTATTTTGAATTAGCTTTTAATTTATAGAAGCTTTTTAATTGAAAAAACCTTATTGTTAAAAGTTTTTTAAGGCAATAATATTTAGTTTAGTCAAATCTAGTCTGAATTTAATTGACTAAATTTACTTTTAAAGAATTTTATACGTACGATTCGAGTATCCATTCTTGGGACGTTCAACCCGCATGTTTGGATTCCCAGTTGTGAAGACTTGACGTGCGTTCAGCAAAAATAACATCTGCCACTTTCTCTCACTTAACGAAGAATGTTTATACAAGAGGTTTGGAAGAAAAAATATAAATTATATAATCTAAATTGTTCACTAAAATTATTTGTTGCAACTTAAATTGTGAAGTCTTTTTTAGAGTTGGTTTTGGAGTTCCTTCCAAGAAAAGAACAAGGAAGAATGGAATTGTCATTAATATTTTTATGAAAAATATCGAGAAACTCTTGAGTAAATAAAATTGGTCTTTGAATTAAAGAATAGAAGTCGGTTATGCGTAGACATCATTAACACACGATAGTTATCCTAACTGACTGCACGAAAAGAAAATGACTCTTACGTTTTTGTTGTGTGAGATATTTTTGGTGTTTTTTGGATGGTTAACTCGACAAGAGTAGGGCTCCTACTCCTACGTATCTCCTTTTTTACGGAGAAATCAAAGTTCACGTAGTTCTATCTGAGGCTTGGGAGGTAATAAAAAAGTATGGATTATCCATTGGCATCCAAAGATGATTGGAGGGGAGTGAACTGTCCATTGACGTAAAAAATATACAACAGTAGTATTTATATCATTTGTAGATGCAGCTAATTCCCCATGAGGCAATTGTATGATTTTTCAAGGCAAAAGAACCCTTGGGATAGAGTGGACTTTTATTGTAGAAATTGACAGGAATTGCCTCCTTCTCCTATATATCTCCTTTTATAATAAAAAATTCAAAGTTCACATAGTTCTTACTGGGCTAGGTGTGGACTATATGGCTAGTAAAACGCCGTCTTAGGGGTATTAAACTATCTTATAGGCATGCGCAACTAACCTGGTATCTAGAAGTTTTGACACTATACTCTTCCTTGTCATTTTTCTAGCCGCTCTTCCTGACTTGAGTGGAGCAGTATTTTTCTTACCGTATTCCACCTTTTTTTTTCGACCCTTTTCTCTTCGTTTTATATAGGCCTCGTCCAAGGTCGTTATTTCTATGTATCTCAGCACATAGTTATCTCCCACTCTTTATTTGGAATTCTATTTTACTAGAATAAATTTGGGTCTCAAATTGTTTTATTTATATATAAAAATATATTAAGTGAGAAGAATGTTTTATATAAGGGAAAGAGAGGAAAAAAATATAAATTATATAATGTAAATCGTTAATAACAACTATTTTTGAACATAGATTATATATTTTTTAGTAATTATGTTATATTAGCGAATTATTGATAAAAAAAAGTGATTAATTTTTACCAAAAACTTTACGTTGTCTTTAGTGATATCTTCCTTTTCAATATTTATCTATTATAAACTACTTTTGATTATTTGATTCCCAAGTTTAATTGAAATCAAACAGTCATTTTTATCTTTATTATAAAAATGTATTCACCATCATCTGTCAACAGTGTGTAAATCAGCTTTTGAATTTATAAAACATGATACGTGTTGATTTTTCTTGTATCTCATTTTTATCACCATAAAAAAAAGAGTAATTTTAAGAGTTTTATAATTTGTATTACTGAGAGATGAAACTGTTAAGTGCGGGATAATTCGAAAGATTAAGTAGTTTATTTAATAAAAAAAATATAAATAATTTAATGTGGTATAACTTCACCATTTCAAGGATTTGGGTGACAATTACTTTAAACTCTGGATCGGTAAGATGGACAAATTGATACACCCAATGAACTTCGAAGTAAAGTCGGCCATAAAAGGAAAATGAAAATGTTTCATAGTATAGAACACGAATTTCGTATTAATTGGTTAATTGTGATTGTGATTGTAAGCAAATGGTTCGTAGCAAATCATGTTGAACGGGAAAACCACTTACTTGTAGGTTTCCTCACTGTGTCAAAAGATTTCAGTAATGATTTGATGGCTAATTAATCTCGTCTATTGCAACTTCAACCTATTTGATATGGGAAAATGTATATTTAAGATTACTCTCTGTCGTTTTAAATATAGTTAAAGCTTAACTAATTTTAATTTATTTAATGTAATTATTTTTAAAATATTTTTTATTTATTAAATTTTTGTTTCAATAACATTTTTTTTATTTTTAATATCAAGTATTGTGGGGTAATTGTTCCACTAACATTTCCCTACTAGAAAACTTAAAATATGTTATAAAATAATTTTGTGGATAATTTAAAAATCAATAGTTATTTTGTAACTAATTTCTAATAAAAATAATTAGTTACAAAATTACTATAATATTGGTGATAGCATGAAATAAGTAGCAAATTAGTTAAGAAAATAATCTTAATTAATTTGTAGTAAATTTTTAAAATTTATAATTATTTTTTAGTTAATTTGTAGTAATAAGAAGTATAAATGAATATAACTTAAATTTAGTTACAAAGAATAATATTCTAGTTAATTAATAATTAATTAGTTAGAATTTAGGTACTAATTTAAATGATAGTTAAAAATAGTAGTAAAATAAAACAATTCTTGTAGTGTTTTACCATTTATAAATATAATATACTTGTGAAAAAATAATTTATAATTTTAATATTTAACACTTATAATTTTAATTTGTCTATGTAATTTGTAATGTAGTAAAAAAAACTCATAATATAATATCGTTCCATATCTATTTCTAGTTTTATTATTTTTACCTTTTTAATTAGATATTTTTAATATTTTTTTTATATGCATTCACACGTTATATTTGTAACTAACAGTTTTTTTTCTCTTAATCATTTCTAACTATATAGTTTTTATTTTTATCTGTATATTTAAATTTTTTAATTATCTAACTCTCGCAATTTACTCTCTTTCATTTCTATTTTAAATTAAATTTTAATAGTTATTTTAAAAATTATCGATAGTTAAAAATAATTTTATATTAAATTTAAATAATTTATTATAAATTTTAAATCTAATTTATATTTCAAATACATTTATTTATTATAAATTTTTAATTATAATATAATTTAAGTAGTAAAAAACTATTTATTTATTATTTAAATTATAATTATATAAAATAATACATTATCATACATAATGTACAAACTAATATATTAATTTACACATACATTCTGCTCTCACAATTTAAAATTTCTGGATAGTAACTAAAGAATAGTTTAGAAAAATAATTATTATTAAATAAAATTAATACAATGTTTAACTAATTTTTTTAATTAATATAAATTAATTATTTTTTATATTTGAAACCGAAAATAATAGTCATTATTCTATTAAAACACACTCATGTTTCTGTTAATCCATGATGAGTAATCATCAACATTTGATTTATACTTCTCATTTTTGAAGGAGTATACTGATCAAAATTTCAAATTGCATTATCCTTCCTCGTTAATGGTGTTATTCAATATCCCATGAATATTTTGGGTAAATTCAAGACTACACACCCATATTACACCCCCTTTTTTTTCAAACTATAAACTTTTGTGACCATAACTTCTGGTTTAACTTCAGATCGTTGAATTTTCAGTTAACTTTAAACACCAATAACTATTTATTCCACACCACGTTATCCAAAGCAGTTTAATAATTTTCAATCTAGCCGCTTAAAGTTACTGTTTATTACTTTATTTTACACATTACCCATTTAAAAAAGGAAAATAATCTTTAGAATGTGTTTTGAAAAATTGTAAGAGGGTAATTTATTTTTTTAACAAATTTAAAATATTGTTTAATAAAATATTTTGTTTGGATAGTAAATTTAAATAAGAATTTAGAATTATAGTAATTTTGTCGAGTGTTTTGATTAACTGAAATGATAGAAATTCAAATTTCACTAAAAGTTAAGAAATTGAAATTCCTTCTCCTTGTTGACGTTCATTTCTCACGTATGCTCTATCGTATTTTTGGTACCCTCACTCTCCCTTTCTTTATCAGTTAAGTGCCTTCTCTCTTGCTGGTTCATATCAGGTTCGTCTTTCTTGCTCTCTTATCTGTTTGATTTGTGTTTCATTTTTTATTTAGTTTATTTTTTATTTACTTCTTCATAATATGTGATATGTCATTTTTTAATCAGAACCTCGACAATGTTGGCATAGGTTTAATTAGCACTTGATTTCTAGTTTTGACGTGCGTTATATAACAATGATTTATGATGTTGGTAATGACTAGCGTCATATAGTATTTGGAGTATATCAGACAAATAAATTGCCACTTGTTCCCTGTTCACTCCCTGTATAATATCCTGTCAAATATTGTTTGGAAGTCAATAAGATTGTGATTTTAATAAAATTATAGACTTTGTAAATGGTCTTGAGAGAAAAATAATAATAAACTATTCAGTTTGGAAGTTCAGTGAATATTTCTCAGTTGAATCAATCAGTAAATTTGTATTTATTTATGCTAATTGTTTGCTTCTCCAAAAATTTCCTTTGGTTTTGTTCTAAGTACTGATTGAATTTGTAGTTTTTTGTTATATTTAATATTTCTATTTTTTTTGTAAAATGTATATTTTCAATAGCTCTGATATTTAGTATTACTATTTTTGTTTTGCAAGTTTGGATGTGTGTTGTGCACGGCTTTGCATCATACACTACTTCCTGAAAGAAACAGATTTCCTGATAAAAGAATGTTTGCACTCGTAATTAGTCTTTTGCCAGACTTCAATTGCCAGTTGATGTTATATTTTGCTTCAATTTAGTCACCTTTTACTTATTTGCTCATTTCATCCTCGTAATTTAGCTTTCATAGATAACTATTATTGATTCTAATCTTATTGTCATGTATTAACTTCCGTATTGGCATACACTTGTGAAGAAATGTTCAAGTCCTACGTTCTTATTTGTATCTATACATCTGTAATGTGATTTTATTGTTGTAGAACGGAATAATTAGCCTGCGATATTGTATTTTATTATAAAAAATATTATCAATATTAATGTAAAAATGACCAATATTTATTTAAAATTACTTTTAAATTATTAAATATTAAAAAATAGCTAATATTTACTTTTGATTAAATTTAACATTAAATTTTCATTTTTGTAAATATAGATTTAAACAAATTGCATCTGATAAAAATTAAATTACTTTATCTAAACTAAAAGTTTATAATTTTAAATTAATTTATCTAAATAAAACATTTAAAAAATAAAAACCATTAAAATTTCAAACTTTTCCGGGTCGATAAAATATTAAAACAATTCTTATAGCTACAGAGTCAAATGATAAAATGATACACAATAAAAGCTGCACAAACATGCTAAGGCACAAAGGATCAAGGATGTCAAACTGATATCGTCGACTTGTCGACTTGCAACCGAAGACCTTTTTATCTTTTTCAATGCTTAGTGCAGGAAATTTTTCATTGGATCATCATGATGTACTTTCTTCATCCTGTATGCCTCCATATCCTCTGCAGTAACCTGCACCATGGAAGTGATTTTAAAATCTGCCATACAGATGAAATTCTCAACCAGTGATAAGAAAAATCCTACCTCATCGTTCCATCTAACATTATATTTGCGCTTCCTCTCATCTTTTTCTTCTCTCTTTCTTAGATCCTCCTGTGAAAGAACACCAAAACTCAACAATCAGCATAACATATGTTTAAGTGTCTGAATAATTACATCTCAAAAGATTGAATGCTCCAGAAAAACAAAATATTTTACACTAGAAATGAACGTCCAACATGCCATCTTTATTTCAAGTTAAATCAATGGGATGGTAATTGAGGTCAGCAAGCACGAAAATATAATTAATTCCACAGGGAGAGGGGGTTGTTTATTCTAAGACACAAAGAATAACACTAAAAAAAGCCAAATATATATGCATGATAGATTGATATTTACCTTCTTGAGTGCGTCAGCAAGCAATTTTTCATCTAGAACTAGATCATCTGGGACATCAGTACCCCATGTAGCAAGCCTTTTCTCCTCCACAGGTGCAGGATCCTCTGTATAGGTTCATGAGAAGAATTAGAGATTGGTAAAGACATGCTAAATACAATCAAACAAAAATGTCAAAGTCGGAAAAAAGAAAGTAATAATCACGGAAAGGGAAGGAGGTAGAGGCACAGCATAGGCGTAGTGTAAAATAGTGTACGAACCTGTAGCAGCTTCCTTACGGGCAATATTTGCTTTCATAAGATCATTTGCAGCCTCAGCAGCCTCAATACCAGCAGCACCAGTGCAATAGCTATTACGTATTGTCTGCTTGCAGCATTTATATCCCCATTGGTGATCCTTCCACCATGAGCCCCAAACAGTTGTGTGGTTGTTAATGTAAACATCTTCTTCATACTTGCTCCTCGGAAGTGCTGCTTCCTGGTTGGAAATGTCATAAATAACAACTAAATCTATCATCTTATAAAACAACAATAACCATAAAGCAGAATCCTTAAAGTTGAAACCAAAACCCATGGTGAAACCCTAAAATGTTAACAGATCAAGTAAAAAGTCTCACTACACTAACAAAAATATTTAAGATTTATATGCAAGTTGCAAATGCTGTATTGTAGAGATTTAGAATGCATATATTACCTGTCCCTTAATAATTCTACCAGCACGATCATACTCCACTTGCCTTTCACTTTGACCCAGCAGAAGTTCTCTTGGAAGTTGATCCTCATCGGCTGCATTGCCATACTTCTCTATAATGGTATCCTTCGTTTGAGACTTCAATTTCTCCTTCATGACCTTGAAATTCTTATAAAGTAATTCAGCTTGGGATGGAGCTGCTTGCATGTGAACATCTTGTCCCTTATCAAATGCTTCCCAAGCATGGATATTTAATTCCTTGAATTCCAAAGCTTGTCCACTATTTCTATATTGATTATCACCCTATGGTACAAAACACAGATTTAACCCAAATACTAGATTAAATATAGCAGTAAAAACAAATTATAGTGTTTCATATAAATTTTCATTCTAGAGGCAAGTTACCTCATAAAACTTTTCATTTGCATCTGCATCTGGAAGTGGATCCTCACGCATGGACCTGGTCTTGGGATCATAGTGTGCAGAATTGACATCGAGATTAAGAAGATATTTTGCAGTATCCTCTCGAATACGTAGATTCCTGAAGGAAAAAATATCTCAGCTCCAATTTGTCTAAGATAAATAATGAAAGAGATAATCTTAAGTATAAGGGCAATTAACTTGGTTTTGCATTATTAAAATGATGGCAATATAAAAATTACCTCACAGTTCCTGTACTCCCACCACCAGTTGTACGCACACGCTTCTCAACCTTTGCAAAGTCCATTTGTTTGCTCTCATCAACCTTTGCCTCATCTACCCTTAGATCATCTTCCTCTTCATCTTCATCACTTGCAGGATCCTCACCATTTTCATTGCTTTTCTCCAATTTCTTTAGTTGTTGTTCTTTAAGGTACTTCTTTCGAGCTTCATCTCTAGCTTCATACCTCTCAATGACTCGAGCATAAGTTGATGCATCATAACCATTCCATCTGTCCCGTTTGCCATCGTAGTCAAGCTCAAAAGTTTCTACCTTTTCATCAGGGGCAATGTGTGTGTTTGTCCATTTTGCTCCCACTTTTCGTGGTCTTTCCATGCATGACTTAGCATCATGTGTCATAGCTCCACAGCTATAACAAAATGAATATTGAAGTACTCAATAAACATTGTAAGAGAATGCGAACCCAAATATATTCAGAGACAAACACGGTTGTCAAACTTGAGAGATTAGGTAAAGTGTTATTAAACTCATGGAACCTCAGCAAGTTTGAATCAAAAACTCAAAATAGTTTACATAATTTGAAAATAGTATTTAAAAAATACATCTTAATAACCAAACATAATTAAATAACACATTCATAAGTAATATTCACATTCTAACTATACAACAAGCAAAAGAAAGGAAATAAAGTAAAAAATAACTCAATAACTGACCCACCATTTGTTTAGCTATACATAGTCCCACACATTATTTTGTAGGTTAAAAAGCAGGATAAAACCAATTATTATAATATGAAATGACTTCATAAACCTAACACACATTGAATAGCAGATGATATTCAAATCAAGTACCCAACAAATCAGTCAAAGGTTACCCTTAGAGATCCAAACCAGTGTAAATCCAACCTTGTAAATTTGGTAGCAGAAAACTCATTAGTTTTAGAGAAAATTTACAAGCAAGTGAAAATGATGTTTATTGTCGTAAAACCATAAACTCATAGGAGTCTGACAGCAATGAAGATAAGACACCAACATGGGAAAAACTGAATAGATGACCTAAGACTTACGTAAACCAAATAATAAATTTCATGTTCCTTTAAAGTTGCTAGAAAAGGAGCATACATCACATCTGCAGATATAACACACCCACACATATTTGACAAAGAGAGAGATCACTTACTTCTCACATGCACCTTTTCTATACTTGTCTGCCTGAAAGATTTTAGCTCCTCTATCGTACCATGATTTGGTGTAATTGGGATCTGATTTCCATTTCCTTTGATGTTTCAAACTCTACAAGCAAAGAAAAAAGGCAGAAGAATATGTTAGTTTTCATATGTCAAACACCACAGTTTCCTACAGATCTCAGCAGATTATAAAAACTAAAAAGTGGAGGATGGGAAGTTGGGAACACTTACAGGTCTCTCCGCATTAAGATACCAAGGCGCAGATGACATATACTGGGGAATGTGAGGGTTGATTTCCTTCCCATCTTCATCGAGTTCAGCTGGTGCAAGCCCAGCTTTACGTGCTTCCTCCAACTCAATCTGTTTGCGATGGTCCTCCCTGGACTTAAACGCCACTGCAATCCACACCATACAAGTTATAAAAACGTACAGGCAAATCAGAATAAACATAGTAACATTAAAATAACAATTAAAAGGAGAAAACTGAAAAATGGTGCAAACAGTTTCAAACCAATGAACCTAAACCCAACACAGATCAAAATAAATAAATAAATAGATTCTTCATGTTCTGCAGACCCTGCCAAGATTACCATCTCGTTCGTATTGACTACTAACACTACATGATGAGTATTGATTAACAGTTTTGAATTGAAATATGATTGAGACCGGAAACGAATGAACAAAACAAGGGCAAAGCCGTCGGAGATCCTGTATCGACTAAAATTGGATTGAGTTAGGGCTTAAATCCAAATTCTAAGATATGATACCATAGTTCATTTTAGCAATTGTTTTCCAAGAAATAAAAATTACAAAAACGAAGAAGGCAATCGAATAAAAACATTGAAGTTGCGCAGGAAAAACAACACGTTCATCAAAAGACAATCAAGAATCAAATGGTGTACGGTGCGATTGATAACAGAAACCCTAGAAAACGAGAATCTCGGAATAGGTAGGGGAAAAGGGAGTACCTGAAGCGGTGGCCATGATGTGAAGAAACGCAGAATCGAAGTGAAGATCGAAGACGAAACGAAGAAGAAGAGGAACGAAACGGAGTCACAGTGATTCTGATTTGGTAATTTTGCGATTATACACTTTTGTTTCGTTTTCGGGTTTTATACACACCTATCTTATCACCTTAGCCCGGACATGATTATTTGTTTTATTATTTTCAATTTTATCTAATATTTGATATACACAACATAATGATAAAATATAATATAAATAATATTTAAATGAAAATTTATTTTTATGATTATATATAATTTTTTAAAATATACTTTTAACTTTTCAAATTATCAAAATTATAATACTGTTATAATTTTAATTAAATTATACATAAATATTATTTATTTATGTACTTATTTTTATTATAACTAGTGTTTTATATCGATCATTATATGGATTAAATTTAATATATAAATTTTATAATTAAAATAAATTATTATAAAAAATTAAACAAATTCACATTAGATAAATAAAAATCAATATATAAATAATAAAAAAAATATTTATATCCTAGGAAAATAAAATTATATGTAAAATTATATGTAAAATTATATTAATATTTCAATTACACAATAGATGTTTATATCAAAAAGATGAAAAATTTATCACAAATATTACAAATATATAAATTAAAGGATTTTATGTAATATATATATATATATATAATTTAGTCTCTTACATTAATATTATTAATTAATTATATTTTTTAAATTAAAAAATATGATTAACAATAATATAGTCATTAATTTTAGTTTATACACATTCAATTTGTTCTTAAAATTAAAATCATTAACGATTCTTAAATTTATTCTTAATATTGAAAATATAAATTTTATGATTATAATTAATTATCTTAAAAAAATTTAAGTAAAAATAATTATTGTGGAAAAAAAAGGAGTAAAAGCCTCCAAAATTAACAGCCTCCAAAATTAACCACCTCCCAAGAAAGTTACATTAACTTAGTCCACTAATAACAAAAGTAATAAAAGAATCAGATAAAAAAATAAAATAAAATCATTCATAGCATATAATTAGAGAAAATAATACTAAATAACTATCATAAAGAGTTTAATAACATTGTTTATAAATAAAAATTAAATATGACCTAATGTAATAATTGTCAATATAATGTATTGACATATTTAAAATCAAGAATTCTTCTCTATCTCAACAAGTTTTAGGTTTTAAATAAACGAAACTTGTGTAGGAGAAAATTAGTTTTAATCAATATGGTCAATATTCAAATTAAATTTTTTTTTAAATGTGTGACGTTTATGAATGAGACTATATCCAAATTATTTTCACTTGTAATAGATATATAATCATGCAATTTAATATATATTTTTAATTAAATTGAACATATTACTATGCTTGTATTATAAAATTCTAAAAGTAACAATAATTTATTTTATTTAAACATATATAATAGGTTAAGATAATTATGATATACTAAAATATTCACTGAAAAGAGAAAGTACATATATAATCATTCAAAGATATCAATCAAGAAAAATAAGCATGATTTTTTTAGCTTGTTTTTTTTTTCACCACACCAGTGCATGCTAATCTACCAAACTAATCATATAACAAACAAAATATTAGTCATCTTGAAGTGTAAATATATATTAAAACTAAATGTTAGTATATAAAAATAATCATACATTTGTACTAATTTTGACTGTATAACGAATCAAATCCACAATAAATGAATGAAATGACATGCCGATAAAATGATAAGTAACAACATAAATCTAACTTATAAATACTTGTCTTCAAATTCCAAATGTCTTTACTCGTTAGTTACATTATCTAGTTTATACTTTATTTTTATACAAATCCACCAAGTATTCTCTAGCTAATATAACCATATATGAGTAAGATAGTTTTTCAACTTCTAAGGCATTGACAAACCTAAGTTAAAGAGATATACCATCAATGCCAAGCAATTGTAGAGCCAAGTACATATTGAAGGAGAAACATAAACTAATAAAAGAAATGTCTGCTACAATTCAGGATTTGCAAACACAAATTGGCCACCACTATGAATCAACTATAGTCCAAAGGTACTGAACAGATTCCTTCTCAAACCATTATCAATCCATAAGTAAATGTAAGTGTCATAACCTTGAAGAGTGACAATGAGCTATCATAACTTTAAACAATAAATCTACATTCTGAACTCCTTGATTTTGATTATTGTACTGATTGTGATTGTACCTGTACTAGATTAATTGAGTTCCCTATTTGTGTTGAATTAATAGTGTTATTAATGTAGGTGCAAGAGTTATAAATATTATAGGTGCGAATGTTGTAAGAGATGTGAAGGTTGTAGCAATTTAACCTCCATTGTCATCCATTGTGCAATCATTCCTGCTCCTAGTAATCACAACCAACAAACTCCAAGCTGAGCAAAAGGGAAGACTGTTGCAAGACTTGAAGAAGTTGGGAGATTTTTGTGAGCACCTTGTCAAGCATTCAACTTTGAGATTCCTATTGAAGAAGTGACCAGAGTATGTGGCATTCGAATTGTTAAGATGGATTAGGCTCCCCCAAGCAACTATAGATAGGAGTGGAGCAAAGATTTTGGATGCAAAATTTTGCACATATTTTCTACCTTGAGATATAAGTTTTCTTTTATTTCACCCTTTCTTTTGTTGTTATTGCTTCATGTGTTCTCTTTGTGTTGTGTTACTATATGCTTACATTGAGGACAATGCTCATTTTAAGTGTGAGGGTATTTTACTGTTTGTTATTTTGCTATTTTTCTATTTTCTTGATTTTATTATTTTTACTGGTTTTGCTATTTTCTGTTTTTACTTTTTTGGCCATTTTCTATTTTACTATTTCTTCTATTTTTTGTTTTCTATTTTTACTGGTTTTGTTGTTTTTTATTTTTACTGTTTTTTCATGTTTTCTATTTTTATTGTTTTGTTGTTTTTTGCTATTTTTTTTCAATTTTTTTATTTGCTGTCAAATTCGTTTTTGCTAAAAACAAGAGAAAAAAATATATTATATAGTTTTGAGCACTTTGTAGTGAATTTATAGGTTGTATAAATTGTGAATAGTTGTATTATTCTTGATTGAAAGGTTTCACAACTTGATATGGAACCACTTTCACATCTTTAGTGTAATTAGTGACTTAAAAATTAAGTTTGAATAATTGATGATAGAGCATTTATGTGGGTGAGATTTTAAGCCTTGTACATTGATGACTTTCATCTTGTCATTCTCTTCCTTCTTGTGTGATTTGCACATGTGTTGCTAGTTACTCTAGATTTTATCTTTACTCTCTTTTATGTCTCTTGTTTCACATGCATTGGTGATATGATTTAGGCCTTCTTTCTTTATAACCACTAGCCAAACGGACTTGCTTTGCATTAAATTCATTGCTTACCCTTTTTGAGCATATTTAACCCTTTCTTTGATATTATAGCTCATTACAAGCCTTAAAGTGAAAAACCATTATCATCATAACCTTAGGGGAGCATTGAAATTGTTTTGGGAATAAGTTTTAAATAAGTGTGGGGGTGGTATCCCAAGGTTTTGCAAGTGGTACCTTGATAATTTGACTTTTAAAATTTGTGGTGTTGAGTTGATTTCTTAAATAAAAAAGTACATCAAAGAAAGAAAAAGACAACAGAAAGGTTGAAAGAAAAAAAATGCAACAAAAGGTTGTAGTGGTGCAAAAAAAGAAGTGAAATTGAAGTAGAAAGAAAGAATATAAAAAAAAGAGGAAAGGAGACAAAGTAGACCTTTTCTTGTATTGTTTTGCATTATTTTTAGTAACTTGTATTGTTTTGAGGATAATCTCCATGCTTATTGACTTATTCCTCATTGCTCCTCTTCCATTTTTGGTTGTGTAAGCTTAAATTACTTCTCATATCCTACCTTGTCCTTTGACTATATTACAACTTTAATGAAAGTCCTTTTGATCATTTGTGGATGTGTTTTAAGTTATAGAAATTAGAGGCTAGTCAAAGCTTGGTAGTGCTAGTTAACATAGGGCATTTGAGTGTAAACACAAACCTAAACACTTGAGAGTTTGAGAGTATGTATCTTGAGAGGATTCTATCATTTGTGGGTCATTCTTTAAGTTTTATTGTTCTCTTGTTTGCTTTAGAGAATGAGAGATTGAGAGTATGTAAATTCATAAATTGTTTGGTACCTTGATTCTATGATGCTTGTACTTTTATTCTTTTTATTAACTTAATGATTCATTGGAAAGTGCTGCACTTTATTTGTACTTAGTTTAGTTCATTTGCTTCATTTCCTTTTACTTTAGATTTTTATTATTTATTTGATAAAGCATTTTTGAGACATTTAATAGTGACTTATGCTAAACATGTTTAACATCATTTTATAGTTAATATTGACACATTGGTTGAGTCTTGGTTAATTGGACTTAATTGAGTTTAGTTGCTAATCTTTGCTTATTTTTTGACTTAATTTTCATTTTGATGTTGCTATCTTGTGCAGGCCATATTTGGAGCCACATACCTCCTAATTGGACAATCTTTGTGGCTCTAGAAAGCTAAGATAAAGATCTACAACTTCTTTCTTTTGGGCACAACCTAGTTCGATTGTCTTTAGTGTCAAAAGTCTGCGTGAAGTTGTAGCCTCTACACCCACTCTATTGGGTCTTTCTTTGTATATATTTGGCCCAAATTTGGGACCTTGGTTGGTGGGCCTTTAGAATATGATTTCCTTTGGCCCAAAGAACCTTCCTTGGCATTTAGAGCATGTAATAAATAGTAATTGGTTAGTAGTTGGTTAGTAGGGTTAGGAGGAGACATTTTTAGATTTTACATACTTGGATTTTGGAGGTTTCTTATATTATAAGTTTCCTCTCTATTCTCTCTCCTCTCCTTTTCAAGGTTTTTTTTGTGTTTTGTGTTGCGTTTTATATGACAATTGCCATGGAAGACTAAACTCTCGTATCAATTCAAAGTTCCATGATTGTGGTTAGGTTTGAGTTATTGAATTCTTTATTATGCAAATTTTGTTATGTCTTTCTTTTCTTTCCAATTCTTGACCCGTTTTCATGATTATGATTTCGTTTGAGATTTTGGATTGTGTTAGGTTAGGATTGATTAATCTCAATCTAATCAAGGTTAGGTAATTATTGAGCACCTAAAATCAACCAATTATTTGCTTGAATTCATGCTAATTAGGGATTACGATTGTGATATCAATCTGTATGGACAAATGTTAGATGATTATCTACTGAATCTTGAGTAGATATGAATTTGTACCTTTATGTGAACTATGATAACAAAACTACATGATTCGATTCTTGAATTGGTATTACATAATTATGTTTTCAATTATATTTTATTTTCTGCATAATTATGTTTTACATGCAAACCCCCATTTTTGCATTCAAATTGGTTTATATTCAACAAAGTTAGACATTACATGATTGTGTCATTGAGAGATTCGACCTAGGTTAGTCCCTACACTACAAATAAAAGAAAATTTTAGTAGTTTTGATAGTGTTTCGACAGCATTATTAGCAAGCTATATTTTCCTACTCTTGAAAACATATGAATTGACCTTTGAACAAAATATTAGCTTAGACAAATAAGAACTTTCGTATAACTAAAATGTGCCTAGTCTCATAATGAATGATCTTGTAAGGGTTCTTGGAGTAAAGGTTTTGGAAAGTCATCACAAATATTTAGGCTAACTTATTATTCTCATTTGAGAATACAGGCAGTGTGGTGTGTTCTGCTATCTGATTGTCTCCCCCTTGGGTGGAAAGATCAAAGTCATACACATTTCAATATGTTAAAGATCGTGTTTGGAAGAAACTTAAAGGTTGAAAGGAGAATGTGCTTTTGAAGGAGGAAGTCTCTAATTAAACTAGTTATCCAATTTACCCCTTCCTACATAATTGGTTTCTTCCTCTCACTACAATCACTATGCAACCGATTTGAATTAATGATTACACTTTTTTTAAGTGAAGTGATAGAGAAAAAATGTGTTTGTTGAGTTGCAAAAAGCTTGCTTGCTCGCCCAAAGATAATGGATTTCAAAACAATAAAAGCTTTCAACCTTGCTCTTCTAAAGAAGAAATGGTGGAGATCAATAAATCTTGAAGCTTTATTTTTCTACATATATAGGGTTTTCTGAAGGCAAATACTTCCATAAATACCACTAACTCGAGGACAAGACTAATCCAAACCAAAGTTTCGCTATATATATATATATATATATAGCCCTTCTTGGGCCCACTAGGGTTTCCATGGAGTGTAGGGAGAAAGTTCAAGACTAGTTCCTTAGTGACTTCAACATTTGCTCTCAACGAAATGTTGTTTGAGGTCATCCTAGTTGCTCATATGTGATAAGGACATAAGGGTAAGATCATAAAATAAAACATATATAAATAAATCACACCTATACCATCAAATTCACATAAATTACAAATACTCAATTTCAATTCATCAATCTAGTCTCTCAAATCAACATATTAGACTAGTCCTACTCCATGGAGATTCTAACTTTCGAGCGACCAGTCGGATACTTTCCTTTAACATAATATACATGACTACCAAGTCATCACAATATGACATGTGCCAAAGAAACCACTGGGTAAATGCTACAACCCTATCTATGGATAAGATAGGTGGTTTGTCAAAATAACTATATATGGATAGTGGATCACCATGGCATAGTTTTCAATGATCTTGGACCCTTATGGAATCGCTTGTCTCCCTATTCTTGAGACTTGATTGCCCCACATCTCTTATTCGACACTAGGCTTGGAGTCACAATCCAAACAACTAGTCAAACTTGTGTGCTTACTCGCAATGCAATATATAACAGCCGACATGCATACTCAGTATGCCTTATCAAACAATATACATATATCATTCTCAAGTACCACTTTATAACATTGCTTGTTATGTTTTATCACCTTTTAAAATAATTATATTTTGTGAATAATTAAATAGATTGCATTTTTGACAAAATAGGTTTTAATTAAAAAGATATTTATGTTATCTTTATGGATAACATTTAGCAAACTTTCAAATATAGTTATAGATATTGGAATATTTAAAAAGATATTATCTATATTTGAAAAATATTATCTTTAGAAATAAGAGATATTTAATAGTAGATAAATATTTAAATGATAGATATTTAAACAATCTACCTCGACCCATTTTAATGTTATAAGAAGGGGAGTTAGCACAACCTATAGTGCATTAGAAATTCTTCTAAACTTTCTTGTACTACTACAATAGAGGACGAAGGAGGTGCACACTAAAGACATCTCAAAGTCTTTGTTTTACACCTTCCAAGTAAGATGTGTGGTGAGATTATCTCACTGTGTGGTGCTAGTATGCATTGTGGGTAGTGGGGTAGTCCCTTGGACCTCGATGCTTTATATATTTGAAAGAATATTGTGGGATCATACTTGCATATTAATATGCATCTTTGTATATATTTTTTTGCTACCTTTGCTAGATTACTTGTTGTTTTGGTTGAAATCCCTACTATTGGGATTTATCATTATTACTATGTGGTCAGGAGATCAAATCCTTGGATTAGTGAGTTTGATATATGATTCTCGTATGTCTTAGAGGAATAACCTCCAAGTAATTAAATGAATTGTTGGTTCTTGAAAGTTAAGATTGTAGGTAGAGGGGTCATCCTTAAGACTCTCGACCTTTGTATGTTTTTGGCAATATTTGAAAGGAGATTAAACCCTCAAATTAGGTTTATTTTCTTCTAATCCATTATGTTGATAAATGTCTATGCCATTGTATTGAAATGTTGAAATTATTATATGGATTGTGTTATTATTATGAATTGAGACTTAAGCATATAATGCATTGAAACGAACATGAAAATATGATTAAGGAGTTATGTGCACCACGACGAGTGATCTAGTCCTAGCGGAGTGAGACTGGGTTCAGTGATATTTCTCAAGTGAGCTACCTAGGCATTTAAGGGGGAAGAATGATGCTCACTAATTTTTGCGGGTTGTAGATGAGTAGCCTAGCCCTAGCAAGGTGAGGATGACCTTCATCGGCCCAATCTTGTGACAAGAGAAACTAAGAAAACAATTATGTGACATGCATCATGTAATGAAACAATTGTGAAAGAAAGTATATACGAGCCAAGTGGTAAGGTCACTAGACCTCCTAAGGACTACTTGGTATGGAAACTCCAATGGCTGTGCTTGATCCCATGAGTCAGGGCATACAATGCAAGCTGAGTAGATCTTGGCGTGCTATTAGATAATTTCATGCTAGATGGTATGACTAAGCAATAATGGTCAAGGAAAATTACCCTAACTTACTATTCCCATTGTGATTGTACCACGTGCATACAAAGTATAAGATATGGTGCCTCTCTATCATGGCATATGCATTGTAATTATATGTTGTGCTACCTATGCATGTGAGTTTGTTGTTATATTTGTATATGTTGTGTTGTATGGTCTACTCGACCTTGTCGAGGCACTCCTGCATAATAATGAGACATTCTCACTCCTTTGTATTTGTATGTTGTTTGTATTTGGGTTGAATGACATTTGTAAGTGATGAAGAGCTAGATATATAAAGACCAATGTCCTCATGCCTTATGGTTTTAGGACGCTCTAATAGGTTGTGACATCGAGGCTGGGTTTTGAAAATTAAGTTTTTTGACATTTTACCTTCCTTTGGTTTGCGTTTGATAAATATGGCCTTTAGAGTGCCATCCTTTTGGATTTGATTTGTTTTTTCTGCATTGTTTAAAAATATGAGGTCTTATTTCTTTACCACCACGAATGCTAGTTAGATTCAAGCATGATATACTTTTTAGTTATTAGGAGAATATGAACTCTTCACCTTTTTTGAATAAATAAAGACATAATTAAGATTTTAATTCTTATATTTTATTTTACTAAGTATAAATGTTAGAGGGATAAAAGGTGTCACATGCCCAACGAATTCCCTTACAATGATCCTCTCTCACTTAATGAGTGTGTTTTCTTGCCCAACAAATCCTCTTGTAGGAAGTCTTGGCTTCTTCAGATTAACTTGCTCAGTCAGCGAGTTACACGTTTCTTTTGCCCAGCAAAGGATTTGCCCAACCTAGTAAGTAGGACTACAAAGAGTCTTATTCCATAATTTACCCAATGAATTCTGGGTTCACCCGGTGAATTGAGCTATAGAGAATTTTACTTTCAAAGTTGATTTTAATCATGTAGTAAGACAAAGGTTTTTCCCAACAAATCAAGGTAGGAAGCTGAGTACTTTCAAAGTACTTCATTCTTACTCAGTGAGTGAATGACTCACTTAGAGAAAATAGGTAGTTTTGGGTTCTCAAATCCTCGTTGAGCGAGATATTGTTCTCACCCAACGAATATTCGTCGTGTTCAACAAATACAAGAGTTCACTCAGCAAAATGACATTTTTGTAGATTTTCAAGTGTTATATTTGAGGCATTTAATGAGAAACATGTCTCGCTTAGTGAGAACTTATACTTTTTTAAAAACGAGTCTCATTGAGCAAGTAGAGTCATTTGCTCAATGAGAGCACGAGACAATTTCAAAATTCAGCAAGATTTCACTATGAAAATGCTCAAAATAACATGAAACACCACAAACAAAGCTTTTAACTTTATCATACATCGTGATAAACACATTCCATTCACCAAAAACACCATTTGCATAACACTCCACAAAATCACAGCTCAACATGCAAATATTCTCATTTTCAAGAAATTTCTGAACAGATTAGGATACAAATTATTGTCAAATATTATCAGGCATTTATCTTTATTTTCTAAATATCATACAACTTATATTCTAAGTA
The DNA here is from genome assembly GCA_025330945.1 of Mucuna pruriens. NCBI lineage: Eukaryota > Viridiplantae > Streptophyta > Magnoliopsida > Fabales > Fabaceae > Mucuna > Mucuna pruriens. The sequence continues at coordinate 1,170,127 of JAENHJ010000525.1, read as the reverse complement.
TCAAAACATAGAGAGGCAAACTTCATTTACCTGAGAGTATGAGCACTTTAGTGAAGGGGCTTCAAATTGCAACTATGAGTTGGCAATTAGGGATGAAGTTCAGAGTGTTAGAAGGTTTAGGAGATCTCTAAATCTGAGCTGCTACTAGGATTTTAAGGAGGAGTTGAGGGAGCCCAAGTATCCAATGGTCAAGGAAGCTTATTTTGTCCAATGGTTTTGGTAGTATTGGGAAAAATAGTTTTTACTACTTAAGGTAAATAATGGGATGATAGGATTTTTGTCTTAAAAGGTAAGCTTCACTTTTGGATTTTGTAGCATAAATAGTGAGGTAATTAACCATAAATGGTATAATCATTTTTTTCCAAAAATAAAAAGTTAACTAGTAATTTACCTCGAAGTACATGCTATTTGTCTTGGGAAAATATATAAATAACACTATGTTACTAACTCTTGGTATCTTTGAACTAGGAAATTCATTCCATCAAGAAAGATTAGTGCTTCGAAAAATATACATAAAACTGCTTTGGTCTCATTTGAAACTTTTCTCGAAAAATATGCAAACTGGTATTTTTTTTTACCAAGATTGCATACTAAAATTAAATTAAATTATATCTTGTAATCATTTTAAATCACTTAACTAATTACATAAGAAACATGATGTTACAATGTTAAATGGTATGATGGTGTTTAACCTTTCTTTAGAATATTCTTTAATTCTTTTAAAATAAGATGTTCAAACACATACATTTCTACATGTATATCAATATTGCACGCACGCTACACACATATAATAAGTAATAAAATGTGTTGCTTTAAAGTTCTCATTTATATATAAGACAATTTCTATTGTCTTTTTAACTTTGTAAAACTTAATACATTAGTTTGCTTAAATCAAAATAATTGGTGGGCCTAATTCATCCTTTAATCTAACAATACCAAAGACATCTAGAGTTTTAAACTTTGTGTGGCATGCTTGTTCATACATTTTGCTAGTGAAAACCAACCTATGAAAGAGAAGAGTTGATGTGGATACTATTTATCATTGTTTGTTAAATGAAGAATAAAACACCTTTTATTCTCTATTTATATGTCCAAAGCCAAGGAGCATATGGTTTGCATCTTAATTAGTTTTTTGCATAGACCACAATGTGGATTATTTCTCATCTTGGGTTGAATAGTGGTCGAGTGCTATAAACATGGAAGCAGTTAGAAAATTTTCAATTTATTATAAGCAATTTGGCAAAGGAAAAATCTGGGATATTTTCAAAAGTGTGTAATGAATATTAATCAAGTGATTGCAAAAGTCAATACCGTCAAGTTTAGTCTAGCAAATAACCAAGTGGTAGAAAATGACATACGATCACAACACATAGATTATTAGGTGGTCCAGAACCATCCATGTCCATACTTTTGATCGATCTCTACATGATACATATGAAAGTTTTTAATTTAAAATAAAGAATTAACATTACTTAATTATGTGTCATGTGAAAATTAACACACACTATGGTAGCCACTAAACTCGAGCATAGTTAAGGACAACTTTGATGTCACCTTATGCAAAGAATGCGACACAAGGTTGGGTTTGATTTCTACATATTGTCATGGTTAGATATTTAGGTGTGTCAAAATTGTTCCCTTATTACCTTAATCCACCACAAGTCACAAAGGTCACTTGTTATATATAGGCCATTGAGGTTATAAATTTATAATTTCTATTAATTATTTGGGTATTATATTTTAAATACAATTATATCAACTATTTATTTATTTTGATGATTATAATATTAAGTGTTCTAATTTAAGTAATCAAATAGATTTCTTAAAAGAACATGATATGGGCTTAATGAGTTGATACCCCATGTTAGCCCATTAAGAGATAATGAGAACCCTATATGTAGGCTGATACATTAAGAACAATTATGGTCCCTAATACACCAAATAAAAAATATGGTTTCTTTTCTCCACATCAGGAAGAGAAACAAAGGTCCCTAGATGAATTGAGGTGATTTGGTTGAGAATAAGACAAACCCAACTGTTCATGACTGTTAAAAGGATTCCACTACATTCTACGATTAGCATCTATGGATCCATGTATTAATGAAAATAAAAAGCTTTAATGATCTAACATAATGTGATAGAGACGTATAAAATTTATAGTGATAATTGTTGAAAATTTCATCAATTTGTCGTTTACCCTCGTGCTATTTGAAACATATTAACTACCAACAGTTATATAACAAGTGGAAGAAAAAAATGGTGATTCACAAAGCTATACCCAAAGTGTACTAGAATGTGCTAAAGCACTTTTTTTTTTTTTTGCAAAATGTCAATGTAATATGGTTACTGATAAGCTAGCTAGTTAAGGATCTGTTTAAGGTGGTTTTCAGTTGTAACTTTAAAAATTTTTAAAAATTAAAACCAATTGTTAGTTTTAATTTTTTTGTTTCAAAATTTAATTTTTAATTTCAAAATAAATCCACTTTAAAAATTCTTTATCATATTGATAAGAATAGTGGTAATGGCGGCAGTGGTAGTGTGACAGTAATGGTGTCAATGACGATGACAATAGTGATGATGGCGGTGGTAGTGACAATGATGTTGGTGGTGATTGTGGCGGCGATAGCGACAATAAAAATGATAATTATTAAATATAGTGAAAGAATTTTTTTAAAACTAATAATCAAATTCACAAAACTTTTTTTTTGAAAATAAATATAAAACTATTTCGAAATTGAGTTAAAAGTAATTTTAGTTCCATTTAGAAAAATACGTTACATTATAAAACCAGAAACTCATAATCATCCCAAACAAATCTTAAATTATCCTTTTATTTTTTTTTAATTATTGAAATGTATCGGATGGAGGAAGCCCCTCATCAATATTTATTGAATTTGATGTACAAGCTTCGCTCAATTCTTTAGAATAAATTCAACCAAATATTTAAAAAATTAATTAAAATAAAATTAAAATTTAATGCATCTACTTTCAATAAAAATAGTTCTAAGGATTAATTTGAGACAAAATTAAAAATTTGATATATCTGTTTATATATAAAAGATAAAATTTAAAGATTAATTGAGATGATGAAATTAAATTTAGAATGTCTATTTATATAAAAGATTAAGTTTTAAAGAGTTAGGTATTCTTTTTCTTTTTTAATTTATCCCTTTATAATAATTAAGTTATAATATTTTTTTAGGATAATTAGATTCTTTACTATATTTTTCGTTAAAGAATGATACTTGTTTTTAATTTTAAATAATTTGTTTTTATTTGCTGCTTTACGTATTATACTTGAAGTGACTATACATTTTTTTTATAATTTTAAATTTTTCCTTTAATTTTTATTATTTCATGTTGTGTTGAATTTAAAAATATTCATAGACAACACATGAGATATTTATTATTAACTTAATTACACTTTTAGTCATGATACTCTAGGGTATAGGTTGATTTTCCAGATTTTAATTGCACAAATTTAGCTTCAATAAATTTCTAATTATTCAAATTATGTCACTCAACCTAAAATTTTATCCAATAATTAATATAAATATAACAGAAGTAGGGTAATTGTATTGACTTGTATATATGTAACTTTGTAGTGGAAAAAGTAATTAATAAAATAAAAGAATGTTTTTATTACATTTTATTTTTTATTTCATTTAAATATTTTATATTTTTCTTTACTATTTATATAAATCAATAATACGTTACACTTTTGTTGCATTTGTATTCATTATTGGATGAAATTTTGTGGTAGGGGAACTTATAATTTGAATAATTGAAAAACTACTGTAATTAAATACCAACAATTAAAATTAAAAGAACCAAAATCACGGTGGGGTTAAAATTCAAGGATTGAGGATGTAATTAAGCATTTGTTAATTTAAATAATGACCTTCTTATGTGGGATTATTAAGAAAAGTTCTATTATTTAATTTTTAGTTATATTTTGTTTTCTCTAATAAGCATATTTTACGATAATTAAGACTATACAGATTTTTTTTTTTGTTTTACAATGATATCAATGAGGTTAGGACCTAAGATTTCTTACATACTATCAAATGTCCTCTCTAAGTCAATCCTAGAAGTGTTCCTAAAATGGATTAGATTGATTTTGAAGAAGAAATCAAATAATTTAAAATATCAAATATTTCATCCATAAGTCATTATATAACTAATAATTATAGATATATATATACTATTCAAAACAAATTTACATTTGATAATTATATTTATAAACTTTTATTCAAATAATTACTAAAAATTATCTTTTATTAATTAAATATTTTTTCTACAAATAAATTATGTGATAATTTTATAAATATATAAAAAATAAAAATATAAATATAAGTGATATCACAAATATATAAATAAAATATATATCTATAATAATTATAATGGGGATACTCACATTTTATCTCCATATTTTTTGGACTATTTTGCCTCTTAATTAACATTATAAACTACACCATTATTATAATTAACCGCATATAAAAAAAGAATCACTAAGTCCAATTTCAAAATAATTTAATACTCTCACTAGTATTCTAGCTTATGTAATGCATATGATGAATATTTATTTTAAATAACTAAAATTTATATTAAATAAATACTTTTGAATATAAATTATATCATAATTAAATTTGTAATAAAAATATTTTTAAACATATACATTATATTTTATATTTGTGGTAAATAATTTATATTATGATATAATATTATTTATTTATTTTAACCACTGATAATTTCTTTTAAAAATATTAGAATTAAATTTAAAAATAAATATGAAAATGATACATTAAAAAATAAAAGGTTAAGAAAAATCTTTAAAAGTACTCTCACTAGTATTTCAAACTCTCACATTCAATGTATTCTAATTTAGATAGAAAGAAGATTGTCTATTTAACATCTCTCTTTTATTTAAAATTTTTAAGAAGATATATAGGCACAAAGTGTTTCTTTCCTCTCAGTGTATATATAAGTTCACTTTAGATTGGATTGCATTTGATCAATCTTCAAAATCAAACCCAAAATCTGATCTAATGCAATAAACAAATTGGTTTGGTTTTTAATTTTTTTAATTTCTTATTTTTAGATTAATTTTTCAATTTTTATTGGATTAGTTCAGTTTATCAACATTCTTAGTGGGTTTTAAGATGATAAAGGTGAAGTTTGAAGACTTCATTCGAGAGGTATGGAAAATAAGAAGATGGATATCTAGTATAGTCTAGACCCACTTCCTACCACTTCCTAAAAAAAAAAAGAAATACAAACATCATACACCTATGTTATGTACGATAACAAAAAGTATAGTTTAGGAGTTGTAATTTCGCTTAACAAGGAAGGAAGAACTAATTCAAAGGTGTTTCGTGTTGCCTAACAAAATGTCTCCATGAATTTTTGGTGTATTATTCTCTTCTCGGTTGAATTTTTCTCTTGACAGTTAAAGTCTTTTTCATTTACATGCTTCAGAATAGAACCGGATTTATCTATTCAATCATAATTTTATATAAAAACATTAAATGTTAATTCATAACCGTCTCTTACATGGTTTCCTATTCTTAGCAAGTCTCTTCGGTCGTTGATGAAAACAAAAAGATTATAAAAAACAGAAGCGAATTAATCTCACAAGCTAGTTATCACCTCCGTGTAACTAAAACTGTTGCACGCTAACGTAGTTCAAAGCAACCTCAACATTCGTGTAAATTATATATTCTTTGAATTCAATTCCAAGAAAATTATAATCATATATAATTTTGGTTCCTTTTCTCTTTCACATTTTGATATACATTATAGGAAAAAAAAAAATTAGGGTGTGGCTTAGCATGCAAAGGGGTAAGATGAAGCTAGATGAGGATCTAGGTCCTGATCGTGAAGATGATTTCCAAACTGATGATGAAGAAAATCAGGCAGATAGGGTGTTTGAACATTTGGATGATGATACCGATTCAGATAATTCACCTCCTTCACGAAGTTTGTCCAATGAGGTTTCGATTACCTCTTGGCCTCAAAGCTATAGGTAATACCTCTTGGCCTCAAAGCTATAGGTAATCCTTCGTTAATTGTTAATTACATGAGGTTATTGTTTGAGTTATTATTATTAGTATTTGGGGTGTATTCACTCTACATATGCGCTAGTTATTCATGTAGAATAATTTGTCTTCTATTTTTTTTAGTTTTTTTGTAGCCTTTATCATTTGCTTTTGTCTTTTTATTAGGTTGAGAAACAATTTACTACCCCTATTAATATGTGTTCGTCTTAGAGTTTCGACTTTCATGTGTAATTCATACAATGATGTGGTTGCCATAAATAATTTATAGACCAACGAATTCGAATATGAATATACATTTGAGTGGATTTTCATGCATGATCTACGCACATACACAGATAGAAATTCATTACTTTCCACAGAGATATATATAACATGAATATTTATGAACGATAATACTGTCAGCAAAATTATTGAAGTTACAATTAATGGAATAGGTTGGGATGGGATGAATGGTTAATGGTGGAATTCATACTTAATGGGTAAGTATTTGGGACATATTACATTAAAGACATGTTTAGAAGAACTTCAAGCTTATTGAGACTTATTTTGTCGCATAAACACTTATAGCATATGTTTGGTTAAATTTATGAAAGTGACTTATGGTATTCAAAGAAACTCTTTTTACCTTATTTCAATGAGAAATTTAATAAAACAAACTTATTAAATAAGCATTTAATTAAGCTTATTATTATCTCATAGACAAAAACATTTTAATTTTATACCTTGAAAAAATTATGTAACAAAATCTTAAGTAAAATGACAAGTAATTAATTAATGTGATGATAGAAAGAAATCGATTGTTTGTAAGTAATAAATTCCTTTGTTCATTATGAGCAGGCAATCTATGGACATGTTAACTAGTGTAACGCCACCTGGACTTACTTTCCTAAGGAGAATTCGTTCAGAAAGAGTTAACTCTCTCACTACATCATTCAAGAGATCTCAGGAAAATGAAGAGGATTCTTCTTTGACTATACCTCTTGTTTATGAGACAAGTTCAATCTCACAAGTGGATCAGCCTGCCTCAACACCCTTTCTGCAATCACTTAGCAGTGCAAAATTTTCAGTCCATGAATTGCCACCCCCACAACAACAATGTTCATTTGCAAAATCAGTAATTAATGGTGACAATCAACTTCATTACAAAATTTTAATTTATCCCTATATAATTACAATAATATATATATATATATAGTATAACCGTAAGATTCATGTCCTCTACATATATATTTTTGTCATAATGTACGATAGTAATGGTAATATTTCACTTACATGAATGAAAATAAGTAGAAATTTGATTTAGAAATATTTACATACTAAATTATTTAGTTACTTAAAATTCAATTCATTGTATGCATATAGATGAAAACGTTTTATGCATAATTATCTTCATTGTGTAAGTGACTTACATTTTTTTTTGTTTTGTATGAAGGAACCAATATATTATGTGGGATAGGACTTCTTACCATTCCATATGCAATAAAAAAAGGAGGATGGTTGAGCCTTATATTACTTATAATGTTTACTATTATCTGTTGTTATACTGGGATGTTATTAATAAGATGTTTAGAAAGCAATCCTGAACTCAAAACCTACCCAGATATTGGCCAAGCTGCTTTTGGAATTGCTGGTCGCTTAGGGATTGTGGTGAGTACAATAAGGGATTACATGCAAGTATTAAACAATAACTTTAATTGGATCTTCTAAAGTGGGCAACGATAAAAAGTAAATAATCTTAGCCATTAATGAGAAAATCAATTGTTGATGTTCCAACACACTTATGACTTGTTGTGTATCTACACGTGATATAGACCATTAATTTTCTCATTAATGATTGAGATTACTTGTTTTACCTTCTAAAGTGAGTTTCTCACTCTAATGGAGCTAAATCAACTTCAATAGTTGCATACACAACAATTGTTGTTGTGTGTATAATTGTGTGAATATAAATGGAAAACTAACCAGTATCTTTTTGCCAAATGCAGATCCTATTATATGTGGAACTTTTTGTAAGTGCAAGAGTTTGATATACTTTTGCAATTGTTTTATATATATTCTTTTTCTTTATTGATTCTCATGTGTACTTACAGGTGAATAACTCTTTTGTGTAGGGTTCTTGTGTTGAGTATATAATACTAGTCAGCGATAACCTCTCATCACTGTTTCCTAACACCCACTTAACATTTGGTGGGACTAATTTCAATAATGAACAAATATTTGCCATTACAGCAGCCGTTCTTGTTCTACCAACAGTTTGGCTACGAAATTTGAGCCTGCTTTCTTATATTTCAGGTTTATTTATCATGATTGTGTTATATTTTACAAATTCTCCCTTTCAAATTTACTTGCTAACAAGATATAACTCTATGTTCAGTTGGAGGAATATTTGCAACAATAGTTGTTGCACTTTGCTTGTTTTGGGTTGGGATGATGGACCAAGTTGTTGGATTTAAGCCAGGAGAAAAAGTTTTAGACTTGGCAAACATATCTGTCTCAATTGGTCTCTATAGTTTTTGCTTTGCTGGCCATGCAGTTTTTCCCAACATATACTCTTCCATGAAGGAACCATCCAAATTCCCATTAGTATTATATGTCTGGTAAGTATGAAATCTAGTAATGAATTTTGCAGGGTGCATTGACACTCAATTCACTTATGCCACTCATTCATTTCAACAAAATCAAGGAACTAACCTATATAATGTAACATAGTCTAACATTTATGACAATTGATATTTTATGTTTTCATTGTATAATCAAATAGTTTTGCTTAAGAGCATTACTAATTTGCTTCCCTTTTGCAGCTTTGCCTTTTGTATTGTTATGTACATAAGCGTGGGAATAATGGGCTATTTAACGTTTGGTGACTCAGTTGCATCTCAGTTTACCTTAAACATGCCCAAAGAATTATTTGCATCCGAGATTGCGACCTGGACAACTGTAAGAAAGAAAAGCTAAACTTCTTTTAATTAAAACATAAGATCTAATAGGAGATAACTAGGTACTTAGGTTTAACATCTGAAAACTTTTATTTCCTTTAACTTAAATTTATTATTCCTTAGATGAAAATTTTAACGAATTTATTTGTTTTATAGGTTGTGACTCCAGTGGCAAAATATGCCTTAACGTTATTGCCTATTGCATTGAGCATAGAGGAACTTGCCACCTCTCCTAGGCTAAGATGTCATGCTATGTCTGTTCTTATCAGAACAAGTTTAGTGATTTTAAGTTTAATTGTGGCTCTCTATATTCCATATTTTGGTAAGTATTTACATATTACTTCTACTACTTATGTGAATTATGAATAACTTAATTTTCTATATATTGTTTCTTCTTTTTTGTGGCTTTTGAAGAAACATTTATATTTTCATATTTTTAGTATCAAGGTTTATGAAAAGAGAAAAGGTGCATGTAAAATTGAAACCATTTGGTAGTGTGAACTTTAATGGCTCTATATCATAGTGCACTAATTTATGTTGTTTGATTATTTCTTCTTTCAAATTTGTTGTAGGTTCTTTGATGGCACTAATTGGTTCTTTCATGTCAATATTAGTTGTAAGCTTTCTCTCTTCATGTTCACTTTTTTTGGGCAATTCATTTATGCTGAGTTTTGTATTTGTTTTCCATGTTCCTGTAGGCACTTATTTATCCATGTGCATGTTTTCTCAAGCTACATAATGGCAGAATATCAAATTTTGAGGTACAAAGTCTTGTCTTTGTTCAAATGATCATTTTTAAACATTTCAATATTACGATAAGAAACTAATCAAATGGTATGTTACTCAAATATTTGGTTTTCAGATAACAAATTGCATTTTGATCATTGTTGTGGGAATAGTATGTGCTTCTGTTGGAACACATTCAGCTATTTCAAGAATAGCTGGAGAAGGGGACTGAGTGGTAGTATTTTTTTCCATCTATAACATCTATTATGAGTTTATGTTACATATTGAGACTTTTCCATATATTTTTTAGTCAAAATTGTTAGTTGTGTGTAATTGTATTTCTAGTTTCAACCAACTATAATTGATTGTAGTCCACAAGAAAATCATTACGAATGTTTTTAGCTCTTTAGTATGAGTTTGTAAGAGCATATGCTTGTAATATGTTTATGTTTTGTACTCTATTCTAATGAAAATGAATACAAGTAGCTTAAGTCTTCTTCTACCACTAACATAGCTAATTTCCCTTAATCTCTCAATTATTCTTTGTTTCTATGAGTTTGAGTAAAAATTTATATGTACAACAAAATGGAAATTTGTTTTAGTCCTTACATATAATTATGACAACATTCACTTTTAATTTCTTGAAAAAAAAATATTTTGTTGGTCCTTCACTTCTAAAAATATGACATATTTAACCCTTATTTCTAAAAGCAAAAGAATTTTTGTTCTTAATTCTAAAAACAAAGGATCAAAAGGTAACAATTTGTTGTGATGAACAAGAATCAAACCTAACACTTACCTATATAAGGACTAAAAAGAAATCAACATTAGATTGATCCAAATAGAATTAAGTTTAGGTCTCTTAGATAATATCCATATTTGAATTTTATAAATTAAAAAACGTGGTTATAAAGAGATACTTCAATAAAAGTGACTAGTCAAATTTTTTCACGAAGATTAATTATCGACAAACTTAATAAATACTTCTTACTTATAACATATTGATTAAATAAAGATAATTTTTATAGAATTAAAAATAAATATTATATTTATAAAAACTAAAAACATATCTAATTTACGATAAAATATTAATTCAAAAATCACGTGAGATCAACCACCAAAGAAGAAATTAACTTATTGGTGCACTTAATATGTATAGACAATTACATATGTACTTATGCATATAATTCCCAACCCAAAATATGCATCGAGCCACTATGTTCTTTTTATAAATTCATCAGTTTATCAATTGTAAGATCACAGTAACAGTTTGGTAATTATTGTCTCACATGTATAATCAATCATAATAATTTTGAAGGTCTTGATACCCGACTTTTAATGCCGTGAAAGTTTTTTTTTTTGGGTTTTAATAACAATAAATAACTATATTGTTTTTGAAATGAGGAAAGAAACAAAGGACAATAAGCCATTGTTGCAACACAATCTAATACGATGGAATTGGAACTTATTTTCAAAATGGATTGGTCCATGGACCGAACCATGTTGTTGTGTCCTTAAGCAATGCAACACAACATGTGCAAAAGCTTTTAGCACTTGTTGCCGTCACCGCAAGATAGGAAGGAAGAATCCAAAGCGTGGTCATGTAATTACTTTGTGCTTCGATCAATGTAGCTAGCCAGTATGCTTTTAATGTCCACAAATTTCTAAAGAGTTTTAACTTTTTTTTTAATGCGTATGATTATAAAATATTATTTTGATCACGAAATATGTTAAATTTGAGTTATTCTTTCAAAATATGAAATTTATTATCTTCAATCGCTTAGGTCCAAAATGGATGGATACAAAAATATCGTTAATAAGATATAATGTCTAAAGGCATCATAATACCTAACATCCAAAACGTTAAACTAAGATTTATTAAGAAAAAAATTAATAATATTTTAGAGGATGAGAAACTAAGATTAATAAATTTTATATTTTAAAAAAATAAAAATAAAAATAAATTAAAAGAATAAAAACTAAATTTAATATATTTTAGAAAGATAAAAAATATATTTTACCTTAAATTATTCTTTCCAATAATGTTTTCTCTGTATCTATTTGAATTTAGTAGGTTGAATTCTTAAAAATTGAAATTTTAAATCCACTTATTTTAACTATAAGAGAGTTATTTCTTATTTTTACCATTCATTTTCTTCTAATCTAATATTAACGTATCACATATACAAGAAAATAAATATTAAGAATAATAAATAACTTTCTTAAAATTATTCTAAGAATAAATAATTCTTTCTCTTTTATATATATATATATATATATATATATATAATATAATATAATATAATATAATATTTTGTTAGAAAAAATAAAAGTTATTTTGATAATTTTTTATTTTGAAAAAAATTAATTTCTGGATTAAAAAATATTTTTAGTATATAAAGAAAAAACGACCAAATCTAACATCACTCGTTAATTTGTTTATAAGGTTTGACTTGTTGGATTTTAGTGGTGCATATCCCACGTTAGGCACACTCCAAATTATGGTTTAGGTGTTAAATACCGAGCTATTGGAGAAGGAGAGGTTAGTCGGTGAACTTTAACATGATCATGATATGTGATGACTCACTCGATAGTCTTCTTATACTTGAATGTTCTAAGTCGTGTATGGCTGGGGCTACGTATCATACGTCCAGATAGAATGTAGCCAGTTTTATATACTTGAAAGCTAACACCTAAAAAGATACCACCACCATAATAATAACAACAACACTAATAAATGAATTGTACTTTACTTAAATGCTAATTAAATAGCGTAACTATTATCATGTGACTACGAGACATATATTTATTATTTTATATCATTTAATGCTTTTTTACTAAATAATTTTATCTCAAAATTAATCATTGACTTCAAAATTTTCTATCATATAAATTATAAGTATAAGATTTTAGATTAATATAAAATAATATAATATATATATTTTTTTAAATATAAATATAAAAATCCTTTTATATATTATCATTGTTGTTCTCCCTATATTTCTCTATCTCTTTTGTTTATGTATATACATACCTGACTACTACTAGTACTAGAAATAAAGTAGTCCACACATTCGCGTTGGAACTAAAGCATATCTTATGATCGGATCCATTTTAGAACATAGATGTCCCGATTAAGAAAGGCATCACGTGCTTTGCCTTGAGATAATTTCTTGGCATCTACAGCAACCAAGAAAAGGCTGATTACTTCAGAAAGCAGCCTTAAGAAATCCATGCCTATGACACAAAGGTGCCATCATCATGTTCCTTTGTAAAGTAAGCAAACCAAAAGCTTTTTGCAACTAGTCTCACTATGCAATTTGACGTAGTAACTACTATAATGTTTCTGAATCACATGTCGTTTTCCGACCAATGGATTCTTAGACTAGGAGGACCCAAGAAAATGAATAAATCTGTTTTTCAGATTAAATTTATGGTAATTTGATTGAATTCTTTATTTATTTCTTCCAAATTTCAACATAAAAGCAGATTTTAACGAAATTTACCTTCAATATTTACTAGAAAACTCTAGCCTTTGTTATTTTTACATGACTGGACACGTGGTAACGTATTTGCTTAACTTGCTTCATAAAAAATAAAGATTGAAAAAAATTCCTTTTGCGCTAAGCTGCTTCATTAGACAAGGTGGAACATTCCGTAGTAGCAACAAAATGGAGAAAAGAACCTTACTTTTTGCATGTCAAAAAGAGAAAATAAGTCATTCTCAATTACTTAAAGTGTAACTGCCGTATGGTAGGGTTAAAGCTAGATGTTAAACTTATATAGGGCCTTGATCTCATCAACATGGAAGTATTAAGCTGTTTTGGTTAATCATTATTTACATCTAAATAAAGTTATTCCATAGCCTTCCGCGTTCATAACCAGCTATGTCGCTATGCTACCACATATGACATAAATTCCGTATTCCCCTTTCTATCATATATCCCACGTTAGCAAAGCTACTTATACTAAAGAAAAACATTAAAAACCTCGAATCACATCAAGAAAACAGAACCCAACAGAGATCATAAGAATGAATTCAAATCTACGTATACACATAGATCATAGACACACCCTCTGTGTGTATATATATATATATACACATACCAAACAAAACAAATGTAGGTGAATTAGGTATTAGGTACTATAGAACTAGGTACAACCAGAGTCTTGTTGTACCTTCCCTTGTAGATCCCATCTCAACTATTTCTCAGATCTTTTTCTTCAGCAAAGGAAGAGAGTTTTTCTTACTTACAACTTGAAGAAATTCCTATACTTTTCTTTGTCTCAAAATTTATAACACTTTTTTCCTTAAATCTCATTCCTAAAACACTCAAACACCATAACCTTGCATTTTAACTCCCACTAGACCAAAAACCAAAACCATTCAAAACACCATAATGAGACCCAAAATCACATGCACCATCCACACCATTTTAACCCCATGTCTTAAACTTGTCATCATTCTTCTCATTTTACAAACATCCCTAAACATCTCAAAGTTCAATCAGTGTGAAGCCAAGACTCTAGCTTTGCCACTAAAATCACAAGTGATCCCATCTGGGTATCTTCCAAGACCACCCAACAAGCTTCGGTTCCACCACAACGTGAGCCTCACCGTCTCCATCACCGTGGGCACACCCCCACAGAACGCGTCCATGGTCATCGACACAGGAAGCGAACTCTCCTGGCTTCACTGCAACACAAACACAAGTCGGGTCACACCCGACCCGTATTTCAACCCGAACTTCTCTTCCTCCTACAAACCCATCTCGTGCTCCTCCCCAACCTGCACCACTCGAACCCGAGACTTTCCTATTCCTGCTTCGTGCGACTCCAACAACCTCTGCCACGCGACTCTCTCTTACGCCGACGCTTCCTCCTCCGAAGGGAACCTCGCTTCGGAGTCGTTCGGGTTCGGGTCCTCCGTTGACCCGGGAATCGTGTTCGGGTGCATGAACTCTTCTTTCACCACTAACTCCGAGTCCGACTCCAACACAACCGGGCTAATGGGTTTGAATCTTGGGTCACTCTCTCTCGTTTCCCAGTTAAAAATCCCCAAATTCTCGTACTGCATATCGGGTTCCGATTTCTCGGGTATTTTACTTCTCGGAGGGTCCAATTTGTCGTGGGTCGGGTCACTAAACTACACTCCCTTGGTTCAAGTATCCACTCCCTTACCTTATTTCGACCGGTCCGCGTACACGGTTCGGTTGAAAGGAATTAAGGTTTCGGATAAGTTATTAAATATTTCGGGTAACCTTTTTGTTCCGGACCATACCGGGGCGGGTCAAACCATGTTTGATTTGGGTACCCAGTTTACGTTTTTGCTCGGGCCGGTTTATAATGCACTGAGAGATGAGTTTCTAAACCAAACAAATGGTACTTTGCGGGTATTGGATGATCCGAATTTTGTTTTTCAGATAGCTATGGATCTTTGTTACCGGGTGCCCGTGAACCGGTCCGAATTACCCGAGTTACCGAGTGTGAGTTTGGTTTTTGAAGGTGCTGAGATGAAGATTTCGAATGATCAACTTTTATATCGGGTACCCGGTTTGGTTCGGGGAAATGATTCGGTATATTGCTTCACGTTTGGGAACTCGGATCTGCTTGGTGTGGAGGCATTTATCATTGGTCATCACCAACAACAGAACATGTGGATGGAGTTTGATCTTGTGGAACGTAGGGTTGGGTTGGCTCATGCACGTTGTGATTTTGTTGGTCAAAGGCTACTTGGTTTGGGCTGAGTGGGCCCACTTGCTTTATTGGGGCTGTGGTCCAAAAGTGGAGAGTTGTTCCAAGAGAATGAGGATTTTTAATTTTTTATTCACTTGGCAGTGCTCATCCCGTGGAAATAAAGTATTAGAGATTTAGAAGTAAACTTTGAAGAGGGTCTATAGGTAAGGTCAATTGCCTACTTTGTACATTCCATTGTTTTATTATTTTTAATAACTAAATAAATTTGAAATTAATATTGTTCTTTTGTCACTCGTTTTATAGTGTTTTCATATTGAAATAAATGAAATTCTCTGTAAAATGTCATGGTCAATGTTCTCTTTTAAAGGTTGTATTACCGAGATCTTCTTTATTATTAGAGATCAATTCTAATAATATTATGTTAGTTGAAGTAGTATTGGGTTGTATATTTTAAGTAAGGTTTTTCAAAGCCTTGTGAAAGAAAAATATATAATTATGAGAAAGATTCTACTAGAGCCTATCAGAGAAAATAAATGTTAGAAGCAGAGAGACTATATTAAAAGTGATACCAGTAAAGTTAATGGATACTTTCACATATAATATGGTGATCTAAAAAATATTAAAATTCTTTCGCTTGACGTGATTCTTTATTAAATTTTTTACTTTTTGAAATCCTTTTAATTTAATTTTATTAACTTTTCACCTATTTTGTTGTATTTTTAGTTTTTAATTTCCAACCTGACAATGTTTATTTATTTATTTTCTAGTTATTTTTTAAAAAAACTTAAATTTCTATCAATTAAAAGTACATTAGTTTAGATAAATTAAAAAAATAATTTATTATATATTAAATTTAAATGGAAAATTAATATATATATATATATATTCATAAAATATTTATTAATTACTATGTTTCATTTATTTGTGTCCATGTCTACAACTAAAATGAGATTACAAAGTGCTCATACAAGATTCAAAGTCCTCTTTCTCCTCCTTTCTCTAAGTGTTTATATACAAGATAAGGAGAAGAGTCGCTTTCCTCAAGTTATGTAGCCTGACGCCTGCTCACTTTGATATGGCTTTTCCTATGAGCAATAAATGTAGAGTACAATCCTATAGTGTATGTTAGTATTGGACTAGGTCCAACCATGAGTTGGGCCAGGTCTGACTATGAGCTTGGTCGAGTCCAACTATGATGGATTCATTGTCTCACTGGCCAAGCAACTATGCATATTGGTACTAGGGCAATTAGCTGTATTGAACTTGATTGACAGTTCAATCCATTTGCCAGATTGGTCCACAACCTAAAGCTAATCGGGGGCTGAAGGCTGGGAGGGTTGAAGGTCGACCGGTACATAGCCCTTAAGTGTCAATTGGAGCGATAGACACTTTGAGTTGGAGAACTGACCAGGATAGATTCGACTGGCCGGGAGGGCTAAAGACCGATTGGTACACAGCCCCAAGTGTCGAGTGGAGCGATATACATTTTGAATTGGAGAATCAGCCAGGATGGGTTCGATTGGCTAGGAGGGCTGAAGGTCGACCGATACACAACCCCCCAAGTGAAGAGTGGAGCTATAGGCACTTTAGCATAAACTGTCATTGGTTCAGCTCTTTTTCTTGGCGACTAGAATGAGCCTAGTTGTTATGTTGAATTGACTTCTATCTTTATTGAGGGACGCAACTTTTCAACTGCATGAAGTGTTTGGGGATTCCATCCACGTGATGATGGGCTTGCCATGCCTTTTACGCAATGATGCATGGTGGTTAACACATGATTAATAGTGACTTTAACTTAAGAAATGTTGCTTTTTTGTACCCCGGACAGTCACTAATTGCTTGCCTCTCACGGGCTTTTGTGCCCCAGACAATTGTTGGCCAACTGTTTCCCACGGGTCTTAGGTGCCCCGAGCAGTCACTAATCGACTGCCTTTCATGGGTCTATAATGCCTCGGGAAGTCACTAATCAACTATCTTTCATAGGTCTTAGTGCTTCAAGCAGTCACTGATTGATTACCTCTCACGAGTCTTTAGTGCCCGGGGAAATCATTGATTGACTACCTCTCACGGGTTTTTAAAGCCCCAGGTAGTCACTAATCGATTTCCTCTCACGGGTCTTTAGTGTTCGGGGCAGTTACTAATTGATTGCCTCTCACGGGTCTTTAGTGCCCTAAGCAGTCACTGACTGATTACCTCTTACGGTCTTTGGTGCCCCATACAGTTACCGACCGACTACCTCTCACGAGTCTTTAGTGCCCTACGAAGTCAGTGATCGACTGCCTCTCATGAGTCTTTGGTGCCCTGCATAGTCACTGATCGACTACCTCTCACAGGAGTTTGGTGCCTCGGGCAATCATTGACCGACTACTTCTCATAGGTCTTTAGTGCCCTGGATAGTCACTAACTAATTACCTCTCACGGGTCTTTAGTGCCTCAAGCAGTCACTGACCAATTGCCTCTCATGAGTCTTTAATGCCCTGACCAGTCACTGATCGACTGTCTCTCACAGGTCTTTAGTGCTCCGAGCAATCAATGACCGATTGCCTCTCACGAGTCTTTGGTACCCCGAGCAGTCACTAACTGACTGCCTCTCATGGGTCTTTAGTGTTCTAAGCAATCATTGATTGACTGCCTCTCGCGGGTCTTTAGTGTTCTGGGCAGTCATTGATCGACTATCTCTCATTGATCGACTATCTCTCATCGGTCTTTAATACCCCAAGTAGTCACTAACTGACTGTCTCTCACGGGTCTTTGGTGTCCCGGGCAGTCACTAACCGACTGCCTTTCACGGTTTTTTGGTGTCCTGGACAGTCACTGACCGACTGCTTCTCACAGGTCTTTGTGCCCTAGGCAGTCATTGATCGACTGCCTCTCATGAATCTTTGGTACCCCGGGCAGTCACTGATTGACTGCTTCTCACGAGTCTTTGTAGAGAGAGTTGAAATCCTTTAGATACCTGCACAAATTATGAATTATGATCCTGTGTATTTTGAGGTCCTAAGATTAGTTGTAATACATACCTACTCATCCCAACCATCCACGATAGATGTAACACCTCGACTATAGCTTAGCTTTTGTTGCTTTTTTCATCTCCATCCCAAAACAAAGCATCCCAAAACTTTTCTATCCGGTGACAAAACTATTTTTAGTATCGATTCTTCCTCTTTTTCTTTTTTGTTTTTTGGCACTAGAATATAGACCTTGAAAATCTATTGTCCCACGAATGCTACAAGGCAACATCTGTTGAAATTATGTTTTATAGTGCTCCTCCACGTGACTATTTCACGACAACAAAAATGTATACGGGGGCACATTCAAAGTAACTATAATATGTACATTGGCAGGAATGTTAATTGCCTTTGGAATTTACAAACAAGTCCAGCGTAGCATTAAAATCCCCTGACCTCTGTGGACTTCAACTAGCGATGTTTTGACTTTTCTTCTTTACAGGTCTTGCCGCATGACTAGTTTCCTTTTGAATAGTCTGCGAGGACCCCTCCTCTCTTTCTAATTGTTGCACTTGCTCTACTAATGGCATTGCCTTCGCTCAACTTTTAAGCTAACGCCTGTCTGTCCATATTACTACTATTTGATGAAATTGTTGCCTGTGTCACTGCCAATAGGTTCTCTATTTTGATTTTTGCCTTTACCTCTTGTTGATGTTTCCTTGATTGTAGCTGCAGATGCTGCCTGTGAAGAATCTAGCTCATCATGATTATGCAATAATCTGCAATACTCGAGTGCACATGGTATAGATATCTGTCAATGATTGCTTTCCACTCTCACTTTCGTAAGTGTCAAGTGTTTTAGTGCATGGATTATAAATAGCGGTCAAGTTCTAGATGAGTAAATGTGTTGTCCCAGTTGATGGCTGAAATCCTGTGTGCAGTGTTTGAGTAGGAGTGATCATGCGACGAGTTATTCTATTGTACCACTTTCATGTATTGATCATGATAATGCATGGGGCTTTCTTCAGTCTTAGCAGTAGCAATAGTTTCCTTACGAGCTTCCCGTAACTAGATACATGGTCTGTGATATAAATGGGACAAATCTTCTATGAGTCTTCTACTAGTGGTGGGTATTGCTTACCAACATCCTAATGGACCTTAGGCAGTTTCTCATCACCCTTTTCTGAATCCCCATCATCTGGTGCCATGTCCACACTATCTTCACTATCAGGGTGACCAATGGATCAATTGAGAATACCAAATCTATTGTTCTTAACCGACAATATTAGTTGCACTAGATTTAAACATATAATTCCAGCAACAATATAGTCACTACTTTCACAGCCAGCCACAATCTCATTAATCGTCTTCCACAACATCAATACAAATAATGAACATCCTAAGAAATTAAAGAAATCAAACGCATCCAAGATATTAAATTAGGTATTCGTGAGTTCTGGTTGACATCAACTTAGTGAAGATCTCCTCATTGACTTAGCTACACCTAAGAACACTAAAGTGCACAAAAAATGCAAAAAACCTAGGTCAACAATCCTCATCTAAGAAACATGAAAACAAACTTATTTGGTGGGTTGAATAGTTTAGACAACTCGGTGTCTCATCTAAAGAAACCAAGTAGAAGGAAAAACTCAAATACTATGTCTCTACTCTCGAGATCTCCGTCTAGAAAGTGAAACACAGCCTGAGGATAAGCGCTTTGCACATAACAACCTCCCATGCAAGAACCCAACCTCTTAACCCTTCACCAAAAAACTTCTTTCTCACAAAAGGGGAAGAAAACCCCTCGCTTCAACTATTCCTTTTGCAAAGCGAAGAAAGAAAACCCCTAATCGTGACGTGTCCCATGTGCAACTATAACCGGAAGGAGCTTCCGATACTCTCTATCCAAAACAAGAACAGTAACAACGAGACAACCTTCAAGATCTGCAATGATGATGAAAGCCTCAAGTCGCCAACTTCCCTCTCTCGTGTTGATGAGGCGGTCGGAGGGGGAATGTAGGATGGGGACGTCGCCCTTGGGGCCTTGCGCACCTACAAAACAATGTTGTTGCGGTGGGAGAAAATGCACGCAAAGTCACCATGGTGCGAGACGATGTAGGACTACACCTACGTCTAGATCTGAGGACGACGGAGGTAGATCTATGCACGATGTTCCGCGCATGGCAGGGACGAATCTAAATGCGACAACCCTATATCGAAGATCTGGGTGGGTATTCACCTCTACTAGCCCCATGTTCCTTTGGGGCTTTTTCCTCATTACCCTCCTTGCCTCTTTCCTTAGCTTTTTCATTCTAGCAACTGTTAGCTTTCTTCCTCAACGTACAGTGGTCGTTGGGAATAATTTTCTCGACGACCCCACGGTGGGAGTCAATGTTCACGTCTACAACTAGAATGAGATTACAGAGTGCTCATACAAGATCCAAAGTCCCCTTTCTCCTCCTTTCTCTAAGTGCTTATATACAAGATAAGGAGAAGAGTCGTTTTCCTCGAGCTACGTGGCCTGACGCTTGCTCCCTCTCAAATGGCTTTTCCTACGAGAAATAAATGTGGAGTACGATCCTATAATGTATGTTAGTACTGGACTGGGTCCAACCGTGAGCTTGGGCAAGTCCGACTATGAGCTTGGGCAAGTCCGACTATGAGCTTGGGCAAGTCCGACTATGAGCTTGACCGAGTCCGACTATGATGGACCCACCGTGTCTCATTGGCCAGGTAGCTATGCATATTGGTACTAGGCCGGTTAGTTGTATTGAGATCGATTGACAGCCCAATCCATTTGTCAAACTAGTCCACAGCCTAGAGCCGGCCGGGGGCTGAAAGCTAGGAGGGGTTCGATTAGCTGGGAGGGCTGAAGGCCAACTAGTATACAGCCCCAAGTATCGAGTAGAGTGATAAGCACTTTGAATTGGAGAATTGCCCAGGAGGAAGGCTGATTGGTACAATTTGTAAATTCTATTATCTTTTAGGTCCTGTTTGGAAGAGCTTATATACAATTTGAACTTATCTTATATAACTTGTGAAGGGTGTTTGGAAGAGCTGATAAAAATATCTCACGATTAATTCATAAGATGTTTATAACTTATTTTTATAAGTTTTCCAAGATATTTTCTAGGAATAACTTATCTATAGCTTATAAAAAAATCTATCTTTGAATGGTCACAATACCAAATATACAAAGCATGTGTTTTTTTTTATTTGTTTTTCTTTCCTTAGAATTAAATATTTTATTTTTCTATTTATTCATTCAAATTAATATAAATATTAAATTCTACATAAAATAAATTGTAATTTTTTGTTGCTAGCAATTTGTTTATTTTTATATATTTTTATTTTTCACTATAAAATATAATTTAATTAAATAAATTTATATTTTTATATGTTACTAGTAATTTCTTTTATACGTTACTAATAATTTTTTATATGTTTTCTTCTAAAATAACATGTAGTGGTTGAATTTTTATAATAATTTACTATTTTTATATACTTATATTTATTTATACATGTGAATGATAAATTTTTTTAATCTTATTATATCATAATTTAAATATATAATTTTTATTTTAACACCTTAATTTATATTTTAGTCATATTTTGATTATTAAATATTTTTAAAATTATTAGTAGATGTATGGTAAAATATTTTGTGTATGTGTCACTTTTTTTTTAATTCACAATACTGATTTTTTTTGTTTTTAAAATCTAAATAGATAAATGGTGACTAGTGGTGGTTATTTTTACTATTTTTGTGATATATATATAATATGTTAGTATAATAATTATTTAGTTAATTTTAAAATTTTAATTGTGATTTTATTCTTTTTTCTTTAATTTTCAAAATAAAATAATACGTCATAATTATTTATATAATAATGTATCTAAACACTTTAAAATTATGTAAGCACTTGTCAACATGTATATCCAAATACAAAGAATTTATAGAATTTTAACTACTTATAATATAAGCTTTTATATAATAAGAACTTGTTAAATAAGATCTCAATTAAGATATTTTTCTAAATAGATCCTTAATCTTTTACATATACTAATAAAATACTTCTTTTTATTTTCTTTCATGTTATAAAAATTTTCTAAGTTAATAAATTAACAAAAAAAAAATAAATTTGAAAGTTTAGAAACACAAATGATCATGAAACATATGTGTGAGATACATGAAAAGTTAATTAAAGAAAATTAAGTAAAATATGAATTGCAAGAATTTAAAAAAAAAATACAAGTAGAAAAAACTCGTGGTAAATTTAATACCTACTCTATATTATATATAAATAAATAGATGGATAAATAAATATATAGATAGATAAAAATAGATTATAATTAAAATGTTAAATTAAAAAAATTATAATTTATATGGACAAGTTGGTGCGCACCTGCGGTATATTGCAAACGCCTATGACTGCTATCACCAAGAACATCGTGACTGCTATAGTAAAGCAAGTGTCTTGGCAAAACTTTCCTTTAGACCATGTAGTCCTAAATATGGATGGCAATGCCACCTCAGGAACATTCCTAAAAGGTTTTTATGTGAGTTTGGTATTCAAAAATACTTGCTCTATACCATGGGGTTAAAATGGGTTGAGATGAAGGTCTGATTCAGTTGGAGTGTTTGGATTTGATTAGGTAAATTTTTTATAAAAATATAATAAATATTAAAACTTAAAAATAATTTTTTTATAAATTAAAATTAATTAATTTATAAATTAATTTATAAAAATTTTCTCATATTAATCTCTTTAAAAATTTGTTTTTAACTTATGTATAGTTTTTTTTTATAATTATATATCGAGAAACTTAATTAAACATACTCATACATATGTTTTAAATTTTTACTAGTTTTGTGTTTGTATTTATATATTTTTTTTTACAAGAGGGAATAACAAAACAAAAGAAAAGGAATTATAACTTGTTTGGATAAAATTTTCAATAAGTATTTATATAAAAAAAATAAAAAAAATAAAAAAAATAAAATTCTTTTTGAGTAAAAATTAGTTTATGTATGAGTTATTTATATTAACTTTTCTAAAAAAAATTGTTTCTAATTTATGTATGGATTAATTTTAACTTAAAAAGACACTTATTTTATTTATTTATTTATTTTTATAAATACTTATAAAATTTTATATCTAAATATCATTATTCCATTCAAATACTTTAGTGAAATCAAAAGTCAAGCAATTTTTAAAAGAAATAGTGACCAAATGTAATAAGATAATTTAAGAGACAAATTGTTTTACGATAACAATCAATGATAACATGAAATTCTAAACTTCAATCTGTTTCTTTGGAGAAGAAAGGAACATGTTCGTATTTATTAAAAGAATAAAGTCCTATTTTAGTTATTAAAAAATACTTTTTATTAATTTAATCCTTAGTACATATTTTTTATCAATTTAATTTTTGAAATTAAAATTTTCTAATGTTAAAAAAATATTAAAGAGATGGTGAAGGTGGGTGTGTTGTAAGGAGTAGAGGTAGCAACAATGCATTTTCACAGCAGATGAAATCGAAAGGGGAATTGAACGACATAGGAGTTGGGGAAAAAAAAAAAAAAGCAACGCACGTATCCGAAGAGTTGGGAAAAAAGGTTTACGAAACTATACAAAATGTTCAAGGTTGAATCCGTAATTTACACTATTTCATTCTTTAATAAAAAGTTACGTGTATTTTTTTTGAAGAATTTTGACTAGTTAAACTAGACTTACAATAAGTATTTTTCATAGTTTATTTATATATTTTTTAGTATCTTACAATTATATAATCTCAACATGAAATTATTAATTAAAACATTTTTAATATTAAGTTTTTTCCAATTTTCAACGACACAAATTTATTTACAAAAATAATTTACAAAAAGTAAGAGTTTGAATCTTAAGTTAAGTGTAAAACTTTATAAGTACAAAGAATTGTGAAATTGAGATAATTCAATGAATTGTCTAATTTGTATATTACTTACTTAAATTTACAATCTTAATTACTCCAACCAATTACTTGTTAATAAAATCTTAATAAATTTCTTATAGTGATTTTAAATTTTTTTTCAAATTTGGAAATGAAATTTAAAATGATGAATGATAGAAATATTTAGTTTGGGTGGAATATTCTTTAACTAAAATTTAGGAGAAAAATAAGAATGACATGTATTTTTATTTCTGCTTTTACAGTTTCTTATATAACCTTTTGAAAATAAAAAATAGAGTAAAAATAATGTGATATTTTTGTAATTAAAAGTAAAAAATAAAATAAAATAAAATAAAATTATACTTGGAAATAAAAATATTTCTTCAAACCAAACAACCCCTAAAATTTGGAAGAGAAAAACAAAAAAGTGATAGTTATTTTTATTTAAGCATCGTGCGTCTATTATCAACTCATAAATCATTTTAATAATAATTAAGTAAAAGTTAAATCATAGTGAGACACATTCTTGATAATGTTTCTTCCTTGATTGTGTTCTACTTTTTCCTTTGCCGCTGACTCAGTTTCGTAAAAGTTGATACACAAAACAGAGACGAGAAACTAGCTAACTTTTTCAAGAAGCCATTGCTGAAATCAATGTTTTATTATTTCTTTTTCTTTTCTATAAATAGCTACCAAAGTACCAAATGAAACAAAATCAACCCACTTCCAACGTGACTAAATATAAAAATTCAAGAACAGAGATCTCATGTTTGCTACCAAAATCTAAACCTAACAAGTGGGCCATAGGCTTTGTAAGGAGAAACATAATGAACCCAATTTATTATCTCTAAAAAGAAGGGAGGCAAATCTAATATATAAAAAAAATATGTGGAACACAACCTATAGTATATAAATTTGACAACAATTAAAGGGTAAGTTTGGATTTGTGTCAAGTTTTTAAAAGATAGTTTTTTCTACAATCATTTATGACTATGCCAAATTTTATATAAGTGTGTTAGTAGATATATGTACATAAATATGTAAAAATAATTATGAATATTGATATATTCAAATAATTTTCTTTCAATATAACTTTATTATTTTCCTTAAATTTGTAAGTTAAAAAGTTGTTGCATATTTCTTCTGTTGCATTAGATTTTTTCTTAAGAAAATTTTTTCTCTTTAAAATAAGAACCGACAATTAAAATGTAATTTTTTTTTAATATTTATAAAATGATTGACCATGAGAATATAATCAAAGAATTTGTATTAAATAATGAAATAAAGAAGATATGCCAATTTTATATGTTATTGTTTATGTCTTCTTCCTTATGTTTTTAAACAATTATATAATCATGACTTTTTATATGTCTAAAATTTTAGGATTAATTAAAAAAATTGTATTGATAAATATGTTATATAATCATTACAAAAATATAGACACAATAAGATCATAAATATTTATAATTTTATCATATATATACATTTTGATCTATAGTAATTTTAAGTTTATTTAATTGTAGGATCATATATCTATTACAAGTAAAAATAATTTAGATTTAATCTCATGCATAAATGTCATACATCTAAAAATAACTTTTAATTCAAATCTTGATTACATTGATCAAAACATATTTATTTTCATATAAGTTTCTTCTCCTAAAATTTGAAACTTTTAAGATAAAAAATAATTTTTAAATTTTAAATATGTCAATGCATTATATTGATAATTAATTTAATGATTTCAAAAATAAAGTTATTAAACTATTTATTATAATTATTTAATATTTATTTTCTTTAATCTTATCATATGAATGATTTTATAAAATTTTTAAAATAATTAATTATAGTTGTAAAATTTATATTTTTAATATTAAAAATTAATTTAATTTATAAATTTTAGAATTATTAATTAATTTAATTTTTAATATTAAGAATCAATTTGATGTTTATACACTAAATTTAATGACTGCACTAATTTTAATTTTTTATTTTAAATGTAAAAAAATTAATTAATTGATAATATTAATTTTATAAATTAAATTAAAATTAAAATTTTATATTATATATATTACATAACACTATAAATATTTATATATGATATTTTTAGAGACAAATCCTATAATTTATATATTAATAATATTGGATAAAAAATCTATCTTTTGATATAAATATTTATTATGTGATTTAAATATTAATGTCATGTTATATATAATTTTTATTTTTTTATAATATAAATATTTGTCTTCACAATTTATATATTAATTATTATTCATCTGATATAAATATTTTTAATTTTTTATGGTAATTTATTTTAATAATAAAATTTATATATTAAATTTAACCCATGTAATACACATATTAAAAAAACTATTTAAAAAAAATTGAAAGGGGAAAGCCATGACTCACGCCTGCCCCCTTTACATCTGTCAATGGTGACTATTAAAATAATTCTACTTAAAAAATTGAAGACTCTATTTTGCTATATTTAAATGAATAATCCATAAATATTTATATAAATAACATAATAAAATTAATTATTGATCATGTCAGAGTTCCTAAAGTGATTTTTTTTTTATTCTCGTCTAATAGCAAAGTTATTCATAATCATAAAGACATCAGAATCATGAGAATGGTATGAATATTCTAGTGACAATAGTAAACTTAGTGCCTGTTTACATGAGCCTCATGTTGCTTATAATTTGTATTTAATTTTTATATTAATGCAAATGTTATTTAATATTGCTTTAGAATTTTATAATATTTGTGGAGTTCAAACGTAGATTCAAACATACAATTAGTATTTATATTTACGTTGAACTCACAGGTAGTATTCAACGTGAATAAGTGAGATTGGTTCAAAACAAACATATTAAGAGAGGGTTTATTTTAAAGTATGATATGTATTCTTTAAGAATTTATTTTTAAAAATATTTTATTTATAAATATTTTTTTATGAATATGTTAAGTTGGTTTTAGTTATTTTAAAAATATTAAAATTTATTTAATTTTAAAATTAAAAGAAAAAAGAAGTAGAAGAATGAAATAAAAATAAGTAATTATTGTAAAAAACAAGCATATAAAATACTCATCTTTCATCATTTCATCATAAGAATAATAAATAAGAAGAGAAATATAAACACTTTATATTCTTTAAAATCAATGTTTTTAAAATATTTATTTAAAACTTATACCAAATCTATATAATGTGATACTGTGGTGTTCAACTTTTTTGGAAATCCTTTCTATACCTTGAAACAAACCTGAACTAAATTTTACACGTCATTGTCTTTATCAAGCATATTTAAATCATTTTTTTTTCATCTTTATGATTATGTTATCCAATCATACGATAATACATTTATTTTTTTTACCAACCATAAACAACCTTCAATAAATGTGTAGCAGAATCTTAAATAAATATTATTTTTTATAAGACCTAATTAATTAATTCATCCAAATTAAAAAATTTAATTAATTTAATTAATAATATTAATTTTTTAAAATTGATATGTTTTTTTTAAATTATCTATAGACAAAATCTTATTTATTTTATAAATAATTTTATTAATTTTAATTTTTTAAATCTCTCTTATCATCAATATATTTCCCAAATATATTTTAAATCTTCATATAAAACAAATTTAGATTTCCCAAATAACCTAACACATTAATGGATTCTACTTGTTTAATAATTTTATATTTATTCTTATAAAAAGAATTAAAGAAATTTTTTAACTTGAATCTTATAACAAATCTGAAAGAACTAAAATATTTTAAACTATCAGTGTGTATTACCATTAAGTTCTATTAAAAAATAATAAAATATTATTATAAAATGTTAAATTATCGAGAAAATATCAAAAACAAAATACTTAAGTAAAAAATATATTAATTTTATTGTATAATGTGTAAAAATAAAATTAAAAATAGAATGATGTTAAAACTTAAATTATCCAGAATAGAAAAATAAGTATATCTTAAAAACAGTAAAATAATATTATAATATAATAAATATTTAAAAAATCATAAAAATATATTAAATAATTGTAAATTAATACCACAATCATAATAAGAATATAAAAAATATTATTGCAGTAATAAAAAAATTATAAAAAATAAATTTTTATTATAAATATAATAAAAAGTTACACAACAATAATAAAAAATATTTATACCCATACATGGGTACTGAATCTAGTTTTGGTTAATGAAAGTACGTACATTACATGTGATTACTGATTACTGAAGTTGAGGCTGAAGAAACATGTTATGCAAATGGACCTTTGTCCTACAAAATATGTGAGAATTTCAACAACAAATACAAATGGCATTGGAAGTAACATCAAAAGCTGTTGGGGTTTAGTACAGCATGAAATTAACAACAACCGACACAGCTAACGAAACAATGTGATGTAAACATGCAACTTTCCCTTTCTTCCTTTATTATCAAGTTTTAACGGTAGGAGCCTGAAGTTTACCTGGCAACCGAGTCCATCATCAAACTCAAACCCATTTTGTGATGCTCTATCCCTTTCATTTTTCCTCTTTTTTTTTATTTTTTTTAATTCTCACTCAAAGTGCCCAACTGGAAATATGTAATGGAGAGATTATCTAATTTGACCAATTTGTCCTTCGATCTGTTACTATTACTGCAAATTGATTCTGGATCGAGAAATAATTTTGACTTGAAGCAATTTTAAGTCACTTTGTGGTAGATTGAAAATTTTATTCGGAATGCTACTATTATCTTATTTTTAAAATTAACATTCAAACATAAATATTAAAAATCACTTAAAATCAATTCAAAATCAATATTGTATATATTTACTGAAACACTTACTCATTAACTACTCCGAATCATTGTCATACAACAGAGGAGAAAAACATTATCTCAATAAATATAAAAAAGATTACATAGATCTGTTACTGTCGAATCTTTGAGTTATGATGACATGTACCATTGCCATTAATCGATAACAAAATCTATTTTGTTGGGGGTAATTTGATCCAATATCATTACTTGTCTTACAAGGGTCATTTTGGACAATGAAGTTAGACCGTTAGAGGAAGTTCCAAAATAATAAAATCTAGCTTGTAAAGTACTCTATATTCCTAAGCATTGCTAGCAGCAAGCTAGTGGCATTGTTCAAGTTTGGAACATTGTTGCTGAAGGCATTTCAAGTCTGTAATATCTCATTTTCAACCACCTAATTATCTAATCCTACTAATTTCATTTCTACTATATAAGCTGCCGCACATTGTTGTTCTCTCCATCCAAAGAAAAAACAACAAACTCTGTTGTCTAGTTGAAGAGCTTCAAAAGAAGATTTAGAAGAGAAAAGGGGAAATGGGTTGTGCTTATCCCAACATGCCAGGCTTCATGAGGGCAATGTTTCTTATGTTATGTGCTCTGATGATATTGCCAGAGCTAACACATGCAAAGCATGCAAGAGTAACTAGGCACTACAAGTTTAACGTATGTGTAGTGCATTTCATTGCCATGTTTTTTGATACAAAGAGATGCTTTCAATTCAATTTTATAATTTTTTTTTATTTTGCTCACTAATCCTTTTCCTTTTTCTTTTATTCAGATCAAAATGCAAAACTTCACAAGGCTTTGCCAAACAAAGAGCATTGTAACTGTCAATGGACAATTTCCTGGTCCTAGAATCATAGCAAGAGAAGGCGATAGAATAGTGGTTAAAGTGGTTAACCACGTCCAGTACAATGTTACCCTTCATTGGTACTCAATTATTATACAATTAGACCCATGAATCAATTTGTTGTGATTGTTGCATGGTAGCATTTGCTCAACATTTGATTCATTTTTTCAGGCATGGAATTCGCCAACTGAAAAGTGGATGGGCAGATGGACCTGCCTATATCACACAGTGTCCAATTCAGACAGGCCAAAGTTTTGTGTACAACTTCACAGTCATTGGCCAAAGAGGAACATTGTGGTGGCATGCACATATCTCATGGCTTAGAACAACTCTTTATGGTTCCATTGTCATTCTTCCCAAAAGACATGTTCCTTACCCTTTCACTCAACCCTTCAAAGAAGTCCCCATCATATTGGGTAAGATGAGATCCTCCAAACCACATCAAAAAATTTAGTGTCAGTGTGAGCTCTACATGTTAGAAACATTACATTTCTTTTCTAAACTTGCATGCAAACCTGAATAAAATGACAGGAGAGTGGTGGAAAGCAGACACAGAAGCTATTATAAACCAAGCAATGCAAACAGGATTGGCACCAAATGTCTCAGATGCTCACACCATCAATGGTCTTCCAGGTCCTGTCTCCAATTGCTCAACCAAAGGTAAGAACATAGTAAGCAAAACATAGAAATTAAACTCTAAACATAAACATTGTCAATTCTTGATCATATATGATTATTGATTGGTCAAATTCCATTAAGCTAAATTGTCTATTTCTTCAGAAACTTTCAAGCTCAATGTGAAGCCTGGAAAAACATATCTGCTTCGTCTGATCAATGCTGCACTTAATGATGAGATGTTCTTCAGCATAGCCAAGCACACCCTCACTGTGGTTGAAGCTGATGCAGTGTATGTAAAGCCCTTCAGCACAAACATAGTTCTGATCACACCTGGTCAAACTGTCAATGTCCTTCTCAAGGCCAAATCCAATGTCCCAAATGCTACCTTTGCCATAGCTGCAAGGCCCTATGCCACAGGTCCAGCTGCTTTTGACAACACCACAGCCACAGGGTTCCTTGAGTACAAGAAACCTTCACTTTCAAGCAACAACTCAAAGACCAAGAAGCTTCCTCTTCTTAGACCAGTGTTTCCTAAATTCAATGATACTGTCTTTGCAATGAACTTCCACAACAAGGTTCGTAGCTTGGCCAATGCAAGATTCCCAGCCAAAGTTCCAAAAACTGTAGACAGGCGCTTCTTCTTCACTGTGGGCTTAGGAATCCGCCAATGCTCAAAAAACCAACAATGCCAAGGGCCTAATAACACAAGGGTAGCTGCAGCCATCAACAATGTGACCTTTGTGACACCAAACATTGCCTTACTCCAAGCACATTTTTTCAACAAATCCAAGGGAGTGTATACCACTGATTTCCCTGCTAACCCTCCTTTCAAGTTCAACTACACTGGCACTCCACCAAAGAACATCATGGTGAGTAGTGGGACTAAGACAGTGGTGTTGCCATTCAACACCAGTGTGGAGTTGGTCCTGCAGGACACAAGCATTATTGGAGCTGAGAGTCACCCACTTCACCTTCATGGCTTTAACTTCTTCATTGTGGGTCAAGGCAATGGAAACTTTGACCCCAAAAAGGACCCCAAAAAGTTCAATCTGGTTGACCCTGCTGAGAGGAACACTGCTGGTGTGCCATCTGGAGGCTGGGTTGCTGTGCGCTTTCTTGCAGACAATCCAGGTCTGTACTATACAATTACAATATTATATATCTATTTAAAATTAATTAAAATACACGTTTCATGTTATAATAACTATTTGGTGTCATTCATCG
This sequence comes from Mucuna pruriens, assembly GCA_025330945.1. Lineage (NCBI taxonomy): Eukaryota > Viridiplantae > Streptophyta > Magnoliopsida > Fabales > Fabaceae > Mucuna > Mucuna pruriens. Next base: position 1,138,319 of record JAENHJ010000525.1, on the reverse strand, counting down.
TTGGTTTTTGTAACATTTTGTTCATCTTACTTCAACAGGTGTTTGGTTCATGCATTGTCACCTTGAAGCGCATACTAGTTGGGGCTTGAAAATGGCATGGATAGTCCAAGATGGAAAACGGCGCAATCAGAAGCTGCCACCTCCACCCTCTGATCTTCCCAAATGTTAAAAAAATCGACACCTAATGTTTTACTCTTCTTTGTCTATTTTTGGGGTTAGATTTGGAAGTATTTGCTCCTGTCTTTTTTTTTTTTTTTTCAATTTTGGGGTTACTTTCCTTTGTACCCAAAAAAGGATGTTTGGGGCAATTAGATTGTTATGGTTGTTTCAGTTCTTACGTGGTCACTCTAGTTAGAAAAATTATGAGTGAGAGTGTTAGGATGGATCTAGAGAGACCAGATATGTCTTGACCCAAGTGGCTAAAAGATCACATGATCTTAGATATTTTGAATTGTAATACATTATCTTTTGCCAACTACAGTATTTGAAAGGACTAAAGCTCCTTTAGCAAAGATTTGTGTATCTTATGCAAGTTATCAGAAATCTCCTTTTCCCTTGAGAGAGTGCATTACTTATAAAGAAAAACTAACATAATTTATTTTTAATAGAACCAATTTATGTAGAAAGAATAGAGAATTAAATCTCTAATGAATGCATAATTATATATCTCTTTGAGAAATTAAAAAAATAAAAATGATATTGTATGATCTTAGCCAAAGAAAATTTTTGAACCAGACACTATAAAGTCAAAAGTTAGGTGTGTAATTACTAATTAATTTGTAATTATTGTGATTTGGCTGCAAAATGTACCATTATTTAAATTTAAATAAGATGGTGGTACTGGCACAGGTAAAGTTGTTCCTAAAAGTGTTACATTCACAGCAAATTTCTTATGCTCACAAGTTGCAGATAAGTCAGAAGGCATACATGGGGGACCAAAATGGTTCTTCGTGCACTCACTCGCACTGTACATTAACCACGTGCCATCACATTTGCTGTCTAGAATATATTTTAAATCTTTGCTTAATATAATCTTTTAAAACGTAATAATGACAAAAAAAAGTTATATTATTAGGAGAGAAACATTACCAACATATTTTAAATATAATCTTTTAAATATATTCTTATTGATCAGGGTATTTTGACTTAGTTAACTTGTTGGGTGGCATGCACGCGCCATGGGAAATGACAAGAACACAAAGGAGATGTGGATGTTTCTTTTTTTGTTTGATAAAAAGGGTGAGGATGTTATATTCTCGGATATACTCAGCGTGGCATCCTTAAAGTTTTCATCTTCTTTTCAGAGGTTCTTTTTCTCTCTCTCAGGCTCATCTCTGGAAACTTGTCTTTAATTTTCTGTTTTTGATCACAGTCTTTGATTTTCTAGATCCAGATGGAGGAAAGCAGGGACAACCCTTCTCAAGTTAACAGGTTTCACTATCTGGGTCTTCAAGATTTTTCTCTCTTGTTGATTTTGCTCTGTTTGATCACTGGCTGTTTCTCTTTTTCTGCATTTTATGTTATACATTTGATGCTACAGCTGCTCTCATCCAATATGGTATATTAACACCTTGATGCTTGTGTCATTAGCTAAATTTTGAAGATTCACCAGAAGGTTGGGGATTTGGGGTTTCTTTTTCTAGTTATGAAAACTATTTTTTGCTTTTAAAAACTTATTTGACAAACTTTTTTTTTGAAACAATAAAATTAGAGCATCTCTAAACTATATTTTAGTTTTCTATTTTTAATTTTTTACTAATCGTTCTTTTTTATATTGTCCCATCTTTTTCTCCCACTCTTATTCTCTGAAAATTATTTTATAAAATAAGTTTTAAAAAATAAATAAATAAAAACAATATTAAACTTACCATTAGTTTGCTTACTTCACGGCAAAAAAGACCAAAAACAAAAGAAAACAGCATGATTAATTAAACTACATAAGTAAGGCCAGTGTTTTTTTTTTTTAGTATATTTATTGGTGTAAAATATTCATGAATGTTGTCGATCAACAATATTGGTTGACTACTTTTAAACTTACTTAATCCGAACCCAGTTCCAATCGTACCAACAACGTTGGTTAAGGCCAGTTGTTTGATAAAACGTTTCTAATTTCAATGTCTATTTTTATACATATTTTCAAAAGTTTGTACTAGAAACAATCAAAACGTGTAAGTTTGCTTTAAAGATACATTTCAATTAAGCATTATGCTTGCAATTATATGCTTTTTTGTGCAGAATGTGATATGATCAGTAGATAGAATTATGATTGCAGATGTAAGTGTTTGGAACTTTGGATTGCATCTTGGCGCATAATATGAGATTTGCTTCTTCGGGCCCTGTGTTATGGTACTTATGTTTCTATTATGAGAACCTTCAGAAAATCTATCCTCAACCATACATTCAAATTCCAGAAATTATTAGATATTTGAGGAAAAGATGCCCTTTTCTCTGCTGGTTATTTATTTGTAAGTTGAGAATCTTTTACTAGGAAACAGGAACAGCCCCTTTAGGAAATTTTAATTTGTTTTATGATGTAAGAAACGGGCAATGAAGTCTATATACATGGTTTCCTCCACTCTTAATTGTCCTTTCAGAATTTTTTGCTGTAAAAAGCTTAGCCTTTGAAATGCCCCCTTTTTTTATTGTTTAGATTGTGACACCATGTTACAGGAATAATTGCAAAATGTTTTTGTTTTATTCAAGAATTCCTCCATGTGTACAGTTAGAACCATGTAAAAAGTATCCACAGGGCATTGTAATCTGGTTGGTTGCTTTTAGATTCCAATTATGCATTTGTGTTTGCAGCTAAAAAAGTGCCTGAACATCTATAAAATTAAGAGAAATGTTATTTGTACAACAATTTATTCAATAAATTGTACAACAAAAAGAGAGAAAAAGAGATAAGTTTGAGCTGTAATAAATGGTGTTCTGGAGAGAGACAGACACAAAAAATAATGTTGTATAATTTGTTGTAAGAACTGTTGAATGTGTAGCATATCTCTAAAATTAATATGAACAACAACAAAAGTCTTTTCCCACTAAGTGAGATAGGCTATAATGATCAAACAACTTGTGTCATTTGTTCTTTAAAATGCTGAATGATTGACCTTTTTTACCTTGTTAGTTCTTACACAAATTAGATAATGGACTATGAAAAATTGGCCTTTGTTCCTCAGACACAACATGATTATGATCTAATGGGAATTGTATTGTGTGACATGATCCAGACATCTCGAACATTGAGAGATTGATTACAATATATACCTTTCTAGTTGTAGGTACTATTATTCCTTTTCAAATCAAAGAAGTTACAGAAGAAACTAATGGGATTTTGGATATTTTTTTGTCACTGCACACTCTTGATTCATTGACTTTAGCTGAGGAAATACTGTAGATGAGGAAATTATCCTACAAAGATTAATCTGAGCAAAATATTAGTTGAATATCATCCTTCTTCATTGCTTGATTTAGTCATATCTTTATGTGTGGAGTGGAGTTTCTTTTTGAAATTTTTTATCTTGTCCTGACATGTTTCTCCTTTTCTTTTACACTGACATTTTTCAATTATTCTTTTCAGATTCCAGGTGGATGAAATGCACAATCTTAACATTGTTGAGTGGACAAAGAAAAGAAAATTACAGGCTGAACAATTGGATTTGCTTAGACCAAAACATAAATGCTGGGTTGGGAGTTTCTCTTCTGAACATCCTTCAATGTTTGATGAAAATCCAGTTTTAGAGGGCATGCACAACCACACGGCCAAGAGTACAATGGATGCATCGTTCCTCGAGGAAAGGTCCGAACCTGAATCTGCCAAAGACAGCAATAGTTTTATGGAAGACTGTGATACTGCCATGTCTGTGAATGAAGAATCCAAACATGAGGCAGATTGTGGAAATACATATTTATATGGTAGGCCTTCCACTTCTTTGGTTAATTGTGATGACTATAGTGTTGCAAAAATGTTACTCTTGCACTTTGTTTTCTACACTTCCCTTTTACACATATTCACCTTCCCTTTTACTCCATTAAGGGTACAAAAAAATCAAGTGTAGGAATAAGGGTCTGTTTGGATAAACTTCTCCATAAGTATTCATAGGAGAAAAAAACAAGAAGAGAAAAAACAAAATAAACTTCTTCATAAGTTAAAATTAGTTTATTAAAAATCAATTTTTGGAAAAGTTAATATGAGAAAACTTTTACAAATTAACTTTAGAAGCTAATTTTAGCTTATGGAGAAACTTATTTCATTTTTTCTTCTTATTTTCTTTTCCTATGAGTGATTATAGAAAAATTTATCCAAAAAGGTCCAAAAGTGATACTGATAATGCTAAGTGTAACCACTGAACTTTGCATGTATCACAGTAAATAGGGTAAGCTATACCGAAGAGGAAGCATTTGTTGATGGAGAATACATTCCACCTTATGATGATGCCGATGCACCAGCTTTGAACAATGATGAGGAACACCTTTTGGGGTTAGGAAGCTTTTCAGGTCATGAATGCTCAGAATATGCTAAAGACAGCAATGAGTACCCTGTAGATAAGGAATTTGAAGATTTTCTTTTTTCTAATGGGGTGAATCCTAATGTGTATGTCCTTTCTTCTGGAAGATGGAATATAATTCAAGGTATTCTGCATGTTATAGACAGTTAATATGTATGAAGATTGGATCATTCTAGCACTAGTGAAATTAGTTTCAAGGCTAACTGCATTTGATGAAGAAGTTTTATTTAGTAATTCTTAAGTTAACATGTAATAATGTTTTCAATGCAGAAGCTCAATCAAGCTCAAGACCACCAACAATTGATCAAGAGTTTGAGGAGTACTTTTCTACGCTTATGCTCTAGAAGAGTTTACCTATAAAGGGAGTATGTATATATAATTCTGAAATGGCTGTAGTATGTATTACTTGTACGAAGATTTAGTATTTATTCTGATGACTTTATAACATCTTCAATAGGTGTAATATGAGACTTCTTATGGCCTTCCTCCTCTTTATATCCCACCCTTCACTTCCTTAATACATTACATTCTTTATTGATGCCTACAGTGGTAATGAGCTAGGTCAGGCTCTACATAAGCCTGGCTTGACGTATTCGTAATTCTACAACTCAAGCTGAGTCTGACACTTCTTATAAGTTTTTTGTTTAGATTTGGTATGACTTGGCCTAGGTCAATGACTTATCCTTAATCAAGTCACATGATCTTAAAATAAATATTTTATGACAATAGTCAATGAACATATATCACTCTCTCCAATATTTGCACCTAGGGTCCAAAACATTGACAATAGCCATTAGCATATTACATTCCCCTAATATTTGTCAAATTTATTTTTCATTGAAATTGTCATTTCTCTTGTAAAAAGTCTCTATCTTCTCTTGCATTATCAATTATCTATTTCATCCTCCAAACTTTAGTACATATAAATAAACAATGAAATATAAAAATAATATTATTAATAAATAGGTGAACCTGTTAAACTTACAGAGTTTAAATTGACCTATTAAAGTATTTTAAAAAGTTCAAGTTTAGCCATTTTACTAAACAATCTAGGTTGGGAGCTCTGCCAGGTGGCTTGGATTATTTCTACACATGTTAGTGTGGTAGTTCTCAAATTATCTTCTATATTGCAACTTTACATTTTATTTTGACTAAAATACACTTTTGGTCTCTCCTTATTTTTGGATTTCAGTTTGATACTTTGATCTCTTAAATTTAAATTTTTTTACTTTAATTCTTTTTTTCAGTTTATCATACTAATTTGGTGATATGTGACAAATTATAAGAAATGTAATTTCATATGAGTCTTTGTTGCATTAGTTAAGATTAATACAGTTAGGACAAATAATTAAGAGAAGAATAAATGTACCCTAACCTAAAATACTTTACCCTTTTCGTTTTGAATTCATATTATTCGTCAGTATCCTTAATCTCCTCTCTTTGTACCCCCTAGACCCACCTATATTGTAGGTAAGTGCGGCTTAGCCTGCAGAACCCGATGGGGAAATTTGTGGACTGAAAGACTAATCAATCTTTGTTATTTATAACTGACATTTTATTTGGCATAGCACACTAAATGAGGCCAGAAAAGCAAGTTTCCCTTTGCATTTTATACCAAATTTTGTTTCCCAAATAATAATTTGTTATAAGATCACTTAGTTTCATTTCACAGTTTCAATTTCAATATTATTTATCAGACAGTACATTGTTGATAATTTTGTTCCATAACTTCGTATCAATGAGACACTATGGGAATAACAATGTAACATTACATGCAGTTTTTAGCGCAAATTTTTTTTTCTTCTAAAGGATGCTTAAATTACACTGTTTTAAAAAATAAAAATTATTACACCAAACAAATTTATTTTAATCAAATTAGTTTATAAATTAATCAAAATCACATATACTATTAGAGTAGCTTACCGAACCTACTCTAAATAATATTGATTGAAAATAAAAAGTATTGCTTGATTAAACTGTCCTTACTTAAAGTATTAGTAGTATTATGAATCAATTGTTTGAGAACTACTAATGTCATAATTAAATGTATAAGAAAAAAAAATAAGGTAGCCTTTATCTAACTTCTTTTGGACTTTCTTAAAAGTTAAACAATTTAATTGAAGTTCTGATAAATAAAAATAACTTTTTTTGAGTTTTATTATAAATTTCTCCTTACATTTGACACTAATATTAAAAAAGTGTATATTTTGGTCCTTATAAGAAAAACTATTTATAAATCAATCCCTACTGTTTATCAAAATTATAACGCTGATATATTTTTGTTTTGTTTTAATTCCCTTACAAAATAAAAATACATTACATTTTAAGCCTTGAATATAAAAACTCTACAACTTAATCCCTACATGCGGCACATTATTTTTTGTTTTGTTTTTTACATGAAAAATACTTTAATATCATTATAAATTAGGGACCAATTTTTGTCAAAAAAAAAAAACTTTGGAGAACTAATTTGTAAAGGTTTTTATTTTTTTATTTTTATAGAAGTACTAAAATGTAAGGTTGTGTAGCAATAATTCCACATTTATCTGGGGGATAGGTTGTCTCGATCACTATCTCAAATTAAAAAAATTCTTAGGCCGTCCAATATTATCATATGATCATGATCCTAACCAATCAGTACACTAATTATTTTATCTACCATAGATAAGTAGTGATGTATGATCACCTAATAATTTCTTTTTAAATTGAGAAATTATTAGATAGTTTAGGAATAGTATGAGTCCAAAAGATAGTGAACATTCTTTTTCTTTTAGAAAAATAGAGAAAAAAAGTATTTGTTTGTCTAATTTAAGAAAAAGGTTGACTACCTTATTTTAGGGGAAAATAAGGTTAATCAATTTCGTAATAGATGATTAGATAATACTCTTATTTACTTTAGGTAGTTGTATGTATTAATTGCACCAATAATTTACTATAAGTTTGTGTAACTATATTTTTATTTAAAATAAGTTAAACAACCCCTTTAAAAATAAGCTAACTTCCACTTCTTCTCCAGTTTCTCAACTCAATCCAAATCTCTAAATTGAACAAGTTCACAACAGATAGCGCCATTCCCAACTCATTAGTGGTGTGTTTAGGTCTGTGGCAACTTTGTGCATGGATTGACTAAGCTCCATTCTCCAAAACAAGCTATGAACGTACAAAATAAGTAAGGTGTCGCAAGACAAAGACATGGATCATCCATGGTGGTTGTAGGTATAGGTGGTTCATCCTATGAACTATTTTTATTGGTCGCCTTCAACAACATTGGTAGATGGCATTTTCAAAACTGAGCATGGTTTGTGTTTATTTCACACCAACACAAAAGTTGTGTGGAATTTACGATGTTAACTGGTTGATAATAACTTGAGTCAAAAAATAATTATAAAGGTTCAACCTAAATAAGTTAAAGAAGTAGTAAATAACTTCAAAGTAGATAAAGAAAACCCGGACGGAACCTACCTTATCTATTTTTTTAAATAACAATCAAAGTGAAATAAGAATAAATTCTCAAACTCGATGTGATAGTTAACTAGGATCTACGGTAAGCACACCAAATCGATACAAAAGCTTTTAAAACTCTTCTACGTCATGTGCCAAAAACTATTCTATTTTACAATATTATGGGTACATAGGTCATTTTTCCCTTAATTACAGTAGTCTTTAATAAATAACCATGTATATATTTTCCCTCCAATTTTTGGAAATGGAGAAATAGTAGAGAAGGGACATAATCATATAAAAATGGGGAGTTCAAATGTTAAGTCCATAGTTAATCAAAGTACTCAACCCAAAATGTTAGAAGTTTCAAGTGGTTGAGTACCTTAATATTTTAGTTCTCAAATTAACCTTGCAAGAAATGATCATGTTATTGCTTATAATTGGAAGACAAATAATGATCAAGAGACCATGTGATGAGAGGAGGAATTGCTCAAATGTTAACTATCAGCAATTGCTTTGAATATTCTGTGAGAGGCAAAATCCCTTGACTGCTCATTCCAAACCAACCAACCAAACATGACAACAACATGAAGACAACCAATTAAACCGTCTCCCTGAACAAATCCCAAAGTGACACGTGCCACGACTTATTTGTTTCCCTTATCACATCAAAAGAATTTCACAGTTGTTGAAAAGAAAGGAACAAAAAACATTGGAGAGTAACTCAGGAAATGAAGCAGAGGCAATGAATCCGGACACAAAAGGGTTAGTCAAAGTCAACATTTTGGAAGATCAGAAGGGGGTGGTTGCAGCTTCTGGTTGGGCCCAGGTCCGTCTAATACAAGCCATGCCATTCTCAATCCCCAACTTGTGTGGAGGTCCAGGTGACAGTGCATGAACCACACCCCTGTTGCCACCACAAGTCAATGTGCCATAAACAAAAATCACATGAGATATAGACAGGTTTACAAACTAATGCATGATCACAATTTCATTCTATCTCATGTAACTTTTTGTAACAAAGAGATGATGTTATGTATACCCTAAAATTTTATAGAACCATTTCTAACTTTTAGAAGGGTATGCAAAGTATAACTTGCTAAATTTCAATGTTATTTCGTTGTCCTCAACTATCAAACATAAATTATTTTTGAATTTTTTATATTGATTATAGTTCTTCTAATTTTTTTTGTTGTCGTCCTAGTAAATTTTAAGAGGTTTACAAATAATCTCTACCATCATTTACTAATGATGTGATACGTATTTTAAAATATTATCATTTCAGGCTATTACTAAATAATGATAATAATTATTTCATTAAATTTATGAACATTGTAACAATTTTTTTTATTTGAGAAACTAAAATGAAATTTGTTAAATAAAAATTAAAAACATATTTAAATCTAGAGAGTTTATTGATTATATATGTATTGAACATATAAATAATTTTATATTTTTATCTAATAAAAAATTATTATTAGAATAATTTTTAAAATAATTATCGTAAAATTATCAAATTTACCTTTCGTAAATTTGTAATTAGAAAATTGTATAACTTATTATTATTAAGAAAGAGTGACGCAAATTTGTTGACTTAGAAACATTCTATTATCTTTGCATAGTTCACCAACTTTTATATAAAAATTTTCTGTATCTTTATCTTATAAACAATATTCTTAAGAAAATGGTGGGCTATGGCACATGTTCTATAACACACATCACATGCATGCTGGTACTGAAATGTACCTACCTGGGTTGTCTGCAAGAAATCGAAAAGCAATCCAGCCACCAGCAGGAACACCAGCTGTGTTCCTCTCAATTGGGTCAACCAGATTAAACTTTGCAGGGTCATTGTTGGGGTCATAGTTTCCAAAACCTTGTCCCACAACAAAGAAGTCATAGCCATGAAGATGCAAGGGGTGGCTCTCAGCCCCAAGAATACTAGTATCCTGCAACACAACCTCCACACTAGTGTTGAACTTGAGCACCACCAACTTTGTGTCATTGGTGACCATTGTGTTGTTTGGAGGTGTTCCAGTGTAATTGAAAGGGTTCAAAGGGGTGGCAGGAAAATCAGTCTTGAAAACCCCATTGGACTGTCCAAAATAGTAGGCCTGCATGAGGGAAACAGAAGATGGAAGTGCAAAGGAAATGTTGTTCACCGAGGCAGCAAACTTGGTGCTGTTGCTTGGCCCTTGGCATGTGGTGTTTTTGGGGCAAGGACTGGTCCCTAAGCCCACAGTGAAGAAGAATTTCTTGTCCACTTTTTGGGGTACCTTGGCAGGGAACTTAGCATTGGCCAAGCTTCTTATTTTTGCTGTGAAGTTTGCCACAAAGTTTGTGGCATTAATGGGTGGCAAAGTTGGTGTGAGAAGGGTGAGATTTTTAGGAGAAGAATGTTGCAAAGGGTTCTTGTAGAGGAGGATACCAGCGGTTGTGGAGTTGTCAAAGGTGCCTTGGCCTGTGAAGTAAGGCCTAGCAGCCATGAGGTATGTGGCATTGGGAAAATAAGGTTTGGTTTTGAGAAGAACATTTGTGGTTTGTCCAGGGGCTATGAGGAGTGTGTCTGTGTCAAATGGTTTGGTGTATTTGGCATCTGCTTCAACAACAGTGAGGGTATGATTGGCTATGCTGAAGAACAGTTCTTCGTTGAGTGCAGCATTGATTAGTCTTAGCAGATATGTCTTCCCTGCCTTCACCTTTAGTGTGAATATATCTTCAAAAATCATCAAAGCTCATTAGTTTTCATCCTAGGTTATTGATTTTCATACATTATTTGGTTGTTCTCGGTTAGTCTGACAAGTTGTCTCTTGAATGAAATTTTATATGTAACATTTTATCTCAATAATTAATCACTCTCCTATCTTTGTCTAAACATACGAGCCTTTTTTCATTAAGAAATTTTTTTTTATTTTCATTATTTATATTTACTTATAATTATAAAAAAGTTAATTTCTATGCATTAATAATTTTTATACCGTCAATCCATAAAAATTCATATTAAGTATAACTAAAACTCAACATAATTATGATACATGTCAATTTCAATTTGATAATAAAAAAATCTTTATATTGTTAATTCACGAACTATTTATTCTTAAGATTTTTTTATTTTCAAATATTTATATAAAAATTAATAAAAAACAACTTTTATTATTTTTTATTATTTTCTATACAATTTTTTAAATTAAAAATAAGACAATATTTTGTAATTAAATGTAAAAATAGAAAATAAAAATAAAAAAATATTATTTCGAGCACTTAGTCAATTTTCCCTCCTAGCTTTTCTATCCAATCTTCACCCCTAACGTGGTAAAAGTGAAACATGGGAATATGATTGTGAAATGGAAAATAATGAAGATAAACTGTGTATTAAGATACTTAAAGTATCTAAATACACTGTTAACATTCACATGTTCCCCACCATATTTCCATCTTCAATCTTACCAAAGTGCACCCTTTCATAGGATAGATTGAAGATCCTACTCTAAGGTGCCGTAATACAAGGCTTCGTTTTGTACCTTTGGAAGAACAATTATACAAAGGCCCGGGAAAGCCATTGATGGTGTATGCATCTGAAACATTGGGTCCCCCTCCTGTCTGCAGGGCTTGACTTATAACAGCTTCTGGGTCAACATTAAACCATTCCCCTGCAATCCCAAAACTATGCAACTTACCACCATATATATCATTAAATTTATCAAAACAACTATACATATAAAATATACATGTACAATTGTACATACATAAGTATGTGTATGAAAATGTATCTTAAAAAATGTAGAAAAAGGAGTTAATCTTGATTATACTATTATAACGGAAAGGTCAATATTATTTTAATTAAACTTAGTCTTGACTATTTATTTTGATTATATTATCAAGATTAATTTTCCTTCACTCTCAACTAAACGCTTTCTATAATGTCTAGCTATTAATCATACCAAAAATAATGGGGATTTCTTTATGTGGTTTCTCGAATGGATAAGAATCATTGTGCTTGGGGAGGATGATGATGGGTCCATAAATGGTTGCTCTTAGCCATGATATGTGAGCATGCCAAAGCAGAGTCCCTCTCTGCCCAATGATGGTGAAGTTGTATGTGTATGACTGGTTGGTTTGTATAGGACACTGTGTCACATATGCTGGTCCATCAGCCCATGCAGTTGTTATCTGACGGATGCCATGCCTGCGACAATCCAAGATCATTAAACAAATTACCCCATAATTAAAATATGAGTTTAATTTCTATGTACAGTTAGTATACAAAATTTATAGCGTTAACTAATCAGAAATCATAGTTAATATGATTTTGATAGGTAACATATATGACAATATAAACTATTTACTCCTAGTATATTAGATGCAGCAATATCTAAGAAAGAGGACTAGCATGGCCTGTAGTAAAAAAGTACATACCAATGAATGGTAACATTGTTTGAGATGTGATTAACCACCTTGACCTCAACCCTATCACCTTCCCTTGCCACCAAGCGTGGTCCTGGGAATTTCCCATTCACACTAAGAATTTTCCTTGTGTGGCACAATCTAGTGACATTCAGGTAGTCGATCTTGAAAAGGTAAACAAGTAGAAAAATTAGGAGTGAACAAATTAATGCAAATGCAACTATTGAAGTAAACAAACTTCATGCAGCATGATGAGTTTTGTTACTGTACATTAAATGTGTAGTGCCTTGTTGTGCTCACTACAAACTCAGGAAATAACGTTATAACCCAGAAACCAAACAGAAGAATTCTGACTGATGCAAATGAAGGAAAGTGAGGGGAATCCATTTGTTGTCTTGGTGCTTTGTTTTTGGTTGGGAAAAGTATGAACTCATATAAACTTTATATAGAGAGAATATAGTGCTTGTCGTGACCTTGTCTGGTGGACATGGTTGTAGGTCTAGTTTAATTTTAGAGTGGACATGAAGTAATTAATAATTGTGAGGTGCCATTATTTCAGTTTCACAATGACCCTTAAACATTGGATGAGTTTATACATAATCCTGTTCTAAGACTATGATGACAACCCTTAAGGCCAGGCTACCAATTTTCCTTGGACCTTATTTTTTTTCATGTCTCGTTTTTTTGCACCTATCTTAAGGCAATTCTAAGCAAGCTATTGTTAAAATTCGTTTTATATGATTTTTCATACTTTCCAGTGTCACATCCTTTTATTATTTTAAATAATTTGATTTACTTTTTAGTCAAATTCATTAACTCTAAAAGGTTTCTTTATGGACCCAGTAACTTACACTTTTAAAAATCAACATACAATTCAAAAAAATATTAATCATGAGTAACATGTAGAAGTTAAAGAGTAACCAATGCTATAACGTGGAATTACTGAATACATGTTTTTAATTTGCGTTGCTTTTTCATGAACAACTACCCTTAAATTAAATTGTCCCTATATCCCTCTCTACTTCTATTACTTTCTCTCTTCTTGCTATCTTTCTTTTCCTCCTCACCTCAATGTCAAACGAGTCAATTTGTTGAAGGTTGAGTACTTTTTATTTTATAGACAATTCGTAGATGTCAAATGGCAAAGGATAGATAAGCTCTACTTGAATGTCAAATGGCAAAGCATGTATAGTTTTATAGGTACATAATTTATAAATATTTTTTTAAGTATTTATAGAATTTGAAAGTCGGGTTAATTTTTAATGATGGTTAAATCTTTAAAATCTAATTCACTTAAAATTTTATTAATAAAAAATAAAGTTGAATACACTATACAACCCTTTAGAAGTGAGGTGCATGTCACTAGGTTCGCATGTACAAGCAAAGGTCCTTTTCATTTCTTTAACATTACCAGTTCAACTCACACCTTACGTTTTCAAAACTCCAAACTTAGCTTGATCTATGTCTCATTGCTTTTAGTCTGAGTTTCCTAAGGTGGTAGTTCTTCCTTTAGTTCATTTTCTCAAAAAAGTTGGGTCAAATCAATTCTACATGTTTTCTTAAGCAATAAACTTGTTATAAATCAGACGACATGACAGAACCACTATCAAATGCAAAATTAAATGATGGATTTAAACACAATTTATTAGGAGGAAAGCGTGTTAAAGTAATGATTCAACTGTGATAATAATTCCTAAATATTTGGAAAAAGTTGAACTGTTTACGTCATTCTGTCTGTTACTAGTCGTCATTAATATCTCGTAATTGGAATGAATATTATAAGAGATTAAAAGTATATGATACGATAATGATAGACTTGCAAAATGTAATGTTATACACTTGACCAACTATCTATACTAAAAACTGACTAAATAATATAGATAATCGACAAATTAATAATGAATAAGTTGTTTCTAAATATTCGAAAGCTTTTTTTGCTTTGTTGCAATGTAAAAAAAAATTGATATTAAATATATTTTATATATATCCGGATATGTGATACACTTTCCTTAATTAATTCTTTAGTAAAAATGAAAAATGAAAAAAATGAAAACATCACATAAAATAATTATTAGCAATGCTATATATATAGCACGAAAAAGTTTTGAAACTAGTACAAATCTACATGTTGAAATAACATTAGACTAATATTAAATTTTAAAAAATAAAAACTAGATCTTTGAAGGAAATAAAGAGGAGATAGTCTTTATATAGGTAATTCGTGCAATACGAGTTCACACAAAATATCATTTTCCAATAATTATACAATCAAATTTAGAAATAACACATACCTCTCCATTTTCATGTGCATACCAAATTAAAAAAAAAAAAAAAAAAAAAAAACCCGTAAACCTCTAATATCATGCGTTGTACTTTTAACTTCGAGCTCTATAATATGAAACATCGTAGTAAATTATTTGATTTCTTCTCTCCTAAAACGCAATTGAGACTATATAGTGAAATTAAACAAAATAATAATAATAATAATAATAATAATAATAATAATAATAATAATAATAATAATAATAATAATAATAATAATAATAATAATAATAATAATAATAATAATAATAATAATAATACTTAATAATAATAATAACACTTAATAAATAAATTTTAGCCTAAACACCTAAAAGTACAAAACTTGTCGTCTAACTTAAGGTTGAAACACCATTCCTTTTTTTTTAAAATAAATAAGAGTTTTTTCACTACATTTTAAATATTTGTTCACTCTTTTTAATTTTTAGCTCGAAATCGAACAAATATGATAGAGAATTCCTTTAATGAAAGACACAATAATATGAACCACATGGCAAAAAATTCCTCACATCCTTTGTTACCCATGTTAGAAAATGAAAGCTTTTGTAGCATATGCTATAATAAACTCATGCATTTTAATTTGGTTTTTAGAAATATCTCAAATACTGCCTTTATATATATATATATATTAATTTGCTTTTAAAGTCTTATGCAAATAATACAAATTGTAATAGTAATAGTGTGGTAGATTTTAAAAAATTAATAAATAATATTCCTATATAAACTAACTTGTTTAGAAATTAACCAAATAAAACAAAGTATAGGTAATGCTAGAGTAAGTAAAGTTTTTGGAGACTAAAATAGGTCAAGAGCCAGACTGGCCAACGAGCGAGTGCAGTTGGTCCAAAGCAGGATATGAAAAGGAATCAAAGGACCCAAGACGTGATAAAGGGGTATCAGGAAGGAATTTAGCAAACAATTTATAGCACTCTCTTTAATGAACAGGGCAAAAGCCACAACTGGATATTATATCTACAGCTTACGTTAGGGAAAATAGCATTGCCTTTCATGTTTACAAAGTGTGACTAGTTTAATTCATATTTGAAATCAGAATTTATCGATATACAATCCATAAAATTAATTTCCAAACATATAAATTAATCTACATTAATAATTTTTAGTTTGAGCTAGTTCCATCCAACAAATAATATATATCCAAGACCTTAATATACTCTATTTTTCAATTTGTTTATGATTTGACATTAATTTTTAATGTAATAATAATGAAAAGTAAAGATATGGTTAAAAATGGCATTGATGTGTAAGGTTAAAAATTGTTAACATTGTTAATTTACATTCATGTATAGTTAAGAATGCTTATAAAAAAGTTAAAAGAAATCTCTCAACTGAAGAACAATGATGTATAAAATTTGCTTACGTGGTTTTATATATATATATATATCTTACATAGAAATAGTCAATCTTTTATAAATAAATGTAGTTAATTTAAAAAAAAAAAAAACTATCATCGAAATGCTAATTTCATTAATCATATCAAGGTTTGACAGGAACCAATTCTTCTCACCGTGTACAATATATCGAATACAAAATATATAACTAATTAAGAGTAATTTAAACATATTTTAATTATGTTCAACGATTCAAATTTTTTTTATTAAAATTGTTTCTGTCCAGGTTTAAAATAAATAGGAATTGAGTATAAGATTTCAAGCACAAAGAAATAAAGTTAAGTTTTGCATAACTAAATAAGAAAATGCATTTATTTTCACAGACATATTCTAGTTGAGAAGTTTATCAAGTTGGTGATGTACTTCCGACTTCAACAAACTTCTGTGGCAAATAGGTGCGAAGAGAGACATCTCTAGTCAATTTATTAGGGGGGAATGCGTTTAAATAAATTATTTAACTGTGATAATAACTCCTAAGTATTAAAATTGTTGAACTGTTAATGTCATTCAGTCTATTTTATTCAATATAAATTCTCCACAATGACAATAAAAAGTAAACACACTTGAGCTTGTTATACCAACTGACTAGTTAACATGGACCGTTAATAAATAAATAATATATACTTAATTTGAGTCGGGATGCTTTTCTTTGGGGTTTGGACTTGGGTACATATCTTTTCTCTCAAATTTTATGTATCAGAAAAAACATAAACTCTGCTTAGAAAAACAATTACTCTTTTGCCATTTAAGTTAACTTTTTTGTCAATTTCACTTTAAACTGAAGTAATAATTTAATCAATTTTGTTGAGCAAATATTATACTATAATTCATTCTTAAAAATTACATTCTCCTCCTCTACTATATTAAAATACATGTTATTTTATTTATTTTTTAAATTTTTCATTAGTCTTCATTAAAAAAATTATCAAAACATTTTCTATACTATTATTTATTCAAATATATAAATATTATATTGTTCTTCCTGTGTTAAAAAATATTTTTTTTTCCTTTAATCAATACAAATATATTCATTTCACTATAATATATATATATAAAACAAGATTAATATAAATAAATAAAGTAGTAATTAGATTAAAGTAAATTACCTAACTCTATCTTTTCCAATTCTCCCACAAGTTCTTCAATATCACTGGAGTAGACCGTAACCAATTTTGTACAGAAATTAAAGCCTTAACTATGTTTGGAGTAAGGGAACTCTTGTAAGTATTTAAGAACTCTACCCCGAGTGCTAAATGCATATTTTGATGCAACTGTAGACACTGACATATTATACATCCTTGGCTATTTGTCGAAGAGTAGGATATTTATTAGAATTTACCTTTTCCACAATTCAAGATATCAAAATTGTGTTGCCTTCCCTAATGTCTCCATCAGATACAAATCACCTCATCTCTCACTTATATTCATGTTTTTCTCAAACTCCATTGAAAATGAAGAATTACCAACTACTGCTACATCAGAAGTTTCAATCCCTTCAGGAGTCTATGTAGATTAAGATTCAACATTTCCATGAAAACTTCTATAGCTATTAAACATTTTGTTGAAAGTCTCCTTTACTTTACCATTTAAAAATCAGCATCCTCTTTATCATAAAGCTTCTCAAAACTCCCTTCCACAAATTGAAGCTTGTGTCGAGGATCAAGTATCATAGCAATAAAAATCATCATGTTGATATTTCTACTGTTCCCCAATAATGTTAACTTTCATTTTTTTAGCCATGCTCACAAGCAATGGATCTACAATTTTTTGTCAAAGGCTTCAAAGTACTGATTATCATGCAATATTCATGAAAATATTGAGAAACAAATAACCTGACACTTTCTTAGTGACTTCATAAAAATTTTCAGAAACCTCATAAACACTCGTGCATTATCCCATTCCTCAATTTTTGGAATACCACCCACTAAGAATGCAAATTTTGTGTCCCGCTCTCCCAACCTTTTAAATGCCCTTTGAAACTTTAGAGTACTTTCAAGCATAAGGTAAGTGAAATTTCATTTGGTTGGACATCTAATTACACAGTGCAATTGTCTTGTATTCTACCATCCTTTATCAAAGTTTTGTACTCATTTATATGACTAATGCGATTTGGAGTGCACTTAATAACATCACCAGGGCAAAAGAGGGAAGAGGCAATGGTCTCTTCTTTCTATTTTAGGAATTGAATCGATAAGAGTCCAAGTGAAAGTCTAAAAGCACAATTTCATTAAAGGGAATCACAGTAATTTCAAATATAATACCTCCTATATATAATAAATTAGTTTGATTTGAATTGGATATTTTTTACCAAGAAACCAAAAACTTATCAAATTCAATTAAAAAAAAACATTTTTTTTCAATTAGTTTGGTTAACGATTCGATCATTATGGTTTGATTTAGTTTATATTGATTGATGAACACCTTTAGTGAGAGTAGCTCGTCTTGTCCAAGAGAGGGAGAGAAATTAGGCAAAATGAATGAAAATTAGGAAAATTAAGTCATTTAGGGTTTTAGATGCTCTGGACTTCAAAGAGTATTAAAAAGATTTTAGAATCAATTTGGAGTCTTTTTTCGATGTTTGATGATCCACCCTCACCCCTTCAAATCAATGAAGTGTTTAGTTTCAATTTTTTGTCATTTTGAGCTTGATTGAAGACAAAAAAAAATATAATTGTCATTTTCGTGCAAGTTTATTAACTAATTATAATTAAAATGTCTAATAATAAATTTAAGATATTAATAACTTTGAAAAGATATATTAAGAAATAAATATGTGTGGTGATTGATTCTAAGTATTTTTTCTATTAAAAAAAAAAACTTCTCATAAAGCATGCATTTGAAACTAAATACAAAATAATGCTATTTTAAACTAGAAGTTCAAAATTAATTCAAAACTTTACAAAAATTTAATTATAACTAATAATAACTAATCATATTCATATTCATGCTTATGAAATATTTTCTATTGTCTACTTAAAAAAAATATTACTATCTATTTGATAGTAGTCTAAGTTTTAGTTCAATTAACCATTCGAACTTTGAAAACAAAATCATAAAAATATTATTTAATAAAGTTGTAGGCCTTATCATCTTTTCACTTGTAATTAATATAAACTAAGTTAATCAAAGCTTAATAAAAATATGGGTGTTACATTGTTCATATAGTTTGTGGCCAAAACAAACTCAAATTATTCAAAGTACTATTTTACAAAGTTTTCAAGTCCTACATGTATTATAAATAAAGATAAGTAAAATATATGCTAAATACATTTTTATTCCCCTTATAATATTCAATTTGCAATTTTAGCCCCCTATATTTAAATCTGTGATTTTGGTCACTCACTTTTTAAAATTACGTAATCTTAGTCTAACCATTGATTGATCATCCGTTGACTGTTAATTGACTATAATATAGCAGGTTGACACATTTATAATTGACAAAAACGTGGAAAAGGGCCTTCCACCGTCTAAACCATTTAATTGTATGGACAATTATTATATATAAGATAGTTTCTTTAAGCTATTATATATAGACAGTTATATATAACATTATTGCATGAAGTATTTTTAAAAGATTTTATTTAATGTCAAATCCAATTTTAAAATAATAAATAGTAAATTTATATAATAGAAATTAATGCATGAATTATATGGTTTTTTATTTAATATCTTTTCATATAATAAATATAAACATATGATTGTTTTTATTTTTCATTGGTTTTTTTTACTCTATTCTTATCAAATTTTTACACCACATTATTAATATTATATTATTTATTTTCTCTGAGAATTATATTATTTATTTTAATATTACAAAGTCTATATTTTAATGTATTAAAATAATATATTATATTTTTATTTTAATATTATTTTGATATAATATTAGTGATGTGTAGAAAAAATAGAAAGAGAAAAGTGATTAAAGGTTTATATTTAATTTTAACTCATTCACTAATACTAAATCTAGTTTAAAAATAATAAATCATATAATAAAATAAATTAATACATTATTTAATATATTTTCATAAAAAATATAAACATATAATTATTTTTCATCGTCTTTTTTATTCTAACTTTTCTATCTAATTTAATAAAAATAATTTTATGAAAAATATATTAAATAATAAATTATATAATTTATATATTAAATTTTTTATTATTTAAATTTATTATTTATTATTTTTAAACTAGATTTAACATTATTGTATTAGTTAATAATAAAAATACATTCATAATAACAATATTTAATAAATAATTCATCAACTTAATTTTTAATACTTTTTAATGAAAATAAATATAAGCATTGAATCACTTTTCTCTTTCCTATCTTTATATTTTTTTTATCACATCATGTATAGTATATCAATATTATATTAAAATAAACAATATAGTATATTATTTTAATATAATAAAACTGTAAATCTTATAATATTAGAATAAATAAGATAATATTAGTGATTTGGCATAAAAATTTGAAAAAAAAAATGAGTAAAAAAGGCGATAAAAAATAAAAAAAAAAAGTTATACGTTTATATTTATTATATGAAACTATATTAAATGATAAATATATAATTTATGTATTATTTTTTATTATATAAATTTATTATTTATTATTTTAAACTAAATTTAACATTAAAGAAATATTTTAAAAAAATATTATTAATTCATGCAATATTTTTATATATAATATAACATGGATATAATGGCTTAAAGAAACTAAATGGCCTAGTAGTTTAGTTAGTGAAAGGCAAAGGCAAGGATATAGGTTTAAGTTCTTCTACCATTAGACAAAAATGACGTGATTTCAAAAATTAGTAGAAAAAATCGCATATTTAAATATAAGGTAATTAAAATTACAAGAATCACTTTTCTCTTCTCATCTTTATATTTTTTTTATCGATGTATACTATATCAATATAATATTAAAATAAACAATATAGTATATTATTTTTATATAATAAAATGTAAATCTTATAATATTAACATAAATAATATAATATTAGTTATTTGGCATAAAAAATTGAAGAAAAAAATTGAGTAAAAAAGGCGGACAAAAATAAAAATAGTTATATATTTATATTTATTATATGAAACATATATTAAATAATAAAATATATAATTTATGTATTTTTTTTATTATATAAATTTATTATTTATTATTTTTAAACTAAATATAACACTAAATAAATATTTTAAAAAAAGAATTAATTCATGCAATATTTTTATATATAATATGGATATAATGACACAAAGAAACTAAATAGCGTAGTAGTTTAGTTAGTGAAAGGCAAAGTAAAGACAAAGGTTTAAGTTCTACCATTGGACAAAAATTACCGTGATAAAAAAATTAGTAGGTCAAAATCACAGATTTAAATATAGGGTAATTAAAATTACTAATTGAATATTATAAGAGAACTATTATTATTTTTAAAATAAACCTTTTTAAGTTGAGTCTCTGCATAGGTTTTATTTACAAATGTAATTTAGAAAACTATTTCTCTTTTATTATTTATATCTAAAATAAACAATCCTCGTATATAAAGTTAGTAGTAATATTACTTTGAAGAGTAAAACAAAAAGCAAAAGGCTAAACCATTTTTTTTAATTATATTTTTAGTTCCAATAGTAAATTTTATTTTTAAAATTTCTTTTTTTTTTTCTCACATTTAAAAAATTATTAATTTTAATTTCTTTCATTTTATATAAAAAACAAAATACAAGTCTTTATTAATAATATGTATAGTTGATATTAAACTTTAAGATTAAAAATATTTTTTAATTTTTAACTAAATATGTGAAAAATGATAACTTATATTATTTATCTTTTAGGACAAGAAACTAAATCTAACTATTTTTAAAAATATATAAACTAAAAAATTATTTTAAATTTAAAAGATAAAAAAAAATTAATTTAAATTTAAGAAATCAAAAACATATTGAAACCATTACAATTTTTAATCACAATTGAAAATTTTGGTTTTTAAATTTCAATTATGTCATTTCAATCTCTTAAATCTTCTTCTATTTATAACTAGCATAGTAGCATGTATGGAAATGAATAAAAACATGATTTTTTTATGTCTAACTAAACGCTACTACTTATAGCTTTTAAAAGTTTCACATCCAAAATGTATATTTATAAATGCTAAAAACATTTATATCAAATGATTTCATTAATATTTGATGACATTAAGATTGAGAGAGACTTGATTGTAAACAACAAATTGAAAAATCTAATTAACAACAGAGTTGAAACTACTAAAATCTCTAGCACAATATTTAGTATTAAAAATTGCAATTAGACCATTTTTCTTTTACCATTTACATGGAGAATAAAAGATGGATTTTCTCTCCCAATCTTCTTTTGACTGTTTCTTTTATTTAATTAATGCCATGTAAAATCCAATACGCTCGAAACTCTTAACCTAAGTCTGTAATAGGCGAGTCATCGAAAACATGAAGCTTTATGAGTACCAAGTCAATTCGTAAAAGTTGGGAAGACTTGGGTCAGCACAAAGAGACTCTTGCTGGTGGAATATCGTGGAATCAAATCAAAGTCAATCCATGTAAAATATCCCCTCACTCCACCCCAAATTCGAAGCTATCTCATTTCATTTTCATATTAATTATATTTCGGTGATTAATTTGCATCAAAATTTCCTTGTCCCCCGCCCCTAAATCGTTGCAAAACCCTCACCTTTATGAGATGTGGAGAGAGTAAAATGTGGTAGCCCAGAGAAACTTTAATGTCGATTTTTTAAAGAGTAGTGACATATAAAAGCACTGCTTAAGCTAAAAAGCTGCATTTTAATAGAGGTTAAAAATGAATGAAAAAAAAAAAAGTAAATTTTCTGAGACGACGATGGTCTCACATGCAAAAACAGCAAATACATAAGAACATTTTCTTTCAACAGCAGGAGCAGAAGAAAGAAGCTACAATATAAAGTGCAAAACGAGGATTTAAAAGACCTAATCATAAATAACCGCAAATGTCAGATAATGAAGCTATGCTAGGACTAGCCGACAGGACCAAAAACCCGCGAAGCAAATAGCAAAAATCAAAACGCAAAAAGGAACAATTACATCATACAAATTCTAGAAGATTACACATCAACACAAAGCATATAATATATATTATATCATCATTCTATATAACAATTTTCTTTCATAAATCATCAGCCAACCCCTACGACATACCCAAAAGGGAATGCCAACAAAATAACACTACAAATAATTATTCTTTATATATTATATATATCAAACTAATAAATAGTTAATTAAATACTCTCCTTTACTTCTAAAAATAACAAACCAAATTTAGATACTCCCCAAAAATAAAAGCTGCTACTTTGTTAGACACAAGCTTCTTTTCTGGCTGGAACAGAAAACAAGGAATCAAGATCAGGTGGGTGGAAGTACCCCTCCTTGGGCGGCGGTCGTCTCTTTCCGGCCACCGGCTTCTTCCTCGGCGGCGGCGGCGGGCAAATGAAAACCGCCGGAATCTGATTCTGCACCAACCTCGGCGTTCTGCACTCATCTTCCCACTCCCTCATCATTCCACCATCCATGGCACCCCACTTAACAGAATCACAATTCAAAAATATCTTCAGACACCCTTTTGCCCCCTTCTCTTCAGATTCCAAAAACCCACAAAATTTTCGCCGTAAAAGTGCGAACTTTCAAACTTTGGAGCAGTGAAAGTGTGTTTTCAGGAGAAAGGTATTTATAACGGGAAAAAATCAGCCCAAAATAAAATGCAAATAATTTTTGTTTCTAATTTTAAAAATTTGAAATTTTGAAAAAATGGTGGGATGAGAAGGGGTGGGGATCGTGTGGGGGTGAGAGAAACGGGAAGCGGGTTTAACGAGCGGTATGAATTGGTGACAGCTAAGTGGTGACAGTGGAAATCGACACGTGTCAATTTTTGAGTGGGTGATGATGTGGATCCTGTGGGCCACGTTTCGCCGCGTTTTTTTCATGGGTTCAAATTAGGCGGCGCCATGAAAAGGTCGGTGTTTGCGCGGGAAGGAGCAAAATTGGTTTTCAGAGATAACTTAGCGGTGAGTCACAGCGCGGTTCAGAGGTGGGGTCTCCATAGGACAACGGTGTATGATGGAGCTGTCGTTTTGGGTTTTTGGTAGGGGCCGGTGAGTTTAGTTGTGCTGTTGACACTGTTGTTGTTGTAATGTGGGACTGGTACACTAATTATGGGCCTTGTTTGTCGCGTAGTTGGAACATGGGCTGAAGTGTTAACAAATTCATTGTATTCCACTTCCTGACAAAAAAAATATGACTGAAAGAATCACAGGGCCCAATGTTGATTTTCGAATCTGTCATCTGTGAGAGATTTTTTCTGGACACAAGAAGAAAATTCCATGGAATTTGTTAGAAAAATATCAGATCGATCATCACAGACAGGGAATGAGGTATAGTGGTAGTAAAGATAGAGAATATTTAGGTGACCGACGTCATAATTCTGTGTATTAGGTTTATATGGGTGTCTTTAAATTATTTTAAAAAATATATAGTCTATATTGATATAAAAGTAA
Source organism: Mucuna pruriens (assembly GCA_025330945.1). Lineage (NCBI taxonomy): Eukaryota > Viridiplantae > Streptophyta > Magnoliopsida > Fabales > Fabaceae > Mucuna > Mucuna pruriens. The sequence goes on along the minus strand of JAENHJ010000525.1, from coordinate 1,113,692 downwards.
ATTGTTTTTTTTTTTTTACCGTAACTCGAATATAAAGATAGTTTGCATGAGTTACAATGCTTAATAGAGTATAGGTAGTTGTACGAAGTTTTAGATTCAGACAAAATATTTTTAATTTTTTTTTTTTGAAGAGGAGGTTTGATAGCTTGTACGAAATCCTAGATTCTAATATTTTATTATTATCATTCAAAAAAAATTGAACAATCTACCATCTATATAATCAAATTTCCTATCCAGATAAATTTATGTAGTTTTATATCTTTGGATAAGAGGAATGCTATCCACACATGTTCTTAAAACATTATTTAGTATTAGTTAAAATTTAATAAAATTATAAAATTATGAGTGAGATTTATTAAGTGTTTATTTGGATAAACTTTTCATAAATCCTTATAGAAGATGAAAATAAAAAAGAAAAATGAAATAAGTTTTTTCACAGATTAAATTTAATTTATGCATAAATTAAATTTTTTTTAGATAAACTAATATAAAAAAACTTTTACAAATTAGGTTATGGAGAAGCTTATTCTATTTTTCTTTTGTATTTTTTTCTTTTGGTATTTTTTTTCCTATAAGTATTTATATGGAAGGAAGGGTTTATCTAAATAAATCCTAAATAAAAAGTAACCCACAAAAAATTATAATTTCTATTAAATTTTAATCAATATTAAAGAATGTGTTAAAAAAATATATTGTTAGAATTTTTTTTTCTTTGTACAAAGTGGTGGTCAAAACTAGACTTTAAGTTTTTTTAGTATGGAAAATAATAACTCTATCCTAGAATGAATTATTTTTTTTATCTCTCATTTAAGACCTACTTAAAAGGATCTTATCAAGGTCGATCAAAGAATAAAGTAATTAAAGTTCAACTTTACATTCACCAACAAAAAAAATTGTTGTTAGTTTTTATAAAACAAAAAGATCACATGTGTTGCTAAAGAACCAAAATATTATTCTTTCCTATAAAGTAAACAAATTTATCTTAAAATTTAATTTAGGTCTCACCTACCATTAGGTCAATCTTAAACCTTATGAATAACAAATAAAAAATCATGTGTCGTGTAATTATGGAGAGAATTATTGAGTCATTATGGAGAATACATAGAGTTATTTTTATAAGGAGGATGTTTCAACCTAGGTCGCGATGTAGTCGACGAAAAATCAATATTTCTAATCCGAATCCTTTTCAAGAAAAAAATAAGGATACAAGGAGTCGCCACCGACATTTTTATGGAAAACATCAGGAAACCATAAGTTGGACAAGGCAAGTCTGGAAATCAGAAATCAGAGTTTAGGTTCAGGAGTCGGTTACGCATAAGGAGTACTAGAATCTCGATACGCCTATCATGAGGTAGTTACCCTACTAGATGCATAAAATAAAATGACTTCTACATCATGGTGTATACTTTTCCAAAGGAAGATATTTACAAGAAATGGATGACCAAAATGCTTTTTGGGGTTTTTTGGGTGAATAACTTGATAAGAGTCATCTCTTGCTCCTACGTATCTTCTAATGCAATGGAGAATTCAAAGTTTACATAATTTTAGGCAAAAGAGGCTAAATGAGAAGGACTGAGACTAACTCAGCCCGAACAGGGTGCCGACTATGTGTCGGTTAGGTTGTGTATTGATACGAGAAGAGAGACTTGCCCAGGTGAGCGTCAACTGTGTGTCGATTAAGTCTCGCTGTTGAGTAATAGATAGTTCACTTATAAGCTAAGAAATGCTTAGATATGCTTGTTTTGAGAATTTAGACAACCAACCTGGTATCTAGGAATTATACTTTCTAAGAACTTGCAGGTCTTGGGGTAGCTTCGATTCTTCCTTTACGAACGCTTCTCTCTCTCTTAAAACTACTCTCTCTCTTAAAACTACTCTCTCTCTTAAAACTACTCTCTCTTCTAGTTGCACGAACAACACCTCCTCTTCTCTCGCTCCCAAAAAAAAATTCCCCCTCCTACTCCACTTCTAGGTCCTTTTATAGGCTACTCCACTCTCGGGTCATCATTACGAAATCTTGAAGGAGATCCTCCACATTAATGCAGTGGCTCCTTCCCTAAATTCATTAAATGATGCAGTATTTCCCTGGGGGTTTATTTTTCTCATTTGCATTTAATGTGGTGGTGTCTGCTCATCCTAGGCTTGGGTTGACTCCAAGTCTGGACAAACGAAGGAGGATCCACACAACCAATGAGACAAGGTACCTCAGTTCGAGCTGCTAGCTGGCAAACCCGGGGTTTCTCATGGCGTCAACATTGGTTACTTCTTGCGGGAAAACGACGTGAATGTCCTCTCCTTAGTCTTCCTTCGCTCAACTATGGCTGTCTTTCATGGTTTTGGCAAGAATAATCATTCTGCAACTCCTTCCTCTCTTTCTTTTGTTTTTCCTTTTTTGGCTTAAGTATCCCTATTTGCATTCTTTGCCAATTTGGACAGACGAAGGGGGACCACACCACAACCCGGACAAAATGGGGTATTCACAAAGGAGGTGATCTCCTCATGTGGTATGTGATATGTCAATCATCTTTTATATATATATATAGGGAGGGATCAAATGACATTGATGTAACTTACACAAACTATTACACCATTTAATAATTTCATATGAAATACGAATTTTATCAATTTAGCCGTTAAATTGAAATTTTCATTTACATAGATCATAAATATATACAAATTTTTATTAAAATTGAACAACAATAAGAAGGTAATCAAATTATTTATATTTTAGTATATTTTGAAATGTATATATTTTATTAATTTTGATCAATACAAATGAGGTATCAAATAATTTTGAATTAACATAAAAATGTATATATATAATAAAAGTGAAAGAAACTTTCAATCCAATAATTAAATTAATAAAATTCACATTCTATAAAAAAGTATTGAATGATATAATAATTTGTATAAATTATACTGGTGTCATTTGATTCTATAATTATTTATAACCGATATAGTTCACATGTCTTATTAACTTTAGTTGACTCATCATAGATTAAATATTTAAATAAATTAATCTATTTTAGATGAATCAAAATAATCACTCTTCTCGATCTATTAAAATTGATAAGTTATATAATTTAAATGACTTAAATTAAAATATCAAAAATAAAAAAAGGAGTAAAATAACTAAAAAGTAAAAATAAGTAGAAAATTAAAAAAAAACACCAATACTTATATTCTCCTTAAAATGAAAGATAAGCCAAATATTTTTCATAAAAAAATCTCGAACAAAACTTAAAAGGAAAGAGCTTTTAACTAAGTTAGTAGGAGAGCTTTTTCACAACTTATACAGAACTTATTTACTCAATTTCCTCTTTTAGTCCCAACTCATTCTAAAATACGATTTTTTCTGTAACAAAAAAATACTACCTTTTTTTAAAAAAAAATATTGACTTTCCAATTTGAATGCTTTATTTTATATTATATTTATTTATTGTGAGATATAAATATATTTTTAATTATGTATTTTAGAAAATTAAAAATGTTAATTATTTTTTAATTTTCATTACATAAAATAAAACAACGTCACTTAAACGAGTAAATAATATAGTTAAATTTTGATATTTTAAAATATTTATAGTTTTTATTCTTTAAATTTTATTTAATTTATATTTCTGTTTTTTATTTTAATTTTTAATTTGTTGTTAAGTTTTTACATTCTTAATTATAACGATATATTTATTAAATTTTTTTTTTTGAATAATTTATTAAATTCTTTTTAATTTAATTTAACATTTACTAAATCTTTTATCTTCTTTTGTAATTAATACTTCAATATCTATGATGAATATTGAATACAATAAATTATCTGTATATTATCTTTAATTTTAATTAATTTTTATTAATTAAAATATATTTTTACATTTTTAAATTAAAAGACATAAATATATATTAATAATTTATGTATTTTTTTTATCATTATAATAATTTTTTGTTTATTAAATTAATTTTATATAATATTTTTAATTTTATAAATATACTCTTCCGTCGAATAAGTCAATTAGTTAAAATAATTTTATTTTTTTATTAAACATCTTTTAATTTTTATTAAACATCTAACTTTATCAATAACTAATTTCTATAGAGAAATTTGACTGACTACTTTTTCGTCAACAAAACTTAAATCCAAGACATTATTTAAAAATCTAGTTCTACTCAAGGTTGATAAACAATTTTTAGTTTAAAATAAGTTTTAAAATTAAAAAATAAAATTACTAAATAGTTTAAAATAAAGCTCTTACTTTAAATTTAAATTTTAAAATAATTTTCATCCAAACATAACCTTATGAGAGTAAATAAACGAATATTGATTATTTGGATTTTGAACCTTTGTGATATGATGTTGCTTGATGGTGGCTCAATTATGTGGCTCCTTAATCTCTAGTTCTCAACAATGTCTCCTCAGTGGTAGTATAGTAGATGAACAATAATACAAAACTAGATGGTGACACATCCAAATCCAAATCAAGACACGTTGGGTCTCAATCTGCCACACTGGCAAGTGGCATGATCAAAGCTATTTTGATCTTTAACCTCACAACAAAATAAGAGTAAAGCAATGGATAGCGATGTGTCAACAAAATAAGACTGAGTCAAGCAAGTCACACATTACGTATTAGGACATCACTAACACAAATGGGGAACAACAATTCAAGCATTTAGCAAACATATTAGGGCAGCCTTAATGGATTGCCTTATTTCAACTTTTTTTACATGGAATCTAAATTTTGCTCAATCTAATACTAGTAAACAGGATTTTAAATTAGGTTGCAATTTCATCATTTTATTTAATATAGTAAGAAATTATATATAAATATCACAGTTATGTTATAATTATAATTGTGTTACAAATACAAACATTTAAAAAATTTTGATGATGCGGTCAAAATTGTAATAACAAATTATTTTTTAAAACTTTATTTATTATTGAGAAAAACTCAAATATTATATTGATTAAAAATAAAATTTAAATAGAATATACAAGTAAAAATAATATTTATTTTATGATATTTATCATTCTGGATAACGTGATTCCTCCTCAATGATTCAATGTTATGAAATTAAAATTAGGGAATGTCGTTTTTTTTATTTTTTACTTTTATAGAGAATTTTTTTAACATAAATTAAAGCCAAGAAACTTTTTTCTAAAATTTCTTCAAATAATGTTGTTGGTCCAATATTTGAAACAAGCAAGAAACAGAACACCTCGAACGTGTTTGCAGACTAAGAAGAATGAGAGTAATTCATATACCATTGCATACAAGCATACTACCATGTACTAGGTGGTATGAACTTGGACTCATCCACTGACAATATCCTCTATAGACTTGTAGTGAAAATGGTAACTATGGAATCTCAATTAAAAGCATTAAATGGCTACATAAGGAGTAGGATATATAGCTTATTTTCTAATTTTGCACAAATAGATTTATTAAGAAAAAATTAAATTTATAATTTTGATTATCTTATGGATCTTTTTGGATTTTAGGTTTAATACTTGGATCGAATTCACATGCACCAATTACATCATATATAGATCAAGGAGAAACAGTCCGTTACACATCGAGTCAAAATTCTTATCAATCAATTCCTAACATATTTTACCAAAACAATGGCATTCTCATAACAATTTTTCGAACAACGTTGTAGTCTAGCATTCTTAATATTGTGCAAAAAGATTTATTGCCCTCTTCTTTCTAATTATAATAATGTGTGTGCTTTTTTTAACCGAAAGTATCCTTGATTAGATATCAATGATTAATCTCTCGAGTATTGTAATCAATTTAAGGAACTAATATGTTTCAATAGATATTTTTTCATAAACATAAAGTGGGAAGGTCAAACTTATTTTTACAAGCTTAAAAAGAAAAATAAAATAGTGTACATTGATTTTAAGAGTCCATTTGACTCAATTTTTTTTTTCATCTTAGAAGTTACTTTTTTAAGCTATAGTTAGAAAAAAGCTTTAAAAAAACTAAGTTAAAGTTGTTTGTATATTTTTCATTTTTTCCCCCTTAAAAGTTAATTTTAAGTTAAAAGTTGTGGAAAAAAATTTCTTCTACATGAAGAATGGAGTTCCATTTTAATATAAAGTCTTGGAAAAGATATGTAAACTTTGTAGATAAGGATATTTTAAAGTGAGAATATTGAGAATGTTACTTTGTTAGGAAATTATTACAGAATAAAATTATCTATAATTAGCTTATTTTTAGAGAGAATATTTTGTATTTAAAGTTTTGAATATTTTAAGTATGAATTATAATTAAATGGTATATGATCTTATTTTACTTTTTAAAATGATAAGCTCACTTTATAAAAGTTATATCCAATTGGCTAGTCAGACCAGAAAACAACTGAAGTGATTAGGTGATTGGTTAAATAAACTACATAATTAACTTAGAGAAAAATTAGTCAAAAAAAGCAAAGAATCGCTCAAAAACCAATAAACATCACTTGAAACTAATAGAAAAAATTAGCAAAAAATCAGTACAATGATATATACTTAATATAACATTATCTTTATTTTTATTTTTAAAAAATAAAAATAACCTAACGCATTTATTATTATTTTTTATTCTAAATATAAACTTATTATTAATACATGATTAAAATTTTGACTTAATTAGTATGATATATTTGATTTGAACATTTGTATTTACTTTAAATATTAAGAAACTATAAAATTATATTCTATTTTTAAGTTTTAGTATTATAAAGTTATGATAATAAGTTTTTAATATTACTTAATAATAATTATTATTACTATTGTTTTATTAATATTAGTTTGACCACCACAGTAAACCTTGAATAAGTGTTTTTATCATCAATCCGATTTAAAAATCCGATTTTAAAAACATTGTTGCTGAGAATTCTAATCCCACACAAAAATACTAGGCAAAGTTTGGATTAGTAAAAAAATTAAAATTAGCTACTAATTGGCCGCTAAAATTAGTAGAAAATTTTAAAAACTCTTGCAATGAAATTAGAGTATTAGATTAGGGTCCGTTTGTTTTTTTTTTAGTAAAACGTAACTTTTTAATTAAAAATATACTGTTTAAGAATTGATCATCATTATTGTTATGTAAGTTTCAGTTTAGAAAATAAAACTGATTTAGTATTAATAACTTTTAAGACAAATAGGGTTAGAAAATTAATAAAAAAAAGGATGTTTATACTTAAATATCAATTAATTCCATAGTTGTAAGGAGAAAAAGAAATGATGACGATAGTGTGACCATTTGCTTATATAATATATATAAGCATGTGTGTTGAGAAAATGTTGTAAGATAAAGAAGATGGCCATTCCACAGAAGTCTGGTGTGAAATTTGCGTTCTTGTTGGTATTCGTTATCATTGCATCAGGTTAATATAAACAATGCTTTTGTCTCATTTAATTTCTATTTCAGAAGTAAGCACATGTATGAATTTCTTCGTAATAGAGATGAATGTTAGTGATATTTTATATTTTGTAGTAATGTATTGTTTGTATTTGCAGCTACGTGTAAGAAATCAGAGGCAGCAAATCTCCGCTGCAATAGTGACAAATATTGTCAGTACCTTTGTCCAGATTGTGAATGCAAATGCGTTGATAGTTGGTGTCGATGTCGCTTGGCACCTCTTTTCACCCACAATACCCACAATACCCACACACAAGCACCCTGAATTAGACACCTTTTAATTATCCATGACAATAAGAGGATTACTATGTATAGATTGCTTTTTATTAATCACTCTGCATCTACACATTACCTTTTATGTTAAATAAATATTTAACTTTGAATAGAGATAACACCTATTTTGGTCTTTTCAGGAATTGTAATGTTGTCTTTTTTAGTTTCCTCTTTTTTAATTAAATATCTCCAAATTAAAATTAACACGAGGTTAGCTTTATTCAGCTAATGTAACTTTTCTGGGTTGGTATATACTATTTCACTGCAAAGTATCTCGAAAGTTATTCATTGTTCAAGAAGATAAATGGATTGAAGTATGATAAAGCAATCATCAATGTTTAGAAATTAAACGACAGAAAAGCACGACTTATATAACCTGATGCAATGATAATGCAAAGGAATAGGAATGCAAATTTGAAAGCAAACTTATAGGAATATCCATCTTGATGATCATAAAACATTTTCTTAAGATAAATGCTTTTATAAGAAAATCTGAGACAACCATCTACATAGTTACAAATGTTGCATTAATTGATATTTTAAGTATAAAGATCTGTATGTTTAAACCTAAAAAAATAGGTAATTTTCTAGATGTTTTCTGACGCTACTAATACTAAAACATATTATTCTGTAAAACAAAACTTTAAACTTACATACTAATAAGTTAATTGTATATTATACTGAATAAATAATATAATATAGTTCGCACCAATATATATATATTTTAAGTAAAAAATTCACTATCCAAAAATGCTACATATTATATTTATTAAATATAATATATAGTACAAAATTAATATGACTAAATATTTATTAAATATAATATATTTTACCATTTATTTAAATATAGTATAAATTTAAAATAAATTAATTTTAATATTCATATATTTTTAAAACAAATTAAATATAATATATAATAAATTTAAATAATATGGTTAAATATTATATTCTTAAATATAAAATATTTATTATTTCTTAAATGTAAAATTTAATCATAAAATTTGAATAAAGATGACAATAATTAAAAATAAAATTAATATTAAATTACACATTTAATATTTGTGTTCAATTCTATTTTACTTATAGTTATTTTTTATATCAATGTACATTTCAATTTTTATATTTTAAAATATGCTTTATAAATTAATTATTTTAAAAATAAAAGATAATAAATTTTTAATGCATACTATGACATATAAGAAAAGCAAACATTTAAAATATATAAAATTTAATAAATTAAATAAATATTTATATTTATAATGTATCATAATGCATATATTACAAGTAAATGTAACAACACAATATAATTAAATATAATATTTAGTCATTTATTAAATTTATAAATTAAGAGATAAATTATTATATATGATTATCAATTTACTAATATTATATTACTATATATTTGAAATTTTCTGTTTTAAATATGTTTTATAAAATACATTACTTAATATATTTTTTTGACTACATTATTAAATATGTTAACTTGTTTTTGACTAGTTTTTCCACAACTTTTAACTTTGCATACTATTTGTTTTTTTTTTATTCTTTGACTTATTTTTCTCTAAGTCGATTATGTAGTTTATTTAACCAGTCACATCATCAGTTCAGTTGTTTTTTAGTCTAATTGGCCGATTTGATCTGATTTTCAGAACAATGCTCTAAAGTGGCCTTATCATTTGAAAGAATAAAATAAGATCATATGCCATTTAATTATAATTCATATTTAAAATTTTCAAAACTTAAAATACAAAATATTCTCTCTAAAAATAAGCTAATTGTGGAGAATCTTACTTCGTAATAATTTGTAAACTTTACAAAGGGACATTCTCAATACTCCCATTCTCAACCCCTTGTTTTTCTATCTATTTGTAATTTCAAAACAAATAATTAGTATTTTAACATGTGAAATGTAGATAGTAAATATTTATTTTACATCACTAAAAATTATAATAAATAAATATTTATAAATATATAAATTATATTTAAATTTTTTAATAAATAAATATTTTTTAAAATATAAATTATATTTTAAATTTATAATAAACCATTTATATATTATGGTACAATGTTATTTTTAATTTCAATGTTATAAATTGTATTTTTAATTTAAAAATATTAGAATTTAATTTAAAATTAAAAATATTAAAAATAATGTATAAAAAAAAATAAGAAAAATAACTAAAAATGCTTTTGCTGAGACAATGGTAATCATAACCATTTTTGTTCAAAATAGTTATTCTAATTTATATATAAAAAGAATTAAGATCTTTAAAGTGAGCTTATCTTTAGCTTTATTCAGATTTTTTTTATTTTATGTTGTGAAAATTTTAGATAATAACAAATTTAAATTATTGAGTAATTAAATAGTATATATAATCCCTCTTTACTCTCTAGATGGATAAGCTCACTTTAAAATATCCTTATCTACAAAGTTTATATATCTTTTCGGAGATTTTATACTAAAATGGAGCTTCATTCTTATCTTATAGATGAAATTCTTTTCCACGACTTTTAACTTAAAATTAACTTTTAAGGAAAAAAATTAAAAAATATACAAACAACTTTAGCTTAGTTTTTTAAAGCTTTTTTTTTTTAACTTTAGTTCAAAAAAAAGTAACTTATAAGTTAAAAAAAATTTTGAGTCATATGGACTCTTAAAATCAATGCACTATCTTTTTAAGCTTGTAAAAATAAGTATGACCTTCCCACTTATGTTTATGAAAAAATATCTATTGAAACATATTAGTTCCTTAAATTGATTACAATACTCGAGAGATTAATCATTGATATCTAATCAAGGATACTTTCGGTTATAAAAAGCACACACATTATTTTAATTAGAAAGAAGAGGGCAATAAATCTTTTTGCACAATAAAATTAAGAATGCTAGATGTTTCAGACTATAACGTGGTTCGGAAAATTGTTATGAGAATGTCACTGTTTTGGTAAAATATGTTAGGAATTAATTGATAAGAATTTTGACTCGATGTGTAACGGACTGTTTCTCCTTGATCTATATTTGATGTAATTGGTGCATGTGGATTCGATCCAAGTACTAAACCTAAAATCCAAAAAGATCCATAAGATAATCAAAATCATAAATTTAATTATTTTTTCTTAATAAATCTATTTGTGCAAAATTAGAAAATAAGCTATATATCCTACTCCTTCCTTCGCAACAATGTAGGCACTTAATGCTTTTAATTGAGATTCCATAGTTACCATTTTCGCTACAAGTCTACAGAGAATATTGTTAGTGGATGAATCCAAGTTCATACCACCTAGTACATGGTAGTATGCTTGTATGCAATGGTACCAAGTCCATACCTCTCATTCTTAGTCCAAGTCCATGCCTCTCATTCTTCTTAGTCCGCAAACACGGTCGGGATGTTTTATTTCTTGTTTGTTTCAAATATTGGACCAACAACATTATTTGAATAAATTTTAGAAAAAGGTTTCTTGGCTTTAATTTATGTTTAAAAAAATCTGTATAAAAGTAACAAATAAAAAAAAGCAGCATTCCCTATTTTTAATTTCATAACATTGTGTATTGGTCGGCTTTCAGGATCCTACCGGACAGTCGGGGTCCTTCTCGGACAACCGACTCCACTCTGCCAGTCGATTCCGCTCTGCCAATCGACTCCATTCCACAAGCCGACTCCACTCCACCAATTGACTCTGCTCCAACCAAGCCGAGTCCACTCCTGGTGACCGAGTCCACTCTACAGTGAAGAGTCGGATCATTCCCGACCAGTTGAGTCCAATCCGGCATCCTCCTGGACTCTTGCCTTATCTTGGTCCAACTGGAAGATGACACTTGTGAGGTGGCATAACGACTTATACCACCTTCTGGCAAAGGCGGATTGTAACGGACATGTTAAGGAGCAGAGCTTGAGCATGTCGTTTTGCACCTGACATATCCTTGGCATCTTTTGTCATGTTGTGTAGTATCTTAATAAGTTAGGGGACAAAATCCTAATAGGAAAGAGAAAATGGCTTGTATATATATATATATATGTAAGGGCATGAAAAGAGGATAGGTTGCTAGGGTTGTATTCTATTTTGTAGACCAGACCATTAGCACCCACCGTGGGGCCTCAGAAACACTTTTCTCGACACCCACAAGATTGGGAGACCTAGAGCCAAAACCTTGAGCTCACAGAAAAAGGGAGAAAGAGAGAGTGATTATGTCGGTGACAAGAAACCAGGTGAGCTCCACTAATGAAGGGGAAGAAGACACCTTATGGAGGTTACTCTGGACAGTGGCCTCTTTGCAGGTGCGAAGTGATGAGCAATCTTGACTTAGTGTAGAAGCGATACGACCACAGATGGAGGCGGAGGAACGACATTGTCAGGACGAAGAGCGACATCTTAAGGCGATGAAGATAGTTGAGTAGAGGGAACACGAGCTCTGCCAAGAAATAGCAGTAATGAAGGCAGTTGTAGAAAGAATTGAGAGACCAGTGTGGGAGGCAGTGAGCATCCAAGCTTTTTCGGGGTAGCCTTTCAGAACCCCCATCCCAGCTAACTTTCGAGAATTGGCAATGGACCCATTCGATGGCACCCAAGATCCTCAGGCACACTTGCAAGCATTTCAAACTCAAATGTACATTAGTGGAGGGAATGACTCCCTTAGCTACAAGCTTTTCCCTAGTACCCTAAGGGGAGTGGTCATGCACAGGTTGGCAACCCTCCATGTGCGTACCATTCGATCATTCAACGACCTGGCCATTATGTTTGTCTCATAGTTCGTGGCGAACAAAATGAAACGACTCAAAGTAGCTGATTTGTTTGATATAAGATTAGCAAAGGGGGAAAGCCTAAAGAATTACTTGGCCAGGTTCAATAACGCCACGGTCTGAGTAAACGACCTAGACCAAAAGTTTATCGTCAAAGCTTGGCTAGACCTCCGATTTAAAGTGTTTTTCACTCCACTTGGCACTTGGGGCTGTGTACCAGTCGACCTTCATAACTCATCTTAGACAGCCGAGTCCCTCTCGGCCAATCGAGTCTCATATTGGCTAGACCTCTGATTCAAAGTGTTTATCTCTCCACTCGGCACTTTGGGGGGGTTGTGTACGGATCGACCCTCATGGACCTAATGGACAGTCGGGGTCCTTCCCGGACAATCGACTCCACTCTGCGAGCCGACTCCGCTTTGCTCTACCAACTGATTCCATTCCACAAGCTGACTCTACACCGCCAACCAACTCCTCTTTTATAAAACATATTTAAAACAGAAAATTTCAAATATATAGTAATATAATATTAGTAAATTGATAATCATATATAATAATTTATCTCTTAATTTATAAATTTAATAAATGACTAAATATTATATTTAATTATATTGTGTTGTTACATTTACTTGTAATATATGCATTATGATACATTATAAATATAAATATTTATTTAATTTATTAAATTTTATATATTTTAAATGTTTGCTTTTCTTATATGTCATAGTATGCATTAAAAAATTTATTATCTTTTATTTTTAAAATAATTAATTTATAAAGCATATTTTAAAATATAAAAATTGAAATGTACATTGATATAAAAAATAACTATAAGTAAAATAGAATTGAACACAAATATTAAATGTGTAATTTAATATTAATTTTATTTTTAATTATTGTCATCTTTATTCAAATTTTATGATTAAATTTTACATTTAAGAAATAATAAATATTTTATATTTAAGAATATAATATTTAACCATATTATTTAAATTTATTATATATTATATTTAATTTGTTTTAAAAAATATATGAATATTAAAATTAATTTATTTTAAATTTATACTATATTTAAATAAATGGTAAAATATATTATATTTAATAAATATTTAGTCATATTAATTTTGTACTATATATTATATTTAATAAATATAATATGTAGCATTTTTGGATAGTGAATTTTTTACTTAAAATATATATATATTGGTGCGAACTATATTATATTATTTATTCAGTATAATATACAATTAACTTATTAGTATGTAAGTTTAAAGTTTTGTTTTACAGAATAATATGTTTTAGTATTAGTAGCGTCAGAAAACATCTAGAAAATTACCTATTTTTTTTAGGTTTAAACATACAGATCTTTATACTTAAAATATCAATTAATGCAACATTTGTAACTATGTAGATGGTTGTCTCAGATTTTCTTATAAAAGCATTTATCTTAAGAAAATGTTTTATGATCATCAAGATGGATATTCCTATAAGTTTGCTTTCAAATTTGCATTCCTATTCCTTTGCATTATCATTGCATCAGGTTATATAAGTCGTGCTTTTCTGTCGTTTAATTTCTAAACATTGATGATTGCTTTATCATACTTCAATCCATTTATCTTCTTGAACAATGAATAACTTTCGAGATACTTTGCAGTGAAATAGTATATACCAACCCAGAAAAGTTACATTAGCTGAATAAAGCTAACCTCGTGTTAATTTTAATTTGGAGATATTTAATTAAAAAAGAGGAAACTAAAAAAGACAACATTACAATTCCTGAAAAGACCAAAATAGGTGTTATCTCTATTCAAAGTTAAATATTTATTTAACATAAAAGGTAATGTGTAGATGCAGAGTGATTAATAAAAAGCAATCTATACATAGTAATCCTCTTATTGTCATGGATAATTAAAAGGTGTCTAATTCAGGGTGCTTGTGTGTGGGTATTGTGGGTATTGTGGGTGAAAAGAGGTGCCAAGCGACATCGACACCAACTATCAACGCATTTGCATTCACAATCTGGACAAAGGTACTGACAATATTTGTCACTATTGCAGCGGAGATTTGCTGCCTCTGATTTCTTACACGTAGCTGCAAATACAAACAATACATTACTACAAAATATAAAATATCACTAACATTCATCTCTATTACGAAGAAATTCATACATGTGCTTACTTCTGAAATAGAAATTAAATGAGACAAAAGCATTGTTTATATTAACCTGATGCAATGATAACGAATACCAACAAGAACGCAAATTTCACACCAGACTTCTGTGGAATGGCCATCTTCTTTATCTTACAACATTTTCTCAACACACATGCTTATATATATTATATAAGCAAATGGTCACACTATCGTCATCATTTCTTTTTCTCCTTACAACTATGGAATTAATTGATATTTAAGTATAAACATCCTTTTTTTTATTAATTTTCTAACCCTATTTGTCTTAAAAGTTATTAATACTAAATCAGTTTTATTTTCTAAACTGAAACTTACATAACAATAATGATGATCAATTCTTAAACAGTATATTTTTAATTAAAAAGTTACGTTTTACTAAAACAAACGGACCCTAATCTAATACTCTAATTTCATTGCAAGAGTTTTTAAAATTTTCTACTAATTTTAGCGGCCAATTAGTAGCTAATTTTAATTTTTTTACTAATCCAAACTTTGCCTAGTATTTTTGTGTGGGATTAGAATTCTCAGCAACAATGTTTTTAAAATCGGATTTTTAAATCGGATTGATGATAAAAACACTTATTCAAGGTTTATTATGGTGGTCAAACTAATATTAATAAAACAATAGTAATAATAATTATTATTAAGTAATATTAAAAACTTATTATTATAATTTTATAATACTAAAACTTACAAATAGAATATTATTTTACAGTTTCTTAATATTTAAAATAAAAACAAATGTAGAAATCAAATATATCATACTAATTAAGTTAAAATTTTAATCATGCATATCAACATTTATTATTAATAATAAGTTTACATTTAAAATAAAAAAGAAAATAATAAATGTATTAGGTTATTTTTATTTTAAAAAATAAAAATAATGTTATATTAAGTATTTTTCATTGAACCGATTTTTTTGCTAATTGTTTCTATTAGTTTCGGCTGATGTTGATTGGTTTTTGACTGATTTTTTGATTTTTTTGACTAGTTTTTCTCTAAGTCAATTATGTAGTTTATTTAACTTGTTTTTTTACTAGTTTTTCTACAACTTACAGAAAAACATATTTAATAGTTTTTCCACAGTCAATTATGTAGTTTTTCTCTAATATATTTATAGAAAAACAAGTTAATTTTAAGTTAAAAGTTGTGGGAAAAATTTCATCTACAAGACAAGAATTAAGCTCCATTTTAATATAAAGTCTTGGAAAAGATACGTAAACTTTGTAGACAAGGATATTTTAAAGTGAGAATATTAAGAATGTTCCTTTGTTAGGAAATTATTACGGAATAAAATTATCCATAATCAGCTTATTTTTAGAGAAAATATTTTGTATTTTATGTTTTGAATATTTTAAGTATAATTTATAATTAAATGGTATCTGATCTTATTTTACTTTTTAAAATGATAAGCTCACTTTATAGCATTGTTCTAAAAACTAGATCCAATTGGCCAGTCAAACCAGAAAACAATTGAAGTGATTAGGTGATTGGTTAAATAAACTACATAATTGACTTAGAGAAAAACTAGTCAAAAAATCAAAAGATCAGTCAAAAACCAATCAACATCAGCTGAAACTAATAGAAAAAATTAGCAAAAAAATCGGTTCAATGAAAAATACTTAATATAACATTATTTTTATTTTTTAAAATAAAAATAACCTTATACATTTATTATTTTCTTTTTATTCTAAATGTAAACTTATTATTAATAATAAATGTTGATATGCATGATTAAAATTAGTATGATATATTTGATTTGAACATTTGTATTTACTTTAAATATTAAGAAACTATAAAATTATGTTTTATTTATAAGTTTTAGTATTATAAAATTATGATAATAAGATTTTAATATTACTTAATAATAATAATAATTTTTATTAATATTAGTGTGATCACCATCGTAAACCTTGAATAAGTATTTTTATCATCAACCCGATTTTAAAAACATTGTTGCAGAGAATTCTAATCTCACACAAAAACACTAGCCAAAGTTTGGATTAGTAAAAAATAATTAAAATTAGCTACTAATTGACCGCTAAAATTAGTAGAAAATTTTAAAAATTCTTGCAATGAAATTAGAGTATTAGATTAGGGTCCGTTTGTTTTTTTTAGTAAAACGTAACTTTTTAATTAAAAATATACTGTTTAAGAATTGATCATCATTATTGTTATGTAAGTTTCAGTTTAGAAAATAAAACTGATTTAGTATTAATAACTTTTAAGACAAATAGGGTTAGAAAATTAATAAAAAAACGGATGTTTATACTTAAATATCAATTAATTCCATAGTTGTAACGAGAAAAAGAAATTATGACGTTAGTGTAACCATTTGCTTATATTATATAAGCATCTGTGTTGAGAAAATGTTGTAAGATAATCAAGATGGCCATTCCATTAAATATGTTTTATAAAATAATTTTTAAACAATAATTAATTTATTATATTTTGTTTTATTTTATTATATTATAATTTTGTAATATATTAATATATATTATAATTTAAATTATAATATATTAAATAATATTTTTATAATTAATATATTATAATTTTCTAATACTTACAATTTATTTAAATTTAAAAATATATTATCTTTAATAAATATCATAAAAATTGATATAATATAAGTATAATTAATTATCCAAAAAAATTAATTATTATAATTATTAAATATAATATGCAATGAGATTATTAAAAATAACAATTAAGATATAAACTATTATATATTTATATATTTTCAAATAATTCTTTTAAACATTAAAAATTGTAAAACTTTTAATGTATTAAAACATATATTATATTCATTAAAACTTAATTTAATAAATATCTTATTTAATATATTATAGTTAAAATTAATTTTCAAATAACATTAAATATTGTATTTATTAAAAATAATATTCAGTAAAATTATCAATTATTATAAAAAATATTTTTTTAATGTATCAAAACGTAGGTTACATTTATAACTATACCAAAACATTGGTTACATTTATTAAATTTAATAAATAATGTGTTTAATTGGCATGCACTTTCATAATAAAATGTTTTATATCGTAAAACAGTTAAAATTCATATTTTTGAATTTTAAGATAATTATTATAAAAGACAATAAATTTATTACACATAATTTGTGATTGGATAATAAATATGGTTAGTAGAAGTATTTTTTATTCATAAATATACTAATGTTGAACTTAGAATTTTTATTCTAAAATTATAAAATCATATTTAACATTCGTCTCATGTATTTTCCAATTATTTTGAGTTGAGAGATAAATAATCATGCAAATAGCTTAAAGTAAACCATACTTAACTTTTGCTTGTTCCAACGAGGTTCTTGGAAAACCATTGATGACGTTAGGTTCGTTTGTCGTAATTGTTCCAACACCTGTGCTCACAAGTTTCTTCATTTCATCCATTTCATCTATGTAAATAATATATTATATATGTATAATTTTAATATAAAATTAAGTAACTTAATGGCTATAGAGAGTGTTTGAGTTGGTTTGTTTTTGTTTATTTTGTATCTCAGCTTAGTAGTGGTTTGTCCATGGGGCCAAGATGTCTAGGCTTTGGGGCCTTTGGAGAACCACTTTAGTTGGACTCTAGGTGATCTATCTTGAAACAAAATATAGGTAAATAAACTTGGAACAAAGATAACAAAAGAATAATCATAAATGTTAACTTTAATGAAGAAAGAAAAACTTGAATACATATTTAACGGAAAATAAGATAGAAAAGTGGATGTGTTATTAACTATATATTATTTAATCTTTAATTATCAAATTATATATTAAAATGTGTTAAACGGTTTAATATACGAATTTATTAAAATTAAAGCATAAAAATAGGATATAAAATAAAAAATGATTTTAAAATGAAAATTTGAGTATTACATAATAATCAGCTTTAATTTCTAATAAAAAAAATAACGTTAGGAATAACAAAATAGTTTATAAAATGTAAGCTAATTAACTAATTTATTTTTATAATAAATAAGTTTAAGAAAATTTTGTTCATCTCGCTCAAATTAAATTCTTCGATGGGGAACAAAATAATGAGCTCAAAGTTCACAATTGCATCATTATTTTTTAACAGCATAATTTGGAAAGACATACACAGAACTTGAATACAAATCTTGTCTATTAGGCTCATTCCTCTTTTTTTTCTGGAGGTATTAATTTGGGTCAGGTAGGCCCATTTGGGCTGAGCTATTACTGGGTAACATATTTTTATATTAGGCTAAGTTGATGTATTTAAGATTACTTTTGTTATTTATATTTCTCAATTTATTAAGTATATTTTTTTTATATTTTTTATTACTAAATTTTTTTTTATCAAATAATAAAAAAATTATTTTATATTTATCTTTATTATTCTTTAAATCTTATTTTTGCACATTTACCTTCATTATTATTTGAATTCTAATTTTACACTTTATATTCATCTTCATTATTCTTCAAATCTTAATTTTATATTTCATCTTATTATTAATTAATTTAGTACACTTTTTAACAATATAATATGTTTATTGCATCAAATTTATATGTGATATTATGCATTGAGAGATATCATGAGTTGTGTTTTTGTTTATATCTACGACAATTATTTTATCTGTAAATATATTATTATTTTATTATTTTTTCCTTGTGATTGTATTTTTAAAAATTTATATATGTTATGGAAAAATAAGTTATAGAACTATGCTTTTAATTTCAAAACTCACTTTCTAGAATAGGTATAATTTTTTTAAAAGACATTTTAAGTATTTTTTTCATTATAACTTTATATTTCTTCCTTTTTGTAAACTAATACCTAATTTAAGATGTGTAAACAAACAAACAAAAAAAACTTTAAAATCTCTAATAACATTTTAGTGCTTTAATTTACTATATATTTCGTTAGTCAATATATAAAAACCGTCCATGAAAGTAACTAAGAGTAATACTACTTCATTCCAATAAAAAATATTGTTCAAATGCATAAGACTGAAATAATTATAAAATAAAATAAAATCAGCTAAATGGATCAATCCATTATAAGTTGGTTTACTTATACCAAATTATAACATATAACATAAGAGTGAATCTACTCATTTTAACACTTAGAATTACTTCCTGGAACTGCATTTAGGCCATCCACTCCTGCTACCATCCTACTGCACGTTCTTTTTTTTAAAAAGAAAAATTGGAGAAAAGAATGTTTAATTATATAATAAAAATATTATAAACATAATTTACTAATAATAAAAAAATGTTGGAATCGGAGATTGCACAACCTTTGACATCATCTTTCTCGTTCACTATTTTTGTTCTTGTCTTTCGGATTTTGATTTGTCTTGAAAGTTGGTTTGAGGTTTGAGGTTTGCTTCTTACGATGGTTAATAATTTTAAAATATAAATGTTTCCCATTTTTAGCTTATTATTATTGGTTAACTATTTTGCAATTAATAATTATTTTAAAGAACATAAAACCAAAAACTCTAATTACAATAATTAAAAAAATACAAAATGATACAAAGTAAAATATGTCAATACTTTCTCGTCAGAAATTAAATTGATAATAAAAATATAATTTTATTTTTTTAAAGGATTTTTTAAATTATATCTAACTAAGGATTCGATTATATATTATAAGTTATACACAATTTATGTTAATATTTGTAGTTAGAATAACAAAGTGGTTCAGTACAATCTGTTTTTACCTGTTCTACTAATAGCTTATCAAAATGAGGCAGACTAGCTCACCTGAGTAAGTGAGATGAAAGTTATAATCCATCCCATTTTTGGTTGGACTAAGGAACTAGCCTGCCAAAAATTAAAAAAAATAAAAATAAAATAAATGAGTCTTTTATTCACAATATTAACCTAAATTTAGCTAGAGAACCTTAAATAGTAATAATAAAGCATAAATTTGAGCACATAAACATATTCCCAGATTTTCTCCATACATAATGAAATAATGAAGGGATGGACTGTAAAAAATAAAATAAAATCGTGTAACCTTCATCATTTTATTGAAAATCACTTAGCCTTGTTTCATACATGAGAATGTACATTAAAAGAATTATAATCTTTCGCATTTCTTTACTAATATAATCATCAATACCGATCAACATATGTTTAAAAAAGTACTTGTGAATGTTTGACTAACAGAGCAATAGGAAGCATGTTGTCAAATTACCATCCACTTGAATTAATGGAAACATTAAATCCAACTAGAATGTGGCGAAAACAATTAACTCAGTAATGTTAACAAAAAAAACAAGTGTATCTTTATTGGCACACATACACTTAAATCACAGTACAATAAATCCAATTATTTTCCTAGTACTGAAAAAATGGACTAATCGGGTGACTCAATTAATTTGATATTTAATAGGTTATGTAGGTTGATTTGTCGAACAAAATTGGGTTTGACTTTGTTGGGCACTAGTCGAGAGTCGAGCCCAATTAAAATTAGTTGCATAAAAAATTTGATTCTTGCATGTGTATATGTCTTTCTGTTTATTTTTATATTTATGTTTTAGTTCTTTATTTTGCTATTTTTGTATGCTTCTCATAAACTTTAGGGTAGAAGACTCAATTATAATATTTTGGAGGGGCGGGGTTTACTTATCCTTTGATCACGTTAGTGAGAGGGGTCCTATTCTCGGGCCTGTACATTATAGAGAGTGAGGAATGTGTAGTGTTAATCATCTTGGAGATCTATCTCTATTTGGTGACCACAAAAATTTCATCTAGAGCGTGACTTTTTCATGAACGACCACACCCTAAGATTCATTCCTGTCTGTGGTAGGTTTGCAAAAGAAGTATTAAGCTCTAGAGGCCAAATGGTGAGGTTAAGATGCCAGTGGAAAGGAACCCATAATAGACTTAGAACCCAAATAGTATCTGTCTTAACCTGGCCCGTAGATAATGGGAAAATGCATGTCAGCTCCATCTCGGCCACTATGCCGATTCCAAAGTAGGCCCCTGTGCCGATTCCAATTCGAGCCCGTCTCTATGTCGTCTTCTTTTATTTGATTTTGTCCCGACCCTTACGCTGATTCTAATTCGAGTCTAGCTCCGTGCCCTCTCCTTTTATTCAATTTTGTCCTGGCCCCTGTATCGATTCCAATTCGAGACCGGCTCCGTGTCGTCTCCTTTTGTTCAAATTTTGTCCCAACCCTGTGCCGATTCCATCTCTATCTGGCTCCGTGTCATCTACGTGTCAATCTGGCTCCGTTCCGTTTCCATGTCAATCCGACTTCATGTTGTTTCTCATTTAATCTGGCTTCGTGTCATTTCTCCAAATTTTGTTCTATCCCCGCATCACTTCCTAAGCTAGCCCAGCGCCATTTTTCAATTCGGTTCTAACCTTGTCCGGTTAGGAATGCAGAATCAGTTAAAATAATAATAAATAAATAAACAGCATACATCACATTCTACATCCATCTGCATTACGTTTGCATTCCATCACCTTTGCCTTCCTTTCCTCACCAAACAGCCAACCAAGACCAATAAAGAGACAGGGATCAAATTCCAAAAAAACCTCTATAGGGCGCTTCCCAAGGCAAAGCGGATGGAGGCAGCTATAAAGAATTTAGTAGAGCGGCAAGAGGCATTAAAAAGTGACGTTAGTCAATTAAAGGTGCAAATGGACCAAATTCTCGAAATGTTGGAGTCAATGTCAAACTAGGGAGCATCGGAGCAACCTCGAGCCACCCCCATCATGTCACCTCAAACCAAACTCCACATCATGACCCTTACTTTGAAAACAGTAGGGCCCAAACAGTCGTTCCACCCCATGCTCACCCCAATGAAAACTTCTAGTCTGCTCGAATGCTACAACTCTTCAAAGAAAGACTGGATACCTTGGAGGGATTTAAGCACACCAAAATTGACGTAGCTAACCTATGCATATTTCCAAACATTGTCATCCCTGCCAAATTCGAGTTGCCGACATTCGACACCCTTCTACCTCGAATACTTAAATTAAAATAATCAAGTAAATAAAAAGGAAGACAAAGTAATAGATAAAATCAAGGAAACTCAATTCGTATTAAGGATAAAAGGTTCACATGGTCACATCATGTTCAAACATTAAGTACACATAAAAATATTATCTCATAAATTATTAATGTTGGTCTAAACACGTCATTCATGTGTTTGACACATATTTCAAATATATAAATCACTTTCATTTTTGTATACATTTAGTGAGTTATTGATATGCCCAGCATTTTCAAATATTTAAGATGCAAAAGTACGTAGGAAAAGACATAGAACCACTATTCTAAATCCCAAGCCCTGATGTCACACTAATCAGAGCAAGACCCCACCTCTTCAAAACTCGGCACCACGAGTGCCCTCAACGTTACCTAAAAGAAAACCACAAGAGAGTACAGTGAGAAATAGCATTCAATCACACATTTCATCGCATTCAAAATCAATCACATTTCATTCATGTTTACAAAATGCACATGCTCGCACAATGCGTATGCTCATCACCACATCGAAGAGTCTCTATTCGGAACTCCACACCATGGATGAACTTCCTCAATCCCCTTAATTATCACTAATGATGGCCACACCGTTAAACACCCCATATGGCTGGTGTGTCGCACAGTTAAACACCACCTATGGCCCATGCGAAAACATTTTACACAACCGTTAAACACCACCTATGGCCAGCGTGTAGCATGGTTAAACACCACTTATGGCCCATGCATATGAATGTCCCCCATCATTAGTCCACCCTGTTAAACACCACTTTTGGCCCATGCATATGAATGTCCCCCATCATTAGTCCACCCTGTTAAACACCACTTTTGGCCAGGGTCCCTTGTTGAACACCACATATGGCCAAGATATTATAGCCACGTCTGGCTTCTCATGCATCTCATGCATCTCAAGTCCATGCTCAATGCATTCTCATCCACATTCTCACTCTCATGATTCATACAACCATCATTACCATAAATCATTTCTAAGAACAGACAGAAACGCACATAAAACACCATTAAATTCCACCCAATTTCACCATTACACACAGGAGTCTCAAATTGAACCTCAACCATGAATAACCATAAACAACCATGAGAATCAAGTAATTAAGGCGATTAACCATACAATTTCAAACGAAAATCACCTTAAGACAAAATGTTAATCCAAGAATTTAATCCCCTTTAATTGCCACAAGAGACCATACAATAACAATTATTAATAAGCGGCCCTAGGGGACCTACTTGCTCTTTCTTATGTAAATGAAACCCAAATAGTGAGATAGAACTAACATCTCTGCATACTTGGAAGCATAATAAAGAAAACATGTTCATCAAAGTCGTTCTTCTTGTTCCTTTGGGATTCCCTCTAGAGGTTTTCCTTCACACTAAAAGCAACCGATTACATTATCAATTAAGTCAACTAAAACCACGGTACACATTGACAAATCTTTTCTACCGATTAAAACATTCTTAGAACGTAACAACCAAACAAATTTGAAAATTTAGATACTAAAGGGACTTAGGGATTGCCCTCACTACCCGTACACCCCCGCATTCACATATAATCGAACCCATCTCCCCCGTACTTTAGATGCGAAGAACAGCGAGGATCTGATGCGGCTCTAGGACGATCTGAACACCCTAGCTCCTCCTCCTTGCAAGTTTGCGTTCTCTCTCCTCTAGGTCTGGCTATCTGATGTGCAAAACATCCATTAGGATAAACTAATTAACCCCTGTCTAATATTCTAGCTGGGTTGGGTCAACTCCGACCCGCCCGTCAGCCTCCCCCCGTTAATTCGATTAATTAAATTAATAAATAAAAATAATTCAAATTAATGCCTCATCAGTTTATAAAACCATCAGCTCCTCCATTAAAATAAAATTAAATATAAATATTTAAATACTAAATTTCTGTCATCATTAAGAATAATAACAATAATAATAACATTTCAGTTTCAAAATGCAATTATTTAATAAAATAATTTCCTGCAGCAATTAATAATTAAAATAAAATTGATAATAATAATAATAATGTAATTTATTTTCTAAAAAATAATTAAATAAATTTTAGGATGCTACAATTCCTCCTCCTAAAAAGAAAATTCGTCCTCGAATATACTTGAAACGAATAGGTCCAAATATAACTCCCTCATCTTCTCCTCAAGCTCCCAAGTAGCACTTTCCGGTGTAGCTCCACCCCAAATTACCTTAACTAAAGGAATTTCCTTACCTCGAAGTTGTTTCACCATTTGATCCTCAACTCTCACCGATATGGTTTCCTCCGTCAAGTTCTCCTTCACCTCAAGATGATCCGACTTGATCACATGCGAAGGATCGTGAATGTACTTCCGGAGTTGAGAAACATGGAAGACATTATGAAGATTCGAAAGATGTGGAGGAAAAGCAATTTGGTAAGCGATGCTACCAACTCTTTTAAGAACCAAGAAAGGACTAATGAAACGAGGTGTAAGCTTTTTATACTTCAATGCCCTACTAACCTTGGTCCACGGAGTGACTTTCAGAAATACATGATCTCCTTTTTTGAATTCTAAGTCTTTCCTCCTCTTATCTGCATAACTCTTCTACCTACTCTGCTGTCCTCATCCTCTCTTGAATCAATCTAACCTTATCAATGGTTTGTTGCACTACATTGACCCTAACACAAGGTTTCCTCCCTACTCACACCAACATAAAGGAGTCTTACACCTCCTACCATACAAAGCCTCATGGGGTGTCATACTAACACTAGAGTGATAACTATTATTATAAGTAAACTCTATCAAAGGCAATAAGCTATCCCAACTACCCCCTTGGTCTAGCACACAGGCTCTAAGCAAATCCTCCAAAGATTGGATAGTTCTCTTGGTTTGGCCATCAGTTTGCGGGTGATAAGCTAAACTTAATCTAAGCTGGGTTCCAAAGGCATTTTGTAAACTCTCCCAAAATCTAGATGTGAATCTAGGGTCTCTATCTGATACTATGCTAGATGGTACCCCATGCAGCCTTACAATCTCACTTATGTAAATCTTAGCAAGTTTTCTAAAGGTATCTAATGTTAATAGGTAAAAAAATGTGCACTCTTTGTCAATCTATCTACAATAACCCAAATAAAGTCATTTCTTCTAACAGTCCTAGGCAAAGCAACCACAAAATCCATAGAAATGTTATCCCACTTCCACTCAGGTATACTTAGAGGTTGAAGTAGTCCCAAAGGTTTCTAATGTTCTACCTTAGCCTTCTGACAAACTAGACAAGCACTAACAAAGTCCGTTATATCTCTCCTCATCCTATGCCACCAAAACATCTTCTTAAGATCTTGATACATCTTAGTTACTCCAGGATGGAAACTAAGCTTACTCCTATGGCCTTCCTCAAGAATCAAATGCCTAAGATAAGGTTTACTAGGTATACAAACTCTATCACCAAATCTCATTACCCTATCTACACCCAAGGCGAATTCTCTACCACTACCTTGATCTATAACTTCACGTCTAGCAACCAAAAATGAATCATCTAATTAAACTTCTTTAATCTCTTTCAAAAGATCATTACTTATACGAATCATTCCTAATTTTACACTACTAAGAGTCACCTCACAAGCCAAGTTCAAATCCCTAAACCAGGTTAAGAGATCCATCTCTCTAATCATCAATGAAGGTACATGGAGAGATTTTCTACTTAATGCATCCGCTACAACATTAGCCATCAACGAAGATACGTAGGAGCAAGAGGCAACTTTTGTTAAGTTCATAAAAAACCCCAAAATATAATACTTCCCTCCTTAGTAAATATCCATTCTTGTCTGTGGCCGAAAGCTAAAAACGTAGTATAGAAGTCATATTTCATTTCATGCGTTTGGTTAGGGTAACCGTCTTAGAATGAGTGTGGTAGGGTGTTAATACCTTCCCTATGTGTAATAGACTCCTAAATCTGAACTCTGATTTCAAAGACTAGCCTTATACCATCATAGGTTTTCCAATGTTTCCCCTGAAAAACACCAGTGGTGACTCCATGAAATTCACTCTTTTTTTTTCCTCGAAAGAAACTTTGAATTTCAATCTCTTTCTCTCGCCGACCTCGTCGCGGTCCAGGTTGTGACACTCGTTAACTTATTTCATGATTTACATCTCATATATATTGCTTCACATAATGCAAGGCATCTCATTCATGACATACTCTTAATGCAACATTAATATAAGCCTGACACTGCACACACAACATTACACATATCTATTCTCAAACATAATATAACATACCACTCATATTAGCATGTTTAGGACAATATAGGTGTGATCCTTGCAACACAGTCGTGCATAGTCAATGCAAGCCTAGCACGAGCATGTTCATCAAGCATAGACATGTTCATCACTTTACAACTCACAAATTTTCATTAGAATTCGTTCAAAACAGTTGAAAAATCACAAAAACACGAGGAGAACCTAGGATTCGTCTATATTTTTCACAAAAATCACCCAAACATCAACCAATTTTACAAAATATTATATATATATATATATATATATATATATATATATATGTGTGTGTTTATCCAAATAAAAAGACACACAAAAGTCATGAATTAACCAAATTTAAAAATTGAGAAGGATCTTTTAGTCATTTCTTTTATTTATTTTATTATGTAAGCTATAATTTTATAATTTTTTAATATTTACATGCATGTCTTTTCAATTACTATATCTTATTTAGTTTATTAGTTATAATATTATTGTAAATTGTATCATTTATTTTAATATTTATAAACATTTTAAAGAACCAAAAATTAATCCAATCTAAACCGATTTAAACTAGATTATTTTGGGTGGTATTTGAAAACAAAAATCTAAACCATATAGATAATTAAGTGTTACAAATGAAAAGATTAAATTAAATTATTATAATGCAAACACCTTGTGAGCATGCCCGGGCATGGCACATTGGGCTTTATTGCAGTTGCACCGTCACTTCCACACTAATGGGCTCCACACACTTCCCACGCCGCGCACGTAATCTCCAATCCGTGTGGGACCCTTCTCCCACGCGTCAAGCTCCCATGCACTGTGGGTCCCACAAATCAGAGGTTGACTTTTGAATTTTGATATAGTAAAGGAAACATCCAACACAAGAAGCAAGCCAAGCCAGCCATGTTGGTCTCTCATGGGTCCCACACACCCACCCATTTTGCTAAACGACGCCGTGCAGCTAACCTAAACCCACTCTGACAGTCAACGCCCTTGTCCAATTGTGCTCCCCGGTAGGGTAGGGAGTAGGGACCCTATGCTTCTTCTTCTTTTTCTTTTCTCTAATTTTTAAAAAAATATATATATATATATTAATTTTGTTGATTGTGCCGTGTTATGGTTTTGTTTGGATTCGACAAGTCAAAGGCATGCAAGACAAATAATTCCCTAACTTTGAAGTAATCCAACAGCTGATTGAGAAGAAGAGGCATCATGAATCTTGTGTGCCTCTTGATCAAATTGTTGCAGGAATAGCCATGTTATGGTTCATATATTTGCAGTGGATAACGCTAATTAAGAGGTGTAGATTTACGTTGTCCATTTCTGGATTCGGGAATCAGCAGCACTATTGTGCCTTCCAATTTTTTATTTCATAGTTGGTCATTATTTTAGCATATTTTAAGGGTATTTCTAGACAAAAGCACCTCAAATTCTATCTCTTTTACGGCCCATATTGATAGCATAAATAGCATAGTACCTATTTATATTTTTTAATTAATACATTAAGAATTTCAATCTTAACTTTTTATATGAAAAAAATTATGTTAAAAAAAATTATTATTTGATAAGTTTATTATTATCAGTAGATATTAGTTTTAGAACTTCATACCTATCCTTTGAATAAAAATAATGATTTGTCTTTTATTTAATTCAGTACAATTTGTATAATTTTCTATAATTATTTTTAAAACTGTTAAAATTCTATTTTCTTAGTTTTTATTTATTTAATTAATTAATCTCAACTTAAGATTATTTTTGTAAAAAATTAATGAAAGAAACACTTTAAAGAATGTCTTATTAAAAGATCAAATTAAGTCAAACTTTTCAAAAAAGTTCATATGAAAATAATCGAAGGTATATTTTTGTCATGAACAGAGATAAAAATGTTGACATGTCATATACTACCATCAAGTTAGTTGTAATAGGCCAATAAAAATATTGACATGTCATATCTACCAAAACAAAAATATTGGCATGTCATTAATATGATAGTGCACATGTATAGGAACAGTGTTATGGAGAATAATTAGTTTTAAAAAAAACTGATTTTTTTGTTTCCTCTTACATAAATCTAAACATCCACTTAATCCTCTTTTACTTTTATGGCAGTTAGATTAACTGATTGCAGTAGTTAATAATTAATTAGTAATACAAAAAATACTTTATAAGTATATGGTATCCAAATGGGACACATAATATTTTTATATCAACTTTTCTTTAACATAAACTTTTCATTCAAGTTGATTAAAAAGCGTGAGATTATTATAATTCAACTAATAATTTCGAGTTGAAGTTTAAAGTATATAATTACATTAAAAATTTTGAATTTTTTTTATAATGATCCTATTGGACTTCAACTAGATTAACATAAATAAAAAATATTTGATAGTTTATGAAAGAAAAATGTAATAATATAACGTATATAAAAATACTAATAGCTTCCCATGTAATCACAGCTTCTGGTGTATGAAATGTTGTTCTTCTACAATTAAAGTCACTGCTTGCTTTCTTTATAATTTGTTTTTCAGTATTTGCTTTTCCCCTACATCTACCTATATAGGTAACTAGGAGTATGTTCTCTGCCTTGAATGTTAGGTTTCCAATGAATCAAAAACGGGTTTAAAACTCTATGATTCTCGATTTAATTATTGGGCGAAACTCCAATAACTTTCCTAATGTTACTTTTTTCATAAGGAGAATCGTACTTTAGTAAGTAACCTACCGTTTCATCTATAGTAGCAAATAAATAATTATGCAAGCTCACCTACCCCGATAAATATTTCTGCTAATTAAAAGGAAGTAATTGAAAATGAGTAACAGGAGTCAAAGAACATCCTGAAAATATTTTCAATATATGCGATAAATATTTCTTTAAGGTTGACTCTTGCTTTGGTTGAAATGGGGTCGTCAAGTAGCTTCTGTCTACAGTGATGCATCTATCCCATCATGTAAAAAGACAAAATAAACATTTAAACAAAAACATAGCCCACACGGATCAGTACTACACAATAAATTTTAAAAATGTCAAAGCCCCCACCCGTAATGGCTCTGCAGCATATCACGTTTGTAAGGACTCCAACCTTTCAATTCCCAAAACTAATCTAAAAGCATAGCCATACATCAAATTGACCAATTCTTGTAAAAAAAGTGAAAAAGAGACGTTACAAGTAACTTTTTTTTTTTTTCTATTCACGCTTTCATTCTTAAAGTATTATTCTCTTTTTTAAATGCTTTTAGAGAAAAAAAACTATATACATAAATAAGTGTTGAAAAATTCTTTAAATTAGTTCAATATAAAAGCTAAAGTGATTAATATTCAATACTTTAATGATTACTTATATAATTTTATTACTTTAAAAAATGATAATACTTTGAAAACTAAAATTAATGGTTTATTCTTTTTTTTTTAGAGTGAACCTACCTATGCTCCAATGGAGTGTTAGACTAAGATTTAAGGTACTTTAAATGACTAATTTCTTATAACAAATTTATTTCTTATACAAAGAGAAGAAATTTAAATCTTTTATGCTTAGGGATTATGATTATCTGTCGACAATATTATACCATGCTAATGTAACCTAGAGTTTGTATGAATGAATTTTTCTATAAATATTTGTAAGAGAAAAAAAATTATAAACTAAAATTAGTTTATGTATAAGTAAAAAAATCAATTTTTAAATAAACTAATATGAAAAACATCTATAAATTGACTTTTATATAAACTTTTATCTTAAAAAAAAAAAATTCTATTTTTTTCTCATGTCTTTTAAACTTGTTCCACCAGCCTGCAGCCAAAATCAAAGAAATGTGATGATGCAATCAAATGCGAGAGATTCCATTTAGTGAATTACCACACTAAAAATGCACAGTAGAAAGGCCCCATCAAATTATGAGGTGGTGAGTGATGACACATGATTTTGCAGTTAACCAACGATACTACATTGTTTGGAATAGAAATCTCCAAGGAAGTCAAAGTAGAATACATCCAAAAACATAGGCACAGCTTGGCTTACTTATTAAAGTCAAGGAGGGGTGGAACCACGTATACGTCACAACCACCTTCTCATCTGCTCCACTCTTTCTCTTCTCATTAGCCTATTATCTCCTCCACCTTCCTCTTTGAACGGATCTTGTTGCTGTGGCCTAATAAATATGTTTGAGTCAGGCATGTCAAAGACAATGATGGAGGAAGTAATGGCTACTTGGTCAGAGGGGTCAGAGGATGATGACCTTGTGAGAGAGCTTTTAGATGAAGGGTCTCCCCTTCTTATGCTGCCAGAGGAGGCAATTCAACCCCCCAACACAAAACCCTCTTCAACTGACCATGCCTTTAATAGACTCATCTCCAACATTTACTCTGGACCTACCATCTCAGATATTGAAAATGCTTTATCAGTCACCAACCAAAGAGACCACTTCCCTCAACTCTCATCAGCCAGGTATACAATAAGCTTATAAACTTTCCCCAATTACTTTCTTTGGTTAACTTGTTTGCTGCATGTTTGATGTTCCTTGTTCATTTTCAGAGTTTCCATATTGGAAAGGGGGTTGAGTAAGATTGAGAATAAATATACCCTGAAAATCAAATGCTTTGGCAATGGAATGGGTGATGATGGATATAAATGGAGGAAGTATGGACAGAAATCCATCAAGAATAGCCCAAATCCTAGGTAAATTCTTTCTTCTATATAACTCTTATATCAACATTCACTTTTTGGATTTCAATTTTTTACATATTTGGTGCTAATGAAGCTACAGAGACTTCCATAATTCAGTCCTGTTATGCATGTATAGTACTTTAGCATTACTCCAAAAATCTTTTACTGAAAAACAAAAGGGGCATGCACATGTGCTCTTAAAGTTAAGTCTCTAATCACATGAGAAGAAAATAAAATAAATTGAATTTTTTTCATAAATTAAAATTAAGATATATAAATCGATTTAACTCAAAAAATCTGAATTTATTTTATTATATTTTTTGTTTTCCTACTTTCCTTCATACAAGCTCTTTTCATAAACACACTAATAAAAACCACTTTCTCTTCAACAAAATGGAGAGTGATTTTCTTGATTCCCTGCCATTAAATGCATCAACTCACCCAAATACTTAAACAGCTTTTCATTCTCCTTAAACAGTTTAATAGCATTTGGCAATTTTGTCCCACCATTGCAAATGGTTACGCCTCAATATAAAACATGCTAATCAATCTGAAAGCCCCACATAAATTCATCATAGATTTAGTATATTAACATGCTTAATAATTACTACTCACCAACTAGTGGGATTTTCACGATCAGATGAGTGGGGCTCTTTGTCCTTGTCGTTATATCCAACATCTGTGTATCTGATAACCCTATGATGTGTAATAGAGATGATACAAAAAAGGTAAGAGGGTGAGGAATATTTACACGTCACTGAGTCAGTATGATTCCTACGGTATTCATGTCATAGCCGTAGATATAGCAAATTGGGTTGACAGTTGCATCACAAATTTAATTACATAGGCCTAGGCTAGGTGCCTAAAACATTCAACTTTTCATTTAAACGTAACCATCTTGAGTTATAATTTGTGAGAGACCTATTCATTGATCCATATGTTACCCGACAAATGCAAGTTTAAGATTAAAGCTACTTTCATAGAGGCGACAAACATGCATAACAACAGTTATATGTATTCGTCTAAATGTCATGCCAGTTTCATGGCACCTCTAGCAAGTGGCATTATGAGAACCCTCTTCGTTAAAATTTTACATAGCTTCGTCACGGGAAAATCTTGTATCAATCTATTTTTATATATATTAAATAGGCAACTAGGCAAGACCTTGTCAATATTTGTGAATTTTATGAAGAGAGATAAATACAAATTATTTTAACCACAAACAGGTCTTACCTGAACAATTTTTTCATAACCTCTCACTTCGAAGACCAAAAATACAAATTTTAATACCGGACAATCCATTCCCAAACTATTTCCAACGTAAATTTACCAGAACCTATTATTGTTTAATAAACTAATTTTTTTGTTTTCAAAAGCTATTTTATATTTTTGGGCTGCACTCACCTTACTTGGGTTCAAATTGGATACACCACGAACAAAATTATTGGACTAAAATATGATTTTCCCCCTTGTCTGACTATTTAATTTCAATTTGGTCGCTTAAATTTGAAAATTTTAACTTTGGTTCCTTTAAGAGTTTCTATTAGATTAAAATTGTCTTTTTGTTATTTTTTTACATTAGCAATATTAATTTTGACTTACGTGACAAACATACATATGACTAATATCTTTCAGTGTTTGTTATGTATTACTAAGTTGATTAAATTAATGTGGTAAAATGATTGAAAAACTAACTTGGTTTAATAAAGACAACTTAAGGATTAAAAATGAAACTTTTTTAAACTTAAAAAAAACTCAAAATTGAGATGAGGGATAAAAATTATATTTTAACAAAATTCTTTCTATCATGTTTTAATGGAATTATAGTTTTAAGAAACCAAAATTATTTATTAAATTAGAATAATGAATTATGTGTTTAACTACTTACCCAATAATATATTAATTTACTTTATATTGTGGAGGTATATATATACCTTAACAAGGGATATAATGAAAAATTAATAATCAAAATTCTTACATCCTAAAACATTTGGAGTAAGAATTCTTGAAGGAAAACCCTAGTGTTTTCTTTCATTTTTCTGATATACCAACTTTAGTACCTTGTCAAATTTGTGTAAAACCTACCCTGGTTTGGGCTCAATTAGTCAACCCCTAAAGTAGTGTCTAATAACAATATGCCTCTTCAATTACCAGACAATTAATCCGTTCAAGTTAATCACGTAGTACAAAAATTAACTGTTCATTACTAATTTTGATGACATGGAACCAGCAGGAGTTACTATAGGTGCACCAACCCAAGGTGTAGTGCCAAGAAGCAGGTTGAGAAATCGAATGAGGACCCAGACACTCTTATCATAACCTATGAAGGGCTACACCTGCACTTTGCTTACCCATATTTCCTCATGGGCCAACCACAGCAATCTCATTCCCATCCACCAATCAAGAAGTCCAAGCCCACATCTCCACAGGCCCAAGTCCAAGACCGCAGAGCAGATTATGTTCACGAAGGCCAGAATACACAAGAAGCCCAAGAAGTCCAATCAAATGGTACTTTGGGCTTGATGTCATCCACTTCATTGGACTCCCCACAAGGCATGGCCCAAGAAAATTTGGGCTCACAAGGGTTGCTTGAAGATATGGTGCCGTTAATGGTTCGGAACCCCGCAAACAATGTCAATAGCCCTCACACAAAATTTTCATGTTCTTCATACCGTTCTCCTCCAACATCACCTCTGTGGACTTCAACTTACTCCACCTCCTGTTATACCGTTGGCTTAAATTCTAGCACTTAATTTATAATTATGTATATGTAAAGATTTAGAAAAACAATAAATTTAAGAGGGTGGTTATAATTGTTTTGCTTATGTGCATGAATTTAATAATATAATGTAATAGTATAGTTTTTATGTCAAGTGATCGAAGGAAAGAAAGAGGTTCTCCGGTTAATTTTAGTGTCAAATCATAAACGAAGATTTACTTGTTTATTTATTTATTTGGCTAAAATACACTTTTTGTATCCCTATTTTCTCAAATTCACAATTTTGATTCCATTTTTTTTTATGTGGAAAAGAAATAAAAATGTTACAAAAATTGTTACTTAAAAAACATTCCTTTAACCACTAAATCAATTTACTAACTTGACTTGTGGTGTACAACGTATATTATATTGTAAGAGATAGTAATGAATGAATTTATTTTTTTATTCTTATTTAAAAACCAAAATACTTGTTATAATATTTTATTATATTATATGTATTTTAAGATAAATTAAAATGTTTATATAATTATAAATTAAATTAAATTATGTGAATTCTAAATTCAATTAAACAGTTTATATAATTATAAATTAAATTTAATTCTACGTACTCAAATTATATTATGTAATTTTATATTATATATTGAATTTTATAATTTTAAATTAAAAATAATATATTTATTATAATATTTTACTAAATAATATAAATAAATTATGTGTACTTTAAACTAAATTAAATTAAAATTTTTATATAATTTTAAATTAAATTAAAATATAAAAACTAATTTGAATATATAAAATATAATTTTATATATTATATAAAAACTAAAACTAAGAATAAAATAATAAAATTTAATATATAATATATTTTTTGGAGACTTTAATATATAATATACAAAATTCCATAATATAATTTGAATAGATAGAGTTGAATTTAATTTATAATTATATAAAAAAATTCATTTAATTTAATTTACAGTTCACATAATTTAATTCATATTATTTAATAAAATATTGTAATAACTAGATTAAATTTTAAATTAAAATAATAAAAAATTAGTATATAATTTGAATAAATGGAATTGAATTTAATTTAGAACTATATGAACAAATTAATTTGTTTTAATTTAGAATACACATAATTTAATTTATAATTATATAAAAATTTTATTTTAATTTAATTTAATTTACATTACAAACAATTTAATTTATATTATTTAATACTATATTATGTTTTAAATTAAAATAATAATGATTAATACAGAATATAAAATCATATAATATAATTTGAATACATAGAATTAAATATTGTTTATAATTATATAAACTATTTAATTTAATTTAGAATACACATAATTTAATTTATATTATTTAATAAAAGATTATAATAACTATATTATTTTTAAAATTAAAATAATAAAAATTAATATAATATATAAAATTGTATAATAAAATTCGAATATATGAAATTTAATTTAGTTTATAGTTATATAAACATTTTAATTTAATTTAAAATAGATATAATTTAATTTATTCTATTTAATAAAATATTATAATAAGTATGTTGTTTTTTAAATAAGAATAAAAAAAATCACACGTTACTATCATAATGTGATATAATAATATATGTTGTATATTATAAGTTAAGTTACTAAATTGATTTAGTAGTTAAATGAGTCTTTTCTAAGAGGTTCAACACCTATTACATTTAGATTTTGTAACATTTTTATTTCTTTACCGCATTACCATCCACGTACCACGTAAGCAAAAATTGCAGATTTTTCAAAATTTAGGAATAAATGCAAATAAAAAAACAATAAGGGATCAAAAGTATATTTTAATCTTATTTTTTTCTCTATTTATTTTATCTAATTTTAAAATAATAAAGGACTAAAAGTATATTTTAACCTTATTTTTTTCTATTTATTTTATCCAATTTTTTTTCTCTCACTTTATTAAAAAAAAGGGAAATAAGAATGAAAGAATAAAGGAAAAACAATAAAATTAATGTAAAAAACTACTACAATAACTTCTTAAAAGGTGCAGAGCAGTTGAACCAAGGTTTTTCTAATTTTTTTTCAAACATCTTAACTACCTAAACTAAATAATTTGGACAATTCTTATTGCTCCAAAAATATCATATTCAGGTATTAAGAGCTAGCTATCACGGGGCACACTTCCAAATTTTGTAATTATTTTTAGTATTGTATTAGTCCATGTGCTGAGATGTGACATATAATGTGTTTGTCACAACTACATTGCGACGTGAAAATGTACCAAATATTAAAAATTATATTTAAAATAAAGGATAATTATTATTTTTAATTACATGCGAAAAATTACGTTAAAATTAAAAATATTTATTTACTTATTTTTATAATCACTTTATTAATTCAAAATATTACTGATCACAAACTTGAATTTAAGATTTTACTTAAGAAATTTCAACAGTATCACTCAAATCAACATTTAAAAATTATTTTAAAAAAATTTTAAACTTATAGAAAATGTTATGAATGCTTTCTTGCATTTGGGAATAGTTGGTATTAAATAATTAAATTCGAAGCTGCCCATTTTAATCATTTAAAATCTGTTATAAACATTTCTTAAAAATAGTTATAAATGCTTTATTGAAATTGAGAATAGATGGAATTAAATTAGTAAATTTAAATTTACTAATCTTAAAAATTATTTTAAATGCTTTATTGAAATTTTACTCTTTTAAAAAAGGTTATAAATGCTTTCTTAAAACTGAGAGTAGTTGAGATTAAATAATTAAATTTAAATTTACTAATTTAACGATTTAAATTTGTTACAAATGTTTTCTTGAAAATTTAAACTTTTACAAAATTTTTTTATAAATACTTCTTCGAAACTTTGAATAGCTGAGGTCAAATTAGTAATTTCAATTTTACTAATTTTTATTATTTAGAAATTATTATAAATGCTTTCTTGAAATTATAAACTTCAATTTTTTTTATAAATATGTTTTATTAAAACTGGAAATACTTGATATCACAACTGTAATTGCGATCGGAGGTGAAAAAGAAAATAAATTCATATTCTTTTCAAGAAAATAAAAAATTAAATTTAATGGAGTGTCATTGATATTTTTAAAGAAAAAACATTAGAAAACTTTGGAATAAACTAAGCGGTCTTTTGGAAACAAATTTAGGGTACGGGAGTTGATTACGTGTAGGGAAGATATTAGCACTCTAAAATGTCCACCCTAAAGCGGTTATCCGACTTAGATGCGTGAAACTGGTCATGACTTTCAAATTGTAGTATTTTTCTTTTAAGAATAAACAAAACAGGGTTGACTAAAGAAGGGGGGAAGGATATGTTTTTGGGATTTTTGAGCTTGACAAGAGTCACCTCTTGCTCTTATGTATCTCCTAATGCAATGGAGAAATCAAACTTTACATAGTTCTGGCTGAGGCTATAGGTTAAGTGGAAATGTCGTTACCTAGTCAATTGCAAGGAGATGCTGACTAGGTGTCGGTTGGGATGAGGTGCCAACGAGATGTCGGTTGGAATTAGGTGTCGACTAGAGGTCGGTTAGGGCAAAATACCAACTAGGTGTCAGTTGGGATGAGGCGTCGATGAGGTGTTGGCTGGGATTAGGTGTCGACTAGAGGTTGGTTAGGACGAAATGCCAACTAGGTGTTGGCATAATCAAAGGGGTGTTGACTAAGTGCTAGCCGATTCAAGATGGAGTGTCAACTAGGGATGACACCGATTCAATGTCAGATAATTGGCTGGGATACTGGTGACCCCTTTATTAAGTTTTGGTTGAGTATTGGATTAGGTATTTGGTTGGGGCAGGGAGCTGTATGAAATGATATTCTTAACAAAAGAATGTCTTAGGATTTCACCTTGTTTTTGAACGTGTCGTCATTGTCGTAGAGAGAAACTACTTCCTTCTTTCGTACCCTCTCTTCCTTCTTCTATTCTCTTCCTCTTCCAAAAATCCAAATCCCCCCTTCCTCGTTACTACTGCCCTAGTTTCACCTTTTTCCAAATCTTTCAAGGAGATCTTTTGTCATTATTGCGGTGGCTCTCGCAGAACTCCATTAATGCGGGGTTGCCCTCAGGGTGTTCCTTTTAATGAATGTGATGAAAACTTCATTGAATGCGGAAGTGACCCCTTGCGTCTCCCTTCTGGTTTTTTTTTGTCGAAAATGTCCTTTGCTGTCCCAATTACTTGTGAGGGGTTAAAGCTAGGATTATTTTTTTTGAAAAATAGAGAAATAACAGGCGGCTATTAGTTACTGTTTGTTTACCTGAGATAGCTCAATAATCGTGCAGGTACGCAAGTGGGATGGGGGACAATAATCGGCTGTTAGTTACTGTTTCTTCAGCATCCCTTACCAACTTTTTTTTGGGGGGACAAATTTGGATATCAACAGTTGACATTAAATAATTAAATTCAAATTTACTAATATTTATTATTTAAAAATTGTTATAAATTATTTTTAAAAATTTTAAACTTATATAAATGTTATAAATTTTTTCTTGAAACATATAATAGTTGGGGTTAAATCAGTAATCTTAAATTTTCTAATTTTTTTAAATGTTTTCTAGAAATTTTAAAATTTTTAAAAAAAATTATAAATACTTTTTTGAATCTTTTAATAGTTGAGTTTAAATTAGTAATTTCAATTTTACTAATTATTATTATTTATAAATTATTAGAAATGCTTTCTTGAAATTTTAAAGTTTAAAAAAATGTTATAAATATGTTTTAGGTTTAGATATATTGTTGGTCCCCATAAAATAAGTGAATTTTTTTTAGTCCTGTTTCAATCAATTTTTACCCCTCTAAAATTTAAATAATTATTTTTTGGTCTTTTCTATTACGTTACCTTTGTTATAGTATGCGGTCAACTGAAGGTTAAGTAATCATTATAAATTACACATTAGTATATATGACATTACGTTAACATATGATATCTTTTAAAAAAAAAATTAATTTCTAAAATAAATATTATTTATCTATCTTATTAGGGACTAAAAAAATAATT
Source organism: Mucuna pruriens (assembly GCA_025330945.1). Classification (NCBI taxonomy): domain Eukaryota; kingdom Viridiplantae; phylum Streptophyta; class Magnoliopsida; order Fabales; family Fabaceae; genus Mucuna; species Mucuna pruriens. The sequence goes on along the minus strand of JAENHJ010000525.1, from coordinate 1,074,458 downwards.
ATTTCAAATTTTAGAGGATGAAACTCAATTAATTTTTTTTTACATAAATAAAAATCAAAGTTCACTTAGTTTATCCCGACTAAAAATATATTTAAGTCTATGTTTTATTAAAATTGGAAATAGTTGAGATTAAATAATTAAATTAAAATATACTAATTTTTATTATTTAAAATTGTTATAAATGCTTTTTTTTTTAATTTTAAACTCTGTAAAATGTTATAAACTCTGTCTTGAAACATATAATAGTTGGGGTTAAATTAGTTATCTTAAATTTTCATATTTTTTAATTATTTAAAATGATTATAAATGTTTTCATGAAATTTTAAACTTTTAAAAAAATTATAAATGAATTCTTTAAACTGGAATAGCTAGTGTAGGATTTCTTAAATGAAAATATATTTATAGATAGTATAATTTGTCTGTGAGTGAAATGAATTATTCAAGTAATAGAATGTAATGTCCTATCTATGTGACGTGGTCTAACAAATGTAAAGCATAAAAAATTTAATTTCAAGTAAAATATTTATTAACTTGTTAGAAAAATGTAGGTTTTTTTTTTTTTTTTACAATTTGCAACAACTGATATTATACATCGTCTGCATTAAAACAAAACATGGTAAAGTATTATGTGACTTGAGACTCCATAATCGAAGTTGAGATTCTAAAAGATCAAATATCAAAGTATTTCAAAATATAAAGGTACATGCTGGTGGATCAAGTCATCTTGAAAGAAGTAATACTAAATATATGACTTTTTTTTTTTTGCAACAATGTTAGAAAAATATAAAAAAATATTATTTATTAATTTTTGTAACATATAAATATTACTAAAGATATAAAAAATATTACTAAAAGAAATACTGTTAACATTTTTAGAATAAAATGTTAATAAAAGTAATACATATAATCGTGTATATTTAAAATACATAAAAGAGTTTACTACATCAAAATACTACTTCTAAGTTGTATAACACTAACATGTTATCCCAAATGACTACTATTATGATGCCTTAACCGGATCTCAATATGTTGTCGAATCCTCACCATCTACTCGTGCAAATGCCACAATCATCACACACACAAATAAAAGGACAAAGTTAGGAAAGCAAAAATAGAGAAGTGCACAAATGATGAACATTCTAATAAGAAAACATAACAATACTATAAATACTCATACAACCATTATTTATTGCAATACAATATTTTACATCACTATATAACTCAAACAAAGTGAGCACACAAAATAATATATACAATATGTCAACTATCATGCATGCAACAGACTCAACTTTATGAATATTTCTAAATACTGAGCAACTAATCGATCATGTTCCTTTTCAGGGCTTAACATAATACCACTTATGTCAAAAGCAACACATGTCAAAATCAGTTGGTGGACATTGCTACTGATTATGGAATGATTGTGCCTTCATCTGATATACGTGCATAAGTGGTCACCACTCGGAATGACAATTGTATCCAAATCCTATGAGTACTTGCAAAAAATATCTACAATGAGTGGGATAAAAATCCCACATAATGGGGATGCGTTTGAGGGCAAGTAATTACTTCGCAAAATGGAGTAGAGATAGATATGAATATAGGTACTATAGTATCCACACATATATAAATTATTAATTAATGACTAAAATACAAGTAAGAAAATTAAGGTTTTCACTATTTACACTTTTTAATTTATTAAGTACAATTTTTTAGATTTTTATTATAAAAAATATTTTATATAAAATAATAAAAATCATATTTTTATATTCATCTCTATTATTCTTTAAACCTTATTTTTTTCACTCCTCATCTTCATTATTCTTTAAATCCTAATTTTATACCACATATTCATTATTCGACAAACCTTAATTTTGTACTTCATCTTTATTATTTTTTAATATAATGCATTTTACATCAATATGATGTGTATATTATATAAAACATATATGTAATATTGTGAATTGTCAGTACAATGTGTGACTTAATTTTTTTTTTTTTACCAAAACCCATCGTCTGGAAATGTATATCTTTAATCTTTGAAGAAGATAAATCAACATCATAACTAAAGGTAAGTTCTATGTATAATCTTTATGGATCTTCTCAAGCCACTAGCAAGTTAAAAGTGAAAAATAATTATGATTATTGAATGCAACATCGAATATTGCATATAATGAATATTCAAAAAATTAAATGACAAAATTCATGTGTACAATAGTTACATATTTTTATTTTTATTTAAATATTATTATTTTGTGTGGTTGAAATGTAGATATTCACTTTAGAATTCATACATAAGCAAATCTCTTTTCCATTTTGTGGAATAATGTTTTTGTAACAGAGAACAAGGGAATAGAAGAAGAAATTCAATAGAAAAGCATTTCCAGAAACAAGAATAAAGGGAGTTTGACGAAACCAAGGATTATTTAAATCAAAAGAATAAAAGAGAAAGGAAGCATATTGAGCAAATTATAAGGTACAAATAGCAAAAGTAAAAAAATAAATCTAAACTAGTGGGTACTTTTGGAACCCACTTTGCTATATATCTATATATAATTATTAATTATATAATTGTGCATTTTATATATAATGATATATATTATGTATAATTATTAATTATGCAACTATTTCCATACTTAGTTATTAAAAATATAAATTAATTATTTGATAGTTAAATAATTAAAATTATGATAATAACTAAATAACAAATTTCAAGTATACATTTAAAATATAATTTTATTCTAAATTGTTTTTTTTAAGTTTTGTTGTCTTTATCTTTTATATATTTTTTGAATTAAAATATAATATATAATTTATTTAAAAATATATAAATAAATAAATAATCGTTTTAAAAATATAAGGTGAGTTTCCACCAATTTTTAACTCGATAAAATCTAACAAAATGAAGTTGGATTTAAATTTTTTTTACCTGAATGAACTTGTTTTTTTCCCACCTTTTGTTAGAATCAGAAGAGTCAAACCCCTACCTCATTGCAATGCCCAGATGCTATTGTTCTTAAAATTGATACTTTAGGGACATATGATTCGCAGGAGGTTGGTCTTGGTCACAAACTCAACCATTTAAATGTCACAAAAGTACAAGTCTCATGTAACCAAACACAACTCTATATTATTTTATTTATTTATTAAATAAAAATAATATTTTAATCTAAATATAATATAAATCCTTCTACGGTATCTATTATAGAAAATATAGTCTATAAAAATTATTTATTATAAAAATTATAATTTTTATATCCTTCACTACTAAAAATTTTAAAATTTGCTAGAAAGATATATTTTTAAAATTATAATTTAAAATTATACCTTCTCTAATTATTTTTTGGTACATTCTTTAATTTAACATTGTATTAATTTTAATATGAATATTTTTTTTATTTAGAGTGTCTTCTCACCCAAATTTATTGAAGATATTGTTTTTATCTAAGAAATTTTGAATTTTTTACCTAATTAATTAATTTAGATTCAATTACATGATAATATATTAAAATTAATTCATGTGTTTGCTTCTATCTTCTCCGTGTAAATTAAATTTGGATTCCATATTAATTTAGTGTTTTTAATAGTTTTTTTAATTCATTGTTATAGTAATAATAATTAATATAAAAATTTATATTTACATTTCCAATTTAAATTTATTTTTAAACTGGTTTAGATATTATTTGTATTTTAATTATTTTTAAAATAAAATAGATAACCCCATCCGCAAATAATTGAAAAATAAAATCTAAAGATGAGCGATAATACATGCAAAAGAGATATATAATACTGCATATTATTTTTAATTTAATATAAAATTTCTTGATGAATTAATGGAATAAAATATAAATTGTCTAATAAAGATTAACATATTATAAATTTATGAAATTGATGTGCATTTGGAAATTAATTAGTGTGATTCTTAATCCTCTTTTATGTGCATGTATCTTTTAAAAATAAATAGACAATTATTTGGAAATTTATTTATATAATTTAATATATGAAAATATAATAGATTTTAAATAACTTCTAATTTAATTATAATGAAAATATCAAATTGCTAAATTTTTTATTTTAAATTTAAATATAAATTATCTTCTAAATATTAGAAAATATTTCTCCCACATATAAAATATAAAAAATAAATATTTACTAATCATTTAAACATGTTTCTAAAATATATATTTTATTTATTCACATAATTTCATTTCCAATATTCTTATAGGAAGTTAAATTAATGAACTCCATGAAAATAGTTTAATGAAATAATCTGTGAGTTATTTTAGTTAAAGTTAATTTTCTTTTTTTCATCTTATTTTTTATGTAATTTTAAATTCATCTATGAAAACTTCTTGACTTCAAGATCAACACTGAAATTCAAATTTATATTTATATTATAAAATAAACACCTTCAGTTATCTTTTATTTGTTTTTCTTATTGTAGTAAATTAAATTCTTTATTGCGGAATTTTAAATTGATTTTAAATATTTTTTCAACAATATAAGAAATTAACAAAGTTGCCAATATACTTTTTTTATACATACAAAAAGTTACCCCTACAATTTACAAATGCATCGCACAAGTTCATGCCCTAGTTAAAATTAAAATAGGGAGTTGCCATTTAAAAAAAATGACTACTTTTGATTAAAAGCATTCAGTTATCTTTTATTTTTTTTTCTTATTATAGTAAATTAAGTTCTTTATTGCAGAAGTTTAAAATGATTTTAAATATTTTTTCAACAATATAAGAAATTAACAAAGTTTCTAATATACTTTTTTATACATATAAAAAATTACTCCTACAATTTACCTATGCATTGCATAGGTCCATACTCCAGTTAAAATTAAAATTAGGGAGTTGTCATTTAAAAAATAATTACTTTTAATTAAGTATGCAAAATTACACCAATGTTAAATTTTGGTTAAATATATTTTCTGAAAATAATTAAAAACAAATTTTATAATTTGTTGAATTTTTTTTTAACATGACAAGACCGAGTCCTTATTTTTAATTATCTCTATTACAATAAAAAAAAATCAAAGTTATATAATTTTTAATTATGCGTGTTATCCTGATGAAAAGTTTCAAGATTAAGATTTCAATTAGAAAATCAAATAGAACAAAGATATAAAATATTTATCAATAACCTATTATTGCTTGTAAGAAGCAAACAAAAAGTAAACTATATTAAAGTGACTATCGTGAATAATCTATTTTTATTTTTAAAGTTGCTCGCAATAATTATATATGAAGTATATCACCATGTTTATTTTTATTTTTTAATTGTTGTGTGTCTTATTAATTATATATTTTTTTTAACTACTATGATTGATATAATGATAAAAGTGATATACATAAAGTTTTATATTTTAATTTTATTATCCTCGTTGTATTTTTTTATTTTATATAAAAAAAACTATATTTTGTGTTTAAAAATTTGGGTTTTTTTTTTTTTATCAAACTGGGAATTTTTTAGAAAAAAAAATTCTTATATAAATGTAATTTTTTTTTTATCAATTTGAGATATAATTTTGTCATGTGTAATCATTATTGATCTTTTTATTTGTCACGTGCTTTATATCTATTCACATAGCACGACCTGTATTTCATCACATGGACACCTAACACTTAAAAGAATTAGTAAATTTTGTATAATTCATTTGAAAGTATACGATGAGCTTCAGGACTTGAATAGATAAACATAGAACGCCTGTGAGTTGTAAGTATCAAATTGATGTAACTTGCTAACTACCACATGGTAGCTATTTAAATTTTGCAAATAATTCTAAGTACTGCATTTACACGTGTCATGTAATAAGCCAACTATGGGTAAGTCGTATTTTCTTTTTACATTTATTTCATAATAAGTTTTCGAAATTGCTCTTGGTCAAAAAGTTAGGAATTGGGAATGAATGAGAGAAATTTTTGGACAATTATTTTTCATGATTAAAGATTATTTCTTTTAATTATTGTTAAATCATCATAGGTTAATAATATTGTGTTGATTGGAATGATGGTGTGTTTAAATTTTTTAAATAAAGTTTCATATTCAAAATTTATGGATGGAAAAATGGTGATTTGAAAGAAAATTTCATTAAAGACGACTAGGCAGATTTTTCGGGCGAGATTAGTAAGTGACAAGTTCAGTAGATTATTTATTTATAAATTATAATTTTTTTGGTACTCTTAATTCTTTGAAATTATACTTAGGTCTTTTCTTTTGTAATTTGAACTAACCATTTATGTTCATTCTTTGTTTCATTCTTCAAATATTTTGAGCCTGCTTTGTCTTGATTCCATAAACTTGTCTCATAGCCTATAATTTGGGTTTGTTGTAGTTTTTATCCCAATTTGATTTCAATTTCTGTTGGGCATATGCACTAAACATTCATATTTTTATTCGAATTTGCCTAGGTTATAATAATGAACTTGACAGTATTTTTATTGGATTTTCACTAGGTTATAACAGTGAAGTTGAGAGGATAATCATAATAATAAAAGAGGCTAAAAAATTTATGACCTTTTAAAAATTTCAGTAATCTTGAAATTTAAATCTTTTTAAGCTAGTTTTAAATTAATACCTTAAAGTCAAATTATCTCAATAAAGAGTTTAGAAAACTTAATATTTTTCAATAATATATAACAATAAAATAATACCAGATTACTGGGTTTTGTTTGTAACATTGCTTTAAAACTTGATTGGAACATGTTAAAATTAATTATGTAGTGATGCCAAGCTAAAATAGAATTATCTTTTGTTTTTACAAAAATTTCAAACTTATTAATTATCTTTTAAAATAATAAATTAAAGAGAAGATAGAGGAAATGAAGAGAGATGCTCATGGTATTTTTATGCTAATTCACCTAATAAATATCCTTGCTACTTTCACCTTTTATCCATAGATGAGTTTTTTCTTTCATTAATCTTATTCTTCGTCACAATAGTTTCCTTAAGCTCAATAACTATCAACAACACTAAAAAAAAAAACAACTACCCCTCTCCATGCATGCATTAAAAGAGTTGCAGCTTGGATTGTACTAAGTCAAGGTAAGCCACAACTAACACCCGTCAAGTCCAACAACCTACTCTCCTTATTTAAAAACAAGGAAAATGCATTGCACGCGGCCAGGATCAATATTAATCACAAATATTAATTGCATAAAAAATACTTTATTTTTAAATAATTATAGACACTTAATATAACACATTACAACTCTTTAATCTCATTCACATTCTCATTCTCATTCTCATTCTCATGATTCATACATGATTCACACAATCCATAATCATGCCAAAATCATATCAATTTAGCCATCATTATTATAAATCATTTATAAGAACGCACATAAAACACCATTAAATTCCACCCAATTTCACCATTACACACAAGAGTCCCAAATTGAACCTCAACCACGAATAACCATGAACAACCACGAGAATCAAGTAATTAAGACGATTAACCATACAATTTCAAACGAAAATCACGTTAAGACAAAACGTTAATCCAAGAATTTAATCCCCTTCAAATGCCACAAGACACCATACAATAACAATTATTAATAAGGGCCTAGGGAAGACACTACTGCTCTTTCTTATGTAAATAAATGAAATCCAAATAGTGAGGATAAACTGACATTTCTGCATACTTGGAAGCATTATGAAGAAAACATGTTCATCAAAGTCATTCTTCTTGTTCCTTTGGGATTCCCTATAGAGGTTTTCCTTCATACTAAAGACAACCAATTACATTATCAATTAAGTCAACAAAAACCATGGTACACATTGACGAATCTTTTCTACAGATTAAAACATTTTTAGAACATAATAACCAAACAAATTTGAGAATTTAGATCCTAGAGGGACTTAGGGATTGCCCTCACTACCCGTACACCCTTGCATTCACATATAACTGAACCAATCTCCCCAGTACCTTAGATGCAAAGAATAGCGAGGATCTGATGCGGCTCCAGGATGATCTGAACACCCTAGTTCCTCCTCCTTGCAGGTCTGCGTTCTCTTTCCTCTAGGTCTTGCTGTCTGACGCGTAAAACACCGATTAGGGTAAATTGATTAACCCCTGTCTAATATTCTAGCTGGGTCGGGTAAACCCGACTTGCCCATCAACCTCCCCTGTTAATTCGATTAATTAAATTAATAAATAAAAATGATTCAGATTAATGCCTCATCAGTTTATAAAACCATCAACTCCTCCATTAAAATAAAATTAAATGTAAATATTTAAATACTAAATTATTTTTCTGCCATCATTAAGAATAATAACAATAATAATAACATTTCAGTTTCAAAATGCAATTATTTAATAAAATAATTTCCTGCAGCAATTAATAATTAAAATAAAAGATAATTAATAATAATAATATAATTTATTTTCTAAAAAATAATTAAATAATTTTTAGGATGTTATAGTGGATGTGGATGCCTTTAAGCATTTCTTACAAATTCCACCAAGGTAAGACCTTCATATTTGTTTCCTTTGAGAAAGGTAAATCCATCCATGATAGTTATGTACTCACTCTTGTTGTCTAATATTCAAAATTCAATAATAAGTTTTGACAATGTTTTAAAAATTTACTTGGGTTAATTAGTTGGATATATCTGACTGTGAACTAGACATATCAATAATTTGGCTATAGCAGGTTCTATCTTCACAGTTCATCATATGGTTGAGTAAAAATCTTGTCTTCATATTGCTTCATATTGTTGTCTTCACGTTCACGCTCTCCATGCTTGCTCATTAAAGTAGGTGCAAAGCCCCACTAGTACAAGCTTATTATGCCTACGGAGTAGAGGAAAATTAAAAAATTACCTTACCAAGGATCAAACCCCCCCTCCTCCACACACACACGTACATACACACGAAAGATCAAATTACTTAAAGAGTAACTCTCTTAGAGTTACTCTCCATCCTCACCCTTCATTTTTTTGCAATCTAAACAGTGACATATTTTATCCATTAGATTGTAAAAAAAATGAAAGGTGAGGATGAGAGTTACTCTTGAAGTAACTTGATCTCTCCTCAAATGCCTTGACCGAGTCGATGATCGATCTATGTTTTAAAATACTAGGCTTTTTAGTAAGTCTATGTTTATTCCTTACCTAAAGTGTGACATACTTATGAAAAATATGAGTACAACCTTTAATAGTGTCATTATTAGTGCTAGGGGAAAGCCAATAGTAATGATGTTAGAAGAAATAAAAGTGTACTTAATGGACAAATAAGCTACAAATAGGTAGAAGATTACCTTACTCGAATTCTGTCTAAGATAAAGAAACAATAGAATCAAAATACACTTATTATTGGATATCAAGGTATCTATTTACTATTATTATTTATTTCATTGTCTATGATGGTTCTAATAAGATTATTGATCTTTAATATTTTTATTATTTTTAGTTGGTTTGGAGAGTAATTGTTTGAGGTGGGACATATCAACTTCATGAGATATAAATTTGTTGTAAACTTGGAGACCCAAGACTATAATCGTAGGAAATGGACGTTGATTGACATCCTTTGCTGTCATGCCATTTTGAGCATGAATTTCATGAACCTAGATCCAAATGAATACATTCTTGTATGTTTTTGAAAGAACATATGAAATTGTGTATGCACCACTACTTTATCTAGTAAATATGGGAAAAAAAATGGTACAACAATGCCTTATCACCACCAATCAAGAAAATGCCAAAAGGACTAAAGAACAAGGAACTTGGAACCAAGAAAATTAAAAATGGATGACCCACATTTAAGAAGGTTTGATTTACTTAAGAAATGCAATAAGTGCAAAAAATATGGACACAACAAAATCACATATAAAGAACCATCTATTGATACCCTTGAATCTATCCAAATCACTAGACCTACCCAACTCGCTACATCAACATGACCCATTACATCTATGCAACCCACTACACTCACCCAGCCAATTGCATCAACTTAAAGCATTACATTGGTGCAACCCACTACATCAACCTAAACACTCCATATTACAATTTGTTACATCTACCCAAAATACTAGACACACCCAACTTGCTCAACCTACCAACCAACTACACAACATAATACATTAAGTCAACTACAACTCAAAGGAAGGTCAATAACTGCCACCAAGAAAAGTTTGAGGCAAAAAATGCCAACAAAAGCTCCTTAATAGAAGCCATGATAGTTTTGGACAATTTGAAATGTGCCATGGTCTATTTTTTGTGATGTGTAGATAAAGTACATTTGAAATGTATTATGGTTTACTTATTTTTTGGCATACATTTGTGTAACCACCCAAATTTGTCCTTTTTTGTTTTATTTATTTACTTCAGTTTATGTTAATATATATAATCCAATAACTAAGAATTAAATATGACAACTTTATTTTATTTCTTTTACATTGAAAAATAAATCTTATTTTTCACTTTTGCTATATTTCACTTTATTTTCTTGTTATATTTTTTTTCTTTTTTTTTTTTTTTATTTATTCAATTGGGTTAATTTAGACTGATTTTTTTTTATTTATCAGACTGGGCTAATGTTGGCCCAATAACCTTTTTGAGCCGTTTTGGTAAAAAAGACTAATAATAATAATAATAAAAAAATAAAACAAGTTTTTTTTTTCCTTCCTCTACCTGGTACAACATTCAGTTTCCCCTTCACACACACTCTATTACACGTTAACTCTCCCCTTATCCAGCTACCAACTTCATCAAAGTTCTCAAACTAATGTTGTACAAGTTGTCCTATTGCTTCTTCCATTACCCAATCTCATAAATTAATGCTATAATAGTATAAATTACTTCTACAATCAACCATATTTTTTCACATCTCAAGCAATCTTGATCGGTTTTGAGATGTATAAATATAATTGTATTAGATAAGGTTGTGGGGTTCTAAAAATTTGAAAAAAAAAAAAGAAAAAGTGCAGAGAGGAAGTTACATAAAGAAAAGAAAGGAGAAGAACAAGGAAAAAAAAAAAAAAAGGACAAAGTTAATTATTTGGTAACCTTCGACTCTATTATTCACGTTCTTAGGCTTCATTGTTGTTTTATTTGGAGCTTTAGCTAGACTTGGTCATCTTTGTATATGCATATAAGTATATATTAAAGTTAACATTCACGAACTTTGTACATATAATAATTGTTTTGGTGCAAACAAAAATAATAATAATGAGACAAAAATTGGAAAAATAATAATCATGCTTTCCATGGTAAAATTCTTTAATTATAATAATAATTATAATCGTTGGTTCCTGCGTCCAAAGTAAAAAGAAAGAACAAAAAAAAAAAGGAAGATTTAGGATGGATCAAAGAGCAGCAACAAGATTTGGTCTTCTTTTTCCATAATAATAATAAAATTTAATCTTCATCAAAATAAAATAAATATTTAGTAATAGTCTATTTTTAATTATTTTAAGGTGAGATAAATATTTTAAAATTTATGAATAAATTGCTTAATTAATTATATATATGATAGAATCTGACACCCTAAGATGAATTTACATGATGTTTAAAGAAAATTGTACATGGGACGAGAGTTGGACAAGTTCAAAGTTGAATTGAAAACGACATGGAGCTGAATTGAGTCAAGTGGCATGGGGCCCTGGTGATATAGACAGCGACACAGGGGCCAAAATAGAACCAACATGGTTGTCGAAATGGAACCAGCATGGGTGCCGAATCGAAAACAACATGGGGCCGAATCAGAACTGGCATGGGTGCTAAATCGAAAACGGCCTAGGTGTCGAATTGGACAGAAAGCAACATTACGGTGTGATGGTTTGAATCAGTACAGTTGAAAGCAAGAGTTTCCCTAAGTTTCTTATGAATGGTCCTAAGGTGTTTCAAGTGGGTTCTTTGCTATGTGTTACCTCACAAAGGATGTTCTATACCTCTCAATTCAGGCCTCTAGAGCTCAATATCTCCTATATGACGTCCCACAAGTGGAAGTGCATCCCAAGTGTGGTTATTCGTAAGTCGATTTCACTCTAGCTAAGATTTTCATGATGTCCAAGTAGGGAGTGAATCCCAAAGTGGGTACTAATAATTCATATTTTAGACACCCTATAAGGTCTTAAGATGAGTAGAATAGACTCTAATTGGTAGTTAAGAATCACGTATTAGCTAAGATTCAGATTTCCAAGGTAAAAATAGAGAATATACAAATCTATGCTAATCTATTGATTTTAGATAACAAAAAGAGTAATCTCATTTTGTAGGTCAAACTGGAGTCCCAAACCATCCTAGCGGAGACCGAGAACGAGTCCTCTCAGCCATCACAACCGAGATCGAATGCGTCTTGGCCAATCGAAGGTGTCTTGGCTAGTTGAAGCTAAGACCGAGTCCGAGTCCCCTTCGCCATTCCAGCCGAGACCGAAGGCATCTCGACCAACTGAAGACATTCCAACCAGACAAAGTTATCTAGGCCAGACGAGTTCCTCTCCTGGCTGACTCCATCCTTAGTAGTCGACTCCAGTTTTGCATAGCCAACTCCACATGGAGGCTTCGCATGCTAACTCCAACCTACTGACTCCAGTCCAACCGATTTTGTCTTGGCCGGATGTAGCCAACTCCAAAGATCGAAGTCATCCCAATTGAGGCCAGAAGCGTCCCGTCCAGATGAAGCCGACTCCGCAATACCGACTCTATCACCAGCAATCAAATACCAACTCTTGTAAAGCCAACTCCACATACCGTCTCTGTGTGCACGTCCTGATTGGATGCCCATTCCTAACCGAATGCTGACTCTTGTGAGGCCGACCCATATACCGACTCCCATTTGTCCAGATCCGTCCCAACAAGAAAAGACTGAATCCACTCCAGCAATTCTAACACGTGTCATTTAGGAATTAGTTAGTTAGTTAAGTTTGTTAGTTTTGTTATATCAGACATTTATTTATGTTATTTTTGTTAAAAAGTTAGTTAGTCGATACATGTATAAATAGGGATGTGTAGCTAGTTCATTGGTTAATAAATTTAGGAAAAGCAAGCGAATTTGAGCAAGTGTACACAACTAAGTTCATGCGCACTCCATCGTTCACCTCAATTCTCACTTCACTCCTCTTTGTTCCATGGTTCTTTAGTATGGCATCTAGTTGATCGAGTGGACACAAGACTAGTGTTTGGGTAGCGGCTGATTGCTAGAGAGAACTGATAAGGAATCTGGCACACTCTAGTTATTCAACCCCTCAGTACCTAGCCATCTTCGATGGAACACTGCAGCTACCAGTGGCGATCTTCGTGGGAAGCTGAATCCACATTCCATGAATCAATACAACTCATGTATCGCTACACTAGTTAATCGATGAATGGGTTTGAATTTCTCTACTTCCATGTTTGTAATTCCTGTTAGCTTAATCTGTTCTTGCTTGTGTCCTCATTGAGCATGGTAAGAAATAGAGCACGTTAGTTTAGGGGTCGATCGAAACCATTCTAACAACATTATAGGTAATCGCTAGAGAACCTACATCAGCCACGGGCGTAATCCCTGCCAAACTCGAGGTCGCGATTGTATAAGCCTTCAATAGGCAACGGACGAATGTTAGGCAATCGTCTTAAGACATAGGTTGGTGAGGAAGTGCATGCATGATAAGAACCGAAACCCAAAACCATCGCATTGGTAACTTTGGAAGTGCTACGATAAATATATGTTCTGCTTAATTGTAGTTAATTGTAGTTGCCTTTACCTTCATAGATAGTCATTTACTTTCAGCACTTTATTTTACAAGCAAAACCCCCCATTTTACTTTTCCACACCGAGTCCGCATTCTACATTCCCTGATCCGTATCTTTCCAACCTTTTACACTAGAAAACACTAGAATCACATGTCCTTGAGAGATTCAACCTAGGTTGTCCTATGCTACCCAAAAACATAGGAAATCTAGTTATTTTGATAGTTGAAATAACGACTAATTCTAACTCTATCAAATACCACTACTCATCTCTCACTCCCTAGGTTGCACTCGAGTCCAGGTATAGGACTTCACGCATAGTGTGAATTGTGTAGACGTGTTGTGTGCAAAAGACTACCCACAAATTCATCCATTGTCGTAAGAATAGGACAATATATTCACATGTCTCCTATCTTTAGGTTTAAGCCACACAAATTGCACAATATAGATACAAACCCTCACAAAATAAAGAAATGGATAAAATAAACAGAAAGGAAAAACCGATAAAGAAGAAGTCATTAATTTCATGCATCTGGTTGTACCGACTTGACTCTCTAAAAAAATCCCCAGTGGAGTTGCCATTTGTCGCAACCTAAGCCGTGACGGGGTCGACGGAATCTAAAATGGTTGGAGTCCATGTTTCTTTTAGGGATGGGAATAGGGAGACTAGAGTCGCCACCGATGTCTTTAAGGAAAACGCCAGAAAACCTAAGGTTGGATAAGGTCGATCTTTGGAATCAGAGTTCAGGTTTGGTAGTCCATTACGTGCAAGGAAGGGATTAGCACCATGCAATGTCTATCCTAAGACGATTACCCTAACTAGATGCGTGAATTTGACTCTGACTTCTAAACTATGATATTTACCTTCTGAAATAAACAAAATGTGATCGATATGGAAGGGGGGTAAGATGTGTTTTTGGGTTTTTGAATTTGACAAGAGTGATCTCTTACTCCTACGTATCTCCTACTACCATGGAGAAGTTAAAATTTACGTAGTTCTAGCATAGACTTGGGTTAAGTGGTAATGTCGCTACCTAAATGGCGGTGGATAGTGTCGACTATGTGTCAACCAAGATGGACTAGGAGGTCAACCGAGTGCTAGTTAGTGACCGGGAGACCGACTATGTGCTGGTTGCGTCGAGTAGGTGGCGAATAGTTGGGGAGGATGCAAGTCGGGTGTTGGTTGACTTGAGAGGCCGACTAGGACGATACTGGTTTGATGTTGGCTAGCCGCCTGGGGGTTAGTTTTGGGATTCAGCTTAATGTTGAGTTAAGTGTTTGGTCTGAGTCAAAGGTTATGAGTGCAGTATGATTCGATCTGAGAGAGGGTTTAAGAATTCACCTAGTTTCTTGAAGTGTTGTCGTCACAAGAATATCAACTTCTCTACCTCTTGTTCTTTTGTATTTTACCACTTCTCCCTAATGCTTATGACTATTCCAAAACCAACCCCTTTCTTCATCCCCACTTCTTTTTTTTATAGGCCTGCTCCACCTCACCTCGAATCTTTTAAGAAAATCTTTATGCCAGAGCTCCACTAATATCCTAACTCTTCTTAGAGTACTTTCATTAAATGGGATGGTTTTTGTCAAAGTTTCTTTTTCTGGCCATCGCAGTTCTATAATGCTCTGGCCATCGCAGTTCTATAATGCTCTTGCAGCCTTGCTCTTACGTGAAGTGCTACCGTAGAGTGACTTTTTCTGAAAAATAAGGGATACGCAGCAACTGTTGGCTACTGTTGCATGACAGGCAGGGAAGGGCGCAATCATCAGCACGCTTTCTTTTTCGTTTCTTTTTCTTTTTTTTTCTTTATAAATAGGGAGGAAGGAAAAAATTGGATGTTAACGATAACTCAATTTTATTTCTTTTGCATTGTAAACAAAATTTCATCGTTTACTTTTTACTTTTTACTTTTTTGTCATTTTATTTATGAGAGAACGCGCAAAGCTATCAACAAATTTTTTTTTTGGCTAACATTGGATAACATTCGACTCTATCACTCACGCCTTATTATTTTATTCATGAGATTTTGTTATCCTATTGAAGAAATATAATAGCATTGAACATATGTCCTTGGATAACGAAATTATTTTTGGCTAACATTGGATAACGTTCGACTCTCACGCTCTGTTGTTTTATTCGTGAGAAAACAAGGCAAAGCTATCAACAAAAAATAAAAATAAAAATTGGCTAACACTCGCGCGCTGTTATTTGATTCATGAGATGCTGTTATCCTATTGATGAAATATAATAGCATTGAACATATGTCCTTGAGTTTTTTTTGTTCTTTCCTTTTTTGAGTTTCTCTCTGATAATAATTGTTTAGATGAGGAAGATAGCAGAAAACAAAATTAACAGTGATAATGTTCGATAGGAGAACATGGCAAAGCTATCAACAAAAAAAAATAAAAATTGGCTAACATTGGATAACGTTCGACTCTATCACTCGCGCTGTTATTTTATTCATGAGGTGTTATAGCATTGGACATATGTCCATGAGTGTTTTTTTTTTTTGTTATTTTCTTTTTTGAGTTTCAATCTCATAATAATTGTTTAGAAGGGAAAGATAGAAGAAAACAAATTAACAGTGATAATAATAGTAAAAAAAATAACATCATACCAAAATATGGCCAACAACAAAAATATATTAAAAAAAAAAGAGATTTTCTTCTTCCTACACATGACTCATTCTCTGTTACCTCATATTTTTTCCAATCACTGAACCGTTGTATACACATGACTCATTCTCTGATACCTCGTATTCACACAACTACAAGATCCTTCTAGGTTGGTATTTTTCCTCTTTCTCGTGTTATTAAAGCTTGCCTCTGTCTAGCCATGTTGCAATAACTGAAAATCCCCAATGCCAAAAAGAGAAACCAACAACGCCTCGTGTTATTTTTCCTCTCACATTCGCTTTCCCTCTCTCTCACGGCCTACAATGGTTGCACCACTCTGTCTTCGCCTATCTCTCAATAGCAAAAAATGAAATTAGGTTTTCATGATAGTGGATTTCCAACCCGGTTTATTATTCTGTTTAATATCTCTGAATATGGATTGGGCTAATTTTTTTAGCTTAGCTTTTTACGCTAGTTAGAATTGAATAATCATTATAATAAATTCTGAATTGATATAAAATTAAGTAATAATGAAATCAGTTTATTCTTCCATTTAATATCACCTTTTTTATGGGGAAAAAGACAATAAGGCACATGTAATGATGCACAACGCAGTAGATATAAATTCTCCTTACTTGCAACAATATTAACTACAAATAAGAAAGATAGTAACAATGAGAAGAATTCACGCAGAGACACCAATATTTTTAACGTAGAAAAACCTCCTCAACGTGAGAGGTAAAAATTACGAGTCGTCGAAGATGAAGGAACAAGAAAGTAAAGAACCCACAAAAATTGACTACTGTGCGAACACAATTTCTCATACAACAAACCTCCAAATCAAGATCCGAACGGTTAAGATATAGAACTATGTGTGTTGAACATGCTGTCAAATTTCTAGCCTGATCCAACGGTTAACAAAGTAGATATCGTAATTTTAACATGACTATTATGTATTGAAATGAACTCTCCCTCTCTCTTCTCTCTTTTGCCTTGTGAAAATTCACTCTTTCTCGATCTCTCAATCTGATCCCTTCTCCTCTTATAAAGAGAGACCTAGCGGGTTTGAGAGTATTGGCCTTTTGTCCACATAGTTGGGAGCCCATAAATAACCCATCAAATCTCCCCATCACAACTATGTGGAGGTAATCGCCAATCCAACAATCTCACAACAAGCTTTAAACTTCCCTCTTGGAACCGCCTTGGTCATCATGTCAGCACTCTGACTATCATAGAATAACAAGTATTTATCTTGAACAAAACCAAGCTCTGCCTTGGTAGTGGACAAAGCAACACACTTCTACAATTTAGATTGCCAAGCCTTTTGCCTTTCTTCACTCTCCATGGACTCCTGGTATCATTCAGGTTCTTGTCCATCTGTCAAGGTCACATACTCATCATAAGTATACCTTATAGATGATTGCCTCTACCTATTAGACCTCCTGAGTTGAACTGGAGGTGGTTTAGGAGCATCACCCAGATTCTCATCTTGTGCCATCTTTTATTCCTCTTCAATATCATTATCAAGAGGAATACCAAAACCATCTCCAAGCTGCTGATCACCATAATTATGTTGCTCACCATTTTGAACATTATTATCAGCAATATCCAGATCATGTACATGCATCCGAACTGGATCAATTTCAGACAAACTGTTGTCTTTCTCAAGTGTTGACTTCTTTACCTTATCAATGTCTTCAATGGCTTGGTCTTCCATGAATTGCACATCATTGCTTCTAACAAGTTTCTTCTCAACAAAATCATACATCTTGTAACCATACTCATCATGACCATAACCAATGAAGATACACTACCTAGTCTTCATATCCAACTTAGACCTTTCATCCTTTGGAACATGCACAAAGACCTTACAACCAAAGACTCGCAAATGATCATATTTGACATCTTTGCCAAACCAAATCTTGTTTGGCACCTCAGTATATAAAGCAACTGCACGACTGAGATTAATTACAAGCACTGCTAAGTGTCTTAGACCTTAGGAAGTTGATCCTAGAGGAGGGTCATCGAAGTAGTTTGAGTGTGCACCCTAGTGCCACATAGATGTACCAAGACCTTAATAGGAAGAAAAAGGTAGCGGAGTTTGTCTATGTTTGTCTGGTTTGCCAAAAGGCTAAGATAACGCCTAAAAAATCATCTAGGTTATTGCACTCTTTGCACATTCTTGAGTGAAAGTCGGATAAAACATCTTTATGGATTTCATGTCATGTTTGCTTAGGACCCAAAATAACATGGATTCCAGCTAGGTTATAGTGGACATGTTGACTAAATCTACTCATTTTATCCCAATTAAGGTGAG
The DNA here is from genome assembly GCA_025330945.1 of Mucuna pruriens. Lineage (NCBI taxonomy): Eukaryota > Viridiplantae > Streptophyta > Magnoliopsida > Fabales > Fabaceae > Mucuna > Mucuna pruriens. The sequence continues at coordinate 1,055,848 of JAENHJ010000525.1, read as the reverse complement.
GTATAGTTTATAGAAGTTGACTAGTTTGTACATTAGTGAGATAGTTAGATTGCATTGTATACCCTTTAACATAGTGTTAGATAGAAACCCTAGGTTTACTTCTAGATTTTGGGTAGTTTGCACCAAGCCTTTGGAACTAAGCTTAGTTTAAGCTCACCCTATCATCCGTAAACGGAATGTTAGATTGAATGAATCATCCAATCTTTAGAGGATCTCCTAAGGACTTGCATGTTGGAACAATAGGATAGTTGGGACAGTTTGTTGTCCTTAGTGGAGTTTACTAATAACAACAGTTACCATTTGAGTACTGGGATGACACCTTATGAAGCCTTTTACAGTCGAAGGCATGGGACTCCATTATGTTGGTTTGATTTAGGTGAAAACTTAGTATTGGGGCCTGAGGTAGTTCAACAAACTATCGAGAAGGTCAAATTAATTCAGAAGAAAATGAGAGTGGCACATAGTAGACAAAAGAGCTACCATGATAAGAGACATGAGGATCTTGGGTTCAAAGAAGGGGGTCATGTGTTCTTGAAAGTCACTTCATGGACTGGGGTTGGCAGGGCCTTGAAATCTCAAAAGCTTTCTCCTTGTTTTATAGGTCCTCATCAAATCATAAAGAGAGTCAGTGAAGTCACCTACCAAGTAGCCTTACCCCCTATTCTTGAAAATTTGCACAACGTTTTCCATGTGTCTCAGCTCCATAAATACGTTTTTTGATCCTTCCCATGTGATTGAGTTGGACGACATATAAGTACGAGATAACTTGTCTTATAAGGTGTTGTCTGTAAGGATTGAGGATCGTAGGATCAAGTAGCTAAGTAGTAAGGAAATCCCCTTGGTTAAAGTTGTGCGAAAAGGGACCTCGGGCCATGATGCTACATGGAAACTAGGGAGTCAGATGATAGCCTCGTATGTGTGAATTAATATTTTAATTAATTATCTAGATGTGTCATGCTTTAAAAAGGTTGTTTAGCCACTTGTTAGCAAAGATATAAGGGAAAAATAAGTATTGAGCTAGGAATGAGGTTGGTGAAGTTAAAAAAAACAAAAAGTGCCTCCAAAGCCCAAATTGTGAATGGATTGCATAGAGGCCATGCACAATAATAAGCATGCCCATGTAGGCCAAGTATGCATGTCCGTGCAAGCTAAGTGTGCACGCCTATGCACAATAATGAGCATGCCTATGCACATTTGCAACTAGAAGGTAAGCAGCGAAGCCCACTTCATTGCCTTTATAAATTAGTGACCTGTTGCACCTATAGGGACAGAAATCACTCACTTAGAATATGGGTTTCCACTGTAGAGAGTCAAGAAGGAGAAATTCCAAAAAGGATGCTTGAGGATTGGTGGAACAACCCTAAGGAGCGAGAGCCCCATCTGGGAGTCGACAATTCAGGTAAGGGGGAGTGAGAAACTTGGCTTAGGGTATAGGTATGACTATGGGTAGAAGAGTGGTTGTCCTCAGGACCCCGAAGTGTGAGGGGTCGTCCCTAGGAACCCAAAATATTAATGTTCTTTTGGCTAGGGTGAACTAACACCTGGTGGCCAAGGGTGGAAGGTTTTCCCTAAATCCCAAAGTATCAAATCTTGGTGTCCTAAAAAGAGGTTAAGCTCCCTAATTATTGAATTTGATTTTGTATGGTTGTTCCCTCTATGTGATTATTTGTATGTTTGCAAAACATAGAAAAAACCACAAGTTTCCCTTAGGTTCGAAACTTCGGAAGAGAACCTTGGAGATTTCAGCAACAAATATCAAGCACGGCTATACAGAACTTATGCATGTCCATGTAGACTGTGCAGGTTATGTGCATACCCATGTAGAGTCACACTGACTATGCACGTCCATGCTAAAGGGAGCACGTCAATGCTTTCCTATCCATGTTATACCCTATCCATGTTATAAGAATATGTGATATTTTATTGTGTTTGTTCTTTATATGAATCCATGTGTTTCGATGAATTATACTGTGATGTATTTAGAATGGTGATATAACATGTGTATTTGAGAATGATGACTTAATATGTTGTATCAATAACTATAATGTGAACTGTTGCATTAAGAATGATGATATAACATATTGAATTGAGAATGATGACATGATGTGAAAAATGGTAAAAGGAAAATGAGAAGGGTGTCCTAGTCCGTGACAGACTAGAAAGGTCGTGATGAACATTTATCCTGTAGATTCTTTGAAGAATATTCAAGTTATGAAAGTATGATAGGTCGTGGATGAAGTACCTAGAAAGGGGTCCTCACCAACCAAAGTGGAGACAAGAGAAACTAAATAACTAATGAAATCTCATCATTTTGCATCTTGTAAGGAATTGATGTCGAAGGAATGTAGACACGAATCCAATTGGTAAGGTCAGTGAACCTCTCAATGGCTACTCAATACGGATGTTGTCCCAATGGTCATGACTGATATCCCACATGTTGGGTCTAACGATGCAATACTGAATAGTAACTGACGTGCTACTAGAGGGATATCACACTAGAGTGATATGACTAACCGTAGAGGTGGAGATTAACAAGGTTGCACCTAGCCTACTTCCTCGATTAGAGATGGTATTACATGACATACAAAGTAGTAGTAGGATTGCACACATTGTCATCATTCATATGCCTTATTTGATTGTCCTTGCTTGCTAGATGTGTTGTGAGTGTTTGGTAAGTATTGATTGCATGAACGTATTAGCGTGCGTGCATCCTACTTATGGTGTACTCATACCATAAGTCTGTGAGGAATATTTCTAACTCCTTTTTTGTTTGCATTGTTTGTGTTTAGATTGAATGCTACTTAGAGGTGATGATGAGCAAAAGTATGAGGATTAAGTTAAGGCTCCACAACTCTTGCTTCCTTTTTGTTTTTGTTGTTTTATTTGGGTTACAATCCAATAGGACATGTGAGATCAGGCCACCTTATTTTTGTAATTATGATTTATATATTATGGTGTTAGAAATTGGCCATTAGAGTGTAATTAGAGTTTGTATGCTAGAATTTGGCTTTTGGAGTGTCATTAGAAGGGTGTATTTTTGCTTTTTTTGAATTTCGTATTTAATGATAATTTGAACTATGAAGTTGGGAATCCTTTACTACTAATTATTATTTTCGTAATATTAAAAACTAATTTTTTTCAAATTCTTTTTAAGATGCTCATAGGACTTATTTTCACACGATTTTTACTATGTTTATGGACTATTTTTTATTTGAACATTAATTGATTTTTATAATTTTTACGCAGATAAATATAATAAAACAAGTTTTATATCTTGAATCAATAAAAAAATTTAAAATCATATTTCAAAATAATAAAAAATTATATTTTCGAAAGGTCAATATTAATTTAAATTTGAGAGTTCAAGAATTAAAATAATTTTTTTAAAAAACAAAGGAGTAGAATAAATTTTTATCCTAAAACAAAGAATGAAAAATACAATTTAAAATTTAGCCTAATCGGTTGACAGCAGTTGTTACTCTTTAAACCTCTTATTGAATTTTCAAAGGTGAATACATTTAAACATTATTTGTTTCTTTCTTAATGTTATGAGAGGATTCCAACTTCCAACTTCCAAGAGTTAGTGATCACAAAAATAGCGAAAAAATAAGAAAGAAAACCCTTGAATTTTTCATTCTATATGCTTTTTTATTTATTTATTTTTATTTTTCAATTTTGGCTGTCAATGTCGGAAAGGCATACATAGCTAAGTGAACAGTGAGTTTCTGGTCGTTGTTTAAGTCATGTTGGTGGCTAATTCCTTATTTGTATTTTCCGTATTAAATTTTGATTTCTTAATTTCTCATCACTTAAAATATTTTTGAATATACCATCTGTATATACTATTTTTTTCCGTCACAATTAATATCTAGTTCATCATAATTGTTATGACAAATAATTTTGATGCCAAAACTCACACAGACAAAGTCTGATCTTTTAATTAAATATATAATGAATTGTTGATATAATGTTATAAAATGTACTCTTTTTTCCTTTCTCTTTTCCAATTTGCTAAACTATGTCAAATTGCTAACAGGTCAAACAACAAACCTTGATGATGACGATTAGGTAGTGTAATATGCTTGGAATATAATATATGGGGATATCTAACGGAACCTACTTAATTAATTTTAAAGGTTTTATAGAATGAATATGTTGATCCATCACATTCTTAATACTTAATTGTTTTAAATCGATCTTTATTGGGCCTTAGATATTTTTTATTTAATTATAAAAATATTATCAGTGATCGTAACTACACCACATATCCCTATCGTCATTTTCGAATATTAATTTCTGAGCTTTGGTTAATAAATAATTATGGTTGGGCGTTGCGTCGAAGGACAGAGGTATGCTTGGGTTCACATGTTACTTACCATTGATGGTGATATGTGCATCGTAGAGCTCCAATATTTGGTGAATAAAACCACACGGCTTTCGCAATCACTTTGTTTTTTTTAATATATATAAAATATCTGGTTGGAGTTGAATATAATTTTTATAAATAACAAAAAAATATTTAAATATTTAACAATTTTATATTTAAAATTTGTAATTAAGCTGAAATAATTCTGGCTTCAATATTATGATTTGATTAGAGGGTTGAATTAAATTAATTAGTGGTGTGTGACTGACAGATCCCTCTGCACCAGTAATGATAATGAGTACACTGTTGTACACAAATTAAGCACGTAGATGGTTGTGGAGTTGGGGTGTCTTCTCAACCCTAAATTTTATCTGGAGATAGTGGATTCATAAAATGGTTCAGATAATTGATAGGGCTACATATCTGACCTTCATAGAGGGCTTGCATATGGTGGATCATCAATCAGTGTCACAATAATTTGACAAAAGAAAGTATACTTTTGGCTTTATATATCATTAAATTGCTTGCAACTTGGAGTCAATCATAAGTGCACATGCAATTTCCCTGGTTGCTGTTTACGGATAGACGTGTAAACTAGAAGCACTTAAAAGTTAGGTACATTTAATCATGTTTGAATTTGATAAATGAGTCAAATTTAAAATATCAACTTTAATTGCATAAATATGTGAAATTTTAGTTTAGCTAATTTTATTTATGTTTTATTAAACTTTTTAAAAGTAATTTTAAGTTTATTATTTCAATATTAATTAAAAATTCATTGCCACAAGATTAAGTGTGAGAGAGTGTGATCGCTAATCTCTACACCTTTATATTTATTAAATATAATAACAAAAATAAATAGTTGAGACTGATTTTATTAAAAAAAAAGAAAAAAATTTAATTGTAGTATATGAATTTAATTATTAAATTTTAAATAAAAAAATAAACATTTCTTTTTTATAAACATATTTATTTTATTTGATAATTTTTATTTTTATTCATTGAATAAGTCATATAATATATATATATATATATATATATATATATATATATAATATGATTACAAATTTTAATAATTTTTCAATAAAATCATTAATAATGAGTAGATTATAGTTTTTTTAAATATTATGTTTTTTTTTTCATATTTCTTATCTTACACATAAAAAGTTTAAAAATTACACACTCATTTTTATAATCAAAGTTTTTTTAATGATCATATATTAATATGTAAAATAATTTTATACTATTATTTAATCATAAATTATTATTGATATAATTTTTAAAATAATTATTATAAATATTAATAAATTTACTATATATAATTATTTATAACTAAATAACAATATAAAACTATTTTACAATATCGAAACATAGTTTATTTTTAAAAAAATAATATAAATATAATCAAAGTTTAAAACAAACTTCTTTAGTTATTTAATAAAGTAAATAAATTTAGTTAATCACTTCGGAAGTTAACCACGAGTAATTCATTTATAATTTATAATTTGATTCACATATGCACATCTCACCGTTCCTAAGTTTTGAAATGGTTTGTTGGAATTATACATTGCGAATCCAAATTTCTCTCATATCGATCTTGTAAAATGTTTTTGTTTTTATTTTTTAATTAATTAATTAAACTAGCTTCAAAATAAAAAAAAATCTATAATAATATCTTAAAAAATAAATTTGAGATTATCACAATCTCAAAAATTAATTCAAGAAATAATAATTATTTCTTGTAAATTTATTTCAAGTTTTATTTTTAATTATCCTAAAATTTGATTTTTTTTAATTCACATCCTTATATCTAATATTATTAAATTTGATGGGGAACGATATAAAAAGAAACTCTTTAACGAATCCATACTTTAATATTATATAAAAATAATTTAAATGTAATTCAATTCTAAAAATATTCTCAAAACTAACGTAAAAGATGGATTTATAGACTTTGGTCTAGATCATTTAAAGAAAATAAAAATGAGTTTTTAGAAGAGACCAGAAATATAATCACCCGGCTGCAGTATGCATTTATTTATATAAAATGTTACTTTTAGGACAGCGGCAAAGCAATGAGAACGGTTGAAAGTGCTTTCTACGTCAAGCAACTTCTGTTTTATATTGTTAAAATTTTAAAACTACATTTGCATACAGGGTATAAAGACAATGCATAGTACAATACAAGTTCTTTGATTAGCCATTCGTTTTACTTTTTGTTTTGTGTTCTCCATTATTGGTTTTTGCAGATACAGAGCCACTATCTGCACATTACACCGGCTGAATTTGGCCACGTTTAAGACTTTTAAACTTCCCATCAAATTTTCAACTCTTTCCCCAAATTGTGCACTAATCTAAATTACTGGTCGGAATTAATTACTAATCAGGCTGAAAATCTGCACATGAAATAACAATAAAAGTTACTGTCCTTTTCGTCACCATGAGGTTTAAATTTTGAAAATTTTTAAATGATTTATAATTTTATAATTTTTAATTTCAAATTAAAAAAAATTGATATTAAATTTTAAATTCAAACATAAAATGGTTTTTACTTCTTAATTTAAACTTATTTGTAAAGTGTTGGCCTAGGGAAAAAGATGAAAAAGTGACATAGACAACACATTATATTTGTGGAGAGTTGAAAAAATGAGTTCTGCTTAATGATTTGATTTGATGAGCTTGTCTAATGATATGACGAGTTAGGTTAAGTTTTTAAATAAGTAGTTTAAAAATAATTTAATTAATTTGATCTAATGAATTAGATTAGTAAAAAAAAAGTTTAAAAGCTACCAAATTTGTTTTGGCCTGACATTTTATTTTATTTAGTTTTTTCTTATAAAATATTTCAAATAAACTTGAAAAATGGACTAAGTGGACTAGAAAAGTATGATCCATAAAGTAAGTGGATAGAGTTAGGTGAATTATTTTTTCTCTCAAGCAGTATTAAAATTCATTTACAATGAGTTAATTACAATGATAATGATATAACAACAATAATATTTATGATAATAAATTTGTAATAATAATAATAATAATAATAATAATAATAATAATAATAATAATAATAATAATAATTATTATTATTATTATTATTATTATTATTATTATTATTATTATTATTATAATGTTGATAACTATAAATATAATAAAAATAATAATAGTGATTATTTGCCTGACAAATAATAATTATTACAGCTACTATAATTGATTAGTAACGGAAATAATAATTATAATGTTGATGCAAAGTTGTTATGTATCTTAATAATTATTTGAACATGACTATAAGAGTATTGAGCATATTTAAAAAAAATAAATTTTACATATAAAATAAAAAGGGAAATAAAAATCCACTGCATGGTGTGTGTAAACTTTGAAATCTAAGAACTTTGAGATCTAAGAACTTTGAGATCCTCAAAGTCAAAATAAAGTAAAATATGTTCTGTCCTACAGTTTATGTGACTATATTTAATTGATTCCCACGTCATCCTTGAAAGTCTTCTCCTCAGTGCAAAAAAAATGTCTTCTTCTATATAGTTTTTCAAGTCAACTAAGTTAACCTAGTTAAGTCAAATCCCATTTTGGAATTTGGAGGCTAAAAAATCTCCCACGATAAGCAAGGGATAGCTATATCAATGACCAATCTTATACTGCAATTTTCTGTTAAAATCACTTTAATCGAAATAAAAATAGAGTCGAAAAGTTTAAAAATGGTATATAAATTTATAATCCTAAACAAACAACATTTATTAATAAAAAAAAAATACTGGACATTAAAATTGTATTCATTGATAAAAATTTTATCAAACAAAATTTAGTGTTAACATAAAGAATCAAAATTTAAGTTAATAATAGTAGTTGGTATCATTTTAAAATAATATTTATTAAAATCAATAAATTTATCATATAAAATAATTTACAATTAAATAATAATATAAAATTGATAGCCTGCTTTCTTATTCCATGACAGTTTATTCTCTTGAATAATGCTCTTCGGGTGTACAACCAAGCGAATTCACCAATTATAGTTAATTTACCCTTTTGAATTTATGTTACGTTTTAGTATTAAAATCTTTTTTCATGTTCAATATTTTGTTTTGTTGAAGTTAATTGATAAAACAATTAAATTTAATGATTCACACCACAGTCAATTACCGACATCATGCTACATCAGTGCAATAAAATAATGTATTCTGCCAGACTTAAGATTAATTAATAATAATTTAAGTTATTAACCATTAAAAGAAAATTAAAGGTTACTATCACAGCCACCCCAGGTGGTTGGAATTATTGAGGGAAAGAAAGATCGAAATGAAGCTTTCAAAGAGACACAACTAAGTGCAGCCCACATCCCACCACAAGTGCCAACATTTTTAATAAAGAGTTATATTTTTTTACAATTCTTTTTATTATTTTATAAATAAAATATTAAATAAAAAATAAAAAATTTAAACTGTCAACTGATAAAAGTTATTTTAAATACACTGTTAAGTTAATTTTTATAAAAATTAATACAGTCATGGCTATTTGAGATTGAGTGAAGATATAAAATTAGTGTATGGATTATTATTTTAAAAATAAATATATTTAATATCTTAAATATATAAAATATAATTGATATTTATTATATAAAAAGTATGAGAATTAGCAAGAGAATTTTATAAGAAGATTTAAAATTATTTTTTAAAAAATTTAACCATCTTTATATTTTAAAAAGAAACGACTAAGTTATTCCAAAAGTGATTTTAAAAAAAATACTCCTTATTTCTATATTTAATTTTTTAATTTAATGATGAAATATTAATAATTAATTAGAATTATTAAATAAAAATTAAAATAATAAATAATTTTCTTAAAATTATTCTAAAAATAATTTGATATCTCCTCTGTTTTAAATGTTTAATTACCCAAAATAGGCTACCTTTGTTCTCCGGACTTTTCCCCCTAACAGTGCTGCATGAATAGTCAAGAAAATAATAATCAGAATTTTGACATATATAATTTAATTAAATTTAATATATAATGATGATTGAATGAGACAAAATAGTGGAAATCATTCATCCAACTAAAAATTAACAAACATATAAGTTCACATTGTGAAAAAGAAATTGAATATTTATTTCTATTCTTTTCCTTTCTTTCAGCTCTTTACATCAACTCAAGTTGTGATGGTTTTCCCTAGGGTGTAATCTTTGGTTCCAATTATTGGCTCCCTATTGAATTAAAAAATAAGGGAAGCAAACGTGGCATGTTTTGCATTAGGACTATCTTTTCACTTAATTATTGATAGCACAATCTCCATATATGTTATATGGAAATAAAATATACAACAGATATACATATCTGCCAAATGGTCCAAGCATTCAACCACCCAAAATTTAGGTTAGGAAAAGAATTAAGGTATCTTTTGTTGCATCATTTTGCTCTGAAACTGGGAGTCAAGATAGCTAGGCAGAGTTACTTCAAATGCCCTCGATCAGAAGATCACACTAATTTGGAATTATTAAATTGCTCATTTTTTATATTTCTCCATGAAATTCCTATGCACGGTGTGCCTTGGCAAGCAACATTTCTAATAATTTTATTAAAAAATCTGTCACATTAAATTTGAATTTGGATATAATATAATCACAAGAGATAACTTATTAAAAATTTAGATATTTTTCTAATAATTTGAGTTTTTATCTTAATACACTTTCTAGATTTTTATATCATTTTATTATGTTGATTTAAAATTATTTTAGATAAACTTTTCTATGAACATTTATAAGAAGAGATAATAAAAAAGAAAAATAAAATAAATTTTTCTAACTTATACATGATTTTAATTTTATTTATAAAAAATTTATTTTATTTTTTTATAAGTATTTATGGAAAAATTTATTCATTATTTTTAGTTAAATTAATATAAGTTTTTATTTTTCCAATAATTACACATGAAGCTGTAACCCCTCAATCATACATACAGGGCTCAAACTAAAATTTTCCGGATTATCGTGCAATCAAGGATACCGAAATAGTATTGATGAAATGTGTTCATATTGGATCATTACTACAATTTTTAATGGTTACTACTATTATTAAGACTTTTATAGGCGTCTACGTTTGTGCACTGCATTGTGGGGCTAGCTGCATAGATCATAGATGCTCAGATTCTAATCATTTTATTATATACAAATTAGATTACGTAAAATCATTGGATCTTGGGCTATTATTTTAATATATATCACTAACAAGACAGAGATGACAATTCATTGTGCTACTCCAACTCCATTGCCCCCACACGAAAAAGAACAAAATATGAATGAAATAGGACGATTTGGATCTTCTAATCTTCGGAAGAGAGAAATCAATGTAAACCGGAATCATAGATTTTTATAAGCAATAATGAATCTTTCTCTCTTATTATTTTGAAAAATTATATATATATATATAATAATTAAAATTGTAGCTCAATATTTAAATTTTCTACATTACATAGTTTTTTTTTTTAAATCTAACGCTAGATTACAAAATCCAATTTTTATAAGAAATTTAAAATATATTATCTCCAGACTGAAATTATTGATGTTTTAGTCTTTTTTTTATTTCAAAATTATTAATGTCTTGTAAATTTCAAGTCTCATTAGTATTTCTATCGGCACATACCTCTACTTTTAAAATATTAGATTTGATCTTTATCAAAAGTAATGTACTTACAATTTATTTAAAAAGTAATTCAATCTATTTAAAAAACACATCAACAAAGAATAAACCATATTTACATCTTATATTAAATAAAAATATTTTAAACTAAATATAAAAATATTTTAAACTAAATACACTAATATATTATCCTTACAAAATGCTACTTAATTTTGTGTACACTTCATCAATAATTTTAGATAGAGGTAGTATTTGACTCTGACATTGAAAAAGTTAAGAGATAAACTGAGAAACAGCTGTCTTGAATTCTCATATGATTGAACTTCCCCCGCCATAAATTGGATATTCCCCTCCACAGAAATTGGATATTTTCATTTTCCTTTACTGGTTGAGGTCTTGAGTACTTGACTTTTTTAGGTGACAGTGATGCAATAACTGAATGGGAGAGGGCAGGGGGAAATGCAAGAGATATGGGATGTTGAAGTTAGTGACTTATGTGCAATGAATCATCAAGATATTCTTGATATGAACTAACATGAGATTAAAAGAATACTATATACTATCATAATTAAAGCAATTTATATGTTAATTTATGTAACCTCCCTCTTGAAAAAAAAACAAATCTTTCTAGCTATCCTAGTAATTAAGAGGGTTTCCTTGAGTTTACAGATGGCTCGTGAATTTATTTGCATAAATTACATGAATTGTTTCATCAGCTAGCTAGAGTTAATTGATCTTCATATGTCTAAACATTTTTACTGTGTATCCGAAAGAAACAAAAGAAAGATGAAAATAAAAAAGAGCGAAATAGAATAATTGAAAATAGAGTAAATTAAAAGTGTTTAGTTTATGAGAAATTAAAAACCAATATAAAAAGAATAAAAAATACAAGAGAATTATTTTTTTATGACAAACGATAATTCAAAAAAAATAATTGTTTGTTTTCGATAAGAAACATGATCAAAGTTCATTTCCCTTCTATTAATTATATCCTATTTTTTATTTCTTACTTTTTTTTTTTTCATCATCCTTATTTCTTCATCATTTTTCTGCAACTAAATGAAGTGATATAGAGAACTTACTGATAGAATAATAATTAAGGGCATTTATTACAAAATTTTATTTATATTTATATAGTACCCCTTTACTGTCTAGTTAAAAAAAGAAGAGGGATAAAAGGAAAAAGAAAAAAGAAAAAAGCAGAAGGTACGGGAAGCAACAGTGACGATAGGACGACTTGTCAAAAGAAGAAAAAGGATAAAAGCATGTCAGAAAAGCAACCTAGAGAAGTATAGTCTGACAATTTTGCGCTTCTCAATGTGCCTCAAATAGAAGCAGTCGAGATGGGGAGTTATGCATCCCCGGTTAGGTCATTTCCTCCCTGAAAAGCAGGAGGGCGTGGAGGACATGCGCATTGCGATAGTAAAAAAAATGAAAAATAGTCACCACCACATTAATTATAGGGTTGTCGCATTGAACGAGGGAAAACCCTCTTGAAGGCACCAGAGCATTAATAGACCTAGGGGAGAACAATCGTATTAATGGTGGAAAATCTCCATGGGAGATCCGAGAGGCCACGAGCAAGCCTATAAAAGGTCTCGAGCTCAAAGGAGAAAGGGGTCAAAGATCCTAATCTCAAGAGGGTGGAAAATTCCAATCTTGAGAGAACGTGAGAGCTAGTAGTGAAAGAAGGAGTCCGAAAAGGATCTTTGGAAGAAAGACGGAAGAAGTTCATTCATTCTACAACGAATAAGTAATCCTTGGATACAAGGTAAATTCTTCAAAATATTCCCTACGCATATCCATTTAGTGACCTTAAACTCTAAGCCAACGCGCTTTCTTCATTTAGCTCAATAACAGTCTACAAGTTGTGGGCCGACCCCAGACCGGCTCCTATGTAGCCAAAATCGAGATTGATCGAGAGCTGATACTCTTTGGTCCGACTCTAATATCACACACTCGAGTCACGAACTCATTGACTCTAACATCACACACTCAAGTCACACAATCATTGACACCTAGTCGGCATCCCGACTTGGACAAGACTGTCTTGACCTCTCCCAACATCTAACCTTAAGCCTCCCGACACCCCATCCCATCCAAATTTTTGGACGCTAATGGAAAGTCTACTTTTATCCAACTCTTTGGACGCCAATGGAAAGTTCACTTTTCTCTAATCATCTTTGGACGCCAATGAAAAGTCCACTTTAATTCAATTCTTTGGGCACCAATGGAAAGTCCACTTTTATCCATCTCTTCGGATGTCAATGAACAATTTGCTTTTTATCCAACTCTTTGGACGCTAATAGAAAGTCTACTTTTATCTAATTCTTTGGACGCCAACGGATAATCCATCTCTCCCCACTTTTGAAACACATATATAGCCTTGCCAACATAGTCGACACTCCAACTGGGCCGAGTTGGTCTCGGCCACTTCCACACCAATTGAATCGAGTTGGTCTTAGCCACTTCCACACCAACTGGACCAGTCGGTCTTGGCCCCTTCTATCTCGACTTGTCCCAAATGGTCTTGGCCCCTCCTACCATCTAACCACCAATGTCTCAGAACTACATAAACTTTGATTTCTCTATTATAATAGGAGATACGTAGGAACAAGAGACAACACTTGTCAAGTTCTTCATCTAAAAAACCCAAAAACATCCACGCTCATCTTTTGTAAACATTTTCCATTTTTAGAAAGGCATAAACTTTAATGTAGAAGTCATATATCATTTCATGCATCTAGTTAAGGTAACTATCCTTGGATAAACGTGGTGAGATATTAGTGATTCCAACACGTAACTGACTCCCGAACCTACACTTTAATTCCAGACCAGTCTTATCCATCATAAATTTCCTAGCGTTTTTCATAAAAATGCCAGTGAGTGACTTCGTATTTCTTATTCCTTCTCCGAAAGGGTCTCAGATTCTATCCACCTTTATTTTTTGTCATTTCTATCGCGATCCAAGTTACGACACTCTCTCCAAAAATATCTTTATACATATATTTAATATAATACTAATTAAGTAGATCATCTGGATTAATGAGTGTGAAGTTATGATTTATATAAAAAAAATATGATTTAAGTACTTTGCTATACCATCTTATTGACGATAAAATAAATTTTTATTAGACAATTTATATAAATTAAACTTTTAAACTTTTTACTACATTCATTGTGAATGCTGTAAGAAAGCTATTGAGAGAGAGTTATCATATGTGGCGGTGTTCCACATAAAGATAAAAGAGTTTAAAAAACATATTTGCACACATGAACAATGATCATTACTATGCATTTAGGGGCTAAGAAATTAAAACATTTACCGACCATACACATATTTAAATGAACATGTGTCACAAAGTCTACTATATAAAAATAAACAGATGTGAATTATTCGGCTCCTTGTAGCACATCATGTGCATGAGAAAAATACAGAGGATCTTCTTCATTTAATCAGAGCTCAAGCCGTAACTCTTGTCCTTAGTATAAAGGACACAAAAGTAGTGCTTCTATTAGCTGTAAGCTACTTTTTAGTACTTAAAAGTCGACATACGTGCATCAAGCATCCAGAAGAATCCAGATGAATGGTCATGTAACTAGTACAATCTTTCCTCTTCCCCTTTACCAAAATGCCCCAAAATATCTTTGCTGGACTGAATCTATATCAAGAAAAAAAAATATTTCAAACTCAGTTATGTGGGTATGCATGTTTAAGATAATTGTAAAAAATAGATCATATCAATAATGGATTATATATAATTGATAATTAATTATTGTTACAATTAATTATAAGTTCAAGGTTTTGTTTGAGTAAATTTATTGAAAAATCATTTTAAAATAATCATTTTGTTTTAATATAATAAAAAGATTAGCTTTTTATATTAATAAATTATAAAAAATATGTATAAAATTAAAAACTATTATTGGAATATTTGGGAGATATTTTTTTTAAAAAGTTATTAAAAAATAATCATAAATTTTATGTTATAATATAACTTATAAGGTAATTATTACCTCTCTATATATATTATTCAAATCATTTTATTAGTTTAACACAATCTCTCGTATCTTCAATGTAAAAAGTGGTTTAATAACAATATGAAAATGAAGAGTATGATAAACTTAATAGTAATGGTTAAAATAGTTTCATATACATTAAAAATAACTTTATTTTTATAAATTTCAGTTAATATCTTAAAATATTAATTACTTATCAGATAAATTTTATTCTATAAAAACAACTAAAATTTTAGAATTTTAACTTTTCCAAATACATTTCAAATTCACAGCGCCAAATTAGCAGGGGTATATTTGTATGGATGTTAAATTTAGCTGTATACAACTTTGGCTCTGTGCTAATTTCAGCACTCTTTACCCTCCAGCTTCAAAAGATGTAATTGGGTGAAAAAGAGTCCAATACGCAAAAGGGTGAACTCCTCTTTTGTTATTACATGATGATTGTAAATCAGAATATGATTTTGGTTAAGATTGTTATGCTACCTTGTCAAAGTGGTGGCTTCCAATTGCTTTTGGCAAAGAAATTACTTCCATATGGGGGAGCAGTGCCCCAATAAAAAAAAATAAATTGAAAGAGGGTTGATATTGACCATGTGTTATTGTGGTTCTAAAGCTAAAAAATTTGTGGACAAAAGATGAGATGATGCAAGATATGATTAATAAGCATCTTTTTCCATCCTTTATTGCGTGTTCGTGCTTCATATCAGCCAAACAAAAGGTGAAAGCATTAAAGGGGAGGTTTATGCATCTGATTTTTGTTTTTTATTACACTTATAGCAAGTTAACGAACATAAAATATAAGAAACTATTTTTTTTTTACTAAGAAAACTCATGGATTTTTTTTTTTATCTTATCATGTGCGTTTTGAAAATTGAATAAATTGAATTGACACTTTTTAAGTATTTCATCGATTTAAAAATAAATGTTAATTAATATTTGGCACAATATTTTAAAACTATATATTAAATATTCTTAATCTTATTATAAAGAAATTTCTTCATTATATATTAGATTTCACTAAATATCGTTATTAAGAAAATAATGATAAATTAAATAATTAATATTGTTTATTTTATTAAAATTTTCAGATAATAATTATTTATAAAGTGAGAAATTTATAATACACTTGCATGTTAATTCAAGGTGTCATTTTACAAACCTGTCTCACTCACTGTCCAATTTATATTATTTTAGTAATTAAAAGTTGTAGAAAAAATAAGTAAACTATAGTTAGATTTCGTACCATTAATCAATTTCCTTTTCTATATATATGCGTTCGTGCGTATAAGAAGGTATGTACATATTGAATGCAGAAGAAGAAAAGTAAAATAATGGAAGAACAAAGTGTGTACATGGGTATGTACATATTAAAGTACAATAATCAAAGAACAAAGATGTTAAAATATAAAATTAAAACAACTGAGAAGAGATATTTTCAATTTTTTGTTTTAAATGTTTTTTCTTCTCTACTTTTTTTAGCAACAGATTTCTAAAAAAATTAAGAATTAATTGAAGAAGAGACTAAAACAGTTTTAAAATCTTTTATCACAATTAAAAAGTAAGTAAAATGTCAATTTTTTAATAAATTTTTTTTTGGTGTACCCAAGATTTTATGTCAATCTTTAAATGAATTTATAGATGTATTGTAATTCATTTTAAATTTCGATCAAATTAATTTAAATTATATTAAATTAATTTATATTAAAATAATTAAAGTTAAAAAGTAAATTAGATTTTGAAAGTGATATTTTAAAAACTTATTTTGCATATAAAACGACAATTTTCACCACAAACCGTACAAATGTGTCCTTAAAACATCAGTGACGGTGAAAAGAAAAAAGATAAAAACAAATACGCTGACGATAGAATCCCTTCTGAAACGTGTATATATAATGACCTTTCATATTTGAGTATAATTAATTTTGAAGAATATCCAAAACTGACCCAACATTCAAGTTAATGCAGGATACAATTTTTTCCCCTTTAGTTTTCACCGTGATTTTTATTTCGATCAAGAGAGAATAATTTTTCCTTCAGTGCCTTCGGATATTTTAAAAAAAAAAAATTCGACCAAGAATATTCATTATAATCATATGTATATTCAAAGAAAAATAAATATTTTAAAATACAATCTCGACCTTAAATTTTATGTATAGTATAATAGACATCGACAAAATTTTACTTCCTTGAAGGAGTTTATCTGACTTAATTAAAATTATTTGAAATTCAAAAATATATTCAATTATAGAAAGTTTAAATTAAAAAAAATAAATCATTATCAATAAAATTGGTGAATATTGTTTACACTTGTAATAATCAATATGATCCAAAAAATTGAAAAGTAAATTTCTTATACTTACTACTTAATTGCTTTACAGTTACTAGTCGCGAAAAGTTTATTACAAGGTTTTTGCATTTGATTGAGATGATAGGAAGAAAAGGTATAATTATCCAAGTCAAGGAAATTTTTTATTATAATATAATATATAAGAGAAGGGAAGAATAAATATTTTCAAATAGGGGTAGGTCTCATAGTCTAACATGCATTTTCAAGAGTGAAATAGATTATGTTTATTTTTTTTTCTCATTTTTTTTATCGTTTTTGGTATTGGTGTAATTTTTTTTTAAAAGTTATTGAGTTTTGAGATTTTTATTTTTTTTTCTCATATATATATATATATATATATATATATATATATATATATATATACCGTACATGCCTAGTTTTAAGTAAGTATTTAAATAAATGTTATTTTATAAGTAATATTTTGTATATTTTATTATATTTATGAAATAAAATTTATCTAAATATTTTCTTAATTTATATTTTTGAACACTTTCCTTATATTTATAAACATCCCTTCAATTTCCCACACACAAAAAAAGGATGCACACCAAAAAATAAATACCCCTGCAATTCACGTGGTTTTTCTTCTTCTGTTTTTTGATAATTAATTCACTGGGTTTTTCTCTAGTTGAATAATACATTAATATAATATTATAGCCCATGATACCTTGCACTTTGTCCATCTATAAATACTCCTCTTTGCCTTAGCTTTTTCCTCCCCCTTCTCCTTTCATCTTGCAATACCATTATACTACAATATTACTCTGTATTCTCTAAGCTTTGCTTCTTCTTAATTCATTCTCTCCCCACACCCATTCACTGTTCTGTGTCTGGTAAGCCAATAACTTGCACTGTTCTTTTGTAATATGTTCTTAGAACATTAAACTTTTTTGTTTCATTCTTCACTCATTGCCCATAATTCTTCTAAACCATGTCTTCTTAATGATTCTACGAACACCCATCTTTGCCATGAGTGCATGTATGAGGTTGAGGTTGTGCCTTTTGAATTCCCAAAATCCATGGAATCGAGAACCGTACCTCTGTTTTTCAGAACACACCCCAATTTATTTGGTGATAGTAATATATAGACACGTGTACACCCCCCCTTTTATTCCGAGGCTTAACTAATCTATGTTGTTAACAAAGTGTTGTGATTTGGCTTGCATATTCCGCTGAATCCAGAAAGTTTGTCAAATGAGTGATTGTGTGACACCTAAAGTTTATGCACTTTGGAAAGGAATTTTCTGTGTCTCATAAACTCTGTTCAAACAATTATAATAATTGGTTTTTGGCTTTGAGTCATTCCATGATTGCTCTCCTTTCTTGGGGGTCCTTTTTTTCTTGGTTTATGATTAATTAATTATAATAATTGAATGAAGCTTTTGAACTCTCTCATGTTTAAATTCTGTGCCCCCAAAAGGGGTACTATTGCCCCATTTTTTTTTTATTTAATTGATCTATTTCCTTGGTTGTGGATTGTCCACTCAGAATCTTAGCAAAGCTTATCCCCAATGGATTGGATCACCACCTTGATTGTCTTCCTTTATGAGGCTTTAGCTTCTTTCGGTGCTAATCCGAGTTAACCAGACCATATTTTAAAATTAGAAAAGCCATTAACTTTATAGGTTAAGAAAATCACAATGAATTCCCATATAAATTTTGATTGGTTCATGTTCTCATTGGACAACAGAGTGTTCACTTCCCTTTATTGTCACTTTTAAGGTTTTCTGCCTGAAATGGAGTACGAGGACCGCTTCAGACAGAACCAGAGACCAAAATATGATTGCCTTTTATTTGGTGAGACACGGTCATTGATTAATTAAAAAATCTGAATCTTCATTTGGGTATGATTGTGATTATGATTATAACTCTTATATTTGTGCTTCAGATTTAGATGATACTTTGTATCCACTAAGCACTGGTCTTGCGAAAGCATGTGGCCAAAATATTAAAGGTGAGTGTGTCTTTGCCAATAATGTTCTTGGTAATGTGTATCCTCTTGATGGGTGTTGTTGACACGAGTGGTACCTTTGATCTAGACTATATGGTGGAAAAGCTTGGCATAGAGAGAAGCAAAATTAATGACTTGTCCAACCTCCTTTATAAGAACTATGGAACAACTATGGCTGGTTTAAGGGTATGATTCTGTTTTCCATCTTTTCATTTCCTTACTCAAAATGGGAATTCATTGTTGGATTCAGAAATCACTGATGATTTGTGCTTTTTTCTTTCATTGTCAATTCAGGCAATTGGGTATGACTTTGACTATGATGAATATCACAGGTACATGACTTTTTATTTTTTACCCCATTACTTCTAAATTGATGATGACTTGTATATTTGGTCTGATTTGAAGTGGTGAAATTGATTTTTGAACTTCGGCTGTTACAGTTTTGTTCATGGGAGATTACCTTATGAGAACTTGAAACCAGACCCAGTTCTGAGGAACCTCTTGCTGAGCCTGCCTTATAGGAAATTGGTAAGATGTTTGTAACAAAATAGAACTGCACTAGATTCTAATTTCTACCCAGAAAAGTTGAAAATAATCAGGTTGAACCTCTTTTTGTGTTTTGTTTATAGATCTTCACAAACTCAGACAAGGTCCATGCAGTTAAGGCACTAAGCAGGCTTGGATTAGAAGACTGCTTTGAAGGAATCATATGCTTTGAGACCCTTAATCACATCCACAAAAGCACTGTCTCTGATGATGAAGATGACATTGAGTTTGTGGGGGGTTCAGACACAACCACAAAAAAAGATGATAGTAGCTTCCAAATCTTTGACATCATTGGCCATTTTGCTCAACCCAACCCCAACACAGTTTTGCCAAAGACACCGATTATTTGCAAACCATCAGAAAATGCCATTGAGTTGGCTCTCAAGATAGCCAACCTTAACCCACAAAGAACTGTAAGAAAACCCATCCTAATTTTACTAAACTTTTCAATAAGTATTTATAGAAAAAAAAAGATAAATTAAATTTCTCTCATAAATTAAAATTAATTTTTAAAAACATAAATAGTTATTTTTTTTACAAATTAGTTTATATCTAAGTTAATTTTAAATTATGATTATTTTTTTTATTTCAGTTCATCTTTTTATTTTCTTATTCTATAATTGTTTCCTAGAAATTTATCCATGACTTTACATTCTTATTTTGTTGCGTCTTATTTTCTCATATTTATTTTCTTTGTTCCTATTTGTCACTTTCAGTTGTTCTTTGAGGATAGTGTCCGCAACACACAAGCTGGAAAACGTGTGGGTCTTCACACTGTGCTGGTAAGTCATCGATAATTTTGTTCAGTAGTAGGAACATTACCAAACAAATAATGAGGAAACCAAGAATTTTAAGTCGTGGGACATCACCCACATATAATTATGTGGGGGTAAAACACTATACACACAGTACATGTAATGTTACAAATAAAAACAAAAATCTTAGTGGGGGATAGTTTCCCACAAGGCAATCCTTAATGTGTGCCAAACTAATATGAGGCTCTAATTATTGATTACTACTACATCCATCCAGGTTGGAACATCTCAGAGAATTAAAGGGGCAGATTATGCATTAGAAAGCATCCACAATCTTAGGGAGGCAGTGCCCGAACTATGGGAAGATGACATAAAATCAGAAATTGCTTATCCTGGCAAGCTTGCTGTGGAAACGTCTGTGACTGCTTAGATCATTGATGGAAAAGAAAAGAAAAAAGAGAGAGAAGTTCTTTGGGAATTTTCCCAACTTGGGATGTAGTTACTGTAGCTGATGTACATGCTCTGATTATGTTACAATAAATTAATGTAAGTAGTTGATGTAGATGCTTTGATAAGGTTATAAAAAATTAATAAAAATATATTTAATTCTCACCTTGGGCTTGCGTACTTGTATATATCGAGTCAATAATCATCTCCATCAAGTGAGGAAGATTCCTTTTACATTAAAGTGTAAGAGAAAAAAACAATAAAGTGATTAGAAATTCAAACTCAATTGTAATATTAATTAAGTCAATTATAATATAAAACAACTAATCTTCTCAAAAAAATAAATCGAAGAAAAGAAAAACAATGGAACTCAAGCCAAGAACTTCGTCACAATTTGTTTGCGTTATTGATTAAAAGGGAATCCTTGATCAGAAATTCGATGTACCAAAACTTTACCGGCCACATACATTTACCACTAGGTGGAAGAAAAAAAAAATACAACTGTAGGATTTGTAATAAATAAATAAAAAAACTCTAGATGATTTTTAGTGGTACATATAATTTTAAAAACTGGCCGATAGTTGAATTGGTAAAATTACTTATTTATCATTTATTAATTTAATAACAGTTAAAGTTGAATGAATAATAATTAAACTTATAATTTTAATATTACATAGTATTTTAAATAATAAAATAATATAAAATTATAAAAAAATCAAGATATAAATTGATATAAATGATTAAATTATATGTTTTATAAGATAAAAAATAAATAATAATTGACAAAATATTTTGGAAAAAATATTTTTTGATCATTTATCTTGTATTTTTGGTATGATACTTGATCCTAAAATTTTCTATGATATAATCCATAATTAAAGTGGTGCAATTTTTAGGCAAAAAAAAATGCATAAAAAGAGAAATAACACACAAAAAATCAAAACAAAAATATAAAACATTGTTAAAAATTACATTTATGGGTGTTAAAAACAAGATTTAAGTAAGATTATTGTTAAAAACACAGTATATTTGTGGAAAATTTTAGATAGAAAAGGAATTGAAAAAAAGAAAATGGATAAAATTTAGAAATGACTCGCTATTGATTTCGTGGAGATCAGATAAGGGAAAATGAGATTAGCTACAAGGCTCATGAAAAATTTGATGAGAATTATGTGTTCTAATCCAAAAATAAGTTAAGAGAACTCTCTCACTTGCTTGTTGCGCAATATTTCACAAACAAACTCCAAGTTAATACAATTTAGTTAGGATCAGGTATATATACTGCAC
Organism: Mucuna pruriens; assembly: GCA_025330945.1. Taxonomy (NCBI): domain Eukaryota; kingdom Viridiplantae; phylum Streptophyta; class Magnoliopsida; order Fabales; family Fabaceae; genus Mucuna; species Mucuna pruriens. The sequence continues at coordinate 1,033,487 of JAENHJ010000525.1, read as the reverse complement.
TTGCTTACAAAATGGGCAAAAAAACAAACTAAATTAAAAGGGTCTTGGGCCTTGGAGCAAACACAGCCCAAAATTCAGCATGCTAATTAAAAGCGCCTCCAAAGAGGGCATCCAAAGGGTCTTGGAGCCATCCAAGCCCTATGTGTCCAAAAGGACCAAAATAAAGCTTCTGGTTTCTTTACAAATGAAAGTAAACTACATAAACTACATACAAAATCCTATACTACTTGAGGATACACTCCTAAAGTATAAATAGCATTAGGCCTTCTTTGGATGCTCCTTTCCCTTTAAGGAGATCCATCTTTCTTTGAACTTCCTCCTCAAGCCTCTTTAATCTCCCTCTAGTTATAGGTTCTTGAAGGACTTCTACCTCTTCATGCTTAGTGTCATCTACACGCTCTTCTTGTATTCCTAGATTCATATCAACATGTGCAAATCCAAATTAGGCAGATCTATACTTAGAGTAAAAAATAAACTTAAAGGAATTGAAAAAATCTATTCAAAAATAAGAAAATTACATTATGATTGAGACTTGATCTCAATGAAAACAATACATCAATGAGAAGTTAGTTAAATAAATTGAGTAAAAAGACATGTGATTTACAGGATCGGTTTAGGCCTCGTTTAGAGGTTTGACGGCCTAGGGCCTAAGACTACAAGGGGTTCCAGTTTTTTTTAAAAATAAAAATTATATAATTATATAATATTTTTTGTTAGATTATTTTATAATTTTTTGCAAATCAATTAAAATTTTGTCTTATTTTATTTTTTTTCTTATTCAAATTAAAATGTGACATGTGATTAAAAAATATCACTTTATTAGTTATTAGTTTTTTTTTTTCCTGATGTGTTACATTCATAAATCTATTTTAAATAACTTTTAGCTTACTGTAACATATCAACATATAATAGATTTTTGATAATAAACTTAAAAAGTTTGCTTTATTTTTAATAAGATATGAAACACAAACTGAGACAGAGACGTAGTAAAATGATGTGATGAAAAAAAAAAGAAAGAAATAAAAAGAAAAAAAAGAAAATAGAGGAGTTATAATAAATAAAATTGAATAAAATCATGAAAAATTATACATGCATATTGTGTGTATAAATTCGTTTTTTTTATGAGATATTTATGTATATGTAATATTTTTGAAACATAAATTAAATAATAGATAATAACATAAAAATAAATTAAATAAAACATATCATATATCATTTTGAAATTTGTTAAAATTATATTATTTGTTTTTAATGAAATATGTGTATTTTTTAAGCAATATATAAATTTATATTTTTAAATACTTAAATATAAATGTATCATATTCATTGTTTAGCTTGAGGCCCTTATAATCTCAAGACAGGCCACCTATACCTACCATGTTTGGAGCAAAAATTCTCCATGACTTTGACATTATTTCATGCGTTTCTTGATTCTAATTAATAGTTGACCCATAGAGAGTTAAGTTTATGCCATTTTCTAGCCAAACCATTCAAGAATTCCACGTTCTATTAACTCCAAAATTGGCAGGTTTATAAATCGCAAACAACACCGATAGATTTTTTGTATTTTTGTTTTTATTTTTTGGTCAATTTTTTAGTCCTTTTTTTATGTGTTTTTTGGCCTGAAAATGTACCATTTTTTTTAATCTTAGATCATCATAAATAAAGTTAGGATCAAGAATATAATCATAGAAACCGGTGCCAAAACAATGGAGAAATTATGTCCACAATTATGTGAAATTTATTTTATTAGATTTACTTTTATAAAAATTATTTAATTTCATTAATATTTGAATAAAAAATAATCATAAATATAATAAAATTAGCAGAAAAATAAGTTTTAAAAGCAATAAAAAAACTAAAAATGGTGAATAGTGATATATGCACACACTTATGGTTTATAGTCCACAAATTGTCAAACACCGTGTTACTTGCAAGATGATGGAAGGATCAAAATAACTCAAGTTGAAAAAAATTAAATAATCAAAATAAATTTTTTAAAAGATAATAGATTAAAATGATTTTTTTTAATAAAATAAAGAAATAAAAATACATTTTAGTCACCCGCGTATAATTTTTAAATATGTATTTTTATTTATTTTAAAAATATTTTAGATTAAATTAAAAAATATATAAAATATTCAAATTGATTTTTTGAGCTAGTTATGACTGGATAAGCTGGTTCTTTAAAGTTAACAGATAGATCACTGTATTATTTCTCGGTAAGATCAATCTCTAACCAATCCTATTTTCAAAACAATGCATATAATAACTCTTTAACTATATCACATAGTAGTTGAGTGAATTCGCCAAAAAACAATTGAACTGATGACACTATATATTTATATAACTAATATCTCATGTATTTGATATACCCATATTTGTAAATATAGGTGTAATATGAAAAAAAAGAATAAATTTTATTTCTTTTTCAAACATTAGTTTAATTGATAAATTATTATTTTTATTGGCAATAAAAGTATAAATTAGAATGTAAAAGATATAGGCAGTAATTTTTTAATTTTAGAAAAAATTAAGAATTAGTTTAATTAATGAAACGTTGTTTGAATATACTTAATATTTTTAAGAAATTTGAGTATTGACTAAAAAATTAAATAAATTTGAATTATCATTTGATAGAATAAATAATTGGAGCGAAATATATGCAAAGGTTATTTCATTTTTAAGAACGAGCATTCAAATTTATTGTATGCAAATGCAAATATATCATATAATTAAATTCATTGGCAGCGTAGTTAATTTAAGAATATATTGCCTAATTTGATTACTCTAAGGACGTCTTTTAATAAATATGAAATAGAAAATATTAGATAAAATGAAATATTTCTTAATTATATTAAAAATTCAAAAAGTTGTACTTTTTATATTTCCTAGTTAACAAGTGATCGACTTTAAGAAACTTATTAGTAAAATTCTTAATTTAATGAACTTAAAGAAATAGATAAAAGATATCTAATTATAAAATTTAAATATAATTGAAGGTGAAAGTGAATGTGAAAGGGGAATAACATATAGCATTAACTTGCATAAATTGAGAAAAACTAAATATGTTCACACCATTCAATTATTTGTCATCATAGGTTTTTGACGTTCACTCCAATCCAATGCAAGAATTAATTAAGAGCTAATCATATATCATGAAATGTCTCACAGTTATATTTATCAATTATTCGTAGCAATCATAATTAGATGATGAAATGGTCAACATATTGGACATTCTTGCCACGCTATTTATATAAAACAAATCACCAAGTTATGTAGGTTAACGTGTTTTAAATGCATATAACATATTTCAATTGAAGGATGAGCAAGTTGCTTAAATAAACTAACATTATACTAATAAATCAAATCTCCATCATGCGTTATATATTTATAATTAGTTCAGCAAATCTATGGCCTACTATCTACTACAGACTAACCAATCTCAAATGTAAAATAAAAAATGTTTTCTAACTAGGTTGTTAAAGTGCCAACATTCAGATAGAGTTTTTTTTTTTTTTTTCAAAATATAAAATCTTTATATATAGGAGGATGTCAGGATTTGATTCCGGGATTAATCAGTTTGAAAGAAATTACTTTGGGAATTCATAAGAACACATTAATGTGTTTGAATTCTTGGTCGGAGCCTCAAACTCCTTTTTAACAGATAACGAGGTAATTTTGTTTTTGTTTTTTTTTTTAATATCATATTCTTTTTTGGTATAAAATTTCAATAGAAATATTAATAGTGGATTATACCTTACTATTTGGTTTTAGATTTCCTTGCAAACGTGCAGAATATTATTGAATTAGATATAAGTAGACGGTGTGCTAGTTCAATAAACGAGGTATAGAGTATCGTTGTGGAAATTAAATGGGACACTATTTTTAGTACAATATAATTCATAAATAATAATGAAATAATTTCATAATAAAAACTAATGAGAGAATTTATATTCCAAAAAGTTTAAAATTATATCAAAATGAAATCTAAATATTATTTTAACAAAAAAAATAGATTGCTTTATATTTACGAGGTTAGATTCAAGATGTTCAAGTTTTCACGTCTTAATGATAATAAACAAAATATAAGGTTGATAAATTTTAAAAAATAAATATTTCTTTTTATTTATATATTATCTCATATATATCATCTTATGAAGAAAAGTTAAAGATTTATTTATTAAAAATTTTATATGAAAGAATCATCTAAAACATTTTATAAGGAAACATATAAAAGAAGCTTGATAAAAAAATTTCTTGTTTAGAATAAACAAGTAAATAGAAAGTCTTTTGACTCTTGTACCTCCTTGAACTTATTCGATTCGTTTGATGCTTAGATTATTGTCAAACTAAGGCTTAAAAGGGCCAAATTGCAAGTTAGGCTCAAAAGTCCAATTAATCTTTGACGATGTTTAGGATAATATTTAATATTGTGCAAAGTATTTAAAGTGTTTCACTGTGTATGTATAATTGTTTCTAAAGGGTTAATATTTGAGACTTTAAAAGGAATGGAAGCTTACAATGACTTAAAAGCTTACAATGACTTAGGGCATATGATTTTCAAGCCTTGAAGGATTAGTCCCATGACTATCTACTGTTAAATATAGAAAAAAAAAATTCAACTCTCAATTTTGTTCAAATTTTCCAAAAGAAAATTAACTATGCTCTTAACTTTTTACTACTCCAAAGTAATTCTCTAGATTTCATCCTTTTCAAAGGAACTACACATGGCAAACCCTTTCTCTAAAGTACCTTATGGGCAAGGTCTTTTGCGAGAGTAGCCCATAATTCTAGGAAAATGTAGGAGAAAAATTCACCTCCATACGATATCTAATTATGCACATTGAGGTGATTTATGGAAATATAAACTTGTTAATTCAGTACAAGGGTCAAAATTATGCCACCATGATCCCATGGAGTTTATTTTTGGTGAGTAAGTAACCATCAATGCTAGAAAAATATAAGAGAAAACCCTATGCCAATCCAATTCTTAGTTTGGAAGTTATGTGCTGAGGTGGTTTATGGAAATATACTCTCACTAATTCAATTTAAGGGGTCCAAATTAAACTACAATAATCATGTGGAAACTCACTTTTGTCAAGCAAGTAGCCATTGTTACTAGAATATTGTAGGAGAAAACCCTATATAGGTTGTAGTCCTAGCTTGAAAGTTATGCAACGTATGGTTTATGAAAACATAAACTCGTTGATATGGATTAAAGGGTCTAAATTGAGCTAGATAGACTATGTGGAACTCATTTTTGGAGACTAAGTTGCCTTTAAAGCTATGAGAATGTAAGATAAAACCCCTTACATTGATGCAATTCGTGATTTTGAAGTTATACGTCAATGTGGTTTATGAAAATATAAACTTATTGGGTGAGTTTAAGCGGTCCAAATTGAGACACACTAACCTTGTGGAGATTATTTTTGGTGGTGAAGTAGCTCTCAATGCTAGGAAAATGCAGAAGAAAACCCCACATTGATTAGAGTTTAGGTTTGGAAATTATTTGATGAGGTGGTTTATGAAAAATATAAACTCATTGATTTGGTTCATGGGGTCCAAATTAAGCTATAGCGTCCTTTTGAAGCTCACTTTTGGCGAGTAGCACTACTAAACACAATGTTTTCACTAGTGGTTAATTTGTTACAAGCACAATAAACTATTAAAAAGTGATGAGTTTCTCACACATTTTTTAACTGCCACAATTTAATATTTTTTGTGGTTTTTTATTTTTCTAAAATTGCTAAATATATTTAATAATTTATTTTTTACATGTCCTTAATTATTTTAAAATTATACAATCCATCAAGTGTTTTATCCAACACCTTTATGCTCACGTTAAAATTTCAAAGCCTTTCAGTATATTTTTTGAAAAAAAATGCATAAGATAAAAATTAGGAAACCTTCATTTCCTACTCCAATTTATATATGACTTTTTTATTTCTCTATCTCAAACTCTCTATTTCCTTAGCTACCACCAATGTGATTTCAACTACTATGAACTTTATTTTCTAAATATAAACCCATAGAATATTTCTTTTCACCGACCTTTATCAAAGGCCCGAGAAAATTCCTCCAATCAATGTCTTGATTGAGCCCATACTACAGTAGTCAAAACCATTTTCAACTACCATTGTAGGCATCTTTCAAATCTACTTCTATTAAAGCCTTCCTCATGTCAACCACAACAAAGCCTATCTAATTTTCCATTGTTTTGGCTACTTTTCCAGTTACTTCTGTTTTTCAAATCTCGTCAAGTGCAGAACTCAAGGTTTGTTGTGAATCTCAAATCTTTTAGTTAGAAATTTTTAAAAATTGTTATAATTTTATTTCCTTTTATTTTTAAGCATCATAGGTTCTTTGGATTTGAGGTTTTGTTGATTTATTATTAGTATGCATTTAAGGTAAGTTTTGCTTCTAATTATAATTTATAATTTGCTCTTGTTTACGTGGATTTGTAACTTGTGTTATGCTTCTCCTTTCAATCTCAATGTAATAGTTCTTTGAGACCGATGATCTTAGGACTTATGCATGTATAACATTCATTTCTCAACAAATTTAATTTTTAACTATTTTTTTATAGCATTCTTTTATTAGTTTTTTTCCCTCTATTTATAGTTTAGTTATCTTGGGTTTTTTTAATAGGAAAGCAAATTTTTGGTTATGGACATTTGTGATTTATTAAACCCATGTAAATTCGCAAAGGGAAAAGATAAGTACTTGTTATTGTAAGTAATATCATGTAAGAATTGTTTACATGTACCATTTTGTTGTGTTTTGCTTGTTTAAATATTGATTTTTTTTTGGTAATATATGTTTTTGGAAGGTATGTTTTTGGGCAATATACATGATTTTTGAAAGTTGATTACAATTTCCTTAAAACTATTATGAGTAAGTTTTTTTTAGGTAGGTAGAAATTATCCTTTTATCTTGAGGTGAAAGTTAAAAACTTGATATTGGAATTTAGTAAATTTCATTTAAAGCACAAGTCTTTACCAAGTGCGTTCCAAATTCAAAGAGATCTTAATGCAAAATAAAATAAAATAAAATAAAGCTAACCTTGAAAGATTAAAAGGTAAATTATCTCTACTATGTCCTTATGCATTTTATCCTTACTCTAAATTATGGAATCTTTAACTTATTTCAAGTACAAAAATTATGTTGAGAACATATAGAAATTTCAATATAAGGAAACTTAAGTTTGATTCATATTTGCTTGATTTTTTTATTTCTATTATTTGTTTCATATGTTTCACTTGTCTTTTAAGTTAATGTTGTTAGCTTTTTTTCTTTATTTGTTTATGATACTTGTCGGTTGTCTACAAAATTTCTTGAATAGAGAATCACTAATTGTAAAAAAAAAGTTGTAGTTACTCACAATGTGTTGATTGATTTCTCCTTTGTTTGTTACAAAAAGATGGTCTATGACCAATATCTTATGGAGTTCAAGTATGGCGATGAAAGAAAAAAAGTTGTTGATCTTTCCATAAAAACATACTGGGTTTTCTTGTATTATGGATCATGGACTATATGGTTGCTTGGCATATCTTTATTAGAAAACAAAACATAAAGCTCTAGGACAATTGTATTGGACACATATTGGATACTTGTATTGGACATCAATATCATATGCTTGTATTGGATACTAGTATCATATGCTTGTATTGGACACTAGTATCATATGCTTGGAAATAGTTATTGGACATTATGCTTTAAAATAGCTATTGGATGTTATGACAAATCTATTGGGCACTTTGTATAAGATGTTGTGAGAAAATAACAAACTCACACATACAAAAGAGAAAAAACAAATACTTATTGGACACTTTAGAATTATTGTTAGAAGAGACCAATAACTACACACAAAGGAGAAAAAAGCAAAAATTGTTTTGATGTACATTCATTTTTTCACACTAATGAAGTATTACAATAAAAGCTTAAATAGAAAAGTTATAAAGCACTTTATTGAAAAAAACAAAAAGTAATTATGACTAAACTAATAAGTAAGCATAATTAGTATGGTGTAAGTTGATTTTTCTAAACATAAGCAACATTTGACCAACCTTATAAGTAAAAAAAAAAAACTACATAAACTAAAATGCTATAATATGATAGCTAGAAAATCTCAATTTCCACTCCTTCTTGAGATTTTTCTTCAATAATCCAAGCTTTAGTCTTAATTATTAATCACATCTTTAGTGGATAAACTAGTAGATGAGCATATGAAGAGATAATATCCCCTAGCTTAGCAAAAAATATATCACTTGGAACAAGAATGTTTGCATCCTTCTTAATCCTTTTTTTTTTTCTAATCTCAAAGGACCTTAGCTCTAGGCACTAAATGATCCATGAGAGTTGTAGTAACATTTCCAACATTGTTCTCTTTTATGAAATTTATTGTTGAATTAAAAAAAAGTGTAACAATTTCAACAAAGTCTTTCCAATCACAAGGTTTACCTCCTACTAGCCAAAACAATGACCACAAGATTTATCCTTTTACCTTTGTTATGGTCAAAGATGATCAACTTCTCCTTAGAAACTATTGTATTGAACTCATTTGAATCACATTTCAAAGTCTAAAATACTTCTTCAAGTAGCATATTTTCCAAATCTTCATCTTCTTTCGAAACAACACAAGTGGATTTTTTATTCCATTCTATTGGAAATCTTTTATCTCTCATTTTGATGGACATTAGCTCACACCTATAAGAGTCAAATATGGTGCATATCAAATCTTTAAAACATAAGAAATAATTTCTTTCTAGCATTTGTCTCGCATTCTAATAGACCAAAATCTTGTATATTAATTTTAAGAAATTTTGGGTGAAAATTTCATTATTTTTAACATATATCACGCATAATTCTATTTTTTCCTTGAGTTTAATGCAATATAGGTCTACAAGAAAAAAAAAAGAGAAAATATAACAAAAATCGATATTTTCGACCCAAAAATATCAAGTTCACCAGAGAGGCTTACTTTGCACAATATAAAAGGAAGCAACTAGAGAGCATAAATGAGGCATCCCATCATACCATCATCTTATCAATTCCCAACACTCCATAAATCCAACCTTTCATACCTTATATCTCTTATAGCATTTCTCCTTAGTTCCAAAGCTCTTTAAGAGCACCACGAGGCATTTAGCAAAGCTCAAGGCATAATATAGAGTGGAGGAGCAAAACCCCTTACCATTACATGTTTTCTTTTTCTTGTTTTTTTATGTTTGCTTTAATCTTCTTCACTTTTACCATGTGTATGGATAACTAAACCCTCTTCTAAGGATTATGGTGTAATTTGTGCTTGGAACCCTTATCTTCCTTTTGAATACAATTTTCTTATTTTCTTTCCCTCGTTGATTTAATTGTTTTATTATTTTAATATTCTTATAAAAAGAAGTGATCACCCTTTGCATGTTTAAATCGATTAGTTAGTGGCAAACATACCATAATTGGTAGACTTATAAAACAATTGGATTTAAGGAGATTGCATGACCAAACTTTTTGTCAATTTTTTTTATTTGTATAGTTATTAATCAACTTCTATGTTCTTAATGCTTGCTTGAGTATGCATTTCTATATGACCAACTAAGGTTCATCTCACAAAGAATATTATGAGTTCTAGGCCAAGATCTTCTAATAGAATTAAGAAGTAAAATCAGTAATATGAGAGATTATATTCAGAAAGTTGCATGAAACTTGGATTGAGGAGGAAAAATATAAATGAAACCATGACTACAAATTCAAAAAATAAATTCAAATATCTCTATACTCTATTTATCTTTATCTGTTTTATTTGTCTTTACTATTATTTTTGTTGCATAACCTCTTTCCAAAATCATAATTATTTGTCTAAACTACATAAGAATTTTTTAGAAATTGGTAATCACATATACTAGTCCCTTGAGTATGATATTTATCAAAGGGGGGGGGGGGGAGAATCTTTAAGTTCCTCTACGACTTGAATTCTGAATATAATCGTATTCAGGTTCACATTCTAGGCAAGGAAAAGCATTCTTCTTTGTTTGAGCTATTTTGTATTGTGTGGAGTGAAGAAACCCGATGATCAGTTGTGCTTGATAAAGGAAGCTCCAACATAGGATTTGCCAACACTTATGCATTATGATACTAGTATTATTCCTAATTCTTCTAATCTTGATAATTATACTCCTAGCTCCAATGAAGAAAGGAATCAGTTGCACATTGATGCCATGATGTATCAATTGTGGTGTCCTCGATATCCCGAATGGGAACGAGCTTGGTCATACGAGAATTATCCATTTGAGCTAACAATTGTGTTGCCTGAGTTATATGATTTTGCAGGTAACACTCACCATTTTGACAACAGGGGATCCACGACATCCAGAGGAATGAATGAGATTACTGCTGCTGACAATTAGAGATTTGAAGGATACATAGATGGATGTGGCATGTGTGGTTCTATAGGCATCCACCCAATGATTGTCCCATTTTGCAAGAACCACCACCTCTATTCAGACCACAACCGGTACAAAAAAGGTTCCTTAGAGGATTTAATCAAGCAATTGGCCATGAATAACATTCAACTCCAAAAGAATGTGTTTGCAACATAACAACCAGTGCATCAGCTTAACAGTTCACCTTCTCTGAAAGATTTGGTGCAACAGTTTCAACAAAACAACATGCAATTTTAACAAGACAACATGCAATTTAAACAAAACATAAATGCCACAATGCAAGAGTTGAAAGCACAGATTGGTCAACTGACCACCACGATAAATCAACTACAGTTCGAAGATTCTGGACAGGTTCCTTCCCAAGCCATTCTTAGTCCACAGGAGAATATGAGTGACTTAACCGTGAGGAGTGGCATGGAGCTACCGCAACAACAATCACTAAAAGTACAATATGGATTTTCTAGAAACTCGGATTCAGAGAATTCGACCATTGTGTCAGGCTTTGTTGACTCCAGTAGTGTTGCCAACTCCATGCTTGCTACTACCGACTCTACTAAGATGGCTGAGATTGACGACTACGTGCCAACTATTTCTGATATGGATGATGTGATTAAGATTGCAAATTCTATGACTGATGTTACTGATCTTATTGATATGACATTGGATAAGATTTCAGACCAAGTTACTAGGGTTGAGATAGCTGATCCTGCATGTGCTGCTGTTGACATTACTAATCCCATGTGTGCTGATGCCAAGATGGCCGATTCCAGATATGCTAATGCTGATAATGCTTTTGTTGATAGGGCCAAGGATGTTGATTCTCTGGTTGACAAGTGGGCCAGTGTTAATATGAATGAAATGACCGACTCTGTAGTTTCTATGTCGGACCATGCCAATATATTAGAAGTTTCCAACTCTATGAAGGAGTTTATCTTGAATAACTTATTACTTTTGCATAACTGTGACTTCCCTGATAGGCTGTCACCCAGGTTGATGAATCTTGCTAATTTGTTGTTGACTACTGAATTGAACTTCTTTATCTATAACTATTAAGACTTAAACACACATGCAGGTGCTGACACTGCATCTCATGCTTGCTCATAATGAATACTAGTTCACAAAAAGTGGTGTTTAAAGTTCACACAGGCAGATGTGTGTAATAAATAATAGCTTATGAGTTATGTCATAGTAAAGAATTAGTGAACAAAGAAAATGGAGGAAGAATGGGAGATTTCAATGAAAGGAAATGGATTTTATATCCATTAAAATTGCATATGGCAGCTTATGAGCCTATGATGCCATTTTAGCCAGTTCTGCTCTGATGCTCTGTTTCCTATTATGCAGACTTATTTGTATTGCTTTTATTTTGAATTCAGGGTTGAAAATCTCAAAAAGTTTAAGAGCGATGGTGATGATTGTCCTGCATTAGTTTGCACAGACTTGTCTGCTAGGGGTCTGGACTTGGACGTAGATCATGTTGTCATGTTTGACTTCCCCTTGAATTCTGTGAGCATCATATCTATTAATATTTAGTAGCATACTGGGTCACAAAGTACCTCTTCCTTTTTCCCACCTTTCTTTCTTGATATTAATTGGTTACAACTTACAAAATATTCCTTTTCCTTTCTATTTCAAATTGACTACCTTCATCCCACAGGTAGAACTGCTCGTATGGGTGCAAAAGGTAACAAATTCTTATATCATGTTTTTCAGTTTAACCAAATTGATAATCTTGCCCTTTCTTCTACAAATTGTAGTTTTTTCTTTATGTTCTTATTGTTGAGCTTCACTTCCATTTTGTTGTGCTTCCTTAAATTAAGTTCATATCATTTAATGGGCTCTTGTTTTAAATTTATACTTGATAATGGTTTACCTCCTATCTCAATTTTTTGTGCTTAATGATAATTTGATCAGGTTTCTTGGGAGAAAAAGACACTCCTCATTGGAAGAAAAACAGAATCAACAAGTGATAAAATTTCTGGTTCAGCCTCATCTTCACATATGTAATAGCTTTGTCCTGGTTCATGCTGTGAAATTGTTCTAATTTATCTTTCTGATTTTTGTAATATGGGCGTTTGACACAAAGACAGAGTGACCAGACAGAGTAACCAGACAGAGTAACCAGACAGAGTGCTGGTCACTTGTGGAAGCAAAGGGAGATATACCAATAGGAATTTTCATTTGATAAAACTGTAAATTCTTCCAGGGTAGTAAATTTCCATCCATCACCAAGAGCTGGTTGCTGTGGTGTTTTATGTGGCACTAAATGGTATATTGCACGGGGTGGAAGCAAGAAAAAATGTATGTGTTTTAATGGTATATTTCTATCTTTTGAACTGGTCCTTTTACACTTCAGCTTCAAAAAGAAAAGTAATCTAAGTACTACTTTTATTGATTTAGTTCTTGGTTACAGTATTGCATTTGAGTTATTCCTCTTACTTTTCTTTCTAGTCATCACTATGTCTGTTAACCGCTACAATGCTTTTGATTGTATAGCCTTTGTAAACATTCCTTTATTGATTGAATAGTCATCACCAAAAGGTCATTTTGGACGACATAACTAAATCATGATTTAACTAATAGTAAATTTCCTATCCTAAGCTAGTATAGAAATTTCAACCCTTTTTATTTTGTAGTACCCACTTCACAGAAAGGTCCTTTTATTTTTCGAGGGTGATATGAACTTTTCTAATCTTTTAAACTCGGGCTATTTTAAACAGAAACTAGAATCTTGGAGGCTGGCTTGTCACACTATTGTTGGAAACAAAGAAAACTCTGGCAAGGTATCTTTCAAAACAATGGTTCAAAATGAAATTCACATATAAATCACTAATTGGTTTATCTTAGTCTTCATGCAATTGGTTGGACATGTTAAATGCATTTAGTGTTCATATAGGAATTAGTATCACACTTGGTCTATATTTGTAGATGCTCTGCATAAAGGATTTATTGAAGCATAAGAAACTGGACCACAGCAAATTGTTGAGCTCATAGCTCAATGTTGTGCTCACAGCTCAATGTTGTGGAGGTTTCCAACTGTCAAAATATGTTAAGCGAAAAAGAATCGGAATACATTTATTGGAGGTTTCAAACCGCCACTGAAGACTAAATGAATGAAGAATAAAAATGAATTTTGTGGCGGTTATAAACCCCCAATAAATATTTTTTATTTTCTAGCGAAAAAACTAGGAGATAGATAAAAACCGCCAAAAACTGTTTCTGGCGTATGTAGCACCAGCAGTTATTTTAACTCCCAGAAATACCATTTGTAGAGGTTCTTAACTACCATAAATTATAATTTTAACCCCTGCAAACAACATATATTTTTGTAGTGAATAGACAATTCTATTATATGCAAACTCAACATGGGGTAAACATTTTTCCAATTTTTCAAATTCTTTTGAATGATTGCATGTAGCAAGATAGCAAGTGTTCTATTCACAACTTCAGTTTGCCCATCGGTTTGTAGATGTGCAATAGTGAAAAACAAGAGCTTAGTTCCTAACTTATTCCACAAAGTCCTCCAAAAATGACCTAGGAACCTCACATCTCTATCACTTACTATTGTTCTTGGGAGCCCATGAAAGTGCACAACTTCTTTAAAGAACAAATCAGCAACATGTGTCGCATCATTGATTTTAGAACATGCAATGAAATGTGCCACTTTACTAAATCTATCCACACTTATTCCTTTTGAGCTTACAACAAAACCTAAAAACACAACAGATTCAAGGCAAAATGAACACTTTTCTCTCAAGACATTAAGAAGAGCATGCAAATATTCAACATATTTATCTAAAGTCTTGCTATAAATCAAAATATCATCAAAATAGACTACTACAAATTTTTCAATGAAAGAGCGCAAAACATGATTCATTAACCTCATGAAGGTGCTAGGAGCATTAGTTAAGCCAAATGACACCACTAACTACTCATATAAACCATATTTTGTTTTGAAAGCTGTTTTCCATTCATCACCTTCTTTCATATGAATTTGATTATATCCACTTTTCAAATCAATTTTAGTAAACACACAATAACCAAACAATTCATCAAGCATATCATCTAACCTAGAAATAGGATATTTATACTTTACAGTGATTTTATTGATGGCTTGACTGCCAACACACATGCACCATGTTCTATCTTTCTTTGGAACCAAGATAAAAGGAACAGAACATGAACTAAGACTTTCGCTCACAAAGCCCTTTTGCAACAACTCATTTACTTACTTTTGAATTTCCTTTGTTTCCTCGGGATTTGTTCTATAGGCTGGTCTATTTGGAATTAGACAACAAAGAATGAGGTCAATTTGATGCTCAATACCTCTTAAAGGAGATAATCCATGAGGCACTTCATATGGAAAACATCAGTGAATTCTTGTAACAAAGAATCAACTTCACAAGGAAAAGAAGGATGAAATTTGTTAGTGAAATAAATATCCTTGTACAGGAGTACAAGTAGCTTCTCTTTTGCTAATAATGCACTATGTACCTCTTTTTTCTTTGCAAATGCACTCGTTTTCTTACTTTTCTCTTCACTGCATTCAATTTCATGTTTTTCTTTCTTCTGCTTATCACTCATATTTTCTTTTCTCACTTTTTCTTGAATGTTCAATTGCTCTTCTCTCAACTTACACTTTCTTACTTTTCTCATTTTTATTTGGTCTTCACATACTTGCTTTGGAGACAATGGAGTAAGACTAATTTTTAACTCATTGTAAATAAAAGACAAACAATTGGTACCCCTTGTGTGTCACCTTACGGTTGAGCTGCCATGGGTGGCCCAAAAGTATATGCCTTGCCTCCATAAGCAAAAGGAATTAAAACTTGCTTGTCAACCTTTACTTCTCCAATATTACTAAGTCATTGCAGCTTATAAGGCCTAGGGTGTTTGACAGTTTGCAAATTTATTTTCTCCACTATGATAGTACTAGCCACATTGGTGCAACTCCCTCCATCTAGAATCATGCTGCACACTTTTCCTTGAACAAGGCACCTCATATGAGAAATATGCTCACGTGGCTCCATATCACCATCTTCCTTGGGCTATATGCAGGAGCATACCTTGTATCAAGTACAACTCCATCTACAGGTTCATCAACTTCCATGTCACTAGAATCCTCCAATGGTGACATTTCATCATCACCTGAGCTCTCACTTTCTACTTTTCCATTATCCATCATAATCATTGATCTTTTATTTGGACATTGAGAAGCAATATGTTCAATTCCTTGATAATTGAAACACTTAGTATCATGTGATCTATAAGATGTATCAATGTTAATTTTACCTTTAGGGGAACATTTTATTTGGCAATCAGATCTTCTTTAGGATTTATAACAATTGTATTGTTCTTCTAATTTCATCTCCATGAAAAGATAGAAGATGAAGCAAATTTGGAAGAGCTTTCAGACTTTAATTACCTCTCCACTTGAATTGTTTTATGCAACCAGTCCTCTATCTCCATATAATGTTGCAACTCCACCATATCAGCAATCTTTTTCTTTAAACCTTCAATGAATCTAGGCGTAGTTACCTCACAGATTTCCTTCACATTGGCTCTAGTCATGGCTATTTCCATCTCCTTATAGTAATCCTCCACACTCATAGAGCTTTGTGTCAAACTTTGCAATTTTCTATGCAAGTCTCTATGGTAATGGCTTGATACAAATCTTCTTCTCGTGACAAACTTCATGTTTTCCCATGTACGAATAGGCCTTTCTCCATTTCTACGCCTGTTAATCACAAACTGATCCCACAAAATACTAGCATAGTCGATAAATTTAACAACTATTAATTTTACCTTTTTCTCCTCTAGGTAGTTGTGACAATCAAACACATGTTCAACTTTTCTCTCCCACTTCAAGTACAATTCAGGATCATTCTTCCCTTGGAATACAAGGATTGTCATCTTAATATTACCCAAGTAATTGTCACGTCTTGGTTCACCTCTTCTTCTCCTTTCATTTTCATTATATCTTCTATCAGAATACTCTTCTTCTTCCTCATCATTATGTTGATTAGTAGGACTCCTATACCTGGGTATAGGTTGTAAATCATCCAACTTGGCATTTAGAGCTTTGAATTGATCTTGAAAGGCCTTGATGAATAATTTGAGATCAACACCCTGCTTGCATTTTTCTCTACTCATGATAAAAATATTGCAAAAGTCAAGTTAGAAAAAAAAATCCTCACACAAACACTCTCTCACGTGTTTACGCTTGAATTATATTGTAGACACTCATGTATCACTCAATTTGGCTTTTTTTGTGTCACTACTCTCGCCTTTTACCACTCAACTTTTCCTTATGAGATCTTAAGTAAGAACCTTTAAGAATGATACTACACAACAAGAAACAATAAGGATTTGATAATTTGATAACTTTAAGAACAAGAATT
Organism: Mucuna pruriens; assembly: GCA_025330945.1. Lineage (NCBI taxonomy): Eukaryota > Viridiplantae > Streptophyta > Magnoliopsida > Fabales > Fabaceae > Mucuna > Mucuna pruriens. The sequence continues at coordinate 1,016,647 of JAENHJ010000525.1, read as the reverse complement.
AGCAAGAAGCAAGGAATTTTGGATTGTTTGACACCGTACAATGAAAGTAATGTAGATGCAAGGGAGGAAAATATGACAAAAATTCAAACTTTTTCTGTTTAGATTTTTTTTTTGCAATATGTATGGCAAAATAACATATTGACTACTAGCCTTTTTTCACCTTTCTTTTTTTTCATCAAATTTTCTCTTTTTTTTCATAACTTTCTCTTTTGTTTTTTTTTTGTATGATTTTTTTTGGTATAATATATGATATAAAAGAAAACAAAACACAATGAGACGACAAAGAGAGATGAACAAACATAAAGAAATAAAACAATGGGAGATGAATAGACATAGACAAATAGAATAAACCAGGATGAAAAAGTAGGAGAAATAACAAAAGAAAAAACAACTTCGTTTTTTTTATAAAAAATTGAAAAGATAAAGATGCAAAGGATAGATAACACCTGAAGAGCCAAAGCTCTGATACCAAATGACACAATCTTAATAATGGACCGTCTTAAAATTAGGTGAATGTGAACTTGACCTTAACCGCGATATGTCGGTAGAACCAAAGCTATCAAAGTGTGACTTTAACCGCGACCTGCCGGTAGAACCAATACTGTAAATGTTCTTCACCTAAGAACAAAGAAAAATTTCTCATAAGCAAAACACAAATTTTATTCAAATTCTCAATTCTGTCTGGCTGATTGGTTATACCAGAGTTTATTTATAGTCTTAGTTAAGCAACCTTGAAATTAATGTCCATTAATATTTTAATATGCATAAAATCTCATGGATTTAATGCCCATTGATATTTTAATTTGCATAAAATCTCATAGATTTAATGTCCATTAATATTTTAATTGGCATAAAATCCCATTCGCTAAAACTTCCCACTAACCTTTTATTTCCACCATAAATGACCTTCCTATTTTTCCACCAACTATCAAACTTTTCCTTTTTCTACCAACTATTAAGAAAATGATTTATGCAAAATTACATGTAAATGGATTCTAATTAACTACTCAGCCCAAATTACATGACAATGACTTTGGGCTTTATATGTATTCTTTGAGATGGGCTCCAATCATCATTGACTTGTAATAAAGTGACCCATTTTGGTGTAGCCTCTTATTCTAAACTTTTCGTAATTCCCAAAACTCAGGCCTGACAAAGATTGCTTCATTATTTTGGTTTTGGACCTGGTTATAGGACCTCCAGCGTCACGCAAATTATTTTTGTCTTTGTTGGTTGGGTTTTTATCAAGAGTTATAAAACCTAGAAACTCATTTACAAGATTTTCAAAAATGTCATCCAAAGGTGCTGAAGACTGTATATCAGTTGCTTTCATTAGTTTCTTCTCCAAACTTCATAAAAGAATATATATATACATATATACACACATGGAAAGAGAAATATCTTTGTATTAAATATCAAAGATACTCTTTCTGCAAAACTGCTTTTGACTTTTGTTTTCTTCTAGGACCGAGAAAAGGTGTAGTATAGTAGAAAAAGTTATTTTTCCTTTTCTTAAAATGTTCTTTATATTTCAGAGTAGAAACACATTCTACTTGATCCCATTCTTGTAGAAACCTTTATTAGAACATTTCTTTATTAGAGTTAACTTGTTTCTTTAGAGCTTAAAAAAAGGAAGGCATCATTCTCTTGAAAACATAGCACAATAATATCGAACATATAACAAGAAATAAATGTTTAAAAATGTTCCGAATAGAATGTATATGTTCAGATGATACAAAACATCAAATATATAAGTTAAAGCACAAATTATAAGATATTATCAATGTTTAAAAGATTTTGTTCCTTTTACGTGTTTGAACGAAGTCCTTCATTAGACAACGTAGTCTATTAGACGATGTTGTTAAACTTTGCTTCAAATGAATCCTTTTGGATGTATATACATTTTGTTTGTGTTATGATGACATGTTATGCTTCTAAAAAGACTAAGTACTCAAACAAAAGATCAGTCATGACTCTTTAGTCATAATATTTATTATTATCAAAACATAAGAGATTTTGGAGCCATGCTTATCTTACTATAACAATATTAAAATCAAACACACATTATTTTATTTATCATTCCACTCATAATACTAAATATGGTGAGTATTAAACCTACATGGTGAATCTTTCTTAATATACTAATAGCATAATTCACATACATGAATATTCCTTGTATATTAAGATCCACCACACAGAATACTATCACACTTATTCCATTTAAAGCAACTAAGATGGTCGACAAAAGTCAAACATGGTCCAGATTGCTGAATATTCCAACAGCACCACTCAAAGCATACACTTCCATCCCTATCATCAATGTAAATATCAAACCACTTTAGAGTATTTTCCCATTTAAAAGTACAATAGAATTGTGTGTTTCCAATCATCCTACTCCAAAATTTAAATATATATGATTGATTAAAAGGAACAACATGCACTCCAAGATCATTTTCTTCAGATTTACAATGAATAGTTAGATCATGACCTCCATTCAGTTTGTTGGTGACAGCCACATGTGTTTTCGAAAATATACCGGCTCTAAGAACATTGCTCATTGATAGAAACGTGAGCACGAATAATAAGAGGATGTTTTTTGCAAACAGAGACATTGCAAAATCTGATAGTCCTTTCTTGGACTGTGAATTTGTTATATATATAGGCTCGACATAAGTTGGGTGTGTGCGGCAAGGAACATATTTGACTTATGGGGTTGGGAATTCTAAATCAATATTATTGTAATTAACATTTGGTCGGTCCAATGGCATGGGCCTAGTTATGGGTCAACATGCATTCCCGATTGTCCAATGTACAAACCTAATAATGGAATTACCTAGTTATTTAATAAAACTTATTATACTATATTAAATATATATGTGTATTATTTCATTATTATTATATATGATATATTTATTACAGTACATTAAATATATTATTCTTATTTATTATTATTGTATATGATATATTTATTACTATACATTAAATATATTATTTTATTATTATATATAATATATTTATGTACCTAGACGCTACTACGAGATACCGAAATTGTATTCCCGTAACCGTGTCCAGAGCAAGGAGAGGAGAGAGATGTATGAAGTTCAAAGATCTTAAATCAAGGAAGAAAAATATTGCATACATAAAGGAAACGATAGTTACATATATTTGGTTAGTTAAGAAAGATTAAATTATATCTTTAGTCAATTTTCTTATAGTAAAAAAAAAGTTTTGATTTTTTTGAAAAAAATAATTATTTTTTATTTTAAGACATAATTTTAAACTATTTTTTAATTGATTTAAGACATAAAACTTATTTTATTATATTCATTTACATGAAAGTTATAGAAATAAATTAACGTTAGAATCAAAAATAACATAAACAAGGTAAAAATCATTTAAAAAGCGAGTTTCATGAACAATAAAAAATTTAAAATTTTTCATATCAAATTTTTTTCGAGATGATCACGACATTCACTTTTTATGTTATTTTTATCATGTTTATGGTCGCTTTTATTTTGAACTTCTTTAATTTTATAGTTTTCATGTAAAAAAATCTAATTAATCAAGTTCTACATTTTAAATCAGTCAATAAATAGTAATTTTATCCAAAAATAAAAAAAGTAATTATTTTTTTACAAGAAAAACATTAACTCAAACTCGAGAGTTAAAGCATCAAAATAATTTTTTAAAAGATAAAAAATCAAAACAAATTTTTACCAGAAGATAAAAGAATCAAAATTATAATTTAACTTTTAATAAAATTTATTACACTACATTATATATATTATCTTTATCATTGCTATATATGATATATTTATTACAGTACATTAAATATATTATTTATTATTATTATATATGGTATATTTATTATTGTACATTAAGTATATTATTCATTATTACTTTTATATATTTATTACATTACATATATAATATTATTATATATGATAAATATTATATATGATATATTTATGTATCACAGGCACTACTGCGAGATACCGGAATTGTGTTCCCTTAACCATGTGGAGAGGAGAAACATGCACGCTGTTAAAAGATCTTAAAATATGGAAAAAAGCACATATACAAGGAAGCAGTTGTTACATATACCTGCTTATCTAATAAAATTTATTACACTACATTATATATTATTTTATCATTATTATATATTATATATTTATTTTAGTACATTAAATATATTATTCAATATTTTATATGATATATTTTTTACTGTATATTAAGTAGATTATTATTATTATTATTATTATTATATATTTATGTACTTTGGACACTACTACGAGATATCAGAATTGTGTTCTTGTAACTGTCAAGAGCAAGGAGAGGAGAGACATGCATGAAGTTCAAAGATCTTGAATCGCGGAAAAAAGCACATATTCAAGGAAGTGGTTGTAACATATTCCTAGTTATTTAATAAAACTTATTACACTACATTATATATATTATTTTTTTATTATTATTATTATTATTATTATTATTATTATTATTATTATTATATGATATATTTATTATATTATATTATATATATTATTTTATTATTATATATGGTATATTTATTAATGTACATTAAGTATATTATTATTATTATTATTATTATTATTATTATTATTATTATTATTATTATTATTATTATTATGTACACTATTGTGAGATACTAAGATTGTGTTATCGTAGCCGTATCAAAAGATCAAGGAGAGGAGAGAGATTCATGATGATCAAATATCTTAAATGATGGAAAAAAGAAACGGACACAAGGAAGCAGTTGTGACCCATACCTAGTTATTTAATATATATAATATTATTATATGTAATATATTTACGTACCTTGAATGCTACTGTAAAAATATCGGAATTGTGTTATCGCAATCATGTCGAGAGCAAAGATAAGAAATAAATGCATGAGGTTCAAAGATCTTAAACCATGGAGAAAAAGTACATACATGAGGAAGTGCTTGTAACATATGTCCACTTATTTAATAATATTTATTACACTATATTATACATTTTATCTGGTCATATTTTTATATGATATATTTATTACATTGCATTAAATATATTACTTTACTATTATAATTGTTATGTTATTATTATTATATATGGTATATTTATTATTGTAAATTAAATATATTATTTTATTATTAATATATCACTACAAGAATTTTTTGATTTTGTTACTAATTTTAGCTACCATTTAAATTAGTAGCTAAATCCTAACTAATTAACTATTAATTAACTAGAATATTGTTTTTTCTAGTTAAATTGAAGTTATATTCATTTATACTTCTTATTACTATAAATTAGCTAGGAAATAACTACAAAATTTAAAAAATTTACTACAAAATTAACTAAGATTATTTTCTTAGCTAATTTGCTACTTATTTCATGCTACCATTCAATATTATAGTAATTTTGTAGATAATTATTTTTACTAGAAATTAGCTACAAAATAACTATTGATTTTAAAATTAGTCACAAAATTATTTTTTAGCAAATTTTAAATTTTTTTATAGTGTATTTAGTATATTTATTATTGTACATTAAGTATGTTTTATTATTATTATTATTATTATTATTATTATTATTATTATTATTATTATTATTATTATTATTATTATTATTATTATTATTATTATTATTATTATTATTATTATTATTATTATTATTATTAGAGTTAGGTTTCGTTGACCCTAGGTTTCAAACTTTATTAAATTACATTTTTAATAATTTTTTATAGAATGTAAATTTAATTGATCTAATCATTGAATCTGATATTCTTATAATTAATTAGATCAAGTATACAAAATTTTATATAATTCCAAAGTTATCTAACAATGAATGTTTACATGTATTTTGAATATCATACTATACATAAAATAAAGTGATATGATGATCTAATAAATATTTTGAAATTATATAAAATTTTATATATTTATTATTTTATATTTATTACGTTGCATGTATAATATTAGTAAATACATGATATACTTATATACTTTGGATGCTACTGTGAGACAATAGTCAAATGCTATATAATATAATATGCATAAGAAAATCATGTCAGACGATGCATGTAAGATGATCATGGCAGATGATATATATATGATAGTCCTATGATCATGCCTCTGGTACATAGTGCATATATAGGTTATCTCTTATATGGGTAAAACATTCTTCAAGTAAAGGTTTGTGCATTTGTTAGCCCATTCTAAAACTTTATGAAAAACACCTTTTTGAACAAAATCTTTAATAAAATGATGTCTAATTTTTATATGTTTTGTTTTTGAATGTTATATTGCATGTTTCAAAAGGTTTATAGCATTGATATTATCACAAAATATGAGAATGTTATGCTCAAATTTAGAATAGTTTTCTAATTAATATTGCGCTTATAATAGTTGTGAACAACTACGAGTGTGTCATCGTTTACTCCTTGACCTAATTACTAGTAATTAATAATTATTAAACAATAATTTAAAACTTTAAATGTAATACATATGGTAAAGGATTCACATATAAACTTTTGTCATACAAAAAGACAAGATAGAGTCTCACTAACACTCCAAAGGCCAATTTATTATTTAGTCTCAAAGTCAATAAACTTAAATATAACTTAGTAATCGATTACAACCGCCTCGATGCACATGCCCTATCAAAGTAGAAATAAAACAAAAGAAAGAAAGCAAAATCAATAAATGAGGAGCCTAGGTCAATCATCCTATTCCTGGTCATCGTCACTGCAAATCGTATTCAATCCAAACACAAATAAAATGGAGCAAAAATACGTCTCACTACCACAAAAGAATACCTCAACAAGGTTAGGTAGAACATATAATAATATACACAACCAATCATATCCACAAACAATAATATATCACAATGTATATCCTATAATGGTAATGCACCCTAATTACTACTCCATATGCATTTAGTACCATATCAAACTAGAATAGTTGGCTAAGGGAACACTATTAATCTTCGTCTTGAAGTACCACAGGTAAATACATAAGAAGGGGAGTTGAATTGTGTGTGTGATTTTTGAAAGCATTTGCCAACGTTTTAATTGAAAGTAAAAGAAATTGTGTATTGATTGAATTAAATTATACAATTTCTAATCTCCCTTTTTATAGGGTAAATGTCAACTACCTAAAGATAAACTAATAACAAATTAAAAGATAACTAGATAATATCTCCTAATGAGATATTTAAATATTTGTAACCACTTAATCTAATAAGATATTTAGATATGTCTCTTAATAAGTTACCTATCATATCTTATCAGATATTTACAATATTTCCAACACTCCCCCTTAAGTTGGTAAATGAATATCAATCATTCCTAACTTACCATTGAGTTCTTGAAATCTAGTTGCAGGGAGCCCTTTGGTGAAAACATCTGCCACATGGAGTCCTGTAGGAACATGTGTTGTGTATAAGTCCATTGTCTAACTTCTCTTTAATGAAGTGTCTGTCAATCTCAGAGTGTTTTGTCCTATTGTGTTGGACTGGATTATGGGCAATACTTATAGCTGAGTTATTGTCACAAAACAACTTTATAGGTCCCTCATATTTTACTTTGAGGCCATCAAGAATAATCTTCATCCACAATCCTTCACATATACCCTGTGTCATGACTCGAAATTCTACTTCTACACTAGATCGAGCAACCACATTTTTCTTCTTGCTTCTCCAAGTTACTAGATTTCCTCCTAGAAACATACAGTATCCTGAGGTGGATCTTTTATCCACAATCGATCCTGCATAGTTTGCATCTGTATATATTTCCATGGAAACATTCCTTCTTTTTTGAACAATAGTCCTTTTCCTAGACTCGCCTTCAAATATTGGAGGATCCTTTCAACTGCCTGAAGGTGTCTTTCCCTAGGATCATGCATAAATTGGTTGACCACACTAACAGCATAGGCAATATCTGGCCTAGTGTGGGATAAGTAGATCAATTTCCCCTTCTAATCTTTGATATTGAGACTTCTCTATGATTGAACTTTCCTCATACCCAATCCTATGGTTTTGTTCAATAGGTACCCTTGAGATCTTGCATCCCAATTTTCCTGTTTCTTTGAGGAGATCAAGTACATAATTCCTTTAGGAGATAAAGATACATTTTTTAGAATATGCAACCTCAATCCCAAGGAAGTATTTAAGCTTTCCTAACTCCTTCATTTCAAATTGTGTTGCCAACTTTTCTTTCAGATTTAGTTTTTCAATCTCGTCATCACCTGTAACAATCATATCATCTACATAGACTAGGAGAAGGGTGAGTTTACCATTAGGAGAATGTTTTATAAAGAGAGTATGATCACCTTGACTCTATCTGTATCCTAGGGATATCATGACTTGAACAAATCTTCCAAACCATGCTCAGGAAGACTGTTTAAGTCCATACAATGCCTTTTTAAGTCTGCATACCTTGTTCTTCTCATTGTGAGAATAGAATCCTAGGGGGATCTCCATGTAGACTTCTTCTTCTAGCTATCCATGAAGGAAGGCATTTTTAACATCAAACTATTGAAAGTTCCAGCCAAAGTGGACGGCTAAGGAAATAATAACTCTTACCGTGTTCATCTTTGTTACAGGGGCAAATGTTTCCTCATAATCTATTCCATAAGTCTGTATATATCCTTTAGCAACCAATCTTGCTTTGTATCGCTCAAGGGTCCCATCAGATTTACACTTCACAGTGTATATCCATCTACAGCCTACCACTCTTTTGTCTTTGGGTCTATCAACAATCTCCCAAGTTGAGTTTTTCTCTAACGCCTCCATCTCTTCTTTCATTGCTTGAACCCAATTCTCATCTTTCAAATTTTCCTGTACTGATGTAGGTGTTTTGATTGCATCAATGACAGCAATAAAACTTTGATGTTGTACAGAGAGATGGTCAGTACGCACGAATTGAGAAATAGGATACTTGACACATGATCGTTTCCCTTTCCTCAAAGAAATAGGCATGTCATCAGTAACATCCTCAATGGAGTTATCAAGAATACTTACCTCTAGCTCAGATAATTGGACTTTCTCCTCAATTGAGTTATCAGGGATACTTACATCTAGCTCAAACATTTGGACTTGCTCTGGGACCAGAGTGAGTTTTGTGACTTCTTGAACTTGAACATCTTGAGTAGGCGTGACTTCTTGAACTTGAACTTGAACATCTTAAGTAGGGAAAGGTAGTGACTCAATGACAGACTCGACTTCTAGATAACTCTCTCCCTAAAGTGGAGGACCATCAAAGAATGATTGTGTTTCATGAAAAGTAACATCTATTGAGACAAAGAACCGATGACACGAAGGATGATAACACTTAAAATCCTTTTTATTTGAGGGATAACCAATGAAAATACATTTGACAGCTTTTGGATCTAACTTCCCACGATGTGGATTATGAGAGTGGACAAAGGCAACACATCCAAAGACACGACTTGGTAAGCCTAACATTAGGGGATAAGAAGGAAAGAAGGATAACATATGTTTAATTGGACTAATATTGTTTAAGACCCTAGTGGGTAACCTATTGATGAGATAAGCGGCAGTTAGGACAGCTTCTCCCCAATATACATTAGGAACAAACATTTGGAAGAAGATGGCTCTAGCAACTTCAAGGAGGTGACAATTTTTCCTTTCTGCAACCCCATTTTGTTGAGGAGTATTCACACATGTCAGTTCATGAATCACACCATTATCTTTAAAAAAATTGGAGAACTCAAGATTTACAAATTCGGTACTATTGTCTGATCGTAGTCTTTTAATAGACTTATTAAATTGATTTTTGATGAGACGAAAAAAATCAACAAATATTTGACAAACCTCATATTTATGTTTCATAATAAATATTCATGTCACATGGGTACAATCATCAATAAACGATACAAACAACTTAGCTCCCGATATAGGGTTACTAGTTGGCCCCCACACATAAGAATGAATGAGGTCAAAAGGTTCAAAACTTTTATTATTACTAGGAGAAAATGTTGTAGATGGTGCTTTGAAAACTGACAAATATCACACTTAAAGGACTCGACAGACTCTTTTGTAAATAAATGTGGAAACATTGTCTTAAGTAACCCAAATGGTGGATGTCCAAGACATTTATAATAAAGCCAAATTTGAGAAGCTACCCAAGTTTCTGAGGTTTCCTGTTGACTAGAAGGCAATTTTTCCTTATTGGTGTTATTACCTATTTTTGTATATTGTAAGTAATATAACCCACCCTGCTCTTTAGCAATTCCAATCGTCCTCCCCGTTGTAAGTTCCTGAATAACACAATGAGAACGAAAAAAATGTCACTACACATTTCCAATCTTGTATAAGTCTATGAATGGAGATAAGGTTGTTTGCTAGTTTTGGAACATGAAGAACATTATGTAGAGATAAAGAGGAGTGAAGTTGGACGTTGCCAGATCCAGCAATAGGAACATGATCTCTATTAGCAATAGTAATGAGTTGCCTTTTGGGTACTTTAAGGTATGATGTGAAATGTGAAGGAAACGAGGTCATATGATCTATTGCCCTAGAATCAAGAATCCAAATGCTTTGTGAAACTGAACCAGAAATATTGAAAGAACTCTTACTATTCATAGTCAAACCACATGAACCAAGAGGCTTACTTGTTGAGTTTAGGAGGGCTCAAAGGCGGTCCATCTCTTCCTTACTAAAGGCTTGAATATCCTGGTCAAGTTGCGAGGTAGAACGATGTTCAACTCCATTCTCCTTATTGGAGGTTGTTTGATTCACCCACATTTGAGTTGAGCCTTTATTTCCACCCATCCTTTCAAGAACTTTCTCCTTTCCATAACGCTTGTAGCAGGTATCCTTGGTATGTCCTGATCGTTTGCAATACGTACAGTATTCTCCATGACTACTCTTTGTGGTTTTCTTTGGAGGTTGATCTTTTTGTAGGACCTTTTCCTGTCACCATTGCAGATCCTGTATTGGAGTTTCCTTTATCAAGCATGACTGGTCATCGAGTTTCTTCACTCCACACAATAAAAAATACCTCAGACAAAGAGGGAAGCTTCTCCTTACCTAGAATCTGAACCCGAATGGGATCGTATTCAAAATTCAAGGCATGAAGAAACTTAAAGATTCTCCCCCTTTCAACGAGCCCAATATATGCAACAGAATAAGTTTAACACATCTTCAATCCTTGGTACTAGTCCAACTCGATCCATAACCCGTTTAAAGTCTCATAGTACTCTGTTACGGAAAGAGTTCCTTGTCTAGAGTTGAATATTTTGCTTTCAATATCATAGCAAACAGTAGAGTCCTCTTTCATTAAATATAATTAACTAGCTTAAGATTAGTCTAGTAGCGGTATCTATGATGCAAATATTTTGTTTGTTCATGAGAAATCAAATTAATAAAATTGAGTTTTATTGTTTAGAATAAAATAATTTAGAACTATTTTTTTAAGTAAAAAATGTAATAAATAATTATATATAATGGTTAGTTGAAATAGTAAATAATTTACTTTTTATTTAGGAATAATTCTTGAATTTTATAAATAAATATATATCAAGAGAGAATGATTCTTTTAAATGAATTTACAGTGACTTGGCTCATATTAATTAAATTTAAATATAATTTTAAAATATTAAATATAGAGATATAAATACATAAAAATAATAATTAATCAATTAGCAGTGAAATTTAAAAAACTTTTAATAACTACCAAGAAAAGACAATTAAAAAATCGAAAGGTGATACAATTATGGTGGTTAAAGAAATTATTAGAAATCATATAATATTGTGGTGGTTAGTAATAATTTCCACAAATAAATCTAGTCGAATTTTTTTTGTAATGAATATATAAACAAATATTATTTTAATTTTAGCTAAGAAAAATAATATAGTAGTTAATTAATAGTTAATTACTTAAGATTTAACTACAAATTAAATGGTAGTTAAAATTAGTAATTAAATTAAAATTTTCTTATAGTATTTTTACCATTTTTTTTGTAAATTGTAAATTATAATATGTATAACAAATAGTGTATTAAAATGTATTTTTAAATAATGATAAGAGATACCTAAATTTAAATAAATTGTGCATGTATTTAAAAAATTTACATGGTATTTATGACCAACAAACGACTTCTTTGTTATTTATCTATATATAATTTAGCGACAAAATTATATTTGATGGCTATGTAGTTTTTTTATTGTCATTTAGCGACCGCATCATATTCAAAATACCTACATAGTACTTTTTCTTTGCCTTTTAGCAATTGAAATATATTTGGTGGCGATGTAGCACTTACAATATATATTTAGTGATCGATCCTTCCACTGTTGCTATTTGATCATAACTCGGTACAACTCGGTCTCTAGAAGAGTATCAATAAATTTTTTTCAAATAAAGTTATTTAGCAACAAACTTAATTATCAATAATGTTGCCACCCAAACAATTGGTCACTAAAGAAGTTGTTAACACAAATAATTTAACTAAATAATTTAACCAAACAATGATTTGTCATTAAATCAATCACCAATAGCAATCAATTTAGCTACAAATCATTGTTGAAGCCTGAGACTCACAAACAACCAATTGACAAAGACAAGAACCTACAAACAACCAACTAAACATTGTTAAACATAAAGACAGTCAAACACAAGCATTTCAAATATAAGACTAAGGAAAAAAATAACTATACACCTTATCATTTGACAAAGACAAATAAACAGAAACACTAAGCGAGGTTTCGGGTCAAGCCTTGTATCCATAGTCATACCCATACTCTTAAGTGAGATTTCTCACTCCCCTTTACCTAGAGAAGTATAGACGTAGAAAATGCGTTCCTTAGGATTATTCTTCTTGTTCTTTGAGGTTTCCACTAGAGGTTTTTCTTCCTCTACTTTGTAGAGTTGAAATCAGTTGTTTAGAAAAAATAATTTAGTGTCAAAGGTCTTTCATGTTCCTCTAATCGCTCCTTTATATAGCTTCAAAATAGACTTTGCAGCTTCCACTAACAGCCTACATGAAACCTAAACAAAGGGTCTTACCTCTCTTGATGAAGCTCTAATAGATGAGAAAGATTCAAACTATCTAAGTTCAATGCTTTGCATGAATCTCAACTTGTTTGTAATTTGCAAGATTGTTTTGCCTTCCTTTACCACTTAAGTTATCTCACTCCTTATATGGGAAAATGATATGATTCGTAAGCTTATGTTGATCGATGTAGAACTTAAACTTTTATCATATTGAAATAACCTATTTTTCTTAATTTAATTAATTAAAATTCAATTTCAAAACCAACCTATATTTCTCCAAAAATATTACTTATTTAAAATTATAAAACAATTAAACCACTAATTAATAATAATTAATAAAATATAATATTTACAATTAATAATAAAATAAAATAAAAAATGGGTTGTTACACTCTTATTCACTTTGTCTCATTTTCACTACTAGAAAATTTAAACTTTGCTACAAAATAATTTTCTGGCTAATTTTAAAATCAATAGTTATTTTGTAGCTAATTTCTAGTAAAAAATAATTAGCTACAAAATTACTATAATTTGAATGGTACCATGAAATAAGTAGCAAATTAGCTAAGAAAATAATCTTAGTTAATTTGTAGTAAATTTTTAAAATTTGTATTTATTTTCTAGCTAATTTGTAGTAATAAGAAATATAAATGAATATAACTTAAATTTAGCTAGAAAAAATAATATTCTAGTTAATTAGCTAAGATTTAGCTACTAATTTAAATGTTAGCTAAAATTGTAGCAAAATAAAAAAAAAATCTTATAATTTTTATTTGAAGGTTTGTAAAAAAAAATTGGTTTCATTTTAATTGTCATTTTACAATATTAATGAAATATTAAATATATTTATCTTATTATTTACATCTTAATATTTATGTGGAGTAAAAAAAAATAAAGAAAATATATGAGAGAAAATCTAATTAATTTTAAAGGTAAAAGATATAATAGAAAATTGAATAATGATTTTTATATAATCTAAAATATTAATTAAATTTCTTAATTTATGTGACAAAACTTTAAACATCAAACAACATAAAACAAGTGAAATAAAATATAAGTTTTATTAAATTATAAAATTTAGTTTGCACACATTCAATTCATAAAAGTTAAATTTTTGCTCCTCTTTTTAATACCGAGTTAGTTGTGTTAAAAAAAAAATTCAAGTCCTTATTTTTCTAGTTTCCAAAAAATTATATAATAATTTTATACAATCAGAAAGTCTTTTTTAAGTAGTATTAACAATATTGTAAATTACATCAACATGTTGATAATTGTGAAAAAAGGTTGCTTTATTCCGTAAATTAAAAATTACAGTCAAATTAGTTTTTAAATAAATAAATAAATAAATTGAAAATACAATCCCTTTAGTCTAAAATTAAAAAAACTAACGTAAAATTGCCTTTCAATTTTCGGGATCAGAATCACTCGTTACTCTCATAATATAAGGAACAAAACTTTCTTTTTCATTACTAGAAAATTTAAAATTTGTTATAAAATAATTTTTTGTGGCTAATTTTAAAATAAATAATTATTTTATAATTAATTTCTAGTAAAAATAATTAGCTACAAAATTACTATAATATTGAATAGTAGCATGAAATAAGTAGCAAATTAACTAAGAAAATAATCTTAGTTAATTTGTAGTAAATTTTTAAAATTTATAATTATTTTCTAACTAATTTGTAGTAATAAGAAGTATAAATGAATATAACTTAAATTTAATTAGAAAAATAATATTCTAGTTAATTAATAGATAATTACTTAGAATTTAGCTAATTTAAATGGTAGCTAAAATTAGTAACAAAATAAAAAAATCTTATAACGTGTAATGAAAAAAAAAGTACAAAATCTTAATTAAAACTCAAGATAAGAACAAAAAAGGAAATAGTTGAAAGTAATGTAAAACCAAATTGCATATGTGGTGACACCATGGTCCGAGATAAGGTACAAGGATAAGAAAATAGAAAATTTAAAATTTGCTACAAAATAATTTTGTGGTTAATTTTAAAATTAATAGTTATTTTGTAACTAATTTATAGTAAAAATAATTAGTTACAAAATTATTATAATATTGAATGGTAGCATGAAATAAGTAGCAAATTAGCTAAGAAAATAATCTTTGTTTATTTTGTAGTAAATTTTTTAAAATTTGTAGTTATTTCCTAACTAATTTATAGTAATAAGAAGTATAAATGAATATAACTTCAATTTAACTAGAAAAAACAATATTTTAATTAATTAATAGTTAATTAGTTAAGATTTAGCTACTAATTTAAATGGTAGTTAAAATTAGTAACAAAATTAAAAAATTATTGTAGTGTATGAAAAATCTGACAAAATGAAATGTACAAAGCATCAAACTCATTATTTATTTTTTTATTTCGATTTAGATTATCAAAGAACGTTATAGTGCAGCAACAATTGAGGCACCAGACAAGCACCCCAACAATGTGTGATCTCAGCTGTGAACCTGACGGCGATTAATAACATGCTAATATTATAAGATAGCTGAAGGTGAAAGGTGGCTTACATTCAATTCAACCATCTATTATTGTGTGCGTACTTGGTTTATTTCAACGATAACGTATATAACCCTATTTTGGAGTCATTATCTAAAGCTATATATCCTACCAAATCTGCTAGCACCCTAAAGTTTGAAAGAAGAGGTCAAGTCCCATTTAGGTTTAACTTGTAATTACAGTGACGCTCTCCAACGTGAATGAGTTCTTGTTCTTCTTGTACATAAAATCATGATTACAATAAATATTTAAGTTCTTACTCTTAACAAAGTGATGTTCATAGAGGATCTAAAGCGCCTAACCCTACCTTTGAGATAGGAGTGGGATCATTAAATGCAACCCCACATAAGATGAAAGATGCACAGGAAGGAGATAAAATAGTGGTAAAAACTCTAGCAACATAGATTCTTAGCTATTGATCTATTACATCATTTCAAATTTTAACATTTGCCTTACAACACAAGATTATTTATATTTATGGGAAGCTTCTTAAAACTCAAAAAGCCAATTAAAGATTACAAGAATAACATTCAAATATAAATACAAAAGCTAACTAGTTAGGTAACAGGCTAAGCACAACTTGTTTGGTATTCAATATGACTGTTGAAACACACTAACAGCTCACCAGCATCACAATTCAAACAAAACCCTGAAGAATTATCAGGAATAATTAAAGTGTAGTTGGTCAAATTCAGTAGTGTTTTATAGATCTTTCACCGATTTTAGCCACCACTTCTTCACTGATTTCCAAGTTTTCGAACATTGTTGGACTTGATCTCGAACCATTTTTTCTACAGGGAACTGTGTCAACCCAAATATGGAAACGACAACAAAGGCCAAACTGTATGCTAAAGTTGTTGACTCTTTGTTGCCCTCCATTCGAATGGTGAGTAAAATAGTCGCAGCAAATGCTAGCATTGTGGTAATGAGTGAGAAAAAGAGCATAATAAACCCCCACCTCAGTTTTCGAGGCAAGGACTTATGGAAATCCCACAAGTCAAAGGAAGAAGTGAGTATAGAAAGGAACATAACGACCGAACCCAATGAGGTGGCAAGAGCCACAACATCCATGGTAGTGAATATTGTAAATGCAGAAGAATTGCGTAATACAGGTTTGCCTCCTTCCGTCCCTCCTGGGATGGCATAAGCAGCTGCGAACACAACACCAGCAATAAGGACTGCCACAGTGGAACATGACTGAGCTGTTTCCTTCATCCATTGCTTTGCTTCAGCATGCATCATCGCATGATCTATGTCCAAAAGATCCCCTGCTGTTAAACCATCATTGTCACCATGCAACAAGAAATGCCTCGGAACTGTTTCTTCAACTCGCTGCAATAACAAAACATAAAATTAAAACAATTTTATAATATTATTAACTTTACCTACGTACTCTTAAATTTGTGCTATGCAAGGTAGAAAGAGTCAAACTCTTATTATACCTTCTATTATGAGGATTAAACTCTCTATTACTATGCCAATAATCCAAGTTATCAAGTGAAAACACATGAATAACTTACGTTACATTACATTACATGCATCTCTAACACTTACTTTGTACCATTCTAGCTCACTTTGCAGTTGGTATGCCACACCTGCCAATGCTTCTTCTCTGTAATAATCCATGCTTGCAGCTTGGTGCAAGATAGTACGCTTATCTGTCTTAGTTATCCTTGGTTTCAGTGACTCAAATGCTGGACTCTCCTCTATGTATTCGTAGATGTTCAACTTACGGTGCTTCACTGCCACGTGTAGTATGTTGAGACCATCCTTGTTAACATGAGAAATAGCTTCGGGATACTTTTCAACGATTAGCTTCACCACTTCTATAATCCCTGTGGCTGCAGCCAAGAAAAGTGGACTTTCCCACATTGCTTTTGTATTCTCATCTAAATGCTTCTTTGGATCTTCTATTATTTTCTTCCTGTTAATTCTATCTTTCAGCTCAAGATTCTCTTTCTTTTTTGTGACGTTAGAGGGAAACTCATACCGAATACGTACTGGCTCGTTCGCGGGCACAGAAGGACACTCCTTCCATGAGTTCTCATTCTCCAACAGCAACTCAACTAGTCGCTCTGCAAACTTGTGTTTCTTCTTAAGATCCCAAATTTTACAAATATAACCGAACCCTTCATATGTTAATCAAGAATTAAACTATTTAACCACGGCCACACAAACTAACCATGAAATTAAAAAGGTCGAAAATTAGTTCAACTTATTATGTACGTGCTAGGAATTATTAACACAGACTATACCTTTTGCATGTTTCCAGAAAGCATAGTTGACTCTCGAGAAAACTGCACCAACTTCTACAATCAATTCAGCTAATTAGAAAAGGCAATTAATTCTTCGATTTGATGTATTTATTCACATGATTGGTACCAATACCAGCTTCTAAAACTTTCCATATATAAAACATAGTGGATCACGTGATGATGAAAAGCATGCATCCAAAAAGGTTAACAATTTACTTTTTAACGTACTTCTACTTTTTTACATATTTTTTATTGTTAATTAAAATTTATTAAAAATTATAAATTGTTTTAACTCAACAAGTCATTTTCATAATTTTATTATTTTCAATAAATTTTAATTTATAATAAAAAAAATATGTAAAAAAGTAGAAGTATGTTAAAAGGTAAATTGTTAATTTTTTTAGGGTGTATATTTTTTAACATTTTTTTACTAACACACTCACTTTTATTGGGAGGAATTCATAGTTCTCACTAAATACATGGATCACACATTTTCAAATTAGTGAAACTCGCATGAAATTTAAATGATAGGATAAATAGAGTCTTAGAATTCCCAGTGCTCCTTTATTTGTATTCATAGTTGTGAGAAAGGAATGATGAAAGAGAAACAGCATACTTGATTTGTGTATCTTTTTAGTTGCATCAATGGATTGGTTGCTTTCTTCATCTCTTGTAACTTTGACAGAACTGTTTCCATCTTCCAATTCTGATTCATATCCATCCTCAGGAAGCACTTCAGCCCAAATTATAATTAATTGATGAACGTAAGTTAATTAACATCATTTAATTTCCTCTATCTCGACAAAAGACAAATACTAATTGAGAAAAAAAATTGCGGGTGTCCTAAGTCACTTGTTAAAAATATTTAATATATTTTTATAAAATATTTATAGTTATTCAAAAGGTAAATTATTAAATATTTTTTACTTTTAATTTCTTACCCCCCGTCCTTATTTACTAGAATACAGCTGCGACAAAAAAAAACGAATAAAGAAAGTGACATACATTTATATATGAGTGTCTTCGTGAATCCCATTTTCAGTGTATCTGTGCTCTTGAAAGCCATCGACATATTGGATAGCAGCTTTAAACAGGTCACTCCTTCGTTATTCTCTTCCTTTATATTCTCCTCCTCATTCTTTTGAGTATTCTCTTCCTCATTCTTCTCCTCATCAACCCTCTCAAACTTTTGTTGAGCTAGATTCTTATCAAACTTTTCGAGCAACCAAATAGCAGTGCCTGTGATAGAAAAGGTTACGATACGCACACAAATACACTTTAACCAGATATATAAGGAGATTTTAATGTATTGGATTTAATTTACAATCAATTACTTTCTAGTATTTTATTTATCAACACTCTAACAAGAAATTGTCTTGCAAATATCAAATCAATAAACTTAAAAATATCTTCAAGAAATTATATATGGAAAGAAAATAATCAAGGTAAACAAGTCAAAGCATAATCTCTCACTAATAAAAATTTATTAATTTTTTTACACTTATATTGTCATTTTTGTGAAAAATGTATCATGTGAGAGATACAAGTGTGATTTATCTTTGCCTAACAATAAATAACATTATTAAATACAAAAATAGAATATGATAACAAGTAATAAGTATTGGTTAAGAATTTTATATTAATCCATATATTTTAGTCATTTAAGTAGAACTGTTAAATGCATAAAAATAAATTTTATAGTCCAATAGACTAGGTCGAGCTGACCTAGACAAAAGTCTAAATATATATTGTGAATTTGTAAGTTTGAATACTATCAAACTTATTTTAACGTAGTATTTTTTAATTTTTTTTATAAATTTATATTAACTTAGAAAGAAAATAAAAGAAATGAATCAATTTTTCATAGTCTATAACAAGTCTATAGTCCAGGTTGAACCATAAGAAACATAGTATAGAAGAAATTCGAATAAGCTCATCTCACCCACTTATCATACCTTAGGTTGTCTGATCCAGTCAAGCCAGACAGTCAATTTTAATACCAAATACACTTAAGAGCATATTTCATCTAGCCTCATTTTGAAAGTCAAATTGTGACAATTTACTAAGGAGAAGGGAGAATGAAGCAAACTTACGAAAATTAAAAGTGAGCACACAAGTGTGAAGAATGGGACGCCTGTTTCCCCGAAATTGACTGTATGTTAAATGCTCAGACTTGATGGTATAGTTGGCATGTAAGTGGTTGAGCACACGTAGCTTCCCAAATTCAGCGGCCTTAAAAGCTGGGGTTTCATGAGACTTGTTTCTGAGATCCAAAAGTGACTCTTTATTATTATATGGCATGTTCTTATCAAAATTCATGATGACATCCACCATCTTGGGATCATCCAGCAAGACCACCTCGTGAAGAATCGTGTTCTTTTCAAAATTTGGCTTCCTCAACGGATCTTCATTTTCGGACTTGGACATAACGAGTAACTCTTTGAGGAGTTGCTCGTTTCCTGAGCGAGCTACTACATGAATGGGAGTGTTCCCGGACAAGTCAAAAGGTTCAAACAAAAGCTTCTTGTTAGTACGAAAGATGCCCTTGAAACTTTCCCAATCTTTTGCTATAGCTGTTTTCTGTGCTTTAACTATTAACTCTGGGAAAGGAAGATAATTCTTTTTTTCGCTCATTGCACAGTCACACATGGAATGATATATGCCACTATCGAATGAATTAATCTTGCACATTCTATATATATATATATATATATATATATAGGCAAACATCTATATCACACTTTGAAATTGTGCTGGGTTCAAAATACTCACCGAGGTTACGTGCACTAAAGAGATGCCAATTCCTTGTATAACGCCATAACGAAATAAAATATATACACGTGTTATTCGCATTTCAAACTCTAACAAAATGTTTTAGATAAAGAAATAAAAAACAAAAGAAAGATGAATGAAAATATTCCCAATATTCACTACATTTAGAATAAAGTGTATTTAATCAACAAGTTAAGTATAAAGTACATGTAATCAACAAGTTAAGTATATTATTACTTTGATATATCATCATAGAATCTCTTATTTCCTATTATAAATAATTTTCTAACTATTTTTTTAATTATTCTAAACTTAAAGAACTTAAAAAAAAAAGAAATTTTAATTATTTTAAGCTCTAAAAAATATTAAAAAAGAGAATTTTACATTTTCCATTATAATTTAATTAATTTGCAAAACATACACACGCAAATTCAATATAGATATATAAATATATAAGAATTGCAACAATATTGTTATATGTGAGATGTTAACTTATCCAATATTAGAAAGTTTATGCAAACAATAAAAACTTGTTCAAATAACATAATAAATAGTAAAAATATAAAAAAAAATAGCTGCAAAAGACTCATTTATGTATACATTTTGTTTTAAATTTAATTATAAGATAATAAATGAATCTTATTTTAATACTTTTCTTGCACTTTTTAATAAAAATATTTTTATATAAAATAAAAAATTATAAAATAAAGAAAATGAGACAAAATAATGATTTTAAATTAATTAAAAATAAAAACTTTGCAATTGGTGGGTTCAAAATACTCACTTAGGTCATCTACAATGATTAGATGCTTAGATGCTTATTCCTTATGTAACACTAAAAGAAATAAAACATGTGCTTATGTAATTCCAGTTACATATTTTTACAAATTTTATATAAAGAAAAAGAGAACAAAAGAAATAAAATATAAGATACGATGAGTGATGAATGGAAAAAAGATAAAGAAAAAAGAATATAAAAATATTATAAAATTGTTAAGTAAAAACAACGAAATGCATAATATCATTGTTATATTTAGAATTAATAAAATTCATGTTATCAATGAGTCAAGCATGACATTGCTATGATATATCAACGTAGTATCTCTTATTTCATCTTATTAATAATATTTTAATTATTTTTTTTTAGAAACTCTAAATTTAAAGAACATATAAAAAAGACTTTTAATTATTCTAAGCTTTAAAGAACATAAAAAAAATAGAATTTTATTTAGGCCATTAAAAAGATGTTATATGTGAGATGTTAACTTATCAAATATTAAAAAATTTTATCCATACATTAAAAACTTGTTCAGCTAATAAATAGCAATATATATACAGAAAATGGGCGCAAAAGACTCGTTTATATGTAAATTTTGTTTTTAATTTAATTATAAGATACTAAATGAATCTTATTTTAATATTTTTCGCACACTTTTAATTAAAAATTATTTTTATATAAAAGACAAAATTTATATAATAAAGACTTTGCTATGGTTTTAAATTAATGGGCAAATAAAAACTTTGCAATTCTGGTAGGTTCAAAATACTCATTGAATTCATTTGCAATTATTAGATACTTATTTCTTATGTAACGCTATAAAAAAAATACAACATATACTTATTTTATTCCAGTATCATATTTTTACAACAATTTTTATATAAAGAAAAAGAAAACAAAATAAAAAATATAAGACACAATGAGTAAACAGAAAGCAGATAAAGAAAAATAAATATAAAATATAGTATAAAATTATCAAGCAAAAACAACGAAATGCATGATATTTTTGTTATGTTTAAAATAAAGTGCATGTAATGAGTCAAGCCTGTCATTACTTTGATATATTAACATAGTATGTCTTATTCCATCTTATTAATAATAATATAACTATTTTCTTTTAAATATTTTAAACTTAAAAGAACATTAAGAAAAAGACTTTTAATTATTCCAATCTTTAAAGAAAATAAAAAACAGAATTTACTTTTATAACTATAAATTAATTAATTTTCAAAATATACATATGCAAAATTGATATAGATATATAAATATATAATAATTGCAAATATATTGTTATACGTAAGATTTTAACTTATACTATTCGAAGAAGTTTAAGCAAATATTAAAATAAAATAATAAATAGTTGAAAAAATATAGAAAAATGGTACAAAAGAATCATTTAGATGTACTATTTTTAATTTAATTATAAGATAATAAAAAATCAAATTTTAATATTTCTCGTACACTTTTTTAATCAAAAAATATTTTTATATAACATACAAAATTTACATAATAAAGAAAATGAGACAAAATAATGATTTTAAATTAATTGAAAAATAAAAACTCTGCATTTGTCGTAGGTTAAAAATACTCATTGGGGTCATTTGCAGTGATTATATGCTCATTCTTTCTGTAATGCTATAAAGAAATAAAATATATACTTATGATATTCCCATTTCATATTCTTACAACAATTTCTAGATTAAAAAAAAATAGAGAACAAAAGAAAATGAAATATAAGATATGATGAGTAGTGAATGGAAAAAAGATAAAGAAAAAACAATATTAAGAAAAAAATTAGAAAATGCACAGCAAAAACAAAAAAAAAATATATGATATCTTTGTTATATTTAAAATAAAGTGCATGTAACCAACAAGTCAAGCATGACATTGTTTTGACATACCAATATAATATCTCTAATTTAATCTTATTAATAATATTTTAACTATTTTATTTTTAAATATTCTTTACTTAAAAGAACATAAAAAAGACTTTTAATTATTCTAATCTTTAAAGAGTATAAAAAAATGAGTTTTATTTTTACAATTAAAAATTAATTAATTTTCAAAACATACATATGCAAAATAGATATAGATATATAAATATATAAGAATTGCAAGGATATTGTTATTTGTAAGTGGTTAATATACCCAATATGATGAAGTTTAAGCAAATAATAAAATAGCATAATAAATTGTTGAAAAAAATAGAAAATGGGTACAAAAGAATCATTTATCTGTATATTTTATTTTTAATTTAATTATAAGATAATAAAAATTCTTATTTTAATATCTCTGGTAGACTTTTTAATTAAAAATATTTTAATATAAAATACAAAATTTACATAATAGAGAAAGTGAGACAAAATAATGATTTTAAATTAATTGAAAAATAAAAACTTTGGATTTGTGGTAGATTCAAGTTATTTGCAAGGATTAGAAATTTATGTTATTCCCATTTCATATTCTCACAACAATATTTAGATAAAGATATAAAGAACAAAAGTAAAAGAAAGATAGGATATGATGAGTGATGAATGGAAAAAAGATGAAGGAAAAAAAATATTAGAAAATATGGAGAAAAACAAAGAAATACATGATAGCTTTATTATATTTATAAAATAAATTACATGTAATCAAAGAATCAAGCATGACATTACTTTGATATATGAACATAGTATCTCTTATTCTATGTTATTAATAATATTCTAACAATTGTATTTTAAATATTCTAAACCTAAAGAATATAAACAAAATTTTAATTATTCTAATCTTTAAAGAACAAAAAAAAAGAGAGAATTTTACTTTTATAATTACAAAATAAAGTTATTTTCAAAACATACATACGCAAAATTGATATAGATATATAAATATATAAAAATTACAAAGATATTACTATATGTAACATGTTAACCTATCATCCAACATGAAGAAGTTTAAGCAAACATCAAAATAACATAATAAATAGTTGAAAACAATATTGAAAATGAGCAAAAAAGAATCATTTATCATTACATTTTGTTTTTAATTTAATTATAAGATAATAAAAAAATTATTTTCATATTTCTCATACACATTTTAATTAAAAATAATTTTATATAAAATACAAAATTTATATAATAAAAAAAGTGAAACAAAATAATAATTTTAAATTAATTAAAAATAAAAAATTCCATTCGTGATATTTTCAAGTCATTTGTAGTGATTACATACTTACACTTTGTGTAATGCTGTAAAGAAATAAACTATTTACTTTTCTTATTTTAAATTAATATAATTACAATAGTTTCTAGACAAAGAAATAGAAAACAAAAGAAAAAGAAAGATTAGATATGATGAGTGATGAAGGAAAAAACAATATTAGAAAATGTGTAGCAAAAACAAGGAAATACTTGATGTCTTTATTATATTTAGAATAAAGTGCAAGTAGTCAACAAGTCAAGTATGACATTACTTTATATATTAACATAGTATCTCTTATTCTATCTTATTAATAATATTCTAACTATGTTCTTTTAAATATTCTAAACTTAAACAACATAAAAAAAAAAGACTTTTAATAATTCTAATCTTTAAAGAACATAAAAAAAAAGAGAATTTTACTTTTACAATTTATAAATTAACTAATTTTCAAAACATACATACGAGAAATCGATATATCTTTTATTTATATATATATATATATGTTAATTACAAAGATATTGTTATATTTAAGATGTTAACTCACCCAATATGAAAGAGTTTAAGCAAACATTAAAATAACATAATAAATAGTTGAAAAAAATATAGAAAATGGGTAGAAAATAATCATTTATCTATCCATTTAGTTTTTAATTTAATAATAAGAAAATAAAACTTCTTATTTTATTATTTTTTGTACTCTTTTTTTTTCAAAAAATATTTTTATGTAAAATACAAAAATGACTTAATAAAGAAAGTGAGATAAAATAAATATTTTAAAATAATTGAAAAATAAAAACTTTACATTTGTGGTAGGTTCAAAACAGTTATTGGGGTCATTTGCAATAATTAAATGCTTTTTTTTTGTAACGCGGTAAAATAATGAAACATATACTTATGTTATTTGGATTTCATTTTCTTACAACAATTTCTATATGAAGAAATAGAAAAAAAAAAGGAAAAGAAATATAAGATATGATGAGTGATGAATGGAAAAAAAAATAAAGGAAAAATAATATCAAGAAAAAAAAAATTAGAAAATGTGAAGCAAAAACAAGGAAATACATTATATCTTTGTTATATTTAGAATAAAGTGTATATAATCAATAAGTCAATCATGGAATTGCTTTGATATATAAACATAATATCTATTATTCCATCTTATTAATAATATTATAACTATGTTCTTTTAAATATTCTAAACTTAAAAGAACATAGAAAAAGAATTTTAATTATTCTAATCATTAAAGAACATAAAAAAAAGAGAATTTTAATTTTATAAATATAAATTAATTTATTTTCACAACATACATAGGCGAAATCATTATAGATATATAAATATATAAGAATTACAAAGATATTGTTATACGAAAGATGTTAAGTTACCCAATATGAAGAAGTTTAAGCAAACATGAAAATAAAATAATAAATAGTTGAAAAAAATATATAAAATCGGTAAAATAAAATTATTTATCTGTACATTTTGTTTTTAATTTAAGTTTAAGATAACAAAATTCTTATTTTAATATTTCTCGCATATTTTTTATGCATAAAATATTTTTATATAAACTACAAAATTTAAACAATAAAGAAAGTAAGACAAAACAATGATTTTAAATTAATTGAAAAAAATAAAAACTTTGCATTTGTGGTAAGTTCAAAATACTTATTAAGGTCATTTGGAGTAATTAGATGGTTCTTCTTTGTGTAAAACTGTTTAAAAATAAAATATATACTTATGTTATTCACATTTCATATTCTTACAACAATTTCTAGATAAAGAAATAGACAACAAAAGAAAAAAGAAACATAAGATATGATGAGTGATGAATGGAAAAAAATAAAGGAAAAAACAATATTAAAAAAATATTAGAAAATGTGTAACAAAAACAAGGAAATGCACGATAATTTTCTATATTTAGAATAAAGTAAATGTAATCAACGAGTCAAGCATGTCATTACTTAGATATATTAACATAGTATTTCTTATTTTATCGTATTAATAATATATTAACTATTTTATTTTAAATAATCTAAACTTAAAGAACATAAAAAAAAGACTTTTAATCATTCTAATCATTAAAGAACATAAAAAAAGATAATTTTAATTTTATAATTATAAATTAATTTATTTTCACAACATACATACGTGAAATCGTTATAAATATATAAATATATAAAAATTACAAAAATATTTTTATACGAAAGATGTTAAGTTATCCAATATGAAATTTAAGTAAACATGAAAATAACATAATAAATAGTTGACAAAATATATAGAATATCGGTAAAAAGGAATTATTTATCTGTACATTTTGTTTTAATTTAAGTATAAGATAATAAAATTCTTATTTTAATATTTCTCTTTTTTAATTGGAAAAATATTTTATATAAACTACAAAATTTAAATAATAAAAAAAGTGAGACAAAACAATGATTTTAAATTAATTGAAAAATAAAACTTTTACATCTGTGGTAGGTACAAAACAGTCATGGGGTCTTTTGCAATGACTAAATGCTTTTTATTTGTGTAACACGGTAAAAAAAAATGAAATATATACTTCTGTTATTCAAATTTTATTTTCTTAGAAAATGTGAAGCAAAACAAGGAAATGCATGATATCTTTGTTATGTTAGGAATAAAGTGTATATAATCAACGAGTCCTTGCTTTGATATATCAACATAGTATCTCTTATTGCATCTTATTAATAATATTCTAACTATGTTATTTTAAATATTCTAAACTTAAAGAACATAAAAAAACACCGTTAACTTTTCTAATATCTAAAGTGTTAGAAATTTATAATTTTTTTTTAATCATGGGCTTTATATTTTAAATACAATTATATAGTTATTTATTTAAAATGATTATAATCTTAAGTGATCCAATTGAGTAATCAAAAAGACTTCCTAAAAGGCTTGATATGAGCTCAATGAGTGAATACCGAGGTTGCCCGTTAGGGGATGATGGGAACCCTATATGTAGGCTAACATATTAGAAAAGGTTATGGTCCCCAGTATACCAAACCAAAGAACACTCTCTATTCTCTCTATCAGAAAAGAGAGGTGAAAGTCCCAAAAGGAATTAAGGTGGTTTGGTTGAGGAAGACCACAAACCAACAGTTCTCAATCAAAGGACTGAAGATTCTACCGTAATTTCCAAGAGCAAAATGGATCAGGTATTTAGTTGTTTATACATCCTTATTTACATTATAGCTTTGATGATCTGGTATAACGGTAAAAAATCATAAGAAACATAAGGATAAATAAATATTTCCAACAAGTGGTATCAAAGCCACCGTTAATATTAGATCATTAAAATTTGAATAATATATTGTATAAATATTGACTCTAAAAATAATTAAGTCCTATAATTATTTATTAACATAGTACCTAATTATATAAATTTGAGCCATGATACATATACGATAACAAATTGTATTATTTGGATCCAGTTCATCAGGTAAATTGTATTAATATGGGTAAGAATCCAATTTTATTGGATTTTCATCTATAATTTTAATACATATGAGTTGCAATTTTTCCCACTTTTCCCTACATTTTGGATATATATATATATATATATATATATATATATATATATATATATATATATATATATATATATATATATATATTTTCTTTTTTCCTCAACCGCAGCCTTTTCGGAGCTTGAAGCACAACCGCGGCCATTTGGTGGTTTAATGGATCCAGCTCGCCGTTTTTCCCCGGCTATTTTTCGAAAAATGGAGGCGTGATGCGTACACGTGGAGCATACTCGCAATTTCGGATCACATAGCTGTAGCTGTTTCAATTCAATTCGGCGTTCAGCCGCAAGATACGTGGAGCAATTACGTGGGTAGCCCGCATGCTTCAATTGAATTCCCAAATTGATTTCCGAATTGGCAGCATTCAATTACGTTCCATTCAATTTCAGATTATAATTTTCAGTTACTGCATTCAATTTTGCGATTGGGGAGTTTCAAATTTTCGGTTTCAATTTGGAGGCCGATTTCACAAATTCCAGGACCTTTTCCTCTTTTTCTCAGAGTGTGTGGAATTTCCTCTTTTTCTCAGAGTGTGTGGAATTGTTCCACAATATACCATATCAGGCAAACTTAACATGAATAGTATGACAGAATGACGAAATCGGACTCTTAAGGATATAGTAAGATAAATGACTAGTCATTCTTCTTTACCAAAGTCACTTTGGGGAGAAGCTTTAAAGACCGCAGTTCACATCCTTAATAGGGTGCCGACTAAAACAGTTAACAAAACCTCTTATGAACTTTGGACTGACAAAAAGCCAAGCATCAATCATTTTCACATTTGGGGTTGTCTAGCTGAAGCACGCTTTTATAGGCCGCATGAAAGAAAACTGGATTCAAGAATAGTTAGCTGTTATTTTGTTGGCTATGCTGAACGCTCTCGGGGCTATAAGTTTTATGATCCCACTTCAAGATCCTTTTTTGAAATAGGAAATGCGAGGATTCTTGAGGAAGTTGAGTTTGGGAAGGAAGAGAAAAGAACATAAGGAATGTTGTCTTTGAGGAAGAATCTATCAATGATATTGGTGAAGTCCATGTGCCTATTACTATTCAAGAAACAACTCCAGTAATAGGAGATAATGTTCAAACTATTGTTCCTGACATTGTTCTAGAACAAGACTGTGATGAGGCTCTTCCTCAAGCACCAATAGATCAACCTCAACAACCTCAACAAGTGTCGTTAAGGAGATCCATTAGAGAGAGGAGACATGCAATTCCAGATGACTACATTGTCTTTCTCCAAGAACATGAAGATGGCATTGGTTTGATAGAAGATGATCCAATCAACTTTTGTTAAGCTATGCAAAGTTCTAACTCTCAAAAATGGATTGATGCCATGAAAGATGAGTTGAAGTCTATGCAAGACAATGACGTTTGGGATCTCGTCGAATTACCTGAAGGTGTGAAACCTATTGGTTGCAAATGGATATTTAAAACCAAAAAGGATTCTAAAGGTAATATCGAAAGATATAAGGCTCGTCTAGTTGCTAAAGGCTTTACTCAAAAGGAAGGCATTGAGTACAAAGAAACCTCTTCTCCGGTATCTTCAAAGGATTCTTTTAGAACCGTAATGGCACTAGTAGCTCATTTTGATTTAGAGCTACATCAGATGGATGTTAAGACTGCGTTTTTAAATGGCAACATTGATGAAACGATTTATATGATGCAACCTGAAAACTTTGTTTCGAACGAATCTAAGTCTATGGTATGCAAACTAAAGAAATCCATCTATGGCCTAAAATAGGCTTCTCGTCAATGGTATCACAAGTTCCATCAAGTCATTACCTCATATGGTTTCGAGGCAAATGTAGTTGATGATTGTGTATATCACAAGTTCAGTGGGAGTAAATACATATTTCTAGTATTATATGTCGATGATATACTACTTGCTAGTAGTGATACAGGCTTGTTGCATGAAACCAAGAGATTTCTGACGAAGGATTTCGAGATGAAAGATCTTAGGGAAGCTTCTTTTGTATTAGGCATTCAGATACTGAGAGATCGTTCTCAAGGTATCCTAAGGTTGTCACAAGAGAATTATATCAACAAAGTCTTAGAGAGATTCGACATGAAAGATAGTAAACCAGGAGACACCCTGATGGCTAAGGGAGACAAATTTAGTCTAAAATAGTGCCCCAACAATAACCTTGAAAGAAATGAGTGCAAAAGATTCCCTATGCCTCAGTAGTAGGGAGTCTAATGTACGCTCAAGTTTGTACTCGTCCCGATATTGTTTTTGTGATGCGAGTTTTGGGCAAATATTTAAGTAATCATGGAATGCATTGAAAGGCAGTTAAACGCGTGATGCGTTACTTAAAGAGAACAAAAGGACACATGCTTACTTATTGGTAGTCTGAAGGTTTGGAGATCATCATGTACTCTGACTCCGATTTTGCTGGATGTCAAAATAGCAAACGCTCCATGTCTAGATACATCTATATGTTGGCTGGAGGAGCTATCTCTTAGAAGTTTGTTAAACAGACTCTTATAGCCTCTTTGACCATACCTATAGAGTTTGTGGCTTGCTTCAAGGCATCCAACCAGAGTTCAAAATAAACAAATTTTCATAAAACATATAGTAACAAGTTTTATGCTAGCTGATCCATTGACTAAAGGGCTAATACCTAAGGTTCTTTGAGGAGCACACTGCTCGTATGGGTATTATTCCTTAGGGTACTTTAGTTTAGTGGGGGTCTATATGTTTTATGTTTCAATTTGAACAACTTTGTTGTTATTTATTTTCTGCAGAAATAAAGTTGATGATTTAAATTTATATTTTGAACTTGCTTATGCTTTCTTGTATATAGTAATAATGTTACAAGAATTTAGATTGATCTCCATAAAGATTAAAATTAGGACCAATTGGAAATAGACATGTTTGAGATCACATTGCATGTAATTTCCATGTCACTCATCCATATTTGATCTATGTCATTGAGTATGTTAATATAGTGATCATCGTTATTTAATCACGCTTAAATTGTGATTAAAGATGCAATGGTTCCATTGTTAATGTACAAGATGGACCAGATTGTATCAAGAGGAAGTCTAAAAT
This sequence comes from Mucuna pruriens, assembly GCA_025330945.1. Taxonomy (NCBI): domain Eukaryota; kingdom Viridiplantae; phylum Streptophyta; class Magnoliopsida; order Fabales; family Fabaceae; genus Mucuna; species Mucuna pruriens. Next base: position 985,524 of record JAENHJ010000525.1, on the reverse strand, counting down.
AAATAGCATACTGGCGCGCCTAAGGAATTGAGTAATATAATTGTTTCAAGAAAATATGAAGCCTAAGTGGGAGATTGTTAGAAATTTATAATTTCTTTTTAATCATGTGGGCTTTATATTTTAAATACAATTATATAGCTATTTATTTAAAGTGATTATAATCTTAAGTGATCCAATTGAGTAATCAAAAAGACTTCCTAAAAAGCTTGATATGGGCTTAATGAGTGGATACCCAGGTTGGCCCGTTAGGGGATAATGGGAATCCTATATGTAGGCTAATACATCAGGAAAGGTTATGGTCCCCAATATACCAAACCAAAGAACACTCTCTATTCTCCCCATCAGAAAAGAGAGGTGAAGGTTCTAGAAGGAATTAAGGCGGTTTGGTTGAGGAAGACCACAAACCAATGGTTCTCAATCAAAGAAATGAAGATTCTGTCGTGATCTCCAAGAGCAAAATGGATTCAGATATTTAGTTGTTTATACATTCTTATTTACATTATAGCTTTGATGATCTGGTATAACGGTAAAAAATCATAAGAAACATAAGGATAGATAAAGATTTTCAACATAAAGAACATAAAAAAAAAGATAATTTTAATTTTATAATTATAAATTAAATTATTTTCACAACATACATACGCGAAATCATTATTGATATATAAATATATAAGAATTACAAAGATATTGTTATACGAAATATGTTAAATTATCCAATATGAAGAAGTTTAAGTAAACATGAAAATAACATAATAGATAGTTGATAAAAATATAGAAATTCGGTAAAAAAAAAAAACTATTTATCTATACATTTTGTTTTTAATTTAAGTATAAGATAGTAAAATTCTTATTCTAATATTTTTCGTACATTTTTTTAATTCAAAAAATATTTTTATAAAAACTACGAAATTTAAATAACAAAGACAGTGAAACAAAACAATAATTTTAAATTAATTGAAAAATAAAAATTTTACATATGTGATAGGTACAAAATACTCATTGAGGTCATTTGGAGTGACTAGATGCTTATTCTTGTGTAATGTTGTAAATAAATAAAATAATACTTATGTTATTCCCATTTCATATACTTACAATAATATCTAGATAAAAAAATAGAAACAAAAGAAAAAATAATATAAGATATGATGAGTGGTGAATGGAAAAAGATAAAGAAAAAAAATAATATTAAGAAAATATATTAGAAAATGTGCAGCAAAAATAAGGAAATGTTTGATATCTTTGTTATATTTAGAATAAATTGCATGTAATCAACAATTCAAGCATGAAATTGACATTAATATATCAACATAGTATCTCTTATTCAATCTTATTAATAATATTCTAACTATTTTCTAAAAAATAGTTTTAATTATTCTAATCTTTAAAGAACATTAAAAGAGAATTTTACTTTTACAATTATAAATTAATTTATTTTTCAAAAATTACATATGTGAAATCAATATAGATATATAAATATAAAAGAATTGCAAAGATATTGTTATATGTAAGATGTTAACATATCCAATACAAAGAAGATTAAGCAAACATCAAAATAACATAATAAATAGCTGAAAAAATATATAGAAAATGGGTATAAAAGAATCATTTATCTGTCCATTTTGTTTTACATTTATTTATAAGATAATAAAAAAATCTTATTTTACTATCTCTTTGTACACTTTTTAATTAAAAAATATTTTATATAAAATAAAAAACTTACATAATAAAGAAAGTGAGTTAAAAGAATGATTTTATATTAATTGAAAAATAAAAATTTTGCATGTGTGGTAAGTTCAAGTCATCTAGAGTTGCTAGATGCTTACATTTTGTGTAACACTGAAAGAAATAAAATATGTACTTTTGTTACTCTCTTTTCATATTATTATAACACTTTTTAGATAAAAAATAGGGAACAGACAAAGAAAGATAATATATTATGGGATCTCAATACTGTCTAGCCTGGAGAAATAATCTAGCGAAAGGGAGAACCCTTGGATTAGGGCTTACCTGATTTGGTAGCCCAGGCAATATAGAGCCGAGACAAGGAAAGCGGGGTTGGGTCCAACCCATGTAGAGAAGAAGAGGAACCCGTAGACCACATAACCGGATCAATACCAACAGCCTCGTGTGGCCTATATCAGACCAAGAGCGGAAGCCCAGCCCAGCACTAAAAAGAAACCAGCCACCCCAAAAAAAAGGATGTCACGTCACCATGATTAAAGACTCCTGAGCCATGAGATCTTCCTAAAGGACAGAACCCCTTATGAGACCACGTCAGGTAGACAAGGGACCCACTGTCCCTAACAAATTAAAAATCCTTGCCATTCACAGCAAGCGAATGTGCCAGGTTAGCTACTACCCATGAAGAGCGCCACGAATCTAGGAAAAAACGTGCCACAATTGGATGCAATGCATAGTGAATATCAACCTAAAGATTGCCAAGGAACAGATTGAATCACTAGGCTAGGGTAGCACCACTTGACGAAATCAGACGCACCCTTACCCCTCCTTGAGGCTATAAAAGGCACTAGGGCGAGATCTCGAGGCCGAGAATTGAGGATTATAGAACCCTAAGTGATTTTTGCTAGAGAATCGTTGCACGAGTGACCCAAAGGCGTCCCAAACAAATTACCAACCACGAGTATCGATACCCATCACCCCTCTGGATACTAGGTAAGTTTCTCGGCCAAACCACATCCATATCCTATGAATAACCACTAAATACTCTGACCTTGTCACTGAGTCGTCACACTTCAAATGGTCGGCGACCCATATTGACCACCTCAAATCGAGTCATATCCCCCAAATCACCAATAAACACCCTGACCTCACCCCGAGTTGTCGCCCCTTTGGTGGCCAGCCGGTTGGCCCAAGTAGCATTCGGGTGCATCACCTCTATTCGGGTCCACGGGCATGTGCTCAAGTCATCCTATTCCACTCATCGACTCAATCTATCACCGCGATAGGACACCTGACGAATAGTCCTGACCCTGACTTAGGCCCCACAGAACTATGTGAACTTTGAATCCTCCCAACTAGGAGCGGTACGTAGGAGTGAGAGACACTCTCTCGTCAAGTTCTGCATTCCCATCCCCCCATTGCCCCACGTCGAAAGGTGACTTGAAAGAGGTAAGAACAAAGATCATGCTAGCTCATACAAGTCGTAGGGTATCTACCAGATGGTAGACGGATGGAATGATACGTCATCCCCAAGCGTAACCGGCCCCTTACCAAACTTTTCTGTTTTCTCATCATGCCTTATTCGTTCTTGGTTCTCAACGTACCATAGAACGTTGGTGGCGACTCCAAGTTGAGCTTGTAACATCCTAAAATTTATTTAATTATTTTTAGAAAATAAATTTCATTATTATTATCATCAATTTTATTTTAATTATTAATTGTTGTAGGAAATTATTTTATTAAATAATTGCATTTTGAAATTGAAATGTTATTATTATTATTATTATTCTTAATGATGGTAGAAAATTAATTTAGTACATAAATATTTACATTTAATTTTATTTTAATAGAGGAATTAATCACTTTGTAAACTGATCAGATATTAACCTGAATTATTTTCATTTACTAATTTAATTAATTGAATTGGGGGCTGACGGGCGGGTCAAGGTTGACCCGACCCAGTTAAAATATTAGACAAGGGGTAATCAGTTTACCTCAATTTGTATTTTGCACGTCAGACGACCGAACCTAGAGGAGAGGGAATGCAGATCTGGAAGGAAGAGGAGCTAGGGTGTTCTGATCGTTTCAGAGTCCCATTAAATCATTGTTGTTCTTCACATCTAAGGTACGAGGAGATGTGTTTGGTTATATGTGAATGCGGGGTGTACAGGTAGTGAGGGCAATCCCTAAGTCCCTCTAAGATCTAAATTCTCAAATTTGTTTGGTTATTATGTTCTAAAAATGTTTTAATCGATAGAAAAGATTCATCAATGTGCACCATGGTTTTGTTTGACTTAATTGATAATTTAATCGGTTGCCTTTAGTGTGAAGGAAAACCTCTAGAGGGAATCACAAAGGAATAAGAAGAATGACTTTGATGAACATGTTTTCTTTCTTATGCTTTCCAAGTATGCAGAGATGTCAGTTCTATCTCACTATTTGGGTTTCATTTACATAAGAAAGAGCAGTAGGGTCTTTCCTAGTACCCTTATTAATAATTGTTATTGTATGGTTTCTTGTGGCATTTGAAGGGGGATTAAATTCTTGGATTAACGTTTTGGCTTAATGTGATTTTCGTTTGAAATTGTATGGTTAATTGTCTTAATTACTTGATTCTCGTGGTTGTGCATGGTTGTTCATGGCTTGAGGTTCAATTTGAGGCTCTTGTGTGTAATGGTGAAATTGGGTGGAATTCAATGGTGTTTTATGTGCGTTTCTCTGCGTTCTTATAAATGATTTATGGTAGTGATGGCTAAATTGATATGATTTTGGCATGATTATGGACTGTGTGAATGATGTATGAATCATGAGAATGAGAACGTGCATGAGAATGCATTTAGCATGGATATGAGATGCATAAGATGCACGAGAAGCCAGACGTGGCTATAATACCCTAGCAATATGTGGTGTTTAACAGGGGACCCTAGCCAAAAGTGGTGTTTAACAGGGTGGACTAATGATGGGGGACATTCATATACATGGACTATAGGTGGTGTTTAACCATGCTACACGCCGGCCACAGGTAGTGTTTAATGGTTTTGTAGAATGTCTTCGCATGGGCCATAGGTGGTGTTTAACTGTGCGACATACCGACCACATGGGGTGTTTAATGGTGTGGTCATCATTAGTGATAACTAAGGGGATTGAGGAGGTTCGCCCATGGTATGGAGTTCCGAATCGAAACTCTTAGGTGTGGTGATGAGCATATGCATTGGGCCAGCATGTGCATTTGGTAAACATGAATGGAATGTGATTGATATATGAGTATTTGTTAACTGTTAGTAATTGGGTATGATAATGGGTGGGATTTGGGGTACTATCTGCATTTATATATGATTGAATGCTATTTCTCACCATACTCTCTTGTGGTTTTCTTTTAGGTAATGTTGAGGGCAATCGAGGTGCCGAGTTTTGAAGAGGTGAGGTCTTGCTCTGATTTGTGTGACATCGGGGTTTGGGATTTAGAATATAGAATATGGTTCTATGTCTTTTCATACATACTTTTGCATCTTAAATATTTGAAAATGATGGGCATATCAATAACTCACTAAATGTATACAGAAATGAAAGTGATTTATATATTTGAAATATGTATCAAACACATGAATGACGTGTTTAGATCAACATTAATAATTTATGTGATAATTTTTTTATATGTACTTAATGTTTGAACATGATAATGAACAGATGAACCTTTTATCCTTAATACGAATTGAGTTTCCTTGGTTTTATCTATTACCTTGTCTTCCTTTTTATTTACTTGATTATTTTAATTTAAATATTCGGGGTAGAAGGGTGTCACAGTTAGTGGTATTAGAGCAAGTCGATTCATCGGCCATGAGTTATGTGTTTACTATGCTTGTGTTGTGCTGAACTGTGATATTGATTGGATGTGATGATTGTCTTGATTGATTTGTTCTATTTTGTCCGCTCTACTTTTCTATGAATAAGAAAAGTAATGTCCGCTCTACTTTTCTATGAATAAGAAAAGTAATGTCTGGAGGAGGTAGAAACGACCGTGCTATTGCTGATGCCCTTGATGGCTATGGCTCAAGCTGTTGGTAATCTGAACCAACGCCAAGAGGTGGACTGGTTTTCTCAGTTCCCACGGAACAATCCACCTACATTCCGTGAGGGATTTTGAGTTTGAACTTCAATTTTCTATTCTTTCTCTTAATTTGTGCACTCATATTTGTTGAATTACTTTTATGAGTTTGATTTTGGTAAACTAGGGTTTTGAAAGGGAATCGTATTTCTCATGGAGAAATCTCGTGTTTCTATGGTAAATAAGCTATTGGATTGAGTTGTTTAGTTTTGCAATTAGAGGGGTCAAGAGAAATAAAAAAAAAATTGACCTGAGAAAGTTGGAGAATTTTACATACAAAAGTGTTTCACAGAAGTTCAGCCCTCAAATCAAGAGATAAATTAGAATTTAAAGTGTGGATTATGATAGTAGACACTGCAAGGTTTAAAAATATTATAGGCGTTATTTATTTTTTTCTCTTTCTAAATCTTATTTATACACCATGTTCATGTAATGTATAACTTGAAAATCCTCACACTTATTTGATGTATAACTTGAAAATTCTCACACTTATTTGATGTATAACTTCAAAATTCTCACACTGATTTGATGTAATATTTTTATTGTGAGACTCTTATTAGGTAACTCATCTTTATCACAATAATATTAAAACTTTTTTTTAACTCTATTTTTATGTAATTTTAATTTTTATTATAATTAAGAAACTAAGTATGAAGTTTCTTAAATTCATACCATAGAAAAAGATTCACAGTAAAAGTATGATTTTGTAAATTGATTCAATACTACTACTGAAACGAAATAAAAGTAAATTACGGAAGAAAAAGAAAAAGGCTACTTTCTCTGATGTGTTTTCTAAGGATATGTCTAGGTTACCGCCTGAGAGAGATAGAGTTTTCTATAGACTTAGTACCGGGTAGGGACCTATTTCAACTGCACCCTACAGGATGTCACCCTTAGAATTGACTAAACTTAAGAAACAATTAGAGGATTTGTTGGAAAAGAAATTTGTAAGACCTAGTGTATCACCTTGGGGAGCACCACACTATTAGTGAAGAAGGATGGAAGCATGAGGTTGTGCATAGATTACCAACAATTGAATAAGGTAACTATCAAGAATAAGTATCCATTGCCCAAGATAGATGACCTTATGGACCTTTTTACCTAGTTCAGGGATTTAAGTTTGGCTTATGAGATGACCCCTAGTAGTGTAAGATTAGGAATGATTCGGGTAAGTAATGATTAGTTGAGGGAGATTAGAGAAGCTCAGTTGGAGGATTCATTTTTGGTTGCTAGATGTGTAGCCATAGAATAGAATAATGGGAGAGAGTTCACCTTGGGTGTATATAGAGCAATAAGACTTGGAAATCGGATATGTGTGCCTAGTAAACCTACACTTTGGCATTTGATTTTGAGGAAGGTTATAGAAGTAGGCTTAATTTTCATCCTGAAGTAACTTTGATGTATCAAGACCTTAAGGGGATAATTTGGTGGCCTAAATGGAAAGAGACATAGCAGATTTTGTTAATGATTGTTTAGTTTGAGAGAAGCTTGAGTAGCATCTAAGGATACTAGTCCGTACCATTGGAGATGAGTCATGCTATAATTGTTTAATGAAAGTTAAATAGAATATGTGAGTTCTTTAAGTTGTGTGATCTTTAATGTGAGAACCCAATAGCCGACCTTTTAAGGTAAGAGTTTCTCTTAACTTAAAAACCTTGCATTAGTGAGTAAGATTATAAGTTTTTCTGAGATTGGACAAATACCGTGGTGAATTCCTAGATGTATTCCTTAAGTTAGCATAGTCTTTAACTCAAGAATCTAGGAAGGGAGCAAGGTTTAGGTGGATTGATAATTTGGAATTAGTTCCTAATGTCTTGGAGAAGCATTAGATAGCATGCCAACCTTAGTAATCCCTGACCTTAGTTATTGAGAAGAGTGTTGTTACTAGACGGTGAGGATGTATTTTAATCTCATAGACAACTGGGAGTTGTAAGACGAATTATGTAACCCCTAGCCTGGAGGTAGTAGCAATAGTGGCTACTCTTAAGATTCAAAGACACCACTTACATGATTTTAAGTCAATATTCTCGATGACGTAGAAACGCTAAGTGGAAATTCAACTAGTAAGAGTGGAACCTAAAATAGATGAGGTGATTGGAATTTCCAAATGACCAAGGTTTTAGGAAGTCATCACTGGGTAGAATCAATATGGTAGAATATGTCGTAAATAGGAAATCCTTTCGCATCCTTTCGTGTGATTAGAGGGAAGGATCTATTAACTAGTTAGAACACCCATTTTAGTGGATAGAAGAGAAACCGTAAGACGAAGGGATATGATTTTCTAGATGGCATTAGGTAATTTAGAAATGGAGTTGTGTACTTAGTAAGTCTGTGTGTAAGAATCGGATTGTAGAAGAGGATCATACGGTAGATTTAATATTGGATTGAGGTGGTATAGATGCCTGATGATCTTTGGAAGATGTTTTGGCAGCTTAAATCATAGGAAGAGTAGATAAGTGCGAGCACCTATTTGGTTGACAATTTGGAATCCTAGAGTTATTTTAGAACTTGGGGGAGAGATTTTGTTAAACTCGAGAAATCTAATTGGATTGGGTTCAGTCTATCACTTCACCCATGCCATGTACACAATAATTGCACATGTTTCAACTCTGGACGTACATTTATTACTCTGGCAAGTAATCAAACTAGCTTGTTTGAAGGTTAAAAGAAGATTAGGTATGAGAATTGATACTAAAAGTTGTGAAAGATTTAAGGTTACACACCATGGGCAAACCTCCTCAATCCCCTTAGTTATCACTAATGATGGTCGTTAAACACCTCATATGGCCGGTGTGTCACACAGTTAAACACCACCTATGGCCTGTGCGAAGACATTCTACACAACTGTTAAACACCACCTATGGCCGGCGTGTAACATGGTTAAACACCACCACCTATGGCTCATGCATATTAATGTCCCCCATCATTAGTCCACCTTATTAAACATCACTTTTGGCTAGGGTCCCCTATTAAGCACCACATATAGCCAGGGTATTATAGCCACGTCTGGCTTCTCATGCATCTCATGTCCATGCTCAATGCATTCTCATGTACATTCTCATTCTCATGATTCATACATCATTCACACAGTCCATAATCATGTCAAAATCATATCAATTTAGCCATCACTACCATAAATCATTTATAAGAACGCACAGAAACGCAGATAAAACACCATTGAATTCCACCCAATTTCACCATTACACACAAGAGCCCCAAATTGAACCTCAAGCCATGAACAACCATGCACAACCACGAGAATCAAGTAATTAAGACAATTAACCATACAATTTCAAACGAAAATCACATTAAGGCAAAACGTTAATCCAAGAATTTAATCCCCATTCAAATGCCACAAGAAACCATACAATAACAATTATTAATAAGGGTCCTGGAAAAGACCCTACTGCTCTTTCTTATGTAAATGAAACCCAAATAGTGAGATAGAACTGATATCTCTACATACTTGGAAAGCATAAGGAAGAAAACATGTTCATCAAAGTCATTCTTCTTGTTCCTTTGGGATTCCCTCTAGAGGTTTTCCTTCACACTAAAGGCAACTGACTAAATTATCTCTCCTCTAGCTCCAGGACGATCTGAACACCCTAGCTCCTCCTCCTTGCAGGTCTACGTTCTCTCTCCTCTAGGTCTGGTTGTCTAACGTGCAAAACACCAAATTAGGGTAAACTGATTAACCCTTGTCTAATATTCTAGCTAGGTCGAGTCAACCCCGACCCGTCCCGTCAGCTTCCCCGTTAATTTGATTAATTAAATTAATAAATGAAAATAATTCAGATTAATACCTCATCAGTTTATGAAACCATCAACTCCTCCATTAAAATAAAATTAAATGTAAATATTTAAATACTAAATTAATTTTCTGTCATCATTAAGAATAATAACAATAATAATAACATTTTAGTTTCAAAATGCAATTATTTAATAAAATAATTTCCTGTAGCAATTAATAATTAAAATAAAATTGATAATAATAATAATGATGTAATTTATTTTCAAAAAAAAAATAATTAAATAAATTTTAGGATGTTACAGTAGGCGTATGTGGCACTCTATCATCCTTCCGGCAATTCATCGCTTTCTAATGCTCGACTCAGATGCCATCCTAGAATTTCATCATCTCCTTCATTTGAATGTACTTGGAGGCCCTTCCTCTCAGTTTGTCCATTGATGTTGGTGGCCTCTTGCACAGGCGGTTCAAGAATAACCCAAGCTTCAGTGCCATGATCATTGAATCGAGGGCGACCTTTGGGTTTAGGTCCCTAATCTTCACGACTACTGTTGAGAAGTGCTCCATGAAGGAGCAAAGTGATTCGTCTTCCTCTTATCTAAGATTCACCGGTGCAACCGACGTCAAGTGGTGGGACCTGCATGTCACATACTAGGCTATGAATTTCTCCACCATTGCAAATGAATCGAGTTAGGGGCCAAGTGTGTGTACCAGTTCAAGGCTTCTCCTTTCAAGGATATGGGAATACCCTATAAAGGATGGCATCATCGTTAGTGAATAGGTTTACCTTAGCTATGTAGGCATCAATGTTCTCATCTGGGTCCGAGGTTCCTCCATCCTGTGGGCAAGGGGGTGTCAATGATACTGACCACGAAAGGGTGTTTTAGTAGTTGAGGTTTCTCTTGGGAACTCCTCTTAGCTTCTATGCATATGTTCGTTTTCCCCTGCGCCCTAGCATCTTGGTTGTCGACATTCTCAGCCTCCGCTTGTTGGTGGGCCGTCATGTTTCTCGCGTTGGTTTGCCAGTATTGGGACCACAACTCATCATATCTCCTTTCGCAGTGCCTCAATATCCTCGACATTCCTCTTCTTCATCTCGAACATCACTTTTCTTAGGGCCATGATCTCTTGGAGCACAGACAACTCCCCTTGTTGAGTTTGGGGAGTTGCAGTCTTGTCTTCCAATGCCTTTTCACTCATTATCCCTATAGATGGTGCCAAATGTTCTTATAAAAAATTTCCCAATCGTGATGGCTGACCTTCGAGCTTTCCTCAACGAATCTCAAACACTTAATCGACCTCCGAACTCCTCTAACGGGTCTCCGAGTTCAACTTGTTCACCTCTAACCTCTTCAGTGGTGAGGGGACGGGTACCTACAAAGACACTCCAACCCTCAAATCAGTTTTCTCTGCTAAGTGCTTTCTTTGGATCAATGAACGTATCTGGTATTTGGCCTTTGAGTCCACTTTATAGCATGCAGAGGGCTTGAACGTATTAACTGTAGTGGTCGCATCTCCAATACATGCTTTGCATTCAATGACGAGTAGCTATCGGGGGGTCGGAGATCTCCATGTGTATATCAACATGTACCTTGGCATGGGATGCATCAGTGGGGCCAAGGTACACGGGATGCATCAGTGGGGCCGAGTTTTCAGGTTGGCCATGAAGGATCCTAGGTCCTAAGCTAGGTATCCAAGGTATGCCCCATGTACACTGTACATTTGTGGTAGGTTGATGTCATTTGTAGTGATTAAATGCTTATTCTATTTGTAATGCTGTAAAAAAAAATAAAATATATACTTAAGTTATTCCCATTTCATATTTTTACAATTTCTAGATCAAGAAATAGAGAACAAAAGAAAAAGAAATATAAGATAAGATGAGTGATGAATGGAAAAAAGAAAAAGGAAAAATAATATTAAGAAAAATATTAGAAATTGTCGAGCAAAAACAAGGAAATACATGATACCTTTGTTATATTTTTAATAAAGTGCACGTAATCAACGAGTAAAATATGGCATCACTTTGATATATCAACATAGTATCACTTATTCCATCTTATTTATAATATGCTTACTACTTTCTTTTAAATAGTGTAAAATTAAAGAACATATAACAAAAAGACTTTTAATTATTCTAATATTTAAAGAACATAAAAGAAAAGAGAATTTTACTTTTACAATTATAAATTAATTTATTTTCAAAACATACATAAGCAAAATCGATATAGATATAGAAATATATAAGAATTGCAAAGATATTGCTATATGTAAGATGATAACTTAATCAATATGAAGAAGTTTCAGTGAACATTAAAATAACATAATAAAAAGTTGAAAAAAATATAGTAAATAGGTAAAAAAGAATCATTTATCTGTATATCTTGATTTTAATTTAATTGATAATAAAAAATCTTATTTTAATATTTTTGTACACTTTTTAATTAAAAAGTATTTTTATATATGTCATACCCCAAAACTGTTCGGCCCAAACAACCAGAGTTGACTTTCCCTTAACCGATAACAATAAAATCTTGGAGATTTTATATGTTATCAACCAACAACCACAAGCTGGTGTTCCCTTAACTAATAACAAATAAAATCTTGAAGATTTTATACGTTATCAACAAACAAACAGGGGATAAACCTGTTAAATATTCAAAATTCAAATATAAAATAATAAAATATTCGAGATAAACCTGTCAGCTTTTCAAAATTCAAAATAAAATATCCTCTCTTCCCAAGAATCAGGGATAAATCTGTTAAATATTCAAAATTAAAATATAAAATAATAAAATATTCGAGATAAATCTGTCAGCTTTTCAAAATTCAAAATAAAATATCCTCTCTTCCCAAGAATCAGGGATAAATCTGTTAAATATTCAAAATCAAAATATAAAATAATAAAATATTCGAGATAAATCTGTCAGCTTTTCAAAATTCAAAATAAAATATCCTCTCTTCCCAAGAATCAGGGATAAATCTGTTAAACATTCAAAATTCAAAATAAAATATAATAAAATATTCTCTCATCAGGAGAGAAATCCAAGCCCATTTCGTAGCCTATATAAGACCTCACTGCGAATGAGAAAAGGGGGAGAAAAATCACAAGAAAGAAAGAAAGGCAAGAAAGGCAAGAAAGGCAAAGAAAGGAAGAAAACTGACGACTGCTAAAGATAGGAGGAAGCGCCCTAAGTCTAGGCTGATCCACGCCGCCCACTTACTCCGACGTCCAGATTGGTCGACTCCCCTTCACCCAAGTCTAGACTGATCGAGACTCGTTCACTCCTTTCGACGTCCAGGTTGGTTAACTCCCTTTCTTCTCTTAATTAATTTAACATAAATTTGTATCACCAAGCAAGATCCTCCCCCGAATCCCACCTAGCCCCGACATACACCGACCGGGAATAGAACCTAATCCCCCATCTAAGGCCGAATACGTCTCGCCTGAATCCCTAGACACAACCCTCGGAATTATGACGAGATCCAATTCAACCTAACCCTTACCCATCTAAAAGCCAGAACTACGTAGACTTTGAACCCTCTGAAGCCGAGGTACGTAGGCCTAGAGGGCATACCTCTATCAAGTCAATGACCCCACACCCTACAACCGCCAGCCTAAAACGTAAGAACTCAAGAACACCACCCATATACAAACACCATCCCTCTCCCATACAGCTAACCAAGGGTAACTATTGAGTGATAGACATGCTTGGGGGCCCCTGCATCCCCTCTTGCATGTAACCAACTCCCGAACCCATAACTCTGACGACAGACCCGCCTTTCCTTAGGTTTTCCTAGGTTCCAGAAAAACTTAGGTGGCGACTCCAGATAGCCGAGAGGCACTCGGCTGAGATATGCAAAGAAAGTCGGTTATCCATCGTGACTTCAGGTTGCGACGGATGGCGACTCCACTGGGGATTTTCTAAGAGAGTTGAGCCCTATTAGGTTAGCCTTGCCCAGAGAGGGATGATGCTTGTGATATTATATCTTGCATGATTTAGCTTTATTCGTCTTCCGTCTGTATTGCATGGAATCATAGGATAGATGACCATTATTGCTTCTATTATTCTTTATTTGTGGGGGACGGGTGCACATGGGGCGATCTTCCAAAAAAACGGGGGGGTCAGAGAGCAAATATATCCATGAGCGCAGTCCTATTCCCGGACCTGAGAGCTAGGGAGTGCGGGCGCAGTAGCGGTATTCCCTATGGAGATTTCTCCAGCGGTGACCGTGATAGTCCCACCCGGGCTGATGACTGGGGAGCCAGCAACATCCGGGAATTGATCCCGATCGTCTTTGCCGAAACCTCGGGAGTCCATAGACCCAGGAGCCTAATGGTGAGGAAGTAGAAATTCAAATGGTGAGAACCTTGGGGATCCTTCAAAAAAAAAACTCAAACCTTAACTAAAGTCAATCAATTAAAACCTTAGTTCGAGTCACCAAGACAATCAAATTTAACCTTAGCCCGAGTCATGAATCTTAGTCAATTGAACCTTAGCCCGAGTCGTAAACCTTAGTCCAAGCTAACCAAACCCTAATCCGAAGTCGCATAACTTAGTCCAAATTAGCCAAACCCTAATCCGAAGTCGCATAACTTAGTCCAGTCTAGCCAAACCCTAATCCGAGTCATAAAACTTAGACCTAGTCTGAACTAAACCTTAGTCCGAGTCATAAACCTTATACCAAGTCAATCAGCCTAAATCTTAGCCTTAGTCGGTTGAACCTTAGCCCGAGTCATAAAACCCTAGTCCAAGCTAACCAAACCCTACTCCGAGTCGCATAACTTAGTCCAGTCTAGCCAAACCCTAATCCGAGTCATAAAACTCAGACCTAGTCAACCAACTAAACCTTAGTTCGAGTCGGACCAAGACAATCAGCTGAACCTTAGCCCGAGTCATGAATCTTAGTCGATTGAACCTTAGCCCGAGTCGTAAACCTTAGTCCAAGCTAACCAAACCCTAATCCGAGTCGTACAACTTAGTCCAGTCTAGCCAAACCCTAATCCGAGTCGTACAACTTAGTCCAGTCTAGCCAAACCCTAATCCGAGTCATAAAACTTAGACCTAGTCTGCCAACTAAACCTTAGTCCGAGTCATAAACCTTATACCAAGTCAATCAGCTAAACCTTAGCCTTAGTCGGTTGAACCTTAGCCCGAGTCATAAACCCTAGTCCAAGCTAACCAAACCCTAATCCGAGTCGTACAACTTAGTCCAGTCTAGCCAAACCCTAATCCGAGTCATAAAACTTAGACCTAGTCTGCCAACTAAACCTTAGTCCGAGTCATAAACCTTATACCAAGTCAATCAGCTAAACCTTAGCCTTAGTCGGTTGAACCTTAGCCCGAGTCATAAACCCTAGTCCAAGCTAACCAAACCCTACTCCGAGTCGTAAAACCTAGTCCAGTCTAGCCAAACCCTAATCCGAGTCATAAAACTTAGACCTAGTCTGCCAACTAAACCTTAGTCCGAGTCATAAACCTTAGTCCGAGTCATAAACCTTAGACCAAGTCAATTAGCTAAACCTTAGTCCGAGTCATGAGCCTTAGTCCCAGTTAGGTAAAACTTAGTCCGAGTCCTTAACCGAGTCCCTAGCCCAAAAACTCAGAGTCGGCCGTCAAGTCCACTGCCCCTACCAAGTCCTGATCTCAGTCGACTGAACCTAAGCCAAAACCAAACCTATGTCCAAGTCAGACCGAACCTATATCAGACTAAGCCTAAATCTAAATCTAACCGCCAAGTCTACTCGGCCCGAATCCTAAACTCGAGTCAAACCAAACCTGGGTAAACCGGATCTAACCCCAAACCCGAGTACGAATCATACCCACCAAAACCTTAGCAACCGAACGGTCCCCACAAGCAGAACCCTAAGCCCCGCACAAGTCGGCCTTGACTAACGACGGACTTTCAAAAAATGGTAACTGCACACATCCTCAACAAACAGAGTAGGATATCCCGTCCAGGTTCGGGTACCGGAACTGCACACCCTCCGCAACCTTGGCAGCCACCTCAAAGGGCAATGGCGTACCAACTTTGACAAGATACATGGCAATCTCCTACACCTACTGGACATTGAAACCCAGGCTGAGGCCCTAGAAGCCCTGGTGCAGTATTATGACGCACCCGCCAAATGTTTCACCTTCAAAGAACTTCCGTGATAGCCCCCACAATAGAAGAGTATGAACGTCTCCTCGGCCTACCCCTCGGGAGAAGGAACGCTATATTTCCACCAAGAGCAGCCCTCGCCCCAAGGCACCATAGCCCGCCTTTGAAAGTCCCCCGAAGCAGATCTGGTCGCAAGCATAAAGAAGCGCTTATGGCACCGAGGGCCTCCCCAGACCTACCCGAACAAAGGCTTGAACATCTCCAACTAGTAAAAGATTGGCCCACCTTCATCAACACTCTTGACTACTAATTTATGGGATTTTCCTATTCCCATGCAGTAGAAAAATCATGGGGCCGCCCAGCATGGAAGTATTCCCCGGCCAAAAGAAACAAGGGGAAAACCCCACCATGGCGCCCTCCCGGCAGACACATACTACTCCCTCCACCAATGTGGCGAACAGAGACGAGGAGTCTTAAGGGGCTGCACTTCTTATACCTTTGGATGACCTCCCATCTCTTCCAAAGGCAAACACCGCACCCTTTGCCCCATAGAAAATTTCAAATGGTGTTGGGTGCCCACCATGACCAACGAAGAGTGGACTCAAAGGCTCGAAAAAGCAACCGAAAGATCCATCCGTTGGTACCTGCCATGGAATGAAAGGCAGCACATCATCATCAAATGTGAAGGTTACCCGAACGTACCTTTACTAGAACACAAGGAGCAATCAATTACAACCTTAACTGGCAAATCCGACAGTGCAAAGCTACCCAATAATAGTCCCACCATCGAAAAGGGCCATGACTCCTTCGCATTACTTGGGGCCCTGAAGTACGAAAGGGGTCCACCATCTGAAAATACGCCGTGCTTGGAACAACCCAACCAAGAGGGAACTTCAAAAAACTCCGGCCGCGGGCCTCAAGCAGAATACCGCCAAATGGGTAGAAAGACGAGCCAAGGAACTCGAACTCCCATGGGACAAGAATCTATCTCAGGATCCCAGCACCCAGCCATATGAGGTACAGGAAACCCTCGAAGTCGAAAGGCTCAAAAGAGCCCTAGATAAGACAAAGGCCGAAAAGGCGCACTGGAAGCGGAAACTCGAGGAGGCACTAGATGAGGTCTATCATGAAAAACATGTAAACGATGAGATCACCAAAAAGGCCGTGATAGAGCACGAGGCTCGATTAAGGGTCAAAGAAGTTGCCTTAAAAGCTGCCGACCAAAGCGATGTGCGCAAGGAAAGCCGAAGCGACGACTGTGTAACTAAAGACAAAGAACGGCTCGAGAAGGCACTTCTAGAGGCACGTGAGAAGGAAGCCGAACAACAGAAGCAACTCCACCGACTCCAAGGGAAATTATCCATTCTAGAAGAGGAACTCACAAAGGCCAACCTCTCCAATGAGCTCCTGAAAGAGCAAGAAAGGAAAATCCTATCGGAAGTAGTCCAAACTCGCTCAAAGGCAGAGGCGGAAGAAGCCCGACTCAAGGAAACCATCCAGGACCTCAAACGAACAGCAGAAGGGTGGAAACGACGATGTAAAGATATAGCCGACAGCGCCGAAGAACAAGTAAACGTGGTCACGGCAGAAGCCGCCTCCTGGAAAGACAAATTCCTCAAACTAGCAAGTCTAGCCAACCCGGCACTAAAGACATACCGCCAAGTCTCCAAGCAAATCGAAGGCATGGCCGACTTCATGAAGTTACCAAAAGAAATAACGATTCTTAGGTCTTTGTAGGAGTTATATGATCAACTAAGGGCTCCTGACCCCTTGCCCCGATTAGATTAGGCTGCATACTATTTTGCGAACTACTTGTGTTTGACGATTCCATTTTTGAATAAAACCCGTGATCGGACATTTTTGCATGTATATATACTTTCCTTTTTCGCTAAAATTTCCCTCCCTTTACATCCGTCCCGTGTCAACTACGCTACCCAGCCACCAAGATCGCACTAGAGCTCGTACCCGCCACATGGAGCAAGCAATAGACGAGCTGGAACAGCAGAACATCCAGACTAGGGCAAAGGTCGGCCAAATAAGGGAGAGCATGGGAGAGATAAAAGAGCAAATGAATAAGGTGTTCGAGCCCTCACTCTGAATGTACCTCCACCCGCTCCTATAGACACTATAGGAACAAAGATCCAACGCCGCCACCCAGGGAACCTCGA
The DNA here is from genome assembly GCA_025330945.1 of Mucuna pruriens. Classification (NCBI taxonomy): domain Eukaryota; kingdom Viridiplantae; phylum Streptophyta; class Magnoliopsida; order Fabales; family Fabaceae; genus Mucuna; species Mucuna pruriens. Next base: position 967,718 of record JAENHJ010000525.1, on the reverse strand, counting down.
CATACCCCCCAAAGCTTCACCCCGCAATATGGAATGCCCCTAGGATGGAATTCCGCCCGCTAAGGCCCCAACATTGGAAGAACCCAAACAGATCGCCACCAAAGCCACGGCAGCCTCGCACATCTCCCCTATTCTTCGCCCCCCAAAGGTGGGGTCACCCTTAGACACTCGAGGCTACCCCCCGTCCGGACGGAAGATTAGTTCCCTGAACAACGAGTCCGACCTTGATTGAGGGCACCGGGGACATGGGCTGGATGCGTGTAGACCTCCGCCTAATGCCTAACGTGGTCCTTCCGGAGACTTCAAACCCCCAAGTTTGAAAAATATAAGGGAAGCTCCTGCCCCTGCACACTGGCCATGTATCGCCGAAAGATGGCAGCCACGCCCACCACGATAAGATCCTGGTACACCGCTTTTAAGATAGCCTCACCGGTCCCGCCCCTAACCTGGTACGTTAACCTAGAGAAGGGACAAGTAAAACCCGAGGGACCTAGCAGAGGCGTCATCCGCCAATACAGTATAATGAGGACATGGCACCTGACCGGGTCCCTGCCTCCGTAACCTGTCAAAACCCGATCCAAGGATTTAAGGACTATGCACAACGATGGCGCGAGCTAGCACAAGTCAAACCTCCCCTAACGGAAAAGAGATGGTCTCCATGTTCATCAAACATTGTCGGGTCTCTTCTACGACAAAAACTGTGGGAAGTGTCGCCTCCCAACTTTCAGGGACTTGGTGACCGTAGGGGAGCGAATCGAGATAGGAATCAAGCGAGGAAATTCACCAATCACCCCACCAACTCACCAAGAAAATTCCTTGCCCGAAAAGAAGAAAGGGGAAGCCAATGCCGTGATCTGGCGGAGGACCAAACACTACGCCAATAACCCTCAAAATTTCAGAATAATCATTTCCCCCAGCATTCAAACTCCAAAGAAGGCCGAGGCAACAAACGCCCAAGACCCTGTGACAAATCGCCTCAGAGGAACTTTACCCCCATACCAATGTCATACACGGCCTTCTCCACCAACTACTCCAAAAGCGATGATCTCAACCGTGCCACTTCGACCCCTAGAACCCCCATACCCTCGGAATTACAACCCAACCGCTAAGTGCGAATACCATGAGGGAGGCCCAGCCATACCACCTGAGAATTGTTGGGCTTTTAAACACAAGGTACAAGACCTCTTGAGCAAGGATGGCTCAAGTTGGAACCAAACAAGCCCAATGTAAGTACCAACCCCTCTCCCGCCCCATGAGGGGGCATCAATCAACACCTTGGATCACGCGCCTGAAAGCGTATATCGGAAAGCATATCACACCCCAAGTCGCAGTTGATAGGGGGAACCCCAAGGAACCCGCCATTATCTACTACGATCCGATACAAATGACCAGCCCTTCCTCACTATCAATATCACACCCCAACCAACCTATCAGATAACCATGCAGGCCTTGGTTATATGAGCCCGCACCTCCCGAAATGGAACCCGCAAGGGAGGTCATTAACATAGCCGAGGAAGGAGGCCTCACCGTAAGCGGGCGCATCTACACACTGAAGCCTCCGAGGCACAAAGCCTCCAACCTCCAATGCGCCTGCCCAACACCAGAAAAGGAGGAAGAAGAATTCTTGAAGATCATAAGGCGAGCGAGCATCAGCCTCCTCGACCAAATGAATAAGACCCCGGCACGAATCTCACTCTTGTCCCTCGTTACTTCATTCTGAGGCCCACCGTAACCTCCTCCCGAAGGTCCTACAGACGCCACGTGGCTCATAACATAACTACAGAAAAAATTTGGCACTTTGGTCAGCAACATCACCAGTAAAGGCCACCTAACCTTTTCTCGAGGATGAGATACCCAAAGAAGGAAAGGGCCACAACCACCACTTCACATCTCTAAAATGTGGGGGTTACATGATCGCCAAGTCCCAAGAGATAACGGCTCCTCCCTAAATGTCCTCCCCAAGACTACATTGGACAAACTCGTTTCACTGAACGCCCGGTTAAAAAGCTAGCTCCATAATAGTACGAGCATTGATCTGATCAAAGCGAGAAGTCATGGGAAGGTCTCCTTACCCTTCCTCATTGGGCGGGCCCCGTTCAACATTGACTTCCAAGTCATGGACATCCGCCCGACCTACCGCCTCCTTGGGCGACCTTGGACACTGCAGCTGGCGCTGTTCCATCTTCCTCCACCAAAGGTGAAATTCATCGATGATCATCGCATCATCAGCATCCTGGGGGAGAAAGAACTCGTGATCACCACTCTTGCCCCCGAAGAATATATCGAAGGAGACGAGGAAGCCCTCGAAACCTTCCTACAGTCATTAGAGATCGACAGCGGACAGGGACCCAGGGACCCAGGGACGCCATGTCCCCTCAAGAAAGCGCGGCTTGCAAATCATGATCAAGGAAGGATATCACCGGGCAAAGGATTAGGCCCCAACTAACAGTACGCCTACCCCCCATCCGATAGCGGAAAACCCCGGGTGATACGGAATAGGATATCGTGCAAGCGACACCTATGGAAACACTCGAGACCCCCTTCGCATTTGCGAGGAAGCGTGTCAGCAATCGCATGACGCCAAGACCAAGCACCTTGGGTACAAAAGGTTACACAAGCGTAACTCACCAACCGGACCGCAGAGGAACTACTAGACCTAGACTTAATGGAAATGTAATTTGTTTTGATGTCTTTTTGCTTTCTTTTTCATATCGCTTTGTAAAAACCATCCAGACCTTTCCAATTAAATTTTAGCATGTCTTCATTTTCGTCCCTTTTCTTCTCTTTCACGCTAAAAATCTTCTCTAAAAACGAAAAACAGCCCAATAAACGATTCGCGCCAGAAATGAAGAACTCGACCTCCCGACATACCGGGCGAGAACATCGACAATCTGAAGCCCCGGAAGACATAGAACGCGATAGAACAAAGAAAAACCAAGATTCGAGGCCCCAAAGCGTGAGCCCAAAAAGAGATAAAGGGAGGAAATCCGCGCCATAGGCGCATAAATCCCCCAAGATCAAGACCAAACTCCTCGAACTCCTAGAAGAATACGCACATCTTCGCTTGGTCATACTAAGACATGCCCGCCTAGACCGATGATTGTTGAACATCGACACCTCTACTTCCAGGAGTTACTCGATCAAAGCAACAACTACGAGATGAGACCCGAGGTAGCCCTCAAGATCAAGGAGGAAGTAGAGAAACAATGGAATGCAGGGTTCCTCGCAGTAGCCCACTATCCTAAATGGGTGGCCAACATAGTGCCAGTGCCTAAAAAAGATGGAAAAGTACGCATGTGCGTAGATTATAGGGATCTGAATAAAGCCAGTCCTAAAGATAACTTCCCACTACCTCACATTGACATCCTCGTCGACAATACCGCCCAACACGCATTCTTCTCATTCATGGACGGATTCTCAGGATACAACCAAATCATGATGCTCCCAGAAGACCAAGAAAAGACCACGTTCATCACGCTATGGGGGACCTTCTGTTACAAGGTAATGCCCTTCGGACTCAAGAACGCGGGCGCAACATACCAGCGAGCCATGGTAGCCCTATTTCACGACATGATGCACAAAGAAATTGAAGTTTACGTGGACGATATGATCGCAAAATCAAAAACAATCGAGCAGCATATAGAGGACTTGCGAAAACTCTTCATCAGACTCCGCAAGTACAAACTTCGATTAAACCCCGCCAAATGCACCTTCGGGGTAAAATGGGCAAGTTGCTCGGTTTCGTAGTCAATAAGGACGGTATCAAAGTAGACCCAGACAAGGTGAGGGCCATTAAAGAAATGCCACCCCCTAGAACGGAAGCGGAGGTCAGGGGGTTTCTGGGGCGAGTGAATTTCATATCCCGCTTCATTTCCCAGTTGACAGCCACCTGTAGCCCTATTTTCAAACTCTTGCGAAAGAAGCAAAGAAAAGAATGGGATACAGAATGCCAGAAAGCCTTCGAAAAAATCAAACACTACCTAGAAAATCCCCCAGTACTCGTACCACCCACGCCAGGACGACCCCTAATACTGTATCTCACTGTATTAGAAGAATCCATGGGCGGTATGCTAGGTCAGCGAGATGCCTCCGGCAAAAAGGAGCACGCGATCTACTACTTGAGCAAAATGTTCACCGACTGCGAGACAAGGTACTCAGCACTCGAACGGACTTGCTGTGCCCTCGTTTGGGCCGCCAAAAGACTCAGACCATACATGATAGCCCACACGACTTGGTTAGTGGCCAAGAACGACCCGGTCAAGTATATCTTCGAAAAGCCCGCCCTCACCGGACGGATCGCACGTTGGCAAATGGCCCTATCCGAATATGACATTCTTTACGTAAACCAAACCGCCGTCAAAGGGAGCGCCCTAGCCGACCAACTCGCTTATCACCCCTCGCCAGACACGGAACCATGGAGCCATGAGTTCCCAGACGAGCACCTCATGACCGCCTCAGTAGACCAGGACCAACACGGTGACGAGTGGACAATGTGGTTCGACGGAGCCTCTAATATCGTTGGGAATGGGATCGGAGCTGTTCTAATTTCACCAAACAACCAGTGTTTCCCTTTCGCTGCTAAGTTAGGCTTTGACTGTACCAACAACATGGCCGAATACGAAGCATGCACTATGGGACTCTTAATGGCCTTAGACCACCAAGTAAAGAAACTTAGGTTTTCTTTGAGACTCAAAGACTAGTTATCTACCAACTCCGTGGAGAATGGGAAACGAGGGATACCAAATTGATCCCGCTATGACTACGCAAAGGAAATCATATCAAGATTCTGCGATCACTTTCAGCCACGCCCACCGTGTGAGGAAAAATCAGACGGCAGACGCATCGCCACCTTATCCGCCATGGTACGGATAAAACGAAGGACGTGAAATGGTAATCCAAGTCCGACAACAGCCCCAAACCGCGTATTGCCAATGCCTTTCCCCGAAGCAAAGAACGCCGAGTGACACGGAACCATGGTACTTTCGACATAAAGAGGTACCTCGAGACTGGCAAGTATCCCGAGGACGCCTCGAAAACAAGCAAACGAACTCAAGGACGCCTGGCTTCCAACTTCCTGCTAAGCGGGACCACGCTCTACAAAAAAGAAACGCCGATATGACACTTCTCCGACGTGTAGATGAACAAGAAGCTAAGCAAATTTCGAGGAAGTACACGAGGGAATATTCGCACTCACTTTAAACGGACATGCCCTAGCTCGCCGAATACTCCCAGGTTACTACTGGGACCTAGATGGAGGCAGATTGCTACCAACATATCCGAAAATGCGCAAAATGCCAAATACACGCCAACCGCCTAACGCTGCTCCATCCACACTACACAACCTCACCGCCTCCCGGCCATTCTCCATGGGGGCATCGACGTGATAGGCCCCATCGAGCCAAAAGCATCCAACGGGCACAGGTTCATATTGGTAGCCATCGATTACTTCACCAAATGGGTAGAAGCATCCTCCTATCCCTCGGTTCCGCGTAAGACGGTAATACGGTTTATCAAGAGGGACATCATATGTCGATACGGCCTCCCCGCTCACATCATCACAGACAACGGCACCAATCTCAACAACAAGATGATGACAGAGCTCTGTGAACAATTCCGCATCACCCACCACAATTCCACACCTTATCGTCCCAAAATGAACGGAGCAGTAGAAGCGGCCAATAAAAATCTGAAAAAGATAATACAAAAGATGGTGGTCACTTACAAGGATTGGCACGAGATGTTACCCTACGCACTGCATGGATACCGCATCCTCCGCATTTAACATCCATTGGGGCAACCCCATACTATTTGGTATATGGCACGGAAGCGATCCCTACCAGTAGAGGTAGAAATACCTTCCCTAAGGGTACTGGCCGAAGCTGAGTTGGACGAGACCGAGTGGGTTCAACAACGTTTCGACCAATTAAACCTCATCGAGGAAAAGCGACTCACCGCTCTGTGCCACGGCCAACTATACCAGCAGCGGATAAAAAGAGCGTTCGATAAGAAGGTAAAGCCCCGTGTCTTCCAAAAAGGGGACATGGTGCTAAAAAAGGTTCTGCCCAACGTATGAGGGGCCATACGTGGTGACACAGGCTTTCTCTGGAGGAGCATTGATTTTAACCAACGCCGAGGGACAAGACCTAGCCTACCCCGTCAATGCAGACGCGGTTAGAATGTTCTATCCTCGAAGTACCCCGAAGACACGGCGGTGGCGAAGACCTTGCCGGGACAAATTTAAGATCAAGGGAAACATAGTCTAAGTAGTTTTCATTTCATTTCCTAAAATGATTGTAATCTTTTCAAAATAATAAGACTCTTTCTTTTCCTTCTTCTCTTCTTCTCCTTACCTTTGCTTAAGATATGCTAAAATCATCGTGAAACAAAATACATTTCCAAACATGTCGAAAGACCGGTAGTTTTCCAAAATCCGTGAAGAGTCTGCCGAGTCCATCGCACAAGACCGAGTCCGTCTCCCTGACCCCAAAGAAACCAAAACAACCCCTAAGACCGCCTTCCATCTCACCCTCAAGCCGCCTTCCCCAAGGCCGAGTCTGAGTCGGAATCACCCACTAAACCGAGTTAGAAAACATTAGGTTATCACTCCACTAAGCCAAGTCTAGAAGGACAGGCTATCCATCCATCTATAATCCAATGGCTACCCCTCACGTCTTCAATCCACCTTCCCAAGGCCCTTATCATTACTCTACCACAAGGCCGACTCTGAGTCAAAACCATCTACCAACCCATACCAACTCTTCGCTCTCATCCGAGTGTGAGAGTCAACACACATCAGATCCAGAAACCGCATTCCTCTTAGTCCCCGAGTCACCACTCCTTAACGAATAATGGCCACAAACCATTCACTAAGCCAAGTTCGAGAGGTCACCATCCCTTGTAGGAATTGATCCCATTAGCCCATAACTTTCCCTAAATACTGATTAAAACCCTTCCATTAAGCCGAACACGAGATTGTTTGCTTGCAACACCAGTCCCAAGCATCGAACCCATTAACCTACTACCATTGCCCCATGTACACTATAACCAAACCCCAAGTCAAGACTGATACCCCAATCCAACTAAACGCCATTAATGAACAATCAACGTAAAAACGCAATAAAACAAAACAAAACAAACACACAAGGAAAAATGCCAAAAAATCATTTCATTAATAAATAAGTTTTTACAATTACAAGTTCAATCCAAGAGGGAAATCAATTTCCCTCTTTAACATCCTTAGCCATATCATATGGGCTGAGGTCGAAATCTGGGGCAACAAAGCTATCTGCCTAAGGGCTTTGTTGAAACCATCTTCATGGCTCCACGATGGCTCCTTCCAAGCACTCCACCCTCCGGCAAGACTAGCGTTTTCCTCCTTCACCTAGACCGACTCCATCCCAGCCCAGCCCCACGTGAGGCCGTCTCCATCCCAGCCCAACCCTACGTGAGACCAGAATCCATCACGGCCAACCCCACGTAGACCCGAATCCATCACGACCAACCCCACGTGACCAACTCCATCACAAATTAGCCCACGTAGGCCGTCTCCATCTCATAAAGCCGGCCCAGCTTATAACCCCATTTACCTCGCCAAGGCCTAAAATTGCCACCATCACAAAAATATAATAACAAACTCAAAAATACTTTGTGAAACTTGGAGGGTGGGGCACCGGCCGAAGTGTGTGCCTTGCCTGCTGCCAAGTACTTTGTGAAACCCGGAGGGTTGGGCACCAGCCAGTGTGTGCCTTGCCTGCTGCCGGGTATTTTGTGAAACTTGGAGGGTTGGGCACCAGCCAGTGTGTGTCTTGCCCTGCTGCAGTACTTTGTGAAACCTGGGAGGGTTGGGCACCGGCCGATGTGTGCCTTGCCTTTCTTTGCCAGTGCTGTGAAACCTGGAGGGTTGGGCACCACCCGGTGTGTGCCTTGCCCGCTGCCAGGTACTTTGTGAAACCTGGAGGGTTGGGCACCAGCCGGTGTGTGCCTTGCCTGCTGCCAGGTACTTTGTGAAACTTGGAGGGTTGGGCACCAGCCAATTGTGTGTGCCTTACTGCTTTGCCGGTACTTTGTGAAACTTGGAGGGTTGGGCACCAGCCAGTGTGTGCCTTGCCTGCTGCCAGGTACTTTGTGAAACTTGGAGGGTTGGGCACCAGCCAGGTGTGCCTTGCTTGCTGCCAAGTACTTTGTGAAACTTGGAGGGTTGGGCACCAGCCCAGTGTGTGCCTTACTGCTTTGCCAGGTACTTTGTGAAACTTGGAGGGTTGGGCACCAGCCAAGGTGTGCCTTGCCTGCTGCCAGGTACTTTGTGAAACTTGGAGGGTTGGGCACCAGCCAGTGTGTGCCTTGCCTGCTGCCAAGTACTTTGTGAAACTTAGATGGTTGAGTGCCAATTAGTGATACCTTGCCCACTACCAAATGTTCACGGAAACATCAACCACCCCCCATCCTCACCTCTATCTTTATTTACGCTTATCCAAGAAAAGGATTACATCCTTTTCAGGAAAAAACCTAAATAAAGAGGGGCCACTGTCATACCCCCAAAACTGTCGGCCCAAACAACCAGAGTTGACTTTCCTTAATCGATAACAATAAAATCTTGAGATTTTATATGTTATCAACCAACAACCACAAGTTGGTGTTCGCAACTAATAACAAATAAAATCTTGAAGATTTTATACGTTATCAACAAACAGGGGATAAACTCATTAAATATTCAAAATTCAAATATAAAATAATAAAATATTCGAGATAAACCTCATCAGCTTTTTCAAAATTCAAAATAAAATATCCTCTCTTCCCAAGAATCAGGGATAAATCTTAAATATTCAAAATTAAAATATAAAATAATAAAATATTCGAGATAAATCTGTCAAACTTTTCAAAATTCAAAATAAAATATCCTCTCTTCCCAAGAATCGGGGATAAATCTGTTAAATATTCAAAATCAAAATATAAAATAATAAAATATTCGAGATAAATCTGTCGACTTTTTCAAAATTCAAAATAAAATATCCTCTCTTCCCAAGAATCGGGGATAAATCATTAAACATTCAAAATTCAAAATAAAATATAATAAAATATTCTCTCATCGGGAGAGAAATCCAAGCCCATTTCGTAGCCTATATAAGACCTCACCGCGAATGAGAAAAGGGGAGAAAAATCACAAGAAAGAAAGAAAGGCAAGAAAGGCAAGAAAGGCAAAGAAAGGAAGAAAAAATCTGACGATCGCTAAAGATAGGAGGAAGCGCCTAAGTCTAGGGCTGATCCACGCCGCCCACTTACTCCGACGTCCCGTTGGTCGACTCCCCTTCACCCAAGTCTAGACCGATCAAGACTCGTTCACTCCTTTCGACGTCCCGGGTTGGTTAACTCCCTTTCTTCTCTTAATTAATTTAACATAAATTTGTATCACCAAGCAAGATCCTCCCCCCGAATCCCACCTAGCCTGACATACACCGGCAGGAATAGAACCTAATCCCCCATCTAAGGCCGAGTACGTCTCGCCCCGAATCCCTAGACCAGGGCACGACTTCGGCAATTATGACGAGATCCAATTCAACCTAACCCTTACCCATCTAAAAGCCAAACTACGTAGACTTTGAACCCTCTCGGCCGAGGCACGTGAGGCCTGAGGGCATACCTCTATCAAGTCAATGACCCCACACCCTACAACCGCCAGCCTAAAACGTAAGAAGTCAAGAACACCACCCATATACAAACACCATCCCTCTCCCATACAGCTAACCAAGGGTAACTATCGAGTGATAGACATGCTTGGGGGCCCCTGCATCCCCTCTTGCATGTAACCAACTCCTGAACCCATAACTCTGACGACAGACCGCCTTTCCTTAGGTTTTCCTAGGTTCCAGAAAAACTTAGGTGGCGACTCCAGATAGCCGAGAGGCACTCGGCTGAGATATACAAAGAAAGTCGGTTATCCATCGTGACTTCAGGTTGCGACAATATAAAATACAAAATTTACATAATAAAGAAAGTGAGAAAAAAATGATTTTAAATTAATTGAAAAATAAAAACTTTGCATTTGTGGTAGGTTTAAGTCATTTGCAGTGATTAAATGTTTATTCTTTGAGTAACGCTGTAGAGAAATAAAATATATACTTATGTCTTACAATTTCTAGATAAACAAATAGAGAACAAAATAAAAAGAAATATAAGATGTGATGAGTGATGAATGAAAAAAGATAAAGGAAAAACAATATTAAAAAATATTTGAAAAAGGAGCAACAAAAGTAAGGAAATGGATGATATCTTTGTTATATTTAGAATACAGTGCATGTAATCAACTAGTGAAGTATGAAATTGTTTTTATATATCAACATAGAATCTCTTATTCCATCTTATTTATAATATGCTAACTATTTCTTTTAAATAGTCTAAACTTAAAGAACATAAAAAAAGTTTTAATTATTCTAATCTTTAGAGAACATAAAAGAAAAGAGAATATTACTTTTACAATTATAAATTAATTTATTTTCAAAACCAAAATCGATATAGTTATAGAAATATATAAGAATTACAAAGATATTGTTATATGTAAGATGTTAACTTAATCAATATGAAGAAGTTTAAGTGAACATTAAAATAACATAATAAATAGTTGAAAAATATAATAAATGGGTACGAAAGAATCATGTATATGTATATTTTGTTTTTAAATTAATTATAAGATAATAAAAAAATTTATTTTAATATTTTTGTACACTTTTTAATTAAATTTTTTTTATATTAAATACAAAATTTACAAAATAAAGAAAGTGAAAAAAATGATTTTAAATTAATTGAAAAATAAAAATTTTACATTTGTGGAAGGTTCAAATCATTTGTTGTGATTAAATGCTTATTTTTGTGTAACGCTGTAGAGAAATAAAATGTATACTTATATTCTTCCCATTTCATATTCTTACAATTTCTAGATAAAGAAATAGATCGAGAACAAAAGAAAAAGAAATATAAGATGTGATGAGTGATGAATGAAAAAAAATAATGGAAAAAACAATATTAAAAAACATTCGAAAAAGAGACAACAAAAATAAGGAAATGCATGATATCTTTGTTATATTTAAAATAACATGTAATCAATGGGTGACGTATGAAAATGTTTTTATATATCAATATAGAATCTCTTATTCCATCTTATTTATAATATGCTAATTATTTTCTTTTAAATAGTCTATACTTAAAAGAACATAAAACAAGTTTTAATTATTTTAATCTTTGAAGAACATAAAAGAAAGAGATATTACTTTTATAATTATAAATTAATTTATTTTCAAAACATTACGCATAATCGATATAGATATATAAATATATAAGAATTGTAAAGATATTGTTATATGTAAGATGTTAACTTATCAAATATGAAGAAATTTAAGCAAACATCAAAGTAACATAATAAATAGTTGAAAACAATATAGAAAATGGGTACAGAAGAATTATTTATATGTAAATTTTGTTATTAATTTAATTATAAGATAATAAAAATATTATTTTAATATTTCTCGTACACTTTTTAATTAAAAAATATTCTTATATAAAATACAAAATTTACATGATAAAGAAAGTGAGACAAAATAATGATTTTAAATTAATTAAAAAATAAAAACTTTACATTTGTAGTAGATTCAAAACATTCATAGGGTTATTTGCAGTGACTAGATGCTTATTCTTTGTGTAACGCAGTAAAGAAATAAAAAAATATACTTATGTTATTCTCATTTCTAGATAAAGAAATAGAGATCAAAAGAAAAAAGGAAATATAAAAAAATATGAGTGATGAGTGATGAATGAAAAAAACAATATTAAGAAAATATATTAGAGAATATGCAGCAAAAACATGGAAATGTATGATATCTTTGTTATATTTAGAATAAAGTGCATGTAATCAACGACTTAAGCATGTCATTACTTGATATATCAATATAATATCTCTTATTTCATCTTATTAATAATATTCTAACTATTTTCTTTAAAATATTCCAAACTTAAAGAACATAAGAAAGAGTTTTAAAGATTCTAATCTTTATAGAAAAATAAAAAGAAAAATAGAACTTTACTTTTACAATTATAAATTAATTAATATTCAAAACATACATACTCGAAATCTATATAGATATATAAATATATAAAAGTTGTAAAGATATTATTACATGTAAGATGTTAACATATCCAAATGAAAAAGTTTAAGCAAACATTAAAATAACATAATAAATAGTTGACAAAAATATAGAAATTGGGTACAAAAGAATATTTTTTGTACATTTTTTTAATTTAATTATAAGATAATAAAAAATTTATTTTAATATTTGTCGTACACTTTTTAAATTAAATTTTTATATAAAATACAAAATTTACAAAATAAAGAAAGTGAGACAAAATAATGATTTTAAATTAATGGAAAAATAAAAACTTAGGATTTGTGATAGGTTCGAAACAATCATTAGGGTGATTTGCAGTGACTATATGCTTATTCTTTGTTTAACGTTGTAAAGAAATAAAATATAACTTATGTTATTCCATTTTATATTCTTACAACAATTTCTAGATAAATAAATAGAGAACAAAAGAACATTAAATATAAGATATGATGAATGATGAATGGAAAAAAAGATTAAGGGAAAACAATATATGAAAAATTATTTAAAAAATGTGTTGCAAAAACAAGAAATGCATGATATTTTGTTATATTTAGAATAAACTGCATGTAATCAACAAGTTAAGCATGACATTACTTTGATATATCAACATAGTATCTATTATTCCATCTTATTTAGAATATTCTAACTATTTTCTTAACGTTCTAATATTCTAAACTTAAAGAACATAAAAAATAGATTTTTAATTATTCTAATATTTAAATAACATAAAAAAATAGAATTTTACTTTTACAATTATAAATTAATTTATTTTAAACATACATACGTGAAATCGATATAGATATATAAATACATAAGAGTTACAAAGATTTGTTATATGTAAGATGATAACTTATCCAATATAAAAAAGTTTAAGCAAATATTAAAATATCATAATAGATAGATGAAAAATATATAAGAAATGGATACAAAAGAACCATATATCTGTACATTTTATTTTTAATTTAATTATAAGATAATAAAAAAAATAATATTTCGGGTACACTTTTTTAATTAAAAAATATTTTTATATAAAATGATTATTCTTTGTGTAACAGTTAAAGAAATAAAAATATATACTTATATTATTCTCATTTCATATTCTCACAAGAATTTTTAGATAAAGAAAAAGAAATATAAAATATAATGAGTGGTGAATGGAAAAAAGATTAATGAAAAAAAAATATTAAGAAAAAAATATTAGAAAATGTACAGCAAAAACAAGGAAAGGCAACATAACTTTGTTATATTTAGAATAAAGTGCATGTAATCAACGAATCAAGCATGACATTGCTTTGATATATCAACATAGTATCTCTTATTCCATCTTATTAATAATATTCTAATTATTTTCTTTTAAATATTCTAAAATTAAAGAACATAAAAAGACTGTTAATTATTCTAATCTTTAAAGAACATTAAAAAAAAAGAGAATTTTACTTTTACAATTATAAATTAATTAATTTTCAAAACATACCTACACGAAATCAATATAGATACATAAATATATAAGAATTGCAAAGATATTGTTATATGTAAGATGTAAATTTACCCAATATGAAGAAGTTTAAGCAAACATTAAAACAACATAATAAATAATAAATAGTTGAAAAAAAATATAGAAAATGGGTATAAAAGAATCATTTATCTATACATTTTGTTTTTAATTTAATTATTAGAAAATAAAAAATCTTATTTGAATATTTTTCATACACTTTTTTACTTAAAAAATATTTTTATATAAAATACAAAATTTACATAATAAAGAAAGTTAGACAAAATAATTATTTTAAATTAATTAAAAAATAAAAATTTGCATTTGTGGTAGGTTCAAAACTCTCAAAGTGTAATGCATAGTTTATTCCAATCAAAAATTGATTAAGCTAATTACATAATGACCATATATAAGTCTACAATAATTATGATTAAGAGTCTTAATCTAATTCTAAATTAACCTAAGAAGCTCAAGAGATTAGGTCCAAAAGGAAGTCAAAGTGCAACTAGCTATGACTATTCAAAAAGTTATGTCAATTTGGTCACTAAAGGCCAAATTTTATATGGTTTGGCTTACAAGCCCAAGTGCAAAACAAGTTTTGAATATAAAAGAATTATTTATATGTACATTTTGTTTTTAATTTAATTATAAAATAAAAAATTTATTTTAATATTTCTTGTACACTTTTTTAATTAAAAAATATTTTTATATAAAATACAAAATTTACTTAATAAAGAAAGTGAGGCAAAATAATGATTTTAAATTAATTGAAACATAAAAACTTTGCATTTGTAGTAGGTTCAAGTCATTTGCAGGTGTAGGATCCCAAAACTGTCTAGCCCAAAAACAATCAAACAAAGGAAAAATTTCAAGGTGGGCTCGCCAGGCCAAAGTAACCAAAATCGGGCCCAAGAGACAAGAAGAGGTGAATCAGCCCACTGGAGAAAGAGGTCGTCCGACTCGGTCCATCCTAACCAAGAGAAAGGCCCAATCCAGCCAAAAGAGGCCCAACTTTTCTTACACACCGAAGAACTCAAATTCAGCCCAATTAGCTAGACGTGCCCCAGCTAGCCCAACACAATTCAAAAGGGACCCAGGAGCTCCAGCTAGCACTAACGAAGTCAGCTAAGTCATCAAAATCAAGTTGAATCAGTCACCTTAGCAAGGGAACACCACCTCACAAGATCAAAGGGGCCTCGAACTGTTGGATCCTTCAAAAGGAAGGGGATCCCTCAATAAAGCCACGTCAAGGGAACAAAGGACCCCACCAGTCTCAACAGAATGAAGATCCTTACCAATCACAGCAAGAGAAGACACCAGGTTAGTCATTACCCGAAGAACGCACCGCGAATCCAAGAAGAACGTGTCACGACTAGGTGCGGGATTCAACGAACATCAACCTGGGGATTACCAAGGCTAACAAACTGAATCAGACATGGTAAGATCTGGCACGCCCTTGCCACCTTCCAAATGCTATAAAAAGCCCCAATGCGAAGAACTCGGGGAGAAGAATGGAAGGGTGAAGCTCGAGGTGCAAGTGCTAGGGGATCGCTGAGTGACTAGTAACTGAGGAAGTGCATTGCAAAGGAGTTCCAATTGAGAGAGAAGGTACCAATAGCACCTTTGAATATCAGGTAAGCACCTTGTCCAAAGTCCTAATCATGTCAAGAACCCCACTCCTACTCGCAATAACACTTTAAATGGTAGGCATGTAGCCCGCTCTAGCCTGAAACTGGGTTAGTAACACTCCATATGGCAAGCATGTAGCATGCCTGGGTCCAGAATCGAGTCAATCTCGGTTCCCCTCTCCGAAGCATCCCACAATACAACTTCATCCGACTTCGAATTAGTCTCTGCATCCGGTTCCGAGGGGTATCGGTCCTGGCCTAGCATGCATACTCATATCAACGTCTAGTCTAGAGTCACTTCGAAACCAAGATGCCTAATGGACAATCCAGGTTTCAAGCTAAGAGTTTGCCATGGTTGAACGCCTAATGGAAAGTTCAAACCCCACATGTCAGATCCTTGCGGACGCCTAATGAAAAGTCTAACTGCATTAGAGACTAGTCACAGAAGTCATTCGGGTATGGACTCCTAATGGAAAGTTCGTCTCTGCACATTCATCCCTTAAAGTCATCCTCACGAGGTAGAAAGTAAAGGTTATTTTAGCATGTAAGTCATAAGATAACTACCAGATGGTAGACGGGTGGGATGACATGTCATTCTCACGCATAACCGACTCCTTACCCGATCCTTGTATTCGTAAACTTGCCTTATCCACCCCTGGTTTCCGACGTACCTTTGAAACCTTGGTAACGACTCCTATCTGAGCCGAATCAAGCTTGGTTAGCCCTCTTGGATTAGCCAAGGTGATGCCAACTCAACATGGCTGATTCCGCCCTGGAGATGGAATCGGCTCAAAAATCCAATATAACCTTTTTTTAATCTTCCAAATTTATTTTTCTAAATTGTCCCGGCGCAATTTAGGTCACGTCAATAGGGACTAAATACTTATTTTTGGAGTAACGTTGAAATATATAAAATATATATTTATTTTATTTCCATTTCATATTCTTACAACAATTTCTAGATAAAGAAATAGAGAACAAAAGAAAAGGAAATATAAGAAATGATGAGTGATGAATAAAAAAATAAAGAAAAAAAATAATATTAAGAAAAAAATAGAAAATGTGTAGCAAAATCAAGGAAATGCATATATTTGTGTTCCATTTACAATAAAGTGCATGTAATCAATAAGTTAAACATGACATTGTTTTGATATATCAACATAGTATCTCTTATTCATCTAATTTATAATATTCTAACTATTTTCTTTTAAATATTCTAAACGTAAAAAATAGAAAAAAGTCATTCACTTATTTCTCCATAGTCCTTATTAACTTTGCCGAATTTTATGCGACGTTTCTGTAAAAGAATTCGTCTCATTTTAATTGTCATTTTACAACATTAATTAAATATTAAATATATATTTTTATTATATATATTCTTAATCGATCATTTATAAGGAGTAAGAAAATATAAAAAATATATATATGAGATAAAATCTAATTAATACAAAAAATAGAAGGTATATTAGAAAACTGAACAATATTTTTTATATAATCTAAAATATTAATTAATGTGAGAAAACTTTAAACATCAAATATCATAGAAAGAGGGAAATAAATTATAAATTTTAGTTTTTGAAGGTATATTTCTGTTCATCCATTTAACACCGAGTTAGTTTTGCTGTGACAAAAAATTCATTCCCTTACTTTTCTAGTCGCCAAAAAATTTTGTAATAATTTTACATCATGAGAAAGTTTTTTCCAGTGGTATTAACAATAACATTGTCAAGTACATCACAGTGTTGATATTAACTATATAAGGAACAGAACTTATTTTTTATGTAGGTGTAGTGAAAAAAAAAAGTATAAAAACTTAATTAAATCTTAAAATAAGAAGGAGAAAGTGAATAGTTGAAGGTAAAAGTAAAACGAATTTGCATGTGGTGAAACTGTGGTCCGAGATAAGGTAATTGGATAAGAAAATCTGAAAAGTCTGACAAAATGAAACGTACAAAGCATCAAACTCATTATTTTTTTATTTCGATTTAGATTATGAAAGCACGTTATAGTGCAGCAACAATTGAGGCACCAATCAAGCACCCCCACAATGTGACCGCGATTAATAACATGCTAATATCATAAGATAGCTGAAGGTGAAAAGTCACACACCGTTGGTTGAGTTGAAAACCATTCCACATTGTTCTCTTGTCTCACCCACGGCACAATGCAACTGTGATGGTATGGCGACACGTGTCCCCTTTGTCTCCGCTGCCACTCCTCCTCTCTTTTTTTCTTCTTCTTCGTTGGTTTCGCTGTCACTTACAAGGAGGAACCGCGAGGGTGTGAAGAGGGTGGGGACGAGAATCAGCGTTGTGGCCACTAACATCACTGTGCTTGTTACGGGAGCGGGTGGTCGCACAGGTGCTGTCTCTCAACTTTATTTTATTTTTTTCTTGCTCTAGAGAGAGAAAGAGAAAGTGAGAGAGAATTTGAACCGCTAATGTGGATATTTTTTACTCAGGGTTAATGTTTCTAACTCTTCATTAACTACTGAAAATGCTGATATGATTTGATGGGTTATGTTAATAGGGATTTGTTTACTGTACGACTTTGTGAGACACATAGGGGAGAGAAAGTTTAGTGTTTTAATTCTCAAGAGTAAATTCTTACTATGTATCTGAAAATTGTCAAAAACACTAAGCAATTTAGTTTTTAAACGAAACTAAATTTAAAAAAAAAAATGCTGATTGTGTACATTTATCCCAATTAGTCCTCCCGTCAAATACTTTCCTTTATATTTAATAGGATTGCGAGAAAGGTTAAACTTGTTGTCATATAGTCATAAACTAAATTGGTAGTGTAAAAAATAACGAATATTTGTACTATTTAAATATTGAATTTTGAATGAGTTGGCTAGTTCTCTTGAATCTTCTTTCATTTCTTTTATCTTTCCTTTGTGTTGGAGCAGAAGAACAATGTGGTGGTAGGGAATCAATTGAACAATTGAAATGGACAGTGGGACAGAATGTTCAAGACATTCTCAAGCAAGAACAAGAAAATCTCAAGTGCAAATGAATCTGAACCTACAATATCAAATTCCAATGTCCTAATTTGTTATTATGGGACATCAAGCAACATATCGCTTTGTTGTTCACAAACAAACTCTCTATAGGTCTTGGGGTCAAACATAGTGATGTGAAATGTGTGGAGGGGGAGAATGATAAAAGGTTATAATAAAAAGGTGAAAAAAAAACCCTTTAAATTATCAATTTAATCTCATGACAAAAGGTCCCTGACTCATGTTAAAAAGGTGTCATACGGTCATCTTTCTTCTCAATTCACGAGTACATGCATTTGCTGGTGATAGCCGAAATAGAAAAGATATTATGCTTTTTATCACTAACTGAGAATTGGTGTTAATTCTCAGGACAAATAGTTTACAAAAAATTAAAAGAGAGACCAAACCAATATGTTGCTAGAGGCCTGGTTAGGACAGAAGAAAGCAAACAGAACATTGGTGCTGCAGATGACGTTTTTGTTGGGGACATAAGAGATGCTGGAAGCATTGTTCCTGCAATTCAAGGTATAGATGCTCTCATAATCCTCACAAGTGCAATGGTACGCATAAAACCTGGGTTTGACCCAACCAAAGAAAAAAGACCAAAGTATTATTTTGAAGATGGTGCATATCCTGAACAGGTACTATTACATTTTCTGTGTTATGCTTAAATAATTAGATTGCTCAGCCTCAAATTACACACTAATGAGGTCATTGGACTATTGGGTTCATATTGAACTTTAGGGGTTTTCAACCGGTGTCTCTGGTGTCAATAGTAGTTTTTACATTTATCTCCTTTTTAATCATATTTTAATGATTTTTACGTATTAGGTTGACTGGATTGGGCAGAAAAATCAAATAGATGCTGGTGAGAATCCATGTCTCTTTTCCATTAATCATAGATTGCAATGCAAACTTACAATTGCTTGTAATATTGAAATAATTATATATATGAATAGCTAAGGCAGCTGGAGTGAAGCAGATTGTGTTGGTAGGGTCTATGGGTGGAACAGACGTTAACCATCCTGTGAACAGAATGTGCAAAGGGAATATATTGGTTAGTAATGTTTCCTTCTTTACTTCTGAACTACCATCTTCCATAGCATTCTGGCCTTTCTTTTATTTGCTTATAGCTTGCAAATAGATAGTATTTTTTTTACTATCCTTCCATTATTCCTCCCTTGAAATGTTGTTATTGATATTGATTGTAGGTTTGGAAAAGGAAGGCTGAGCAATATCTGGCTGATTCTGGCATCCCATATACAATTATAAGGTACACCAATTCTTGTCCAAACCGAGACTTATAGCATTCCTAAGCTTCTTCTCTTTTCATCTCTGTATGTGCTTTTTTAATGTAATAATGTCTTAAATTTTAGACTGCTTGACCGTTTTCTTGGAATGGTGTTTTAAATAAAATGTTGATACTTTTAGTCCTCATAACCTAAGTTGCACCAGAAACACTTTCAATTAATCTTATTTTGATACTTGGTTGTTTAGGGCAGAGCACCTTTAGAATTTTTGGTGTTAGTATCAGGAAAAGAAAGGAAATGTTGATAGGTTTAATTGTAAAAATGAATCTCATCAAATTGTGATATGGAGTTTTTATTTATAAGTGTTCAATATGTTCCTCGCATAGTTTTTTAAAAGATTTTCCTAAGTAACATACGATATAGTATAGTGTTGGGTTATTTTTGTACTCTCAACTATGTGGACAAAAGTCCAATACTCTCAAGCCCGCCAAGTCTCTCTTTATAAGAGGAAAGAAGTCAGATTTGGAGATTGATAACTCTTGTAACTTTAATTAATCATAGTGGATTGATTTCTTTGGTCTAGACGACCCGTGGTTTTTACTTCTCATGTTGAGGGAGGTTTTCTACGTTAAAAATATTGGTCTTTCTTGTGTGATTTTTCTCACTGTTAGTATCATTCTTATTTGTAGTTAGATTCTTGCAAGTTAGGGAAATTTTTATCCGCTACGTTGTGTCATCACATTGGTGGTGCCTTATTGGTGTTTCCAGTATCTTATTACCTTCTCATCATCAAAGTGGCTTTTTCTCCATCAGAGTGGTACCAGAGCTCTTCGGTTTGAAGAGTGTTGTACTTGCCAGAATAATGGAGGGTAATACAAATAGAATGGTGAGTCTGAATGATACTAATTATCACTTATGGAAAGGGAAGGTGGAAGATTTATTATTTGTGAAGAAAATGCATCTTCCTGATGAAGAATGGGACTTTAAGCATCAACAGGTATGTGGTTTTATCTGACTTTTTGTGGAAGATAATGTTTATAATCACATTGCAAGTGAGATACATGCCAGGATTTTATGGGAAAGATTGAATCCTTGTATGTCTCAAAGTGTGAGAATAACAAATTATTTTTGTTAAATTTTATTGTGAATTTGAAGTTCAAGGAAGGCACTTCACTGTCAGATCACTTGAATGAATTTCAAGGAATTATTGGTCAGATGTCAGGAATGGGCATCAAGTTTGAAGATGAGATTTTGGGATTACTACTCTTGACTTCTTTACCTGAGTCTTGGGAGACTTTTAAGGTCTCTATCACAAATTCAACCCCTAATGGTGTTGTCTCTTTGCAAATGGTATTGTCTCTTTGCAAATGGTATTGTCTCTTTGCAAATGGTAAAGGGTAGCGTCCTTAACCGAGGGATGAGAAGGAAGACACAAGATTTTTCATCTCAATCTGAGGTACCGTCACTAAAAATAGGGGGGAGAAGTCAGAAAAAGAAAAGAAAAAAGAGTAGAAGTAAATCCAAGTCCATATACAAGAATGTGGAGTGTCACTACTGTCCAAAAATAGGACATATATAGAAGCATTGTTTCTTGTAGAAAAAGGAGAACAAAGGCAAAAAGGGTAAGTCAAAAGAGAAGGATGATGATCGTTTCACTACAGCTACAAGTGATGGTCTTGTCATTCTTCAAGACTTTGAGTCAGTTAATTTTGTATCCAATGAGAGTATATGGATTATGGATTATTGATAGCGGTGCTACATTGCATGTTACACCAAGGAAGGAGTTCTTTACATCTTACACTGCAGGTCATTTTGGAGTGTTGAAGATGGGTAATGATGGTGTGACCAAGGTGATCGGTGTTGGTGATGTTTGCTTGCAAACCAACACAAGAATATAGTTGTGGCTTAGAGGAGTCAAACATGCTCTAGATGTTTGCTTTAACTTGATATCTGTGCATATGCTTGATGATGGTGGTTATGATAATCACTTTGGTCATGGTGGAAGCTCACCAAAGGTAACTTGGTTGTGGCCAGAGGGAAGAAAATTTCTAAACTGTATTGGACCAAAACTTTGGTTGCTAAAGACAGTGTGAATGCCATGGATATGGAGGCATCTTTGTGGCACCGAAGGCTTAGTCATATCAGTGAAAAAGGGTTGAATTGTTTAGCCCAAATGGACATGCTCCCAGGATTGAAGAATGCAGAGTTGGAGAAGTGTTCTCATTGCATGGTTGGTAAGCAGACTAGAGTATCATTTAAGAAGCATCCTCCCTTAAGGAAGTCAAAGTTGCTAGAATTGGTGCATTCTGATATTTGTGGCCCATTGAAGGTAAAGTCATTTAGTGATGCACTTTATTTTGTTACCTTTATTGATGATTGTTCTAGGAAACTCTGGGTCTATGTTTTGAAGACAAAGGACCAAGTGTTGGAGAAGTTCAAACAATTCCAGGCTTTGGTTGAGAGACAATCAGGCAAGAAGGTGAAATGTATTCGTTCTGACAATGGTGGTGAATATTGTGGACCATTTGATGTATATTGCAGGCAGCAAGATATCAGACATGAAAAGACTCCTCCTAAAACTCCTCAGTTGAATGGTTTAACAAAGAGGATGAACAAGACATTGATTGAGAGGGTTAGGTGCATGCTTTCTGAAGCAAGGTTACCTAAGCATTTCTGAGGTGAGGCACTTTACACAGCAGTGCATGTTATTAATCTCAGTCCTGCAGTTACTTTGAATACTGAGGTGCCAAACAAGATTTGGTTTGACAAAGATGTCAAGTATGATCATTTGCGAGTCTTCGGTTGTAAGGCCTTTGTGCATGTTTCAAAGGATGAAAGATCCAAGTTGGATATGAAGACTAGGCAGTGTATCTTCATTGGATATGGTCATGATGAGTATGGTTACAAGATGTATGATCTTGTTGAGAAGAAACTTGTCAAAAGTCATGATGTGCAATTCATGGAAGACCAAACCATTGAAGACATTGATAAGGTAAAAAAGTCTACACACCTGAGAAAGACAATAGTTTGCCTGAAATTGATCCAGCTCGAATGCTTGTACATGATCTGGATACTGCTGATGATAATGTTCAGAATGGTGAGCAACATAATCATGTTGGCGATCAACAGCTTGGAGATGGTTTTGATATTCCTCTTGATGATGATGCTGAAAAGGAACAAGAGATGTTACAAGATGAGAATCTAGGTGATGCTCCTGAATCACCTCCAGTCCAACTCAGGAGGTCTAATAGGCAGAGACAATCATCTACAAGGTATACTTTCGATGAGTACGTGACCTTGACAGATGGAGAAGAACATGAATGTTACCAAGAGTCCATGGAGAGTGAAGAAAGACAAAAGGCTTGGTAATCTAAATTGCAGAAGTGTGTTGCTTTGTCGACTACCAAGGCAGAGTTTGGTTTTGTTCAGGATGAACATTGGTTATTCTATGATAGTCAGAACGCTGACATGATGACCAAGGTAGTTCCAAGAAGGAAGTTTGAAGCTTGTTGTGAGATTGTTGGACTGGCGATTACCTCCACATAGTTGAGAGGGGGGAGATATGTTGGGTTATTTTTGGACTCTCAACTATGTGGACAAAAGCTCAATACTCTCAAGCCCGCTAGGTCTCTCTTTATAAGAGGAGAAGGGGTCAGATTTGGAGATCGAGAGAGAGTGGATATTTCACAGAGTGAGAGAGACAAAAGATATTGATAACTCTTATACTCTTAATTAATCATCTTGGGTTGATTTCTTTGGTCTGGACGACCTGTGGTTTTTCCTTTTCACGTTGAGAGGTTTTTCCCACATTAAAAATATTGGTCTCTCTTGTATGATTCTTCTCACTATTACTATTATTCTTATTTGTGGTTACTCCTTAGATATTCTTGCAAGTTAGAAGAATTTTTATCCGCTGCGTAGTGTCACCACATTGGTGGTGTCCTATTGGTGTTTCCAGTATCTTTATCACCTTCCCATCATCAGAGTGGCTTTTCCCCATCATATAGATGTAATTGCTTTAGGCTTTATGCATGTTGCATTTAATTACATGGTTATTTATCTTATATATTTTATATATAGAGGGAACATGTATTCAATATTCATATAGTTAATGAGAGTAAGAGTCTCGGAACAAGGTTTTTATCAATGAACGTGATTAGTTTTACTATTTTTATTTTTTTCATTTTTCCCATCTTTTCTTACTTTCTATATTGAATCAGGTGTGGTGGCTTTGAATACAAAGAGGGAGGTCTTCGGGAACTGATTGTAGGGAAGGATGATGAGCTTCTCAAGACAGAAACCAAAACCATACCTAGAGCTGATGTTGCAGAAGCCTGCATTCAGGTATCTTATTCCCCACTTCAAAAAAAGTTCCACAATTTTTTAGTTCTTGCTCAATTCTGAAATTTGATGCCCCTTCACTCAATTGGTTTAACAGGCACTAAATTATGATGAGGCTAAATTCAAGGCATTTGACTTGGCATCAAAACCTGAGGGAACGGGTTCAGTAACAAAGGACTTTAAGGCTTTCTTTTCCCAGATCACTACTAGTTTTTGATTTTGAATGTTGTTGCCATGGTCTAAAAAATCCTTCTTGTCTACATTTAGAATTGAACCATTATGAAGGAAATTACTTGGTGTCTTGACAATTTAGTGAAGGGTTGTTTAAACTTAAAGCAAACTATAGACTTCACAAGTTATGCACTCCTTAAGAAAAACTCATGTCTACTAATCATTACATGAGTACATTTTCTTTCATGATATCAAGTGTAATTGTTTGCAACTCCATCCTACTATATTCCTGAATGTTTTCGATTACGTGGTATGATAAAATAAAAATAATTTTTTTTCATTGGGACAAATATGATAATTGTCTGTATCATGAGACTTTGATACTTCCGGTGTGCAACACAGATCAACTTACTAGAAAATACAGTGCTGGAAATGGTTACTATTATAATTGCAAACTGATTTCCTTGTTGGAAGCACATGCATTTTAACACAGGGCACGAGTGACCACCAATTTGAGTAAGAAATATTTTGGTTCTGTATCCAAGCAGAGAATTCCATTTGTTAAAACCTTAATTGGCATTTTCTCAACATCGTATTGGACCTAAGACTGGTTAACATATTTATTTTACTGCATACAGCACAACTTGATCTCAACATCAATGTCATATGACTAAATAGTTTTTCACTCAATTGCTCAGATATTGGATTATGATTGAACCAATGGGTACCTCGTCAAATCGCATTAAATCAATATGTATTAAAAAAATTCAAAACATTTGTTATAATATATAAATTTTTTACTTAAAAAAATACATATTTATACTTAAAAAAATGCTAAAAATACACGTTAGTTCAATCATAAACATGTTGGATCATAAATTCAAACGAACCAAATTGACAAGTTAGGTTATGTTAGGTGACACTAATTCTATAATATTTTTTATTCAACAACCAACTGAGACAAGTTATTTATAGGCTCTCTGTGAGTTTGGTTTGATTAGTCAATCCAAACAATAATTCATCAAAGTAAATTTTGCAGGAAAAAATATTTTGTAATAAGTAAAATTATTTTTGAAAAAAAAACAAGATTTTAGTGTGGAATATACTAAAATTTAAAAACACATTGATAGGTACATTTTAATGTTGATTTTACTTTACCATTTAAAAAAAATAATTTCTTTGCATTCATTTTCAAACACATTAACTTTTAAAATTGATTATTTATTGTTCTTACTAGAAAACATGTATGTGGGAGACCCTTAAAGTTCATTGTAAATCTAAGAATTTAGTGTAAGGGTTGATGATGCCTATTTAACAAGAGTGTTATTCTTTAATCATTCCTTCCTTTTAAATGATAGTGTAATGATGTAATACTTCAATTTTCATTACATGTATTATATAATATATTGTAATTATTTATTTAAATATGTTCATGTTTAAAAAGATTATTTTATCACTTGTTAACAAGATATATTAGGGGAAAAAAATATTGGAGTAAAAATGGAGTTTTTGATAAGTAAAGATAACAACAAATATTTTTAAAGCCCAAGTTGGTAGTGGACTGACTCAGCAACTAAGCACGGTCGTGAACAATAGAGAGTAGGCTCATGTTGATCTAGTACAGTGAGCAATCCATGCAGACTCCTAGGCCCAATAATGACTAGCAAAACCCATTTTGCTATTTTATAATGGAGCGAACTATTGAATACTTTATGTCAAAAATTTGCTCAAAAGTTAGTGGTTTCCTCTTTAGAGAGTTGAAAAGAAGGAGAACTCATGTCAAAGACATTTGAGGATTATGAGAAACGACACAAAGGAGTGGAGACCTAATACTGAAGAGTTGGGACCTTGCTTGAGAGTCGACATTCCAGGTAAAGAGACTGAGAAATCTCGCTCAATAGTATGGGTATAAGTGTGGGTAGATGGGGTAGTCCCTAGGATCCCTAAAAAATTCATGTTTTGGGTTATCTGAAGGAGAGATTAAATTCCCTAGATTAAGACATTGCCTTTTCAATTAGTTATTGTTAATTATATGATTATAATATGTATTTGATTGTCTTTGAAGGGAAGGCAGAGCTCTTTATATTAGATTGTTTGTTTCTATTTTTGCTTTATGAAATTATTTGTGTAATTGTTTATATCCATGCAAAACATAGATAATTTGTAGATTCTCTTGTGAAAATTCAAAATTCTAGATGAAAATCCAAAAAATTCAAGTTGCAGGTTGTTGAGCATGGTTGTGCACATGAATAATAGCCTGTATAGGTTGTGCACACCTGTGTAGACTCTGTGCACACCTAGCATGGTCGTACTCATGAATAACAGCATGTGTAGGTTATGCACACTCGTGTAGACTCTGTGCATGCCCATACATATTTTGTGCAGACTGTGCACACTAGTGTAGGTTCTATGATGGCCTTACTAATGGGAGCACGCTCGTGCCTCCCTATATGTTCTTGTATGAATTTTTGTATTGTAGTATAATTGAAATTTACTGCTTATTTGTTAAACTATATGCTTGTATGAAACATGTTTTTATTAACATGTTATTGTTGAATTGCATAATTGAGAATTTTGGATATGTAACAAGGAAATAAGTAAAGGATAAATGTATTACGAATGGTGACCTAGTGTGTGAGAGAAAAAGGATGGGTCCAATAAACATTTTTTTAGTGAGTAACTTAGCCTGTGAGGGGTAAGAATGACACTCACTAATGTGTATGATTCTCAATGCTCCAATGTTAAAAGTGGAATAATGATAAAAATTAAATTGCATTCCATGCATTACTTAATGAAACAAATGTGTAAGGAAGTAGACATAAACCTAAGTGGTAAGGTCACTAGACCTCTTAGGACTACTTAGTACAAAAATCTCAATGGTCATGATTGATCCCATGGGCCGAAACAAACAATACAAATTGAGTAGTACCTAACGTGTTACCAAAGGGCATCATGTTAGTTTGGGACGGACAATAAAGATGTTGAGTTGTGTGCCCCTAGCCTACTTTTCTAGATTAGAGTTGGTACCACAGGACATATGAAGTAGTATTAGGAGTACATTATTATAAATCATGTGCACATATGGATTATTTATTTATTATTTTTACAATTAATTGCATAATTGTGTAATTGTGTATTACTTACGTTGTACTCATATCATGAGTTCAAGTAAGGTATATTTCTCATTCCCTTCTATTATATTGTTTGTGTTTGGGCTGAATATCATTTTTAGGGAATGATGATTAGAGCATGAGCATTGAGCTAAGCTCCTCATTTTACTATTTTCTCTTTGTTTTTCTTTATTTTTGGATTTAATGCTTTGGTAGATGTGGCATAAGAGCGGTTGTAATTACTTAAAGAATATGTATTTTAGTTTATGTTTTATGACTTTTACGAAATTAAAAATTTGCCTTTTGGAGTGCTAGTAGGAACATATGTTTGTTTTAAATTATAATATATGACTAGGTTATATGATTTATTTGCTAATTCATGTATGTTTTCAACTTTGAATTTATTCCAATTTCCAAGTATACTTTATTAATATTGATTAGTAGTGGTATCAGAGTCTTTCAGTCTTGTGTGTTATGTACTTGCAATGTTGTTGTGTATTCTCTAAGGAGTATTTGTTGTGTTAATCTTTCTTTGCTTGTTTTGCTTCCTAATTGGAAGCAATGCAAGAAGAAACAATCATGCGATAACTAGAATCATAGGGATCAACAACATTTTAGGGGTTGGAGCACTTCTAGAGAAGTAACCCACCCTCATTTAATGGAGGCTATGATCCAAAAAGTGCTCAAAACTAAATCAGGGTGGTTGAGAAGATCTTTTGCACGATGAGTGTGATAATGTAAAGAAGGTGACCTTTAGTACCTATGTCTTGCTTGAGGAAGTTGAGCATTGGTGGGAGAACACTTACACTCACATAGAGCCTAAAGGACAGGCTATTACCTAAGAAAACTTCAAAAGGATTTTCCTGGAGAAGTATTTCCTAGAAGACATAAGAAACAAGATATGGAATTCCTTGAGTTGAAACAAGGAAATATGTTTGTGGTTAACTACTCATCCAAGTTTGAGGAGCTGTCGAGGTACTCCCCACATTACCAAAATGAGGATGGTGAGCGCTCAAAGTGCATGAAGTTTATTAACAACTTGCACCCAAAGATCAAGCAAGTTGTTAACTTCTAGGATATTAGAAAGTTTCTAGTGTTGACGAACAAGTGTAGGATATATGAAGAGGATAATAGGGCAAGAGCTACATACTATAAGAATGTGGGTCCTACAAAGGAGAAGAGGTTTGGGGGTCGAAGCCACTCAAAGACTTATTCTGCTTTGCCATATGGGCAAGGTGGAAATCGTTAGTGGAACCAAAGGTCTATGCCTATCCAATCAGTTGGGGGTAGCAAGGAAGAAGTTGTTTCATCTACTCCACCTAAGTGTATGAAGTGTGGCAAGGTGGGCCACTATGTGAACTAGTGTTTGGATTGAGAGATCACCTTCTTTAACTATGGGAGGCAAGGCCATATTTTGAGGAACTATACCTTTCCTAAGAAGGAACAGTCTAGTGCTAGAGGGAGTTCCCAAAGCACTTGACCGAAGACCACCAAAAGAGTCTTTATTGTTAGTGGTGTTGAGGCCTCTGGGTCCAAGAATTTGATACAAGATACATGTTTCATAAGCTCTTATCCTTTCATCATACTCTTTGATACCAAAGTAACTCATTTGTTCATATCACATGATTGTGCATCTTTACTTAAGTTACCTGTGTCTTCTTTGAAATATGACCTTATTGTTGATACCCGTACAAACGGTTTGATCACTACTTCAAGTGTTTGTTTTCAATGTCCCTTAACAATGCATAATAGGAACTTTCTAGTTGATTTAATTTGTTTGCCTTTTAGTCAACTAGACGTTATTCTTGGTATGGACTAATTATCGACCAACCATGTCTTAATAAAATGTTCAGACAAATAAATTGTCTTTGGAAAGCCTGTGGTGGGTAAAGATGAGAGATGTATAATTATTAATCAAGCTAAGGCATTTTTGAAAGAGAATGCCCAATCATACCTGATGTTATCTTCTTTGAATGTTGCGAAGGATATAGTGGCAAGTGATGTGCCAGTAGTGAGGGTTATAAATTACTGTTTGCTCACACTTATAATATAATTCAACATTGTCTATCATGTAAGAATAAGGTTTGAATATATGTATTAGTTGTTATTTCTTAGATCTAATGCTTGCTTTTAACTATGCTCGCATAAGGAATTAAGGTTCATAGTTGATACTAAATGGTTGCTTACTAAGGAACTAGGCTAAACTAATTTGGTGAAATTGAGTGTTACTTACATAATTAGAAGGAATTTAGGATTGAATACAATTACATTAAGAGATAATTGAGAGGATTCCCAACCTATTTATTTTTCCTATTGATTTCTTCACTTAGCCTACTAGTGTATTTGCTTTATTTTTATTTTAATTAAAATATAAACCCAAAAATATTCATCGTCACTTGTCCATTATTATTCTCTCATTCAAAGGGGTAATTAATTTATTGTGTTAGTTATTAAACCACAATCCTTGTGAAGATGACTATATGCAAGATTAAGGATGTTGAAGTTTGTCCCAAGTTTGCTGACTATCTTCTATACGTTGTATTGGATGGATTAATTGTACAAATCCAAACTATCTCTCGAGTATGGATAGTCTTCACCCATAAAAGTTTATGACCTTGTTAAGGAGACACTTTCAAGTATTAGTCATGCTTTAAGATTTGTCATATGGATATTTTTCCTCTAACACTATAAAGTGCTCAAGTCTTAGAGGTGAAACTATTACCAAATTGTTAAACTAGAAAACACAAGAATGTAATTGAATTGTGTTTTAAATGATTTTTCGCAAATCTTTTCGAAAGTAGTATTGTCTTTCTAAGAAAGACTATTTTTTAAATCGATTATTAAAGAGATTGTTACTTTATTATTGTGAGCGGAATCTCTCTTTTTTTAATTAGTACTTTAAATAACAAAAGTATATAAAGAGATAAGGATAAAGATAATGATACAAATAACAACTCAAAATATTTTATACTAATTCGTCTTATCCTAAGATCACGTCTAATTCTTGACAACCTACCAAGATTTCTATTATAATTAATCTCTCATTACAAGTATTCTTTCAAGAAGTCCTGTCAAGCTCAATTAAGTATACTTTATACTAATTTCTCCAAGCAAATAACTCTTTACTGCAAAGTCTCTTTAGGCTTCAGTTGTTTTCACAAGAGAAAAGGTTTGGGATAAAGTTCGTTGACTTACAATGTTTTATAAACAGATAAACTATAAAGTTCAAGTCCTTTTGACCTTTTATAAATACAAATTTGAGAATCAAAACATTTAGATTACAATAACTTTGAGTGATAAATTAACTTTTCTAATTTTTCCAAGTCTTTGTATATACAAGCTTCAAGAAATATAATTGTTATGGAATAACTTAAGCCTTAAATTCATAAAACTTTCAGATATTCAAAGGGCACTTAGTGCACATTCAACACGCTTAGCCAACCTTTAATGAGTTCCATTTGAGTTCATGATTTTATGATCCACACTTAGCATGAAATCATTATGCTCAACATGGTTTCAACAAAACTTGGGCTTAACACTAAAGCTTGAAGCTCCTAACTAGAAAACATATATTTCATCATTTTCAATGAAAATAGCATGCATATAAACAAGAATAGTCTATAACATCATATTATAAACTCAAAAATACATTTTAAATATCAAATAGACCTACAAATAAAAATTATGGTAAAATGTATTTTTCGTAAAGCTCACAACCAATGCTAAAACTCAATTATATTTGAAATCGGAAATAATAACATGTAACTCATCGCACTTATTTGCATCATAGATACAACATACAACAATTTGGACAAAGAAAAATAAGGAATGGAATTAGCTCCCTTACTTGATGAGTTTGGTGTGGTTTTTTCAAGCAAGAAAATGAAGAGATCTTCGAAATAATGGGGTGTTTCTAGTCCATGAAATTCCAACAACTAAGAGTGGAATACTTCATCTTTTCAACCAAACCAAGGTACTTAATCTACAACTTTAAAGAAGATTTTGATCTAAAGGTTAAAGGGATTTTCATTATTCAATGGTTTAACACAAAAATGATAATTAGTTCATAACTAAAAATAGATTAAAGTAGGTTGATTACTTTTTGTCAAATGGGACTTTTGTTTTTAATTTTATATTATAAATGGTAAAAATATGTTACTAAATAGAGTAAGATAAAATTTTGTTAAAAATGGTAAGTCAACTAAAGATTAACTTTCAATTATAGCTTAACTATTTAAAAAAATGTGTTAATGATACTCATTCATGATACACATTTGTTTGGTCATTTACTTTTTTAATATATACTCATATCTACGCAACCAACTCTATTAGAATTTTTCTCAACCAACTCTATTAGAATTTTTCATCTGAAGTTTTCACTAGACAACCTACAAAATTTATTAATTAAATTTTTCACAAAATTTAATTTAATTTTTTTAATATTTTCTATCACTTAATTAATTATAGAGAAAAATCAAAAAATTACATAGACTACTTTAAAAAAGATAAATATCATATTCAAAAATTATTTTTTAATTTAATTACATTTAGAAACAAAATCGAGAACTTCTGTAACTTAGTTGGAAGTTTACTCAAAATTTAATAGAAATTTTATTTTTAGTATAAAATTTTTTCTACCGTTAATTAATGAAAAAAGCATTCTTATAAAATTGAATATAATTATTACAACCATTAATAAATTTACTGTTAATGACAGGTTTAAAAAGTATTTAGACAGTAATTACATTCTTAATTTAATACATAAAAAGTTACAAAAACGAGACCAATTTGGGTCCATGGTGACGTCATAGTCCGAGATAAGGTAAATGGATAAGAAAATCCCGAGTGTGACGAAACTAAACGTAAAAAGCACCAAAGCCATATTTAAGAGCAACGACAACTGCGGCGCCAGACAACCACCCCAACAGTGTTTGGTCTGAGCTGGACGGCCGAAGAAGGTGAAAGGTCGCATCCTTCGAAGTTGAAAACCTTTCCACGTTCTTTTCTAGTCTCACCCGCGGCACAATGCAACTGTGCGAACTACCGTGATGGGTATGGCGACACGTGTCCCATTTGTCTCCGCTGCCACTCTTCCCAACCACAGCAATAAATACAGCAGGGTGGCACCGTCACTTCCTCTACCGGTTTCTCATTCTTCATCAAGGCTTCCCTCTCTCTCTTTCTCTTATTCGTTGGCACTTGCGAGGAGGAACCAAAAGGGTGAGAAGAGGGTGGGACCCAGATTCGGCGTTGTGGCCATGGCAGAGTCTAGGGAGAGTACTGTGCTTGTTACGGGAGCGGGTGGTCGCACAGGTGCACTCTTTTTCTTTTCTGCTTTCCTGGGTTTTCTTCGGATTTTTTTTTTCTTGCTATGGAGAGAAATTTTGGATTTTGGACCAGAAAATGACGTTTGGGTTCTTCTGAAAAGTGAAAGATGTGGAGCTTAACGGTCTGTTTTATGCTTTGATGGGTTTTCTTCAAATTCTTTTTTTTTACTTGCTCTGGGAGAGTGAAAGAGAAAGCGAGAGATAGAGGATTTGGACAGGGATATAGGTTTTGTTGCTTTAGGTGAATTAAATATTTTTGAGTTGGGGTTAATGTTTCTAACTTTTCATTAACTGAAAAAATGCTGATATAGTTTTATGGGTGTTACCAACATGGTCCGGTATTGTTTACAAATAACCATGCTTGTTCCATCTTCATCCCTTGGGGAAAATATTTATTAAAAGATGTCAGTCTATTAATTAAATTTCTCATGACATCCAAAAATAAAGTTTTATGGGTTTTGTTAATAGGTATTTGTTTACTGTGTGGCTTTCTCAGACAACTTTAGGGCTGAGAAAATGCTTTCTAGGTTATTTTTAATTACAAAAACCTCACATTATTTTCATTTGATTTCTGTTTCTATATATATATAATCTTTTAATACAAACCTTTATTATGCAGACTACCGAGATAAAACTCTAATTCTAATTAGAAAACAATAAAAACACCACTTATAGAATTATTTGTAAGTTTTATCCTATACAAAATAATGAAAATAAAGTGATATTTTTGTAAATAAAATAAAAACAGAAAATATTTTTTTAAAACCAAACAGTTTACTATTTGTGTAATCAGAAAACATTGTCTACGTTTAGTATGGGATACGGATACACAACATGATATGGTTTGACTGTTGCTGTATTTCAATAAAATAAAAGATTAGGATACAATGTGGCAAATTTTATATAGCAATTGCACTAGTAAGTAGGAAATTTACACAAATTGTACAGTACTAGGCCTTCAGCTTGCTGATGGAAATGTGTGATGCTGCTGCTAAAAATCGGTTTTCAAAGATTTTGTTTACAAAATAGAAGAGAATTACAGTATGTGGATTTGATTTTGATGCACCATTCAGATTGGCAAGGATAGTATACTGTGCATCAAATGTGCGGGTCTACGTATTTCATCTTATAAAATGTTCAGTTGTATTAGTTTCAACTTTCAAGTGGTTAAGATTGTTGGTTGATGTTGACTATACCGCCATATATTTGTGCCTGTTACTTATATGATATATTTGTTTCTTACTTAGGCAAGAACCAAACACACCTTTATTATGCAAAATGTCATACATTTATCGGCAGTAACCGAAATAGTATAGATACTGTGCTTTTCATCACTAACTGAGAATTGATGTTACTTTTCAGGACAAATAGTTTACAAAAAATTGAAAGAGAGGCCCAACCAGTATGTGGCTAGAGGTCTGGTTAGAACCGAAGAAAGCAAACAGAACATTGGTGCTGCAGATGACGTTTTTGTTGGAGATGTAAGAGATGCTGGAAGTATTGTTCCTGCAATTCAAGGTGTAGATGCTCTCATAATCCTCACAAGTGCAGTGCCACAGATAAAACCTGGGTTTGATCCAACCAAAGGACAAAGGCCAGAGTTCTATTTCGAAGATGGCGCATATCCTGAACAGGTACTATTACAGTTTCTGTGTTATGCATAAGTAATTTTTATATTTATCTCTCTGACAATCACATTTTGTTTTTTACATATTAGGTTGACTGGATTGGGCAGAAAAATCAAATAGATGCTGGTGAAAATCCATGTCTTCTTTCCATTAATCATAGATTATTATGCAAACTTACACATGCTTATGATATTGAAAATATTTTCTTCTATATGAACAGCTAAGGCTGCTGGAGTGAAGCAGATTGTGTTGGTAGGGTCTATGGGTGGAACAGACCTTAACCATCCTTTGAACAGCTTGGGTAATGGGAATATATTGGTTAGTAATGTTTTCTTCTTTACTTCTGAACTACCTCCTTCCATAGGCATTATGCCCTTGCTTTTATATGATTAAAGCTTGCAAGTCATCTTAAAGCAGAATGCAAGTTTGGTAAATGGGTAGTATTTTTTACTATCCTTCCATTATTCCTCTCTTGATAGGAAGAATGTTGTTTTCATATTGATTGCAGATTTGGAAAAGGAAGGCTGAGCAGTATCTTGCTGATTCTGGTATCCCATATACAATTATAAGGTACTCCAATTCTTGTCCACACTGCAGATATGTGCTTTTTTAATGGAACAATGTATAAAATTTTAGACTGCTTGACCATTTCCTTGGAATTGTATTTTTTTAAATAAAGTGTTGATACTTTTAGTCCACATAACCTAAGCTGCACTAGAAACACTTCCAATTAACACTATAATCTTGATACCTGGTTGTTTTGGGCAGAACAATTTTAGAATTTTTGTTGTCAAGTTTCCAAAAAACAAAGGAAAAGTTTTAGTTTTAATTGTAAATAAGAATGTTATCATATTGTGATCTTGAGTTTTTGTTGACAAGTGTTTAATGTGCACCTTGCATGTTATTTTTAAACATTTTTTGTTCTTCTAGAGTATACATTACTTAGAATTAGATTTTTTGAAGTAAGGGGTACACATTTGGTGTCGGATGGAAACAAGATAGAGGATTCAATTTGCAAGATGTAGTAATAAACTCAAATTGATATGCTTACAACTATCTCCAAGACACCTATTTATACTAGAAGTGGTGCAAGCACCATCTCCTAAGCATTAATTATCTTCTGTTTTTGTATACTTCATTGTTGACTACACACTTCTCCAGCGTTGGGAATGAAAAACTATTTTTTCCTAAAGACATGTGTCAAAAGAACACATGGCAAATGTATTATGCATATAACTAGAATTCTCCATCCTTCTCCCCTGGTTGAAAAAGTTGAGCTCCTTTTTTCTTCTTCATATTAAGACAACTCAGAGACATTGAAAGTTGGCAATGCTACAGAATCTCTCAGTAACTCAATTTTGTAGGCATTTTTGCCAATTCTATTCAGAACTCTAAAATGGCCATCAGCTCTGAGCTTGAGCTTCCTAAACCATCCCTTTGGAAATTGTTCTCCTCAACGATGAATCTAGAAAAGACCTCCTTGCTTGAAACTAGCTGGCCTCCCAAATCTATCAGCTTACTTATGTGATTTATTCTACTGAATTGTAGTTCAAGCTTCTTCCGTAGAGTTTGGCTAAAATGACTCATAAATTTGATACCATAATTGAATCTTTGTTCCTTTAATTTTGGCAATCCTACCATGAAATCGATACCAGCATTTTCCCATGGTGTAAAGCAAGAAGTGGGCTCTACAAACACGTAATTTTGAGCATGATTAGCAATGTGACAAGTACAACATCACTTCATGTGCTTAGTAACATGATGAATCATGTTAGACCAATAAAATTTTGCTTGATGTCTTCACTCTTAGTATACAGGGATCAAAAAGTGATAATTCATCTATCTGAAAAATAGTCTCATGAGAATTGTCCCAAGACCATGTGATGAAAGTTGGAAGACTCCATCATCATATGACTATCTGGCAATCTGGTTGCAAGTCTGAAGATTATTTCATGTAGAATCATTTAACTTTCCTAAGTGCTACTTTAGTCTAGAATTCTAGTCAAAAGAGAATATGACAAACATGCTACTCTAGAATTCTCTATCAACTTGGATATCAAAGTGAAGCATAGTGAAGCATTGATAAGCATTGATTTTGTCGTGAATGGTTTAAAATTTAATAAAATACGTTCAGATGGATATGAGTTTGTGATCAATAGTTACCTCATGTATTTTACTCACTAAAGCACATTAGGAATCCAAATCCGTATTACTTTCAATATCTCAAAAGCACCTTTGTCTAAAGCTTCAAATGAGACTTCATATCTGAAATGCAGGAACAATCTGACCAGAAAATCATTCAAAATTTGATTGTCTTTTTCTTTGCAACATAGATGTAGGACTTGTTTGGATAAACTCCTCCATAAGCACCCGTAAAAGAAGAAAATAAGAAAAAAAATGTTTTTCCATAAGTTAAAATTAGCTTACGTATAAAAATTAGTTTTTGAAAAAGTCAATATAAAAGAGATTGTACAAATTAACTTATGTATGAGCTAATTCTAGTTTTTGGAAAAGTTTATTTTCTTCTCCTATAAGTGTTTGTGGAGAAGTTTATTCAAACAAATCCATAATCACTTCTGGCTTTTCACACAATACATTTTAATTACATGTTTACTTATCTTCAATATAATTTTGATATTTAGAGGGAACTTGTTTTCAACATTCACATTGCTAATGAGAGTAATAGTTTGGAGACAAGGGCTTTATTATGAACATGCTGAGTTTTTTTTTTTTCTCACTTTCCCACCTATTCTCACTTTCTATACTGAGTCAGGGCTGGCGGCTTGCAAGACAAAGATGGAGGTCTTCGGGAACTAATTGTAGGGAAGGATGATGAGCTTCTCCAGACTGAAACCAGAACCATAGCTAGAGCTGATGTTGCAGAAGTCTGCATTCAGGTATCTTAATTTTATTATCTTTAAGATATTTGATACACATATAACAATTTGTGCAATATTATTTTCTGTGTTTATCTCTCTCGATCATGTCATTAATTACACCATACATTTCTATCTCCTCTTTCTTTTTCTCTCTTTCATTCTCTTTGTTGTCCATATAACATTTCTCTATTTTTAGTTCCTGCTCAACTCTTGAGATTTTGATGCCCCTTCGTTCAATTGGTTTAACAGGCACTTAATTATGAGGAGGCTAAATTCAAGGCATTTGACTTGGCATCAAAGCCTGAGGGAGCAGGTTCAGCAACAAAGGACTTCAAGGCTTTGTTTTCCCAGATCACTACTCGCTTTTGATTTTGAATGTTGTTCTCATGGTCCAAAAATCCTTCTTGTCCACATTTGGGATTGAACCATATGGCTATTAGTGCTATCTGAAGCAAATTTACATTGTGTCTTGCCAATTTAGTTAAGGATTGTTTAAAGCAAATTATATAGACTTAACCAGTACTGCACGCCTTGAGAAAAACCAATGTCTACTGATCAGCACTTCATTTCATTCTCTTCATGTTATCAAGTGTATCTGTTTGCAATTCCTTCCTAGTATATTCCTCATGTTTTCAATTGCATGATATGATAAAAAGAAAAATAAGTAGTTTTCTTGGGGACAAAACTGAAAATTGTCTGTATCATGAGACTTTTGATGTTTGCCAGCACTGTTCAACTTGCTAGAAAATACAGTGTTGATATTTGTTACTATCATAATTGCAAACTGATTTCCTTCTTGTTGGAAGCACATGCATTCTAACACTGCATGTGACCAGATATGTTGCTGGTATTGCGAGTCCAATAATAATTCATCAAGTTTAGGTAACTTTTAAGGTAAAAAAATTAATTTTGTAATGAGTAAGATTGAATTTGAAAGCAATGTATCTTAACTCTAGAGGCGAATGGAGTTGATTTGAGTGTGGATATATTAAAATTTTAAATGGGGCAAAGCCCCTCCAATTCTATATATAAAAAAATTTAAAAGCATATTTATAGTAACACTTCAAAGCTGAGTATACTTTACCGTTTAAATAAAATTAATTGTTTTAAATTTATTTTTGGACACATTCATTCTTTTAAAGTTGATTATTTATGAAATTTGATTTTACTAAAACCTAAACCAAAACCAACGAAAATATTGTAGGATCCCCTCTAATAGGAACTACAAACGAGACAGCGATACCGACTGCATACTCATTGAAAAACAAAAAAAGTGTTTTAAAACATGAAAATTATATAATTATTAATTTCTTAAAATTACTCTAGAAGTTGAAAATCACATCTAATATGTGAAACGATACATGTTATTTATTTGCAAAATTATTATTGGAAGATATGTTTGCCATCTTCCTAGTTTTGCCAAGGAAAGTCATGGAAGACCAAGAATATTCTAACCTTTCCCACCCAAGAATTTTCTCTTTTTCAATTTCCAAGCACGTTGTTGACTTTACATGACACCCTTTAATTATTGTCAGTCATGTTGTTCTCATTTATGGGCGTGCATCAACGAGTTTATCCATGTGAAAGTGATTTTTTTTTTATTTTTATTCTTATGTGAAAGTGAATTTGCAATTTCTTTTTCCTTTCTTTTTCTTTTCTTCCATTCTAAATAAACTTCATCATTTTTTAGTGCATAAAAAACAATGATGCTGTTGACACAATTTTAAATCATAACCGCATGCATGGTCATATTTGAAGATCTAAAATCCTCTACTCAGCGTCTTTTTCTTATCAAATTAAAAAATCGTTAATACTGCAAGAGCATTGTGCTGTGTAAAATAAATTCTTAGAATCTGTTTGTTTTACATTTTAATAAAAATGATTATAGACAAAATTATAGTAAAAAGAATTTGTTTAAAAAACAATTTAAATATACTGTCACTACGTAGAATTTTTATAATCCCATCTAGATTACCATATATATAGTAAGAATTTTTATTTTTGTAATATTTATTTTAAAATTTATCTATAATTATTTCTAATAGATTAATTGTGTAAAAATCTTTATACTAATAATGTATGAAAATCAAATTCTTATTTATTTAAATAATAAAGTAAAATAGGTTTTGAAGCATAAATAATAAATATATTTTTTTTAAATTACAAGTCTCGCATCCAAAATCAATTATACCAACTATAAAAATTAAAAGCTTTTATTTCTGAATCTAGGCACCATAAAATTAAGTTTGAAGAATAAAAAAATTGTCTAAACATACCAGATTATTGTGCAACCAGATTCTATTAAATCCAAACATAAATGAAAATTGTTAGTGATATACTTTTTTTTTTGTGAATATAGAGGGCTAAGAAGCTCAACTAGAAACCACGCTAGAAATTAACAGAAGCTATGTCAGCTAGCAAGTGTAAATGGAGAAATGGGAGCCCTATAAAAAATGTTCAAATCATTATATGGGTATATACTCTTGGATTTACTCATTTAATATATTTTTATTATTAAATAAAAATTATATAAAAAATTTTACATTATATTGGTCTTATTCTTAATTTAGAATGATTAAAATTCATTCAATAATTAAAAAAAATTATGTCAAAAAATATATTAATGATATTTCTTGTCATCCAAATGTGCCTAAAAGAAAGCATTTTAAAAAACCAAGTCAATAGTTTAGAGATATTTTTTAAGAACATTATTTTTTAGTAAATTATACAAATATTTCTTGAAACTTCATCAAATTCTTCTCATACTTCTCCCTCTTTACTCCTACACTAACCCTTTAATTGTTTCCAATACATTACATTAACCCTCCCTAAAAATTATATTGGCACTTCTTGTTATCTAAAAAATACATTATACCATATATGTATTGTATCCCGTAAGGAGAAATTACTATAAACATTAAAGAAAAAAAAAGTCGTGCAATCTCATGGAATAAGTGTAATTTTTTTAATTTTTTCCATGATATATGCATGCGTCACTTACATAAAATTTTCATAAGTTGTAATTTTTGTTTCAAGAATATTTAAAAAAAAAATTACATTTTAAAATCAAAATTGTTATTGCTTAAAATGATTTGTATTTGTTTTCTAACTTTAGAAATTATTAAAAAGAACTTTGTTTTGTCAAGTACTAAAAAAAAAGGCTATAACTACTTTTAAAAATATTGTAACTAATCACGCAAAACATGTAACACGAATTTCATTGCCTACTCAATGATGATTTCAATTTGTCATTGAACTCCTATCAACTCAATTGATTAAAATGTGACAGATGTGATGGGAAAAAAGCAATAAGGAACTAGAAAAACTAACAATGCACCACCAATATGGTGACAACACAATGAATATAAATTCTCGCAACTTACAAGAATGTATAAAGAGTAATTACAAATAAAAATGATAGCAACAATAAGGAGAATATCGTAGGAGACATCAAAATTTTTAATGTGGAAAATCCCCTCAGAGGTAAAAACCACATGTCGTCCAAACCAAATAAATCAATCCGCTATAATCAAATAAAGACACAAGAATGTTCAATCAAGAGCACAAATTCATACATACAACCCACTAATACAATCAAGCAATAAAGCTTGCAAATGGAGAGCAAGAAATGAGAAACAAAAAAGTGAAGAATTCACAAAATCGCGCTACTGTACAAGCACAATCTCACACCACAGACCTTCAAATCAAGATCCAAACGGTCAAGATGTAGAACTATGTGTGTTGTACCTGCTGTCAAATTTTCAGTCCGATCCAACAGTTAACGAAGTAGATATCACAATTTTGACGTAACTATTCTATGTAAAGATGAAAACAAAACACTTTTTTTCTCTCTTTCTCTCCCTCTTTCTTCTCTCTTTTAGATGTGAAAATCTACACTTTTTTTGTGTTTCTCCTCTATCTAATCCCTTCTCTTCTAAGAGAAACCTAATAAACTTGAGGATATTAAATTTTTGTCCACGTGGTTAGAAATTCAAAATAACTAAAAAAATAAGTATGAATACACGGTTTTTTTTATTCGTGCAACACATTCCACTCACCTTGTAAAACCCTATATGAACCTTTCTAAAAGACAAAAAGAAGAAAAAGTTGAATTCCTAACGTGAATCTTTAAAAGCCAAATTTCAGACACGAGGTCCCCACCATGAGGTCCACCACTATATAATGTTCTATGCCATTAGGATATACATTAATTAACAATGGACTTACTTGTAGTCCACTATCATTATTTAAAGAAAACGTTTTACATTGTGTTTAAAGCATTCAAACACCTTTAATGACACAA
The DNA here is from genome assembly GCA_025330945.1 of Mucuna pruriens. Lineage (NCBI taxonomy): Eukaryota > Viridiplantae > Streptophyta > Magnoliopsida > Fabales > Fabaceae > Mucuna > Mucuna pruriens. The sequence goes on along the minus strand of JAENHJ010000525.1, from coordinate 926,439 downwards.
TAACATAAGATTGTCCTAGAACAAAACATAAATACAATTTATATAGATATTTCTTATATTTTCTTCCTATCAAAATTGAAGTTTTATCTTAATAATTTACATTGATCTTTATTGAAATTTTTTATTTAGTAATTTTTTTATATGAAACTTTAGTTCTAGTTAGAAAAAAATACTAAAAACAACTAAAAACACTGTATCCAAGTTTTATCTATTACAATGTAATGTAGTGAGAAATTATTAAGTAATCCAAAATTATCCCCTGCTTATTGTCTCAACCAATTTTTATATTGCATAAATTCAAGTTTTTTAATTTATGATAAAAAATTAATGATAATTACAAGTCATGTCAAAATTAACGGAGACCCTAATCCACAACTGCCTAATAATTTCTCTAAGTGTGTTACAAAGACAATGAATCAAAACTAAACCCATAAAAATTTGTGAAAACAGAATGTAAAATAGAATTACTTTTGATCCACTTCCAGTAGCTACAAGCCACATGCAATGAGCTAGTGGTAAAGGGTTTCACTAGCTGCCTAGGGACATGTTAAAATCATTGTGCTTTCACTGTACCAAAGAACAACTTTGATCAGCTATCCACTAAAGTGGAAGTCAAATGATGAATGGTGACCAACCATAGATTTGGTTACAGGTAGGTCCAAATAAGTAGTAAATGCACACTATATTTGGTACGTCAAATTAAATCATACATTGAGAAAATGGTATCAACAACAGGGTTCAAAATTCCAAATAGAGGATGAGGCTCCCCCATCCATTATGGGTCAAATGTTGAAACAAGTCTTCAAAAGCAAATGTGAAAAGATTTGCTATTTGCACACTTCCACACTTGAACCAATTGCAGCATCTAAACTACGTGGACCTACTCAAACTTTTGCTTTTGGTACAGTTCCAATAGCAACATGCCATCTGGTGTGCAACAAGTGTTTCTTCAAAGTAAATATTCCATTAATTGTTAGGAGGAAATACACAAGCTATCAGAAGTATTGAAGTAGAAAACTAAAAAATGAGTAACAGCAATGAAAGTTTGGTCTTATTACATGCTAAATTCATCTGCAACATTATATTGGATCATGTTCATTTGACAACTCTCAAGTTAGCTATCACATAACAGACTTCCTAAATGATCTATAGATGAAAAACATAGATTGTCTACTTTCATACCAGGTTATTAAGTAACCATGTTTCCCCCAACTGAACTCACAGCTTGAAGTACCCTTACTTTTGATCTTGAACCCTACATATTGAGCAAACCCTGATTGAAGTTAGTTCAAGATGTGTCAAACAACAATGACAAAAACCAGCACTGTTGAACACAACTTAGAAAGGGGGTAATTGAAGCACCTGAGCTCCTGAGAAGTAAAACTAATTCACAAAGCCCTAGTGAGATGCACTTGAACCATCTTGGTTAGTCATGCAGGTTTCCAACATGAAAGGGCAAAAATGATTCGCCCTTTCCAACCTTGCAACAACCATTGGCTATCTTCATCAATTACAAAATCCTTGTGGTAGCTAGTCCTTACTTTCCTTATTGCCCTCTCTACTAACTCATGCTCAAAAGATTGCTGCAAAAACCCAGCCCGAATAATCCGAGCTTGCCACTGCCTATATGTCTCCGGCCTCTCTACTCTTTCACAGCCTTCACAAGCTATGACATTCAATGCTTCCCTCCCAAATATCTCTTTCTCAATCAGCATCCTCTCCCACTCCTCGCGAGGCACAATCGTTTCAAGCATGTCAAAAAGCGAAGAGTAGTGAAACAAGGCCTCCCTGAATCGAGTAACAAAGAAAGGCGCGTTAAAGGCCCCATTAGTAATGCCATGAATGAATAAATCCGGGTTGATCTTCCTTATCAGACTGAGGAATTTATTCCTTGGACTGTCCGCAACCACAGATTCATCAAGCACATTTTTACCGCGAAAAAAACAGGTAACAACAAGGTACTCATCCCTATCAATGTTGAGTTCCTCAAGTTGAATTGTTTCCCATTTTTTCGCTATAGCATTGTACTCAAATGGCACCTTAAATGATTCAGCATACGCCGCAAGGCGGCGTCCAGTTTCTATAATTCTCTCAGCAGGCCTGAAACCAGGTTGTGGGAAGTCTATTCCTGTAATCCGAAGTTTAGGTGGCCCTCCAACTGTTGATGAAAGTCTCTGAATTAAAGTAGGCCACTGGAAACCATAAAGGATACCAAAATCTATAATATGGACCCTTGCTGAATTTTCTGCAGATTTCCTTATTGTAACATTAGTGATAAAACCAGTAATCTTGCTAAAAGGACAAGCAGCAAGATATAGATGAAAGGCCTTGAGAAAATCAGCAGCTGATGTTCTTTTATTAATAAGTCCTTTATAAATTTGGCTTCCAGTACCAGCCAAGCGCGCTTCAAGGCCATCAGCAAAGATATGAGCCAACCTCTGATTTCCATCCCCGAAAAGGTTAGAGTGATGCCTGATCCGCTTGAGCAACTCATGCGCCCCTTTATGGTCATCTGCAGCAACAGCCTGTGCACAAAGAACCAAAAGTGTTCTCAAATCAACCACTTCCCTTTTCCCATTTTGTTTCTTACCACGCCCCTTGCCGCTATTGGAACCCTTTGCTTTACCATTTGACAGCACTATCTTATCATTCTTAGTTTGCAAAGCCTCGCACCGGGCCATATAATACTCCTTACCTTCTCCTAAACTATAAAGCAGGAACATATCAGTCATTGTTGATCGCAATGTAGGTTCAGAGTAAATCGCTGCCTGCTTGCTGCTTCTATTAGCTTCATCATCCCCCTCTTCCCTTTGATGATGCTTCCTTCCTTTGGATCCACCAAGGAAACACTCCCCCTCATCCTTCTCCGCCTTAACAGACATTTCATCACTCCCCATTTTAGGCTCTAGTGTTGAAAAATCAGCCATGCCGAAATTAGCAAAGAGCCCATTTCCACTTGGGAGAAACTTGCTAGCCTCCTCAAAACCCTTCTGAAACTGCAAAATGGATTGACTCTCACTGTTCAGATCAGGAACCTGGAGAATACTGTTTGGAGAGTTCACAGGCCCCTCCACACTACTTATTACACTGTTTGAAGAGCTATAAGATGACTGTGAAATGCTAGTGCCTTGAAAATTCTGGTTAGGAAGCTCCCCCAAATTTCGGCGCAAAGAATTGTTAGTAAATATGTTACTGAGATCACCATCATCATAAGAACAAGTACCATAGTTTTCAGAGAAATCATGATCCCCACCCCCATCTTCTGGATCAACAGGACTTGGATTTCCTATAGGCAAAGAAGGGTACTTTTCACCTATCACCTCATAGAAAGATCTCTCGGCAATTTGAAGATCCAAAGAATCTTGCAGCATGCATGTCTTAACTTCCATGTCTTCTTCCATAAGGATCTGACTGATGTAACTCAAAATTGCATCAGAAAATTCACAATCCTCCGGAGAAGGTTCCTCGTGAGTCAAAACCGAGGATGAAGTTGTGTTATTAGTTAGTATTAGATTGGACTGAAGGTAACCAAATTCCCTACTTTGATCAAAGAAACCATTTTCAAATCTCTGATTATTAGGGGTACCGCTAAACCCACGAAGGCGTGGATCCATTATTACCGATCTTTGCATAAAATCTCAAACTTTAGTCCTAAATAGCTTCAACAAAACAACCCTTCTTGAAAGTCCTTCAAAAACCAAAAAGCAAAACATTAAACCACACCCTTCAAACACGTGTCTTGACTTAAATGCGTGACAAAAGAACATGAAAAGTAAAACAAAAGGGAGACAGAAAGAAAGATTTCACCAAAACCATCAAACAAGGCCAAAGAAAAAAATACAAACATGAATAATAGTGACAAAGAGGCTGCTTTTCAAATATGAAGCTCTAAATGAGTGAAATAAGATAAAAAAAAAGGCAGAGGGAAACAAAAAAGAGAAGAAAAAAAATGAAAACTCATAGAAATGATGAGGCTAATGAGCAGCAACAAAAGGAAGAAAATAAGAAAGAAGTTTTTGAGGCAGAAGAGAAAAGAGACAAAGTTGTTTACCTTGTTAGAGACCAAGCCACCAGAACACTAGTTCCAAGAGAAAGCAGCAGAAGAGTTAGGGAGAGAAAGAAGAGAGCGCGAAAAGGTGATGAGGAAGCATATATTGGAGAAATTATTATTATTATTGTAAGGTGTGATAACATCGCTAGCCAATACTATAGTCTCATTCATAAATTTTTATTCACCTTCTCTTACTTGGTGGTCGCGAACTATACAATAATTAATTAAAAAGGAAGATAGTTGGTGGGGCCAGGGACAATCTGAGGAGCAATCGTAGCCGTTGATTATGGTGATGTGAGGCAAATCGAGAAAAGTGAAGAATAATATTGGTGCGTGTGGACTGTGGCGGAAGTATATAAAGGTTGAAAGCTTATGAGAGGGAGACACGTGTAGCACAAAGTGGGGTGTCCGATGTTGTTGTTAAAAATATTTATTCATTATTATTCCGCTAATTAATTTAGAATGATCTGACTTTTCATGTTTGGTTAAATAATTAGTACCGAATCAAAATAATGAAAACATCAATGTTATTAAATTCAGATAGGTTATTTATATAATATTATTTTTTTATTTCATCATTAGTTATTATTAATTTATACAATAATAGCATTTCTCTATTAAAATTAGACGGGCAAATTCATCCTGTGGAGTATTACGTCAAATTTTAATAATTTAATTGTAGTTAATGTGTGATCAAATTTATATTAATTAAATTTATATTTTAATATTATATAGTATTTAAATAATAAAATAATATAAAGTATGAAAATTAAAATTTAAAAAGTATAAATTAATATAAATGACTAAATTATATATTTATGAGATAAAGATTTAATAATAATTGATAAATAATTTAAACTTATATGAAAAAATTTAAATATATATTTTTATTTATCTTTAAAATTTTAGATTAAATTAAAAATATTAAAAAAATTAAATAATTAAAAAATACTGGTTTAAATTTTTTTTATCAATTTTTACTGGTTTTGAGATACTTCGATTTTTTTGGAATTAATAGGCGCGTTGAACCGGCTAGTCTGTTGCACTATTTAAAATAATAAAAATACACATAACTTATATATGTGTGTGCTATGTGACCATTTAATTTCTTTTTAACGTTGTATTACGATCTTCCTGAAATTATTGATGTTTAAAGTTAATATATATAAATTAAGAAATATTTAATTTAATAAATATGAAATATTAATGTATTTAATTTAAAATACTTTTTATTTAATATAAAATATAAATGTGGTTTTTTTGTTAAAGTGTTTGTTAAATAAGTTCTCGTTACTTTATTTCTCATAAAATTAAAATTTACTTATTTTAAATAGAGATATATGTAAAAAAAATCATCAATGAGACTTGAAATATGTAAACCATCAACAATTTTAGAATAAAAAAAATAAAACATCAATAATTTTATAATGAAGACAATAATTATTAACCTAATTTAGTAATAAGTTAAAATTTTATTAAATTTTTTGATAAATTTATATATATCAAAATTATTTTAAATATATACTTGTGTTGTTGTATAATGATATGCTTGAATAGAAAAAAGAAAATGTGAATAACAATATGTTTTATTTTGTTTAATCAGGAATAAAGTGAAAAAAAAAAATTATCAACATCTAAACCATAGTTTCAATTTTTTCCTTTCCTCTATTTATTATTCAAACTTCAATTGTATTTTTCTCTTACTTTTTTTTCATCCAACTAAAAATTACATAAATGTGACAAAATTGTAAAAATCATATAATTTTAAATATACAATAAGTTATTTATTAAACATAACAAATAATAAGTAAATAAAATATAAAATACAATAACAACGAAGTCTTATCTCATAAGGTGAAGTTGGTTACATGAACCACCACATCATGATATTAGACTCGGTTAAAGATTGAAGTTTTATATGTTATTTATCATGAGATCCCTCTTGATAGCATCCTTCAATATATTTCTTGGTTTCCTTCTCCTCTTTTTTACATGATTAAAAACCATGCAATATACTAGTCTCACCCATGCTTTGTATACCTTTTTTGTTCATGTACAAATCATCTTAACCAAATTCTATAATTTTTTTCTCAATTAAGACTATACCAATCTCCCCTCATATATAATCATTTCATATCTTTTTTTTATTGTGCAACTACACATCCTTCACCTTAACATATATTCTTATTTTTGTCACTCCCACTTTTTTCTCTTGTTGTCTCCTTAAAGTCTAACATTTATTACCATAGAATATAGTTGAACGTATACTAGTATGATAAAATTTGTTTGAGTTTGACAAGTACTTTACAATCACAAATAACCTTCTACAATTTTCTCCATTTTATTCATATACTATTTGTATTATATGTGTGAGATCCTCATTAATTTTCCCATCATTTGTATTATTGATCCCAAATATTTAAACTTAGAAACCTACAATGTGAATCTCCCATTTTTTTCCAAGTCATATTCCTCTTTTTTCTTGCTAAAATTACAATGTGCATACTTCATTTTACTCTTATAGTTAAGCAAAAATAATTTGTTTTCAAAGTCTATCTCCAAAGTTTAAGTTTAAGGTTAACTTTTTCTCTTAATTCCTCAATCAAAACTATACTATCTTATAAAAAAACATGGAATAAAGGATAATCTTTTTTAAGTTTCTAATAAGCAAGACTAAATTAAACAAGTAAAGACTTAAGGTTGAGTCTTAATATAATCCTATGCCTATAGGAAAATTTTTAGTCTCGCCTTTGGGAGTTCTCATGCTAATAGTTATCTCATCATACATGTCTTATATATAATTCACATAAACAATTTTCATTTTCAAAGGCTTCCACAATACTTCTATTGGAACAAAATCTTAAACTTTTTCCAAGTCAATAAAAAGAAAACATGTGTAAGTCTCTTTCTTTGCTTTGGTACATATCTATCAATCTTCGTAGAAGATAAATGACTTTTGTTATAAACCTTCCTAGCATAAAACCAAATTGATTCTTTGTCATCTTGGTTTCTTTTCTTAATTTATGTTCAATCATCTTTTTCCATAATTTCATGTGACACATAAGTTTTATACATCTATAATTAGCACACTTGAATATCTCTTTTATTCTTAAATATAAGAACCAAGAGTGCTCTTAATTTCTCCACCTATATAACATTTTTTTTTATCTCGAAATATCATTAGATAACTTAGTGAACCAAATAATACCTTGTTCTCCTATACATTTTCAAACTTCAATAAAGATATTGTATGAACCAACAACTTTACCATTATTCATCCTTTTAAGGATCTCTTTTACTTCATTAATACGAATCTTATGGCAATAAGTTAAACTTTATTCATCTTCTTAGAGTTCTAGTCCTTCCATATTAGAAGTCAATCTTTTATCTACCATTGAAAAGCTTATAAAAATAATTCTCCTATCTCCTTTTCATATTGTGATCTATGACCAAAACTCCTAATTCTTCATCCTTAATAAATCTCACTTGATCCAAAACTCTTGTTTTTCTTTCTCTATTTTTGGTGATCTTATATATCTTACATTCTTCATTTCTTGTCTAAAAATCTTTGTAAAACTCTTTTAAAAGCTTTAGATCACACTCCTTGTTCTTAGCAATCTAATACCTTACCTAATTTAGCATTATTGCATCCCATGTAATATTTTAAAGCATTCTCTTTTGTTTCTTACCTTGTCTTGATCATTTTGATCCCACCACCAAGATTCCTTGTTTATTGGCCCAAAATCTTTTGATTCATTTAAGACTTCCATAGCAATCTTCATTGCCTTTCTCTAATAACCTTTGCTTAAAAGTTATATGTTTATCTCCCTAAATTGCCATTGTCCAATCCTTGGATTCATGACTTGTTGGCTATTTTATTTGTACCTTTCAAAAAGAACATAAAAAATCAAAATCCTATTGTAGTGATTTGAGATCACCTTACAATCCTTACAAACTTTTTTATCAGTACTTCTTAAAAAAAAAAAAATCAATTTGTGATCATGAACTTCCATTTTTATATGTGATTAGATGTTCTTCCTGCTTCTTGAAACTAATGTTCATAATCCTAAAATCATAAGTTATAGAGAAATCAAGAATAATTTTTCATTTTTCATTTAGTTATCCAAAACTACCATGAGTTCTTATAGATTGCCTTGCCTTATTATTGACATGTCCATTTAGATTCCTCCTTGAGAAAATGTTTTTCTTTTGTGGAATGCCTTACATTAACCCCTTTAATATTTTCCAACATTTTTCTTTCACAAGTGCCTTTGGTCCTACTTGTGGTGCATAAGTATGGTGATATTAATGATCTCTCATGCAACCATTAATTTTAAGGCTAAATTTTTGTTCTCAACTCTTTTTACATCCACCAAACTTACTTTTCAATCTTTGTCCATACTAATACCCACATCATTGTTTCTCTAGCTTTTCTCGCATACCAAAATTTAAATTGTAAACTCCTTATTAGGCTTTTCTATAAACTATTTAGTCTTTTGTAGACATATAAAGTTAACCCTCTTCTGAATTATGGTGTTCACTACTTCCATGAACTTACTTGTCAAAGTACTCATATTCAAAATAGAAAATCAAATTAAAAACTTCTGAACTAGTTTATTTATCCATGTTTGTCTAAAAAAATGTGAAGGTTCTTATTCATTTAAAACTCATTTGACATTATACTCAAACCATACGACATATTATTTTTGGCTAATAACTTAGCATTAGCAAAAATGTATGGTAAGTGATCCATGTATCAACAAGTTTTAGGTTGATTGTCAAGGGTCTAACACAATTGTCCTCCTTTACCTTAACTTAGGACTTGCTATGAAACCATAGACAAAGTTAGATATTATTAAACCAAATCTTAAATATCACTCACATTATATTGTTATACTTGTATAATATATATTATATTCTTTTAACTAATTAAAAGTTTCATAATTTTTTTTCTTGCATTGTTTATTCTTATGTTTAATATTAACTTAATTATATTTTTTATTTCTATATTTTTGGATCATGTAAAATATTTTGTCTCTAAGTTTTTTTGGCCAATTAATTTTCTTTATTTTAAAATTAAATAAATTTTGTCCTTCCATAGAGTTTATTTTACTATAAATCCTCAAATTCTTTTTTTATTCAAAATATTCACAAATTGAATTGATTAAAGCGTTCTCCTATTCAAAACCCACCGATCAAAATATCAAAATTTCTATGGAATTGAAAATTCTCAATTTGTTCCTTTTGAAACCCCAATTTTACGTCGTATAGAATCCTACATATTTTGTCCAATTTTTACTAAATATTTTACTTCTAGTTTTTTTTCATAAATCAAATTCATCACAAACTCCCAAATGTTTGAATAAACAAATAATTAATGATTATAGGTGAAAAAAAATATAGACGAAACAATGAAATTTAATTAATTATAAAAGTAGGAAAATTTAATAACTTGAAAAAGATTAAAATTGAAAATAATTCAACGGGGGAACGAGTTTCTTGTGAAGTTGCATGAATTAACCTAAAAGGGACTAGGTTGATTCCTCCGTGCTTAATTTAAGTGTTGGAATATTGAGTGTTTTATGTGAAAAAAGATAAATTATATTTATAATATTTAAATTTATAATATTTTCTTATGTATCTTCCGCTCTTCCATTTAATTTGAATTGTATTATGAAAGTATTTAGGTTTTGTTTAGTTTGAGAAATTTTTTATTTCTATTAATAATTATAAAAATATCTCATTAATTTTAATTTTTTGTTTTAAATATTCATTTAGAAAACAAATATGATCGTGTTTGATTGTATTTTTGTTTTTTTATTTTTAAAAATTATTTTATAAAATAAATTTCAAAATCTAAATTTTAGAGAGTGGAAGTGGAGAAGAAAATAAGAAAGTGTAAGAAAGAATACAATAATATAAAATTGAGAAAAATCAAAACAATTTAGCGATATTTTTATTTTTATTCTTATTTTAGAAAATAAAACGTTAATTTCAAAATTGATTAGAAAAAATTATTCTTACAAAAATTTTTAAGAATAGGAAACAAACATGTTCTATATCTGTTATGAACTTTTGTTTTCTTATGTTATCTCACAATAATATCTAAAGTTCAATAAATTAGCTGGTTCGAATATAATTTCTTCAACAAGTTCTCGAGTTTAAATTTTATAAATGAAAAAGATATAATTGAAATAAAAAATTTAATTAAAAATAATCAACTGAATTTTTCAAAAAAAATTAATTATCGATAAAATTAATTAATAATTTGCATCTAACACAGTAACACATAGAAAAAATATATATATAAAAGGCCTAAGTTATCGTGTTTTCGATCCAACTAGGTTGGCTAAATTTCTTTTTATATGCAAGAGGTAACGGAAAATGAACTTTTGCATAAAGAGTAAATATCTTAATTGATAAAAGCATGGCAACAAGGATAACCTAATTAAAGATGGAATCTGCCTCTGACATTAACACGTTAGAGGTTCATGGCTTATGTTATTTATTCAATGTTGCAATATAATATTTTGCTTCTTAGTTTTTTTGTCCCCCTTTCTACCGACTATGAATATGTAGACAGAGTTTTAAATTACATATATAGATACATTGAAGAAATAAATGTCCTAATTTATGAACTTTTTTATTGTGTCAATAAATTTATAATAGGAGGTTAAAAATATACAATACTTGTCTTTTTAAATAATTTAAAATATATTTTATATTTTTAATCGTGTATTCATAACATTAAAAAAAAAAAACTGTTTAATTTTTTACTTAAACCGACTCCATAAATTTTAGCCAATTCATTACCTTAATTTTTTGGGATCTGATGGGTGTCAAGAGGGACCACACAAAAGAAAAACCGTGGTTCGACATGTGCCGAGGAACGTGCACTCAATTTAAAGGTGTCCATTTATGTAAAAGTTGTAGGTGATCGAGTTTAAAATACATTAACTTGTACCAAGAAATATATAAATTTCGTGTAGTGTTTGAATATTGTAATAGTAATATAGTACTTGTTATTATATACTTAACTGTTCGTTCTCAATCCAAGCTAGATAGCATATGTCTCTCAACCGCCTTTAAGCTGATTTTTCACAAGCTGACTTTATGGCTGGAAGTTCCTAGTTAGATGAATGGAGCCTATTGTCGGAAAATAGATTAAGTCACACATGGTTAAGAAGGCCGTGTTTGAATAAAATATATGTATACACACTTAATTTATAAATTGATTTTATAAGATTGAATTAAATATAAAATTATATTATAAGATTGTATAAAAAAATATCTTATATTTATTATTTTATTTATCATAAAATTAATAATATTTAAATAAAGTATATAAGTAAACATTTAAGTAATAAAGCGAGAAGATAGAAATCATATCTTATACATTGACATGATCCCTTTTATAAGTTTTTTCTTGTTGTTGACCTATGTTACATAATATTAGGTTGTTTATTTGTATTTAAAAGAAGTAATTTTAAAAAAATGATTTGTTTTTTTGTTGTAATTGAAATCACGGAGGGAAGAAAAAAATATATAGAGAATAGTGACTAATTTTTATTTTAAAAATATTAAAAAATTAAAATTAAAATATCAACTCACATTTTAAATTCATAAGTCAATTACGTGTAAAAAAGTATTAATAACTTATAATGTCACTTAAAAAATAGTTATATTTAATTAATTAGTAAATTATTTATAATTTTTAAAATATTTATCCCACTTTAAAATAATTAAAATTTTAACTTTAATAAAAGATTATAAATATTTTATTTATTTAATACGTGCTTTTATTTATTTTAATGAAGTTGTTTGAGGGGAGGAGGTTTAATGACATTTTAAGCGCATAGTATTTTTAATCATTATTAAATTTAGATATTCATTAGTTTATAAACATGAATTGTTGTGATTTTTAATGTTTGATTAATTTTTTATTTTAATATTTGTGACATTTTATTTTTAAAAGTTTTAGAACAATCAAGTTACCATAACTTGTGCTTAAAAAAATTCAAAGATCAATAAGTCATATCCAATTTATTTTTTATTTGTAAAAATTATTATTATTAAATTAACAATGACACATTTATAAATGTACACTATTTTAAAGTATTTTAGAATTTAAGTTTCTTTGTTAATTCATATTTTTAATCTCATATTAACTTTTTCTAATATTTTTATTATATTAAAAAAATGTTAAAAGCAAGATAAAATAAAGTAAGATTGATCATCAAATGTGTGAATCAACTAGTTTGGAGTTATTCTAACTTAACCCGTAATTTTGAGTTTAAATATTAAATATAAATTTGTATTAATCCTTTAAGTAGACTTTAGTTGACTAGTAACAATTCTAACATGTTATTGAAGTCATTCCCAATACTATTGGGATTCCTACCCCTTCTACCACTTTTTTAACCAAAAATATAACAAGATAACACTAAACATATAAATAAAAAGAAAGAGAGGACTAGATATGTTGGACCACTAACTCCAAACCAATGTGATATTATCCCACTTACTATATATGCAAAAAAATGTACAATAGTAAAATTTTAATAACAACTAACAACAATAATGCATGCCTATATCAAGATTCAAAGAAATCGTATTTTAAAGAAATCTAATGATTTGAAACAAAGTCATGAGTAAATATAAGAGAAAGTGTGAAACTACAAAACATTCAACAGTGTAAAGAGAGACTAAAATAGGTTGGACTCAATGAATCAACCTACTTAACATGCAAACACAAATTGTATTGGATTAAGTAATTTAATATTTCAACCTGCATAATCCAACCCAAATAATTTGTCAATATAATGGGTTAAAAAATAAGTTGAGTTGGATTGACTCACCATGTTAATATCTTTTTTTTTTGTTAGATTTTTTTTATAAATTATTTAATTAATTATTATTTTATTTGACATAATATTATATGAATATAAATTTCATGTATTTTGTTTCTTTATTCTACATTTATTTAACTCACCTATGATAGTTTCTAAAAAAAATTATGCTAAAACACTTTAATAAGCAATGTTGGATATTGATATAATTGTCGTTGTCTACTCAATTGGAAATCTTACATCGTCTAATAGTATGACTAAAAGTATATAACTGAGAAAAATCCTCATTTTACAATTTAATTTTGTGAAATTAATTTAAACTTAAATTCAAATTACAAGATGATATTGAAATTTTTCCTAAAAAATTATTAGGCTTATTGAGTCATTCGACCTCAAGTTATTACTGAACCACTAATGAATGTTTAATTCTCAAAATTTTACTCAAGATGTTTAGATATAAATAAAATAGAATAATGTTACTGCCAATAAAGTGTATCATCGTATGTGGCAAAAGGAATCTACCAGTGTAACAACTGTACATGAGAAGCTATCAAGTCTATTTCCATGGGAAGATATTCATTTGTATCTGTTCAGGGGTCTTCCTTTTATGTCCCTGTAATTGCTTGCAACAATGAAGATAACAAAGTAACAAATTCTAAGAGGTTTAACTTCTATACATTATTCATTATTCTAGTCTGCATTTGATAGCATTCCAACAATTGACCACAAGGGATGGTATGAGTGACTCCAATTCCCTTTTAGCCTTTAGGTCAAACAATCATGTACAAATAACCAAACCATCATATCAGGCTTGGAAAAAAAAATTGGGGATCACATGTATTTGAGTATATTATGTAAACGTTCATACTATCAACTTTTATCATGACTACACTACATCACTCTGGAAACTGTACTTCTGCAGCAATGTACTTGTTCTTCTGCATCCTTCAATAACTGAAATGGCTCACAGTGGTTTAAGTTGATGCTTACACTGTTGTTGAGACCAATAAGCATGAGCAGCTAAGACCCTGTCTAGAAGCTCCTGAGGAACAGGTTCTCCTCTCCTTTGCTGAGGGGAGATTCTAGCAGTGTGCACTAATGTCTTCCACTTATCCTGCAGCATTCCCATAGTCACTAAAGAGTTACCACAATGCATATAGGACAAAACTTAGACACAGTTTAGTGTGTTTTTGGTGTTGTTATTTAATTAAAATTGGAGCTTCACCTCGTTAATCCACATAATAAGGATTTGCATTAAAGTTCAACATAGATTATGAAGATAAAATTCCAATTCTGATTTGAAAACACTAAAAATACTTATGGAACTGTATCTAAATTTTGTCTATGCAAATATTGCATACTTTATGTGTGTGGACTGTGGAGGGATAATCCTAGGACTTCAAGAAGTTTTCTACCAGGAAGAAGCATAATAAAAATCTGCCAAAAAAAGAAAGCAAAATCGAAAGTACTAGAGAATATAACTCATCAATGGAAGTACCTACTATCCAATATTATATGTTATCTCTTCCACTATTTTGCCGAAAACAACCTAGCTTTTATGAAGGCAGTCAGAAGGAGAAAAGGTAAACAATTACTATTAAGAAAAGCATCATTAATTGGACTATCATACAAATTATGATATTTTAGCTTCTTATGTTTCACCCCAACAATGCATAGTGAATCACATGAATTCACCTTCAAATCCACATAAGTTCGATGCTTTGCGTTGTCAAAAGCACGTTGTTTGACATCACGCCACCTGCAACCCATAAGTAATATTTCATGCTACAAGGTGTTTAGCACTACTGATTAACCAAAGCATAGAAGACAAAAAAATCTCTTTAACAAACCTTCCAGTTCCAAGTTTTTCAACTGCCTGAACCAATGCCTCTACTTCTAGAACAGAGAACGGTCTCCTGATTCGGCGCTGTGCAAAGTCAGGATTCCCAGATTTGCGCCGGAATGGAACCACAGCTAATGCCTCCATGTTAATGGCAGGAACTGCCACCAGAGCGCGACACTTTGACATGTTATTGTTACCTGAAGTATCTGCTAGAGAGGATACCACATTCAGATCACCCTCAGCACAACTTTCAATTTTGATCATAGAACGTTCTTTATATGTTCCTTGTTGTAACATTAAAGATGTTGATTGCCTGTTTGTTGAAGATCATCACATTAGTAGCTGATGGAAGGGCCAAGAAAGATTGATATCACATAAAAATAAGTTAATGCAGTAATGCTTGGCTGAAAGGTTACCTGGATAATTTCTGTCGCGAACCGGTGGTTAGAAAACAAGGATCTTCATTATATGAAGATGGAGAAATTGGAGTGTGTCTTGGCTCTAACATGAATCCCAATCTATGGCGTTTGTCATCTTGAGATATCCCAGTTTGGATCAGAGTTTTGCTATCATCTCTGACTTTCTTTCCCTGAAGAAGGATGCCCACATGTAGTTCATCTCCAAGTATAGCTGTCACAGCCTCCATTACTGTCCTCTAAAAATAATAATAAGAGTAAATAGTGCATACATTGACACTGTAAAGAGTTTTTATACCATAATCTAATTACATACTGTCATGTATAATAAATTTATTTTTATAATAATTGTTTTAAAAGTCAACATATTATGATTTTTGATAGGTAAAATATTTTATATTGACAGTATAGAAATTAAATTCTAATAATAATAAAATCAGACATAATGAACATGGGAAGAGGTACAATTGATAGCTTACTGTAGTTACTATACTTTATACATTTGAAATCTATTTGCATTTTTGGTCTGGAGGCATGAGGATATATTAAAGGTGGTTTGATGTTAGGTTTAAGGCTCAGATTATGCCATAAAATTGTCCAAGTGCCTCAGTTTCTTTTATGGTTAGCCTCCATTGCATCAGTCACACATGATGGATTCGACTAAATTACACGTAAAATTGTGTATAAATCATGTCATTATTCTGTCTCTCAGATAAAGCTTAGTTACTTACTTTCAGTGAACCAATAGTTGCAGTTTCAGGTATATCAATAAAAAGCTCTGGGACTTTAAAGGATTTTATGCTGAGCTTTACTGCAAAGTACAAATGAAAACTGTCAGAACCTTGTATAACAAGATGTCAGACTACATTAGGATTAAATGCTGTTAATTCATTTCACTGATTTTCTTACCATTACAGCCTCTGGACCCAGAATGCACTTGTTGACCAACTATAGGGGATGATTCTTCAATTGCTGGATGTAACAAATTGGATCATTCAACCAAAACTGAATGCAAGCATAAAAGGAGACACATTACAAAGAAAAATAAAAAGTAAGCAACCAAGCATTGTTCCACCTGTACCATGGTTTGTGCCATTAACCCTGGTGTCAGAAGAATCAAACATGCCTTGACATTGAGACCCCCTATCAGACGCAGACGATGAGGTCCGATTGAAGAACTTCCTCTTCTTAAATGGATACATTCTTTGTGAATTTTCTAGCTCAGAATTGTCCCTACTGTTCTCATCTACGGTGATACAATTTATGGAACTGTCAATATTTACACAGAATGTGCAAATTTTGGAAACTGATTGACAATCATCAATATATGCATCAATAGTGATTTCTTGTTTCACAATTAGGAACTCTACAAACTGGTTATGATTTGTGAAACTTAATCTGAATTAAAAATCAAAAGCAACTAAAGTTACATACCACTCATAAAAGGACTTGCATCCTTCAATTTTGGTGTACTTGGTGGTGCGCAAGATATCTTATTCTTGGAGTTCAGTTGAGAACACCTAACTAAGTTTTCGTCATCATCTCTATTATTAACTAATTTCCTAGCAGTGGAGCCACTGGGAAAAGAATCAAGATGCCTGCGGCCCTCCAACAACGGCTTTTCCACATTGTTTTCTGAACTGCAGTCTTTAGATACTCTCTCGCCTGGTTCTACTAACCCATAAGAGCAGCCTTTAATGTGGATGGTTTTCTCA
This sequence comes from Mucuna pruriens, assembly GCA_025330945.1. Classification (NCBI taxonomy): domain Eukaryota; kingdom Viridiplantae; phylum Streptophyta; class Magnoliopsida; order Fabales; family Fabaceae; genus Mucuna; species Mucuna pruriens. Next base: position 909,565 of record JAENHJ010000525.1, on the reverse strand, counting down.
TTTACACTTCTCCCTTTTACCCTTTCATCTTCCCTCTCAAGGACATTTTGTCCTTGGCCTTCAAGATGATTGCCAAGAAAAGATGAATCCTCCGTGACTCTGGTCAGAGTTTCATAGAACATAATATCGATGAGTCATGACAAGTTTGCAAAGTCATTGGACTTGTTTGGATAAACTTCTCCATAAACACTTACATGAGAAAAAAAAATAGGAAGGAAAAATGAAATAAGCTTCTGTATAAGCTAAAATTAACTTATGTATAAATAAAAACTAGATATTGGAGAAGTTAATATAAAAGAGCTTCTACAAATTAGCTTATGAAGAAGTTTACCTAAATAGATTCTAAACTGATAAGAAGAAACAACAACATCAAAAGCCTTATCTACTAGGTGATCAACATTAAGCTAATCAATGAATTAAATTTTTTCATTATCAAGCAAATAGCCATTCAACAAGTACCTATGGTTGTCATGTTTCCCTTGGATACTAGGGACACAGGCAGAGGCAATTTCACTACAAGCTCCATGCTCAAACAGGTCCTCCTTAAATGACCCCCTTTCATCCCCATGCTTGTGCTTTGTGTTACCAGCAAAAGCATGAGGATCTTTCACAGGCGCAGCATTGTCAGGACTGGAATTCTCATTCTCCTGCAAAAAGTTGCCAGCTACACTAGCCAAGATTTCAAAAGCTTGTATTTGGCTGCTGTCAGGTTTCTTCCTGATTGTGCCCCTCCCCTAAACCATTTACTAGAATTATCAGGATGCTGAAACACTACACATAATACAAGTCACCAGGAAATGTTTGAAAAAGAGGGGAAAAATGATCATTTGCTTACCCTAGCTGACCTTGAAGCTTTAGGAATGACAGGCACCTGATAGCCATTAAAACCATAGTTCAACCTCTTCTGCAACACCATATCTCAGATAATCATTCCTATAAGAAAAAGTCATTAGATAAAATGTAACCGGCTTCCTTGAGTTTTGCAAACACCCAGGATCACAACCTGTCAGCATAATCAATTTTCAGTCAGTAGTTATAACATTAGAGTAGATTGATGAGTCTCAAGAGGTATCATTGTACCAAGCTACATGTGCAAAATGTATTTAGGGGTTTAACTAGTTAGATATAACGGCAACCAAAATATTGTGTCTAATTAGCATGCTTAATTAAGAAAGTCAACATGCAAGAAGTTTTCTGAAATTGGTAAAATTCAGAAAACACTTTTTTTACAAAGTAACAAGGATAAATGAAATTAAAATAAAAGCAGACAATGAACAATTTGAAGGAACATTAAATAGAGAAAAAAGACCAATATCTACACCAAAATTGAATGAATAATAGTAGGGCATCACACATTCATGATAATAACTTTTGGGAATGGGTTGTATGATAATGACATTAGCAATTGCTGGAATCTTAAAGCTCCTAGTGGAGATAAGCTTCTGCCATTATAGAATATCAATACAAAAAAGGTATTGAAACACTTACACGTAAGTGGACATTAGAAGAGCACCTCCTTCAACCCATGTTGATGTCACTCTCTTTTGGTTTGAAAATCAAGCAGATAAAATACCCTTCAAAAGAGAAAAAAAAAATCAAATACAAAGAAAATGAACAAGAAGGGGTAAAACAAACAAACAAACAAAAGCCTCGTTACTTAATCAATCTTCAAACAAAGCAAACAAAAGCCAAAATTGCATCATGATGGTTATAATTATCCATATACATTCTTATTGAACACAATTAAAGATAACACCAACAACAAGCAAATAATAATAAAAAAAGAACAATAGCATGTATCATCAGTTTACATGTGGTAATGGCCAAATGGATCTTCAGACCCCATGTGACCCTTTTAAGGAGACAACACCTGACAAGTTAATAAATTTATTACCACTATGCATGTAAGAGAGAGAAAGAGAAAGAGAGAGATCAAATCATAGAAAGAAAGAAAAGGAAGTAAAAATAGGAATATACATAAAATGAAATGAATCAAGCACTAGGAATGAACCCAGAAAAGAATTGGAGAGGGGAGATGTGCAATGCAAATTCCCATACTAATAGAAGAAAAAAAACACCATAAATGATGAAACTGGCTCCATTGAAGGAGTGATGAACAACAGTACAATACCCATAAAACAGAAACCTTTTTGTTGTGTTGAGTTGCCTTAGCACAAAAAAATTAGCACTTTTTTTGGGTTGTGTGTAAGGAATTGTTCATGAAAGGCAATAAATAATTCTCACCTAAAGACTTGGGCTATTGTCTGATCAACAAAAACCCCCTGAAAACCACCCAAGCCGGTGTTTGTTCTTAAACCCCTCACAACCCCAACTAACTGTTTGCAAACGTTTGACCACTCATATCCTAGGAAGGGACTAGCCGGTAAAACCATGTCAGAAAACCGGCTATGGCAGGTGGTGTCAGCAAAACCACTTGGATGGGACCGGTTCCTTCGTTTGGGGTGATCCACTCACTCCAAACCATGTCACTTCTTTGCTTCCCACGTGGAAGACTCTCCACTCGTTTGGGTTCCATCTTATCTCATTAAACAACACACAAATGATTGAATGAGTTCCAAAACTTGAGCCGCTCCTTGTCCGAATTTGCCAACTAGTCCTCAAATTTTTCAAACTCATAGTCTAAAAACTAATATAAATGTGATCATTTCTTTAAACTTTTTCATTGGCAATGAAAACAATGAGCTTATTTCTTTTGAGTCAATGACAGTTTAGCCAATGTTGGATCATGATGGCAACTGAATTCTAGCATAATCAAAAAAGGGATTTTTTTTTTACGTTTAATATTAATGTCTAGATTTTGTGTTAATGAAAAATACAAATGAATTCAATTTTTTCGGACATATCCTCCTTCAAAAATAATTTTATTCGAGATATAATAAATACTAAATATAAACGTATCTCGAAACACCTGCGATGCAATTTTCATATATCCCATATTTATAAACATAATTTAAAGATTTTCAAACCAAAAGATTTCACATGTCAAGTTTTTTTAATATTGAAACATGAACATTCGCGTAAGGTAAGCTGCAAATTTTAATGACACAAATTGGCGATGTTTAGATTGAAAGAAAAATATAGTTATGGCATTTCATTAGCAATGAAACAATTTTGGTAATTTGTTGCTATTTACATTTTCGTGTAGTTTCGATGAAAGAACTACGAGTAACACAAGATAATTCTTTGATTATTTTATCAATAATCTACGAGAGACACAAAAATAAAGAAAACCCAAAAGATAGAAAGTAGAATTGAAAAGAAAAATGTATATTTCTTTCTTTACTTTGGGTTCTCAATACAGAAGTTTTGATGCCAGAAGAAGGTAACACTTTAATAAAAATAATATTTTAAATAAAAGGAGATTAAAATATTTTAAATAAAAGGAGATTAAGGTCAATACGCTAAACAAGTCTTATGTTTTAACTGTGTTTTGGTTTTTGTATTTCTTTATTTTATCAAAAAGTTATTATATTTTATGACCATCCATTCACATTTGATTAATTTATGAGCTGAAAATTTATGTTTCGTCCATGTACTAATCTTTCCTACTTTTAAAAGGGTACGTCATTATTCTCTCTTCAAAGTGTTAGACTCATTAATTTAAGAAATATTCTTACACTAAGAGGGGAAACATTTTCTTTCATTAAAAGGCATTAAAAAGTCCAAAATATTTCTTAAAAAGTAGTTGTCAATAAAAAGAAAAGGACCTAAGACACAGGTTAGAAAGAGAAGGGTGACAAAGCATTGTGTGGTGAGACATGAGAAGAGGAAAGTGAGTGAAGGGAAGAAGATCATGACAATGAAACTCGGAGAGTGACCAGTCTCAGCCTAATGCTACGTAACTGTACTTTGTAACAAACTATTAATTTGTCACTTCAAAATTAAGAGAGAGTGTGTCTCCGTTTCATGTTTCATTCTTGAGTTGACACCTTCTAATCTGCCAAATATAATTTCCTCAATTTGTGCCTGGCCACCACCAAAAACATTGGTGCTCCACTTTCTTTGCCTAAGTACACTTAGGTCCATTCTTCTCTCTTTCCCCTCTCAATGTCTTCCTTTCCATCTACTTTTCTTTTGTTAAAATGCAATTTTGTAGTTTTATCTATTACTTTTTAATGAAAAAAATATACTTGGTAGAGAATTTTCATAGACAACAATTTAAAAGGGTACACGGGTCACGTAAAAGTGTACGAGCAGGAGGCAATACATATACAAGCCATTTGGAAGGCATTTCGAGTTTCGCTTGAAGCAAGGGCCCTCTATGTTTATTATCTGTTTTCATGTTAAAAAACACATTTAATAAGATTAAGAACTTTTTTTTGGAGCAGGCTCTTATTAATAACATGTCAAGTTTTGTATAAGTACGTGATCAATTTTTAGTGGAACATGGAGTGTACTTTTTTATCAAATAATAAAAAAATTATTAATGTTTATAAAATATAAAAAGGATGTATGATTATTTGGAAGACTAATGTATTAAAAAAAATTAAAGTTGGAAGAGTTGCTTAAATAAGTTAAATGAGTTATTTAATTTTCACCCAATAATTATTATTTATTCGTTCTCTTTATATAAAAAGGTTATTTGTAGAAAACATTATTATCTCAAATTAAATCTTATATGTATATTCTTTATTAACATGTTAACTTTTAGTTTTAACTAGTATTACATAAGGCAAAAATTTATTTTTATATAATTATCATAATTTTATAATAAATAAACATTTACATATATAAAAAATATAATATATTTTAAATTTATAAAAATAATTAAAATCGTGATATAAATATATTTTTAAAGTAAAAAAATTAAAATTTGAAATATCAACCATTGCAACATCATTATGGTCAATAACAACATACCATAATTGTTGTGAATAGAGATGAACTTGTGTAAATTATCATAACTCAAGTTCATTGTTTTCGTTTGTTTAAAATTCTGAACCATTTTCTTTCTTTTGCTTAAATCCTCTTGTATTGTCTAGCCGTATATGTAAGTACATCCTTACCCACTTCGTGTGGTACTTGATTGGATATAATACTTTTGCGAATATGCTTTTTTAAAATAAAATAAAATAAAAGAGGTTCTAGTGTGTGTTTATGTAATGTATATTATGTAAGAATCAACTAGAGTTATTGTGTATCTTGAGTGCAAAAAAAATGAGAAAGTGAAGGATTCTTTTTTCTAGTGAAGAGTGTGTATCCTTGTGTGTTGCATGTGGGTGAATATGTATGTGTATAAAACCCGTGGTAATGAGAGTATGTGAAAATTAAGGAGATTTTAGTGTGTTAGAGTTTTGTCGAGTAAACATGTGTGAATATGAAGATGAATGTAAATGCTTAGGAAAATAAAAGGAGAGTATAAGAGGAATAATATGCTTTTTACATGAAAGAGAGAGATAATGAATCAAATATAATGGTTGCTAATAGAATTTTTTTGGATGAAAGGTATGTTTGCATGACAAGTCGTGAAAAAAAGAAAAGCCAATAGTGTGAGCACTTGATTTTGTTCTACCCCATTACTTTAAATGTCTTGTCCAATACAAAACAACAACAAAAAACAAAAGATAAAATAAAAATAAATAAAATAAGATTAAAAGGCTTTGTCAAATCTAGTGGGTAGGCATTTAAAGGGCAATGAATGAAGAGGATAAGGAAAAAGCAGCTCCATGCTAAGCCCTTTAGACGAGCATCTAAAGGAGCTGTTTGGGCAAACATCTATCGTAGAAGCTGCTCTGCATTGTGTTGTTTTGTAGCCTTACTCTACTCTTGCGTTATTGTTGGCTGTCCAAAAGATCATCCAAAAGGATGCTTTGCTCCCCTTTCTATTGCAATTCCTGCTTTGCAATTCTGTTCTCCACCTCCTTTATAGCTCCATACTGTGTTGGGCGTCCAAAAGAGCTGCTCTGCTCTATGCTACTTTGCTATGTTCTTTACAGTTCCTACCATACTCTTTAGCTACCAAAACCACTAGAAATCCTATTGCCATGAAACTCTTTCTAAAAAAAGTTTACTGCAATTGGCCAACTTGCAAAGGAAAGAAGACATGTGGGATTAAAAAATCAATTTATGAAAGCCTATAAATATTAGATACGAACCAAGTTCATAGGAATGAAAAAACTAGGACAAAAAACAGAGCAAGAAACTAGGAGAGAAAGACTAAAAAATAAAGCATGTTAGAAATTAAGAGAAGAGATCCTGAAAGAGACAAAGAAGGTGGCTCATGAATGTTTAATAAGGAAGGAATCAGAGTACGAGAAAGACCATTTTTCATGAAGCTATAAGTAACGAACGAGCTTATGAAATTATAAAGGAGACTCAAAAGACAGAGCCATCCAGGAGTAGGCACGTGAAAGCCTAGATTGATACCACTAATTCCTTGGATTTAGATTCATTTGATTTGTTTGTGCATGTAAAACTCGTTATATAGTTTTCTTCACATGAAATAAATTGCTTCTAGGGTTTTTGGATGCCCCTCGGGTGTATGCGTCTTTGGATGCTCTCTTCTTACACATCCAGGTCTTTGGACACTGGTGGTCTTTGGATGAACATTGGATGTTGGAGCCTTTTGACGCCCATCTGGATAGCTCCTTTTCTTTTTCATTAACTTGTCTTTCTAACCCATCCAGTTTTTTGGATGTTTCCATACTCTTTGGACGCTGGGGGTCTTTGGACGTTCCCTTTGGATGCTAGAGCCTTTAGACGTCCATTTGGGCAACTCCTTTTCTTTTTTTCATTAACATGACTTTTTGATCCATCCAGGTCTTTGGACACTAGGGATCTTTGGATGCCCCATTTGGACGCTCATCTAGGCAGCTCCTTTTCTTTTTCATTAGCTTGTCTTTCTAACCCATCTAAATCTTTGGATGCATCCATACCCTTTAGACACTAGGGTCTTTGGACGCCCATTTGGGAAACTCTTTTTCCTTTGTTATTAACTTAGCTTTGTTGACTCATCTAGGTCTTTAGATGCTGGTGGTCTTTGGACACGTCATACCCTTTGGATGCCCATATAAGCAACTCTTTTTCTTTTTTGTTAACTTACCTTTCTGACTGATCCAAGTCTTTGGACACTGGTGGTCTTTGGACGTAACCATGGCCTTTGGACCCCTATTTGGGTGACTCCCTTTCCTTTTATTTATTTACTTTATGTCTTGCCCATACCTTTTGGACGTTGAGACCCTTTGGATGCCATTCCCTTTTCATTAATTCACTTTTTGGTTCGTCCAAGTCCTTTGGATGTTGGAGCATTTGGACACCCATTTGGATGGCTCTCTCTCCAAGTCCTTTAGATGTGTCCATAGCCTTTGGACGCTAGACGTCTTTAGACATGTATGTACCTTTTAGACACTAGATATTCTTTGGACGCATATGTCTTTTGAATAGCTCCTAGGCACCACTCGATGACACTCTTCACATGTTATTGATCTATCCTAGATACCTTTTGGACGCGTCCATAGCCTTTGGATACTCCCTTTTGACACACTCCAAATCATTGTACTCAAACCTTCTTTTTTGGACCATATTTGCTCCAAGGTCCAAGGCCTTTTTTCTCAAAAACATTGACTAGATGCAACATCTTCTCAATCTTCAAAATTTTCAAGGATGCTAGTTGTACAACTTGATATTCCTAATAATCCTTTAATCATTAGCATTAATAGAAAGTATTCTTTTTAAGAAAAATAAAAAGTAATGATAATACTCTTTTGAGGAAGTGTTGAATTAGATGTGACATCTTATTAATCCTGAAGTTTTCAGGCATAAGTAGGAACAACTTGATGTCTCTAAACTTTCCTCTATCATAAGAATTCAAAACTAAATAACTCAGGTAGGATTAGCTTGGGACCTATGTCAATTTAGGGATGCATGAACTTTGATAGTTCAAAATTCCAAGGTCTGATGAAAATCAAAATCAAGATACAAGTAATTTCTACTCCTAAGAACTATGTAGCTCTAATTTCTCCATTGCACCTAGAGATATGTAGGAGCAGGGGACCACTCCTGTCGAGCTAAAAAAATACTAAAAACTAATAAACCTTTTTTTAAATAATAAAATCCAATCTTTTGCAATAGTTTTTTTTTTTAGGTAAGATAAATATTTTAAAAGCCACAAAGATTTGCTTAATCAATTAGAGGTAACCGTATTTAATGGATGTTGTAAGGAGCTAATATCTTTCCTATGCGTAATGGATTCCCAAACTCAAAATCTAGTTTCAAATATCGCTCTTTTCTTTTAAGATTTTTTCAGTGTTTTTTTCTTAATAAACATTGGTGGCAACTTCGTCTATTCAAAATTTCTATTTAAACCTTTTTGTCGTCCCGTCGCAACCTTGGTTGTGACAAATAACAAAGCATTTAACTCAAACTAAAAATACTAATCATGATGTTTCTAAAACATGTTTAATATATTTTTCTATTTTTTTTTACTTTGTGCATTTTATATTTTTATTTTTATTATTTTGTTTTTAATTTAAAATGCTTAATTATAATGTAGGAGAAACAAAATTATAGAGTTTTTGGGACCAAAATAAGCAACAAATAGTTGAGGACAAAATGTGTAAAAAAAACAATTTAATGAAAAAATTATGAAAATTCGTAAAAGTTTAGGAGCAAAATGTGTAATATAATTTTTTTGCCACATCAATTGTCATATTAGCTATCACATCATCATTGCTTTGCCATGTCAACACTACTTGTAATGCTTATGATCAAATTGCCACATTAGTGGTCAACTAGCATAATCAAATGATTAATTAATGACAAGACAAAATTTGTGAAAATTTTAAAGTTTAAAAAATGCAAGAAAAAGTTATTTGAGGAAAAAATTCATGATATTGTGTTTCTTAGGAGGAAAAAAAATATAACTAAGCCATTATTTTTTATCAATAGTTAAAAATAATCTTTTATCATAATTTAAATTGTTCATTGTAAATCCTATATATATATATATATGTAGAATTTTAGGAGTAAAAATATTTTCTCCATATATAATCATGAGAAGAAATTACACTAGAAATTGCACATAAATAGAAGATTAAAGGCTAAAAATAGGAAATCTATTAAATATGGAATTTTCTTAATCAACTAATCTCTAGATTAAAAAAGGAAAAGATATATCAATAAAATCTAAAATAATGATTTTAGATCTTTCCAATTTTATAATTTATTATTTCCTAAAATTCAGAACAATAGATATTCCTTCTAGAAATTTGACACTCCCCTTCAAGTTGGAGCATATATGTTTAACATGCCCAACTTGCTTACAAACATTTCAAAACTAGGCTTGTGAAGACCTTTGGTGAACATGTCTGTTATTTGCTGCACAAAAGGAACAAATGGCAAGCAAATAACTCTACATTCAATCTTCTCTTTAATGAAATTTCTATCAATCTCTATATGCTTTGTGCGATCGTACTGAATAGGATTTTGAGCAATGCTTATAGTAGCTTTGTTGTCACAATACAACTTCATTGACATGTGTACGAGCATCTACAGTTCTTTAAGAACTCTTTTCAACCAAAGCATCTCACACACCCCATTAGCCATAACTCTATATTTTGTTTCCGCACTACTTGCTACAACATTTTGTTTCTTGCTTCGCCAAGTTACCAGATTTCCCCAGACATAAGTACAATATCCTAAGGTGGATCACCTATCAATTATTGAACCTACCCAATTTGCATCAGTATATGCCTCTATATTTTGTTGTGAGGTCTTTTGAAAGAGTAAACTGCCTAGACTAAACTTTAAGTATTTAACGATCTGATATATTGCTTCAAGATGTCTTTCATATGGTGAATGCATAAACTAACTTACTAAGCTTACATAAAAGACAATATCTAGCTGAATGTGTGATAAATAAATCAATTTTCCTATCATTTTTTGATATTGGATTGCATTAGCTGTATTACCTTCCTTCTCATCAGAAAGTTTTTTATTTGGGTCAATAGGAGTGTTGACTGGTCTACAACCACTCATTCATGTTTCCTTAAGAAGATCAAGGATATACTTCCTTTATGAGACCATAATCCCTTTTTTTGACCTAGCAACCTCCATATCAAGAAAGTACCTCAAGGATCCTAGGTCTTTGGTTTCAAATGTTGTTGAGATCGAGCTCTTCAAGCGATTCATTTCAAACACATAATCACTTGTAAGAATTATATCATCTACATATATAATTAATATGGAGATCTTCCTATCTTGTGAATGTTTGAAGAACATTACATGATCACCTTGCCCTTGAGTGTATCCTTGACTTTTAACAAACTAAGTGAATTTCTCAAACCAGGCTCTTTGTGACTGTTTCAATCCATACAAAACCTTTTTCAACTTACACACTTTTGTGCCAAAATTCTCTCCAAATCCTGGAGGGATTTCCATATACACCTCTTCTTCTAAATCTCCATTGAGGAATGCATTTTTTACATCCAATTGTTGTAGGGACCAATCTAGATTGGCTACAAGGGATAGAAGAACTCATATGGAGTTTAGCTTAGCAATTGGGGCAAATGTCTTCAAGTAATCAATGCCATATGTTTGTGTGAACCCCTTGTCTACTAGACGAGCCTTGTATCATTCTAGAGAACCATCTGATTTATACTTGATTGTAAAAACCCTTATGTACTCCATTGTTGTCTTCCCTCTTGGTAAGTCAACCAAGTCCCAAGTGCCATTTTTTCAAGAGCTTTCATTTCCTCAAAAACAACTTCTTTCCACTCAGGAGTTCTTAAAGCATCCCGCACAATATTAGGAATCTCCAAAATAGATAGTTATGAGGTAAAAACATGAAATGAAGGTGAGAGATTTTCATAAGACACATATTTAGATAAAGGATGTTGGGTGGAAGATCTTACACCCTTTCGGATAGCAATAAGAAGATTAGAATCATCAAATTCTAATTTTGAACTAGGTTTAGGATTAGAATAAACAAATTCAAAATTTGAAGAAGTGCACTGAACATGAGGTAACAAATCAATGTTGACATTACTTGGAGGACTTGTGGAGTTTGGGCCTTGCAAAGGATTGGATGACCCTTTCTTTTCCTTACATGAATAAACATTATCAAACGACACAATAGTAGTAATTTCTTTAACTATTTCTCCATTGTTAGTAGTAATGAGATCATGAGATGGTTTTGTAGGTGGACCTACTTCTTCAGTATCTAAGACACCTGATTCTTTTGCCTTAGGAACATTCAGGTTGAAAATTTTAGTTTGTAAAAACTTAGAAAATTTGGAATTTTTAGTTTGCAAAATATCAAAAGCATATGAAAGATCAGACAAAAACGATTTTTCATTTCAGTTCTCCCCTTGAAAATGAGGCTTGAAATACGGGATTAATTAAAAAAAGGTCACATCCATGGTTACAAACATTTTCTTTGAAATTGGTCCAAAACATTTAAATTCCTTTTGGTTTGGAGCATATCCAACAAACACACATTTTTTGGCTCAAGGTTCAAGTTTTCCTCTATTATGAATATGATAATGAACAAAGGCAGTGCAGTCGAAGATTTTTAAAGGTAAAGAGGAAGAAAGTCTATTTGTAGGAAAACACTTATAAAGCGCATAAAGAGGAGTGTCAAATTTCAAAACCTTATTAGGCATTTTATTAGTAAGGTATGCAGCGGTAAGCACAACTTCACCCCAAAGATAAGTTGATACTTGATGTGAAAAAAGTAAAGCTCGAGCAACTTCCAATAAATGTTTTTTTTCTTTCGGCCAAACTGTGTTGCTATCGAGTGTCTACACAAGAACTTTAATGAATAATTCCTTTCTTGAGGAAAAAATGACCCAAAGCACTATTGAAATATTCACGACCATTATCACTTCGTAATATGTGAATATTTTTTTGAAATTGGCTTTGAACCATGGTGTAAAAATTAATAAAAATTGTTTCTACTTTAGATTTGTCTTTCATTAAGTAAAGCCAATTCAATTGTGTGTGATCATCAATAAAGATCACAAACATTTTTTGCCAGAGATAGTAGAAGTTTTATAAGGACCCCAAATGTCACTATGTATATATGTAAATGGTGCAGTTGGTTTATACGACTGAGATGGAAAAAGCGTACGATGATGTTTTGCAAATTGAAAATTTTCACATTGAAGAGAATAAAGACTTTTATTTATAAATAAATTCGGGAACAAGTTTTTTAGATACTGAAAACTGGGATGACCTAACCTATAATGTCATAACATAATATCATCATCCTGAGAAATAAAAGTAGAATTCGAGCAAGTGTTTGGACATTGTTTACTCAAGTTTGGTCCATCATCAAAATAGTAAAGTCCATCCCTTTCCTTAGCACTGCCAATCATCCTCCTAGTGGTTAACTCCTAAAACACACAATAAGAAAAATAAAAGTTGGCTTGACATTGATGATTACAAGTGATTTTACTGATAGTAGGTTACAAGATAAATTGAGGACATGGAGAACATTGTGAAGAGTTATAAAGGGAGTGAGTTTGATAGTTCCTATCCCGACATTGTCGAGAGTGAACCATATGCAATTTTAACCTTTTTATTGCCTACATAAGGATTATAAGAAGAAAACATTTTGGAACAACTAGTCATATGATCAGTTGCCCCTGAATCAATTATCCAAGAATGAACAAAAATAGGAACAGTACCAAGGAATGCAGTAATAAGAGTGCTACTTTTCTGAACCATGGAACCAAAAGGTTTTAAAGATAATTTTGGAGATTGAAATAACTTATATAGGTGCTCTAATTGCTCCTTACTAAAAAGGATTGAATCTAGGTTGATAGAAAACTCTTGATTTTCCTCTACAATGGTTAGGTTGGCATGACTGTCATGTTGGGATTTTCTCTTCTAATTTGCAGGTTTTCCATGGATCTTCCAACAAGTATCCCTTATATGCCAAGGTTTTTTACAATGGTCACACCATGGATTTTTCCATCCAATATTGTTAGAATCATCACCTTTTGTCACCGTGGCTCTGATACCATGTAAAATTTTAGGAGTAAAAATATTTTCTCCATACATAATCATGAGAAGGAATTACACATAAGTAGAAGATTAAAGGCTGAAAATAAAAAATCCATTAAATTTGGAAATTCCTTAATCAACTAATCTTTAGACTAAAAAAGGAAAAATATCTCAATAAAATCTAATAATGATTTTAGATCTTTCCTATTTTATAATTTATTCTTTCCTAAAATTCAAAGTAACAGATATTCCTTCTAGAAATCCGACAATATATAGTACAAATTTTAATTATAATATAATTTATATATTAAAAATTAGTTACTTATTATTTAAAATTTAATTATATAAAATAAACATTTATAATATATAATACATTAACTAAAATACTAATTTATATATATATAAATATTGCTCCTACAACTAAAAATTCTTGGATCCATCGTTGTCCAATTTTAGAATTATTTTTCATCTTCGCCCTTTATTTTATTTTAATTTAATGGTTAAAAGTGAATTATTTGTTAAAAATGTTAGATTAAATAAAAATTGTGTGCGTGCGTGCGCGTGCGTGTGTGCGCGTGCGTGTGTGTGTGTACGTGCGTGTGTGTGTAAGTTACTCTAAGAATAACTTTAAAAGTTACTCTCCATCCTCACCATAAATCTTCTTGCAATCTAATGATTGTAACGAGTTATCCATTAGATTGCAAAACAATAAATGATAAGGATGAGGAGTAATTCTCTTAAAGTTTCTCTTGGAGTAACTTGATCTGACCAACTTCCCTAAACTCAAATATCTTATAGTTCTACCAACTAAGGTACGATGTGTGTGTGTGGGTGTGTGCATGTGTGCGTGTGTTACTCTAAGAATAACTTTAAAAGTTACTCTCCATCCTCACCATAAATTTTCTTGCAATCTAATGATTGTAACAAGTTATTCATTAGATTGCAAAACAATAAATGATAAGGATGAGGAATAATTCTCTTAAAGTTTCTCTTGGAGTAACTTGATCTGACCAACTTTCCTAAACCCAAATATCTTATAGTTCTACCAACTAAGGTACGATTGTCACTAATTAGTTTATTAAACATGAAAGGAGTGATTAATTCCTCACATGAATATTCAAAGTAATAAGATAATTTAAGTAGTAAAGACAAGAAATAGAAAATTGCATTCAAAAGAATAGTTGAGGGTTCTAAGCACAAACTACACCATAACTCCTAAAAATGATTTAGCTATCCATACACATGATAAAAGATAGACAAATTAAAAATGAACATAAATAAACAAAAAAAGAAAATCTGTAGAAGTTAAAGGCTTCGCTTCTCTGTTCTGTACTACACTTTTAGCATTATCAATACCTTCAAGTGTCTTTCAGGGAGTCTTGGACTCGAGAGAAACACAAGAAGGACAGAGAAAATGAATTGAGGAGTGTTGAGGAGTGATGGGATACAATAGCATGTGTCGGGATGCGTCAAGATGTACTTTTCTACCACCCACCTTTTATACTCTATATAAAGTGGGCATTTTTGGTGGCTTGCATGAGCGAGCACAATTGAGTACGATTGTGCTGTCTACCTTTTGTGATGGTGCACAGGCGTACAGAGTTGAGCACGACCATGCTGTCTGTCTTTCGTGTAGGTGCATAAGCAGCCTACACATCTTTTGAATTTAGACGTAAGACTCATACTAATACAAGGGTTTAATCCTCTCCTTCAAATACCACCAAGAACAAAATAATAACAAATATCAACGTGGCTCTAGAGACGATTCCACTATCTGTCTTACGTAAAAGAAGTCCAAAAATAATGAGACAATCTCACTCTCCTTACCTCGTACGAAAAATAGTAAAAAACACGGCTTCAATGTTTATTTCGGCATTCCTTTGAATATTCATATGCAGGTTCTCTCTCCTTTACTCTCCGGTCACGTGTCAACTTTTTACTTAATGAGTCAAAATGCGCAAGGCTGAAATAATTTTCTCTATTTTATTTAAATTAAAAACACATTTTCAGCCCGCACATATAATTTCCAAATAAATTTTACTTAATTAATGACATGTACAAAATCTTTTAAATGATTTATTAAAATATAATAGTAAAAAAAATAAAATAATAATAATAGTAATAATAATAATAGTAGTAATAATAATAATAATAAATAATAATAGTAATTATAATAATAATAATAATAACAACAACAACAACACCAGCCGTTGTAGCGACAACAACGACGGCAACAACAACAATATATAATAATAATAATAATAATAATAATAATAATAATAATAATAATAATAATAACATCAACAACAGCGACAACAACAGCGACAACAACAACAATGACAGCAACAACAACAACGACAACGACAATGATAATGATGATGATGATAATAATAATAATAATAATAATAATAATAATAATAATAATAATAATAATAATAATAATAAAACAATATATTTATAGGCAATAATAAATAATAAAAAACTTGGGTTGTTACAAAATGAACATCTAGCATGGACAAAAGTTCCACCTGTCTTAAATCTTAATGATCAATAAAACAAACTAGTGGCTCATTAAGATAGACATAGGTGGGTAATGGCTTACCAAGATACAAGATTTGCAAGACCTTGTCTTTTATAGAATCACTTCCAATAACCTTTTGTGTTGGTCATCCAAACTTATGTTCAACTTACTCATAGTAACTTCTGTAGACATATGCATGATGCACAATCCTCCTTAATCAATTAATTTGATCATTTATCTTATTTAATCACTTGAGTTACATATACAAGTCGACTTTCATATTCTTTATGCCCATTGTTAAGTTTCTCAAGATCAATACATTCCAATCAATAAAACAATTTTTCAATCATTTATCCACTTGAGTTATCTACACAAGTCACTTGATATCTTCTTAATGGTCCACTATTAATTTTTTTAATCATTTTCAACATTCCCTTAATAGGACAATTCAAATGGAAAATTTTTATCATTTCCCAACATCTTTTTCATCTAGTTCTTGTTCTTTAGTCTCTAATGGACAATATAACCTTGTAAATTTTATGTTGGCTCTTAGTGTTTCATCTAGCTTCTTAATATTTTAAATTAAAAATACATGAATCAATTTAGAGGATCCTAGGTTAAGACATCAAAGCTACATGGTGTATTTAATTACTTGAGATACATGTAATTTATTACTTGTCAAAAGTCTTTGTCTTTCACTTTATTACCCTTAACTTATATAAAATAATATGGACTTATTTCTACCTTGTGTATTTTAAAGTCTATTTGTATAATTCTACATCAATTACAATTTTTCATATTTACTCTTACCAATTAAAACCTAAAAGTTTTATTCATGAAAAAACTCCTTTTTACATTACCATTGTTTTAGTCCTAGTTTTCAAAAGAATTTAATATGATCAAATGACTTTTAACCAAAACAAATTTTATACCAAAAGAAAGCTCTATGAATCTATTTTTTCAAATGGCATCCCACATTTCTAGCAAAAATCAACTAAAAATATACAAATCTAAAAAGTTATAAAGATCATATTCATAACAATAAAATGACCATTTAATTTATAATGAATTAATACAAACTATATATCCATTTATAAGCCTTTAATGTGTAGTTTCTAAATTAGTGACTCAGTTTTTATTCTATTTCATTATTGGTTGTAAATATTATTAATAAGTGGTTTAATTATTCTATAATTAAATTAATAATATTTTTGGAAAAATATATGTTAGGTTTTAACTAATTAAATTAAGAAAATATGTCATTTAAAAATTGTAAAAGCTGAAGTCTCACATCAAACAACATAAACTTATGCTTCACCTCCTTCTCCTATACAAGGAAGTGAGATAGCTCAAGTCCCACATCAAACAATATGAACTCCTATATATATACAAATAAGTTTATTTCCAGAACGCACATCTTCAATGCACACTTTAAAAAAAAAAAAACTTCAAGATTTTTATCATGTCACTTGGTTTTCTTTCCTTTTACAGAAACATGATGGGGAGACATTTCCATTAGCTTCAAAAACAAAAGTTTAATAATTATAATCAATACAAACATAAATTCAAATAGGTATTACAAACCCCATAAGATAAAAGGCTACATGAATAAAGTGTTGTACAACTAGTGACACTTTGGCAATACTCAACATTCCAATACTTTCTAAGGTAAGAATTGGTATACTAATTATGAACCTTTTTTGGAATATCTCCTACTTTATAAAAAGGAAACTAAAAATTTGGAACATATTATTATCACTTCTCTACATGTCTTTTTTACTTTTGTCATCTACTATTTTCATTGGTCATGTGCACTCTAAGTTTCTTAATGACCATAAAATGCCACCAATATAATGTTCTTATGAGATTAAGATGCCAAGAATACATCCATATATACAATATATATATATATATATTCTTTTCAGTTAACTAAAATTATGTGCAATTCAGTCAAGGAATATCAACTCATTAATGAACCAACAAAACATAAAGGAAAAGCAAAACATGATGCATTGGTTTTGCAGCATTCAAACCAACAATTAAATTCACAAAATGTGGAATAAATTAACAATTTAAATAAAAATGATATTAAAATATGAAATCAAAATATTGACTAACCTTTGACGTTTTCAAATAAAAAAGAAGATGAAAGAAAAAGGAATACACGAGAGAGAAAATTTTGTTAGGGTTTGTTGTACGAAAAAGTTGTATGGGACATAATTGTCCTTTCCAAATTGTCATGAGGGTTCATATTTTTGAACTAAACAAATTTTACATTACTAGTCGATCTTTTTTCGATCCTCACTCATGCAATCAAGGAAAGGGTTACGAGGATCCCAACTCTAAGAGGAAGCCAACATTTGTCCGACAAAATTATAGTTATAGCTTCCTAAAAAACTAAAAAGATGAGAAGTTGAAAATTTTAGCTTCACAATAAAGCTTTCCTTAGAGTTTTTGGCTTTTCTAAGAGATGAAAAAGATGTACATCCAAACATTACTTCTAAATAGGAAAGAGCTTGTGCCAATAGTATGCTCTCAAAAGCTCTTCTAACATATACCTAAACAGGCCCTTTGTATATTTTCAAAATCTATATTAAATGTTTCATATCAATTTTACAAAGTCCACATTCAAAGAAATATCACAAAGAGGTCAGAATTTCTAGCACAGAATTAAGTTCAACTTCAATCACACATTTAGGGACCAATTTTTAACCAAATACAGTAAAGTTTATGGGAATTGTGTAGCCTTCTAAGTCTACTTTCAAGTCAAGTATAGATCATTCTAATACAGGACGTGAACAAAGAGAAATCACAAAAATGTCACAGGTCACTACATGAATTCATCCAAACAATAACCCATCAAAGATACGTATCATAATTCATCAAGTTACTCCACCAATAACAGTAGCATATCATGAAAATAAAAGAATTTTATATGACTATTTCCTTACCCCAATGTGTCCCAAAAATCAAGAAGGAAGGCTTGATGGAAAAAGAGGCAATGAAGTTTTTCTTTACTCCCAAAACTTCAATTCCTAAGAGATGGCACCCAAAATAAAGCATGATTCCATAAAAAAAAAATGAAAACATAAGAACTAATGTAGGTGGTCTTAATGAAAGAAATGAGGAAGATGAAAAAATAGTAGAGAAAGTAAGAACTGTCTTACCCAAAACTTGAAATCATAGAATGGTGAAAATAGCTCTTGAAGAGAGTAGGAGAGGAAGAGAGAAATTGAAAGTGACTAAAGAAAGAAGAAAATGGGCATGAATTTCAAGAAGAGTATGTGTAGGATTTTTAAGGGTTAGGTCATGGGATGTGGGCTAAGAGGGTAGTGGGCCTTGTAACACTTAATAAGTTATTTTCTTAGTTTATTTTTTTTCTTCTATAATTATCTTAATATCTCCATTCAAAATCCTAATTATTATTTTTAATTTCTTAACTCATTTTTTTTATTATCAATAACATTATTGAACCATGTAAAATTATTTATTTTCCTTTTTAAGTTAATTACACAAATAAAGATATTCTAACTTAAAAATTTCACACTTTTACAATAAAACAAGGAAAATCACATTAATTTATTTAAATTAATTTTTCATAAGTAAATTTAAATTTCCTCTTGCTATTATATTTTATTAAGTTAATAGCATAAATTAATAAAATATATTACTGTCTTAGTCTTCTCCTGGTTTTGAGTGTATTTCAAGAGTAATATCTCACTCAGCGAGGAATGACGAACAACAATTTGTAATTTGGAATTATGTAGAAACCTAACACAACTCTCGGAATTGATCGAGGAAACTTAATCTATTCTAAGTTTGTTCACACACACAAGTTTAGCACATAGAATTATACACAAATCATCACTCATTTTCAATCAATTGCATCCAAATTAGAAAACCCCAAATCAAACCGATAAACCCTCAAACCAAAGGCAGCCACGAAATTTCAACGATTGATAACAATTAATCAATTAAGCACAGCAAAACATGTGAAAATCACACCAAGACACAACACTAATATAGGGGTTTAATCCCCCTTTAGAGACCACCAAAAACCATATAAAACATATACAAATGGGGTTCTAAGGACGACCCCATTGCCTGTCTTACATAAAGGAAGCCCAAAAATAGTGAAACAATCTCACCCCCTTTACTTCGTACGAAAAACAGCAAAAATAAAAAAAAACACATACACACACGACTTTAGGATTTGTCTTAGCATTCATTCAAATTTTCCTCTGTAGGTTCTCTCTTTTCTACTCTATGGACTGAAAACACTCAAAGACTGCTAACCTCAGAGACTAACTCTAACGCTTAGATATGCGTCAGCTCATTACTTAATGAATCAAGACGCACGAGCCCAAAATTATTTTCTCTATTTTATTTAATTAAAAACTCATTTTCAGTCCGCACATAAAATTCTCAAATAAGATTTATTTAATTAATTACATGTATAAAATCATTTTATAATAATAATAATGATAATAATAATAATAATAATAATAATAATAATAATAATAATAATAATAATATATATTTACAAGCAATAATAAATAATAGAAAAACTTGGGTGTTACATGTTTTGTTTTATGATTACCAATTTATTGTGATTTGATAAGAGTTAAAAGGGAAAAAATTGTTTGATTGGGAAGAAAGAAAATAATGAAAGTGCAAACAAAGAAAAGAAAAAAAGAAACAAGAGCAAGTGGAAGAATGCAGGAATATCAAGATAGAGGGAAATCATTGAAAGAAAGATTTTCATGGTTGGGTTTCACCAAATGATGCTTAATGGATTAATCTCTATCCTGATTGATTCTATTTTTGAAGGTAAATTATCTTAAAGTAATCTTTATTTCCTTTTAAGACGCAAAGGTAATAAATTGATGGCTACTTTCGTTGTCGTAATGTTCAATTAAATTCATTATCGCCTTTGTTAATTCATTCCACCCTCAGAGGATTAAACCTACTTTCATGATTTAAAATTTAAGTTCCTTTTCTATAAGTTAAACTATTAGATTCTTCTTTTAGGTTTTTCCTAAATTACCTAAGGATATACAAAGAGGTAATCAAACAATTTACATAATTAAGCACAATAAAAAAATATTAAAAAAAGAAAAACTAACTTTATATCAAAAATAAAGATCACAAATTCATTAAAAATAAAGATCACAAATTCATTAAAAGAATCAAATAGCTATGCTCAATCCTAGAAACAGGACTCAATCATAATAGTGGAGAAAACAAAATAAAAAAAACATCCAAACCATGGTAGAAGAAAAAGAGAAGAGAAAAAATCATCGTCAATCCTTCGCCTAGAGTTGTGACCTTCGTATGGTTCGGTCCTCCTAAATGTAACGTAAAAGGGGTATTTAGACTAATGGACTATAAGGTTCAAGCCCATGTACAATTAAAATCGTGCCACTAATCAAAACAGTATCAGAGTAGTGTTCATGGGCCCGAGGGTGTTTCATAAGTTGCCCGTGAACATTGTTGTCCAAACTTTGGATGAACCACAACATAGGTAATCACTAGCAAGGTGGTGTTTCGTCTGTGATCCTTGCTGCCACTAGCAGGCCAAAATGCCTTGTTGGCTTCAAATCCATAGAATGTCTATTCTTGAAACCAAAGCAAACTGAAAACCGTAACAAGTCCAAAAAAATAAAAAAAGAAAACAAACTAAAATATCAATGGAATTAAGTTAAAATAGTAGAAAGAATACATGAAATCTATCTAAACACATAAAAATATGAAATCAAATGCACCGAATCAATTATAATTATATATGTTATATATTTGTTGTTTTTGCAAAATTCAATCTTATCTTTATAAGTTACAGATATTTTTAACTCTACATATACTATAATCAATTCCTTTGTTATGAATCAAGTAATTCATTAATACATTTTTTTGCCATATTCTTTTCCCTTATATCCAAATTGATTTAAAAGTCTCTCATAAAATAAAATATCTTTTTATAAAATATCTTTTTATGAAAGTTGTTATTATTAACCATATATGTTATTCTTGTTATTATTTAACTTATAAATAAGACAAACGTAAAGATAAAAAAAAAAAGTTCTGCATTCATGCTCTATGTTTGCCGTTACATTACTTTTGATAAATTATTTAATGAAATTTCTAAGACATATAAGTTGTGATTAAAATAAAAATAAAAAAAGGAAAGAAGACACGCATACAATATTTGCACATGCTTTTTAACAAACAAACAAAAATATTTGCACATTCTGTCATTCCTCGAACTATTTTATTCATGTATTGTGCCTTCTCCCAAGATCAATGTAGTTTGTCTATGTTCTAACTTTGAACGGGTCACTATTTTCTAAATTTTAGCAAAATCATCTGTGAATAACGAAAACTAATAACTTTGTGAACAAAATATAAACGTTATATATATTTCTATGATAAAAACATATGAATAAATTGACAAGCAAATGTTTTGTACATTTTATGGGAATTTTTAAATTTAATTTAAATTTAAAATATAAATTTAAAGAAAATTTTATTAAAAAACACCCATTTACCATTATCAACAATGGTAAAATAATCTGTACTAAGAAAAAATGTAATAAAATATGTTCTCATTGTCAACAATAAAAAAATTATATATATACATAAAGTCAATTGACATCAAGTATCAATTATACAACTTAATAACTTTATGTTAATGTAAAAGTAATCCATCTAACTATTGAATTGAAAGTTAATCTAAAATAAAACAAGTGTATAAAATTTCACTACTGATATGTCTCACATAAACTTTTATACTTACACCAATGTAAAATGTGAAATTAATAATTCTAACGGTTGAATTGTAAGTAACTATAAAGTATAACAAGTTTATGAAATTTCACTTAGCATCTCTCACACAATATCAGTTGGATTGATTAATTTAATTTCAAATAAAATCATGTATATTGGTCAACACTAGACTAGATGTCAAACTTTTAAATTTACATCAATTGATAATGTTTTGTAAAATATAAATTTAAATAATCTAAGCGTTGAATTGAAAATTCTTATAAAATATATTAATTTTATAAAATTTCATGTAAATAAAAAATTGATTGATATTTTATCACTATTTTATTTTGATGGGTAATATACTATTTAAAATAAAAGAACATTTATTATTAGATAACATATTACTAAATGTCTAAAGTATGTAAAATTTAATATACATAATCATAGTTCATAAAGATAATATCATATTATTCAAAAAAAAATTCGTATTTTTCAGAAAAATTATTAAGTAATGTAAGTGTAAAAGTTTTACATATGATGTCAATTGATTTTGCACCTTCTCTCATACACAAACATGTATGTATGTTTGTATATATGTATGTTTGTATTATGTATATATGTATGTATGTATGAGGTCACAGTTCATTAATATTAGGTGTCAAAGTTAGTCAAATTACACGTATAATGATTTTTTTTAGAACAAAAATTTAAATAATGAAACCATTGAATGTGATGTTCTTATTAATTAGATTAAGTATACAAAATTTTATACAATTC
Organism: Mucuna pruriens; assembly: GCA_025330945.1. NCBI lineage: Eukaryota > Viridiplantae > Streptophyta > Magnoliopsida > Fabales > Fabaceae > Mucuna > Mucuna pruriens. Next base: position 886,536 of record JAENHJ010000525.1, on the reverse strand, counting down.
CAAAATTATTTGGAAGTACATCAACACTTTATTTTAATGTTTAATATGATATTCAAAATATATATAAACATTCATTGTTAGATAACATATCTAGAAAAATCTAGATTGTGCAAAATTAGATATACCTAATATAATTAATAAGAACATTAAATTTAATGGTTGGGTCAATTAAATTTGCATTCCATAAAAAGTTATTGAAGGTTTAATATGATTAACTTTGACACTTAGTGTCAATGGATCCTGATCTCTCTCTATATATATATTGAACAATTTATATAAATTGTTACATCATTCAACAACTTCATATATAATACGAATTTTATCGATCCAATAATTGAATTTTAACTTTATATTACTATGATTGTTTGTATTGAATTTTATTAAAATTGAACAACAATAAGAAGGTAATCAAAGGTAATCAAATCATTCAAATTTTAGTATATTTTGAAATGTATATATTTAATTAATTTTGATCAATACGAATAAGCTATTGATATAAATTTGGTTGGCACTAAAAGAAGAATGACAAGGGGCCAAAGAAAATATGAAGAAACTAAGGAGTCTAGAAAAGTCAATATGTACATGGTTTGCCATATCTATCATATCTATAGCTATAGATCTCAAAATTGCACAATCTTAGTGTTTCTAGAAAGTTAAGAGAAAGATCTACAACTTTCCTCTTGTGAGTTCAAACCATTTCGCACTCCTTCAGTTCGAACAACTCATCCAAAAGTAGCATCACCACAAGACTTCAACCTTGTGTAGCTATGTATTTGTTTGGCTTATAGCTAATCTAGCTTAGGATAGTTGTCTAGCTTGTTTGTTTGGATAACAAGATAATATAGCTTCCTATCCAAACATGGGCTAGGCGTGAAGGGAAGCTATATTCCTCACCCCCTTTGTACAACAATTACTTTGATAATGAAAAGTGTTACTATGCAACTTGAGAGATAAGTCTCAATTATTATCAAGCTTTTAGAAAGCTTGTGGGGAATCCAAATTGCTCTTATCATCTTCATCCATGAAGAGAGTAGGGAGTTCATCCTAACATTATTTCTACCTCATCCATATTTTTCCTTTTCCGTCTTCCTTTTGCTAACTCTTTCGCACGTCTTGTCCTACATCCAAGGGAGATTGTGAGAATCCTAAGGTTTCAACATTGATCCAAGGCAAGATCTCATCAAGTGGTATCTAGAGCCACTGAAGCTTGCATAATTTTTCATCCATTCTTGAAAGAAAACGCAGCTTTGTCCTGCACCTTCTTCTCCAAAAGCTCACTGTAAGTGTTGCATTCTTGCGCTAAACTTTTTGGATTGTTTCCTTGGTCTTCCTTGCTTCTTTTTGCTTGTACTCTTTTTGCCCAACCTTGCTATATTCAGCTCTGCCTTTATCTTGTTTTGAATTTTTTGTTGGTTATTGAGTGAGGGTTTTCCTGGAAAATCTTGAACACGAAGCTTGTGTTCTTGCTTGTCTAGATTTCATTTTCATGAGTCTTTTAGCATATAATTATGGCCAAATAATATACTATATAAAGGGAAGGTATTGCAGTGATTAAATCTTGTTTATTTCATGCCTTGTATATAGAAATAGTCCATGGAAGCTATTGTAGTGTTGCTGGAAAAATTCTGTTAAAGAAAGTGGCTTTACATGTTCTTATGATTTCTTGTGTTCCAAGAAAGAAAATATTCATTACTGAAAAATAGTTGTTATGATGGGGTAAAAATGAGTTAAAAAAGAGTGAAAATCCATTAAAAGTAATTCACTAAAGTTTGTATAAAGTGTTGAAAAAGAAAAGTGAACAAAAGAAGTGTCAGTAGCCTTCTAAGTGAAAAAAATGATTGTATGTGTTAACAATGTTGAAAAAAATTGTGAAAATGGTTTTCTTGGTTGGACTTATTGGATGTTATGTGTAAATTCCCTACATGTTTAGTGTCTAAATTCATTCTTGAGTCTTCATCTTGTCCATAAAATTCCACTTTGAGTTTAGTTATTCTTTTCTATACCTTTTCTTGCTTGTCATTTTCTTTGGCCTCTTTAGTTTTGTCTTTTTGAGTATTCTCTACTTGGAATTCTCAAGATTCCTTTGGGATTTGTTATATTGCACTTGAAAATATTCGCTTCATAGAGTTTAAACTCTTTTAGAAACCAAAGATAAGAGATAGAGTGGTAAAAGGCTAGAGAGTACATACGAGAAAAAACCTAAAAATTGTGTAAACACGAGTGTGAGTGTAAACACTTAGTTGAGAGGTGAGATTTGTCTTTCTTCCTTGTGTTCCAGTTTTTCAATTGTACAAGTTGTTAGGAGGTTTGTGGAGGCTTGGTGGTGAGAGTGAAGGAGGAGAAAAAGTAAGACATAAAGATGACATATTCAAATTTCAACTTGTATGATCTTTCTCCTAAGTCCGAGTTCATGGTGGAATACATGAAGAAGTTGAAAGAGAAGATTGAAACCCTTGGAGGAGGCTTCAAGTCTATGAGACTTGATTCACATAGTGCAAACAAGAAGCTCAAATCTTTGAGCAAGATGAAATAAAAGGGAGCAAACAAAAAAAAAAGAAAGTAGTAGTAATAGTGATGCTTTGAATGAAAGTAGTAATAGTAGACCTAGTAGTTCTTTTAAATATGAAAGAGTTGTAAAAAGACATGAACGAACTCTCTTAAATATGAAAGTTGTAATAGTAAATCTAGTAGATCTCTTAAATAATAATAATAAAATTATATTTACAAGCAATAATAAATAATAGAAAACTTGGGATGTTACAAAATGATCATCATCTTGAATAGACAAAAGTTCCACGTGTCCTAAACCATCGAGATAACACTATTAATGATTAATAAAACAAACTAGTGACTCATCAAGATAGATGTACGTGGGTAATGACTCACCAAGATATAAGGTTTGCAAAGACCTTGATCTCTTGTAGAATCACTTGTTGCTCATATCCTTAAGGTTACCCTCTAGGTACCTCCACTAACCTTTCATGCTGGTCCTCCAAACTTACGTGCAACTCATTCACAGTAACTACTGTAGACATATGAATGATTCATGAACATCCTTAATCAATCAATTTGACCATTTATCTCATTTAATTACATGAGTTACATATACAGGTCGACTTTCATATTCTTTATGGTCCATTGTTAAGTTTCTCAAGATCAATATATTCCAATTAATAAAACAATCGCTCATTCATTTAGCCACTTGAGTTATCTACACAAGTCAGCTGACATCTTCATGGTCCACTACTAATTTTTTTAAATTCTTTTCAACACTCCCCTTAATATGACAATTCAAATGGAAAATTCTTATCATTTTCTAACATATTTTTCATCTAGTTCTTTTTCTTTCGTCTCCAATGGACAATGTAATCTTGTAAATCTTATGTAGGCTCTTAGTATTTCACTTTGAGCTTCTCATTATTTTAAATTAAAAGTACATTAATCAATTTAAAGGATCCTAAGTTAAGACATCAAAACTAGATAGTAGAAAGATGGTGTATTTAATTACTTGAGATACATGTAATTTATTAATTGTTAAGAGTCTTTGCCTTTCACTTTATTACCCTTAACTTATATAAAATAATATGGACTTATTATTTCTACGTTGTGTATTTTAAAGTCTATTTGTATAATTCTACATCAATTACAATTTTTCATATTTACCCTTACCAATTAAACCCTAAAAGTTTTATTTATGAAAAACTCTTTTTTTCTCTCCAAACAACATTACCATTGTTTTTGTCCTAGCTTTCAAAACAATTTAATATGGTCAAATGAATTTTAACCAAAACAGACTTTATACTAATAGAAAGCTCTGTGAATCTATTTTTTCAAAATGGAATCCCACATTTCTAGCAAAAATATACTAAAAATAAAAAAAATTAAATAGTTATAAAGGTCATATTCATAACAGTACAATAACCATGTTTTAAAACTCATTTTCTCATTCAATTTATAATGGATTAATACAAATATATATCCATTTATAAGCCCTTGAAGTCTAGTTTCTAAATTAGCGACTCACTCTTTGTAAGTTGCAACATCTCCAATTTTTATTCTATTTCATTATTGGTTGTAAATATTATATTTTATTAATTATTATTAATAAGTGGTTTAATTTTTCTATAGTTAAATAAATTTAGAAGAAATATATGTTGGATTTTAATTAATTAAATTAAGAAAATATGTCATTTAAATATGGTAAAAGCTTAAGTTTCATGTCAAACAACATAAGCCCATGCTTCACCTCCTTATCTATATAAGGAGTGGGATAACTCAAGTTCCACATCGAGTAATATAAACTCATGCAACGTCTCCTTCTATATAAGGAGTTGGATACCAAGCAATAGGCAAGACAAGAGAGCCTCTAAACAAGTAGTTTAATCTTTCTCATCTCCTAGAGCTTCCTTAAGAGATGTGAGGACCGTTGAGGTTTTATGGAGGTGCATGCTCGTGCTCATAATGGGCTATTAGAGGAACTTGCGGAGCCCATTTTAGGGGCTATATAAAGGAGTGATCAAATGACTAGTAAAGATCTCTACTGTTTAGTTAATTTTCCTAAACACATAATTTCAAAATAGGTAGCCGAGGAAGGAGAACCTTTAGAGGAAACATTCAAGGAACAAGAAGAACGACATTGAGGAACATGTTTTCTACATCTACACTTTTTCTTGGTAAAGAGGAGTGAGAAACCTCACTTAAGGGTGTGGGCATGACTGTGGGTAGAAAGGTTGGTCCCAAACCCTGTTTAGTGTTTGTATTTAAATGCCTTTGTCAATTAACATAGTGTTCAGTTATTTTCCTATTAAGTGTTTGTCTTTGACTACCTCTATCAATCGATAGAGCATTTAGTGTTTTTTCACTTAGCGTTAGTGTTTAACTATCTTTGTCAATCGATAGAGTGCTTAATTGTTTTTCTTATGATTGTTTGTGTTTGACTGTCCTATGTTTGACAAGGTGTTTAATTGTTTTTTTTTTTGTTGTTATGTTTGACTATCCTACAATTGACAAAGAGTTTAGTTGTTTGTCTGTTAGTTGTTTGTGTTTGAGTATTTTATGATTGACAAGATGTTTATTTGTTTGTCTATTGGTTGTTTATTTTTTACTATCCTATGATTGGCCAAGTGTTTAGTTGTTTGCATATTGGTTGCTTGTGTTTCACTGACTCTATAATTGACAGAGTGTTTGGTTATTTGTTTATGGGTTCTTGTCTATCAATTGATGGAGTACAAGAATTTTAAATTGATGATTATGGGTTGAGGGTTTTTTTCCTAAACTCCAGCCTTGGTTCCACGAAGACCGAATCAAGTTAATGACTTTTACCTATGGTTAAAGATTATATGTTTTGGTTTCCTAAAGGATGAACCAAGTGCTTATACTTAAAATTGTATAGAACTATGTGATATGTTCATGTGTGTTGTGATAATAATAATTGAAAATGATGATATGTGACATGAAAATGAATAATAAGGATAAATGTCTGCAAAAGGAGATCTAGTATGTGAGAGACAAGAATGGACTCGTGGGACATGTCTAGTAAGTGGTACTCACTAATCTGTGATGAATTGTGAGATGAGGTGCGTATGCCTAGCCTATGAGAGGCAAGAATGGTCCTCCTCAATCCAATATTGGAAGTGGAATAATGACTAAACTGAAGTGCATTTCATGTACCATTTAATCGGGTGTGTAAGGAAGTAGGCACGAACCTAGGTGGCAAGGTCACTAGATCTCTTAGGGGGCTAGTTGGTATGAAAATCCCAATTGTCGTGATTGATCCACGAGTCAGGATAGACGATGCAAGTTGAGTAGTACCTTACGTGTTACCAAATGGCATCATGCTAGTGTAGGACAATCAATAGAGAGGTTGAGCTGTGTGCCCCTATCCTACTTTTTTGGATTATAGTTGGTATCAAATGACATATGAAATTGTACTAGGAGTGCATTATTATCATTCATGTGCATACGTAGATTGTTTATTTTCTATTTTTATATTTAATTATATGAGGGTATACAACTTACGTCAACCATGAGCTTGAGTGAGTACATTTCTCTCTCCCTTCCATTGTATTGTTTGTGTTTGGGCTAAATGTCATCTTGTAGGTGACAATGTGTAGGAGCACGAGGATTAAGCTAAACTCCCCATTTTAGTTGTTTTTCTTCTAGTTTCATGTATTTTTAGATTTGATGCTCTAGTATGACATGTTACATTAGAGCAATTGTAATTACTTTATGATATTATGTTATGGTTTATATTTTATGACTTCTACGACATTAGAAATTGGTTGTTCAAAGTGTCAGTATCGATACATGTTTTTTTTTTTAATTACGGTATGTGAGAAGGTAATGTGAAATCCTTTACCAATTAATGTATGTTGAAAGTTTAAAATTTTAAAATTTATTTATTATAATTATATAGCATTTAGGGAAAATGGCATCATATAACTCACTAGATCTGTAATAAGAGAAAGCTAAATTTTTCCAAAACAAATTCTAAGCAAAACAAAATTTTATCTTACTATACATACACTTTGATTACATAGAGATTTGACATAGCAAATGATATAGTTATAGAGTGAGTGTTATATCATTTGAAATAAATTTTGAACATGTTTGGATAAGCTTGATTAAATGACCTTATAGGAGAAAAGCTTATCTAAAAGCTCTATTATGGAAAGCTCGTTTTAGATAAGCTAATTTTATGTTTAGATGGTACTTATAAGAGAATGTCTTATCTAACTATGATGTTTCAATAAAACATTAAAAACACTTTTATATTATTAAATGTATAAATTCTATTAGAAAAAATAAATATTTTTGCTCTTTTATTAATGAAATAATTTTTACTTATTTTTATTTAAATTAATTTCTTTATATATTTTCTTGAATTATTTTAAAAAAATTTATACATTATTTTTATAAAAGCAAATGTTTAATTATAAAATATCATCATTATCTTATAAAAAATTATAATTATTTGCCTTCATAATGAAATATTTTTATTTTCATTTTTCATTTGAAATTATTTTCTTAAATTTTTTTGTAAAACAAATACATTTGTCCAAACAGTAACTATGTGTAGATACACAAATCTATCCCTCGCTAAAATACAAATAATAAATTTCTAAAATAAAAAGAGAAGGAGGAAGCATGCATCCATGGACGCCTATAAAAAGGAGAATGAAACATAGAAGGGGGCTGGAAAAATTTTGGCCTTACAAGATAGAACAAGGAGTTGAGTTTTTGGCACCTGTGGGCTAACGAAGAAAGTGGGAGGAGGAGGAAGAGTCAAGTGTTTCACAAACACAACAACGAAAGGTGTTGTGTCAAGGTAGCTAGTTAGCAAATTTCTATAAATTTTGTTTTCTTGCCTTAAGTTTTGTTGTGACATGGGAAAGGTGAACCATTCGATGAATGGTTCCCTACCCTGATCCGATGTCTTAGATTCCAAACAATGACCCTTCAGTCTTCGATCATGTCGGTCTAATGACCCCTCAATCATTGGCTATGTTGACCAAATGACCCTTAGTCTTTGTCCATATCAACCAAATGACCCCTCAGTTGTCAACCATGTCGATCAAATGACACTTATTCTTCGGCCAAATCAGCCACATGACCCCTTAATCATCGGCCTGTCAACCAGAAGACCCCTTGGCCAAAGGACTCGTCAGCCAAAGGACTCCTTTACCAAATGACCCCTCAACCAAAAGTCCCCTTTGCCAAATGACCCGTCGACCTTGACCAAAAGACCCCTCAGCCAAATGACCCCTTAATCGTTGGCTTGTCAGCTAAATGACCCCCAAGTCAGCCAAGTTGGCCAATTTTGTTAAGTTACACCTAGCCGACCGATTGGCCCATAACATATATCCGTTCCAACTTTTTGGATGCCTATGGACAGTCTATTCTACTTCACCTCACTCTTTAGACGCCAATGGATTGTCCATCTCATCCAAGCCTCGCTAGAACTACATACACTTTGAATTCTTCATTGCACTAGGATACGTACAAGCAAGAGGTAACTCTTGTCAAATTCAAAACCCCTAAAAAAATATATATTTCCTCTTCCATCCACAATTCCAGTTTTGTCCATGTTTGAAGGGTAAAATAATGATTTAAAAGTCATAATAAATTTCATACATCTAATTAAGGTAACCATCTTAGGACGAATGTCATAGGGTGCTAAAACCTTCCTTACGCGTAATGGACTTCCAAGCCTGAAATATGCTTTCGTGGACCAACCTTATCCCTTCTAAGGTTTTCTAATGTTTTCCTTAAAAAGTCGATTGTGAATCTATTGATTTCATTTTTCTTTCCTTGAAAGGAACTTGAATTTCCTTTTCTATTTTTCACTGTCCCCGTCAAGCTTACATTTGCTACACTATGTGTAGAAACATAAAATATATAATATAAAATTGTCCAAATATATCAATCTCATGAACGTATAACATTGTCTTCTAATAAAAAGAAAAGGTATTTAAGTATTGTAACACATTTTATCTCCGATACTAATAAATAGTAAATACAATAAACTTAGAACAATTCAAATTTGAAAACATACATAGATTGACAATGAATTCACAAAATCTAGTCATATACGATAATTGGAAACAAGCATGTGTCTCTAATGGCACTCCAAAAGTCAATTTCTAATATAAAGTATAAACCAAACTACGTAATCATAAAGTAATCACAAAAACACCTTGATGTCACATGTCCTATTAGAGTTTAAACCCAAAAATAAAAGAAAAATAACAATAAATGAGAAGCCCCAACTCAATCCTCACGCTTTTGCTCAACGTCATCAACAAAATGACATTCAAAACAGATATAAACAACACACAACAGAAAGGAGTGAAAAATGTACCTCACTCTAGCTCGTGGTATGAGCACAATGTAAGTAGAATACATATATACAATAGCGAACAAGAAACAAACAAGTATTAATATGAATGGTGACAATGCACTCCTAGCACTACTCCATATGTCATGTGGTACCAACTCTAATCCAGAAAGTATGCTAGGGGCATACATCTTAACCTTTTTGTTACGTGTCCCACACTAGCATGTTTTCCCTTTGGTAACACGTTAGGTACTACTCGGCTTGTATCATCTAACTCAATTGGTGAGATTAGTCACAACCATTGGGATCTTCGTACCAAGTAGCCGCCAGGAGGTCTAGTGACCTTACCACTCAGTTTCTCGTCTACTTCCTTATACACCTATTTTATTAAATGATGCATGAATGTGATTCAATTAAATTGTTACTTCACTTTTCAACATTGGGCCAGTGAAAACTACTTTTGCCTCTCATAAGCTAAGTACTTCATCTTTCAATCCATCATAGATTAATAAGTACCATTCTTACCTCTCACAAGTTAGCTCACTCACTAGATAAATGTCCCTCGGGTCCATTCTTGTCTCTCATAAACTAGGTCATCCTTCGAGCACACCTATCATTATTACTCATTTTTACATGTCATTGTTCTGTACTATGCAATTCAATAATATAATTGCACACATCCATATTCCAGCAATTTAAGCATTAAATTTCAGTATAACAAACTCATACAAGCATAGATAGGGTAGCACGAGCATGCATAGTCTGCATGACTCTACACGAGCATGCACAAAATCTATACAGGTGTGCTCAAATTCTGCATGGGTGTGCATAATCTGCACAAGCTAATCTTCATGAACACAACTTGCTACTCAAATTTCCTGGATTTTTGCCTAGAATTTCAAATGTTCATAAGGGAACCTATGGGTTTTAATGTTTTGCACGCATACAACCAATTTACACAATCAATTCCACAAATAACAACAGAAACAAGTAAGACCTAATACAAGGATTTTACCCCTTTAAAGAATACCAAGAACATACAACTTGTAACTATATGATTATCAATATTCTTAATAAAAGGAAGGGTCCTCAACCATGGAGTTCAATCTTCCTAGGGACGATCTTTGGGGTCCTAGGGACTTACCCATAGTTATACTCATGCCTTGAGTAAGTTTTCTTGCTCTCCCATACTTAGAAAAGCATAGAGGTAGAAATGCTTCCCTCAGGATCGTTCTTCTTATTCCTTAGGATTACCTCTAAAGGTTCTCCTTACTCGACTATCTAGTTTGAAATCATGTGTTTAAGAAAACTAACTCAATAGTAGATATCTTTACTATTCTTCTGGTTGCCTTTTTATATAGCCCAAAATTGGCCTTGCAGCTTCCTACAAGCTCCCCCTAAACCCAAACAAGCGGTTCCCACATCTCTCAAGGAAGCTCCAAGAGATGAGAAAGATTAAACTATATGGGTTCAATGTTTTGCATCAAACCCAACTTGTTTAGAGGCTCTCTTGCCTTCCTTATTACTTAGTATATGATTGCTTATATAGGAAAAGAAGACAATGCATGAGCTTATATTGCCCAATGCAGGACTTCTATTCCACTCCTTATATAGGAAAAGGAAGTGAGGCATGAGTGCTTATTGTCTAGTGTGGAATTTAAGCTTTTACTATATTTAAATAACCTATTTTTCTTAATTTAATTAATTAATTAAAACTCAACATATATTTCTCCTAAAATATTATTTATTTAATTATAAAACAATTAAATCACTTATTAATAATAAATAAAATACAATATTTACAACCAATAATAAAAAAATAAAAATTGAAGTGTTACAAGTATTATAGTTAATTTCAAAAAAATATAAAAGAAATGAAATACATGCGAGAAATATATTTTTAAAAAAATTTCTCACTTGTTCCATTTGTAAAGCACTGTGAGCATTAGGTTTTTCTCATGTAGTAGTACTAGGATAAACTTTATTTTCATCTTCATCACCATTATCTTCATATTCATTGTTTTCATCAAATAAATCAAATTCTCCATCATTTATATAATTTCTTTTAATAAAGTTATGTAAAGTCATTCAAGCAACAATGACTTAGTTTTGTGTCTTTCAAAGAAAAAAGAGACATAACATATCCAAATAAAGGTGAAACACATGCTAAAGTCACAAACAACCATGACATTAGTGGTAGTTTAGCCTTTCTAACCAATATAAGATGCCTAGAAATGAAAAGGAACACAAACTCGTAATGAGTACCATTTATTGCATCAATATAATCCTTAAAATAAGGGTAATATTTGGTATCATTCTTAATCTCATTAAGAATATCTCTAAATGATTAACCAATGGGCTTAATTATGTCCTTTGCAAGCATATTTAGAACATTTAAGACACTATGAAAATGTCTAGATATTGTTTTGCCTAAATGCTAAAATCTTTTCCTCACAATTACAAATAGAACATGATTGTACCTGACATGTATAAAAACAAGCCAACTTGCTCGTGAATTCCCATATTTCGAGTCGGCTTTAAGTTGTACCTATTTTGTAATATAAAACATATATCAAGAAACACACATTTTTTTCATTCTAAAGCTTTGATAACAGTGCATTGAACGACCATTTAGCATTTCAGATACTCAAAGATGGCTTATCATGCTTAAATTTCTACAAGGACTCTTCACAGCATAATTCATAAAGTTATTGGAAACACTAGCTACAACCAACACCAACACCTTTTCCTTTGTAACTTAGTCATCGTTATCTAGCTCTAAGAGTCATTTGATGTTATATCATCAGTAGATAAAGACATCCTATAAAACTTAAATATTAAAACCAAGATTCATAACCCAACAAATTGAAATGGAAGATGAGAAAAAAAAAACAATATTAGAAACTAAGATTCATAACACAAGCAAGGTTCATAACTAAGATCCATAACACAACCAAGATTCACAACATATTCAAAAGATAAGAAAGTAAATTTGTTCATGTTAAACTTGGAAATCATATTTGTCCTTTTTTTCCCTAAGTCTAATATGGCAATGAAAAATATATCACTCTCACACACAAGTCTTAGTAGAACTTTCAACATTGCAACACATGCAACCATGTTAGTTGGGTCTTAACTAGATTCACAAGAACATGATTCAAAATTTTGAATAACACAATCTATTCAAGCTGAAAGCTCAACTGTAGCCCTAATTCAATTGTCATATTCTCGTCCTCTCTTCTTTTCTCCATCTCCTTTATAGAAGAATTTGACTCAAAATTTTCAATAACACAATCTATTTCAGCTGAGAACTCAACCACAACCCCAATTTTGTTATCACCCTCTCTTCTTCTCTTCCTTTCTCCATTTTTCTTAGTAGAAGATGTTGTTTGAGTTGTCATTTCTACCTTAGTTGCATTCACTTCCATCTTAGTCTCATTATTAATACTATCAAGTGTCTCTTCTGTTCCAATGTTGAGTCCTTTATGTTGTGTCGAACCTTCAGTTGGTCTCTAAACTTTACTACTTTAGGGTTTTCCTATAAAATAAAGGATAATGATTAATTAACATCATTAATAACATTTTTTACTTTTAAAAAAAATACTATAATATAGATACCTGAATTTTTGTCTCCCACCATTCATCATTAGCATTAATGGTCTTCTTCTCTGTATCCCAACCGAGACCGGTGTCTTTTCCAATAAGCTTAGTCCATAATTGCCATTCCTTTTTTAAAGTATCCCACTTATTTTTGAATTGTTTGTATTGATATGCTAACTTTGTTTCCTTGTAGAAATTTTTCGCAATATTCGCCCAACCAATCTTATTGAAGTGAGCATGAAGTCTATTTCCAGCACGCACCTCTTCAATGCACACTTTCAAAAATATTTCAAGATTTTTATCATGCCACTTGGCTTTCTTTCCTTTCACAGGAACATGATGGAGAGACATTTCCACGATCTTCAAAAACAAAAGTTTAATAATTATAACCAATACAAACATAAATTTTATAATGGATATTACAAACCCCAAAAGATAAGAGGATACAAGAATAAAGTGTTATACAACTAGCAACACTTTGGTAATACTCAACATTCCAATACTTTTATGGTAAGAATTGGTATACTAATTATGAACTTTTTTTTTTTTTTAAGATCTCCTAGTTTATAAAACGGCAACTAAGAATTTGGAACATATTATTATTACTTATCTTTTACTTTTGTTATCTACTATTTTCCTTTTATATGACATGTCACCCAAATTCAATTATGTCCTTGAGCACTCTAAGTTTCTTAATTACCATAAAATTAATGCCACCAATATAATGTTCTTAGGAGATTAAGATGCCAAGAATGATTTTAAAGATAAAACAATATTATCACCTAAAAAAAGAAAATAATTTAAATAAGAAAAACTTTATAAAAATTCAAATACTCAGCTTGGTGGCTCTTGAAAATGCTATTGGAAATTATATTATTGATGTAAGTGGATAAAGTGAGAGTTTTATACACATATTTTAGAGATAACTTTGACTTTGTAAATACAAGATCTAAGAGTCATGACCAATGATACTAAACACATATCTATTATCCTAATCAAGGCTAGGCTTCAGGTTCAGTTCCTAGCTCTTATATTATAGTTCAAATTTATTTCATGAAATAGTTGAATGATTTACAACTTGTTTCACATTGTCATGGCTTAGCAAAATGAAGATAATCTAAACCTGATTTAGTATTACGTCAACATGGTTGAGCTAGCTCTTTTGTAACATGGAATTCAAATAACTAGTTTATACATAAAAATTAATTATCCAATAGTCTAGCCTACTATCTTCAATTATATATTGATAAATTAATTATTTCCACCTTTTATAATATCTAACTAGATAGGTAAAATTATAGAAAAAAAAGACTGGACATATCATGATTAGAGAAATTTTCTTTTTTTTTTTTTTTGACAAAATTAGGTAATAGGTTGTTAGACCTCCTTTTAAGTGTGTGCGCGTAAGGAGAAATAAAAACAATATTAGGATATCATTATGGTTAAAGGAAGACCCAGAATACAGGATATGCAAATTAGTCTTTAAGAATTCACAAGAAAACCATAATAATTAAGCAACTAAGTGAAAATCCAAGGCTAAAAACAAGCAAGCTGACTATACTTCAAGAGTGCAGTTTATATAGTTAATCATTGAAAGAAAAGGAAATTGATAAATATCTTCGAAGTGTTTTGATTTATGAATATGACATCATGAAAAAATATCTTGAACAAGAGGCCCAGGTTTTTCTTTCAAAATTTCTTTCTTCTGAATATCTAAAATACATCCACAATAAAACTACAAGAATGACCATAAAATTAAATGAAATGTAGAAACAATCGTCTGGTTTATTAAAATTTAAAAGAAAAAATAGAAAATAGTAGAAAAATATAACCTAATCAGAGACACAACATTGTGAATGTGAATGTCATTGTTGTTGAAAACTAGATAACCACAAAATTCATTAAGAGAAACATGAACACTAACACAACCATCCCACTTATGTGAATGTCATTAATGTTCTAGTTATTTAAGAACCTTATCAACTATCACTCTTATCTAATACTTATAATGAAAAATAAATCCAAAAGATGCGAATAATTAAATCCACTAATAAAAAGTTATTCACATATAATCCTAGGCGAGAATCATTTGATCCAACATTAGATATCAAAATATAGAGAAAAATAATTGAATATATATATATATATATGTCATAGTGGTTAAAAACGGCTGGAACGATAGTTATAGCGGCAGAGTGGAGCGGCAGCGATGCACGACAGAACGTGCGTAGTGGCGCAATTCAATGTCACGGCTGTCGCGGCCGCGATAGTGACAAAGTGGAGCGGTCACTATAGCGGGAAATCGTGGTGGAGTAGGCTGTTACTGTCCACATGAAGGGAAAAAGTCAAAAATGCCCTCCTGTTTAAAACATTAGTGAGAGCATTTTCGACTTTTCGCATTTTAGGGTTTTAGTTTAAATAATTTTCCTGCCAGTTTTCCCTCTTCATCCTCTGCTCTTGCATTTTCACTGTTATGTTTTTACTGTTCTTTTATTTTTTTTTTTTACCTTCGTTCTTCTTCTCCGGTGACTTGCTTTCTCCGGCGACTTGCTTTCTCCAGCGCGCTTTCTATGACGACGCCTCTTCTCTGACAACGTCTCTTCTCCAGCCAGTCGTCTATTCTTCAACTAGTTCTCGGGCGACCACCAACTTTGAAGTAATTTTTTCTTCTTTAATTTTTTTTCTGTTTCTGCCTACACTAGTACCTCTTTTCCGTCTCTGTTTCTGTCTCTGTTTCCAGAAAATCATGCTTTGTTTCTATTCTTGTTTTTCTATTCCTATTTCTGATCTTGTTTTTATTTTCTGGCTAACAGAAGTACAAAACCTTCTATTGTTCAATTCAATCATGGCATTTGGTTCCCTACCAAGCAACGATTAACAAAAAAAAACATCGCTACTGTTGCTGTTGTTGGTGGCAATGGTACACCTATACAATTAGTGGGATCTTCAAATGTAATGTTCAAGCCCACTGGTCAAAACATTGACATTGCAAGGAAGTGGAACAACTTGAAGGATAAAAATAATAGGAAGAGTGTAATGTGTGACTTTTTTCTAAAAACATCTATGGGAGGAATCACTAGAGCCAAAAGACATCAACTCGAAATAAGAGGAGACGTGAGTTCTTGTAGGAAAATACCGAATGATATTAGGTTGGAATTGAAGGTAGCTTTTGAACAAAAAAAAAGCAAAAAATGAAATATACATGGAGGGAGTGCAAGAGGAAGGAGATAAGGAAGACGAAGTGGAAGAGATTGTAAGGCATAAAAGTGGAAAAAGGCCTACAACATCATCAATAGAAGTTACTTCAGTTCCTGCCAAGAAAAAAAATGTGAATGTAAAGAGTCCCTTGATTTGCACTTCTTCAAAAGACATGAAGAAACCATCCTATTGAGAAAGAACAAGAGACAAATAAGCATAAATGATGCTTGTAAAAAGGATGCAAGAGCAAGAACAATTCAATATATTGCTTGTTTCTTTTATAGAAATGGAATTCCATTCAATGTGGCCCGATCAAATAGTTTTAAATTGATGATTGAGACAATTAGAAACTATGGTCCTCATCTAAAGTCTCCAAGCTACCATGAATTAAGAGTACCACTTCTTAAAAAAGAATTACAACATACAAAAAGACATGTTGAAGGGTCATGAGAAGGAACAAAAGAAATATGGATGCTCAATCATGTCAGATGGCTGGACAGATAGGAAGAATTGGACATTGATAAATTTTTTGGTAAATTGTTCATTAGGAACAATGCTTATCAAAAGTATTGATGCATTTGAATTCATGAAGACTAGGGACAAAGTTTATCAACTTTTAAAGCTTTGTTAAGGAGATTGGAGAAAAAAAATGTAATCCAAGTGGTGACGAACAACGAAAGTAATTATGTTATGGCGGGTAAATGTAACTCTTATTTAAATTTTGATTTAGAAGTATAATTTTTAATTGTTACTCATTTAAATTGCAATTGAAATTTTTAGGTAAACTTTTACAAGCCACGAGAACGAAATTATTTTGGACTCCATGTGCTACCCATTGTCTAGACTTGACGCTAGAAGATATTGGGAAGATTGTCAAAGTAAAAAAGGTTATACAAAGAGGCATCAAACTAGTAGGCTACATTTACAACCATTCAATGGCTTTGAACACCATGCGGAAGTTCACTAATAAGTCTAAATTAGTGAGGCATGTAGTTACAAGATTTGCAACTATCTTTCTTACGTTGCAAAGATTGCACAAGCAAAAAGCCAATCTTAGAAGAATTCTTACTTCGGATGAATGGGTGGAGTCTAGGGCAGCTAAGGATCCCAAAGGGAAGAAAGCAAGTGACATTATTCTTATGCCCTCTTTTTGGAATGATGTCGTTTACGCCTTGAAGGCTATGGGCCTTATTGTTCGTGTATTCAGGTTAGTGGATAATGAAAAAAGACCCGCAATGGGTTACATTTATGAAGCAATGGATAGGGCCAAAGAGGCAATTCAAAAAGCTTTTAATGGCAAGGAAGAAAAGTATAAGGATATTTTTACAATCACTGATAGAAGATGGGATTGCCAACTTCACCATCCTTTGCGTGTAGCTGTTTATTTTCTAAATCCTGAGTTCTTTTATAGCAATCCAAATATTGAAATGGATTGTGAAGTGTTGGAAGGCCTTTACAAATGTATTGATAGACTCGGTGAAAATGATGAGTTTGTAGACCACATCCACAATGAGTTGTCAATATATAAGAGAGTTAGAGGAATGTTTGATTTTCCTGCAGTAATGAGGAAAAGAATAACAATGGCAATTTGAGTAATCATTTTGATACTAATGCATATGAATTGCATTCCAACTGAGTGGTGGAAGATATATGGAGCACACAAAAACTTGCAAAATATTGCCATTAAAGTTCTAAGTTTGACTTGTAGTTCGTCGGGATGCGAGCTTCACCATCCTTTGCGTGTAGCTGTTTATTTTCTAAATCCTGAGTTCTTTTATAGCAATCCAAATATTGAAATGGATTGTGAAGTGTTGGAAGGCCTTTACAAATGTATTGATAGACTCGGTGAAAATGATGAGTTTGTAGACCACATCCACAATGAGTTGTCAATATATAAGAGAGTTAGAGGAATGTTTGATTTTCCTGCAGTAATGAGGAAAAGAATAACAATGGCTCCTGATAAATGGGAAAGTTCACTTATAATTTGCATATTTATTTTGATTACATTTCAAATTGCAAATTTGAGTAATCATTTTGATACTAATGCATATGAATTGCATTCCAACTGAGTGGTGGAAGATATATGGAGCACACAAAAACTTGCAAAATATTGCCATTAAAGTTCTAAGTTTGACTTGTAGTTCGTCGGGATGCGAGCGTAATTGAAGTACCTTTGAGCATGTAAGTTAATGTGAAAGTGAAAATTTTAAATTTGAATTTAAAATTTTATATAATT
Source organism: Mucuna pruriens (assembly GCA_025330945.1). Taxonomy (NCBI): domain Eukaryota; kingdom Viridiplantae; phylum Streptophyta; class Magnoliopsida; order Fabales; family Fabaceae; genus Mucuna; species Mucuna pruriens. Next base: position 868,666 of record JAENHJ010000525.1, on the reverse strand, counting down.
ATAATGTAACAAAGTTTGTTAAATTATTATAGATTCATTCAAAGAAGAGAAGCAGACTCGAGCACCAAAAGCTTCAAAACTTGGTTTATGTTAAATACAACCAAGCTCTTTATGAATGCTACGAGTGTCATGATCTTATTGATCCTATTGCTTTAAACAACATTGATAATAGCAATGAGTGGATAGTGGGAGAATTGGATGGAGAGGGTGACGATGCCGAAGATGAATTGGTTTTTGATGATGATGATGTTTTGACTTGAAGAGATGTTGCTAGTGCAACTAAGACTGCTGAACCTTTAAAGTACACTAGAAGGCAAACACAAATGCAAAAGATAGTGGTTGCATCTACATCTAACAAGGAAAAAGGAAAAGAAGTGGTTGAAGAAGAGGATGCAGATGAATTAAGTCAAGATGAAGGGGAGGAAGAGTACAATTATAGTTGTAATAAGAGTGATGAAGACAATGATATAGAACTTGAAGAGGATAAAGAAGATTACTAACTTAAGATGTTATTGTATTTGACATTTTGGCTATTTGTTTTTACTATTTGAATTTTAAGCCTTTTGTGAATTTTTATTATTAATGATACTTGTTAGTTTATGAATTTTGAGTAATATTTATGTTTTTGACCTTATATAATATATATATATATATATATATATATATATATATATATATATATATATATATATATATATATATATATATATATATATGAGTTTAATGGTTATGCACTAACAATGTAAAATAGTTTTACATTGTCATCTAATCATAAATAGTTGATATGACTTTTAAGATACCTGTAAAAGTTAAAAAAAACTTACCGTACATGGTGGGCTATGATTGGATGATAGTGTAAAAATATTTTATATTGTTAGTGTATCAACAAAACATAGAAGAATAGCAAAACATAGAAGAATAGAAAAACATGAAGCATTGGTTTTGTAGCATTGGTTTTGTAGCATCCAAATCAACAATTAAATTCACAAAATGTGGAATAAATTAACAATTTAAATAAAAATGATATCAAAATATTAACTAACCTTCAACGTTGACAAATAAAAAAGGAGATGAACAAAAGAGGAACGCATGAGAGAGAAAAATTGATAGGGTTTGTTGTATCAATACGTTGTGTGGGACATAATTATCCCTTTCAAATTGTCATGATGTTTAAGATTTTTGAACTAAGCGAACTTTGCATTAGTAGTCGAGCTTCTTCCGATCCTCACTCAAGCAATCAAAGGGTTATGACGATCCCAATTCTGAGAGGAAGTCAACATTTATCCAACAAAATTATAGTTATAGCCTCCGAAAAAGCTAAAAAGTTGAGAAGCTAAAAATTTTAGCTTCACGATAAAGCTACACTGAGAGTCTAAAAGTTGAAAAAGATGTACATCCAAACATCATTTCTAAATAGGAAAGAACTTATGCCAATAATAAGCTCTCAAAAGCTCTTCTAACATGTATCAAAACAGGCCCTTTCTCTATTTTTGGAATCTATATTATAATGTTTCATATCAATTTTAAAAAGTTCACACTCAAACAAATATCACAAATAGGTCAGAATTTCCAGCACAAAATTAAGTTCAACTTCAATCACACATTTAGGGACCAATTTTCAATCAAATGCAGTAAAGTTTGTGGGAATTGTGTAGCCCTATGAGTCTACTTTCAGCCCAAGTACAGATTATTCTAGTACAGTGTGTGAACAAAGAGAAATCATAAAAATGCCACAACATGTCAGTACATGAATTCATCCAAACAATAACCCATCAAAGATACATATCATAATTCATCAAGTCACTCCACCAATTAATCATTCTACTCATGAAAACACCAACAATAATAACATATCATGAAATTAAAATAATTTTATATGACTATTTCCTTACCCTAATCTGTCCCACAAACCAAGAAGGAAGGTTTGATGGAAAAAGAGGCAATGAAGTTTTTTCTTTACTCCCAAAACTTCAATACCTAAGAGAGGGTACTCACAATAGAGCATGATTCCAACAACAAAATGAAAACATAAAAATTAATGAAGGTGGTCTTAATGAAAAAAATGGAGGAGAAGAAAAAAAATAGAGAAAGTAAGAACTGTCTTACCCAAAACTTGAAATCACACTAGAAGGGTGGAAAGAGCTCTTGGAGAGAGTGGGAGAGGAAAAGAGATATTGAAAGTGACTAAAGAAATAGGAGAAGGGGACAACATGAATTTCAAGGAAAATATGTGTAGGGTTTTTAAGGGTTAGGTCATGGGTTGTGGACTAAAAGGATAGTGGGCTAAGAGGGTAGTGGGCCTTGTAACACTTAATAAGTTACTTTCTTAGTTTAATTTTTCTCTTCTATTATTATCTTAATATCTTCATTCAAAATCATAATTATTATTTTAAATTTCTCAACTCGTTTTTCTTTATTATCAATAACATTATTGAACCATGTAAAATTATTTATTTTCCTTTTTAAGTTAATTACAAATAAAGATATTATAGCTTAAAATTTTCAGACTTATAAAATAAAACAAGGAAAATCACATTAATTTATTTAAATTAATTTTCAATAAGTAAATTTAAATTTCCTCTTGCGATTATATTATATTAAGTTAATAGCATAAATTAATAAAATATATTACAATCTTAATCTTCTCCTCCTCGTTTTGATTCAAGAAAACTTCAATTTTGTAATGCAGTGCAATGTGGGCAAACAACAAGAGTCACCTCTCATTCAATAAAGAACGACGAACAACAATTCGTTTTTGGAATTCTGTAGAAACCTAACACAAGTCTCAAAATTGACCATGAAAACTTAATTTATTCTAAGTTCGTTCACATACATGAGTTTAGCACATAGAGGTATACACAAATCATCACTTAATTTCAATCAATTGCATCTAAATTAGAAAACCCCAAATCAAACCCTAAAACCCCCCAAATCAATTCCAATTAATGCATGATCAAGTAAATAAAATATCATACGCTATACTTGGATTGTGTAAAAATAAACTTGAATATTTGAGTAGAAGCATCGATATGAAAAACTTTTGTGCTTTGTTAAAAGTGTATGCTAGCTTGTATGATAATAAATACTCTTTTAAGTTGAAAAATGATGATATATTCTTACCATATAAACATCCCTTGTACATATATGAGTATGAATTTGATATGTCATCTCTAGTTTTTAAACATGATAGTATGCATGTTTTACATATGTAAAAATATCAAAATAATAATGTCATTTTTCTAGGCTTTGTGTTTGGCTCTAAAAGAGTCAAAGTAGTTGCTGAGAAGGGAAAAGCCGCCCCAAGTTGGCCAACATCGAAATCTGTGAGAAATGTTAAAAGCTTTTCATGGAATAGCTAGGTTCTATGGATATTTTGTTAAAAATTTTAGTATTCTTGTTGTCATCCTAAAAAAAATTTTGAAAATTTAAATATATGTAGAGTTTTTTAAGGAAGTTATAAGACTTCATAAGCCCATAGATTCTAAAATGGACTCCAAGTTTCTCAATCACTGTTGGAGAACCATGTGGGGTAAGCTTAGCTCTAAGCTACTCCTTCTTACTGCTTTTCATCCTTAGATGGATGGACATACTAAGATAACCCATGTGTTGACTGAAGTAAATGACGATGCTTATATCTTGGACACACTTCAAACTTATAAGGGTAATCAAACTTATAAGGGTAATCATACTTTCCATTTTACTAATTTGTCTCCTTTTGATACAAGAAACCAACAGTCAAATTTAAGGGCAAATTTTTGAAAAGAAGGGGAGCCTAATACAAATCTGGGTGGCACTAAAAGAAGAATGACAAGGGAGAAAAGAGAATATATTTGTCATATGTAGAGCTACAGACATCCAAATTGGACAATCTTGGTGTCTTTGGAAAGCTAAGAAAAAGATATACAACTTTCCTCGTGAGCTCAAACCAGTTTGCACTCCTTCAGTTCTAAATCTAGCATCACCGCAAGGCTTCAAGCTTACATAGCTATGTACTTGTTTGGCTTATAGCTAATCTATCTTAGGATAGCCTTCTAGCTTGTTTGGATAGCAAGATAGGATAGTTTCTTATCCAAACATGGGCTAGCGAGAAGCTATATAAGGAACCTTTTCTCCCCTCCCCCCCCTCGCGTATAACAATTACTTTTATAATGAAAAGTCTTGTTATGCAACTTGAAAGATAAGTCTTTTTTCTTTTGTGTAAGAGCCTCAATTTTTATCAAGCTCTTAGGAGCCTTGTGATGAATCTCAATTGCTCTTATCATCTTCATCCTTGAAGAGAGTGGCGAGTTCATCCTAACATCATTTCTACCTCATCCACATTTTCTTTTTTCCTTCTTCCTTTTTCTAAGTCTTTTGCAAGTCTTCTCCTACTTCCAAGGGAGATTGTGAGAATCATAAGGCTTCAACATTGATCCAAGGCAAGATCTCATCAGGTATCAAATAATTTTGGATTAAATATAGAAGTTTATATATATAATCTATGTAAAGGAAATTTTCAATCCAAATATTGGATTGATAAAATTCATATTTTATATGAAGTTATTAAATTATGTAATAATTAGTGTTAGTTACATCAATGTAATTTAATTCTCTTTATATATATCTATTGATGTGAATATGGAAAGGGAAGTTATGGACATGCTAAAGGGACTCAAGGAATATGGAACCAAGGTTATAAAGGTTCCCTAACCCAAGGGAAGACAAGATGGACTTCAAGGATAAGACCAAGGAAAGCTAGAAGAAATGGGCTTCCATAAGGGCTAAGGAGAGTCCAACACATATGGGTGTTCATCCTATAAATATGGAAGAACATGAAGGTGACCTTCAAGAGGGCTTCAAGACCTTGAAGACTACTATACTTGAAGGCTCCATGACCAAGGGCAGGTTGAGGAAGCTTTAAGAGGAAGCACATAGAGGATGTGTCTCCTTATAGACCAAGGAGGGCCCAATTGTAGTCCAAATGTTTACACTTTATTTAGGCTTCTTTGTAGCCTTGTATAAACCTTTCTAGGACATGTTAACATCTGTATTAGAATGTAGTTTACTTATAACTTTGTTTCTTAGCTTGAACATGGGCCCAAATGCCTAATCTAGTCAAGAGGCCCATTTAGAGACCAATTTTTTACCATTAAAAGCTGTCAAATTTTTGGGGCATTTTATAGGTGCGGCCATGAGCATTTTGGGCTACGTTGTGTAGTCATTTGGACTTAGGCCTTTCTTAGTTTAGTCTTCATATTAACTTAGGATAATTAGGTGATTATTAAAGGCCTATATAAACCCAAAATGTGATTAAGTTAATCACTTTTTGATTGAATAAAAATTGCGCATTGCACTTGTGAGAGGCTTTCTCTCTTCTCTTGTTCTTGAGCAAGAACCCTATTTTCATCAAGTTTCCAAGATGTTTGCAGTGAATCTCACTCTTTCTTATCTAGTCTTTATGGATTAGTGGCAAAAACCTCAAATATATCTTCTTTATATCTTTCTAACTAGTTGTTGTTTGTGGATCCTCGGGTTTATCATATATATATATACACACACACACATAGATAAATAAAAAGAAAGAGAGAATTCACTTATTCTAAGAGTAACTCTAAAAGAGTTGCTTATCATCCTCACCTTTCATTTTCTTTTAATTAATGCTTAAAGATGAGTTACTTATCTGAACCGTTAGATTAAACGAAAATGAAAGGTAGGGAGGAGAAGTAACTCTTTTATAATTGCTATTGGAGTAAGTAAATCTCTCTCTCTCTCTCCATATATATATATATATTGTGAACACCTGATTTCGTCCCTTTTTTTCAAATAATGAAAATAAAAAATGAAGAAAAAGTAAAAAAAATCATCAAAAGATAAAAATGACAATAAAAAGAAAACAGAAAAAGAGAAGTCAGGCTCTTTGGACACATGTTCAAAGATCCAAAAAGGAGGAAGATAGAGCAAAGGGGTGTTCTTTGGACGATCGTCCAAAGAACCAAAGTTGTAACCCAGCGTTGTCCAAGAGAACAACTTTGTTTTACACACTGATCTCCTTCAGACGTATGGAGCAGTGCTATTTCTGCATTACGTTTCTCCTTTGAAGGAACATTCGAAGGAGTAACTTTGTCTTCTGCATTACATTTCTCCTTTTGGACGAACGTCTAAAGGGGTAACTATGTCTTCTGCATAACTAAATTGATCTCCTTTGGACCTACATCCAAAGGATCAATGTTGTTTCTACATTACGCTCCTCCTTTGGACGAACGCCCAAAAGAGTACCTTTGTCTTCTGCATAACTGATCTCATTTGGACGCAAGTCCAAAGGAGCAGTGTTGTTTCTACATTACGTTTCTTCTTTTGACAAACGTCCAAGGAGTAACTCTGTCGTTTGCATAACTGATCTTCATTGGACACAGGCCCAAAGGAGTAGTGTTGTTTTTGCATTACGTTTCTCCTTTGGATAGAGTAAATCCGTTTTCTACATAACTAATCCCCTTTGGACCTACATTTGTTCGTTTCGACTTGTGTCCAAAGGAGACTTCATTGCTCTGTATTTGTTCCTTTGGACTCATGTCTAAAAAAGCTTCCAAGATTCTGATGTTGCTCCTTTGGACTTGCATCCAAAGAAGATTTCTCGTTTTATATCTCCCCTCCCTTTGAACAAGCATCCAAAGGGTTTCTCTTTTTCTCAATTCCCTTTGGATGCATGTCCAAAGGGTTTGTCTTTTTCTACTATATATTTTCGTTTCTGCATTTATTCAAAGGAGTATTTGTTTTTCTGCATTTTCCCTAAGACCTCTTTACTACATTAGCTTCTCCTTTTGTTTTCTGTACTTGTTTGTTGACCGTCCAAGAGATCTAGTACTCCCTTTTGGATAAGCATCTACATTTTGTTGTGTTCCAACAATGACCAGCGTCCAAAGTAAGGATGAGCATCCAACAGGTTTTGTCACTTTCCCCATGCTACACCTTTAGGAGTGGGTTTGTTTGCAAGAAGACTTTTACCCATAAGACAAGCAACCTTTTCTACATTCCTTTGGACGAGCGTCCAAAGGATTTGTCTTTTTTGCATTTTTCCTTTGGATAAGACATCCAAAGAAATTTGTCTTGTTCTATATTATTCCTCTGGATAGGTTTCCAAAGCAATGTTCTCCTTTCTACTGTATCACTCCTCCAAAAAATGGCATGTTCACAACATGTATCCATAAAGCTGAAGAATTGGAGGTTGTACGATGCACATGCCCTGCCCTCTTATACAACCTATTTTCATGATACCAACTCTAGCTTTTGCTTATGGGACTTCCCAATTGACTACACATGCTCAGTTTTCCCCACCAACAACTCCAGTGTTGATTGCATGCATTTACTTTCCTTACTAACCACCCTTAATGTTACTGTACTAAGCCTTTCTGTTGATAGCTCTTGTTTTGCTCTCTTGTTGTCAACTCCTCTCAATCTTCCTAATGACAACTCTTACTCTGCAAATTTCACCAAACGAGTAATTCACAGAGACCTATAAATAGAAGAAGTTAAATGTTAAAAAGGATTTTTTTGGGGGAAATGGAACAAAAAAAAAAAGGATAGAGAGAAAATGCTAGAAGAAGAGAGAAGTGAAAGGCGATATTCAAGGGGACTCTTAGCAAAAGGCAAACCTGCTAAGTTTGAAATAAATGAAGGAAAGCGGAGGGCCCCAGTAACAACAAAAGGCTTTACACTTAGGTAACGCTCTTCACCCATTTACGCATTTGACAGGATTTAGTTGAAAGCTTAATTCTCCTTTCTCTTGCCTCTCTATTTCCATTTAATCCTTCTTGTGTTTCTGAAGTAGGGAGCCAACAAATGGCTCCCTCCCTTTTTGTTGCCATGTGATACTTAGCACATATGGGGGCCTACGTGGGGCTCTTCCCTCTCTTCTTTCTCATTTGTCCTTTATTTTTTGGATTTCTCTATTTTCTATTTTAATTAAATATATATATTTGTATCTGCCCAGCCTTTGGACGTAAAAGCCAAAGGTTGGCCTCTCTTCTCTTCTGTCATATATATATGTGCTCGTCCAAACTATTGGGTACAACATCTATGCTTTTTACTTTTTCTCTTATACTGTTACCTGTTTGTGTTTTATCCAAGCCTTTAGACTCCTTGTTTTTCATTCTATTAAAACCATGTATGCTCGTCCAAGGTTTTGGATGCAGTAGTTATGTTTTCCTTTTTCTTCTTACTATGATTTGTTTCTGTACTGTCTGTCACAGCCTTTGGATGAAAAAGCCAAAAAGCTAGCCCCCTCTTCTTTTTCTGATAAATGGCATATGCTTCCTGCTCATCCAAGCTTTTTGATATAGCAGCTTTGAGTCCTTTCCCTTATTCATTTTTCTATTATTTTATCTGTCTTTGTGTTTGTCCAAAGCCCTTTGGATGAATGACTTTGAACTCCCTTTTCTATTATTTTATTATTGTGTTATGTTCGTCCAAAGCCCTCTGGATGAAAGACTTTAGACTCCTCTTTCTATTATTTTATTTGTTTTATGTTTGTCTAAAGCATTTTAGACAAGTGGCTTTGGGCTCCTTCTTCTGTCACATTATTTGTTTCCGTGTTCAACCAAAGCCCTCTGGACAAAAGACTTTGGATTTCATTTTCTGTTATTTTGTTGTTGTTCATCCAAGCCCTTTGGACAAAGAGCTATAGATAACTCTTCCACCCTCCCTCTATTGTTCTATTGTTCGTCCCATCCCTTTGGACGAAGGACTTTGAACAACTCCTCTACCAATCCTTGTTGTCATCTATTCATCCAAACTTACTAAACGAAGAGTTATTAATAGCCCCTCCACAATTTTCTATTTACTGTATTTGTCTAAACTCTAAAGCATCCTACAAATCTCTATTTACACTTAGCATGACCATTTGAGAAAGCACTTCCTGTTTGGTTACTACTAGGAACATTCCATAGGAATTAGTAATCATTTCATATGCACTTCTGGTTTGACCCTCATTGTTATCCTCTGTCCAAACCCCTTTGGACGAATGGCTCCTAACAACTCTTCTTTTCCAATTCTGTCACCTTTTCTTTGGACGAAGAAGCTAAGGAGTAGCTCCTGTTCTTCCCCCTATTTCCAAGCCTCTTCCAAAATTATGTAAACTTTGAATTCTTCATTGCATTAGGAGATACGTAGAAGTAAAAGACAACTCTTTTTAAGTTCAAACAACCAAAAAATAATCCTTTTTTAATAATAGGTACAATTTTGTTTGAGTTTGAAGGATAAAAATAATGATTATAAGTCATAATAGTTTTAGATGTCTAATTAAGTTAACCATCTTAGGATAGACGTCGTAAGGTGCTAACACTTTTTTTACACATAATTGACTCTTGAGCCTTAAATCTATTTTCGTAAACCTGCCTTATGCTTTCCAAGGTTTTTTCTAATATTTTTCTTAATAAACATTAGTGGCAACTCCATTGAGTTCATTGTTCTTTCTTTGAAAGGAACTTGAAACTCGTTCTTTTCTACTTTTAGTCGTTTCCTTCGTGATCACATATGTGTGTATAAATATATATATATATATATCAATTAATAATTTTAAAATTTATTAAATAAACAAAATAGGTAAATTTTCTGGAATGATCCTCTTCTTAAATACCAATAACACACTTCACTATTGATTAAAATTTATTGAAAACTACAAAATTAAAAGAAATACTCGTTAAATAAAAAATTAAAATTACAAAAATTTATCATTTTTAAAAGATTTAACTAATGACAGATAATATGTTCAAAATAATGTATTAGAGTGTGTCATTAACATTTCTTTTCTCAAAACAATCATTTGTACATGCACATTATGTATAATTTAAACTTAAATATGTTTTTTGTCTCTTAAATTTAGACTAATTTTATTTTTCATCTCCCAAATTTGAAATTGTTTTTTTAGCCCCAACATATTAAAAATAGTTGGTTTTAATCTATTATTTTATCTAGCAAATGAAATACAAATTCTCATTTACCAAGTATGTAGCCAAAAATTAAAAGATGTTAACCCTAAAATTTTTCTTCTATTATTTTTCAATTTTCAATTATACACTAGCAAAGTCAAAGGTTAAAACCAATTATTTTTTTAATTAGATAAACAAAAAAAAATCAACTTTGAGGAAAAAAAATTAACTTAAATTTAAAAGATTAAAAATATTTAAACTTACAAATCTATAATATGGCTAAAAGAGGTGCTTTTGTCATCTCTGCTCATTCCCTCTTCTTCGCATTGGTGATTTGCTTTTTGCTGACTAGGTGTGGCCAGTTTTATTTTTTTTCTTTTGTCAATTGTCAAAAAAAATGTAAATTTCATATTATAATTTAAGAGAAGTAATGAAGTCGAAGCAACGTTATGCAGCTAGAATAGAACCGTCACATCAAAAGAGCAAAGGGAGTAAATATGCAATACTGCTCCATACTAGCAAGAAAGTTTCCAAGGAGCAAAGAAGATAACTTCAATTTCTCAACTAACATTTATCCATGCAAAGTGGACTGATGAACTAACATAGCTACCATTAATTAATCAAATACTACAATAACTACAATAACAAAACACAACCCTAAAAACAAGACCAAATTTCAAGCATTCAAATCATGATACATTACACACTTAACAACAAGATGACAGTTAAAAAAAATAGAAAGAATTCCACAAGGATGCTCATCATTCAGCATCCAAATTATCATATTGCCAAGGGTTAAAGTCTGGTCTGCTCTCGTGCCCTTGAGTGCAGTCAGAACTATCAATAGCAGCGCGATGTTCGGTGTATTTACCATTGTATTGGTAAACTTCCAAGTCACCCCAAGGAGTAGGAGTTACTTCATCTGTTAAATCAAACCATCTAGGAGTGAACTTGTGGGCCTTGGCCTCTCGGTTTCTCTTCTCAGCTCTTTGCCTCTCCTCCAAACTGAAAAACAAGTTTAGGCACACATACGGTAAAAAATTGTGATCTCTGAGGTGGTGCTTGTAGAGAACAACAAAAAATTTTAAACCCTTTGTTCATCATTTGTTACCTGCTCTTCTCATAGCCAGATGTGGATAGGTCACCCTTCTCTAGGGCCAGTCTATCGGGACGTAGACGGGAATCTGACGCCAACAACTTCTTGGGAGCTGTGTCGAAGCTGTTAATCTTGTGTGCAAAATGTGTGTACTGGAATTTGTCCTTTTTAGGGGCATCAGCAACTCTCCAAACCTGTGCAGAATGAAACAGGTTACTTCACACAAAATAATTCATATTGCTTGAACAACAAAAAGTGGTGACAACCCAACAAAGAGGAAATCATGCAAACAGTGACACTAAACAGTCATCTCTCCCAAAAATCGTACTATTTTTATGGGACGTGAAGGATAAGGCATGGACAACTCAAGATTAATGACAGCTATTAAACTAAACCTAGAAAAAGAAGAGCTTATAAGCTTCCTAAAGACACATTTTATAGTTCATTTTCTTATTTTCACAACCAAGCATTCAATTGTATGGAGTTACACCGACTATTGTCGGAATTAGTGGATGCAGTCCAACCATGTGAAACCAAACCAAACATATAATTCAAATCTAATCACCTACGAAGCAATAATTAAGTAGAAAACTATTATAAGTATAAATCTTAAAGAATTTTTAAAAGATTTTTTCTGCACCATTCAATCAAGATTTTTAAATAATATAAATAAGTCTTAAAATATTTAATCAAGATTATTAGGATTTTTTAAAGAGTCTAACAAAATCATGTGGTATTTAATAGAGACTTTTTACAACCTATAAAAATTCTTAAGGTATTCAAAAGCATACAAATTTTGGTAGATTGTTTTGTAAGATAGATTTCGATAGATTTTAAAAACTTTTTAATAGTAAATCATTCAACAATTTTACCCAAATTCTTGAGATTTTAAAAGACTTTTTCTATCTTTGTTAGACTTTTCTTTCTTCCGGCCCACATAATTTCTTCTCTTTTCATTAAGGGCAATACAAGCATTAATACAGTACTTAGTCATCTCTTTCTTCCAACTATGAATAGCGATGGGACAACACAAATACAAGTAGTAATTCTTCCATACCCACTCGAATTATTACGAGTACCCATAGATATTCACGAATTTTAGACATATCTACGAGTATCCACAGGTATACGTGAATATTTGTTAAAATACAAAAGTAAAAAATAAAATAAAACTAAAATAAATATTTTTGAAACATATATTTATATTAAGAAATAATTTTCTAACTTATATTTATATAAAAATAAATAATTTTAAAATATATATTTATACTAAAAATAAATTAGAACAATTTATTTATATATAATTATAAAGTGCGATTACCTATGGGTATGGATACCTTACTATCCATTCCTGCCTGTTAATAAATGGGTATTCATTTAACTATTTATTTGATACTTATCGTATATTCCATCTATAGATATCCATGGGACAAATTTTTTGTCATCCCAACTTCCAATTTTACAAGGCTTCTCTACAATCAAGTAAAACAACATTTCTACTTTGCTTTTGTCTTTAATCAATTTGTTTGGATGAATTGTTGTGTATCACAAAAAAAAACAATGTCAAAATGCATGAAGACAATCTTCTACATTATAAGAACATATGTCTTGTATTTTTTTACACAATTACATTGATGTGAATTACTATTTTTCATGGATTTTTTTGTATCTTTTTTCTGGTGTCTTTCTTTGAGTGTCATTAGATTATTTTTTTCAATATATTGTTATGAATAAATTAAAAAAATAAATACATAAATTTTATTTTAAAATAATGTTATTTACACATATTTGCAAACACATTACTTGATTAGCATGACAAGTATTATTGTAAAGTAAAATTAATACTTTTTATTGGTGATAATTATTCTTACATGTTAGTTAGTAATTCAAATAAGAAATTCCCACTAAGAAAATAACAAAGGAAAGGACAAAGAGGTGCAATAACTCTTATTATACTTTAAAGATTTGCTAAAAATTCATGAAGTCCTTTCAAATCTTGTAAATCTATAGTCTTTTCAAATTTTATAAATTCTTACAAAATAAATCCATGACAATCCAAAATATAAAATCTTAATTATAAAAGTCTTTAAAAAAATTATAACTCATTACATTTTTACATAGTCTTTTAAAATCTACAAAACTTGTTTATGTTAAAAATAGTCTTCTAAAATTTCAATTCAATTCGCTCATAGTAAGATATGCTTCCACAAACAAAGTTTTGGATAAGTCACTAATCTCTACTAGAATTTTGGAAAGAATTATAATGACATAACATATAGAATAAAGGACTTGTTTGGGAAACCTCTCCATAAGCACTTACTGGAGAGAAAAATGAAAAGAAAAAATAAAATAAGTTGTTTCATAAGCTAAAATTAACCTATGTATAAGCTAATTTATAGAAACTCTTTTTTGGAGAAGATAATGTGAGAAAGCTTCTACAAATTTATTTTAGCTTACACATAAGCTAATTTTAGTTTATTGAGAAGTTTATTGCAGTTCTTCTTCCTATTTTTCTCTTCAATAAGTGCTTGTGAAAAAGTTTATCCAAATAGGGTTAAAGTGATATCATAGCATATTTATAAAATTATAATGAATAAAAACTGGTGCAACAATAGAAAAAGTTGATAGCAAACCTCTTTCATCTCGGTGCCGGCAAGTGGTTCTCCCTCGGAGTCACAAACTTGATAACTCATAGCCTCGTTCCATTTTCCAGTCATCAGTATCTTAGGCTCGTCAGCAGAATTATACACGTATCCGTCCACTTCATATCTACCAGTTCTGCAAATGCAAAAATCTTTCATAATATATATAACAGCAACAATGAAGAAGCTATGAAATTAAAAGTCCACATACTGAGCAAAAAGTGAACATTTGATGGCAAGAGAAAGTAGTCATACCCAAACCAGCCGCATGGTTGAAAATATAGCACCACTTTGTCCCCTGTCGTCAGATTTGTCAAGATCATCTCTCCAGGTGAATCAATCCAAGTTCGTCCAAAAATCAAGTTGCTAACTTTTGTAGGAGGAGGCACTAAATCAAGAACCACACCATCTCTTTTGAGGGTAACACGTGTTCTGCATCCAAGTAACAGAATGTTACAAATGCATACAACTTACAAACTAAAAATGTTTGCTAATGAACTTAATTGAAGTAGACATTCAGCATCATAAATTATAAAACAAACTACAAAATAAATTGAGGTAAAAGCATATGGGACATCCTTAAGCATAAATACACAGTTAATAATCCATGGGGGGTTAATAAATCCCAACTCCTATGGCTATTGAAGACATGTGACAGATTTTTTTCTGTATTTTATTTCTCTTAATTAAGGGAAACCAAAACCATAAACACACTATAGATAACAAACAAAAGAGGAGTGAGTGGGAGTTCTCCAACATTGGGTTCCACAAATCTCAGAAAAAATGAAGTGTCAAGGAAGAAGGTAGGTAAGTATTACCTTCCAACAGGATATACATCAACTGAGTTGCCAAGGAATTTGGTTTTCAATTTTGATGTCACATCATAAGTGAAATGTTCATTTTCAGCGTGCCCAGCACTCATCGGGGGGTGATGGCTGACCTATAGCAATTAAAATCACAAATTAGAATCATGCATAATATAAGGGCATCACAAAAAATTAGTGAAAATTATGAATGGAACCAAGCTCTTCCCCCCTCCCCCTCCAAAAAAAAAACAGACATAAGAGGCATTTTGTTTGAAGAACTGACAGAGAAATAAACAGAACGTTAAACGCACCTGCTCTGATATAAATGTTATGCCACCATGGTTAACCATTTCATAAGTCTCGCCAAGAATTGGATTGAAAGGCTTCCACGTTCGTTGGTAGGCATAGTAGACAGATATAAAGAATGATGCTGCAAAAACCATATGTAAGGTCATATTCCATGCAATGTATGCACAACAGAGAGGGCAAGAGAGAAAGAGAATGAAAGTAATGCTTACAAGCATATACTAGTCTCATGTATGGATCCTCAGTCTTATCCGCCATATCTAACAGGTAAGTGTACTCCATAAGCTGTGAAATTATATTACAACCAATGAGATTGTACAGACAGAAAACTTGCTAAATAGTTTGTGTTAGTGTAATAGCAAAAGCAAATGCAGAAAAGTACGAGTATAACACAGACCTCGGCCATTTTCTGTAGCATTGTCATTGGCTCAAAAATGATAACTGGCAGTGTCACCATTGATGTGATATCAGAGCCAACATAATTCTGCATCATTTTCCAGTAACTATCTCGCTCCTGGACGGTAAAGGAAATAACATCCAGAAATGATACATTATAAATATGGAGGAAAAAAAAATTCTCTAAAGTCCACTATGAGATAAATGTAAACTTCTATCCAGATAATTAAAGAAGCAATTGGTTTACATTGCATATTATCTATAGAAAATGGCAGGACTAAGCAAGAAGCTTGTCTTAACATGCCAACCAGACAGAGATAGGTTGACTAAAGTGGAAAACATCAAAGTTCAATCTGCAAATTCCCATCTCTTTTTTCAAAAAATGACAAGCAGCAAATTTTATCTATGAATCTAGATTGTTTCAATCAGTATAGAGGAATAACTTCCCACATAATAAATTTTTTTGACACATGATTCTTTCATCCCCTATCAATCATCAAATTTTGTTTAGACGAGAAATGCTAGCAACAAACTCTTTTGAATACACTCTCTCCTATTAGCTGAAATTTATTGGAATTCCAAATTTTAGAGAGTCCCACTTCGTGCTCAATGACTCTCCTAATTTTGTAATTTTCAATAAATTTCAACCAACGTGTGTTAGAAAGAATGTGTTGGTAACACTTCTCACACTCTTGATGTTTAGACAGTCAGGCGTGCAAGCCTTGTGACCCTTATTTTTTCTTCACTGTAACATGCAAATACAATACAAAGATAGTGATAAGTAGTATACCTCTTCTTTCCATCGTCCCTTTTTTGCTTCCTCTTCAGCATCTTCAGTTCCTCCTTCTGGATTAATAACCTCCAGCCCCTCATAGCCCACAAAACTGAGTAACAACATTAAAAATTGTCAACAAAAATAAAACTTATCAGCACATGAAACTGAATCAGAGTATCAGACTAATAACACAGCTTCAACAAACAAATCCAATGATTACAAGTCATATTTCCAGTAACGGTCAAACTAAAAAATGAATGGAAACCACAATATCTAACAAGATCAGAAAACAATCATGAATCTTTTTTTTCACAAAACTATGCATCCATAAGAATGAAACAACCACAAGCTAACACAAAACAATGAAGACGATATATCATGACATAATACATCCAACAAACAAAACCAGTTGAGAAAGATGATTTTCCAAAGGAAGCATAGCATCTCTTGCATCCAGCAGTGTCAAAAATTTTGGTAAAAGGGGCAAATCCATGATCTTGACTCTGAGACACCCCCACATGAATGAATTACACAAAAACAACATCAAAACATATAAATTTAACAACTTTCAAATTCAGACTCCAAAGGGTTCATACCCATTAACGGATTTGGACATGGCACTGCCAAAATTTGACAAACTCGAAGCAATAGAAGCAAAAAAGCCACCTCCACTACCAGAAGCAGCAGCAGCAGCAGCTTGCTTGGGATCCTTTGGAGCCATGGCAATGAAATCAATCAAAGATGGAACCCCAATTGAGAAAAGAGAAGCTTTTTGAAAAAAAATTCGTAGCAAGCCCGATCTAATGACTAATGAGGCAAATGGGTATACTTAAAAATGGGTTTATTATTATATAGGATGAATAATGAATGGTGAACAATAATAATAATAATATAATATATAGAGAACAGCGAAGAAAGCAGCGATTTTGGTTGGCGGTTCTCGAATTTGAAAAGTCCAACGAGACTGAATGGAAAGTGGAAAGTGGAAAGTGGGGGGATATTTCTTCGTTGAGGTGATGACTAAGGACAAATCAAAGTGGGGTTTGTGCTGAACGCGCCTAGTGGAGCGCGTGGGGATGCAGGGTTGAGTTGAGTTGTGTTTTAACTGTTTGTGTTCAGAGAATCCAAATTGGCGGCTTTACTAGGAACAACTTAGCTGTTTTGGGACTGCAATGAGAAGGATCATCACTTGCCTTGCCGGCTGCTTTGTTTGTGTCATCATATTATCTCACTCAATACATACCCAACTGCTTTTTTTTTTTTTATATTGGCAATGGGTGTATATTTTATTTAATCAAAGTGATGGATATATCATATATGAGTGAAAAATAAGGAATAATAATAAGGGTCATCCTATCCGGTGTGATAAAGATATTTATTAAAAAATTAATAAATTTGGAAAATTATAATAAAAGTATACTAAGAATTACAAGAAGTATAGTAATAATAATATTTTATAATAATTCTATACTTCTAACTTTTAATTTATATTTTTTTATGATTTACTATTAATATTTTATAAATATTTGGTCATGCATAGTAATTCATCCATAATTACTTGTGTCAAAATAATTAATTTGACTTCACTTATTATTTTTATCATGACTTTGTGAAGTAATTACACTATAAAATTGATAAAAGAATATCATATTTTTACTGTAATAGTTAAATAATAAAAATATTTATCTATAAGAATTGCATTTTATGATTATTAATTTAGCGCACTTCAATAAAAAAACGAGAAACCATGTGTTATGGTGTTGAGAGAGTAATAAGTGTAGTAGAATATGCAAAAATATCAAGTGAATAGGGAAATCCATAACAATAATGGTTTGAGTTTTGCACAATGACAATTAATAAATTTATTGTTATAAGAAAATAGGTTATCAATTAACCGTGTAAAATAATTATATTAAGTAATTGAATAATAATATAAAACTATTTTACATTATCAGTGCATAATCATCAAATTCTATTATTATTATTATCTTTAGATTGGATTGATTCAAATTTGAAAGTGAATTAGAAATAACCTAAGATAATTAACTATCCCTTTCAAGCTATTGAATATAGTGTTTTACCATATTATACTTCTAGTTTCGTGGTAGCTAGACTCAAATGAAATTATTTGTGCTTTTTGTTAATTTACTTAATCCTCGAAGGATAAACTTATTTTCGTGATTCAAATCCTATGTCCCTTTCTCATGGTATAATATTGAAGTTCACCTTCTAATTCTTCCCTAGATACCTAAAGTTATATAAACAACTGGTCAATTCAAATAAAGAAATGTAATTAAAAAAGAATAAAATAGGAAAACAAATCTTCACATAAAGAAAATACTAATTCACAAATTCATAACATTAAGGACTATGCTCATTCTTAGAAATAAGAACCTTACTCATTCATAGACATAGCAAAATCAAAGAGAAGAAATACAAACGTCCAAAGTAAAGTTGGCAAAATAGATTTTTTAGTCCAATAAGTCAAGAAGAAAAAGCGAGTTGACCCAACCAAATTCTTAAATTGACTGTGTTTTTATTGGCTCGATGGACTAGGTCAAATTGACTTATTTCCTTTTTTAAAATTACTATAATGATTCTAAAAAAAATTAGAACATTGGACCAAATAGGCCTAGTAGCTTTGAAGCCTACTTTTGATTAATCTAGTCATACCCATCAGACTTATCAAATTAGGTCAGTTTTGCCCAGTTCTTTTTGGACCTCTTATTTAAGAGTCCAACTTGGCCTAACTCATAGGACCATTGGGCCAACCCACCAACACAAGCTAGTTTTGCTAGCTCTAATCCAAACTTAGAAGAAGAAGAAGATGAAAGAATCTCCTTTGGTCATGTTCCTAATTTTGTTCTGTGTCTACGGTTTCAAAACTCTTAAACAATCCCTAAATCATTTACTTATACCTAAGACCGAAAGAGACTCAAACCCATACAAAAATAAAAGATAGAGTTGTAAAAATAGAGTATTGCATTGAGTGTCACGACCATGACTAGAATTATGGCTTGACCGTGAGATTCTTGGTAAGGTGTCTTCATAAAAGTTGTAGATAAATTTATTCTTAAAATTTTGAAATTGATTCTTGTCATTTCAAATTTTATAACTTGAGATATGCTCAAAACATTATACTCATATCAGATTGTTTGAATTAAACATTAATTTAGCTTCAAGCCTAATTTCTTCTATAATTCATGTTGAATCATATTAGTCTTTACAAGTTTTTCATAAACATCATCAAGATCACTTTAGTCACATCACAAGAGCTCAAGTTGTTATTGTTTTTGTTCCTCTTGTCACGATTCATTTTATAAGTAATCTCTATCTAAAATCACAAAAATACAACCTAATACAATAAAAAATCCTAAACAGAAATAAAATAATAATAATTGAATAAAATCTAAATCTAAAATAAAATGCATATAAACACAAATAAAAACGATGCAATATATGATTTTAAATCCAACACGTCATGATTTTGCCAAAAGCTTATATTAAAATTTGCCTAAAAATTTGGTGACAATAAGTTTGACAGCAAACTGATTCTCTGTTTATAGATAAATTTTGTTATAAATGATAGTCGTTTTTTATTTGTTAATTTGTTCTTATTTTATTAAATAAAAAATTTAAAATTTAAACAATTACTTGTTAACCCATAATTCTTTTATGCTTCTTTTAATTTTAAGTATCGTATGTATAGACTCAGTTTGCTCATAACCGGTGATTTTTAAGATAACGCTTCTAGAAACATTTCCTTACATTAGTATCCAGTACAATCTAACTGTATGTATGTTAAAAGAACAAGATCATGCATGATTAGTCGGCAAGAATTGTAAAAAATGTAATGTAATGTATAATTTTTTTTAAGTTTAATTTTAATGTATGGATGTAATTTGCGTGATTAACTAATTAAAATTTATAATTAATATGATATTTAAAATAATTGTTAGAACTATTAATAAATTTATTATATACGATGATTTACGATTTAATAATAATATAAAAAAATTATATATAATGTATGAATTAATTACTCTTATTTTTTAATATATTATTTAATAATGTATGATATTTAAAATTTATTATTAAATAAATTTCTTATAAAATATATTAAATAATGTTAATTTATTTTCAAGTTAAGTCAAGGCATTGCTGCTAGTACCTGGAGCCTTAGAATGACTTGACTTTTGGCTCCGCGTCTCCTAGGTGTATTACAATCGCCATACTTCATTCTTAAGAAAAGCATAACGACAACTATTTATCCAAGACATTAATTAAATAAATGTACATCTAAAACTAAAACTATGTTAATTTATTAAAAATTAAAGTATGAATAATGATAAAATGTCCATTATTTTAAAACATTGTTTTTTTATGCATGTAAACAAACACAATTATTTTCATATGTGGTGCAAATAAAAACCTTTTTATATAAAAAGCTAATTTTTTATAACTTTATTTTTGTTAAAATAGATTGCATTAATAAAGTAGTGTTTTTTCTTCAACAAGTTGAGTTCCAATTGCAATTATTTTATTGTAATGCACCACTATTGTTGCATCGTTTTTCTTTCTTTCTTTATTTGCAAGAACATTCTGCACATCGATTTAATTTATATAAAATATATTAATTTGGTCGTTGAAATTTAACATTATGAAAAAATGATTTTGCCATTGAAATTAACATCATCCAACGAACATGCGAAGTTCTTGTAGAATCCCTGGACGTAGGGTAGGTAGCATCCTGCATATGTCCACACGCCAACGCAACTTTTATCTTCTGTTGTAGTCTTGTGGGGGTCATAAAAGTCAGCTGGGTTTCATAAAATTGAAAATTGAAAATTGAAAATTGAAAATTATTCTAGAAGACAATGATATTTTTCAGAAGAGTTTTTTTTTTTTTTTTTCCTTTTACCCTTTGACCGAACATTTAAAATTAACTAGTCAAAGAAGCTTGAACGCAAGTTAATTTAAATCCACTCAGCATCATCGATCATAATCCATTGAAATAGTAAAATACCTCTTATTTTTTTCCCTCACTAGTGAAAGGTTTATCTTTCAATGACAGCTAGGGATATTTACCTGAATTTTAATTGTCTTTCTTTACAGAACAAGCCATAGATTTCTTTGTATAATAAAAAATAAAAAAAATATTATCTAAGAACACCATTATATAATATTAAAGTTAATGTAAAGGACTGCGAGTCTAACTTGAACATAATTATTTCTAATAAAAGATACATGTTGGACAAACTAAAATAATAATGTTAAAGAGTACAAATTTTATAGTACTAAGGACAAAGATAAAGTGTTTTAGCATTTGTATTATATATTTAACCAAAATTTGAGGTTCAACTTTTTACTTTTGTACGAAGTTGCAACTAGAGATACCCCTTTTTTACATAGGTCAACCAAGTGAGAAGGAATTGAATGTAAAAAATAAGTCTTAAATATCTTCTGACTTATAAAAAAATAAATACAAACTTTAAAAGTTAAAAAAGGTGTAATTTATTGAATTATATATTTTTTTAGAAAATTACATTTTGCATCATTCAACTAAAGCTTTTCCCCATCTTATCCTCTTAATTTTTTTTTTATCAACTAACATAAAATGTTTCTTTTTCATTGAGAGTTTATTGAGTTCATTTTTGGATATAATTAATTTTGAAAGATGGATGTTAAAAAATTAATTTATATTCAATAATGACATTTTAAAAATAAATTCAGAATTAGTTTTATTTAAAAATTGTAAAATAAAATCATTTTCAAACATAAAATCATTTTAAAAAATGATTCTCAATGTTTGTACAAAACTTTTAAAACTTATCCACAAAAGTTAGATGCTTTTAATATATATGTCAATGACAGAAAAATAGAAAAATTAATAAAATGTTTGAATAATAAATTTTGATTCACGTAAAAGTTAGAAAATAGAGTGCAAAATAAGAAGAACTGATTTTACTTAAAGCAACCTTTTTGTTTTCTTCCACAGGAAAAGAATGACTGATGGTGTCTTTGGAAATGTGGTAGGCAACTTAAGGGCTAACCGCGTTTCGAAAAACATATCTTTGACAAAATTTGTTAAAACTTGAGTACAAATTACACTGTCCTTATATATATATATATATATATATATAATATGGTAACTAATTTAAAACTATCTAAATCCTACACTAGGCCGACTCCAGTAAATATATTGTATTTTCTTTCGTAAGTTAAAATATAAACGATAGTCCGTTTAATTATTTAACTTTGTTAGAGTAAACTATACTTTCAATATCAAGTATTATAGTGCTCTCCACCGTTAAACTTATAATTTATTCTATTAAACTTAACATTATTAAAGAATATTTTAAAAAAATTTAAAATATATTTTAATTAAAATATATACTAGAATATTTTTAACCTGTGAAGTTACCTTTCACTTACTCAATATTGACATTTCTTCTTGATTATGCATTAAGGTTGTTTCTATTTGAAAGTAAATGCTCGGGGAGTTACAAAATATCTAACTAAATCTATTGTTAGTAGTATATAAAAGACTAGGAAAGATATTCAATAGAGAAATAATTTATCATAAAATATATATATTATAGACATTTTTTCGGTTATGTGATAGAAAAAGGAAAGAGATAGAAAGGAAGGAGCAGTTCAGGTGGACTGTTTTTTTGAAAGCAGGAAAAGGATAAAAAAGGTGTTAGGAAGGCAGAAAATAGCCTTGGCAGCCTTACGTTCTCTAATGCGCCTCGGGTAGGTACCGTCAAGATGGAGAGCTGTGCGTCTTAGGTCGAGTCATCTCAACCCTGTCATCCTACGGGAAAGCAAGGAGTGTGAGGGCACATCTCACCGTGACGGTCAGAAAAAGAATAGGAGCGATCATCACCGCATTTAAGGCAGGGTCGTCGCATTAATGGAGAAGGACCCCTCGGAGAGCACTACGATATTAATTGGACCTTGGAGAGAGCCATCATATTAATGGTAGAAGATTTCTTTTGAAGATCATGGAGGTGGTGAGCGGGTCTATAAAAGGCCTTGAGTTCGAATGGAAAAAGGTCGAGATTTTTGTTACAGAGTCCCTACAAAGAATTAGAGAGAAAACAATATTGAGAAGATTGAGTTGCAATAAGAAAGAGAGATTAGAAAAAAAGGAAGGAAGGAAGGTGCTGAGAAGAGAAAGAGAGTAAAGACTTGTCCACTCTCTCGAGCGCAACAAAGAGAAAACACCTGGATATCAGGTGAAAATCATTAGAACTTCCAATTGTGCATATCTGCTTAGTTATGTTCAACTCCTAGGCAAACATCTTTTCCAAAGTTAAATAGTTTAGGGATATATACTACAGTCTAAGGACTGATTCCAAATCAGGGTCGCCTTAAGCCATAACCGGAAGCTGGGACATACCAAGAGCCGATGCTCGTTGGTCCGGCCTAGAAACATTTCTCACTTTTAGATTGCCCATACTCGCTGCATCTCATTTGGCACATAGCCTAGTCGGCACCTAGTTGACACCCTCACTTGACTGAGTCGATCTCGACCATTCCTATCATCTAATCCTTTAAGTCTTGATTAGAACTACGTAAACTTTGACTTCTCTATTACAGTAGGAGATACGTAGGAGTAAGAGGCGACTCTTGTCAAGTTCACCCAAAAAACCAAAAATATCCCTCATTCCTTCCTTATAAATATCCATCACTCCACAAAAGGTGAAAGTTGTAATGTAAGAGTCATTTTCTGTTTCATGCATCTAGTTAGAGTAATTATCTTAAGACAGATATAATGGGATGCCAATGTCATCCTTGTGCATAACCGACTCTCGAAACTGAACTCTGATTCCTAGGACTAGCCTTATCCCACCTTAGGTTTCCTAGTATTTACCTCAAAAATATTGGTTGCACTCTAGTCTCCACATCCTTTCCTCAAGAGGTACTTAGATACCAAACTTCTAACACTCGCCGACTTCGTCACGGCCTAGGTTGCGACATATACTATAAAAAATCAAATAATTTAGTAACACATTTTTGTAGCAAAATGCACAAATATTTAATAATGATTTTCTGGAAAAAATTTTCTTTAATATAAATTATTAGATTTTTCATAGAAAATATAAAAGTGTGATGCAGTTTCATCTATTAAAATATATCTAAAAGTAAGAAAAAAAAGTAAAAAAAATGTGATATTTAAATCTCTCATATTAGAGGAGTGCAAATAATATCTTAGTTATAAAATTATTTTTTAATAAATAATTAAATTTAGAATAAAGTGTAATATATTTGTATTTATTAAGGAAGATAAGTATATTTTTTTTAACAAAAAAGCGAGTGTAATGTAATACTTGTATCTATTAGGGGATGGTAGTGTATATTTTGATAATTTTTTTTTAATTTTAACCAAAGTTAACAAAAATTTTAAAATAGAACAAAACATGTATATCAAATTTGTCAAGAAATGGGAAAATATATACTTTATCGCAAGAGAGAATGAGAATGTTAATATCCACACCTTTTAAAAAATGAGAGTATAGTTTATTTTGTTAGTATATAATCTATTTTCTCATTTAATATTATATTTTATTATATATAAACTTATTTTTAAGATAATTTTTTTTGAACATAAATCAATTTTAATTAAAATTAATTTTACAAAATCAAAATAGTTCAAAATAAAATTACAAATACTTATCCAGATACATTATACCAATAAGTATACTAAAAATAAATGGGTATTTATAAAATGCAAATGAGAGTTTAGATGCCTAGAGAATATTACACAAAGGACTGAGTACTAGATGAAACGAAGTCTATATAGGACTGAAAATGAGTCGAGCTCACTTAAATTGAATTCAACTTGACTTATAAAAATTGATTTGGTTCTTAATTTGATTTGAGTTCAATTGATTTAATCTCACAAATAGTTCAATTCTTCTCATTTGTCCAATTCAATTAAAATTATAATTATTTTATATATTTTTATTTATTTATTTCATAAAAAATAAAAATAATGTGAAATTAATTAAAACATTCATATCATCACTTACCCTAAAATTTGTTAGTTTATAACTCGTCCTTTTAAAGTTTGGATTTAAATGTTTGGCATTTTTTAGTTTAAAACTATATTTTCTGATTTTATTTTTATTTGTAATTAAAAAAGTCACTTTATTTTTTTTTCACTAAATTTCTTATTTTCAAATATTTGAAAAAAAATAATAAAAATAACCTTTATTATATTCATTACTTTTAACATCAATTTTTTTTTAAAAATAAAATGATATTATTTTGTTACTACATTACATGTACAAAGTATATCTCTTCTAAACAACATAGTTGAACACTTTTAATTGAATCTTATCTCCTTTAACTATATTTTTTCAATCTATATACTCAAATTTAATACCTTAACGAATTTAAGTTGAATTTTTATTTGAACATTAATATATTAGTACTTAATAGTAAAAGTAGATAATGAAAATTGAAAAATTTTCCTTTAACTAACTGGAAATTAATAATACGCTAAAAATGAGATTTACTATAACAATTTAAACGTGTTTCTTTTAGATTGAAGGCAATAAAAACAGGTATAGAATTATTCTAAAATGCTTCCATCACGAAGTGCGTTAATACGTTAAGTCATTTACAACACCTCCATTCTAAATTTTAAATGGTTTTAAAAAATTGAAACCCTGCTACGTTGCTGACTCTATCTTCAAGAAATTTGTTTTCGTTTACGACTTCAGAATGTTTAAGAAGTTTCAGCTTAATATCTTTTCAATTGTTCATAGAGCTTGAAATGATTTTGATTTTCTTTCTTAGGCTGTAAATCTGCTCTATCACCAAACCACATTTTTGGGCTAAGATTTGATAGCTATACAAGAAATTATCAAAAGAAACTTAAAGCTCTTTAATATTTTTAAAGTCAGAGGTTTCATAATTCGATACTTGTTTGATCAACTTATTGACTGATTGAAGAAAGTAGAATGTGTGTTTTCCGATCAAACATGTGCAGATGACAGATATAATGGGATATTATATGAAATGCTTTTTGATAAAAAGTAATTCATTACAGAAATAGTTCATAAAGTAATTTTGTTAAGAGTAATAAGTTTTATAAATAGAATATTTCTGTAGTCTCATTACATTTTATTGTAAATTATCATATTATTCAAAATTTCTTCTCTTTACTATCTTTCTATATTTTTAAACAACAAAATTTCAACACATAATGTGAGCGCAGGGTTATAATTTGTCAGGTAAAAGTTAAAACTAGAAGAATATTAATTTTAGTTATCTTAAATTTTCATATAATTAAATCTTACAATTGTCATTTCAATTCTAAATAAACTTTCACATATTATAATTACAATTCCATAATTTAAATAGACATTTGCATTGAATTTGTATCGTCCAGTCAATTCAACCGAACGAATCATTTGCGCATCCCATTTGACTGGACGGACGTCCTTCTGAGGACAAAAAGAACAAAGGAAATCTAGCTGATGAGACGTATAGCACTCCACTCAAGACTGTCAGAGCAGAGGCAGCACCACCCTGACACAAATGAAAAGGAACCCACCAAAGAAGCTTCATTCTACTTACTTTAGCAGGCTTTGTGGGGATTAGCACCAAAAAGAGAAGGCTTAGTTTCCTATAAAAAGGGGAGACCACCTGGTTCTTGTAGAACGAAAGAGTATCCATTCCTGAGACAAGAACAGAATTCAACCAACACAACTAAAAGAAAAAAAATATCAATTTAGTTTTTGAACAATCAAATCAATTTCTAAAATTGTATTGTACAACTAAATTAATCATTCACCCTAAACCCTAAATTATATAACTTAATTTCAATTTTTACCTTATAATTTTTAAAATTCACCCTTACTTTTAAATTTTCACGCTTTTGAACCTATAAATAATTAAGTGATTAAAATTTAATATTTATTTAGAATTAAACTTTGAACCCATGACTCTTTCCTAGTTTAGTTGATTTAGTTTATACATTCATACATACATAAAATTTATATATATATATATATATATATATATATATATATATATATATCATTAATGTTTGTATTAATTACACTTTTGATTTCCTAAGTATACGTTTATATTTGTATGAAAACATTAAAGGTTAAGATAATGAATTTATTTATTAAATATTTTATTTTTAATTATACAAATTTATAAATTATATAAATTTTATACATCTTCCACCCTTTTATTAATAAATGAATTTATAAAATATTTTATAATTTAATTAAAAAATAATTTTATACAATTTAATAAATAAATTTGTATAATTTATAAATTTATATAATTAAAAAATAAAATTATCATCTTAACTCTTAATATCAAATTTATAAATTATATAAATTTTTTATACACCTTTCACCCTTTTATTAATAAATGAATTTATAAAATATTTTATAATTTAATTAATAAAAAATTTTATATGATTTAAAAAATAAATTTGTATAATTTATAAATTTATATAATTAAAATAAAAATATTTAAAAATAAATTTATCATCTTAACTTTTAATATTTTCATCTTAAGAATGTGAATTTATACATAACTTAATCCCAAAAGTTAGCTCAAGAAGTGAGTGTTTCCTCCACTTATAAACTATTTTTGGGCTCTATTTTTAGTCAATGTGAAACTTGAATTTTTCCTAATATACCCCCTCATGTCTAGTACTATTGCGCTGGTGCACGGATAATATGGTAGATGACTCGATAATGGATCTATAATAAACTCTAATATCATTAAGAATATATGTTTAGACTTAACTCCAAAAATTAGTTTAAAAGGTAAAGATTATCTCAATTTATAAACTCTTTTCAGACTCTGTCTCTAGCCAATAAGAGACTTAGGTTTTTCCCAATATTTTTATATAACAAATATAAACATACAATTGGAAAAGCAACAATACAATTAACAAATATAATATATTTTTATATATAAAAACAAACCAAATGGTTTAGTGACTTTGGTGGTTGTAAAGAAACTCTAACATTTTTACCATTTGCTAGAGGCATAATTGCACTTAAAGAGGAAAAATGCATAAAAGTTGAAACTAGAGAATATAATTCTTGAAATCATATAAGTATATGTTCAAAATGTGTGAAAAAAAATTAGTATCAAGATTTGTGAAATTTTAAGGTTATGATATAAAAGTGTAATTAAATCCTTTTAATTTTAGGAACTAATTTGATCGACTATTACAATTTCAATGACTAAGTTAGTTGATAATTTGTAATTTCACAAATCATTTTGTTATTTGTTTATTTAAATGATCAATTCGGTCGTTCATTACAATTTAAGAGATTAAATTAATTGATGATATACAATTTCAAAGACCATTTTTCTACTGATAATTAAAGTTTAGAAACTAATTTGACAATTCACTCAAAAGAAAAAGTATTCCTATATTTTAATATTCTTTTATTAAATTATCAAATGTAGGTTCAGGTTTTAGCCGCTTTGTATTTTTCTATCTTACTCCACTAAGTGGATAACTCTAAAAATGTATTTGAATTTTTAAATATTTATGGAGAAAAAAAGTGATTCACTGACATTCATTTACAAACTAGCTATCTTATATGATAAGTTTGTTGACATTTATAATAACTATCTTAAAAGTTATACTAATAATAATAATTTGTTATTAGATGACAGTGTAAAACTGTTTTATATTATTAGGACACAACCATTAAATTCATATTTATATTAGTAATTTATAAAAAAAAACATCTAAAATTTTATTAAAAAGACTTAGTTAATAAAATACTTGACATTTCATTTTAAATATTTGATATTTGATTATAATTCTTATAATTTTTTATTCTTTTACTATATTATTTGATTAATTAAATTAAAGGTAATTAAATAGTATATTTCCTTGGAATATATTAACTATGCTCACAGTTAAATAGTTAACAGAGAAGAAGTGTACTTTTTAACATAAGGTTGGGGTAATTTCACTTAAAAGAAAATTTGAGTACGTGAAGTGTAAATTACTGGAAAAAGTATTTCTTTATTAACATTCTTTTATTAAATGTGAGTTCGAGCTTAAGGCATTCTACAAAATTGATTTCGACAAAAATTTGTATAGAGGATTATATAATAATTAAAGAGATTGGAAGAGGAAAAAAATGTGACAAAGAAAGTAATGAAAAAAAATATATATATATTAAAAAAAAAATTAGGTGAGTTGGATTGAAAACTTAACATAGGAGCATGGTAGACCTCCATGCTTAAACGATTATCAAGGTATTTACATACAATTGTTATATATGCTGCTTCTCTACTAATTCACTCACCCTTTTATATTTTTTTTTTCAAAAATATACTAGGTAAATTTACTCTCCCTTCTTTACTAATTCACTCCCCTTTATATAATTTTTTTCCCCAAACTAATTAACTCTCCTTTTTATATTTTTTTCCCAAAATATCTCAAGTAATATATTCCCCTTTGTTAGTTTAAGTGAATCTAATTATTAAAGAAGGTTTTTCCAACATTGCCAACATGAGCTATAGATGACCTTATCGTAACTATAGTACTGAGGTAGAATTGCGAAATCTTCTACCACGATATGTATACTTAACTTTTATTTTTATAACAAATATTTTATTACTTTTCCAAAGAGACACGTCCACTACACTCAATATTAGCTTAAAATCTTTGCTACTGTCTATTAACTTCACCGTTATCGCCTTAAAAAGCTTTTTTCATATAAATCCACCAAGTATTAGTATTATTCATCTTCTTGTATTTGTAGTATGTAGTGTAATGACAAAGGGAAGTGTGTTTGGGTTAGTTTTGGAAAAAAAAATAAAAGGATAGTGTACTAGTAGGGAGTGAGAGTGAATATACCAAGTAATTATCATATATTATCCAGAAATAAAGTCCTCGCATAAACAACGAGACTCAAGCCAGATGCTTTTAAGATATGAGCTTGGTTCTTATTAACTCGAACCCAAGTAGTTTTATTAAACATGTGGTATGAAATTATTATAATTTATATCAATTATATAACTCTTGTGTGCTTTTCTATCTCATTACACTATTATATTTACGTCACACAAGGAAACCCAAAATTTGTTTGTTATGGGTGGAATCATGGAGTCAGCCAGCTTCAACTTTCACCCATTCCGTGTATCTTTGTACATGTCGTCTAATCCAATGACAGAGATTCTATTTTGAGAACCTAAAGCATCCAAATGTCAATTGGGCAATAACATGATTTTTTTATGTTTTGTTTTTTCAACAAAGGCATGTAACATTGGTGTTTCCGTACGTTGGAAACGTTCCAGTCCTTCTTCAACACAGGAACCTCCAAGCAGAACCCTCCAAATCTGGCACTAAATAACGAGTAGTAACTGACAACATGATTTTGATCAAATCATCATCTCTGTGTTACATTATTCCCACTATGCTATGCCTAGAGGTTGATCAAATTTGGCCTGAAAAAGTATTCAGGAATTTAATTTTTTTTTTCTCTCTATGCATATTGCTCCACATAGTTCAATGACTATGGAGGGAGAGCCACCACAATCAGAGGTTTCACTCAGGGAATACTCTAGGCAGTGGTGGAAGGTGGTACATCCAATGGAGATAGACCCATCTTTCCCTTCAAAAGTTGAACAAAGGAAAATGAAGCATTTAAAAGAATGGTTTCCTTGGTTGATTCCCTTGTTTGTGATTGTTAATGTCATTGTGTTCATCATCACCATGTATGTCAATGATTGCCCCAAGAGTCCCGTCCCCTGCATTGCCCCTTTCCTGGGTCGTTTCTCCTTTCAGCCTTTCAATGAGAACCCTCTTTTGGGGCCTTCATTATGGACGTGAGTTGTTGTCCTAGTTTCCACTTCTGCTGTTCAAAATTTATTTCTCTCTCATCATATAACTTACCAGCTTATCTTATCCCACAATCACACTTCAACTTACAAAATTATGTCAAATTCTTAATAGTTTTTTTAGTATATGTCTGCGTACTTATGCCTTATACTTGGTAACATAGGTTTGATCGCCCCTATTCTTCTAATATATAGTTGAATTTGGGCCTATTAATTCTATGTTATTAGTGTGAAAAATTTTATACTTTTGATCGATCAAAATTCTTTATTGATGTGATTGGACTACTAACAACAAAATTATCTTATAGACAGTTTGTAATTAAGTGATAATATAAAAATTTTTATCCCGTCAGTGCATGCATACACTAAACACTCATAGATTTTGAGATAGTTAGTTCGTATCAAGTACTGCTGGCATGATATTGCTTCTATTAATAGTTTTGGTAAAATGGGTCAAAATACTGATTGTGTTACTCACAGATTATTTGTTACTGTAATGAAAATTAAAGACTTGTGCTTGTTAACTGTTTAGGCTACGGAACATGGGGGCTCTGGATGTGCAGAAAGTGGTTCATAGACACCAGGGTTGGCGCCTCATCGCTTGCATGTGGTTACATGGTGGAGTATTCCATCTACTGGCAAATATGTTTGGTCTTCTAGTCGTTGGAATTCGGCTTGAGAAAGAATTTGGGTTCGGTATGTGTCACATTCATATGTGCCTTGCAAATATCAGGTTCTTCTCTAAGAGTGAAGGCTTGAAGAATCTTTTAAGATAAATTTACTATGATAGTATTTTTTATTTTAGTTTCGATTGTGGGATATTTTTTTGTTTGAGTACCTATCAAACTCAAAGGTAAGTTTTATTATTTTGCTAAAAGCACTGCTATTATTTTTTTTTTTAAGAGATTGTATCTTCTATGGTATTGGTTCTGGATACTTTTAAAAGGAAGAGAGAAACACACAAAATAAATAAATGTTTATATTTCTTTAATCATCATTATCACTTTTGTGTTAATCTCTCCAATCGCGAAGTGTCTAATATTATAGAGGGTACATTCTCCTCTTTTAAATAGTTTTTAAAGTAAATAAATTATATAAGTAGTCCTTTGAATATTAGTAATTTTATTAAATAATTTTCTATATAAAAAAATATTAAATAGTCTCCAAAGTTGAAAATCCTTCAGATTAATCTACGGATGTTAGAAAAATATATTAACATAACGACTAAAGACTAAATTGATAAATATTCAATACTTTAGAGACTGATTATATAATTAAGGATTATTTATGAGATAGTATAATATTTTAGAGAATAAATTGATGATTTATTTCATAAATAAAAATATTAAGATGAATGTGTGATTACATGAGGAAAAATTAAGATAAGAAGTGATTGTATACAAGGAGGGATTGATGTAGTATCGTTGAAAGAAAAAATGTTAGAAAATCATTTAAGGTGGTTTAAACATGTATAAAGAAATTCCTTGGAGGCTTGGGATGAGAAGAGTAAATTGTATAGCTTTTAATATTGTAAGAAGGAGGGAAAGACCAAGAACATTGGAGGAAGTTGTGAAGAGAAATCTTATGTTCAATAACATATTGGTTTTTGGCCGAGCTGAAAGACATCGTATAATCCATGTATTCAACTCCACCTCGTGGGATTAGTTTTTGTTGTTGTTTTGGGATGCACTTCCTCGTTAGATTATTATTGTGTAATTTTATTGCAGTGCTTATTGGACTGCTATTTGTCATCTCTGGATTTGGGGGTAGCTTGCTTTCTGCTCTTTTCATTGAGGGAAGAGTCTCTGTAGGTGCTTCTGGTGCTCTTTTTGGCTTACTAGGAGGCATGCTTTCAGAACTCCTTACTAACTGGTCTTTGTATGAAAAAAAGGTGCCTTATTAAAATCCTCATATTGGAAATGTGAACATCACAAAAGGAAGAGTGATGCTCTTGAAAGCAAGCTATTGATTTGATTTAGATTTTCTTGTGATGTGCAGCTAGGAGCACTCTTCACCCTTTTGTTTGTCGTTGTTATCAATCTGGCAGTGGGGATTCTCCCACATGTGGACAACTTTGCTCACATTGGAGGGTTTCTTTCAGGATTTCTTCTTGGATTTGTGTTCTTGATCCGTCCCCAGTTTGGATGGATTAAGCAACGAAATGCTCCTCAACCATATTCTCCAACATTAATTAAACCAAAATTCAACAAATATCAGTGCATCTCCTGGGTCCTAGCTCTGCTCCTGTTAATTTTTGGGTAAGCTGAAGTCTCACTTTTGTAACATTAAGTTGGTCCAGAAAAAAAAGTATATAAAAAGGGACTTGGAAATTATTAATCATGTTTACACATAGCATGACCCAAGCAGTTAAGGTAGGCAAAGTTTGAGGTGTTGCTTTTAGATTCAGCTTGTAGTGCACAAAAAGAAAAATATTTATAGGAGCAGAGTTATTTGCCTTGGTCTAGAATCTAAATATATATATTACACATATATGTCAAAATCTTATGTTATAGTTATTGGATGTTGAAAACTTAGTCCCATTATCCTAATTACTCAATCAAACTTTTACAATTTGTTTAAATAATTGGTATGAGACTATCAATAAGATAAATGTTGACATGTTTCATGAGAGCTGATGTGATAAAAGAGAGAAGAAAAGATGTATGTAAAGAAAACAATAGCAGTGACGTTTGATTTTGAAATCATACTTGTTACATCTAACTAAGTTCCATCATCTAGTACAAATCCTTTTCAATTATTTTCGCTTTCATTCTAGCATTTTGATTATGTAGTTCTGTTTATGCATAACAGTTTACTTGACAGGTTTACTACTGGCCTAATTGCACTTCTACGTGGTGTTGATGCAAATGAGTATTGCTCCTGGTGCCACTATCTGTCTTGTGTTCCAACTTCAAGATGGACTTGCAATCAGAAAGTTTCATCTTGTGTGGTAAGCATTTTTTGCTGAAACCTGTGTTAATCTGAATTGCCAGATCCCATGAAATAAGATTGTTTTTTTCTAACTCCCTAATCCTATTTCTTAATGTATTTTACTCAGTGCTTTATTTCCCTTCCTGGTGAAGAAAATATAACAAAATAAAATGATTTTTGTGTCACTCCCAGATTTATCATTCATAATATTTGTTGAGGAGTTAGGTCCATGGAAGTAGCTACTCTAAGCAAAATAAGGTGGTCATCTAAGGCCCCAAAAAATATTTTATATTCTTAAATTTTTTTTAATTAATTTTAATTATTAAGTGATAAATTTTATTAGAATATTATATACTATATATTATATTAATTCCATTTGTAAGATTTATTAATCTAAAAACATAGAAGTTGTATTGGATATTTTAGAAATCTTATTACTTATTAAAAAAATTGGAGAAAATGACTTGTATCTACTTTGACTCCTTAAAAAATGTCTATTGAGCATAAATTTTGTGAAAAATGTATGAAAAATAAAGAAAAAGACATTTTTAAGAAAATATTAATGATGTGATTATGTATTCAAGTGAAGATTTTTGTGTGTATATATACATATTAGATTAATTTGTTTCTTTTATTGAGAATTGATTTAAATTATTTTCAAAATATTAAACAATGATTTACTTTTCATTTGAATTATGAAAGTTTAAAATAATGGGAGCTCAAAGGAAAAAAAATATTTTATTAATCTTGATTTTAAATTTTTAGTAAACATTTTTGTTTTTATGAGAATAATAAATCACATTAAGATCCCAAAGTATTAAATTATATAAAAATTGATTAGATTTTTCTACAAATACATGAATTGTTTATATACACTATTGATAACTCGTAAATTGTAATTATTGTATTATTGTTAGAAGAAATTTTTTAAAATTAAAATTATTGAAATCTTATTTGAGATTAATTATGTCATAAAATAAATTAGATAAATTAAATAAATTAATAACATTATTTATTAAAAAAAAAACTTAAATTCTATATTGGTTAGAGATAAAAATTGAAAAGAGTTTAAATGGGGAGTAATCCTTCCTTCTTAGATTAATTTTTGGAGTTGAATTAAATTCAAACTTACTTTTTAAGATAGTATGAAAATCTAAAATGACTACTACGAAGTAAGGATGTAAAAAGTGTATCGAGAAAAACTCAAGTCTTCCTCACCAACCTAAAACTAGAAAAACAAAATGATAATTAATATATTATATTAAATTAAATCTCATATAAATCTTGTCCAAATATCTGAATGTCTAGGCACGGCTTGTTTAAAGGATAATTTATAATCACTTGGCACATGATGGGCTCAAAATTAATCAATTTCAAAACATATAGATGTTAATTAGCATCAACTAGACTAATCTTCGTTGCACGATAAATTTTGATGATCAAAATATATGCTCTGTACTTTCTTGATGTTAACCTTTAACTTGTTTTGTTCTTATAACGTATTATTGTTTGTTAAATGCTAGTATACCACAATGCAGATAGAGCAGATTGGCAACCAGCTGAACATGACATGCTTAAGCAATGGAAAATCCAGTACATTTTTTATGCAAAATCCAACCGATTCCCAGATCCATGAATTGTGCAATCAGATTTGTACTTGAGTTTTGACAAAAGGGATGACGATTCCTCTTGCCTTAATCATGATAAAAAAAAATTGTATCTTTTCCCTTAATTAGTACATTTGTTTATACTTTTTTTTTGTGGAAATTAAGTTATATATGCAACACATTATTGTTATAAAACATTGTCTTCAAATTGCTTTGATATGGAATCACTTAATTATCCTATTCCTTATGAAGTTATCCTAAGTTCAAATGGTTAAAACAAATGCTTTTTTTTCGCACTATTTTATTTGTGGCAAGGAATTATTTACCTATGGTGCAAATTTGGTCTAAGCCCATTTTTAAGCCAATTTGGCTTTGATTAATCTCAATTAAGTTATTTTTTTATTCATAAGATTAAAATTTGAATATTTGTTAATGGAAAATTACAATTTGCTATATTGAGTCATGTTCTCCACTTTTTTTTTTAGTACATGAAAGTTTAGATTAGGAAAAAAAAACCCTTCCAAGATTAGAAAATACTATTAATTTTAAAAAAAGGTTTATAATATAATTTATAAATCGCGTACCCACAAGAGAAATCTAATAATCGAATACAAGTCGAGCTAGGATAAATAAAAGACTCGATCCAATGTGTCAACTATTATTGAATTTTGCACCATATTATATAATTTTTTTATGAATTCAAATGTAGAGAGATTTTTAAATTATTATTATTTGCATGAATGTTAGCAACACTTTCTAACACATTACTTTTTTTTATCATTAATTAAAATTTATTTGAAAATTACATTTTTTAGATTTCACTTCATATTTAATGACATTCATAATAGTGTAGTTTTTAATAAACTTTAATAAATAATAAAGAAGATTAAAAAAGGTAGTTACAGAATGTATTGATGTCACCGATAAAAAAAAATACCTCTTGTCTGCAATTAACCTCTGTTGGCACTTGGAGCAAGAGTTTGATTGAACAGTTCCAAACACTTATATAGGTTTAACTTTTTAACTTCACTACTTTCTAAAACTCTGGCTATAATTAAGTTGGTACAAAGAGAACTATAACTAGGAAACTGCCTCCATAGAACTGAAAGTTTCTTGGTGGCTGAAGAGTGAAGATAATTTCATCCAGCCAATGATGATGAAATCCAAGGTTGTTGGATTACAAGTGTGGTAGGAATGACAATAGAGGTTGCTGGAACATTAATAACAAATTAAATGACTTGGTCTCGAAGAACTAAATCCAAATTAATAACTTCATTCGGGGTGAGCACCAAAAATGATGTTCTTGCACACCATTTTGTGAACAAGGAGACACGTGGGTGGAAAAATCGGTGTATGTGTGTAGAAAACGTTGTAAAGCAAGGTTTGTATAAGGTGATGTGTGTGCACACCATTCGGGTATCAAGGTGCCTAAATTTTTAAGGCTTTTTAAAGACTATTTTATAGCAGGTATGCTCTGCTAAACATACTTAGGAGAAAAACTATATTGCATATAGTGCAAAAAAAAAAAATATAGAAGTTTGATTATAGGGCTCAATTCAAGTTTATATTGGTATATTACATGGACCAGACAATGTTTTTTTGAAATGCTTTGAGACTGATTAGATTTGCAGCCCCAAATTTTCATTTAATTTGTTATTTAACAAAATAAACCAATGACAAAGTCTGTATGAAATTTAGGACCTTCTCTTAGCCTTGGTAGCCTAACTCAAATCATATAGTAATTATTATTAGTATTGGTAATTTTTAACTTTTGAATCAAATTCAAATTTACTTTCAAAGAGAATATAAGAGTCTATATCAAATTTCATATTATTTAAGTATCAAACTCAATAATATTGAACTTAAAAGAGAATATATCTAGAAAATTCAAATTTTACATAATCTAATGATAATAATAATATATATATAAATTAATAAGAGACAATTCTTGTCCTATCAACTATCCAAATTCGGTTAAGAAGAGTTAAAAAATAATGAATGTTTAGTCGTGGACTCTTTGGTTTATTTGGGAGTGGAGGGTAGGAAGTAATCATAAATGCTGAATGAAGGAACAGAAAAAACAGAACGAGAAGTTGAAACTAAATCCATTGGCTAAGTATAGTTTGAAGCTACTATTGAGAAGTTGTATTTAACAATTGGACGTTTCTGACGAGGTTTGCACAGCTAAAACAAGCAATGAAAGGAGCACGCAGAATGCACGTGGTGTGCTTGTGACTAGTGTACATTAATCCTCCCACGATGCGTGGGCACCACACAAACACAAACACATAGAATACTAGAGTGTCTCCATACTCTACACTGATATGAGTGCAAAATCTTGTGGACCTTTATCCATATGAAAAAGACAATTTGTGATTGTTGATCTTCAAAAGTCCAAACACACTCATGTAGCTTTGGGTTTGCCTCAACTCACTATCTGAAATTTTATGGGCCCACCACAAAATAATATATAAGCTCTCTTTATACATAAATATATAAAATAAATACATAATTTTATTAAAAATAATATACTTTATTATATTAAATAAAACAAATTTTTAAAAGATATGTTATATTTTTACTCAATTTATTTCTATATTATTATTTAAAAGATATATTTCTCGTATTAAATTTTACATGTAGTTTTGTTATTTATTAATATATATCTTTTAATTTTAATTAATATTTTAGGATGTACAATACACTAGATAAATATTTAATTTTATATAATTATAATTATAATTATAAATTATAATAAATAGATATTTTAAATATATAAATTATATTTTAGATTGTGATGAATAATTTAAATTGTAATACAACATTAATTTTAAAATTAAAATGAATAGATAGTTAAAAAAAACCAAATATTTATTAGAAAAAGGGATTAGTTTGAGATGATCGAGAAAAATATTATTTTCTCTAATTATTGAAAAAATGTATAAAATACATCTAAAAAAATAAAAAAAAAATATTGAAAATATCTATCTAAAAGGTGGAAGTTTCATTATTAAGTTGATGATTTTAATTTATAGTATAGAAATAGATTCTTTTATAATTTAATTTTTAGTTTATGTTTCTTATCTTATTAAAAAAATAAGTAAAAAATTATGTCTACATATTATTATATGCACTACTTGTTGAAATATCATAATGAATTAAATATTTATTTAACAAATTTATCAATATAATATATATATATATATATATATATATATATATATATATATATATATATATATATTAAGAAAAAAAAATAACTAATAAGCTAATAAGCATATAGAAAACAAATATGATAGGAGATCAGGATTTCAATCTATTTGTAAAAATAACATAAAATAATATAGAATGTTTTTACCATACAACTATATAATTTGTTTTTAAATTTTTTTAGCTCCTCTAAGGAATGGCCCTGGCCTAGGCCGGGCCCGATCCTGCTATGACGAATATTCTCTCACATTCTAATCCAATATAAGGGAAATATTAATTAATTGAAAAAATCTTAAAAATATAAAAAAATTTAATACTTCTCATTTAATAAGTAGGAGTTTAACTAAGAATAAGTTGTAAGATATAGAACTATCCATATTCACTATTAAACAAGTTCGCCTTAGTAGTTATATATAGGCTTATAGCAGCACCAAAGAGTTAAAATAAGGCTCACAAACCATTTTTAAGTTGGAAAAGTATTTATTATAAAGATGAACGTGAATAGTAGACTATGTATTGAATAATGCCTGAATAATTCAAATTGGAGTTTACATGTTGTTTGGTTAGAAAACCATTATATTCTAAATTCTGCTAGTTATTTTTTCTGGGTGATAGCAAATATACATTTTATAACCTGTACTTTTACTCATCATTCAAATAAAATCTAATATATAGTTGGAATTTCTTTCCTTGAAATGCGTTAAAGTAGTTCTTTTATTTATAAGTTGTTGAAGGTTTATCTCTTTACATTTTAAAAATGAAAAGAACACACAACACACGTAAGTTTGTATAAAAAGTGGATAAACATCAAACTAGTGCTTAAGGTTAAAAAACAATAATAATGGATTATGTGTAATTAAGAGGAAATAAAAGCAAGAATGAGACTAAAAATAAGTCTAGAATTTTATCATTGTTAATATTTTAATTAGAAGTGCTTTCTAGAAAACGATATATTTATATTTAATTTTCAAATTAATCAATTAAAATAGCATACCAATGAGTCTAACTAATTTTCAAATTAATCAAAAATCAATGAATGAATCAAAGCAAGTGCATGAATGTTATAAATCTTTGATACATTTCGGACAAATATAATCAACACACAACATAACATAAAGTAACTAAAATATAAAGATGCAAAATTAAGTTAAAAATAATTTTATCAGTAATATGAGACATCAAAGGTGAAGACGAGAGTAGAAGTTTTTAACGGAAAGTCGGAAATGGTTGGTTGTGGAAGCGTCGAAGGGATATGGTTGCGGCGCAAAGCCATAGAATGGTAGACATGATATTAATTCATTGAAAACCAATTTGTCGCGTTTCTGCATCTGATTTTGAACTCAATAGATACATGCATGTCCCCGCAAGCCACTAGAAATTAAATATCATAAAATAAAGACAACTTTTTCTGTTGAATAAAAGTTTCATTTGCTCAGTGACAAAGCTTTTACTATATCTTAAGTGCGTTACTCAACAACTTTTCTTTCCCATCATGGTTAACTAGTTGTCTGTGGACTTCTTTCTTATGTCGAGGAATCTAAAACTGTAACATCTAGCTCACACTTTGTTAAGTGAAAAAGATATAGAGTAGGAGTAACATAAGAGCAGAATAACCACTTCATCAAAATTAAACGGTAAGTGTTATTTAAATTTGACTAATTATTAATTATTTCGTCCACTCTTTTGCATCACCAAGATTTTTATTAACATAAACGTGTAGAAATAATATTTCACACTATTATGTTTTTTTTATTTTGTCTCTATGTATAAACAATTAAGTATTTTCTTTTACTTAAGAATGTGTCTTTCCCAACATTAAATCAAGTATTTTTTTAGTTTAAATTTAAGTATTGTTTAAATTTATCTTTTCAAGCACTAAATTTATCTTTTCAAGCACTACATTCAAATATTCTTTCAATAAGTCTTTAACAAGTTCTCCAAAATCTATATAAGAAAAATATAGTTTAGATTATCTTCTAACATAGTTACAGTAAAATAAATGATGGTCTAAATATTCACAAAATATTTAGTTTTATTGAGAATACTCTTTTTAACTTATTGAAAATAAATATGACTTAATAAATATAGTTGTAAGATCTCCGTAATTTAAATATTTTTTAGACTTTTATAAAAGATGAGGTTAAATAGTTGTTAAGAGCTCCTTCTTGTTGAAATGAACATTGAAATTATTAATTATTACATTAAATGATATTCTCATTCTGACATGAATATTATGATAAATTTTATAAATTATTTTATCTGTATAGTAATTTGTTCTTTGTTCACTAACTTTATTTTAAATGTTGTTTTATCAACCTTTTGTACAAATTATGTTCTTTGAGGTACGAAGGTTGATATACTACTCAGACTTATAATATAATATATATATTTTTAATGTATTGAGTTATTAATGACCTTTTTATCAAACAAATTAAGCTTTGTGACAAATGAAACTTAAGAGTGTACATTCATATGCACCATGTTATTTTTATATTTGGCGAATCTTTAGGAGATAAGTACTACAAAGAAATTATTAAACTTCATCGCAATATAACAATCTTATTATACCTTGTTTGTTATTATTAAAACTAATAGTTACCACAACAATAATGATGAAGATTATTTATATATAATTAGTATATATATCACCATTAATAACATTTTCTCAATTACATTTGTAAAAATATACCAATCTTTCTATTAGCAATATTTTATTTTTATTAAATAGTGTCAAAAGTTATATATGTAATAATGTTATTAAGTTCAATATAAGAATGTAATAAATACAATAATATAATAATTATAACTAGTATCACTTAAAGGCTAATAGTACATATTTCTTATTCATCTTTGATCCCGAATTTTTAACACGACACAGGTTTGATTCTCACATCTTAAAATATTAATTATATTACCTAGTTAAAAATAATAAAATAGGTGTTCAGATTGGTTGAACCATAACTGTTGCCTGTTGACCACGTAAGAGTATATATATATATATATATATATATATATATATATGAAAAACCATTGCCAAATCATATAGTAACATTTTTTAAAGTTTTGACAACAACTTATATTGATAGTTATTATTGTTATAAATAAAAATTGATGTTGTGCAAAAATCTTTTTCTAAGAATTAATTAAATAATCAATCTGTGTTTACGTATTTATGGAAAAAAAAACACAACAAAGACACAAATATACACTACAAGATATTTTTTATTTTACTACTAATTTTAGCTACCATTTAAATTAGTAGCTAAATTTTAATTAATTAACTATTAATTAATTATAATATTATTTTTTTTAATTAAATTTAAGTTATATTCATTTATACTTCTTATTACTACAAATTAGTTAAAAAATAATTAAAAATTTTAAAAATTTACTACAAATTAACTAAGATTATTTTCTTAACTAATTTATTATTTATTTCATGCTACCACCAATATTATAGTAATTTTGTATCTAATTATTTTTACTAGAAATTAACTACAAAATAACTATTGATTTTAAAATTAGCCATAATATTATTTTATAGCAAATTTTAAATTTTGTTGTAGTGATATAGGAAAAAAAAGACTACGAAACTCTGATATGTAAGTTAAAATATGTAAATTAATAGATATTAAATTATACAAATGTATTCGAGATATTGTGTCCAAGAGTTGTTGCTACATGCATTTCATTCATTTTTTTTTTTGTTGATAACATAAATTTTTCTGTAACTATTTATATATAAGAAGAGAAAATAAAAAAAATTAAATTAATTTATGTATAAGCTAATTTATAGAATTTTTTATATTAAAATTTTCAAAAACTAATTTTTGGCTTATGCATAAATTAATTTTAACTAATAAAAAAACTTATTTCATTTTTTTCTTTTTATTTTCTCGTACTATAAACATTTATGAAAAATTTACCTGAAGATGTACAAAATTTATTTTAACATACTTCTTCATATGCACTTATAAGAGAAAATAATAGGATATAAAAAAATAAAATAAATTTTTCTTTAAGTTAAAATTAGCTTACGCATTAGTTAATATGCTAATTTGTAAAAATTCTTTCATATTAATTTTTTCAAAATAATTTTTAACTTAGGTTTAAGTTAATTTTTACTTATAAAAAAATTATTTAATTTTTTTTTTATAAATAATTATTAAGAAGTTTTTTCTAATTTGTTGAACTTGATAATACATTGGAAGTTCTCAAATATAAATGGAATTAAATGCCGTTGGGCCAAAAAAAAATAACAAGTGGCCCAAACAATCACAAACGTTGCAATCAATCTCTTAAATTTGGATGCGGAGAAGAGAGATAGCACATGCAACGTCCTAATCCCAATTGACTGGTCCTCAACGAATTCATTCCTCAAGAGAAAGTGATAAATAACATAAATTTCAGGTCTCAAATGGTGGCTCTTGTCCCCCTTTCGTGAGAGCTTCACACATGCTTCTATGTTGTCACCCCTATTGTCTTTTTCATGCAGATTTGCTTGATCTTTCTCTCTTTCATTTTTCTTCTTGTATATAAATATTTATTTAATATCATAAATCGTTATAACAATGATTTTGACATCTTTAGATTAATTTACTATAAACAACATGTGTTTGTTTAACTGAACATGAATGAAATTCATGTGTATGAAGATAAAAAAGGATTAGTCTATTTTAATTAGAGTGAAGATTCATGTGTGAAAATAAAAAAAGGATTAGTCTATTTAAAATTTATGAGATATTTTAGTGCAAATCAACAGTAGATATGTTTTACTTTTTCACTTTTATTCTTCTCTTCATTTTAAAGGAGTTGAATCT
Source organism: Mucuna pruriens (assembly GCA_025330945.1). NCBI lineage: Eukaryota > Viridiplantae > Streptophyta > Magnoliopsida > Fabales > Fabaceae > Mucuna > Mucuna pruriens. The sequence continues at coordinate 825,319 of JAENHJ010000525.1, read as the reverse complement.
TAATAAATCATTACGAATGATATATTTCCACCTTTGATGTCTTTTCATATATATTCTAGAAAATTTATTGGTTTCTTACTAAACGAGTGGATACTTTAAAAACGAACAAACAAAACACTGCAACCATCAATCCTTGAATCAAATGTGAGAATTAGGCTTGCTGTATTTTTTTTATAATTTTTTTATTCATGACACAAATATAAATGACTAATTTCTATCGAAACTATGAACTCACCATACTGTAATATCTATTTCTTATATAATTAGTATTAGATGGATTATCCTTAATTTAATAACTTCAGATTTATTTTGGATATGATGTCTTCAACAAGATATTTATATATCTCAATAATAGGAAATATATTAAATGGGAGAATATGATCAAAATTAATTTCATCTTATCTCTTTCACTTTCATTAGATATATATATAGCCACTATCCATACGAGACTAATTTCTTAGCCACTCTATAACTAGGAATCGTCCCAACAATGTCTTTTTCAAGATTTAAACATCAATCTTTCTGCCCAAGTGTGTGGCTTATATAACACCACATACGTCCAAATGTATAAGATCTGATGGAACGTCCTTAATTCAATTTCTAACTTTTGTTATCGTATATCAATGTTACAGTAGCAAATCAACACCAAATTTTAATACATTAAAAATTGTACTTACAATTTCTACACAAATTCTACGCTCCTAAATTAATTTTTTTATCAAGATCAAGTGCTATATATAACAATCATTATTAGGAGCAATAGCAATATTTAGCAATAGTTAAACATTTTACTTAAAGGATAATAAAATGGTGGTAGCTAATGTCAAGTGACGAGAATGTTCTTTCAAAAGAGATATCTCCTATATTGGGTATATATGTAAGTAGCCAAAAATCAAGTTGTGGTGTGGTTCATCAACTTGCTTACAACTTGCAAGAAATGCCAATAAGATAATTATTATAGGTAATGTATAGTTTGGGATGCATGCTTTTCTCCAAGTTTTCGAAACTTGATTCAGCATAATTTGCAGGTAACATCACGTACCTGATAAGGCGAATGAAGACATGGAAGGTACCCTTCAATAAACGTGGATATGAGAAAAAACCTTTGATAAGCTTATCTAAAAATCATGCATTCAAAACAAGTAGGCACGTATATATCCTAAAATTGAATAACACTTACATAAAAAAAATACTGTTAGTGTTCTTCCAATATTTTTCTTTTTTGGTGTATAATAATAGTAATGAGATTTAAACTTAATTAGAATTTCATAGAAATTACACAATTCCTTGCTATGCCGATCTTAGTGGGTTATTTTATTAGTCGTATATGATACCAATTCAAGCATATCTATCAAATTAGTTTATAAAAAAATCCGTAATAATTATATATGCATTTCTTGAAACGGAATTCTATACCCATATAATTAAGTGATAAGCCATCATGGTTAATTTGTCAATGATGAACTAAATTATAATTCTTTAGAAACTAATTATAAACACTAGTAATGAAGATGATTACTTAGTGGGGAAGCATTAACTGATCAAGTATGGGCCACAAATATATAATACAAATGACAAAGTCAAATAGAAACAGTTGATCAATTTAAAAACAAGTTTGGCTTTGAAAATAACTGAAAGTCAGCATGTGGAAGCCAATTGCATGTTAGTATGGTTTAAGCATAAAATACAATTAAGAACACTAGTGTGTGGGTGTGTATCACCGACTAAATATCTTATTACTCTTCAATGGTAGCTATATTATAAATATGAACACCTCTCTTCGCCATATGATTTGGTACGGAAAAACTGGACCGTAAGGTACAGTTCTTTACGTAGAGAATAATTAAATGTAATATTCAATAGCATGAGCAATTAAATTAAATGCACTTTTGACATTTCGCTCAATCGAAATTGCTCTTTTCTTATTATATTTTTCTATTTAAACTAATTAAACTTTTGTTAACCTAGAAAAAGTGTTAATGTTTTTATTGAATGGCCAACTCATAATTATAATTGAAGTAACCAGGTGTTTGGGAGTATTTTAGCTAAAATATAAACTGTTCGTTGTCGGGTTCGTGTTGGCAACGGAGCCGATGAGGGAGAGAGTTTTGGAATCTGAATTCCTTTTGAGAGAAAGAATAAGAAATTAGAGTCGTTATTAACAATTTTTAATAAAAATGTTGGAAAATTTTAAGGTGGGATAAGACTGATATTTGAAAGAATTTAGGTTTGGGAGTCCGTTACTTGCAGGAAATGGATTAACATCCTACAATGTCCGTCCTAAGACGGTTGCCTTAACTAGATGCATGAAACCGTTGCGATTTCTAAACTGTGATATTTACCTTTCGAGAATAAACATAATGGGGTGGGGTCATGGAGGGAGAGATGTATTTTTGTTTTTTGAATTTTGATAAGAGTGTCTCTTGCTCCTACGTATCTCCTAATGCAATGGAAAAGTCAAAGAGTATGTAGTTCTGGTAACAATTGGAATGTGATTAGAAAAGAATTGACTATCCATAGGCGTCCGAAGAATTAGAAAGAACGTCGACTATCCATTGGCATCCAAAGATTGTTGGAGGAAAAGTGGATTATCCATAGGTGTCCAAGAAGTTGGAAGCGATGTATCGTTGTGGGTTGATCTACTGACTCGATGTAACTTAACTAAATTAGCCAACTTGACTAACTGGTGTCATTTGGCTGAGGTGTTTGACCAAGGTGTTCGGTCGAGAGGCTCGTGGACTGTTTGGCCGAGATACCGAGAGGCCGAGATGTTCGTGGCCGAGAGGCTAAGAGGTTTGGCTGAGAGGTCGAAAGGCTCGTGGCCAAGAGGTTTGTGGTCGAGAGGCCGAAAGGTTTGATTGAGAGGGTGAAAGGCTTGTGGTTGAGAGGGCGAGATGTTCATGCTGAGAGGCCGAGAGGTTTGGCTGAGAGGCCGAAAGGCTCGTGGTTGAGAGGTTCGTGGCCAAGAGGCCAAGATGTTCGTCGTTAGGGCCAACTAGGTGTCGGTGGATACAAAGGGAAAGACAAGACCGACTATGAGTTGGCCAATCGAGTGGGAACGTGTGCCAATTTGAAGTCAGCAACGTCAAAGTGAATGATAAGACCAACTAGGAGTCGGTCAGCCAGGTGAGAGCGTTTGTTGATTTGGAATCAGCTAGAATTTTGGCGAAACCTATTATTGACTGGGAGTTGACCCTCAACTGAAAAGAGACTGGTTAAGACAAAAGGTTTTACCTGTTTGATCGCTCTATTAGCGAAGAGAATTCTACTCCTTCCAACTATGCGTTTCCTCACTTTTAACTCCTTTTGGGGTTATGCTCACTCTTTCCTTTTTCTCCTTTTTAATAAAAGTTTCTCTCGGAATCTCTCAACCTCCCTTCTCTCTGTCCCCTTTTTTCTTTGTTTTTCTCCCCTAATATAGGCCCCGAGGTCCCTCTATTGCTTCTCTTTTACTATTAGGTTTGTAACCATGATGTTGTGGTGGTTAATGGGGCGACTTGCGTCTCCTAGCTTGTCTGTGGAATAGTGGAGGCGCAGAGCAGAGTAGGCACAGAAGTGATTGATGGGGTAGCTTGCATCCCCTGGCTGGTTTATGGAACGGTGGAGGCATAGAGCATCATAGGCGCAGGCGTAGGGGTGGTTGATGGGTGTATAGATGAAGTTGATGACAAGGTGCACAAACGAAGTGGGTAGTCAACAGAGAAACTTCTTTAGTACTCCTCCATCAATTTTTTTTTCTATTTTTTTTTTGAATAGGAATAATTTTGGATATCTACCCTCATTAATATATTCATATCGATCCCTTCCCAACAACAAGAAGAATCTATGCATCCACACCTAACTTTATGTATCTTCCATGAATAAAATATTGCTCTTGTTTTTATTATTATTGCAAGCAAATGCAAAATATAAAATATTGTATATAATCGATTATTGCGAGTTTTATTGACTTTGTAGCCTACTGCCTGCCCAATTGCAGAATTCCGATCATAAGTTTGAGAGCATATAGAACGTATATTCGATTCCCAAAGTTTAAATTAGTGATTTTATGAATTAAAACAGTACCATTCACAAATATGTGTGTTAAAAACCTTATCCTTAAGTGGCATTAAGTATCATTACAAACTTGTAAATGTAAAAGTTGAACCATTAAAATGTTATATTATTATTATATAGTTTGTCTTTTTGTGCACATATGATATGATTGTAAGGAGTATTTTTGGTCATTCATCGAGCATATATTTTTGGAGAGAACTTTTTGGAGAGGACTTGAAGACTCTCAAATGTGAATTACTTCTATTTAATCAGGTTTTTTTTTATACACAAGAATCAATATTCAAATTCCTAATCACTTACTTATTATCATTCGGACCAACCATTAAAATTATTATTAGCTACTACTAAAATTAGAAAATGTAAAATAGTAATTAACTAGTGGCTAAAGTTATATTTTTTAATATAAAAGTTGTATAATTAAAAGTCTAAATTATAACTTTGTTTTTTATTATTTTATAGTAAAAAATTTATTTTGCTCATTTATATTTTTAAAAATTTATTTTGTCCATTTAACTCTTGAATTTAAATCAATGTTGTCCTTCTAAAAAAATATCCTTCCAATTTTATGACACAATTTTGAATTATTCTTTTACTATTAAAGACATAAAATTTGTCTCATTATCTACATGAAAAATACAAAACCAATTAATGTTCGAACCAAAAAAGATTATAAAAATAGTAAAAATCGTGTGAAAAGTGGTTCTCATGAACCACAAAAAATTGAAAAATTTAATTACTTACTTTTTCATATGCTTGTGGAACTCACTTTTCACATGATTTTCACCATTTTTAAGACTTTTTTTCCTTCAAACCTTAATTGAGTTGCATAATTTTCATATAGATAAATATAATAAGATAAGTTTTATATTTTAAATCAGTATAAAAAATAGTTCAAAACTGTACAATCATTTTTTTTTATAAAGATAACATTGATTCAAATTTAAAATGTGAATTAGTAATACCTAATGGATTTTTTAAATAGTCAAATATAACAAAAAGAAACTAAACTTAATAAAAGAATATTTGAAGTAATTAAAGTTTTAATTAATTAAGAGAAATTTTAAATATGCAAATATAAACATTAACTAAAATCGTCATCAGTCATATAGAGCATTATTATGAACTCTTAAAAATTAAAATTTATATTATTTCCGTTTACTACTAAAACTATAAGATAGTAGCTTGAGGGTAGTGTTTTCTATTGGGTGTTACACCACTACTAGAAAATTTAAAATTTTCTATCAAATAATTTTGTAACTAATTTTAAAATCAATAGTTATTTTGTAGCTAATTTCTAGTAAAAATAATTAGTTACAAAATTACTATAATATTAATAGTAGCATGAAATAAGTAGCAAATTAGTTAAGAAAATAATCTTAATTATTTTATAATAAATTTTAAAAATTTGTAATTATTTTCTACCTAATTTATAATAATAAGAAATATAAATAAATATAACTTAAATTTAGTTAGAAAAAATAATATTTTAATTAATTAATATTTAATTAGGTAAGATATAACTATTAATTTAAATAATAGCTAAAATTACTAATAAAATAAAAAAAAAATCTTACGGTGTACAGTTTTTACTTGAACTTGCTTTTCAAGCAAAACTGACTGTGTTAGACCTAAGCAGCCAAACTAATTAATGGCAGATGCATGGGATTTTCAGACACATTATGAAAGAGCTCGTGACTAGTTCTATCATAGTAGAGTCCATTTAATTTCCCCATTCATTAAGATCCAAAAAAGGGATTTCTTGTTTATAAACAGTTTTTCTTTTCTTCAAAATATGCTCATATATATGGTTTTGGATCTCAAAGAGCAGGGTTTGGCAGCTAGCAAGTATGTTCAAAAATCAAAGTCAAAACCTTAAAAACACCATTTTATAGCAATGCTAGTAACACGTCGTTCTACACACCATTTTATATTTGTATATTTTTATTATTTTATTATAATTGAATGTATTATAATTATATACTTATACGTTATTTACCAATGAGATATGCATGAGAACGTGTAAAGAATTATTGTTCCCTAATTAGGATCCTTTATTATTATTTTTTATTGCGGGAATAAATAAGATGGATTCTTCTTCCATGCTTTGGTGAAGTTTGATTTGTTTAGGACTTAGCGTTCACCAGAAATATTGGCTGGAAGTTTCCAATTTTCACGTCGGTAACTACCGCCCCCAAGAGAAGACAAAGCTAATAGAAAAACTCTATAAAAAGAAATTAAAATAGCTTCCGATACTACATTATACTTTCATACATCGAGAAAATACAGGGTAAATTTCTTTAGATTTACGTCTGTATCGTGAATTTTTTAGATTTACGTCTGTATCGTGAATTTTTTAGATTTACGTCGTTGATTTTTATTTTTTCTAATACATGCAAAAAGAATATGAGTTACTTATATATATAATTATTCTTCATGTTTATTAAACTTAAATTTTGTTATTTAAACTTAAATTTAAATTTTGTTACTATTAGAAAATTTAAAATTTGCTACAAAATAATTATGCAGTTAATTTTAAAATCAATAATTTTATAGTTAATTTTTAATAAAAATAATTAGTTACAAAATTACTGTAATATTGGTGGTAGGATGAAATAAGTAACAAATTAGTCAAGAAAATAATTTTAGTTAATTTGTAGTAAATTTTTAAAATTTATAATTATTTTCTAACTAATTTGTAGTAATAAGAAATATAAATAAATATAATTTAAATTTAGTTAGGAAAAATAATATTCTAATTAATTAATTAGGATTTAGTTACTAATTTGAATGGTACTTAAAATTAGTAGTAAAATAAAAAAAATTGTTGTAATTGATGATTTGTGACACTGTCTTTATATTAAAATAAATAAAACACTAACGTATCTCGATATTATTTTATGGGATATTAATGACATGATGAAGTAGTCAACTCAAGATTACTCAAAAAAATTATTGTAATAATTTCAATAATAAACAGTCATAAAATTTTTAATGTCACACAAATTATCTTTATCTTTATTGATTTCTATCTAACCGTTTTATTCAGTTGAAATTACTCAACTATTTTTTAAGTACTAAGAGATTCTTAATAAAGAATTTCGAATTAAGTAAAAAATAATAACGTAAAAAATTTGAATTCACCCCATAAGAAAAGTGAGTTCATATTAAATTTTTAACCCACTTGTATCAACTTTGGATTGCATATGGCAATACCAAATCATACAATTTGGGACACTTTATGGCCCTTTAATATATAGTGGTAGGTCTCTTCCTACTTTGATCCTCAGAATCAAATTGTCGTACCCAAATGGAGAAACAAGTTAGATAATGCTAAGAAAAAATACACAATCAAATAGAGAACAAAGCCAGTTTCGCGCTTTAGGGACAAAGCCAACCCAAAAACACAGAAATGTTGTTTGCCGCAGAAGAGTAAGAAACAGCCTCACTACGGAAGATCTACCAAGAGATCGTGAAGCTCTCTCCTTCGGTATATCTTTTGTGTTAAAAAAGAAAAAAGAAGGAAAACACACAAAACTTAATTAAAATTTTACAATTTTTTTAATGTGAATGAAAATTGTGTTATCCTAAAAAAAAAAATTAATATAAAATAAAGTTGTCTTTTTCTAAAGTCAAAAGTTCAATTGTTAAGGATAGAATTTATCTTTTACTGAGTTCAAGATAGTTTTCTATGTAAAATCTTTGTTGGTAAATAATCTATAAATATATATAAAAGTGTTCGTTGAGCTGGTCTCTCTTCAACCCTGATTTAAGTAAGCCTTCAATTCTCAAATCACCTAAACTCTTTTTAATAAAAGAATATAAAAAAAAAAAACTTCCATTAAAATTTATGAAATGAGCACTATTAATAGGAAACTGCACTACAAAGTAACAATCGAATTTTAATACGATTCAATCTTAACATTTAAGTCAGCTCTAATATTATATTTTGTTGTTAGTTTATCATTTTTGTTGTATTTGTGGATGTTTTTCTCCTTTTAAATCAATCTTAACCTTACAATTCTTGTTTTACTTCCTCCATTCCCATTTAATTGACATTTAAGAATTTTACACAAACATTAAAAAAATACAATAAATGACTTAATGAGTAAAATAGTTTTACTGAAATGTCCTTATGGTATTTTTTTCTGTTTTAACTTTCATGTGGGCAATACACATATATTAATTACTCTTTTCCTCTCATTTTATTTCACGTAATTTTTTGTTTTAATTATTATTGTTATTTTATAATATTAATGAAGTATTAAATATTTATTTTTAATATGTTCTTAACCATTTATAATAGAGTGAGAAAATAAAAATAAATTATAAATAAGAAAGAATTTAATTAATATATATATTACAAAATTACATAATAATTTTCATAAAATTTAATATATTAATTTTTTTTTAATTTTCATGCCAAAACTTTAATATTGAAAAGATGAGATGAAAGAAGTATTTATTAAAGATAAAATTAAAAATGTATTTAATAATTTCAGTTAAAAGGAATACAAATATTTTATTAATTAAAATGATAATCAAATGAGAATAAAGAGAGTATTATTTAGTTGTATGTGTAGATATATACATCTCTTAATTTTAGGGATGGTAAGTATTAGGTCGGGTGTCTGGTTTAAGATCTAATATAATGAAATATAGTTAGGTTGATTTTTTTGTTTTTTTTTATAAAAAAAACTCTATTCAACTCGTGGGTTAGATTGGGTAGTTTTGTCAATTAAATAAAATGATAATATTTTTTTAGAAATTAGAAAAAAATAAAAAAATAATGTACTAAACTAATTCAACTCATTCAAAATCAAGGCATTTGTATATGCATAAGTTAGTTAAACAATAATTATATACAATTATACGACACTCAAAATAACACTATATATTATACAAGAAGATTAGGAGCACTCAAATATATCACTTCAACTCAAATATAATAATAAAAATTAGTCATGTTATTAAATGCTCTAATGTATGGATAAATTATGTGAAAAAAATGAGTAAAAACTCCCAAGATCAATAACCTTTTAAGAAAGTTATTTCATTTGAGTCAATCAATAAAAGTGATAAAAAAATCAAGTAAAAAATTTAAAAAAATATATGATTTACTATAATGCTCAATAATACATGTTTAGTTAGTATATTCGCTACTTAATTTGTCTCACAGATATCAAAAAAAAAAGACATTATGAATCTTGAATAAATATTTTTTTTAATATCTAATACTAAAATATGACAATAATAACTTGAAATACATCAATACATAATCAAATTGAGTTTGATGATCAATTATCCAAATTCAACACTATTAATAAATAATTATTCTCAACTTTAATTAAAATTAATTAAAATAAATCTAAACTAATTTATAACCAAGCTATTAAAATATTATAGTATCATCAAGTTGGCAAGTCGATGGACAATCCGCTTATATCATAGTTAATTCAGTGTTATATAGTGTCCTAACAAATATTCATTTCACGTATATATTTGTATGAATATATAGTTCAATAAAAAACAAAATCACGTGTGGAATGGTGTGCAATTGTGAATGTTATAATTGCACGGATAAGATTAATGAAATAAAAAAGAGTTTGGTCATGGGAAGGCGTGAGTGAGTGAGAAAGATGGGGGGTAATTGAATAAAATGAATGGAAATAGAAATAAGAACATTAAAGAAAAGAGAAGATTGTGGAAGGGAAAAAGAATCACATGGCTAACACAACGTGGGGCTACGATCTTGGTGGCACGTTCATATGTCTTGACATGCAGCATGAGCATTGGTTGGTAACTTGTGGTTGAACAACGTGCTGACGTGGAAGATTTGGAAGATCTGGTTCGTCGGTGACTGGACTCACTCACTTTTCAAGCTTCCATGGCTTATGTGTCACTTTGCACCCATCACTCCCTATGGATTTAATGAGAAGAGAGATGAGGATACCCTAGCTAGCACCGTTGGGTGGGTGTGAGACTCATCAATGACCCCTTCGTTTCTCAAATGTATTTACCAATAATACTACAAGGTTGGTGAGGCAAACCAAACTCTCTACCCTTTGCTTGACATGTGTCTAATCTCTCTTATTATTTGTTTCTTTTTTTCACCACAAAATGGGTCTCAATAGTACAAACATACTGGCTTCAAGCTCGGGCTTGCAACTTAAGAGTTCAAATTTTACATATGTATAAAAAACTACTTGATTCTCTTAAATAAATCTCGTTATTTTAAGATATTGGTCTTTTAATGTCGGTGGAAGAATACCATGTGTTAGAGAAAAACACACATTAAACATGGTGTGTTTAATTAGATATTGACTTTCAAAATGAATTTCCTAACTTGAAGAATAATAACTTATAACAAAATACAAAATAGGTAATTCAGTTGGGATTATTTTGTTTTGCTAGTATGAATTCTTAACATAATATTTAACGTTACTCGAGTTAAAACTTTTCGATGTGATGGCTTTATTTTACTGGTATTCTTATTTAATTATATAAACAACCTAATAACTCTATAGTAGGTGGATTAATTCGTGTAAGTTTATTTTAGTTTAATTAATAATTCAATATATAATTATGTTAAAATATTTGAATAAAAAACATATTTCATTTAAATAAAATAGTTTCAAACAAAATTATCTCTCATAAAATATATCTATAATAGGTAACAAAACTAGTAAATATTTTATATTTATATTATGGTTATAAATAAATTGCTAAAACATGTAAAAAAAATAAAGGGATTGGCGCATATTAAGACGAGAGTGAGGAATGTGAGTAAGTGACCTGTCAAAAAGTTCAATTGGTGGATCCAAAGTGTCAATTGAACTCTTTGAATGGAAGATTAGGGACAGAGACTCTGAAATATAGGACAAATATCTGGGCCTTTGACACGAAATCAATTTAACGTCGCACATGGGTTCAGGGTCTTGATGTGACCATCAACCCTACGCAGCCACCAATTACGTGCTGCAGTAGCCTCTTATCTTCTTTTTTATTTTTGTCCATCATTTTTTATTTTTTGGTTTCATTCCATCTGCATTTTGGCTTCAGTTAGGGTTCCTCATACGTCGCCCCTTACAATGCCAGCAAAATAGTTTTTTTTTCACATTTATTAAAAAATACTCTTTTTGTTTTTTATAAAAATTAATCTAAAATATTTTCTGTATTAATTCTTATTTTTTATAAATTATTTTTATGATCAATAAATAATATATATCTATTTAATATAAAAAAATAATAATAAAACATATAGATTTAATATTATTACTTAAATAAACTGTTTTTTTTAATTATAATAAATTAATTAATTAAATTATATATATATAAAATAAAAATCGTAACAACCGGAGAGAGTAATATACATGCATGATTTCGTGTCCCTTTACACTATCATTTATAGAAATGTGATATATAGTCTGTACATAATTCATAAAATATAATGATAACGTTCAGTGCATGTCTAGCGTTTTCCTCACCCTAGCGTGGGTTCACAGTTACAAATAGATGTAAGTCTATTTTACATAAGTTGAGTTTGTAATTTAACTGCAATATATAGGTTGCAAAATTTTAAAAAGAAAAATATGTTGATAGATTTGCTCCTGTTGATTCAGTTTCATGGAGTTTTCTAGAATATGTTTCCTTTTGGGTTTTGTTAGAAGTAGAAATTGTAGATGAAGACATGTTAATCTGTTCTTTTGTTATATGTCAAGTTTGATTAAATGCATAAGTTCATTAAAATTGTTGTCTTAGATTTATATTTTTAAGTTATTGTTTTAGATTTTTTTAATATTATATTATACATCTAATAGAATAATGACAATTAATTTTATGATTTGACAAGTATTTTTAATATAAAACAGTTTAATTTTGCTTATACTATTTTTTAATATGCGATGACCAGTAAGTTATGTTTCAATTTTCAATTTCTATCTTCCATATTTTATTGTTATTCAATTTATTTATTCATAAACATCTTATTACCTTAATTACTTTAATGTTATAATAATGCATTTAATTGTTAACATAGGTAATTAACATAATTAGTTATTAAAAAACGAGAATGTAAAACCATCCTTGTATAACTAGTTAAGATTTAGTTATTTTTAAAATTTCTAAAACTTAATTGTTATTTTTTTAACTATATATATTTTAATATTTAATTCTTTAAAATCAAAATTTTTTAGTTCTCTTATTTTATCTCTTCTTTTATCTCCCATCTTATTATTATTTTAAAGACTTAACGTGGTTTAGCAAGATTCCAGAATTTTACTCCTCAATCTAATGCTCCACCAAAATTCCTATATACATAGCTCTCATATGCATGTAAGTTTCGCAAAAGTTTTTAACCTTATAAGGGGAATTAATTTGGTAGGTAAAAGAAGTTTTCAGTTACCTAAGAATATAAAGTCAAAAAATTAGATTTTTATGTTTGGTATATAGTTAGAAAAAATATTTTCAATAAATATTGTTTTGTAAAAATAGTTTTTAGTTAAGTTTTTTAAAAAATCATTCTCATGCCTATGGAAATCTAACAAGTTGGTGAAAAGTTTTAATAATACAAAAATAATATGATATCCTCGTTAATTTATTTAATATAATTATAAATTTAGAAATAATATTTAATTAAATGAAATAAATAATTATATTTAAAATTAATAAATATTAATAAATATTCTTAGTATACTTAATATAATTTTAATATAATTATACTTTTAATTTATTTTTAAGTTTTTATAAATTATCAAGATATTAGTTAATAAATTATTTTAAAATATTATTATTGTAATATTCAAGAAATATTTTAGTCAAAATTATAAAAAAAAAATTTAATCAGTGAACATTTTTGTTACATTAAAGATAAATAAAAAATATTAAAAATTACATCAACATATTTATAATTTTAAAATTTATTTTTACAACAAAGTTTCACATAAGTATATCTAACCATCTTTTTGGAAGAATCAATTATTTACCTGAAAAATTTTATTAAAATCAAATATAGAAACTTTAATTTTCATGAATATATTTAAACATTCTTAATAATATTTATTACTAATTAAAAAGATTTTTTTTGTCATTTTTAGAAATAATTATTCTTAAAACTTGTAATAATAATCATGATTCTCATATATGAAATATTTGATGTCTACCAACCTTCATTGAAGAGATTTGCCAAAGAATCCATTAGCTCATTTAATTTTTGGATTTTAATGATGACTAAGAACTGGTTCGTAAAACTTTTTGTCGATGGAGTACTGTGTGTAAGAATTATTCTTCTATAAGAACATGTTCTTATATTATTATAATATATTTTTTGGCATAAATATAAGATGAATGGTAGAGGAGAAGAAAAGGAGAAAGGAGAAGTGGGTGGAGGAGATGAGGAGAGTGTGTGATAGAAAAATGAAATAAATGAGAAAGAGTAAAAAAAAAACAAATTTAATGGATTCTTAAATAGTAATTAAATTTTAGTATTGAAGTAAAAAATAAAATGGGTTGTTAAGATCTATGTGGGACTGGAAGACCAGCAAAAAATGAAGAATCCAAAATAGGTTCCAACACTAGAGATTTCCTAAAGGTTTACATGGGCTTTTTATAATTTAGAGGGATAATATTTTTTAAAAATCATCAAAATTAGTAGATTATAAAAAATTACCTAAATAAGAGAAAATCCTGCTTCTAACTTCAAAGTCGTACTATTTTTTATGACTTCTAAATTTTATATTTAAAAAATTATAGAATTTTTTTTAAGTCATAAATATGAATATAATTATTTTAAGTACTTTATCGAAGTCATAATGCATAACACTTCGTTTTTTTATTTTGTTTTAGTTCACGACTTTACTTTTGTTTTTTTTAATTTTTTATAAAATTAAAACATTTACATTGTTTTTTATTCTTTTTATAAAATTTGAAACTTATAAAACACCTACATAAAAATTAAGATCATAAATAAAATTTTAAAATAAAATATTTTTAAAAAACAAAAATACGAAATAACTTTACAAAAAAAAATCATAAGCAATAATAACTCAAACAAAATAATAAGTAGTATAGAAAAATAAAAGTGAAAAGTGAAGTCTTATAGACAGTCATGACTTCAATTAATTAAATAAAAAATAAATATAAAAAGTTAAGCCGTATTTATTTTCGCGACTTCTTAGAAAAAAAAAATAATACAGAAGACATGTTTACAAAAGAAATTAAAAAATATATATATAAGATTTGAAAGTCGTGAAGTCGTGTTTTTAAAATACTACTAATTTAGATAATTTTTATCTATTGTTAATAATTTTTTAAAAAAAATTACCCCTGTAAAATAAAATAAAAAGTCTGTTTACATAATTTGCTTTGTAGTATGAGTTCAATGCTTGTAAAAATTGCAGACCAAAAGGTACATGGAAGTGACTTTACTAATATGCTGATGATATGTTTATAATTGAAGAACTACATATGAAAATTTTGTGGTCTTGTTCTGAGAATTTTTTAGCTTATTTTTGGCGTAAAATTAAATTTTATTAGATCCCAATTGATATTAATACTAGAGATCTTTATCAACCGATCAAATACCATGCAGATTAAACTATAAAATCCTAACTAAAAAATTCATAGCTAAACAAACTAAAAAAATGATTTTTTTATTGGATTAAATCAAACTTTGGTTCCTACCTAGAAAATAAATTCAATCCAAACTATATACAACTATATTTTTGTTGGAATATAAATGTGAGTAAAAAATCTCATACTAAATAAAGATTAATATGCTAAACAACATATAAGTGAGAATGAATAATAAATATAATAACATAATATTTTGAGTTGGAGGTGAAGTTTACTTATATAATTTATTTGTGATTCATTAATGAAATTCTCTTAAGTGTTTTACTTCCCTCGAATTTCCAACACTTTTGTACTCAAGATTATTTAATAATTATTTACATGATCATATATTCAAGAATTTTATATAAATTATAAATTTATTTTCTATTTGTGTATTTTTTATTTTTTGGGATGGTAAGATTATCTATTGTGTATTTATATATGGAATGAGATGTTTGATATTAAACTAATTTATATTTTTATGATTTATTTTAGTATTTGTAGATTCTTTTTAAAAATCTAATCTAAGTCAAAATAAATTAAATTGAATTGAATTTGATTTGATTTTAAAATTAATCTGATTAAATGATCAATGAGAAAAACCAATGTGATAGTATGGAATTTTTTTCTCTTGGTTTAATCCAATTTGAAAACATTGTAAGGTAGGGGTGTTCCATTTAAATATCTCAAATTTCCTATTCATGCAAGTTCTAGAAAAACTGAAACATGGTCCCTTCCTATAGACAAACAAAAAATTTAAATTATCCTTGAGGAAGAGTTAACACATTTTCATTAATTACTATTGTTCTTTCAAATCTTTCAATATATTTCCTTTCTTTTATCAAATTGGCAAGGAAAGTATTGCGACTCATCACTATGATCCAAAGACATTTCTTATGGAGTGTGACAAGAGGACAAGTGGAAGACAGCTCAAGTGAGCTAAAAAAAATTTGTTTGCAAGCTAAAGCAAAATGGTAGTTTATGTATCAAATATATCTGTTCAACATCCTTTGTAAATTTATTTATCGTAAATGAAAAAATTTCCACATATTTGTTCCTTTACTACTTTTATTTATTGAATAAGAATACAAATCAGATTCCAATTCAAGACAATTTGGCATGTTTACCATCTGTATTAAGTGATATTAAGATAAAAGAAATCAACTTCTCACTGGCTTCTTTTTGGTAAAGGGATCACAAAAACCTTGATAATAGCTATATTATACATCTTTATTGGTTTAAGCTTAGTTTGGTGAAAGTTACAAGCAATAATATCATTTCAACTTTTTTTTCGTAATGTTGTCTTTGCACGTGTGTTTGAATTCATGAAAGCAAATGGCTAGAAAAGAATGATTTGTCGTGAGCAGATGATCTCAAAAAACATGAACATGCATTATTTCTCATTTTATTTTGTGTTAGTTACAACTAGCAGTGGTATTTACTCAGTATTTATTAATTATTTCTTTTATATGAAGATTTTGATGTTTATCTATATGAAAACACTGAAGCACTTTGATTTTGTTGTTGTTAGATTATAGTGCCATGAGACATAATGTTATTTGAATGGTTGCTTTGGCATTGAAGTATCATTAAGGGTGAAGGAGACAATTTTGGAGATTAATCTTTTGAAATTACAAAAATTCACAATTATTTTCATAAAAAAAATAATACTAAATTTTTTATTAAATACTATAATTAAATTCTTATATTATAAAAGATGTTCTACAGATTTAATCCTTGAAATATATTGGGTTTAATTTTAATTTGAACTTGTTCAAATTAATTGCAAGTTACGTTGGATTATACTCACTTTTACCACGTTGACACTTACATTAAAGAAATAAGAGGTTATTTAATTGTTGGACTATCTTAATGACATGCTACTGTTTTAGAGAATTTTATTAATTTTAAGGACTATAATAATAGTGCATCACAATTTCAAGGATTAACAAGATGATTTACTTGTTAAATTTTGTGTAGCTTAGAGTAGTTGGAGATTAAAAAAAAACTTGACCTAAAATTAACCTAAAAAAATTATTATTTGAATAATACTATATTATTAAATTATTGGTATAGTTGAAGACTCTATCTACACCTTTACCCCAAGTAATGAGATTAAACAATTTCATAAAATATAATTGGTGCAATTAAAAAAATTGTATCAATCATCTTAAAGTACATAATTATATACCAATTATCTTTTATGAGATGGTTTAACTCTTGTTTTTATTTGGAATAAGATAAAAAAAAGTTCAAGTTAATTTTTTTTTCTCAAATTGATTTTAGAAAATAATGCTAATTGAAAATTTTAAAAGCATAATTCAACCTATCCTTGTGCTATTTTTTTTTTTTTACTTTTTTAGGTTAAAGTTGAGTGTTTAGTTTTCAGTTAGTTGGAATTTAGATAATTTTTTTGCTACAAAGACCGATTTCTCTTTTGATTTTATGTATTTATAACTTTCACATTGACACATCTTGTTTAGGCAATCAACCTACTCGATCACTGGTCTAAATTCACCGACTTATATTAAATTATACAATGACATTTACATAACCAAAAAAAGGCTATACATTACTTTGCAAGTGGCTTACAGTTGTTAATAGAGAAAATTTTAACTAAATGTTAAAGAAAATAAGGAAATAATTTCGAGTTTTTATTTGGAAACAATGCCAAAGAACTCTAGACTTGGTTTTAGTATGTGTACAGGTTTCGAATAAAGTTTCGAAAAAATATTGCAACAAGTCAAAGTTGCCAGATAATTCAAGACAAATTTGTAAGAAATTTGAAGACTAGTCAAAGTTGTCGGATAATTCAAAATAAAATTGTTCTCCATTTGAAGATGAATTTAATAATAACGTAGGATTAAAATAAAATAATTCTATATCATCATCTAATCATAGATTATTATACATACTTTTTATGATATTTATTAATAATAAATTTATTATAAATAATAAGTTGTGATTCGTGTAAAAGATTGTTTATATAATCTATTTTAAGAATTAATGAAATAATATTTCAAAGATCTCTTAAAAAAAATTGAGGTTGATAATATGTGGGCCGCAGGGGGGCAACCGTGGGCCCTAGCCCCCTTTCCCTTCCTAATCATAACACGATAAATAGTTAATTATTGGGGTACTAGAATAGAAAATGACATATGCCAATGCTAACTTTTTTTTTCTTCTTCTAATTTTAAAATTAAAATTTAAAACTTTTTAAACTGATTATATAATTTTCTTCATAGATTTAAATATTTTTGCTCTTTTAATATATGTTTTAGATTCTACTTGAATTAATTTGCATATTTTTCTTTTATAATATTAAATATTTTCTATTTAATTAAATTTAAAAAAATTGTAATGTATGCTATATTTGATTATTAGTGGGGTTTTTTTTATCTTCATTAATTGACAGATATTAAACTCCTCAACAATGAGTATATAAAGTGTGAAAATAAAGATATGCCTCTTATAGAAGGTAGAAGCTTTTTCACAGAGGCAAATATTTGATCCTAACTTCTAAAAAAAATTATAAGTTTATATGTAATTATAGAGAAGTTAAGCAGTGGAATTTCTAAAAAAAATGATTAATATAAATCAACTTTAACTTATATATGAAGAATATTTTATTTTATTATCTTATTTTATTTTCTCCTACTATAAAAGTCGTTGACCAATAATCCAGTTGAAGGACAAATGGACAGTGAATCAACAAAATCAAATTGTTATTTATTGTGAAGTTGATCAAAATTAACTTGTAAAGAAGATTAAGTTTGTGAAGTATTTTAATTTAAATCAAACATATACAGGTTAGCTTCTTCACATATTTTATTATTTTGAAAGAGTTAAATCCATAATATTAAAATAAATAATCTACATCACAAAACTTTTGTATCTACATTATTTTTATTCTAAAAAAATTAGGACAAAAGGATAAAATTAGGAAGAGAATGGTGCATTAGCTTAAAATAGGAAAGTCTCTAGACTTAAAAAGTGTTAAAAATAAGCTTATATTTACTTTATTCTAAATAAATGGATGAGAATTGGAACAGTGAAACATGCCACGTGTAAAATACGAAGTTCTGTTGTGTTCTACTCAGTCAACCTTGAAATTCTTTTGCATCCATATATATTCTCTATTATTTTTTTTTATTAAGAGGAAAACTTATCCAAGATGCGTAGATCAAGATTTGATCGAATCACAACCATTGAATTAAGTTCACCCAAGGGGATTCCCATTGTGGATGGAATTAATCGTAGACTGTCTTTGAAAACTTTCAAGAAAAATCTTGCTGATTAGTTTTAAACATAAATGACTTGATTGTAATCCCCAAACAAGAAAAGGGAATCTCCATGGCTAACATTAATCCACCAGTGGAAAAAGATATATTTACAAGAACGAATGAAAGATGATATTGCACGAACTTTTTACTTGATATTTATTCCAAGTCAAACAAGTTGAGAGAAAGCAAATGTTCCCTATAACTATCTTTTTTATTATATTTTTATATGAAAACCGTCATTGTGTAGATAAAAATACTTCAAAAATTCATTGTAATTTGTACTTTTATGGGTAAATAACGAAGAAGATTCCATTTTATTACAATGACAAGTATAAACTGAGTGATATTTACCTCCAGCGTGTTTGAAATTAGCAACTTAATTTTTTAGATATGAACAAAGCTACTATTTTTAACTTTTACGTTCATCGCATCAGAAACGTAATTTATTGGCTGTAGAACATGAATCGAAACTCATGTTGGTCTTGATCCAAGCAAGCATTTGTAATTTATATTGCTCAATTTGAGAGGACATAAATTGGACGTTAAAGAACTTTCTCGTAAGTTAAGCTAAAAGTGAATGGGCTTTGCTTGTGTTGTGGAGAACATGAATCATGGTATTAGTGTGAAATCAAGAAGGGGGCTCCCTATTTCACGTCATATTTTTGCTATGTCTTTCCATGATGCATCATGTGCCTTCTTCTCATGTTCCTCTCCCAAATCCTCAACTTGCCTTGTCACTCTCTGACCCAAACACAGTTTTAACATGAAGGAGGAGCATGTGCATCACACATGCATATCAATTCATGTTCCATTAATAATATAGGGTGACCAAAACATTCCTTGTAGAAAAAGAAAAAGAAATTCAACTAATTAAATTATTGAAGGGAAAAAAAAAAAGAAAAAACGGAAAGCTGCCCAAAATAAGATCCCATAGAGAGAGAAAGGGGGGGCAATGAGAGAGAAGCAAACAAGCCAACTAGCCAAGTTACTTAGTGGTAATAATTAGCTCAGAAACTAAGGTCCATCACCTAATTCCCCTCCCTCACTCCTTGGCCTCCCTCCATAAGTACCCCCTTCCCTTCACACTTTCAATTCACCCTCAAACCAACACAACCAACCTACCCCTCCACTCTCTCTTTCTCTCTCTCTTCCAATGGCTGCCATTGTTCTTCTCCACATTGCATCACTGGCCTCTCTTTTCATTGCAACAAGTGCAAGAATCCCTGGAGTCTACCCTGGTGGCCCCTGGCAGAGTGCTCATGCTACTTTCTACGGTGGAAGTGATGCCTCTGGAACAATGGGTAAATCCTCACTCTTCCTCTCATTCTTCATCACCTCCCATTACATCTCACTCTCACCCCCTGTTTTCCTCTGTTTTCCCCTGTTTTCTACTCCCCAAATCCTCTTCATCACCACTTACCATCTTGCATTTTCAATTTTGCATTGAAATTCTTTTACCCCATAAAAATCTTCTCTTTTATGACCAATTTCCCAAACCCATTTCTACTTCCCTAAATGCGCCCCCCAAATATGTATTTACCGTTATTGTCATAATTGCAGTTGCATACCGTTTTTTAAAACCTTGCTACGAACTCAAAACATCCCATCTCTGCCTCACATTTTTTACACAACCAACCCTCTAGTAAAAAAAGAAAAAATCTGAAATTCATGTAAAAACTAGTGGAAAACACAAAAGTAATGAGCAAGTATGTTTTCTTGACTGAATTATTTTGGTGGTTGATGCAGGCGGTGCCTGCGGGTACGGAAACTTGTACAGCCAAGGGTACGGAGTGAACACCGCAGCACTGAGCACGGCGCTGTTCAACAACGGCTTGAGCTGCGGCGCGTGCTTCGAGATCAAGTGCGACCAAGATCCACGGTGGTGCAACCCCGGGAACCCTTCAATCTTGATCACCGCCACCAACTTCTGCCCTCCCAACTTCGCCCTCCCAAACGACAATGGCGGCTGGTGCAACCCTCCTCGCCCGCACTTCGACCTCGCCATGCCAATGTTCCTCAAGATCGCCCAGTACCGCGCCGGAATTGTCCCCGTCACTTACCGCCGGTAAGCCCCGCCACCCCTTTTCTGCCTAGTTTAATGGGTCGCTTCCAATTTCTCTCATTTTCACGTGCTTTCACTGCTTCCATGCCCAGAAAATGTAGCCAAATCGTAAGAAAATTTTTCTGCATTTTTTTCTTCTTAAAAAACAAAACATAGACAACTTCGGGAAATCAGAACCGTAAAATTGGACAATTCATTTTTATTTAGGTAAATCTGACTTATCTAAATTGGACTTAAAAGACGCATTTTAAATTTAAGTTATCCCCTTGAGTTACGTGAATGCATAAAAAAAGTACTCGTTGTGTGAGAAAGATTGAAAAAGAAATTAAAAATATTTTTATAATTTGTTTCTTAAAATTGCTTTTTTTATTTTATTTTTTAACTAAACAAAATAAAATGTATCGCTCTCTCCCTCTTTTTCTTTAACTAAACATAATATTAATAATATTCTCCAAACAAGAGTACAAGACATAAGCTTCATTTTACTAGTGACTTGTTTACATAGTCCAAGGTTAATTTCAAAGTGATACTAATTAATGAAATGATAAATTTATTTATCGTGTGTTTATAAATATACAGTGTGAACATATTAAAAAATAATTTAAATTAATTAGAAAAATGAAGATTAAATAAAATTTATATTCGTGATATATTTATTATTTTTACTTTTTATTGTGTACTTATGTGTATACATCATGAAAAAATTCTCTTTTTTTTTCAATAATAACTTTACCTGTAAAGTTTTTTTTTTCTCTCTCGTTATAAAATAAACAATGTAATAGTTTTTTTTTTCCTTTAAGCACATCTCTATAAACAACTAGATCTATGTAACATTATCACATTTCTTTTCTTATCAAAACTAGATAAACAATTCTTGAAGATGCCGTGTTAAAAGTGTTACAAGTTCCCGTTATAGAATTTTCCTGAAATTATGAATTTGCATACTTTGAGGCTGAGGCACCACCATACGACATGCAAAACAGAACAACAAATGTTGAAAATTCTTGCCCTTTCTTTCAATGTTTTCTTCCCTGTACCCTGATTTTCTTGGGAAACAAACAAAAATTACTATTAGAATCTCCTCAGCAGTTTTATCAGAATCCGAAATCAGATGTCTGTCGATTACACGCACAATCACATTCACATAGAAACCAACACAAATAGCCATTAGTTACAAACTAGTCGTGCCTTCAAACATGGAAGGATTCTACGGTGCATCTTATAAGTTGGGTGCATTCATGTACCTTACAATAAATCTAGACAAAATAAAAACATGTGTATTTATTTTGTTCACATCCAACAATAACGTATACAAAGTGTATGTATGGATACACACTAACTTAAATGGTACACGTTAGACTTTTTCTTACACATGGGATAAAAGGTTGTAATTACTTTAAAAAAAGTTCATCAATTTTGTGAATGTGGTTTTAATTTGATCACTTTGTGGGATTAATATGTTGTCGATTCTATAAGAAGCTTTTTCCTCTTTCTTTTTGTTGTGTCGCTTGAGTTTTGAGCCCTTTCGGTGTTTTGGCTTAGTGATACATGTATGCTTTAGTTTGTGATGTTGCAACCAAATGTCAAAATACCCTCAATTGTTGGCAATATTACTAACTGTTATAGGGTATTATAGTCATCCAAGCACTGGATCTGCAAATTCTTCAGTACTTGAAGAGCATGCTAGTAAAATGCTCCCCAAGAAAATTAGTAAATTCCTGGAAAATCATGACTTTAAAGTCAGAAAAACAAAGTTTGTAGTTTCCATGCCGACTTTGGGTCCCTTATCTATCCAGTTATCCTTAGAAAAATGGAACATTTTAAAATTACCAAAAACTGAGTCACGGTGATGTGTTTTATTTTCTTTTCATTTTAATAATTTAATTAGCTTAATCAACTCTTTTACAATTTTATCTACAACTTTCAATTTCCAATTGTTTTTGGGTACAGAAAAAAATAGTATATGAAATCTGTAATATGATTATTGACGTGTTAGTTTTTAATTAAAATTAATGAATTAATTTTTTATTATTTTATTTGGTTGCAGGGTGCCATGCCGAAAGACAGGGGGCATCAGATTCACAATCAACGGTTTTCGTTACTTCAACCTAGTGCTGATCACCAACGTCGCAGGTGCAGGGGATATCGTGCGCGTGAGTGTGAAGGGAAGCAAAACCGCGTGGATGAGCATGAGCCGCAACTGGGGGCAAAATTGGCAATCCAACGCGGTTTTGGTGGGCCAGCCTCTGTCCTTTAGGATTACCGGCAGTGACCGACGCACCTCAACCTCGTGGAACGTGGCGCCACCTAATTGGCAGTTCGGACAAACCTTCATGGGAAAGAATTTCCGTGTCTGACGGAGAGAGAAAAAATAATAACAATACTCTCGAATGAATGGCTCTTGGTAATTTTGAGTTGTTTGCTTCAGTTTCCTGCTTCTAACTTTCCTCTATTTTGGTGGGAAAGTTTTGGAGTGGGGGGTAGGGATAAAAGAAAGTTAAGAGAAAGGTAGTTTTAGGAAAAGTAAAAGTGAAAGTAAGTTTATTTATATAATAATAATAATAAAATTAATATAAGCGTAAGGAGTGAGGGTGTTTGCATTAAATGTGAACGTATTTAATGTATGGGCGATGCTGGTATATTAATTACCCAGCATTAGCAACCTTTTTTTATTTTTATTTTTACTGTATTCAAAGTGTGAAGGGGCTGAGGAGGTTGCACGCGAGGAACATGTAGCCCGCAGCTCTTGTTTTATTGTTTACATAAATGTACTATCATATAAATAAATATTAATAAAAGAATATTTCAGTTGCTATAAATGCTGCTTTCAATAGG
Organism: Mucuna pruriens; assembly: GCA_025330945.1. Lineage (NCBI taxonomy): Eukaryota > Viridiplantae > Streptophyta > Magnoliopsida > Fabales > Fabaceae > Mucuna > Mucuna pruriens. The sequence goes on along the minus strand of JAENHJ010000525.1, from coordinate 801,475 downwards.
CTTGTGTATTTTCTTTTCTCTTTTTGGTACAATAAAAATAATAGATATTTGAATTTATGATCTCATTCAAATCTATCTAAATCTCTTGCAACTAATTAATTCTAGTAGCGGCTTAAATGGCTTGAGCTATGAATGTAGCAAGTTCTCTCTTGTTAATCATTTAGCGGCTTAAATGGCTTGCTTGAGTTATGAACGTAGCAAGCTCTCTTTATTTTTGGGACCAATCAATTTCAAATTTCCCTCACCCATCAACAAAAACACAAGTTTCACCTTTTCCACTTTGGTATTTTTCTCTTATTAAAAAAGACCCCCTCCCAACCTCTTTCTTCCTCTAAACTCTCTTGTTCAAAAATTGATGGCATTTGTTGAATAGTGAACATTTGAACCAGAAAATAATTGGAGTTATAGCATATTTGGGGTGACTAACCGTGAAGGAAGAGAAGTTACCCACAAGAATAGGTTTGGGCTGATTAATAGCGACTTCTTCCTTAGGGATACAGTGGATTCTAAGTTATTTATTTTAATATATAATATAATAATAATAGATTATAAAATATAAAGACCATAAAGCTGGTTCTACCTAAATAAAAAAAAATGACATACGACAAATTAGGTGATTCAACTTATTAGTCGGTCTCAACCTATCTCGCTCAATCTAGCAAACTACTTATTAAAATATATTATTACTAATAATTTTAATTGTCATATGTTGATCCATAATTTTTATGAGTCAATATAGTTAACATTAATTTATTTTATAAAATCAATTTCTTTAATAAAAAATTCATATTCAAAATTTAATGTAAATTATTACTACTTCAAGCCATCTAACTAAATTCAAGTTAATATTGTAAAATAAGATATTTAAAAAATTAATAATTTTAATAGGCTAGCTCACCCATAAATTGAGTGTGTTACAACTTTCAACCCACTCAAGCAAGGCAAGTCAACCCACCCTCGACCTATTTTGTCATTCCTAATAAAGTGTAATATAGTTTTCAAAGTGATTATAAAAACAAATGTAAAAGTTAGATATATTAAACAAGTTCTTCTCACCTCAAAATAGGAGTTGATTAGGAGGAGAGAAATATTAGTAACACATTCTATTATTAATTAAAATTTATTAAAAATTATAAAATTAGAAGACAGGAAGAGACTTATTAAATAATAAGTTAGATCTACAAAAGATTATGATTTTCAATAAATTTCAGTCAATAATAGATAATATAGTAAAAAAAAGTGTGTAATTAATACTTTTCATTACACTATGAATGTCATTATGTTGAAATGAGCAAAATATTTGATTGGTCTGCAAAATGCCTTGAACTCTCTATACTACTTTAGGTCCTCTAACTAAATTCAAGTTAATATTATAAAATAAGATATTTAAATTTTTTTTAATAATTTTAATAAGCTAGTCCACCCATAAATTAAGTAGGCTACAACTTTCAACCTACTCAAACAAGGCAAGGCAACTTGCCTCTAACCTATTTTGTCACCCCTAATAAAGTGTAATATAGTTTTCAAAGCGATTATAAAATGAATGCAAAAGTTAAATATATTAAACAAGTTTTTCTGACCTCAAAATAGAAGTTGATTAGGATGAGAGAAGTATTAGCAACACACTCTATTATTATTTAAAATTTATTAAAAATTATAAAATTAGAAGAGAGGAAGAGACTTATTAAATAAGAAGTTAGATTTACAAAAAAAAAATATGATTTTCAATAAATTTCAATCAGTAGTAGATAACACAATAAAAAAAATGTGTAGTTAGTACTTTTCATTATACTATGAATGTCATTATGTTGAAATGAGCAAAATATTTGATTAGTCTTTAAAAGACATTGAACTCTCTATACTACTTTAGATCCTTTAACTATATTCAAGTTAATATTGTAAAATAAGATATTTTAAATTTTTTTATTAATTCTAATAAGTTAGATCACTCATAAATTAAGTGGACTACAACTTACAACTCACTCAATTAAGGCAAGTCAACCCGCCTCAGCCTATTTTGTCACTCATAATAAAGTGTAATATAGTTTTCAAAGCAATTATAAAATAAATGCAAAAGTTAGATATATTAAACAAGTTCTTTTTACCTCAAAATAGAAGTTGATTAGGATGAGAGAAGTATTAGAAACACACTTTATTATTTATTAAAATATATTAAAATTTTAAAAATTAGAAGAGAGGAAGAAACTTATTAAATAAGAAGTTAAATCAATAAAAAATTATGATTTTCAATAAATTTCAATCAATACTAGATAATACAGTAAAAAAAAGTGTGTAATTAGTACTTCTCATTACACTATGAATGTCATTATGTTGAAATGAGCAAAATATTTTATTGGTCTTCAAAATGCCTTGAACGCTTTATACTACTTTAGGTCCTCTAACTAAATTCAAGTTAATATTGTAAAATAAGATATTTTAATTTTTTTATTATTTTAATAAGATAGCCCACCCATAAATTAAGTAAGCTACAACTTTCAAACCACTCAAACAAGGCAAGACAACCCACCTTTGACCTATTTTGTCACCCGTAAAAAATGTAATATAGTTTTCAAAGCAATTATAAAATGAATGTAAAAGTTAGATATATTAAACAAGTTCTTCTCACCTCAAAATAGAAGTTGATTAGGATGAGAGAAGTATCAGCAACACACTCTATTATTATTTAAAATTTATTAAAAATTATAAAATTAAAAGAGAAGAAGAGACTTATTAAATAAGAAGTTAGATATGCAAAAAATTATGATTTTCAATAAATTTCAATCAATAGTAGATGATACAGTAAAAAAAAGTGTGTAATTAATACTTTTCATTACACTATGAATGTGATTATGTTGAAATGAGTAAAGTATTTGATTGGTCTTCAAAAGGCATTGAACTCTCTATATTACTTTAGATCCTTTAACTAAATTCAAGTTAATATTGTAAAATAAAATATTTTAAATTTTTTTTATTAATTCTAATAAGCTAGACCACCCATAAATTAAGTGGGCTACAACTTTCAACCCACTCAAATAAGACAAGTCAAACTGCTTCGACCTATTTTGTCACACATAATAAAGTATAATATAATTTTCAAAGCAATTATAAAATGAATGTAAAAGTTAGATATATTAAACAAGTTCTTCTTACCTTAAAATAGAAGTTGATTAAGATGAGAAAAGTATCAGTAACACACTTTATTTTTTATTAAAATTTGTTAAAAATTAAAAAATTAGAAGAGAGAAAAACTTTATTAAATAAGAAATTAAATCTATAAAAAAAATTATGATTTTTAATAAATTTTAATCAAGAATAGATAATATAATTAAAAATATGTATAATTAGTATATCTCTATACATTAATGTCATTATATTGAAATAATTGTTCTTCAAAAGGCCTTCAACTCCCTCTACTACTTTTCATTACACTATGTTGATATTGTTTGCCCTGAACTTAAAATCTTTGTTCATGAAACTGACAGAGACTAAGGTGGGGAAGGGTATCACGTGGAGTATGGTGGAGAAATATGTATAGATGATTAGATTTATTAATTAGAAACTGAGTAGTTAAGACCAATTACCAGTTACTTTTAGTATCAATTATATTATATTAAATTATTTTTATTCAAAAAAGAATTCATGTCACTCACCGCTGCTGGAGGTGATATCCAATGGCGGCACCTCCTCCTTTTTTTCTTTTCTCTTTCTTTTTCTCCTTCTGGTGGTTTTCTCCAAGTCTCTTATTGTTGAACACATCGAACTTAGCTTCATATATATATATATATATATATATATATATATATATATATATATATATATATATATATATATATATATATATATATATATATATATATATATATATATATATATATATATATATATATATATAATTTTAAAATAAGAATTCAAATATATAATATAAAGATAGAAATATACTTAATTTTTATTTGATTATGGAGATGTGCACCTTATATGATTTCCCTGGAAAAATTACTTTCTAAAAGTTAAAGCTCAAATTCTTATCCTACAAGATTTCAGTTGCTTACCAAACAAATTAACCAAACTTGTTAGTTACAACTTTTTTTTTTCTTTAAATTTAAAAGAAAAAGGTCGTGCTAACTGTTTTATGCTGAAAAGAAAAGAAAAAAAAAAAAAAGTCATTCCAACCTTTTTGCTTTTTAAACTTTTGGTTTTCATCTTCTTGCAATGATGTATGCGGATTTCATTAAAAAGTGTGACGCTATCTAGTTACACTTTACTAGTTGAAAAATTGCTTTCAATTTAATCACATTAATTATTTTATGCACCTTGTATAATTCATGCTTATATAGACTTATATATGCAGAAAAGTATTAATGTGTGATTCCAAATATATTTAAAAATTACTGTGTAGAAATAATGATTATTAATTGTTTAATCCGTTAACATAGTCCTCCTATCCCTATATGCCTCCACCTAACTTTTACACCACAAAAGCAAATAGTGACAAATTAATGTAATTTAGACGGAGAAAATATAATTATATATTCAGAACTTTAACTTGAAACTATCGGTTAAAATGAAATATTTTGCATTAGTTGATTGATGTTTGGTAGTATAAAATTTGATAATTTTGAAATTTGTGTTTTTTTAAATAAAACAATATAATGAAAAATAAATTGTAGTGAATTATGAGCAAAAAAAGTATATTTATCTTCTTCATTTGTTGTCGTTTTCCATTTCCACAAACATGGTCTACTGGGTAGCCACGCATTTCCAGTTAAAAGCTAGTGCAGTGAAGTTATAGGAAACTAATTAACGTTATTTCTTTATCTCTTTTTCATGGGAATGAGAATGGTGCTGGGGCATTTGATTAGATATATGTTACTTTACCAATCTTAGTCTGAGTCATTTTCAACTGCCGAATGTTAACACAATTTGGTAATGATTTTTATTTTATCCCTTGCCGTAGTTAATTCAGTATGCTAACTGTCTCTACTTAAAATAACAAAGATATATATAAAATCTACTCAAGGGAAGAAAGGGAGCAAAATGTGCATATAGCTATAGGCTAGCCAGTGGTTGTGAATTAATGGATGAGAATTGCACACATGGTGGAGTGATGATGCATGATTAAAGCAGAAAACAAAAAAAACAAACAAATGCTCTTGTTCTCTATAAAGAATTAGTACAATAACCCCTAGACCCATCTCAAAGCATAGATATCAGTTATAAAGTTATTGCTAAAAGGCTTATGCAGCAAAAAAAGGGTTGCGTATTCATCATCTTTCTGAGACTCGTTAAAGTAAAAAAAAAAGACCTTAAAAGTTTTATGAGAACTTATAAATGTACTTATATATTATTAGGGTTTAGGGTTTTTATTATTCGTCAACAAAATTTTTACATCGATAATTAAACTTTAATTCATATTTTTGTAATATATCAATTCAGTTCTTACCAATTAAATTGACAGTCGGTGATTCACTCAATTTTTTTTTCACCCTTAATCTTGATGGTCACCAAAATGTGAACGTCTGCAAATGGAAAAGAAAGAATCGTGTGAATGATATTTGGGAGTTAAAGTTAGAGGAATATTTGGGTAACTATGACTCATGAATATTACTTCTAGCTTTTTCACTATGTGGTCCTCGTTTTCGTTCAAAAAATTTTTGTGTAATTCGAAGCTTTTTGCGATTATGAAATGATATTTTATGTTAGTGGAAACTAACTGAATGGTTTCATATTCTTGTAACTTTAAAATTACAACATAGGTTAAAATAATTTTAATGAAAATGTGAAATTAATGGTCATAATTTTTCGTTGTAGTATATTTTTGCTACAAAATATGTGAAGGGAGACATTTACAATGAAAATTCAAGTTCAAATTTTGCTGTGGTATAATGATAATCAAGTCTTGAAAATCACTTTTCTTTATCGAGCAAGTTATTTAATACCCCTTTCATGGATGGATGATAAAATGATGGTTAAATAAAGTTTAATCGTTAATTAAAAGTTAGATTATGGTTGGACAATTTTAAAATGAGTCTTGTTGGTAAAGAAAGTATTGAGTTGCTCAAGTGAAAAAGTTTGTGTAAGCTTCTAGTTTATTCAAGACTTGCTACGACACCTTTGTTACTTTCTTGAAAAGTTTACGTTAGTGTGGTCCAACTTTAAAGAAGCATGGAATATTATAGGCATGCAAAAAAAGTGCTATTTATTTTTCACTACATTGTATTCTGATTAGGATATTAATATATCTGATTATTCTTGTCCATCAAATTAATATTTTTGAAGATTTTTAAGGAGGTATTTTTTAGAACATTTTCTCTTTTTTTTTACCTTTATTTTTTAAAATATTTAAACCAAGAGTCAGCAAAAGACCCTACACCCTAGCCTTGTATGCCACCCAAGAATGAAATGCATGGAAATAAAAATTTAAGAAAAAATCTAGCCTTGCTGTTCATTCATGACTGCTTATGACCTTATGTAATATATGTTGTTGGTAAAAGTGAAAGAAAAACCAATGAAAAAAAAGGAACAATGATTTTATCTGTTTTACTTTAGATTAGTCAGATACTTATCCAGATACTAATTAATAGTCATAATAAAACAAAAAAAAAGACGAAAATGAAAATAAACCTTTATTATCCGTGTTATATTTTTTATATTTTCTCATCACTTTGTCATAATGTATTAATTGCTTTACTTTTTATGCACAGTCTCTAGTATTTATAGAAAAAAAAATAGACCAAAATTGAAGAAAAAGTTAGTGTACCAAGCCTATACAACGAATTTTGTTATGTGCCTGTCGTGTCTATTGCATAATGCATATTTATCTGTTGAATCGTATCTAAAATCTTGCTCCTACTTACTGGTGGATTGCTATTGCATAATCTATTTGTGGGCCTTTAAGGTATGTGTGGAGTGAAGCTATATCTTGATTCCATATACCAACATTGACGTACCACACCACACACTACAGATTTGACCAATCTTAACAAAATGGTTTGTAGAGCATGGTTGTCCAATCAACTTTGAAGTTAAATATTGTTATTACCAATATATATCCTCGTCAAATCAAACTAAATCCCCCAACAAGGTTTCTAAAAGAAATTAACTCCAATAAAATTGAGATGGTTGGATTCTTTAGGACGATTTTATTATATTTTATATAAACATTCTATTTTATCATTTTAAGTGGGTTCACAACTCAATCGTTTTTATTTTAATGAATTTTTATAACAAATTACTTAACTTATAAATATTCTTTCTTTTCAACGTCTCATATTCTCTCTAAACTATATATACAAATGCTAAACAATTTATAAAGAATTATTACATATTAAAATAATATTTCATTATTAAATAACTCATACAATATAGCTAAATAATTTTTATTAAAGATATTTTTAAGCATAAGTTCGATTTCTAGTAATGTATATTAAAAAAATTTTTAGAAAAGACAAAATTCACTTAAATAATCTCTATATCCTTAAATAAATTAATATTCGATTATCGATAGAAGGATGTATTTAATAAAAATCATAAAAAAAAATAAACCATCAATCCAAACATCACTTTCTTTAAGAAACATATAAAACTTAAAGCCACACATATATGTAATAGTGATCATGCAAACCATAGCCCAATAAAGCTTAGCCGTTGAAGTATCTTCCCATTATGCTCAATCAATGTGTGCAAGCTTTGTCACATACAGATATAAATATGTCTAGAATCTCGTATTTGATACACACGTTTCTTCCTTCAAATGGCTTAAGTCATAGACAAGGAATTTGTCTCATGAGACAAAGGATAGGGTGCACGGTACTAGCCATCTTGGTTCTAATAAGATAGCGTACAAAGTACAAGCGCACGAAAAATGGAGAAGCATTTATACTTGAAGCTTTGAACAAGTTGTTATTGCCTGACACACATGCAATATCTGTTAGTATCAGCCACTTTGGATCCAATTGCGATTACCTTTTAGGTAGTACTGGGGATGTTGCATATATCTGTGGTGGTGATGCACGAATCTCTTAAAGTACCAAGGCTTTCTTTGAACATTAATATGATAATCCAAGATAATGAAGTTGTTACCATTGAGTTGATGATAAAATGTTTGGCTAGTTTATGTTATTAGTTATCATTGTCGGTGTAAAAATAATAATAATAATAATAATAAAGAAATGATGGAAGATGAATATATGCAAAAGCTTTGTGTTTGACCCCTTTTTCTTTTTATAGTAGCTTTATGTGATATGGGTAATATTCATTGATTTTGTCAACTTTTGAGGAGAAATTACTATCCAAGTCTATGATAAAAAAGATAATATGCGAAAGGAATTAGTTGGTTCAATTAACGGTACATGAAAATATATATATTACAATTTAAAAATGAATATTTTAATGTTAGGCTAGACAATAGGATTGGTATTTTAAATTTTGTATTTTGAGCCTTATAAATGAAAAAGTAAAGCCCTACAAAATTTAACTCCTTAAGATATGTTGAGGAGCTGTATTTTAAAAGAAAAGGGAAGAGATGGTAAAATATTCAGTTTTAATAATTATTATTTAATTTGATATTTTTTAAAATAAAAGAAACAATTATCTTAATTTAAATATAAAAAATAATCTCTCTTTCCTTTCATCCAAAACATATATTATACTAGATTGTACAACTTGACTCGTATTAGTAAATATTTATAGAATCACGTGTATAAGAAAGAAAAAAAATCATCATTCTTAAGAATAATTAAAATTTATTTGATTAGTTTATAAATATTTTTCAGAAATTAAATTTTGTATGTTTGATTTTAGTACAACTTTTCATATATATATATATATATATATATATATATATATATATATATATATATAAGTTTTCAAAAATATTGTTTAGATAACTAGTTTCATTATATAGATTTATGTAAAATTTTATTATTTAAAGTTTATTAATATTTTTTATTTATTATACAAGAATTTTTATTGTTTAAAATAAATTTATTATGATCAACCCGGTGGAAAAATAAATCTTCTAATTAACAAAAAAATATTATTTTTAAAATAAAAAATTATGAAAAGTAAATTTTAAACTTGACGAAAGGGTTTCTTAATATGTATCCTTAAGTACAATAATAAATCGAAATTACATAATTTTTTTTAAAAAGTTTTGGAATTAATTAATTTCAATAAAAATATTATTTTTATAAAAATACAAAATAAAGTCATTCATTTTATTTTCGAAAAAAAATAGTTAATACTAAGTTGTCATTATTCAAACGATTCAATATAAGATTCTCATAATAAATAAAATAAAATTAATTTTAAAAAATTAAAGATTATAAAATTATCATCACTTAGAAATTTCAACAAATATGAATTTTTCATTATAACTAAATATGAAGTAAATCTAAAATAGTTATTACTAATTTTTTTAAAATATTTAATTTTAATGAGATAATAACTAAATTTTTTATAAGAAATAAATTTAAGAATAATTAAATTTATGTAAATTTTATTTTTAATTATTATATAAATTATTTTTACATTTACTTATGTAAATTATTTAATATTGTTGGTTTAATCAAAATAATTTATAAAGATAATATGTAAAAAGTTAGATAATAATATTTATAAAATAATTTTTTTGGCTGAGATATAAATAAATAATTATATATAAAATAAAATATATTTTAAAAAAATAATACAATCAAATAATAAGTTTAGATAAGTTTTGTTGTAAAATGATTTTTTATAAATTTTTAAATTACAAATATGTTGATGTGATTTTTAATATTTTTTATTTAACTTTAACATAACAAAATTTTATAATATCTGTTTTAAAATTTTTTTACATTTTTCTATTAAAATATTTCTTGAATATTGCAGTAATAATGTTCTTAAATAAATTGTTAACTAATACCTTAATAATTTTTAAATAATTAAAAATATTTTTAAAAATATAATATTTAATATATTAAAAGATTAAAATAATATATTTTATAAAATAATTTTATTTTTAAAATTTTATTTACTATGTTAAGAATATTTAAGAGTAATTCTTATTTTTAATATAATTATTTATCACATTTAATAAAAAATTATTTCAAAATTTATTCCAAAAAAAATATAATTGCATGAAATAAGTTAATAGGAATATAGTGGTATTTTTGCATAATTTAAGTTTTTCTCTCAAATCGAAAAAGTTACATTTTTACTACTTTAGTAATATTTTTGTGAGAAACATAAGTAAAAATCACTCTTAAAAAATGTTTTCTAAAAATATTTTTTTTTAATATTGGATATCAGATATGAAGAACTAATATTCTCAACTTTAAATTTTTGAACAAATAAAAAAAATTCTACCAAATGTCCTCTTAACGTGACTTTAAAATACCAAAACTCTAATATAAAAAATAAATTTCTACTATATCTTTGAGAAAAATAGTAAAACTTGGCAGTCTACTCATCCCTGTGCCACACTTATAAAATTTAAATTAAATTTAAAAAATGCTTAATTACAATCATAAAAGAAATTTAGACAAGCACTTATAAAGGAATTGGACAAGTATAATCAGTAGCAGGATATGGCTTGTACTTGATACAAGAGGGATATTGGCACTTAGTAAAAGGTGGAGCAATCTTCATGGGCCCTGCTACAATATTTTCTTTTCGGCCCATTCAGAAATGAGTCCTGTGATATTTAAGGGTTGTGTGACTAGTTGGGCCTTTATGGATTCCTATGTTAGATTTTTGGGGATTTTGGGCTGCTTTAGCGTTGGTGCTACAAGCTCATTCACTTGTATTAAACTTTATGGATCTTACTTTAGGCATTTATTCAGCTATATTATTTTTTTAGCTTACAAAATAACAAAAAAGTAATTTGTATGCTTCACATATATAAACAAAAGAAAATGTTAAACAAAGTTGTAAAACAGTGAAAATTTATTCTTCTATTATAAATCTGAATCCTCTTATTAAATGAAAGCATTTTAGGAATTATTTTTGAATGATAACATAGTTAGAAATTATATTTAAATAAGAGCGATTTTAAAATTAATTATAACTCTCATTGAGTTATATATTTGATCTTAATTTTATATATGAAACATTTTTTTATTTTTGTTTCTTTTCAATTATACTTCTTTATTTTAATTTTAAATTTAATTTGATTTAACTAGTACAAAAATTTCATTAGTGATCATCTCAAATCACTTTCCTTTTATTTTTATTTATATATTTGATTTTTTTTAACTACCTATCCATTTCAATTCATTATTTTATCTTTATTTCTAAATTAAATTTCAATATTCTTTAATAAATTATCAATAGTTAAAAATAACTTTATATCTCATTACAAATTATTTTTTGTAAATCTAAACTACAATTTATATGTTTAAAATATTTATTTATTATGAATTTTAATTGTAATATAATGTATTTAAGATACTTAATTATTATAAATTTTAATTATATAAAATACATTTATTTTATGTATTGCACAAACAAAAATACGAGTTAGTTAATATAGCTAAGTTTATTGAGTACTAAACTTAAGTGTAATGTTTGTGACAAGTTTCATCTTTCCTTTTCTCATATTACTATCATTCACAATATTTATCAAGGACAAGGAGTCTAAGTATATTTACTTAGAGAAACTAGTTAAGTTGTTGATGAATTGGCTTAATATGGATTATCTATCCAAGATCAAGTTAAGATTTTTTTATGTTATTCCTCTTTTTATTTTTAATGTCTTTTGTGTGAGAAAATTGACATTAAAAACTACAAAACCACAAGGGAGTACAATGTTGGAGAAGTCCCAAAGAAGGGTAGGAAAATAAAAATCGGGACAAAGTCAAAAACTTTGCAAGAGTAACCAAAATTGTAACTATGAATTGTTAGAATATCAACAATATAATTGTCTTCTCGCAATAGTGAGACCATCTTATAGTAGATTCTTTAAAGCACAAGATAGATGAAAATTTTAGACAATAAGGTTGCACTTTGATGAAAGGATGAAAATCTTTGATAACACGGTTAAGAGATGATAGAGAATCAAACTCCATAGTGATACGTCGAAATCCTCAAGTCTTGACAAGGAAAAAAAACATAATAAAATACCCAAATTTCAATTTCAATCACTAAGCATTGGTTAATATTGATAAAGAACACTACTAAAAAATTTTGCAAGCTATCACAAATAATTTTTTCACACCTTGTATAACCATAAAGCCAATAACAACGCATCACAGATGGTTTTTTTTGTGACATTAAGGGGGGGAAACCCCAAGAAAGCAAACAAAAAATTTCTAGGAAAAAAAGGTGCAATATATACTCTTTATTTGATTAAAACTATTGCTTTACACCCCCCGAGCTAGCCCTAGTGAAGCACGGCAGTTGGTGAGGTCCCACGGGATTACAATGCAAAGTAGTGGTGTTATAGGATTCAACGTGAAGTACTCTTTATTTGATTAAAACTATTGTTTCACACCCCAAAGTCCACCCTGGGGAGGGGTGGATGTTGGCGAGGTCCCACGGAACTACAATGCAAAGTAGTGGTGTTGTAAGATTCAACATGAAGTATTCTTTGCTTAAAATTATGCTTCACGGCCCCTTGCACTGTTCCCTCTTTAACTCATTCTTTCCCTCCCATTTTATCTCCCCCTCTTTAGCTCAAACTATTCTATTCATGTTGAATCCTACGACACTAATACTTTTTATGTTAGTCCTGTGGAACCTCAACGACAAACCTCACATGACCCCTCTATAACGTCGTTGTTACGCATCGCACTTCGGCAAGGTCATCCTTTCCCAAAACGCCAACCATTACGCTTGACCTTGATAACAAGTCTCATATGACCTCAAATTATATGCCTACACCAACTACCACTCCTTCATCCACTTTCATTTCACATCGTGCTTTGGCAAGGTTATCCCTTCCTGAAATTTGTGTGTGCCTCTATCTTAGAAAGGTAATCAATCTCTCGCATTCACTCAAACCCTCACACACACCTTAAATCGAAGCTTACAAAATCACTTGCTCGGATAAAGATGGAGGAAGCCATATTCAAGATAGATGAACATAAGGAAATAGTTATTGCAAAAGTTATTGGAGAAATTATTGACAGGCACAACTACTATTTCCATATATATTGGGTACATTAAAAAATTATATTTTTAACTTTTTAACTTTGGTTGTTATCTCGTTTATGATATTACTAATTCCTTCTTATATTTTTTTTATAAGATATTGGTATCATTTTTTTATATCGAATCATAAGATGTTCTTCTTATTCCTCCAAATAATAACACACCAATTAACTGTGAAAGAACAAAAGCAAAAAATAATTGATGTTTTAGCCAATAAAGAGGTGATTGGTAAGTTTGTTCTTGCACCAATCAATACAAGGTAATACCTTTTTCCTAGCAATAATGCATTTTTTTTTAATGTTAGGTGCAATTTATCTTTGTTGACTCACCTGTCATTTATTTAGCTAACATTGGATCTTGGTCGGAACCAATCTTGAGATGGAGATAATTTATTATTTGAACCCATTCGAGAATGACATTAGGATGAGGCAAATTTTGAAGAAGTATTGTGTATATGTTGAGGTAGATTGTTTGATTTTATTTCATAATATGTTGAGCTTAAATTTATTACCTAATAATAAATATGTTGCATATTGATTGTAATTTCTAATCATTTGAATATCTTGTTAGGTGAGGAATAACATGTTCGACTCTCGTTATCCTTTTATTTTTATTTAACATGTTTTATGTTGAATTGTCTTGAAATTGTCTATCTTAAATGCTATCAATCTAAAGGAACTATCTTCACTGTTGTATGTTGGCTTATGGTTTCATGTGTGACATTCTTGATTCTATTATGATCTTGCCTACCAACTAATGTTTTCAAATTTGCTTAGTATTTTTTTTCTTCGTAGCACCAAAGGGCATGGAATCTAAGACCAAGCAAGAGCTAGATAATATTGGGGAAATTATGTTCATATATGTAATTGTTGAATTAATGGCAGCAAAAATAATGCTTAAATGTGTAATATAATAGGTTCAATATATATTGTCCTTTTTATTCTACTAGCTAGTTGTCTTTTGTATTGTGATTCAATCATGTGGTATCTAATTTTGCAAGTTAAAGCATATCGTATTTATACATTTGGAACTTTATGCATTTTATTCACGTGTAACGACCGCAACTCAACATTAGTACAACCAAATTGGACTACGTCAGACATTGCAACACACATCGTTTAGACCACAACGGGGCCCATCATACCCACACTTATTCAATTTCGTTCCAAAAGTCAAACTTTCATACCTCAAGTGAATTCTGAACTTAAAAAAAAAACGCACTTATGGTTGGTGTAAAGATAAAACAATTTCATGTAATGACCATGGCAATTGGTGTTACAATGGTCGCAATAGACGCAATTATAACAACTGCATACCCCAAACGCAATTGAACCTTGAAAGTTGAAACACTTGTAGCATTGATAGAGTGCCTATTGAAAATGACAAAAACAATCTACACCAAAGGCAAATAGCACACAACTTTAACATAACAGAGAACATTCCACCGTAAACCCAAATCCATATAACATAACCAAAAACAGGTGCTTCTATATGGGAAAAATATGCAGAAAGTTGCTAGTGGCTGATTCCTATTCATTTTAGTGACGAGAATAGGAATCAAAAGCTAAGACCAATTTCAACGAAAAGAGCTAGGAACACTATTTTGGTGCTAGCAAATACTTTCAAGTTTCTATTTTAAGAAATAAAGAGTTTAACTAATGAATTTAATTAAAATATAATGATTGATAAAAGAGCTAGGAACACTATTAATTTATATGATAATAACTTTAAAAGTCATTTTTTTATAATAATTTTTAGTAAGTTGACTATAAAATTTTTTTACATCAATAATGTATAAAAATCATTATTTATTTATATATTGCAAAATAATTTTGCACAAATATATAATAAAAACTTAGATTATCATCGTATTATATTAATAAATAGAATAATATTACAAAATGGTCAAATTTCAATTAGATGACAAAGTGTATAAATTAAATTCGTAAGAAAAATCCCATTGCCCACTTGCTACAACACAAAGCTAATGTTGTGATAATTAACAATGTTTTTAAAACTGAAGGGTGATTCTATAAAAATATTGGTTCAAAATATAATGATTCAATCGTGGTTAAACCTTAATCAAATTGATAGTAATTAAATTTATATTTTTAATATATATTTGAAGTAATAAAACTATATAAAACTACGAGAAATCAGGATTTAAAAAATTATATATGGATATAAATAACTAAATTATATGTTTTATAGGATAAGAATTAATAATTATTTAAAAAATAATTTATACTTATTTAAAATATATAAATTTGTTTTTATTTATCTTAAAATATTTTAAATTAAAATAAATAAAAATACCTGTTCAAATGGTTTTCTGCACTCATCTTTTCACTGGTTTACACAGATTATCACCTGGTTTTAGACTGATTCTTAGATGCTCTAATTTTTTATAGTTAATAGATTGATTCTTGATTCTCCATTAAACTGGCCTGAAAAACAATGACAATTTTAGAATGGCAAAACAATGCACACTTATAGCAACATATCCAAAATCCAGATGACATTCAACACAACACCCACAGTAATATGAAAAGGTTTCCCACTACACAAAAAAGATATAAAAAGGGACACAAAGACCTCATAAATTTTCCCATTACATTACCCATTGGGAGAATAATTTCTCAGCCAAGCAAATTAATAGAGAACAATTCAAAAAATGAATCCGATAAATGGCAATCTGTTAACTATCCGTTTAGAATTTAGACCTTTTGTTCTTCAAAGCTCTTTTCACAGGATTTGGGTTGCATAATATTTTTTTTTTTATTTGTTAGAATCGACCACGATATTTAGACAACATTTTCACGTTGAAGTTGAAATAAGTCAAGGAAGCCGAAATTCATTAGCACTTCTTAAAGTCAAGGGTACTACGTATATTCACTACTAATACTACTTGTGGTCCTTTTTATACTACCTTTTGTCAATTGGTCTTTTTAATAAAAACTCTTCTAAATTGTCCATATTATTAATTTTTTTATAAGAATGCTCTTAAACAAAAATGTATTAATTAATTAAGTAAAAAAGAGATTAAGAGAATGAAATATCAATAATTTTAGAGATAATTTAAAAAAAATAATATAAATTATCTCCAAATTTTCGAACAACTTGTGTTCTCTTTCCGCTTTGTTTCCAACGATTTCATATTTTTTTTTTGTAGTTTACTATGTAGAGTTGGGTTTTTTGATCGAAACAAAACTAATTATCTTAAAATTGCTTTACAGCAAATTTATCTAAACAAAAATTGATTCTGATTATAATAAATTATAACAATAATATATATAATCAATTATTAGAATAATCTCTTTTTTGTAGCCGTCTCAGACATAAAATTCCTTCATTTGTGTAAGGTAGTTAAATTCCCTAATCTTTTCTAATTGTTGGATGGTATAATAAGAAGAAAAAACATAGGTAAAGTCTCAATTAATATGTAGGTGTTTCTCTTTTCTTATTACCTTGTATGGCTCTACAAATATTTATAGAAATATTTATAAATTACTTACTAATAAAATTTTCATATCAATAATAAAACTCAAACTCATGTTCTTATGTTTTTATTGGATATGAGCATGATCTTTAATTACCAAAATTTGTTGGTCTATGTGGAAAATTTTTTAATGGAGTTGTTATAAGAGTCCTTTATAAAAAAATGAGATTTAATATAATCCATATGGTATGTGGGTGCTCATCCAAAGTCATGAGCCGAAGGCAACCCACGTAAATTATGCACATACCACATATTCCACACCACAGGTTGTGTCCTTAAAGTGGTATTCATACATAAGTGATTTCTAATTTCGTCCTTTTCATTGGCAAAAGTAATAACAACGGAATATACTTGTCTTACACGTATAATAGAAATTGACGTGACAATGATTCATGTGATTAAATTGTCATTTTAATTTTTATACATGATATTCTTTTTTAATTTAGTCTCGATATTGATATTTGTTTTTAATTTGGTTTTCGTAAGAATTTTTTTCTAAAATCTATCCTTATTTTTTTTAAAAAAAGAGGGGTTGATTTGTAGTTTAAAATGTAGAGTGGAGTAAGGTTTGGTACAAACCTTGTGATTAAGCTTTGGTAAAAATAATTTAACAACACACGAAATGAATAACTTTTAACTAGTCATTACATTTAGTTTCAAGTGGCTCCTGATAGCTCAGCTTTTTCATTTTTGTGATCTGGTCTTGACTCATATCAAACATCATTGAAAAAGAAATGCGTGCAACAAAATAGTTTATTATAGGTAAGTTGACACTTTCTTGGCGTAGCTTGCAAGAAGGTTGACTGTGACAATTTAAATATGTTGCAAGTTCTATATTACAGTGAAGTTGACACTTCCTTGGCGTGGTTTTGCAAAAAATGAGTTGTTGAGAGTGATTTTACTGATAGTAATGTCAAGAACCTCATTATATGGAAAATGACTGTCTACTGTTTGATAGGGAATGGGTGCTTTCAAGGTTGAAAGATATGAAGAACAGAAGTAATACGGCTACCAACTTAATGGAAGGGTTTATTTTAAAAAGGGTATGCTGAAAAACTTGTATCTGGACTGGAGATAGACAATTTCTCTTTTCCAAATAATTCAGTTTAAAGGGACAAGTGTATCTCTTTAATGCATTTTGTTTAGGGTGATTCTTGAGAAATAAGTGTGAGAGAGAATTAAGTTTTTTATTGTTTGGGGAGAGAGAGAAGCGGGACAAGTGAGAAAAATTTGGTGGGATTTATAACCAAAAAAAAAAAAAATCTCTCCCAAAGAGAAGAGATTTGGGTGGAGAAATGAAAAAAAAATAATGAGATTCATTAAAAATTGAAATGATGTATTTATCCTTTTGTTTTGAATTATGTAATATACTTTTTAAGAGTAAATATGTTTTTATAATATTTTTCTTTTTCTCATACTTCTCCCGATTCAAACAACTTATAAATTTATTTATTTTTTTACTCATTCTTTTTTCTCTTCAATTTTTTTTTCTTTTAAAATCTTTCATCATCCAAACATAGTATAGAAAATGTTGGAACCAGATTCAGTGTACATGTTTGGTTTGCGTTTATTAAAATATTCCATACATTTATAAATGGATTAAAACACACTAGTACTCTACTGCACACAAAATCTTTTATCTCAAAATCTTTTATCATCCAAGCATAAGTCTAACAAAATAGAAGATGATAGAACCGTATTTAGTATACATGTTTGGTATTTGTAAATTCTAAAAAAAATTCAAATGACTCGAATTTTTTTTTTTTTAGTATAGAAGGGGGAGAATAAAGTTTAAACCTATAGCCTTAGTACAAATTTTCCCAACCCTCCATAAGCAGCCCCTAGTGAGTTTCGACTTAAATTTCAAATAAGTCCAGGTTGATTTGCGAAACGAGTCATTCAATCTTCGTTTAACGGTTTCAAATAACCAATCTTGTAAATGCTTGGAAAATTGTGAAGGAAAATATACATTTTGACTTTTGATTTTGGACCACAACCATTACACCTCTTTGTCTTTCATTTCAAATGTCATTATAATTTGATTTACTTCTACGAGGCTATATTTATGTGATGAGTTAATGTAGGAAGAAGAGAATACTCCAAACCAAAATAAATGCATGCTAAGAATAAGAAAGACTTTTGGGCAATAACCATAAATAAAGAGTTATGGTCTTTCAGACGCTCGAGAAAGAAGCACTACAGAAAGGATGCATATCTTTGAACCGTTCATTTGATAGATAATTGAACATTAATTAAGAAAGCATGATACAAGGCTTCCAAAAGAAACTTCTTTAGTTTTACTTTTTCAAGAAACATATAAAATATATCCCAAGATACATGTTGCAACAAATGCCATGGCTGGGAAATTTGACTTGTTTTTCAAAAGATAAAGAAAAACGGTTGAACTACAAGTGACCCACAATGCTGTGAGGATGATTTGAAACAAAAATGAAAAAGCAGAGTCAACAAAGTGTGGTGGTTGGGGTGGAAGTCAGGTAGTCAACATGATGACAACTTTTTACATATTAAAAACAAAAGATAAAAATGTAGAGCATCAGCCACATAGGTAACGTTGCAGTTTTATACATGGTTCAAAATTAATGAAGACCTTAAGAATCCATATTAGACTCTTTGTCTAACAATCAGGAACACAAGAAGAAAATAATTTATATATAGCACAAATTATAACAGAAATAACATGAAACTATACATTGCTTACACAAACATGGTTCATGCCCCACCTAAACCTCTGAATCTTTCGTGTTCTGCTTACTACTTGCCGGGTCACAGAACTCTCAGCCGCGAAGAGAGAAAGCAGAAGGTCTAGGATAAGCAGAAGCCTTTCTAGGCACATCTGCACCACCGTTGGAATGGCCGAGACCAGAATTTCGTACATGATGCTGTTTCTGATCAGCACCCTTTCTTTGCATGTCCTTTGATTCCTGAAGTTGCTCCAATGCTTTTACCACTTCATCCATATTTGGCCTGCACTTAGGCTCTACCGCAAGACATTGCACAGCAAGCGCAGCTGCTGCATGAGCTCGACTATGTGCATATTGACCTTCGAGGCGTGGATCCATTACACGGAAAACTCTACGTTTATTAGATAGGTAAGGCTTGGCCCATTCAACAAGGTTATGCTCTCCAGTTGGCTGGTTCTTGTCTATAGCTCGTCTTCCTGATATCATTTCCAGGAGAACTACTCCAAAACTATATACATCACTCTTGGTAGTGAGATGACCTACCAAAACAAAAATTATTCAGTGACGAAAAGTAATAGGTAATACTGTCTCGTTTGCATATTAATATGAAAAATTGAAAGGTGCTCAAATCTGGTAAATTCACAAATCACAAGAAATGGCAACGAATTCTGTAACTGACAATTGAATATATGATCAATAAATTTATCCAAAGAAAAGTGATACTGGGGGGAACCATGGTAATTGACAAAGTGAAAAACTTTAAAAAGATTCAGGGCACTCACTAGTGTAGATGAAAGGGATGCTTAAAACTCCATTGATAGAATAAAAGTTAAACATCACTTCAGAAAATGAGTATCTAGACTAAGAAAGTGGCCACAAAATCTTGTGAAAATATAGTCTATTTATTAACCAAAACAGCATGCATACTTTATAAGGGTGAAGACCCGTGCAGGAAACCCAAAAGCTAAACCAGGAGTACAATTAGACAAACACCACAGTTGATACCTGTTGCTAGATACTCTGGTGCTGCATATCCACGGGTTCCCATGACCCTAGTAGAGACATGGCTTTTATCACCAGTTGGACCATCTCTGGCCAATCCAAAATCAGAAAGTTTGGCATTATAGTTCTGCAAAGCAACATGCAATGAAGCAGCTCAGTAATTAACTCTAAATCCACCATATTTTCAACCATAACAGGACATGCTCAAATTGCAACTATGTACATACTGTATCAAGTAGGATATTTGAAGTTTTAAAGTCACGGTATATGACTTTAGGTTCTGTACTATGAAGAAAAGCAAGGCCCTTTGCAGCCCCAAGTGCTATTTTCATTCGCAAACTCCAAGAGAATGGCTGAAAGTAAGAACCTCCTGTATTTATGATGATTTCGGGCAACATTAGTATTAGAACTCAGACGATTAAACTTTAAATCATTACTAATGAGGAAAAGGAAAGCTTCTTTTAAGGGGAACAAAAAGGAATAAAGAATTATATGTTCAACTAAATAGAAAGTACTAACTTCTGAACAGATGATTTTCCATGCTACCCTTGGGCATAAATTCATAAACCAGAAGCCGATGCTCGTCCTCAAAGCAGTATCCTATTAATTTGACAAGGTTGGGATGCTGCAGTTTCCCAAGATAGTTGATTTCAGCCTGAGTCAAACAATACAAAATAAGAACATCAACTATTATGCAATCAGTTTATGGACATTGGTTCCATACAGTTCTACTGAAAATCCCCCAAACAGAATTAGACAGGTAAAGTGAAAGAGTATCCAAAAATGCTTGCAGTTTCCTAGAATTTTGTTAATACACAATGACTTGAATTTTAAAGCCAAAACAACAAGCACCAGAGAGGAAACTGAATAAGTATCAAGCAAAGAAATCAATTGATACTAACCAACCATTCTTTGTGACCCTGGAAACCATCTTGGTTAAGCTTCTTCACAGCAACAATTATGCCCATTCCTGGTTTGGTAGCAGCAAGTGACTGCTCATCAATCCAGCCCTTAAAAACTGAACCAAACCCACCCTCCCCCAAGACACTATCTGGGCGGAAATTTCTTGTGGCTGCTCTTAGCTCATTATAGCTGAAGCTTTTCATGTTGGAAGATTGCAAGATCTCACCATCACTTCGAGAAGTGACGGATGTGGACGCAGATGAGTTCCTGCTATTTGAGCTGATGTCATAGCCACTCCTGCTGACACTTCTAGAAGTGATCCCTACATCAATACCAAGAAAAACAAGTTCACAAAGACTCACTCCCCATCGCTGGCCTTAAAACAAACAAAGTAAACAAACACATCACTTGCAATACCAAATTCACATGGAATCCTCAAAACCCCAAAATATCCTTTTGCTATCTTAACAATAATTTCCCCCAGACTTAGTTTTTTTCCAGAAGAACTATCTTGCAGAAAACCTTACTTCTGATGGAATTGAAAAAGGTGGAAAATTCATGAATCAGACTTAGTAGTAAAATTGCAGAGCAAAACCATCCAAAGATTTTCCAACCCCCATTTTTACTCCCATACCAAACCAACCCTGAGTGGAATTTTCAAGGAGGGTAGAAAAGCTACAATTCACTTGAAGACCCAAATCCAAAGTCTACCAATCCAATGGGTCTCAAAAATCAAACCCCTTTTTCATGAAGCACAGATCCCAATACCAGAAAACCATAGCAGCAACCTTAACTTGCAAGGATCTCAATTATGTATTATAGACTGGGATACATGACTATAACTGCACCACAACTATCCATAAAGCTAACAACTTTAAGCATATCCCATGTCCATTTCCAATCCCAGAAGAAAAATTAGCTCATTCAATAATTGACAGAGAAGAAAATGAAGATGCAAGCCAAAAAGAAGCTGACCTGTATTGGAAGGACTCACAGCCTTAATCCTATTACTCCAACAAGCACCCATCAACAAAAAATCACCCCTAAGACCAAATCAAAGGTTAAGGCTTTCAGATGGAAGCAAGCAAAAAACAACAAAATCCTAAACTTGAAACGGTGGAAATGCAAATTTGAAAATATGGGGGCAAAAACTGTTGAACCCACCAGGATGAAGGCAGATCGTAGTGATTACGCACTGAGTAGCTGAGATTTAGAAGCCTTTTTCAACTTTTTTATGATTTGGGGTTTGATGAGAAGGGTCCTGGAAGGAAGCATTAAGGGTCAAAAGAGGAACTTTGATCACTTTGTTGATGGAGGCTTTTGATAAATGATAATATTGGTAGCCTTTTTTGGACCCTTTTGGCAAACAGAGAAAGTAGAATAGAAGGTTGACTTCACCTTTTACCAGCTTCTTCTCTTTTTGTCTTTTTTCCACCCATCATTATTAATGCAGGGAATATAATATTATAATGTAATCATGTAAACATTTAAATTATTTATTATTTTTAAAAATTTATGTTATAAATTATTTTTAAAATTAAACAGAAAAAAAAATTCCATTTTCTTCCTGTTTTATTTAAATTGGAAAGAAAATATTTTTTTTTGGTGAGTTTTAAATAATAACTTTTCTCTTTTTTATTTCTTCTCTCAAAGAAATAATAAAAATTTAATATTTCTATCGTACTTTTCTTTTTTTATTTTTTATTTTTTACTTCCGTTCTATCAAAATTGATAGAGTTTTTGTGCCTATCAAAATTGAGAGAGTTTTTATGCCTCTCAAATAAGTGTTAAAAATACAATTGTTTTAGTAATTTAAAAATTGGTCATGAAATTGGTTTTAAAAGTTTAAATGGTTTTTTTTTTTTTTGCGTGATTTCATCTTATAAAAATAATGATTATGAAATAGCATATAGTTATTGTTTAAGTTTTGCAATTTAAAGTTTAATTTTATACTATCATTGTGCTTTGTCGGTCAAGTAGTCTTGTCCTATTATAAGACTTTATCCCACGGGTTATTTAATGATTTATGTATATTTTTTTGGGTACATTAATGATTTACGTATATAGTTTATAATTATTAGATTGCCTATTTTATCTATTTATATTTACTATGATAATAAGATTTCGAATTTTGTATTTAATTTTATTTAAAATATTCTCTATTATTTTCAACGTCAATATTAGATAAAATAAAATTAAAAATAATTTTATTTCAAATACTTAACCATCTTTTACTGTAAAGAGTATAATTGACTTCAATTCAAATATTCGTTATTATATTTTAACTTAAATGAAAATAAGAAGTAACAGACAAATGGGAGGCTAGTAGTAGCCATCAAATCAATATGCTAGATAATTAAATATAAATAATTTAATATCTTTTAGAAAATTAGAAACAACAACTAAAGAAGTAAAGAGTATGTTATTTAAATATAAAAAAATTGACATATTACGTAATTATTTTGATTTATTATCTATATTTTTTTTCTTCAAAATATATATCATATAATCAAAGAGGCAAATTTTTATATTGTCTCAATTTTTTAATCAAAAATATTTTCTAAAAGTATGAAAAGTAACAAATGTAAACAATCATCTTTCCATCTCAACCAACTTTGAGAGGGTTAATTTTTCATTTTCATCACAAAACTATAAAAGACTGATATCATTTAGTATTTTTTATAATATTATTTTTATCTCTTTTAATCGTATCAATTATCTTATTTTATACTTTTTTTCATATCACTCTTTCTTGTAAAAAAAATCCTACACAATAAACAAATACAAATTTTCAAACTCAAAAGTGCTTCACCGTTTCCTGATGTGCACCATACACATTACAAATCAACTCAAACATGTGTAATTCCAGCTACTCTCACTTGCTAGACCTTTCTTGGGTAGCATATCTTACGAAGTATGTTTGTTTTTTTTTTCTTTTTACTTCTCTTTTCTTGACTAAATTTAAGGTTTAATCCTTATAATAAATATTCTAATCCAAAACATTAGATTAATCTAAATTAGTCCAATTAATTGATAACACCTTCGAGGTATAAGATTTTTAACGTATAATTACTATGATGAAATTATATTTTACTGTAAAATAAAATTGTCATGTCATAATATTAAAATAAAATAATATTATCTCAAATAAGTCTAAGTCTTATTTACCACACAATAATTCATCTCAAACTCTTAATACATATAACCAATTTCTTAAACATATAATAAATTTCACTGTTATAGATAAGTATTTATTATATATTATTATTTAAAATATATTATTAATTTAATCGTCAGAGTATATTTTACGCATAAAGTCTCTACCTACAATATTTAAATCATGTCGAAGAATTCAACCATTAATCTCATGCCTCATGTAAAGGCACTTCAATCACCATTATTTAAAAAATAATCAAAGTCACCACACATTTTAAACACACCATTCTTCAAATAACATAAAACAAATATTAAATAAATAAATATATATATATTTATATAAAAGGCTTAGAATCCATACCAAAATTTTATTTGCATAAATAAAAATTATTTTACGCTTATTATCTTTTGAATGTTTAGTTATAAAATGACATTACTAAAAAAAATTCTTAATGTTTTTCCATATGCTTAGTGTGTATTTGTTTAGTTATTTCTATGTTTGGTTCTCATATTCAAATGTGACTTAAAAGTTATGATAAATTCATATTTGACCAAGATTGAATAGGTATACAAACACATTCTTAAAAATCACTAGAATCTAATTAATACATATGGTTAATAGTAAAAAAAAATAAACTCATGTTTAAGTTGAAGTATTTTTCATCTTATTTGTTCATTAAGATTAACATGAGTTATCGAGATAAATTTTAACCTTAATTAAAAGTAACAAAAAATAATTAAATTAATTTTTTAATTTTAATTAAAAAATAACAAAAAAAATAATACCGCACCTGAATTTTGTTCTAAGAATATTTCGTATTGACATTATATCAATATTACAGTACATCATTATTTATTATATTAATATCTTCGTACTTAACCTAAAAAGGATAATATGTTAAAATATTAAAAAATAAATAAATACACTACAGACTCAAGTCAAGTCAAAATAATTTCAATAGCATTATCACATATTAAAATAATGATGAAAAAAATTGTGTTGCTGTAGTACGCACATTGGTTGGCTGATTCCAATTCCAATACCACTATAATTACTGGTTCTCAAAGGTGTTGGATTTTACTACTACAATAGATGCTGAATTCTATCAAGCGCCGACTAATAATTAATTATTCAATCATCATAGTCAAAAATAGATAAAAAAAAACTTACGTTATTTTAGAAAGTTATTTTTATAGTAACTCCGACGAAAATTCTAAACAATAAATAAAAGATTTGATCTTAGAATTTTAAGCCAATCATGGTTGAACAATGATGACCTTTTAACTTACCAGTTGGAAAGATAATGTCATGTATGGGTGAATATATATGTTGAGTTAAAGATTGAAATCATGCACATGTTTTTTTCCTGTTTTGATTATTAAAACCCTTTCCAATCAATGATCACTAGAAGCGTAAGCCATTAAATTTAAAAAAGAACAATTATGAGATTTGTGACAAAGATTACCTAGAATCTTTAGTTTAGAAATTCGTAGTTGACTACAGCCAGTCGTGTCGTATACACCTATCTCATGTGTATTTATACAATTATACCGTGATAATATCTAATTTTGTAAGTGACGTCAGCCATCAATGACCCACGAAACAAAAGGAGATTATATTTATAAATAATAATAATATAATTTTATTACATGGATAAAATATTTCAAACAAAAATAGTGTTAGCAATTTTTTTAGAGAAGAATAAAATAAATTTTGAGAACTATGTATTTTTAAGAATTACGAAGTTTCATTGCATATACATATTATCCACTCCAGATCAAATGAATAATTGGAACAAAGACAAGTCAGTAAAAGAAAAATGAAAGAAAAGGAATAAAATTGAATATTCAAACTAATGTGACAACTTGGAGAGCTACTTTTCCGTCTAATGCCATAGAAATTAATAAATGCTTGACATAAAGTTTTTTTTTTTTGGTGAATTAAATACTTGACATAAAGTAGTCATTAGCATGTGAGCGGTCATCACCGTCAACTATCAACTATCATATTTTAACAAAGAAAATGTTTTTTTTTTTTTAGTAAAGAAAAATATTTTTTGAATCCTATGTGTTGAGTAAAAACTTTATTAGTTTCAAAATGTTACTTTCATGACATTCTATATATTTAAATGAAAAATCATTAAAAATAATAATATAATCAAAAGAATAATTATGTATCAAAAAATAATAAAGAAATAATGAATAATCGCCTGACTCGTAGAGTTTAATGAAAATCTTCAACAATGCCTATCTTGTTTATGTCTTAAAACTCTTATTCTTTGGCATTGTGTTAAAAAAGCTTTACATGTGATCTGCTGTGTAATTACATCATCCCTTGTATTCACGTGGGTGGACAAAATTGCGAAAATTGTATGTTGTACTAAGTTACTTTGTGGTCATTAGGAGAATTCATGTTCGTCTCATTAATTCAGTTTAGTCCTCTTTTATTATAAAAGTTGAATTCAAGAAATTAAATTTAGGCAACATTTAATAGAATAATAAGTTTTTTCGTGCTCGAGAACTATGAATCCAAGAAATTATAAATATAAAGAATTTTGATTACGGGGACGACGAAAATATCTTATATATTATTGGAAATATTTAAATATATTTTTAAAAATTAAAAATTTTATGTTTGATTGGAATTTACACTAAAACAAACATGTTATTTGTGGGTTTTAAATTACAATTTCTGGCGGTTAAAAACCCCTCAAATGGTGTTTCTGGAGTTAAAGTAACCGCTGGTTCTGCATTCGCCAGAAACAGTTTTTTGCGGTTTTTATTTAACCCTTGGTTTTTTGCTAGAAAAGAAAAATATTTATTGGAGGTTTTGTAACAGTCAATAAATGGATGTCATTCTTCTTTCATTTGGTATTTAGTGGTAGTTTGAAACGTCCAATAAATGTATTTGAAATGAATTAAATGCATTTCATTTGATTTTGTATACTATCAAATAAATATTAAAATTTCTATTACAAATGTATATATCTTGCATGCTAATTATAAAAGATATGAAAATGTATACACTGAACAAAAAAAATTTTTTAATGCTACACTATAATGACTTATTTTTATATACACATCAAAAATTTTTGATTAGACAATAAAATTGAAAATGTCCACACAAAACCTGATCACATTGCATAAAAATAAAAAGTGGAGCATCTATAAGAAGATAACAGTAAAACATCTTACATAATTTTATTCATAACACCAGCAAGGAATCCACCATCTATATTATAGGACCATATTAAAAATAAGAAGATTTATCATTCTTTTCAGATTGTAGCAAAATTTCATTAAATCCCTCCATAAGATCTGGATATTTTGCCAGTAAATATATATTACAGTATGAAACACAGTAAAATCAGGCTGATCCTTAGATTGATAAGAGAAAATTCAGCCCAACTATTGGTCTCCAAAACCAGCCACTGTGCCAACAACTACCAATCCAAAATTATTTTGTTTCACACAGGAGTGCAAGAGGGTGAGATGGTAGAGTATTAAGGCTACAAGGCTACCACAATTACCTTATTGCACTTGTAGGCACAATGTTGAACGTTTCTCCCATTTCTTTGTTTTTATAATATAACTCAGTATTCAGTCCTTGTTCTTTGAATTGAGTAATAATCTAGCAATGAAACAGAACGAAATTAGGATTGCAAACAATAACAAAAATTGTCTGGTACTACTGCCAAAGATAAAAAATTCTTTTGCTACTTGCATGAGCCTCATATTAAAATCGTTTTGAACATCCTTGTTTGCTGCTTCACTGCTTTAACAATTGAAGAATTGCAACATGTCTTCCACCCATAAAGCTTGTCAACCTGCAATGTTCAAAGAATAGTGAGACAGACATGAGCATCACCTATTTAAAGAAACTCATACACATGTAATACATAAATACTCACCATATTCAAGGCAACAATGAATTCTGTATTCCTCATTTTTAATAGATTTAGTGATTCTATTATTTGTTGCTCCAATCCATGCATAATGTCAACAACCAAAATTGCAATATCACATAGACCTGAACCCCGAGACCTCAAGTTAGTAAATGACTTGTGTCCTGGGGTATCAATAACCAGTAGACCGGGAACTTTCAGCTTTGCATCAACTTTCAGTTCCTTCGTTCTTTCACATATATTCTCAGCAGGAAAGTATATTGCACCAATCTGTTGTGTGATACCGTCAGCCTCACCCTCCTGAACATTAGTACCTCGAATACAATCTAGTAGTTTGGTTTTCCCAGTATCCACATGCCCCATGATACGGATAATTAAGGAGCGGAGGTTCTCATCACTAGGCTTAGGAGGCACAACAGACTTTCTAGGTTTCCTATTCAAGTCATGGTCATGCTTTTTATTTTTGTCCACAACCACAACATTAGCCTGCTCCCCATTTTCAATTTCTTCAGCCAGAGGCTTAGAAACAATTTTACTAGTAGCTCTTGTTGCATAGGAGAAAAACAAAAACAATTTTAAAATTAGCAAAAAAGTAGTTATTAATTAACAATCAAAAGATTAAGTTTTACTAGGGAAACAAAAGTTCAAGCCAAAATCATTCCCCTCAACCCCTCAGGCACTTGGAGACACAACAGTAACAATCAAACACCATTGGGCCTTAAATGTGCACAGAGGCAGAGAAATAGTTTAGTGATTACTCACACACATATGTCTATTTTTCATAACTATCTCTAACTAAATTCTTATTAGCGTGCTAGATGCAATTAAATCACTTTAGTTATACTACTATTATTTTATTTGCGTCATTCCTTATTTATTTTAGTCTACGGTACTTGAATCAAATCAAAACTATTAGCCTAAATATCTAGATATCAGAATCATTAAATATATAACTAGTTAATTTTTACCTGACGGAAGATGAAAAAGGGTGACGAACAAGTTGGACATGGGTCTGATGTTGGATCATCCGAGTTCAAAGATGTCTCAGTGATTGACTTTAAGTTTCTTTCAGGTCTGAACTGCACAACCTTGCTTCCCCCCAAAAAATGCATGTGTGGTATTTTAGATTCAATCTAAATTTAAGCTTGAATCAATATAAAAGATTTTCTAAAGCCATTTTGAATTTAGTTAGATGTCTTGGATCTTTGCCCAAATCAACTTGAATAATACTACAAAACAGTGTCATCTTACATCAGGTTCTGACAATCTGGAGAGCAAATAAATAAAACAATGACAGTGATGATGTAATAACATTTTGTAAGGACTAGAAAGCAGCAAAAAGGTCTTAGGAATTAAAGCTACGGAAAGCTAAAGTATAATTGACATGCAGCATAAACAGAGACAGTGTAAAAGAAATGTTATAAATGATGCAAAAATAGAATGGTGTGTAGGACAACTACCCACAATGAAACTAGATGATTTAGAGATGTTATAATTGATTAAGAGATGTATTCTCGATATTAATGTTCAAGGAACAAACAATTTTGTTTTGATTATCTGGGAAGACTAAGGACTTCTGTTGCTTACTACACTCTCTGCTCTACTCTGTTGTGATCTCGACTAACACATTCCCAACTTCCCTTCCTCTCTTACATTGCTACAAATTAGTGTATAAATATTTTTTTAATAATAACACACCACACCACTATTTTATTTTCACATTATTTTTTTAATAAATTCTTAAAACTGTAATTTCTTAATTTTACTAATTTAAAATTTAGAAAAATATAAGACTTAAGTAATAATATTATTCTTTTCATTTCAAAATTATCCGCGTATAAGGTTAATACATCCCTATAAAAGGGCATTTAATTAGTGTATAATATTATTGTGTATAATAAAAATAACTTAATTTAATATTATATATAAATATGATTTTTTGTTCGTTGAAATATTTTTTTAATAGGTTGAAAGTTTAGTTGTTGCTTCTTAGTGATACATTTTTAATTCTCAACTAGGCTACTATTTTGGACTAAGCTTAATGCTTTGAAATCAGAGGGACAGAGATTGAGGAACAAATCTTGAAACGACTACGTAATGCTTAGGCCGAGATTGAGCAAGGGAAATCTTCTCGAATATTTGATTTCATCTTGTACAATGATAAACTTGAAGAGTGTTATGAGAGGCTTAAGGTAAGTGTTTCTAAAGCAAAACCTCTGGAATATTTGAGATGTTTTTTAATCATTAATCATCCTGATATAAAGTATCCATTGGTGCAGAAACTATTGGGACTTGATGGTTTTGTCATTGCCCCACCTAAATCAGGTAAGAATTTTCTTAGTAAAACTCGTTATGTAGTTTCACTATTTTAAATCCGTGGAGATAAATTGATGTGTTTAATCTGTCAATCCAACATTCCCTAGAGAAATTGATCTATCGATGGACCATTCAGTGTCAAAAATTGACAGCAAAATCATCATAAACTGCATCTCCTCAAGAGAGAAGGAATCAGAGAATCTGTAAGCCTTTTGAACACGTTACTTATTTAGCACGAAAAGGGTTAACTAGTTCCAGCTTCCCCTCTCTCCACCTCTCACCCTCAACAAATACTCACTCTCCTGCAATGCATCCCATGCACCTCCCCACTATCACTGCCACATAGACAATTAGTTATTTGTCTCTCTCCCCCCTAAACTTATTAGGTGCATCACACCTCATACTCTAGTTAGGTGCTCCCTTCCTCTTGGGCCTCCTCTCATAAACCTTAGTTATTTTGGGCCTTGGGTTTGGGTTTGCATCACTAGTTATCAGTAAGAAAGTGCAGGATAGCTCCCTTTCTAGTAAGAAAGTTCTCTCCCAAAGGAACTAAATTAGAATAGTTAAAGTAGAATCTCAATGACACTTACTTCAGACTAAATAATCAATCCATATGAACATCTGCAAAAGATCATTTCATGCATACTCATCAAACATTTATGTTGACTTAACAGTCAATATTGAATCCAATCGAGTGGTATGTATGAAAGCTTAGTTTACTGGAGGGCTTTGCTTCCTCCCTTCAACAAAAAAAAGAGAACACAAACCTTCTATTACCCTACATTCTACCTCTGCCTACAACTATATACAGAGAAATTAAAGTTTTTATCAATTAAATCGTAGACAACTCCTAATCCAACAAAGATAAATTTATAATCAATTTCCTCATATTATTTCATATGCCCAATCCCCTACCTAAAATCTCAATTTGACACCATGTTGAATATTACATAATTATAGCAATGGCTTATAATTATAAAAAAGATAGCATGTGCCAATACATGTAAAAATAAAAAGAGTCCAAATCCATAGACCATCAGGTAAAGGAACCAAAATCAAAGCACAAGAGAAACAAAACCAAAACCAAAATCAAAATATGATAGAACCGAAATCACAATACAACGCAGATAAAAGCTATAAACCAACAAAATTGAAGCAGCAACCAAATCCCCAAAAAATTCCAAGAAAAAAGTAAATATAAAATCAAATAGCAAGATCTCGTTATATGCTGCACTACAATCCCCAAATCTATATTAACAAACACTCGCATTTCAATCCTAAACCTTAACAGCACAGCATTCGATTCGAATACAAAAAAACAAAATGATACAGTAATTGCAGGTGGAGATTAGAGAGAGAAAGAGAGATTACTAAATGAAGAGAGAGAAGGAGTGTGTAATCGGAGGATAAAAGCAGAACACGAAGTGATCAGAGGTTAAATGCAAAACACGACCGGAGGATAAATCACAAGGAGTAGGTGAAAGTATTGTGAAGAATTTGGAGAAGAGTGAAAGAGAGACACAGATGTGAAGAACAGAACCCATAATGAGGAAAGTGTTTAAATTTCAAGTATTTTTTTAAAAATAAAAAAAAATACGAATAGAATGCTTATTTAAATAAGTACTATATGTATATTTAACTACAAAAGTATTTTTTAGCTTTGGGTTTTTTTGTGGCGGTTAAAGAAATCGTCAGAAATCATATCATTTTGTGGCGGTTTATATTAACTGCCACAAATAAACCCCCACTAAAAATAAAATTTTTTGTAGTGAATTAATATAACCATTTCAAAATTTTCTATTTGGTTATTGTGAAACTTCATGTTATTAATGATAGTCATTTTGTAACTATATTCTATTTAATTATTGTGAAGACCTTGTCTAAAATAAAAGAAAAAATATTTTCATGAAAGAAAATAAAAGCAAGAGATTTAATATGAGACACGACCTATTTGACTATCTTTAAACTTTGTTTTAGAGAATATATGAGACACAACAACTCGGTAATTTCCACTTAAAAAAAATAACTTTCTCTCTTCCTATTTTCATAAAATTTTAATTAAAACTCATGAACACGCAACTAAAGAACTATGTGATCATGAGTTTCTTATTACAATGAAGAATACGTAGAAACATAAATCAAACCATCAAGACAAAATTAATTCTTCAAATTTTAGTTTTCATTTTAAATAAATTTAGTTCATTCATTTAAATGTTTTTTTTATTTTTTAAAGAAGATAAAATCAATATTTTTAAAGTTATATTAATTTTGTACAATTAGTCATAAGTTAATCATTTTAATGGATGTACTAGAGGTGTAATAGAATTTAGTTTTTTCCTTTCCATATGTACAACAAAATCTTAAATCTAATATAGTTTTCAAGACCATTTACTTAAGAATTTTTCCAATATTTTTCCAAAATAAACCTTGGTGAAGATTTGATTAAATTTCTTTCTTTTTATCTTTTTGCTCTCTCTCATTGCAATTCTAGTTATGACACCTTTTACAACCTATCACAAATGCATCTTAACCTGTGTTTCATTTGTATTAACTTGACTTTCTTAGAATTTTATCAAGCTTGCGGTAGAATATTGCTTGCTGAAGATACATGAGAGTAAACAATGTCTTGTATACTATGAGTGGTAAAAAACACTTGGCTAAGAGTAATAGTAGCTATTGTTATGCCTAAGACTATTCAACCTTTAGTTTTAATGATAACCAACAAAGCATAAGTTGAATATATGTTGATAAATAATTTTTTGTTATGTACTATCTAATTGTCCTAAACAATTCTCCTTAAGGAAAAGAAACTTAATGCATTAAGCTTGCATTGTTTCTCAAGATTATTCAAAGCTTTGTGTGTCACAAGTCATCACCTAATAAGAAGACCTCGTGACTTCAAGGGACCATGATGAATATAAGCCAAATTGCTACTCTACTAATAGGTCTTCTCTTAGTTAAAAAAAACCAAAGGGGAGAGTTTGTTAATTCTCATACCTCAAAGAATACAACTGACACAAAAGTAGAGTTAACAAGATAATATTGCTGATAAAATCAACAAATAAAAGCATAATTATTGAAACTTCTACCAATTATGCAAACAAAGTAATACAAAAGGGGAAGATAAATTATGCAATGTAACCCCCTATTTTATTTAGATTAGTTTATCCACTTTGTTTATTATTGATCAATAAAAAATGAAATGAATTATTATAAAAAGAACATTTTTACATTAAACAAGTTTACCTTGATTAAATTTTCTAATGGTTGACTTCTATTTGTTATTTTTATTACTTTATTTGTTTTTATCTAAAAGGAGAAACAAGTTAATAATTGATATATTGAGAATAAGAAACAATATATTTTCATCAATGAGTGACCGATACATTTCTTATAGGAACACTTATTTTTCCCTTATACACATTTGTATATCATTTGATTTCTCCTTCTTGACTTCATTAAGCTTATCCAAATTCTCTCATATACCAACTAGGAAATCCACATATAGCATAACAAAAATTTTAACTTGAATTTCATTCTTTGACATTCCATTAAAATGAAACAAAACATAAAATAGAAAAGAGTAAGGACTATTCAAAATCATATTCCCTTCATGATCAAGTATTAATCATTTTTCTTTTTGAAGGATTAATTGAGGAGTGACACTTTTGAAGATTCGATATTGACTAGTGATGTGACTAAAATAATATATATCTCACCTTATGAAATAACTTTTAGGGTTGAGTTATGTATAAAATCAAATTCTAATACAATACTTAAGTGTAACCTAGTTGTTGTTTGACCTATCATGTCACCAATTATTGGTATGGGTGTAAGTGTGTCGTTATTGACCAATGAACCCGATCAACCTAAGTCAACTCAATAACATTTCAACAAGTTGGATTAGGTCATCAATTGTGTTTGATTTATTTTGTTTGACCCAATTATAATTGAGTTGGGTGTCAAGGTTAGAGAGTTCCATATTTAATTAACCTAATTCAACTCAATCATCTTATAATAATACTAATAAAATTATAATTATTCATTTATTGTATTGGATTTGGATAGTTGAACTTATATTTTAATTTAGATATACATTGAAATAGTTGATAACATGACTTATTTCTGCTTGTGCTTGAGTTGGAGTAATATATTTATAAGTTATACTAAACTTCTTGCATAATATACACTACCATTTTGAATTATTTGAATTTCTAAAATATATTATTATTTTATTCAAATGACTCTACTACCCAATCTAACTCAATCCAACTTAACCCAACCCAATTAAGAATAGATTGGATTGGGTTGGGTTGCTTAAAAAAATGTGAACCCAACCTAACTATGCTTCACTTGGTTGGGTCTTAAATTAAGTTAAACTCAATCCAACCTTATACCCCTAATTATCGGGTTGTTATCAAACCATTTGCAAATGTCTAGTTCAACAAAATTTATGCTAAAGATGTTTAGTCCCCAACATGAAAGTGTGTTGAAGATTCTATAATGACTAATGATATGACCAAAAAGATGTATTAAATAGTGGACGACTCTTATCCTATGAGCGAGCTTTTTGGGTTGAATTATACATCGCTTGGTTTTAACAATCATTCAAACATATTAGATATTAACTATCATAAATGAGCTTAATAATGTTTGTATACAAGTAACTCAATAACCAATCCTAAGTAGTTGAGTGACTAGTCAGGATGATTGAGTAAGTATAAAAAAAACTTAATGTATTAAGCTTGCATCACTTGTTAAGATTATTGATAATTGTTAATTATATATACTTGAACATATAGAATTTGGGCAATTATTTATATTTTTCCTAGGCTTAAAACCATGTTTAGCCTCATTTGGTATTTAGATGGTTAGTTTTTAACTCTAGGAATAGTTATTGAATATTTAAGATTTTTAATTGATATTAATATGATTTTTTTGCAAAAAATGATGAAGTGAGGGAAACTCTCTCATAAAGCCAAGTTCAAACTCTCGCCCAACAGGAGCTGCCACTTGCTTAGCGAGTGACTTGTCTAAAGAAAACATCCCTTATTACTTCTCGCGCTCAATGAGGAGTTGTCATTGCCCAACGAGACAAAGCAAATAGAGAAGGTGTTTAAGTCTTATTCAGTGAGAGTTGAGTTTGCCTAATGAATCCTTAGCAACAAAGAGTTTACTTTGGACTCGCTTTGCGAATAACACTCTTGCCTAGCTAGATTTAAGCCACAATGATCCATATTCAACCTTGCCTAACGTGAAAGAAGCATCATAGGCTAGAGTTTCCTTTTTCCCAGTAGTACTTAGCTTTCACCCAGCGAGAATAGGACCCTTGGAAGCCTTTTTGGGAAAATTAGCCCAAAGAGAAGGCTCCCTCACTAAGCGAAAAATCATGACATGGCACATTTCGCATAAGGCAAAAAGGAACTTTCAAAGGGTAAAAACATAAGACAAAAGAGTACAAGGGAAGCTTCAAACATGGAAACAAAAGTGGTGGCTCTCCCATGGCTTCTTCATCATTTTCTCCCATTTCTTCATAGATTTTTGCTCAACTCATGTCCATGAGTAGCTAGATCTCCCTTGGTTGGGGTTAGATATAACCGAATCTCATCTCTATGTATCTATTTTGAATACTTATTCAGTATAACTCGGTCATCACTCTTGGGAGTGAAAAAAGTTAAAGGAGTTCCAACAGACAAAAAAAAGGTGGCTCAACCAAAGAACGAAACTCCCACTAAGGAAGTCACAATCGATGTAGCTGATGAAGGTAAGAATGAAGTAACACTAGACTAGGTAAATGTTCATTTCCCCCAAAGGCTAAAAGATGAGAAGAAAGATAAAGAGTTCACTAGGTTTTTAGAAATCTTTAGAAAACTACATGTAAACATTCTATTTGTTGAAGTCATCACGCAAATGCCCAACTATGCTAAATTTTTGAAAAATATAATGTCTAATAAAAAGAAGTTAGAGGAATTTGAGGTGGTAAACTTAACTGAGGAGTGTTTTGTTGTAGTACTTAAGAAGTTATCCCTAAACTTAAAGATCCAGTATGTTTCATTATTTCCTACACTATGGACAACTCACATTTTGAGAAAGCACTATGCGATTTAAGTACAAGCATAAATCTAATGTCTTATTCTACTTTTAAGAAACTTTGCTTGTAGGAACCCTAGCCTACTAATATTTCACTACAGCTGGCTGATAGAACCATTACCCATCCACATACACTACAAGAAAAATGTTTTTTAGCGACCGATTTCCACAATTGCTAAATAGAGACAGAATTAGCGACCGAAAAGGTTTTTTTTTCAAACTAACAAATGATTTAGCGACAAAAAAAATAAAGAAAGATATATTAGTGATGGAAATAGCAACCAAATTTCAGCAAAATAAAAAAATAAAAATACATTAGCGGCAAATTTAGCGACCGAAACTAAAAATAAAAAAAATAAAAAAATTTTATTAGCGACAGAATGAGCAACCAATATTTAAAAATAAAAAATTCATTAGCGACTTATTTAGCGACCGAAATTAAAAATATAAAAATATATATTTATTAGCGACGGAATTAGCGACCGCATTTTTAAAAATAAAAAAATAAAAAATGCATTAGCAACCGATTTAACGACCGAAAATAAAAAATAAAAAATAAAAAAAATATTTATTAGCGACGGATTTAGCGACAAATTTCTAAAAGTAAAAATAAAGAAAATAAATTAGTGACCGATTTAGCAACCGAAATTTAAAACTAAAAATAAATAAAAAAAATTTATTAGCGACTGAATTTCTAAAAATAAAAAAAAATAAAAAATAATTTAGCGAACGATTTTAAAAAATAAAAAAATAAAAATATATATTAGTGATCGAAAATTAAAGAAAAAAATTAAAAAAATATTAGCGACTGATTTTCAAATTTTCGAAATGATTTTTTCCCTCCTATTTTTCCCTCTCATTTTCATTTTCCTCCCTTTATTTAGACACTCCTCCTCTTCCTCCCTTTATTCCCTCCTCTCCTCCACCGCTGCCACCGCCGCTTCCTATCCCTTCCCTCCTGTTCTCCTCTCTATTCTCCACTTACCTCTCTTCCTTCACAACCACTAGCACCTTCGTTCCACTCCTCCCTTTCCTTCCTTTCCTCTCCTTTCTTCCACTCTTTTTCCTTCTCTTTCACTCCTTCTTCCCTCCCCCCTCCCCTAACCACCAACAATCAACCACCACCTTCCTTTCATTTCTTTCTCTCCTTCCTTGCCTCCCTTTCCTCTCCCTTCTCCCCCTCTTTTCCCCCCCCCCCCTAACCACCAACAATCTACTACCACTACCCAACTATTTAAAAAAAAAAACGACCGATTTAGCGACCGAATTATTTAAAATAAAAAAAAATAGCGATCGATTTACCAACTGAATTATTTTAAAAAATAGTGACCGAATTATTTTAAAAAAATAGCGACCAAATTAGAGATAGTATATAAATAATTAAAAATAAAAAAAAGTCACGAGATTATTTTAGTAATATAAAATAACGAACGATTTAGCAATTGAATTTTAATTATAGTTAGTCACCGAATGAATTTCAGTCACAAATGTTTAGCGACTCGGCTTTTCACGACGAAACAAAATCAGTCGCTAATTTTGTCACTAAACCATTTTGCGACTAAAATATAACGTGGAAAAGTTCATATTAGACAAGTGGAAAAGTTCATATTCCCTGCTAACTTTGTCATATTAGACATGGAAGATGATGATGAAGTCTCAATCATTATAGGCCAACCTTTTCTGGCCACAAGAAGGGCGATGATAGATGTCGACAAGGTCGAACTAACACTAAGACTAGGTAACGATGAGGTAAAATTTATAATTTTTAATTCTCATAAGTTTCCATGTCATATTAGACATGGAAGAGGATGATGAAATCCTAATCATTCTAGGCCAACCTTTTCTGGCCACAGGAAGGATGATGATAGATGTCAACCAAGGAGAACTAACTCTAAGACTAGGTAACGATGAGGTAAAATTTATAGTTTTTAATTCTCATAAGTTTCCTTGCCCCTTGTCTATTGTAACTATGTCTAGGCTCTTAATATCTTTGATGGGGCAACCTCAGTAACTACCTCAATATAAAGATGTCTTGCCTTGGAACCCTGAGAAACCCTAAACCATGCAAGGAGTCCATCAAAAAATGGCATGAGAAATATAAACAATAACATGAGTTCAAAGCAGGTAAGAAAGTGTTAATTTATGACTCATGTTTTCTCCTTTTCCATATGAGTTACACTCCAAATGGTATGGACTCTACATAGTAACCAGAGTCCTTCTTTATGGGGCAGTGGAAGTCACTAAGGGTGATGGAGCCACCATTGGAGTAAATAGGCACCAAGTGAAGCACTACGAGACATGGCCTTTGAAGATTAGACCCCTTGGGTCTTCGTCAGGCTCGGGACGTTAAACAAGCGCTACCAGAAGGCAATCTGGCTCATTTTCATTTTTTGTATTTCATTTGGTTTGGTTTGTTAAGCTTTCTTGTTCTTTTCCCTTTCAATACTTTTGAATTGCTTTTTTTTTCTTTTTTTTTCAATAAATATTGCATTCTCTCTAGCACTAAGGGCACTACTATCTCTCATGGGGATGAGACATTTTTGTATTGAAAAAAGAAAGTAGCATTAGTATATGAGTAACAGATTATCAATCTCCTCTGCATTTACTTCTTGTCTAATAGGAATTGAGATCTTGAAAGCACATAAATTAGGAGGTAGTAATACTCCATTTTGTTACAACAAAAAATTTAAAAAAATTAATGAGCCCAACCTTTAAACAAAAGAGAACCAGCTTATGAGAAGGTAAAAATTAGCTGTAGACCTGTCACAAGCCTTCACTATAGCCCACAAATGGAGAGATTTGGACCAAAAGAAGGGGTTACATCAAAACACCCCTAATTCTTCCTTGAGTGTCCCCTATGTTTTGAAATGCATAACTTTGTAAACCTATTTCTCTTGGATGTGATATAGACCAAAGCTATTAGGAATTGTTTGTTCTTAACCTTCAGAATCTTGTGTTTAGGTCTTAAAGGATTCACATATCCATTTTTAAATTGCTCAATAAGTCTTAAAAAATAAACAGTCTAATGACACTCTAAAGGTTAATTTACCTAACAAAATAAATCCATTAAAACTTAATAATCATAATATCACCATTACAACTTGCCCTGATATCACATCTATTAGAGCATAAAATCCATCAATAAAATAAAATAATGAAAGGTAAAAGAAGTCAGTAGAAGGAGCCCCTTTCTCAATCATCCTGGTCATGCTCTACATCACCTGCAAATGACATTCAACTGAAAAAAAGCAATACAAACAAAAGGAAGTGAAAATTCATCTCACTACATGCTCTTAGTACAAGCATAAGGCCAAATTGCACAACT
The DNA here is from genome assembly GCA_025330945.1 of Mucuna pruriens. Lineage (NCBI taxonomy): Eukaryota > Viridiplantae > Streptophyta > Magnoliopsida > Fabales > Fabaceae > Mucuna > Mucuna pruriens. The sequence goes on along the minus strand of JAENHJ010000525.1, from coordinate 761,446 downwards.
ACACAAACAACACTATAAGATATCATATCACTAACAATTAATACATTCTAAATATTTCACATATGCACATGAATGACACTAATGAACCTTAATTACTACTCCATATGCAATATGGTACTAACTCTAGTCTAGAAGTAACACTACTCAACAATCTGTGACTGGTCATACCACACTAGAATGATGTTCTTTGGTAGCACGTCAAGTACTGCTCGATTGCATCATCCATCCTAGCCCATGGGATCAATCACGACCATCGAAATTTTCATACTGAATAATCCCTTCAGGTCTAGGAACTTTACTACTCAAGTTCGTGTTTACATCTGTACACCTCAATTTCATTACATGATGCATGTCACATAACTCTCTTTTTATTGTTGCACTTTTGAAAGTTGGACTGATGAGGACCATGCTCACCCCTTTTAAGTTAGGCATCTCATTTCACTACCCAATTAATGAGCATCATCCTTGCCTCTCACAAGCTAGGCCAATCACTATACAAGTCTCACTTGGACTTATCCTTGCCATCTTATAGGTTAGGTCATTCATCACAATGATATTTATCCTTAATTACTCAATTCTCAATTCTTAGTTCATATCCTATAATTCTCAATGTAATGCATCCATATTAAACATCCACATAAACTCAACATATACATACTGTCACAACCTGAGGCGCGATGAGTCTGGCGAAAAATAAATTTTATTTGTTTTCATCCTTATTTTGAGAAGATAAAAACAAATGGAGTCACCACCGGTATTTTTATGGGAAACATTAGGAAACCATAAAATGGATAAGGCAAGTCTAGAAATCAGAGTTTAGGTTCGGGAATCGGTTACATATGGGGAATGCTAGACTCCTAATACATCTACCATATGGTAGTTGCCCTGACCAGATGCATGAAATAAGATGACTTCTACTCTACATTATGGTCTATGCTTTTTAAATGGAAGATATTTACAAGGGATGAGTGGGTAGACTATCCGTTGGTGTCCAAAAGGTTGGACGTTGGAGAATGTATTGAACTTTGACAAGAATTGCCTCCTGCCAAATCTGAGTCCTCCTGAGTCCGAAGTCTATCTAGGGTCTACTAGGGTCTATCCAAGGTCTGTCGAGTCTGAGATCTGTCAGGGGTCTGCCGAGTCGAGGTCTGTCCGGGGTCTGTCGAGTCCGAGTTCTGTCCAAGGTCTGCTGAGTCCAAGGTTTGCTGATGTTTATCCAGGGTCTACCGAGGTCTATCCAGGGTCTATTCGGGGTCTGCCGAGGTCTATCCGGGGTCTGGCCGGGTTCTCGTCTCCTTCTCGTCTCCTTCTATCACCATTTTCTTCCTCGAAGTATTTTAGCAGCGTCTCTCCTCTTACTAGGAAATTCCACAGCCCCTTTCCTTCCTCTCCCAAATTTTCAGCCCCCTTCCATTCAAACGCAAGTCCTTTTATAGGTGTACCTCTCATCCTTGGGTCACCATCACGAATCTTCAAGGAGATCTCCCCATTAATGTGTTAATATTGGCTTCCTCGATTTTCATCCCGAAGCTGCTTCCACGTCTCCGCTTTTTTCTACAGTGGCAAAGTTGAAGGTGACCTCTCGTAGAAGTCAATGTCTGCTTGTACCCTCACGTGCCTGTCCAAGACGGGAAAAGGTGCGTCTGCTGTCGTCTCCTCTGCTTTTTCCTGTTGCATGTACTTTTTTATTTTAATTTTTTTTTGTTTCGTTGCAGACAGGACAAAATTGGGGTATGACACATACTTAGTATAATCTCAACAACAATTCATACACAACATAGTTGTATAAGAATTTAGCACAATTACACATAATTCATGATACAACAACTCAAAAACACATAACCCAATTTTATCTAAGTTAGTATGTGCATGCTCAGTAGAACCACAATCACGCATGATCAGTGCAAGCCTTGCACAAGCATGCTCATCAAGCATAGATATGCTCAACTTGAGTACGAGCATGCTCATCAAATATAAGCAATTTCACAAATAGCATAGATAATCAACCAACCTAATCTAGAGAGTTTAATCTTTCCTTTAGAGAATCAAAGCATGCAATTTATCAAGATATATAAATAATTCATAAACTAATCCAAGTAGTTTAATCTCTCATTTAGATAATCAAAATATGCAAACTTAGGAATTATAGAGTCAACCAATTTACCCACAATTGTCCCTGTACCCTTGAGTGAGATTTTTCACTTTTCCCATATTTGAAATGTAGATACTTCAAACAAACTACGCTCTCATGGTTGTCCTTCTTGTTATTCTGTCATACTCTTTGAGGGTTCTCCTCTTTGACCTTTTGCAAAGAAGTCACTAGTATTTTTAAGAAAAATTTAGGTGTTACACTTATTCTGTCTCGAAATGTGAAAACATTTACATGTATTTCATAAGGAAACAAATCTCAAAGCTTTCCTTTAAAAATGATCTTTTTCGCACGTATTAGTTATAAGTTATAGTTATGTCACTATATTATTAGGTGTCTACTAAATATTTGATTTGATTAAAACTTATCATATTCATATCATATCTTACTTATGTCCTATCATATCCTTATCACCAAGCGAATTTTAAAAATCAATTTTAATTTAAAGTGTGTTAATAATATTTTTTGAAAAATTACTTATAAAAAGTACCGTATTTTGAAATTAATTTTAATCATAATCAATTTTATGAGTGTTGACCAAATTAATTTTGAATGAAATTAATTGAGGTAACATGATTTTTGTTTAATTTTTAAAAAAAAATTAATAATAAAATTCAGTATAATTTTTTTATTCAACCTAATAATTACCTAAAATTATTTCAATTCAAAATTAATTTCAAATTTGAAATCAATTTCTTAACCAAAAAATTAATCATTTATCTAACATTAATTAATTTCGAGGCAATTCTGAATATAACCTAAAACCAAAATTTTACTGTGGTGATCTAAAATCTATTTTATTAACACACGTCGAAACACATTATAAAAAGAGGGATGCTATAGCATCCGAAACAAAAAGGCCCAAAAGTTTAACAAATATAATTATGTTTAATCATTCATCTTTTGACTTATATAGCTCAGAATGCGTAACATTTTTCTTCCAAAATTAAACGATGAATCAATTAATTTTTTTACAAAAACTTTTGTGCAGAAGATTTGTCCTAGTGTGTTTTGTCTTTGTACCTAAGAAGGAAAAGGCTAAGACATTTTGAGCGCTGAAACCAAGCTGGAGTAGGTGTGCTGCATTATTGCATTTTCTCATTTTCTCTCTCTTTAGTCTTTTTTTTCTAAATAAAGTATTGTTGGGTCCCTCTCTCCCATCCCATGTCTTGTCCAATTCCAACTTTCTCTTCCTGCTTCATTTCAGTGCTTTGTCTGTTTTTTTGTGCTTTTTTTTATAACACAGTGCTTTGTCTGTATTCTATAATCTATGAAAAATGTTTCCTGAACATCATAGATCATACTTATTTTCTTTTTTTAACATCATAGATCATACTGTATTGCGAGTCTGCAACAATGAATATGGTTCTTTCAGTAAAAGAATCATTAATTTTAAATCCTCTTATAAATTTTTATTGATTTTTTTACTTATTAAAAAAAGAATATTAAATATTTTGTAAATTTGTAAGATATTAAATATATTTATTTTTATTTAATATCTTTTTCATAAATTAAATATTATTTAAAATATTTATAAGAAAATATTATGTGATGCTTAAAAAATATATTTTTTATACAAATACATAATAATCATAAGTGAGTATTAATGGTTATCGGAAAAATATTTTTTTAGTTAAAATTATTAAATTAAACTGATAGTTCATATCAAAATAAAAATATTTAATTATAGTTATTAAATTAAAAATAATAATTCAGTTTTTTTCATGTCAAATAATAGGTATTAGAAGTACATAGTCAATTGCTTTTATATTATGTACTTTATGCTATGGTACACAGTATCGCTCTGTCAAAAGTAGAGAACCATGACTATTTTTATATAGTTTAAAGTTTGCCATCGGACAAAAAAGTAAAAACCAAGTCACATTGCAAAATCAATTCTCACTAGAAAATTAACGAGCAATCAAATAAGTAGGTTATTGGTACTGTTGCATGACACAATAATTCTCTCCTCGTAGTCCTGGCCAACTCTTAATTACTTCATGTGCTTCATCTATGTAGTCTGTGAGATATTGTGATTTACTTCATGTGCTTCATCTATGTAGTCTGTGAGATATTGTGATTTTGTGATCTTTTGACCGTTATGATGATAATAGTATGACATTGCTAGAGCATGTGCATTTATCTGCGTTTCTGCATATTATAACTTACACGTTCTGCAAATAATCTGTGCATGGCTAGTGCATTATATTTCATTATAATATTCATTCTACAAATAACCACTTGATTCACATTTTTAGGAAAAACCCTTCTTCAAAAGATAAGAACATGTACTCTGAATAATAAAATCATATAATAAATTAAATCATATCTCTTTTATGACGAGGAAGTATAATAGATTCCAAAATATATATACCTTAAAAGATAAAGTGTATTAGATAAATAATAGCATACTAGATTACATAATATAATCTATTTTTAATACATATAATTTAAAATTTAAAATACAATACAATTTTGTTATCCAAAATCATATGTAAATTTTTAACTCTATTATTTCCCCTCAAGTTGGAGATGGGAGATTAATAATTTCCAATTTGGATAACAAATTATGGAAATCTTGTTGACTTAGAGACTTAGTGAACATGTCTGCTTGTTGTTTTTTGATGGACAAATAATTAGTATAAATGGTTCCAAATTACAAATTCTCCCTAATAAAATGACAATCAACCTCAATGTGTTTTATTCGTTCATAAAAAACAAAATTTGCTGCTATGTGAAGTGTCGGTTTATTATCACAAAACAGTTGAGTAGGGCTATGACATGAAACTTGTAGTGTAGACAATAAATCTTGTATCTAAATGATTTCATTGGTTGCACGAGTCATTGCTTGATACTCTACTTCACTAGATGAGCGTGCTACGGTAGTTTACATCTCGATTTTTCATGACACTAGTGTAAACTCCAACTTAATCAAATATCCTGAAATAGATTGTCTAGTGGTTAGACAAGATACCCAATTTGAATCACAATAACCCACAAGTTTTAAATCATTGTCTTTGGGAAATAAAAGACCTTACCTCGATGATGACTTTAAGTACCAAAGTACACGAATAGTTGCATCCTAATGTGCTTGATGAGGTACCTGCTGTCGCAACTTGGGCCGTGACGAGTTCGACGAAAAATATAAAGTTTTCACCTCCCAAATTTATAAGGATAAAAACAAAAGGAGTCACCAACGACATTTTTATGGAAAATGTCAAAAAATCGTAGACCTGATAAGGCAAATTTGAAAACCAAAGTCCAAGCTCGGGAGTCGATTACACACGAGGAGTACAAGACCATTAGTACATCTATTTAAAATAGTTACCCCGTCATATGTATGGTGTAAATAGACTTCTATATCACATGTGCTTTACATTTATTCTAGAGAATATCAACCAATTTTATGTCCTTGTTGAGATTCATGTTTTCGATCTCTTTGACCATAACCACATCGCTAGTGGGTACTGTGATATACAATGGTTCATCAAGGCTACAAACTTCCTTGAGAATAGAACATAACAGTGTGATGTGATGAGAGGCTCTACTATCCAATACCAATGACTTAAGATATAAGTAGATACATTACCAAAAATATGTTCGGATTGCCCATCATCTTTGTTCATATGGGATCCATGGAGTCTATGATTATTATGGTTCCCTTCAACATTTACACCCTTGCCTCAGTTGTTATCAGCCTATGCAAAATGCACACCCCCTGAACTCCTACTTGTGTTTCAATCATACCTTCGTGTATTCCAATTTGGTGGGTAGCCAATCAACTCAAAGCACTTTGCCTTTTCATGACCCAACTTTCCACAATTTTCATACTTGGATCTTCTATCATCACATCCTCTCCTTCTGTTGGAGTTCGCAACATGAAATGTTGCTCTCACCTCTGATCTTGCTTCCTTTCCTTTTTTAGCCCACCACTGTGACTCTTCACCAAAGTGTGGTTAAACACTTGCTTGGCATGGAATCTGCATTCAAAATGGTTCCTTTCACTTGGGCATAATGATCATTATCCAACCCTTCAAGAAAAAGATGTGCATGATGATCTTCTTCTCTCTTGCCCAACTCTTTAGACACTCTACAAGTACATTCAGGAAGTGGTTGCAACTCGCCAAGCTCATCTAGCAAGCTTTTGAATTTAGTGTAATAATCAATCACCGTCATGTTAGGCTCTTGTTGGATCAAACACAACGAGCGCCATAATTAATGAATCCTTGGTGCATTGGTCTAGGCAAAACATTCTTTCAAATCAAATCATTTGTCTCTCGCTATAGTTTCATGGGATATACTACCATGGAACGTGGGATTAGTTGAGTTTATGATCCAAGCAATGACCATTAAATTGACTTTCTCCAAATAATTGAATTTTGGAGATGTAATGAGTGGCTTCTTGATGGATCCATCAATGAAACCCAACTTCGTCTTCGCACGTAAGGCTGTCTTGATGGAACGAGCCCAATTGCAATAATTGTCTCCTATGAATGCCACTACTACTAATAGAGTTCCTAGATTGTTAAAAGCTCCAAGGTAGTATGGTGATGAAGGTGTGATAGTGGGTTGCACCTTATCCATTCCGGAGGCATGATTCATCTTCTCTAGAGTTTGAACTTGGTGCTCTGATACAATAATAAAATCATATGGAAGAAAAATTCTAATACCATAATAAAACCATATGGAAGAACTCTAATATCATAATAAAATCATATAAAAGAAAACTGGATTATTCTTTTGATGACTAGGAAATCCAATGGACTCCAAAATATGTACACCCAGTTACCACGAGAACACATGTATACCAAAACATTATATAGAACAATTTTTGTTGTAAACTTGCCCATTCGTTCTCACAAGAGTGATGATATATAGACATTTTTATATATCATATACTTTATCAACACATTATATTTTCTCTCTTTCTTTCTATCACATTATATTATCTGTCATATCTACATTTTTTTTGTTTATCTTTCTCTCAAAGTGTTGAATAGAATTGAGTATCTGCCAAACTTTTTCCTTCTCAGGAATATACCACTAAAGCATTGTCCTTTCTTTTCTTCCAAACTCACTTAGTACTATGAGTCTATTTGGATAAAAAAAATTATAAGCACCTATAAGAGAAAAAAAATAAGAAGAAAACTAAAATAAGTTTCTTTATAAGCTAAAATTAACTTATATATAAGCTAATTTGTAAAAATTTTCTCATGTTAACTTTTTCAAAAGTTTATTTTTAACTTATGCATAAGTTTTTTTATACAATTTCTAAAAAAAATAATAAATTATAGGGAAAAACATGTTTGGTACAATTCAGGCCACCAATTTACAAGCCCCAACCTAACTTGTCTAATTTAGTTCTTTTTTGGATCTTGAATTTTAGAGCCTAACCTTGTGGGTTGGACCCATTTTGACAATCCTAGAATCTATTTGTTTAGGTTTAGAGTTTTTACATTTGGAGTGAAAAAAGAGTTCATCATGGTTGGGTTTTTGATTTGGGCACAATTCATAATTTTCTTTTTTATTTTTATTTTTTGAATTTAAGACTTTAATTCAAACTCATATTATAGGTTTTGCATCTGTTTATTTAATTAATTTCCATGATTTGGAGATGAATTTGGAAGTATGTTTAGTTTTATTTGCTAAATGAGGACACTTTTGTTGTTTTACTAAACAAAAAAATGATGAGATCTTATGTGTAAATGCAATGGATATATGAATACAACTTTTTAATGAGCTTTTGTCTCAATTATAAATTGCAACCTTTTCTTTTAGGACAAAAGGAGCAAAATGTCCCAAAAATAAGTAACCTCTAAAGAATTATACACCAAAATAACAAGCTAACAACAAAAAAACTTAAAAAAGCAGGAGGATAATAAAAACATGATCCTTTATTATTAAAGAAAAACTAGATTTGGCCAAAACATTCGCTACTTGGTTGATTACTTGAAACACATACAAAATTGGCCAAAATTTTGGCTGCAACAAGCTTTTAATCTCCTAAACCAAACTATAGCATGGATAATTAATCTCACACCCATATTTATTAAGGTGAGAATGATCCTAGAATCAAATTCTATGCAAACATAGCCTTATCATCTAACAAATTCATTGCTCCTTCCAAATTAAATTTAACAAAATAAGGATTAGGAGTAGACCATCTAATGAGCATGCTAGTTTGCACAATTAGCATTTACCAAATTCATTTAGACAAAGTAAGTCATGATTTTATGCACCTTTTTCTTCTAATAACACTAGTCAAGTCACTTAATCTCTTTTCTTTGTTGTCTGAAAACATAATCATTCCTATGTTATCACAAAATATCCATGTCACCCTAAAGATGTCCCAATGAAGCAGGACTTGATTGTTGAGGGTGAGATTCATCTAAAACAACCTTTCATTACACATAATAAAAAAATATGGTGAAATAAGATCCTTTTACTGGATGCCCCTAGTTAGAGAGAACTCCTCCAATGCATCCTCATTTCAAGGTATTCTCATCCTAGAAGTAGAAACATAGTACCAAACTAAATTAATAAAAATATTAGGTATACATATATCTTGGGGATTAGAGAGATGAAAGTATAATTAATGTCTTCTTAATGCTCTCCATTTTCTTTGGGTTAGAGGATATGATCAAGCATTTATTTGAACAACAATTTGACCTTCCACCACCACCATTTGCCTAATAGTTTTCTTTACATTTTTTTGTCTTTTCTCTTTTATTTTTATTTTATTTTTTATTATGATGGTTTTTCTTCTCACTTTTTGTTAGATGATAAAAGGGAGGAATGGGAAGAGAAAGTACGTGGAAAACATGTTTATGCTTTTAATTATATTAATGTTTTTATTCAGTATTTTAAGTAGTTTGCTTGTATTGTCCATAGACGTTGGGGGAGCATGCATACTTAAGTACTTTGTTTATCTTATGTAATTTATCTAATGCTTTGACATAAATATTGCTCTGATGAATCATACTTCGATATAAAAACGTCTATTATATGGTATAATATATTACTTTAATTTAAAATTGTTTATATTTACACTCTCATTTTTAATGATCTTATGTTTTCTCTTAAATGTTTGGTGTCATAAAAAAGAGGGGATTGTTGAACTAACGACATTTAAAACATTCAAATTCTTATACATTTTGATGATAACAAAAATTTTTGATAAAAAGTGATGACTAATTCTTTGTTGAGTGTACAATTTTTTCAGAAAGCACTCAAGTCATCACAAGCATAAATAAGTAATGCATATGTTTGAAAAGCTTCCAAACACATGGCTTATGGAAAACGTCCATAGATTGAATGTAACAAAAAAAGTCCAAAGAAAAGGTGTCTATAAAAAAAAAATCATTCACCTTATATTCGTTTGAAATAGACTTATGCTTATACTTGTATAACTCCTGTTGCTTATCTCAAACATATATTGCTTATACACTATTATTTTCAATTTTAGTGAATGTTGCTTTCCTTGCTTTATTGTTAGGAATGAGACAATGTCATCTCAAGTTGTGAGAAAAAATTCAACTCTACTAATGTTGTGCATTGATAAGAAGTTTACAAAGGAGAATAAACAAAACAAAAAAAAGTTTTCTTTGAACATTTTTTGTTTGTTCATGTTTAAGGAAAGACCCTAATACAAGCTCTACTTCACCTTTTCTCTCTCTTCAGAAGAAGACAAACAATGTCAATATCCTTTTGCAAAAGACATCTTGGGTATTTATTACTATAATATGTTGTCCTCGAAGACCTACAACATTCACCTTCTCAACATGATATATATATATATATATATCATACAAGTAGGTTGGAATATGAAATTTGAAGTTAATATCATACATGAGTATACTAATAGGTTGGGTATAGTGAAAGAGGTTTGTTCTCCAAAACATGACAAATAAAGTTTGAATATTTATTGATATATTTATGACTCGTTTAGGGTGATTGCAATTTTTTTTTTGATATTCAAATACAATTTAAAAAAATGTATTTGACTAAAATAGAGTTGAAATGATTTTTAGCTTAATTTTCAAACAATTTTACATTTATTTTCAAAACAAAAAATTGTGAATTTGTTTTTAGTTTTAAAAAAATTGTCTCACTATATTTAACAATTATCATTTTTGTTGTTCACGGTCTGCATTACCACCACTTCTACTGTCACTGCCATCATTACTACCACACTTACATCACCACTGTTCCTGTCAACACTATTTTACCACATTGTCGTCGCCACTATTATTACCATTGTTATCATCATCATTGCCACTATCATTATCATTGTTGATGTCAATGTTAGAATCTTTAAAATACATTTATTTTAAAAATAAAAATTAATTTTTAAAATAAAAAATACTAAAACTAAAAATTACAAACTGGTTTTAATTTTTAATTTTTTTAAAATTTTCAACTAAGAAACACCCCCCAAACAGACGAATACGAGGATTCCATTTTGTTTCTAAATAAAAAAATAAGACATAAGTTTAGATATAGAATTTTCATTCTTGTAACCCTTACTTATCTAATTTTCTAATGTGAAAAGTAAAAGAAGGTAGTGAGATGTATAATATACAGAACGAGATAGTTTGGTAGATAAGAAAAAGGAGTTATTGGAATTAAAAATTCTTTAGATACAAGGGAATATGTGCCTCCTTTTGTATCGAAATCTAAGTATTGTCATTGTTATCTTTAAGTAGTTATGTTTGATTTTTTGTAATTTATTTCGTGTTATCTTATGTCCTTCATCCTTGCACTATTTATTATAGTCCACTTCCAAAAAAATTAAGAATTTAATTTAATAAATTTTGTCCATATAAAAGGATATTTACATATGGGCAGGAAAGGATATTGTGCAAGTGTGGAAGGGGTGATTTTGAGTTGATAAAGATAGAACTTAAATCTCAAAAGAATGTAAGTTTAAATTTTGTTGCAGAAAATAATATGTAAATTTTTCTGTAAAGGCTAATTCAATTTGAAGGTTTGTCTTAACCCTCTTGACCTTCCAATATTCAATTTACCTAAATTTTTATTTAAAAAAATGTAAAATAAAATAAAAGGGATGTACCAGAAGGTTTAATGCCTTGTAAACTATTCAATCATGATTCAAGTATATGCCTACTGTATATTGAGTAACTCTTATGAAAAAATTATCGTGGCTATCGTAGAGCAATATTTTAAAATTTTAGAGAATAATAATAAGAATGTTTAAAAATTAACGAGAATGTCCCCCCAAAAAAAAAACATTGAAGAATAAATCCGATAATTATTTTTTTTAAAAATTAACAATGTGATAATATGTGTAATTTAGAAAATTGCGTAAAGATTTTGTTTGCTATTTTATGATTTACACAATGCTTTTATTTGAAAAATGGACAATTTCCTTTACATGTTTATGATAAAGATAGATTAAATTATACTTTCATCATTTATATTTAATAAAAGTTTTAATTTAGTTTTTATTTTATTTTTTCCTTTAACTATTTGTGGTAATTTTTGTTAATTATGATAACTTTTGTTTAGCGAAAGTTTAGTAAAAGAAAAAAATTTCTACACCCGAGAATCATATTCTTATATTTAATTTTAATAGAACTTTTTGAAATATATAAGTGTTTTTTTAAATATCATTTTAGATAAATAATTTTATTAAATATAATTATGTAAAATTTATTATTTAAAGTTTTAAATATTTATTTATTTATCACCTTAGAATCTTTATTGTTTTAAAGAAATTTTATTATTTTAAAATATTTTTTTAACTCGATAAAAGTATTTCTTTTCTTCGACAAATCAAATTTATATAATTATTTAGTATTTTTATGTATTTAGCAATTCAATTTAAATTGTTTACAAGGATAATGTGTAAACAAATTTACGTGGATAATAATATTTATAAGTAATCTATTATAATATTTTCTCATACATAGCTTAAGATTAATTTTAAAAAATAATTTAATCAAATAATAAATTTTGTTGTGAAAATATTTTTTTTATAAATTTTAAAATTACAAATACTAGTTGGAGAATTTTTTCTATTTTTATTTAAAATTAATATCACATAATTTTTTATTATTTTTATTTTATATATTTTTAAATTCCTACTAAAATATTTCTCGAATATTGTGACAATAATATTATTAAACAAAAATTTGTTAATTATATAAATACCTAGACAATTTTAATGAACTAAAAATAAATAAAAAATATTTAAAAGTATAGTATTTAATATATTAAAAAAATAAAATAATTTTTATTTTTAAAATTATAATAAGTATGTACTAACATTCTTATATATTTGTAATAAATGGGGTAAAGAAGTATCCTAGTCTTTTACATCTTAAAAAAAAAATTCACAACTAAAAAAATTTGATTCTTATCTTCATATAGGAATAATTTTGTAAAAAACATGAGCCAAAATTATTCTTAAAAAATAATATTTTTTGTGAATATTTTTTTAATAATATAAACCTCATATTTTTAAGAAACTAAATGCTTCTCTAGTAACAACCCCTCAAAAAGCATGATGGTATTTGACCACATTACACATACCTGGTAGTTTATATTATATTTGGTTAAATATGATTTGTGAAAAAATAAAATTAATGATAAAACAAATAAAGCAAAAAGATTTAGACAATTTCTGTTATTTAGATGAGAGAAGAAAATTAAGAAAAGAAGAAAATATTGTAAATTTCACATATAAATATTTCCTCTTAATTATAAGCAGAAAATAAAATGAAAAAATTATATAAATTTATATATTTTGTACTCATTATTATATTAAAACAAATAAAATTATTTAATAAAGTTATTTTTATTTTATTTTTAACTATACAATGAGAATATTTGTTATTATTTTTGTTTAAATAATAAAAATAATTTATATTTTTTTAATGTTCCCTTTTTTTTATTTTACACGTCCAAGAAGAACATTAATACCACAAAATTTGAACTTCTGTAAATAGGTATCTTTAGTAAATTTTTGTATCTTTTGTGAATAGGTGTATCAGACTTTTATTTCCTGCCAACTAATTCGTACAGTCTTACTACTGTTAAAGGATACCCTTTTGTTTATCGTCAATAAAAATATAACAATTTTGGCTGATATTATATTCTTTTCCCCAATAAAGATAAGAGGTTCAGATTTATTTATTTTCTTAATGACTTAGCCTCGAGTTAACGAAGTAGTAACAATAAATTAATAATGTAAGAATTAACTGAAATGAAATATCATTTTAAGGTGTTAAATGTTAATTTTAAAAAGACATATTTTAGACAGAAAAAAAAGAGACACATATTTTTAGTTAGTTATACGTTGTTTTCAAAAAAAAAAAAAAAAAAGGCTTGGAAGCATGGAGAAGGGAGTGACAGAATAAGAAGGGACAGAACCTAGAAAAAATCAGCATCCTGTTTACTATTTTTATAATATGAAAGGGAGAATTAAATTAAAATTACTAGGACTCATACTTTATTAATATACGTAATTTGTTTATTTTAACATAAAAATATGAAAGAAGGACAATTTGTTGTCGGAAAAAGTCAAAATATTTGTACTCTATATACTTTTTCTTTTATTAGAAATATTAATATAATTACATATATTTTACATAATTAAATAAAAATATTAATATTTTTAACTTACAAAATTATTTACTTTTTTTCTTCCTTTTTACTTTCGTCCATAAACCAAGCAATTGTAAGTATTTTCTTAAATGATTCTCAAACTATTATCCTGTCTATAATTAATTATACTTCATACATTTTTATATATTATATTGAGCTCCATGTTCACGTGTATAAAAAATTAGAAAAATATTAAAAATATAAAAATTATATTAGCAAAAATAGATTTTTTATTATATTATAAATATAAAATGTTTATCTATTTTATCAACAATTAATTGTATTTAAAACCAACAGATCATTTTTTACTACAATCTCTTCTCTTATCACAATTTTTCAACCTAAAAACTTTAGTTAAAATATCTCCGCTAAGTTGTATTCTCAGTAACATAATATTAGAATTCATAATACGATATTATTATCTATAGTAAAAAAAAAACTATGTCAAATAGAAAAATGAATTAAAATTTCTATAAATTTTAGATTTTTTATTTATAAAATAGATATGAAGTATTTATATTTAAAAACAATAATTAATCTCTATATAAAACCATGCATCCAACAATAAATATCTCAACTAAGTTATTTTGAAACTAACTTAATATTAGAATTTATAATATGATATTAAAAAATATATCAAATAGAAAATATGAATTAAAATTTCTTTCAATTTGAAATTTTATTATCTATGAATATAGATATAAAAAAGTAATCATATTACAGACTCATTAATAAATTTTAAGTACTTAAAACTAAAATTGCAGCACTTACATAATAGCTGTAATATATCCTTGTGATTAGTAATTGGGTAAGGAGTTTAGGTGCATGAGTGAAGTTATGTGACGGTGTGTCCCTTATCATTCGCGTGCCCTTTGGTTTCTTTCTCGCATATTAAGCGCTGAAACTGACGTACCCTTTCTCTCTCTCTCTGCCACACTGTGGGGTCTCTCTCCATGTCTTGTCTTTTCACCCTTTCTTCTCTCTCTGGTCCATTTCACTTCACTTCTCTGTCTTTACTCTCTCTCACTCCACACCTCGGTTTCCACTTTCTCTTTGTTTAAGAACCCACCACTTCAACTTGTGCAGTTGTTTCATGGACCACACTTCATAGCCTCTTTCTCATTCTCATTATACTCACCACCCAGCCTTGGTGAGCATTTCTTCCTCTTCTCTTTCGTTTTTAACCATCTGGGGTGCTTCCTTTTTTTAGTGACGTGTAGGAACCATGTTTTAGGGTGCTACTGCTAATGCTAATGCTATGCTACCTGGTATGAAAAAGGTTGCTTTTTCTTTTCTTTTTTTTAGTTTTTTATCTTGTGTTTTTTAGGTTGTGGCTAAGGGGATTCTTCTAGAGTTATTTTGTTTTGTAAATTTGTTGGTGTGTTATTTGCATTTTGTATGCATGTTTGAGGATTTGGTCAGTGCGAGTTTGTTGCTAGTGAGAAAGTGCAGCGAAGCTCTTTTCAGCTTCTGTCTTGGTGTGTTGGTGTGCTTTGATGTTATGCCATTATTGTATTACGTGTTTCAGTTTGTGTATTCTTACTTTGGTGTTGCTTCAGATTGTTTCGTAGAGTTCCTGAATTTGATGCTTGTTGATTTTTTTTTCTGTTTCTCTCTGTTTAGTTTAATTATGTCTTTGTGTGTGCCTGCAATTGATGCTCCGAACACTCTTTGAGTCACCCTTTTTGTCTGTTAACGAGATGATATGACTGCATAAATGATGCTTGTGTGTGTGGATAGTAATCTTTTGATGAATTAGGCATGAACTGGCTTTTGTAAATGCCCACGAAACCACTCTTGAAACTTCTTTTGGGGATGTTTTTTAAACCACTAGTGTGGAATTGCTGATTCTTCTCATTCATGGTTCTTGATTGTAATGCTAGAAGAGCCTTTGGAACTAATTCGTGGAGAATGAATTTATAGATTCACTGACTGAGATTTTTAAAGAATCATATTATTGCTCGTACTTAGGCTGTTCTTGCTTTGAAGTTGAAGGTATTAATCCTTGAGCATTTCTATTCTTATCACTTCCTCTTTTCCAAAATATATTGCATGTATTGTTTGTTTCTTTTAGATGCTTCATTGCATATTAGTTTTCATTATTTAGTTCTGACATATATTTTTCATTGTCTCATGAACTCTATTTTTGAACATGTCTCTTACTGCAATGTCTCTTTTGGTATATACAACGTGCTGGTTTTTAATAATGGCTTAATCATTTTGATCTGTCCGATCCCAACTGTATATAGCTTGTCTCAAACCTAGTGTTATTATAAGCTCAATTCTTATTGCAGATAGTTTTGTGTAGTGCTAAGCAATATATTCATGGAGGACGATCTTGTCATTTCCACAATTACCTGAGTTATATGCCAGTCTTGAGTATGGTATGAAGGCATTGATAATAATAATTCAGGGTTTGCCTGATTACTTCTGCTCATTTGTAGACACATTGTTGGAAATTGTTGAAAATCTACCATTTTTTTTATACTATTTTGCTTCTCACTTGAACACTGGTGAATTGATGGCATAAATTGTGACGGATTTTGTAGAGACATCATGAAGATTTCAAGTTTCAAGCAACTGGCTGTGGCATTTGCACTTGGAAATGAAGGATAGGCAACGTTGGAGGGCTGAAGAGGATGCTTTACTACGTGCTTATGTCAAACAGTATGGTCCTAGGGAATGGAATCTTGTGTCTCAGCGGATGAACACACCTCTTAATAGGGATGCCAAGTCATGCTTAGAAAGGTGGAAGAACTACCTCAAGCCTGGAATTAAGAAAGGATCTCTTACCGAAGAAGAGCAGCGTCTTGTCATCAACCTTCAAGCAACACACGGGAACAAGTGGAAGAAAATCGCTGCACAAGTCCCAGGTCGCACGGCCAAGAGGTTAGGGAAGTGGTGGGAAGTGTTCAAAGAGAAGCAGCAAAGGGAAACAAAGGGGAATAATTGCACCATTGACCCAATTAACGATAGCAAGTACGAGCATATACTGGAGAGTTTTGCTGAGAAACTAGTGAAAGAACGGCCTTCACCTTCATTTGTTATGGCTACTTCCAACAGTTCTTTTCTGCACACTGATGCACCGGCCCCTCAACCGGCTTTGCTTCCGTCTTGGCTTTCCAATTCTAACGGCACTGCACCTGTGAGGCCACCTTCCCCATCCGTGACTCTCAGTCTCTCTCCCTCGACGGTGGCGGCACCTCCGCCGTGGTTGCAACCTGGGAGAGGACCAGACAATGCTGCTTCTCTTGTTTTGGGGAATGTGGCGCCTCATGGGGCTGTTCTGTCATTTGGCGAAAACATGGTCATGTCTGAGTTGGTGGAGTGCTGCAAAGAGTTGGATGAAGTGCATCATGCTTTGGTGGCGCACAAGAAGGAGGCGGCATGGCGGTTAAGCAGGGTGGAGCTGCAGTTGGAGTCCGAGAAGGCTAGCCGAAGGAGGGAGAAGATGGAGGAAGTCGAAGCGAATATCAAAGCTCTCAGGGAGGAGCAAACAGCTGCATTGGATAGAATCGAAGCAGAATACAGGGAGCAGTTGGCAGGGTTGAGAAGAGATGCAGAAAGCAAGGAGCAGAAGTTGGCTGAACAATGGGCTGCAAAACACTTGCATCTTACTAAGTTTCTAGAACAGGTAGGGTGCAGATCAAGGCTCTCTGAACCAAATGGAAGATAAGATAGACTGGCATCATTCACAATTGGGAAATCTAGTTTGCTCTTATTATTATGTCTTGAATTTATTTATATGAACTTTATAGTCATAGTAGTTTTGTTCCTGTCATTATTCTAAAAAATGTTGTTACATATGTCTATTAATGTCCCATCTTTTCATACAACTCAAGGACTGGCATTAGCTGTTGATGTATGTTTATATATCACATCCTTTATGAATATGAACTTTGTTATCATTCTAATTTGCCCCAATATACATACTTTATCCCCTAGTTATTTCTTAAAGGGGTATGGCTGAATAATTTTACAAGAATAGTGGATAACATATTTAATCCCATCAATGTCAATTTGTCATACAAAAAAGGATTATAGCCTAGAAACCATTGTTTTTCATCTCCTCAATGAAAGGCAAAGGTGCAAGAAGGGAGAGAAAGAAAGAGTTAGAGAAAGAAAGAGTTGGAGAATAACTAGGAGGTAGTAAGGAAGCATGAAGAGTTAGGTGAAGTGAAAAGGGGCATAAGGAAAGGTTTACCAACGACTGTTTGATCTAAGCAGCACTGGGTTTGTTACAGCATCTATTGTTACCTATGCTTTATTTTCTCATTTCATACTTATAGCTTTATATGTCAACACTTTTGTTTGGGTTTATTTCCTTCTCTTGTATTTTGCTGATGTGGCAACACAAATTATTACAATAAAGTAGTGAGAGGTTGGTTACAACTATTTCTTCTCTATGCATCTCTACCCAATACTTATAGGCACAGGTAGTGCAGGAATGAAAGAAGCAGATAATCACAAAAATATTTACCCCAACTGGCCCCAATATATATCTGACATCTTTGATAAAAGTGAAGCAAACTGGAAAGTTCAAGATTATGTTAACAAGTTTGAGTTAGCCTTGACCCAGGTGATATTACCCACATAACATTCCTTGAGTATATTTCTTGCATGATTAGAGCATAACACCCATATGCATGTAAGAATGTTTAGTCCTTCTTCTATAGCACATGCTGCCAATTTAGCCAAACTGCATGAGGCCTCAAGGTTGAACTTAACTGGTAACAGGTTCAATAGTCAACCAAATACTTCATCCTTTAAACCTATGGTAGAAGTCAATAACCTACCAGTGGGGGTAATCAGACCTAGCAAAACTATGTATGTTCTGTGATGAGCCCTTTATAGCAGGCCACCAACTGAAGCATCAGAAATCTCAGTTCCTTGTGATGGAAATGGATGATGATGAAGAACCAGTGGATGAAGAGATAGAGATAATAGAAGGAACTGGAGTGACACATATGACCACCAATAATGGGGACAAACCTTGACTATCCATAAATGCTTTGTCAGGGGTATCTAATCTATAACTCATACAGGCAAGGAGAGGCTTGCAGGTGACTTTTCACTGTTCATTTAACGCTGTCTTGACTGTTATGCCCTTTTTTCTGACATGATGAGGCTGTTTGGGCTAATATGATTTGAGCTGATTTCTAGTTCATTCGGTTGGTTAAAGAGGCTAATATATAATATAATGAGAAAAGTATTTGTTGTGTTGTGTTGATATGGAATAGCTAACAACAGAGGGAGTGAGGGGATGCTAGGCTGGTACGATGAAACGAAATGGATGGTCCATTGTCATTGCAGCCTGTTCTGAAAATGTTCTTGCTGTATCATGGGTATCAGATAGGTCTCCTTGCACGCCAACAATGAATATCTCTCCTCCCTGCAATTGGCAGTGCTGGTTTATGGAGGAATGTAAATGAAGGTGGATCCTGATTTTAGGGCTGAAATTTTGCTGCAAAGGGTGAATTCAGGGTCTCAGTTTCAATATCAGGTACAACTGTTATTCTTGGTCATTGCAGAAATGTAACTATTTCATAGGTTTTTGAATTTTGAATCTTGGAGCCAAAACTGTTGTATGTTATTTTGTGTGTCAATTTCTATATAAGATGATGACATGGTGGTAATGACCATGTTCCAGTGTGTTTGTGGGTGATTATTCTTCAATTCATTTTTGATTTTGTGGCTTATTTGTGGGTGAATTTGGAGTCATCAGAAACGCATCCTCCTTTTTCTCCCTGAATATTCTTCGCCAAGAAGACGAGGCTGAGAAGACCATCCGTTAGAACAAGAACAACTTGTCACATCTTTAGTTTAATTATGGAGCTGCACTAATTTTGTTGAGTTGTTCACATGCAGGTGCTCATATTTACCTAAATTGATGGCGTAGACAACTTTGATATAAGATGACATCAAGCAATATGGATATGAGCATGGTATTTGTGGCTACTATATTGTGTATATCTTCATTCTCCCATTTTTGTACTTTGCTTATTGCTGTATATATTACACTTTATATTCTTTAGTCATTGAATGTCATTCTCTGCATTTCTTGATATGAATTTTTTGCTTGTGGATCTAAATGTTTCTGGTTTGACGACAACAATGATGGAGTAAGAAGGCAAAGGTTTGCTTCCTATGTATTACCTGATTTCATCCTTATTTAATTATTTATTAATATTTTGTTTACTGTTTATACAGGAGATATAGGGAGTTTACAGTTGTGGAAAAGTTGGCTGCATGAGCAGAGCTTCTTCACAACCTGGGAATTTTATTAAAAATATTCACAGTAAAGTTCACAGTTGCCGTAGTAAACATCAATCTGAGTATTTTGAGTGCATGAAATACTGAAATTGCATTCAGTTGAGTGGTCCTAACTTATGAAACTTTCTATGATTTCAAGTTATATTAATAAACTACTATAACTGACTATGATTTTGGACGAATAAAGTTTGTACTGCCATTTAATGGAATTCTAAATTCAGTATATGTAGCGGTACAGTTAAGGGTAGGTAACATGCTCTGAACCTATATCCATAATAAACAGAAACAATTAATGGCCATTTACAATTGATTTCAGACATGCTTATGCTCTGAACCTATATCCATAATAAATAGAAACAATTAATGGCCATTTACAATTGATTTCACACATGCTTATGCTTATCTTCGCAAGTTAGAAGACTAATTTTTTACACATTGAATTGAAAAGATGCCAAAGTTGAAGAATCATTTGACTCACAACCAGTCCTATCAGGTGACAAGAATGGCATAATAAAGCCAAGGACTGTCACTTTAGCAAAAGGGTATTCTTCCTCTTTTTATATTTCATGCTTTTCTTTCTGTATTGATCTACATTTATTAATTTTCTGATGATTCATATCCTATACATGGATCCCAAGTTTCTGACTAACCATAACAAAAAGAGCGGTGAAATAGCCACAAAAGAGAAAGTAAAGTGTCACTCAAATGAGGATATTATGATTCTTTCCTTTGATTGGTTATGCAAGCTAGATGTTTTCTGTCAAATCTATGGATATGTTTTTAGTAATAGATTGTGGTTTGTAGTTGGGGTAAGTAGTATCTTGGAACACTTGTTTTTGTAGCCTCATTGTTTCTCTCTTTTTTTTCCTCCATTGAGCTAGAGTTTTAGCATGTTAGCGAAAACTGTCTAATATTATCACATTATAACTTCTCTATATACAGAGAAATAACACAAAACAAATAGATACAATTTGCATGATCTTATCATTTGGACCTGTTAAAAAGATATTCCTTATATGATTATTAGTTCATGTTAGATTATATTTTGTAAGTCATAGTGTTATGATTTTCTTTTATTCGTCAGAATCGAAATAAGGAACTTTACAATACTTGCATTATTTTATTCAATATATTCTTATATTCTTTTTACAAGAGTAATTATTTAATATATCCTATTTTATTTTTTTCCTTTGGTTTTAATTCTTAAATTAATTGTTATATTGTATAACACAGTATATAATATTAGTTCATAATTTGTATTTTATACAATGGGTAATAAAAGTATTACATAAAAAGAATTATAATATATATTTTTATACATAATAAAGGGGTGGATTTTGTAAAAGTATGTATTTTATACATATTAATACATACGTAAATGTTTATACATAATAAAGGTAAATGTTTATATTAATTGTAGAAGTGAAAACTTTATATGTATGTATACTAACATAAATGGTTAAAAACAGTATTGTCAAATAAATTATCAAATAAACATTTTTAACATTTACTCACTCACAAACATTAATTAAAAACAGTATCATTTCATGGGAAATATACAACAAATTCAAGACTGGTATGAGTTATGAAAATGAAAAACACCACTTGAATTTGTCATAAGGGATAAACGATTATGTTATGCTAAAAAAATAATAAAGATAAAAATGAGTTTTTTTTCCTATCTCAATGGTAGTGTTAAAATTGATGTTTTTAAATTTGAATCAGATAATATTAGTTTATAATACGTTGATCTTATCAAAGCTAAATAGATTATAGTTAAGCTTATATTTTTCATAATATATGATACATTAATGAATAAATAATATACGATTATGAAAATAAGTAGGTTAAATTCTGAATTAATATAAACAATTATGTTGTATGTATTGTAAGTATTGTAAGATAAAAATTATTATAAGTTAATAATAAGAAAACAAATAATGATAATTAATTTATACACAATTTTATATGTAGACTTGTGTAACTATTGAATTTTTATAGGTTTAAATTTTTTAAACTTTAATTAAAAATAAAAATCAATTTTTCCACTGATTGAATCGTTTTCTATTATTCTTCTAATCATCTAATTTTATTTGTTATCTTGATCAACCACTTAACCAATTTAACTTTTTAAGTGGTGGTAAAAAAAATAACTTTCTCATACATCGTAACAACAAAATAAGTGGTATCTCATGGCCCAAAAATTTTAAGATACCCTGGACGATGGATTTGTGAGTAAATAGTGGTGCGGTGTGAAAGTCAATTTCAAGATCATGACATTAAAAGGAATTTTGGACTTTAATTTTTACAAACACTTATTTAACAATTGGAAATATTAAAGGGTGAGAAGTGCAACTTAGCTGAAAAGTGTCTCTAGGAGTAAAATATGGCTTTATGGAGGAGATTTAGTTGTTACAAGCAAATATTAATAAAAACTCAGAATGGAAGGCTTTATGTGCAACCAATATTTAGAAGATAATAAAATTTTAAATATAAATTTGTTGTCTAATTATTTTTTAGTAAAAATGTAATTTAAATTATATGAAAAATATTTAAACATAAAAATAATATTCATCAAATAAAAAATATCTTATCATATATCTTTAAGAAAGTACTATGAATAAAAATGAAAATAAAAATATATATACAGATAAAGGAGGCATTATTGTAGGAGAAAATAAAATAGGAAGGTATGAATTTGAAAAACAAAGAATATGATATATTTGAAAATTAAAAAAGTATAGTTAAATAAAATTGAACAAAAAATTAATGTTCGATGCATAAAATATGTAGTTATTTTATAATATTATATATTTTATTTTCTATCTATTGAATATATTCTTTTGTATGAAAAAAAAAATTAGGGAGAAGGATAGTGTCCTAGTTCAATGTAGGAAATATTTTTGTGCTCAAATATTAATTAAAATTAATTAATTAATTATTATTTGTATCTTTAATTCACTTATTTTTCATTAATACTTATGTAAGATGAATTGTTATAGGCGTGTAATATTATCTTCTCCATGTGAGAAGAAAATATATTAAATATTAAATTCGATTATGCAGTTATTTTTTACTCCTTAACATGGTCATGCAATATTAACTAATCATAGAAAAGTATATTAGAAAGTATATTAGTTGTAATAAATAATTTAAGAAAAATAGGCATGACCATTAAATTTATAATTTAAAGATTGATATTCATGTCCAAATATTTCAAAATAAAATATTTTAATTTATAGTAAAATTATATATTTTAAAGACTTAATGATATAATATAACATGTGTAATTGTTGTAGTACATGGACTTAATAATCTTATTTTAATTTTAAAAAATATAAAATAATTTTTTAATTGTTTCAATTATTGAAGTTATTGTATATTTTGTATTATATAATGAAAATTATTATACACCTCAATTTTATATTAATTGTGTATATTATTAATATTCATATATTTTAAAATGAGTTTGCTATTTTAGTATTATATAAATATCAAAACTATAAAGTATATATTATTAATAATATATATAATAACAAAAAATAGCTTATATTTAATGGGAAATTATGTAAATTAATTATGAAATATTTACATGTGATATAATTACTCCATACCATAATAATGAATAAGAAATCTTTTTCATATCATTTAAATATTGAGTATAACAAAATTATAAATAACATAAAATTTGATATTACTTCTTTTGTTACTACTAGATGTTAAAATAATTAAATATATTATATTTATTATCACACTTAAATTTAAATGTTTCTGTAATGACATTTATTATTACACTAGAAATTTCTTATTTGAAAGAAACAAAAATTTCGTGCAATCTCGTGCGTTGCACGGGTGAACATCTAGTTATCAAACAATGAGGGTAAGTGGCCTTTCTAACAAGAAGTTGTCTCAAATGTTAATGGAGTACACATAATTTCTTAAACTTGGATTTTGCTAAGTTAGGGTGTAAGTGTAAATTGGAAGCTATTACACAACTCTTAGTTACTGTAGCTGATGGGACTCACTGGATGTTCAATATATTTGTAGAGGATTTTCTTGGCAGCTACAACAATCCAAATTTATTACTTTTAATGTGATGGTGTTACCTTTAGGGTGTTGTGATCTAGTTTTGGGTTGCAACATGTTAGGCCCAATCATGTGAGATTTTAAGAAGTTGCAAATGGAATTTTCTATAGAAAGAAAAAGGGTTGTTTTGCGGGGTGCCAAACCTTCCAGCATATAATTGATCAATAACAAATCCTTTGCTAAAGCTGTACAAGGGGCTCAATTGTGTTTTTTACACATGAACAAACCAGCTAATCCTTTTGAAGTTCCTCCTTGCACACTCAACTCTGCTCAAGCACAACTTATTAATTTACCAATTGAGATAGCTGATCTTATCACAAAGTTTGTTGGCTTTCAAGAAAGGAGAGCCTGAGGCTATTTTGGTCAGGAAAATGGCTAAGAGAGGACGTGCTGCTGCTACTAAAGTTTTAGTCAGATGGAAGAATTTACCTTATGAGCATGCCACCTGGGAGTCTTATTATGATCTTCTCAAGAAGTTTTCCACTTTTCAGCCTTGAGGACAAGGCTGCACTGAAAGGGAGGGTATTGCTACAGCATCTATCGTTACCTATGCTTTATTTTCTCATTTCATATTTGTACCTTTATGTGTCAACACTTTTATTTGGGTTTATTTTCTTTTCTAATATTTTGCTTTTGTGGCAATTCACAAATCGTTACAACAGGATGGCAAAAGATTCTTATATTTTTTCTTCTCTGCGAGTTTCTGTGTATTTTTTAACACTTTGATTTTTATTTTATTTATTATTAGTTGTAAATATTGTATTTTATATTTGTTATTATTATTAAGTAGTTGAATTGTTTTTATAATCCCAATTAAATAAATTTTAGGAGAAATATATGTTGGATTTTAAAAAGGATTTTTATAATTAATCATCTTAAGGAAAATAGTCATTTGTCCTTATTTTGATAAAAAAAAATGTGTCTAGGTCTATTAAGGTAAAAAATTTGATGCACTCCTTTACTCGTTAAAGTTATTTTTAGTTAAGTCAGTTTTCTTACAAAAGTTGTTTTTGTAGTTGAGAGAGAGAAAGAGGAAGGAGAACTGTTAAAAAGCTTTTTGCTATTGTCTTCATTCTACAAGTAAAAAGGAGGAGAGATAATCTCACTTTGAGGTACCAATATTATAAATGTAGGTAGAAGGATTGTCCTTAGAACCCTAAAATTATATGTGTTTGATGGTCTTTGAAGGGGGATTAAACCCTTGGATTAGTGTTGCGTTTATACATAATTTGAAAATTGGGGCTTTTTCTAATTGAAGTGCTTAATTGTGAAATTGTATTGTGTTTTATGTGTTTTTAGGTGCAAAATTGATAAATACTAAGTGGACATATAAAACCACTAAGTTTCCCCATGACTTTGCTAAGTTTTGGTGCAAAATCATGAAATTACGAAGCTATTGTTTGTCACACTCGCTAGGCAAGAACACGTTGAGCAAGAAGAAGTTCTTTTCTAGAGTTGTATTCATTAGGCGAGTGCTTGTAGAGCTTTCTATAGCTCTATTCATTGGGCAAGCAAGAGTACTCATTGGACAAAAGTGTGGATCAAAGAGTGACAATTCTTTGTGGCTAAATTCGTATGAGTGGGTAGTTGGACTGACTAGGTGAATACAAGCCTTTAAGCCACTATGGCTTCACTCATTAAGCGAGCATATAAGCTTGTTGAGTGAGTATGTAGGCTCTCTATAGCTCTACTTGTCGAGTGAGTATGTAAGCTCACCAAGCAACTAGATATGAGTTATCTATGGTGAATCAAGGATTCATTAGGTGAGCTGGAATGAGAGGACTACCTAAAGTCTCACTCATTAGGGAGATAGGATCTTACTTGACAAGGATGTGTGTAATAGAGAGTAGGAACCCTCCATGGATATTTTCATTGGGTGAGCCCGATCCTCGCTAAATGAATGAGAGTGTGGAGACACCTTTAAGCTCCATTCATTGAGCAAGTGACGTGACTCGTTGAGTGAAAGTGAGTACAAGACTTCCTGAAGTCCTCATTTGTTAGGCAAATGGTTAGACTCGCTAGGCGAAACCCCTAAATCAATTTCTTTATGTTTAGTATGAACATAGAGACTAAGTTTTCCCCTAGGCAAGACTTAGACTTATGGTATGTATGACTTGTGATTGAACTACATGTATGAAAATATATACAAATGTCATTGCATTGAATCATTGAGAACATGATATAAGTGTGACAGTTAAAGTTAAGAAGTTGTAGGCACCACGACGAGTGACTTAGTCCTAAAGGGACTGAGAATGGGGTTGGGTGACACTTCTCAAGTGAGCTACCTGGGCCTATGAGAGGCAAGGATGATGCTCACTAATTTGTGTGGGTTATTAGATGAGTAGTCTAGCCTTAGCAGGATGAGGACAACCCTCATTGACTCAATCTTGTGATAAGAGAAATTATGAAAAATGATTATGTGAACATGCATAATGTAATACAATAGTTGTGAAAGAAAGTAGATATGAGCCAATTGAGTAGGTCACTATGCTTACTAGGGGCTACTTAGTATGGAAACCTTAATGACTATACTTATGTAAATTGAGTAGATCCTAGTGTGCTACCAAAGAATTTCATGCTAGATGATATGACTAACCAATAATGGTTGAGGCGAATTATCCTAGCTTACTGTTCCAATTATGATGGTACCACATGTATATGAAGGAGAAGATAGGGTGCATCTTTTATCATGACATACACATTTTGGTATATGTTTTGTGCTACCTATGATTATTTGTTATATGTTGTATGGTCTATCCAGTCTTGCCAAGGCACTCCTGCATAGTAGTGAGACATATTCTCGTTCCTTTGTGTTTATATGTTGTTTGTGTTTGGGTTAAATACCACTTGCAAGTGATGTTGAGCAAGAGCTTCAAAACTGATATGCCAATATCTTTTATTTGCTTTATTTCCTTTAGTAGATTTGTATATGGGATTTTATTATGATATGTTGTAATATTAGGACTAGACTTACATATTTGGTTTATGTTTTGTGTTGTTTTTGGATTTTGAAAATATGACATTTCTAGTGTCATCACTTTGATTTTGAACTTGTTTTTGCACGATTTTAGAATGTGAACTCTTTACACGTGGATGAATGAATGAATATTGTTTCTTGATTTTTTTTCTTTATTAATATACATACTAGAAGGGGAAAGGGTGTCACATGTTATGTAACTACCTAATGCTTATAGGCACAAGTAGTGCATGAATGAAAAAAGTGGATTATCACAAAAATATATTCTCTCTTCAATTCTCTCACCTTTATACTGTCAACTATGAATATCAAAAATTATTTCTGAAATTAATTTTCTTATCCATTGGATTCTTGTTATTCTCAAAGTTTATTCTCATTAGATAAAATTTCATCTTAGGATTCGAGTGCTTTAAGTGTGTAATTAAAACCTCAAATTATAACTAGTGTGTTTTAAAAAATAATTATTTAGAGAAGATTAAAAATTTTGATTACTAATTTAAATAATTCTTTGCAACCCTAAGTTTTATTAAAAAAAAGGTTAAAGTCTTGCTTAGAGAAGATATCTTGAGTCTCCTTTCTTCACTTGTTAGTTTGTAGCAACTCCAATTCTAGTTGCATAACCTCAAAGTCAGACGTTCTATCTTCCTCGATCTCATTCATGTTCAGATTCATTAACCATTCTCTTTCTCTTTTTGCATGTATGATTTCTTGGTCGGTCGGGGAGTATATATTATAATAATTAATTTTAATTAAATTACACATAAATTTTTATTTATTTTGTCTTTTGTTAAAAAAAAAGACTATTTCTAAATCTCTACAAGATGCCTCGACACTTTTTACAAATACTGCAAATATAAATCTATTTTTTTTAGTTTACGGAATTGTTAGATAATAGTAAACTATTTTTCGCTAGAGGTTGTGGATCTTTACACACAATTTCTTCTGTATTTTAAATCTTACATAAACTTTGTCTTAGTTAAAGTACTTATAATTATTTTGACAATATGAACTTCAATTTTGCTTTATTGCTTTATTCGTATTTCTCTAACGTTATCTTAATTATATTTTGTAGTATTTGCGATTAATAATTACAATTTTTTATCATAATACAAGATATTTAATTTACCTGCGATGTATTTATAAAATATGACAGGATTCATAAAAGTTTAAGAAATAGTTTCATCAATTACAATTTATGGGCTCCTCGTTGACGGTAGTTGGGGATCGAGAAGGAACATTCACTAATATTCTATACAATGTGTGCTCTTTTGGATTACAGGCACGTGGAAACTTTGTGCCACATATCTATTTTATTTTATTGCTCTTGGTATTAAATCTGTTACTGCCTTGAAGGAAAACAAGTAAACGTTATGCAGTCAAAAATACCATCTCCATGACATAATTTTTTAAAAATTTTTTATAATAACAAATTATTATTATCTATGATTTTTATTATGTTATTTTTTTATAATAATTTTCTATTATTTTATATTTTATTTATATATATATATATATATATATATAATATTATAGTATTAGATTATCATTATTTTTTATTTTTATATTAGTTTCGTTTATATTTATCGTTATTATTATTTTTATTTATTTTATATTTGTTTTGAAGATTGTAATATATATATATTATAAATATTAATCAATATTATTATTATTTTAAATATCTTTGTGATATTTTAAATATTTATTATAACATTATTTTACTATTATTAAGGGATAATTATTTTTTATTTTAAATAATTTTAATTTTAATTTTAGCATAATACAATAAAATCAATGTATTTTTATTTAAATAATTTATTTATAAATATATTTATGTTATTTTAAATATTTACTATTATTAAGAGATAAATATTTTTCTATTCTAGATTATTTTAATTTTCACATATTATACAATAAAATTGATTTATTTTGATTTGAATGGTTTGTTTTATATTTTTCTCGCTTTTAAGAATATAATTTAATGCGATTAAGAATGAATTTATGATGTAGATTTTTAAAATTATTATTTATTATAAGTTATTTTTAACCCATTATACATATATCTACACTGATTTTTCTTACCAACTTCTTACATCTGATTAAGTTAAATTTTTATCTCATCATAGATAATTTTTATTAGACCAAACAATTTTATCTTAAAATTTGTAAAAAAATTATCAATTTTAACACATATTACTATTTTATTCAATTTCAATAAAAACAAATACAATTTGTTATGAATTTTTTCTTGAGTTTAATGGTTATGCACTCTATTATACACCGACATCTAATTAATATTTTATATTTTGTCATATCAAATAATATTATTTTAATTAAACTAAAAATAAAAATCCACGAAAACCTAAAATATAGATAGTTAAATTTTTATATGAGTGTGTGAAGTAGAAGAAGGTGATGAAAAAGTATAAGTGATTTAAGTTTTTGGATGAGGGAGTGAGGTAAAAAATAGTGGCCATAAAACATGGATTTTAGGGTTTGAGATGATAGGAGAGTGCACCAGAGGAATGTGACTCAAAAAGATAGGAGGTTGAAGTTTTGAGATGAAAGAATGAAGGGGAGGATGATGACCATAATACATGAGAATTTAGGGCTTTGACATAAGGGAGTGGAGTAGAGGATAATATCCATAAATTTTGGGGCTTGGGGTTTGAGATGAGGAATTAGGAAGAAAGAGGGTGGCTAGAAAAAATGAGGGATTGACATTTTGGATTTTGAAATGGGGGGCGTGGGACAAAGGAGGGTGGTTGAATAGAAAAAATAAGAGATTAAGATTTTGAAATGTGGATAATAGGGATAAGGAAGTTGGCAAAAAAAAATGAGAGATTGGGTTTTTGAGATGGGAAAGTGAGACAGAGAAGGTGATCAAAAGAAAAATGGAGGGTTTGATTTTGAGAAGAAAGAGCGAGGCAAAGGAGAGTAGCCAAAAAAAATAAGGGGAATGAAGGGTTAGAGTTTGAGATGGAAAAGTGTGGTAGATGAGGGTAATAAAAAATAGAAAGTTTAGGTTTTAAAAATGGAGGAATGAGACAAAGAAGGACTACTAAAAAAATGAGGGGTTAGAATTTTGAGTGAGAGAATATGGTAGAGGAAGGCGACCACAAAAAAAGTAAGGGGTGAGGTTTTTCCTTTTAAGATGAGAGTGTAGCAGAAAAGGGTGATTGGTAAAATGAGAGTTGAGATTTTGATATAAGATAGTAGAATAGAGGATAGTGACATGAAAAAAAGTGAGATATTGATTAATTTTGTCTTAATAATCTTTTTTTATAATATTTTTTCTTAAAATTTTTTTCTTAATTTTTTAATTTAAAATAACTTTTTAATTATTAATGTGATATACCTAAATAGTTAAATTTTATATGTCAGTATAAAAATATTTTACATTGAGAATATATATGTAACATTGAGTTTTTCTCTGTGTGGTTAATTAAGTAAATAAGATAATTACAAGAATAATTAAATCTAATTTCAATAGAAAAGATTTAACAATAAGTTGCATTACGTATTTTCTTTGAATAGTTTGAAACACACATATTGAGGTGAGAATTTTCTTTGAAAGACGGACAATTGAGTCAAAAAACATCTTGAGTTGGTGAGTGACACCATTGACATACTCGAGCACAATTTGTTGAACCAATATAATCAACATGTTTTTTAGTGTAGTGACTCATTTTTCAAGACAAAAATACCTATCAACTTGATTTATGCAAAACCTAAGATCCTTCAAATAGTGGATAACAAAATCCCTTTCAAATGAGGGTTAGTCAAACTCCTTTATCCGTTGGACAATAAAACTCCTAAGGACCAAAAGGTAATAAAACCCTTGGACCATTAGGTAACCAAAATCCTAGTGACCAATGGACAAAATGCCACATGCCATGTCGTATTTATAAGCCAATCATGATTGATTTCAGACCATTCCTCCAACCATTATACTATGAAATTTGTCCCACCCTATCAAGCTTGAAGCATCTCTTTGCTGATCAAGAATCAAAGCTCTTTTTTGTAAGAATTTCTTACTCTTTTGTCTTCAATAGGGAAGCTTTCCTAGTTTGTATTCTACATTAAAAGTATGTTGTTTGATATTTATATACACTATGGTATGCTTAGAAAATGCATGAGTAGGAATTGAAATAGAATTCAAAGCTATTTTCTTCTATTTTTAAGTTTTGCATGAATTGTTAGTATGATGATGATTTTGAATTGGATGTTGATTATGGTGGTTAATTTACATTGAGATGATGATGTTTTGTTGATATGGAGTTGTTGATGTGATTATATGAAGTTTTGGTCGAGTTTTAATTGACGTTATGTGAGTTTGCATGAATTTGTTATAGGGTTTTGTTGGACAAGCTCGTCACTAGCTGGGTAAAGCGACATTTTTTGGGTTCTAATGAAAGCTCATTGAGTGAGAAGTGACTTTTGTTGAGTGCCTTGGAAAAACTATTTATAATAAAATACAAATTTTCAAAATCAAGAATACTTGAATTGTATGAATGTTTGTTGAGTAAGTGGTATACTTGCAAGGTGATTTTGGAAAACGTAGTGAGAAACCTAGAGAAGTGATGAACTTCACTAAGTGATTCAAGTGTTTGTTGGGCAAATATCTTGAGAACCTAAAAATGCATTGATTCATTGAGTGAGTATTAGACTCATTGAGTGAATAACTTAGTGTTGAGAGTGGGGAGCTATTTGTGTCTTCTCTAGCTAAGCGAATGGATATCTTTGTTAGGTGAGTAAGTGAGAATAAGATAGTGAAGTGTATGTAGCTTCATTCATTGGACAACTAGGATGAGAGATGTGCAATAGAGCTTTTCGTGGCTCTTTTGGTTGGGGAGGAAAACATCTCGTTGGGAAAGTGAATTTAGAACTTAGTACTTAAGCCACTATGATTTGACTCCTTAAGTGAATTTGGTATTCATTGGTTGATTAAATGAAAAAGGATCTCCTTATGGCTTAATTTGCTGAGTTAGTCGTACACTCGCTAAAGGAGAGTGTGTGTTCTTGAGAGTCTACCATCATTGTCGGTAGGATTCACTTGGAAACAAGTAGTAGTGAGAAAAACTTGTTTCTTTTATCTTGAAAAATGAAATTTCTCACCTTCTTAATTAATAATATACTTCTTACAAATCTTAATAAATATGTGAAAGAATATGTTGGGTAGGATGTTGTAAAAAAATGAAGTGAAACCTTAATAAATTGAAATTCATAAGACTTAGAAATGCTTTCATCCATGGATTAATGGATAATTCATGTGTAATGATATAGGGTGTAGCTTTGGCCCTACTTTTAAAGAATTGATTATTGAACCATTTCTTGTTGTGATGATGATACGACTTGTCTTAAAGGTGACCATGATAAGATTATGGATACAAGTGGTTGGTATCTTAGTTTGAGGAAGTTCAAAATGATCATTGGATCATTGTTGTTGTGTGTTATGTAAGTCTAACTATATACACCAAAATGAGTAGAAACATAAGTTGTTGAACTACTATGGAATTGATACTTAGATCAAGGTTTCAACCTAGTTCTAGAAAGTGAAGTGAAGGCCTCAGGGCCCAGCGGATAAATGGACGAGGAAATTCCTTAAAAGGTCAAGGCCACTACATATGGTAAAACTACTACCCACATACGTTTATCTTGATCAATTTCACTTGTTCAAAACTTTCTACAATATCACATTTTGCCTTTCCTAATGATAAGTACTAAGGACCCCGTTGATGAAAGTTTTGTTATGGAAGTGTTAGGAATGACCACTTGACTTATAAAAGTCTCCATAGAGTAAGATATATCTATATATGTCTATGTATTATTTGTGCAAGTATATGCTACAAATGTGAGTTTTTGTACTTGTTAAGGGATAACACTCATTGATGAATGAATGTAGAATCCTTAAACTCAAGTTGATGTTGTGATATGTACGTGGTGCTACATGATAAATCCTTTGTTTTTAAGATATCAGTGTTTGCTAGAGTAAGCTTACCCTAATGTGGT
Organism: Mucuna pruriens; assembly: GCA_025330945.1. NCBI lineage: Eukaryota > Viridiplantae > Streptophyta > Magnoliopsida > Fabales > Fabaceae > Mucuna > Mucuna pruriens. Next base: position 728,324 of record JAENHJ010000525.1, on the reverse strand, counting down.
TTAGTATATGTGTATGATTGTGATGATATCAAACAACATGTTCATTGGGAGCAAATGTTGTGGCCTTCAAGAAGCTAGAACACTTGCAAGATGTCAAGGGTAGAATGTACGTGGGGCATTTCATTTATGCTTTTGGGAAACCATGGTGGGCATGTGAAAGGCTTCAAGGATTGATCCAATACTATAGGGTGTCTAGTATCAAGGAGAAGTGATAGTGGAGTATGCATTGACAAGCATCATGTGGTTCACCATCACTTTTTGCACCTATTTGGAGATCTGTTGCCTATACAAGCAATATGGAGTAGGCCTACACACTTCACTTGTGATTAGCTAACCGAGAATAACAATTGTCATTGTTCCCATCTCAATTCTTATCCTCACCATTTTAGGATTGTCCCTCTAAAGATTTGTAGTCATAGTGGAGCTTCTCTTCTACACCCCCTGTTATAGTAGTTATGTTAGGTTCTTTTGTGTTATAGTTGTAAGGACCAACTTAGGGTGTTTTACTATATGTTCATTCCCCATTTTATGATGTATATGTTTTAATGGGCAATCTAATGTAGTCTTTAACTTTAGTTCCTTGTTCTTTCAATGTAATTACCAAGTGACACAAGCGATGTAATTAAGGATCAACGATGTAATTAAGAATCAATTTATGATGTTTATGTGCATCAGGTTCATATTTTAAGTTGATGCTCTATATAAATATATGTGTGCGCATTTATGATTACATTACTTTTATTTGTTATCAGGAAAGAAAAAAATTATGTGTGTTTTTTCATAATTAAATGAATACTAGGTTTTTACTTAAAATCAACTTTAGTGTTTAGTTTTTTGTCATTTAACAATTATGGCAATAGTGAGTTGTTACAATATACCTATTTTCTCTTATTTATCTTATCAAGTGATAAAAAATAAAAATATTAAAAACAAGTTTAATTAAAATTGTTCTGTTAATGTAAAAATATTTTATATTGTTGTCTAATTATATATATTTAAAATAATTTGTTATAAAATGAGTAAATGGTATATTTATTAACAATGTAAAGATTATCCAATCACAATAAGTACGTGTATTCAAAGTTTAGTTTAAGTTAAATTTTATTATATTCATTATCCAAACTAATCAAAATAGTTTAGGTTGAATTGTGTTAGATTTGTATAATTTTTTTATCAAATCTAAACTGAATTCATGTATACTTGTGTATCTAATAAACATCCATATTTATTATCTCATACACACGATAATATGACTAGACATGAGCATAATAAAAAATTAGTGTTTGTAGTGATCAATGTAATTTGTATACATAAAAGTAAAATCTTTATCAAACCTTGAAATTCTCAATTATTATTATTTATTGGAAATGTTTGATAATTTCTTTGAGATATTAACTACAAATATTAGTTTACTTTAAAACAAAACAAATTAATACTTAATTGTTTGTCGCACTATAAGAAATAGTATAATTGTATTAACTTATTTCATTATTTTTTATTTTTAATTATATATATATATATATATATATATATATATATATATATATATGAATAATAAAATTAAAAATTTCATGTTAGCAAGTTGGGTTTGCAAGTTCAAAAAATAAAATTTGTTACCCAACCTACACATGAACAAAACATGTAGATTCCAATTTTATCAAAACATTCACAAAACATGTAGATTCCAATTTTATCAAAACACTCAAAAAAAATCTAAATTGAAATGATTGGGTTAGTTTAGGTTTACTTGTACATGCATCATTAAACACTCTAAATAATAAACTTTTATGTACAATAAGTTTATTAATTTTTATAATAATTATTGTCGAAATCATATAACAATGATTTTAATTGATTACTAATATAATATACATATAAACTAAATTCTTATAAAATTATGATAAATTTTTTATTTTTATAATATTTTAAATGGAAATTATTTTTTATTATAATTATTTTAAAGATTTTGATGGAATGAAATTGTATTTTTTATATTTCTAATGCATGCAAATAAAAGTCTTAAAAATAATCTTATTACATTGAAATTATAAACGTTATTTACTCCAATATTAAAATATGTTTTGATTGATTGACCCATAAACAACAAGAGAAATGCTTATTTTTTAACATTTTAATTTTTATATTTATTTATCTTTTATGAGAGAAAAGTTACTAGCACACTTTTTAACGAATTCTTTTAGTCATGATTTTTTTTTTATTATGGAATGAAATCTACTAAAAATTATTATATTTTTGGTTGTCCCATTAATTTTATTATGTTGAAATGAGTATGCAGATAATATAATACTATTGCTAGTTTTACAAAATTGTAAGAAAAAAAAACTATAAATAGGGGAATGAATGAGTGATACCGCTATATGAAGAAGACGGGAGGCACGAGAAAAGAGTGTTGAGTGTAGTAGCTGCATACAGCATCATCATCGTAATCCCTATGGGATTGGATTTCGCAGCACAATTTGGGGCTTTCCGGAAATTCAATTAGGGTTTTCAGCGGCGCGTTCTGTCACTTGGTTCTTCTCTCTGTTCCGTTCTCGTTTCATCGCAGAATCTTAAAACTGAATAGAATCAAACCTGGGGAGTGAAGGTTCAGGGTTCGATCCTCGCTCCTTGTGCTTTTGCCTCGTTCGGTTCTGGCGCTCCGTCATGGCCGATAACATGGAAATCGATTCACCCTCCGATTCCCAACCCCTCAAGCCTCGGGATCGAGTCGTTCGGGTAACAGTCGTGTTTTCTTCGATTCTCCTCGCTTTTTATATACAATTCGCACTCTTCGTGGCTTGATCACTGTTTGATTCGCTTTGCATTTGGCAATATAATTGTTTGGATGGGTTGGTTTAACTGTTTTGAATTGTTTTCGTCGTTTTGGATTGATTGAGTTCTTATTTTTTTTGGTTTATGAGTGCAGATTACTCAATTTGGAGTTTTAGGGTTTGAATTTTTATTTTTTAATGTTGAATTGCATGTTTGATATTTGGTTTTGGCACGGTTTGCAGAGGCTTGCCCAGTTTGGTGTTCCTGAGGAGCAGCTTGACCAGCCTGGTTTGGTTGCTTTTGTTAAGGATAAGAGAGCGTTGATACCTGAGCTGGTGTCTGTTATATTGCCTACTGATGCGGAAGTGGCAGATGTATCGCAAGCATCTAAATTGGCTTCTAAGAAGTCGTTGTCAGGTGTGATGAAGAGGTTCCAAGAGAGCATGGTGTGGTTGCAGTGGTTGATGTTTGAGGGTGACCCAGATGGTGCACTGAGAAGGCTTTCTGATATGTCTTCTGGGCAGAGGGGTGTCTGTGGGGCTGTTTGGGGCAACAGTGATATAGCTTACAGGTGTAGGACGTGTGAGCACGACCCGACCTGTGCAATCTGTGTGCCTTGTTTTGAGAATGGGGATCACAAGGGTCATGATTACTTTGTTATATACACTGGTGGTGGTTGTTGTGATTGTGGGGATGTGACAGCATGGAAGCGTGAGGGATTCTGCTTGATGCACAAGGGTGCTGAGCAGATACAACCGCTTCCGGAGGATTTCGCAAACTCTGTTGCTCCTGTGCTTGGTTCTCTTTTCAATTGTTGGAAAGACAAGCTAACATTGGCGAGTGTTTCGATTTCTGAAAGAAAGCAGGCAGCAAATGGGCTAACTTTTGCTGTGGTTGATATGCTTCTAGAATTTTGCAAGCAGAGTGAGAGTTTGCTCAGTTTTGTTGCTAGGTTGTTGTTTTCTTCTGATGGCTTAATTAATATCCTGGTGAGAGCTGAAAGGTTTTTAGTTGATGTTGTTGTAAAGAAACTCCATGAGCTACTCCTGAAATTGTTGGGAGAACCAAATTTTAAGTATGATTTTGCTAAAGTTTTTCTCACTTACTATCCAAGTGTCATGAATGAGGCCACAAAAGACTGCAGTGACCATTATCTAAAGAAGTACCCGCTACTATCGACATTCTCTGTGCAGATACTTACAGTGCCCACTCTTACGCCACGTCTTGTGAAGGAAATCAACCTACTAACCATGCTGTTGGGGTGCTTGGAAAATATTTTCATTTCTTGTTCTGAAGATGGACACTTACAGGTAATGAGTTATTACATTTTGGTAGATATGATGTCAAAGATGTGCTGGAATAATGATGAGTGTAGCTAGACTTCTCACTATTATGGTTTTAATCTTCTTTCATGACGTTTCATTAAAAAATATAGGACCCTTTTGTAGGTTTCCAGGTGGGCAAATTTATATGAGACAACAATACGTGTTGTTGAAGATATTCGATTTGTTATGAGCCATGTGGTAGTGCCCAAATATGTAACCAATAACCAGCAAGATATCTCAAGAACATGGATGAGACTTCTGTCCTTTGTACAGGGGATGAACCCTCAAAAGAGAGAAACAGGTCAACATATAGAAGAAGAAAATGAGCATGTCCATTTTCCTTTTGTTCTAGGGCATTCTATTGCCAATATTCACTCTTTATTTGTCGATGGGACGTTTTCTGATGCTAGCAAGGGAGAAATGGATGGTGAAATTGTTTGGAGCTCTAATAAGAATGAATCAGATGATGGAGATAATCTAAGGCATGCAAAGGTAGGGCGGAGATCCGAGGAAAGCTCTGCAGGTAATGTGACCAGTAGAAATAGTGTATTTGCTTCTCCAAAGCTTCATGAGATAAAAGCCGATGCATCTTCTCAGCTGCCTCTTCCATGTTCTGTCACTTGGTTGATATATGAGTGTTTAAGGGCTATTGAGAATTGGTTGAGAGTTGAGAATACCCCGCGTGTACTTCCTAATGCATTATCTCCAAGCAGTGGTACTGTCTGTGATGGCACTTATTCAGCATTTAAGAGAACAATATCTAAGTTTGGAAGGGGTAAATATACATTTGGTAGGCTTGCAAGTTCAAGTGAAGATCATGGTAAGCAGTGTTCTGAAAATTCTGAAATTGATTCAGAAAATACCTGTATTCGTTCCACTTTTGATGATAACGCCATGGAAGAAGATTTTCCGGTCGAATCAGATGGTCTTCGTTTTCTATCATTGCCTGATTGGCCACAGATAGCCTATGATGTTAGTTCACAAGATATATCTGTACACATTCCGTTACATAGATTGCTTTCCATGCTGTTACAGAAGGCAATGAAAAGATATTTTTGTGAATCTGAAGTGTCAGATGTGACTCATGTTTCTTCTGCTAATTCATTGTCAACTAGCTACATTGATTTCTTTGAACAAGCTTTACGAGGAAGTCATCCATATGGTTTCTCTGCGTATATAATGGAGCATCCCTTGCGGATTAGGGTCTTTTGTGCCGAAGTCCATGCTGGAATGTGGCGTAAAAATGGAGATGCTGCTTTACTTTCTTGTGAATGGTATAGATCAGTACGCTGGTAAGTCAATTTTGTATTACTATAGACTGTATCTGAGGATTGAAACTCGTCCATTATATTATACTATATCAGTTCGTAATTTTGACAGGTCAGAACAAGGTCTGGAGCTTGATCTATTTCTTCTTCAATGTTGTGCTGCACTAGCTCCAGAAGATCTATTTGTCAGTAGAATTCTGGAGCGCTTTGGGCTGTCAAACTACTTATGTCTAAATCTTGAACGGTCTAGCGAGTATGTCCTCTCCTGCAACGAAGCAAACTTTTCATGCATATTTGTTAGTTTGAAATGCTTAAATGTGAAGTTTTATAGGACGTTAAGGGCATGTATGTTCTTGAACAATATAATTGTTTTCTGGATTGTCCATTTTCTGTTGTGGTCCTTTAGCAGCCTCTTCAGTCACTCCTTTGTTGTTTTGTAGTTCTTTTCTTAATAACTCTGAATGTACAAATGCTCTCATGAATTTAAGATTGCCACTGTATAGGATGCCTTTCTTTACTACATCTATCTTGTTGAACTATCTAAAGTATCATCATTTTATAATTGTCCTACTCTGGAAAAGCTGATTTAATTTATAGTCCCAGAAAGCTTATCTACATTTCCCATGATCCTTACTCATTGTTGTATTGTGGTGCAGTGCAGACTTAGCATTTTTGGGAGAAAACTGGATTTGTCTATTGATTTTGGAAATTTTTTTGTCATTTCAGATGTTTTTGACTGAGAAAGGAAAGGTTTATTAATGTTGTGCTTGTGCTATTAGTGATTTGGTATCTGTGGTTGGATAGAAATGTCAGAATTTTCAGAGAGAATTTCTTGCTGTGTTACCTTTTGTAAGATAAAGTGGTCTTCTTGACTATGTTCTTAGAAGGTTTCTTTGTTGGGGATACACAGACATTGATGAGCTCTACTCAATTTTTCTTCTCCTGTAAACTTGTTTTTGTTGTTCAGTTGTTCCATTTTTTCTCTCTCTTTTATTGGGTATCTTATCATTTTCTCCCCTACTCATTTCTCTCTTTTATGAATTTCTGTTCTATAGAGGAGAGAAAAAAAGAGAATAAGAAATGCAATCTTACAATCCATGCACTCCTCACTTTATCATGCTGACCTGACTGAATTGTATACTGGTTAATTATTTATATGATTTGTATACTTAATCCATTGCAAATGATTATCACTTAATAGATTGCAAATGATTACTTGTTAAAACTTTTTGGCCCTCCAGTTCTTACTGTACTTTTTCTATTAATCTTGTAATTCTCCTTGAGACTTAGTCATTTAAAATTGTGAACTCAAGGGAACTCCATATCCTTGTGACTCTTGAATTTATATAGTAATATTTTATTGTTTAGAATGAGAAAAGCAATGAGAAAAGTTTTGCCTGTTTCCTTTTATCAGAGTCTGATCAGGATCTCATGATCATCATTGTAAGATCCCATATTAGTGATAATAATATTTTACTTGTATTCTTCTTGTTATGTTTGTCTACCACTCTTCCCATGTTTCTTGTCAATATCTTGATCTTTTATACATAATGATACTATATTAAAATTGCTCAACAATTACAAGTATCCATCTCACCTGACTATGTTTCTTGCCTGTTGCTGAATTTCAAATTTTTACTTTCCTTATGGGGAACAGGGACATTTGCTAATTTATGTTTCATTTTGATGCAATATTTTTTTTTGTCTTTTTCCCATGCTCTTGCATGGGTTGTTTCTGTAGTTTGTTTCATAATGAATGCTTTGTTATTTTCAGATATGAACCGGTTTTAGTCCAGGAAATGCTTACTCTTATTATTCAGATAGTAAAAGAGCGTCGCTTTTGTGGGTTAACTACTGCTGAAAGTTTGAAAAGGGAATTAATTTATAAGTTATCCATTGGAGATGCCACTCATAGTCAATTGGTGAAGTCTCTTCCACGTGAGCTCTCCAAGTTTGAACAGCTTCAAGACATCTTGGATACAGTTGCTGTTTATTCTAATCCATCTGGATTTAATCAGGTTTTGTTGACTCTTGAAAAAAATTATCACTCTCTTTTGTTGGCCTGTATTTACCAAGATTTTTATTTGTTATGTTAGGGTATGTATTCTTTACGATGGCCATTTTGGAAAGAATTAGATTTGTACCATCCACGTTGGAATTCAAAGGATTTGCAAGTTGCTGAAGAAAGATACTTACGCTTCTGCAGTGTCTCTTCACTAACCACTCAATTGCCCCAATGGACCAAAATTCATCCTCCTCTGAAGGGGATAGCCAGAATAGCCACTTGCAAAGTTGTTCTACATATGATCCGTGCAGTACTATTTTATGCTGTTTTTACTTTTAAATCATCTGAATCTCGTGCTCCTGATAGTGTTCTTCTACCTGCACTACATTTACTATCATTATCATTAGATATCTGTTTTCAGCAGAAAGAATCTAGTGAGAATACGTGTCAAGATGTGGCACAACTTCCCATAATAGCTTTCTCTGGAGAAATAATTGAGACTTCTTTTTCTGATGTTGGTGAACACAGCTTGTTGTCACTTCTTGTTTTATTGATGCAAATGCATGGGAAGGAAAATCTAGACAACTTTGTAGAAGCAGGTGGTTGTAGTCTCTCTACTCTAATTGAAAGCTTACTAAGGAAATTTGCTGAGATTGACAGCAGATGCATGGCTAAGTTGCAAAAACTTGCCCCTGAAGTGGTCAGTCATATTTCTGAATGTGTTCCAACTAGAGACTCAAGTGTCTCCTTGTTGGCTTCTGAAAGTGAGAAACGCAAGGCAAAAGCTCGAGAGAGGCAGGCTGCGATAATGGTAGGCTATTGTTTTTCATTCTGTTCTAGTCATTGATATTAAAGAAATGTTATATTCTGTTTGCAGTCCTTTGCATGATGCTATATTTTTACTGCTATTTGAAAGACAAATCTGAGACATGATGTTTAGTATCAGAATTTTTAATTTCTAGAATATTTTGAGAGTCACATGCTTTTCGAATCTTCCAGGTGTGTATTTTACATGCTAAGGAAGGCATATTGTTGCTAAATAATGTCAATTGAGCTAAACATGTTTTGATATGCCTTTTCATCTAGACACCTTGATCTGTTCTGTTGTGCCAATTTCTCTGTCTTCACCACTTGGTCTTGTTTACTTTGCTTCTAATGCAGGAAAAAATGAGAGCCCAACAGACTAAATTTTTGGCCAGCATTGATTCCACTGTTGATGATGGTGCTCAACTTGGCCATGAAGATGACTTAGACACTGAGCAAGATGTTGAAGAATCTAAACAAGTTGTTTGCTCCCTTTGTCATGACCACAATTCAAAACATCCCATTTCATTTTTGGTTCTTCTTCAGGTATACATGGCAGTAGCATACCTGCTGTAAGCTAGATGAAGTATAGGTTCTAGCTTGTTGCATTGCCTTTTTTTTCCCCTTAAAATTTACTCTTTTTATCCCCTAGCCTAATTGATACATTTTTTGTGTATAAGAAATCTAGGCTTGTGAGTTCTGTTGACAGGGGTCCTCCATCATGGGCCCAACATTGCCGATCAGATAAAGAACACACACCTATCATCAACACCAAGGAGACTAATACATTGCCTATGAACTGGAATGAAGTTAGTTCAGGATCAATGTCATCTTCCCACTTAAAGCAATTTGTTCAGAATGCTGCGAAAGAATTAGCTTCTTGTGGGAAACCTGGGGAAGTTCTTGCTTTTCTGCAATATGTCAAGAATAAGTTCCCAGCATTGAGAAATTTTCAGCTCCAAGATACATCTTATGATAAAAAAGAAAAGACACCATATACTTTTGAGACTTTAGAACAGGTTATGTACTCGTCCATTCGTGATGAAATGCATGATCTTCTGTTATCTTCGAATTTGATGAATGAGAATGAGAAAGTATCAACTGCTGGGTGGAATTCAAATATTATAATAGACACTGGATCTGTATTGCTTGGGAAATATACAGCCGATCTTGTGCAAGAGATGTCAGAAATTTCTTCTGTGTCTGAAAATGCTTCTAATGAGACTGCTTCTGTAGAATCAACATCACAGCATCCAGCATATGATGGATTTGGTCCTACAGATTGCGATGGAGTTCATCTTTCTTCCTGTGGGCATGCTGTACATCAAGGGTGTCTTGACCGATATTTATCTTCATTAAAAGAAAGGTATGCTTCACTTAGAGTTATCAGCTTGTTTGTGATCTTTGAATGCCTTTCCTAGTTGCTATACCTGAATGTATACAGTTTTAACTTTGCTGTCATGTCCTACATGTCCTTTTGAGATTGTTAGAAAAAATATAATATAAAGCAATTCATGTGTCTCCCTCTTTGAGTTAATTTTTGGGGTTGAGGAGTAAGGCTTGGTCCATTTTAACATTGTATCAAAGCCTATCCAATCCCAATGTTATTCACAAATATCTATTTTTGCAAACTTCACGCTTCAAACATCTAGTCCTTGGGCTTGAGGTGTGTTAAGGTGTCGCACATTGGTCAAGGCTTGAGAATCTCCCCTTGCTTTTAAGGTTGAGTTAGATGTAGATAATTTCTAACATGGTATCGGAGCCTTTATGACCAACTGGTCTCAAGATTGATTCTTGCCCACCTGGATCTTCTAATAAAAAAAGTTCAATTTCAATAGATGGTAAGTGGGTCTGTTCATTATCCACGTATCAAACTGGCCTCTCAAATGACGGAGCATGTTAGTTAGAAATATAATATAAAATCATTCATTATCTTAGGGAATGGGACTACTAGGTAGCTTCATTATCTTCCTATCTCTTTGTACTCATCATTTTATCTTCTCCTGGGATCCCTCATTGGTATGCTGTCTGTTATTTCACTATAAGTCCTCATTGAGATTGGCAGTTTCACTGGCCTTGGAATGGAGAGAGAGAGAGCCTCCCCTCATCATAAACTTTCATGTACCAATTTTTTATTTTAGATATTAAGTTCAGTCATTATTCATATGGATGATTGAGTTCTTCAATAAAATCAAATCTATTGAACCTAAATGATGCACACATATTACACACTACAGAAATGGTTAAAATGCAATGAATAGATGGTCAAGTGTTTTTTTGCACTGGAGTTAATATTATCATGTTATTGTGACTGGACAGATCTGTCAGAAGAATTGTTTTTGAAGGAGGACATATTGTTGACCCAGACCAGGTTTAAGTCTTCTCTAAGATCTTTTCTCATTTTGTTATGATGCCTCTATAATCTTTTCATTCTCATCCTTTTTTAATGTTCACTTTTTTTCAAGGGAGAGTTTCTCTGCCCAGTGTGCCGCAGACTTGCAAATTGTGTTGTGCCAACTTTACCTGGAGAATTACAGAAGCCTTTTAAGCAGTCTATTGTCTCGAGTACTGGTTCAATAAATACTGCACCCCAGTTAGCTGAATTGAGTGAAGTGACTTATTCACTTCGCCTTCACCTAGGCTTAAAGCTCCTGCAATCTGCTGCCAATGCAGTTGGGAAAGATAAATTCCTAAAAGCCATTCCTTTGTATCACATTGATAGAACTAGAACAAATCTTGAAAACTTCCTGCTGGTGCTATCTAAAATGTATTCCCCTTGCAAACAAGAGAAGTTATCAAGATTTGTGAGACTAAACCACTCAATGTTGATGTGGGACACTCTCAGGTACTGTTTGACATCAATGGAGATTGCTGCACGTTGTGGAAAGGCTTCTTTTACTCCAAACTTTGCTCTTAGTGCCTTGTATGCAGAACTGAAATCTTCAAGTGGCTTTATATTATCCCTGATGCTGAAACTTGTTCAAAAGACACGAAGTAAGAATTCTCTTCATGTACTGCAAAGATTTAGAGGTGTTCAACTCTTTGCAGAATCTATTTGTTCTGGGGTTTCCCTGAATTGCTCAAATAATGACGAGTCTGGGAGAGGTATAATTCTTGTTCTTAGTTCTGTTTTGTTGCTTCAAACACAACAATATACTTACTAGTATTGTTTTTTAATTTTATACTATTTTTCTTTTAAATGTGAATATTGGCTTTTCATTTTGGAAGTTGTAGATTATCACTTCATGATTTGCTGTTGGCAATCAGATTGCAACTGAAATCCTATTTATAAACAAGATTTTTTTTTCATAAATTTATTGGTTTATAGGATAGTTTTTTCCTTGTTGGAAATTTGTTAGGCTTCAAAGTTCTCCACTGGATTGTAAAAATTAAAAGGCTCTCAGCTTAATTACTTATAACATGAGCTGATTATAGTAATTGGAGCTATTTTAAATGGGGCCTTATTTTGGATCTGAACTCCTACTTTAATCAATGCTAATAATAGTTATGATGCATTTATTCGTGCACATTATATGCAATCTACATGCTAGAAATTTGCTTGAATATATTCTTGAGTTTATTTCTATTGTACAGTAAGGTAGTTCTTGATCTGCAGACAAAATAAAATGGAATGGATCTGTTTTGCTCTCCTTCATTCCATCCATTGTAGCAAAACAAAAATGTACCACTTTTTAATCCCATGCCCTGCCCTGTATATTTTTTAAATACACCAAACGTAAAAGGAACTCTTGTTCCATTCCGTTCTAACATGCCTACCAAATGCTACCTAAGTGTTTTTATCTGCTGCTGATTATACCATTTCATAATTGGTATATATTCACAGGTGATATGTTATGTATCTCAAAGCATATTGAAATGGACCTGTCAAACACCAACATTAGCTTTTGGAGTCAGGCTTCAGATCCTGTACTTGCCCATGACCCATTCTCAACATTGATGTGGATTCTCTTTTGTCTACCACACCCATTTTTGTCTTGTGAAGAATCCTTGTTATCCCTTGTGCATGTTTTCTATATAGTAGCTGTAACCCAGGTTAGTCGCTTTACTTCCAACTTAATTAAATGATGTCTTTTCTTGTCGAGTGTCTATTTCTTAATCAATTTGCTTTGGATACAGGCTATAATTTTGTATCATGAGAAATCTAAGGATAAACCATCAAGGGAATCAGCTCTTTCGGATTGTCTGATTACTGACATATATAAAGTTATGAATGAGTCGGGATATGCCCGAAAGTACTTTGTGTCTAATTATTTTGACCCTAATGTTGATATTAAAGATGCAATTCGAAGGTTTAGTTTTCCTTATTTGCGAAGATGTGCGCTTTTGTGGAAGATACTCTTTTCTTCTATCCCAGCACCATTCTGTGATGACGAAAATATATTGGATAGATCATGGAATGCTCCAAAGGATACAACGGATAGGGCCAATATTGAGATATTTGAGGTTACTAAAATTCAAGAGCTTGAGGATATATTCAAAATTCCCTCTCTTGATGTGGTTCTGAAGGATGAACTTTCAAGATCAACAGTCTCTATTTGGTGTCGTCATTTTTGCAAGGAATTTGAATCATGCAGAATTCAACAAAATATGCATGTAACTCCTGCAGTTCCATTTGGGTTAATGAGATTGCCCGAAGTTTATCAGGATCTTTTGCAGAGGTACTTTTAATTATTATATTGTATTATGTAAGTGCCATATTACTATTCTTTTTTATTCTTATAACATCTACACAAGCAGGTGTATCAAACAGCGCTGCCCTGAATGCAAATCAGTTCTTGATGAGCCTGCATTGTGCCTACTATGTGGTACATTGTGCTCTCCAAGTTGGAAAATATGCTGCAGGTTGATTTCCTACTAATTTCATAATTGATTTTACAGTCTATGCTTGGAAGCATTTTGAGTATTTAAAGTTTGTCTCAGATTCTTAAGTTGTAATTGAATAATGGCAAGCTTGATTTTAATTTATTTTACTTGAGGTTCAGATTGAACTGAACTACTTCTCAAGCTGATTGGTAGCTGCAATATTATTAACTTGAGATTCTAACATGAGTTTTCTATACATAAAAATGTATTTTCCACCTTTTGCAGATTTGTTCTCTTGACTATCTCAGACTTAAGTTTTATTTTATTTTTTATTGTTTTTTAAAGTTATACGCCATTCTCTAAACTACATTTAACAAATGTGGTTAAGATTGAGTTAGAGACCATGGTCTGTAGCGTTAATTGATTTTTCAAATTGATGACAAGCCACAAAAAATCATATTTGATCGATATAGTTGAGTTCTATTTATCTGTGAAGTTTGGGACCAGCCTTTCATGTTAGGAGTTGCAGACTAATTGTGGAATTAAAAATTAGTAGGTGTTCATAATGCAACAGTGTTCAGAGATTAGGGATTTTATGGAATTTCTACTTTGGTTTTGTTGTGATTATTCTTTTTCTTTCTGTCCCCATGAAGAGGACAAGATAGTGGATTAGGCCTTTCTCCTTTAATAATTATATTTAGTCTCTGCTAGTGATTGGTTTACATGGATTATAGAAGTAATTATTTCTAACATAAATGGATTTTTTGAGAACTGAGTCATTGTGAAGTTTGATGTAATTTCCATTACATGTAGTAGTATTGTGATTTATACATGCTACATGACACTGATAACAGTCAAAATAGGAGAGTTAGCTGGCAGCATTTGTAGTTTTGTTCTATTTCTTAGTCATATTTGGTTCTTATTTTGGTGTAGAAATTTCCATTTGACCTTGGTTCATTTATTTTTCTCTTGCATTTGTTTATTTATGTGAATTTGAAAGGATTTTTTTTTACATCTTAAGGGAAAGTGGATGCCAAACTCATGCCGCAACCTGTGGAGCTGGTACTGGAGTGTTTCTGTTGATTAGGGTATCATGTTCTTTCTTGAACTTGATTGAGTTTTAAATCACTTGTCCCCTTATGTTGTCTTTCTCTTTTCTAGTCTTTTTCATCTTGCCCTTTGAATCTTCTTTTTGATCTATCTTGCCTGCCTCCTCATGTTTTTTATTAACTAATTAGTTGCTTCTTTGCTTGGATACCAAAGGAATAACGAGTTGTGTTTGTACTGACAGAGAACAACCATCCTACTTCAGAGATCTGCACGTCAGGCCCCCTGGCCTTCGCCTTACTTAGATGATTTTGGTGAGGAGGTAAGTTTCCCCTTGGCAGCTTTACTAACACAACATTATTCTTGTTTTCTTTTCTTTCACTAAGAGGCTGATAGAACCCAGGAAGTTATATAATTAGTTAGAAAGCAGTTATAATAGTAAGGCTAAGGCTTTGGCTCAAATAGTAAGAGGGGGTGATAGAAGGGAGGTTCATGCTGATTGTTTGCTTTGGGGATTTGAGCACTAGCTCACTTGTAGAAAAGGGATGCCTGATGGGGAAAGCCTTGGAGGAGAATTCTCCCATTTTTTTCTGTTCAGACTTCCTTCACCGATACTAGATTCATTAGAGTTTGTAACAGAAGCTCTGAGTAAAAAATATATATTGAGGGAGTTCCAATTATGGGATGTCATGAAACAACTATCTGAAAAGCTTAAATTGTCATTTTTGTTTTTCATGTCACCATCATAATTGTTAAGTTGGTAGAAGGAGTAAATAAGAATGTTAGTGGGAAGCTGCATGATAAAATTTTGTTTGGAGATTACTAGAGTGCAGCATTCTGTATAATGGTGATAAAACTAAAATTCTATGATGCTGTTTCTGCAACGTGTTCTGTTAGTGTGTATTGCAATGTGTCTCAAGGGCAACCTTGCGCTGCCATCCTTGTCCCCGATCTACCCTACCTTTGTTGGTTTCAGGTCTTGTGCCTCATCCTTCCACATTTCAAAGCTGGTTGGTGTCATATTCTCTCTTGCTGATCAAATAGCCTCTGATGCCTCTAACAACTTATCCTAAGTGGTTTGAGGCTGATGCTTTCTCATCTCAGTTACAAGTGTGGTCTGGCCCATTGATTTTGGTCCCAGATGTGAACTGACCTCAGTTCTTGTCCCAGTGTGACACAGTCTTAATCTTAGTCCTAGATGACCCCTTATGGTGTTTGTTCCAAATGTGATATGGCCCTGTTTTTGTCTCAATCTCAGATGCTGTAGTCTCATTGGTTTTCATCCTAGATGTGCTGGCTCCAGCTATACCAATCTTCAATCCCAGGATGATGATCATTCTGGCAATGGTTGGTTGAGCCTATATAATATTTAGAGGGGGTTTAATTGTAACAACCAACAAGCTCAAAGCTTAGTAAGCTTTAACTTGTGGGAGAAGAGGGTTGTCATATCTACTCTCTCCTTTGCCTCCTTCTATACACCTAAAATCCTATAATTTAAACGAGTTCAAGTCTCTTACAAGAAAAGAGGAAGGTTACACCATAGTTAATGGCTCAAAGAAACTGTCAAAAACTACCTTTCACTAAACACGCCTCCCTTTCCCTCTCAAACTTGCCTATAAACCTGGTACTGGCATAACTAACTTGGCCAACTCATATTGTCATTATGGCAAATGATTACTTCCTAACAACCCTCCTGGAATATACTTTTAATTTAGCAGGTATTTTGGGGCTTGGTTCTTGTAGTTGATCCACTTCCTGCCTATCCTTCAGATCTGTTCAGATTGTGATTTTTTACAGTTAGATCTCCAAGTGAAAGATTTGTAATGTGGGTGTCCTCTTTCCTGTGGCAATATAGGCTTCAGTGGATAATGGATATGATGACTCTATTCCTTCAAGGTGTTTAAATTGAACTTGAACCCTGCTGGGGGTCATTTGGCATCATGTTGTGAAGAGCAGGATTGTGCTTATATTGTGTGTTTTGTTGTTGGCTATCATTTAGAGAATCAGAAGAAAATTTTAATAGAATATTATGATTCTTAATTGTTTAATTGGACTATGCTTATACTAGATTATGCTAGTGCTTGACCTAGATCAGTAGCATATATGATAGTGATTAAACACATCTTAACCTGCATTATGGTGGTGTTTAGCTTGGTCTATTTCTAACCTTTTTTTAGCTTGAAGGGAGAAGTTGGGCTAAACACACTTTAGAAAAAGCTCTTAAAATTTTAAGGAGCTTATTTTTCAACTGTAAATATTAGGACAAAATAAGCTTGTAAAAAAGCTTATTGTGTGTTTTGTTGTTGGCTATCATTTAGAGAATCAGAAGAAAATTTTAATAGAATATTATGATTCTTAATTGTTTAATTGGACTATGCTTATACTAGATTATGCTAGTGCTTGACCTAGATCAGTAGCATATATGAGAGTGATTAAATACATCTTAATCTGCATTATGGTGGTGTTAAGCTTGGTCTATTTCTAACCTTTTTCTAGCTTGAAGGGAGAAGTTGGGCTAAACACACTTTAGAAAAAGCTCTTAAAATTTTAAGGAGCTTATTTTTCAAGTGTAAATATTAGGACAAAATAAGCTTGTAAAAAAGCTTCTTGGAGTAGCTTCCAGCAAATGTAGAGCTTATTTTTGCAGGCCAAGTTTGATTCTTTTTTTTCTCTTTTCTAACTTTTTATAAAAAATTTTCAACAATGAACGTGGTGCATGACATAAGTGCAATATTACATATATATATATATATAATTTATTTATATACTAGTTAAAAATTATTTATTAAATCTTTTTAATGAAATATGATATAATTTAATTAAGTCTAAATAAATTTTATTTATTTATTTAATAATATTGTAGAACAATATATAATAGCTTAAATATTTTATTATTTGTAATTAATATTATATATTATTTGCAGAACATTTAAAATAATATTTAGTGTTTTTCATTTCTATTATTATTAAAATAATTTTGTGTAGATCAAATTAGTTTTACATAATATTTTTTACTTATAAATATACTTTTTCATTAGACGAGGTAATTAATTTGAAATAAAACAAATTTTATTTTTCTATCAAACAACTTTTATCTTAAGTTAAAAAATGAAAACAGACAAACAACTTTTGCTTTTTTTGGAGTTATTATTTTTAGTTTTAATTTAAAAGTA
Source organism: Mucuna pruriens (assembly GCA_025330945.1). Taxonomy (NCBI): domain Eukaryota; kingdom Viridiplantae; phylum Streptophyta; class Magnoliopsida; order Fabales; family Fabaceae; genus Mucuna; species Mucuna pruriens. The sequence continues at coordinate 711,106 of JAENHJ010000525.1, read as the reverse complement.
GTTTTTAAGTTAAAAAATTGGGCCAAACATACCCTATAAATATCAATTATTTAGATTGTGTTCCTTTGTGTTCTCCATGCCTATAATTTTACCAAAGTAAATAATTGAAAGTAAAGAAAACTGAATATTAATTGTGTGGTTAATATAATCTCTAATTTCTCTTTTAAATGGTAAAAGTGAATCCCTAAAAGATCACTCTAAAGATAAAGATGACTATAAAGATAATATGTATATTCATAATATCCTAATGAGATACTCATATTTATAACATTCCCCTTCAAGTTAGTAAATGAATATCGATTATCTTCAACTTGTTATTGAGTTCGTGAAATCTAGTAATAAGGAGCCGCTTGGTTTAAACATTTGCCACTTAGAGCCTCGTAGGAGCATGTGTTGTGATTATACGTCTATTGTCCATCTTCTCTCTAATGAAGTGTATGTCAATCTCTATTGGATTATGAGCAATACCAATAGTTGAGTTGTCACAAAACAACTTTATTGACCTCGTATTTTACTTTGAGGTCATCAAGAATAATCTTCATCCATAATCCTTCACATATATCATGTGTCATAGCTCATAGTTTTACTTGTGCACTAGATCAAACAACCATATTCTGCCTTTTGCTCTCCATGCTATATATTTCCTCCTAGAAAAATGTAGTATTCGGAAGTGGGTCTTCTATCCTCCATGGTCAATGTACCTTATCTTTTGAACAATAGTTCTTTTCCTCGACTTGCCTTCAAATACTGGAGTATCCTTTCAATTGCCTGGAGATGCCTTGAGATTGTGCATAAATTGGTTGACCACACTAATAATAGACGATGTTTGGCTTAGTGTGACACATAGATAAGTTTTCCTACTAGTCTTAGTATTGAAACTTCTTCACGTCCAATCCTATGGTTTTGTTATGTAAGTATAGATACCCTGAGGTCTTGCATCCCAATTTTCTCGTTTCTTTCAAAAGATCGAGTACTTATTTCCTCTAGGAGATAAAAATATCTTGTTTGAAATAGGCAACATCTATCCCAAGGAAAAACTTCAGCTTTTCCAACTCCATTTTAAATTGTGTTGCCAGCTTATCTTTCCATTATTTTTTCTATCTCATTATCACCTAAAATGATTATGTCGTTTACATAGACTAGGAGAAGGGTGAGTTTACCATTAGGCAAATGCTTTATAAAGAGAGTATGATTACCTTGTCATATGATGGCTTGAGTAAATCTTCCAAACCATGTTTGGGGAGACTATTTGAGGCCATATAATACCTTCTCGCGTTTGCATGCCTTGTTATTTTCATTATGAGAATAGAATTTTGGGGGATTTTTATGTAGAATTCCTCTTCCAGGTTTCCATGAAGGAAGACATTTGTAAGTTTTAACATCAAATTGTTGCAAGTTCCTGATAAAATGGGAAGCTAAGGAAAGAATAATTCTCACTATATTCATCTTTGCGACAGGGGCAAATGTTTCCTCATAATCTATAATCTATTCCTTAAGTTTGTATGTACTTCTTTGCAACTAGTCTCTTTGTATCGATTAAGGATCCCATTAGATTTACACTTCATGGTGTATATCCACTTGAATCCTACAACCTTTTGTCTTGGGATTTGTCAACAATCTCCTAGGTTGAGTTATTCTTTAACTCTTTAACTGTATAACGCCTTCACCTCTTTTTTCATGACTTGAACCTAGTTCTCATCTTTTAGAGCTTCTTAGATTGAAGTAGGTGTTTTGATTGTATCGGTGGCTGCAATAAAATTCTAATGTTGTGCAAACATATGATCAACACAAACAAATTGAGAAATAGGATATTTGATACGATTGTTTCGCTTTCCTTAAAGTAATAGTGATGTTGTTAGTAAACCTCTTCAATGGGATTCTCAAGGATACTTACAGCTCGAACAATTGGACTTGTTGTGGGACTAGAGTAGATTTCTCTCACCTTTGGTATTTGTATCTATGTATCTATCTTCCTCTCATACTTGAAGTTAATGACTTGATGGGTTTATTTAATGATAAGTTCTTTAGAGGTGAGTTCTTGATCTGCTTGAAATTCCCGAGTAGGAAAAGGTAATGACTAGATGACAAACTTGACTAGTAGGTAATTCTCCCCCAGAAGTTGAGGGTTGACAAAGAATGACTTTGTTTCATGAAAAGTAACTCCCATTGAGACAAAGACTCAACAACTTAGAGGAGGATAACACTTAAACTTCTTTTTATTTTAGGATAACTAGTGAAAACACATTTGACAATTCTAGGGGAGATAGAAAGAAAGATATGTTTAATTGGACTAATACTATTTAAGACATGAGTGTGTAACATGCAGTGCTACAAGAAGTATAACCCATCTTGATCTTTAGCAATTCTAGTTGTCCTTCCCATTGCAAGGTCTTAAAGGACACAATGGGAATGAAAAAAGGTTATTGCACAATTCAAATCTTGTATATAGAGATAAGATTGTTAGCCAAATTAGGAACATGGAAGACATTGTGTAGGGATAAAGAAGGTTGGAGTTAGACACTACCGGATCCAACAATAAGGACATGATCCCCATTAGCAATTGTATTGAGTTGCTTTCTAGATGCTCTATGGTATATTGTCAAGTGTCAATGTAGTCAAGGAAAAAAGAGATCGTGTCAATGTAGATCTATAGCACACGACCCCCATTCTAAGAAGAACAAGCCCTAAAATAGGTCAATGTATTGTTGGCGGGTCTTTCTATGGTGGCACTGTTGAATGGGTCACATGGGAAGGTGATACATGCCTTATGAAGCACATGAACAATATGTGGCATAATTTTTAACTTTTTGGTTTGACCATCGGTTCGTAGGCAGTATTGAACAATGACATTGGTACTAAGTAGTGGAAACAAAGCCCCCTCGAAAGTTTGGATACAAAGTTTGAAAGGAAGGAAATTGTATATTAATTGTGTGTTTAATATAATTTCTAATCTCTTTATTAGAGTAATAACGAATCCCTAAAAGGTAACTTATCTAGAAATATGTAAAAAAGATAACTATAAAGATCATAGTAGTTAATCCTAGATAGAGGTGCGAAGTGGTTGACCCCAAAACTGGGATAGTGGGATGTTCACTATTCTAATATTATACTATATATGTGTGTAAAATTTCAAAGATAAATATTACTCACAAGTAATCAACTAACCATCATTAATGATAAAAATTCATAAAAGTCAGAAAAAAGTCAAGGAAATAAATGAATATTGTTGTTGCCATCAAGAAAAAAGAGGAATTAGAGATAGAAAAGGGGGAATCAGAGATAAGAGAAAATGAAAAGGAAAGAAAAAATGAAGGTTGCTAGAGAAGAAGAAAGAAGCAGTGTGGTGTGGGTAGAGAAGAAAGGTGTGCGCGGGAGTGAGCTTATGAAGAGAAGCTATTAAAAAAAACTATGAAAACTCACAAATGCCCTCACTAACAATTATAAAGTGAGAGTATTTATGGGATTTTGCTTTTTCCTTCAGCATTGTGAACGCATAATTGCCCTAGGATTGTTATTGTGGCTGGCCCGCTCCATTGCTACTGAGGCCACTCCAATTGTGACATGAAACCATTTTGTGATAGCAACTATGTCGAGCCACAGGTCCGCGCACCTCGATAACTGCTGCTATTGGTTACTATAATAAAGATAAAATATGATATTCATGATATTTATAGCCAAAATAGTTCCTTAGCATTCATGTTTGCTTATTTTTGTAATTCTATTGAGGCTGTCACTCTGTCAGGATTTAGGCACATGACATGTGTAATTGAAGTTATAAGTTCAAAATTTATTGTGTTTCCAGTTCTTTAAATTTCTCTTATTTGTAAGTTCTTTACTTCAGGATTTTGAAATGAGTCGAGGCAAGCCACTTAAGCTGAATGAGGAACGCTATGCTGCTTTAACTTATATGGTGGGGAAATATTCTATCTTTACACCCTATGTCTTTCTATTTTCTTATATCAGTTAACATTATAAACAATGGTTTTTTTATCTTCTTAGGTTGCTTCTCATGGTCTGGATCGAAGTTCCAAGGTTCTTGGTCAGACCACTATTGGTTCCTTCTTCCTGGTTTAGTTCAAATTCTACACGTTTACTTATAATGTTAAGGTCTAACATTTGAATCTGCATATCTTCTATCTCTGCTTTCTTCTCGTTTGTTGTCCTGCTGAATCACTGTGTTGGTGACCTTGTGCATGCAGAATTTTTTACTGGACAGATCTCTGGAGGATGGAAATCGGTTCTAGATATGCTAATTTATCATGTCATACACTCCTTTGACTAATCAGAAGATCTCTAGTCTATACTGTGTCTTGTGCTAAACTTGTACGGCTCATTAAGGTGTGCATGCTATAATTGAATTTTTGTTCGTATCAATTTCAATGTCATTTTTGCCATTGGAAGGATGTTCTTCTTGGATAATCGGATTACACTACTTATTTAAAATTTCAAATCTTGGTAACTATACCTGAAATAATTAAGAAAATAATGAGTGATTTTCTTATATTGACAATGGCTAATAGTTGTGAGACTTTCTCATAGACTACTTTTTATGCACTATATAATTCGAAATCGGTATGATTTTGATCAGGAAAGATGGAATGCCAACTCGATGATCCATATGCCCCTAGAAATGCATTGATAGATATCATCTGTAAATTGTAATTAGTTAGGTGTCTATCAGTGAAGGAGTTAGGTTAGTTAGGTTGGCTGAGATAGTAGAAGAAATAAGGCATATTGCCTTATAAATAAGAGGGGAGGTTGAGAGGTCGATCTATCTTGTCATTTGTGAAAGGAATCTAGGCGAGAGTCCTAGTCTCTCAAATATCCAGGGAAATAATTCATTTTGTATCTTCTAGCCTAAGGCTGCTATCGCATTAGCACAACAATTAAGATTTAGGATTCATCAATAGAAATTCATTCTCCCCCTTTAGAATTTGAATCAATTCTGAAACTTTTATCAGTGCTTCAACCTTGGAGCTGTGGGTATCAAATCTTGAAGATGATTCCATTGGTTGATGGAGAGCAGGCTTATTGGCAGTTGGTCCAGGCTGACATTGAGCAGTATTTTGAAGCCATTGAAACACGTGAGGGGGAAGGCTATCAAAGGCAGTGAAGGTCTATCAGTTCAACTGGTGGCTGACGTAAAAATGTCACAACCTGAATGCAGCATGGGGAACACAAAAAAATAGAACAAAAGTCGAAATCTTAGAATTTGGGCTTTAGGACCTAACTCAACCCAACAAACCACCTCATAAGGTGGGGACTGCCCATAAGTTCTATATAAGTCATCTCTGCTCAGTGTGGGACTAAACACCAGCCTTAAGGTTGCAATTAAGGCAACTTCCAAAAGAGGCTGCAACTAAGACGAGTTAGGGGTGATTACAATTAAGGCGGTTCTCCAACATGGAGGTTCTTGGGTTCAAGAAAATAGAGTTTTCTTTGAATCAAGAACAAGGAAATGGCAGCAAAGAAGTTGCAAAAATGAAAACAAGTGGAGAAGAAGCAAACCAAGGTGAGTCAGAATCTGAGTCTGAAAAGGGCATTGATTCCCTAATGGATGATGATATGAACCTGAAAGCCAAATGATTGCCTTAAAGAATTCAGATATTTGGAAATGATTTTTGGATTCTTTTAGAGAAGGGTATTGACGCCACACTCGAGAGAGATGCGAATGATAAGTCATAAGTTTGATTTCCATAAGTTGTCTTGATAAAAATGGATTTAATTCTTTGCCCAAGAACAAAAGGAAAGTCCTTACAAAGGGAGAAAACTTAGTTTTCATTTAAATTCAACTTGCTTTCGAATTACAATCTCTATTAGATATATTTTTGTATGTTAGATATATTTTTGTACACGATAGTTTCTCTTTTCTGTTTCCCTGTTGCTCGATGCTGTAATCTTACTTTTCTTTGTATCTTTGCTTTTCTTGTATCAAAGCAAGGTTTTGCTTTGCTTGTGTCCTGGAATTGAGAGTCGTCATCTGGGATTGTTGTCGCCGCCGTTCGCCGCTGTCTACTGCCAGAAGGTTTTGCCCTATCCTATGTCCTGTGAATGAGAGCCGTCGCTTGGAGTTGTGGTCGTCGCCGTCTGTCATTGGAATTCTCCTATTACAAGGTTAGGTGCTCTGTGAGCTGCGCCACAAAACCCCAAAAGGTTTCGGGGTCGATGTGCGCCGTCCCGGTGGCTCAAGTCCACCGTTCTGTTCGTTGGCCCTTTTCCTACCTATTCCAACCTTCAAAAGCTTGGTTGGAAGTATTGAGGCTTGTAGATTTGAGTTCCCATGCTATTGTTTCTTTGAAATTGTACTGTTTAAAACTGTTCTCTTTCGTCCTCTATTCACTGTTTGAGGTTGGAAATGGCCACTACCAGTTCCTTTTCTCAAGGTTCGCTTATCTCCTTTTAGGGAACCCCAACTATCACAACAGAAAAACTCAACTAGAAAAATTATAGAGCCTGGTCAGGTTCAGTTGAGTTGTGGTTTTTGGGACAGTGGTTTCATGACCATTTGGAGAAACAAAAGAAGAAAACAAAGCTCAATGACTGAACCTTGACTATCAACTATGTGCCGTTTTGTCGCAGTTTCTTAACCCTGAATTATTAGAAATCTTAAGGTCATTCAAGATCTTCTATTCCTAAATGTTCTTACAATTTGATTTCTTTCAGTCAATTGACTCGTTCTTTGATTTTTACCTTTTATGTGAGTTTAACCTTTTATGTGCGTTGTTTGTTATAATATGGACCAGTTGATTGGCGAAGGACATGAATTAAAAAGACTTTATTATTTAAAAAACAATTCCTCTATGTCGTGTTGTTTTTGCGTCTGTATCTCCAAAGCTTTTGCATAATCGTTTAGGACACTCCGGTCTTGCAAAACTAAAGTTAATGGTTCCTAGTCTCAAACATGTCAAACCCACCTTCCCTTCCCTAACCTAGTTAACAAAAGATGTAATTTTCTCTTTTCTATTGTCCATTTAGATATTTGGGGACCAAGCCAAGTAACATCTTTTGGTTTTAACTACTTCGTCACATTTATTGATGAATACTCACGATGTACTTGGGTCTATTTAATGAAAGAAAGATTTGAACTTTTGTCCATCTTAATGTTCTTCTCTAGAGAAGTGGAAAATCAATTTGGAAAAATCATTAAAATATTGAGAAGTGACAATGCAAAATAATATTTTTCCTCTGAACTAAACTCATTTCTGTCTTCAAAAGGAATCTTACATCAATCAATCCACGTGTCCTCATACTCCTCAATAGAATGGTATAACTGAAAGAAAAAATAGGTATTTGGTTGAAACTGCTCGCAGCACCTTACTTTTAAGTGCAAATGTTCCTACCAATCATTGGGATAAAGCCGTTCTTAAATCAAATGCCATCTGCCCCTCTTGAGAATCAAATTCCTCATTCAATTTTATTTCCTAAAGTCTTTGGTTGTGTATATTTTGTTCATGATGTCTCTCTAGGTCGTGATAAACTTTTTGCAAGAGTAATAAAATGTGTGTTTCTTGGGTATTCTTGTCTTCAAAAAGGGTACAAATGTTACTCTCCATCCACAAAAAGACACTATATGTTAGCTAATGTACATTCTTTGAGGAAACTATGTTCTTCTCTACCAAAGATGATTTTGACTCTATCCAACATGCTTTATCAATTCCATATCTTAGTTCAACATAGTCGTCATCCTTTGAAACACATAATCAAGACATACTCCAACCTTCGTCTTCTGTTCATTCTCAAGCTGAACTGTCTCCACCTTCAATGTCCACATGTCAAAGTAGGACACGAGATGGGTACTCCAGTATATGAAGATTCACTTGATTCATGTCCTCTATCCTCAGCTGACCACATACCGGATCCTCCTTCATCCTCAATACTACCAAGAAAGATAAAAGCCACACGACTTAAAAATGTCCTTGAAGTGAGAAGGAAATGGTGAAAAAATAAATAAATGAAACAAGAAAAGAGAGAAAAAGATAATGAAAAATCTAGATAAGAAAGAAAAGAGAAAATAAAGAAATTGCGAAGAAGAAAAAGAGATGAAAAAAAAGTGAAGGAGATTTAACTCAAATGGTTGTTGTTGATGTTTGGGTCGTTGGAGTCAGAATCTTCAATTGGTGGTGGAGGGTGAAGGTGAGTGGCGATTAACCCAAGAGAAAGTGGGAGAAGATTAACCCAAAAGAAAGGTTTTAAAAACCCTATTTGAAACCTGTTAAAAAAAGATTTTTTAAAGAAAAAGGTCCAAGTATGCTGAGGCCACCATAAACTACCGTGGCAGTGGGAGCTACACAATGTGAAATGGTGCAAAGTGTCACAATGCCGTGGTGAATGGCAGTGGGCATCAAAACTGCGATGTTATTAGTTAAGACTGCCATAACTGCCATTTAACAACTGGTTGGGTGGGCTTAGATGGTAGAAGAAATAAGGCATATTGCCTATAAAGAAGAGGGGAGGTTGAGAGATAGTTCTATCTTGTCAATTGAGAAAAGCTTAGATTCTTAGAGAGGGGGAGAGTTCTGTTCTGTCGATTATCCAAGGAATTCATTTATTTTGTATCTTCTACCGGAGCCTAAGGCCACGACCACATTGGCACATCAATTGGAATTGAGGATTAACCAATAAATTTTTATTTCTCCTTTAGATTCTGAACATGTTATATCATTCATCTCTCAAGGTTTTGATTCTTTCAGAGCTTTGGTTTCTTTTAGTTTTGGTTATGGCACTTGTATCATTATTGTGAAGCGATTTGGTTTCGAAAACTTTTCTTCTTAAGTTTTCCTTGTTGCTATTCTTTCTGCACAGCATAATTTCTCCCCATTAAAAAGTTTCCGTTCTACTACTTCCCACTCCCCACCTAAAGTAATATTTCATCAACTTTAGTAAAAAAATTTAATGATAAAGAAGTTACGCCACTTAAGGAAAAAGTTTAGTGTTAAATGAATAATCAATTTAAAATATTCTAATTCTAATTGAATCCACTCTACTCTGCCAATTCTGATAGTTGACTTCGGAATCTGTACTCTTCTGGTGTGTTCTGTTCTAAATTTCATTTTCAATTCCTAACTCACTCCCCTAATAGTGGCAGAATTCCTCTTTACAAACCCGTTTGCAAGTCAGTGGCTGTGGTCAAATTTCTTCATTTGGAGTTTTTGGATAGCAGCACTGAATAGGATGATGGATTACAAACCCCTAATATGATTATTAGCTTCAGATTCATAGGCCCCATACTATCTCTTCTAATATGACTTGCAAATCAATTTTTAGTTTGAAGCAGTGAATCATTTAATTCTGCATTCCAAGGCAATTTATTCAATTCTGTGATGCGTTTGGTCAGGGTGTAACTTGTACATTTTAAACCTGTTCTTCAGAGCTTACCACAAATATTAGGTATGACAATAAGTGTTGTATTAGACGCACTTAACTTTTCAATCCTCCATTTTGAGCTGGGTAAGTAAATTTTCCTCCTTTGCTGTACTTGAACAAAACATGAATTCTTTCTTATATTTAGCCCCCACTTGTTGATTTGGTATCCTAAAGCTGTGCATGCAATTCTCTAAAAATCTCCTGTAGAATACAGTTGTCCATGTTGACTGTTGACACTTATCAGTTGTATTATTTATTGTTTTTCATTTCTCTTAATATACACTTTTTACATAGTCTTGAAGTAAAATAGTTTGCGAACTTTATGAATTTACATACGTACAAGTTATCTCTTCTCACAGAGCAGCAGATTGATACAGTTGCCGCGTAAAGATTTTTAACTTGGCTCCTGTCGGAGAATCTTCCTGCTGGCCATGGCTGTACAGATTTTCCCCATGCTGCTAACATAGCTGCAAGTTTTCTTCTGCTCTCCATGCTTACCCTAAAGTACGTTTTCAACGAAGTAGGTGCGGCTGTACATATATCATCATACTAGTGGGAGGAGCAATTGCTTCAAGGTATAGTTTGTGGAATTATGGGCTTATCCATACTTATCAGTGGTTTAGGATGTCTGAAAAGACAATCATGTTGGTTCTGTATCTCTTCCTCTAGATATCTTTTAAGTTGGGTGTTTGTTTGGGCCAATTTATGGGCATAATGTATACAAGGTATATATATACTGCTTTTTACTGTCAATATGTTTCCCTTTCAGTACATTTCAGGAACAGTGCTAATAGACTAATACTTAAATTTGGGCTGTTTTTCATTTTCAACTGTCGCTTGTGATAACTGATAATATTATCATATATTTGGCAAAGGTAAATTGGTTGTAGTTTGTTACACAAACGGTAATGTGGCTAATGGTATTTCTCGTGGCCTTGTCATATTGGTCGAAGTTGTGACGCCATCAAGATTCTGCTTAATTTACAATTTTGTTCTCTTATTATCTTATCCTAAAAAATGTTTTGATTTTTTAACTCTTATAATTTAAGTTAATATTGTCTTTCTGAAATAATTATTATTTTTCAATTATAGAGAATGATTTTAAATTATTTTTACTGATTCAAAATTGCATGAAAATTGTAGAATCCAGCTAATGTTTACATGAGAAAATGTCACAAGCATAATAAAAATTACAAAAATTACGTGAAAAGTAAGTATAGGAAGTAGTAACTAAAAGAATTTGATATTAGATTTTTATGTTTGTGAGACATTTTTTGTACGATTTTTAATGTTTGTAATTATTTTTTTTAATAATTTTTATGTAAATGAGTCTACTAAAATAAGTTTTACATATTGAATTAGTTTAAAAAGGATTAACAAAAGGATTAACAATTATACCTGAAAGTTAAACAAATAATCTGTTTTGGAAAGATGACATTCATTGAAATTTATAAATATTAAAAATAAATAATTAAAGTAAATTTTATGCTTAAATAAAAGAAAAAAAATCGTTTTAACGATATAGGGGCTAGAAGCCCAACACAAAAACACTTAACTACCTTGTTAAAAATAAACATTTGAAATGTCTACGAATAGTGCTAAGAATCACAATGAACTTTAACACTAAAATAAAAAATAAAAAATATAATTTAGCCCATTATATTTAGTTAGTATTAAGTATCGAGAAATGAATTTTTATATTAAGATAAGAAATAAAAGTTATAATTTAGTTCATTATTTATAATTTTGTTTTTTCAATTATTATTTTACAATCATTGAAAATGAAATATTTTAAGGACGGGAGATATTTCAAATTATTTTATTTTCTTATAATATATTATAAAGATTTGAAAAAAAAAATTTAAGTCTTAAATTAAATTTTAAAATAAAAAAGAGCTTAAACATTAAAATATTTCTATTATTTTTTATGTCCTTTTTGTTTTTTTCCCACTCTTAGCATATAAGTTTTTGTAAATTTTTAGTGTGTATGATGTCATATTTAAACTAATTATTATCTTTAAGACTAAATTGTGTCATACTTTGATATTAAATGTCACTATTCTTGTTAATACTGCAATAATTAACATCATGTTCCTGTTACCTATGATAATCATTAGTGAGACCTAAGAACCATCTAATAAGAACTGTCTCGTTAAACTATAATATTTTCTTTATATGCATCAAAAGTCACTACTCATTTAACTTGGAGGTGGTTGGAGGTGGTGAAGAAGACACAAATGATGTATAACTTATTGAATACCTTGATGGAGGAGAAGGAAGTTGTGGTGACAACAAAGAGAAAGAAACTTATTCTTTGAATGGAGTAGTGTATGGTTGAGTTGTACAATTAAATACAAATTTACATTGATTATCTTTATGGAAGTATGAGTTTCAATGAAAATTAATCGTCGTCAACAATTAGAATGAAAGAAGTGAGAGGATAATGAAAAAGGGAGAGGGAGGAAAAGGTGTGGGAGAGACAATGGAGGAGAAATGATGGTCAAAGAAGGAGAAGGGAGAAGTGTCTCTTATCTGATGAGTTCGGTTGGAAGGGGTAAAATTTGGGGAGAAAAGAAAGGAGAAGGGTTTGAAGATTAAAGAAGTGTGAATATAGAGAAGGAGTGCAAATATAGTGGAGGATAGTATTTTTATTTTTAATTTTAAAAAATATGAAATTGATTAACATCAATTTCTTTTTCTTCAAAATATTTTTTTAATAAACTTTACTCTTTTGCATATTAGGTTCTATGAATGACGTCTTTAATTATTAATTCCTATGGCCGATGCCTCTAGATGCATCCACTTTAAACATGAGAAACTGAGGTTAACAATTTTCATATTTTTAAGGATTAAAAATAGATAAAAAAATTTAAAAAAATAAAAATCGAATTTGACATATTTTAGAGTGACAAATTTATATTTACCAAAAGAAAATTAATATTTCATATTGATAGAATGATGAATGGATGCATGAAGGGGCCATAATTTTAAATTATAAAAAAAATGGAATTTGTTTTAAGATGTAGGGAGAGAAGGAGGCAATAGAGTTCTAGCTCCAGAAATTTTGTAAAGAGTACACCATTGACTAGACTATTACTAGTTTATTAGTAAGATTATACTATATATATATATAGTTATAGTTATAGTTTATTTGAGAAGTTTTATAACTCATTTAAAATATTATAGGAAAAATTAGTTTCAAACAAAAAATACACTAAAATAAGTATAAAGATTAAATTTTATAAAAATAATATGATTCATAAAAATATTATGATAAAAATGATAGGGGTGATATCACATATTTAGTTAAAATTAATTTTTTTAGTTTTGATATTTTTTTGCATACATGTCAAATGAACTTATTTTCTTTTATTCATAACTTATTTTAAAAAAATAAATATAAAATTACTTTGAACTATTTTATTTCAATTTCAATATCTAAAAATATGTATATATGCATGTACGTATGTATGTTGTATGCTGGATGCATGTTTGTATGCATGTATGTATGGATGGATAGATAGATAGAGGAAAAGTTCACTTATTTCAAAAGTAAGTGTTTATTCTTTTTTTTTTACATGGAAGAAAATAAATTATAGTTAATATATCTTAGAACAATTCATCAAAAGTGCTAGGATTTACAACATGTTTGATAACTAAGGATTGAAATAAATAGTTGAATTCATAATCATTAAACACCTTGCTAATGAAGAAAATTTAGAGCAAATAAAGTCACGAACAAGAGAGTTAATGATTTTATGATTCTTCCTCAACAAAGTATCTTGATTCCTTAATGGGACCTTCATAATTCTTCAAATGGGTGGTGTATTGGGAACCATAACCAGAATTTCTTATTTATTGACACCGCGAAGGTTCTTATTATGCCAATGTGGGTCAATAAAGGTATCTACTTGTAAATTATATATCACATTATTGGTTTATGTTATTTACACATTCTCTTATTAATAATACATTCCTTTTTTTTATTGTTACTAAATTATTCTTTATATAAAAATAATATAAATCATATTTTTGTACCTCCATCTTTATTATTTTCTACATCCTATTTTTACACCTCAATTTTATCATTCTTTAAATTCTATTTTACACCCTTTTTTCCGTCCTTTTATTTTGTACCCTCCATCTTCATTATTTTTTAAATCCTGCACATTCATTTCCTCTCGTATCTTTTTTTCTATTTAGAAATTAATAGAATCTTATCATAATTTCATTCTTTATATTGGATATGTGTGAATTAATGTGTTAAAATAGGTTTCTAATAAGTGATAGTTTTCACATAATAAGGTCTCATTTAATGTGTTTTATGTTCTCTAGTGATACTTTGTTTAACAAGTATCAACTTATTATACTCATTTTCTTCAACACGTGATGGTCATTGATTTTCTTCAACAGTTTAGGCATTGCATTTTTAAAGTTCAACTCAATTTGTATTTTAAACTCTACCAAAAAAATAAATTTCAGAAAAACATATACATATTCTGTAACATCCTAAAATTTATTTAATTATTTTTTTAGAAAATAAATTACATCATTATTATTATTATTAATTTTATTTTAATTATTAATTGCTGCAGGAAATTATTTTATTAAATAATTGCATTTTGAAACTGAAATGTTATTATCATTGTTATTATTCTTAATGATGGTAGAAAATTTATTTAGTATTTAAATATTTATATTTAATTTTATTTTAATGGAGGAACTGATGGTTTTATAAACTGATGAGACATTAATCTGAATTATTTTCATTTATTAATTTAATTAATTGAATTAATGGGAGAGACTGACGGGCGGGTCGGGGTTGACCCGACCCAACTAGAATATTAGACAGGGGTTAATCAGTTTACCCTAATTGGTGTTTTGCGTGTCAGACAGTCAGATCTAGAGGAGAGAGAACGAAGACCTGTAAGGAGGAGGAGCTAGGGTGTTTAGATCGTCCTGGAGTCGCATCAGATCCTCGCTGTTCTTCGTATCTAAGGTACGGGGGAGATGTGTTCGGTTATATGTGAATGCAGGGTGTACGGGTAGTGAGGACAATCCCTAAGTCCCTCTAGGATCTAAATTCTCAAATTTGTTTGGTTATTATGTTCTAAAAATGTTTTAATCGGTAGAAAAGATTTGTTAATGTGTACCGTGGTTTTGGTTGACTTAATTGATAATGTAATCGGTTGCCTTCAGTGTGAAGGAAAACCGCTAGAGGGAATCCCAAATGAATAAGAAGAATGACTTTGATGAACATGTTTTCTTCATTATGCTTCCAAGTATGCAGAGATGTTAGTTCTATCTCACTATTTGGGTTTCATTTACATAAGGAAGAGCAGTAGGGTCTTCCTTAGGGCTCTTATTAATAATTGTTATTGTATGGTTTCTTGTGGCATTTGAAGGGGGATTAAATTTTTGGATTAACGTTTTGTCTTAATGTGATTTTCGTTTGAAATTGTATGGTTAATTGTCTTAATTACTTGATTCTCGTGGTTGTTCATGGTTATTCATTCCTGGTTGAGGTTTAATTTGGGACTCTTGTGTGTAATGGTGAAATTGGGTGGAATTCAATGGTGTTTTACGTGCGTTTCTGTGCATTCTTATAAATCATTATAATAATGATGACTAAATTGATATGATGTTGGCATGATTATGGACTGTGTGAATGATGTATGAATCATGAGAATGAGAATGTGGATGAGAATGCATTGAGCATGGACATGAGATGCATGAGAAGCTAGACGTGGCTATAGTACCATGGCCATATGTGGTGTTTAACAGGAGACCCTGGCCAAAAGTGGTGTTTAAGAGGGTGTACTAATGATGAGGGACATTCATATGCATGGGCCATAGGTGGTGTTTAACCATGCTACACGCCGACCATGGGTGGTTTTAACTGTGCGACACACCAGCCATATGGGGTGTTTAACGGTGTGACTATCATTAGTGATAACTAAGGGGATTGAGGAGGTTCGCCCATGGTGTGGACTTTCGAATCGAGACTCTTAGGTGTGGTGTGGTGATGAGCATATGTATTGTGCGAGCATGTGCATTTTGTAAACATGAATGAAATGTGATTGATTTTGAATGCGATGGAACGTGTGATTGATATATGAGTAATTGTTAACGGTTAGTAATTGGGTACAGTAATAGGTGAGATTTGGGGTACTATCTGCATTTGTATATGATTGAATGTTATTTATCACTGTACTCTCTTGTGATTTTCTTTTAGGTAATGTTGAAGGCACTCGTGGTGCCGAGTTTTGAAGAGGCGGGGTCTTGTTCTGATTTGTGTGACATTGAGACTTGGGATTTAGAATAGTGATTCTATGTCTTTTCATATGTACTTTTGCATCTTAAATATTTGAAATATGTGTCAAACAAATGAATGACGAGTTTAGATCAACATTAATAATTTATGTGATGATTTTTTTTATGTGTACTTAATGTTTGAACACGATAATGACATGTGAACCTTTTATCCTTGATACAAATTGAGTTTCCTTGGTTTTTTCTTACCTTGTCTTCCTTTTTATTTATTTGATTATTTTAATTTAAGTATTCAGAGTAGAAGGGTGCTTCATATTCTACAAAGTAATTTCTAAACTATGATTTTTGTTAAAACATGATTTTGAAAATTACTTTTTGAAATACGTTTCTTTAGGTAAATAATTTCCAATAGACATATTTGAACCTCCCAATAAATTAGAAGGGTATTTAGAAAAAAAAAAAAGGAGAAAATGGTATATTTATTAAAAAAATGATGTGTAAGTGTTATGTGCCCACATTCATTTGGTAGTCTAATAAGTAGACTTAATTACCTCACTTAAAATGTAACATACTAAATATAAATAGTTAATATAATTTTCATTAAATATGAATCTATATATATTTTTCAAATGTGAGATTTCAACTTTTTCATAAATTGAATAAACAGTTGCTTACTACCGTAAAAAAAAAAAAAAACTTGACTTTTATATAAATATAATAGGCTTTGTAGGATGATAATTTTTGTGACCTTTATCATTTATGCTAATGGTCCTCTTTTTGAAATTGTTGGACAGGTTCTTAATTTTTTGTCATTTGTGTTGGATTTTAATCCTTATTAGTATTTTTTATTGTATATGTAGGAGCAAAAAATTCACATGTACAAATCCTACAACAGTTCACGAGAAGCCCTGAGATCTACAACATGCTTGATTATTAAGAATTAGAATATATACTTGGATTCATAGTCATTAATCACCTTACTAATGAGGATGGCTTGAAGTACACAGAGTCATGAACGAAAGAGTTGATGATTTTATGGTTCTTCCTCGATTAAAAATTCTTGATTTATCAATAGGATCTTTATAACTTTTTAAATTGGGAAAATAAAAATAATTGTCAGGCTTAGTAAGTTTTTGACCATAACTAATATTCCTTATTTATTAACACCACTAGAATTTTCATTATGTCAAAGTGGATCAATATTAATATTCACTCATTAGGCTTGTATCAAATTCTTTAGGTAGTCTAACAAACAAACTTATTAGATCACTTAAAATGTAATCCACTAAATATAAGTAGCTAATATAATTGTGGCTTAAACATATGTTTTTAATCTTTATAAATAAGGATGTTTTGCTTTTGGTCCTTGTAAATATTTTCTGTTTTTCATCTTTATAAAATTTGAAGTTATTGTTTTTGGTTCCTATTGTTATGTGATACTCATTAACTACTTATATATTTAGCGGAAAAACAAGTAACTATCTTAGGTGATATCCACTGATGTCTACAGTATCATGTCAGAATGTCATACCTCTACATTTTTTTTCTAGATCCCTAAAAGAAATGTTATTTATATACATTAAATGAATATTAGGGATCAAAAATAGTAATTTCAAATTTTGGAAGGATAAAAATCAAAGAAAAATATTTTACATGAACCACGATCAAAATTCACTCATTTTACCAGGATAAAAAACAATGATTTCAAATTTTATAACGATAAAAAGCAAAAGAAAAATTTTGCAAGGACCAAAATCAAAATTTTCTCATTTCATAAGGACTAAAAATATATTTAATCTTATAATTATCATTAAAATATGAGCTCACATATATTTTTTAAATGTGAGATTTCAACTTTTTCATAGATTGAATAAGTGGTTTCTTACTATTATAGAGAAAGCTTAACTTCTATATAAATATAGTTTACTTTGTTGGATGATAATTTTGGTGACCTATATCATTTATGTCAATGGTCCTCTTTTGAGGATTGGTGGATGAGTTCTTAATTTCTTATGTCGTCTATGTTAGATTTTAATCCTTAATAGTACTTTATTTTTTACATGGAAGCAAAAAGTTTACATGTATATCCTAGAAAATTCACCAAAAGTCCTAGGATTTATAACATGCTTGATTACTAAATATTAAAATAAATACTTGGATTCGTAGTCATTAATCACCTAGCTGATAAGGAAGACTTGGAGCAAACAAAGTCACAAACAAGAGAGTTTGGTGATTTTATAGTTCTCCCTCAATTAAAGCCTCTTGATTCCTCAATGGGACTTTCATAACTCTTCAATTAGGAAGAAGAGAAACAATTGTTCAACTTGGTGTGTTGGAGACCATAATTAGGATTTGTTATTTATTGACATCATTATGGTTCTAATTATGTCAAAGTAGGCCAATAAAGGTATCAACTTGTTAAGTCTATATCTCATTCTTTTGGTAGTCTAACAAACAAACTTAATTATATCACTTAAAATGTAGCTCATTAAATATAAATAGCTAATATATTTGTCATTTAAATATGAATCCACATCTATTTTTCAAATGTGACTTTTCAACTTTTTCATAGATTGAATAAATAGTTTCTTTCTACTATACAAAGAAACCTTAATTTTTATATAAATATAGTAGACTTTATGGGAGGAAAATTTTGATGACCTATATCATTTATGTCAATGGTCCTTTTATTGGGACTGTTGGATGGATTTCTTAATTTTTTATGTCGTTTGTGTTGGATTTTAGTCCTTATTAATATTCTTTATGCAGAAGCAAAAAATTTGTAAGTACATATTCAAGAACAATTCACAAAATGTCCTACGACCTATAGCATGCTTGATTATTAAGGATTAAAATAAATACATGAATCCATAACTAGTAATCACCTTACTAATGAGGAAAGACTTGGAGCATACAAAGTCACCAACAAGAGAGTGGGTGGTTTTATGTTTTTTCTTCAACTGAAACCGCTTAATTTCTCTATGGGACCTAATAACTCTTTAGATGGGGAGACAAAAAAAAAGTGTCTATCTTGGTGTATTAATGACCATAACTAGTATTTCTTATTTATTGAGATCAGTAGAACTCTCATCATGCCAGAATGGGGACAATATAGATATCCACTCAGTAAATTCATATTATATTGCTAATATAATTATCATTAAAATATGAACCCACATATATTTTTGACATGTGAGTTTTCAACTTTTTCATAGATTGAATAAATAGTTTCTTACTACTGTAAATAAGGCTTAATCTTTATATAAATATAGTAGGCTTTGTTGGATAATAATTTTGGTGACCTATATCATTTATGTCAATGGTCATCTTTTTGGGATTGTGTTGGTAAATAATAATGGTACCATAATCTAGTCTCTTGCATGTTACTTTATTTAGAGATTTAGGTATTTAGAGATAATAAATTTTGGAAAAATAAATTTCATAAGATAGCGAGAGAATTGAGTACAAAAGTTTAAAGATATTAGGTTATAATGATTTTGGTACATAATTTTAAAATTATAAAATGTTATATTAAAAGTTTATAAACTACAAGAACTTAATTAAAACTTTGCAAAAGTATAAGAATGTATAGATTAATTTAACCTTGTTTGATACTTGAGTTGATATTATTTCATACCATATGCTTTTGATTTGAATTCATATTTTTATTTCTTGTACATAACTAAACAAAGTTATTTTTTTTCTAACAAATTAAAATATAATGATATGAATATAGATGAATTTTATGGGAGAGGTGTTTACATTTAGTACCTAACCAAGCTTCGAATATGATTGTTTACGAAGGAAGATACACGTAGAAAGTTATAAATTTGAGTCTTGACTCATTTTTTGAGTGAGATTGATATAAATTTTAAATACTCTTTGAATTTATAGACTTTCCTTACCTTAATTAAACTAAAATGTCATTCTCTTTCTTTTAAATTATCTTTTAAAAAAAATACAATGATATCAGAATGAGATCAAGTAAATTTTATTTTAGTAGAGATAATAATACGTGAAAGGAAACTTAATAAGTTAGAGCGATATTTTGTAGAAAGCTAGTAGAAAAAATAAATATTAACTATTAAATTTTATTATAAATGATCAAAATTAAAATATAAAAGTCATATATCTTTTTATAGTAGTCCTTTAATTTTAAATAACTTATATAGTTAAAGTTTAATCTCTTACCCATAAAAATAGTTCTCTCAGTAAATAATTTTATGTATATGAGACATATTGAGAAAGAAAACTTTTTATATGAGAGTATAAAAATAAATATGTAGTTATTAAATTTTATTATAAATTATCAAAATTAAAATATTAAAGTCACGGGCCTTTTAAAAAATTATATGTTTTTTTAAGTAATCATGTAATTTTAAAGAACTTCTAATATTAATTATTCATATGTGATATAAATTGATTTTTCTAATTCTCACGTAAAATTGGCTTTCTTGCTGTATACATCATTATCCCGTGTATGAACATTGTTAGAGATAAATAAAAGATGAAATCAACATTGTTAAAATTAGATCAGAAAGTGGAATGGCGAGATTTTCAATTTTAACTCCAATTGACGGTCAAATTAGATAACAACATATAAAAATTCACATGACATCATACAAAATATATTTTTTTAGCTAAATCATATAAAATGTGTAAAAAAAAACTTAAAATTATGCAAAATGTTAAGAAATTTTGTATAGTTGGTTAGTTGAGCTTGAACTCACTTAAACATGGTTTTGATTTGTTTAAATCATTTGATTGTGAACTTGATTCTTGATTTTCAGACATAACAATCATAGACGCCTAAGATGGTAAGCAACTTTATATAAAAACTATCCTTTGTAATTTTGTCTCATTCGATTGATCCCCACAATCCACACACCTACACTTAAGATAAATTGAAATTGTTAATGTTTTTTAGTTAATATTTATTAACACAATATTTTGGTGATTTAACAATTTCTCAAAATATTTTTTCTATCGTCAAACTTCTAATAGAAAAATTTACTTTAGCAGGTAAATTAAGAAAATTTTAAATTATTATTGAAGTTAAATGAAAAGGTTAAATTTTTTTTAATTATTTTAAATATAATAATCTTTATTGTCTAAGAACTTTAGCTAAAGAAGTAAATCTTTCATTAGTTTCCCTTCTCAACGCTAGTTCTTAAACCTCTTTTTTAACCAGAAAAAAATGGTAAGGGAATATTTTGATGTATTTAATGTTGTTTGTAATAATATTTTTGAATTTAATTAAAATATAATAACACATCTCATAATAGATTACCAATGTTATGTATGGTAAAATTATTTATTTTTCTAATATTTATTTTAAAAATTATATTTAAAATAATTTATAATCAGTTTACCGTATAAAAATCTTTACACTAATAATAAATCAAAATTAAACTCTAATTACTATAATTGTATAACATATTTTCAAATTCATTTATAATATATTTTTCTAAAAAAATTCATTTTAAATTACAAAAATTATATAAAAAACATTTAATATTTTCTTGAATTTTTTACATTATTTCAATTTTTAAATAATAAAATCAACTAAAAATTCAATGATACAAGTAACATTAAATATTTTATGATAAATTATAATATTATAACATGTCTAATATAATTGATATTTTTATCATAATATAATATTTATAAATTTTATTATATCTGATATTTTTTTACAAATTTTAAAAAATACATTTGAATAATATATTTTAATTTACATGTCAAAATTATTATTATATTTATAATGTTATATATATTATGCATGTCTATATATATAAAGAGAGAAATGCTATCTTATCCATTTGTTTCCTAGCCTAATTTTTTTTCCAAGATAAAAAATACATTATCAACATAATACGATAAACAATAGGATAAAGTAATAATATCTTATCGGTGTGCCATACAATTAATTATAACAGATGATTATTATATTTTATTTTATACTAGCCAACAAATCTGGTTATGTCTTCCATTTATTTCCGTTTAAGGTGAATGCAAAGACTATTTACAATCCCAAGTTAAACTTTTCCTACCTCACTGTTCACTGCTGGGTCCTTTCATGAATTAGTATGACATTTTCAGGTAGTTAGCATTTCTTTTAAATTTTGACAAGTTATTCCATGGAACCTGACAGTAGGAATGAAACATTTTCACATTTAGATTAAGTTTTAAAATAATATTTTCAGGAACTAATTATTTTGTGGAAAGTCTATACATCTATTTTTCGGTCCATTATCATTCTCACTTGGAGAGAAGTTAGGTATTTGCTATTTCATCCGTTAGTACTTGATTTTTGGTTTAGATCGAACCAAAGGCAAAAACATATAGTCTATGATTCATTCACAGACTGCTGCATCATTCATAAATCATTGCCAACAGCTTTTGCTGCAACAATTTTTTGTCATTTTATCAATTACATTTAAATGAACACTATATAAATGTTTTATTTAGTAAGGGCATTTTTAAAATTATCAGATATTTCTAGGAATATGCATCATGAATCACACAAACTTGTATGCTATTCTCTGGAATTCGATAACACTGAACAGATTCCCAATAATTTCAAATATTAACAAAATGCTGTTTTTTTTTTTTCTCAAAATACTCAAATAGCATCCTTGCCGTAGTGTTTCTAGGAATGTAATTAGATATCTTTAAACAAATCCCTCTCGAAAATATAAGTTGTTCATAGCTCTCAAGAAGCAAATCAGTAGATGATACCTTCTAGCTAAGTCGAGATGTATATACTACTTATATGCATTAGTTATCTGTGATTTTGGAGATAATTTCATGATGAGCATGTTCTATTTCCATTCTCAAGTCGCAGCAGCACCTTTGTGTGATTATCAAAGACTAATTTCAATGTAAAGTGTACATTAAACTAGCAAGTGCCACAATGTAAGGGTTACACACTTATTAGTAGGTCAGGCCATAAATTATTCAGAAAAAGTATTGAAGGAATCTTAGAACATTGATGAAACTTGGGAAAATTTATTTTTCCTAAGACGTAACTGTACAAATCTGATAAATACAGCTAGCTATATGTATCCACAAGTAAATGGAATTTATCAATTCTTATTCTACACATACCAGACCCCTACTATTGCTGAAATCTGTTGAGGTGTGATGGAAATGACAGCCAACTATCAAGTGGACAAGTGCCAAGTCTTTGTGATCCGTGCACTGTATTTTCTTCATAAAATTGGTAAACGTTGTCAAACAATTTAGAGAAACAATCAGCCCGCTTCAAGAGCAAGTCCAAACATAATCCCTGCATCAATTGAAAAGAAGTTATTAGGATTCATAACTATACACCACTTAGAATAATGATTGATCATCTAGTAACAAAAACTGCAAGGAGAATACACTATCTTCTTCCAAAATAAGGACTTATTTGACTAAACTCTTTCCATAAGCACTTGTAGAAGGAAAAAAAGAAATGAAAAATGAAATAAGCTTGTCCATAAACTGGAATTAACTTATACTTAAATTAAAAATAGTTTTTGGAAAGACTAATATGAGAAAGCTTCTACAAATTAACTTATGAAAGAACTTATTTAATTTTTCTTTCTAATATTTTCCTCCTATAAGTTCTTATAGAGAAGTTTACACAACCAGACCCTAAATATAGGTAAATAAGCCTGCTCAATTATATTGCATGTCTAGTTTAGGCGGGAAAGCTATACAAAAGAGACCGACGATTCCTATGACTATGTTTAGATATTTAATGGTGAGTGGAATGGAACCATTTTATTGTTTGGATGTTGTTATGATGGAACAAAAAAAAAAAGACTCCATTTTATACCCCCAAAATCGGAGGAGAACATGTTTCTTGAGTTTTAAGTTTAAAGCTATATTATGGGTACGAACAAAGAACAAAATGGTATTAGTTCAAGCAAATAGTTGCAAGTTCACCGTCTACACACTCACACAGACATATATATTTACAACATCCACAAAACAAATTGTTTGTATTCTTTTTGTTTAGAAAACTTCAAGAGGACTACCATTGTAATACATATGTAATTCAAAATGATCAAAAGCAGCTTGAACAATAACTGAAAGAACAAGATGTTTTTCAACCAAAAGCTCTCTCTAAAGCATTTTGGTTATAAACTTCGCCTAATACATAATGAGCTACTCCAGTCATTTTGTGTCTCGCAGAAAGATGCGAGATTGAAATAGGACCACAACTCTATGTCAGAAGAAGTGATGTGATACAAAAACAATTATCACAATCATCATTGATAATTTGATGTACAAATAATAACTTCTTAAACAGAATGAGATAATCATATTAAATAACATCTAGAAAACAAGACTTTATCATTCTGTCAAATAATAAAAATATTCTTCCTCTAACTTATTGAGAAAATTCTGACATTAAAAAAGAACTAATATCATCAACTACTAGTGGATTGAGTTTGTTTTTCTGGATCAACTTCATTCCTATAAGAAAGGCTTCTTCACTAAGTAAACAACCATTTCTATGATGACTTACGCTTAAGCAGAAAGATAATGATATACATTTTAAAGAACAATAATTAGCAATGACTTACAATTTATGCGCTATGTCACAACCAATTTTGTTTCATGCAGACAATCTTCGGTCATCACATTGCTCCTCTTGTCATTTTTCTTCTCTTTGTCAAATGCAAATTCCAGTTGTTTCTCCACTGACTTGACAATTGCTGTTCGCTTGGATCTTAACCTGTATGGGGGAGATGCATTGAATGCCTTATTATTGGGAATGTCAATCCCATTGCAATGGCTTGCTGGACTCCCAAAGAAACGACCAGAACGAGAATCATCATTGGTTCTCTCTATTTCATTAGAAGTATGTGGATCATTTTCTACCTTCAAAACTTTACTAGGACTGGTGAGTGTTTGGATTCCAGTTCTTCTCCTCCTCAATATGGAAGGAGTATTTGGAAAAGTATTAGCAGCCTTTTTCAATATTGATTCAGGTGTCTCGGTGCATAATTCACCACCCTTCACACGAGGTGGAGTGAAGAAACCAATAGGTGACTGCGTTGGACTCAAACAGTACTCGTTCTGCTGGCAAATTAAATAAAGAGAATCTATGGGAACTGAACCATCTATCTGTGGTGGCTCATAACACAAAGAACCACAGGTTGGACTTTCTTGCAAAGATGTTCTGATTAACCTGGTACTGCTCATGTCACCATTGTTTGTACAATGCTCAAAGGTTAAGTTTCCATTGAGTCCAGAATTCTCAGATCTTGGCCCATAAGTTATTCCAAAATTAGCTCTTGACACTTGTTCTGAGTTGCTACAGCTAAGATCGATGTTGGATGATCCAGGCTTGCATTCTACACAGTCAGAATCAGTAGATTCATTTGCAGGAACACTTGAAGACTCACCAACTTCTCTAACTGTTCCTGAGGATTCAAACTGATTCCTACCACTGTCATCTACTTTACTAATGGCTGTAGTTTCAGATGATGTTTCAACAGCTGCATTTAATTCTTTATTTGAACAAACAAGTATTGTTTTACTAGCAGAACGTCTAATTGTATCTTTGACAGCAACTTGTGGACTATTCTTGGGAATTGGTGGAAGTCTTCCTGTAGCTAAATAAAAATCCAACTTTTTCTTCAAAGAACTATTCCAGTGATTCTTTATTGCATTATCAGTCCTGCAGAAGAAAATTCATAGACAAATATTAGCATCTGTCACAATATAATTCAAATGACATGCCATTCCATCACAAAATAAATCTTGCACGAGGAGATTGTATAATCAACATAGTGTGCCATCCTTCTTACGATCATTGAAGTATTTTTTATCTGTTTTGTTTGGAAGGGGTTCACTCTACAACTTATTTGAAGTTTTGAACTATACAATGTGGTGCTTCCACTAAATATGTTTTGAAGAACGTTGAACAATTTAGTCAGCTCCACGATAAAGTAGGTGGACAGATCTTCTGAACTTATATGTTCAGAAATTTAAAAAGGAAGAACCTCAAGAAATACATCTCTCTCGGTGCAAATTCGCATAGGGAAAATTGAAAAGTGAGAAAAGCAAGATGACAATATAGATTTCAAGATTTTCAAATTAAGACGACCAATATTGCTTATCACCAGTGGAATAGCTACTGCTTGGTGCTAACTACAATTTAGAATTTCTCCTTTTCTTTTCTCTGGTTGGAGGTAATGAGCAAAATATTTGTTAACCAAAATCAATCCAACAACTAATCTGGCCCAGTCCATTTTAAGTCTGTTTTAATGGATTGGATTATTTTTGACTCCATCCATATCTTAGATCCATTTACATATCCGAAATCCATTCTCTTCCCATTTGAACTTTTAAGTGGAAACCAACAAATCCAAAGTTCATCCTCGACTTGTTCTGTGACTGTTGTTCCACAAGTGATACTGTTGTTCCAGGTTCATCACTGAACCGAAATCGTAGCTCAAACTCTAATGCTCAATGAAATGAACTGAATTGTGCTTCGCTCTCTCAATCATTCACATCTCAATTGGTGAAATCACAATTCGTTTCGAAAATTCCTTCTATCATTCACATCTCAATTGAAGGCTCATGCTTCACTTTGCTCTCAATTGTTGAATCGTAGCTTCTCTCAATCTAAGGTAATGATAGTTTGATAATTTGACAATTTTTTCTTTGTTTCTCTCAATCTAAGGTAATGATAGTTTGATATTTTCAAATGGGCATGAAATAAAAGCTATTAAGAGTTTCATAATTATATTTGTTCAATAGATTTTATGTACAATTATTCAAAAGGTGATACTAAACAGTGCAAATGATTCACAGTTTAGTATCCCTGTTTGTATATTTCCACTGTCAATTTTGAACTCTGTGATAGCTGTTTGCAAGTTATCATCAGAAAAGCAGGTGGAAATTCATGGTTGGTTCCTAGTTGAAGTGGGAGTGTTGTTAGTAGTAACTGGATATTTCTGAGCATTCTTGACCAATTAATTTTGCTAAAGCTGCTTGTCCAGGATCTAGGCCACACATCTCCTGGATGTGTTAGCATTGAGATGGAATTTGCTGAGAGCCATTATGTATTTGGGTTTGCAAAGATAAATGAACTGTCATATGGTGCTTTAAATTGGTCATTATTGCTTATTGTTAAACTGCACAGGTTTTCTCTAAGCAAGTAAGTTAGCAAATGCATACTGTTGTACCATTGCAAAGGCTATTTGAATTCTCTGCACATTTTCTTGGTCGTGTAATAGGAGAACCATAAGAACAAGTTATGACATTGATTTCCTAGTTCTTAAAAGTTAAAATGCATACTGCAGTTAGCAAACAAGTTATGACATTGGGTGTGAGTGGTGCAGTAATTAAGTTTCTGATAGTAGCAGCTGTCATTCTATTTGATTATGCATTATGTAAATATGCAATTGTAAAAGATAGGAGGTTTTAGCTTTTGAGTAGGAAACTCCTTAAGTAATTGGTATTTTTTCTTTTATTCCATTACCTAAGAAGGTTAGTTAGGCACTAGTTCAACAGGGATATTAAACATGTATCACTTCGTTGTATTACAACTAAGAATTTCTCCTATCTAATTCTTGACGAAGTACATTATTTCTTAGATACTTACCTCTCTATGGAACATGAACTTGATTACTAGAATACTTATCTCTCTCTCTCTCTCTATGTACATTACTCGATCTGCTGAACAATTGTTATTAGCTTTTGATCATTTTACTTGCTGTTCATGACAAGGGAATTGAATATTGCAGCTAAATTTAGGAGATGCCTTGCAAGTTTTGAATTCTGAATTGGCTTTTTCAGTTATATGGATGTCATTAATGAATGCAAGTGCAATGCTAGTCTCATATGCCCTGAGGAATTGTATCTGAAAGTGTATTGGAAGTAGTCTTCAATAAAATAATGGTGTGACTAATGATATTGATGCATAATTAGTTTTGAAGTTGTTGCTGTCTGCAACAAACATTTAGAAGGAATTTAGGAGATTGCTCAAAATTCTAATATACTTAAAATAACTCCTTGTTGGTTTGAAACCAGTTTAAAATTTGGTTTTTTGTTTGAAACCGGTTTTAAAACTGGTTTTTAGTTTAAAACCAGTTTTAAAACTAAACTGGTTTTTAAACCATTTTCAAACCAGTTTGGATATGGTTTTTAAATCCATATCCATTTAATTGGATATTGATCAGATATGAATTGGATTCTAAAAAATCCAATCCATGCTCACCTTAGTCACTTGGAGATGGATTGAGTGAAAAGTTCATTAAAGAGAAACAAGTGTACCGAGGAGAGATCACATGGCCCTTAAATGAGGTTTCCCTAACAGCCATGTTCAGAATTGGGTAGCTTTGTTGCATTTTTTTTTTCTTTGTTGTTTCATGTTTCAGTCTAATGTTAAAAGATTCCTACTCCCATTTCTCTGTAATTTTTTCTTGTCTTAATAAATTTCTTATTTTATTTTAAAAATTAAATATAAGTAGAACACATCCTTCTAAGATTTTGTTAGAGAGAGAGCAAGAGAAATGCATCCAAGTAACACCACCCAAAAAAAAAAATGCTGTTGTGGACACTACTAGCCCAGGATGATACTTCACAATTAGCATAAAATAAAGATTACATTTCATCATTTTTGCTATGACCTTAATTTCCTTCATAACAACCACAGAATTAATAGAAAACAGACCTTCCATGAAGAACCTTAGCTATTTCAGCCCATTTGTTCCCATGTATATGATGAGCATTCATCAAGGCTAATTCCTCCTCCAAAGTCCAGGCATCCTTCTTTATGTCAGGGTTAAGATGATTGTGCCACCTGAAAACATTTGAAAAGAAAAAACCAGTATAATCTGAGTAGTCCATATGTAAAGCAAGATTTAGTAGTAAAATTGTCAGTTTAAACATATGGAAGAAACAGATCTAAAATTCATATTAAATGATATGGAGGACAACATTTATCAATAAAAAGGTTCAAAAGAGAGATACTAAAAGAAATAACTACCACATGATCTTCAGTTAACTCACCGCTCTCGACACTGTTTCCCTATTCGACCAGGTAAAGACTTGGCTATCAAAGACCATTTTGTAGGCCCGTATTTTGACACCAGTTCAACAATTTTGTCATCCTCCTGTAAACCAAGGAAGAGAAGTTATTGCTTTAATAAAATTGTAGGAAAAATTAAAAAGAAGAAAAGGACTGGGTTTCAACCTCCTGTGTCCAAGGTCCCTTAACAAGTTCTGGATTAAGAACTTTTTGCCATCTGTGCAGACACTGAACTTCTGATCTATCAGGAAAAAACTCGGCTGCATTCCACATTTTAAATAGGTATCACAAAAATGAGCATAATGCTTTCATCAAACCCACATGACCAAATTCCTATGCTCACACATGACAATTCTCCATAACAGAACAAATTACAAAGAAACATTATAATGAAAGATGCAAATAGAAGTTTGAAGATTTTAATTTTAGTTGTTTCATTCAAACTTTCTGAGTTCGAAAGAAGTGAAAAACAGTGGAAATCCATGTTCTATTTTAGGAACGTATATATTTTATTTTATCTTATCCTGTAATTAAATTGTAATATGTAATTAGTTAGTAATTAGTGTAAATCCCAAAAATCATGGGACTAAAGCTTAGAAAAGGGAGACATTTGTTTCCATAATTAGTGCAAGCACCTCTATATATAAACTGATTGATTATTTCATGAAATATGTATTTCAGCCCTAATCATGAAATATGTATTTCAGAGCTGTTCCAAACTAGGACTACATCTGCCTTCTGCTGAAACCTAAACAAGTCCTTCAAAAAGTCACTTGACATGAAGCCAATAATTCTCTTCCTGTCATTCTCCTTCTGATAGGCCTTCATAATAACCAATCCCTTCTTCTGCCAGTTATATGCACTGGTTTATCACTACGTAACCTTCAAACTTTGAATACATGGTGTAGGCTTTGTGTCAGACAAAGAGAAGATATTGAACACAGTTAACAAAACAGGAGATGCCCGATCCCAACAGCATGGAGACTTGCAGATTATCCATTCTGTGTATAGGCTGAATTGGAAGAATTATCTCACCTTGTTGTACAGTGCTAAAAGGAAAAGGAAAGCTGATTCACCTAATGATTAATAGGCCTATAAATGGAGACCCTAAGTTTACAGCATGGGAAGGAGAAGATTCCATGATTATGGCTTGGCTATGGAATTTGATGATCCCAGAAATTAGTGACACTTGAATTTTCCTCAACTGCAAAGGAGATATGGGATGCAGTAGAGCAAACCTATTCCCAAGTCAAAGATGCTGTTCAAGTATATGAAGTAAAGGCGAAAACAGTAGTGGCAAAACAAGGGAACAAAATAGTTGTTGTATATGCGAATCAACGGAAGTCTCTATGGATGAGGCTAGATCATTATAGAGTGAGAAAGTGCATGGAAACAGAATGGGGACAAAGGGGAGGGGGGGGTCTGCAGGGAAGAATGGACATGCTCATGTTGCTGTTGCTGGACCAAATGAAGAGAATAAGCTTGAATCCACCAATCTTAATCAGGAAGAGATAGAAAGGGTCAGAATTTTCCTTGTCAGCCTAGAAAAACCAACTGGTACTTGTACCTTGGCATTTTCAGGTAAGCTTCCATTCTCATTTGGATTAATGTCTCTGAAACACCTTCTACCCAGTTATGGATATTGGATCATAAGCCACAGATCACATGACATCCTTATCCAAACCCTTCTCCACATATTAACCTTGTCCCAGGAGCAAGAAAATTACCACTGCAAATGGCACATACAGCTGGTTTAGGAGATATCCAAATCTCCATGTCCCAAACTTATCCACCTCTTGTTTCCATACAAAAGATAGAAAAGATTTATCCTGCAACATGAACTTTAGGATAAGGATTTGAGGAGGATGTTTGGATGTGCTAGATGTAGAGAATGGAATGGCCTTTACTTCTTGAAGAATCAAATCTGTCTGATTCTCTGCTATCAAAAAAGTTTTTTCCTTATTGTTGTCAGTAGGGCATCCTTCTTTTAGGAATGCCAAAGTTCTATTTCTCTCTTCATTTACAAAATTAGATGTTGAGTTTCTTCATTGTGAGGTGTGTGAGCTAGCTAAACACAAGCATATACCGTTCCTACTAAGAAATAAAAGAAGCACATTTCCCTTTTAGCTTGTTCATACAAGTGTATAGGGTCCCTCTACTGTTCCAAATGTTTCCAGTGCTCAATGGTTTGTAACTTTTATTTATAATTGTCCATAAGTTACTTGGATCTTCTTACTCAAACACAAATCTGAAGTAAGCACTGTTTTCCCAAGTTTCTTTCTCTATGGTAAAAAATAATCTGAGTCTTCCTATGTCAAAATACCACAACAAAATGGATTGCAGAGAGGAGAAATGGGCATCTTCTAATTCAAACCTGGACACTGTTGTATAAAAAAAATGTGTCAAAACACTTCCAGGATGATGATATTCTTACCCTGTAGAGTCTAGACTAGAGTCTTATAATTCAAAAACCCAGTGGATGTACTTTCTTCCTTCTACCCAAATTTGTCCACTACAAACAATCTTAAACCTCGGATCTTTGAGTGTGTTTCATTTGTTCATATACATAATCAAGACGGGGAAACTTGATCCTACATCCCTAAGATCTGTTTTGTTGGGTATTCTTCCACTTAAAAAGGACCTATGAAGCTCTACTGCAACAATAAATCATCAATCAACATAGCTCATTACCCGGTTCATCATGATTGGATTAAGAACATTGAAGTGAATAGACATTTTATCAAGGAGAAACTTGACAGTGGCTTAGCATATCCCCAGCAAAGGGTGGAGCAATTCCACATTTGATATCCAAGCTGGGAATGGAAAATACCTATTCACTAGATTGGGGGGGAGTGTGGGAATCTATGTGCTATTTGAGAAATGTATATATTTTACTTTGTTTTATCCTATATAATTAATTTGTAATATGCTAATATGCAATTAATTAGTGACCAGTATAAATCCCAAAAATCATGGGATTACAGCTTAGCGAAGGGAGACAATTGTTTCCTTAATTAGCACTATGGCCTATGAATATAAACAGAGTGATTATTCAATGATATGTATTCCATCCCTAATTTTCAAGACTAACTAAAAATTATCCTAAAGAGTCATGACTGTGTCTTTTGAATTATATATTTGTTTTTTTCCAAATGCAGTATTCTCTAGCTCCACTCTGGTACCGAGAAAACCATCAGTAATAATGAGATAATTTGTATATAACAGTGTAAAAGTTTCATAATATACAGTTTTCATGTTCCTTAAAGATTAAAACAATGCCAGCTGAATCTATCCCAAATCAGATGATGGATGGACCTGCTTTACGCATTGAAAACAATGATGAGAAACTATGCAAAACAATATTTATCATGTTTCTAATGTATTTTAGTTAAATTAGTATAGAGACTTAGAGAGCTACAATCCTATCTGTTCAGTACAAATATATCAGGTAAGTTCAAATATTCACTCCAGTAATAATCAAGTATGCATCACAGTTATAAATTTGTAAATCACATATAAAGGTCACCAGTGAATTATTGTACTAGATGTCTCCACGGCAAAAGCAATGTAGCAATAACAAGTGATGTCAGAATGACTACAGTAAATATAAATAAATACCTATTTTCTTCCAACTCTTTCCCTTAAAAACTGCAACAGCATTCCTTAATGTCTCATCCTGCAGCATATTAAATAAAACATTGAGAAAAATAATTATTATAATTAACATGAATACAAGCAGCAACAATTGAAAGGACAAGCATAACAATCTTGGACTGAAGACTACACTTAAACAGACATAAAATTAACTAAGCTGAATTCACTAGTTAATCAGCTTGCTAACAAGCAAGAACATATCTAACCAAAAAGTTTAAAGTAAAAAGAGAACAGCTATCTCCAATGAGTAAAGACTAACCTCCTGTGCTGTCCAACCACCCTTAGCACGCCTTATAGGGCCAGTGGTCCTCCTGTACCAAAAAATATTCATATAACAAAAATCAATGCAAATAGATCAAAACAAAGATTCAAAATGGAGAAAAATCTTCTACATGGGAATCAGCTACTATTGCTGAATCTGAAATTAAGCCAATACCAGATAGGTATAAAAACATGCAGCAAAGGACACTGCCCTCAAGGCACAACATGATGATCACAATTCATGACTGATACAGCAATGAAAAAGTAAAGAACTTAACGGATGTTACCGATGTGAGGGTGATGTGGATCCGGGGCTACATATCCCTGGAGACTTGTGAATTGCACTGCCACTCCCTTCAGATACAGAAGAGCAAGAAGCAGCAGTAGATTGTTTATTCTCCTGACAACACTCCTCTGATTTCACCTCAGCCATATATCCTTCAAGAACCCAAAATCCTAATAAACAAACCATAAAATATATCTTTAAAAAAAGGAAGAAAAAAAAAAAGCAAAAATTATCAGAACAACCAACCATAAAAAAACCCTAAAAACCCAGCTCAAATTGAAAATTTTCCAAACTTTCATAGTGGAATACACACATAAGCAGAACCCAGATCTTAGAATCTATTATCAGATCAAAACCTTCAATCCCCCCTCCCAAAAAGAAATATAATCTCACATGAAACATGGAACGCTACACCAAAACCAATTCAAAGTCCTCTGTGGCAAAGATAAACGCAACGACTCGATCAAATCAATAAAAAGAAATTAACACCTGAATTTTGCAGAGTAAATAAAAAAAAACGGGAACAGAAACAAAAATCAAGAAAAAAATAATCGTGAATTTCTCCGAACAGTGAAGTACCTATGCTTACAGAGAAGTGGCGGGAATCGAAGTGAAGCTCATAGAAGAGAGACGACGATTGCTTCTCTCTCTCTCTCTCTCTCTGAGCTAAGGTTTCGAAAAATCCTCGAACGTTGAAACAAGGGAAAATTGAATTTAATTTAAAAATATAAAATACAACTTTATTTATTTAATTATTTATGTTTTATATTTGTGTGTATGTAACGAATAAATGGAAAATATTTATATAATGTGTACACGTAATAATATAACACAATGATAAATATATGAGCACCGACGTGCCGTGAATTACCGTTAGTGGTGCGTGTCGTGGTTTTCAGAGCCCGTCAGTTAACGGCTGGTTCTGAACGTTAGAGGAATAAAAGTTTGAAACTCAAACGGCACTCAAGGCGTGACGGCGATAAAGGTCGAACAAGTTTGAGGGACCAGATTTGTCTCTTGGTAATTTGGAGCCGTTGGATGAGAGGGAGTGGTCCGATTTCAGGTCTAAGAAGGAAACGTTCTAACTAATTGGAAGGTTAAAAAGATGCATTAATTATTAACTAACATATAGGTTGGGATGACACAGCAACGGCTAAAACAAAGGATTATTATAAAACAGATGTATTATTCCTACAGATATCAACGCACTATCTAATTGCTATTAAACACACTTTTTTTTTTTTTTTTGGCTTTTTATAAGATTTAAATTTTATTTTATTTTAATATTTTATAAAAACTAATTTAAAATATTTTGTATACTAATTATTTTTTACAAAAATATTTTTAACTTAAGTTATTTTTAAAGTCTAAAAAACGAGTTTAAATTAAGATATTCATTTTACACTATCACTTAATCATACATCTTCATTATTATGAATTTTAAACTAATAAAATAATAAATATATTAATAACAAGAGACTAAAAGAATTAAAATTAATAAAAAAATGTTTATAAAATAAATAAGAGTATGTTTTATTAATGTTAGAATAATTTTGTAAGAATATATAAATTTAAAATGTTAGAATAATTTTATAAAAATATATAAA
Organism: Mucuna pruriens; assembly: GCA_025330945.1. Lineage (NCBI taxonomy): Eukaryota > Viridiplantae > Streptophyta > Magnoliopsida > Fabales > Fabaceae > Mucuna > Mucuna pruriens. Next base: position 676,623 of record JAENHJ010000525.1, on the reverse strand, counting down.
TTTAAGATAAAATTAATGTTATTATCTAAATAAAATTTCAAAAAAAAACTAAATAAACTAATTTTTTTAATCTTAAAGAATTAGTTAATTGGATCATATGAAAAAATATGAGAAAGTAGTCTATTAGAATTTATTAAAAATTATAAATTTTTGCAAGTTTTATTTCTTATTTAGTATATATTTTCTTTTAATTTTGTATTTTTAATAAATTTTAATAATAATAAACTATGTGTTAGAACTAGTGTGTGTCAAATAATATGTTAGTATCACTCCTCCTGTTCATACAATAATTTATACAATAATATTTTATTTTTTATATCACATTATTTATTATATTTTATATTCCACTCTCTTTTTTCTCTTCATCTCTTATAGTTAAAAATAAAATTTATTGCATAAATAACATTTCTCACTATAAAATATCCTCTAAAATGTATAAATATTTATGCATCTATACTTAATTTCATTCAACAAATAAAAAAATTACAAAACAAATAAAAAATAATAATTTGATATATATTATAAGTATAATCTATTAAAATTTAAAAATAAAAACTATCTTCGATCCTTTATATAAGAAACAAATAAGTATAACTTTTTGTCTTGATTATAAGAAACATAAACCTAATTTTATATGTATTAATTACTAATTCTTTTTTATACTCTAAATTTATTATGAAGTTGCCTTAAATAAAGTACTTGTATATATGACTATTTCTGTTTTTAGTCCTTTCAAATTTTTTATACCTTAAGAATATAATGTTAATATTAAAAATAAATTAATGAATTGAAAAATAAGAATAATATTAAAAGGAATAAAATTGTTGTTCATAATATATTAAAAAATAAATTATAAAAGTAAAGTATATTTAATTACCTTATTTATATAAAATAATAAATATATTAATTGACTGAATTTCACACCAAAAAATAATCTAATTGTCTTAATTTAATATATTCTTCATTACTTTATTTATCTCAATTAATATTATTTATTTTGTTAGTCATACTGGCACTAAACTAATTAGAATTAGTAATAAAGACTAAAAAGAATACTAAGAAAATGCCAAAGACCTGAAAATGCCAAAGACCTAAAAATGACAAAAAAAAAATAATTACAATGACTAAAATCAAACAGAGTCGTACTTGTAGGGACTTAAAACATATTTAAGCATATAAAATTTATTAATGAGATACTCATTTCTCATGCAAGTGGAGGCATTAGTATTCATTATCAATTTGCAAGCTCGTGATCCTTAGTCTTAGGCTAATATCAAACATTAGCATCATTTGTGGGAACAACTTGTTCTCGTTCTTGATCAATTTTTATTTTCGTAGGCAATCTTATTACTCTTTTACCTTAGGCTAGCACTTGTGACACCTTGAACCCCTGCTACAATAGTGAAAATTAGAAGAAATAATTCTAATCACCTATCGAACTCCAAGGGCCAATAAAAATAAGAGGTTGGCACCACCTTTATCTTATAACAAAAGCAACCTTAAGTGAATGCCTTTGAACAAACACACTTGATCAAATTCATCCAAGAGCAGGAATAACTAATTAAGCAACAAAGAAAAGTTTATGGGTCTAGAGGCACTCTATCGAGTTCTAACCTTGCTCTAAGCCACTTTGAGCCCTCAATCACTTGACCTTTACTCCATGAGTGACATTGAGAGATTGGAGAAAATGAGCAACAACCATCATGTTGATCCTCCCAAGACATTCTAAGATCTTGAATTGTTGTCCCCATGATAAGAAGGTCTTGAATTTAAATCAACCATTATCCAAGAAAAGAATTATGTTTCCGATACCAAAAATATGTTAAGATTGTCATCAATCGATCAACGTGAAGGAAAGAGAGATCATAGCAAGCACCTCATTGTTTTTTAATCTTAGATGTCTTATATAGGTGCCTAAGGGCTGAACCCTTACAAAGTCTTCCTCTTCACCTTAAGGAAATAGCTTTGCATTTATGTCAATAATTAGTGCTCAGGTCCACAAACACTTAGTTGGATTTAAGGTCAAAATTCTCAAACCATTTCTTAATGGGAAAAGTACAATCTAACATGGAAGCCAACCTCATGTCCATACGCGACCAAAGGTAAGGAGAATCTTTATGGGAGTACATCACTAAATTCTTTTAGGATGACTTACAAGTTTAAGACCTAACTTTTAAGGTTAAGTTGTACTTCATAAAAAAATGTTTACTCTAGAGTATTCCATTCCACACATTCTTAGCGAAAAGACAAGCCTAAAAGCTTAAAGACTTCATGATCTAGTCCAGAAAGCTCATGAGCCTTAAAGAGGAGCTAGAGACACTACAATTAAATAACTAACCAACGAAGTAGGTTAGAGCAAAGAACGCCAAAGCCAATAGAAGTCGATTTAGGCAAGAAGGACAAACTACATTTTATTAACATCAAGCTCTAAACTTTTGAATGAAGTATATAACATCGAAATAAAAAATGTAATGATCTTTAGGCTTCCACCACTTTGTCTAAGGTATTTCACCAATCATAACATATTCTCCAATTCCACAAGTCATATGACCATGACACAAAAGATTGCATCAAACTTTATGACTATAGAAGAATTAATCCAACAAGGATCACTGTCTTGCTTCACTAAAGGCGATAATCCAAGTTAGTCATCATGTAAGCACATCTTAATGCAAAAAATATCTTAAGGTCAATATTTTATGTCATCACTTATACAACGACTACATTTTCACAAAAAGGACATCAACTAGTTGTAACAAAATTAAGAAGAGAAAAAAAAAAAATATATATCCAAGCATAAAAGAACACAAGTCTCAACAAGAAAGAAACATTGTATGTACTAGGGGTGTAAGTGTCTTGACTTATGTTGGGTTTAGTATAATTTAAGACCTAACACAATAGAGAAAAGTTGGGTTATGTAGTTAAGTCAACTTAATAAAATAATAATATATTCTAAAAATTTAGAAAAATAAAAAAAATCAAAGAAAAAAAAGTACATAATAATTCAACTCGTTAAAAACCAATACATTTAAATATGTAAAAACTAGCTAAACAATAATCATGTACAAACATATCACAATCAAAATGATAGTATATATTATGCAATAAGTGTGACACCCTTCTACCCCAAATACTTAACTTAAATTAATAAAATAAATAAAATGAAGACAGGGTAATAATTAAAACCAAAAAGCACAATTTGTATTAAGGATAAAAGGTTCACATGGTAATTAAAAGGTAGGCACAAAGTTTTCAAAGAGGTTTTAGATCTAAACATTGTAATTGAGAAGACTAAAGTCATCATCATCTTTAAAATAAGTCATTCAAACATTAAGGCATAGAGCAACTATTCTAACTTCTAGAACCCGATGTCACACTAATCAGAGCAAAAGCCCGTCTTTTCAAAACTTGGCACCATGATGCCCTCAACGTTACCTAAAAGAAAACAACAAGAGAAAGTACGGTGAGAAATCGCATTCAATCATATAAAGGCAGATAATGCCTCAAATCCCACCCATTACCGTACTCAATTACTAACAGTTAACAGATGCTCATGTATCAATCACATTTCATTCATTCAAAATCAATCACAGTTCATTCATGTTTACAAAATGCACATGCTCGCACAATGCATATGCTCATCACCACACCTGAGAGTCTCGAGTTGGAACTCCACACCATGGGCGAATCGTATAGGCCGGTGTGTCGCACAGTTAAACACCACTTATGGCCCGTGCGAAGACATTCCACACCACCTATGGCCGGCGTGTAGCATGATTAAACACCACCTGTGGCCCATGCATATGAATGTCCCCCATCATTAGTCCACCCTGTTAAACACCACATATGGTCAGGGTATTATAGCCACGTCTAGCTTTTCATGCATCTCATGCCTCTCATGTCCATGCTCAATGCATTCTCATCCACACTCTTATTCTCATGATTTATACATCATTCGCACAATCCATAGCCATACCCAACCATATTAATTTAACCATCATCATTATAAATCATTTATCAAAAAGCACAGAAACGCACATAAAACACCATTGAATTTCACCCAATTTCATCATTGCACACAAGAGCCTCAAATCATGAACAACCCATAAACAACACAAGAATCAAGTAATTAGGGCAATTAATCATACAGTTTCCCAACAAAAATCACATTAGGACAAGACGCTAATAAGACCACAGAGCATATTGACAAATCTTTTCTACCAATTAAAATATTTTTAAAACATAATAATCAAACAAAATTGAGAATTTAGATCCTATAGGGACTTAGAGATTGCCCTCACTACCCGTACACCCCTGCATTCACATATAACCGAACACATCTCCCACGTACCTTAGATGCGAAGAATAGTGATGATCCGATGCGGCTCTAGGACGGTCTGAACACCCTAGCTCCTTTTCCTTGCAGGTCGGCGTTGTCTCTCCTCTAGGTCTGGCTGTCTGACGCGTAAAACACCAATTAGGGTAAACTGATTACCCCTGTCTAATATTCTAGCTGGCTTAGGTCAAATCCCGACCGACCTGCTCGTCAGTCTCCCCCGTTAATTCAATTAATTAAATTAATAAATGAAAATAATTTAGATAAAGCCTCATCAATTTATAAAATCATTAACTCCTCTATTAAAATAAAATTGATAATAATAATAATAATAATGTAATTAATTTCTAAAAATAATTAAATAAATTTTAGGATGTTACAATAAGTTTAAAATGACTCACAAATATACAACTTCAATTGAAACACAATAAGAAATTAGTCATGGTATTAAAGGCTCTAATGCATGTGTAAATCAAAATACAAGTCTAACTATTCAAATTCAACACTATTAATGAATAATTATACTTTTATTACTAATATTATAAGACAATCAGGTTATGCTAGTTTGATCAGGTTTAGAACTCACTAACTTGACACCTAACCCAATTATAGTTAGGTATAGCAAAATAAACTCAAATCAACCTAATAACCCAACCCAACCTGTTGAAATGTTGTTGAATTGGGTTAGGTTGATCGAGTTCGTAGGTTGATCATGACTTGCTTAGGCCACTAGTCTATACAATTAATGGACTCATCAAGACAATGCAAGTAACTCAATAAGGAAACAAGTGTAGTAGAAGGAGATCATGACGTTGTTAAAGGTAAGAAGTAACTACCAAAAATAAGTTACTTAGAGACTAACTATATCTTTTTTAGATGATGACCTCAACATTGTAGTCCTAGGGCACGACAACCTACTCGTAATCACAATCACTATTGCCAATTTTGAAGTCAAAATAATATCCTAGCATGTTTGGTTTTTGGTGTGGTTTTTCACGTTTCGAGTGTGATTTTTATAAGCTAATAGTTATATCCTCCATATTCTAAATATGATTTATCCATTCTTAATGAGTTTCCAAACACATTATCCATTGACCAATGAAACTCAATTTACATAATCTTCTATGACACTTGAAGAAAATAGGCCTTCATAGGGCATATCTAATTCCTCACTCTAGTGATTTAATAGGCTTCTTTGAGGATATCATAGAGTAATTAGGGCATGTCAAAATGCTTGTCATTTTGGGAGAAGCACCATTAACAAAAGCAATTAAGGTTAAATTCCTAATAATAGAATGTAGATCTACTTACAATGCCATCCTGGGTAAACATTATCAACACCCTCGTTGCAGTGGCATCCACGGTCCACCTAACATTGAAAATTTACTTGGAGGAGGTTGATATAGTCACAATTGGAGGAAACCAAATCACAACTCAAAGTTGCTATAGGAAATCTTTGAAAATGTCTAAGTTAAACCTTACCACAAGACCTCCCCCTAACATAGACAACTCACAACACACAGCACACAACAGGATCCAACACCATAATGGCCAACCTTAACATCAGAGAAATAGTTCATTATAAAACCCTAACCTAAGGTGTAACACCCTTGACACACACAAGTACACACGTGTGTGTATGTGTAATAAATAAAAGTAGGTTAAATTGTAATTTTGATATTTTATCTAGGGGTAAAATTTTATTTTGGTCATTTGTCACAACCCGAAAATTGTGACGCAAGGACTGACTCACCGATACTTATGACCGACTCAGTTTCGGCCGTCTGGAGTCGCCACCTACATTTTTTAGGAATATAGGGAAACCTAAGGAAAGGCTGGTCTGGCGTCAGGGATGTGGGTTCGGGAGTTGGTTACATGCTAGGGGGCATAAGGGCTCCCTGGCATGCCTATCACTTGACAGTTACCCTTAGTTAACCATATGGGGAGAGAGATAGTGCTTGCATTTTGGGTTGTGTTTTTGGTTTTAAGTCTTGGGGAAGGGGGGGTTTAGGTGAGGTGTTCTGAGAGTTTTAGGGATTTAAGATTTGAGGAATTTGGGATTTGACTTGATAGAGGTGTACCCTCTAGGCCTACGTACCTTGGCTTTAGAGGGTTCAAAGTCTACGTAGTTCTGGGTCTCAGGCGAGTGGGGAGTTAGGCTGACTGTGGTCTCATCTTTCTAGCCGAGTCGTGCTCGGTCAAGAGGTTTAGGCCGAGACAGACTCGGCCTTGGGTGGAGTCTCGGTTTCTCTCGGACTGGGGGCTACTAGGCTAAGAGGGGATTTCAGAGAGGGATCGTGCTTGACGATGCGAACAATACTACGCTAATTATGAAAAGAAAAGGGGACCAACCAACCTGGATGCTGAAGCGAGTAGATGACTCTTGCTTGTAGACCAGTACTTCTGCTTGCCCTTCAATCTGGATTCGGGACGCTTCCTTCCTTTCTTAGCAATCGTCAGCTTTTCATTTCCGCTGTTCTCCTTTTTCCTCCTTTTTTTTTCGTCCTTGACATTTCGTAGCAGGGGTTTATATAGGGTTGAGTAGTGGCTGGATGGTCCCCTTGGGCTTCGCATGATAGTAGTTGTTGGGCTAGAAACAGAGGCGGCTCCGCGTGTGGGGGGGGGGTAGTTAAGATTCCTAAGATTCTGGGCAACTCGGCTGTGGATTGGATAGGGTTGACTCGGTCTCGGTTAAGATTCTCCTAAGATCCCGCACCACTCGGCTGGGAATCGGAGTCGTGGGTGAGGCGGACTCGGTCTCGTCCAATGTTTTTCCAGTCTTGGCTTGACTGAGTCCAGGTGGCCTCTAGGCGGGCCCGGGTTGACTCGGGGTTGACTCTGAGGTTGGAGGTCTGGCCCATTCTGAAAGATTGGGCCGGACCGATTTGGGGTACAACATCATTTATCTTTTAAAATATTCATTTTGGTTCTTTAACTTTTAATTTTGAGTTAATTTTGTCCTCCCGAAAAAATTTTCATTTTCAATTTTGGGACATAATTTTAAACTATTTTTTACTTATTCAAGACGTGAAATTTGTCCATTATATTATTTACATGAAAACTATGAAACTTAATATTCGAACCAAAAGAGTCATAACACATGTTGAAAGTTGCATGAAAATTGAGTCCCACAAGCATTTGGGAAACAATTTGATATGAGATTTTTTAGTTTTTCGGTTGTTCATGAAACTCATTTTTTACATGATCATGGTCATATGCAAACTTGATTCTATGGAGATATTCAACATCAAACAACTATTGTAGATGTGTCTCTTAACATGATACAACAATAATAAATTATCAAATCGATAAAAGGATGATATGTGTTAATAAACCATTGGGTGACATTGTTAATTGATCAATGAAATGATATATAAATATACATGGGTAGTTACTAACCATTACACAAGGTTTTGTAATGATCTTAGCCTTTGCATGGAATTGTCCATTTGCCTATCCCTAATACCCATTTTTGTTAGCCTCTTCTAACCTTTCATCACTAGGTTGAAGGTCATATCAAAGCAAACCCCCAACTTACATTTATTATTCACAACAATAATTGTGTATGCATGCATGGATTCATGTATCTACTATCAACAATCATCATTTTTGTTTTTGTTTGATTACTTAAACCATCCACATGGATGAAAAAATACAATACAAAGGTCCTACCTAAGCAACTTCTTAGAGTCTTCTATTCTTGGTCAAGGTCCTACCTAAGTAGCCTTTACTAACAAAAACTCAAGGTCTTACTTGAGTAACCATAACTAAGAAGAGGCCTTGTTTAAGCAACCTCCACTAACATTCTATAGAGGTCTTATCTAAGCAACCCTTACTATAAACGAAGTCCCCATTTCTAGGTTCAACGCTTTTTATCTACAACAAACAACATACATTATTAAATTTATTGTAAACTCTTATTAGAATTTCACTTGCAAATTTTGAATGAAGTATATAATGTCAAATTCAAAGATGCAATGATCTTCAAGCTTCCCCCACTTCGTCTAAGGTATTTCATCAATAATAGCACGTTTTCCCAATTCCATAAGACATATGATCATGCCACAGAAGATTACATCCAACTTTGCGACACTATAGAAGAAACAAGGATGACTACCTGCCTCACTAAAGGCAATAATCCAAGTTAGTCATCGTATATGCACATCTTAATGCAAGAAACATCTTAAGGTCGAAGTCTTTGATGTCATCACCCACACAACAACCGCAATAGTCACAAAAAGAACATCAACTAGTTGCAACAAAGTTGACAAGAGTAAAAAACAAAAAATAAATATCCAAGCATCCAAGAACACCAGTCTCAACAAGAAAGAAACATTGTATACATTAGGAGTGTAAATGACTCAAATTAGGTTGGGTTCAGTCTTATTTAAAGACCTAACACAATGAAGAAAAATTAGGTTAGGTAGTTGAGCCAACTGAATAAAATAATAGTATATTCTAAAAATTAGAAAAAATAAAATAAAAATAAGAAAAAAGTACCTAATAATTCAACTCGTTCAAAACCAATACATTCAAATATGTAAAAGCTAACTAGATAATAATCACATACAATTACACCATAATCAAAATGGTAGTGTATATTATACAAGAAATGTAAAAGCTAACTAAATAATAATCATATACAATTATACCACAATCAAAATGATAGTGTATATTATACAAGAAATTTATAATGACTCACAAATATACAACTTCAACATATACAATAAAATATTAGTCATGGTGTTAATGGTTCCAATGCACATGTAAATTAAAATACAAGTTCAATTATCCAAATCCAACACTATCAATGAATAATTATAATTTTGGTACTAATATTATGAAATGATAGGTTGGGTTGGTTTAGTTAGGTTTATAACTCACTAACTTAACACTCAACCTAGTTATAATTGGTTTTGTCAAAATAAATTCAAATAAACCTAATGACCCAATCCAACCTGTTGAAATATTGTTGAGTTAGGTCCATGGGTTAATCATGACCCGCTTCCACCCCTAGTTCAATTGTCGGTAGATTCATTAGGGACAATGTAGTAACTTGGTAAGGAAACAAGAGTGGAAGGAGATCATAAGGCTATTAAGGGTGAGAAGCAACTACCAAAACACAAGTTATTTATAGACTAACTATATCTTTTTTAGATGATGACCTCAATATTGTTGTAGTCTTAGGGCATGACAACCCAATTGTAATCACAACCTCTATGGTCAATTTTGAAGTCAAAATAGTATCCTAGCATATTTAGTTTTTGGGAATGGTTTTTCATGCTTCGAAAGTGATTTACATAAGCTAATAGTTATATCTTCCACATTCTAAATGTGATTTCTCCATTCTTAATGAGTTTCCAAACATGTTATCCGTTGACCAATGAAGCTCACTTTACATCCTTTTCTATGACACCTTCAAGAAAATAGGCCTTCATAAGGTATGTTAAAGAGCTCGTTAATTTGGATGAAGCACCACTAACAAAACAATAAAGATTAAATTCCTAATTATACAATGTACATCTACTTATAGCATCATCCTGGGTAAACTAACCATCAATACCCTCATTGTAGTGGCCTCCACCGTCCCCCTAGCATTGAAAATTTACTTGGAGGAGGGTGATATAGTCACGATTGGAGGCGACTGGATCACAACTCAAAATTACTATAGGAAATCTTTGAAAATGTCTAAGCTAAACCTTACCATAAGACCTCCCCCCAACTTAGACAGCTCAAAACACACAACAAGATCCAACACCTTAATGAGGAACCTTAACATAAGAGAAATAATGTTCATTATACGACCTTAACCTAAGGTGTAACACCCCTGACACACAGTGTGTATAATAAATAATAATAGGCTAAATTATAATTTTGATATTTTATCTTGTGGTAAAAACTCATTTTGGTCCTTTATCTTTTAAAAAATTCATTTTTGGTTTTTTAACTCTTAAATTTAAGCCAATGTTTTCTTTCCAAAAAAATTATCGTTTTTGAATTTAGGTCACAATTTTGAACTATTTTTTACTGATTCAAGACATGAATCTTATTCGTTAGAATTATTTACATGAAAATTATGAAACTAAATTAATGTTCGAACAAAAAAAGGTCATAAACATAGTGAAAATCATGTGAAAAATGAGTCACACGAGCATTTGAAAAAGAATCTTATATAAGATTTTTCAATTTTCTAGTTGTTCATAAAACTCATTTTTACACGATTTTTACCTTGTTTATGAACAATACGCTACTACATGATCATGGTCATATGCAAACTTGATTCTATGGAGATCTTCAACATCAAGTGACTATTGCAGACATGTCTCTTAACATGGTACAACAATAATAAATTATCAAATCAATAAAAAGGACAATATGTGTTCATAAACCATAGGGGTGACATCATTAACTGATCAATCAAATGATATAGTGATTTGTAAAGATAGATATACACAGGTAGTCACTAACCACTACACAAGGTTTGTAATGATCTTAGCTTGAGTGTAGAATCGTTCATTTGCCTATCTTTAAGGCTCATTTTTGTTAGCCTTCATTAACCTTTCGACACTAGGTTGAAGGTCCTATCAAAGCAAACCCCAACTTACATGTATTGTTCACAACAACAATTTTGAGCTCATGCATGGATGCATGTATCTACTATCAACAATCATCATTTTGTTTTTGTTTGATTACTTAAACTATTCATATGGATGAAAAAATACAACGCAAAGGTCTTATCTAAGCAACTTCTTAAAGTCTTCTACTCTTGGTCGAGGTCCTATATAAGTAGCCCTTACTAACAAAAAGTCAAGGTCCTACCTGAGCAACCACACAATTAAGAAGAGGTCTTGTCTAAATAGCCTCCACTAACATTAGGTAGTCTAGACAACTCTTACCATCAACGAAGTCTCCATCTCTAGGTTCAATGTTTTTTTGTCCATGACGGACAATATATGTTATTAAATTTTATTGTAGATTCTTATTAGAGTTTCACATACAAATTTTGAGTAATTTAATTTGACTATTATAATTTATGAACTTTCTCCTTTAATAATGAAATATTCAAAATTCAATTTAACTAAAACTAGGAATTCACAAAAGTATTTTTGTCATTAGTAAAATACTAAAACTAATTAATTAGTTCAATGTTATTTTACTTGTAAAATTATCAAACATACCAAATAATTTCTAAAAATTTATTTTTCAATAGAATTAGTTAAAAACAATATATTAAAATTATGAAAATGAGAAATTACAGATTTTCTCTTTTTTAAATTTTCTACAAAATTAGCCTTGATTGCTTCCTTTTTAAACATTCTATTTCAAAAATTTATTGCATATTATATAAAACTATTTTAATTGAAAAATAATCTTTACCAATCTTTATGTAGGTCCAATAAGGATGTTTAGTTATTATTTAAATTTTTACTTGATTACAAATATTTATTTAAATTTTTCAACTATTAGCTTAAGGATAAAACTCATTTTCTAAATAGGTCCATGTTGTATCGAAGTATGGTTTCCTTCTAAGAAAGCCAAAAAGGAAAAGAAAGATCCACATACATATTGACAATCAAATGAAAATATCAAATAACATCAACAAATTAACACCTCATGTTAACATAAGTTGTTGACTCGATACCTAACCTAACCTAAATCTAGTCTGACTCAACTAATTTAGACTTTGGTTCATATACACAACAATAGTTGGATACAATAAACCATCTTTAGATGCCAAATAGGCAACAACAAGTAAACACTTTATATCATCATAAGGTACCAACTTGGGAGGTAACTGTTCTAGATCTAGCTTAACATAAGTTCAGATTGGTCCAATAAACCTACATCGATTACAGGTAACCAACATAGTCCAATAGGCATGCTTCACTTGGTACATGAAATAATGAGAATGAGGCAGGAAGTCTCCCTAATAAGTGAAGAATAATTGAAAAATCTCTTATTCTCTTACTAAAAGATGGTTACTCTATCATATAAAAGATTATTCATTATCCTAATTAATCTTATCATATCAATACCAAAGAAGGCTTATTATATAAGCAAAGAAACCTCACATATAATGTACAACCTTATACTTCAACAAAAGTTTATACTACCTTTAATCCTATATATAATAAATAAATAACAACTTTTTGGTCTTTATTATAAGAAACAACTTTCATTTCAAATGTATCAATTGTTAGTTTCCTTTTACACCCTTCATATATTATGAAATTTATTAATGAGTCATTCACTTATCACTAAAGGGGATACATTTCTTGAGTGTTTTTGAAATAAAATTTAAATCTATGACATTATTAATTATAACTAACTGATTCAACTACTTTTATTGGTATTGAAGAATTAGGTACTTCTTTTTTATATATAGGAGTGGAGGTAATATAGAAGAAAAACTTGAATGCTTGTGAGAAACACATGCTGTTTAGCTTGGATCGAATGAGACAACATGCAAACAAAGTATTTTCTTAAATGTCTTAATTTTTTATATATAATACAATTAGATAACATGTAATAAAAAATTAGCTCAGTTGTTTTGATTATTTTAATTACCTTGGATATCATTCAAGAAGTTATAAATATACAAAATAGAAAAAAATCATACAATTTTATTTTAGAGAAAAAAAATTATTATGAGAGAGACATGCAACACATGATTTGCTTCTAAAAACTTTGTTTTAAAAGAAAACATGTAATGCATTAAGAGTATAAAATATATTTTACAATGTCACTTAATCATAACCTACCATAAATATTAGAATGATTGAATTTTGAGATACATATCTTAAAAGTTATATAAGATCAATACATGATAATTAAGCTCTTGTTTTAATTTATGACATATAACATGATAAAATAATACATAAATAAAAAATTAACTTGAAAGGTTTAAGAAATTATAAAAATATCATGTAAATTAAATTTTAAAGAAAAACAATATTAACACATTTTACGAGTAAAATTTAGATAATTAAATAAGAAGAAAACAATCATATTATTTATTGAGATTCACATAAATTTTATCTAATATCAGGTAAAATATAAAAAAAATATATTAAAAGACAATTATACTAATTATTACACTAAGGCAATGGTTGAAGAGTAAAACAAATTATAGAAAATATCACTTAATTTCATCAGCACCTTAAAATTTCAATCAACTTATTTATTTATTAGTTATTACCCTTAATATAGATATCTTACTACAATTATTATTATTATTATTTTACCTTAAACTTGTGTGGATCCCACTAGAGGGACCATAGTCAAATTCAAATGTAAAGTGTATCCCAAATTCTCTCTGAACCCAACGGTCAGGTTGTTTTCAAAAACATCTCCCACTTTGCCTCTGTCTAGTAATCTCAAACTTAGTTTTCGTCCCACATTAACATCTTCAACAATTTGTCTCAAAACTCGAACCTTTTACTGCCAACAATGGCTGCCACTCCAAAACCCATCAAATCTTGTACTCCTAAGAAACTCTCCAACACCTCCATTTCAGTTTCCAAGGTGAGGGTCATAGTCAGGGTCAGACCCTTCCTCGCGCACGAAACCTCAGCAGGGAGAAACGGCGTCCCCATTTCGTGCATCTCCGTGGTGAATCAAGATTTTGAGTCTCCGCAGGAAGAGGTTGCAGTTTATGTCAAAGATCCACTAACCAGGTCTCATAAAGTTCGCATCTTTGAGTTTTTTTTGGATGAAATTTGTTTTTGACGACGTGGGGTTCTTACCATATCTGTTTTTTGGTTTTATCTTAGCCGGAGTGAGTGCTACCAATTGGATTCTTTCTTTGGGCAAGAAGACAACAATGTGGGTCAGATATTCTCCAGAGAAGTGAGTCCCTTGATTTCGGGAATATTCAATGGTTGCAATGTCACGGTGTTCGCTTATGGGGCTACCGGCAGTGGGAAGACATACACCATGCAGGTGTGCGCGTGATCTCTCAAGAAACTTTTTTTTTTCTCTCTTGGTAACCATCGAATGTAGGTCTTTTGGCTCTCCCGTGAAATTCTGAAGCATCCTCACAATTTTTAGTCCTTTGAGCCAACTACGAGACTAATCTTTAGTTGGGAGCTTAGTCCTACTTAACTCCTTGCCCTTGGTCTGCATATGTGCTTTGCAATGTAATATGTCATACTCTGTTCGAAGTAGATCTTCTTTTTTATACATTTTCTTTACCTAGATATATGAGTTAGTTTGATTTTTTAGTAAATTATGAACTTTGAGTTAAGAGGATGAAGATTTAGGATTAGCATCATGATGATTGGCAATAACATAGAGCCTGGTTAAATTTTTTCTGAACTTTAGTCTAGCAAGTAAGGATCACATGAATGGTCTTAAATTGTGGTTGAGTGGTGGTAGAGATCTAAAACACTACAATATTGCAGCTGCAATTGTGGTCGTGAACTGCAATTTAAAACCATGATTATGAGTTTCATGCGAGGATTAAAAAAGTGTATCCAATCTTAGATTCTTTAAATTTGTGGTACCTACTTTTAAATGTGAACTTATAGTCTGTGTGGTTTTGCGTCACAAAGACAACACTTATAGTCATGCACGTCTGGTTTCCATGTCCAAGGTAGAAAGCTAGTTCCATATAGCTTCTGATTTTCTCGATTTTTATCTGCGTTTTGGGCTTTTGCTGCAGATCCATACACACATTTAGAGTCAAGAGGGTGGTTAGGATTAGGACCATTTTTATGCTTAACCATAGCACAGGTCCTGGTTATATTTGTATGAATACTCCCCCAGAAATTATGGGGGTGAGGAGGAGGATTAGAAAAAGTTCATCCACTTTTGGATTCCTTAAATTTGTGGTACCTAGTTGTAACTTTTTACATGCTTGTATTTAATTTTAATTTTAATTTTTTTGAAGTTTTTTACTTTGTTGTGTCGTATACTTGAAATGAACCAATGTTTGGTGTTGCAGGGAACCGAGGAACAACCTGGCTTGATGTCACTGGCAATGTCGATGATCCTGTCTATTTGCCAGAGCACTGGAAGTACAGCACAGATCTCATACTATGAGGTCTACATGGACCGATGCTATGACCTCTTGGAGGTCAAAGCGGCGGAGATTTCAGTTTGGGATGACAAAGATGGGCAAATTCACCTCCGGGGACTATCTCAGATTCCTATAAGCACAATGTCTGAATTTCAAGATGTTTTCTCTTGTGGAGTTCAGAGACGCAAAGTTGCGCACACAGGCCTCAATGATGTCTCTAGTAGGAGTCATGGAGTGCTTGTGATATCTGTGTCCACTCCTTCTGCTGATGGCACTGGAACTGTTGTGTGTGGGAAGTTGAATCTCATAGACTTGGCAGGTTGGTTACTTCCATATTCAATTGGGATAAGGGATTAGAAGCACTTGTGGTTATATGCTTATGTGTTTAAGATTGTAACAGGTAATGAAGACAACAGAAGGACCTGCAATGAAGGGATTCGTCTCCAAGAGAGTGCCAAGATAAACCAGTCCTTGTTTGCACTGTCAAATGTGATATATGCATTGAACAACAACAAACCAAGAATACCCTACCGAGAAAGCAAATTGACCCGTATATTGCAGGACTCTCTAGGGGGAACTAGTCGTGCACTGATGGTTGCTTGCCTGGTAAAGCTAGATATTTTATAGTTCTTCTCATTTTCTGTTAGTCCACTAGATTTTCAGATACATAAACAACAAGGAGCTTGAGTAAGAGATTTTTAAGTTGAAGATTCCTTGTTCAACCACATGAGTGACCAAGAGAATTGGTTATTAGTTTACCCCACTTTGTTAACTACAATTAGATTCAAAATTTTATTGTAGTCCTTTTCTATTTTGATTTCAGAATCCAGGAGAATACCAGGAATCTGTTCATACTGTTAGTTTAGCTGCTCGATCAAGGCATGTCTCTAACTTTGTACCGTCAGCTCATAAACAAGAGACCCCAAAAGTTAAAGTTGACATGGAAGCAAAATTGAGAGCTTGGTTAGAATCAAAAGGCAAAACAAAGAGTGCTCAAAGAGTTGGGCCATTTAATTCTCCACTTCTGAAGAAAACTCCCAGATCCATCATTACCCCTGCTAAGAGATCCATTACCTTTAATAGTTCAGTGAAGAAGGGGGGTAGAACTGCCATCAACCTAGATGTTCAACATACTAATGAAAGGTGACTAGTGGTCCTATTCTTGCATACATAATTATAGATAATCATTTTCTCATTGACTTTCTGTTACTTCTATATGTTTTACTGTGTAAGCAGGGCCTTTGCTGTGGCTTTTGGAAATTTACTGGATGGTGAAGGTTCTTTTGATTCATGCATGGAGGTAAGTGTGTGTCAAAAGTGAAATGCATTTACTGACAGGTTCACTAACCCAAATACAACATCGTTCATACTGAAAAGAAGCAAGAAAAAGTTTACCAAGGATACTGTTCTTGTCTTCATAAATTTTTTAATTTTCATCCACAGTGAAGAAACTTTGCATCTTTCTTGAATACAATAGTATTAAATGATCTGCAGAACGCACTATGTGGTGTCAAGGACAATGATAGCAAAGAGATTAAGCATGATGCCAATAAGGCTGCATGGGGATCATACAAAAATCTACCTGGTATGCCACTACTTTGTGAAATTCCTGAAATTAGTTGCATTATTCGACAATATAATAGGGAAAATTTAGATTGGTGCTTGATATAGTCTCCTATGCTTTCTAAAGATTTGAAACGTCTGTGTATGTAGTTGAGCCATTGAGCAGGGGAGTGATCTCAATTACTAATAAGAGTAAAGATGCAGCACAAAGTCCTTTAAGAAAAGCCCTCTCTCCCATCAACATCAATGATAATCAGGAACCCCTTGAGGCATTGTCTTTCACACAAACACCTTTTCTGGCAACCTGCTCCACTAATAAAAAGAATGACACTCCACTTGACAAATTCAGCACACGAAGTTCTACACTGAAGGTACTGCTAGTTATCTGACACCACTAACAAATGGACTTTTTGAACCACCAATGCTCACATCACCAATTCTTTAACATGCAGAACTGTCTAGTTCAAGAGTACATTGCTTTCTTGAATAATGCAAGCAGGTAAAGCAAACACTCTGTATGTTTCCTACTTTGTAAAGCATATCTTGTCTATGAACAAGGTAAGGTGTCTTAACATTGAATTCAATTCTTAAATGCAGAGAGGAACTACTTGAGTTAAAGGTACATGCTGGCTTGTCACAAAAATGCCCATATGAAGAGCTATTTCTTTATCTCTGACTGTTTCCCCCCTTTTCATTTATTGCATTATTCTTTTATTTTTCTTCATTTTGTAATTTTTTGGATACAATTCCTTCAGGGCATAGGAGAGAAAATGGCAGAATACATAATAGACCTTAGAGAAGAAAGTCCACTAAAATCGGTTAGTATAAAGAATGTTTACAAGGCAGATACTGAATTAAGTCAGCATAATGCTTTTAGTGATGTTTTGGTTTTCTCATTTTGTAGTTAAATGATTTGGAGAAGATAGGCCTCTCTTCCAAGCAGGTATGTTCTATAGAAGCATTTTATATTAACTGAAATTTTGCTTCTAAAAAGTGTGAACAAAAGTTCTAACTTTTACCACTTTTTGGCAGGCCCATAACCTGTTCACAAAAGCTGCGAAAAAACTATTCGAAGATAAAGCTGAAGATTCAATACTCAGTTGAAGTCCATTCTCAGCCTTTTTTTTTCTTTTGCCTAAGATTAATGTAATTTTATTGTTTTCAATTTATTAGCTTTGTACCATTGCCACAGCTAGCTTGCTTTGTGTTCTTGTATGTTGTAACCTAATCATAAAATATTTTACCCATCAATCCATCATTGAAAAAGTGTGATCCTTGTAACATGGTGTCAATTATTTCTACAATTCTCTTTATTCAATTGCTCCACGTCTACTACAACCTCTTTGCCTCACACAGAATTGAAATATAAATCTCCTATGTGAAGCGCCAATCTCTGATGCTTTTGTTGGGCAGGTAAATGTATGTCACATGAATCATTGTCATGGTTTCAACTTTTTAGGGTTGAAAACAATTTTTTTTTTTGTTGAGAGCAAAGAGAAAAAAATACTTGCATCATTATGTAACAACCATTTTTTTTTATCTATTAGATAGGGGAGTAAGAGATCAAATCATGCCGTTGTGTTATGAATCAGATTCATAAAATACTGTTAATACTTAATTCATCAAAAGTTAATTAGTTTTAACTAATAATATTATAAATTAAAACTTTATTCTAGAATACCTCTTAAATGTATCCACTTTAATAGAAAATAAGTGATTAATTTATTAATGAACTTTATAATAAATGAAGAGTAAAAAAGAAACTAATAATTAATACATTCAAAAAGTAAATTAGTTTATTATAGTTAGAAAAAAAATTATTTCCATTTGTTTTTTTTATATATATATATATATATATATATATATATATATATATATATATATATATATATGACTAGAGGTAGTATTACATTTTAATTTACTTGTCTTTTGAGACAAATTCACGGTTTGTAATATTAAAATTAATTATATTACAATTAGTCAAAATTAATATATTAAAATATAAAAATAACATTAAAAATAATATATTAAAAATAACTTATAAGTTTAAGTAAATTATAATTTTTTAAAGAAAATTAAAAATAAATTATTTAATTGAAAGGTAAGAACAATATTAAAAACAATAAAAATAATATTCATAATATATTGAAAATTAAAAATAAATTATAAAAACAATTATATGTAATTATATTATTTATATAAAATAGTAAATACATTAATTAATTAAATTACATATAAAAAAATCTAATATCTAAATTTAAAATATTTTAATTACTTTAAATATCTTAATTAATATTCTTCATTTTGATTGTTATATTGTACTAAACTAATTAGAGCTAATGATATAGACTAAAAAAAAATACTAAAGAATATGAAATTATAAGGTTTAAAATCATACCGAGTCAGTCATATTTAATGACAGTTAAAACATATTTAAGTATTTAACTTAATTTTGAAAATAATTATATTTTTAACAAAAATTCTCTCCAAAAGCTTGGGAAAAAAGTGATTGTTTTTAAAATTAATTAAATTGAGCAAAAATATACATTTATTTAAACACGTGTTTTTTTTTTCAAAATATCCAATAATATTTATAATTGATTATGAGTCATTCTACCTACTGAGAATAATAAAAATACAATATATATAATTGTAAATAAAAATAAGTAAGAGATAATAAACATTAACATAAAATACACACATTATTTTAATTAATGATAAAATATGTCACAAAATTACCTTTTAAATTTATTTTAATATTTTTTCCGTCAAATAAAAATGAATATTAAATAACATTGCATTTGAATTTTATACTTTTATTTTTCAATGCTACATATAAAATTTATAAATTAAAATTTGTAATCCCATCATTTACGTGACTTAATTTATCTTATATATAAAATATCCTGTAAATTGTATAACATTTATGATTTTAATTGTTAATTTAATTATTTGTAATAAATAAAATTTAACTTACTTTATTATCGAATAAAATAAAAACACAATAAGTAATTAATAATGAGATTAAATTAATGGTTAACATATAAAAATTTTAAATAATTTTAAATTTATATTAATATACCTTTTAACTTGGTTAGTTTAAAATATGTTTTATAAAGAAGTAATAATTAAAATAAATATTTTATATATATATATAAAATAATAAATTAATTCACTTAAATAATAATTAAAGATAGAAATGAATAAATAAATCATTATTATATTATATTTAATTATCAATTTGTATATATTATATTGTTATACATTTGAATTTTTTTAAAATGTTTTATAAACTACATTATATAATCTTAATCAAATAATAAAATTGTGTCACAAAATTAACTTTTAGATTTACTTTAATACTTTTCCTCTCAAATGAAAAATGATTTTTTTTATAACATTGCATTTAAATTTTATACTTATTACATTTTTCAGTGTTACGTGCAATATTTCTAAAGTAAAATTTTAATCTAATTATTTTATTTATCAAATTTTTTTTTAACGCACGGTACCACTTCAATCATTTGTTGATGTTTTATTAAATATATTCTTTATCATATTTCTCTTAATAAATGCTATATTTACTTTCTCTAATGTGTTCATTTTTTTATCTTATTTTGTCTTATGCGTCAATACATTACAGATTGTAAATGTAATAGTAGTAGTTGTTTGTTAGTACTAGCAACTAGTTTAGTTTTAAAATTTTTAAAAATCAAAATTAATTTTTAGTTTTTAGGTTTTAGTTTTAGTTTTTTTAGTTTTAAAATTTAAAAATAAATTTATTTTGAAATTTTTTTATTTTATTAAAATTAATTTAAAAGTAGGTTTATATGCCGGTAATAGTTAAAGTTGGTAAAATAAGTTTGATCTGATGGGTAAACTTGTTTCTAAAATATGATTCAAGTGATGGTGCCAATGAAAATGGTAGTGGTGGTGGTGGATTGTCAATCTTGATAGTAATAGTGTTAGTAGGGTGATAGTATTGATGGGAGTAGTGGTGGTGTCATTAGTGTCAGTAATAATAATAATGCGATACTAGTAATAGTGATGGTAATAATAATAATGCAATACTAGTAATAGTGATGGTAGTGTTAGTAGTGGTGATGACGTTGCAGTGATATCGATGGTGTGGTGAAATGGAGATAGTATTAGTAGAGTTGAAGACGGTAATGATAGACTACTTCTGATGATAATGACAATGATACTAATAAAAATAAAGATAATATTGCTAATAGGAGTGTTGATAGTAGGTCATTGACATGGTGGGATAATGACAACGAAATAAAAAAAAATAGTTATTATTAATCCTAGACTTATTTTTATTAAACTAAAAACTAAATTTACATTTAATTTGAAAAATGAATATAAAGTATTCTGAAAGTGAATTAAAAATTATTTCAAACTATTTTATCCAAACACATTTTGTTTTAAAAATTAAAATAAAAAATAAAAAAATCACAACTAGCCTAAAATCCTTAGTTTAAAATTTGAAAAATGTTAGTATCCTTCTCACTAACACTCTAAAATTATCGAAGTTCTATTCCTTATCTAATAAATCTCATTTGTAATTTTATAGTTTTTATTTATTAAGAAGAATGTAACGGATCCCAAATCAATTCATTTGTGAATTGTATTGCTAATTTTCCTAAGTCGAAGCAAAGAGAATCGTTTCGAATAAATGAATTTTCAGGTTCAAATTCCATGGATAATAAAAATGTTATGACAATTTAGGTCGAGAATGGATAATTTTGTACTTAATTGCATAATTATGCTCCAAACCCAATTGCACGACTCCCCATCCCATCCACATGCTTTAGAAGCTCGGTTGAATCATGAATGGAAAGATATTTTCTTGCTTTATACTATTTCAGTTTCTTTTTAACTATCTTTTAAAATTTTATACATAAAGTAAGAAATGTATTTTTTTTTGTTTTTCTATAAAATATTTTTTTAAAATTTTTATTATACTCCTTTTCATTTTTATTTTATAATAAATTTTTAAATATATATATTAATTAAAAATTAGATGAAAAAAAAGATATAACTAACAAAAAATAATTAATATTATTTTGAGTTTTTAAAATAACATAGAAATAGGAATATTTTTTTTAAAGAAAACTAACACTTGAAAAAAAAAATGGAAGGAGTATATATATACTCAATTTTTATTTTATTTTCATCATTACATTATTTATTATAATTTTTTTTGCTTTATCTTATTTTTTTCATCATCGCTTACTACTCCTATAACTTTTTTTTTTTATCTTTCTTTCTTTTCCCTTTTTTTTTTTTTCTCTTTTCATTCTACCTCCATGCACTCTTAAATGAAATGTACACTAAACATTTATCATCATTTAGACTATCAATATGTCATATCAGTTGTATTATTTATGGAATGTGAACCTTAACCACTATCCATATAGATTACTAATGTGAATAGATAATGTATATCTGGTTTCCACAGGTCATCCAACAAAGACTCAAAACTGTAACTCATTATTTGACTAACATCAACTACTACGATTTTAATCACAAATAAATAAATAGGGTTAGAAGTAAATAGTAAATATTATTCAATTAATACCTTTTCCAGTATCTGCAGTTGATTAGAGAGTTATAGGAAGAAACAGTAAAATTGTAATTGTAGGAGGTTACACCTGCATTTAAAACTGGGATCAATTTGACAAATTGTCAAAAACATTGTTTTCATGATTTCATCATCAAGTGGACTACTCAGCTAATTAAGGATAGGAACAAAATGTGTATTCAATCCATCATCTCCTCTCTCATCTTCGTGCCCACCAAGTCAATAATGCGGTCAAGAGATATATATTTCTACATGTACTGATAATTAATTATTCATAAACATATAAATATTATATTGTCTTATATATATATATATATATATATATATATATATATATATTTTGATAGATTTGAATATATAATATTTTAATTTTTAATTTATAATTTTTGTTAAAATATCATTATTTTTTTAAAATATTTATTTATATTAAAAAATTTTATTAAATAAATACAATTATTACAAATTTAATATGATATATATAAATGAAAAATATATATATATGTGTATATATAATATATTTCATAATTTTTAATTTAAGTTTTATTTATTTTAAAAAATATTTACCTTAATTGATAACTTATAAGTTAAATTTTTTTAGCATATGTTTTAATTAAAACGTATTACAATTTTATAATAAATATTTTAGTAATGTTATATTAATAGGTTAAATTATATATTTTAAATAAAAGAGAATCAACAATGTAATATTTGTATAAGGAAGAGTAATGTAATATTTGTATTTATAATAAGCAAGACTAATGAAATACTTAAGAATGAAAGTGTAATTTAATTATAACTAAATTATAAAATTGGACATGTATGTTATAATTACTAATTATTAATAAATATTATAATTAAAGAGGAATATATATTAATATAAAGTAATACTAATTATGACGTCAACAAATTTATATAAAAGTGAATTTTATTATTTAACCATTAAATTATAAAATATATCACTGTTAATATTAAATTTATCAAAATTAAAAATTTAAAAATAATCAAAATATTATATTTTATGAATAGAATATTAATAAAATTTTAAATTAATATATAGATTATAAATATAATTTATATATAAGAATTACTATAATTGATTAAGTAGTGTAAAAATAAATAGACTCCTTATTAATTTATTATATTTTAATTGTCAAAGTTAAAACAATTTAAATATTAAAATTTTAAGATTTTAATATTAAAAAAAGTAAAAGTCTCCTTTTCAATATTCTCAACCAAGAAATCTCACTCCTATAATGTGGAGAGTAAGTTATTCTCCACAGAATTTCTTGTCAACTGCTTTATATGATCAAAATTTCATCTCATCCCTTCTTCCTTTTTAACTGGAAGTTCAATTTGTGATTGACAATGATGTATATTTTATGCCAATGGATCGAATCATTTATAAAATGCTATTAAAAATATTTATTTCAATAACTGAAAATAATTCCTTTTTTAGAGTTTGAAGTGTTAGCCTTTTCTAAATATAAATAAAGTAGCTAGTTATTATTTTATAAAATTATTCCAAAATTAATTTCTCAACACAAAATACTTATATTTTCAAAAAAAATATCTTGTATTGTTATTATAAAAATTTCGCCAACTTATAATTCTATTATAATTTGAGACTTGATTTTGATGATTGACTCATCAATTAAATTTAATTTAATTTATTAAATCAGTAATTATAAAATTTTCACCAACTCATAATTCTATTATAATTTGAGACATGATTTGACAATTGACTCATCAAATTTAATCAATTAAAAAGTTGAACTCATTAAATAAATAATTAATAAATTAAACTTGAGCTACACTCAATAAATTCTTGAACTATATATATATATACATTAAATAATATATTTTATATTATTATATTCATATAATTATCTTTAATTAATTTTATTTTTATATAAAATAATTATATTCATTTCCAACTCAAGTTAAGATATGAGCCGAACTTTCCAACTTATTTCCCACTGGAATCTGATAGGGATAGGAATTGTAAAATATACTACCACAACATAAAAATGGTTTCACCTCTATAAGAAGTATGTAGGCTCATAAGAGAGGTAAATAAATAGAAAAAGGGAAAAAATATAAATCGGATAAGTATTAATTAAGTAGTGAAATGAGAGAGAAAAAGAAGTTGAAAAGAGAGTAAAATAAGTATACAAATTAAAATATGATATCTGAGAATAAGATTGCTGGGAAAAGAGCCACTGTATACATCACGCTACTATTCTGCCAATTCAGAAGCACGCAAATGGAAGCCAACAGAAGGGGACCAACAATGACCTCACCATCTGTTTGGAAATGCATTCAATGCTTTAAAAAATAATTACATTTCTTACCTCTCTCAAAAACAAAAAATATAAAAAATCCATTATTTTCACTCAATGAAACAAACAATTTTGAATAATTCTTAAGAAAAATTAAGATATATACAATTTATTTTATATATAATAAAATTTATAATTTTTCAATAATAAATACTTTAAAATTATACCAAACATAATTTATATATAATAAATTTATTAATTTTTAATAATAAATACCTTAAAAATTATTTATATCAAATAATTAATTGGTAAAACTATTACTTAGTACCCCATTAAACTCTTCAGGCAAATTTCATCTTTGAATTGAAATAATTTTTACTTGGTACTCATATAACTTTTTATGCTGAAATAATTAATGTAATAATTCTTAAATAAAAATTGCTAACAGAAATAATCATTCTTATCCGTTCTTAATTTAAATTATTAAATTTCTGGACCCACCAAAAATAAATAAATTAACCTTCTTAAATTTCATGAAATTAGAAGTCCCAAAAAAAGAATTAAAAACTTAACCACAAGTCGCTCTTACTATATATATATTATATTTTTTTTTATGCTAAACGCAAACTTCCCTGTTCTTAAATACTCAGGTCCGTGATAAATACTGTTTATCCTTTAAATGCAAGGTTGATACCTTATTGTTCAACTGTGAAACATACTATTTATCATTTAAATGCAAGGTTGATACCCTCTTGTTCAACTGTGAAACTTGTACCATCCACTTAAAAGTAATGTAATGAATACTGTTTATTCTTTAAAGTTGGCACTCTCAGTTCAATAGTGAAACCAGTAACATAGACTAAAATGAAAATAGTACATGGCAAAAGAAGAAAAAAGAAAGAAAAAAATGGCAATGTTTCCCAGTAAGATAATATTATAAGCAGAGATAGATAATTCTGATTAGCCGAGCTTTTAACAGAACCAAACCACATAGTAATAAAAACAACCTTGACTAGAAATATATACCCATTCACAAGTCCAAAACACATGAACTTGCTCAAGGACAAGGTATGACGAGTTTATTCTAAAGGATGTTTAGATCAAACACCAGACACGAAAACCATCACAAACATATTATGTCTTTAACTACATAATAATAGTTATTATTCCTGCCGCTAACTGGGTAACCATCTCTGCTTGAAGATCTAGCTCTCCAACCTCACTTGCAAGTGCAGGGGTTGCAGGAGCAGTTTGGTCCGCACTTGCAGCCATCATTCTCAGCTGCAACACCCATTTCAGCACCCTCCAACTGAGCCTTAACAGGTGCCACTCCCATCACCAAACTCTCTGTGCTTGTTTGCTCAGTGTAGCTCATGTCTGGGTACATCTTGCAGCTGCAGCACAAGTGAAAATAAATTACATAAACAAGAATCGTGTTAATGGTACACAACACAAACCTAAAAGGCATCGAAGTCAGAAATTAGTACACGAGTTCAAAGTCTGAGATAATATTAACAGTACAAATTATAGTTTTACTTGTCACCAAAATTTTTATTAATTTAAACATTTAAAAATGCATTTGTTGTTGAGAAAAAAAAATACAATACTAAGTTTTAAAATTATATTATGAAAAATAAAAAATTATTACATTTTTTTTGTTTGTATAAAAACTATGAAGAACAGTGAAAAGGAACGGTATCATGTGAATTCACACTAGAGGATCCAATCCCAAACTTAAAAGTAAAAGATTTCAAGGATCCCATAAACATTCTTCCCAGAAAATAAAACCCTCAGCTAGCTTCTAAGAATCATATGTTAGCTAGAGAAACGACACCGAGAAAGCTAATCAAAATCAAAACATGGCCATCTTACAAAACTAAAACAGACCCTCAAAGCGATTAGAATTTCTCGTAGAAACCCATGTCAGAAAAAACACCACAATTATTTTTTATACAAATCAATAAAAAGGATACTCAAAAAGCCTACCAAAATACCCTAAAAGAATAACCTTTAAATAAATAGATAAAACATTTTCTGTGAGGGCAAAACAAAGTTCAAGTGATCGCACGATCCCCACACAAGAAAATACTTTTTTCATGCAATTCAACCAAAAGGGTACCCAAAAACTAATTAAAAATCCAGGAAGAAAATTTCCCCGAAAAATCGCTATTTTCCAAGAAAAAATAAGGTGACGCAAGAAAGGTACGAAAATCTCACTCACCCTCCACAGCCGCTGCCGCACTTGCAGCTACTTCCGCAACCACAGTTACCACCGCAGCAAGACATTTTCAGGGGAGAAAAACAAACACACAAGAAAAGAAGATAAAGACAAAGAACAAGTCACAACAAAGATCACACTAACTTGAACGAGTTTCAGAGTGAGCCCTGACCCCGAATTTATAATGCGATTGAAGGAGAGAGAGTTAAATATCCACCGCACACGTGTCACAATCTCGCCACGCTTCTAATCCGTTTGCGGATCCTCTCCCACGTCGACGTCGTTTTCAGCCATTCGTCTTCGTCTTTCACGAGGGTTTTCTGGCATGTTCTAAAATCTACGCTTGTGGAGTTGTTTGCCGCTTGATGATGATGAAGGGACCATCAAACGGTCAGAATTGATGTGATGGATGGCCTTGAAAATATCTATCTAAATTGTCACCATCTGCCACTCATTATATCAGAAGTCAGTTGCTAAATTTTTATTATTTCTTTTCTGTGTTTATCGGATAGCAAAAGTGCAAAACAAAAGAGCATTTTGTTGTATCCACCGTCAACGCAAATTATATGCTTGTCACACGTTATTTTAGTTTTTTTATTAGTTGAAAATGTATTTTTTATTTGCTAATAGAGTTTGATAAATAACTTTTTTAATAATTTGAAATATTTTTTTGAAATGTTATTTTAAGTAGCATATGTTAAAATGTCAGTTTTTAATTTTTATTCTTTTTAAGTATATTGATTTTATATAAAGAAGAATTTCATTATATTTTATTTTTTAAATATTCATAAAATAAGTTTTGTTATTTTTATTTTTTATATAGGTAGGTAGAATTTTATCAATTTCTTTTGTAACTTAAAATATTGATAATAATAATAGATAACAACTTTATTTTATTTTATTTTATTTTTTATTTTTATATTATATTATTTATTTTAATTATTATATTATTTATAATATTTATTTATTATTTTAGTATTATATTCAAGATATTGGTATTGATAAATAATATATTTATTTTATTATTATTATTTTTATATTATATTTATTTAGTTATTATACTATTTATATTATTTATTCTATTATTTTTACCATTATACTTTAAAATATTTTAATCATTATCTAATTAACATGGTAAAAGTATGATGTCTAGTTAAGTATATGTTATTTTTATTTTATTTTAAATTTTGATGAAAAATATTTTAAATATAATATAAGATTAGTGTAGAATATATAATATAAGAAAAATATAATAATAGAAATGTTGGAGCAAAATATTTTAAAGGGTCAAAATTCATGATAATAAACATTATAGGTTAAGAGTGATAATTAATCTTTTGATTTAGTGTATGTAACATAGTTTGATTTATGATTTATTTAATTAAAGTGATTTGTTTAATTAAAGTGATAGAATAATTAAAAGAATAATTAAATTTATTTTTTATTGAAAATAAAATAAGAAAATATTGTATTTTGAGTTCCTCGAAAAAATCCTAAAAAAAAGACATAAAGGTTGAAATCACATATATTGAGACAAGTATTTTCTAAAAGTAGTTATTCAAAATGAGTTGTCACCCCAAGTTGATATACAAAACCCTTAAAACTTTCAATTGAGTAAAGTTGAATTGATATTATTGACATGTTTTTTAGTATAATAATACCATTTTCAACACTACCACAATAAGAATCCTAAAAAAATCTTGAAAATCTCATTCATCATTCGGATTCCAATTCTACATAATGAAACTTGTACCATCGACTTAAAAGTAATGAATAGTGATAATAAATATTATGGGTTAAGAATGATAATTAATCTTTTGATTTATTTATGAGTTGTTTAATTAAAATGATTGAATAATTAAATTTTTTTTTATTGAAAATAAAATAAGAAAATGTTGTATTTTGAGTTCCTCGAGAAAATTCTAGGAAAATGACACAAAAAATGTTAAAATCACATATATTGAGACAAGTATTCTCTAAAAGTAGTTATTCAAAAGATGAATTGTCACCCCAAGTTGATATATAAGATTCTTATCCTTTTATGTTTATCAAAACAAAAACTAAGTGTTATATTATATAAAAAATTTTAATTTATAAAAAAAATTAATAATACTTAGAAGACATATTGCATAAAAATTGACAGGATCAATAATTTTGATGGTGATGATGTTGTTTAATAAGATTTTTGGCTTGATGGATAACACAAATGACCACAACACAAACAATAAGAAAACACAAATGACCACAACACAAACAATAAGAAAACCAAATGAGAACTCTACCTAAGGAGAGAAATAACAACTAAAATATAGCTCATTAAATTACATTTAAATTCTTAAAATTAAAAAATACTCTTAAATAAATTATGTGATAACTAAATCACTTATAATATTGAACTTTCATATTATATATCTCATATAAAAGTGAGATGATTCTCATTTGATTTGACACACCATTTTTATATATCAAATGTGATATTTTCTATTTGAACTATCTTAATTATAATTTGATGCAAATTAATATTATCTATTTACACAATTGGTTTTTCATTAATTAAATTGATATAAAATAATTTTAAAGAAAGAAAAGAATTATTGTGATAATGTTACACAAGATTCAAAAGGTTTAAAAAATTAAAATAATATAAAGAGTTAAGCTTATCTTAGCGAAGAAAATGAAAATGTAATTAGATAAAGATCCAACTTTTATGTGATATTTATAAAATGTTGAAGTTTTAATTAATAACTAAAATAATTAAAATAAATTTAGGAAAAATATGAATTTCATATTATTGATATGTGATCTGATTGACATCGAGAACAACACTGAAAAATGAATGATTTAATGTTTGTCACGTGCTATAGCTAATTAGTAAAAAATTTTATTTTGTATAATAAATTATTTTAGAAAAAAAATATGCTACATATGTTGATAACGCATAGTTTGGGACCAAAAATTGAATAAGGTTGATTTTTTTTATAGTAGAACTCAAATCTTTTATTTCATAAAATTATTTTTTTAAGTCTTTTGTGTTATTTGAAAATGTATAAAGTGTAAAAAAAAAGTTGTCAAGCAAATTTTAAATGTCGTCATACATAAAAAAATAAAATAAAAAAATAAAAATATATTAAGAAGAGACATAAGCTTACCTTAGAAGAAAAAAGACAAATAAAATAAGAAATGTGAAAAAATAAAATATTTTAAAAAAAAGAAAGAAAGATCTCTAACTAGAAAAAAAAAGTACATAAATGAAATTACAGTAGAGAAATAAAAGAAAGACTGGACTTTATTTTAACAACATAATAGAACTCGTATATTTTATGAAATTTTCCTTTTAAGTTTTTTTTTTGGTATGATTTCAATAGTTAAAAAATAAAAAAAATTGTGAAATAATATCACCAAACAAAGTTTTAATATTAACTATTTGGCAAAAATATATAAATAGCATTTAAAAATAATTAAAAAAAAGTCATATACTGTCAATACATAAAGTAGTTTTATACTGTTAAATCATAAATTACCGTTGTGACGCTTAAACTCTTAAAAAATCATTGAATAATGCCATCTATTATGAACATATTTCAACAAATTTCTTCTGATTTAGGTGTGAAGTCTATAAATATCCAAAGAGCATTTATTATAATTCGCAATTTCAAGATTTTGCGATTGTTGAATAGTAATATAATATCTACAATTGAATCGAAATTAAAAGACATACCATATAAGGATTGAAATTGTAACGTCTTAATTCATAATGCTAAATATTTCTAATAACAATTATTTTTTTTTAAAAAGAAAGTACAAGCTTTCTCTTTGAAAAGGTTAGAAAAACACTATCTTTTATTGATTGAAATTTATTAAAATTTTTAAAAAAATTCTCATCTTATTTAATGCATTTTTTTTTGTAATTTTATAATTTTTAATAAATTTTAACTAATAATAGAAAATATATTAAAAAAAGTTTGTTGCTAGTATTTTTTTAAAAAAGTAATTATAGTATGATATTATCTTTATTTAAAATATAATTATAAAATTATAAGCATATGAAGTAAATTATAATTTTTAAAAAATAAAACATAATGTTAAAAATAAATTATCAGAAGATAAATAAAAAGGAATAAAAATAAAATTTACTTTCGAACAATCAAAATTATAGTAATTATTTTTATTTAAAATATTTTTATACGACCACCTTAATTACTTTAAATCATTTGTATATTCTTTGCAATTATTTTAGTTACTAAACTTATATATTTATATGAATTAAAAAATAAAATAAAAATTCAAATACATTTTAATATAAAAAATAGTTAAGTATGTTTTTAATTTCAACAAATTTTGATTTTAGTTCTCATAAAAAAAAACTACTTTATTTTTATCACTCAAAAATTTAAAATATCATTTTTGTCTTTATTCTAATAATATACTCATTAACTATTTATATATTTAATAGAAGGTTAAATTACTATCTCAAATAATACTCTTTAGTATATGAAGTACACTACAAGATTTTTTTTTAATTTTGTTACTAATTTTATCTACCATTTAAATAAATAGCTAAATCCTAACTAATTAACTATTAATTAACTAGAATATTATTTTTTTCTAGCTAAATTTAAGTTATTTTCATTTATACTTTTTATTACTACAAATTAGCTAGAAAATAACTACAAATTTTAAAAATTTACTACAAATTAACTCAGATTATTTTCTTAGCTAATTTGCTACTTATTTCATGCTACCACCAATATTATAGAAATTTTAGTTAATTATTTTTACTAGAAATTAGCTACAAAAGAACTATTAATTTTTAAATTAGTTACAAAATTATTTTGTAGCAAATTTTAAATTTTCTAGTGATGATATTATTGTTAACATTTGACACATCAATTTTTTTCTTAAATTTTTAAATTAAATATTATCTATTTATCTTAAAATAAATATTATGGACAAAAATAGTTATTTCATATCTTAAAAGATGAAAATAAAGAAAAATATTTTACGGAAATCAAAAACCAAATTTTACTATTTTACAAGGACCAAAAATAATAATTTTAAAATTTTAAAATTTGAAAAAAAAAAGTTACAGGAATCAAAATGAAAACGGATTTATTTTATAAAAACTAAAATATATTTAAATCTAAAAAATAAATTTAATACTGAGACAACTTTTTTATATTAATATAATTAATTATCGTATTCAATATAAGTTCTTTCGTCAATCATTAGTATTATTGAGTTAAAATCTTATTAAACCCTTAATAACCTTAATTTATTTAAATTTCTTAATATAAAATACAATATTAAATATAATAAAATATACAATAGAAAAGTCACTAATAATTTCATTAAAATGTTTTATTCTAACATGTTGGTTATAGTAAGTTTTGTCAATAATTAAACGGCTGACCGATAAAGAGACACGATTTTTTTAATTCCAAATTAAAAAAGTAATTACTGTAAAAATATTAAAAATGAATATCACATAATTATAAAAAAGAATTAAAGTATAACTAAGGCTGTTCATGATAACTTAGTAGACCAAATTTTGATACTGATATACCCTTAGCCGATGCAACTTTATCCCCATCCCAGACTTTCCATTTCAACATGCATATGTACGTTTCCTATTCTCTGATTTGTTTTTGCTTTTCATCATTGACAAAAGCAAAAAAGTGAAAAAGAAAACACAAAAAGATATGCCACACAACCATGCTGCATCTTCTCTAACATGAACATCCAATCTTTTTTCTGTTTAGACAAAGACGTCTAGGGCTATAGAAATAAAATAGATGACAAAAGTTAGTAACAGTTTTTGCAATGATTATTGCTTTGGATTCTATGAAAAGCTATATCGGATGGATGTAATCAAAGTAGCGCATTCGATAGATGTGACCCCATTTCAGGTAAAATAAACAAATTAATTTGAATTTTTAGGTAAAATTAATTTTAAACTAATTGATTAGATTTAAATTCATGATCATAAAAAAAAAATCACCGACTCAATCTAATATCTTCAATAAAATAAAATAAAATAAAATAAATATATATATATATATAAAAAGTAAGATAAATATTTATAATGAGAGAACGAGATAAAGTAAATTAAAAATTTAGATTAAATTATAAAATCATTTTTTGATATATGATTATATTATTTGAATTTACTCTTTTCACATTTTCATTATAAATACTTAAGATAATTGATTTCATATGGCTTGAAAAAAATTATAGTAAAAATATACAATTTTGAATATAATGTGTTGTGTGTTGTAACAAGTAAGTTATATTTTATATTTTAGGGTATAACTCTTTTATGTTTTATTGTGTATATTTTTTTATAAACCTTATTGTCGTGATTATTTTAACATTATAATGATACTATTAATTGCTACGCAATTAACATAATTAACAATTACGAAATAAGAATGTAATGTGCAACAAATAAATTATTTAACAACTAGTTAAAATTTAATTATTTTTAAAAATTTTAATTTAACTGTTATTTTATATGATGAGTAGTTAAGTTACTTTAAGAATAATTTTAAGAGAGTTTACTTTTTATCCTCACCTTTTATTTTCATATAATATAAAGGATAATGTATGTTACTCATTAGAATTGTTATAACTCTCTTATAGTTATTCTTGAAATAATTTGATCTCTCTCTTTTACATACAATATATATATATATATATATATATATATATATGACAATTTAAGAATTTTGAGGCTTTAGACGTGTAATGAAATTTTAAAATCTTCAAAATAATACTAAGATGAAGAAATATAAAGAGAACTTTAAAAAATTGAATTGAAAATATAAAATTTTAGAATATATATATATATGGGAGGGATCAAATCATACTAATATAACTTATACAAACTATTATACTATCCAATAATTGCATATAAAATGTGAACTTTAACAATCCAACCATTGAATTGTAACTTTATATTATATAGATCATATATACAAATTTTTATTTTAATTCAAAATTATTTAATACATCATTCATATTGATCAAACTAATGAAATATATACATTTCAAAATCGACTAATATATGAATCATTTGATTAATTTCTTATTGTTGTTTAATTTTAATAAAATTTATAAACAATCAAGGTATTGGAGAACAAGTATCGCATAATAAAGATAAATAGAAGGGTATATATAAGGGTGAAGAGGTTAAGATCAATCAATTCAAACCTTTTGGTCGACACATTTTCTCTAGAAAACTCACTCTTCTACTAGGCCTGCTCTACAAACTTCAATAGTATAAGAGCCTATAATATTATGTTAATGAGTCACCTACCATATTATCCGTACATTAAGCCCAATAATGCTGGGCATGAAGGGGTGTATTGGGGGACAATTCTCATTTGTATTGTTATATATAATATACTGATTACTATAAATAATATTATATTTAATATATAATAATATATTATATATAATATAGTAATATATATTAATTTACATAATATATGTTATTATATTTATATTTTATAAAGATAGTAATATTATTTATAAATTATTATATATTATATATTATATATAATAATATTATATATTTATTATATAGAGTATGTTATATATTATATTATATTATATATGGAGAGAGAAAGACTATATTCTATTTTGACACTTTCTAATCCAACTCTTCCTTAATATAAGAGTTGAAAGTAAAAGAAACTTTGTATTGATTGAATTGAATAATACAATTTTTAATCTCCCTTTTATAGGGTAAAAACTACTTAAAGATAATATGAATAACAGAAAAATAAAGATAATCATTGTAGATAAACTACGATGATCACAATCTCCTAATGATATATTTAGATATTTGTAACCTTTTAATGAGTTACTTATCATATCTTATCAGATATATGTAATATCTCCAACACTCCCCCTCAAGTTGAAGCTTACTAAGCTTTCAACTTATATGAAGAAAATTTTATTTCCCTACAAATAAAGATAAAAATTGAGTTTTTAAATAATAATTTGAAATGCAACTCAGAGATGCTGGAAAAATTAGAGAGCATGTTGGAGAAGTAAGAGAAATTTGGTAGAAATATAGTTTAGGCAAAATAGCTGAGATGTCCATAAGGAAAAGTCCACCTTTCTAAAAAATCGCATTTGGAAGCTTCAAAAAAAGTCACCACCAATCAACATCGATGAGAGAGAAGTCACACCTAATATAATTCGTATGTGAGAAAAAAGTCCTTCATCGAATAAACGTTGATGGGAAAGAAGTCACCACCAATCAATGTCGATGAGAGAGAAGTCACACCTAATATAATTCATGTGTGAGAAAAGAGTCTTCATCAGAATAAATATTGGTGGGAAAGAGGTCACCACTAATCAACGTCGATGAGAGAGAAGCCTTCATTGGAATAAATGTTGGTAGGAAAGAAGTCATCACTAATACAATATGTAAGAAAAGATCGAAAGCTAATGAGCAAAAACTTAACCATTAAGCAAAAGTCACAACTCAAGGCTTAACCACTTAACAAAAGAAAACATGCTTAACCACCTAAACAGGCAGAAGTAAATCAAGAACAAATTCTTAACCACCATAAAGTAGAAGCAACAGAGCTTAATCATTAAGAGTAGAAGCCATGCTTGACCACCTAAACATGCAGAAGTAAACCAAGAACAAATGCTTAACCACCATAAAACATAAGCAACAAAGCTTAACCATCAAGAGTAGAAGTCAAACACAATACTTAACCACTCAAAAAAGAAGCCAAATGTATCAATGTGTAATCATCTTTAGCAGAAGTTTAAACCAATGCTTAACTATCAAACATAATACTTAACCACTCAAGAAAGAAACCAAATGTATCAATGTGTAATCATCTTTGGCAAAAGCTTAAACCAATGCTTAACTATCATATATAGAAGCTTTCATCAAAGAAAGTTGCAAGAAACCATTGCAATACAAATTTGTCTTCAAAAAAACTCACAAGCACCATGTGAGCAACGTAGAAACCACAACCGTAACTTAGCAAACTTATGGTTCAAAAGCCAAAATGAATTCAAAACATTTCATCAAATTGTTGGTGTACATAATAAATATTGTTTTGATTCCCTCTAGATTCTCCCTTGGGTAACAACAATGTTGACGACTTAAGTTGTTCCCTTGTCATATCAATTATGTTTTAACATTGTTGTGAGAGTGAAAGAAGAGATCAAAATTGAAGAATCTTGCAGCGAAAAAAAATAATGATGGGTACCAACGCTCAGTCCACACATCCTGTGGAGATGCACTAAAAGGAATGTGTTCACACATCCTATAGAGATGCACTAAAAGGAATGTGCTGAAAACTAACGGTGAAGTACAATTCTTCATAAATCCATTATAATGGCCAACACCAAGTAGAGATTCAATCAACGTAACAAGCTTGACATGTCCCAAAACCATAAGGGTAAAACCAAGAGAATTTGTGATAAAGTAGAACATAACAAAGTCATACTGCAAAGTTGCTTAATGCAAGAAAATAAACAAAGTAAGAAGAAAAACACAAGTTGCCGTATAACTTATAACTTGATAATGCTTTGCTTTGAGCTTTCCAAAAACTTTTTTCTTTTTCTTCTTTTCTTCAATGGGAAGGCCATCTCCCACCATCCCAATCCCTCACGAACGCCACCGACATAACAGTCACTACACCTCTGACTTCATGTCTTTGACGATTATCGCCGTCGTTGAAGTCCTAGCTATCTCATACCACCGCCACACAGATCACTGCCATCGCCATTCAGAATCGCCTGAACATAGAAACCCTAGGCACACAAATGAAACTCCAAACGACCACGGTCTATCGAAGAAATTTGGTTGCAAAAAAAACAGTGCATATTTGGACTGCGGCTGCAGCGATTGACAACGCTCCAATTTCGAGTTCGACGAGGAGTTAAAAGGTTTGAGTTACGAGGAATACCGAAGGCTTAAGAGACAAAAGATGAGGAAAACGCTGAAGCACTACATCTGGAACATCATGTTGAGTTCTCCGAGGTGCGACACCAACGATTTGGAAGACTATATTAAAGACGATGAAATCTCTGACCAAGACAACGTCGTTGGGAAGATTGACAAGGAGGTTAAACCAAGAACAAATATAAATCTGAGAAATTTGCCAGTAGGAAGAGTTCCGGTGTTTTTCAAGGAGCAGAGTTTGAATCTGAATATGAATCAGAAGATCGTAGGCGAAGAAAGAGTAAGAGGAATAGAAGAAGAAGTAATAGTAATAGGAACAAGAAGAAGATGATTTTTTTCTTGCTGTACTGAACCTAGGTTGTTCTTTTACAAGAACAATAATTTCAAGTGCTAACTATGGAAGCAATGTTGTGACACAAAAAAAAAACCTACTCCATATGTATCAATCAATTAAAGTAGGAGCTCACAATTCCTTCAAAGGTGAAGAAACCCCTGAAGATATCTTGAGGTGCTTTGTGATTCACCGCATGCCCTCTCCACAACTATTGAAGTCTACAACATCCAAGAAGGCGATAGAAAAGAAAAAATAATATATTTGTTGTCAATAAAAGTAGTCATCAAACTCCATGAGAACACATCGATTAGTCTTGATAAAACATTAGATATGACCTTCTTTAATAAGCAAAGAGGGAGACAGAATCACTAATAAACTCATATAAAGAGCTTCTTTCTTATGTGATGGTAATACCTTGTATATATATATAACGTAGATATTTAAGAAACCCTTATTTTGAACAAGTTTTATCATTTTCTCTTTTAAAAGTAATACTATTTCAAGTATTTCTCTTAGTTGTACCATTCGCCATCAAGATCACTTTTACGTACCAGCTGGTAGAATTTTCCATATAATTTAATACATCAATCCTTGACGTTGTAGAAGACACTGGACTTCTGAAATTAATGACTATTCTGCATTGCATTCGTTTATTATAATTTAGATTGATATACAAAATTATAGATAAAAATAGAGGTGAATTTAGATTAATAAAAAAAACAATATGGGTTAAAATAGAGGTGGTGTTCAAAACAGAAAAAGATTTATATACAATTAGATTAGAAAATAGTTTATATTAAATTAAAAATCAAGACATAATCTTTTAAGAAAAATAGTAAAAGAAAATCATTTTCAAATAAAATTATTTTAATATATTGAGTTGGATTTAAGGTAATCAAGCGGATAAACTTATTTGATACTACAACATTTTCGTAAAATAGTGTTGGTCTTTTAGGTTGGCCTCGACACTAATGCAATTAGCATTGAACCATAGAAGTGGAAGTATGTGTTTTTTTCTCACGCTCACTCTATTGCAAGCTCGATGTTGGTTGATTAAATGAGATTCACTGAAAATTATTATGAACATGTATTAGTGACGAGCCTTCTAGAAGAAATACAAATGGTGCATGTGGATTTTCATTTAGGCTCTTTCATGTGTGGACCATGTCTTACGGTGGGGCTAATATCGTGTAAAGATGAATATGCATGTTCAGTGAAGCTGGGTGCAACAATGTAAGTAGAGAGACAACAATGCAGCTTTGGCACGCAGGGGCATAAAATAATAAATAAGGTTCTTGTATATAAACATTTTAAAAAGTAAATATATATTTTATAAAAAGATATATATAATTTTATAAAATATAGTATGTCTGATTACATCAAGTGAATACCATAATTTTTAAAAATTTAAAAAGATGTATTATATATTTATTTTTCTTAATCAACTCCAATATTATCCTTTATCATCAACAAAATATTTCTTCTACTCATAAAATTATTCTCTGGCTTACTACCTACGAAACAAAATGCACAAATTTCATAAAAAATATTTCTTCAAACATGAAATATCATTAATGATAACATACCATCAATGTTTTTCAACATATCTTTTTCAATAATTACCTTTTTAGTTTCATTATTATTATCAAAATAATATAAGTTAATTATATAATATTTAAATTTTTAGAAACATAAAATCAAGAATATAATCTACTTCGGATTTTATTTCATTTTCAAGAAACATAAGTTTTATGATTAAAATATTTTTATTTTTATTCCGAAAAATTTTAAACCAACAAGGTGATTATTGATTTCTAATATCAAATAAAATATCATACAAACACACACGTATATATATATATATTAGACACTGAATTTTTAATTAATTAATTTTAACTTGTTATTTTTATTATAGTATTACCACCACACTTTATGTTATTAATTTAATTTGAAGTTAAGTGGTAAATCATTGTATTAATAAAAATAAACCTTATAATTTTCTAGTACCCAAGCTAAATTAGCTTTTATATATATATATATATATATATATATATATATATATATATATATATATATATATATATATATATATATATATAGCTAGATTAGCTAATGTAGTAATGTTGAAGGAAAATTAAACCTGATTCCCATTCCCATTACAATTACATCACACCACATCAAGCACCAAATTCTGATTTCTCAACACTTGATCATCCTTTTTTTTTGTGACATTCTTCTTTCTTCCGTGACGGTGCTACCAACAACATCTTCATTCTAATTTTCCAAACTAATATACTATAAAGCTTTAACAATTTATCTAATAAATAACTTATTTTATTTATAATTGTTATTAATCTAAATAAAATAAATCACAACATGGGCAACAAAAGTGTTGCACCAAACGAGCATATAATGAAAAAAATATTTATTTGAAAAAAAATCAAATACAAGGTGTCAAGGATGACAAAAAAAATGAAGAACTCAAGTCTTATGAACATACCACCAACAACCGATTTTGTTTGAGTTATAATGTGTCTCACATACTCACAATTGTAGAAGAAAAATCAATTTTGATCGTATCATATATGGACTCCGAAATCCAAATGTTATTTACCTTATGCCACCTAATCACCCTTTACTAGTTATATTAGTGTATCACTTTTTTAAACTATTTTTTTATCAAATTTCTTCTTAATTCTAATACTGATATTAGCCTCCATTTCCAAATCATATATTTTAAAATAGGAAAAAAAAATATTCCCATTGCCACAAATTTAGGAAATGTCGGAGTTCTCTTTAATGTTTTAGCATAAATTTAGTGTTCGAATTATTGGAAAGTTGGAATTAATTTATGAATTTAATGATAATGTACTTACTATCTAAAGTAGTTTTATATTATCATTCAATCACAAATAATTTTATATTATCATTCAATCACAAATTACAATTTGTATGAAATTTAAGATAATTATTATATAAGTTAATAAATATTTTAAAATATCTTAAAATTCATAAAAATTGTGATTTGTGATTGAATGATAGTGTAAAACTATTTTAGAGTTTCAGAACATGACTTATTTTCTGTTAATTGATTAAGAATTAAATTAGAGAAATTGAAGAAATAACTATATTTTTTAAAATATCAAAGTTGAAAATTTTTTTAGGTCTCACTGCCATGGGTCCAGGACGATTTCCCCCTCTAACCCATGTTTAGGGCCGACCTTCACGATGTAATAGAGGAGATGAGATTTTTTTTGGAAGTGAGAGTCGAGGAGATGGATTAATTAGAGAGAAATGGGGTTTGGGGAAATTATGGAGAAAAGGAAGATGGGTGAATGAGAAAGAAGATGAAAAAAATAAAATAGCACTGACCTAAAATAAAAATAAAAGAAAAGGGTAACGGCATCTTATGCGTCGACTTGGCCAAGCTAATTACCATCGACTTCATTTGGCCAATGCAACCACATTTATGATGGAAGCAACTACGAAAATAGTTATTAATGTTGTTTTTCCATGATTAGCATTAGTTAAGTCAATGCTTGTTAATATGTATTTTTGTTATTGTGTAATAAAAGAAAGTTTTTTTTTTTAGAAAAACTATGAGTTGTGTTTTTTCTTCCCTTGGTAGTTGAGGGTACGGGTGGAAAAATGATAACCAACTTTCTTAGGAGCATTGTACTACGGGAAATCAATCTACCAACTTGTTTGACCTAAAAAAAAAGACATGCAATGGTGTCGCAATCAGGATTATGACGGAGACGATAAAAAAAGAAAAATAATTGGACAAAAGAGTCCTCACCAATGTTTCTCAAGGAAAAACATTAGAAAAATCTTTGAAAGGAAAAAGATGGTCTTTTGAAACCAAATTTCATGTTTGGAAGTCAATTACGTGTAGGGAAAGTATTAGCACTCCACAACATTCGTCCTAAGACGGTTTACTTTAATTAAATGTATGAAATTAATATAACTTTGAAAATGTTATTTTTACCCTTCGAATGGAGACAAGATTGAATTTGATATCGGAAAAGAAAGATATTTTTTTTTGTTTTTGAATTTGACATTTGTTCTTACGTATCTCCGAGTGCAATGAAGAATTCAAAGTTTACGTAGTTCTTGGATATTGGTTTTGGAATTTAAAACAAATAGTCAAACAAGATGTGCATCTCATGTGACTATGATTAAATCTTTTAAGAATCTCATAACGTCCAAATAAGAAATGCATACAAAAGGATTAATTAAGGTTTCCAAAAGAATGACACTGTCCAAAACAAGAGCGTTCAAATTAGGACAGCATCTAAAGCAGAAGCATCTAAGGGAAGGACAACTTCCAAAGCAAGGGTCATCCAAATGGCATGGAAATCATGAAATCCAATTAGTAGACCTCTAGAAGGGAAAATGAGTTGTCTTGGGTCATGATCAAATGGGAAAGAAGGAAAGGAAATGTTGGGGAGCTCCTCCGTTTAACGATCGTGAATGTACGAGAAAGATCGATAATGGACAAAAGAGGAAAGAAAAGAAAAGGAATCATCTTGGTATCTTCGTCCAATGAGCATGAACATATTGCAACAAAGATGTATAGTAGTATTGAGTAGCAAAATGCAAAAACGTGAACGTACCACAAAGGTGCATGGAAGAAATAACAAAAGAAGAATTAGAGTCATTCAAAGACCTCCACATCTAAAGATGAATAGCATGTGAATAAGTGGAAACCGAATAGATGCCCAAATGGGAATCCAAAGGACCTCTACATCCAAAAGGAGGTTGTGTTTGCAAACAAAATTTTAGAAATGGATGAACTACCTAGGGGATGTCCAAAGTGAGGCTAGAGAATAAGGAAGATAAAAAAAAAGGAGTGGACTGCTGAGGGGGCATCCAAAGGAATCTGTACGTCCAACGCAAGGCTAAAAAATGCAAAAAATAAACAAGATGAAGTAGATTGCCTAAGGAGCATCCAAAGGAGCTTATGTGTCCAAACGCAAAGCTAGAAAATGCAAAAAATAAACAGAATGGATTGAACTGCTCAGGAGGAGTCCAAAGGAGCTTGTGCGTCCAAACGCAAGGCTAGAAAATGCATAAAATAAATAGAATGAGGTAGATCGCACAGGGGGTGTCCAAAGGAGCCTGTGTGTCCAACTCAAAGTTGGAAAAATGCAAAAATAAACAAAATGAAGTGGATTGTTCATGGGACATCCAAAGGAGCTTGTGCACCCAAATGCATGGCTGAAAAATGCAAAAAATAAACAGAATGGAGTGGACTGCCCAAGGGGGTGTCTGTAAACACCCAATTTTGTCCTCCCTTCCCTATGTATAAAGAAAAAAAAAACAAAAAAAGAGAAGAAAGACAAAAGAAAGGAAAGAAATAGGAAATGGAAAGGGAAGCATGCTAAAAAGCATCACTCTCCACTTGCCACGAGCAACTAGTAGTAGCTGACAGCTGCTGCGTGCCTCTTTGCTTTTCAGAAAAGCCACTCTATGGCGGCACTCCATGCAAGAGCAAGGCTGCAAAAGCATTGTAGAGTTGCAACGGCCAGGAAAAAGAATTTTGATAGAGCCACCCCATTTAATGAAAGTGTGAGGTCATTAATGGAGCTTTGGGATGAGAAGATTCAAGAGGGAGTGGAGTTGGTCTATAAAAAGAGAGAAGTGGCAACGAAGAAGGTGACTGATTTTTTTTGAAGATTTATGAGCAGAAGAGCTAATAGAGAGAATACGAGATGGGAAGAGGAGCGTTTCCCTTACAATCACAACGTGCCCGAGAACTAGGTGAAGCTATAAATATCAGAACCAAAATGGCCTCAAGGGACTGGCACCATGCCACCATTACTAGACTTGGCTTCATGCCATGTTCAACTTAGCTTCGTGCCATTGTTGAACTTGGCTCCGCGCCAACATCCAAGATTGGCTCCATGTCGATTCCAACCTAGATCCAACTCCGTGTCGACACTTGTTCAACTTGGCTTTGTGCAATTGCCAAACTTGGCTTTGATGCCAACATCCAAAGATCGGCTCCATGTCGATTCCAATTAAATCCAGCCCCGCGCCAAAATCCAGACCGGCTTCGTGCCGATTTTAATTCTCTACGGCTTTATGTCGTTGTTGTTTTCATTCGGCTTCGTGCCACCTTAAATTCTACCCAACTTTGTGCCGATTCCAACATCCATCCGACTTCGTTCCAATTTCAATTCTTTTCGGTTCTGTGTCGTTGTTTTCATCTGGCTTCGTGCCAACCCTAATCCAGCTCTGTGTCAACACCATTTCAATCTGGCTCCATGCCACCATCATTTCTATTCGGCTCCGTGTCATCATCACTTTCAGCTTGGCTCCGTGTTGGCTTCCAACCCAACTTGGCTCTATGTCATACTCAAATCCAATTTGGTTCTGCGTTGTCATCCATCAATTTTGGCCCCATGTCAACTCCAATCCAACTCGGCTCCTTGTCGCTTTTAATTCTGATTTGACTCCTATCACTTTCATTTTTAACTTAGATTTTTCTCGCATCCAACTCCATGCCAACTTCATTGGTGACCCCGTGTCACTTTTAACTTAGATTTTTTGTATCCAGCTCCGTGTCGACTTCATTAGCCAACTCCGTGTCGCTTTTAACTTAGATTTTTTGCATCTGGCTCCGTGTCGACTTCATTGGCCAACTTCGTGTCGCTTTTAACTTAGATTTTTCTTGCATCCGGCTCCGTGCCGACTTTATTGGCTGACTCCGTGTCGCTTTTAACTTAGATTCTTTTGCATCTGATTTCGTGCCTCCGCATGAGGTCCCTGTGCCTCCATTCCATGTCCAAAAGGCTCTGCCCCTAAGCACGAGGTTTCGTGCCTCTACTCCTCCGTGCCCAAGCATGAGGTCCGCGTGTCTCCTTTAGTTTTCATCAGAAGCTTATACCTCATTTGGGTTTAGAATCTTTACTTATCCTCTACTTTGATAATATGAAGTCTCATATTACTAGGTAGAACATAAGTAAAGAGGGGACAATTGTAGACACCCAATTTTGTCCTCCCCTCCCTATGTATAAAGGAAAAAAAACAAAAAAGAGAAGAAAGACAAAAAAAAGAAATAGGAAATGGAAAGGGAGGTGTGCTAAAAAAGCATCACTCCCCACCTGTCACAAGCGGCCAGTAGTAGCTAACAAGTGCTGCTGCCCCTTTGCTTTTTAGGAAAGCCACTCTATGGTGGCACTCCACGTAAGAGCAAGGCTGCAAAAGCATTGTAAAGTTACAACGGCTAGGAAAAAGATTCTGACAGGAGTCACCCCATTTAATGAA
The DNA here is from genome assembly GCA_025330945.1 of Mucuna pruriens. Taxonomy (NCBI): domain Eukaryota; kingdom Viridiplantae; phylum Streptophyta; class Magnoliopsida; order Fabales; family Fabaceae; genus Mucuna; species Mucuna pruriens. Next base: position 632,077 of record JAENHJ010000525.1, on the reverse strand, counting down.
AGTGTCAGGACATTAATGGAGCTCTAAGATAAAGATCTCCTGAGAAGATTTGAGAGAGGGTGAAGCTGGCCTATAAAAAGGGAGAAGTGGCAACGAAGAAGGGGACTGATTTTATTTTGAAGATTCATGAGGGGAAGAGCTAACAGAGAGAATATGAGATGGGAGAAAGAGTGTTTCCCTTACAATCACAACGTGCTCGAGAACAAGGTGAATTCTAAAACCTCTTTTCGATTAGAGTATACTACCCACTCAATAGTCTGACCTAACCAAACACTTAGTCAAATACTTAGCCAAGGTAACCAGTACCCCAACCGGCTAGCCGATACCGAGTTTGTCTTGTCTCTAGCTTGCACCCCTTTCCAAATCAGCCAACACGGTTAGCACACCCTAGACTATCCAGCACATAGTCGACATCTAGGTCTCATCCCAACTAACACATAGTCGGCACCACCTTGTAGCCGACTAGGTATCGACACCCCTACTTAGCCCAAAACCTCTCCCAGAATTACATAAATTTTGACTTCTCCATTGCATTAGGAGATACGTAGGAGTAGGAGACAGCTCCTGTCAAGTTCAACAATAAAAATGCTTATCTCTTTTCTAAGGATCTTTGGATGCCAATGGATAGTCCACCCCTTCCAACTCTTTGGATGTCAATGGATAGTCCACTCTATCCCAGCCTTTTTTGGACGTCAATGGGTAGTTTACTCTATCCCAGCCTTCTTTGGACGTCAATGGACAGTCCATCCTTTTCTAATCACCTTCGAAGCCTCTATCAAAACTACGTAAACTTTGACTTCTTCATTGCATTAGGATATACGTATGAGCAAGAGGTGACTCTTGTCAAGTTCAAAAAATCAAAAAATTACTCCTTCCCTATTTTGTAAATATGTCTATTTCTGTCTATGTCTGAAAGGTAAAAAAACATAGTTTAGAAGTCTTAACACGTTTCATGCATCTAGTTAAGGTAACCATATTAAGACGGACGTTGTAGGGTGCTAATACCTTCCTTACGCGTAATGGACTCTCGAACCTAAATCTGTTTTCGAAAGACCAGCCTTATCTTCTTCAAGGTTTTTTGACATTTTCTTTAAAAACGTCGGTGATGACTCCATTAAATTCATTTTTCTTTCCTCGAAATGAACCTGAAATTTCTTTTATTTTTCGTCGACTCCATCGCGGCCATGGTTGCGACAACGTCCAAAGGAGCCTATGCGTCCAAATACAAGGCTAGAAAATGTAGAAAATAAATAGAATGGAGTAAATTTGTCAGGAGGAACCTAAAGGAGCTTGTGTGTCCAAACACAAGGTTGGAAAATGCAATAAAAAATAAAATGGAGTGGATTACCCAGAAAACATCCAAATGGACATGTGTGTCCAAAACAAGGCTAGATAAAGAAGATAGATAACAAATAGGTAGCAGAACAGGAAGAGAAGTCATTCGTTGGCTTTTGCATCTAGAGGACCTGCAACAAGGGCATAGTAAACAATAGAGAAAGAAAGCAATTTTTTTGAAAATTTAATTTTAGAATGTATTTCTTTTTCAGAATGTTAATTTTAGAAGTAATTTGTAAAAAAAAAGTTCTAAAAGAGAGTTTATAAGTCACTTTTGGAATTAAAATGTTGAAAATTTTTTAATACATTTCAAAATTAAATATCTAAAAGAGATAATAAAATGCTCATTTTGTTTGAATAGCGATAATTTTAAAATAATAATTAGAAAAATAAAGAGTCATACCGTTGAAAAACAAAATAGTGTAACAAGCAACCATCTTGCATTTGGTATAGTGGTGGGCCCTTAGTTTAGTATGGCCGTTCTATGTGGGCACCGAATCCATTTGGATTGTCGACCATAAAATAAAATCTCTTTGATTAGCTTCTTACACGTCTTTCTTATTTATTTTGTTCCTACCTCACTACCTTTATCTATTATCGCCATTTTCTCATTTATATTAACAAAATAAATATATTATGTAATATTTAAATAGATAATTTTGTAGCTCAATGGTCTCATTCGACTTAAATCATTTTTTTAAAAGAATACATGTCATTTAAATAAAAAATAATTCTGTGTTTTTTTTTTCTTCGAACAACAACAAATATAGTGTTTACAAATAGGAGTATTCATAAGGCAATTTGGATTTAGTTTTATTAAACTTGTTATCTTAACTAATCAAAATAATTTGAGTCAGGTTATGCATAATTTGTGTAATTTTTTTATTAAATTTGAATTGAATTAATTTAATCATGTATTGGATATGCGAGTACAAAAGATTAAAAGTTATTTTAAATTGTATTTTTTTCTTCATTATTTTTAAATAATATTTTGATATATTTTTTCAAATGATATATATATATATATATATATATATATATATATATATATATATATATATATATATATATATATATATATATATATTACATCAAATAAGTTGGATTGAGTTTAATGTTCCAATACTAAAATTTGATACCTAATCTAAAGAATATTAAGTTTGATTAGGTTGAGTTGAATTTTACACTAATAATCTGAAAAGAAGGAACTAAAATATTTAGGTTAAGTTGGGTAAATCTAAATTTCAGAGAACTTGTAATTGTAAACATCCCTTTTTTCAACAGAGAAAACTGATTGCCACAATATCTGAAAAGAAGATACTATCCTTATTTTAATTATTTGCTAAATTTGTTCATACGCTGAAATGCTGATGAGGGAAAAAAGAAGTCACAAAAACAAAGTTAACTTGTGCTTTCTTAGCAGAGTAAAAGTTGTGTGATAATTCAAACTGGTTAGTTTTGGTTTCATCCTCCACTATCTTTCCACCAAAGCCTTTTTAGCACTGACATTTTGTATTCATTTTTTAAATCTCATGAGTATTATATCTTTAACTGTGTGTTCGATTCAATTTATTTTAAAAATTAGTTATTTTTTCTAAATAAACTCATTCATAACAAAGTATGAGACTAGTTTCTATCTAAATATATGATGGTGTTGCATTAATTACACGTGACAACTCAATTACACCTAATAACTAAGCTTTCAACTGAATTATCCTTTTAATTCTCCCAGTAATTTTACAGTGACGTCTCCCAATATTTTTTATATTAAAACTTTATCAATATTAGGTTAATCCCAAAAAAACTTAATTCGAATATCTTAAGTAAAATTTAAATTCGAGCCTTATAAACAAATAAAAAATTAAAGTGAAAAAAATCCTACTAAAAATAGTTACTCAAGTTCCCTCACAGACCACGAAGTCATAAATGATTTGAGTTAGAATTTCAAATATTCCAAGATCACATCCAGCATCTAGTGTTGGATTTTTCAATAAATTGAGTTATCATTAATTAAGTCGTTTGTTTATCAAAACTTATTGAATAAAATTTTGACATTTTGTGGAATCCTTATATTGTAATCAATTGAACCAGAAATCACACATCGTTAAATTATATGGCCTTTGGAAGTTGGAACAATTCTGCTTGTGTTTATAGTAATATTTGATACGAGGACAAATTTTGATTCAATTACGTAACTGAAAGAATAAGATATATAAGGGGAATAGAATTGTTGATTCAATTACGTAACTGAAATAATAAGATATATATAAGGGGAATAGAATTGTGTACATCTTAAAATCTTTTGCAACCAAGATGCGTAAGTAAGTTGTGCAAAACGTCCAATATAGAAAAAAAAAAGTGATAAATAAGATAAAGAAAGAGGAATCACAATTTAATTTATTTTAGTTTATTTTATAACATAAAGTTATCACTAATCTCTTAACTAAAATATTTTTATTAAGTGTAATTTACTTATAAAATGTTTTTGTATTTTTAATCATTTCAAACTTTACCACTTTTGTGATCTACAACCATTTTTGTATATCTCTTCAAAAAAAAATTAAATATTCTTTAATATTAAATCTCTTAGGTTTTTACTAAAAAAAAAAAAAGTTTTACAAGTAATGCATGTCACGAATGAGGATATACAACATTTAAGTTAAAAAACAGAGACTTTGTATATGCAATGAAATATGAAAGTTAATAACATCTTAGGATTTCAATATGATTGCTTTGTTGTATTTTTTTTCTTTATTTTTCTTTGTTGAGGATGATTGCTTTTATGTATGCATGCAAAATAAGTAGTCAATTATAGAAGAGCTTCGACATAATGTTTGCATTTAATACATAATATTTCTTCTACATTTTCTTTGAGACAAACCATTGTCCTATTTTATTGGGGGGAGAAAAACTAAATAATAGAGAGAACTTTTATCTTTCTTTAAAATGTACTTTTGTTTCTATAGAAAGAAAGTTCTTTTGTTAATGTTTTTCTTTTCTTCATAATGATACAAAAAAAGACTTGATATACATGCTTGTTTCTTTCTTTATTTAAAGATGTTAAAGAAGGATATATGTTCCCCATTCACCAAACAAGAAATTGTTACATAAATATCTATATAACAAAGAACATTAAAGTATATTTGGACAACTTGAACATGTCATATAACTTTATCAGATAGATATATTTATATATTCAATTATTTATGATAAGATAAAGAATAAACATTCAAGATATTATCTAGAAAGTGTTTTGGATGCTTTCATAATAGATATATAACATATTTATACAAACCATCTTTGGATGATGATAAAGATAATTACACATGTAATACATTATTAGTGTATAAAATTTTAATAATTCTTGTTATCACTAAAATATGCTTAGGAGATAAACGCTTGATTCAAATAAATTTTTTTTATAATGATAAACATTATTAAAATTTTGAGCAAAAGGATCATAGTAGTCATAATATATTAGAACATAAATTATATATTAACTACTATATTAGAGCATAAATTATATATCAGATCGTGGATAGCATAACAAGATAATTAACTACTATATTAGAGCATAAATTATATATCAGATCGTGGATAGCATAACAAGATAATGTATATGAATATAATATGCTCCCCTAAGTTATGGACTCATGGAACATAAACATGGAAGACATATTATGCAGAAATGCTTGAACACATGCTATAAAATTTCTCTGTTTCCATTACTCCCCATTTTGTCATTAGACAAAAAGGTTAAGTAGCTATCATAGTAAAAATAAAAAGAAATGTAAAACGGAATGAGAGATAAAAAATATAAATAACTAAAGATAATGAAAACTAAGACTGAGGGATGGAGGTGGACGGTGGGTAGCAAGTTGCATAGAGGAGAGCATGTAACATTGATTTCATACAATTCAAGCAGAGATCAATAACGTAAGCTCTAATGTCAAAAATTGGATCAAACTTAGGTATAGGTGTAGAACAAGACATGCATCTGACGAGGGTACAAATGGTGAGACTTTAGAAGGAGGTGGTGAGGCAAGCATTTTTGGCGAGGCTGTCTTGGTTGGTGGAATAAGTAGACCTAGCAGTTCCAAGACATTCATTGAGTGGTAAGCCTTAATAGGTTGAAGAAGAAGCATCCAAATAATAATAATAATAATAAATATTCCAAAAAACGCTACAAAATTTTAAAAGTATTTTTTTTCTTTCAAATATGTTTTTTTTTTTTTCATCTCTTCTTTATTTTATTTTTTTTCTCCTCAAGTAAACTTATATATATATTTTTTACTATTATATGACATTTGAATTTTGTTTGCTAACGTTTTCTTAATTGTTTACAAATTTTGAGATGAGGAGAAGGCTTAAAAAAAGAAATTTCATCACTACTAGAAATATGATATTTACCTGCGAATTTTTTTACGAAAAATAATTTGCAGAAATTTTATGTAATTTTTGCTGTAAAATATAATTTGTAAGAAACTCCTACGAATTTTGCTACCAAAATATATCCGTAGAAACTTTTTACAAATTTTGTTACCACTTCAATAATCGTAGGAAATTTATTTTGCTGTGGAATATAATTTGTAAGAAATTTCTACGAATTTTGCTACCAAATATATTCATAGAAACTTCTTCTAAATTTTGTTACCACTTCAATAAATGTAGGAAATTTATTTTGCTATGAAATATAATTTGTAAGAAATTCCTACAAATTTGGTTACCAAAATATATCTGTAGAAACTTTTTGTAAATTTTGATACCACTTCAATAATCGTAGGAAATTTATTTTGCTGTGGAATATAATTTGTAAGAAATTCCTATGAATTTTGTTACTAAAATATATTCATAGAAATATTTTGCAAATTTTGTCACCACTTCAATAATCGTAGGAATTTTTTTTACGAATAAAAAACGATAGAAAATTTTGCTTCCTACAAATTTATTTGAAAATAAATAATTGCAGGAAATATTTCATAAAAGTTTAAAATCCACAGAAAATAATACCTATAAATTTTCTTGCTAATTTTTCTACAAATTTTTTTGTGAATTTTCTTACGAATTTTCTTGTGAATTTTGTTGCGAATTTACCCGCAGAATCCAAACAATTTCCTATGAACTTAAAATCGTAGGAAAATGTTTCCTATGAAATTTTCCTACAAATTTTCTTCTGAATTTTTTTACAGATTTTTCTACAAATGTTCCTACAGATTTTCCTGCAAATTATATCTGTAGATAAATTTCTTGTCGATTTATAATTCGCAAGAAAGAGTTATCCACCAACGATTTTCCTGTGAATTCAAAACCTCAGGAAAATTCAAAGGAAAATAGCATGTTTCTTGTGAATTTTCCTACGAATATTTCTACAAATTTTCCTATAGATTTTCTTGCAAATTTTCCTACGAAATTTTCTACGAATGTTCCTACAAATTTTTCTGCGAATTTTCCTACAAAATATATTTACAGATAAATTTCTTGTCAATTTATAATTCGCAAGAAAGAATTATCCACCAACGATTTTCCTGCGAATTTAAAACCATAGGAAATTTCGCAGGAAACACGTTTCCTGCGAAATTTTGAGCAAAATTCGTAGAAAAATTCGTAGGAAAATAGAACATTTCTAGTAGTGCATGAAAAAGGAAGAGAAATTATACAATACTAGAAAAGTAACCTTACTCAATATTTAGAAGCATTATCATCATATATGTTTAGTTTTTTTTTCTAAAAATTATTTATTATTTACTATACAAAATAAAGGTTTTATTAACTAATTAACAACACTTGACAAATACTAAATTAGTCCATTTTCGTTCATAATTTTTCCTTTTTAACTTTAACAACTTTAATTTAAGTTTTTTTTAATAAATATATGATCATTGTTGCTTGAAATACATGTAGTAAAATGTGTTTCCCTGAAATGTAAAATCTCAGTTAATTTGAATATTTGACACACAGAGACTTATTAATATAAACACACGTCGGCAAATAGTTGACTTTGATCACCTAACTTCATTCTTTTGTTAGTTATGTGTTCTCCTATGTTTGCCGGTAGAACCAACACTATAAATGTTCTTTGATCTAACAAGAAAAGTTCTCACAATAGAGAAAACACAAATGTTATCCAAATTCTGAATTCTGATTGCTTACAAGAGCTTATTTATAGGCTTAGCTAGCGGTCCAGAAGTTAAAGCTCATTAATATTTTAATTGATATAGAATCTCAATCGCTATAACTTTCCACTATAAAATCACAACAGCTATAACTTTCCAATATGAAATAACTTTCCAATATGAAATCACAATCGTTATAACTGACTTTCCTATTTTTTGTTTCTGCCACTTACCAACTACCAAAATTATTATGCGAAAATACATGTAAATGGATCATAATTAACTACTTAACCCAAATTACATGACAATGACTTTGGGTTTTATTTGTGTTCTTCAATATGAACTTCATTCTTATCAACTTGCAATAAAGTAATCCATTTTGATGCAGCCTTTGACTCACTTTACTCTAAATTTTCCTTAATTTCCAAACTCAGTCTCGACAAAGATTGCTTCATCATTTTGGTTTTGGATCTAGTCATGAGACCTCCAATGTCACGCAAATTATCGATGACTTTGTTGGTTGGGCCTCTATCATATGATCATATAATGGACCCTTCACCTATTTTCAATACGGTCTATTTTAATATCGTGTCACTAACTAATTAACAACACATGATAAATATTAAATTAATCCATTTTCGTTCATAATTTTTTCCTTTTTAACTTTAACAACTTTAATTTAAGTTTTTTTTAATAAATATATGATCATTGTTGCTTGAAATACATGTAGTAAAATGTGTTTCCCTGAAATATAAAATTAACTAATTTAAATATTTGACACAAAGAGACTTATTAATATAAACACACGTAGGCAAGTAGTTGACTTTGATCACCTAACCTCATTTTTTGTTAGTTATGTGTTCTCCTATACCTGCAAAATCTTTTTTATTTTCATATTATTTATACATTTAATTTCATTATGTAGTCAACATCTTGATTTATTAATTTATGCATTTCATTATTACAACTAGTGTTAATGTCATTCTATCCTAGAATTTAATAATCAAAACATCAGAATTGCAAGTGCGAATGTGTTGTGGAGAGACTTCATCATCATGTACACTTTCATTATCGACTACTAAATTATTAAATTTAAGTTTTATTAAATCAGACATTAAAAAATAATTTTACTCATTTACTTATTTAATAATTCTTAAATTATATATAATTGTTCCACTAATAAAGTTTATTTAGTTACTTTTTATTTAATAATTTATTAACAATCTCTAACTAAATTATAATTAGTTAATCAATATTTTATTATTTTATCTATTTAATTACTTCGTTAGCGGTTTTCAAAATAACCGTTAATGTAATTCTTATCATTAGCGGTTCATAAAACAATCTGCTAGTGATATTTTATTAATTATATATATATATATATATATATATATATATATTTAAAATAACAATTAAAAATTAGCATATTTATTTATTTACAAGATTTAATAATTATCAATTATTGTTCATAAGTCAATAGGTGTGACTAAAACAAATTACTTTCTTTATTAAAAACTAAATTATATATATATATACATTTATTAAATAATATTATAAATAATAATTATTTTATATATTCATTTTATAAATCATTTAGAAATTAACCATAATTTCTTAAATAACTATTAATTGATTGATTAAAATTGCATGTATTTAATTATTATTAGGAATTTAATTATTTTATTAGTGGTTTTTTTACAATAATTTTTAATGTAATTTATATCATTAGAAATTTATAAAATAAGTTGTTAATATTATTTTATTAATTGTTGATTTTTGTAAAGTAAAAATTTTATTAATTATTTTATTTAAATTAATAAGAGAAATGATATATGTAACACTTTATACAACTAAGATTGAGAGAGAGAAAATTGAAGTATAATAAACAAGTATATAATACTCATATAACAGTTTTTACATCATCATTTTCATTGTTTATCTCCTTTCATCACATAACTTATTATGTCTCACACTTCTCTCTCCTCTCTTCTTTCTTTCTCTTTCCTTTTTCTTTTTCTCTCTCCTTATTATGCAATTTGTTATAAATAACATTTTTCAATAAATAATATGATGAAGAGAGATAAACATAAAAATGTAGTACAAATTGTTCTATGAATTATTGGATATGTCTCGTATCTTAATTAATAATTATTATATCTTTTACTTAGTTATAAGGCCGATTAAATATCAATTATTATTCATAAGTCAATAAATGTTAGTAAAATAAATTAGTTTCTTTATTAAATACTACATTATATATTTACTTCTACTTAATTATATATTAAACAATAATTATATTTATTTACTTATTTGATTATTTATTTATTTTACATGATTGTCATTGAATAAATTTTATTTTTTATTTAATGATTTATTAAACATGTATAATTTCTTAACTAGTATAATTCATGCATTAATAACAAATTAAATTATTTATATAAAAATTAATTAGCGTGTGGTTACGCAAGAATCGTTGACAAAATTTATTTTTAATTAATTATTTAAAAAAATTTTAGTGCTATTGTATAGAACCACTAGTCAAATAAGGTATTTCATTTGCGTTTATTTTCTAAATTCTACTAATATAATGTTTTCCGTATTCAATGCATCAGCGGTTTGCCATAAAATCGATCTCTAATGAATATACACTAATAAAGCATTTTTTAAAGCTATGTAAGAAGATGAAAGGGCTACTTGAGCATGTTTTTAATAATTACTCCGATCCTTTTCTATAATACTCAAATTAATTAATTTATTAAGATTAAAGAAATTAGTTAATTTTGGTAGTAATATTAAATTTATCTAAATTTATATATATTTTTTAAATTATCCATAACAATAATGAAACACATTTCTATTTTTTTATAAAATATTTTATTATTTTTAATTATTTTAATTTTTTTGTCATTGATATTACTTTAATTTTTATTTGTTATGCATATTAAAAAAGGTCAAATAAAATTTCCGTAAATACTCTTCTTACAGTACAAAAATAAACTACCAAATAACTTAAAACGTTAATGTATTATACTTACTATTTATTAAACTTATAAAATGACTCATAATTAAGGATATATTTGTAAATAAATAATTAATATATAATACATTCTAAATTAATTCTTAAGATAAAGTTTTAATTTAAATTTTATAAAAGTACAAAAAAAATATTAGTGATTGCGATGTTAACTAATATTTCTTATAATAAGTCAATTATTTTCTGGATATAATTATGTTTCTTAATATTTTGAATGTTTAAAATTATATTTTTTGGTGTAATTTTTTTCCCCTCGAAATATAATTAAAGTTATGGATGTTGTTATATAATCTGAAAAAACTTCACCCCCAACTTTACTGCCTCTAATTTTAAAATGACGCAAACTAAGTTATATATATTGTAGTAACCTTAGAATTACAACAGTAGAAATAGTTTGTCAAGGAATGAAGACAACCTCCATCCATGTATATATAGAAATTGTTGCGGCCTTTATTTGCAAATGAGCAAATCTCGTACAGAGAATTAAGTGCATGCTTTATAATTGTAAAAAAAAAAAAATCCAGAGCAGTAGCACAAAATAACATCGAAGAGTAACAAACTCATATTTAAGAATATGTTTTTGTTAAATCTTAGATTACACAACTCACAAATAACTTTTTTTTAAGAATTAATAATTATAAACATGTCAAAATTAAAAATGACAGTTATATATGACAAAACAACGGTTAGTTTGGAATGACAATATATAAAGCTCTCAATTCCAAAGTCTAAGTACTCATCATCACACATAAGTTGACATTTCTAAGCTTAGAGAAATATAATGAAGATTTGTATTCTTTTTAGCATCTCTTTTGCTTGTGCTTTCTTTGAAAATGTTATATCAAATGTCAATCCTCTTCCATATGAAGTCATTTTTAGCTTTGGTGACTCTATCAGTGATACTGGAAATGCTGTCACTTACCACCCAACTATGCCTAACAATGGTCCTTATGGTTCAACATACTTTAAACATCCATCTTGGCGTATGTCAGATGGACGACTAATAATAGATTTCATAGGTATTTTTTACTCTTGTTTTTAGATAGCTTAATAAAAATTTCTTGTGAGAAAAAGAGTATATAAAACTACATATTAACAATCATACATTGTTAATTGAAGAATACACTAACCTATGATCATTTTAAATGTAGCTGAAGCATATGGGTTGTCAATGTTGTCACCCTATTTGAGTCTCACCAAAGGACAAGACATTAGGAAAGGAGTAAATTTTGCATATGTTGGTTCAACTGCACTTAATAAGAATTTTTTCATACAAAAAGGAATGAAAATAGAGGAAGCTGTTTATTCATTGAGTACTCAACTTGATTGGTTTAAGAATCTCAAATCATCCCTTTGCAAAAACAAAGAAGGTTTTACCAAAACTCCTTTAATAATGTTTTTGTCAAATATTTGAAAATTTTCGCAATATGACTAACAACTTTTATTCCTTTCTATATGAGAGTGTGACAATTATTTTAAAAAATCATTATTTCTAGTGGGAGAGATTGATGGAAATGATATTAATGCAATTATCTCATATAAAAGTATTATAGAACTTCGAGAAATGGCTCCACTAATTATAGAAGTAATTATTGATACAATTAGGGTATGTTATATCAAATTTATGTCAATTTCAATTTTAATAGTTTAATTATACTTGGACTTGAAATATGATTGATTAAAATTAAATTTTATTTGTTTCTTTCTATTTGTTAGAAATTAATAAAAGAAGGTGCGGTAGAGCTAGTGGTGCCAGGAAACTTCCCCATTGGGTGCAACTCTGCTATTTTGACCATAGTGAATAGTGGAGAAAGAGGACTAAGACCAATTTGGGTGCTTGAAAACTTACAATGCTTTCATTGAATACTATAATGAGCAACTCCAAAAAGCTATAAAGATTTTAAGACAAAAGAACCCACAAGTTAAGATAATATATTTTGATTATTATGGTGCTGCCAAACGTTTATTTCAAGCACCACGACAATATGGTGAGTTGTGTTTTTATTTTCTTTAATTAGATAAACGATAGTTACATGCAATTACTAATTTATTGATTTTTTTCGAATCATGTTCATTAATTTTTCTAATGCAGGCTTTCCTTCTTATAAGATTGAGACTTTTAAGGCATGTTGTGGAAAGGGTGAACCTTATAATTTCAATGTACAAATATTTTGTGGAAGTGTTGCCTCAATGATTTGCTCGGATCCTTCACAACATATAAATTGGGATGGACTCCATTTTACCGAAGCAGCATATAGATTAATAGCAGAGGGACTAGTTGAGGGTCCGTTTGCTAATCCTTCTCTCAAATCTCCTCCTTTCAAAATAGCTTAAAATTGAAACAAGCACATAGACTCCATTATACTGAAACTACATATAGACTAATAACAAAAGGACTAGTTGGGGTTTTTTTTTAGCTAATCCTTCTCTTAAATTCCCTCCTTTCCAAATAGCTTAAATTTGAAACAAGCACCGGAGAAAGATTAATAAGAATAGACTTTGTCCATATCTTTTATACATGTTTTTGTATACATGAATGACATTAGCAAAGAGTTGCTAGCTAGAACAAAGATCATGTACAATTACACATTATTGTTTACATTACAATCCTCAATGGACAATTTGTTCTAAATTATTGGATAATGATAATTTGTATGTTTTGGTATATTACGGACGACATGCTTGCAAAGGATAAACAAGAAAAAAATAAAAAATAATTTGAAATATATAAAACTTGCCTCTTGTATCTCATTATTTTCCTATCAATAAACATGAATTATACATTGAGAACAAATTTCATGAAATTATTTTATTATCAATAAAGATATACCCATTTATGGAATAATTTGATATAAAACAAATATTATTTTTCATGTGTGTTGTAATCATTATTGAGAAAACCAAACCAATTGATTTGAATGCTTCAATTGGAAATCGATTCAATGGCATGTTAACTTCTTTAAGTTACTAGAGATTTAAGAGCCAACATTTGAATTAATAAATTGAGTATATGTTGGGAAGAATCAGTCACTATATAGTTTGATCGAATATAGCTTTATGCCATTAGGAATTAATTAATCCAAGACTTCAAGATGCTGGAAGTATGTTTTTTCGTTACACTAATAGTACTTTTTTTATAGTTAATTATGCATATTTTTAGTATGTTGTATTCTAAAATGTATTTTAAAGAAATATGTATTTACTTATTCATTTGTCAATTCAACTTTGCACCATAAGAAAATCTCAATTTAGCATCGGCCAAAAATATGCTAACTAGGAAAAAATGATGAGTCGGGTTTTTTACCAGCATTGAGTCCATCACAAATTTAATCGAAGTTAATTTTTTTGTGTTTGTTTCTTAGAGGCCCAAATTACATAAAGTTTGTTTGCCTAATGGAAAGGTAAAAGCTAAGAAAATTTTAATAAATATTAACTTACTCTTTTCTCTTCTTTTTATTTACATCATTCAGTTTGTCCTCTATTTTAAAATATTCAATTTAGTTTTTTAATTTTTTTAAAATGTTTAATGTTACCCTTTTATCTAATTTTATGTCATCAATGTCAATTTAGACAGAAGAATAATATTAAATTTTGTTTTTAAATTAGATGACCAAATTGAACATGTTTTAAACGGAGATCAAATTGAATATTTTAAAAATCGAAAGACTAAATGAATAATAATTAGTAAAAAAAAATCATCTAACTAATTTAGTATTTTTTTTAATCCAATTACTAAATTTATTTTCTACAATGATCTTGTTATAATAATTAAGTTTATTTTCATGAATACTTTTTAATTTGAGGATGAATCAAGTTGCTCAAAGAATAACTCTAAAACAATTACTCTTCATTTTCATATTTCATTTTCTTTGAATCTAACAGTTAAAAGAGAGAGTTACTTATTAAAATCATTAAATAAAAATAAAATAAATGCAAGAATGGTAACTTTTTAGAGTTACTTTTGGAATAATTTGATCACATCTTTTCAACTTTAATTTCAATCATTGTTTTAAAAATCAAATTGAACTAGTCATTAAATTGATCTAATCAATAACTGATGTGGTGGTCAATTTATTAACTTAAATTTTTTTTTGGCTCATCTTAGAACTAGTAAGAATTGATTGAACCAATCCAAGACCAATAAAAAAATTAAGAAAATTTTCAAAAAAAAAAAGTCCATTTTTTATTTTCTTATTATTATAACTTAATTTAAAATAGGTATAAATTATTTTACGAATTATTATTCAATTTGGTCTTTCTATTTTTAAAATGTTCAATTTGATCATTTTATTTTTAAAGTGTACAACTCGGTTCTTTACTTGTCAAAAAATGTTCAATGTTGTCATTTCGTCCGATTTCATTAACATTGTTAGTGTCAATTTGAACGAAAGAATAATATTGAACATTTTTTAAAATTAGATAACTAAATTGAATATTTTAAAAATAGAAGAATTAAATTGAATAATATAAATAAAAAGATGAACCAAAAGAGTAATTTAACCACTAAAAAAGGCCTACACTAATGTTAGTATCCACGTAGCTCACACTAAATTACTTGAAAGGTCTAACACTAAGTCAATATTATATTGATGCAAAAAATTAGTCTCAATCAAATCAATGCTAGATTTATAATTATGATAAATAAGTTTCTTTATTTATTATTAATATATTATAAAACATGGATATATAAATTAAAATAATAAAATATAACAAACATAATATCAATAATAAACATCTATCATTTTTTATTGCTTATGAATTATTTTATCTCTTTCTCTCCTCTTCATGATTACTTGTTTTATTTGTTGTTATTAGTTTCAAAGGTTGTGAGTGTATTGGGAATGAGAGGGAAAGGGAGTTTAGTGGAGGAAGAGGGCTCTCTAGTGCATAAGTGTTTTCAATTTCATACAATCATTATCTACATTAGATTTTGTAATTTAAACGTTGACAAGAGTTTTGGAAACATGGAGGTTGATTCTCTATGCAAACACAACACCCCAAGCCTTACCATTCATTATCATTTAATTCATATAATTGAATATATATCACTACCATACACATGGTTATATATCACTAAATCAAACGAAAAAATCATATTAATTTCAAATCATGATCTCCTCTTTTCATACAATCCCTTATTCAATCGCAAATTCTAATTAAATGTTTTTTTCTTATATTATTAGGTTATGACACCAAGAAAATGATAGCAAGAAAGAACATTCAAATGACATGTGCTATTGCTTTGATAATTATGAGAGAAATTTCTAAAAAAAAATAAGCACAAACTAGGTTGAAGGGTCATCTTTTAATACTATAGGGAAAGTAGATGGACAAGGCAATAAAAAAAAACCTGAGAAATTGCTAACATGTTAAAGCTATTATTGACAAACTTGAAGACATTATTGTTGCTCATTTTGTAAAGTAGTGAAAATATAGAAAGAAGACCCTCTATGGAGAGATATGTTTCTAACATTATCATATGAGTGGAAGACGTTTGTATCCTATGTACTTTTTCTCCTTTATGTGATTAGTAAAACCATATTATATTTTTTTAATGTTATTACTATTTATTCAGGTGTAATTTTTTGTTTTGTAGGAGCTAAAAATACATTGTAGAAATGTTAGCATTATGTTTGTTTATATTTTTGTTGTCATGATTGTTCGTTAAACTTATGTTTATCATTGTTATTATTTATAATATTTATTTTTATGGTCAATTTTTCCTAATTTTTAATTATTTTTAACAAGTTTAATTTTTATTTTTAAATTTTTAATTATTTTATGTGTCAACTTTTTTTTTGAGTTCATAATGGAGCAAGGGAAGATAATGTGTTGATTATTTTATTCATAAAAATAAAACTAGTTTCAATTTTTAAATTTTCAAAACTTACAACTAAAAATCACCTCAAATAAGGCCTAAATAAATAAATATTATGTGGTTTTTTGTGTAAGTTTTTAGTAGAGAATTATATTGAAACTAGAGCTTTTGTGTAAACTAATAATGTAGATTAATTGAGAAAGTGAGCAAACAATAAAATAATTTCATGGGTTTAATTATAATTAATTACACTATTAGTTATGGTAAGGTACTTGGAATTTATTTTGTTTCAACATTGTTGATTAAAATAATGGTATTTTAATATGATTCCTTGTAGTGCACAAGTTTGGAAATTTCTAGTAGTTGAGAAAATTTCTCTAAGTTATCCAATATTATTTCTGGATGTCCTAAGTTATTTTAGTGAGTGATTAACTTATTAATTTGGTGCTTAGAATTGGTCGAGTAATTATTTCATTTGACCTTTTTGTCTATTTTCTCTCTAATTAACCTAATTAGTGTCTTAAGTATACTAATCAAAAGTATAAATAATCATTTCCCCTTTGTTTATGGTCACAGAAAATTGGGTTGATAAGAAGCATTTCCATTCAAAAACTTTATAGTATTTTAGACCCTAAGATCTTATTAACTAGTTTTGACTTTTAGTAGTAGTTAGAGGGGTTTCTAACTTACCTACACTTAAACTCCCCTATTTTTCTCTTGCACTAGTCGACCCATCCCCTCCCTTCTCCATCCCATTCATTTTCTCTCATCAAGGAAAAACTTTCTCTTCCAAATTCCATTAGCTCAAGCTTTTATTGATTCTTAAGACAAGCTTCATCTTCTCCGTGCTTGGGCTTAGCTTTTAGTGAGTTGTTCTCTCTTTGGATCAAGAGCACTATTTTCCTTTAATCCTTAGAAGCTTCAATCTTGTGATTACAAGAGATAACAGAAGTTTACCTTTTTTTTATGTTCCTAACTCTTATGTTGTTCTTTTGATAGGTTAATGGTTGTTTCAAATGTTAAAAATACCATCTTGGTGAGTATGAGGTGTTTGAGTTTAAAGATGTGATTTTTTATGTTGAGATATTAATAATTATATAAACATGTTAATGGATGTGTTTTTGATTTTGATATTGCATTATTAGTTGTTGGAAATGTTGTTAATGTGTTCATGAGTAGAAATGATTGGTAACAAGTTGTGTTTTCTACTATCCATTCAGTTATAGCATTATATGCATAGTCTCTTTAGGAAAAATATGTTTTCGGCCTTTCAATGCTAAGCACTAAAGAGCATTAGTGACATGCTTTTGCGCTAAGCACCAATCATCCCTGCAATTGTACACCCTTGGATGCTAAGTGCAACTTCAACAAACTAAGCTTCAAACTTAAAGACTTAAGAAAATGATTCCTTGTTGATGAGTGCTAAGTATCACCATGGTCATACTAAGCACCAATTGCATTTTCAAATAAATGGCTCTTTGTATGTTGTACGTTAAATGTTGTGATGTCACATTAAGCATCTATTAGATTATCAAAAAGAAAGATCCCTAAATGTGGAGCACTAAGCATAGAAAGCTTTGTGCTAGGTGTCATAAGAACTCAAAAACCTACAACTCTCTGCATGTAGGTTGCTAAGCACCAACTCGATCTTGTTACAAGACAACCCCATATAGGTGGTGTGCTAAGTGTCATGTCACTATGCTAAGCACCAATTTGATCTTATCAAAAAGTGTTTTATTCTTTAAAGGGTTTCTTCTTAAGAATAATAAAAGTAAGTTCTAAAACAATTAACATGAACTTTGGAAATAAAGGGGTCTCTAGAATGACTTTTAAGATAAAAGACCATAGGAAGGAAGAAAGACTTGAAAGTAGAACTTATATTTTAAACACCTTATGTAAAATATTAATAATGTAATTGTTCGTTGAAAATGAAAAAGTAAGATGTTGAGGGAAAATCTTGGCTGAAAATTCTAAAATATTCTCCTAGCTTCACCTTATTTTTGGAAGGCATTTTGAATACTTAAAACTCAGCAATGAGCCATAGCTAGTATGACAATTGACTTGTAAGGATTTGACAATGGGCTATAAGTAGTATGATAGTTGACCCATGAGAATAGTTTAAGTGTCTAAATGGTGGTGAATGATTGGTTGTTGTTGATGGTTGAAATCTACATATATGCATGAGTTTATAGTTGTGACTATGTTGTGAATAGGAACATAAGTTGGAGGTTGCTTAAAGGGTACTTAGATAGGACCTTCAACCTAGTGCTGGAAGGTTAGTAAGGGTTATCGGGAAAAGGCCTTAAGGGTAGATAGATGAACAAACTCCACACTAAGGTCAAGGTTATTGTTAGCTTTATATTGTGGTAAGTTACTATCCTCAACTATTTGTTTTGATAATTCCACTACATCTTTCCATACAATAGTTACAATGTTTCCCCAATGGTAGTGGCACATGGTTATAGTGACGTCACATGAACCTTTATACCATGTTAAGGAACACATCTATGTTGGTCACTCAAATTGGTGAAAATATCCATAGAATTGAGTTTGCATATATTTCATGATGGTTATTTTGTCATCTTAGTGAATGTGCTTATTATTGATTGTGTTGAATTTTATGAAAGTTGACGAATGCGCTTGGTAAATTGGATTGAATATTATTGTTATATATAAGTGTTTTAATGTTTTATTTGTATATGCGATTATTTTCCTAAGCTTATATTTGTATGTGTGTCTGTGTGTATATAACTATGATGATTGTGACGTTTGTGTTCATGGGAGTAGATGACATAGACATACCATATGTTCAAATAGAGTGCAAGGGATGTGCTCCAATCAATAAAAGATTTACTCAAGTTTAGTAATAAAGGACTTCATATCCAGTAAGAGAAACTTCGTAAAGCATAGTCAAATTCAGCCTTGGTAAGTAAACTCATGCGTGATGTAGTTATAATGGGCTTTTGCCATTCACTAACCTCACCTCAAGACAACTTACATGCATGTTACACTGTTCATCATTATCTTTCACATGGTCTAAATTCATATAATATAAATACAAAATAATGCAAATAAACAAGCACTACAAAAATAAAAGAATATACTTTAGCATTACCCACAATTTAAATTCTCATAAAAAACATTACATGTTGTTGGACTTGCCGTGGATTAATGGTCCATGATGACAAAAACATATTAACAATGATTTATGGAAATTGTGAGTAATCATGATACTTGCTCGTAGTATGTAAAACCTTAGGTAATTACCCACAATTTGTGAACCTTCAATAATATCGACAATTAATAAAACCCCTAATAATTATTATAACCATCTATAACAAATTCATTGTCATTCTCAGTGCTTAAGTTACTTTCAATTAATATATAATAATACATGTATATATAGAAATAAGATGCAAAACATATAATATGTGTATTTTAATTAGAAACAATATGCAAAAATCAAAATATGTGTTAAGTAGACATTGTAACTAAAACATCACTATGTTTGGAAAACCAAAATACATTACTAAAGTTTTATATTTCTAACATAAAAGTATTTAGTTGCACCAATTATAATAAAAAATATATTAAAAATCTCATGTAACTCAAGGCCATCTCATGTGATACGAATCGGGGAGACCAAAAAGACTCACAAAGGGACTTGACATAGGAACTACAAGGGAGAGTCTTCAAGGACATCTAACTAGGGGTAAAGAAGCTAGAAGCTAAAGTACAGAGGAACGGGAACCTCCTTAGAGGGCAAGGGGTGTCCAAAGCAAAATCCACTTTATTTGTATTGTCCTTATATAGTTTAGATACTTATGTATAAGGTTTTACGTAGTTTGTACTAAGTAGGTAGGTCTCATAAAACTCTTTAAACGCATAGCGCCTTATGGGCGCTCTAGCTTCATTGAACGTATTTCGCGTTTTTGGATGCTTCGTTTGGACAGATAACTTAGTGCAACACATGAAGCCTCCTAGAGGTTCCATGAAGCCTTTGGACAAAGGTTCCATTTGGACAACCCATTTGGTTGGCACGTTTGGACACTAAAGCCTCTAGACACTCCTATGGACGCTGACAACCTTTAGATGATAGAAGACCCCTTTTAGGGAATGCACCTCTTGGATTAGTTGCATTTGAATGAAGACTCCTCAAGTCAACTCTAGGCCTTGAACGAAGTTTGAAAGTCATTGACTTAGCTATTGACTTTTTCTCACCTTTGAACACACAACCTTAGGAAGACCTTGCTGGATGGATTCATGGGAGTTTGACTTACGACTTGAGGCTCAAGGGTCCTATTAGCTAAGTTTGAATACTTGTCGCATCTTCTCTTATATAAATAGTTAAACTTAGACGCATTGTATCAATTTTGACTCAATTTTAAATGATATTTAATTTTTAACAAGTAATTTAGAATGACTCTCACTTGTTTATGGATTAAAACACTTTATTCTCGTGACGAATCTCTATTTTCTTATCTAATAACTCACGAGTCATTTCTTAACTTTTTTTAAATTTTCTACTTCAATTCCTTTTATCCTATATTTAATTTTTATATTTATTTTATTCTAATAATTTAAAAATTCTAAAATCATTTTCTAATTTCTTTTATGATCATGTTGTTTATAAAGCATAGAGAATCTAAAATATATTCAAATAAAAAAAACTATCAAATAGGAAGCTGTGGAATTCGGATCGTATCCCCATGTCAAATTGCATATTACAATGCTACTTTTAAATGAACTATTATTGCACAAGAGAAATTGAATATGGTGCCACATTGGACTTACCGACAAGTTCTCAACTATCGAGAGTCTAGAAAAGATAAAAGGATAAGACAACCATCCAGTGACCTCTACTGATGTAGGTGTTGAGATTTTCAGAATATTAGTTAGGCTCTGCTGATTTGTGATTTGTGATCACATTCACACGACAAGTTGGGGGCTTAAAGAACTAAACTACGACATAAGTCAAGCAGCCAAAAGACATAATTAAACTTCAAACGTTCTTAGATGTAGGGAAAAATCAAAATACATATTACATAACAAGCTAAATTTTTAGACACGGATTAGAAAATGGAAAAATTCTTATTACTTTGGAACTTTTTTTGGGGTTAACTTTTCCTAGGAATATTTATTCATGTGTATGTCAAAGGTCATGAAAAGATATTTTTAGATATATTTTATTTTTGAGAATGTCACATTCTCATTTTTATAATTTGAGTTTAAATTTATTAGAGATTTTATTTTCGAGAAAGTCACATTCTCATTCTTATAAATAATATAATCAAAATAGTACATATAGATGAGAAATAATTTCATTTTATAAATCAAATTTTGTATAATTAAATTAAATCTAATATAATATTAAACCATATGCTAAAAATTATTTTTAGAAATGACAAAGTGGCAGGGGTGGCGGCTTAACTCACCATTTTACCATTCTTGAAAATTATTTTAGTAATGTAAATTATTTAAAAACAACAACAAAGAAGTATAAGTGCCTCTTTTTCCCGTGGTAAAAGAATAAAGAGAAGAAGAAAAAGGGTAGTTCTTTGTCTCATTTCCATAAATGGTGCAACCTATTTATAAGTATAAACTATAATTAAATTAAACAGTTACAAATGATTTAATAGTGTTTAAGTGAAATGTAATAGTCATAATATATAATAGATATAAGTTATGTACTACCCTTAAATTTTATATACCGTGATCCAATAACAAACCAAATAACATACGTGGTAAATTAATGGACTTTTTTATAATAAAGTCTAAAAAGTCACATTAAAAGTAATTTTTTAATATGAGTATTAAACTCTTTATTTAATGCTATTACCCTGTTAACTTTAAATTATTATACATGTTTTTAAAAATATTATTAATTATATTAATTATTATTAATATAATATTTTTATTAAAACATCATTTGTAATTCATAACTATGAATTAATTATACCGATGGAGTATACTTAAGTAAGTTACACAATATATGTGAATATTGTAAACCCTCAGTAATTGTTTTTTATTTATGTGAATAAAAAAAACTATGAATTAATTAGTAATAAATAAAAATGAGTAATGATGTGAATTTAATATTTTAAAATAATAAATATTTTCAGATAAACTAAAAGTTATAAAATAAGAAATAATTTGGAAGGGAGGAAGTTATTGTTTTGAGAAGGGTTGGTTGCTAATTAATTAGGAGGCATCTGCATGCAGAAATGCTATAAACAAACATTTTGAGTGCAGTGTTGGTGACAGACAAGACAAGAAACGATGAACAAGAGCGGTTGTTCAGAATCTTCCACCAAAGCAAACGCCAACAACAATGATTCACCGAAACCCAAGCCTCCTTTCGTGCCAGCAAAGGATGACACCAAACCGGTGCTTCAAGACCCTGTACTTTCTCTATCTCTCTTTCTTTATTTTCTATTTTTGATTCTTTGTTATTAACCTTTGTTCTTCTGTCTCAGATACTGAGATCTGACCCAATTGAGACAGAGGAAGCTGTGCTGCGATTGCCTCCATTCTCAATCCCCACTTCAACTTCCCCTCCTAAAATTTCCTAAATGTATTAACTTTTTTTGCTTATAAATTACAATTACTGCGCATGGTCGTTTCTTCTTCGGTTTAGGGGTTTCGTTTTTTGGTGGTTTGGCTTTTAAAATAAAGGTGATGTATAAATAAAAATTTTTTTTTTTTTGCTCGCTTCAGTATCCAAACCATGGTACGAGGATTTTGTTCTGCTCTATCGTAACATATTCAAACGATGGAATGGAGGATTTATTCTATTAAGTTCCATTACACTCCATTCTATTTTAATCTGTTCCTTTCCATCCTATGTCTTTCTATCAATTTAAACAATCTTTGTTTTCAACAATTGAGAGGTTCCGCGTTCCTTAGCATGGCTTGAAGTACTTTGTTACTCGGTCAATTTGTTGAAGATCTCAAATTGTTGAGTGATGGGACTAAAATAGTGTATATTTCTAAGGGGACAATGCTAATCTTATGAGATAATTTTTTAGGTAGAATTAAGTTTAAATCTAAATTTTCTAGTATCAATTTGTCTTAGAGATTGTTGTTGGTCTATCAGACTACTCGTGACTGAGTAATTATCACAGCTACTTTCAGATGTTTAGGTGTGATATTGACTAATGAAAGATAATTCTCATTTTATTAACTAGTTTTTAGGATTGTGTATACATTTTAAGATCATTCATCTCTTAATCAAAGATTATTACTGTCCTTATAGATAGCCTTTAAATTTCTTGTATTTGTTTTACACTTGAAAAGTTTCATCTCAGAAAAATTATAACTGGCTTGAAAGTTGAAAGAGTGGTAGTAGTGGCTCAAGAATAATGAGTTAGGATTTATAGCCCTTTTGGTGCTTCACTGGTTGTCTGTCAGATTGGAATTCAGAGTGCACATTGGCAGTGTACCGAGTGCACAATCATGTGGTTTATTTGCTACTACTTGAGTTGATAACACAGTAATCAATATTAGTTCACATAATTTTTTGAAGTTGGATTTCTTTTACAGCTTGGTGATCTTGTACTGTTGTTTTGCTTAATGTTTGAGAGTGTGGTGATTGAGGAGTGTGGGATGGCTGTTTAAAAATGGAATATTTGGTAGTTTTTTCAACGAGCTCCTTTGGTATCCTATTTTAATTTTCTGTTCAACTGCATTCGATGGCATAACTTTATCCATGTTTTGATGACTGTGGTGAAATGAGTATAGAGGTTCAGCTAATTATTTAGTCTCTATTTAGGAATCAATCTTTGAATGAAAAAAAGCTTAAATTTTAGTCTCTATACAGCCTTATTAGTATATATTGGTCCTTATTGTTACTTGTTTCTTAAGTTTTAGTCCTGGAAAAACTTTTAAGTTTTCATATGTCCTTATTATGGACTAAAAAAGTTTTTTTTTTTTTTTCATAAAGGGTTCGGTTCCTAAATGAGTGTAACTTATGGGGACTAAATAATTAATTTAACCGGGAATTATATTTGGACAATGCTTGTGAAGATGTCACTTGAAGCTTCAAAAGAATAGGTGGAATATAACCTAAAAATTTCCTCATGTGTGGAATTTGGCTTAAGTCTGAGAAGTCCCTGCAGATTGATGGCTTTGCAAAATCTAAGTAATTAATTTGTGGAAGTAAAGAGAATGAGTGGTGTCAATTCATCCCCCCTCTTTCCTTCTTTTCCTAAGATCTATTTTGGCCCATCTGTGTATGTATCCCTTATATTCCGTTTTCAGTTCTTACAGCTTTGGACATGAAAAATTCTTGTTGCAAAGGACTTTAATGCTGTATGAGTAAACCAATATTTCATATACTAGAAGAAATGGAGAGGGAAAGATTTATAAAAGAAAGTACATCTTTGGATTTCAATTTGGAGAGCTCAAAAATACTTTTACTATTTAGAAACAAATTCTTCCTTTTTTTTTTTAATTTTGTGCATAAGAATTCATATATGTACACTGAAAATTGTTAAAGTACCTTTTCAACTTCTATTCAGACATAGTTGAAATCATAGTAGTTAATCCCAGATAGCGAAGCGGTCGAGCTCCGAATTAGGATAGTAGGATAATGGATAGCGGGATAGTTGCTATTCTAATATTATATATATATATTAAAAAAATTATTAATATATTTATATTATATATATAAGTTCAAAAGCATAAACATTACTCAAAATGTATAAATTAACAAGTATCATTAATAATAAAAATTTATAAAAGGATTAAAATTCAAATAGTAAAAAGTAAAACAAATAGTCAAAATGTCAAATACAATGATGCGTCGCTGGAGAAGAAGAACGACAGTATGTCGTCGGATAAAATCGCCGTAGTAGGTCGTCGAAGAAGGTAAGACAGTAAAGAAAAAGAAGACAAAGACGGAAGAGGAGAAACAGACAAAAGAGGACGGAAGAGGAGAAACAGACAAAAGAGGAGAAACAGGTTGGTTGAAATGTTATTTAAAATCCTAAAACGCAAGGAGGACATTTTTGACTTTTTCCCTTCCTAGTGACAATAGCGATCACTCCGCTACGATTTTTCGCTATCGCGACCGCAACAACCGTGACATCGAATTGCACCACTACGCCAGTTCTATCGTATGCCGCCATTGCTCCGCCGCTCTGGTCGCTATTGACTACCATGGTTGAAATTATTTGCAAAAGTCATCGCCTTGCTCTCATTAGTCTCATACTAATGAGTTGTACCTAATTCAATAAAAAAAATAGCTTCTAAGTTGAGAATTTCTTAAACTTTTATTTTTATTTTAGTCATGTCTATAATGACAATGGGATCTCAACACGTTATTTTTATAATTTTATTTTCTCTATTTTTAGGATTCATCTAACCTTGAGATTTAAAAGAAAAATTGTAATGATCATATAAAACAAAAACAAAAAAGCTAAAAAACCGTCATTAGGTAGATTAAATAAGTAGTATCCATTAAGATTTTAATAGTTGGATGTACAAGCAAACAGATGAATATTTGAAGTTTAGATAGTTAAACAATAAATATATTGGCATCTGAATCGACTTCTCTGTGTATTGATTGATTGAGACTGATCGTTATGCTTCATCTCAAAGTTCACTCCAATCTTTTTACTTTCTTTGTCGCAAAGGAAAGAATTAACGTCCTCCAATTCGTTGTTGAGGATGGATCCTCCATTTTTATTTGTTCCCATTCATAGTTAAAATAAAATTAAAACATCATTAATTAAAAAAATATGATTAATTAAAGAGAAATTAACTAACAACATTGAAAAATAATTTTATATTATCATTCAATCACAACTTATCATGTATGATAAGTTATCATGTATGATAAGTTATCATATATGATAAGTTGATCAATTTTTATTATAATTATTTTAAAAGTTATCTTTATTGACTTTTATAATAATTATCTTAAAAGTTATAATTAGATAAAAATAAAAAATTATTTTATATTATCAATATATAATTATTAAATTTTTAATAAAAACATGAAAGGAATTAAGATTAGTAATAACAAAAATGTCTTAATTATTATGATATAAATGAGGTATGAACTAGTAGAGATAATAGAGGGATTTGGATAATATGTAAAATATCTTAAATTTTAATTTTGTTGCAAGTTATTATCAAGGAAAAAAAAAAGGAGAGTCATGAATTATCCCTAACTCTACTCTCCCAAAAAATTCTTTGTAGATTTATTTAACTTAAAACTTTCTAATTATTACTTTTTATCCAAATATTTGGGGGAATTATGATGAAATTGTAATATGAAATAACTAGATATAATTTGAAGAGAAAAAATTTTGATTTTTTTAGTGTGATATTTGATGTTTTAGTTGGCCAGTTTTAAGCATAAAACAATTTAATTTGTAAAAAATTTGACTATAAATGAGAATTTAAAAGCTTTTGGTAAAAGAAAACCGATAGAGGACCAAATTTGTTAGTTTCAAAATATAAAGGAACTTAATTGACTAAAAAATTAACAGAACTGAAATTATACAATCTAACCTAGGACAGAACCAAAAATAAAATTATAATCTGTTTGGTTAAACAATCAATTTTGATTGAACTTTTAACGATTATAAATTCAAATAATTTACAAATAGCATTATTCATTCAGAATAAGCAGTGGATTGCATTATTCGTGCGTATGTTAAGATTTTGGAAACAATTATTAGCACGCCTTTGCTTACTGCCTAGTTTCTTCTGAAGATCATCTTGCTATCATTCGGCGAAGACAGGTTTACTAGCATTCCACCTTTCTTAAAATGATGATCCAACATAAAGTTTCATATTTTGGGTATGGAACACAGGACCCAAAACAAACTTGCACATACTATGACTATCACATCTAAAATTAACACATGGAATTTACAGAATCAATTCTATTACAGCTCCTTGCAGTTTTGCAGGACTTGCTACCAGGACACTAATGAGGAAATCTTCTGTTTTCCAAGATTCCCAGACAAAACATCCCAAAGAAACTGCAAAATTTGGGACTAACTGTTATCATGTCATGCCTCTTGGTAGAATATGTAATGTATGTATATGGCTCTCTTCTGATGGTTTTAGTATCTATCACATACACTACCACAAAAAATTAAAGAATTGTTTTTGGAGGTTATGGTTACATGTTTCACAAATGACTTCTTCACCTTATGTTCCCGCCTGGTGGAGTTAACCAAGCTTGCCAAAAGTGACATATGCATCTCATTAGCATGGTCCTAACCTTGCTGCAGTCAAAATTTAACTGCATTATCAACCATGAAGGATGAGGAAAATACGAACAAATTGAATATGCTGCATAGAGAAGTAAATCTTTCAGCTATATAATGAATGTAATACCAACTGGTCTAAGCACAAATTTTGTTATGGCATATAACTAATTAGGTGGCTGGTTTTCGGTCAGAACCACACTGCAGGTCATGAAGCTGTTAAATATATGTATTTATTCTATCTAAATAGGAAAATATGAAAAGATTTCATGGCTAGAAATTAAAGATTTCTATCATTATTTGTATCCTTAGTTTAGCTTTATTTGATTATAAATAAAGCATCTTTATGTAAACACAACGTACATAATACATTTAGTAAACACTTTTACATAAGTTTGTTCACAGTCATATATATGACAAAGCACCTGATTAGGCAGTCAAAAAGGACTTAAAAGGACAGGGTTGTTCTATCACTAAATGGTATTATTAGCTACTGATTGTTATTTGTTTCAAAAGCAAATGAAATTCCATAGAAATAATTTCATGTTCTCAGAAACATCACAGAAAACATAACAAATAGCAGAGAGGGACGGCCTATCCCACTTTTGGGATGGCAGGATAGCAGATAGCGAAATAATCGCTATTTTAATTATAATATATATCTATATATAATAATATTTTTATATTCTTTCTATTTATTATATATTTTTATTATTATATTAATTTTATTAAATTATTATATTTTTATTTATATATATTTATATATTATTATATTATATATTTGTCTATATTATATAATAAAAACTATGTATTAATATTTTTTCTACATTCCTAAATATTATAGAGTATTTTATAACTTTATAATAATATAATTATATGATTACTTATAAAACAGTAAAAGAATTCCTAATTTTAATATGAACAATGGCCCAATTTGGAGTGGAGGCCCAACCACCATTCTCATCCAAAAAATAAAAAACAAAAGAAATCCTAGATTTTCTCTCTCCCAGCAGGCATCACACTTTCTAAAACTCTAGCTTCTTTCTCTTTCTCCCATTAGTATTACGTCCTTTTGAAAACAAAACATCTCTGCCTAGCTAACTGGAGGTTGCTTGCCGGAAGTTGCAGAACACCTCTACCTCATTGGAGTTTCCTAAGGTCTTCACTACAGCAAGCACAAATACGCTCCAAGGACGCGATTGTGCCTGCCCCGCTCAACTGCAATTGTGGCCTCTCCAACCACAACATGAAAATGCGTCGCAACAGCATCCTCGTCGCACCATAGTGCCACTCTGCCACGCTCCCCCACTATTGCAGCCGCTATGGACTACTATGACAGAAAATGCCATGATTTGTTGCAATTAGGGCCTGTTTGAATATATTTTTCTATAAACATTTATAGAAGAAAAAATAAGGAAAAATGAAATAAATTTCTTCATAAGTTAAAAATAAGTTAAAAAATAGTTTTTAGAAAAGCTAATATAAGAGAGCTTCTACAAATAAACCTATGCATAAAACTAATTTTAATTTTTGGAAAAGATCATTTCATTTTTCCTTCTTATTTTCTTATCTTATAAGTGTTTAGGGAGAAGTTTGTCCAAACAGACTTTTACTCTAAATCACAAAGGCATAATCTACATAAATTCCTCAGTATGGGTGGCTATATTTATGCACTATCAATAACTCTAGCCTATATAACAAATCATTGTTCCAAACAGCCAAGCTCCCAAACCAAAAAACAAAGTATGCAACTTCCAACAAGTCCAGGTCCAATTTTCTCTTATCTGTCCCATGCATTCTCTTTCCAATCTCTGAAAACCCAGTCCTTCCTTCACTTATTTGGAAAACTACGGTTCCCCAAGCCAACAAAATTAGTGCAGCAATTGTAAGCTGCTTTCTCTGTAACTGTAACATACCTTCGCCAGATGGATCCCTTGACTTAGCTCACTTTTTCATCTTACAAAAGATTCTAGCAAAATGTTCTGAAAATTACTTGCATAAAATTCAGCAACAAAGTACTTCCCACCAGCTAAATGTATTTTTAAATCAAAATTTTAGTTCAAGAATGGAACAGCCATGAAAAAATATATATACACAAATATTCAATGTAGAAAAAAGTTTACCGAGACAAGCTAGACTCACGTCTGCTCTAGCGGCTTGAACTTGAGACATAAATCCACATGCTCTGGCTGAACATTGACTTCCACTTTATATCTTGTTGCTCCTGAAATTATGATGTTAGGGATCACAGCATAAATGTCAACTAATGGGCACAAAGCTAAACTATGATCATTAAGCTGCAGTAAAGAGAGTCTTCCATTATATATTTAATGCTCAAATCAAATCAATGACAATTGTAATGTATTCTTATGAGGAAAGCATACACAGCAAATAATAGAGGAAAAGGCAGACATTAACACTCATATTTGAACAAGTTCATATTATCCAGTAACATGCTCCTCTATATTAAATATCCACTATTGAGTTTATAGCTTAAATTGCATCATAACACTGTTAAGTTCTTAAAAAATGTACAGAAATAATATGCATGGTTCCAACCACAACACTAAGTATCAATTCATTTAAGAAGAATAAATTAGTAATCATCATATTCTGAGCTTCTCGATTTGCAGTCATAACAACTGATACTCTACTCAACTGAAATGATTTCCTGTAGCTGTCAGACACATCCAAATTACAGTCAAATCAGATACATGACTGCCTAATTTTGGCAATTCATTTTAGATATAAGCATGCTCTTGCACACCCCACACTTTTGCTGATCTTTGGGTAAAGCATTGAGTACAACTCTTGGTAAAATACCATGCAATACAAACAAATATAGCAAATTAATTTTCATAACCATGATGATAAACATTTTAAAATTACTCTTTCAAATAATACAAAGTTAGTCCAGTGTTTCTTTACTTTTCCACTTTTCCTGATCGAACCAGCAATCGTATTAGCTATTACTATTACTATTAGTCTTTTATATAAATCACTGGTATAAGATATATAGGACAATGTTCTACATATAGGACAATGTTCTACATTTTAACGGTCAAAAGAGGAATACACTAAAAGTGATTCAGAGACTAAAGGCTTCAATCAAACAAACAAAGGAAAAAAAAAAAAAAGCAATGCATATTGAGCTTTATATTACTTTTTGTGGATTTAAATGGAGCAAACATTAAAATGATAAAGGAAATGTTGAATAATTTAAGAAAGTGAAACCTAACTTACATCTTGATCTTCAAATTTCTTTCCATAGTGCTACAGATACAACTAGTTGTCAAAACAACTAAAGTCTGTGCATTCCAAGAAGCAGCTGTTCCATTCGTGAAAAACATGAATTTTCAGTGTTGATTGTATTCTCGTTCTAAAAAAGAATTTAATATCCATTATGTACTTAGCTAGCTTATAAACAATTAGTTTCAAAATTCTCTCCATCATACATGAAGACCAGCAGAAGAAAAATACCAATAACCATCATCTTATGTTCCATCAAGTCCCTCAATCAACATTGCATACGTCTGAGGATGCAATTGGCATCCCTTCTTCTCCATAATTGTTAGAAACATTGAGCATTCATCATTATAGCCATTTTTAAGTAGGCCATCAATAAGAACTCTCCAAGCTACTTCATCATAATTATACTGACAACAAAGCAAAGCATGAAATACCGATTCAGCCACGTCTTTTTTACCTTCATCAAAAAGCCCACAAATAAGCAGCTTGTAAGATTCCAAATGTACCAAATGACTATTCTCAACCATGGCATCTAACAAACTCAATGCCTCCTCATACGATTTCAACTTGCAGCAACAACTAAGAAGTTCATTATAAATAAGCTCATTGGGAAACATAGCACCTTCCTGTAAGTCATTCAACAACCTCAGTGCTACATCCAAGCGCCCCACCCTGCAAAGTCCAGTAATAAGCTTGCTGTAGGTATTAACGTTAGGTTTGCAACCATGTTCATCCATCTTCTTAAACAGTAGAGATGCCATATCAAAATCAAGAGTCTTCCAGACATTAATTAAATCATTTGGAACAAAACCTGGAGCAAATGAATCTTCAACAACAGAACCATCTTTTATCATTTGCATTTCCTTCACTAGATGCCTTAAGAGAAATGCATATGTATGATGAGATGGCTCACAACCAACATCAAACATTCGCTTGAGAACATCAAATGAGCAATCAATCAATTGCATGCGCCCATATCCATCAATTAAAAATGTATAAGTCAATGAATCAGGAACCATTCCTTCTTCCTTCATCTTAGCCATCACATTCTCCGCTTCTTCCAATCTTCCTTGTATACAGAATGCATGCACGAACGTAGTGTATGCAACTACGTCAGGCCGACATCCCGAGGATATCATTTGGTTAAGAGTCCTATTAGCACAATCAATGTCACCCTCTTTCAACATTTCTACAATAAGATTTGTATATGTTTCAACTGTGGGCTTCAAATTCATCTTTATCATTTCATCCACAAGCAATAGAGCTTCCTGCACTTTTTTCTCTCCACACAAGTTGTCTATCAATACATTGAAAGTGATCGAGTTTGGAAGACATTCCTCATCCAGCATTCTTTTGAACAAAGAATGGGCTTCATCAACCTTCCCAGCTTTGCAATGTCCATCAATCAAAGCAGTATATATCACTTCATTTGCTTTAATATCTTTCTCCCGGAAGGACTTGAAGAGTTTGTGAGCTTCTTCCACTCTCCCTCTTTTGCACAGTGTGTCTATAAAAATACTGTACGTCCACAGATCAGGTACAAGACCATTTTCCTTTATCAAATTAAGCAATCTATAAGCACTATCCAAATGACCTGCTCTACACTGGCCATGGATTAGTGAATTATATGTAACAAGAGTTGGCGATAGATTGTGCTCAAACATTTTATTAAGCATCGACATTGCCCGATGCACATCTTTCACTTTACAAAATCCACAAATCAATTCGTTGTAGGTGCGAGCATTCGGGCTGCAATTATTCAATTCCATCACACCCAAAATTTCCAATGCATCTGCAGTTCTTCCCACCTTACAATACCCATCAATTAAAGCGTTATATGTGACCACACTAGGAACCAAACCCTTTTCCAGCATCCGATCTAACAGTCTCCTAGCTTCACCAAAATTTCTCTCCTTACACTCGCAATCAATCAAGACAGTATAAGTATGAGCATTAGGCTCACACCCTCTCCCACTCATCTCTCCAAAAAGTCTCACAGCCTCCAATTTCCTGCCAAACTCACACAAAGCACAAATCAGAACCGTATAAGTTCGCGCAGTGGGAGAGCAATCGTCGTTCCCCATCTGCTCAAACAACCTCAGCGCATCGTCAATCCTCCCTGCCTCGCAAAGGCCGTGAATGAGATTGGTATAAGAAACCTCATTCCTCCTACACCCTTTGCGCCACATAAGGCCAAACACACTGCAAGCACCATCCACAAGTTTACTCCTACAATAACCCAAAATCAAGGAAGTATAAGTAAAGGTATCGGGGGTTAAACCCGCCTGCGCAATCTTACTGACATAAACCCTAGCCTCACCCAAATTCCCCAACTTACAATACCCATTGACCAATGTATTGAAAGTATAGATATTTGGCAAGACGGTGTCGTTCAACATCTGGATATACAAAGCCTTCATTTCATCGACCAGGGAGAACCTGGCCAGGGACATGAGGAGCAGGTTGTAGCACTTGAGAGTGAGCTTGAAGTGGAGGGTGGGGTCGCAATTGGAGTTAAGATTGAGCAAGAGGTGGAGGACGAAGCGGGCGTCGGCGGGGGAGGCGGCGGCCTTGACCATGGAAATGCGAGCATTCTCGGCGGCGAGGAGGAGGCGGTTGGGAAGGAGGAGGTTGAGGAGGGAGGCGTAGGCGGCGGGGGTGTGGGAGTAGCCGGGCTTGGTGGCAATCCAGTGGAAGAAGGCGAGAGCGGGGTGGGGGGCGGGGTTTAGGTCGAGGAGGCATGAGACGTGGAAGGGGGTAATGGAAGGGAGGAGGCGGGGCAGGGAAGGGTGATGCTGCCAGTTGGGGTGGGAGAGGAGGGTGAAGAGGTGAGAGGGGAGATCGGGTGCGGCTGGGTGTGGGTGTAGAGAAGAGAGGGACTTGCTCAGCTGAAGCAGGAAGAGACTGTCTCTAGGGATCGTCAGAAATCTCATTTTGGGCCATGCATGAAACCCGCTTGGGAGCTCCGATACATGGAGATCAGATGAAGGGTTTTGGGAGGAACAACAAACCCTGCCGTCAACTCAAATCTTCAAGAGGACCAGCTGCTCTGCTTTCTGCTTTTGGGCCAACCTTTCTCATTTTTCTTATTTTTTCATTCCAAGTAAATGGCCCAAAACAATAAATAAATAAATCATTTTAATACCGTCTAAACACAAATAATAAATTATACTATATGTTAAATTATAATTAGATAATCATATAAAATTATTTTATATGATTAGTTTAAAATTTATTTTTTCTAAATTAAATAATATATGACCATATCGAATATTATTAATATAAATTATTTGATATTTGTATTTTTTAGCTATAAAGTTGATCTCTTATATGAACAAGAAGTTGTAATTGAAAATATTACCTTATCTTTAAAAGGGATGATCTAATGAGAAGAGATCAAACCTTTTATTTTACTTAAAAAAAATTAATATACTATAACAATAATATAAATTTATTTTTAAGTATATTAATTAATAAACACATGTATTTTTAATTTTTTTAATGTGACTATTAAACTCATAAAAAACTAATAAATATAATATTAATCATATAATATATTTTTATTAATTTTTATAATAATTTTTTATATATTATATCATGATATTTTTTATTAATTGATTGTATAAGAACATTTATGCTGAGAATACCGTGTTTACTAAATTCCAAAACAAAGCCCTTGTTTGCAAAGAAGTAAGAAACTACTTTTCTTAGTTTGGCGCAGAACAAACGGGGAAGGGGGTTTATGAAATAAGTTTATTTTTTTTCATATAAGTAAACGGTGAAACAGGACAAACAATCTTTTACAGGTTTATGGCTTGACCTACTACAGAAGGCATAACCTAACCTGTCTTGTTTATTAGAAAAGTTAAGTTTAAATTTTTAAAAAAACTTATTTAAATAAAAAAATCAGGCCTTTAGCCTTAAAAAAAATGATACACATATTCTAATTTTTGCAACAATTTATAAAATATTATTATTTATATACATATATAATATATTATTATATTATATATTTTAAATAATAACAATAATAATATGAAAATTGTATATACTAATAAGTATATTTAGTTTAATAAATCTACTTAAGCTAATAGGTTGATTGTTCTTATTACAAAATAAGCTTTATACAAGTAAAGACTTAAAATAAGTTCTATGACATGTAAATAAGTAAGTATAAGTAAATCTTGGCCTTTGTCTTCTTAGTGAAGGCTAAACCTAGTCCTAATTTTTTAATGTTTATATAATTTTTACTTTATAAATGTATTATTGATTTATTTGAGTTAAAATTTTCATTCAATGTATTTTATTGGTTTTTATAGTTTTTCCTTATTTTCTTATCTATTTTACATTAATGATGCATTTTATACACATTTTTAACTCAACAAAATATATGTTACATAATAGTTTTTTATATATTATATTTAATTTTTATTTTTCATACTTATCGAGTTGAACAGATGAGTAAGCCCTCAGAAACTCAATTAGCCAAAAACACAAAGCGTAGTGGACAACAAAAGAAGATGCATTATTAGTTGATAATGGTTAGAAAGCGTAATGATCCGCAACTGCCGCAATGGAAAACACAATGCTAAACGTGAAATCACGAAATTGGATTTTATTAAGAAATTTTCTTTTATTAGTTTGCTTATGAAAATATGTATACTTTTTTTAGTGTTGTCAACCAAATAAACATTTATATAATAATAGGATAACAAAAGATAAATACTATATAATGCTGCATGAAATTTGATATGTTATCCGCAATAGTTTATATCTTATGATTAAAAGTGTTTCCATCCAATTCAATCCAAAGTAAAATGGTAGATATATTAAAAAAATTAAAAAAATAGACAAATTTTTTATATTGTTTTGGATCACTTTCAATCAATAAAATTAGATAGAATTTCGAATTAGATAGAATTTTGAATAAAATTTATAAAATTGAATCAATTTAAATTGAATTGATATTTTTAATACATATAGATTAGTATATGTTTCACATGTAGTGTTTTTTTTGTGTTTTATCATTATTTTTATTATAATTTTTCATATATATAATCAATGTAATAAAACTATATTTATTTATTTATTCTTAGTTTTTATTTTGAATATATATGTTATTATCTTCTTAGAAAAATATATGTTGTGAGATAATTAATTGATTAATTAATATTTTTTATCTTTTATATTCTTTATTTTTAAATAAGTTATTAGTATACTTATCTTTAAAAATAATTTATATATTTAAAAAATAAGAGTAAATTACACTCTCCTTCCCTAATAGATTAGAATATATGATATCTTACTTTTTTTAAATTTTTTTGTTAAAAATTTCTATTAGCTTCCCTTAAAAAAAATATTACCAAAACATCTTTTACACTACTATCCTTCAAAGATGTAAATATTGTCTTCTCTACTTATATTAAAATTAGGGATGACAATGGGTAGGGTTTTGGTAGGACAACGTAGTCCTTGTCCTCGTACCTCTACTTTAGAATACCCAGACCTAATCTCTCTAGATAGTAACTTTAATACTCATACTCATTGTCTTTGGGCATCTAAATATCCATACTCGTTACCTGCACTTTTACTAACTATGAAAATTGATAGATAAAAATGTTAATTAAAAATATGAAAATAATTAAATTAATATCCTATTTAAAAATATTTTATCAAACTAACAATCTTATTCAAAGATCCTTTACAAAATATAAAAATTAGTGATAAAATATTACAAACATAATAACCTTTAACGGTAACAAATTTATAAACTTTGAAATCATGAGTTGTTACTCTCCAAAATCGGTTAAAAAATAATACATTATACTTGTTAGTTATAATTATAAAGTAAAAATCAAATTAATTAAAAAATTCATATCATATAAAAGTTAAGATATTTTGTACGAATCTGAATATTATTTTGTATCAATAATGAAGAAATTAAAGGAGTAACCATTAAATTTAAGAACAGATATAGGACTATTTTTCGAGAGGGATGTATCATGAAATTAGGAATTCATACTTTTGAAGGATGGCAATAGCATAATAAATAGAAAAAAAAATTGGAAAAAAAAGTAATAAAAAATAAAGAAGTAAAGAAATAAGAAAATAAAGAAAACATGATCTACCTTTTATGTTTTACAAATAATAATAATAATAATAATAATAACAACAACAAAAATAATAATAATAATAACAACAACAATAACAACAAGAACAACAATAATAGTAGTAGTAATAATAATAACAACAACAACAATAATAATAATAATAAGAAAAAGAATAATAATAATAAAATTAACAATAATAATAATAATAACAAAAATAATAAAAAAATAACAATAACAATAATAATAAAGATAATAATAATAATAATAATAATAATAATAATAATAATAATAACAACAACAACGATAACAACAATAATAATAATAACAACAACAACAACAAAACAAATAACAATAATAATAAATGTATGGATATGGATATATTTTGGTACTAAAGTACGCGTACTCAATACTCATTAAGTTGTTAATTACCCTATCTATAATGAGTAATTTTTATGGGTACCCATTGGATCTATTACCCATTGTCATCCCTGTTTAAAATACATTTTTTCTCCCTTAAAAAATTCAAATATATTCATTTTATTATAATAAATACACACATATATATATATATATGTATATTTTTATTTATAAAAATTAGTTCATAAAAGTTATTTTAAATATTTTATTGAATATTCTCAATATTTTATTATATATATATATATATATATATATATATATATATATATATATATATAATATACATTTATGTATATAATAATTTATCCTAAATTTAACTATATATTTAAAAATATTTATTTATTTAATTATTATTATTTTCACAAAACGTATTTTAAAAGAATTAAATTAACATATATATATATATATATAAAATAAAATAAAATAAAATTAAACACAAATATTAAGGTAGTATTATATTGATGTTATTAATATAGTATTTTCATAAATATTTAAATAAATTATTATTTTTATTAGGATTATTTATTAAATTTAATATAACTAATTTCAATAATATTATTAAATATTATATTTATAAAATTAATAAGTGTAATGCTAATATGTGTATATTCAACATATAATTTTTTAAATGAATCTATTTATACTAAAAATTTATTATTAAAGAAAATGTAATTATTAAAAAATAATACTTATATATATATATATATATTTAAAATATAATTAAATTTTTATTATTTTACTACTTTTATAAGTATTAATTTATAAAATGTATTTTTAAATACAAAAATTCAAATATATGCTAATATGATATATATATATATATATATATAGTATAATTTATCTCATAAATTTTTAATTATTATTTTAATAAAAGAGTTAATTATTTTAAATTAAATCGTATATTTTAAAAATTGATTGAGTGAGTAAATGATAATTTAATAAATAAAAAATATTTTAGTATATATTTTAATTATAAATATAATTTAAAATCTTATAATGATTTTTTATTGATATTAAGTTAAATAGACTAAATTAAATACTTTAAAATAAGATAGGAGTGACAATGTAATACTTGTACTCTCAAAGAAAAAAATATAATTTATTATATATTTTAATATAAAATGAAGGATAGTATAATACTTATGTCTCTCAATAGAATAAAATATAATTTGTTTTAAGGGTGTTAAGTTAAATGGACTAAATTGAAATTGTATATTTAACATAAGAAATGAGGACAATGTCATAACCACATACCTTATACGAGAGCAATGTAATTTACTCTAAAAATAATTTTCAATATTTGAGTTAAAACTTTTAGTAATAGCAAATTAAAATGTTGTTAAGGATGTGTGATGAAAACCAAATCATCCAATCCAATCCAAATCATATTTTATCA
Source organism: Mucuna pruriens (assembly GCA_025330945.1). Lineage (NCBI taxonomy): Eukaryota > Viridiplantae > Streptophyta > Magnoliopsida > Fabales > Fabaceae > Mucuna > Mucuna pruriens. The sequence continues at coordinate 593,380 of JAENHJ010000525.1, read as the reverse complement.
TATCATATTTTTTTAAGGAAGTACTCCAAACTAAACTAGATCATACATTGTTTTACTCTTTGAATCAAATGACTTTTTGACTCAATTAATTCAAATAGTTTCATAAACACCCTTACTTACGACACTTACAAACATGAATCAAAGGTGAGAACATCAAAAGATGGGGTGCAAATACAACTAGCCCGAAAAATATAAAGGGATTAAATTAAAATGGGAGAAAGATATAAAATACACATGTCTAAGCTAGTCGTATATACTAAAACTATAACTACGAAGGAGGAGGAGCAAGCGAGCATCCTTCGATCGCTCATTGGCAGGAGCAACATGACTGCAAGGGTGGGGTTCCCATTAGAACTAGTGATAATAGTTAGAAGAACACATATGAGTTCTAGTGGCATGATCAGGCTCTCCACATCTCCTTGATGGGCAACCATATATGAAGAGAAGTATACATAGTTACTAAGAAGACAACAATCGCAATATTTTTAGGGTATCAAATGCTTCAATAAATATATTTCACTAACTTATCATAGATAAAATAAAACAATTTACATATCTTTTTCTTCTCGCACTCATGCATTGTAGTAGGTGACAATAGTATTGCTACGTAAAATTCACTTCTTTTTTGCAGTGACATCATTTTAAGATTGATCATGTATAATCAGATGAACATTTTGACCATTTATACTAAGTTTCTTAAATGCATTTATTAAAATGACTCGTTCTAGAGTAATTACTAGCATAGTCAATTCCATATATATATATATATATAGTCTCTTAAATAAAAGTTTGGTGTATTAGATAATAAACATTTGTATATGATCCTTTTTATCAAACCATACTTATCATCTTTCATTCTAGAAACTTATATGCTATTTTTTTTCGAAATACGTAAAATAACCATTGTATGATCTAACAGTATTAACTATGCAAGTATTTTTATGTTAGCAATCTGATCTACTTAAAAAATGTTTGTATTTTATAATATATGAATATATTCGTTTAATTTTTTGTCGCTGGAATTTAAATTTTTTATATTTTATATTCATCATAATAATTTAAAAATGCACATACTACTTTTATTAGTATAAAAAAATAAAACTATAAATATAAATAATTAGATCATATTAAATGATCAAAATTAAAATTTATTATAATTTTTAAAATAATTATATAACTATTAACTTTAAATCTTCACTATTTATATCACCAATAAAATTATAATTAAGAGGTTAAACAATAAAAGTGTTAAAAAAGCCTACCAATTAGTCAAATCCCACGCCCACAAGATTAGAGTTTTGCGTCCAACGGACTCAACTAGAAAGACAATTTAACTTTGATAAATATAAGTTAAAAACTCTTCAATTCATTTAAAAAAAATATATGCTTTATTATTCATTAAATTTTTTAAATAATAAAATTTTGTAATTTTTTTATATAATAAATCTGACTTATAATTATATAATTTTTAATAAATTTTAATAAATAGTAAAAGGTGTATTATTATCCCTTCTCTGAGTTTTATTCCAGTTAGTTTAGAATCAAATATGTATAAGAGAAATAATGCAGTGCAATGATGACCAATGGGGTTGTTGGTAATTTTATTTTACTTTACTGCCGTTGACTTCAACTGTGATGAGTATTTATGAGTACATGAAATATAAGAATTATAATGCAGAGATAGCCTTTTTTTAGTATCTCCTATTTACAAATTTTCAGACCAGTGATCTATGTGCTAGAAATAAGGTACTTATTGCTCTTGTTATAGCATCTGAAGGATATCCAAGTGTTTTTTGCTTTCAGCTTGGCTGATATTAATGAAGTTTTTTCTTCATTTTCACTGTACAATTTCTCCAGCTGATGCGACATTTTACCTTTCCTTATCTATATAAGTTTAATCCAAAAAAAGAAAGTTTGTCAAAAAAAATTTTATTAATTAATAAATATTAGTTTAGTTAATAAATATTATACTCATATTTCATAAAAATAAAAATAAGAGTTTGAAATCTACTGGTAATATAAGAATTTTTGTTGGCAAATAATATGTAAACATTTCGAATAGCTTTAAGATTTATTGTAATTTTGGTCAACTTTTAAAATTAAAATTTAAGAATATATTTGGAGGGATTTTTATTTATAAGTTTTAAAATTTTAAAAAAATAAAATCAGTTTTTAGATTTTATTTTTTTTATTTTAAAATTAAATTTTAATTTTAAAATAAATTTATTTTAAAAATTCTCAATCTTGTTAAAATTAATTTAAAAGTGTATTTGCATATTAGTAGAAATGATGGTGAAGATAATGATCGTAACAACACGATAGTGACCACGACAATAATAATGTGGTGGTGGTAACAGTGATGACAATAATAATGACAATAATGGTGATGACAATAAGAATTATAATTATTAAATAAAGTGAGAGATTATTTTTTAAAACTAAAAACTAAAATTCACAAAATTTTTTATTTTAAAAAGAATGTAAAACTATTTTAAAATTAAATTAAAAATTATTTCAACTTCATTTTAACCAAATACATTTTGTCTTTGAAAATTACATTTCAAAAATATCAAAAACTCTGAAACCTCCAAATGGAGGTCTTAAACTTGTTAAGTATAAGGATTTAAAAAGAAAATTTGATTGAAATATAAACATCAAATAATTAATTAAATCTAAATTAATTGATAATAGAAGTGAAAGGTAATAACGTATAACTGCAAATGTTGATGTTATTTCAGCACTATCCTTGGGAGCAAATTAAGCTGCATATTATTTTCTGGAATTTGAGTCTTATAAAGTAAGATTGTGTATAGAAGTGAAGGTTTACTCCATCTTGCAAGATCATGTATTGTTTGGTCAGACTTGGATCTCAAGCACGTGTAGTGTTTCATTGAATTAGTAAGAATGCCATGCTGAAAATACTCATTACCATGGATACACATTTCTCAAACGATTAAATTCTGCTTTGTCTTTAGTGTCTCATGAAATTGAGGAATCTCGTAGTTCAACTGCTTGCTCAGATTCTCCACTTTTTTTTTTTTTTTTTTTTATTTGGTCAACCGTATCATATCTGAATCTGGACTTTAGATTTTGTATCCACTATATAACATCCAATCACTATCTACATGAGAATAATCACTCCAATGAAGCAAGCAAATTAATCACTAACTAGAAGTAACTTGTGACAAATTATTTAGTTTTAGTACAAGGAATTTAAAATATATCACTAATATTAGATCGGCAATAATAGGAAATCTCTATGTTCATGCTTACAAATTAAAAATAAAAATAAAAGGCTGATAAGTGATAACGTATAACATTTGACCCGAATTTATATTATTTCTCAAAGCACTTGTGATTATGAGCAACCATTAGATGTGTAAATTAGTAGTAAATGTAATGCATTATCATACTAAAGATTTTGAGTTTGATGGCTGTAAGTGTACTATTTATCAATTAAAAATTACCTTAATATAATATTTAAAATAATTATTATAAAAATTAATAATTTTATTATACAAGATAATAAATAATTGGATGTCAGTTTTAAAAAAATAAAAATACACATTATGGATGGTGATTAACGCATTTGGGACTGAGTTTTTAACGTATGTACTGCTCAAACTAGATAGACGTGAAAACTATATAGACATAGAAACTATATAGAAGAGCTCTCAATTGACAGTAACAAGGTATTGTTAACCCATATTTAAACACACACTGTCATAAGTAAAAGAATATATTCAAATTAAATTCATACACAAACTATATAGAAGAGCTTTCAATTGACGTGGATTAAGGTGTGGTTGATGCGTATCTAAAGACGCAAATCGCATAAGTGAATTACAATATATTTTAATTATTTTTTTTCTCACTGGTGTAACTTATACAACTATTCCTTTATATATATATATCATATATACAAATTTTTATATTAATATAAAATTATTTGATACCTCATTCATATTAATCAAAATTAACAAATATATACATTTCAAAATATACTAAAATATGAATCATTTCATTACTTTTTTATTATTATTCAATTTTAATAAAATTTGATACAAATAATCAAAGTAATATAAAATTATGTTCAACTATTGAAATGATAAAATTTACATTTTATGCCATTTGATCCCTCTTAGAGAAATAATAGATCAAATGAGATAAGTGTAACTTACATTATTGAATAGATTAGTAGTATAAATTTGTTATATTTTCATTCAATTATAGATTGTTATCTATACTATAATTGTTAGTTGTTGTAATATTTATTTTAAAATTTATATTTAAAGTGAATTATAATTGAGTGTAAAAATATTTATATTAAAAGTATAAAAAAATTTAATACAAAATTAAATGTAATATTTACGAGAAGTAAATAATATGCTCAAATTAGATAGAAGCAATAAAAATTAACAAAATTTTATATCTTAGTACATAACAATTTTGCATCTAGATTCAAATTTAAGATAAATAATTAAGTGTAATTTATGTGATCGCTGATAAAAAATTATTTATCTTAAATAAAAATAAATTCTAATTAAATGTAAAAATATTTATATTAAAAGTATATAAAAAATTTAGTACAAAATTAAATGTAATATTTATGAGAAGTATAATAATATACTCAAATAGATAAAACTAATAAAGATTAACAAAAATTTCTATCTTGATACTTAACCTCACTTTGCATCTATATTCAAATTTAAGATAAATAATTAAAGTGAAACAACATCCAAATCAGTTAATTTAGGGTGATAAACTTCATAAAAATTAATGTATATTTTGGTCTAAAAAAAATTCAACGTATGTGTTAATTTGGTGAAAGAAAAAATAAAGGGTAGCAATAAAAAGCTTCATAAATGCCTCCCACGCCGTTTGTATGCTAAGTATAGGAAAGTCAAAAGCACCCAAATTAATTGCCATTACTATTTCAATTTAAAAAGTACACTACCTTCCTCCTTACAAACTCAAACTCACCACTGCCCACCCCTAAAATAAAAAATAAATAAAAAAACTGCCTTTCCCACTCTTTTACTCAAATTCATAGTCAACTGACCATAACAAAGAAAAAATAAATAAAAGCATGTAAGAAAAACTGCCATGAACCAGAAGAAGAAAACAACATTTCCATTTTAAAACTTTAAGGAAGTGTAACAAAGTCAACACCCCTCCCTCATCCTTCTCTTGCAAAATAAACTCTGTTCCTTCATTCAACCCTGTTTTCCTCTGTTCTGTTTTTTTTTTTTTTTTCTCTGTTCTCTCTGCAATGCAAGTTCCTCCACTTTCAGCATTGCCACACCCACATCCAAAGCTCAAAACTTGAACCCTCCATTCTCTTTCACTTCCCAATGGGTAACCGAATCGGCAACCTCTGCCTCTGTTCCGCCGCCGGCGCCGCCGGAAAGTTCGACGACAGAGTTTCCTTCCTTTCCAAGCAACGCCACAGAGACCTCGGAAACTCCATCTGCTACGTCAGACCCGACACGTGTCGGGTCTCCGGCGACGCGTTTTCCGACGACGATGCCACCCTCATGACTTTCCGCTCGGTGTCCGGCGCCACCGTGAGCGCAAACTCGTCGGCGACGGCTTCAACTTCGCTCGACGATTCGCTTCAACACGGCACCGTTTTGGACTCCTCTGCTTCGTTTGAGAGCTCTGGCTCCTTCACTTCCACCTTGGTGCCTTTTCGTGCTGATCGTGGATTCTCTGTGGGAGGCTCCACGGAGAGGTTACCGTGGGGTCCTCGTGATCGTGCGATGAACGGTGATGGCTCCATTGAGAGAGGTTTTTCTGAGGTGCCAATGAAGAAGGTGAAGAGAAGTAAAAGGAGTTTGAAAAAGGTTCTTATTGGAGCGTTTTTGAGGACGGTTTCTATTGGGGGAATGTCGATTTTCAAGAAAAATGATAACGCTAATGCGAGAGTTAGTTGTAGTACTAGCTTGAGTGCTGAAATGAGTTTGCACGGTGATAACTATTTGGATGGTGAAGCGTGTGATGTGTTAATGGGGTGTGAGAATCTTCATTGGGCTCAAGGGAGAGCTGGTGAGGATCGTGTGCATATTGTGATTTGTGAGGATCATGAATGGGTTTTTGTGGGGATTTATGATGGGTTTAACGGCCCTGATGCCACTGATTTTCTTCTAAACAATTTGTTTTATGCTGTGAATGATGAGCTCAAGGAGATGTTGTGTGGTCATTCAAACTCTTTGGAGTTGGAAGAGAAGGTGTTGTTTAAGGGAAATGGGGTGGTTGATGGTTGTTGTTCTTCAAGTGAAAATAAAGAAAACTATCCAATAGGGAATGAAGGATTAAATTTGGAATGTGGAATGAGAAACAGTGATAAAGGGGTGAAAATGATGAGGGAATGTGAGGGTACTGGAAAAGAGGACTTAAGTCACTCAGATCATGTGTTGCAAGCTCTTTCAGAGGCATTGAGGAAGACTGAGGAAGCATTTCTGAGGACTGCTGATGAGATGATTGGTCACAACCCTGTGTTGGCTATGATGGGATCTTGTGTTTTGGTGATGGTGATCAAGGGTCAAGATGTTTACTTGATGAATGTGGGAGATAGTCGTGCTGTGTTGGCCACTCATGCTGGGGATTCTCTTCAGCTCACCATGGAGCATAGCACTCATGTGAAAGAGGTAGCTAGTTTGTGCAATGCAACTTGTTTTCTGAGCAATGAAGGTTGGTGTTTTAAGTTCATATGACATAGTTTGTGAGACCTTTGTGAATGAATCTCAGGAGGTTTACAGAATCAGGAGGGAGCACCCTGATGACCCTTTAGCAGTAACCAAAGGCCGGGTGAAGGGTTACTTGAGTGTCACAAGGGCTTTTGGGGCTGGCTTCCTTAAGCAGGTAATTTGTTACTCTTTGCTGAATTACTTACATTATTGTGCATAAAAAGCCTTGTTAAAAGAGATCTCATGGTTATTAATATCGGTCAGTATTTGATCTTTAACTTAATCTAATAACATCCTGCAATCACGCGGAGATAAGACTTTTTTTTATTGTTATTAGTACATAAATAGCATGTTTGGATGCACATTGTCAATGTTGTTTTCACGTTGTCAATGTGATTTTTCTCGTTTAATCAGAAACTAGTAGTTATAAGCTTCCACATTTTGTATCCAAATTGACATGATTTCAAACTTGCACAAAAAGCATGGAATGCTAGTTTCAGATTCCTATTCTTTACTGTTACATTGAATTGGATTATTGATTATATGCTTCAGAAGTAAAAATAAGACACGTCAACTTTGTTAAGACTCAATCATAGCATAGCACATCTCGCATGTTAAGAGTCTTAAAATTTTGTAGCACCCCAGTTGCTACTTCAATGGACCACTATATTTCACCTAATTGTTGGATTACTTCATTTCTCTCTATATATATACACCCATGGCATAACTTTATTGGTCCATTTTGCAGCCTAAGCAAAATAATGCAGTGTTAGAGATTTTCAGAGTGAGCTACATAGGAGAATCTCCATACATAACATGTTTCCCTTCAGTCCACCACCACAAGCTCAGCTCAAATGACAAATTCCTGATATTGTCTTCAGATGGACTTTACCAATACTTCACCAATGAAGAAGCAGCTGCCAAAGTAGAGTCATTCATCACCATGTTTCCTGATAGAGATCCTGCACAACTTCTCATTGAAGAAGCACTAAGTCGAGCAGCAAAAAAGGCTGGTATAAAGCACTTTTTCCTCAACTATGTTTCAACATGAAAGGAATTCATTCACAAATAGTCAAAACAACCTTAGAAACTGTTTAATTTCCTTCTCACTTTTAAACTATTTTCTTAAACAAATCCACATCACTCACCAATCAGTTTCATTCAAAATCTATTATTACATTTTAAAAACTGTTTCCAACCAAGTGTTTTAAAAAACTAAAGAAAAAAGAAACATAAAGATTTTTCTCATTCTCTTCTTTTGTTTTCAAGTGCTATGTTCAAGAACAAACTTTTAGAAAACAGAAATGCATTAAGGAGACAAATACTTTCAAAAATGTGCTCAGAGGACACAAATTTTATAAAACAGTAACCAAACAAAGCCTAAATGAGCTTGACTTTCGTTGTTGCAGGTATGGAGTTCCATGAGTTGCTTGATATTCCACAAGGGGAACGCCGTCATTACCATGATGACATTTCTATTGTCATAATCTCCTTGGAGGGAAAAATATGGCGTTCATTGGTGTAAATATGCATATGAGTATAGCAATAGCAACTAAGCACACAGTCATTGACACAGACTAAAAGTTTAAGACATTCCTTCTAGTTTTTGTTTTGCTTTCTTTTTTTGCTACCCCTTTTAACATTTTTTTCCTTCAATACCAAAGATTCAAAATTAGGGGCAATCAAGAGCTACTACCAGTTCAAATTCACTTCTAGAAAGTACCAGTTATGTTTTGATGATCCATCAATCTTTTGTTTTTTGTCTTTCAGTGGTATATATCTATACTCAAGGGAAATATTCCCTTCCTCTTAGAATTTAAAAAACATTGTCATAACCTGATCATAAAGTCAACGCCCTTTTTTTATTCCTCCAATGATACAAAAAATGCATGCAGTTGACTAAAGATAATAAAATTTTTGTGCTAAATTCATCAAGGATTTAAATCATAAGTTTATTCGAACAATGAGAAGCTGTACAATGGACCCACAAAATAGTTTGATCTTAAAGTACTAACAAATTCAAAAGGCAAGAAGTAGTAGATTTAGATATAATAGGTTGATAGTCTAAGAACTTGTCCTTTTTGTTTCAAACTCTGCATGGTTGAATTGAAATTAATTATTATTTATATAAAATCTAGGGCAGATTGATTTTGAAAGCAAAGTTTTAATTTGCTCTAAGAAAAAGTATACCACATGACATTTTTTTAATTGTTTAATCGCCAATTGGTTTCAGCAAAACTTTTACAAATCATGCGTGACGATAACAATTCAAGAAGCAATATAGAAGATATGAAATTCAACTACACTACGTATAGTGATAGGTACAAGGGTTGAAACCAAGATGTTAACAGTGATTTAGGTCTATCTAAGATCCTTTTATAAAGGAGGTGTGCACCCGCGTAACCTGTATTAGTAACATTTAATTATAAAATATATATCACTACTTCTATTAATAATATTTAATAAATATAAAACATTGCTAATAATATTTCACGATAGTTTAAATATAATGCTTATTTAAATATTACTAAAATTAATAAATAATATTTTTTACATTTTCGTAATATTTTTAATGATCACTTCACCATTTACTTAACATTGTAGCAGGACCCAAGTGAATCATTCTCTTGAAATGCACAAGCAATTATGGATGGATGCAACCTCCAAGATATAGACGCTAAAGCTGACCCAAAAATATTTTAACCATTACAAAAATAGAATGTATAGAGTTTGACTTTAATTTTTGTTGTATCATGTGATGGCATCATGGAAGTATCTTGTATGCTTAAACTTAGGTTAATTTTTGTTAGATATAAATTTATTTATATATATTCACCCAAAAAAAATATTTATGTAGTAACTTAAGTTTTTGCATGGTTCGTATCATGATATCAAAGTTCAATTTTGGTTTTTTATTTGGATGACATTGGAGGAGCATCTGATTATAGTGACTCTAGCAAGGTAAATTGTGTTAAATATAAAATCATTTACGTGTTTTACCTAATAATTTGGCTTTCCGAATAGTTGGTTTAAGAATTTTTATAACCATGTGAAATATTTGTTCCTCAAAATTTCTAAATATAGTTAGTTAAATCTAGGTATGTGGCTATGTGCATTGTCATGCTTGAATTTCAAAGGTTTCTTGCATAGAGGGAGGTATGTCCATTGTCCATTTTATATGGTTTCATTTATTAATTTAAATTTTCGAAATAGTTGTTTTATTATGACTATTATTGATCTTTTTCTTTGATATATATGTTATTCCATGCTTTAGAATTATTAATTAAAAAAGAACCAGCTTTCTTTTATTGGAAAAATAGTTAATGGATTAGGTATATGATTTGTTTAACCCAAAAAGAACTACTAATTTCAAGATCAAAATGGACCCTGGTCAAATTTATCCAAAATCGAAGATAAAAATTTGAGAAACCTGTTGTTTTAACTTAATATATATATATATATATATATATAACTAAAAATATTTTTTATTAAATAAGGCCTAATTCCAAGTTAGAAAAGTGAAAATATACGATATGAAAACTTTTCTAAAAGTTACTCATCCTATTACTATTATCGTTTCAGCATGTAACGGTAGAATGACAAATTTATTAAGTTAAGATTTTAAACAAATGACAAAGCAGCTGTGAATTGTTATTGGTTGAGTGTTGAAATTAATAAAAGAGAGTATCTCTCTTATTTTATGTTAAAAATATATGGGTGGTACGTGACAATGACATAATATGGGACTGCTTCTCCTGTTTTTGACAAAACAACCTAAACACACGAAAAGAAAATGCAAATTGAAATAGTTTGAACCTTTTTCAGAGGTAGTTTGAAGCGTTGAAGCGTTTCCACGCCTTAGATCTCAACTGCAACAACTTGACTTTTACAAATGTGTTTTAAAAGTGTGGTGAAATTTCCAAAGAAACAAGCAAAGGTACCAAACCAAAACAGCCCTGCTGGGAGATGTTTGAGGGTTGAGAACACCATAATCTTTTAATATAATAAAACAAAAAAATTTGTATAATTTTTTTTAAAAAAAATAGCTTAGTCAATTCATACTTATATATTTAATTTATTTCTTTAGCTGGATATTAAATAGATCTGGGTTTTAAATATATCTTTTACATATTTTTAGTTCAAAACTTTTGTCACTATTTATATCTTATAGAAATAATAAATAAATAAAATATGAGAGTATTTATAAATACATATTAGTAACATAATTGTTATAATAAATCTTTTATATATTTTTTATATAATAAAATAAATAAGTTTTTCTGCAATTTTTTTTTCTTAGATAATTTAATCAATTCATTCTTACATACTATATTTCTTTAGTTAAACATTAAATGCATAGTGAGTTCTAAATACGCTGTTTGCACATTTTTTTATTTTGTTAATTATTATATATATATATATATATATGATATTATTTATAAATAGATATTATTAAAGTTGAATAAAAAATTTATAATTACATGAAGTATGTAATTTACAAGAATAGAATAAATAAAATAGTAACATTTAGCATACCAAATAATTGTATTTGAGTCTCTTGATTTAATATTTTAATTAAAATTTAAATAAAGTTATCAAATAAAATATTAACTATGGAATTAAATTTGAGAAGGATAGTATTTATAAATATAATTTGGGAGAAATACATTTAATATGATGATATTTTAGTTATGAATTAATTCAAACTTCTAACACTAGTTATATCTTATAAAATTAATGAATAAAAGTATGTATAAATAAAATATAATTTTTAGAGCAAATTTTTTATATATCTTTTATATAATAAAAGAAAATAAGTTTTGACATAATTTATCCTCCAAAAACAACAATAGTTTAGTCAATTCATTACATATTCTATTTATTATTTTAGTTAGATATTAAATGTATAGTAGGTTCTAGATACACATTTTACACATTTTTTTTTTAATTCTTATATATTGGAAGAAGTGCATTCCTAAATTAATAAATAAAATAAATAAGATAAAATTTAGAATATTAGAGCAAATTAATTGAATAACAAGTTGCAATTGCACAAATCTTTTATATAATAAAGTAAAGAAGTTTTGGTATAAATTTTTCCTCTCAAAATAAAGATAATTTAGTTAATTTATTCTTACATATTTTATTTATTTAGTTAGTTAGACATTAAATGCATAATGTATTTTAAATATATCATTTACACATTTTTTATTTTTTATTTTTTATTTTTTATATATTGGGAAAAGTACATTTAATATGATGATGTTTTAAGTATGAATTAGTTCAAAACTTCTATCCTTACTTATATATTATAAATAAATAAAAGAAATATGAAAGTATTTATAAATACATATTATTAACATAATTGTTAGAACAAACCTTTTATATAACAAAGCAAATAAGTTTTGGCAAAAATATTTCCTTTCAAAATAAGGATAATTTACTCAAATCATTCTTACATATTCTATTTATTTCTTTAAATAAAAATTAAATACAAATACACCCTTTACACGTTTTTTATTTTTTTATTCTTATCTTTTATATTTTATATAATAAAATAAAAAAGTTTTTGTGCAATTTTTTTCTCCCACAAGAGGGATAGTTTAGTCAATTCATTCTTACATATTCTATTTATTCTTTAATTAGAGAGTAAATACATAGTGGATTTTAAATATAGTTTAAATTCATAGTGTTTTTTATTTTTTAAATAAAAATAAAAAATTAAAAAAAAATTAACTATGAAATGAAATTTGAAAAGTATAATATTTATAAATATAAATTATGTGCATAACGATTAGAATAATTAATTCAACAAAACAAAAGGAAGAATAATAACCATTACTTATGTCTTATGGAATTAATAAATCATAGAAATATGATAGTATTTATAAATTGAGATTATTAATATAACTGATAGAGTAAATTAATTTAATAAAAAAGTCATAATTGCATGAAGTATGTAATTTACAAGAATAAAAAAAATAAAGTAGTAATTTTAGAATTTCGAGTAATTGTTTTTTAGACTCTTGATTTAATTTTTTATTTAAAATTAAAATAAAGTTATCAAATAAAAAATTTAATATGCAATTAAATTTAAGAAGGATAGTATTTATAAATATGGCTTAAATATTTTTTTGGTCCTTCAAATTTGGGTTAACTTTGTTTTTCATCCCTCAAATTTAAAAATTCTTTTAGTCTCTACATTTTTGAAATAGTTGATTTTAATTTCTCGTCTTACCTGGTTAACAAAATATAAGTCATCATTTCTCGTGTATATAATCGAAAATTGAAGAATATTGATAAAATTATTTAAAGTTAACATTATTTGATTTTCAACTATAACTTATACTTCGTTTTCTATGTAAAAACACATATTTAAGCACATAAATATAAAGTGGGAGAAGTGCATTTAATATAGTGATATTTTAATTATGAATTAATTCAAAACTTTTACCACTACTTATATCATATAGAACTAATATATAAAAAATATGAGAATATTTATAAATACAAGTTATTAACATAATTAGAGTAAATCTTTTATATAATAAATCAAATAAGTTTTGGTACAATTTTTCCTTCTCAAAATAAGGACAGTTGAGTTAGTTCATTCTTAAATATTCTATTTATTTCTTTAGTTAGACATTAAATATATAATAGGTTCTAATTACACTCTTTATGCATTTTTTTATTTTTTAATTCTTATATATATTGGGAGAAGTGTATTTATGAATTAATAAATAAAAGAAATAAGATACTATTTATAAATACAAATTATTAATCTAACTATTAGAACAAATTAATTGAATAAAAAAGTTGTAAGTGTATGATGTATGTAATTTGCAAGAATTTATATATTAAAGCAAATAAGTTTTGGTGCAATTTTTTCTTCCCAAAATAAGAATAGTTTAGTAAATTCATTCTTACTATTCTATTTATTTATTTAATTAGACATTAAATCCACAGTGTGTTCTAAATATACCTTTTACACATTTTTTTTAATTCTTATGAGAAATGCATTTATGACTTAATAAATAAAAGAGATACGGTATTATTTATAAGTACAAATTAGTAACATAACTATTAGAGCAAGTTAATTGAATAAAAAAGTTGTAATGATACGAAATATGTAATTTGCAAGAATTTATATAATAAAGCAAATAAATTTTTGGCTCAAATTTTCCCTTTTAAAATAAGGACAATTTAGTCAATTTATTCTTACATATTCTATTTATTTATTTAGTTATACATTAAATGCATAATGAGTTCTGAATACACCTTTTATACATTTTTTATTTTTTAATTCTTATATATATGGGGAGAAGTGCATTTATGAATTAATAAATAAAGTAAATAAGATAGTGTTTATAAATAAATATTATTAATATAATTGTTAGAGTAAATAAAAAAATTGTAATGGCAGGAAGTATGTAATTTGCAAGAATATAAGAAATAAATCAATCATTTTTAGAATACAAAGTAATTGTATTTGAGTCTTTTTATTTGCAAGTTATCTATATCTTCATTTAATTTTTAATTAAAAATAAAACAGTTAAAAAAAACTATGAAATTAAATTTGTGAAGTATAATATTTGTAAATATAAATTATTAATGTAACGATTAAAATAATTAATTGAATAAAATAAAAGGAATTATAATGACCCCTACTTATATCTTATGAAATTAATAAACCATAAAAATATTATAGTGTTGATAAATAGAGTTTATTAACATAATTGTTAGAGCAAATTAATTGAATAAAAAAGTCATAATTGCATGAAATACGTAATTTACAAAAATAGACAAAATAAAAGAAAAATATTTAGAATATCATATAATTGCATTTAAGTCTCTTGATTTTCATGTTAATTTTATCTTTATTAATTTTTTAATTAAAAATAAAATGAAGCTATCAAATAAAAATCAATTATGGAATTAAATTTGAGAATAATAATATTTATAAATATAACTATTAGCATAACTATTAGAGCATATTAATTGAATAAAATAAAAAGAAACAGTAGAAATAAAACAATAAACTTTAGAATAACTAGTAATTATATTTAATTTTCTTTTATACCTGACTTTTCATTTATTCTCATAATAAAAAACATAAAAATACCCTATGCATAATTTGTCCTTCATGAAACTTTTTTACTGTCAATATATATCAGCTAATAAATATAAGAAATAAAATGATATATATAAATACTAATTATTAACATAACTATTAGAACAAATTAATTGAATAAAAAACTATAATTGCATTAAGTATGTAATTTGTACGAATAGAAGAAATAAAAAATTAGAAAAAATAGTAGTCTTTAGAATAGGAAATAGTTGCATTTAAGTCTCTTGATTTAAAGTTTATAAATCTAATATTATAATACTTTGTTATAATGATTCAAAGATTACCTTTTCTTCTAAAGGATATATGAATATATATATTATATGTATAAAATTAATGAGTTTAAAAACTATATACTATTCAAAAATACTTTACTAAGATTCAAAACTAATGCACAATAAATATATCGAATAATATTATTTTAATCTTTTCATGTCTTAAAATTATTAGGTAATAATATTCTTCTTCACATGCAAAGTTACTAATGGCACATTTTATTTTCACAATTATTCATCTTTTGAAGATGATTCAAATTGTTACTATTAATCATATGAAATGTTGTACAATTTTAATAGAAAAAATTATAAAGATTAACATTGTTCAATATTATCTAAAACAAGTATTTATATTTTATATTTTTAATTGTTTTAAACAACAAATTTTATTTATAAAATACTAAAAATAATATTCATTAGGTATAGAAGGTTTACGCATGGAGAGATCTACCTAGTTCTAATAAAGAAATTGAAAAGATTACATAATTATATAAAATTGAAATAACAGAGCAAGATATTCCGCTAGAGCAGGAAGTTATGCACATTAACTAGAGATAGGGGAAATTTGTGTGTACTAGGAAATGCATATAATTTCAAGAGATTACATTTTAAATTTTTAAGGAAACGATTTTTTTAAAAGAAAAAATAGATATTAATTATTGCTTTTTATTTAACCAATAAAAAGTTATTTACGAAAATTTGAAAATGGTGATTATTAATTATAGGAAAAATTGCAGTTACCTTCCTTGTAGTGACACTCACACTTCTAGTTTTTAAAAAAAATACATCTCTTGTAGATAGTATTATAGAAGTGTTATATGTATCATTTTATTAAATTGGGGAAAGATGTGAATGTATCTTTATTAAAAACCTAAAGTAGGTGAATATTACTTTATTAAAAACATAAGAAAATTGATTATTTATTTAAAAACAGACAATTAAAGTCTCACTATCCTCTATTTTCATAAAACCAAAGATGGAAGTCTAAAGTGCAAATCATTAGTAGATTTATAGAACCTGATTTTGTTTAAACAAATCCAAAAGGTTTTAGGTGTGATTTGAAATTACTTGAAGCATCAGGTGATTATTTCACCTCAGGTAAAGTAGCATGGAAACTGTGTAATGATTGGTCATGTGTTAATAAAAGCATGAAAAAATAGAATTATTTCTATTATTAAGATTGGCACTGTGAAAGCTCAGTCAAATATCACAAATGGAAATTCTTATATTCACAAATTTTCAAGTGGGCCACTCTCTCTTTTTTATACCCCCATCAACCTTCTCTTGTTTGTTTTGGTAGGTTTATATTTCAAGCCCATACTTATCTTTCTTTGTTTTCTCTATGCATCACAATTTTTGCAACCCTTCGTCGATTCTTTTCCAAACCATCTCCAAGCTAATATGCTCCTTCAACAATAACCTTAACCATCATCATTTCTCATTTCTCATTTCTCAATTTCGAAATTCAAACCATCATCATGGACACATTTGATGACTAATTTTGGAAAAGGAGCCCCTTCCTTCACACAAGTATTAACATTTTCAAACGTATGGAAGGCAGACTCCAAAGCCTCTTCCAAGGCTTCAATATAAAGGGTTGTTGTTGGCTTATACGCCATGCCTTTGCATAAAAAAGATTACCAACTTATTATCAACTATAAATTTCACTTTCTGGTGTAATGTTGATAGAACTACTGCACAAGATTAAATCCAAAATCGACCCAATAGGAAACTAATGGATAACATAATATCCATCACTTGGAAGAGAATGTTGAATATGCAAGGACTAACCTGAATTAGTAACTCAATTTCTTCAACAACTTACGCCATAAAAAGGTTTCGTTTTATTGTACTTGGTCTCATGTAGGTCCCATCAAAAGGCGATGATTTTGGCTACATTCAAGGAGAACCATTATCAAGAAGCACTCTGGCTATAGTATGATCTTAACACTTCACTTACACGTGTAAGGTTTTATTTTCCCCATTCAGAAGGCATTTCATCATTAGTTAAGGTGATATAATTATCAGCAATGATGTTGAGGATTGTTGCTACCAAACGGTAGAAATAGATGAATTTAATTAAACGTGCAAAATATAAATCAAAACAGAAACAACAGAGCCATGAAACAAACCAAACAATGGTGTGAAGATTTCAGACGAACCCAATTATTTCCAATGAAGAAAATTAATAGAGAATCAGAGAAAGAGAAAAGATAAAACTGAGATTTGTTACCGAGGTTCAGATAAATCCTCCTTCGTCCTTGGACTGAATCTGTCTGTGAAGATCACGATGATAATTTGATGTTACACTTACACCCTCTGAGTATGGTGGTGAAGAACTTGATCCTGGATCCTCCAAGTTCCCCGGCTCTTCATTCAAATTATTCTCTCACTTTGTAAGGATTTTCCCCTCTGCAGATACTCTCAAAAAAGAATGTATTCTCACGAGATCCTAGTAACTAAAGGCTATTTATATAAACAATCCGCATAACAGCATTAGTAAGACCAGCATCAGGTGATAGGCTAAACCATAGGGCAGCACGAGAAAAAGAATATTAACATTTTCCTATGATGTCACTTTTCTATTACTACATTTTCATCATTCCTAATGCTGCTGTAACACTACCAACTGCCAGTCCAGAAACTATTTGAATCACTTGTTATGGCCATCTTTCTCTACCAGGTTTACAAGCAGGCCCAGAATACAACAAGAAAATCTAGCTCACAGTCAGTGAAGTGCCTATCCTAGCTGCAACTTAATAGGAAACCAACTATGATGCAACTCATTTTTACATACAGTTTTGGAAAATACAAACAGTTCTTGAACCTTCCAATGATTTGATTCTCTTTCATTACTTCAAACACAAAAGAGTTCCACTCAACAGTCAGAAATGGAATGCGACTCTCCCATCAAACACTGGAACCTGTAAAATCAAGTTATTAGACACACTCGGCTCAGGTCCAGTTTCCATAATCTATTTCATTCTTCAGCATACCACAAAAGGAATTGTTTAAAGCAGCATTCAAAACATTCATCCATTCCCTTTGTTTTAGGAATTCATTCCCAGTCTTAGGCAGACAACAAGAAAAATAACCTGCAATTCAATGCAAACAGTTGAATTAGAGATTGAAAGTAACCACACCACAATTCAGAAATAGACAGTTTTAAATGATTAAATGCCAGGCTGATTCATGTCACCATATTTTCATAATCAACCTTTCATAAGTTGAAGGGGATGACAATTAAATTTTGTAATT
The DNA here is from genome assembly GCA_025330945.1 of Mucuna pruriens. NCBI lineage: Eukaryota > Viridiplantae > Streptophyta > Magnoliopsida > Fabales > Fabaceae > Mucuna > Mucuna pruriens. The sequence continues at coordinate 575,030 of JAENHJ010000525.1, read as the reverse complement.
TGCAACAAACAAATTGGGTGTCAATGTGCAACTACAATTATCTGCCATTGTAATTGGACAAATTGTGGAAAAAATTCCAGTAAAGAAATGGTTTCTGATCAATTGATTAACACTTTCATGTTAGCAATCTGGAGAGTATACAAGACATAAGAATACCTCTACATTGGATAAACAGTGCCCTTTTGTCATCACCTTCCAAAGATCAGACACGACAGCATGTCCCAAAATGTTTCCATTATCAAACAGCATTCTCTGTTAATATCCTATCAAGCTCAGCTGCATTGCCATCTAAATTACCCACAACATGTTTTAAGAAAAGATTCCACAATTCCCCATCAACTCCAGTCGTGGTAGCCAACAAAACAACCTTGTCAATTTCCTCCTTCATTCCTCCTGAAAGAGAAACCCCGTCAACCAATATCGAGTAGGTTGATTTGTTAGGCAAGCATCCACTTTCCACCATCTCCTCCAAAACTCTGATACCCTCCTTCACATCACCAACCTTACAAAACCCTTTAATCAACACATTATAAGTAAACGCATTAGGGGCGCGACCCTTCTCCACCATGTCATCCCACAGCCTCCCCGCCTCGCAAAGCTCCCCTTGCTCACACATCCCGGCAATCAACGTGTTATAAGTCAACAAACTTGCAACCTCCCCCTTCTCCAGCTCATCAAACACGCCCCTAGCCTCCACCACCTTCCCCTTCTTGCAAAGCCAATGCACGATCGTACTCACCACCGCACCATCAACCAGACACCCCTTCCTCACAACCCCCCTCCACACCTCACAAGCCCTCTCCACGTGCCCCTCCCGGCACAACAAATCAACAACCTTACAACACAAGGCCGAACTCGGCACCCAACCCTTAGCAACCATGTCCTCGAGCAAGTTCACAGCCTCCCCCGATTTCCTCCCTTTACAATAAGCCTCAATCATGACAGCATAAGTGACCTCAGTAGGCTCAACCCGATTCTCCTCCATCTCATCCATCACCCTAATTGCATCCACTAACCTCCCCACTCTACAAAACCCACTCATCAAAACAGTGTAAGCACTTGCATCAGGCACCCACCCTCTATCCAAAATCTCACCAAAAACCCTCACAGCACCATCCATGTCACCCCTCCACGCATACCCACCCAAAACGGTGGTGTAACTAACCACATTGGGAACCACGCCCATGCAACTCATCTCATCCAAAACCCTAACCGCGACATCAACCTCGTTCCTCTTGCACAACGCCTTCAGCAAGATGTTGCAGCTAACAACGTTGGGCACAACCCCGAATTTCTCCCTGGAGTTTTTAAACACTGAGTGCGCCAAACGGTGGCGTTTGTTCTGCACGAGCGCGTTGAGGAGAGCGTTGAGGGACCGGACGCTGAGGGGTTGGAAGTTGAGGAAGAGGCGGAGGGCGGAGTCGGGCATTCCGGCAAGGCCGTAGGCGCGGATGGCGGCGACGAGGGAAGGCTCGGGCGGGGGAAGGGGGAGGCGCGTGAGGAGGGACTCGAGCTGGGGGAAGCGGCGGGCGCGTGAGAGTTTGAGGAAGAGGGCGAGGAGGGTTTGGGGGGCGTGGGAGAGGGTGGGGTGGTAGGTTTGAGCGTAGTGGAAGATTTCGAGGGAAAGGTCGGGGTCGTGCTGCCGAGAGATTAGGGATGCCAGAACTTGAGGGGTCAAGCGCTGGGGCCACGGCTTGATTGGGGGCTGGATTGTGAACGACGACGGGACGCCCGCCGCGGGCACTCTGTTCGCCGCGATGGCGGCCGCGGCCGCGGAGGAGAATGGGCGGAGGCGCCACCTTGAGGTGCGTGATAGCGGGGACTGGAGCATGGGCAACCACAGAAGCCGTCTAGTCAATCTCAGTTTCAAATAGATTGATTGGATTTTCATTTTCCTCCTAGCAGACAAATTTCAATAGTCAACTTAAAAATGGTTAGTGATTTTTACTTTTAATATTTTTTACATATTAATGTGTTAATTATTTATTTAGTTTTATTTTTTTTTAATATTAACTTGATAATCATTGACGGATAATATAAAATAATTTTAAATTATTTTTCAATTATAAATTATAAATTATATTTTTTTATTAAAGGATTATATAAAATTTATTTTATATTGAAAATGTATAATTTATTTTCTCTTTTAATATTATTTTGATTATTTTTAATTTTAAAATAAAAAAATATATTAGTGGCGTTTGTTTTATACAGTAACCAATAACTATATTTTTTAAAATACTAGAACCGAGAATGTTATTATTAAGTATATTTAAATATTTTAAATTAAAAATAATTTAAGTAAAAAATAAATAAAAAATAGAATTTATAAATATGATACATTCTAATTAAAATATCAAACTCTCACCCTCATCATAAAAATAAAAATTACTTAGAGCAAGAGCTCGTAGTTTTTCTTAAAATAAAAGATATTTAAAAGAAATTTCATAACATTTTAATAAACATGAAAATAAATATTTTTACTTTCGTATTTTTTGAATAGAAATAAATGCTCTTACTTCAAAATTATAAATGTGTTTATTAATATGTATATTTAAATATAAATAATTTATTAAATTTTAAGTGTATACAACATAAATTCTTATATAATTTTAACTTATGTAGAAAAATCATCATTAAGTTATTTTCCAAAATCACTGATAGAAGGAAAGTAAAAGATTACAATAAGCTGATAAAAATCCTATGTATATGCATCTCTTTCTTAAAAATGTTTTGGGGTGTACTATGTGGAGTTGACATAAATTTAACGGTACTATTTAAATATAAAAAGTTATTATTTGTATAATTTTATAATATTTATTATAAAAATTAATAATTTTATTACATACGGTACATATAATTGCATAATAGTATAAATATATACATCTCACTCATTCTTCCAAAACCTATATTCTGAGCCTCTAAATACCACACAGCAACAACAACAAAAAAGAAACAAAACCCATGATTCCAAAATTTCTAAGAACAACACATTTCAAATTGGACCCTCCTTCTGAGGCTTGGAACCAAAAAGAAGCCATAGAAGACAACGAGTAGCACTTCACAAAGCTGTTAGCATGGGAGTAGGGTGGTTGACTATGGTAGCAACATGTGGTTTTTTCCTTCCTTTTCCATTTTCTCTCTTCAATTGGGTTTTCAACGCACGAATTTTAAATTGTGGGAAGATAATTCTTAGTGCACTAAGAAAGAAGGTTCTATATTTTGATTTAGTAAGAAATTTAAAATTAATATCGACCTAAGCTGACATTAATATTAAACAATAATTTGTTATATAAAAATTAGAAATTAGTGTTCGTTAGAGTAAAGACACAAGTTTAAAATAAAATAATAAATAAAAATTAATTTAGTGTCCACTTAGAGTAATTGCATCGATGTCAAGGATGACACTAAGTGTCTACAGTCATCTACCAATTTTTTTAGTGTAATTTCAGTTATATCAACATCTGTCACACCTATAGATGTTATTATGTCTCAAGGATCTTGTAATTATAAAGGTCCAAAATTATAATAAAACCCTAAGTAAAACCATTTTTTTAATTCAATTTAATGCTAAAAACAACAATGGGATGATAAAAATTTTGTTTTTCACTGGCTAAGAAGTAGTGATTGCATACTTTACAGTTTTATTAGGTGTCATCCAAAGCTCCAACAGGAATCTCCTAATAATGCAGTTAAAAAGTGAAGATAGGTGAGTATACGTATCAAGTGGACTTCATTTTTGCCTTAGTTTACATTCATCCCACTTAAGGACTAATAGATTAACACATGGATTGAATAATAAACATATATAATTGAAAAACAAAAAAACCTAAAATTAAAAAGTCATTGAAAAAATTACTAAAAATTTGATAAAAGAATGAGAATGGCTAACATAAGATTAACATGAAATATAAAAAAAAAGTATGAATTAAAAAAATTATAAAATCTAAAAGAAAATGTCATCTACATCACTCAAACATCAAATAAATCATAAAAATAATATATTTAACTTTTTACATTAAGAAATTATAAATATTCTAATACTAACAAAGATGTTGATAGTAATTATCTAAATGTTGAATAATCTCAACCACATATCAAGTAGTCTTAAAATAAAAGTTTTTTTTTAAAAAAAAGTACTTAATCTAGATGCTAACACAATAACTCACATACTCTAAGGTGTAGAACCCACATTTTTAATGGATTAAGTCAAATAAGTTTGCACTTAGATGAACTAACATTTTAGTTGGTCATAATCCACTTAATTTATAGGTTAAATGAATTGTTTGTGAGTCCAAACTCATATACCTAGTTCTCATCATCATCGATAAGAGAGTTTGAGTGGGCTATCTTGGGTTATCATCACCATCATCATTATAGAAAGAGAGATTGAGTGAGTTATCTTGGGTTATCCTAATAGGCCTCTACAAATTTGGGTTGAGATCTAAAGTAGTTGTCTCCTAATTTAATAGATCATGGTGATACGACGAGTTTAGCTATTGATGTTTGTCTAACATGAGACCTTTTTTATGTTTCTTTTATAGTCCTTTGAAATTTTCACATGTCAAATATATATTGGAAATTTCATTTTAAATGTATAAGGTATTTGATATATCTTATCTTTTTGGTTCCTTGTTATCCAATTCATGTGTTTTGAGTTGCTTTGTTACTAAAATCAATGCTTCACATATGTTAGACTCATAACAAACAATAAATTCTTTTGACTATTTTTCTGAAGCATCAAGTGACCTTAGAAGGTCTTCTTATAGTCCTTAAGCTTAGCATCAATTGTCATTTAGAGTGTTGGACAATGAGTGTTCTATCCCATTGTAAGGTAAACTTTCAAGTGTCTTTGCATGGTTGACCTCATGTATCTTTATTAGGAGAACCTTGAGTGGTATTTTTTTTTGGATATCAAATATCTAGTGTTGTTTGCATGATGAACCTTATATGTCTTGTCTTCTTGCAGATCGAGCTTCATGTTATATTTTATAGTGCACTTTAATTGTCTTTGCAGTTGGGCATCTTAATGCCTCAAGCGTCAACTCAAGATGTCCATTAGCTATCCTACAAGTTAGATTTAATCCCTAAAAGAAGAGGATGTGAAGTTGAATCAACTCTTATTTTTCATTGGCTAGGCTGGAATGAGATCATCCAAGTTAAGCATACCTTAAGTGTTCTACCAAGGACATTCTAGGTAGGAATAAAAAAAGTGGGTTAGATTTGACAAATCAACTCACACAACTTGCAAAAAATAATAAGGTGATTTAAGTTATTTCAACTCTCTAAATCGCTCAACTCTTTATCATTCAATATATAACGTAAAGAATAGAACAACACAGACTGACTAGTCAAATTCTTTTTGAAATAACTTTTTTTATTATTTTTCTTCATTTTCTTTTAATCAATCTAATTGATAAACTATTCATTACAATTGTTAAATTAAAAAAAATAGGGATGAAAAGTAAAAAAATCACGCTTGGAATAACTTGATATTAATTCTTTTAAAATTACTCCACAAGCAATCAAAGCTTAAGAGCCTTTAGCATAACCACGTACAATATACGTAACTAACCAAGATCAAAATAGATTGAGCTATGAAGATGCACGTTGATAGCATGCACAGTTAACTCAATTACATTTGTGTTGGCTAGTTAAGAATGTTTTTGGGAGTGTTTTTTATCGCTCATATATCTATCATCACTCTTATTTAAATTTTATCATTTTTTTAAATGATAAATTTGATTATCATAGAGGAAAGAGAATACTTCAAGTAAAAATTATTTAAATAAGAGCAATAACAGATATACGAGAGTGACAAATGACAATAGACACTGTTTTGAAGCTAACAAACTTGATTGTCTTGGCTGATGCATTAAGTACATATATATTAAAAACCCATATATTCATATTATTTATTTAACTGAATAAAAGATAAGGAGTTTATGATGGATTCTGCAATAATTCACAATTGCCTCTATCTAATTCACAAACTTCATTGATCCATTACAGTTGATTGGCAGCAATTTTATCTTTCCCTCCTGAGTATTTGGGTTACAGAGCTATCCCATTCAAAAACTGTAACTAGAATTTAGGTATTCCAGAAAATTTCACCAAACAAGTACATCACAAATAATAATAGTAATAATAATAGAGCATCATTATTTAGTTTAATTAACAAAAATCTAGTGTGCTGCATTAGGAAATCAATAAAAAATTTACAAACTTGAGAAACTGACAAATAAATCATACAATTGAGTTGTATAACAATGACGAAGAGGAATAACTTGGTCAAGGGGAAACTTCATGCTGCATGGCTTAATGTCTATAGACTGTAGAACCCGTATCATACAAGTGCATAAGATGAACTTCCCAGCAAATTCTCTAACTCGACAATCAATCGAAGCAAAATTCATGCAACGGACATAATGAGAGGATATTCCTTCACGAACTTCAAGCAACGAAGATCCGAGATAAAAGTGGCAATAAAAAATGGGGCCCATTGCTTTACTTTATCTTCAGGTGAAAATCCATATTGTGGCAAGTGGGATTGCACGAATAAGAAGAGCAGTCAATACGCTTTACTGCTTCTCGGTCAAAGTACCAATCACCAACAGATTCGGCAATTGTCTGCTCCAGGGGCAACAACAGTGAAGGGTAGCTAAAATAACAGTATGACATAGAAACTACAATGTAAACCAGACAGGGACTGCAGTTTGGTGGGTTTTTTTAAAAAAGTACGGAAGTGTGGTTTTAAGGGGAAAGGGGAGGACAAAAGTCTTTTATTTTTAAATTAAGGAACTATATAATATTTATAAAAATAAACAAAAAATTATGAGGTTAAGTCTATGGTCCCATAACTGATCCCAGGCCTAGGTAAAAGAGGAAGATTGTGTTAGACTGGCGACAATCAACGTAAAACTTGTCAAACCCCAAATATGGATCAATCACAACGGATTATATTTGCTAATGCTAAGTCGTTATCAAGAACTAATGCATTGCATGACTCATGTATATGTCAAATGAACTAGAGTAGCTGCATCGACACCCAGATATAGGGTTGAATGAGTAAGGACTAACATTTTAATGGAAGTTAATCCAAGAGTACTATTAAGTTTGCTACTTGAAATATCAGTACTTTCACAAATCTTTGGAAGTAAAGGACACCAAGATTTAGAGAAAAATTAACATCTGTGTTCAAGAAACTAGATGGGTTTGAATCTTAGAGAAAAAAGCTAAGAAGCTAAACACTACATAGTTTAAACTTTAATACCCATGAAAAGTTAGAGGAAAGAACAAAGCGGATATTATTATGAACAAAAATTGGAAAGACAGTATGGTGAATGTAAAAGGATTGGGACATGATATTATCTTTTTTTGGGGATTTGGAGCAGTTGATTTAAGGTTTTTTGGGAGAGGAAAAGCTTTTCATAGGCGGGGATCTAAACAGACATGTTGGTAGTGAGACAAGTGACAAAGTAATTTAAAAGATCTCATGATGATTTTAATTTTGGAGATATAAATATTGAAGGACAATTTATTCTTGATTTCTAAATGGCATATGATTTCAAGATTGTAAATATTTATTTCCCTACCCTATATTATAAATCAGAATACAAAACTTGGAGAGTGAGCCTCACTGTCCCTCTCACTCTCCCTACCCTCAATTAAACACTTTCAATATTCTTAGTCTCTCCTGCAAAGGTGCATTTCACATATTATCACAAAAACTAGTTAATAAATTTCTCTCAATAATTTTAAATTACATTTTTTTATCTGTATATTCGATCTTCTTAACCGTCAAACTCTTAATATATCCTTTTTTATCTCCATTTCAAAATTGAATAATTTTTTTAAAAAAATGTTAATAGTTAAAAATAACCTTATACCACAATTTAAATTGATCAATGTAAAACTAGTATAATTTGTATATGGGCTTGATCCTTGATGTTCATTCTAAAAGCAATAAAACAAAAAGCCCAACAAGTATCAAGTGGCTACAGCTCAAGGGTGACAAACATTTAACTTATAAGAAATTATTGGAGAAAGATATTTTGGAATCACAAAATAGTGTTAACCATCAACAAGCAAATTTCCCACCATATGACCTTCCTCCTGAGTCCTGGCTATACGCCTCCCTTTGGCAATTAAACCCTTAGATAATAACCTACCATCAACCTCTGATCCACATCATACCAAGTCTCAAGGTCCACCTACTAACCCAATTGAACCCTCTCCACATGGATATCATCCAAATTACACACAACACCCCCCCCAAAATCACCTATTAAACTTCTCTACCTACTCTGAACCATCCACAAAACACTGCTCAGCCACGAGGCCTAAAAGCACCAAGGAAATCTAACAACTCTTCATGCCACTACAATCTTCCCATCACCTTTTCATTCCCATAAAGTGCTTGAGTCTTTCACCCTAATTATCCAACAGAAAACATCCAATCTAGGGAAAAGTTTCAAATATTGGAAGAAAGGTTGTGAATCATGAACGGAAGTAGTAATGGCTTAGCCAATGTTATAGACCTTTATCTCGTTCCGGATGTGGTTATGCTGCCGAAGTTCAAAGTATCAAAATTCAATAAGTACAGGGGCAGTGGGGCACTACTTGCCCAAAGAATCATTTAACAATATATTGCAGAAAATGGCATCACATATTCATGATGATAATTTGTGATACATTTCTTTCAACATAGTCTTATTATTGGAGCTTTCTTAAGCTAGTACATGAATCTCGAGAAGGCCTGCTTCGACTCTTGGCAGGATTTGGCAGATGCCATCTTGAAACAATATAAGTACAATATTAACATGGCTCTTAATAGGGTTCAATTACAAAATGTGATAAATGACAGACAAATGTTCAAAGAGTACACTCTGAGGTGAAGGGAGGTGGCCACCCAGGTAAAACCTCCCCTGTCTGAAAAGGAAATGGTAACAATGTTCATCTAGACCATCTAATCTCCTTTCTATGACAGAATGATCAAGAGTGTGTCATCGAATTTCTTGGACATCGTTATCATGTAAAAAAGGGTAGAAACAAGCATGATGAAGAAGAAAGGGAGACTAACTTTGTAGCTTATCAATGAAGAAGGATCCCTCAATGAAGACCCCAATATAGGCCCAACTATCCTCTACAAACATTCCCTACCCATCGTGTCCCATATATTGCAGCTGTCGCGCAAACTCCTTACCCTCAACCCTACAACCCAAACACACCATATCACCCACCTACGCCTGTCCAACCTTGGCCACTGCACTACAACTCCAACACAATCTATCCTGGAACCATGGTTCCAACCCAATCAAGCAAGATCCCCACCCTAACCCTCAATAACCAAGATAAGAGATCACCCTGCTTTGATCCAATCCCAATGACTTAAAGGGAATACATAAAAAAAGAAAATAGCAAAAATGAGAATGTTAAGATAGACATGTGACCACACAAGAAAGGACTCTACAAAATAATTGTATACAAAGAGATATAGGTATGCTACTGCTACCTATCGAGAAGATGACAAAAATTGATTAAAGTGATTTTGGACATGTGTAAAGGTCACTAGAGGCAACAATGAGAAAAGTAAATCATATGGTTTTTAACCCTGTAAAAAGCGATAGAAGGAAATCACAAGAAATTATTAAAAAGGGATTTCATAGTGAATTATATTCCTAGGAATTTAGTTTTTGACCAAGGCTAATGACATTGTGTGATCCATATAGTCAACCTCGCCTAGTGGGACAAGGCTATTGTTGTATTTTAAAAAGTTATCTAATTAGAGAATATCAATTATTAGAATTGAAAATTTTGCCCTTTTTTCCTTTTTCCTCCAAAACCTCACTCGCTAGCATACCTTTAAAAAGTATAAATCACATCAAACACTTGACTGTAAGAATTCAAACAGGTCGTAATAATAATGGCTTTTTATATTGTGTTTGGATGGAGAAATTTAAAATTTTAAGGATTTGAAATGCTTGAAATTTGAATTGATTTAATTTAAATTTCTTTCATTTTTTAAATGCTTTGTTTGGATAAATTAGTTCAAAATTCTTAAATTTCAAATTTGTAGTTTAAATAGGAAATTTTAATTTTCACGATATGCAAAAATTTATTTTTTAAATATATATTTTAAAAATTGAAATTTTAATATTAATAGTTTTAAATATTTAATAATTAAAAACATAAATATTGATATTTTTCCATCAATATTAATAGAGAGAAGAAAGAGAGAGAAAGATGGGAGAAGGGGAAAAGAAAAAAAAAAGAGTGAAGAAAAGGATATGAGAGAGAAAATGGAGATGTGGGACTTGAAAGAGAGAGAAAAGAGAGTGAGACAAAAGAGGGGGCAAGAAAGAAGAGAGAAAAAAAAAAGAGAAAGGTGAGAGAGCAGAGATAAAGAGAGTGTGAAGAGAGGGGGGAGAATAGAGAGGTAGACAAGAGTGTGAAGAGAGGGAGAGAGGAGAGAGAGAAAATAGTGTGAAGAGAGGGAGAGGAGAGAGATAGATAGGAGAGGGAGAGAACAAAGAGAGAGAAAAAATTGTGTAAAGAAATAGAGGGAAAGGAGAGAGAAAAAAGAAGAGAGAGATGAGAGAAAATTTTATGAAGAAAAAGAGAGAGGAGAGAGAAAATTGCGTGATAAAAAAGATAGGAGAGAAAAAAATAGTGTGAAGAAAGAGATGAAGAGAGAGAAAAAAAAAGAAATAGAGGTGAGAGAAGAATGAAAGAAAGTCCAAATGAAGAATTTAAAATTCTTACTTTTTTTGGGTGAAATATGAAATTCTACAATTTTAGACAATTAAAATACTCTCACAAATTATTAGAATTTCAATTTCTTTTTAAATTCTCTACCCAAACAACAAATTTCACTTCAAAGTTAAAATTCACCAAAAAAAATGAATTACTTTCTTAAAGTTCCAAATCTAAACACATGGTTAGTGTTTATAAATGGAAACATAACCACCCTAAAGTGCTTCTTATTTCTATTCAAAATCCTTTCTAATGCACTACGATTATAATTTGTCAACTTTATGAATCTTAAGTGCCACACACATATATTACAAAATCACATTTAAATTTGAAAGAATAGGAAAAAAGTCAAAATTCACAGCAAAAAGCTGTCAGTAGTAAAACACCACAATCACTCAAGCCAACCACTTAATGACTAAGCACATAAACAATCTTGGGATCAAATTTAAAGGGAAGAAAATAGAGTTGTTAAAAATCAGAGATAAAACTATTATTTTGAAACGACTATCATGAAGCAAGCACTAAGAAGGAACTGGCTGAATGCCATGTCTTGAGTAGTTATATTATCTACACAGTATATGTGGCTATGTGAGGTGCCAAAACTATGGTTACCTTATCGTTTATTTTAGGAGAGTTGGGTGAATGCCATGTCAATTCCATCTCAGTCTGGCAATGGATAAAGCAGGAGTCTATAAACATTCCAATCTCCTTTCGTTGTTGGAATTCATTCACAGTCTTCAGCAAAGAGCCACGGAAACCTGATAATGATAATTTCCTAAGTTATTCATGCCTCAGTGGGGCTACTACATTTATGTCCCTGGTTAGATCATCATTAATCAACATCTGTGGTATTCCAAATCTAATCCAAGTGAAGGCTTACAGAAGTTAATAAACCAAGACTTCAAGAAAATGTCCAGAAACTATATGGTAGTTATAGTGTTTACTTACGGTCAAGTTTATCAATCATGTTAGCATTACAATTGCGAATGTTCAGTCTGCAGCTTTGCCAGTGACCATGGGGATCTGATCCTTGAGGTACCAAAATATTGCGTATCTAAATATAATTTAATTTGCATCAAATGTCTGACACAGACAGAAAAAAATTGTTTTATGACAATGAAACATAAAAGGAGCTTACCTGCCAGAAATCATAAGCTGGATGAACAAGGAACAGTGGAGTCTTTATGTTTTTAACAATTTCTGATGGAAAGAGACACTGCATTATAAATCAACAGTTGGTTGTCCTTTAGCTGACCAACTAACCAAATTATATAGTTACAAATTATACCAAAGGGTGAGACAATGAGATTTGAGAAACTAAACCTGCCTTAGATGGTTCCATTTTAGCAATGCAATCTTTGTGCAAACTTTTTGCAAGACCCTGACAACAAGATATGTGAATATTATATAATTAAGAGGAAAAATCACATTGTACTTTTTCATATTTATATTTGATACTAACATACTTAACATATAAGTATAATTGTAGTTCCTTAAAGAAATAAGCAAGCACAGCATTACCTGAAGCTGGACAACATCGTGATAGAAAGATCTCATTGTACTGTTTCCACTAATATCCTTCCTGAAAATTTCGGAATAAGATTATATTAAATATTTTACCTGGTAAAACATAACCTGAAAGATGGTGAGCATGCCATGTACAGGTACAAATCAGAAGTCAATGCACCAGATGCATAGTTTTTCAAATCCTAAATTCCCAATAGAAGTTAATGAAACTCAAGCCCATTACTAGTCACAATTTCTTTTTAGCAACTTTCAGTTTACATTTTACTAGAGAATATCATGGTAGAAAAAAGGCAATGATATGTTGAGAGAAACCTACTCATCTAGGAAGAAGCCTGCATCAGCAAGACACTTGACAGTTGCTTCCTTTGGAAGTACCTGCCTGAAGTTATCACAGTGTATAAGAGTTGCCAACCCTCCAGCAGAGCATCCTGAAAGCAAAGCCTACAAAAGTAGCCTTATCTATCATCACATGCTAACAAGTTTTACATCAAGGCTAATTCATCATTTTTCATAAACAGTGCATTATGTCAAAAGCACAATCTGAAGTCTGGAGTCTGGAGTGAGATATATCTGACCATTTAGAATTCAACTCTATGTCAAAAGAACTAAAAACACAATAATTCCTTTAGCTTGGAACTAAACTTGTACAAATTCATAAGCTAAGCTTTAAGCTTTCACATCACCATCTATGCTTATTGCTCAAGTTCATTTAAGAGAAAAAAAGGAAAATATTTTTGCTTATTTCTCAAATCATTTACAATAAAGGACAACCACTATCTTATGTTAACCAACTCAAGCAATAAATAATGTTAAGAAAAGTTCAATTATAAACTAACAAAAAGATTATGATAGCGGGCCCCCAATTAAAAAAGGATGTATACTAGAAAGAATAGAAATGAGTGTGATAGTCAACCTCCAATTAAAGAAATTTATAGGAGAAGGAATAGGCTAGGCCATATAGAATCCATGCCCTAAAAGCAATTTTCCTCGTTAGTTGTGACAGAATGTTACAGTTAGTTAGCCAACTAATGACTACAGTGGTTAGTTAACTAACTAAAGTGAAGGTGGTGATAAAAGGCACGGAAACTCCAAGAGGGGACATCAGAATTTTTTGGGAAAACCGTGGGTGGAGAGTCTAGGCCTCTCTAAAGTCTGGGTAGTATCTGATCCAGTTCTATCAGAATAATTGCATAATATGACTTTTGCTGTTTCACATGCATAAGGATAATAAGTGCAGAACAAACGGAATATCCAGCAAATTGGTCCATTCATTTAATATTCACAGTGCAAGTGATAAAACCAAGTAGAGGACTGACAACCAGATATTATTGCATCCATTTTAGTAAGCATTATTATTACTATTATTATTTGTTTGTAAGAATCTCAGAAAACTTTAAAAGATATGTTGGATTGTGGTGAAAGTATAACCTGCTTTGCTTTAGACAAGCCAATTGATAAAAGCTCATCCACTATAGCTTCCCATATGGCCTGGCCTCTGAAGAACAATCCACTTCCTCCCTGTGGTATAAAATAATTTTAAAAAACTACATCAACATAAACCCAAATGTGCAAAGGACAAATTTCTGATCTTGATATGCAGGACAAAAAGCTATCAACAACCAGTGTACCAAAGGTAAAATCAATCCTGACCTCACTCTCTGGGTGACCAGCAAAAGATGCACCATCACAATAACGTATTTTCACCTTGTTCCAGTTAAAGAAATCTGAATAAGTTTGACACATCATACAAAGTAACATCACTTATTCAGTATATCTAACTATCTATCTATTCATCTATATACATACACTTTCAAGTAGCAAACACCACGCAACAGTGATAATCTATTATCCAATTTGTCTAATGATATAATCCACCGGCCCCATAATACTAAAATGTCAAAACAAGAATAATGGCATATTACTATGTTACTGTAAAACTTTGTCACCATAGCATTGAATCATGACAATGTAGCATCACTTTGTTGGACAATTAATAGAAAAATGTCTTACAATGGTGCATTGAATATAAACTCTTCAATGAAAAATTGCAAATTCCTACAACAATGGGGCAAAGAAAGAGAGAAAGATAGCCGGATATAGCTGACTAGTATCTAGTATCAACTATTGACTATCAAGGTAGGGTGTGATAGAAGCAGTGAAGTGTTGTTACTTTAACAGCACATAAGCCAAGGTTTTAAATTGCAACGGTTAAAGTGACCTCAAAAAACCTTGTTATTGCTGGAAAATCCAGACAGATGCAGCTGCAATTGTGGAATTTAGAAGTTAAAACCATGATATAAGCATGTTACAGTTACACATAACTGACATAAGTAACATACCAGGGTTTTGAGCAGGGTCAGAGCTCAATATTCCTGAAAAAGGAATAAGTTTCTCCATATACTTGGAAGACCCCAAATGAGTGAATTTCCGCTGATAACATGAAGATATCGAATTGCACCACCCTCCTCCCTGCACACACAATTGAAACCAGGTCAATAATATTTTCAAGAAGAATATTCTCTAATCCATTCTTTTTAACAAGCTTTATATTATTGGTCAAAATTGATTAGAAACTATAAAACCACGAATAAGACTTAATAAATAAGAAATGACACCGACAAAATTTTGTGATTCTCAATAAATTTCAATCAATAGTAAATAATGTGTTTAAAAGAGTGTTTCAGAAGAGAAAATATTCAATGATTCAGGGACACCACCTTTCTATAGTACCAGACAAGTTTTTCAATTTACAAAGAAAGAATTAAAATAAAACTCAGATTGTGTGTCTCGTAGAGATTGTCCGGGGCTACGTAATGTAATAATTTCTGGTATTAGTCATTGTTGCTAACATTTCTCAATATTGGAAAGCAAACCCAAATTGGCAAAAGGAAAACGAGAAACCTCAATGTGGAGCAACCAATTGCTGGATCCGGATCCGAAGCCGCTTTGGAAATGGTAACCGGGGGCGCTCCCGTCCAAGCAAACTGCAGAGACAGGGAAAAGCGGGATTCAGTTAAAGCGAAAAAGACGGAGGCGCGTGGGGTGTAAGGAACGTACGCGCGCGCGTTTGGTCGGCGTTGCGGAGGAGGGTTAAGGGAACGAGGTCGGAGTGGGAGTGGGAGTGGGAATCGGAATGGGAAAGGGAAGGGGAAGGGGACCGGCGATCCAAGTGGGAGAAGAGAGTGAAAGAGAAGAGGAGGAGGAAGATAAATGCAGCGATGGCGTAGTCCATAGAGGACCAAATTCTGAGAGCTCGAAGACGAAAATTGGAAATGGTTAGAGCCGAAGAAGATGATGAAGGCATGGCGTGAATGGGAATGAAGAGGGACACTGCAAGAGTTCAGGTGGTTGGAGTCAACTCAATGTATACATGTGCATCTGTTTTCCTTTTCCACGTGCTCTATTCCTACTTTCATTTGATGGGGCTGTGTGATTCTTCTGTATGCATATTTTATTTTATTTTTAGAAAAAATTATATAATATAAAATAAGTTTACCCTCTTATATCTTACTATTATTGTCTCAACAAAGTTCGTTATTTTAATTAGTTATATTTTTAATTTTAATTAACTTTATAAAATAGTACTACTTATTTGTTCAAATATAAAACACATATTTTAATTCACGTCTTTTAAAAAGTATTAGGTAATTTAGTCAGGAATATTAAATTTATTAATAATTTATATATTTTTTAAAATATTCTTAATATTATTAGACTTATTATCTCACTCTTTCAATTTAATTATTTTTTATTTAATAAATTAATAATTTCAATTTATTTTTAGTCTATATAAAATAAACAAATTTTAATTTTAGTCTTAAAAAAAATCTTTCAAAATTTAAAATTGTTAGTTTTGAATCCTAACATTATTTTTAAGATATATACATAATATTTATATTAGAAATTTAGAATAGAAATATAAGTATCACATATTTATATAATATTGTAGACATTATTCGATGCATAGTAACATATACTGATCAGCAAATCGACCGGGAGCTCATGCACATACAACCATGTGAAGCGTACTGGTCAACTTGACCGGCTGGGATCTCTGTACACGAGTACAACCCCGCGGAGTACTTTACCTGCCTAGGATAGAGGTGTCCTGCATCTGACATGCTAGAGTACCCACTTAGTAACGTCGTTGTGCTCGTGACATCTCTGTACCGTGTAGGATGACGTAGTCATCTTGTATATATATATGTGTATTAATGAAAAGAAGAGAAGGTTCCGTTGGGGAGGAATCATTACCTTGAGAACGGAACATAACACAAACAATTAAAGAGTGTCACCAAATAATAGAAACTAAAAACAAAGATATCAAATTTTATAGGTATTACAAAGAGATTGAATTTATCTTATTAATTTAAAATAATTAAAAATATTTTCAAAAAAGAAAATAATTATTGCAAGAAACTATTAAAAAAAGTCTTTTTTGACAAATAATTTAAAAAAAAACTTAGATATTGGAATGAAAGTAGTATTATTTTATCAATTAATTATTCTCTTTTCTCTTTATTTTACTTTAAAAATTTGTCTACATTCTCTCACTCATATCACATGAATGAATCCAAGTGCTTTCATATTTTGTTAACATGTGAAACATCATTTTGAAGAAAATTGAAAAAAAAATCATAAAAATATATTTTGTTATTCACGTTAGTTTAAAGACAAAGACATAATTATATTTTTTATTCCTATATTTATATGATCTCGCAAATTTTGTCCCCAAATAATTTTTGTATGCATTTTGTCTTGAAAATTTTGTATATTTTACTCTACTATTAGTTAACTATTTGATGCCTTTAATTGAATGATGATGTGGTAGTTGACAGGTGACTTGCAGAAAAGTGCTAATATTAACTAATGACATGACCCTTTACATTATTGCTTACATAGCAATTAATGTGGTAACTAATGTGATAAGAATTAATTAAATCACACATTTTCCTCTTCAACTTTTACGATTTTGTAAATTTTGACCTTATCTTTTTTTCATATTTTATCTTAAAATTTATTTTAGTGCGTTTTAGTTTCAGGCTTTTGTTAGTCTCAACTGTCTATAAATTATGTCACTTATTGGTAAGTTATTTTTTTCTTAAATTATATGTGTGTATTATTACTCCGTATGAGAAAATTGCAAGAGAATAAATAAATAGAAATTTTGTGACATCAACATTACAAGTGCAATCCATAAGTTAATGAGATTCTGAATTTTGACATCAGAATGTATAGAAAAAGCATTTGGAGGAGAAAACCAATATAGCTGATGTTGACTACATTTTGCAGAATTTACAAGTCTCGTGTTCATTTTGTAATGATGTTTTGAACTATTGTATTTGTTAATTCAATGGCTATTGACACGAAGTTAATTATAGTTGTTATTCAACTTGTTACTAGGGTATTTTATTTTCTACACATTGTTTGATTTTTTATTATAATGTTAGATGAAGTACATTCAATATGATATTTTTTAGTATAAGTACATAACTTCATAGATGTAACGATACAAAAGATACGTCATTAATTAAATTTGGGTAGGTTAACATTTCATAATTTGTAACAAATAGTACTCTAACAATGTGTTGTATAAACGACTAGTGACTTGGACACTTTAAACATATGACAAAAGTTTGATCCCTATGCAAATAAAGCAATACATGTGGGTAAATAAGTTTTCTCTTAATAAAATATGTAAATAATTGAATAAAGATTTCTTTTTTTGGTTTGCACCAAGGATATCTTCAACCAATAATCAAAGACTAATTGCTTTTGATGCATAGAAATAATTGAAGTGAGTTTTGTCTTTCTCAATAAAGTATTTTCCATACACATGATTAAGAATCGAATCTCTGACCATATGTTTAAGAAACCTAACTATCTACTAATTATGTTGAACCTTGTTAGCTTTGAATCAAGAATTCAATGACAATATTAAATATACTAAAAAGTAGAAGTATTCATAATTTTCCTTACCCCATTAACTTAATTAAGCTAGAAAATAATTTTGATGGGTTGAAGTTTTATAAATTAGATATGATATATTTTGATGACAAAGTATAATTTTTTGAAACAATTATACATTACAATTTTTTGTCTTACTAACATAATGTTCTATTGATGTTGATATTATTTGTCTTAAAATATATATTGTAAAATATACTTTGATTATAATACTTTTTCAATTTTAAGATTGATATATATTATGTTAACAAATTATATTAACTTTATCTTGTTACATACATTATTAAGTTTTACTCAACTCAAATTTGAGTTTAAACAAACGACTCTAATAAATTTGTTGGTCAAATAAGGAGAAAAATAAAATTGTTCCAACCTATTACGTGAAATTGATAAATGCTAAATACAAGTGTATTACAAGTAATTTCAATAATGATGTAAATTTGAAGGAAAAACAATTTATTACAAAGATAATGATTAATATGCTCAACAATTGTTGAAATTGCATCAATCATTTTAACAAAAAAAATGAGTTTAATTTTCATGCATTGTTTGTAAAAGTTATTAATCAATTAAAAATTATTCTAGATATGATTTATAAAGTAACCATTATAAATGTCACTAATCTTATCATACATGATCATTTATTATTAGATGATAATATAATTTTTTTTGCATTATTAATTTATTTAAATTTAATTCAATTAAAATCAAAGAAATTAACACCAAGGTTTTGGTCAGAGGTGTGGAAATAGACAAAGACTGTAATAGACAAACTTAACATGTTTTCCATCGTGGGAAAAATATTTTTTTACCTATTATATTAGGTAGTTTTTAAATCAATGGCAAACAAATAATTTATTTTTTTTCTTTTTACGAATTTTTCATTGCTTTTCTCCTTTCCCCTTGCACACTTAGCCCAACGCCTCTACCATCCATTTTTTCACCCTTCCAAACCCACTCAATTTATGTTTTGCATGAGGCGTGAAGCAACGATCTCTAATTGTGTTAGACAATGACAACAACAAAAGATCTTTAGTTGTGTGAAGTAGTGACAACAATGGAAGGCCAAACAATCTTTAGCTATTTGACATGGTTCTTACCAACATGGTGTAATGATAAAGCGTTATGATTTTTTATCACATAGGTAGTTTCGGGCAAAGGAAGGTTACTATATTTGGATAATTAGCGAAGGTGTGCAAGGGAACAACAATCTCTGGCTTGTTTGGTTGATTTGGGGTGACGGATTGTAGATTAATTTTGACGCACACTCTCTAGGTAAATGTGACAATGACATAACTTTTAAAATCTCTTAAATGTCACTGTCCCCAAACCTAGTTGAGGATGGTCATGAGTCACGGAGTTTGAATATAACTCGACTGTAGCCTTTGCCAGCTTCGATGGCAATGTAGAAGGTTTTGCAACACACCCATAGCCAACACTTGTTTGGATTAAAGTTTGTTTGACACACCCCTGGTTACTTCAACGACAATGTAGAAGGTTTTGCATATGAACATCTTCAATTTCAAATCCAAGTTCCCAGATTGAATTTGATCGGTCTTCTTTGGGAGAGAGATTTGTCGCAATGGTTTTCAATTCAATTGAGGTGGACGATGAGAATTTGATGTCAGGGGTTTTAGGGTTATGAGGTCGACTATTTAGGGTTTGAGAAATTTGATTTCGAGTTTGAGGAGGTGAGTGAAGTAATGGTTCAAAGAGATGGAAGACTCAAAAGAGGAAGATCGAAGGAGAAAATTCGAGTTCCTATCTTATCTTTTTTTAGGTGATATATTGTGTTTCTTGTCTTATCTCGTGATTGTTGTAGGAATTGAATTGAGAATTAGGAAGTAGAAACTTAAGTGTTTTGGTACTATGTAGGCCCTTGATTCAATATGTGATAAAGGGATTCAAGTTTCAAAGATTGGTTGCAATTTGCAATGTTTTTTTTTTTCACTTTGTGGTGGTAAAAAACCGTCACCAATACTAATGCAAGTTTTGATAATTTCGCCAAAAACTATATTTTAAGACTGCCACAAATCATTACTCAGCAAATTGTTGGTACCACCACTAACTACGTTAGTGGAAAGAGACTAAAATAACATATCCTCTCTTTATATAAATTAGAATATATTATTTTGAACAATAACATTTTTAACTATTATTTTTCAATGAGTGTTTTTAAGATTTTTTTTCTTAATATTTTATCTCATTTACTCTATTATTTATTACATGTATAGTAAAAAATTAAACAATATTGTTAACCATAAAATTTCCTCTTCAATATTCTTCGATTTTCGACTATATATGTGGTAGATAACTTGCATTATGAAAGATGAAAAACTAAAATTAGTTATTTAAAAAATATAGAGATTAAAAAAAGTAATTTGAAATTTGAGAGACAAAAAATAAAGTCAATCCAAATTTAAGGAATTAAACCCTATTTTTTTTAATGTTATTATTATTTATACAAGTGTAAATTTTACCTTATAAGAATTAAACACAAATAGTAGAATGATTAACATTATGTTCTTATATTTTTAATATTTTTATTATAAAAAATTATATTAATTTTAGAAAGTTTAATTATTTTATTATTATTTTTATGTATCAAATTTTCTATATTTTTAGGCTAAATTATACTTTGATACTTTATCTTATCGTAAAATTTTGTTTTGGTCTTTTATTTAAAAAAAATTATTTGATCATTTAACTTTTAAATTTTAGTCAATATTGTCCATTCAAAAATTTTATTTTTTATTTTATAACACTATTTTGAACTACTTTTTAACTAATTTAAAACATAAAAATTATCCTATTAAATTCATTTTTAAATGTTGATGAGATTCACATTTTACATGTTTTTTTTTTCATTCTTATGGTTATTTTTTATTTAAACTTTAATTGAGTTATATAATTTTTATATAAATAAATTTAATGAATAAGTTTATGTATTAAATTAGTGCAAAAATAGTTCAAAATTATATCTCAAAATCGAAAATAATCATTTTTTTAAAGGAGAAAATTAACTCAATTTTGAGAATTAAAAAATCAAAACAAATTTTTAAAAGATAAAAAATAAAAATAAAATTTAAAATAGTATAATTGATTTATAATAAGATAAGATAAAATAGTATAATTTAGCAATTAATTTATAATAAGATAAGATAAAATAGTATAATTGATTATTTTATCCGTATTTAATTTGTACCAACTTTTTTAAAATAAAAAACTTAAGACTGAAGACCAGTTTCAATTTTAAAAATTTTCAAACCTTAGAAGTTAGTGAAAACCACCTTGGATATTTTGAACAGCAAATCGGTGCACCCTTCTGATTCAATCATATTCTCTTCGTTCGCGTCCCCAATCGAGCGAGAGAGTGTCGTGTCGAACCAACGATCCAGAAAGATAAAGAACTCCAAAAATACCATTGCGCTTTGCGGTAACAACTCGCTAATTGTTCCTAAATACCTCCTTCTAGTTTTTTTTTTAATGACTAGTTATAGTTGTTATTTTTCATTCTCGTTATAAACTTGACGGTATGATCCTTTTGCTGTTCCACACTCGCTTGTTTTCTTCTTTTTTTTTTTGGATTTTATATTTTTCTTGATCTGAGATGCTAGGTGTTTGGTGAAAGTACCGAAACTATAGATCACTAGTGTGAAAAACCAATGAAGGAAATGAGAATGTGATGTGGTTTGTATGTGTTGTGTGAAATTGATTTGTGTATGTGGCGAATTGATCTTTGTTCTTGTTTGATACATGTCAAGTGATGGTCGTAGATTCTGTTATGTATTTGTTAATGGTGTTTATATGGTTGATTTGAATCGTCAATTGAGCATAAGTTGTTTGATTAGTTGTCTACCCCAATACTTTCCTCCTTGCTGTGTCGATGGTAAATAAGTTTTGCTGTTTTGTTTGGTCCATTGAAATTTGAAGCCTGTGCAAGTTGTTGAGATTTCGGTGTGGTTTTTCAGATGCTTCCAGTTATCTGGTCAAATGCTAACAAAACATATGTATAGAATCTGTGTGATTTAAATCAGATCAAAGCATATATATCATGTGGTAAAGTTGGGGGTGGGTATGGTTTTCCAAAAAAACCCATCTGTGGTTTTCAAACCTTTTTAAAACCAGTTTTCACAAACGGTCCATAAAAAATAAACCACAGTTATTTTTTTAAAGTCTGTTCAACCAAATTATAATAACCCAACATTGGGTCTTGTTGAGAAAGGTTGCTTGAGCTCATTGGAAGAAGTGAGTTACAAAGGCAAAGGGGTTACAATTTTTAAGAATTCAAATCAAGATTATGGTGAATTGATACTTCAAATCAGTAGTTATAATTTTTTTTTTGTATTTTTTTATCTTCTATCCTTTATGGTGAATTGCTACTTCGATTTCTTCTTCATATTTTTTCCTCACTGCTACAATGACAACCTGTGGTTGAATGTTTGATGGGGGATGGGTGGAGACAAGGCATTGAATCATTAGTGTAACATCAAAGCAAACTAGAATTAAACCAAGCATGTATATAGTGCACCTATTACCCAATTACATGAGCATCTGTGGTATGATGTCTATAGAGTCATAGACTGTTCTGTTCTGGTGCAGTAATGCTACTTAATATTTTTGTCCATTTAATTACATACCAGAGGGTGTATATTTCTTCCTTTTTAAGTATTTTACTCAATTCATCTTGATTTCAGTTTATGCTTTGTGCCTGTGCTATATGATTTTATAGTCCTAGTGAGATAAAGATTTGCTTGTTATGTTTGGCTCACAACCCAACTGAAGCAATGCACAATAGTCATTTCAAATGACCTGTCAATGAGGGAAATCTGCTTCTATTCTGTTGTGGCATTTCCCTTTCATTTCCTCTTCTTTCAATGATAAGTGGTTGTTTTGTGAATTTTTTTTTTGTTATTTTATATTATCTTTTACTTAGCACACATTCTAAGGAAAGCATAGAGGAAATACAAGGTTAGGAAGTGGGTGTTTCTGCTGCTGTGTCTGACAGTTAAGTAAAGGGATTGCAATTGGGCAGTGAGTTTCAGCTCCCAGAACTAGAAAAATGTGTTCCCAAGTCTAGCTTTTTGGAGAAGGAAAATGATTTCCCAAGATTACCTCTAAATAAGTTTAAAAATGCAGCATGGAACTAAACTTTTTCTCATCTCATTTGTACATAAAGTGAAAAATTACGTACCAAACTTCTAATTTTTGCATCAAGGGACAAAGCTGATAACACAAAACTAAATGGCAAAAAAAAGAAAAGACAACCCAACTATAATACAGTTCCAGTGGATGAAACTTCCACCATTGCAATAGCAACAAGAGCTGCATAAAAAATTGCATACCTGGGACAAAAAGACTTTGATTCTCTAAAATGGTGTAAGATAAAACTTCATTCAATTCAGAGGAGACAACCTTTGTGAAAAAGTGTTTACTAAATATGTTGTGACTTCTTTCCCATCGATGGTCATTTTTGCTGGTAACTCTTTTCTCACATATGAATCAATCATGTTAGTGGTAACTTCTTTCCTTTCGATGTTCATTCTGGTGGTGACTCTTTTCTCACATATGAATCATATCAATGGTGTCTTCTTTCATAGCAATGATCATTTTGATGATGCTCTTTTATCATTGACAATATTATTAGTTTGAAACTTTCAAATGTGGTTTTGAAAAGGTTGAACCTTGTTTTGCTTGCCAAGAAATTTCTCACTAGGTGATGGTCATTCCAACTATTTGGTTAATCTTTTTAGCAACCTTCTTCGACTTCTCTAGCATCCCTAAGTTTCCTTTCAAACTATTGTTTTTCGGTGGAATTCTATTTTTATGTTTTCTCTTTATTTGTAGGGAAATAAATTGTTCTTCTTGTAACAAGTTGAAATCTTAGTAAGCTTCAGCTCGAGGGGGAGTGTTAAAAAATCAGAGAAATATTTGATGATTTTATTTTTATATCTTAGAATATTTTAGAGTATCCTAGATGATCTTTTATGATTTATTCTTCTTTTTATATTTTATTATTTCTTTCCTTATTTAATTAGTATCTTTATATTTATAGGCATATTATATTATGTAAATAAAATATTATTTCCTATATTTATTTGTATTTATTGCATTAAGTCTATATAAAACAAATTCTGCTGTATAGTTTATACACACAAAATACACAGCATATTCAATAAACACTTTTACACTTTGTAATAATTTGGTAAATACCAGATACCCAACTAATAGGACAGAAGTCATAACTTTTCCTTTGTTTTTTTATGTAATAAATTATTTCTGTATTTTTTATATGATAAATCCTTTCTTTTCAAAACCTATGCACCCCTCCTTAGGATAGAAAAGGAGTAATTCTAAATCCTTGTACATCTTTTTTTCACTAATTTCCTATTTACTAAATAGATAAATTATTCAATATTTTTTATATTTTAAGGTATTAAATTCATTTAGTTTATAGTTAATTCTTTCTTTACTAAGTATCAGGACTGATTAATAGGATATAACATTACTTGATAGGAAAATCATTTTTTTAATTCAATTTCTTCTTACCATGAAAAAACAAAATGCATTCTGGGTAACATTCTCTAGATTTGGGAATTTGGCTTAAATTGGAACCTTAATGAGAGAAATAAAGTAGATATTTCTTCATGTTAATGGCAACTATTATGATTTTCCAGATATAGAAGATGGAGTTTTGCCCCACTTGTGGTAACATGCTACAGTATGAATTGCCTTTTATGGGTCGCCATTCCAGATTTGTTTGTTCTACTTGCCCATATGTTTGCCAAATCGAGAATAGGGTAGGAATTAGCTTTGACCATTTCATGTTTCTTTAATATGTTTTTAGCTGCTTGTGCATGGTTTTTATATTTCTACCTCACAGGTTAAGATCAAAAGAAGGCAAAGGTTGGTGAGAAAAGAGATAGAGCCTATAGTCTCCAGTGATGACATGAGGAATGCACCAACAACTGAGGGTACATTTCCTTTCTTTCTTATTTAAATATAAATTATCTTTGAGAGAATTTAGGATGTTGCATAAATGTATTCAGAATTCATGATATATTATGCACTGAAATGACTAAAGAAGCCATCAGATTATCCATCTTTGAAAATTTTGCTATCTTTGAAGCCCAAATGCTTAAGTTTTGCTAAATTATCAATGTCCTACGCCTATATGATACTGAGAGGCATACAAATGAAGACATGACTTAGAGAAGGAAGATAAGTGTTTCAATATGAACTCAAAACTTTTCTTATTAGTTCTAGCTTTAAACCCATACTATTGCAGAAGGGGATGGGGATAGGGCTAGGTTTTAGCACATCTTTTCATCGCATAGCTGCTCTGGTGCTCATGCTGGGTCCTAGTCACTCACATCCTGGTTCTCATTGCTGGTCTCATGGTTCTTGCTTCTTGCTACTGGGTCTTGCACATCACTTCTGTTGTCACTCGTGGGTCTTGCCCACACATCTCATTTTCTATCACTCCTGATTCTGTTGCATCTTTTTTGAGTCTTCACTCATATATTTTACTAACATCGAGGGACTAATTTGAAGGATTTTTTCAATGTTTGAGGGACTAAACTAATGGATTTTCAATACTTTGGGGATTACTTATATAATTTAATTACTTTAAAGACTATTTAGGAGAGAGAGTAATACTTGAGGGACTAAATTGATGGTTTATTTGAATTGAGGAACTAGTAAATTTGCTTCTTTGGAAGCTCAAGATGATCATGCTCCACTCTGCATTTGTCACTGTAATGGTTGAGTTAGCAGATGGAGGAGGCAGTAACCTCTAGAGAGAAAACAAAGTTCTTGTTATATGCTGTAATTTTTCACTTTGTGCTGGTGACTCTGCTTCTTTTGGTTCTATTCAAGATAGATAGACATTGGACCCAAAATTTTGGTGGGCGATGCATGCATCTTCTACCCATCTACTAAAAAACATTGCTTAAAGCTTATTGTACAGCCTTGTTCTTCATTATGTTGTGAGAGGAATTGGAATACATACTCCTTTATTTATTCTGTGAAGATAAACCAAATTGATCCAAAAAGGGTAGAGGATTTAATTTATGTGCATTCAAATATACCGGTACAACTTTTGTCTATGAAAGATGAAGGTTATACTGAAGGGGAGATAAGGTTGTGGGGCATTTGTGGGGATGTATGTGATAGTGTTGAATTTCTTGATGAACTAGACTTGAAAGCTATGTGTTTGCTGGATGATCGGAACGGGGAAGATGAGTATGATGCAATTGGCATTTGAAAGTAAATAGTATGTAATTATATAAAGCCATGATTCTTTTGATTATGCTTTTTGTGACATTTTAGCATGGGATTGGGGAGAAGAATGTAATATTTGAATTGTTAATAGGGAAAAGAATATTCATATAGGCAAGGGAAAGATATGATCACGTGTCCAGGCTTCATAGGTTGCTAAGCAGTAAAACACTTTTGAGGTTAATCATCCTAGTTGTAATTTGTAAACATGTTCACCTGGATATCTTAAACTGTAATTCTTCTATTACTTTGTTCTTCTGCTTTTTTTTTTTTTTTTGTACTTGTTTACTTTGAAAATCATAGCAATTTTGGTTATTTTTAAAAGAAAGATACCATTTGTGTGAACTAGTCATTAAACATTGGAGATGATATGGTCTTTAGTAATTCCAATATAAGTTGGCTTTGAAGATAAATCTGGGAATACTATTTTAATTAAGGAAGGGCGAGCCATGGTCCAATGGTTAAGGATGCTGCCTTGTGTCCTGCAAGTCGCAGGTTCAAATCCTGGAAGCAACCTCTCTGTTTCCAGGGATAAAGCTATACGTATATCTACCCTCTCCAAAACCCCACTTGGTGAGAGACTTGTACATTAGGTCACCACTAAGGACCTTTTCTTGTGTTGAATGTGGTCCAAAGCAAAAGGATGAGTAAGAAGAGAGAAATAAGGATTGGAACACTTGCACAAGGGGCTTTAGTGTGAACATAGTTATTTCTTTAGCCTCTGCTCACATTTTGTGGGCACCTGGTAGTACAGGTTGGAAGTTCTAGTGTCAAAACATGAAACCAAATCTAATGCCAACAACAAATATTTTGGTTGCTGATAATGCATCTTTTCCTGTTGCCTGCCTCTACAAACGTCAAAATTTATGTTTGGCCTGGCAATGTGTTTCAATGCAAGAATTTATCATAATACAAATTGAGTAGTAAGAAGTATGGAAGTTAAAGTTTTGTCTGGTTCAGTTTGAAAATTGAACATGGATTGAACCAATCTCAAGTAATTCACCAGATTGTTGAATCATACCTGTCACACTAATTATATTTGGTTGCGTCCATTTGCATATTGCAGTTTGGCTTGTCAACTGCTAAACTGGAAATTTTTGAAGTTTACTTTCTTTATGCTAGGCTTATTTTGCTGTTCATCATGGACTTACATTATGATTTCTCTTCCATTTTTAGGATTTTTAATTGGTTCAAAGTTTTAAGAATTTTTTTTTCATTTTTTGGGATTTTAAATAGTAGGTTTTGTTTGACCTCGTTGGAAAAACATATAATTGATTGATTGATTATGAAAGTCATAAATTAGAGACTAGTACATGACATAGTAACAATGACTAACAACTCCCATTATTCCGAAAAAAAAGATTATTCTTACCAATATCATATGGAGATTTTAAGGGATCATGGTTGATGTAAAAAAAAAAAAAAAGGAATCGTGACTAATTATGTGATCTTTGTTTCTTTGTTTTTCTTTTACCATTTCCTTGTTCTTTTCTCACTCATTCCCTTTTCTTGTAGCGTCATGCCCAAAATGCAATCATGATAAAGCTGCTTACCACGAATTTCAGACTCGATCAGCTGATGAGCCAGCAACTATACATTATATGTGTTTGAATGAAAAGTGTAGGAACCAATGGCGTGATTGACTTCAAACTTATGCCATTTATTTTTTCATTGGCTAAGGATTGGAATTGGGCTTATATGACAGCTAAGAGGGTCTTGGATAGTTTTTTAATTTTGGCTACCTTTGTTTTTTTTTCTTTCTTATTAACGAAGTTTGTTTTAAGGAATTAGAAAAATGAGATGGAAAATTTTCCTCGTGCATTTCATGTCAAAGATTTAAAATTGCCAATAAGATAAAAGTTAATATGGTTGTTATTCACTGTTGTAATATGCTCGGTTCACTTGGGTATTTCATATAATTTGAGTTTGATAGTGTTTGGATCTACGTTTTCAACCTCATGTTTTTAAATATTCACATCAAATGTAACAGAAATGTATAAGTTACATATAGTGGTTTATGGCTAGACGTGGTTTAATTGATTCAAGACGCAGGTTCAGACATGGATTCATCCCATCTTTTTTTTCTAAGAAAATTGATTAAATGAACCATGGATGACAAAGCTAAAAAGGTGATATGGTAAAATTTATACTTATTGATATAGGATTAATAATAGCTAATGCTCTATAGCACACATTTTAGACTTAATATTATTATGTATAGACTTGTGTATTGAAGGAAGACCTTAATAAGATTTGTTGATTTTTGTAATTGCCTATAAACATAATGCATAAATGTAATAAAATTAAAGCCAATGTGTTGGTCTTCATCCGATTTTTGTATTTTTTTTCGTATGTTTAATACATCAATAGTCCAGAATGACTTAAATTTTTTTTATTAGGTTCCTAAACTAAAAAAAAAAGTTGTATTGGATCCTTGATCTTCAATAATTTTTATAATCGAGTTTCTGAAATTAGTAAAACTATCACAAAATGTTTTTTTTTAACTGTTTCAAACAGCTATATAATTAATTCCAAAACCTCAATTATATATATTTTTTTCATTTAGGGACTTCATAAAAAATTCGCAAAAAGTTCATGGACCTGATGTATTAAATCTAGACTATGGTTTTGTCTTTTGTGAATAAAATTTTGATGTAATACTAGTGTTGTTCTCCTATTAAAATTGGAATACTGATGTCTCAATTTTAATTGAACAACAATATAAGCAACATGTGATACTTCATATAAGTTTCATCATCTACAATCTTGATAGGGTCACTTGTACTCAAACTCTATCTAACAAAGATCAAATATGAGGCAGGATCCGAACAAGCCAATTTGTTAAAATAGAATTAAGGATAAATAAAAATAAAACTAAGATATTTTTATAATTATATATTTTAAAAGAAATAATATTAATATAATATTTGTTGTATAAAATATTATTTATTAAAAAAAATATCTTATTATCTCATAATTGTTAAAAATATAAAAAAAATTAAAAAAATATAAGACATTAAGTTGAGAGAACATGAAAAATTATTTGTCAAGATATAACAAATTTAATTTCTAAAATTCTAATATGTCAAAACTAACTTTAGACTGGGTTGAATTAACAAGACAAGAAACAACATAAAATGCTAACCTATTAACATTATGAATTTAATTTGACCTAATGCCAAGATTAACTCAATCCCAACCAATCTATAAAACATTGGACAAGATAATTTTAGTTCAACCTAACACAATCCATCTCACTCATTTGGGGTATTAAAATTTAGGATAAAACTCTGGAGTCAAGTTACTTTTAAAGTGCACAAGTAAAAACCCAACAATAATTACTGGCAGCAGAAATGCATTATGACCCAAACACTAACTAACTCTTAAATTTTAATGAACTAAGGACATATTATACTTTAAATTAAGGATGAACGACACGCCACCCTCTATACTTAAACAACCTCACTATAGAAGACTTGCTAAGAAAATTTGATTATCCAACCAAAAACTAAAACTACCCCAATACCTTAATTTCATATAATTTTAAAATATTTTTATATAATTATTTTTTAAGTTTTAATTTAAAATGTCATTTTAGTAATTTCATTTTTCAAAAAATATAAAAACATCATCCAAGTTAAAAATATTATTCTTAGCAATTTTAGTTTTAACAGTATTCAACTCTTGCAAAATTCAATACAAAATTTTAAAAACATAATATATGAGAAAATAAAATTTTCTATGAACACGCTGAATTCTATAAAGGATAAAACAAAACACAAATAATCAACTTATAACATAAAAAGCTATAAAATCCTTCAACATCTCAAAAGTACCTCGTAATAAAAAAACTACATACATAAATGGTTTAACAATCAATATTATAAAACCTAAGCATCACTTCGGTCATATTTTTAAGAATTTAAATCTCATCGTTTCTTTGTTCATCACTGGTGAAAAAAAAAAAACCTTTAAATTGGTTTATTAATAATTTTTGTTTAAGCATAAGTTTCTTCGATGAAGTATGCAAAGAGATGCCTCATCAATCTTATTTGGTAAGCAAAGAAATAGTGAGAGAATAAAAATGTAAACCCTAGACCCTACACGAAAATCCTTACTCTTCCGTGATGCGAAGAAATGAGACTAAGATTGCAAATTGTCTCTCTCAATTATACCCCAAAGAACACAATAATATCATAGTCACGTGTGATCCCCTTTCAATAATTTAATAAAATTAGTTTAATAATTTAACAATTTAATTGAATTAACAAAACTCATCAAAAATATTGAAATAATATAGATATATCATTAAAGATAAATATGGTACTAGAACAATCATTTTTTTCTTTTCTATTTTTCTCAATTTAAACACCCTAAAAATTTATCCATTTTCTTCTTATTCTCTCTTCTCTTTTTTTCACCCTACTTTTCTTTCCAATTCTCTCATTATCGAAAGAAAAAGAATATCCTAAACGGATGTATTAGATTAGAATTTTAAAAGACTTTTCAAAATAAAAAAATATTCTTGATATTTAATCAAAATTTTTAAATAATATAAATAAGTCTTGTAGTATTCAATTATGATTGTCAAAAAATTTTTTTAAAGAGAGTAACAAAAATCAATGGTATTTAATTAAGACTTTAAAATTTTGTTTAAGAGGGTAACAAAATCTGGTGGTATTCAATTGTGTTTTTTACTCCTTATAAAAAAATTGGTATTAAAAATATATAGATCTCATGAATTATTTTGTAAAGTGAATTTTGTGTAACTTTTCATTAGGATGTATAAATATCACACTAATTCAACAATTTCATCCAAAATCAGACTTTTTTTTACCGATGCTAGATTTTTCTTTCTTCTCTCACACATAATTTCTTCTATCTTAATCATCTTTTTGTTCCAATCTTACGTGCCTTCTTTATAATCAATTTTTTATTAATTTTTTTTTTCACATATTATACTGTACCATTCACCATCACTTGACTAATGTAGTTCCCCATCCCATTTCCCTTTAGGTTTGAAGATTTCAATTGAAAAATCAAGTCATCATAAAATAAGTTGATAAGAGAATAGAGGGAGTTCTAACTCTTTTAACATTGAGAATATTATTGCCAATTTTGAAAAAAAATTCTAAATTAATAGAAAAAAGAGATAAAGAGAAAAATAATAATATTTATGATGCTATAAAAAAATTCTAAATTTAAATGACAAAACTCGTTATATGACTATTAATTTAAAAAAATGTTAAAGTAAAAAAAGACTTGTTCTTTAATATATTAAAAAAAAATATTAATTTTAAATAAACTTCAAGTCAAGTCATGATAATTAATCTTATAAGTAAAATCTTATAAACTTTTTACTATATAAATCTATTAAAATTTAAATCAAACATCTATTTTTTTATTTAAAATCCTAAAAAATATCTTATAAGTTATTAGAATCTTGTATAGTTTTTTAAAATCCAGGAAGATTTTTTTATGCTAAAATAATCATGTATCCAAATTCAGTGCCCATTTTTTGTTGCAATACATTACAATGCGTACCCCCGAGAATCAAATGCGTTTTGGATCTATACCCAATACGTATTCAATTTAACTTTTACGTACTTTATAGTATAAAATCCTCCTATTTACATTATCCAGAAATATAAAATGAAAGGTGGTAACCATTAGAACTCGAAAATTAAAAAGAAAAATTAATACTTTTCTTCAAGTAATCAAAAGGGTTATCATATGAATCAAGATTTAAAATTCTACTCTTGTAAAACTGGTGGTAAAAACCTAAATAGGGCAGTTTTTTTGCTGTTACAAATCTTGTTCTTCCGATGAATTGAGTCACCAAATAAACCTTTGAATTCCAGGCTCATGATCCCAGTGAAATGGCCTTAATAGAAACATTAACATTGTAAAGATATTGACACCCATATATAGTGTGCCTGTGAGTAACCAACTTCGGTGATCCCTATTGTCACAATGAAGCACCAGGAAATAGAATGGTATAGTGTAGTATCTGAACTCTATTAGTGGAGCTGGTACAAGAACAGCAACAGTAGCCAAGAAGTATGCCAATACCCATATTTTACTTCTAAATTTTCCTGTTTGACAAAGGATAATAGTTAGTTATAATCCCACAAGCATTTGAATCAAACAAGAATGCTTAGTATGTCTATTATGTACTAACCCAACATGTGGATGATGGAAAGCCATGAGCATATATAAACTGGGACCAGAAGATATTTAATTGACCAGTGAGCCATGATAACTTTCCTCCAAAGATAAAAAGGGTAATGCCGGTTATCGGCAAGAAGGTATGGATGAGCTACACTGCAAAAGTTGAGATTAAACATGTCTTAGAGAATGCATCAGATATAATAAAAGCTGAGCTGAGTTAATGTTCTTGTATTGTGTATTCATGCAACACACGTGGAAAAGTTATTACTTGAAAAAGATATAACTGCTGAGCAATTGTACAAAGAGACAGTAAATAAAGGGTCCTGATAATGAGCATCTGAAGGACACTGGTTAAGGAATTAATAAATCATCGTGGTGGTATATTGGTAATAATAAATGTTACATTTTCCTATAAAAACTTTCCACTTCTGATTAGCATTTTCCACAAGTAAAACAGAAGTTGGAAGGATGAGCTAAAAAATTTACAGTATTGGAGCAAGGGCAGTCAATAGATTCATCACAACATGCATTTAATTGTTGACAATCAAAATACAGATTCTGCTTGCTAGTTTACTTGGTGATCTGAGTCTGTCATAACCTGAAAAAGTGTACTGAGAGAATGCCAACAACAAGGGCCAGGAACACCTGAAAGAAAAGAAGGGGCCTACGCTTGTGAAACATACGATACAGGTCCACAGCCTGGGTGATAGTGAAATGCATAGGAGCCTGAGCCAAAACAGAAACCAAACTAAAATAAAGCATCTGAGCCAAATGTGGGGTAACTGCGTGTGCTTCTTTTGCACCTGCAGTGTCAGTAGTATAAGTGAGAAAGAAGGTCTTAGGGGGCCCAAAAGATCACAAGGGAAAACAACAAAACAAATGTTACCCAGAACAACACTTCCATTCCAATAGACAAATAAAATAAAGGCCACCAACACCATGAGAAAGGGGCTAAATGAAATTAATAGCTCCCACTTCATGTACCATGATGTTGAAATGATGGCCCATATTTCATCAGCAAAACCTGCAAAATAATACCAATATATTTATTCTATATGTTGCAGAAAATGGTAGGTGTGGGATGGGATTAACTTTTTGCTATCTACAGTTATGTAGTTATTTTATTTTATTTTCTTAGGAGCATAAAATAGACCTCATGGTTTTCTTAAACATGTAAAAGCAAACCTGAAGAGAAGGAAGGAGAAGAAGCATGTGAACTAGACAAGTGTTCAACAGTATCCCCAGATTTAACAATTTTTCGCTTTCTCAGATTGAAGCCCTTTATACTTGTACCAGTAGCATATGCCAAACCATGCTTGATAGATACATCTGACTCGCCAGTTTTTGTACTGTGCTTTCCATGAGTCATGGAAATATTTATGATCCCAGTGCATGCGACAAAAAGAACCCATATAATATTTGTTTGTCGAATAACAACTGCAAATGCTCCAATCTATATAAAAAAAATTGGATGCATTACCACCACTCTATAAAATGAATGACAAATATAATTATCTATAAATGCTGCTAAAAGTATCCATGTAGAAGAAGTATCTGTAAACCTATTCATCAAGAGTTGTGGTTGTATTGTATAGACTAAAGTCAGAAAGGCAAGAGACTAAGGGTGAGATTGATTGTGTTTTTGTTTTGTAGTCTTTAAAAACTATTTTATAAAACAATTTTCAAAAACTAATTTTTAGAGAACAGGAGTGAGAACAAACTCAGCAAAGACATGACAGTGCAAGGAGGAAGATAAATAATAGAAAATTGAAAGTAAAATACCAAAACAATTTAGAGATGTTCTGGTTTTTTTATTTCATAAACTAAAAAATATATTTAAAACAGTTTTAAAAAACTACTCTTATCAAATGATTTTTTTTTGTTTTTAAAAACAGAAAATAGTTTTCAAAAATAGGAAACAAACAGGCCCTAAGAAGCTTATGATCTAGAAGCAAGCATGCAAGAGATAAGGGATAACAAATATCCATTTAAACTAAGATAGCTATGAAAATAATGATAGGAACTATTTTATAAAAGTTGTCTTTCCTGAAATCAGACCATTATGAAGAATTGATAAAGTAATATTTTGAACTTAGTCCTGCAATTAGCATACATACATATATATGTGCATGTATGTGCACGAGCGTGTGTATATATTCCTAGTTATAAGTACAAAGGATCATAATTAGAAACAAATTGGGTCTTTGCAGTAAATATGTTCAATAACAACAAAAGGTAGCCTCTGTTTATAATCATTATGTTAAAAAACATAGGTTCAACTGTTTTAGAAGTGTCACAATATAATAAAATAAAGGAACGTGGATAAAAATAATATACACACAAATAAAAAAATATATCAATTTAAATATTTGTTTACAACATTAAAATCTAAATATACCTTACCAATGCACTAAACCAGTAATTTTTCTTCAAACTTGCAAGATACATAGCCAGCACTACAGTAACAGATGCAACATCTGTATAATAGAGAAAAGTGAAGAACCAATGAAGGGGGTACAAGGATAGGACCACTGCATGAAGCATTGCCTTCCTATCATTAAGTGTTGGCCTCAAGTGAGTAACTATGTCATATAGAATTATGCTGCAGACAACTGCTAAGACACCATTAACTGATCGAAGAATTGCAGCAGAGCACATGTCAGAAAATGATGAAGCAGCTTCTACACAGTAAAAGCCTGGAAACAAAGAAGCAACATGGGCAAGTGAAAGATAGTACCTGCAGAAGTTATTAAATTGCAAAGATCAAACTTGATGTTTGATACTACATTATACTTTGATAATTTATCAAGGCAGAATTGTTTAAGTTTGCTCAATCTTTTTTATCCAGAGATTTGAGCAGCACTACAAATATTATCTTCTATCAGAACCAGAAAGTTACAAAGAGTATAGTATATGTATACAGTTTTTAATTATTCTAAGTGGCCCAGGTTATTTCCCGTAAGTTTTTAGGATTCACTCATTCATTTAAATGGCAAAATCATTGGATAGCTTTATGTTTGCTTCCATGAGTATGATTCTTATTTCCTATTTCCTAATCATACTACAGTTAGATTAAATAATGCAAGCATCCAATTGTAAATTGCTATATTTGGAATTTTTATTCACTTGAATGCATGGATGATGCTTCAACCGTGCTTATTCATAATCATTAAGAACAAAAAAATTTATAGCCGTGCCTAGAGAACAATAAAAACATCTCATCTTGCCTGGAAAATATTCAAATTTATCACATATTCTTGTAATTGCTTGTGTCAAATCCACATGGTGCATCACAATAAAAAAAATTTAATAATATACAGATACTGCACTGAAAGTTCAGCATACCCCCACATATTGGTATCTAATTAATTATTCACGAATGATTTCATACTTTCTGTTCTTCATCCTACAATATTCTGTTTCCATTCACTTTCATTTTGTCAAACATAAGCAGTTTCTTTTTTTTGTTAACAAAAGTTTGAGGGAGAGGCTGCCCCATTCCAAGGACAAGGCATGCCACATAATACTGTCAGCCAAGGGAGATTGTTGGCGGCGAAAGCTGCGCCTAAGCCTTTCATGAAAATTGCTTCGACTATTTATAACTGAACTCACCCCCTTTGGCATAACACAAAAGTAGTTGTATATAAGCTAGTGGGATCAAATTTTTTCCTGAAGATGGGGCTGGAGGCAGGGTAACCAAAGGGAAAAGAGAACATACAGGCCAGGAGGAGTGGTAATCATAGGGTCCCAACTTCCAAAATTTCCCTTGCAGTACTGCTGTGCCTGTGGTATATGAAATATCTCATCCTGCAAATCATGGATCTAAGTCATATTGAATGAAGGGAAAATTTCTTCAGTATAAAATTAAGTATCAACAAAAATGTCTGTTACCCAGTTTAATAAATTTCTTCTTACCATATATGGCTCAGGAACTATGTGATTAACCATTATAGTGGTAGGAATAACCCATAAGCTCACTATTACTGCAAGAGCTATTTTTCCCATTTCTCCCTCTATCTTTGGTAATAACAGGACCAGGATGATAATTGTAATTCTAGATGTCAAAAAGTGTATATCGATGTCATGTGCAACAGCTATGACCCTGCATCCTCAAGCTGAGTTGTCACCCTAAAAGTTTCCCAGAACAACAAAACTGAAGAAGTTATATGAACTGTATAACTGATATAGAAATCTTTCTTGTGAATATGAAATTGCAATACCTAAAGGTCCTAAACAGGGGATATTGCAAAGACATTTATATATCCAACTATTTCATGACAATAGACACATAATAGGGAGTTTTGTCTTGTCAAAACTGAAAATATGCATATTACAAAGGCAAAAGAAACATCTAAGGTCCTTGATCACAAGTAGGCATCTGAAATCAGCCCAAACCCCAAAGTGCAAATTTCTAGTTAGTATGAAATTATTCCATTCAATGACAAACCTTCTATGGAAGTTGTAATTTGCTTCTAACTAAGTCAATGACAATAAGAAGTTTTAGGGGATTACATAGTATTGGAGGATAAAAGGCAACAGTACAGAAAATCAAAACACAAATACATGCACACACACAAAAGAAAATGGAAGTCCAATAACCTTATGCAGAAACCATGTATTATATCAGATAGCCCTGAATTCCTTTCATGCCCTCCGAAGATAAGATTTATTTTATTTTTTCTCTCAAGAATTCTCAAACTAAAAAACTTTTACAGCATCATCATACCCATTGATAACAATGTTTAACTTTTCATCAGAAATCATGTTAACCAGTCCATAATTTGAGGTTATTCCACAATAACGTCAACAACAATATTTTATATATAAAAATGGAACAAAAACCAGCACTTATAGTTGCTAACTTCTCACAGCATTTATAAGTTAATTATGACCTTGTTTGGTTATACTTCACTATAAACACTTATAGTAGGAGAAAAAATAACAGATAAAATAATTTAGTTTCTTCCACTTCTCCCACATGTTAAAATCACTTGCGCACTTTAAATTTTATAGAAGCTTTTTAGTTTACCTTCTCCAAAACCGAAGTTGATTTTAACTTATTATTAGAAAAGCTTATTTCATATTACTTTCTTATTTTCTTCTACCACATTCCTCATCTTCCCAATCAATTAAACTAATAAAAGTTTTACACCCTCCAACCAACAAAGTTTCTATTGTGCATTCCCTTAAATAAATAAAAAATGGAAATTGACAATTTATTGGAGTACCCATTATCCCTCTAAAACATACCCATACCCTATTAAACCCATTTGCAAAAATACAGTACTGGTTTCTACAAATGCAAACAAAATCCACAAAAGGGTTGTTGCAAAATATAAATGAGTGATAAGGGGTCATAAAAGAAGGGGAAAAAAAAGTAAATCAAACTCCACAAGGCATACCAAAAGAGTACCAAAGCAGTATGTGTACATTTGAAGAGAGAAGCGGGTGATGCGGAAGCGTACGCTTTGACCTACGGAGAAGGAAAGTGGTGATAGAGAAAGACAATTTGAAGGGTTAATTGTTATGAAAAAAGAGGGATTTGAAAAGGATGAACTCAAATCAAAAGGTTTGGAAAAGAAAATTGCTGTTCCAAACACTCACTGCTGTTTGTTCAGTGTTCACAATCCTGGGATTTGGGTCCCCAGAATCTCTTCACATTTCGTTTCATCACAAGAAAATAATTGAACAAAATTGCCTTTTTGTTTTCCCTTTTTTGACTCCATATTTTTAAGGAATGGTAACTGAACTTATCACTTCAGCTAATACTAATTACTTATTTTCCGAGTAACTATACACTTTTTAATAATATATTTTTAACATATATTTTTATTATTAATTTAAATTTATAAAAATTATAAAATAAAAAAGTCACTAAATATGATAAGTAAAGATTTATTAGTAAGAATTGTTCTATTTTAACTCAAGATTTTTAAACTTAGTGTAAAAAATATAGTTAATTATGTTAAAAAGATGAGAAAGACTTTTGTTACTCATAATCACATAACCTCATTTGAACTAATCAAATGTTTAATTTCAAAAAATTGAGATCTCAATCTAAACAAATTTTATAAAATTTTTAATTTATCTAAATCCTTTTATACAAGTTGATGAAAATAATATATAATTTAATAGATCACGGTGTATTTTGATGGTGTTAAATTATGTTAAAATACTAGTTAATGTGATGAGTAATTAAATTAGATTTGTTTTGACAGGTTGATTCGTAAGCGTGTTAGGACAAGTTAAGTAAAAAAAAAAAAAAAAACTTAATCTAAATACAACCAGACAAATTTAGTCCAATTTGTTAGATCGACAGGATTAAGTTGAACTAAAAAAAAATTGGTTCAAAATTAACTATACCTGTTCGTCCATTATTTTTTTTTTTAAAAAATCATTAAAAATTTAGATATTTAAAAATAAAAAACTGAACCTAGATTAATTTAGTCCCACTAGATTCGACCACTCTATTTTTCCTCTTTAGTACACAACGACAACACAGCAAACGCATTGGGGTGCTCTGTTTATAACATATGTAAATATATAAGAATAACATAGAATGTGAGGCGAAAGTATAAGGGTGTTTTTTTATTTTTACTTTTAAAATTATTTAATTTTTAAAATATAACTACATAAGGTTGTTTAGACATATGATAAAAGAATGCAAGAAATATAATCAAGTATAGAATCGATCGAGTGATAGGTAGAATAAGATGAAATACTATTTTTATTTGTATTTTTATTCTTATAAGATAATATTTTTGTCTTTTAATTCTTTTTATCATATTGGTTTGTCTCATTTTTATTTATTTAAATTTTATTTATTTTAAAAATATAGATTAACGAGATCTACAAATCTAATACGAGATCTATAGATTCATGAGATCTATTTTATATATGAAAAAATGGAGGTATAAATATACAAGATAGGAGACAAACTCATAAAAATTTCTTAAAAGTATTGATATACGATGTACTAAGATTTTGGTATTTGAAATCTTCGAAGAAAAAACATTGTAATTAATATATATATATATATATATATATATATATATATGTATAATAATAATATATATGCATGTATATCAAGGGGGTATTTTGAACGTATCCACCGTTAATTTCATCTTTCTTCCTTTGTTATTTTTAAGGCTATTGCATGCATACTATGTCAACACATATATAAGAAAAAGAATTATATACAAAGGGAGGGAGTAAAGTATAAGGTGTATTTTATTTTATTTTCAAAAATTATTTTTAATTTTGAAAATGTAACTATATTACGTATACAACCGGTGGAGGGTGGTGTAAGGCGCAAAGTAGAGCAGTGAGAGGTGAACATGATGAAAAATTGAAAATAGAAAAGAAGACAAGAAAACATCACTCAACCTTATTTTTGTTTTTATAATATTTTTTTTACAATTTAATAGATTTATGAGAAATGGATTGTTGAGCTATGTAAAATTATTTTAAACATTTTTTAAAAATAATAAAGTAAGGAGAAAATGAATCAAGTTTTCATTTTTTTATTTTTTATTATTATATTATACGTGTAAAATACTAATCAACTTTAATAATTATTAATCTCTATCAGAAAACTTGACTGATTATTTTTAGTGTAATATCTTCTTTTAATCATATTTTTTCATCTACCAAACTCAAAAATCTAATCCGAATTCAGTTTAATTCAACCTAAGATAAGGTTGGAAAAATATAAATGTAATTAATATTAACTTCAAAAAATAAATATAATTAATTCTAAGTTGTATTTATTTATTTACGTTATAAAATTTTTTGATTTTACTATTAATTTTAGCTACTATTTAAATTAGTAGCTAAATTCTAATTAATTAACTATTAATTAATTAAAATATTATTTTTAACTAAATTTAAGTTATATTCAATATACTTCTTATTACTACAAATTAGTTAGAAACTAACTACAAATTAAAAAATTTACTACAAATTAACTAAGATTAT
This sequence comes from Mucuna pruriens, assembly GCA_025330945.1. Classification (NCBI taxonomy): domain Eukaryota; kingdom Viridiplantae; phylum Streptophyta; class Magnoliopsida; order Fabales; family Fabaceae; genus Mucuna; species Mucuna pruriens. Next base: position 534,353 of record JAENHJ010000525.1, on the reverse strand, counting down.
TTTCTTAGTTAATTTGCTACTTATTTCATGCTATCATTAATATTATAGTAATTTTATAACTAATTATTTTTATTAGAAATTAACTATAAAATTAGTCATAAAATTATTTGGTAGTAAATTTAAATTTTTTTTAGCAGTGTTAATTTTATTTCATTATTATTCTAAGAAAAACAATTGTAGGCAGGAAAATGGAATTTTCTTTATCTTCTTACCTATTATTAAACTTTTTAATAAGGAAGTTATTTTTTTCCCTCTTTCTTTCATTATTTTTCATTTGTTATATATCGGAAAGATACATTAAGATAAAAATAAATATACATATAAAATAAATTATGAATTTATTTTATTAATAATTTAAATTTCCCACATTTTAAAAACAAACTCTATTTTTTATAAGGCTAATATCGTAAAACCTTGACAACTTTTTTTGGGTTACAATAAAACCTTGATAACTATCCAGCCTATTGTGCTTCCATTCATTTAGCACATATATAATTGAGACCCCATTTAATATTTCAAAAACAAATTATTGAACCATGGGAACTGGATATTGCCCCCCAAATAAAAAGAAAAAACCCATAGGAACTTGATACTCCAACTGTAATTCATCATCTTTCAGCATTGTTCCTAAGGATAAAACTAAAATTATACAAATAACATGAGTCAATATATCTCTTCAAAAAACAAATTTTGATACATTATCTTGTAAAATAGATTGATAAAATTTGTCATTTTGTATAATTACTAATAAAAATAAACCTGTTAAATATAGTATTAATTAAAATTAAATGAAAACATACAATTTTTCACACAGAAAATATGCTAAAATTAAACTAAAAAAATAATATTTAAGTCATATAATTCTCATTCATTTGAATTTTTGGTTCTTTGTCCCTATGTTTGATTATTTCTACTCATTTAAACTGTAGTTCTCTAATATTTTCATTTATTTAGATTTTAGTTTCTATATTTTCCATTCTTTTATGATATTATATATATACTTCTTATTTTTCATGAAGAAATCCTTATAGTTTTTACTTATTGACACACTGATCTCAGAAAAATCAAGATTAAGTGCTAAAATATAGTGATGGGAATGAAAGGGGATAATAACACTAAAACTAAAACTTAAGTCAATAAAAATGAAAATGTCAATTAGAGTAGACACTAAAGTAAGAAAAACAAAACAACAACGTGTGCATAAAACAATGGAATAGAAGGTTTCCAATCTCATTCAACAAGAGGACAAGCACAGACTTTTCCCCGATCAATCATTTTCAAAATTCATCAAAGATTTAATGGCCCACATTGATTTATCAGGGTGATTTAAAGCTATAATACTGTGTAACTTCAGCCAAGCTCAAATAGTAATATAATTAATTAAACACCATTGACATTTCACAACACCATAGTACAACAAAACTCTGTAGCACAAGTAACGAAATACGTAACAACAGCATGAATGAAATTTCATAGTGAAAGGGGCCTAAGGAGATCGATGACTCCAAAAGTATGATATCAGATCTCACAAAATAAATTAAATTGAATAGAATAATAACCCTAAAAAAAAAGTTAAGAAGAAGTAACTAATAACATGTTATTTTTTTGATAAATTAGTTTGATGAGTTATAATATTAATAATATGTTGTTTATAGTAAAAAAGAAAGAAAGAATTGTGGTTGACTTCACTGAGCAATGAGCATGATGGGGAGAGAGAATGTGGATGACGTGAGGGAATTGGGAAATGAACGGTTGAGATAGAGAGGAATGTTGACAGAGATGACAAGTCCCCTACTGAGACCAAAAACAGACAAGGCATTGGACACTCTGAAACATGCATTTATGGACTCTTAACTGTTCCATGCTTGCGTTTTCAAAATGTCAGCACTAAGGACCAAGCATGCATGTACTCACAACTGGAGACCCCACCTGAATGACTTGCCATTTTGCCAAGTCTCACCTTTGGTACCCCTGTCCCTCACACTGTCTTCATATCAATAATATTTTTCTTTTCTTTTACATTTATATTCTTCCAATAAATCATCTCACTTATAAATAAATTAAATGCCAATATTTTTTTAGTACTGGGGAAGGTTACAATTGGAAGCATGCTCTTCCATAGGAGAAACACATTAATTTCATTTGTCATTGCTTATTAGTTTATGCATTTTTTCGATTAAAGTTTGTTAGCTTCAATTTATATGAATTTTATTTTGTAAACTGAGTTTCTAAAAGTAACTCTCTTTTTACTTCTATTTTAAATTGGTTTTAAGATAAAGTTAAGGCAAAATTCAGTTTACAATTGAAATCAACTAAAAAAAAAAAACTATGTATTTGGTTCTGCAGTGAGCAATTAAAATTCACGATGTCATTATAAAAAATTGGAAATTTCACCAAGAAAAAAAAGTCATTTTTTTTTATCAATGCCGGAACTCCAACCATGTTCTTCAGTTTTTCTTTTTAACCGCATAGAAAGTATTGCTCTTGGGCCATTCAATTGCAAAATAGTTGGGTAATATTACCTTTTTTTTTTTTTTTTTAAGTTAGGGATGCACTTCCACTCACCAAGAGTAAAGTAGTAATTCCGGTTACAACTTTGATCTCCTAGTCATAGAGTATATATACTTGTTTTTTTAGTATATTCTATTTAAAAACTTGAAATTTATTAAGATATTTAAAATTTTAAGGGTCATTCATTATAATAAAGTGAGAATTGAGACAAGTGTCATTTGCCAATTATAATTAATAATACTGATAGGAAAGAGTATATTGGTGGCTCTTACTCGAAATAATATAGGCATCAATAAATACAAAATTCACACAATCATAGAATTTATGAAATATAGATGATGAGAGAGGTAAGATATAGGAAATTTAGGGGGTATACTATTTATTTTTGTAAAGAAGTTAAATTTTGTTCAACTTTGAAGTGTTTATTACATGGTACAGCAAGGGTGTGAGAGGTGGGAACATTGGAACAAGTATGGTTTGGCAGCAGAATTAGAGGTGTTTAATTTATCAGGTAAGAGAAAGGGGTATATGTCCAAGTTGAGGAGTATATGGTACTGATTGATTCTGTTAAGAAAAGTTAATAATAAGGTCATGATGACTCACACACCCACAATCAGTAGTTCTCTCTCTCACTCTCTCTGTCTGTCTGTGCATGGACTACTGAAGCCTCACTTGAATGCTCCTCTAAAAGGAACATGAGCATGAGACTAGTACTTTTTACCTATCTAAATTCACCATTCCCTTTTATGCCTGCTCAACCTCTTTCCTTTTTGTCTCTTCCTCTCCCCTTCACTGTATCTTTCTCTCTGTCCCTCTATTTATACATCCCCTTTCCTGTCTCAAGGAAGCTCATCAAAGAGAGAAAGAAGTATGTCCCCAGCAGCAGGTTCTTCAAGATGGAGCCCTACCACAGAACAGCTCATGATCTTGGAGGAACTGTACAGGAGTGGGATTAGGACTCCTAGTGCCTCTCAAATTCAGCAAATAACAACACACCTTTCTTTCTATGGCAGGATAGAGGGAAAGAATGTGTTCTACTGGTTTCAGAACCACAAAGCTAGGGATAGACAGAAGCTCAGAAGGAAACTCAGCAAGCAACTGCAGCTACAGCAACAACAACTCCAACTCCATCATTGCCAAATGAATCAGGATATCACTAATCATTTTGGTGGCACCTTTGCTTATACTACTCCTCGTTCTACCACCCAGGATTTTCCCTTTTTTAACTCACCTACCTTGCTTTTTCAGGTAATCTTCCTTTTACCACCATGCATGTACAAAGCCCAAGTAATGTACTAATGTTAATATCTTTACGGTGAAAAATATTTGTGCACCTGCAGTCAATTACAACAATCATGTTAAAAATAACTTTCAATATAATTGTCATAAAAATCAACAAAATTATTCCACATGACAATTTTTAATTGGTTGACCCTTTAGCCTCTTTTTATTTTTCTGAGTAATGTCTGTCATAACTCTTGGATGCATGGAAGTTTTTGACTTAGCATCTCCTACAAATTGTGGACTAAAATAGGTGATGTAAATGCACATAATGACACTTGGGGCATTGCACCGAGATGGGGTTCCAAAAGGCATGATTTAATTAAGTTTGAGTTATGCATGAAGTAGGGAAAATATAAACTATGCTTGTTAATTTTCTACTTTTTTCATTTTGTTTAGGGAGAAGCTGCAAACACATCAGAACAGGCATTGTGTTGCAAATGGAGTGTGCATAACCCGCAATGCAATTTGGTGGAAAAGAAAGAGGTGACATTCTGTAACTATGGTTGGACACTTGTGGATGTTAACCAAGCATCTTCATGTTGCACTCGACCTCTCAAGACCCTTGATCTCTTTCCACTCACAACCACCAGAATCAATGAAGACTGCACTACAACACCACCTAAGGAGCTCTAACTCTATCGTTCCATTTTCATCAACTAAACCCCAAAACAACATGTGTGTGACATTTGATGTTAATAGCCTATTATTGCTTAAGGAAATTAATCTCTATATACGGTGTTAGCTTCTTAGAAAACCATGCTGGAATCTACCAATTACCAAGAGTACAAGAGTACTTAGTCTTGTACGTAGGATCTTTGGTTGTTGCACCATGTGAGAGCATGATAGAAGTTCAACACTTTCATTCTGGTGCAAAATCCTGTGGGTATATGGTATGACCCAGTATGATACCAAGATTATTTTATCCCATATAATGAACCTGTGTCACTTATTTCCAAGTGTTTTCTGTCATTCCAAGTTGTTGTCTCCACTTTCATTAATTAGTTTAGTTAATTATCATATAAACATTCTGACTAAATCAATGCTGAATTTATATGGAAATTGTCAAACTTGTAATTTGTGTATTGATACCATATGGTCCCAACCTGTTATATCTTTTAAGTCTATTTAATGTGTACTGGTTGTCCTTTGTTCATCAATCTCGAGTTTCTCTCATGCAAATAAAAGGACTAGATGGACATGTGGTAAATCAGCTTTTTGTTGAACTTGTAACTTTTTGAGTGAATGAAAAGGTAACTGCTGTTTTTGGGCATGGATCGCACACCTACATTTACAGCAAACAGAAAGAGTGCATATGGTCTTAACTGTCAATCGTTAAGTTGATGCTGGTAATTGGTGTTTACGTGGCATCATATATAAATAACCAGGATCATAGCATATAAAGGAAACTGATAGGATGCACATGCAACTTTGGATTCAAGTTGTAGAAAACTTGGATCAAAATTCAAGATTTGTTAAGAGGAAGAAAATTACCGTTGGCATTTTATGAATAATTAGAGTTAGTACTGTTTTATCATTTTGTTTTTAGGGTTGGTACGGAGGAAGAATGCTATTATCAGGAGGAGTTAGAAAATTTTAATTGTGTATATAATATTTAAATTAGAATAATTATTTTAAAAGCAAATGATTTCAAGAGTTTTTAAGGTTTTTTTTTGTTCACAAGAGTGTTTTTATTTTTTTTTATCTCTTTTAATTTATCCTTTTCATCTTTATTTTTAAATTGAATTTTAATATTTTTATAAAAATTATCAATAACTAAAAAAAGTAACATTGTATTACAATAAAAATTGTTTATCATAAATTTAAAATATAATTATATGTTTAAAAATATTTATTTATTATAAATTTTAATTATAATATAATTTATATAATTAAAATATTTAATTATATAAATTTAAGATTTATTTGATGCATTGCACGTGTTAAATAAGAAATATTTTCTATCTTTTATTATTTTTAAATTTTATATATTTGACATTAATTACTTATAAATTAAAATTTTTGATAATCATTTATTACCTAGAGTTAAACAAATGGGTCTATTAGGGTACCCATTTGTAGAGTCTGGATTTAAATTTTGAACTCAAATAGAATGTAGGATTTTTTTAGTCCAATCCAATGAAATTTGTATGTATCATAGAAACAATTTAAGAAAATATAAATATTTTTAATTTTATAAAGGATCGATGTTAAAAATGTTGATAATTAAATATTAAAAACTTCACGACCAATTATTCAAATTGATATTAGTAATGTAGAAGAAAAAATATAAACTTATTAGTTAGAGACCAAAAAGCATAAGTCCATAATCTCTTATATGTGAAATTATTTTATTAAATTTAGTGTTGACATAGATAAAATAAAATCTAAATGTTAGAGATGTAAAAAAATAGATGATATTATTTTATAATATTTTTATATTAAAAATAATTAATTAATTAATTTTTTAATTTTTTTTTTAATATATTAATAAAATAACATAATTATCTTATTTTATTTATTATGCTAAAATAAATATATCAATAAAAATAATTATTATAATAATTGTTAGTCTTGATTTAAAAAATAAAATAAAATAAAATACCCAAATAGCCTAAAAATATGCTGCCTCAGAGCAGATTTAGACCTTTACTTAAAAATTCTTATTTAATTAAAACTTTTTTATATTCTCCATTATAATTCATAACTCGCATTGTACTGACCTATAATGAGTTTAGGGTTTATGAGTCAGTGAGCTTGTTTTTGCTGACTATAGGACAAATTTTCATGTAGAGTTAGTTAAAAGAAGTAAATTAAATTTTTGCAAAAATTTTTAAATGTCTAAATACAAATTTTACTTACCGGAGGAGGTTTGCTTAATTTTGATTGGAGGGATATAATACAACTAAAATATGTCTGTAAGCTACTCTTAAGTACATATTTAGAGATGCAAAAAGTTATTTCCTCATTTTTTTATTCAATCCTTTGTGCCAATATAAGTAAAAATATAATAATAATATGAAGCTTAATAGTCTTTTATTAGTTCTCAACAAGTGTTTGTATTGTCATTGTCATCCGTGCATATATTAATAAAGATTTTATAATTCAATACATAAAGTGAAAATTCTTAACTCAATTAAATATTTATTTTATACAAATTTCAAATGTAGAAAAATAATAAAATTAAATATTAATAATCAGTTTAAAATATGTTCCAGTTGAAAACTCTAACTCATTTATTAAAAAAATTCAAATTTCTAACTATTTTAACTGTTAGCTAATCAAATTAAGAAAATGTTCACCATTTAACGTGGCTCTTCTAAACAACTAATATTTTAATATGTTTATACTGAATAAATATTTATTTTTATATAATTAAATTTATAACAATTAAATATTTAAATTATATTATAATTAAATTTTTTAATAAATAAATAATTATATTTTAATTTATAATGAATAATTTAAGTTATGATATATGATTATTTTTAATTATTAAAAATTCCTTTTAAAATAATTATTGGAATTTAATTCAGAAAAAATGTTATATTGAAAGATATAAATAATTAAGAAAAATTAAACATACAAATAAAGATAAAGTAATGATAGTTTGAAATGATCAAGATAATTTTTTTATCTACTTGCAAGAAGTGTGAAATACACATTAAAAAATAATATAAAAATGTCTAATTGAGACAATTTCAAGAATTAGAACCTTATTTTCAAAATTTGTATATTTTAATTTATAATATAAGAGTAAATTAAAAGTGACATGTGATTAAGAAGATAAAATATGAAAATAAGATAAAATGAGAGTAACCTAATATGATTGAGAGGAAATTATTTTGGCCAGAAATAAAGAATAGAAGATAAAGAATATTGAGAATGTATAAATTGAGAAAGGACATAAAATAATAAAATGCATACTTTTCAAGTTGTATATTATTATAATATAGATATGAATTTAATTTAATATTTTTAGTTCTTAAAAAATTAAGCATTTTCAATTTTACGTGTTTTGAATGGATATAAAGAAAAAGAAAAAATAGAAAAAAATTTCTTCACCTTTATTTATTTAGGTGAGTAAGCTATAATTTGTATAAAAGAACTTTCCATACTAGTTTAAAAAATTGAATTCAAGTATTCAACTAAAAAAATAAATATTTATTATATTATTTTTTTAAAAATAAATTTATTTTTTATAATACTAAAACAAAAATAATTTTCTCTCATACTTTCCCTTTATGAAATGTTTGAAAAAAAAAACTAAATAACTTTTATTTTCTCTCCACCCGATCAAACATGGGTTATTGAAGTGAGGTCTCTAATTTTTTTTTCTCAAACAAATAATCTACCTCTTTAATTGTATTTTTATTTTTAAAAATTATTTTATAAAATAATTTTAAAAATTAATCATTAGAGAATAAAAATATGAAAAAAATATGTAAAAGTGTAAGGAAGAACATCAATAATAAAAACAACTTAAACATACTTTAATTTTTTATTTAAAAAATTAAAAACAAAATAAAATTAAATTATCATGTACCCTTAGTATAATTTTTTTTTTTAAGTTTACACTATAAACTGATTAAAAAAAAAATAGAGTACTCTTTTGAAAGCATATCCTTTCTCACTCTTTTCTTACTATGATCTGTACAAAGCTAGGGTCTGTTTCATTCAAACACTGTTTGTTTTCAGTTCATTGATTATGTCATAGTCCCCTCTTACCCTTCTTTCAGATTTCAGCATCGTTCACTTCTCACTTCGCATCTTTCTCTTCCTTTGAAAATTGAGCCTAATCCTATGCAAATATATTTTATTCTAATATTCTGAAACACATTGACAAAAATAAAAAAATAAAAAAATCTGAATTGGGTAACATGCAAATCTTTTAGTTTGAAGCTGGCCTTCGTTTAATTGGATTTGTTTTCCTTCTCACGCAGTGCTAACCTTTTTCCGAGGTATGTCGCCCTTGTTCTTTCATGATGTTTTATATTTTTTTTTATCATTTTTTTGCACAATATCATTTTTGTACTTGGTGAAGCCGATTGCAGCAGATTTGACGGCATTTTTAATTCTGGGAATGATTTGGGTTTATTGCTTACAGATTGATTACTGTGTTAGGCTAGTGTCTGCTTTTGCCAAGTTATGCATGATTGTGTTTTAAAGTTCTTTTTTTTTGTACTAAGGAAAAATGAACATGATTTTAATTTGACTTTGGTATGAAATAATGTGAAAACTACATGTCCTCCTTTTTTAAAGTAGAGAGGGGTATAAGCAGCTAATGTCAATGTGATGATAGTGCTTGAGTAGTGTGGTCCTGTTCGGGTACTTGTTTTAATAACATTTATGATGTCTTCAAGGTTCCCATATAGTGTGGCTATCTGAGGTAATGATTCACAGTGATGTATCTGTTACCACTGCAACTTTTTCGTAGCTGATTGTGAGGCTTGTCGTGTTTCAAACCTAGGTTTAGTTCTTGTATTTTTCCATTGCATTTCAAGTCTGCTCATCTATTCTGGTTAGATCATGTGTCATTGCCTCAACTCTTGTCATTGTTTTTCATTGATTTTCTTTGCAGACCTTGCCATGGCCTCTGCTAAGTGACCAAGTGAAGTATCTTGAGTTATTCACATTTGAGAAGATTATATGCTCAATGCTTGTTTAGTTGTATTTTTATTGTTGTTGCTTTTTGTGAAGTATCTTGTTTAATGACTATTTTTGTGTGAAATTGCAGACTTTCGATTTGATTATCGTTAAATGTGTAGGAGATAATTTAAATTTTCTTTTTTTAATCTGTTTTTAAAATTTGGATTTAGAACTAACTCGACTTTAAAAAACTACCTCATAGGATGAAAGTTGTCCTCTACTTATATACACTATTTTGGCCATATCATTAGTTAATTTGAAATTTCTAACACCTACAATGGGTGGTCCAATAGGCTCAATAACAACAATTAAGATAGACTCTGGTACCATCGTAGAATTTGTTTTTAAGCCTAACTCAACCTTAGAAGCTAATTCATAGGGTAAGGGTTAACCTCTACTTATATATATTATTTTTGCTATATTATTAGTCAATGCTGAATCTCCAACATAAGTTAAATTAATTTTATTTTATTATTAGGAGCCCTAACCCACCCAAATGCAGGGTGAGTGGTTACTTTCAACTAATTTTCCAAAGGCAAGTCAATCCACCTACATTGTTTCTGGTGGGTTGGAAGGGGGCAGGACAAGATGGGCTGGCCTATTTCACCCGGCTCTACTTTTGTGAGAATGGTCCCTTCCCAATATTTACCAAGCAATTGAGAGGCTTTGAAGTTTGTTTTGTTGTGCAGTGTCTCACTTGACAGTTGGCATTGATAATCAGTTTCTATTTTCAGTTCTTCTCTAGGTCTAGGTGTGCTTGTATTTCTAAGTACAGTTTTGTTTGTTGGGAGTGTGTTTATATCTCCATGTGCTCTCTTTTATGTAAATTGCCAATCAGTATCAATTTCTATGTTTTTTTTTTTTACCTTCTTTTATGTTTAATTCAGGTTTAATTTATAATTCAGGTTTAATTTATAATTCATGTTTTTGCCTTTCCAATGCTAGTAGAATGTGTGGAAATTGACCCTTAGATGTGATATTTTTCTTTAACAGATACAAAATGCCAAAAGTAAAGACAAACCGTGTCACATACCCAGAGGGTTGGGAATTAATTGAGCCTACACTCCGTGAACTTCAAGCAAAGATGAGGGAAGGTTGGAATTTATATGTGATGCTTGCCTTACTAGATTTTATTATGTTCTTTCTGAGACCTATGAACGTAATTATTTTACATCGTTCATGTGACAGCTGAGAATGATCCACACGATGGCAAGAGAAAATGTGAGACACTATGGCCTATATTTAAGATTGCACACCAGAAGAGCCGCTACTTATTTGACCTCTACCATCAGAGGAAGGAAATTTCTAAAGAATTATATGAATTCTGTTTAGATCAAGGATATGCTGACCGCAATCTAATTGCAAAGTGGAAGAAGGTACCTAAATTAAGTTATATTATTCTATTTCTGAAACTGTTTTTGTTTTTCTATTTCATTTTCATAGAGAAGAAATTTAAATGAAGAAAAATAAGAAGTACAACTAGGAGGAGAATAGGAAATCCTCTAGCTAACAAGGCCTAGTTGGCATAAAGCATACCTTGCCTTTTTAAAAGGAATTGTCCTAAAGTATTTGCTCAACTTTTTTAAAGGTGTGGTATGTGGTGTGTACCATGCACTTCACAGCCCATGGTGTTATTCCTCTGTTTTTTCTAACTCCCATTAGTGATTCCATTGCTCTTTGCAGACTTATGCTCCTTGACTTTTGTTGCCATTGACTTGTTAATTATGCCTTAGACTTATGATGATTGTGTGCTTTGTCTGGATTATATCACCATGACTTTTGATTATTAATGATGAATGTCTATAATTTTTGGGTTAATAATACACTTACCAGAGTATATATTATTGTTGTTCACTAACTACCAAGCCTTTATTTCTGAGAACTGTTAAAATACGTAACTTGTTTAAAGTACATTGATATTTGTTGTCTCATTTGTGCATTCCATGTGCTTTCTTGGATTTGAGTAGTTAAATCATGATGTCTTTGGTTTGAGTTGCAGCCTGGTTATGAACGTCTATGTTGCTTGGGGTGCATGCAGCCACGCAATCACAATTTTGCCACCACTTGTGTTTGCAGAGTTCCCAAGCAACTTAGGGAGGAGAAGGTTATAGAGTGTGTTCATTGTGGTTGCAGGGGCTGTGCTAGCGGGGACTGATTGGACATCAATTCTAGTATCAGTTGCAAAAAAGGGAGTTCTTAGGATTATTTTGTTTGTGCTTTTAGCTTTCTGTTGTCTGAAACTGAAACCCCTCAGCTTCTTCAGGTTGTGTTACTATTTACTAACTTAATGAATACTATGTATTGAAAAATATTAGTTAACTGTTAATTATCAGTTCAAAATTGGAAAATGAGCAAACATTCAAATCCATTAATTAAAGAATTCAAATACGATAATTTTATTATTAAATAAGAATGTAAAATTATTTTACAATATAAAATGTATAGTCTATTTTTTCTTGATTAAAAATAATTGGTGAAATATGTTTCTATCTGAGAGAATATACAATAGTCAAGGTCGTCTTTTTATAATTAAATAATTTGAAATGTGCTTGTTAAACTTTGCTTTTATTACCAAGAAATTTGTAGGGATATTTCAATTTGAGACTAAGAATGTACTTATTGAGGTTAACTTCTTTTTTAACAGTTTCTATTCAAAATGAATATTTCTTTTTCAGAAAGAGTGTTTCCTAATTTGGACTGAGACATGCCTTAAACATCAGCTAGAGATTACATCGTTAATTGTAAATGGCCCACTAAAATATTTGCTACCAACAAGAATCAAACTTTTGCCTTACAAGGGAAGTGAGGTTTAATCTAACCATGAATAATTTTCAAATGAGACATCAAGATATACTTCATTTGAAATAAATCTTCAATCTCTAAATCATTTCTTACACTATATCTCGATTTCCGCCTGTCCAATACATCGACTTTTTTTTCTTGCTCTTTCAAAATCAAAGTGTCATGGCTTGCATATATTTCTTCAGCTTTTTTACTTCAACCTTTAGTAAAGAATTTCCTTCTATTAAGTTTATCAGGTTATTTCTGGAACTGTGCGTAAATCTAGTGTAAACAGCACTACAAAATTCATTGTTATGTTTAAGTGATAACAATGCGCATAGGGCGTATTTGACAACATATTTTAAGATGAGAAATGTTAATAATACACTGCTTATTATTAACTAAAATTTATTAAAAATTATATAATTTTGTAAATTTCACTTTATATTTTATAAATTCTACTCATAATTTTATAATTTTTAATAATTTTAACCAATAATAAAAAGTTTGTTGCTAACACCTTATTTTAAGATAACAATGTTCTGTCCCAACAAAGAATTTCCAGGAGGCTAAGGGATGAAGACAAAGGTTAAAGGAAAATAAAAAAGATTAACACTATAAAGATCAAAGCAAAACCAACACAACTCTGATATCAGATATCTAATTACATACAAGAAACTTTATGTCACAAAAAGTAACTACACACAAGAGACTTTATGTCACAAAAAAAACTACATACAAGAAACTATCAATCCAAACTCACCATAGACTCTAGTCTTCTATTGTTTGATGAAGCCCGGTGGCAAATTCAGGATTGATGCTGTGTGAATTGCTTCTTTAGAAGTTTTCCTTGTGAAACTGAAAGCGGGTAGATGAGTTTAGGCTTAACTCTTGACAAAGTTCCTTCAATACTTTTGTAAGAGTAGGACTTCCACAGTAGAATACACCTGCATCAAGAAAGTAGCAGATATATTTTCATTTCTTCCATTGATTTCTTTTTCATCAAGGAACTACATATTTTAGTCCTTTACATATGCACTTTTGATTCTGTTTTAGTCCTTGCTATCAATTGTGTCTTGACTTCGTTAGGTAAAGCTACCATAAATTTTCTTACAATTGTTAAACTGTCAGAAATTGTCACTTTAGTAACAAATTTGTGACGGTTTTACATCTCTAATTTATATTTTGTAGCCATGTTAGTTAACAAAGTTAAAACACACTTAACAACCGGGATTAAAACAGAATTAAAAGTGTATGTGTAAGGACCAAAATATGTAGTTTCTAGGTATAGAAACAAAAACGTAAAAATGGTACAAGTACAAGAATCAAAAGAGTAACTAAACTATTTTTTATTTTATTTTTAGAATTCCACAAAAAAGCATCACAATTTTGTATACCTATCCGAGAATTTTGATGTGCGTTTGCTAATTGAGAGAAGACTTTTTTCCAGTTTGGTCTTGCAAAATGTGTTCTTATCTGCCATATGGTAACATCATAAAAGCTTAGCATTTGGTTGAATGGTGAAAAGGTTTCACTCTAAATGAGAAGTAAATAAATCAATACCCGGCTTTCTGACACTATATCAACTCCATTCTTAGCATGTTGCAGCTTCTGAATCATGGCAATAAGTGCAGACCGAGCATCGCCTTCCTCATAGACACTAGTCAAATAGTTGTGCATTTCTATGATACCCTGCATTATTTAAACATGCTAAAAATTTACTATACAGTGAAATATTGTGTACATGGAGGCAACAAAACCAGGAAAAGATGATGAGTTTAGTCCTCAATCTCACATCATGGTCATAATCTGCAATATCATCCATGACACCTTTAAACCATTCAAATGAAGACTGCTCTCTTGTTACCCAATAAAAATATGCTCTTTCAGGACCTTTCTTGTTTTCATCTGAGGGATTGCTTCGGAAGGAGCTTGGCATAAAGGATCCCTGCTATGTTAATAACTTATATATAAAATACAAATATATGCCGCCAAGCAAAAAAGTATATATACGACATTGTCACTTACTTGACCAGAGCCTTCTAACTTCATGTTGTTCAACATATCTTTTAGAATACTGATCATTGGCGTGGCACCGATTCCGAGACCTATGAGCAAGAGGACATCATAGTTCTTATAGCTTTGTGCCGGGGCTCCGTAGGGTCCTTTGACTAGGATCTTTGGATATCTAATGCTGGAAAGAGCAAATAATGTCAAAATTTATAGATCATTTTGAAAAGCTAAGAACAAAGAGTTGCTATTCACCCTGCTTTTGGATGATCATAGTTTGAAGAAGCTGGTGCTCTAGTTTCCAGCCTCACAAGGCTTCCCCTTCTTGCTTGTGCATTCTGAGGCTCACAAGCCTGCATTTCTAAGTATTAGTACAACTAGATGTTCAATAGTTATCATATTTCTATGACCCTTTGACTAATTGAATGCATATGTTTGAGTTCAAAGTTTAGACTTCAGACATTAACATCACCTGTGTAAATGTGTTTTTAAGCTCTGTAGTCCAATCTCCCAAGGTTCGTATATGGACACTCAAGTAGTCATCTCCAGGTGCCGAGGTGATGGAGAAAGGATGCCTATAACAAGAGTCAATTTGAGTATCATAAGTAAAGTGATTTTGCAGAAAAACATTTTCTTGCCAAGAGTCATGGTTATTACCATTCAAAACTAGATATATCTGGACACTTGACAAAAATATACATTCCACTTTTGTACTTGAATCCTGGGGGTTTGGTCATGTATAGTGCTAGGACGTTTCCTGTGTATATTATTGCCTGAAATTTCCAAGTGATAAAATCATTTCCATGCTTAAACATGAATAATCATGGAGAAGTTGTTGACACACCTTGATGATGCTTACTCGGTGATCTTTACCCTTGAAAAATGGGTGAATTCTCTCAAATGCATAGAGTACTAGTGGAACTACGAGGTACATCCAAGTCTGCATTAATCAAAGATATTGTCAACTGATATATAAACATTTTCAGATTGTGGCTCATCAAAATTCAATGATGTAGAACTGGATATGCAGTGCCATGAGGTCAGAAATCTAAGTGTGCAACATCAACAAATGAGGGGTGGATAGAGTTCAATGATACATGTTATGAGCAGTAAATAAACAATTTATATCAGTTTACAGGTGCAAATATGTTGTAACTACATTGAGAGAAAACTTCTGGAAAATTGAAATCACTAAGTGCAGTTTGTTGGTAATTACTAATTAGAACAATGAAAAATGTTAGCTACACATACCGTCTTATCTTTCCACTCCTTGGTGAGAAATAGATAGTAGCCATGTATGATCAGGAGTATGTAAACCACAATAAGCAAATGATGTGCATACCAAAAGGAATTGAAACCAGCCAATCGATGCAACGGGGAAGGTAACTTGACCACACTTTTTCTGAAATAATGTGTCGCAAGAGTGAAGGTAAAGGCCATAAGCAAGACCATAAAAATTCCAGTTAGACCAGGAGTACTTTTAACGAGGGTGTAGTAACTAGGCTGCTCATAGTTAAAACCTGACCCAAGTATTTTCATGAACTTATGTTCCGGGCACGATATTATTCTTGGAAAATCACAAGTGATATGCATTATTACATGAATACAAGTCCCTATAACTACAGCTACTGCAATCGTCTTGTGAAAGTTTATATTGTCATCAAAAGGGATGATCCGACTTAGAAATGATTCTCTTAGATTTGTAAGTGTTCTTCTGCACATGGTTAGGACTATAAGAGCCATGTTGAATTTGAGAGTCTCAGCAGCACCCTTTGCAAAGCAGAGACAGTACCCCATGACTTGAAACGCTTCTTTTTGATGGTATTGCTGAAACTTCCAAATATAAAGCCCCAAGTTTATGGCCAACCAAAGTGTGAAAACCCATATTTTTTTCCATTTATCGATGGCAAATTCTGTGGCTTTAGAGACATATTTGCTCATAGGAGTTCTATACTTGCTCGGTATCATAGCTTTACTCAAAGTCATGGCTTTAGTATTATTAATTTTTTTGGTGCAATCTTCAGCACTAACCATTTCCTTCAGCAGAGTTTCTAGCTGCCACATCTGTTTAAACGGAAAAATAGGAATACAAAAGATGAAGGTTTACATAAAACTCAATAAAAGAAGAAAACATTAAAAACTTGTACACTTCTAACCTCTATATATCCATGATGATCAGGGTCAAGCTCTTCCATTATCAAAGATGCATACCCAGCAGCATGCACTTTGAGATTCCCTAGCTTATTTGCTGAGGCACTCAACACTATAACCTTTTAAACAATAACATTTAGAATTGTGTTTCTATATTGTGGAAGAGAGAGAAAAAGGGAATCATAAGAATTTTAAGTGGTCTCAGTATAACTCACCTCCTTAACCTCTTCTTCTGATAGCCTACCATCCCCATTCTTGTCACACCTGAAAGTAACTGAATTCATTTATGCCAATCCATTCAACAAGAATGTAACATGCAAAAGGAAGACAATAGTGTGTGTGTGCTCTTTACATGTCAAAGAACACTTGAAGCCTGGATTCAAGATCTTTGTTAGTCATGTCCTCCCAGAATACTCTAACTTCATCCAAAGTTATCCCATTTTCTGCATAGATTTTCCTCCTCCTTGCCAAAGCCTCATACAGCTCCCCAGCAAAATCCTTTGATTCTGCCCCCATGCCTGTGCAACACAATTCAATTTGCATCACACAAACTTGCCACTAATTATGACAGCTAAAATATATTACAGAAGACAAAAGTTAGATAAAGTTCGTAGGTACTTCTTGTTTTGTTCTTCAATTAGAATTGCATTTTACTTTGGTAACCTATATTGACCTTTTTTATTACACAAATTTCTAAGGTGAAACTCAAATTCTGACCGAAAAACAACATCAAATTCACCTGAGAAAGTGCAATAAAACAAAAGAGGCAAATGTACCCATGCATGTTCCAAATTTGTCTTTTGAGAGCTTTCCATCAATTGCATGTAGAACAAAACGCTTCTCAATGGACTTCCACGCATCAGCTTCTTTCCCTGTGACCGTTCTATCAAGAAAGCGTAAACCCTTCATCCCTCTGGCTGCTCCTGATTCAATCCTCACCATCTTATTCCCCCCATTCCCCTGGAAGCCACTCCTGCTCCTCACATTGTTGTTAGTAGAAGCTTCATTGGGAGATTTTAGCACCATCACACTTTCAATTGGGGGTTCTTCTTCATCCTTTTTAGGCCTTTCAATGGAAGGATGAATCTCAATGCTCTCAAGAATCCATGCTGATGAATCATTTTTGACTTCTGGTTCTGTTGACATCAATGTAAAAGGATTGCCAAATTGATGTGATGATTTGGTGAAATGATAGTTTTGGGTTTGTCAAGAAAGAAAGGTGGTAGAGAGAAAGATGAAATAGTCAATCTGGCATTAGAGGGAGATATAAGTATATAAATGTTTTGTGTTGTGCTTTGCTAATTATAGGGAAACATATTCAACCTCCCCACTTGTGTGCATGTCTGGTCCAAACCATCAAAATACACCGATTAAATTATATATTATTTTCATCAACTTGTATAAAAGGATTTAGATAAATTAAAAATTTTATAAAATTTGTTTAGATTGAGATCTCAATTTTTTGACATTAAACATTTGATTAGTTTAAATGAGGTTGTGATTATGAGTAACAAAAGTCTTTCTCATCTTTTTAACATAATTAACTATATTTTTGACACTAAGTTTACAAATCTTCAGTTAAAATAGAACAATTCTTACTAATAAATCTTTACTTATCATATTTAGTGACTTTTTTATTTTATAATTTTTATAAATTTAAATTAATAATAAAAATATATGTTAAAAATATATTATTAAAAAGTGTATAGTTATTCCGAAAATAAGTAATTAGTATTAGCTGAAGTGATAAGTTCAGTTACCATTCCTTAAAAATATGGAGTCAAAAAAGGGAAAACAAAAAGGCAATTTTGTTCAATTATTTTCTTGTGATGAAAGGAAGTGTGAAGAGATTCTGAGGATTGTGAACACTGAACAAACAGCAGTGAGTGTTTGGAACAGCAATTTTCTTTTCCAAACCTTTTGATTTGAGTTCATCCTTTTCAAATCCCTCTTTTTTCATAACAATTAACCCTTCAAATTTTCTTTCTCTATCACCACTTTCCTTCTCCGTAGGTCAAAGCGTACGCTTCCGCATCATCCGCTTCTCTCTTCAAATGTACACATACTGCTTTGGTACTCTTTTGGTATGCCTTGTGGAGTTTGATTTACTTTTTTTTCCCCTTCTTTTATGACCCCTTATCACTCATTTATATTTTGCAACAACCCTTTTGTGGATTTTGTTTGCATTTGTAGAAACCAGTACTGTATTTTTGCAAATGGGTTTAATAGGGTATGGGTATGTTTTAGAGGGATAATGGGTACTCCAATAAATTGTCAATTTCCATTTTTTATTTATTTAAGGGAATGCACAATAGAAACTTTGGTTGGAGGGTGTAAAACTTTTATTAGTTTAATTGATTGGGAAGATGAGGAATGTGGTAGAAGAAAATAAGAAAGTAATATGAAATAAGCTTTTCTAATAATAAGTTAAAATCAACTTCGGTTTTGGAGAAGGTAAACTAAAAAGCTTCTATAAAATTTAAAGTGCGCAAGTGATTTTAACATGTGGGAGAAGTGGAAGAAACTAAATTATTTTATCTGTTATTTTTTCTCCTACTATAAGTGTTTATAAACAAGGTCATAATTAACTTATAAATGCTGTGAGAAGTTAGCAACTATAAGTGCTGGTTTTTGTTCCTTTTTTATATATAAAATATTGTTGTTGACGTTATTGTGGAATAACCTCAAATTATGGACTGGTTAACATGATTTCTGATGAAAAGTTAAACATTGTTATCAATGGGTATGATGATTCTGTAAAAGTTTTTTAGTTTGAGAATTCTTGAGAGAAAAAATAAAATAAATCTTATCTTCGGAGGGCATGAAAGGAATTCAGGGCTATCTGATATAATACATGGTTTCTGCATAAGGTTATTGGACTTCCATTTTCTTTTGTGTGTGTGCATGTATTTGTGTTTTGATTTTCTGTACTGTTTCCTTTTATCCTCCAATACTATGTAATCCCCTAAAACTTCTTATTGTCATTGACTTAGTTAGAAGCAAATTACAACTTCCATAGAAGGTTTGTCATTGAATGGAATAATTTCATACTAACTAGAAATTTGCACTTTGGGGTTTGGGTAATTAAATATAGGGAGTTTTTATTTTGATTTTTGCAAAAATTTTTGTTTTTTCTTTTATCTTTATAAAATTTAAAATCATTGATTTTGATCTCTATAAAAAAAAATTATAAGGAACAAAACAGAAATCACTCATATTTTACTAGAACAAAAACATATTTAAAACATAAAAGATAATTGAATTAATTAGTTTAATTAATAATATTATAAATTTAAATTTTATTCAAAGAAATCTACTTTAATAAAAAATAAGTGAGTGACTCATTATTATAAATAAAAGATATAAAAAGAAACTAATAATTAATAGCTTAAAAATAAATTGTTTTTTTATAATTAAAATAAAAAATAATTTTTTATTAATTTTTATATATAAGATTAGAGATAATATTACGTACTTATGCATAATAAATTATAAATATGTTCATTCTTTTAATGGGAATCACTTTATTTTTACTGATTTAAGAAGAGCCCAGAACTATTTTTATATGTTTAACTATAAATGTTAATTTTTCAATTTAAGAATTTATATGATGATAAGATTAAATTTTTTTTATAGAAACTCTTCTAAACGTGGCTCGTTTATTTATTTGTTTATTTTTTCTCTTAATATACAACTTTTGTTAGTTACAAATAAAAAATAAAAAATCTAGACAAATTGTAACGTGTTCTTCTCAGCAAATGTCAATTTCTTTTTTTTTTTTTTTAAGGATATTTGTGAATAGATCGTGTTTCATGTGGTAGTTATCAACAACCTTACATGTATTATCACTTTATTCTTTTCATGGGAGCTTTAGTGGGAACCAGTTGCAAGGAAGGATCTTCGACTAGGTAATTGACTTTTGGGTTTTAGGTTTCAACTTTCTCAATAATAGTTACAAAAGGTGCCATTTCTTATATAGCTTATCTACGAAATTCTTACGTTGTAGAATTGACGTGCTTGCATTATAACAAACATGTTTGGTCCAGCTCAAATGCGCATTATACTATATATTGGACCATGATGATGCCTTCAACTCGTTAATGGAATAATACTTAACCTTAAACCCCACATAGAAATCTTCAAAATATATAGATCCCACTTAGATAATCTTTCTTTCAAGCAACCAAAAAAGTTTGAGTAAATTACATTAGATGTAACATTCTGTTTTTCACTTTTCCTAGCAGATTGAAATATAAGATACTATAAAAATTTAAAAGTTTTGTTAGTTTTTCTTTAAATTATTATCAAAATATTTTTTATACCGTTCTTTATTTTTCTTTTAATTTTGCTACTAATTTTAGCTATCATTTAAATTATTAGTTAAATTCTAGCTAATTAACTATTAATTAACTAGAATATTATTTTTCTAGCTAAATTTAAGTTATATTCATTTATACTTCTTATTACTACAAATTAGTTAGAAAATAACTACAAATTTTAAAAATTTACTACAAATTAACTAAGATTATTTTCTGAACTAATTTAATACTTATTTAATGCTACCAATCAATATTATAGTAATTTTTTAGCTAATTATTTTATTAGAAATTAGTTACAAAATAATTATTGATTTTAAAATTAGCCACAAAATTGTTTTGTAACAAATTTTAAAATTTCTAGTAATTATTTGAAGGTATACACTCTCCTCTTTTAAGATGCAAATATAATACACTTATTTTATTTTTTAATTTTTTGTTAAAAATAATTTTGTGACTAAAATATATTTTACACTTTTATCTTAAGAAGTTTAAATATTACATTTTTTTTGTTATTTTAAGATATACAATTTTCTCATTCAATAATGAAAATACACCACAACTTTTTATCATTTTTATTTTTCTATAAAAAACATATTAATTTCTAACAAAGAATAATTTTTTAACCAGAAAACTTTTTGTTATTATATTTTTATATTTTTCACAAAAATATATGTTACTAAATTATTTAATTTTTACAATATATTTTTGGTCATAAATATATTTTTTGTGTTACTAACCATATATGTTACTAAATATATTTTTTATGTTACTAAATATTTTTTTTTGTTACTAACCATAAATAAATTTTTGGTGAGACTTTTTGTCATTTTGAAAGTGTTCACTGCAATCTCTTATGAGAAACTGTTTGTAGATAAGAAATAATGTTAATGGAGTGAATGAATATAACTTAGTAAATAAAAAATATATATTATAATATAATTTTAATTAAAAATTTATTTTAAAATCTTTTAAGAAATATTTTTAATAATATTAAGATAAAATAATTAATTAAACTATATATTTTAACTATAAAAAGAAATGATAATATAATATTTACATCTTATCAGAAAGAAAAATATAATTTAATTTAATGAGGTTAAGTAAATAGATTAAACTGAATATTTTAATAAAAAATAGTACAATCAATAATCGCATGGAGAGATGATAGTAATTTATATATATAAAGTTTAATTAGCCTATTACAAAAGCATACTCGATCGATCCCTAAATGAAAATTAATGGAAAACGTAAATTGAATATTTAAACTATCTCAAGTATCAAGGCATCATATTTCCCTCTTAAAAAATTTATAACTTTAATAACCACTGTCCCTTTCTTATTTATTTTCTGTATAAATACAAATGTACATGAATTTCAGAAACAATATTAAAATAATTAAAAAAAAACTCTTTCACAGGTCGCAACTATTTAAAAAGTAACAAAAATATATTTATAAAGATTTAATGAATCATCTTCGTTAGCCTTATCCCTCTACCGTCAATGGTTAAAATACTCATTGCCTTGTTTTATATATCATATTAAATTCCAATTTATTTTTTATCTCAATTTCATATAATACTAGTTGTATTGTAATATTGAAAAGGAAATATTATTTAACCCGTGTGCTATAAATAATTTTACGAAAAAAAATAATCTGAACATTGAAATGAGTTTAATGATCTTGTAAAATATACTACAAGATTTTTTGATTTTACTATTAATTTTAACTACCATTTAAATTAGTAGTTAAATCCTAACTAATTAACTATTAATTAATTAAAATATTATTTTTTCTAACTAAATTTAAGTTATATCCATCTATACTTCTTATTAGTACAAATTAACTAGAAAATAACTATAAATTTTAAAAATTTACTACAAATTAACTAAGATTATTTTCTTAACTAGTTTGCTACTTATTTTACACTACCACCAATATTATAATAATTTTGTAACTAATTATTTTTACTAGAAATTAATTATAAAATAACTATTAATTTTAAAATTAGACATAAAATTGTTTGGTAACAAATTTTAAATTTTTTAGTATATATAAATTAGAAATCTAATTTGAGTTAATTACATAATAAAATTCTTTACTTTTACACATTATATATATGTGATGAATTAATTATTTAAAACAGTGATTAATATCAACCAAAATTCGTGTATTCATTAAATAGTAAATATTTTTTTAATATGATTTTTCATATTTAATTTTAGAATTTAAACCCTGACATTTTTATTAAAAAATTTAAATAACTATTATTTATGTCAAATATATATTTTATATAGTTTACATGTCACTAATCAACCTAATTAATGTAAAGTGCAATGATGACCTAGTGTCAAGTGCAATGAATTTCTGACCTGGTTGGGGGTTTTCTTCTTAATATATCATATTATTATATGAAAATTTTGAAAGAAAAAACAAAAAGAAAAAAGAAAAAGCAAATTTATGCAACAAGAATCACGACATACAATTAGAAATCACTGAATTATGAGGAAACATGGTTGTCATTATAAAAGAAATATAAATCCTTTTATGAATCAATTGGTTGTTAGTTGTTACCACTATCAATCACAACAAATTTATATATACATAAAAAAAAATGGCTGAAATGAAGCATTCTTCAAATTAATAAATTCTATTTTGATAAATGCTTCTTCTGCCCAGCTATTTTATCATAAAAAATGACAAGCTACAAAACGTGACAAAAATGAGCATTATTACGAGAAGCAGAAACAATAATAATGAAATATTAATTGGATCTTGAGATGTTCCTGTTAGATCCACGACTTAGTCACTTCAACTATGGGAGGTTGTCATGTCACCATAACACAACACAAGGTTTATCAAATAAAATATTTTTCTGCTCTCAACTTGCATGTTGTTGAGTTCACGTCCTCTTTCTTTTTCTGAAATTTCCTTGTTTTTTCTTCCCTTTAGATATTGATATTTAACTGTGAATGTCTTTCTTTAATTTTCTTGACATGCGTGTCGTTGATGTTTATACAGAATTTTCTGTTGGGTTGCATCTTATTTTTTTGTAATATTTATACATATTATATTTTAAGTAAATAGTCGTAATTTATGAAAATAACAAGTGAATTGTTCATGGCTTTTATATATTTACACATTGTTTATTTTTGTGATAAGGAGGAAGGAAATAGGAAATAAAAGGATAAGATAAAAATAATAGTTTTGTTTAAAAAGAGAAACAAGAATTAATGAAGAATTTTTTTTTTCATTTATTTGTTATAGTTTCTTAAAAAATTAAATAATTTTTTTATAACATAAAAATTTAAAATAATAAATAATTTATATTACGAAAATATAACAGAGTAAAACCTTTAATTTTTATGCATTAAGTTTTTTTTTAGTTAGTATACAAATATCTTTCATATCTTTAGGTGAAATAAATTTAAGTTTTTTAAGTATTGTTTTTTAGAGGCTTTTCTTCTTTTGGATCCGGGTAACATCCTCACCCCCTAAAATTTGTATTAAAAAAAAAGGAACGAAAATTGTTTCTATTTTTTTCACTTTTATTTATTTATATAACATATTTTTATATTTTATATTTTATTTCCATCATTTTCTCTTTGTTCTTTGTTTTTTTCTTTATTTCACTTATAATCTAAACCGAACATTAAATTAAAGAATTACATATTGCATTCTGCCAAGACAAAATTTAATAACACATTTTTTAATCTATTTTTTTACACCGTTCATTAATTTTTATCATTAAAAATACATAAATGATGAGTTATACTTCTTATTTAATGGCTCTATTTATTATTTCAAAATTTTCAATAAATTTTATTATTTCAATTAATAATAATAAAAAATATTAAAAAGTGTATTATTTGCTATTTTGAAGTGTAGCATTATATAATAATTATTTTAGGCGTATATGCAAGATCATTATCATATATATAATTTAGAAGTAAAAATGGTTAGGCAAGAAAACAAAAACTTATTTCTCCAAGAAACTTATTACCTATTCCTTTTGTATAGTTTGTCTTTTAATAAACTTGTTCATTTTCTTTTTCCATTTCTTTTCTTGATGTTATAAGCTTGCCCAATTAAAGGCAATGTGGTTGGTGAATTGAAAAATAAATAAAATAGGAAATGAAAGGGACGTGTAATTAAAAAGTAGAACGCTGAAGGACGACATTGACATATATATTATATATTGAAGGGAATGAGTCATTAATTTGCCAATTATATGATAACAGTTGACAAGATCATGCATGCCAACTAGAGAGTGCAAGTACATCTATAATCTACAAGCACCACTTCAAATATTACTTTATTAATTTATTTCTATTTTATTATAGTTCTCTAGTTTGAATTTGTAGTTTATTTGGTAAACATATAATTGACGAAAAGGATATTTGATTTGTCGATTTTTTTAAATAAACAAAATATATAATTTGAAAGAACACGAGAATTTTATTTATTGGTTTTAGAATTTGAGTTTAGAATTAATTTACTCTCAAAAATTCAAAGAGTGAGAATTATGTTTTATTTTTATTCTCTATTTTAATTATATTTTTAGTTGGTATACGATTTCTAACCAACGGTAAAATAAAATTAGGAAAAAAAATCAAATAGGGCATTCAAAATCTCTGTTTTAGATTTACGTTTATATTCCGTCGGTGCATATTTTTTTACCTCAAGTATATAACGTGTTTTATATTATTTTGATCATTTGTTGTTTCTATTTCAATTTTATATATTATTTATTTTAAAATATGTTCTAAAAATTATATCTATTAAAAAGTATGTGATGAATTGACATAACAGGGTTAAATTAACATAACATTATTGAAAAAAAATTATTAACATAAACATTAGTAGGATGCATCTATGTTAAAATTTTTTTTTTATAAATTTTGGTGTTTAAGAATACAATTTTTTTTTTCAATTAAAAATTGTCATAAATATATAAAGAACCAAATTACAATAGTGTGTCTTAAAAGTGTTACACTCACTCTCATCTATTGATTTTAGTATCTTACAACAAACCTAATAGATTTTGATAATAAACTATATCCATATATTTTTATTTAATTGTAATGGTTAATATCAACTTTAAAATTTTATTTAATTCATTATCATTGTCATATTTACCACTTCTATTATCGTTGTTGTCACCATTATCATAATCACCTTCATCACTGTGATCGTTATCATCATTTTTGTTGACACCACCACCATCATGCAATCACCACAACAACGATGATGATAATAATAAATTAAATAAAATGTTGAGATTGATATTGGATGGAGAAGCAATAGGTGAACAAGTTGAATTGAAAATGTATAATAGGAGACACATGATTCATTCAAGTGATTTAATTAGGACAAGTAAGATTACTTGTATTTAATCCAGTCCAAAACAAAGATAGTAAACTGATTAAAAAAATAAAAATTGAAGAAAACCAAACTTTTTTCAATATTTTTTGATTTTTTTTCTCATATGATTATATTAGATTTCGAATGGAGTTTTACAAAATCAAACAAATCCAAAGTGAACTGATATTTTTTAATACATATACTTCCTCTGGTCTCATTTATAAGAAAAAAAATTAATTTATGCCAATTAAAAATGTTAGTTAAGTATTATTTAATTTAATTGTATTCACCTCATTTAATAATAAAAATTTTTCTAAACTAAAACTTGATATCAAGAATAAAATAGGGTTATTAAAAACATAACATCTAATAAATGAAGGGTATTTTAAAAACAATTTCATTAAATGAGATAAAGTTAGTTGAGATTTGCTTATATTTGATACCAATACTTAAAGACATTTTTTTTTTTTTATATAATAGACAAGAGGAGTAGGTTATTATTTGTTTTACATGTAACTTTTATATATATATATATATATTTTATATTTCACCAATATTTTTATTATATATATTTTTTTCATTTATGCAACTAACATATTAGAATTATATATACTTCATTCTCCTTAATTTTTATTTTGAATATATATGTTGTAAGATAATTAATCGATTAACTAATATACTTTTTATCTTATAGGTTCTTTATTTTTAAATAAATTATTAATATACTTAGACTTAAAGATAATTTACTTATTTTAAAAATTATTCAATATTTGAGTTAAATACTTCTAGTAATAGCAAATTAAAATATTAATGAGGATGTATAAATGAAAATTGAATCATTCAATTCAATCCAAAAAGCATTTTATCGGATCAGATTTGATCAATTTTTTTTTAGGAAAATAATTCAAAGCAAACTGAACAACACATCCGATATGTGAACACCTCTAGAGAATGAGTGCAATACAATTACATTTATATAAGGCTTGATTGCATATTTTACTCCCTTACTTTTATAATTTTGTGAATTTTGCTACAACATTTTTTTTCTCTCCATTTTGCTCCTTAATTTTAAAATTTCATGAATTTTGTCACTCCATTTGTTGAACATCTATTATTATTAGTTGGCTAATGATGTAACAACGTTAACAATTGATATGACACTTTGATGCTAACATGAAAATACATGTGACACTAACATGAATTGTTACATGTAGAGATTGCAAAACATGCTTGATTGAAAAAATTAGGGCATAAATAGAACTATTGCAAATAGGTTTAACTTGAGTAAAAAAAACTACTTGAAAATTATTCAGCCTATTCGGTCCATTTTTTTTTAATTTACATGTATCTTAGGGGCTAAAGTGGTCTCGTCCCGACAGGCCATGAAAAATGTAGCTCATTTAAATTTCGGGTTAGACCAACTTATTTTCAACTTCAGCATATTGGGCTGAGCAATTTGGTTTGTCACCTCTATTGATGTGACATTGATTTGTGTGTGCAATTAGAGACAAAATATATACAATTTTGAAAGTAAAAGATAAAATGTGCAAAACTATAAAAGTACGAGGCAAAATTTGTAAAAAATGATAAATAATAAAAATTATAAAAATATTAAATGTTAGATTAGAACCCTTAACCTCTTCTTTCTCTATAAATACTGAACTCACTAAATTATTAGACTTATTTAATTTATAAATAAAACATGTTTTGTATATACTATTGCTATATTTATTAATTACACTTTTAGTCTTTTGAATTATAATTATTATGTGAATTTAATTTTTATTTAATATAAGATATTTATTATTTTAATTTCAAATAATATAATTGCTTAAAAATAAACCACTTATAAAAATAACATAAAATAATATAACCCTGAGCAACCAATAAGAAACTATCTTCAAGGTAGTGCATGTTGCTTTAAGTACACGATTTTTCATACTGCAGTTTTCACGTTGTTTTAAGTACACATTTTTACGGCTTTCACATTGTTTTAAGGACACATTTTTTTGTCTCCTTGACCAAAGATTTTCCCTATTAAGTTGATTGAAGATTTTTTTTATTCAAGATTTTGAAATAGTAAAATATTTTTAAATTCTTTTAAAAATCCATGGGTTGGCCTAGCCAATAGGACTTCGTGAGCTTCTTTTTGGTCATGTGAATTTTTTTGGCCTTGACAAGCCAAAGAAAATGGTTTGGCCAAATTGATAGCTCTATTCTAGAAAGTGAGTTCTAGAACACACTTTTGAGAACATATATACATTTCTAAAAAGATAGTATTAGAATACAAATAAGTCGTGTATAGTGAAAATGAAAACGAAAGACAATGATGCACTTTTGAATGGAGTAATTGTCGTAGATATAGACGAAAATGCAGTTGATGGTATCTCTCAATACACAATATTACATATATGTTTTATTTATACAATAGGTACATCATATTGTCAAAAAACGCAACCATTAACTAATAACAAAGATGAAATATAAAATTAAGATGTGAAGAGTAATGAAAATGAAGATGAAGTGTAAAATTAGAATTCAAAAAATAATAGAGACGAATGTACAAAAATAATATTTAAAGAATAATAAAGATGATGCAAAAATAAACTTTTTATTATTTCATACAAAATGATATTTTTAGTAATAACATAAATAAAAAAAGAAAAGGAGGTATCCTTAGTAAATTGCAAAATGTAAATAGAAAAAACCAAATCTTTTTAGGTTTTGAAAAAAAAAAAAATTTGAAATAGTTAAAATTTGTAAACTAACCCCTTTAATTCCTCATCAAGTCCTCTTCTTGGGGGAGCTACGTAGGTTGAGAACTTTAAACCCTTAATTAAGTGGGTTAAAAAATCCTAGTACCATTATAAATGGTTATGTGGATGACATCTCGAATCTAGACATGCTAACTTACTAAACAGGACATTCACATTACAAAGATATTCAGTGTATCAAATGAATCATCTAAGATTATAGATGTATGACATAAAAAAAAAAAAAATATATATATATATTACGATGTGATAGAGATTCAAGGTGGGGTTTTGCTTCCTGAGTGAAAGAAGAGGTTGGGTGTTTGATATGTGAAACTGAAACCATACAGCTAGTTATAAAAAAATTTACAGTTTCATAAATGTTGTTTGTGTTATACTTCTATTAAAATTGAACTTTTAACTAGAAATCTGCTTATTAAAAGTTTACATTAAAGAATTATTCAAATTATCAAAATAAAACTTTAATTTTAATTAGAGACAATATAAACAGTAAAATTTTCTCATAAAAAATAAAATAAAACATGTTTCGGAAGATTACATTGGAAGCCATTTAAAAAAATAACTTAAACTGAAACCATTGGTTGTGAGATCATGTACTTTCTCATTTTATTTAACGATAAGAAAAATAGAAATATGAAAGCTATTTTTTTTATAATGTCAAAATTTCCAAGTTCATTTACTCATCTTTTATTTTAATCTTTTTTGCTTTTTTGAATATTCTATTATTTATTTTATTTTTTTATTTGTGTATAATATGATTTTATTATCATCTTCTTTATTATTAGTGAATTTTTATTGTTGATAGGAATTTTTTTGTTAGAACCATATGAATTAATTAAAAAAATATTAGATTCATAATATAACAATTGTGCTAAAAAAAAATTCTTTCAAAAATTTTCTGAATAGATTTACTTTCTACTTGGAAACTGCTACATCTTTGATTAAGACACGATTGGGTAAAGTAACTTTATGTAATATTGTTAATGTCTATGCTCCTTGTGACACTAATTAATTTTTTTATTAAAAAATTATGATGTCTACAAATCTTAAAAATCATGATTTTAGAAATAATTAAATTTTGTTTAGTTAGTGAAATATTTTTGAAAATGTTTACGTATGTTTCTTGAAAATTAAAAATTTTTATATTTGATTTTAAAAGAATATTTTAAAAAATAACTTTATTAAATAGATTTCTGTAAATTTTTACTATTTATTTTTTACTGTACGAAAATTTTTATTATTTAAAATAAAATTATTATTTTTGAAATAAGAAAAATATAAAAATAATTTTTTAACTCGATGAAGGTTTCATTAGTCAAATGTATCCTTGAGTGTTCCGATAAATAGAAGTTGCATAAGTTTTGAAAAAACTTTTGAGCTTGATTAATTTCAATTAAAATGTTCTTTTTATGAAAAAACAAAATAAAATAATCCATTTTATTTTTAAAAAGATAGATATTATTAAGTTGTCATAATTCAAATATTTTAACATAAAATCATTAGACTAATAAAAAATAAAATTAAAATAATTATCACTACAATCTATTTTTTTTATAATTTATAAAAATTAAATATTATCAAATATGAAAATTTCATGATAATCCAATAAGAGTAAATCCAAAATATTATTACTAATAATTATTTTTGAAAAAAATTAATTTTAATGAGATAATAATTAAATTATTTATAAGAAATAAAATTAAGAATAATAAAGTTTGTGTAAATTTTATTTTTGTTTCTTTTATAAATTATTCTACAGTTCTTTATGTACATTATTTAGTATGGCTAGATAAATCAAAATAATTTATAAGGATAGTATGTAAATAAAAAATAAAACACAGATAATAATATTTATAAACAATTTATTATATTGTATATAAATTAAGATAATTTTTTTAAAAATTAATCACACCATAAGTAATCTCACTAGCATTGTATAACATATAAGGTGTCTCTCATCTTACATGACAATATGCTTTCATAAATTTCAGAAGCATATAATTAATGCATAAAAGGCACACAGATTTAAATCATACATTCAAATCATCCAATTCATATATGCATTGCAAACATAAACATGCAAATCGTTGTGATATGCATGATTATATTTAAAATTACAACCAATTATAATTCATAGACTACATTTAAAGAAATAAAATAAATCATGGTTGCAGTTCGTATTTAAAGTAAAGCCAATAAACTAAGGGCATGATTATATTATACACTGCTCATTAATAATGAACAATAACACTAATCCTTTATTATTATTCCTATTAGAAATGTCCGAAACGGATAAAGCTATCAATTAATAATTTAATTTTTTAGAAAATAATTTAAAAAAAATTCAATTTTTAAAAATACTTATCTATGCATGAAAAAGAAAATACAAATGAAAATAGTTTTACTCCTAAGAGTGAGTACACTATTTTATAATACAGAGATGAATTATATTTAAGAAATTACTATTTACTAACTGAATTCTTATGTTTATAAAGATTATAAGTTCATGAAGACGCATCTTGGTATATATTTTCTATGTTCCACTGCCTAATGTTGGAAGTTTCTCGTTTTCCATTCACCGTAAGATTCCAATAGTACATTGCGCTATATACACTCACTCACACGTGATTATTTCTAATGATAATACTATAATCAACAAGAAATGCTAAATTTAATGAATCATCAATCATGTAAGCAACACCATATACCTGAATTAATTAATATTCAATTGGTTAGTTTACTCAGTGGTTTCAATTTAAATTTTGAGTATAAAATTATGATAAATACTTAAAAAGAGAGTTGTGACTCATAAAGTTCTACTCTTCAAAAGGTAGGATCGTATCTTGAAGAGAATATTTGTGGTTTGTAAAAGAAAATAAGTCATCTGCTCCTATGTATATATGCTTAGGAGAGAAGAATTGAGGTTGCATGATAAAGACAACATTTAATGCAACTTAAATGTTCAATTTGGCTATTACATCGTTTAAACATTGTTATTTCTACGTCTAAACCCATGCACCTTACCATACACTTACCATTTATGAGAAAAATTAAAGTAAGTTAGAGGGAATTGAGGGTTGCTGAAAATTTTCTTGTGGTGGTATGGTGCATGTGTAGGGGATTAAGTGGAGAAATGACAAAATAGTTGTATTATGTTTTTGTAAGATTATGATGCATTGGAAATTCGGAATATTACTTTGCTCCTTCTGGATGGTGCTATCATCTTAGCATGCTTTCTTGAAAAGGAACTAAGTTCATTGAGGTTTCCTTACTAAGCATGCATGTTATCTGCCATGTAGTTTGTGATAATGTAAAAGAATATGGCAAAAACTCGTCTACAGTGACTACTTGATAGATCCCCCTTCTCAATTACTTTGACTCCAAGAACATCGGTTGTGAGAGAGTTACATCTCACCAAAATTTCTTAAGGTTTATCTGCTTGTAATGAACTCTCGTTGGCAGTGGCATTTAGTTTCAAACCAAGTGGTAAAAAGGGTCCCAATCAAATTGATTTGGAGATCACAGATAAGAGAAATACCCTTTAATGAATTCAAGAAAACAACTGATAGGAAACAGCAGTTTAGCATTGCATGATGAATTGAGAAGTGTATAACCTTTTCTTCGATGTTCCGAGTTTTACTTATTTCACTTTTCACTTTTTCTGTCATACAAAATTTACAAACAAGTTCCTTAATTTTTACTTGAACACCCTTGACATGGCTCTTTCGGATATATATGTCATTTTTAATGCACCGAAAAGTGTGTCAAATATGTTGTAAACGAGTTCTGCAAGAACAGTATTAAAAGAGGCAAATCTCAAAAAGGTTTGACTTGTACAAGAAGGAGGTCAAACGGTCAAGTGAAATTGATTGTCTTGGACACCACTCTAGAGTTGTTCTAACAACTGATCTCATTAAAAAATGAAAAAGAAACACCTGAAGATCTTATGGAGACTTTGCATATTGCAACAACCACATGGTGTCATTCATCTATAAATTGCGTACCAATGAGCTGTGTTGCATCCATAGTTGACACAAACAAACAGTGTTCAAGATTATATTTTCTGTCTTGCACACTGTCTATAGCAAAGAAAAATATGGGTGTTCCATCTCTTCAATTATTTGCATTGCCAGCAATGCTTCTCTTCTCATTGATCATCATCCCTCAGCTTGCACTAGGGGGCATTACTAGGCACTACCATTTTGATGTACATCTCAATAGGACATGATATATTTATCTATGCTAGCTTACTTTTTTGAAAACAAAAAACCATTTGCATTTCACATTCTTTTAGTATACTTTCCTATGTCTGTTTGCTTTATATCTAATAATGGCTTGGCTTTATGATGTAGATAAAGTATCAAAATGTATCACGACTATGCCCCACAAAGAGCATGGTCACAGTGAATGGTCAGTTTCCTGGGCCCCGCATCGTAGCTAGGGAGGGTGACCGTCTTCTTGTCAAAGTGGTTAACCATGTTCAGAACAACATCTCCATCCATTGGTAAAATTAATTTATTAGTTGAATATATTACATGATTTGTAAATTGAACTTTCATGTGTTAAAAGAAGTTGGTTACCTTCCAAATAGGCATGGCATTCGACAGCTTCAATCAGGGTGGGCTGATGGACCTGCCTATGTGACTCAGTGCCCCATTCAAACAGGCCAAAGTTATGTCTACAATTACACCATTGTTGGTCAGAGAGGCACTCTCTTTTGGCATGCCCACATTTCATGGTTAAGGTCAACTGTTTATGGTCCTCTCATCATTCTTCCCAAGCATGGAGTTCCATATCCTTTTACCAAACCTTACAAGGAAGTTCCCATCATCTTTGGTAATGAAAAGTGATTGTGACATCATACCATAGTATTATATTACTTGCATGTACTTAAGAATGACCTTACTTTCACATATAACAAAAACTTTCAGGAGAATGGTGGAATGCAGATCCTGAGGCAGTCATAACACAAGCATTGCAAACAGGTGGAGGACCAAATGTGTCTGATGCCTACACTATTAATGGACTTCCAGGGCCATTCTATAACTGTTCTGCTAAAGGTATACAGAAAATGCTAAAACAATAAAAATACTCCATGTTATGTGATTACTAGTGGTTAAACACCCCAGATTATGAAGAATAATACTCTACCATATCCCTATGAATTAAAATTAGACATATGAATCTATATGAAAATGTTGGACTTTTGCAGATACATTCAAGCTGAAGGTCAAGCCAGGGAAGACATACCTTCTCCGCTTGATCAATGCTGCACTCAATGACGAACTCTTCTTCAGCATTGCAAATCACAGCCTCACAGTAGTTGAAGTAGATGCAATTTATGTTAAGCCATTTGACACTGACACTATTCTGATTGCCCCTGGACAAACCACTAATGTTCTTCTCAAAACAAAATCCCACTATCCCAATGCCACATTCTTCATGAGTGCTAGACCTTATGTGACTGGCCTGGGCACTTTTGACAACTCAACTGTTGCTGGCATCCTGGAATATGAAGTTCCATCACACTCTCTTCACTCAACAACTTCAATCAAGAAGCTTTCACTATTCAAGCCCATCCTCCCTGCCCTTAATGACACTTCTTTTGCAACAAACTTCGCCAACAAGCTTCGTAGCTTGGCAAGCTCTCAGTTTCCGGCAAATGTACCCCAGAAAGTTGATAGGCACTTTTTCTTCACAATAGGCCTTGGCACAAGTCCCTGCCAGCAAAACCAAACTTGTCAAGGACCCAATGGAACAAAGTTTGCAGCATCAGTGAACAATATATCTTTCATACAACCAACAACTGCACTTCTTCAATCCCACTTCTTTGGTCAATCCAATGGAGTTTACTCCCCTAACTTTCCTGTCAGTCCTTTGATTCCATTCAACTACACAGGCACTCCACCAAACAACACCATGGTGAGAAATGGAACAAAGGTTGTGGTTCTTCCCTTTAACACAAGTGTAGAGCTTGTGTTGCAGGACACCAGCATTCTTGGTGCTGAAAGTCACCCTCTCCATTTGCATGGCTTTAACTTCTTTGTTGTTGCTCAAGGATTTGGTAATTTTGATCCAAATAAGGACCCTGCAAAGTTCAATCTTGTTGACCCAATTGAGAGAAACACTGTGGGAGTCCCTTCTGGTGGATGGGTGGCCATTCGTTTCTTAGCAGATAACCCAGGTCAGTGATTTGGTTCCCTCTTGTTATCGCTTTGCAATATTATAGGCTTATAGTTATTTGAAACGGTTTCTTAATTTGTCATTCACATAAAAATATAAATGAAGAAAAAATAAGGTACTTTGTCTAACATAGACATAGTTGTGATAAATAATATACTCCAATATACAGTCATACACACGACACAACAAAGACATTGGACATAATAGGACTGAAATTTTCTTTGTTTTTGCTGACTTGAACCTTTTGGAATTTATCATAAATTATGCATGCAGGGGTATGGTTCATGCATTGTCATCTTGAAGTTCACACGAGTTGGGGTCTAAAGATGGCTTGGATTGTGTTGGATGGAAAACTTGCACATCAGAAACTGCTTCCACCACCGGCTGATCTTCCAAAGTGTTAAATATTCACTAAGAATTGCGCTCATAACTTTTTCTTTGACATCTGTCGTTGTGTTTTTACCCTTTTCTGCTTCTTTTTCTCCTTTAAATGGCCCTTTTTGGCATTCTTCATGGGCTAACTGACTGTCACTACTGCCATTTTTTTCCTTCGGGAGATGAGGTGGAATGGTGGAAAGTATATTAATGTCAAAAATAACAAATTTGTTGTCAATGTTGTTGTAATATTCTTTCATTTCAATGAGGAATATATGGTTTTAATTATCAGAATGTATTTGATTATTCTCTTTCACTCTCGCTGTGTATACACCAACATATTATATGATGAGAGATCGATCTAATTTGTACTAATTATTAAATTATCAATAATTTTTTTTAAAATGTGATTTTTTTAATCAAATCACTTAATTAAGATTTATACTTATTTTTTTCTATTATTTAAAATATACTTTATTTAAATTTTATATTTTATATTTTATAATTTAGTTATATATAATATTAAGATTGATCCATTACATTAATGCGTTGGATTAATCTGATTTTATTTCATATTTTTTAGGTTTTAATTAGATCAAATTAGTATTTAAATAAATTATCTAATCAAAATTTCTAGCAAGTAACAAAAAGATCAACCCAATCTAACCGATTCCTTACTCACCTTATCTTGGTAATATAAATAATCTATTTATGTGTTGAATCATCTGAGCTTTACCGAATTGATATAAATGACTCAAGAAGTAGGATATTCATTCAACTGACACTAAAAAATATAATAAGAGAAAATAGAATATACATAGACACCGTAACATCTAATAATAAACTTTCGTATATAATACATCTGTAAACTTTTAAAATAATTAATTTAAAACTAAATAACAACTCATCATTTAAAATTGGGAAACCACCTGCAGTAAAAAAAAAAAAAAAACCAAAGACATCTTGCAACAATGAAACAAGGCAAACAACACAAGTAACAAACTAAACCATAATTATGAAAGGAAAAAGTGGTCCATCTTTACAGTCATTGACTAAAATGTTATATCATACAATGTTTCAAAAAACTTGAACCAATATAATAAATGAACCGTTGAAAATACTAGTTCATAGTTTACTGATTTATTCTTTTAATTATAATTAAATTAGTAATAATTAAATATAATTTTGATACAATATTTTTGCAAATGAGAGTCAATCTGTTTTTTATATAATATAATAGGTCACAACATGACGCTAAACTGACATACTATGTATTTTTTTTTTATCAATTTTTAAGACATGACGAATGCTAATTATTTTTTAAAGAAGAAATTAAAAACAACAGTCAGGTTAACGCTGATTAATAGTTTAAAAAAAATAATTTTTATTAGTTGATTGACACAATATTTTTTGTATATGAGCAGAAAAATGAAAAGCCATCTCTCCCTTTTTTAAATTCGAGTCTCTTCTTTTCTTTCACTAAAATTAGAGTTATTAACCCAAGTCACTTATTTTTTTGTTAGCATTCGTTATTGGACAGGGGTGTAGGCACAACGATGATGGAGAAGTTACGAGAAAGGGGAAGAGACGAGAGATGATAAGAGGAGAAGAGGAGAAAAGAAGGAGAAGAGAGGAAGAAAAGAAAAAAAGAAAAAGAAAAAGAAAAAGAAAGAGGTGGAGTCGACGCTGAAAATAACTTTTAACGGCAATGTATAGTGGTTCGTTTCTCTATTGTTTTTACTTTTCCTCTAAGTTTTTAATTTCAAAATTTTCTTTTGAACTTTGGTTGCAGGTGGTAGGTATGTGCAACATGTGGCTTTGGCGAATGTGGCTAATTCGGTGATGTCTAGGTTCATGATGATGGCTTAAGGTTTGCAAGTGCAAAAGGCAACATATTGCCGGTAACAACAATGTTTTTGTGTTTTTTCACACATATTAGACCCAACTTTATATAATAACATTGACATCTTTTATCTAAAACAAACATGTATATTACTCTTGACATTACTAGCAACAACCTCTAAGTCTTTACTTAGATTATGCTAAAGTGACTATTAGTGTCTACTTTGCATGATTAGTGCTGACTTTTACTCATCATTATATGCATTTTTCTTATATTGTAAGTAATAAACTAAAACTTTAAATCAATAACAAAAGGTTAAATTATAATGATCCATATATGCATCTTATATATGAATTTTTATTTATCTTAAAATTATTTGTTAAATATACAATTTTGAAACATTCTTAGTCTAAACTATTTTTCTGTCCTCCGTTATGATCAATTTTGCATTTGTTTGACTAGTTTTTTGCCATTCTTTTACTTTATTAACCGGTGACAAAATAATTTGTTGATCAATTCTTTATTCAATCAGTATTGTTATATATAACTTTTTATATAGGTTAAAAATAATTTTTTTATACCTATTGTACAGTCTATTATAAATATTGAGAATATAAAAAGCAACAACTTTTTACATTAGATATTGAATCAATGAAAAAAATGTATTTTATATAAGCAAGGTATAGAGTTAATGTAAAATGTCTATTTTTTATGTTGAACACAACTAATGTAGAAATAGCATTTTTTTTAAATTATTAATTTATTTTTTATTACATTCATTCCTTATAAAATTAGTTTCAGACTACAAATAACCAATGTCAATATAATATGTTCTAAGATTTATGCATTAAAAAACAATTAAATATTCTTAAATAATTAAACACTATACCTAATTACATTCTAAATAATTATAAATAAATTCATAAATTATGAAGCTTTCAGAAAAGTTTTGCCCGACATTTCCAGGTATTCTTATTTTCATCTTCAGAAAATAATTTGTTTGATGAATAATTGGAATTTAAAATAAAATAAATTAAAATATTAAGTCATCAACTAAAAGAACATAATTAATCTAAGTTGTTAAAATTCTATTACATCTTTCTATTAATCAAGAATATTTGTGGAGACAATAATAATATACATTTCACACATATAATATTCACACTTAAAGTTTTCATGTTGTCTTTAATATCATAAATAATCAAGAATTTAAATATAAGGAATAACGGTTAAAGTTAATAAATATTATGAACTGCAATTGAATATCAAATTCTAAACTACTTACACATGGATAAATTCATGTAGGCTTTTTTATTTGTAATGAGTGTCTACTCACCAACCTATAAAATCCATCTATATCTCTATGATAAAAGAAATCATATAAATTATATTATAGGCTTCAAAGTTATAATATAAACCATAAAGCTTATGTATTATAAGTAAATACTTATAACTTAACTATCATTTAGATGTTTCTACTCTACTTCTTTTCCAATGAACATAAGAAGATAACAACATTCTTTGTATGACAAAGAATTAGCATTTGTCAATTGGACTTGCATTGGGGAACAACTATTGTGACAAGTGACAAAAATTTAAATCAATAATTGTAAAAAAGTTAAATCATTTGTAATTAGTTGTACTTATGGGTAATAGTAAGGTGTTAGTTAATATTTTTTTTTCGTCTTTCAAAGAGCATTTTTTGCATGTAAGCATGATTTTTCTAGCTTATTTTGTTTACTCTAAATGGGAAGAAGGTCAATGAATCAATACAAATGTGCAATCCCCCTTGACATACAGAAGCGATTGCAGATACTTAAGATATTCAAATTAATGTTAATTATAATAATTTGATAGTTAATTAGTTAACCAATTTACAAATATAAATTATTTACATTAACTATAGTTGTATATATCTAAGATGTAAAATACGTCACTACTTGTACATGTGACATTCTTTATCACATTATTATATTTTATTTGGAATAGTTCTTAATTAGTTTCTAGTCAACAAAATGCCGTTATATTTTTTTTGTATACAATAACTTAGGAATCGTAGCGTCATGCAATTTAAATTTATCTAACTTGTAAATATAAACACATAATCATAATGACATACACTATGTCTGACATGCCAAATACATAATACTAGTACATAAGTGAGTACATTTTGTTAACATATACAAAGTACCATAATAGTCAAAATACATAGCTTGACAACTAGAATAAAATTCGTCAAAAGGATCTCCTGTTGAGTTGACATCAAGGATATATGTACAACAAAAGTCCTGATCTACCATTCGAATATACACCAAAAGATAAAAAGTCCTATGTCAGAGTAATAAATATCTACATTATCCAACCTCCTTAATATTATAACAAAAATCCCAATCCACTAGGAAGGTCCCTCTAAAGGATCCTCCTCCTCCTCATTGTCTTTAGAACCATATCCTTCCTTGTCATCATCATTATTAAGGAAATCATTTGGTAAATGGTGTCCATGATCTTATGTAGGTAAAAGAGGATGAGAATTATAGTATTGCATTATTGAGATAATCTCTACATTAGCCATAATGGAGTTTGATGAAGGTGGTGATGGAGGTGGAAACTTTGACATAACCAAGTGCGAGTGAAAACATCAACATTAAGGGAATCGTAAGGGTTGTAGGTTGCATCTATACCAAAAAGGTCTATAGAAAGAAATATAAAAATGACTAGGTCTTGAAAAGTGTCATATTCGAAGAAGTCATCATAAGACTAGAGACCTAGGCTACTAAATTGGAAGGCTAGCCTCCCTATTACTAGAATGTACGCAATTCAGGTCAACTGCTATCTTGTGATATACACCAATACATATAATAGACAATAAAAAAAAAAGAAGAAAAGGGTGACACAAACTAACCATTTACTTAGAAGTCAAGAAATGTAGCATCAATTATCAACATGCAGAATAATCACAATTAGTGATCATTTGAAAATGATATGTAAGGAAACTTATAGTTTCTACTAAGTCAACCTAGTTTCTACATGTGGGCCTAGTTCCTCTTGATGTCCTTCATCATAGAGGTTTGTTTTAGATTCAAGGGAGATAATTGGGAGCTCATATCCCTCCAATAAGTACCTTATTTTATTAATATTTTGTTAGACTTATGCAATATCTCATTGTTGTAGAGGAGCACTCTCTATTAATTTTGGTGATGCTTAGCAATTGTCGAGGTTTTCCAGTCAGATATGTGAGTCTCCTAGCTCAAGATTGCAAGCCAAGACTATTAGGATTTCACAACTCAATTTCATTAAACCCTAGAGTTAGCAAGAGTCCTTGTTGCCATCCCTCAGATACTATATTGTAATCTTCCCCATCTTTTTTTTTAATTTTTGTGCATATGATGATGATCTTAATCTAATGCAAGATCTCTAACTTAGAGTTTTATAATTTCTCTAGAAAATCTAGCAAAATTTCCTCTATTTTCAGTACTTTCCCCTCATACCTTTTTCATAGGTACGAAAACAGACAACGATATTCACCTGATAACTAATTTATAACACAATTCAATTCTCATAATCATCAACACTGTTAAAACGTCAAACTTTCTTTTTCATTAGCTCCTTGGTCAATTCCATGAAGGAATACATTCATTCTCACCCTTTCACCATATTTTCAACCAACATTATTTTTAATATATCAAATCATATCAAGAACAATATATTCTTTCTTTTTTAATTTATACAAGTATGTAAAGGATCACATTATACTCAAACTTTACTAACTAACTTTCAATGATTTAATTACATTAAGCTTTAGATATTAAATCTAATATGTTAAATTTAACTTTCTAATATCAGGATTCTTGATATGGTTTTCTTTTCTTTACAAGACTCAATTATTCTAACTAAATTTTATCAAGTAATTAATTTCTTTAATTACTAAGATAGTAATATGTTCACTATAAGAAATTTTAAAATCTTCTATAAAATAATTGACTACAAAGTTTTAAAATCAATAGTTATTTTGTAGCTAATTTCTAGTAAAAATAATTAGCTACAAAATTATTATAATATTGGTGGTAGCATGAAATGAGTAGCAAATTAGTTAAGAAAATAATCTTAGTTAATTTGTAGTAAATTTATAAAATTTGTAGCTATTTTCTAGCTAATTTGTAGTAATAAGAAATATAAATGAACATAATTTAAATTTAACTGGGAAAAATAATATGTTAATTAATTAATAGTTAAATAGATAAGATTTAGCTACTAATTTAAATGGTAGCTAAAATTAATAGCAAAAATTAAAAAAATCTTATAGTGGTTATATACCATTCTACTTTATCACTCTTAAAATAATTTCTAATTTAACTTTTAAAATAGGCTATATTTATAAATTTTAATATTATTTACTAACACATATTATAGTAATTTTGTAACTAATTATTTTTACTAGACATTAGCTACAAAATAACTATTGATTTTAAAATTTTGTAACTAATTACTTTGTAGCAAATTTTAAATTTTCTAGTAGTGTAAAATTCTTTAGTGCTTTATATATATATATATATATATATATATATATATATATTTAATTTAAAAATGAAACATAGCTTTTATTTTGTTCCTGTAATGTATTAATTTCATATTTGTAAAACTGATTGTTGAAACCATGGTAGAGAGAAATTGAATGAGAGGAATAAGAAAATTAATGGAATGAAAAAAATGATTAGGATGGAGGCATATGAGATGCATATTATTAGTGGCATGTAACTGATTATTTAATTTATCACAATGAGAGTAAACTAATAATGGTAACGTTAATCATATTATTTTTTTGTTTTATATTTCCATGCACAGGAGGCTACTAAGGCTTGTTGTATTTCTATGAATCTGAGTAGTTGAAGCAAATCGGTTCAATTAAAAATGGGCTATATTGATTTGGTGTGAATTACATCTCTGTTTAAGGTAACAAAAAAAAGAAAAAAAAGAAAAGTAATATCTGGCCTCAAACTTTGAAAGTGACATATTAGAGAGAAAGAGTCTTACTTTGGGTACAAGAACATTGGTTGAGAGAGTTACATGTGACCAATGATGTTGTGAATGTTGAGTTCAGTTACTTTCAGATGGATAGAGAAAAAAAGATAAGTAATGGGTTTTGCAACAGCAAATTGTTTTGTTAAGGAGTTGGACTTGCAGAAGAAGGAGGTGAAATTAACGAAATTGAATGTCTTTGACACTACTCTTAAGTTGTTCTAACAACTATTCTCGTTAAAACACAGCAATGTTGATGATTCAGCTTCTCCTTGAATCAGATACTATGCGCCACCTAATCACATCCTTCCACTGATCAACTCCTATATATATAGCCAACCATTTGGTTCCATTCCATCAACTCTTGGTTCAAACTTAAAGTAATAACTAAGAGTTTCAAGATCAACCTTATCACATTGAGAGAGAAATATGGGTGTTTCCTTTCATAAAACACCATTATTCCTTTTGTCATTGATAATTTTATGCATGTTTGAGCATGCTCTGGCGGGCACTACTAGACACTACCATTTTCAAGTACTTTGTTATTAGACTCGTTACCTTTTCCTTGTTTTTGTTGTTTTGTTTTAAGTAATAAAATGAGTTTATGTACTGACACAACACAGATAAGGCAGCAAATGTGACACGACTGTGCCATACAAAGAGTATGGTGACAGTGAATGGGCAGTTTCAGGACCTCGCATTGTAGCCAGAGAGGAGACCGTCTTCTTATTAAAGTGACCAATCATGTGCAGAACAACATCTCCATTCACTGGTAAATGACATTCTGTTTTGAGATTAAAAAGAATAACTTTAGTGGCATTGTTATGATTTGAAGATATGAATAATAATGTGTAAAAAGTTGGCAATGTTTGAAACAGGCATGGCATTCGACAGCTTCAATCAGGGTGGGCTGATGGGCCAGCATATGTGACTCAATGCCCCATCCAAACTGGTCAAAGTTATGTTTACAATTACACAATTAATGGGCAGAGAGGCACACTCTTCTGGCATGCCCATATATCTTGGTTAAGATCAACTGTGTATGGTCCTCTCATCATTCTTCCCAAGCTCAAGGCTCAATATCCTTTTGCTAAACCCCACAAGGAAGTTCCTATCATATTTGGTAAGAGAGATCAACCTTGGTCTACCCATTTCTTAATTTGCATAAGCTAATCATGCTTTAACAT
This sequence comes from Mucuna pruriens, assembly GCA_025330945.1. Lineage (NCBI taxonomy): Eukaryota > Viridiplantae > Streptophyta > Magnoliopsida > Fabales > Fabaceae > Mucuna > Mucuna pruriens. The sequence goes on along the minus strand of JAENHJ010000525.1, from coordinate 490,911 downwards.
AATAATATTCTTTTAGGAGAATGGTGGAATGCAGATCCTGAGGCAGTCATAACCCAAGCCCTGCAAACCGGTGGAGGACCAAATGTCTCTGATGCCTACACAATCAATGGACTTCCAGGCCCATTGTATAACTGCTCTCACAAAGGTATCAAGTGATAATAAATAGCACTGACCAAGTACTGCCATAAACAAAGCATTCACTATTTCATGTGTTGATTCTATATGTAAAATATGTCATTGTTCACAGATACATTCAAGTTGAAGGTGAAGCCAGGGAATACTTACCTTCTACGTTTGATCAATGCGGCACTGAATGATGAACTATTTTTCAGCATTGCAAACCACAGCCTCACAGTAGTTGAAGCAGATGCAGTTTATGTAAAACCATTTGCAACCAAGACCATCCTTATTACACCAGGCCAAACCACAAATGTTCTTCTCAAAACCAAGTCTGACTACCCCAATGCCACATTTCTCATGACTGCAAGACCATATGCTACTGGCTTTGCTCCTTTTGACAATACAACTGTGGCTGCCATATTGGAATATAAAATCCCATCAAATACTAATCATTCGGATTCTTCACTGAAAAATCTTCCACTCCTCAAACCTGTTCTCCCAGCATTTAATGACACATCTTTTGCCACAAAATTCACCAATAAACTCCGCAGCTTAGCAAGTGCTGAGTTTCCAGCCAATGTACCCCAGAAAGTTGATAGACACTTTTTCTTCACAGTAAGCCTTGGCACAACTCCCTGCCAGCAAAACCAAACCTGCCAGGGGCCTAATGGAACAATGTTTTCAGCATCAGTGAACAATGTGTCTTATATACAACCAACCACTGCTCTTCTTCAAGCCCACTTCTTTGCCCAATCCAATGGGGTTTACACCCCTGACTTCCCAAACAAACCATTGGTTCCATTTAACTATACTGGCACCCCACCAAACAATACCATGGTGAGCAATGGTACAAAGGTTGTGGTTCTTCCCTTCAACACAAGTGTAGAGCTTGTGTTGCAGGACACCAGCATTCTTGGTGCTGAGAGTCACCCTCTCCATTTGCATGGCTTTAACTTCTTTGTTGTTGCTCAAGGTTTTGGCAACTTTGATCCAAATAAGGACCCTGCAAATTTCAATCTTGTTGACCCAATTGAAAGGAACACAGTTGGTGTCCCATCTGGTGGATGGGTTGCTATAAGGTTCCTAGCAGATAATCCAGGTTGGTTACATTAATTGATTATTGATATTACTTTGCAACTTTAGTGAATAGCTTCATCACATTATCAAATATAAATGTTTAGGTACATTTGGATAAATTAGAAGAAAAAAGAAATCATGGAATCTTATTGAATTGAATGTATGCAGGGGTATGGTTCATGCATTGTCACTTGGAAGCGCACACAAGCTGGGGTCTTAAGATGGCCTGGCTTGTTTTGGATGGAAACCTCCCAAATCAAAAGTTGTTTCCACCACCAGCTGATCTTCCAAAGTGTTAACAAACCCTCAAATTGCTTCAATTTGTTTCAACATTCTGCCTCTTTTTTTTTTCAACAATGAGCAATTGCTTCTAACTAGTTGCTTTCATTTTGTATTTTCATTTTTGGGTGAAAAAAGGGTTGAGGCTTCATTTGAGGTTGGTTCAGGGTGGACTTTTTCCTTTCTTCGGATCACACATTTATTTATATACTCGGCACGTTCTCTACAATATTGTAATTCATTCATTTGAATGAAAAAAAAAATTAATGGAAAGTTTATTATTATAATTGTTTGTTTTTTTGTTTACTATTATAAAATAATTAGAAACTTGAATTATGAAGACCTCGGTAGCGAAGAGAACAGAGACTATAAACCACCTAAGAAATTTCGATAAATAAATAATTTACACAACAGTGAATAAAATTTCAAGATATTAAATTTGTTTACGAATAACTGTACTATCAGCGATAATAATTCTGGATTCAATTGGACTTGAACTGAGAAACCTGTAATTACATAATCGTCGCAACCTCTCGTATGCTTATTAATTATTACAATCAATAGTTTTATTTATCGTTACGTAAACAATTATAAACATTCAATTCGATTAAATATGTTTTTAGTTGTTGGAATATATTTTAGTTCTTATTTTTGAAAAATATTTTTATTTGATTTTTCATCCCTTTAAAATTTGAAAATATAATTTTAGTTCCTAATTTTTATTTTAAAATAGATAGACAAAATTTATTTTAAAAATTTATATTTGTTTAAAGACATCACAGGCTAACATCAAACTAGTTACGTACACTAGTATGTATAACTTATGATAGTTACTTGTCATTGCTTTAAAGATATATGTCACTAATAAGTGTCTCATAATAATAAAGATCAAAACCAAAAATTCAAATTTTATAAGAATGAAAATTTATTAAAAAATTTTATAGAAACTAAAATAAAAAATCACTTTATAGATACTTAAAACATATTTAAGTCTATTAAATATTATTAAAATATATTAAGAATAAATTATATTAATTTTATATTAATATTTGATTTTAAAATACTATTAATAAATTAGATGAGTAGGTTTATTTATAAGAATAAAAATATCAATATAATACAGCAACATCAAAAGTCTCCGTATTATATCAAACCATGTATAAACAAATTATATTAAATCAAATTAAAAAACAATATTTTTTTAAAGATGTATGAACCTAAAATAAATTTAAATTCACTAATTTATCAACAAGAAGTTAGTTAAAGTGAGTTTAAACTTAAATCTCTTAATAATGTATTGAAGCATTGAAATCTTGACGGATGCACCTAGAGAAAACTTAGTTGAGAGGAGACAACTTACATGTGATTATTAGCTACTGTTTTAAAATCTAGCTTTAGAGCAATTGGTTGAACCAGGAAAGGTGATGCAACCGGTCCAAGCCTTTTATTGGATAAGGCATACCATCAAACGAACCAGTTTTTTACATGTTACATGACTTGTAACTTGCGATTACAAAATATACCACTACACTAGGCATTTATATATATATATATATATATACTTATTGATGTAATTCAATTAGAGACTATCTGAGTCTATCATTAACCTCAATAACTTAGTGTCTTGACCAATTCAAGTTTTAAAATATTAGTGTAAACAGATCTCTCACAGAGGATTAAAAGTCTTAATAACCTAATGTGATACTCTTTTTCAATCATATGCCTGCAAAAGAAATAACTAAAATTTGAATAATTAAATTTCTCTTTTTTTCTAAAAAAATATACTTCACTGTTCCTAGTGGCTTGTCTAAGGAGTGTGATCATATAAGTTCTCTTAATAATGGCTACAATGTTAAATATAAATATTTTATATTTTATTTGAGAATAATGAGCTATATCTAGTAATACATCATTATTACCTATGTTAGCTATTTGACAAAAACTTTTCATGATAATTATTTGTATAGGTTATCTTCTGTTTGTCAAGATATCTAATTGGACACAAGGCATTGAATGTGTCATCTTTGTATGCTCCAATTTATGTTTCTTGACACTGGAATAGATTTATAAATATCTCATATTTATTCTTTTAAGCATGGTCATGCATTTAACGGTCTTTATAACCATCCGCAACTGTTACAATGAAAACTAAACTTGTTTCGAAAAATAAAGGTTTAATTAATTTGGAAAAGTCTTATTTAATTTATAAAAGAAAACAAATACAAATATCTCGTGATCAATCATAGCCATGATCATACATGCATACTTGAATTTACTAAAAATACATCTCTATAACATACATAAGTCATATAAATACAAGTATCTAGTGTAATAGTTTGTGCCTTATGACACTTACAACCCAAAATAAATAATAAAAAGATTATAGTACTTGTGTCTTTATAAAGACCATACATAAAAATCATCAAGGGAGGGAGATACAAGACTCACATACCCTAGGTTGGTCATACACTAACTACTAAGAAGGAGGATGATGAGATGATGGCTCCTGTTGAACAACTTCAAGATTTATTGTATAACGATGGGGACAGGGTCTAAGACAAGTGGGTCACAACGAAAGATTCTTGTTAGTTCAGCTTAGATGAGGTGTGTAGATCGACTCCACATATCACATATGAGCAGATAGAAATCCAGTGTGACATAGAACGTAACTAAAATTAGGATAGTGACACATAGTGCGAAGTCAATGGTGATGTTAGTACTTGACACGCTCCAAGTCGAGATTAATTGTCCAGGTTCCTCCTAGTCTCTATGAAGCGTAGGGAGAAAGTGCCCAAATGGATTCTGTTGAATGACATGCAAGATCGAGACCAATTTTGTGTCATCGACATCTGCTTCCAATGAAACATCATTCAAAGTCATCATAGTTGCACTTATGCAGTAAAAAGGGTAAGCTCATGAAATAAGACACACACACTAGTATACTCCATGAAGACTCTAACGATCGAGTGGTCAATTAGACACTTTACCTTAACATGCTATACATGATTACAAAATTATCATTACACAACACAAGTCAAAGAAACCATAAGGAGAAATTTCGGACCCATAATCTATCATTTGTTTGGTGAGAGCACTACAAAGAATTTAACTATGATTAGAGGTTGATTAACTATCACATTGGATCGAGTAGGTTAACAATCAGCTTACTTTAAATAACATGTACTTCTTTCGAACTTAAATATAAGTAAATGAAAAAATGATGAATGATTAACTTAAATATAAGCAAATTTAACTAATTTGTCTTATTTAATGTTACTATCTTTAAAATATCCTTCATTTAATTGAGATTATATTTTTAATTATTTTTATTGTTGATTTCAAGTTTTAATGTAGAGTAATATAAGAACGAAGATTATATTTTAAATGAGATCAATAAAATTAAATAATGATAATTATATATATATATAATATCTTAATTAATATGAATTAGTTGATTTTTCTATGTAATTAAGTTAGAAAGAAGTAATTATTATCTTCATAATGAGTCTTAATTACTTAATAGTTTTTGGTTATTGCCCTTATATTGATGTTCGATAGCATAGGACCTCTATATATTCAATAATTATGGACAAAACTCCTTAAATAGATCCTTAATACAACCTAAAGATAGTCGCATACAACAAACTAGTCTTCTATAGCCAAGAGACCTATAATGTTTTCTCAGCAAGAATATTTGGCACTTACCTTAAGAACTTCGATAAATTTTTTTCCAACAATCATTTTCTTCCAAAAATTTTATCTTCATTCTCACGATCATGGTGCTTACAAGAAACAACATTTCTACTCCAAAAAATATCATATATATAACAAAACAATCAAATGTTGCAACAATTAATTATGACAATGGGGCAACTTTAACAATATAAAGATCAACTTCAAAGAAGTTAGGGAGAAAGAACCCTTGCGTTAGTTAACAACTTTGAAGGAGGGAAAAAAAGAAAGACAAGAAGATAAGGTTACCGTTAAAGGGTTTAACCTATTTCCAAAGTCATAGAAAGGAAGTACCTGGAATTTATTGGAGCATAAAATTAGGGCATGTGATGGATATAAAGATCCACATGCTCACTTGGTTGCATATCAAACTCATATTCTCCTTAGTGGTTAAGATAGCACTACAACCACTATAAGATTTCTTTTTTAATTTTACTACTAATTTTAGCTACCATTTAAATTAGTAATTAAATCTTAGCTAATTAACTATTAATTAATTAGAATATTATTTTTCCTAGTTAAATTTAAGTTATATTCATTTATACTTATTATTACTACAAATTAGTTAGAAAATAACTACAAATTTTAAAAATTTACTACAAATTAACTAAGATTATTTTATTAGCTAATTTACTACTTATTTCATGCTACCATCAATATTATAGTAATTTTGTAGCTAATTATTTTTACTAGAAATTAGCTACAAAATAATTATTAATTTTAAAATTAGCCACAAAATTATTTTGTAGCAAATTTTAAATTTTCTAGTAGTTTTAAAAATTAAAAATATAAAAAAATATTACCTATTAGTTTTTGTAACATTTTAACAAATGTCGTGTTTGAACCATGTTGTAATATGTCATTAGCAACATTTAAATGTTACTAAAGATATAAAAAAAATGTTACTAACAGAAGTATTAGTAACATTTTTTTAATAAAATATTACTAAAAATAATATGTGTAGTAGTGTGATGCAATCAACTACAAAATGTTTGCAAGAACATTGAAGGACACAACTTTGTGGTCACTCACTTAATTAACCACTTAATTAACCACATGGTTAATTAATAGTTTTAAGGATCTCTTTAGTTGTGCAATTTGCTGCCAATGCGCATGGAAAAATGGAAATGGCATATCTATTTGATATTCAACAATGATCAACTAACACTTTAGAAACTTCATTGTCTTGCTTTAATGAAGCTGTAGTCCAAGTTAAACATCCTAATAATTTTTTTTATAGTTTTCATCAAAGGCCTTCATCATAAACAATTTAACAATTCCCTCGTCATCCATAAGTTGGTTAAAGTGGAGTAGAAAAACATATAGAAGTAAAAGAATTTGTAATGAAAAAAAAATGCTAGGGAGGTTATAAATTCATGACAATCATAACCAACTAGCTCTTATCCACAATTGAAGATATGACTCAAGAAATAGATTAGAAAGCTTAAGCAGGAAGCATGAATTAGATATGTTAAATGGTATTTTTATGTTTGACAAACGAATATTTTGAAGAAGGCTAGTCATACATGATTGTTAACTATTCCAGAGTCATCTCTTGTGATGCAATTTGATAAATGTTTAAGGACAATCGTACCCTATCTCGATAGTAATAAGGACGTGAGTCTAGATATTATACGCAAGGGACTAGTATGTCAATTTCTAAGAATTATTTATATAGTCTAAACAATCAATTTTGGAAAAGATATGTATAGTGAAAGGAAAAGCAAATAAAGCAGAAAAGTAAAAGAGTAAATAAAAAGAATTTGATTTTAGTCTTTTGAATTAAGAGTTCTGGTTTCGTTTATGTTTTTCTCCCTCATTCCTAGTCTCATGCAAATTTCTTATGCTACCTCCTTGCATTACTGATTTTACTTCTTAATTATTTTATGGGACCTTGGTCTATTACCCTTAATAATTTTTACCTTAAGATGACTCCTATTTTGTCATTTAGAAACACATACTTAATAAGGTTTTAGGTTCATAGAAATTGACTATTACTGGTTGATTCAAAAGTCTAGAAAAAGAGGTTGGTCATACAATCCCCCTAATCCAATTATCCTATAGTTCTATCAACTAACTATGGTACGATCACCGTTAATTAGTTGATTAAACATGAAGGGTGGTTAATTCATCACAAGAATATTCAAAATAATAAGAATATTTAAGCCGTAAAAGATAAAAAACAAAAAATTACATTCAAAAGAATAGTCGAGAGTTCTAAGCACAAACTACATTATAATCCGTAAAAACAATTTGTTTACTCATATTTATGATAAAAGACAAGCAAACAAAAAATGGACATAAACAAATAAAGAAGAAAAATCAAAAACTCGTAGAGGTAAGGAGTTTTGCTCCTCTATTTTCAGAATTGGAAGAAACACTAAAAGGATGAAGAGAATGAATTGTAAAGTGTTAGAAAGTAATGAGATGTAATGACATGTGTCGAGATGCCCTTTCTGCTCTCTGCTTGTGTAAAGGTCAAGGGCTTTGCTCCTCCCTTTTATATTGTGCGAAGTGGGTCTTGGGCTTTCTCTTTTCACTACTAGAAAATTTAAAATTTGCTATCAAATAATTTTGTGGCTAATTTTAAAATCAATAGTTATTTTGTAGCTAATTTCTAGTAAAGATAATTAGTTACAAAATTACTATAATATTAATGGTAGCATGAAATAAGTGGCAAATTAGCTAAGAAAATAATCTTAGTTAATTTGTAGTAAATTTTTAAATTTTGTAGTTATTTTCTAGCTAATTTGTAGTAATAAGAAGTATAAATGAATATAACTTAAATTTAGCTAGAAAAAATAATATTCTAGTTAATTAGTTAGAATTTAGCTACTAATTTAAATGATAGCTAAAATTAGTAGCAAAATAAAAAAAATCTTGAAGTGTTTTGAACTGAAAATCTCGATTTTTGTTATATTTTCTCCTTTTAATCTTTGATCTTTCCAATCAATATATCCATATACTAAATATATTTATTTTGATCAAACTAACTTATATACAAAATAATAAAACTATATTATAAATTAATAGAGCTACTTGATAAACATAGCTAAATATTTATATTCATCTCTCGATAAAAAATTAATATGCTTTAGGACTTTTAGTCTATATATTTTTTTTTGTATGCCTATTTCCTTTAGTTATCATCCAACAATCTATGTAAGCTTTCACTTATTTGAAATGAAATATTTTTTGAAATTTATTTTCATTTTCTTTTATTTTATTTTTTATAAACAAGTAGAAATTTACTTAAATTTGAGTTTATTTTTGTTATTGATATTTAGGGGTATGTTGGATTTGGATTTTAAAATACTATTTTGACTTTAAAATCTTGTAAATTTTAAAGACTACGTAGGAATATAATGATTTATTAATTTTTTAAAAGACTTTTATTTTATATTTCAATTTTAATGAATTTATATTATAAGATTTGAAAAGATTTTATAAGATTTGAAATGATTTTATGAATTTACAAGATTTGAAAAGACCTTGTGAATTTTTACCAAACCTTCAAAGTCACAAGAGTCATTGCACCTTTTTCTCTTTTTCTTTATTATTTCTTTATTATAATTCTCACTTAAATTACTAATACAACATCTTTAAGAATAGTTATCACCAATCAAGAAAATTAATTTCACAAGAATAACTGTTAGCATTATATGTGCAAATATTTGTAAATAATATTATTATTAGATATAATTTATGTAATTTTTTAAGGAAAAATAAGTAAGAGACACACAAAAAAAGATAAAAAAAAATGAAAAATAGTAATCCACATCAATGTAATTGTGTTAAAAGACATAATAAGACAAGTATTTCTATAATAGAATCAATTCAAAATACATCATTTATAAAGTAGAAAATTGTCTTATGCACTTTTTGACATTATTTTTTTTTTTTTTTGTGATACACATAATCAATTTGTCCAAACAAATTGATTAAAGGTAAAAACAAAGGAGAAAGATTTTTATATTTAATTATAGAGAACATGTTTAAGAATGAAAGTGTGGATGACAAAAAATTCTTTACGGTATGAATAAAAATCGCAATATGTATAAAGTGAATAGTTAAATGGATATTCATTTATTAACGAACATGTGAGTACCTACACTTTAGAATTATTTAAATATTCTTAATTATATATAAAATAAATTACTCTAATTTATTTTTAGTATAATATATTTGAAAATTGTTTATTTTTAAATATAAGTTACAATTTTTTAATATAAATATGTTTCAAAAATATTTATTTTTAATTTTATTTAAAATTTTATATTTTAAAAATATCCTTATATACCTGTGAATATAAGTGAATATGTCTACAATTCATGAATATTCATTTAATAAGTACTCGTATAAATATGAGCAGGTATTGTAGCTGCCTTGTCCAATTGTCATTCCTAAGTGAAAAAAAGAGATAACCAAGTCTTTCATTAATGCCTGTACCGCATAAATATGACCAAGTATCAATTCCTAATAAATACCCGTATAAATATGATCAAGTATTTCAATATAAAGAGAAAAAACTTATGCTTTCATGATAGAAAGAAAAGTTTGACAACAATAAAAAAAAAAAAATCTTTTAAAATTTAAAAAATTTGGATGAGATGGTTGAATTGATGATTTATAAATAAATAATATTTTAAAATATATTGAAATTCATCCTATAAAACAACCAATTATTTATAGTTTAAATATCAGAAAAAAAATTAAGTAGTAAAAAATCTTAATTAAGTATCGTGAAATTTTTTATCGATTCTTTAAAAAATTTTAATAATTTTTATTAAATATCTCAAAACTTATTTATATTATTTAAAAGTCTTAACCAACTAACACAACATTTTTATTTCAAGAAAAAATATTTTAAAATCTCAATTCAATATATCATTTTAAGTTTTTATTCATTCAACCTTCTAAAGATTTTTTTTTTAATAATTTGATTAGATATAATACAGTTTATCCTTAATGTGTTCTGATAATATAATATTCAATATTTATAATGGTTGAAGGAACAATAAAAAAATTATTGATTATAATAAGCATACGAGAGGTTGCGATAAGTTAATCACAGGTTTCTCAATTCAAATTCATTTGGGACTCAGACCCTAACTAACGGTAGATGATAATTGAATCCAGAATTATTCCCGCTGAGAGTGCAGTAGTCGTTAACAAATCTAATCTTAAAATTTCATTCACTATAGTGTAAAAAATTTACTTATCAAAATTTCATAGGTGACTTACAGTCTCTGTTTATGCGATTAAATTTTTTAGGTATAGAAAGAATCATTTGGAATTTCGGATACGTTATAGGAAGTTCACCAGTCTAAGACATGCTTCAGATTTTAGAAGTGCTTACCAACAAAATCTTAATATTTAACAGTGATATTTAAATTCACATTCTCATTAACTATTTTTTTTATTATAGGAAAAAAAACGCATTTATAATAATAACTTTTCATTAACAGTTTTCATTCAAATGAATGAATTACAATATTGTAGAGAACGTGCCGAGTATATAAATAAATGTGTGATCCGAAGAAAGGAAAAAGTCCACCCTGAACCAACCTCAAATGAAGCCTCAACCCTTTTTTCACCCAAAAATGAAAATACAAAATGAAAGCAACTAGTTAGAAGCAATTGCTCATTGTTGAAAAAAAAAAGAGGCAGAATGTTGAAACAAATTGAAGCAATTTGAGGGTTTGTTAACACTTTGGAAGATCAGCTGGTGGTGGAAACAACTTTTGATTTGGGAGGTTTCCATCCAAAACAAGCCAGGCCATCTTAAGACCCCAGCTTGTGTGCGCTTCCAAGTGACAATGCATGAACCATACCCCTGCATACATTCAATTCAATAAGATTCCATGATTTCTTTTTTCTTCTAATTTATCCAAATGTACCTAAACATTTATATTTGATAATGTGATGAAGCTATTCACTAAAGTTGCAAAGTAATATCAATAATCAATTAATGTAACCAACCTGGATTATCTGCTAGAACCTTATAGCAACCCATCCACCAGATGGGACACCAACTGTGTTCCTTTCAATTGGGTCAACAAGATTGAAATTTGCAGGGTCCTTATTTGGATCAAAGTTGCCAAAACCTTGAGCAACAACAAAGAAGTTAAAGCCATGCAAATGGAGAGGGTGACTCTCAGCACCAAGAATGCTGGTGTCCTGCAACACAAGCTCTACACTTGTGTTGAAGGGAAGAACCACAACCTTTGTACCATTGCTCACCATGGTATTGTTTGGTGGGGTGCCAGTATAGTTAAATGGAACCAATGGTTTGTTTGGGAAGTCAGGGGTGTAAACCCCATTGGATTGGGCAAAGAAGTGGGCTTGAAGAAGAGCAGTGGTTGGTTGTATATAAGACACATTGTTCACTGATGCTGAAAACATTGTTCCATTAGGCCCCTGGCAGGTTTGGTTTTGCTGGCAGGGAGTTGTGCCAAGGCTTACTGTGAAGAAAAGTGTCTATCAACTTTCTGGGGTACATTGGCTGGAAACTCAGCACTTGCTAAGCTGCGGAGTTTATTGGTGAATTTTGTGGCAAAAGATGTGTCATTAAATGCTGGGAGAACAGGTTTGAGGAGGGAAGATTTTTCAGTGAAGAATCCGAATGATTAGTATTTGATGGGATTTTATATTCCAATATGGCAGCCACAGTTGTATTGTCAAAAGGAGCAAAGCCAGTAGCATATGGTCTTGCAGTCATGAGAAAATGTGGCATTGGGGTAGTCAGACTTGGTTTTGAGAAGAACATTTGTGGTTTGGCCTGGTGTAATAAGGATGGTCTTGGTTGCAAATGGTTTTACATAAACTGCATCTGCTTCAACTACTGTGAGGCTGTGGTTTGCAATGCTGAAAAATAGTTCATCATTCAGTGCCGCATTGATCAAACGTAGAAGGTAAGTATTCCCTGGCTTCACCTTCAACTTGAATGTATCTGTGAACAATGACATATTTTACATATAGAATCAACACATGAAATAGTGAATGCTTTGTTTATGGCAGTACTTGGTCAGTGCTATTTATTATCACTTGATACCTTTGTGAGAGCAGTTATACAATGGGCCTGGAAGTCCATTGATTGTGTAGGCATCAGAGACATTTGGTCCTCCACCGGTTTGCAGGGCTTGGGTTATGACTGCCTCAGGATCTGCATTCCACCATTCTCCTAAAAGAATATTATTATGTTAAAGCATGATTAGCTTATGCAAATTAAGAAATGGGTAGACCAAGGTTGATCTCTCTTACCAAATATGATAGGAACTTCCTTGTGGGGTTTAGCAAAAGGATATTGAGCCTTGAGCTTGGGAAGAATGATGAGAGGACCATACACAGTTGATCTTAACCAAGATATATGGGCATGCCAGAAGAGTGTGCCTCTCTGCCCATTAATTGTGTAATTGTAAACATAACTTTGACCAGTTTGGATGGGGCATTGAGTCACATATGCTGGCCCATCAGCCCACCCTGATTGAAGCTGTCGAATGCCATGCCTGTTTCAAACATTGCCAACTTTTTTACACATTATTATTCATATCTTCAAATCATAACAATGCCACTAAAGTTATTCTTTTTTAATCTCAAAACAGAATGTCATTTACCAGTGAATGGAGATGTTGTTCTGCACATGATTGGTCACTTTAATAAGAAGACGGTCTCCCTCTCTGGCTACAATGCGAGGTCCTGGAAACTGCCCATTCACTGTCACCATACTCTTTGTATGGCACAGTCGTGTCACATTTTGCTGCCTTATCTGTGTTGTGTCAGTACATAAACTCATTTTATTACTTAAAACAAAACAACAAAAACCAAGGAAAAGGTAACGAGTCTAATAACAAAGTACTTGAAAATGGTAGTGTCTAGTAGTGCCCGCCAGAGCATGCTCAAACATGCATAAAATTATCAATGACAAAAGGAATAATGGTGTTTTATGAAAGGAAACACCCATATTTCTCTCTCAATGTGATAAGGTTGATCTTGAAACTCTTAGTTATTACTTTAAGTTTGAACCAAGAGTTGATGGAATGGAACCAAATGGTTGGCTATATATATAGGAGTTGATCAGTGGAAGGATGTGATTAGGTGGCGCATAGTATCTGATTCAAGGAGAAGCTGAATCATCAACATTGCTGTGTTTTAACGAGAATAGTTGTTAGAACAACTTAAGAGTAGTGTCAAAGACATTCAATTTCGTTAATTTCACCTCCTTCTTCTGCAAGTCCAACTCCTTAACAAAACAATTTGCTGTTGCAAAACCCATTACTTATCTTTTTTTCTCTATCCATCTGAAAGTAACTGAACTCAACATTCACAACATCATTGGTCACATGTAACTCTCTCAACCAATGTTCTTGTACCCAAAGTAAGACTCTTTCTCTCTAATATGTCACTTTCAAAGTTTGAGGCCAGATATTACTTTTCTTTTTTTTCTTTTTTTTGTTACCTTAAACAGAGATGTAATTCACACCAAATCAATATAGCCCATTTTTAATTGAACCGATTTGCTTCAACTACACAGATTCATAAAAATCAAGGCTGCATGGAAATATAAAACAATATATATATATATATATGTATGATTAACACTACCATTGTTTGTTTGGTCTTGTGATGAATTAAATAATTAGTGAGATCGCGACTAATAATATACAACTCATATTCCTCCGCCCTAATCATTTTTCCATTAACTTTCTGATTCTTGTCACTCAAATTCTCTCCTTTCAACTATGATGTCAACAATCACTTTTGCAGTCAAAAAAAAAAAAAAAAAAAAAGAAAAAGCTTTGCAAATATGAATGTAAAATAAAAACCACTTTTTCATTTTAAAATACAAAATATTACGCCACTACCATGATAAAATTTATACTATGCAATCTCCTCCTCTTTCTTTCAAAATATTGATTTAATTAAATTAAATCCTTAAAATTATATATTACTGAAGAAGATTATGTCATTTAACATTATTAATAATCATATTATATCTTGCTAAATAACTAAAAAGCAAAGACAAACCAGAATCACCGCTGGACAAAAGGTGTATTATTATGTATATGGTACTAAAGGCAGAAAACTAGTTTGAACTGATATTCTTTTAAAAAATTTATTTAAAAATATTTTTAAGATAAATAAAGGTTCATACATAAGATTTAGTATGAATTGTTATAATTTGACCTTTTGTTATTGATTTCTTTTATTGATCTCGTACCATGTATAATTTTATCCTTTTATATTAATTTTAATTTAATTTGATTTTCTTACGATATTATATTAGTTTATTAGTTAACATATTATATGATATTAAATATATTTAATTATTACTGATTTAATTGTAATTTAAAGATTAAATCAGTGAATTGTAAACTAATATTTTGAACAGCTGAATTATTAGTCCAACTTTTAAACAATTTATGTATGATAAAACTTTTAGTGTTTTGTAAAAAAAAATTAAAAGACTGTGAAGATGAACGACTTTTTTCCATCCATAATTATGGTTTAGTTTCTTACTTGCGTTGTTTGACACTTCGACTTGTTTTATTGCTACATACAACTCTATGATCTAAAATGTCTTTCATTTTTTTCGATACAGGTACTTTTTCTGATTTAAATTATCAAACCTTTAATATTATTACTCGAAGAAAAAATAGGTGATTATGGAAGATTTTAGCTTTCATCCTATCTCAATCTATTATATATGGTAAGTTGGTTCACTTTTACAATAATTATTTTAAAAGTCATATTGACGATAATTTGTGATCAAATAATATATAAAATTATTTTACTCTATTAATATATTATCATTAAGCTCTTACTCGAAAATCTTATTTCACTTGTAACTTGTACCACTTCAAATGTTTCAACATAAATAAATTATTAGTAAGCATCCAACTAAATTGTAAATTTAACAAAATGTTTTTTTTAATTTGTAATTTGTTTTTCAAGTTAGTTCTTTCGTTAAATCTCATATGTTAATTTTAATAAAGTATCTTACTTTTCATATTTATATGGTCTATGTGTGTATGAATTATTTTGAAGAATTTAAAATTATATGTGAAAAGTCATAAATCTTTCATTTAGTCTTTTGAATTTGATTTTGGTTGTCATGTTAGTATTTGAATTTGATGTTTGTTTTTATATTAATTCCTTGAAATTTGACATTTGTAAACATATTTTGTTCTTAAATTTGATAAAATTGAAAAAATAGTTATTGAATTTGTATTTCATCCTTCAAATCATTCCTAACATTAGCTTAGCTTGAGAAATAGATTACCCAAACAAAGTATAAATAATAATAGTGTTAAAAATGTTATCATTCATTTCTCAAATCCTAACTTTCTTTAATTAATTAATTTTCATTTATTTTTCTTAAATATCCTCGTTGATACTTGTCTTATTACCATTACCATTTTCCTTGCTACCTTTGTCGCCTCCCCTTCCTTCCTTCCTTTTTCCTAATTTCTCTCCTGCCACCACCTCTTCTCCATCCTATCTCTTCTCCCCTCCCTCCTCTCCTTTCCCTCCTCCCTCCTTCCTCCTCCCTCCTCTCCTCCCTCCCTCCCTCCCTCCCTCCCTCCCTCCCTCCAATTGGTCACCTCCCTCCTTTGATTGCCGCCCAACCATCTGCCACCCATTTAATTTAAAAAAAAAAAAGCTTTAGTGACCAAATTTTTAAAAAAAATTCAAATATTAGTCACTGAATTAGCAATCAAATTGTTTAAAAAAATTAAAAAATTATCCACCAATTTTTTATATAAATAATTAAAAATAAAAGTTAATCATTAATCAATGTAGCTTTTTCAAAAAATTAAAATAAAATAACGACCACTTGTTTAAGTTTAGCAATCGGTGGTCAGTAAGCTTAAATTTTTTTGTAATATTTATTTTAAACTGATTGTTTTTTAAATTTTCTAAAATTTCTTTTTTTCCTCCTAAACTATTTTTATATACTGCCTTGGAAAAGAAACAAAAGTTGATATAATTCAAACTATTTTCTATTAGATTCGATCAGATTACATTTTTATTTGAAATCAAATAGATCGAGAATTAAAATAAAAAAAGTTAATAAAATTATATGAGATAAATTGTTTCTTTAAAATTAGAAATGTAATCTAATTCGCGAAAATCCTGTTGAAATCAAAGTTGAATATTTATATTTTAAAAATATATTATACATTAAATTAAATTTATTTAATAAAATATTAATTTAATGTAGAGAAAATAGGTTACGTATTAACAAGTAAAAATAGTTTTACATTATTATCAAATTACAATACAGTACTAGAAAATTTAAAATTTGCTACCAAATAATTTTGTGACTAATTTTAAAATCAATAGTTATTTCGTAGCTAATTTCTAGTAAAAATAATTAGCTATAAAATTACTATAATATTAATGTTAGCATGAAATAAGTAGCAAATTAGCTAAGAAAATAATCTTAGTTAATTTGTAGTAAATTTTTAAATTTTGTAGTTATTTTCTAGCTAATTTGTAGTAATAAGAAGTATAAATGAATATAACTTAAATTTAGCTAAAAAAATAATATTCTAGTTAATTAATAGTTAACTAGGTAGGATTTAACTACTAATTTAAATGGTAGCTAAAATTAGTAGTAAAATCAAAAAAATCTTGTAGTGATATATGGTAAGTTGATTGACTTTTACAATTGGTATCTTAAAAATCATGCTAATAATAATTTATGATTGGATAAGAGGGTAAAATCGTTGCATGACTATTAAACTTTTTAATTTATCTCATTTAAGGACCAATATGACAGAGAAGGACATACTAAGGGATTAATAACGAATGCTAAATTAGGGATTAATATGATAATAAATATTAAATTTATGGACTAAATTAAAGATTTACCATTTTTCACATCTAACATTAAAATCTTCAAAATAGTCCCTATGCATGTGGATTAGGGGTTGAGCATGATCCAACTCAACTCCCAAACCAGATGTGAACTAAGATGTTTTTTTTGGGTTTAAATTTTTGAAATTAGACATGGTGTCTATTTTTAATAATGGGTTTAGATTATGCTTCGAGTCTTCCCATCTTAGTTTATTGTTCAATATTCTCTAAAAAAATAAGTTTTTTAAATAATTATGTATTAATAGTAAAACTTTTTAATTTAATAAATAATATTTTATGTAACATGATATTATAATTATAATGCTATTATTTATTTTAAAATATATATTATAAAATATACTTTTATTTAAATTTTATATATTTTTTATTTTTGATTTAACTACATATAATGTTAAGGTTGATATACTCCATTAAAAAGTCGGATTAACTTAAAAAAAAAAAATTAGGGACTATTTTTTTGTTTCGTTAAATTCAAAAACTAAAATGACAATGTTTGTCAACTGAATGGTCCATTGTAGAGAAAAAAAAATACATAAATAAATTATTAAAAAAATGTACAGAAAAAAATACATAAATAAATTATTGAAAAAAATGTGGTTTAGGTCATTATTCTTTCGATCAATTTTAATCTTTGTACTTTAAATAAATAAAATATGTCTTCCAACTTTTTAAAATAAGTGGTTTTTGTTTTTCTAATAAGCGATTATTTCACTACCAAAGTTAACAGATAAAAAGACAAAAATGAAAATATTTTAAAAGGTGAAGAATTAATTTAATTAATTAACTTAAAAATACATAAACTAAAACTAAAAAAAAATCACAATCACATTTTCTCCTGTAGATTATTTGAATTACTTGACGTAATCACAAGATCTTTTCAGCAGTAGAAAAAAAGAATACTAGACAATATATGTTTGATAATTAGAAGGCCTGGATTTATTCCACGCGTGGGGGGAAAATGATGACACTTATATGGCGTGCATGGACAACTCTGTACAATGTTTCCTTTCTCCTTTTGCAAAAAGATCGAACATGTATTGCAGTAGCTGACAAATTAACAAAGTACTTTCTCTTTTAGTGAAAGGTACCCTACCCTGGATTCAACATGTACCTTCACCACCTTTATCTCTTATTGATCATCATGGACTGCTTCTATTACCACATTGGATAATATCAAGTTTAGTTCTAAAAAATAAAAATAAAAATAAAAATAAAAGATAATTAGAAGGCCCACAAATTAAATACAAAGTTGTTTAGAAACAATAACAATTTGTAAAATTATTAATTCACTTTTAATCTTAATATATAATTCTTATTTTTAGACATGTTTCATTTGAGTTTGTTCAGAGATGTTTTTGCTAATATTTACAAAGATTTAAATGATCAAGTATACACTACTAGAAAATTTAAAATTTGTTATAAAATAATTTTGTGACTAATTTTAAAATCAATAGTTATTTTGTAGCTAATTTCTAGTAAAAATAATTAGCTACAAAATTACTATAATATTGAATGGTAGCATGAAATGAATAGCAAATTAGCTAAGAAAATAATCTTAGTTAATTTGTAATAAATTTTTTAAAATTTGTAGTTATTTCCTAACTAATTTGTAGTAATGAGAAATATAAATGAATATAACCTCAATTTACCTAGAAAAAATAATATTTTAATTAATTAATAGTTAATTAGTTAGGATTTAGTTACTAATTTAAATGATAGCTAAAATTAGTAGCAAAATCAAAAAATTCTTGTAGTGATAATTTGGGAACATTCCAAAAACTTGGAGATTCAAATACACCAAGGCAGATAGTTTGATACAACATTTTTTTTTAACTTTTTGTTATGATTTTGAATTTCACTTATTTTCACATAAAGATCAAATAAATTTTGATTTGAATCATTGTATTTCCTAAAAAAATACCAAGAAGATTTAATTTAGAAAAAAAGTGATAGAAGAGGTAGAAATTAGGAGTACAACCCAAGACCATGCCTTTGTCTCTTACAACACACTACCATACCATTTAATTTCTTTAAGTTAAATTATAAACAATATATTATATATAATAATACTGTATGAGTTTATTGTATTTTTAAAATACTTATTTAGTATTAAATTTATTTTAAAATAATAAATAATAAATAATAAATTTATGTAATAAATAAATAAAAATTAATAAATAAATTATTTAATATATTTTTTATCCAATAAATATAAAATACTATTAGTTTTGTCTTTCATATCCTTTTTTATTCTATTTTCTTTTTTTTTACTACATCACTAATATTATATTATTTTAATATATAATACTTATATTATTTATAATTTTTAAATTAAAATAATTAATATTAAATAAAAATTAAATTTACACATTAGATAGGAGATCAAAACTACAATTAACTTATGTAATAATGTTAAATATTAAAATCTATTTATAATAAAATATTTAATAAACAAATTTATCAACTTGAATTTTAATATTTTTTAATAAAAATATATATAAATATACAATCACATTTTCTTTTTATTTTTCATTATTTTTTCTACCGCATCACTTATATTATATTAATATATATTAAAAATATAAATATTAAAATATTAAAATAAATAACATAATATACGTGATGTAGTAGAAAAAGTTGAGAAAAAATAGGATAGAAAAAGAAGATGAAAAATAGAAATAATTGTATATTTATATTTATTGTATGACAAATATAATAAATAATAAATTATATAATTTATGTATTATATAAATATATATTATATATTAAAATAACATAATATTAGTGATGTGGTAAAAAATAAGAAAAAAATATAATAAAAGTATATTAAATAATTTATTTATTAATTTTAATTTTACTTTTATTACATAATTTATTATTTATTATTTTAAAAATAGATTTAACATTAAATAATTATTTTAAAAATACATTTTATTCATACAGTATTGTTATATATGATATATTATTTATAATTTAACTTAAAGAAGCCAAATAGGTTAGTGATCGGTGTTGTATGAGATAAAGTCATGGTCATGTGTTTTATTCCTACCTTTTATTATTATTTTTTAAATTAAATCTTGTCATATTAATGCACCACATCAGAATGCATTAGAGTCAACATGTCATAGTTAATTAATGGTTGAACTAAACTGATCGTAATTTTAAAAAAATAGAAAACTAAAATCAAGTAATAAAAAATAAAGGAATCAAAATCGCATATTGAATATTGTAAGTGACTAAAAGTATAATTTACTCTTTTAATTTTCTGTACTTTAAACTATTCTTTAGAAAAATGGTTAGAATAATAAAAAAATTATGGTGAAAGTGTTTTTAAAATTTTTTTCTTTATTTTTTTAATAAATATCTATTGATAACTATGAACACTTGTGAATATTAAAGATGAGAACAAGTACGAGACAAATATTTATCTAATAGAGGTAACGTGAGACTACTACTCATACCTGACTCATTCCATTACCATCCTTAATTAAGTGTTGGGTATCAACCCTTGTGAAAGAGAAGGATAAAGGGTACTAAGTTTTGCCCTCCTAATTGATCTTTCTATCCTTTATTTTTTTTACAAAAATATTTTCAACAAAAAACTAATTTTCATTGCATTTGTGTTTAACTAAAAATTAGTTTTTGTTGTGTGTTGTAGGTTGACACTGCCTTGTGTCAATTGAGTGTTTTGTTGTATAGTTAATTGAAAATACAAGTTACCTTTTTTTTTTAAATTTGTCATTTTTAATAGTTGGGGTAAAAATAGATCGAGTAACCTCTCAAGGGCTAACAACTTGGTTTGTTCAGTAAAATGTCATGTGTAGGTTTAAAAAAACCTTTTAGGCCTGATAAGCTATAATATATATATATATATATATATGTTTTTAGTCCCTATAAAATAAACATGATTTGATTTTGGTCCTTGTAATTTTGTTTTTCATTCTTATAAAATTTGAATTCATTAATTTTAATCCCTAAAAAATAATGAATTTTTGTTAAAGGGTCCTTGTAAAATATTTTTCTATGATTTCTATCCTTCCAAAATTGGAAATTACAATTTTTGGTCCCTAATATTCATTTTAAAGTACATAAATAATATTTATATAGTAATTTAGAAAAAAAATTAGAAATATCACGTGACATATTGTAATGTAAATACTAGTGAGTGTCACCTAGAATGTTTACTGGACATTCTATTAAATATATATGCAATTAATGAGCAATGTAACAATAAAGAGCAAAATAAATTATTTTAAATTTAATGAGCATAAAAAACAAAACAAAACAAAAAAATTATATGGACCAAAATCTAAACTCACTCATTTTATAGGAACTAAAAATATATTAGATCTATATATGATTATAAAATATTTATATTTATATTTAATTTATATAATTATTGATAATAATTTTTTTCATAAAATAATTTTGATTTGAAATAATCTGCACGCAGGTAATTCATATAAGGTATGACAGAATGGTATTACGATTATGCAATGCATTTTTTTGTGGATTTGACACATTTGCATAAGCTTTCGTTGGATGCAAAAGGGAAGTTCATCGTTTTGTTGTCTATGCAAGAATTTTTCACACGAAACTTGTACGAATTTTTTAGTCAGCCCAATGCAATCTTGTCATCAGGCTGTTTAGATCCAAATCCATGGCATCTTAAGATCGAACATGATTTGAATTGGTAGAAAGCATGCATGATATGAGTACATTTCATATATGCATTAATGAAAATTGGATGAGTTACAACTTGTTTGTAGTTTATGATATTAGATTTGTTTGTTGGCAACATAATTGATATTCTTTGAGAAGTGTTGAATTTTGGAGTTGTTTTAATGATTTCGTGATTGTAAGGTAAAATAGTTGTATGTGTTTGTGTGCTTGTGTGCTTTCTATTACTTTCTTGTTATTATTGTTATTTGAGAAATGGATGCTAGATGAGTAGAAGGGTGGGGAATGAGTCCTCTAGGACCATGAGATGTTTAATTTATTTTTCTCCAATTACATCTCTAATTATGTTCAAGTTGTGTAATCGTTTGGATTCAGTTTTCTATTTATATGTAGTACTTGTCTACTTGTAATGATATATGTTTGGATTAGATATTTGACTATTTTTACTTTTTGGGTCATCGTGGTACTTTTTTTTTTTATTGATGATATGTGAAATTGTATGACTTAAACACGTTTCTTCCTTGGCGTGCAACTGAGTATTTGTTGAATTGAAATGTGCATGCGTAATGAGTAAATAAGAAGAATTTAGGTGCATTTTGAAGGACACTTTCCAAATTAATACAATTGTCATAGCATTTTACAAACTTATTTATGCATTAGTGTTGCAAGTAATTGGTAGAGTAACTAGGTATTGGGTTCAACAGCAACTCTGTCTCCCTCTCTCCTTTTCTCTCTCTATGAATGACCCAATCAATTAACACCAGGTGTTAAATTTGTGCACTTGCGTTACTTAATGATTTTTTTAAGAATTTGAAATTAAGCAATCCGAATTGTTGAACAATTTCGAATTATCTTTCATGTAAACCAATTTTTACATAATTTAGATAGTATGTTATTTGGTAATGGATATTTACTTCTTATTTGTTAAAATAAAGTAATGCAATAAACTTAATAAACTTTATAAAAACTTTCCATACAATTATTGCGATGCTTAATTTCATACTTTACATAAAGATATTAAATGATGTAAGTATACAAGTATACACATATATGGAGAGAACAAATTATCCTGGGATACGTGAACTATTAAGTCATTGAATAATTGTCTTAATCCAAAATTATATTCCAAGTTCATGGACACGAAAAGTGATGTAATATGTAGTTTTTAAAATATATAAAAATATGAGTTATTTAATTATTTTTTATTTTTAATTTTAATAAAATTTAACATAAACAATTAAAATAATATAAAATTATAATTCAACAACCTGATAAAAAATCATATTTTATAAAAAAAATTATTAATAATTTAATAATTAGTGCAAACTATACCAGTATCATTTTGATCTCTGATGTAACAGGCTGGCATGTGTACAGAAAGAAAGAAAGAGAATAATCAAATAAATCCCATAATTAAAACCATAGATTCCTCTTCGATACAAAAGACTATTACAACATTGACAACACATTTGTTATTTTTGACGCATTAATATAGTTTCCACCCTTCCACCTCATCTCCCGAAGGAAAAAATGGAACAAATGATAGTTAGTTAGCCCATGATGAATTCCAAAAAGGGCTTTGAAGGAGAAAAAAATTGGGAAAAAAATAAAAACACAGCACCAACAACATATTTAGAAAGTTATGACCGCAGTTCTGTTTAACACTTTGGAAGATCAGCTGGTGGTTGAAGAAGTTTCTGATGTGCAAGTTTTCCATCCAACACAATCCAAGCCATCTTTAGACCCCAGCTCGTGTGAACTTCAAGATGACAGTGCATGAACCATACCCCTGCATGCATAATTTATGATAAATTCCAAAGTCTTTTCTTGTGTGTATGACTGCATGTTGGAGTATATTATTTATCACAACTATGTCTATGTTCACAAAGTAGCTTATTCTTTCTTTATTTATCTTTTTATGTGAATGACAAATTAAGGAACCGTTTCAAATAACTATAAGCCTATAAAGTGATAACATGAAGGAACCAAATCACTGACCTGGGTTATCTGCTAAGAAACGAATGGCCACCCAACCACCAGAAGGGACTCCCACCGTGTTTCTTTCAATTGGGTCAATAAGATTGAACTTTGCTGGGTCATTATTTGGATCAAAGTTACCAAAACCTTGAGCAACAACAAAGAAGTTAAAGCCATGCAAATGGAGAGGGTGACTTTCAGCACCAAGAATGCTGGTGTCCTGCAACACAAGCTCTACACTTGTGTTAAAGGGAAGAACCACAACCTTTGTTCCATTTCTCACCATGGTGTTGTTTGGTGGAGTGCCTGTGTAGTTGAATGGAATCAAAGGACTGACAGGAAAGTTAGGGGAGTAAACTCCATTGGATTGACCAAAGAAGTGGGATTGAAGAAGTGCAGTTGTTGGTTGTATGAAAGATATATTGTTCACTGATGCTGCAAACTTTGTTCCATTGGGTCCTTGACAAGTTTGGTTTTGCTGGCAGGGACTTGTGCCAAGGCCTATTGTGAAGAAAAAGTGCCTATCAACTTTCTGGGGTACATTTGCCGGAAACTGAGAGCTTGCCAAGCTACGAAGCTTGTTTGCAAAGTTTGTTGCAAAAGAAGTGTCATTAAGGGCAGGGAGGATGGGCTTGAATAGTGAAAGCTTCTTGATTGAAGTTGTTGAGTGAAGAGAGTGTGATGGAACTTCATATTCCAGGATGCCAGCAACAGTTGAGTTGTCAAAAGTTCCCAGGCCAGTCACATAAGGTCTAGCACTCATGAAGAATGTGGCATTGGGGTAGTGGGATTTTGTTTTGAGATGAACATTAGTGGTTTGTCCAGGGGCAATGAGAATAGTATCAGTGTCAAATGGCTTAACATAAATTGCATCTACTTCAACTACTGTGAGACTATGATTTGCAATGCTGAAGAAGAGTTCGTCATTGAGTGCAGCATTGATCAGGCGGAGAAGGTATGTCTTCCCTGGCTTCACCTTTAGCTTGAATGTATCTGCAAAAGTCCAATATTTTCATATAGATTCACAACATGTCCAATTTTAATTCATAGGGATATGGTAGAGTATTATTCTTCATAATCTTGGGGGTTTAATCACATAACATGGAGTATTTTTATTGTTTTAGCACTTGCTATATACCTTTAGCAGAACAGTTATAGAATGGCCCTGGAAGTCCATTAATAGTGTAGGCATCAGACACATTTGGTCCTCCACCTGTTTGCAATGCTTGTGTTATGACTGCCTCAGGATCTGCATTCCACCATTCTCCTGAAAGTTTTTGTTATATGTGAAAGTAAGGTCATTCCTAAGTACATGCAAGTAATATAATACTATGGTATGATGTCACATTCACTTTTCATTACCAAAGATGATGGGAACTTCCTTGTAAGGTTTGGTAAAAGGATATGGAACTCCATGCTTGGGAAGAATGATGAGAGGACCATAAACAGTTGACCTTAACCATGAAATGTGGGCATGCCAAAAGAGAGTGCCTCTCTGACCAACAATGGTGTAATTGTAGACATAACTTTGGCCTGTTTGAATGGGGCACTGAGTCACATAGGCAGGTCCATCAGCCCACCCTGATTGAAGCTGTCGAATGCCATGCCTATTTGGAAGGTAACCAACTTCTTTTAACACATGAAAGTTCAATTTACAAATCATGTAATATATTCAACTAATAAATTAATTTTACCAATGGATGGAGATGTTGTTCTGAACATGGTTAACCACTTTGATAAGAAGACGGTCACCCTCCCTAGCTACGATGCGGGGCCCAGGAAACTGACCATTCACTGTGACCATGCTCTTTGTGTGGCATAGTCGTGATACATTTTGATACTTTATCTACATCATAAAGCCAAGCCATTATTAGATATAAAGCAAACAGACATAGGAAAGTATACTAAAAGAATGTGAAATGCAAATGGTTTTTTGTTTTCAAAAAAGTAAGCTAGCATAGATAAATATATCATGTCCTATTGAGATGTACATCAAAATGGTAGTGCCTAGTAATGCCCCCTAGTGCAAGCTGAGGGATGATGATCAATGAGAAGAGAAGCATTGCTGGCAATGCAAATAATTGAAGAGATGGAACACCCATATTTTTCTTTGCTATAGACAGTGTGCAAGACAGAAAATATAATCTTGAACACTGTTTGTTTGTGTCAACTATGGATGCAACACAGCTCATTGGTACGCAATTTATAGATGAATGACACCATGTGGTTGTTGCAATATGCAAAGTCTCCATAAGATCTTCAGGTGTTTCTTTTTCATTTTTTAATGAGATCAGTTGTTAGAACAACTCTAGAGTGGTGTCCAAGACAATCAATTTCACTTGACCGTTTGACCTCCTTCTTGTACAAGTCAAACCTTTTTGAGATTTGCCTCTTTTAATACTGTTCTTGCAGAACTCGTTTACAATATATTTGACACACTTTTGGTGCATTAAAAATGAGATATAATATCCTAAAGAGTCATGTCAAGGATGTTCAAGTAAAAATTAAGGAACTTGTTTGTAAATTTAGTATGACAGAAAAAGTGAAAAGTGAAAACAAGTAAAACTCATAGCACATCAAAGGAAAGGTTAACTGATGTGTTTCCTATCAGTTGTTTATATGAATTGATTAAAGTGTATATCCCTTATCTGATATCTCCAAATCAATTTGATTGGGACCCTTTTTACAACAAGTTCAAACTGATTTGAAACCCCAATGCCACCACCAATGAAGCTTCAATAATTACAAGAAGATAAACCTTAAAAAAAATTGGTGTGATGTAACTCTCACAACCGATGTTCTTGGAACCAAAGTAATGAAGGGGGATCTATCAAGTAGTCACCGTAGATGAGTTGTTTGCCATATTCTCTTACATTACCACAAACTACATGACAGATAACATGCATGCTTAGTAAGGAAACCTCAATTAATGAACGCAATTGCTTTACAAGAAAGCATGCTAAGCTGTAAGCACCATCCAGAAGGAGCAAAGTAATACATTCCACTGCATCATAAACTTTATAAAACCTGATACAACTATTATGTTTTCTACACTTAATCCCCTACACATGCACCATACGCCTATCACTTTTCTCAAACATGGTAGGTGTAAGGTAAGGTGAATCGGTTTAGACGTAGAAATAACACTGTTTAAACGATATAGTTAACCAAATTGAACATTTAAGTTGCCTTAACTGCTATCTTTTTCATGCAACCTCTCTCCTTCTCTCCGAAGCATACTACTAAGGACAAATGGTTCTGTTTGCATGATTCATAAATTAAGCATTTCTTGTTCACAAAATGTACTATTTTCATCATTTTTAATATCTATGCATGAAGAGTTTAGTTGAAGATATGCGATTGTTCTATCACTGGATTATCACATAAATGGCCTTTTAGTTTTTACCAAGGAAAGTATAATTAATAATGTACGGCACCGCATTCTCCTTAATTTTTATGCCGAATAACTTGGTTGTGATGTTCATCTCCACACTACATAAAGCAGAGATTTTACTATTTTCATTAGAAATTATCTTATGTGAGTGAGTGTATGCAGCAATGTATTGTTGGAATCTTGCGCTGAATTGAAAACAAGGAATTCTAATATTAGATAGAAGAAAAAAAAGAGAAGAAGAAAGAACATAGCAAATATACCATAATGCTTCTTGATGGACTTCCAAACATTATAAATATTTGAGGTGCAAATTAGTAAATAGTAATTTCTTAATTATTATTCATTTCGGTACAGTAAAATTTAATCCTCACACTTGCAAGCAGCAATCCTAGTTTTTTCTTTAATACATATAACTTATCTATCATTTAACCCTTTATTTGTATTTTTGAAAATTTTAAATTATTAATTAGTTAAAAATTTTCTTTTCTAATTTTTTTTTCTAAATCTCATATTTCTCAAAATATTTTCCTTTAAAGTTTTTTATGTTTATTTTTTTCATCTCAAATCTCATTCACTTGTACTTTTAAATTAATTTCTTTCATTTCTTTTTTAAATTCACTCTCTTGTCACTATAAATCTGATGCATATTTATTTTTAGTGTTTGAACTAAATGTATCTTTTAACTAACAACTAGAAACAAATATATTTGGAGTAGAATTCACTATAAAGTGGTTTTTGTCTTTTTTCAACAACAACAACAAAAATTCTGTACACGTCTAACAACTATATAAATCATAACCAACTTTTTAAGAGACTCGATTATCTATTCAAGCTTCGTTAGTACTAATTATGCCTATTATTATATAATTTTAATTTTTTACTATAAATTATTATTTGAATTTTTATTAAATTAAAAAGACATGCAAAAGCATGAATGCTTAGTAAAACATTGAAGTTGAACAGGGAATACATAATGGATAGAATATGAAATATGACTGGGGGTTGCCCCCAAATCAAGTGACTAAAAAGTGAGGGAATCTTGCTTTAACCTTCGATACGACAACGGATTAGGATTAATCAGAGATACTTTCCGTTAATCAAGAAAAAACATAGCTCTGGTTAAAGTGAGGAAGCATAAGTAAAATTAAAGGAACCTTTTTAAATAAAATATAAATACGCATATCTAGGGCTACGACATTTAAAGATTTAAGAATATGCACTTTATGAATGGATCAAGCTAAGAATAAAAAACCAGAATGTCTTATATATTCCATGTTAAGACGAATAATAAGCTCATTGTGCTTGAAAGAATAAGATGGGGATGGTGAAGAGCATTGGTGGGCAATTTATCTGTTGTTGTGTGCTTATGCATGTTCTTGTGGCTGGAGGTGAGAGTCTTGAAGCACCAGAGCTTAAGGTAACTAACAATAGTTATAACTTTGCTCTTTACTACTTACTACGAAATGCCCATATATTTTAAACATTTATACAAAATTGAAGTAATAGATTATTTTAATTGATCATAATTAAACTATTTTTCAATTTTCTTTTCTTATGTTCTTATATTATAAGTTTGAAACTTCATTCTTAAATTAGTGTATCTTTTAAGAGCTTTTTTGTGTGTGTGTGTGGTGGGAAGTGTATCTTTTAAGAGCTGTTTTCATAATTTCTATTTTAATTTTATTTAAATTTTAAATCTTGAGATATATTACTTTCTTTAGATAAATTAAAATTTAATATTATTATAATATTAATTAAACTTAATTTGAATTTAATTTAAAATTTTAAAAAATTATATCAATAGCAATAATATATTTTACATCAATAATTGATTTTCTAATTTCTAATTTATTATTTATTTAATTTATTCTTATTTAATATAATAAAATATTCATTATTAATAAAAAGTATATCTATTATTTTCTTTAATTAAGTTTATCTCTAAATACCTGACAATAAATTAATTTAGTAGTTGTTTTTCATTTAAGACACGTATGAGATGTATAGTAGCAAGATTGACATATCACCAACGCAGATACCGATCCTTTCTTAGACCTCCAGTTTTTCGAACATTATCAAATACTCCTTTCCTCCTTAATAAAGTAGGAAATTTCGGACATTGATTAAAAAAATCTTATACCATTTATTCTTTGTTATTTTGACAAAAAGAATATATTATAATTACCAAAGACATTAATAAACTTACACGAGATTATTTTTCCTTAATTAATTATCTATAATGTGAATTTTAGATATACAGCTATGCAGCTATATATATTAAATATTGTCTATAATAATAAGATAGTTTTTAAGTAAAAAACACATGTGGTGCTAAAAAAATCATTATAAAAAAGGAATTTTTTTCGTTGCAATAATAATAACATTAATTACTTATTAGTGACAAAGGTTGGATTCATGTAAATTAATATCATAAGTATGAGTATGGTGATCATTAATAAAATTATTTGTCTAATTAGAAAATGAGTTTTCTTTCAAACTTAATTTTAAAAGCTAGTTAAATATATAAAAATTATTTTCTATTTATAACTTTTTTTTAATTTTGTTTATAATTAATATGAGACTTTTTTTAATTTTTTCTAACCAAGTTAATTATCTTTGCACTTAGAAAAACTGCACCTATGTGATCACCATAGAGACGACATGCACGTGGGGAGCTGAAACCTCAAACCGTGTGAGCCTAAGGTTTGGGGACACAAACTCAAATGGCATATTGGTGAGGCACCTAAACTCGAAGCACCTAAAGAAAGTTGACCCATTGGAGCCCGAGGTTTTAGATGACATGGCAAGGCAACCATTTCAAGCATGCATGGTGGACCAATTTGAGGTGACAGCACCATGTGTTGAGTCCCCCATTTGTTATTTGTATCTCAAGCTAATTGGAAACGATGATTGGAGACCAGGTTTCGCGCAGGTTCGTGTGCTTGAAGGCTCACATCTTAGCTCTGATTTCTTCTATTTCAGGCGATATATGCCTAGACATGTGTGGCATGGCTCCGATGTTTGTGATAGCCAGGTTACCCCTTTTGGTCTCAAGAAGAAGAGAAAGGTCTATGTCAACCTTAATCCCTGACTCGTGTAATATAATGTAATTTATTTCATACAACTTTTTTTATTTTGTTTTCATCCTTCTTCTTGATACGTATGTATGTATGTAAAATTAATTGAATACTCAATAGTGTCTTTCAAGTTACGGGATAATTGTATAGTGGTGTTGGACAATGTACGTTACGTATTATAATAACGTAATAAATTAGATTTACAAAAGACATGTATGGTTTTTCTTTTATTACGAATATTAATACCTTAAAATTCTTTAGAAATCAAATCCATTTTGTTCTCACGAACGGATGATGGTTTAATTTATATATGTTTGGGGTTCGGAAAATTAATAAGGTCTTTGTTTGAGTCTTAGATGTGAAAAAATTATTGTTAGAATTTACTTCACATCATATTATGAATGTTAATTTCCTAATTCGAATAAAATCAGCTCTCTGTATGCTTCTACGTTATCATGATTTAATTAGCTCAATAGGATAAATTAATTATCAAACCATGGTCAGATATGTTATTAAACATGGGCTAGGAGAAGAGAAAATTAGAAGAAGAATAATAATGAAAAAATTAATCTAAAAGAATTATATCAAATCTTTATATAGGAGATAAATTAGTCGTCCTCTACTGACAAACTTTATATCAGTTATATATTTAATAAAATAAATAAATATAATTGTGGAAACTCATTCTCGTCCCGCATTAGAAAAGGAAAGGAACAAAGAATAGGAAAAATGAGGTAGACAGACTACCCCTTCCAAAAAAAAAAAAGACAAAAGACAAAAAAATGTCAAAAAAGCAAACTGGGAAAGCAAGTCTAACAACTCATATTTCCCAACTTGCCTCAGGCAGGCACCTCTGGGATAGGGAACCGCGCACCTCAGGCAAAGTCATTTTAGATCTGCCACCTCACGGGAAAGCAGGGAGCGTGAGGCGCGTCCCGCCGCGACGATTAGAGAAAAGGAAGGAGCAATCACCACCACATTAAAAGCAAAGTTGTTGCATTAATTGAGAGGGACCTTGTAGAGGGCACTGCGACATTAATGAGATCCTGAGAAGAGTCATCGCATTAATGGTGTAAGATCTCATTGGAAGATCATGGAGATAGAAGTTGGCCTATAAAAGGCCTTAAGCTCGAAGGAAAAAGGATTGAAAAACTTTCTAGTGAAAGAGAGTTAGCGAAAAGAGCGTTCTAAAAGAAAGAAAGCATTGAGAAGAAGAAGAAGAGAGTAAGATTCACCTGCTCTCTAAGTATAGCGAGGAAACACCTAAATAATAGGTGAAATTCTAGGAACTTCTAAGTGTTGATATCTATTTGATAGTGTCCACTTATAGCCTCTAGATAAGCATTACCCTTAAGAAAAACCACTTAAGAATCTACACCTTAACTCGTAGGTCAACTCCGGATCAGTCGTACCTTTAACCGTACCCAGTACCCGAGACTGACTAAGAGTCGACACTCCTTGACCGACTGTTATTTTATCCATGCTGACACTTATTAAGCACTTTTACATGGACGAGTCGGTCTTAGCCTCCCCTATATAACCCTTTAATCCTCAGCCATAACTACGTAAACTTTGATTTCTCCATTACATTTTGGGATATATAGGAGTAAGAGGTGACACTCTTGTTAAGTTTATAAAACCCAAAACCATCACTTATTTTCTCTCTGTAAATACCCATCACTCCATGAAAGGTGAAAATTGTAATATAAGAAAGTCATCTTCTATTTCATGCATCTAGTTAGGGTAACCATCTCAAGACAGACGCAATGGAATGTCAATGTCACCCCTATGCGGCGTAACCAACTCCCAAACTTGAACTTTGATTCTTAGGACTAGCCTTATCCAATCGCGGGTTTCCTAGTGTTTACCTTAAAAATGTCGATGACAACTCTTATCACCATGTTCCATTCTCTGAAAGAAATGTAGTTTCTAAATTGTTCCTCGCTGACCCC
The DNA here is from genome assembly GCA_025330945.1 of Mucuna pruriens. Lineage (NCBI taxonomy): Eukaryota > Viridiplantae > Streptophyta > Magnoliopsida > Fabales > Fabaceae > Mucuna > Mucuna pruriens. The sequence goes on along the minus strand of JAENHJ010000525.1, from coordinate 458,740 downwards.
GTCATGACCTTGGTTGCGATAATAATAAAAATAAAAAATTGCAAACAACAAAATTTATAGTCGGGTCGGTTTAATAGACTAATCTCAACAAATTTTAAGTAGTATCATTACTTGTAAGTCATATGAAATTCAGTATTCAATTAGAAATATCTTATTAACTAGCCTGAAATTATCAATAAAATAATTTTATTTTAAAATTAAAATCATAATTTTATATAACAATTTCATAGAATTACAAAATAACTATAACCTAAAGTATATTTAATTCTTAGTTATATAACATTATAAAAATGGTCAATTCCATATTTAAGTATTAGAGATCAAAATTATTTTAACAGATTAAATAACCTGAATAATATAATTAAATGGTTGAGTTTGAACACCAGAATTAAAAAAAAAATGTTTCTAATCAAGCCTAAGGTTTTTGTTTTTTTTTTTGTCTCCTATGTTTTTTTTTTAAATTTATTAAATCAAGGACTAATTCTATTTTACGAATATGCAATTAGGGTTGGTTTAAGAAAATTTTTATACACTCCAGAAATCAAATACAAATATTCTTATTAGATAAATCACATATAATTGTGTAAACATAATGGTATCCTGAGTCATTATGTTAACCCAGCGAGTTAATCAAGATTAATTTAACCAAAAACAACCTATACATCTAAAATTATTATATCAAATACCTATTCATATTAAGTTTTTCTTTTTAAAGTTTATTTACATATTATTATAAAACAAACATTCATATATTTGAGGGATAACTATAGAAAAAAAAATCCTATACTAATTTGATACATATGAGTTTTGATTCTGTTTTTTCATAATGTATAAAATAGTACTGTCTAAACTTTTCGTATTGTGCAATTTAATCCAATTCCATCTTATTAAAAGATGGATGCAAAAGCATATTATTATAGGATCATGACATCTGGTGTTTTTCATCCAACTTTTAATATTTGTGATGAAATTGAAGTGCATAACTTGAAAAGTTTAAAGATTATTTTACACATTCTGAAAATAATAGAAGTAAAGTGCACATGAATCAAAATACAAGGAGTCTTTTAGAATTTTTCCTATATTATAAAAACAATTAATTTTGAATCCTTTCATCCAATTAATTAAATATATATTTTTAGACCCTAATTATATAAATAAGTAAAGAGAATGTACACCAATGAGTTAACCTCGAATAACTTATATACAAAGGGTCAAGTTGGACTGAGAATTTACCAACTATTCTATACTGAGCTCTCTACAACTCAATCCATAATGGACCAACTAAAATAGGCCATAGTAACCCAACTTTTTGTACTAAGTAAAAACTCGTTTTCAAGACAAAAAATCTACCCAATAGTTAATTTAATAGCCCAATATATAGTGTGGGTTAATGGCCCAATTTTCATTTTGTATAACTATTTGAACCATTTTTAACATTAGGTTAGGTATTTATATTTTTATATCTTTTATTATATTATTAATGTAGTTGTGAAGTAATTTTTATTTTTAATATTAATAAAAAAAGTTGGCCTATAAGCTAGGTCACATGGCTGACAACTAACAAAGGATTGGACTAGACTAGCAAATTGTTAGCCAACAATTAATTGACCCCACTCCGCTCAATCAAAAAATAAGCCAACCCAAATTAATGGCTATAAAAAAGTTCCTCTCATACTTTTACAATGACACTCCTTGAGCAAGGGTGGTGCATACATCATCGGCATCGTTGGTGATACGACACACATGTTGGTACTAAAAGACATAGCAAAATAAATGGAATTGTGAGAGTGGCCAATAATGTGGGAGGAGGAATTGGAAGACAATTATTGTTAAGAGTGGAATAATGGGCTGCGTTTTAAATATAGAAAATATTTTATTTTTATTTAAAATAATAATTATATTATTATTGTGCTTAAGATATAAAACTAGTAATATATATTAAAAAAATAATTGATTTTTTTATCTCAAATTTTGGATCTTAAATTAATCGGTGGGACCCACTTACATCAAAAGTAAATTTTGCTTAAATTATTTTGTTTAATAACCTTTTATAAACATTTAATTTCACCAATTCAATTATTAGAATGATAGTTTCATTAAGTAAATTGAGTCTATAAATTATAGGAATTAAAAACTAATTGAAAGTTCATTAACTTCATTTTAATATATAATATACTTTTAAGAAAATGGGTGAGGAGAAGAAAAGGTTAAAAATTCTTTCATAGATTATTTTATACTTTTCTAGCTATGGAAGCATATGTTTCTATAAGAGAAAATCTTATATAATCAAATTGAAAACATCCACAACATCTATGGTGAAGCCAACTATTTCCATGGAGATTTTTTTTTTCTTACAAAAGATTTGAATATAAAATCTTGCATAAGAATAATCAAGGATATAATACTTGAATCAATTAATCAGCCATTGATCAAGAATGATTAATTATCTACACTAATTAATTCACTCTAATTTTTAAAAATAAAAGTTCAAACACAATGAATCAAATCATACCAATCTATTTTTTATTTGATTCAAGTTTAATAAAAAAAAAACTTATAAAATCAAAGGAAAGTATTTTGATTAGTTTAAAATTTTCTTAAAAAAACAACCACACTTAAACCTTCCTTAACTTATATAAAAGTTGGTGAGTGGATATACAATATATTACTCATACAAACCAATTAATTAACTCATAAGATAAAGTATTAACTTATTTTATTAATTTTAATATGACATATATTCACATCCAACATATTATACGGAGTCATAAGGAAATATTAGTAAAAATTTTTTGGGTGACTTGCATTTGTTGATGAGAAGGGGTTATGCCTATTTATTAAATGTGATTTAGTCTAAGGATTAAAGACCTATTCTTCCTAGACAATCTAAAACCCCTCAAACATCAAGTTGAAATAAGCACTTTATGTGTTTGTTATGTTTAATCAGACAATAAACAACTCAAATACTCAACTTGAAAGGTATGAGCACTTTATGATCAACCTACCTAGTCGGACAGACAATTTCCATGGATGTATAATATGTTCGGTTGGTTTACTTATCCGAACAGTCATTAAACAATTAGTTCGTATAAGATTATATTTAAATAAAATTTTACAACACACAACTCATTCTTTTAAAATGTATAATTATTATTCAAAAAACTGAGTTCCCGAACAAGAGTCTCCACTGAATAAAGATTATAATATCTTTTCCATGGACCACTAGGTTATAATGTTAAGTTGCATTGTAACATCACTATACAAATGAAGCTAAATTCCATGCCCACTTTTCACGAAGGTGATATAGGTCCAAATAAGATGGCTATGATAAGAATATGATGTTGAGCTCCTGCACGCTTTGCTTTAGCCCAATTATACTCCCAACTTTTGATATTAATAAATGAAGATGATTTTCTACAGTGCATGAGTGCTTGACTCGGATCTTCTGTAATTACGTTCAATAGAAAAAGACATGATTAAAGCTTCGACCCATTTGTAACTACACGTTTAGAGCAATTATATCTGTAGTGAAATAAGCGGGACCCACCCAAGGCCATTTAAGTCCCTATAAAACAAAAGTCTTATTTGCATTTTTCAATAATATAAAACATATATTGTTCTAATGGAGTCTTAATGACCCAAAGGATTGAACTATAACTATTTTTGTAGTGAAAAGGGCAAAGGTCTTGGTCTAGCAAGCGAGTGAAGATGGGGGTGATGCCCAACTCACTATGTTTGTAGTGCTATGCCATGTAAAATAATGCCAATCAAAAAGAAATAATTAATTGGTGAAGTGATTGTTTCTTTTATTCTATTGATTTGTTATGTATATATAGACTGATTTATCATATTCAAAATTTTAAAAAACTAATAGATTTTAAAATCTGTTAATTTAAACTACAAAATTCAAGTTATAAGATGAAATCTAACCAATTTATTATCTAAATTAGAAAATTGAAACATAGACTCCATAATATCTTTCGACTAAGTAGACTAACAAAATGTGAAAAAAGAGTTTATCCGGTAACGTAGGAGGAATCTCTTTTACAGGGCTCAAGTGCATGTAAATAATTACAGCACTAGTATGAGAATACCCACGAAATAAATCTAATATGACATAGACTCCTTTATAGTTAAATATGAGAGTGCTGGAGTTATAGGATGCAGGTTGAATGGTTTTTATTCAGCTTAATGTGTTATATAAAGTTTCACACACATTACCCAAGTTAAAATATTTAGTTTTGCATATTCTTTTTTACAAATTTGTGGCGAAAAAAATCAAAATATGTAATCAGACACGCACTAGATAATTCTTAGGAAATGTTTGGTAAAACAAAATATTATATAAAAAATCACATGAATTTCACAAATCATTATTCTTAGGAATGCCTAAAACTTTTTTAATTAATCATAAACATTCTTGAAAAGTTTGTATATGTCTTTTGGAAATTAATTTTTTATTTTAGTTTTAATAGAACTTTACTAGATATATAAGTGAATTTTTAAAAATATCTTTTTAGAGAAATAACTCTATTGGATAGGTTTCTATATAATTTTATCATAGGAGAATTATTGTTGTTTAAAACAAATTTATTATTTTTAAAATAAGAAAAAGTATGAAAATATTTTTTAACTTGGAAAAGGAAATAAAAGTTACATAATTTTTTCAAAAACTTTTGGGCTTGATTAATTTTAATTAAAATATTATTTTATGAAAATACAAAACAAAGTCATTCATTTTATTTTTGAAAAGATAGATAGAATTAAATTACCATGATTCAAGTGTTCCAATTTTTTTATAAGTCAGTAAAGTTCAAGTCTATCAAATTGTCATTACTCAGATATTTAAATAGATATTAGCTTTTCATGATAACAAAACAAAAAGTTATCCATGATGGTTATCATTAAAATCTATTTAAAAAATTAATTTAATGAGATAATAAATAAATTATTAATAAAAATATATTTAAAAATAATTAAATTTGTGTAAATTTTATTTTTACTTCTTATTTAAATTATTTTACATTTTATTGTACAAATTATTTTTCATTTCCTTATATAAATTATTTAGTATGGCTGATTTCAATCAAAATCATTGATAAGGATACTATGTACAAGAAAATTATAAGAATAATAACATTTATAAATAATTTATTATAATACTTTATTGTATTTAAATTAAGATAATTTAAAAAGGTAATTTTATCAAATTATAAGTTTGGATAAGTTTTGTTATAAAAATATTTTTCATAATTTTAAAAATTGCACATATGTTAGTGTGATTTTAATATTTTTATTTAAATTTAACATAAAATATTCTATTTAATCTACTTCAAATATTATTTTTTACAGTTTCTACTAAAATATATCTTGAATATTGCAACAGAAATATTTTAAACAATTTGTTAATTAACATCTTGATAATTTTTAAATAATGAAAACATAAAAAACATTTAAAAAGCATAATATTTTTTTGGTGCGAATATTTTGGTGAGATTAAAAATCAAAATATTTAATATATTAAAAATATTAAAAATAATATATTTTTATAAAATAGTGTTATTTTTAAAAGTTTAAAAAAGACTAAAATTATTATTAGTATTTCTTATTTTGAAATATAATTATTTATCATATTCTTATTTTAAAATATAATTATTTATCACATTTAATAAGAAATTATTTTAAAATATTATAATTGTACTAAATGAGTTAGAAATAATTAAAAAATTTAGATTCTCACATTATCATGAGAATGTTTTTGTAAGAAATATAAGTAAAAATTATTTTTGAAAAATAATATTTCTTAAAAAAAATCTTAACCTTCTCAATTTTAGATTCCTGAAAAATTAAAAATTCATCTCATAATAAATGCCTCCTTTGATCCAATGGAAAGACTTGGATATGTGATTGTCATTTATATTACTATATATGTGGCTTGCCCAGCCAGCTTTAGGTATATCTTTTAAGTTTTTCTTGTACGGTAATAAAATCTTAGCAAGTCTTTTATTTAGTACAATAATTAAATTGGTGGGGCAGTTGCAATATTCCTGCAAAACAACAAAATCCCTAAGGTGGATATAAAAATGATTTAGCTTAAAACTTTTTAACAATATTGCATGTGGATAAGGAATATTTATTAATAAATATTCATTATCTAGCAACGTGGATATTGTCATTTTAATAAGAGCTTAATTTTTATATATTATTAATATAAAAATTCTTACTCTATTAATTAATTAAAAATCATTTCTACTACATAATTTTAAAAAAAAAATAGTTATATAAAATCAACAGTCTGGTCAAATTGATAATATAATATTACATAACAGTATACTTATTATTTTTTACTGCTTCAATTCATTCTAATTAAATTCTGTATCTTGACCACGTCAAGATCATCGGTACCAAAATCCCTGAAAAAAAATAAACAAGCCCCACCAACAATGCTAACCAATAAAAAAGAAACAACAAGTATATGTGGCTAATAGCAAATTAGCTAGGTTAGTGTTTTAGTATATATATCTCCACTCCTTGCACTACTAATTAAACTCTAAAACATCCCATGAAATCAAAATAGAAGTTTCACATATATTATTTATAAATGTGTTGTAGCTCAATATGGCTGTGGACTCTATTATTACCGTTAGCACCAGAAATAAACGGTGAATTATTGATAGACATTAATAACAACACCTACATACTAAAAGAATAAGGAAATAGTTTAGTATTACTAAACTTTTAAGGTTAAACAATAGGTTAAGATTAAGATTGCAATTGATTTTTTTTTGGTTAATCCGGATTATCTCTTAACCGAGAATTAGAAATTAATCCTTTAATATATTAAAATCCATTTAAAATCCTAATATTTTTAATACATATTTATTTTCCATACTTATAAACGTGAGAATGGAAATTTTAATTTAAGAAATATAATTATTGGTTACGATTGAGTGATTGGGTTAATTTAAAGGCGTGGCAGGCGAGTTAATAATGCTAATAAGGATCAGACAAGGTACTTAGTACGTGATGTTGTTTCTTTATGACATGCCCCATTGGTGTTGACCAAAACAGAAGAATCCTAAATTATGACCAATGATAACAATAGTTTCCACATATCTTTTAGGGAATGAAGACGTGACCCAGATCTGCTCAGAAAAGGAAGCACAAAAAGCCATAGCAAAAGTGGCTAACCTCAAAGAAAAAGAGATGAAACATGTAAAAAGAGAAAGAGAAAAAGAAAGAAAACAGTACAAAACATGCATTATTATTGTAAATATGAGTTGGTTTTCTGTTCTGACCATAACAAGTCAATAGCAAACGACACGAGATAGTGGACAACATGGCCACTGCTGCGTTCGAAGAAATTAATTCCGAATCCCATAAACTCCAATCCAACCAGACATTCTCTTCTAAAAGCATGCCAGGTGGACACTAATCATGCCCTCATCATTATAATAATCTTTTTTTTTTTTTTCAATTTTACCTCATTTTTTTTATTATTTCTTTTATCTTAAACAATGATAAAGATCGATACCATGCACATTACGATTGATTCGAAAATTCTTCTTTCCCCCTTCATTTTGCTAAATAACAACGGTTTGTTTTAATAAATTATTTTGTTTAATATAAATTTCTTACTTCTAGATGGTTCAAATACTCTCAAGTGAGATCTCTCTCGTTTGAATGTTGTGAAAAAATAAATTTTGAAGAGAGGTGATGAATTGATATAAAGTATTTTAAATAAAAATCAGAATGCAATTAATTAATGGAAAATTTGTTTTAAATTTATATAAAAACGTTCTTTGTTTTAATATGACAGGCATATTGTTTCAACAGGAATTCTCTCCCATTCTGCAATTACAAGCACAACCTAGGAGATTGTACGTTTTCCAATCAAAGGTTCATTCATGCAAAGGCAAATATCTCAATAAAACTATCAACCTGTTCTAAGACACTTGGGTCCATGCATAACCGTGTGGAGAAATTTTGGGGCCTAACTCCTAAGAATTTAATAATATATTAAATATTTTATACTATTATAATTCTATAAAGTATATGAATAAAATAAAATAAAAAGACAACAATAAAAAATATAAATAAAAAATGTTACAAAGTAAATAAGAGAAAATAGTAAATGATATAACCTATAAATGAAAAAATAATAATAATACGTAGATATTATCTACTACAATAATTTAATATCAATTATCAACCTTAACAATTCACTTAGGATCTTTAAAAAGGTATAAAGATAAAAAGAAATGGAAAAAATGAGATAGTTTTTTTAATAATATATAATAAATAATTGCTAGCTTTATTTTTTTTCAATTAGTAATAGATTATTATCATTGAAAATAGCTAGCTCAAGCTTACCTTTCTATTTTAGTGGTAATTAAAATTATTTATCTCTTGTTAATTTATTATTGTTAAAGATAACATTTACATTTGAAACTTTTACATATGCAATTGAATTAATAAAAATTGGCCACAACATATACACAAGAGATTATTTTTAACGGTGTCTAAGCAAAAATCTAAACAATTTTGTAGTATACATGGCTTTGAGTCTATGTAAGTAAAATGAAGTAAATGTGTTAGTATAATGTTATTTGAGCCTAGTTATTTTTTACTTGATCATAGCCTAACATTTCATAGGATTCAAAAATTTTCTTATTGTGCACAAAAGTTTGTGTAAATACAAAATATTGGATCACAAAAATAATTTATTATTTACTACATATCAAAAATTCACTTTAATAGTATCTCTCACACGTCATCTTGTAAGAGACACTGTATTAATTCACAAGCAACCTTATAATTAATCAAGGTTAACAAAATAAAGTATGGATACACTCTAACTTTACCCACTTCACTTTTTCTATAAATATTGACTTAAATATTTAAATACTTACAAATAATCCTATTGAAGCTTGGTTTGTAGAAGACTATTGAGATTCTATAATCTACTTTGAATATTTTTAGTTTTGTATATATTAAATATTTAAGTTGGTCTAGATAAAAAGATATGTGTACTAAATCTTATCAAATTGGAAAATTGAATCATATATTTTTAAATTTGTTGAACCCAACTTGACTTCATAATTATTTTTATTTTATTTAAATTTTATGATATTATTTCTTAAAATATATAAATATATAATAATATATCATTGTAAATAAAAATATCATATATTATTTTCAATGATTAAGTTTATTGCTAATTTGAACATAGATAGCAATTTGAAATTTTAAATTGCACAAGTAAGCACAATGACTATAGAAGCAATGCAATGTTTGAGATTTTTTTTATTGAAGAAGATGACTAAGGAAGTTGTAAAAAACTTGATTCAGTTGACTAAGATGTTGTGTTTTGTGTTTTAAGTTTTAATCAATTTTACTTGGAAAACCTAAAGTGGGATTTATATAACTTGTTTATGTGTCTTGTACCTACTAGATTCGCTAAATTTTTCAAATCTTAATTTCTTAGGTAGATAATATTTATTCTTAATCAAAAACTATAATTCCTTAGATGAAATCAAAGAACAATCAAACTAATTAAGAATCTTTGAGAGATAGTGAACATTTCATGAATTTTCATGCCCCAAAAATCACAAGGTTCAAGCCCCAAAGTATACACAAAAAATCATTTCAAAGTTTATCAATTCTTTATTAATACGTATAAATAATAATGAATTATGAATATGAAAACCAAAGAAATTAAACTACATTAATAACTCATGTCAAGAATTTACAAAATCCATTTACATCACCTAATCCCAAAAGGGAAAGGTTTATATAGATGTGAAATTAATGAAGTCTAAAATAAAATAATAGAAAAGGAAGAACTCTGTGAATATTCCAAGAAGATGAGAGGTTTATCCATAAATCTCCAAAACAAGGCTAAGGTACAAGATGACTAAAAAACATAGTAAAAAGATCGATAACAAGTGTGAGATGCACATTTAAATATGAGTCTTAGTGCACACTACTACTCAGTGATGTAGTCACCCTATGTACTTGGATGACAAGTAACACAATTGTGAATATTGGTTACCCACCACAATCATAGCAAAAAAATAAAACACCCTAAATAAGAGAAATGTCAAAAAACTTACAATCATTTCAAAACCACCACATACAAGTTGAATAGGACATGTTGGCAATAAAAGCAAATAAACACCAAGAATAAGACATAATATTGCATTAAAAAGCTTAATTGCATTCCACATTGGCCAACTCCACAACACCATCCATACTAGATGATAAATCACCAAGAAAGAATCTAAAATTAGGCAAAAACTACAACAACTAATTAGATAAAAGACATACTCCTTTATTGGATTTTGCCAAGAATCATCTTTAAGCGATAAGTTTGATCATCTTAACTATATGAGAAAGATCCTGATTACCATTAAAAAATAATAACATTTTCACTTTTCCAAATTATCCATACAATGGCAAACCAAATCATTAACTACATTATTCTTTCTTGTGATCCCTTAGTTGAAGACCCAAATTTGGAACAAAGTTGAAATTGAAATACAAAACTGGTACCAAGACTAGATAATGACAAACGAGATGTAAAAAAAAATTCTAATATTGTCCACACAAAGCATAAATAATTTCATTAGTAGAGGTTATATAATGTCATTACTAATTTCTCTATCATCAAATTTTATCAAATAGCAATTGCCACGAGAATGAAACAACATTCAAAAGAGTCAAACTCTTCCACATGTTATTATATACATTTTTCTCCAATATAGAAGACATCAAACCATAAGAACCATGGGGAGTCAAAGTTGATAAGCTTAATAGAAAAAATTCCTTAATTTTCTTAGACAATTGAAAACTAGTGTGAAGGGGAGATATATGACAAAAGTTAAGAATCTTGCTATTTAACTTTCAATTTGTGTCAACAAAATGAGTAGTCAAACTTATGTAACCCTCAATATAATAGGATATTCATAAATTAGAAGTTAAAGATATCATATTAGGGATGGAAGTTATTACTTCTGTAAGCTTTGTGTTCTGTTTCATATATATTTTCAACACATTGGCCTTAATAGTGTTTCTAGAAATAGGAAATGCATCAAGATTCAAATATTTTATCCAACTCTTAAGCTCCTTATACTAAAAAAATTTGAAGGACAAATCATGTTTACAGATTAAGGTAGCATACAAATCACGCGGTACCATATATGATATATGTGCACCTCTGATTGTTTTCGTCAAAACAAAAACCTAAAGAAAATGTTTATCTCTCTCGGAGGGGAATGGTTGAAATCTAATCAAGCAGGCAACTTATCAAATTTTAATCTAATACTACTAACATTCAATCTACACATAGGAACAAGCAAACATTAGTAAAAGAAAATAAGATACAATATAATATAAGAATAAAATCCTATCTATCTGTACATAAGGAATTTTGAAAAAAAAAATAAAGTAAATTAAAATTATCTTGAGCTTATTGCAAAATGACTTAAATATCATTATATACATATCCTAATTTTTTTCAAATAAATTATCCTAATTTTTTCCAAGAAAAGATGCCACACACAACAATATTTAAAATAACCAGCGTACTTCTATTAACATATTGCTAGAAACCCATACGTATAGGGATTATCAACAACTATTGGAAAATCTATTGAATCCTAATCCAAAATAAAATTTTAACCCTCATAAATGTTACCTCCAATGCCTAAAATTCACAATACCAAACAACTACAAACCATCGAAGGAAATGTTGAGGTACTGATGAACAAAATGCAATGACCATCAATGGAAAAATCGTTCTTATGGTTACTTTTCTCATAGTCAATTCATCACTAAAATTAGAAACAAAAAATAAAATAAAAAATTTGTACCATGTTTGCCAAATCTTAGGGTTTTAGAATGAATATCTAAAATGAGACATACTAAGATATGTAAGTAGATAAACAAACCTTTGTTTCAAAGATAAGAACCTCGAAAATTCAATCTCCTTCCATAGCCTTTAGAATGAGAGATTGAGAGCAAGCACGAGAATGCACGAGTATAGATCGAGAGTAAGCACGAATACTAAGAGCAAAAGTTCGGGAAAGAAAAAAAAGAACAAGTAATGAAATAGAGTTGTTATTTTTACTTTTATTCGAAGTTGTTGAATAAACTAAAATTGCTTATTAAATAAACTACAATTAATTTTAACTAAGGAAAGAGAGAGAGAAAAGTCACCAAATGGAGAAAGATCAAAAAATTGAATTAGAAAATATGTTTTTAAATAAACTAATATTTAAATTTAGATAGGAAAGATGTTTGGTAGTTAATGAGTAGTAAATTAACTTCATATTAACTACTAGATTTATTGGTAGTAAAAATAGTAGCAAATTTTAAATATTTTTGTAGTGTTTTTATAATAACTACTTTAAAAATTATATTAATAATTCTTTTATTAGTACTAACTACTAATAAAAGTTGCATACATATAGACAAGCTTTTTATAAAAAAAATATGATTCTTAAATTTGATTTTCTTTTGGATAAATTAAATTGACAAAAGATAAAAAATAAATTAATTAAGAATTATATAAAGTAAAACAACAATCAAAATTAAGTAAAAAATATTTTTTTGAGGGTTTATGAGCACCACCACAAATTAACTACCACTAAAAACCTATTTTTTGGTATTTTGTGGTGATTAAAGAAGTTGTTAGAAATCATACTATTTTGTAGTGGTTTATAATAGCTGCCATGAATAAACCCCCGCTAAAAATTGAATTTTTTTTTTTTTTTGTAGTGAATCAAAGTCTTCAAATTTGATTTTCTTACATTTTTCAATATCACGATGAGAGGTCTTCAAATTTCTTTATCACCATTTATATATTCTTTGTTACAAGCATTACACCTTGCTATTTTCTTTCTATCTTTGCTCACATATATCCTAGTAAAAATTTTCTAACAAATGAATGTTGTGGACTTAACCTTTTTGTTACTAGGTTCAAGGGATTGAGAATCTTCTTTAATAGCCTCAATTTCAATTTCATCAATTGAAGTTAATTTTTGAATCAATTTCATTTTCCAAATCAAAGTCTTGTTTATAATTAAATAGTTTCAATTATTTCAATTCTAAATACAACAATAGTATTCTAAATACCATTCATGTTTGTGTATACATTTCTTACACAATAGTTTCATTAAATAATGCATGAATGTAGTTTAATTAAATCATTGTTTTCTTTTTTTCACATTGGACTGATGAGGATCATTTTTGTCTATCAGGGGCTAGGCACCTCATCTCTCAATCCATCACACTTTAATGAGTACCATTCTAGCCTCTCACAAGTTTGGACACTCGCAAGATAAATGTCTCTCAAGCCCATTCTCATCTCTCACAGATTAAGTCACCATTTGCATTTATCCTTATTACTTATTACTCATTTTTATATCACATATCACCATTCTCAATGCAATTTATATAATAACAACAACAATATATTTTGCATAAGCATATAGGTTAATAGATAAACAATAAATTCAATTGTCACACAAACACCTACAACACATATAGGACATTATGAGCGTGCTCCCATTAGCACGTGCATGCACAATCAGCGTAACTCTACACGAGCATGCACTAATGTGTACAAATTCTACACAAGTGTATGCAACCTGCACGAGCTATTTTTCTTGAGCATGACCATGCTTGACATCCTACTATCAAATTTTCTTGGATTTTTGCCTAGAATTTCAAATTTAAAAGGGTACCTATGGTTTTTCTACATTTTGCATACTCACAACAAGAAACATAATCTAGGGAGCTCTATCCCCCTTTATAGAACTCCAAGAACATATAGTTTATAAAATCAACTCCTGATCCACAAAGTTCAATCTCCCATTCAGATAATCCAAAATACACAACTTTGGGATTTAGGAAAAAACCTCAAATCCACAATCACAAGGTTAAAAATCCTATACTCTATCAATTGACCCTAGATAGACAAAATGACAGAGACAAGAAACCACAAACAAATAACCCAAAACTCTCCCAATCATATAGGTAGTCAAACACATGCACTTCAAATATAAGCACTAAGCAAAAAAAAATGACTAAACACTTTGTCGATTGATATAGGCAGCCAAATACAAACACTAAGCGGGGTGTAGGGTCAGCCCCTCTACCCATAGTCATATTCATACCTCTGAGCGAGATTTCTCACTCCTCTTAGTTGGAGAAGCATAGACGTAAAGAATATGTTCCACAAGGTTGTTTTTCTTATTTCTTGGTGGTTTCCTCTAGAGGTTCTCCTTCATCAGTCAAACTTTTTAAATGACTTGCTAGAATCATGAACAAGGTTAGAAGAACAAAAAGACAAAGTCATTGTATAAACCAAATAATAATAACTTATAAAAATAAAGTGCACTAGAATCTCAAGAATTCATGTGGAAATTAGAATGACATTCTTTATGATAGTCTATTCAATTTTTTATATTGAAATTTGTTTTATTTAGTAGAGGGACAAACACTATACTTGAACTCTTACAAAATAAGAACCTATATTGTTATTCACTATTTGAAAATAATGATCATGAAACATTTAAAAAATTCTTTAGACTCTAGGATTCCACGTAGATAGTAATACTAATAATAAACTTATTAATTTGGCATGCAATTATTTTGAGGATCACAGTCACAAAAACTGTTAAGTCATGTGAAAATTCATAAATTTATCTACAATAAAATAATTAGTCTGCTAGTTCTAAAATATTTTTAATTTATGTAGTTACTAATATAATCATTAATACCAATCAACATGATAACTCATTAAGCTAATCAATCAACTTAAAAACTAGAAATCATAATAATTTTCAGATGGATTCATACAAGCATTAATCAAAATTCGACATATTCAAGTATGATTCATACTAATCAAGTTCATATATGCTAATAAACATTATGTTATCAATACCAATCTAATCATATTCATACAGAGAAATAGACTTCATATATACAAGCATCAACAAAATTACTCTATCATTGAAGATTGTAGCAACATCAAGTACCAACTTGCATAAATTCATATATTCAAGCATAGATTCATACTGAGTTGCTAAATATCACAATGGCAACATGCAGAGGGCAAAGGCAAAAAAAAAAAAAAGCAATGTCATGAGGAAGGCCAAAAAAATAGAAGTAGATTGAGCAAATAATGAGAAATTTTTTCAACTGGCGAATAGAAATTTGAACTACAAATAAAGGAAATATTTAGCTCAAGCGAGAATAGAAGTAAAATTGCAAAGGGATTATGCATAACTGAAGAAGGAGTGAATGAGTGGCAAGTGAGAAAAGAGGCAAGGATTATGTTGCAAAAGCACCAAACTAATCAAAGTAGGCAAGTAGTAAAAGCAAAAAAAAGGGTTCTATTTAGGAAGGTGTAGGACCTCAAATCTGTTCGGCCCAACAAGTAGGGTACCAAAGCCCAAGGAAGACTCATGTCCAAAAGGGCTAGAAAGGATCCCGTCAGGGAAGCCAGCCATACGATCCCATCCGAGGAAAAGAACACAACACACTTGACAGCAAGGCAGGACTAACAAAGACGTACTCGACCTGGCCCACGACTCAGACGAAGCCCAAAAAGGCAGGGGCCCACATCCCCCCGCAAGGCCGATAAAGAAAGGAGGCTCGAATGGTTAGAATTGGTCACGTCAGGCACGCGACACTTCACCTAAACGGCGTCAATGAACTTGCCACCTCAGCAGAAAAAGACACCACGACGTCATGCTCTAAAGATCCTAAACCGTGAGACGCCATGACGCGCTCCAAATCTAGGACCATGGAAAGCAAAATTGAAGCACTCAAATTACAGAATCAGGTTCATAAACGAGAGGCGAGCCAACTGAAGGAACAGATGGCTCGGATGTTTTAGATCCTCTGGTAGACCAACACCGCTGTCGCGGCCATGACCAATCCTAGTGCTGCTGAGTACGCTCAAGCCAGCAATGCCACCGGCCCTCCACTCCATGTAGCGAAGGACCCGCCATTTGGAACGTCATTGGGTGAGATGTCGAAACCTCCACCAATGAGGAACAGGAGCAGCCGAAGATAGAGGCCCAATATCAAGCCTAGCGAACTGCTCAATCCCCCATGGTCCATAGGCAAACACCTTTGGTCGAGGATAAGCGACAATCCTTAGAGGAACAGCTCTGTGCCGTAGGAGGGGAAGCCAATCCAAGTTAGAGGTTGCAGGTCTCTACCTTATCTCGAATGAGGATCTATTGGCCAATTTTAACAAGTACGAAAGAAGTTCTTGCCCCAGGGACCACCTAACTATGCAGCGCAGAAAGATGGCAGCCTACGAGATCCTCGTTCACTGTTTCTAAGATAGCCTAACGAGAGCAGGGGCGCATCAAATTTGGAGGGATTTGGCAGAAGCCTTCTTGACATAATGAAAATATGACAAGGACATGGAGTCGAACCGCTCCCGGCTCCAAAACACGGTCAAGATGGAACAGGAAGGCCGCAAGGAGAACGCGTAAAGATGGGTGAGTTGGCAACGCGGGTGCAACCACCGACAACCAAAAGGGAAATGGTCACCATGCTCTTTGACACCTTTTAGACCCTTTTATCACGACGAAGTGGTAAGCGACGCCTCCGACTCTGCAGATCTCGTGGTAGCGGGCGAGAGAATGGAACTGGGCATTAGACGCGGGAAGCTTGCCCAACAAATATCAACCTGGGTTTCACTTAGAAGCTCCCATCAGAGAAAGAAAAAGGCAAAGTCAACGCCCTGCCAAGGGAGCCTGTCTTCCCACTAGGGAAAGGAACCACCCCTCACCCAATTCAATTCCGTGTCGAAGCCAGGTTAGCAGTGACCCACGTTAGCTTGCCACTAACGTTGTACAATGCAAGAGTAGCTGTCACTCTAGGGTCAACACAGCAAGGCACAAGAAGGCCGCCTAGAATGCCCTAGGACCTACATAGAACCGCTCCCTCAACTGCAAGAGCAAAAGTTCACGGAAATAGCTCCTTTCAGACCCCTAGTTCCCCCGTACCCGAGAACCCATAATCCCAACATCCGGTGTGACTACCACGCTGGTGCTATAGGTCACGCCACCAAAAGATGCTTGAGCTTGAAAATACAAGGCCCAAGACCGTCTAGATGGCGGATTGCTCAATTGCCGAGATCAAGGGCTGAGTGGGCAGAATAGTCCTTTCCTGGCCCACAGAGGCACGATTGTCAACAAGATAAACCGCGCAAATAGGGAGGGGGCAGAGAGCCCTGACAGATGGAGAGGGAGCTCGACAGCTTGGCTGGGATAGTAGCGTTGACAACAGGACAAGACCGGCAAAGACGTACTTGACCCAGCCCACGACTCAGACGAAGCCCAAAAGGGCAAGTGCCCACATCCCCTCTACAAGGTCGATAAAGAAAGGAGGCCCGAATGATTAGAAGTGGTCACGTCAGGCACGCGACACCTCACCTGAACGACGTCAAGGAACTTGCCACCTCAACAGAAAAAGATGCCACGACGTCATGCTCCAAAGATCCTGAACTATGAGATTTCCCAAGAGGGCAAAGCCTCTAATTAGACCACGTTAAAGGGACAAGGGACCCACTATCCCTAACAGAATAAAAATCCTTGCCAATCGCAACAAGAGAAGGGCCACGTTAGCCACTACCCTTGAGAGACGCCGCGAATCTAGGAGAACGTGCCACGATCAAGCACTGGAATATCAACTTGGGGATCACCATGGCTAACAAACTAGATCAAGAGGCTGGAACAACTCCATGTGGCGAGATCATACGCACTCTCGTCACCCTCTCAAAGGCTATAAAAGGCCTTAGCTTGAGGAGCTCAAGGCCAAGAATTGAAGAATAAAGGAGCACAATCACTGAGGAATTGCGGCAAAATTGCGACCTGAATTCTAAAAATCAGCTACCAGCCCCACAGCAATTGACCCCATTGGATCCCTGGGTAACTTTTTGGCCAAAGCCCCAGTCAAACCTTGCAAACACTTCAGACGGCAAACGTGTAATTCGCTACACAATCCCCCCCATTTCTCATCAAACTCCAAGCATCCTCGAGGTCACATATGTCCGAACACTCAGAGTCCCTTGCACACTAACCGTCCCAATAGCCAACCATGCCCATCCTGTTTCCATCCTAAGAGTCTGCCACACTTCAGATGGTAGGCAAGCCATTTTCATGCCTAACCAGCTTGCAAACACTTCGAATCGCAGGTACACAGCCCGTTTCAACTTAAAACCGAGTTAGTCCTAGCTATTGCGGCCCAACACTTCGCACTTCTCACCCGACCCCGAGTCAATGGACGAACGTCCGAATCTACCTAGCACGCAGTCGTGCGAATGATCAACCCAACTCCGAAGCGGGACACCCAACGGACAGTCCCGACTCCGCCCGTAAACAGCGAAGGCCGAGCACCCAACGAAAAGTTCGGTCCTCGCGTCCCAAACTCTGGTGGACGCCTAAGGGAAAGTCCAACCATGCTACAGCCCTCAGCACTGTTCACACCCTGATAGGAGGATGTCTAAAGGATAGTCCAACTCTGCCACTTGCCACACAGAACTACGTTGACTTTGATTTCTCCCAACTCAGAGATACATAAGAGCAGGGGGCCTACCCTTGTCAAGTCAATCATTACACCCCAAAACACATCCCTGCACCGACCACCATGTAGTAGAGGTTACACGACATACAATTCGTGGGGTAACTACCAAATGGTAGGCAAACGAGATGATACGTCACTCCCATGCGTAACCAGCTCCTTACCCAGATTCTGCTCCGAAGACAATGCCTTATCCCTTTCTGGTTCCTAGTGTGCCAATAAACACTGGTGGCGACTCTAATCTGGATCATTTCGGTTCAAGCCGGCCTTGCCTAGGGACGGCTTAGACGATACTAACTCGCTCCACTAGGTCCCGGCCTGACACGTTCTCAAAATGTGATCCATCAAGATTCCACCAAGGCGAAGAACCGTCTTGCGCTTCGTCTCCCACGTCATCATCCGCCGAATCCACCCCAGTCGATATGATTTAGGTCACGTCAAAAGGCAAAGGCAAAGGTAAACTGCAGCAACACTAAAGCATATTAAACAAGTGATTTGCAAAGGAGCAATTCAAACAAGTGAATATTAAACAACGAAACAATAAAAATCATATGACAAATTAACTTAACATTACTGTTGTACCCCAATTTTGTCCGGTCTGTGTGTGGGTCCCTCTTTGTTTGTCCGGACTTGGGAGAATATAAAGCAAAAATACTTAAAGTTGGAAAAGGAAGGACAAAAGAGAGGAAGGAGGAGTTGCAGGCCAATCATTCTTCTTGAAAGAGGAAAGACAGTGACAAATGAAGGAAGAAGGATGAGAAGACGACCTTCGCACCCCTTTCCCCCAGTCCTGCACAAAAATGGTAGGTGTTGACGCCCATTGGAAGCCCCCAGGTCTGCCACCCTGCAGCTTGGAAGCTGCTTTTCCACCGAGTCAACCAAGGCCAAGGATGAGTGGTCACCACCACATTAAATGGGAATGAGAGAAGTAAACCCATAGGAAGCACCGTGGCGTTAATGAGCTTAGGGAAGGAGTCATCGCATTAATGGAGGAGATCTTCTTGAAGATTCGTGATGGTGACCCAAGGGTGAGGGGTGTGCCTATAAAAGGATAAATGTTTGAACGAAAGGGGGTCTTTCGACTGGGTCTTGAAATTTTGGGGAGAAAGAGTTCGAAAATGGGGGAATCTTTGGACATAGCAAGTCCAAAAATCCTCATTCAATTTCAAGCTTTCAAAGACAAAGGAACGAGCCGCAAAAGAAGGAAATTGCAGAGGAAACCCCGCTACCCCGTAGCAAACCTAAGCTCTCTAAATACAAGGTAAGTGTTTTTGAAATCTACCATTGCACGTCTATTGAGGATCCCTTAAAGCTAAACCAACACATAGCTTCCCCATTTATACCAACGTTGTACTGCATGATGTAGTTGACTCCGAAACCAGTTTCTATATGACCAGGACCGACTCACACTATTGGGACCGAGTCGGTCCCAATCCCTTTCTAGCACCTACTCTTAAGCTTCCCAGCTACCCCTTCCCTAAACTTTTTGGACGCCATTGGAAAGTTCACTTCATTCATTTTATTCATCTCTGCATACGCCAACAGACAGTATGCTCCTTCTAAATCTTTTTTGGACGCCAATGGAAAGTCCATCTTCACCTAACCCATGGGTGCCTAATGAATAACCCATCTCTTCCCACTTTTCAAACACATGTTTAGCCACCTGAAGCTGAGTCTGTCTCGACTCCTTATCTTATCACTGGCTGACTCTGTCTAGCCGACTCCGTTTGGCCTACTCTGTCTGGTCAACTCTGTGTGGCCCACTCTGTCTAACCATCCATGCCGAGAACTACGTAAACTTTGATTTCTCTGCATAGTAGGAGATACGTAGGAGCAAGAGACGACTCTTATCAAGTTATTCATCCAAAAAACCAAAAAATACATCCTTTATCCATTCCTTATAAATATCTTCCATTAGAAAGGCATAAACCATAACTTAGAAGTCATCTTATTGCATGCATCTAATTAGAGTAACTACCTTATGGTAGACGTATTGAGATTCTAGTAATCCCTATGTGTAGCCGATTCCTGAACCTGAACTCTGATTCTCAGACTTGCCTTATCCAACTCTAGGTTTCCTAGCATTTTCCATAAAAATGCCGATGGTGACTCCGCAATCCCTGTTCCTTCCTCGGAGGGGACTCGAATTCCAAACTTCTATTTTTTCCCGTCTCGCGTCGTGATTTAGGTCGCGACAATTACTAAAATTAAAAAACTATATATATATATATATATATAGGTAGGCTAATGAATTAAGCTACCTAAACTAACTTGTCATTTTTAGTGGGTTAGGAAGGCTAGCCCACTAGACCCAATTCATTTTGCCTTACCTAGTTGTGCTAGCAAATTGTTCACTTTTATTTGTCATAACTCAAAGTTACTAGTTCCATCAAACTTGCCCACTTTAAATTTTGCACTAGGATTTAGAGTCATCTCAACTTGCTTTTGATACTAATTGTTGAGAAATTAGTTACAATAATTAAAAGTAAACAAAAAATAAAGAGATGCACACAAAAGATTAACAAGGTTCAACGATATGCCTACATCCTCGGAAGCAGAGTGATTGTGTTTTTCTCATTATACAAAATAAGATTGTAATGCATATATATAATATATAATACATGTTTACAAAATTACTCTCGTACCGTACCATGAGGTTGTTACCTCTACACCTCTAACCCACTTAATGTGCAACCACCTAAAACGAAAAACTCTCACTTAAAGGACAGATGTTGTCACTTTACTCTGCTCCCATAAAATAAGAGCCATGCAAAACAAGCTCTCCTGAGCAATGTCATTCATTTATTGTCACACAATTTTTTTGTGCTCTATGTCTTATAATTTTATGCCAATTTATTTCTTCATTTGTACATAACTCATTGTTACAAAATTCCAATCTATTTTCTATTTTGAGTTATTTTACTTTATTTTATGTTTGATTCTCCATAAGAGATTTCTCATGCTTAACTTGAGGAATACGTTAATTTCCTATTTCAATACATGAATCAAAAAATTTCATAAATAATCAATAATGAATATCAACATCTACCTTAACCATAAGAAGGTACACTTGCTAGCCCCACAATTTAAATGAATGTAATCAAGAGTCTTTCATGTTCTATGAGACAAATGTTGAATTTTACTCTATTTTGTTTACTACAAACATAATTATCACAAAAATCCAACTTTCCAATCTACCAAACAAGCCTATTTTACTAAGCTAATCAAGTTTATGCTCACTCATATAACCTAATCTTATATGCCAAAAACTAGTTTGATCATGATTTGAGATAAAATAAGTTGAGGTTGTGGCTACCTCTATGTTGCCTCAGGGATATATGGTTCATTCTTCAAATTTTCCTTCATAATCATGAAGGCAATTCTAAAAACTCTTAATACTTTAGCCTTTAACTTGATATGTATAACCAAAAAAGTATTAAGTGCTCAAAGAAATTAAGTTCTTTTAGAATTTGAACACATACCTCAAATTAACTAATATTTTCACAATACCATCAACTATCTTCATTTATAGTGTACCTTTACCAATTATACTATTAGCACCACTATCCCTTGTCAAGTCAACTTTATCAACATCAATTTCTTACCATATGTTTTTATGAAATCTTTGTTAGGCATTATGTGAAAAGTTCATGTTAAATCTACAATCTAGTTATCATCATTAACATTATATGAGACAAAGAAAACATTTTCACCATCTAATTCTTCTAAGACAACTATTAGTCCACCAATCTCTAAAGTATTTGCTTATAGAATGAAATATAACATTTTCTATAGAAGCTCTTCTTTTCCTTTCATCAATTCTTTCATGTACCATTGAACCCTTACTAGAACCAGTACCACTATATAAATTAGTAATTGTCCCTTTTAATTCATAAGACTTTAAGGTTATTTTTAATTTCTCCATGTACAGTGAACTCTTAAAAAAATTATTATGTCTACATAATTGTTATTAGCTCTTAGTAAATAACTAAAAAGAAGAACTATGTTATACCAATAATGCTTGTTAACTAGGACTAAATTTATGGCAAATGTTCCAATTATACCAATAATAAACTAATAAATATAAATATCATTCCCTCAAATTGGTGTAGTGACAAATTTTCACAATTAATTACTATGTAAGCTAATAGGGTAATGTGATAATTTTGAATAAAAAATAACACTACAATTAAATACTAGCAAAATGTAAAATATGTTGTATAAGGTTTTCAACTTTTATTGATAAAAAAAATGAATTATGTGAATGGTTAGGATTCAAATTCTTTTATCATATTCCTTCTATAATCTCATTCAATCTATTACAAACTAATTCACAAGCATTAAAGTTCAAATTAATTAAATTAGGTTAAGTTCAATTCCTTAGTGTGTAATCTCTTCCAAATAATCTTAGAGTTCTAATTCTTTAGCTTCACTAAGATTAGTCATTGTATTAAGTTCATACATTCATACAAACACATGCATCAAGAAGTTATATGGATAGGATCATCTCAATACAAGCTAACCAATCTCAATTCTAACCACATTTATAAGATTCTTCATTATAAACACAACTTTCAATCATTCCATCAATGACCAATTAATAGAATGCATTAAGAGAAAAAATTATCATTCAAGATCATGAATAAACTTATATAACATATAAAAGAGTTCAATTATAAAAGATGCCCATATATATTTTGTATATTCCTAAGCTAAGAAAATCTAGCAAAACATAATAAAAAAATAGAGTAGTAGAGAAAGAGATGGAAATAGATGATGATGGTTGCATTGAATCTTCAAGAATTCTCTCAAGGTTTAAATATTTAATGGATGGAGTACCATTTTAGGGGGTTTTCTTTTTTTGTTGTAGAAAATAAGGTGTCTAAGAGTGAAATTCCCCGAACTCCTCTAGGCCTCAAAATTAACTTTTATAATACTTTAAAATTCACTTTTAACATTCCCAATGCCTATTGCAATGTTGGTCTAATTTTCAATGTTGGTCTTCACGTTTCGGATCTAGAACACCTATTTCAAATGTCTAGTGTTTCAATGCTAACAAAAATGTAACAAATGAGTGAAGATGGATTGTAGTGTTCTTCTCTTCTAAAATGTTTCCGATGTTGTCAAGACACCTAATTTCTATTAGGATTGCATTTTCTTAGTGTTGTTCCACGATTCCAATATTAAGCATTAAGACTCTAGAAAGTAAGGTGAAACTCTTTTATACAATATTGAGTGCTATTTTCAACATTAAAAACATTAAAACCAAAACATTCAATTTTTTCATTTTCTATGTGAAAAAAAAAATCAATTAAAAATCAACATTTACAAATTTTTAGGTGTAAAACAAAATCTATACAAATTTCTATCTATTTTTCGTCGTTTCCATGCTTATTTTGTTTTTTATCTTATTTTCCCTATAAAAATTATAAACATAAATTCATCAAATATGAATTTTCACTTGATTCTTGTCATTAATCACTGTATCAATATTTTCAAAGTATTAACAATTTGGTTGAAATTAACAATATGTCTGTGAATGATCTCACTTTCATACAATTGCGTAGTATATAATTGTTTCTTCACGTAGAGATGATTATGAAGAGACTTTATCATGTATTGATTTTCAAGTTTGTTCAAAACTTGTCAAAGAGTCTTTTGTTCAAAGACTTCTCCTATAACTTCTGGTTAGATCGGTTTGACAACTTTTTCTGACGGCATCTCACATTCTCGCCAAGATCGATAAAGAAATAATACCCACCACAATTCGAAAATATTTTTGTCGATAAATTTCTAAACGTCAAACTTCGTAGATGTTATAGCTCTGATGTTAATTTGTTGTGGAAAATTGACTTTGCGATGAAGAAACACTTAATCATACAGAATATATCCTACAAGATTTTTTATTTTGTTAAAAACTATCATTTAGTAGTTAAATTCTAACTAATTAACTATTAATTAACTAGAATATTATTTTTTCTAATTGAATTTAAGTTATATTTATTTATACTTCTTATTATTATAAATTAATTAAAAAATAATTACAAATTTTAAAAATTTACTACAAATTAACTAAGATTATTTTCGTTAACTAACTTGCTACTTATTTTATTTTACTATTAATATTATAATAATTTTGTAACTAATTATTTTTATTATAAAAATAACTATTAATTTTAAAATTAATCAAAAAATTATTTAATAACAAATTTTAAATTTTCTAATAGTGATAATGCTACCATCAAGGAATAATTTTTAGATATATGAAGAGATTAAAAATGAAAATACAAGAAGAATTCTCCTTAAATTCTTATCTCTTTCATAACTATGCTTTTCGAAGGATTGAATTCTCTTGCATTTACCTTAATGAATTCTACGATTCATTTGCATCTATATATTTTAGAATACAAGTTAAACGGTGATTCGTAATAGATAATTGTTACCCTAATAAGCTATCCATTATTTTGGAATGATTTATATTAACTAAATCATTAATGCTATATGATTTGTATATATTTACTATTAATAGCAATGCTTATTCAAACAACATATATAACACACAGAAAATGCATCTAGATCTACATGTGATCCAATTTACAAGCCTATAGTGCAAACACGAGTACATGAAATACACATTATAGATGTATGTAACCCAATCTAAATTATGAACTTAAACAGATCGAGCTGAATATTAGTTCGTGTGCCTACATGAAATACACGTTATAGACTACACATAGTGATAATAGTTTTCTCTTTTTTATCCTTAAAAAAATACAGAATTAAGACCCATTTGGCCATTTCGAAAAAAATTGTAAATCCTATCGTATAGAACCATTTTAGTTGAAAGTTTCTTCTAAGAATTATTTTGTGAAAACATAGTACAAAATTAGAATCGTGCTAGCATGCCTATAAAATTGCTTCAATTGAAATGCAGTCTAGTTATAGGCATGCGTAGTGGTTAGACCCAGTTAATTATTATTAAACCCACCACTATGTCCTCCCTAGCTGAATAGGCAAACACAGTTAAAGCATTCTAGCTTTTTCATAAAATCTTGGACACCAAATAAAATGTGATAACGTATATACTTGCAACGCTTATATAGTCCAGTCAAAGTATAGAAGGATCGAGGGAGGGTTGGTGAAATTAACCTACGATATGAGATAATGGAGGCAAAATCATAAGCCACAACATGATTTGCAATGATGCATCATGAGTGTGAAAATTTCTGTTCACTGCACCACAATTATTATTTGCTTAAAACCATGCGGTGCCGGTGCTCTCCTTTTAATTAATGCTACTTTGTACCTCTGCCAACAACTACATAACTCTACCACCATTAATTAGTCACCCAATCTGAAAACTTCAAAAATATTTATTCAATGATTAACGCTCCTTAATTTAATTTAATGAATTGTGTTACGCGTATACTTAAACGCGTTTAATTTCATAACTTGTCACAGTCAATATATTTAAGTATTCCTAGTTTCATTTAAATTGGTTTCTGCTCAAATTCAAATTTTATGGTCATTTAAAAAAAAAATTTGTTCAACTAAGAGATTAAATATTTTTGACATGGTATATAAACTTATTCGTGAATACTTATAAAAAGTAAAATATAAAATAAAATTTTTTTTTATAAACTAAAATTAGTTTATATATAACTTAAAAACAAGTAAAATTTCTATAAAGTTTATTAATTAATTTTAGTTGATGAAAAAATTTATCTCATTTTTTTTTAATTTTTCTCTTATGAAATATTTAAGAGACTTTTTTATAAATTGTAGCAGCAGTTTTCTTACTTGAGTTTCCACCCCTATTTATAAATTTTTGGGCTAGAAGTAGAATTAAATTAATATGTATAGAGAGAGGAGCCTAAACACCACCTTCATCCCATTTTTGTTCCAAGTTTTAACCAAAAAAAATTGTCACATTTGGTTGTCTTTTTTAAATATCAACAAAGAATTAAATAATATTTTCTATTATATCTTTTATCCTTTATTATGGAGTGAGAAAAAATATAAAAGTGAGAATCTAATAAGTATAAAAAATAAAAAAAAATTAAGAAATTATATAATATTTTTATAAATTTAAAGTATTAATTGTATTTTTCAATTTGTATACCAAAACATTAATTATCAAATAAAATAGGACAGAGGCCATCCTTGATCATGTGAATAAATAAAAAAGTGAAGTTGTAGTTATGAAGAAAACCATGCACTTTGTTAAATGCAGTTATAAATGTTGCTTTTTAAGAAATAAAACTAGTTATTTTAAATTTATGATGTCGCCAACGTACCCAACTGTAGATATCATGGTAGTTATAGTATGTTAGGGGACAGCTATCCTAGCATTGGAAGCTCACCAAATCTGAATTGCTTCTATTTTGAGTGAAGGAATCCAAGGCCACTAATCTCTGAATTAAGTGGAAGAATGGGGCACTATGCCTTTTATTTCTTTGCCCGTTACTCCAAGGCAAAGTAGAAAGCGACGACTAATACTATCATGAAAGAGAGAATCCTATACAAGCACACACACAAAACTACATTACAAACTAGCTTCCAAATAAAACAATACACACTGTAAAATCCTTCAGGTGAAAAATCATACGTAAGCCAAATTCTTCATTTGGTTAATAAATTTTCTCCTTAAGGTTTCCGGATTTTAAAATATAGTTCACTAATTGGGTCCGATTTTAATTAATTACGTCATTCGATCTAAAACACACCAACCTATGTTGGTGTGTAGCTCTTTTGTCCCAGAAAAGAAAGAAAAAAAAAAAGGAAATTCATTAGGGAGAGGAGAGGTCATTGACCTAAGTTAAAAATCCATTAATTTGGTTAGGTGATGTCATGGACAGATGTTGAATTTTTATGTCACATGATGTGATCCATCCTTGGATACTTTAATGATTGTTTAATAATAAATAATCAACCACCTTCAATCAATAATACTCGGCTTTTGTCAGTTTTGTGCTTGTATTTTCTTTTATTCAGCTAATTAAAGAATGTGAGATAAATTATAAATAAATTTGAAATCTATATATTAAAAAATAATAAACTCATGGAAAAGTAACGCGATCGAATCTAAGTACCCCTTGGAAATTGAGCTGGGCTTCTGGAATGCTAGTAGTTTTGCTTTTATGTTTTTACCCTAAAATACAACACTTTGAAAAAGCTTATAAATGAATATAATGATGTAGACCTTCTATTAAAGTCAAATTTTCGGAACCTTTAGCTCTTGAACTATTGCTTGCAAGTGAAACAAAGCATCGTAGTCACCATAGATGTATCAAATATAGCAAGAGATCTATGAGATAAAGGGCACCCCGTAACAATAGCAGTGTTGTGATTGTGAGTAAATGGTCCCCGAAAAAGCAAATCACGTGCATAGATGCATTAAAGTTCGTATATATCAGAAAAGCAAAGCAAAGTTCCACGATACAAGTGTTATATAATTCAAACCCAAAGAGTGTAGTAGTAACCTTAACTGTAACTAAATGTTGAACAGGAGTGCATGTTTCTTAAAAAGATATATGTGCAAAAGAAAAAGAAAAAAAAAGTGTTATATAGTTCAAACTAGTTACATATCAGCAAAAATTAAATTATATTAAAAAAAATACCTTGAAAGTTGTAGAAGTCTAAAAGAGTTTTTTTTTCTTCATATAAATAAGCCTCTGTATATTATGTTAAAACTTATTTGAAAAACTAAATAGTAAAGTTCGTTAACTTGGAATGTGTTTGACAAGGCTTTTTTAAATTATTATTTGATTAATTTCATAAAAGTTTGTTTAACAAAATTAGACTTGTTTAATCTTATTTTAGTAACTTTTATTATTTGAGTAGTGTTTGTTGAAATACTACATCATATCATAGAGCATTTTAAATTATAAGTTTTTAACTTATTTTTTCATTATCGTATTATGACGTACTGATTCTTTTATACCCTTTTATGCCATAGTTTAACAGTTAGTTTTACCAAATATTTTTTATTTAGTCTATCAGTTTTAAAGTTTCAACTTCGATCCAACTAACATTTTAATTTTTAACTAACTTATTCCCTACTTTTGTCAAATACAATCTTAATAAGTAAAATCAAATTGTTTGACACAAAAGAGCTATGGGCCGAACAGAACATTGTAAGTTCCTTTTTACGATTTTTCAACATTTAATTTCTTAACTTAGGAATGAAGTAAATTCTCAAAAGCTAAATTTATGTTACCAAAAATAAAGCTCTAAATAGATTAACTATTATTAGAAAATTGCCATTTATTTATAATTCAGCATTAGATTAGTTCCTGTTGGTATAACTTTTATTCAATTAATATAATTAAACAACATTAATCTATATTAATAATATGATACATCATATTTACAAATAATTTTATACTACTATTACATCAAATATTAATACAATACAGCATATATTATTAGTACACACTCATTATTTATTAACAATTTAATTTCTATTAGATAAAGGTTAATTATACAAGTAAAAGGCAATTTTACTTATATATTAACATTTTTCTTTTAGTAAATGATAGTTTTTTCGTAGTCAACCCATGTCATGGGTAATCAAGAGGGTGAGATTTGCTCCCTCATATCCATTTGAAAAATTGTAATATATTCTTGAGAAAGAAGTATCCCTTGGTGAGAGAAAAAGATACTTGCATAAATTATGTGAGGTGTCATTTAAGTAGTGAGATAGTGACTGGTGTAGGAATTTAAGAAGAGTATTAAGTTTGTACAAGTATCTTTATCCTTGATGACTTGCTATAAGATCCAATGCATATTATTAATATATTATAAAACTCTCTCAACGTCCACTCATTGTGGGACACAAAACCAGATGGTAAGAGAAACACATCCCCAAAAGTGCAGCCAAAGAAGCTAAGAGAAATCATTAAATAAAAAGGAAGAGATTTTGGTTTGATGATTATATTCCACCATATAGGAGGAGGATATATCTCTCTATAAACATGCCCCTAACCCCTTCTTACTTATCTGTTCTTTCTTTTGCTCTTTTTCATTGTTTTCTTCTTCAGCAGTGGTAGCTTCACTTCATGCGCTTCAAAACGGATCACACTCACACCCTCTTCTCAAGCATGTCAAATCCAGAGTTCCTTAAAGAAGATTTAAGCAATTTCGAGATTGTGAAGAGACCCACGTTGAAGTTCCAAAGTGAGAGCATTGAAACCCTTAGTGACAACTCTAGTTATTCACAAGAAAAAAAAGAAGGGAAAAGCAATCAAGAGATAGAAGAATATCAACAGATCTGTAGAGAAACAGTTCCCAAACAAGGTGATTCAGAATCAAGTACTTCAAAACTCAAAGAGGAAGATGAAGAAGATGGGTTCAAAACTCCAACATCTTTGGACCACAAGGTTTCAGTGCCCTCACAGTGCCCACCTGCACCAAGAAAAATCAAACCATCTCTGAAAAGAAAAGCACCTTATTACAACCACTGCAACTGCAGACACCCACTTGATCTGTCAAAAGAGGTGTTTGAATTATTGTTCCCAACCCAACAAATGAAAGTTCGAAGACAAGAACACAAGTGATTCAATTTTGGTACAAAAACTACATGTGTCATACAAGTTCGGTCAGTCTCTTGAATAAATCTTCATATCTCGAGCGATTAGTCTCTAACTGTCTGCTACTGTGTTCAAAATCAACTTCTTAAATGAATCTCCGTATCTCAAGCGATTAGTTTCTGACAAATGTCTACCATTATGTACGATCAGCTTCTTAAATGAATCTCAGTATTTCTTAGTTTCTGACTGCCAACCAGAGTTCACCAAAAAACTGTGCATAACTCATAACAGGTGCAAAATTTTGGTCAGTATCAATTTTCTTTTTGGTTGTTGATTAATTTGTGTTGGACCCTTTGTTTGTTCCTGTTGAGATCTTAATTAGTATATATATTCTAAGAGCAATTTGTTGAGGTGTAAACCGAAAAGATAAAGCTCTTGATTGATAAGATTAATGAATGAGAAGTGTGAGTGGCAGTTGTAGAATTCATAACTTTACTACTGTTCCGACCAGTTACTTTTGTACCAGTTAAGATGTTTCTGCTTCATATATATGCATCATCCATGTTCTAAAGGAAGAGAATTTATTCTGATAGGATTATTTTAAACACAAAAAACAAAACCACGATTCATCTTAATTAGTTAAAGTGCTAAATTTGGTTATCGTTTTCTTTCTGAGATTCTTCCTTCCGGTTTACACTTGGAGAAGTAGTTGTCTTCGGATTCCAAAAAGATAGAGGGAGCAGAAACAGTTGCTAATGCTGGAAACCTGAATGATTACGTTCTTGCACTGGCATGTAGTGTATTTGATTGTACAGAAATTAATATATAAAACGATTTTTTTTGCTTTCTTTTGTTTGTGCGTTTGTGGGTGCATGAATATATGAACATATGGAGAGAGAAAGAGAGTTTTATGGATATTTTAAATAATATCCTTATATGTTAAGTAAGTGATTCCATATGATTATTTTAAAAAATAATTTATAAGGTTTAAATTTATACACAATATATAGTTTAGCTTAATTATGTAATTGAAGTAGCAAAACTAATTTTCATTTTTTAGATTGTTCTAGCGAAGACTTTCAATTAAATATATTATTTTTCTCTTGGCATATACCATCTTAGCAAACAATCTTACCAAAATAAAAACTTTTAAACTAATTAGAATATATGAAGTAAACCATCTTAGCAAATCAAATTAATGTCCTCCTCCACACACGTACACATATATTTATATAAAATTTCCAGGTTTCAATGATATATAATGAAACAAACAATAAGCTGAACATACTTACAGACTTATTAATAATGGGTACGTCATTTGAAGGTTTTTTTGACATAGATGTCTCTATTACTTAATCACATCAAAATGGTTAGATAGGGAAATGATATCTTTGGGCACCTTTTATTATACCCAATCCCTACACAAGTATTGATCCAATCCTTGCCTAAGGGATCCACCATTCATGTGTGAGTCCTGCAAACGACCTTCAAAAAATATAGCATAAAAAAGGTGTAAATATTAATGTGTATAGTTTGTGTTCGTTTGAACAAAATTTAAATGAATTCTCAAACACATACATGCACCTTTAGTTAAAACTTAATGGTCATATTTCACATTAAAATAAAATAAATTATACTGTTCTAATAATTATTTAACCAAAAAAATTTAGCATACATTCTAAAAGATAGGTGGTGCATCTAAAAAATGGTCGTAACTTTAATTGTATCTGGTTCTATATTTTTTTTAAGAAAAAGAATATTTCTTTTTCTATCAAACTTACTTTTAACGGATATTAGAACAGCTTAAGAAAAACTTATTTTGACATATATAAAATATCTCTTGACTCCTATAAGTTTTTTAAGTTTATTGTATTTTACTGTTACATATATTATTTTAGTAATATTTATTGTAAAAATACTACTAATTCAATATTTCTATTAATAATATTTTTTATATCTTTAATAATATTTAATATAAAATATTATAAAATTTATTTAAATGTTATCAAAATTAATAGGTAATATTTTTTAAATATTATATATATATATATATATATATATATATATATATATATATATATATATATATTAGTATTTGATAAGCTTATTGGTAAATTTTATTAAAATAAATTCTTTATCAGGTTTCAAGTTAACAAATTTTATAGTTAAATTTCTAACCTAAACTCTTATAAGCGAGATTTCAAATAAAAAAATTTCAAATAAAAAAATAAGAATTTTTAATTGTAGTTCTTATATCACAATTAAAAATAATTTGTAGTTTAGATTAAAATCTAATTAAACATATTTTATAAGTTTAACATTGTCGTTGTTTTCGGCACTATCATCATGTCATCATCGTCACCATAACCATTACTACAACAATAGTAATAACGATAATGATAGTGTCAATAATAATAATAATAATAATAATAATAATAATAATAATAATAATAATAATAATAATAATAATAATAATAATAATGATAATAATAATAGTTATGATGATAGTAGAAGAAGAGATAATGTTGACATAATAAGAAGTGTTTAATTAAATTTTAATTAACAAACAATTTTTTTTAATTGTGATTTAATAAATATGATAAAATTAAGTTTTTATTTTTTTTATAGTAAAAGTTTCTTATTTAAAACACTCTTTTAACTATTAAATATGTTATAAAAAAATTATTAATTAAACATTTAGGGTTGAAGCTAATCAAGCGGAATCCTTTTTCCAATAAACTTGAATAAATATATACGAAATGTGAGAATCGCTCCCTTCTTAATAATAGGTTTTTAACCTCATGAAAATAGTTTGATCCATAAGAAAGAATAAGTACCTTGACTGGAGGTCAGTAGTTGGGTTTTATTCGATATCTGGCCTGGTACCAACCAAATCAATTAAACTACTTTAAGAGTCAAACCTAACCAATTTATTACTTTGTGCATCCTGATATATGATATCTATTACAAATCAAACATAATATATAGTAATCAATTTGGTTAGGTTAGAAATTATCTTTACGTACTGTCTCCACCTGTTGAGCTACGTAGCTAAAATGTAATATTCCTTCAAAAAGACTTGTACGAAGGCGAAATAATTAAGTACATTTCAAATTCAACTTATTCAGGGTTTTTTGTTTTTGGAATCCGGGATTTTCTCTCTTCAGAAAATAATCAATACAATTGTATAAATGATTTTTTTTCTAAACACTGAATTCCAAGCTGCTCATAACAAATCAAGAAAATTCATGAATAAGTCATACACAAGTAAAATTTATACCACATATAATTCAAAATCATAGATGTATAGGATTTTTTTTATCCATCGTCATTGAATATAATGCTAGAAGATTTACAATCAATTAAATTAGACCCACTAATCATATTTATAAGTCATTTTCATTTATATATGTTACCCAATTTACTCATTTATAAGTTCTAACTAATGTAGAACTGCTTATTAATACATGCACTCAACAATAACCAAAGTTGTGATTCGTATATCAGTTTTCACATATTCCAATGCATTTAAAAGAAAAAATTACTTTCTTGGTGGATTCAATTCAACCAATTTTTAATGTGTGGGAAGTAGATTCAAACACACTAATTAATACTTTTCTAACCCAATCCAATTCTTTAAGGGTAATTCAAGTTAAAATTTAGAAAAATCTCTACTTAATTTTGATTTAAAATTTAAAATTCAAATTCTATATTTTATCCAGATAGTTGGAATAATTCTAATTAACTTGACATATTTTGTCATATTTATGTAAGTATCCACCCTTGTTTTTTTGTTGCTGACATCACTTGAGGGAAGCAACGTACACCACTGAAAAAGGAAGAGGTATGGCAGACTTGGGATGATAGCTTGTACAAATTGTTGTCGTGGATAATTTATCCCTAAACCCTACTCAGAAAAACATGAAGGTGAATTCACGCCAAGGTATATAAATTGGCTTGATGACATTGTTTTCATGAGCTTAATTTACTCGCAACAATGAAAGGACCATTGCCTCACGTTCATCTTCCCCGTTACTAACCATTACCATTTTCACCAAACTCTTCAATGAAGATGAAAAGAAAGTGAAAGGAGAAAATAAATAAAATAAAATAAAATAAAAGAATTAGTACCTAAAGTAGCCAAGAAATAATCAAAGAGAAACTTCTGAACCACACCCACCTAACAAGGAAAGGTCGTGTGCAAGCGCAACCAAAAAAAATAAAGGTTCCCTCATAAAAGGAAAGAACTTAGAGACTTAGAGCCATTAAAAACTCATTAGAAGAATGAAAGGTAATAGGAGAAAAAACGAGGGGAGATATCCTCTCAAACAAGGGGTAAACAAACACTACAAGAAAATTTGCATTTTTGGACAGAAATTTCGAATGGAACAATTTTTACTTGAAATTTCATAGACACTTTATATGGATTTAGGATGAATTTGAAACTTGGAGATTTCATCTCAAATCAATCTATTTTGTCTGAAACTTTCAGGACAAATTTGTACCATAATAATTCCCATAAATTTTGTCCAAATTGTAAATGAACTATTTTGTTATTTAAAATTTGTCCAAAATTCATTCAAATTCCGAGACGGAATTTAGACAGATGCATTATTGTTTTAAGATTTTATCTATATTATATATATTACACTAGCAGAAACGCAAGCACAGCCCCATCCACCCACCTGTGTGTCTGTATTAGAGAAGGAAAAAATGACCAAAGTTGAAAAATATAGTTAAAATTGAGAAAAATGACAAGTTGAAAAATATAGTTAAAATATAAGAGATAGAAAAAAAAAAGAAATGGAAAATTGAAAAAGAATATACAAATAATTAAAATATAGTTACTTAATAAAAGTGAAAGATAATTTGTTCTATTAAATTATGTACACCAAATCAAGAATATCCTCCTTTATTTATTGGTATACATTATTATTGTTGTGCAAACATGGTTGCACCTATGTGTCTGAGATATAGTTACCTAATAAAAGTAAAGGATAATTTGATCTATTATTGTTGTGTATACCAAACCAAAAATATTCTCTTTATCTATTGTTATAAATTATTATTGTTGTTGCTTTGGTTAACTAGTAAACATGATTGCACCTGTGTGTACCATAAAATGGAACAATGATTGAAAAATATAATTAAAATATAAGAGATAAGTGAGAGAAAAAGAAAGTTAAAAAAATAACATGCTAGCGGTTAAAATGTAATTACCTAACAAAAGTGAAAGGTAATTTAATCTAGATAGTTTTATGTTACTTTAGATCAATAAAAGGATCACTTTAGTTTGTATTTTTGTTCCAAAATGATGAACACTTATATAAATCTAGTTTATATTTTATAATATTATTCTCGACTAATGAGTCTCGACTACTCTTGTCCAATTTTATAAACTTTGTTATAGTTGAAGTTTACTTTTATTTAGATCTATATAACATATAGTCATATATATACATTAATGTTATATTAAACATTTTAATATATGTAATTTTATTTTGTTTGTATATTGTTATCATCATGATGATAAATTATATTAAAATAATATTTTAATTATTAATTAGGTATATTTGATTGTTAAGATACGTGTTCCTTATCAACATAATTTTACTAATTTTTGTTTCAAATTATCAAATTTCTAATTCAATTTTGTGCCAAAGCCATGAGAAACAGTAATCGAAGAATAATTTATATTTTAACTCAGATCTAGTATTTTAGAAATAAAATAGAACAGTTTATAAATTTGTCTCAATACTATTTTAAATGAAACTAATCATTGATTAAAATTGTCTGAAATTTGTCCTAAAATATATAAATGGTTTTGTCCCAAATCTATATGAAAAATAGCCAGACAGATAAATTTTTTATTCCATAAAAAATTCATTCAAAACACTAATTATCCTAAAATATATTCAAAATCTGTTTGAAAAGCAACGTCAACTCCATTTGAAATCTATTTGATGGTAAACCAATATAATACGAACTTAAATAAGAAAATGATTTTAAGTGCAACTCAACTCAATAAATTTGTAAGGTGAAAATTATCTAGAATCTTTATATTCTATTTTATTACTAGAAATTTTAAAATTTGTTACAAAATAATTAACTATAAAATAATTAGTTATAAAATTTTTAAAATCAATAGTTATTTCATAGCTAATTTCTAATTAAAATAATTAACTATAAAATTATTATAATATTGGTAGTAGCATGAAATAAATAGAAAATTAATTAAGAAAATAATCTTAATTAATTTGTAGTAAATTTTTAAAATTTGTAGCTATTTTCTAGCTAATTTGCAGTAATAAAAAATATAAATGAATATAATTTAAATTTAGCTAAGAAAAATAATACGTTAGTTAATTAATAGTTAACTAGTTAGAATTTAGCTACTAATTTAAATGGTAGTTAAAATTAGTAGTAAAATAAAAAAATCTTGTAGTGTTCAGATCATCTCACTAATCAATATGAGATATTTAATGCACATCCCTTATGTTGAAAACTAAACATCTATAGATGGTTTGATAATTGTATGATAAAATTAACAATGATCACCAAGATAAACTTTTATACTATCTTAGAATGTGGGTTTTGAATCTAACTCAATTCTACGAAATCAACTTGTAGAGAGATGATTGTCCCTACATATAAACTTTTATGAAGTTTTATCTCTAGGCAAGGTGAGACTTAAATTTTTCTAATATACTTCCTCACACCCATTATTATTTAACTTTGTGCATGAATAACATGGTGAGTGACACGATAACGGATTTAGGATAAATTCTTATATCATCTTAAAAATGTAAATTTGAACAAAGTTCAATACCAAAAACTAAGTACATATTGATCAAAAGTTTGTTCGAAATTGATTTGAATAATTTTGAGATGAAATTTAGGATGTAATTTTTAATTTGTAACAAGTTTTTTTTAAAACAAAATATATTTCATATGAAATTTGTTTAAAATTAGTTTGTCATCTGAAATTTATGAAAAAAAATATCTAAAATTCATCGAAAAGCTGTCTAAAAAAATAACATTTATTCATTAGTGAGATTTGAATATAGACGAACTAACGAGAAGGAGAAGGGCTCCATTAAAGTATAGGGGATCAAAGTCGTAATTGTAATAGTGCATGATTGCATGTCGTTATACAAACAGACTAGCCACATCATGACATGTGGCACTATGTAGCTACAATTACTAGGTGAAAAGATAGGACCTCATCATAAGCCGCCTCCTCTTATGCCAAGTATCAAGGACATTAGTCTCGTCACACCTTAGTAATCAGTATACCTTCACTATCCCTCAAAATGTAAAGTCCAATTAGGTGGAAACTCTTTCAGACTTGAGCCCAATATGCAAGTTGGGCTACACTTTCCGTATCCAAATTCATGATCCCAAAATTGGACAGTTTGACCCAAATCAAGGTACTTGTCCTAGGACACGCCAACTGCACCTAAATTCTACAAGGTTCTCACCATCCCACCCCGTATCCCTCCGATGACAATGTGGGCCAACCTGTTACACCTAAGGTGGCTGGGATGGGCTTATTCGTCCACAAAAAATAAGTTTAAAAATATAATTTTTATTTTTTTTATAGATAATTTGACGAGTTAATTCATTAAAATCTATTAGAAAAAATCAAAATAAAAGAAAAAATATGAATATATTTTTTTAATATATCACTTATATATATTAAATATTTGTGGATTAGGAAGGTCAACCTAATATACTAACTTATCTTACCTCATTTTTAACCACTGAATTAGAGAGTTAGAACGTATTGATGGGTTGAACTACTTAACCTATTTCGTCATATTTTACAAGTTAAGTAGGTTAAAGCAAATTAAACGTGTTTTGGTAGTGCCATTTATGGAGGTAGAAGATGGAGGACATTTGAAGTCACCAATTTTGACCCACCAGTCCTCAACAGTATAAATAGCATTGCCTTAATTTTAGTCAGACCAAGTAATACTCTTTCATCTTGACTTCATTTGGGATATCTTTCTTCTACTACTTAATTAAGCCTTTGTGACCGTGTAGATGGCTCAATAGTATTATGGTAGTGTTTTTACTTTGCTCGTTATAATTAAAAATAAAAATAAAAATATTTTCTCAAACTAAATAACCCTTTACATTTCCAATGTTGGAGAGAGAGATCTTTCACCTTAAAAGCACTTTTTGAGTAAAAAATAAACTAATCCAAATATACAAGTTTAATTCTAACCAAAACTCATGACCCTCTCTCTAACAATAATGAGCTAGAATCCACCCGAGGATGATAAATGGAGACGTGTTACATTACTTTTCTCTCTCATGACATAAGCTGCTTAGGTTAGGTGCTGATCCAATTGCATCATTCCCCTGTATTAATTATTGATTTCAATATAGTAATTTTGTATGACAACTGCCGCACGCCTGAAATTTTTGTTTATTAAAAGAATCAATCAAATACTTGTGCAGAGCTTTTGGTAAATTTTTTATATACATATTTAAACACACTTTTCATTTATAAATTAAAATTAACTTATACATAAATTAAAATTTGATTTTTAGATAAATTAACATGAAAATTTCTATCCATCAACTTATATAAATTAATTTTACTTTATAAATAAATATTTTATTTCTTATTTTCTCCTCTAACTAGTGTTATAGAAAAATTTACTCAAATACGTGAATCGACTCATCAAGTTCTCATTGAAATAGGATCTACACAAGGAAAAACACTTGTCATTCTTGGTTATTAGGGATATCCCAAAAGAGAGTGTTGATGTTAAACGCAAAAAGGAAAAGATTCATAGAATAGCAGAGGCAAATAGAGCTTTTGCACATTTTCGTTAATCCATGAACAGGATTTATATAGACAGATAGACTCATAAATCCATACATATCGATCGAAAAAGAATCGAAATTGATGGATACATCTCTCAAAACAACCTAAAATCAGTGAGTTTGTTTCATGTTTTGCAAAATTACTGCAAATACAAACTTAGAATATTCCCATCTTTGTTACAAGTTATAAAAACTGTCATGGTGATGGTTGAATATTATTCTAGTAAGAAAAAAAAATCACATAGAATCCAAGTTAATAGCAATTTTTAAAAACCTTTTAATCTATCTACCAAGACTTTTATAAATACAAGACAATAACAACTTAGTAAACACCAAAGCAAACAATACATCGTATGCATTGTCATATCAAATACTCTGGCTACTTTTAATTTATCCAGAAATAACATAGCTGGTGATAATGTACCATGAAATAAACATTACCTAACGTGTTTTCAGGCTTCAAAGTAAAGATCAAGGAATTAATTGATATAATACTAAAGCTTGAAAATGGCTGCACCACTAGAAGGCTTAGAAGCAAATACATAAAGGTCAATATCATTCTTGCTGATATCACACTTGTCGACCCTAGACTGGTAGAAACGTTCCTGAAATGGATTTGGAATCTATCATTAACTACTTGTTTATTCCAATGTCTAACTATGATCATTAAGTAGACGTATACAACAACAAACCTTCAAATCAAGGATAAATTGCGGGGCAATGCTCTCTTTCACCAAAGCAACAACACAACCACCCCATCCAGCTCCAGTAAGTCTAGCACCAAGTGCACCATTTTGGCCACAAACATTGACAAGTTCCTCCAAATCTGAACAGCTGATTGCATGAACAAGAAAAATTATTTTGTTGTAAAAACAGAAAAAAAAAAATGACATTGTACAAGCAACAATATTTAACTAGTGATTTGAAAGTTGAAAGAGGTCATACAACACAAAACATGCCCAAGAAATTATTACATGGTCTGAGACCATGTGATTTTGACCAATCTCCATCAGACACAATCACATTTTTAAACTTTAAAAAAAATAATAATAAGTCACATAGAGATTGGTAGAGGTGTGGAAAAACTGGTCTTTTTAAAATTTGGAACAAACTAAACCACTTTTATAAAAACGTTTTGGTTAACCAAATCATTTTTCAAAAATGGTTTGGTTCGATTTTTTTAAAAAAATAGTTTGAATTTTTTTTATTGATTTAGTTCAGTTATCCATTTTTTACTCATATAATTTGGTTTTTTGAAAGTCGAACCAGACCACTTTTTAAAAATCAATTAACCGAACTGGTTTTTAAAAGCGATTTTGTTCGATTTTTTCTTAAAACCGTTCGGTTTGGTTCTGAAACGGTTCGGTTTAATTTGAATTTTTTACACCACCCCTGATATTGGTTGGGACCATATAGTCCTAACCATGTAATATTTTTTCCTAAATATGCAGCCACTAGACATTGTCCAACACACAATAAAAATGCATGCTCTTTATAAATAGGAGACAGCATTCTGAAATCCAGTATTTGGTGTGTTAGTACCTGCATTCATACAAAACACTACAACTATAATGACTCTCATTCATAAGGTCACCAAGCTTCTTTAGCATCTCCTCCTCACTGAAAAAGTAAAGAATAGTTATAATCCAATAAAATTGGAAATATTGCTTACCAACAAAAGAATCCCATCATATACAACTCAAAATAAGATGAATCCTTGAGATATTTTGATGAAATTACAGAGACAAAAATCAATATCAAACTTTTAGTTAAATCACGCAATAGGATACATCATATTAGAAGAAATTCAGAGAGTCACATCCAATTTATACCAAATAGGCCAATACAATATATTTCAGAAACAAATATCCATAACAACACAAGCTAGCATGCTCATAAGCCTCACATATAAGATTAGTAAAATTTAAGAAGCAGGGGAGAATAGCAACAGTTATTTCATCAGCTAATGATTCTATGTAAAAAAATAGAAATAGACTCATGCACCAAATAAACTATAACTATTCAATAAGAGAGGTTTTGGCACTTCTAAACTGGTCTTGGGTTAAAATATAACTTTTGTGGCCTGAGATCCTCAGTATCCTAAAGCCACTTTGAGCTCTAACTAATCTAAGTTTGTTTGAGGGGATGCATTTAAAGAGGCAAGGTTCTTTTAGCACTTATTTTTTCCATTCACGATACTTGAACTCAAAACCTTATTTAAAGAAAACTAAGTTCCTTACTACATGGACCAAAGACATTGAATTGGGTTATATGCTATAGTGATTGTCTCTCTCTTTTGGATCAGTCATCAGTGGTTTTTAGGTTTGTTTGTTTTTTTTTACGCATATAATTTGAACCCCTAATCACATGCTTAAGGGACTGAAATTTAGTGTCATTAGGACAAACCACTTGTTGCTATTAATGGTTTAAAGTCATACCTTCATTATAGATGGCAAAAATAAGAGTCATGTCCAGAAATGTCTTGCATGAGAATTACATAAAAATGAAAGAGGAAACATAAAATTGTATAACTATAAATCCAAAATCTAACCTTTGTTTTGAGGATACAATATCCTTGAAAGCAAGTACCCTCTTGGCTTCAGAATACACATGGGTAGCTCTCTAAAAATAACGTCTCAAAATTAAATATCACATTAGAACTACATAATAGTAGGTTTGCAATCAATGAGAAATTATGTATTTTCATCATGGGATATTATAGAAAAGCCACACAAAAAAATTAGATATTTCCAAATGGAGTAGGTCACACATGAATGACTTCTAGATAGATATAAAATCCAGAAAATTAAACATGACCTCATCAATATTATAAATCTAAGTTTAAAACTGAAAGTTGATGAAGATAGCAATTCAGTAAAGGAAATATAATATATTTATGTCTTAATATGGCTACTTAATTATATAATTAAGGTTAAAGTGAAAGTTACTTGGGGGTGTAGAAGTACCTGATGTAACTTGTAGTACTCAGCAGCTTTTATGACATTCAAATAAATAGGATTATTTCTAAAAATTGAGGTGAGTTTTTCATCAGTAATTTTCTCTATTTCTTCTACTGTGTATGGTTCTTCCTTCAAAAATTCCTGTAGAAAAAGGATATCTTTTTATTTAAACAAAGAAGGATTACAATATCATGAATGTGAATAAAACAAAAAGAAAATCTGACTCCATAAGTAGCACTCATTTTGTATTTACAAGGGCAAGATTTAGAAATTTAAAAAGATAAAACAATAATGGGATAATACTAGGTAAATTACCTTGATAGCAAGGACAGGATCAGAAGATTTATGAATACTTGCAAATGCTAAGCATAACCCTTCAACATCTGAGAGTGTTTTAACGTTTAAAATTGCCTCCCGTGGTTTCATTCCAAGCTTTATACCAAGAACAATCTGGAAAATTTTACAGTAACACATTGCAATTTAAAATGCATAAATGTCATCAAAAGATGACATTGTGCAGGTCTGCCAAAACAAAAGACTAGTATGTAGACAAACATGCAGAGCACACCATGATTGCCCTTTCACCTCCAACATTAAAGGACCAAAAGCATCTAAAATGAAAGATTTCACTTTTGCTCTTCTAATTTAGTAAAATATATAGCTAATGAAAAGCTTTAGATTTTGAGCCACAAAAGAACTTAAATTTAATTGGACTCTACCAGTTTACCTATCCATTAAGTTAAAGATAAAATAGACTATGTACTGACAGGGTAAAATAGTTTTACACTATTATCCAATGACAAACCATCATGTATGAAAATTTGTTAACTTTTACAATAATTACCTTAAAAGTTATATAAACAACGATTTGTAATTGACTGAAAGTGTAAAGTTGTTTTACACTATCTGTGTATAGCTATTAAACTCTAAGTTAAATATGTACCCTAAAGTATCATAAATTAAGAATCATGTTTAACAATTAACACTGGTCAAACATGAATAGCAAGAGTTTTTTGTATAATCAATTAATATTATTTTATAAGTATGTGAGCAAAACTAATGAAGGCTAATATGATTTTTCTCCTCTCTTTTTCCTTATGAAAGGCCATATGATTATTTTCCATT
The DNA here is from genome assembly GCA_025330945.1 of Mucuna pruriens. NCBI lineage: Eukaryota > Viridiplantae > Streptophyta > Magnoliopsida > Fabales > Fabaceae > Mucuna > Mucuna pruriens. Next base: position 415,677 of record JAENHJ010000525.1, on the reverse strand, counting down.
ATTATTTTGTCAAATGCCTAGAGTAGCAGACTAGGTAGAAGTACATCAGTAAATGCAATAGTGGAGCATGGTGGTCAGCAAGGCTAAATGGATCTCATGCCACCCTCAACCTCCATCCTGGCACCAACATAGTTCAGATTATGCGTAGGGGATGCAAATAAGTACTAGAAATGAAAATATATAAAATCTTAAGTTGAATACTTACTGATGCCAAATGGCATTCAAAAACCCTTTTATTATAATTTGTAGCGGCAGTGACAGCCTTCTGTGACTCAGCCAAAGAATGAGCTATTACAAATGTCCCACCAGTAGGAAGTTGCACATCTGTTGCACGGATTGGATTAAAATCAATCAGCTCTGCACACCCAGTTTTGGCCATGACAGAGATTGCCTGTTAAAAAATAGGAAAATGATACAAGTCATGATACAAGGACCTATGTTCAAAGAGAGTTCTGATTGAATAAACGTCTACAATTACTTGTAGGAGAAAAAGATAAAAAGATAAAATAAATTCAACTTCTCTAGTAAGTTAAAATCAATTTATGCACTTGACATTTATAGAAGCTTACTAATCTAATTTATAGTAACATAAGTTGATTTTAACTTACAAAAAGAGAAGTTTAATTCATTTTTCTTTGTTTTTTCTTTTCTTATAAATGCTTATAGAGAAGTTTTTTCAAATAAGAATCAAGATCGATTGATTTGAAGTCTTATCTAAACTATGGAATACATAAAATCATGGGCCCTGTATCTATTTAAATCTATCATAAAGCTATCACAAAAGCTGGGTGGGAGCAGAGTACTGTAACAGGCTTCAACTGTGACTTGGAGCCTACCTTAATTTTCAAATTCATGTTTCATATAACAGGAATTATCAGTAAACAACATAGAAGTTAATGAAGTGAAAATTTTAGTAACACTAAATACAACTCAAACTGTTACTATCAAAAGATTGGTTAAAAGTATTTCATATTCTCTATAGTTAACGTTTCAAAATACACACATGATAATAAACAGAAAGCAAGTCTAAGTACAATCTCCTTATCATAGCTTTACTCTGAGTTATAGATCAGTAAAAGTACAAATGCATTCACCTAAAGTGCACTCTTTCCGTTAGTCAAAAAATAGCTAGTCAATCAGTGTCAATTTGCTAAAAGCTGTTATAAAGCAGTTACTAAGGCTATCATCAGAGTGATTTGAAAGAAAATCCATGTCTGGACACAAATTTGCATTAAAATTACAATAGAAAGTTTTCATAAAGGAAGATGTGTACAACCTGATCCATCCCTCCAGATTGTGTTCCAATATATCTTTCACATTCACACGTAAGTTGTGCAATTTCTTTCTGTAAACAACATATGAATATAAGTACAATAATAAAATGCATTCCAAATTTCAATAACCCTGTGGTCATTTGTCACTTTATGCAAAAGGTAATTGTATCTCAGATAATTGACAGGCTATGGACAAAGCTAAAATTAATTACTAAGAAAAGAACTACATTAAAAATGCATTCCAACTTATTGCATTTTAGTAGTATCTTGAGCATCCAGATTATTGCATTGTTAAGAAAAGAAGTACATTAAAAAACAATCATAAAAATAAAATTAAATCATGATGAAATCAAGGTTTCCAGAACAATAACTTCAACTGTCACAGATAGGTCGAAATTAAATAAAGATCATTAAATGAAAAACAAATGAAATTTCAGTAAACCCACTGTGGTTAGCCTAATGGTAGGGGGCTTGGATGGTTTATATGAAGTCCTAGATTCAAACCTCACTATTATCCTTGTATACCAAAAAAAATGAAATTTCAGTATTATTATTCTATGTACAATGACAGTAATGAGGTTTAAACCCAATATCTTATGCAAACTACTCAAGTCTTCCACCACTAGACCAATCCTAGTAGATTTCTCCTATCAATGGTGATACAAATATATGATTAAAATATGGTATCATTTTAGCTGAACATGTGAAAATCCATTATAACTGACATAAATCAGATATCCAAACATTTATTATATGAAAAACAAAATTATCTCATGAGTTAAATAAAAAACATTTCATAATGGCGCAACTTAGCCAAATTGACCATGTCTCTTCCATTCAAATTATTCAAAACAAACAAGAAACTACATTCCCGCATAGATGGAATACCTTTGGGAAGTTCACACCAAAAGCAGCCATAATAGCAATTGTTGAAGAACAAACAAAAGCTGTAGAGCTCGATAGTCCAGACCCTTTATAAAAAGCAAACATTGTTCATTGGATTTAACTCTTTTATCATACAAAAGACTATCATCTCTGACAAAGTATCAAAGATAGTGTAATCATGGACTATGTTTGGTCGATTAGCAGAATGCACCTGTCAGAACTGTTCCATCAACAAGAACATCAAGCCCCACTGCTTGACCAACATCCACTCCTTTCAATTTTACGTAGTCATAAAACCCTTTGTACCTAAAAAACCATGCTGTCAACAGTACACCAAATCACAAAATAACAATTTTCTTATTATCACTAAAAAAACTTTTACACAAGATGATCAACATCTATGATTCATGGCTACAACATATCATGTTGCTTTGCAGTCCATAAAAAGAAATACATTACTAAAGCAACTCATAAGCACTTTTTTTTAACGTAAAAAAGTACACCAAAAGTACATACATCTGAATAAGTATTTATTTGAATAAAACTTAATAAATAAGTCTACTGTCCTAGGTCCAGTCTAAAATAACCTGAATAGCATTTTTACTTGGAGAAACGACCATGCAAAAAAAAAATTAACAATCTATTTAAGTTAATTTAGGTACATATAAAAATCAGCTAGTCCTAAGCAACTTTTAGCTTTGAAAAAGGCTTATTTAGTTATTTACGTAATGAGTAATAACTAGTCAATTTAATCCTTAAAATTACCAAATCTTTATCTAATTATCTTGTATTTTTAGGACTAAAATGATATTTAATTATGTAATTTCAAAGAATAAATTAATAGTTTTTTTTACATTTTTTTTGGGTACAGTAATTTTAAGAACTAATTTAATACATTAATCTAATGATTTTCATAAGTTTCAACTTACAAAAATAAGCTCTAAACAGCTGGTATAGGCTTCAAAAGCTGTTTTAAGAAACTCATCCAAACATAGCCCAACTTTACTACTTTAAAAGCGCTTATCACTTTTCCCAACTGGGCCTAAATAAAACACAAATCACATTATATCTTTGGAAAAACTCACCCACAAATAAAATAATTGCCCCATTTGTGATTCTTCAAGTCCAATACCTACACGAACAACAAACTAGCGACCAAACATCACGAAGAAAAAAAAAATGATCGAAACAATTACAAAACAAGCTTAGATATATTTTTAATTTTCATAAATATGAATTTATTTTACTTTAATACTCCAATTTTTAATTAATTTCAATTATCAATGTTAATTTTCTTAAAAAATCTCCACAATTACGCAATAATAATTTGACATGCATTTAGTTATAACTAATCAATAATCATATATGATTTTTTTTTTGTTGATGAATAACTTATGCTGAAAAATCTAACTGTAGGATCTTTTCTCAATCACATTCTTTTCGTGTATAAAATTATTTTCTCAATCATAAACATTATTAAATTGTAACAAAGACCACTTTTCAAAATTCAAACCATAATGTGCAAAAAAATAAAAATAAAAAAAATATTGAACAGTAGTAGTAATTTGGTAAACCTGGTTGGGATGAGCAGGATAAGTGCACGTGGCATATTTGTGGGCGTTGATATTAGCAATCCTGAGAATGTTTTGGGTAGGGACTTTGCGGAGGGCAACAAGGGTGTCTTGGCGAATGGCCATAGGCAACACGGAATAGCCCTCGTAGTCGATATGCTCACCGATCAAGTTCACTCTCCCAGGTGACCGACCAATCACCTCGGGACTGTCACCGAACAGTTCCACGAATTTGGATCGAAACGACGCCGTGCTTCTTCCAGCTCAGACCCTTCCCCGTACAGTGCCTCCAGCGTCTCGTAAGTAGGGACGGGGAGGTCTTCGTGCTTGGCCATTTTCTTATCGCTCAAATTAAGAATGCCTACGGTTGCCCACTGTCCAAGCCTATGTTTACTTGTTTAAATAAGTCTATATTAATTAACTCTTATGTCATCCTTTTTATTGATCATTTTTGTTTTCTTAAATAATGACTGCTTAATAAATAGAATAAAAAAGCTCATACAAATATTTTGATTAAATTATTTCTCTTATTCTCCTATTTATTTATTTTTTTCAATTTAGTTACTCTTTTAATAAAAATTTCAGACTATCATTTCTATCTAAATAGGTTAAACATCGTTCTAGTATCAAAGTAATTATATTTTAAAATTATGAATAATGGTAATTTCAAACTGTCATTAATATAATTTTAATTTTAAGTTGTTTGATCAACCTTTTATTTGGTTCAAATATAATGTATTCTTCTTCATACAAGACACGATGTTGTTCATGATAATCTACACGATTAGCGACTTTGTCATTGTCTACATCAATGTCACCTTCCAATGGATGTTGTCTATGAATTTCACGATAACAACATCATACATGTTGTAGTAAGAGGAACTTTACCATCACAATAACAAAGTTGGATTTTTCAATGCCCCGCACATCATAGAAGAGGTAGCTTCACTTCTAGGCTCGACTTAGTTAGTGGTAATACTACTTCGACTTCAAAAATTGGTCAAGATCTAATTTCACCTTGTTTTTTAGCTTTGCATCCATCGCCACTGTGTTGAAGCTCGTTAAATGTGTGAACGGTGCCAAGCGCCACTCATTGCTATCGAAGTTCATGTAGAGTTTGATGTTTTTTTTTTGACACTGTTTGAAACCTTGTTGGCGACAGAGAGAATGTGTTGGAAATATTGGTGAAAGATTTTGAGCTTGTCTTTCTTCTTAAGTCGGAGGATAACAGCAATGACGACATCATTGATATAGGAGAGTTTGGTATCAAGAAATGTGTCATTAACAGTATGGTTAGGGTCAAGGTGGAAGAAAATGTTAAAGGGATTAGAATCAAATAAGAGGTTGGTATAAGCGCGGGATTATGATAGTAAGGTGGAAGAAAATGTTAAAGGGATTAGAATCAAATAAGAGATTGGTACAAGCGTGGGATTATGATAGTAGTAGTTTAAAACCGCCACTATTCATAATTTAGAAAATTTAGAATAGTTGATGTTTTGTAATATCGCTTAACTAATTTTGACAAAAATATAACGTTGTAGTATTTTAAAAAATTGGATAAACAAATTAAAAATTTTAATAAAAAAATTAAAAAATAAGAAAAACAAAAAAGTAACTTAACCAAATATTTAAATAAAACTGAGATTCAACAAAAGTTTATTTTTAAAATTATTCTCCGATTTAGAATCGATTATTTTTAAAGCAAGTATAAGGGCAAGGTAAATACTAAATAGAAAAAATTCTATTAAAAATGTTTAGTTGATTGTTGAATAAAGATTAATTATTAAGGGTAAAGGTGGTAGATATTTTATATTTGTAATATAATTAAAAAGATAACTAAAAAAGTAAATTAAATAAATATTTAATTGAGTTTAATCAGGGACAACTTTAATTCAAATTATATATATAAAGTAAAATTAGCTCAACTTGTATAACTTACTTCCTTTTAACTTAAATCCAATTCTACCGATAGGGATTGAGTTTAAAAGAAAGAGAAACCAAAATTTAAAATTTTTCTGCAAGGGAGTCGTCCCTTGTAACCACAACATTTATTGGTTAATTATCCACCTTTATGTCTTTTTAGTAGTTAGGATAAAGTAGGATACGAGAGAATGACAGATAACATAAGAATAACATATAATAATAATAATATGATAAATTTTAATTTTATTCTCATATTTGGTATACATTAAGTAAAGATATTATAAAATATAAATTATGTTTAAATGAGAAAATTATTATTTTATTAAAATTATTATAATTTTTAAAAGATTAATTTTAATTTAATTATTTAATTTTTAAAATAAAAAAATTATAATTTTAACTAAATTATATAAAAATATTATTTTATTTATGCACTTTTTTACAATTATAAAAACTATATAAGATTTTTAGAATCGTAATTATTATCCAAAAAATATTTGAAAAATATTTGTATGATTATTATTTAATATTTTAATTGATAATATATTTTAAATTTACATTTCAAAATTATTATAAATATATAAGATAATATTATGAATACAAATTTTGTACAAAATAAATAAATATATATATATATATATATATTATTTGTTATATATTTTGTTATTTTGTATGTATATTATAGAATTATATATATATTATTATTATTATATATTATATAAATTCATATATAACTATATTTGTTATTTTTATATTAATTATATTATTATATAATATATATTATATAATTTTTATATATTATACATAATAATGATATATATATATATATATATATATATATTGTATAGATAAAAAAAAAAAGACTATTCCATTTTATCGCTTCTTAAATCAGCTTTCTATTAAGATAAAAAAAAAACATTAAATCAATAAAATAAAATAAAATAAAAATAAGATTAAACTATCCAATCTTACCTAACAAACAACGAATGATAACATGAGGCTAATATCTTTTGTCACGCACGCTATCCTTTGTTGTTTGATTTTAATTCCTGTGTTTTAGGTACTTCTTTATTTCGTGCCAGGAAGTTTGCAATGCTTCCACGTATTTAATTAATTCAAGCTTAGAAGGTTCATTTTCTATCTTGCTAAAGTACGCAACGTTCTAAGTTTTAGGGCACTGTAAATTGGAGCACTTGTACAATTGTGAGAATTTTTTCTTTGGGTGAATTTATTAGCTATCATTATTCATCATTTGAACATTTTTGTGAGATAGCATTATTAAAAGATTCAGTTTCTTGTTTGTAGATACGAGTAGTGCGTAAAGTTTGAACTTTGAACAATTGATAGTGAAAAGTTCTTACGAAGACTCTTTGGATGGATTTTTTTATACATATTTATAGAATAAAAAATTAATAAAATAGGATGTATTGAATTTTTTAATTTATGTACTTCAATTTCGAAGAAGCTAAATAAAAAAGAACTTTATTAATCAAGTGTATAATTTAATTTTAATTTATATGAAAATTTTAATTTAATTTATTTTTATAAATAATTATGAATAAATTTATTTAAACGAATTCTATACACGTGAGACTAAAAGGAGTTCTATTGAGTTTTACTTTATGAGTGAATTAAGATAAATTATGTAATATTTTTTTTTACATTGTGCAAGTATGCCAAAGAGAGTAGTGTGTACATAAACATGTAAAGCTGAGGATGGTTGCGCTTTCCCTTCACTAAAGAACGAAAGCATGTAAAATGAAAGATTTCACTACTGTTCTTCTAATTGAATAACATACAACTAATGAAGGGAAAAATTTGGTAAGACAAGTGGATAAGGATGATAGTCTATAGGTTGTATATGAATTCACACCAACAAATTTGTTTTATTGGTGTTCCTATCAAGAATCCCAAGTGGTAACTTCGGCAGAAACTTCTCATGTAAGGGACGAGTTCCTATCCTTGCTATGTTCCTATCCTTGCTAAGTTGTTGGGTGAGTGGGTCTTTATTTCTTCACTCTTGACCTGGGTCGAAGTGTCATTAGGAGGAAGGATACCTGCAAAGATATTCTAATGTCCAAGTCAATGTGAGCTGGAGCATAAGCAAGTGTGTAATGAGTAAAACGAACTTAGTGTGGGTATGACTCCTCTTATTTATAGGAGTTGGACTCGCATTGGGCCCGTGTATATTAACGGCCCATACGGAATAGTTTCAAGAATATACTTCCATGATACACGGTGGGATAGGGACACACATAGTGTTGAGCGGGCCAAGTTGTTCTCAGTCAAGACTTGAGAAGGACACGTCATGTCAAAAGGTTCTCGACAAGGGCGTGTACACTTTCCCCCCGAGTCACGGGGCCTTGGAGAGGGTAGTAGTGATTGATGGTATCCGGGTCGGAGGGGCGTTTTGGGGGACTTGTGCCTATGCATCGTTATTACACTGCCTTAGGGTAGAGCACACATTAAATATTTCGCTTAGTTTCGAGGTGGCGACCATTAGGTTTCTGACCAGTTGTGGGGTGTGATGTTCTGCATACGGGGGATTGGGCCCCCAACTATGCCTAAAAGGCTCATTTAGCCTTTATAAATAGCGAGGTTGACCTAAATGTCATTCACTCATTCCTTAAAGTTCCTTTATATTCTCAACTTCTTACGTAGGGCTCTCTTTTGTCAATTCTTCCTCCTTTTGTTTGAGTTCTCCTAGGTACGTCTTGAGTTTGGGCAATTCTCAAGGTTCTAATAGTTGGATGCTTGAGAGAAAGGTGGCTTTGGTGGGTGCGATGACTTCGTCGGATTCCACTTCCCCTTTTTCATCCTCCTTTTCCTCTTCCTCGTCTATTGCATTGAGTGCTCAGTCGAATCGAGAGGTGGTCGAGGTTGAGGCCGATATCAATTCTCGACCGACCAAAGTTGTTTCTTAGTCAGTCGCCACCCCTGGCATAAGACAAGTCGGGGACTCGAGTTCCCCCCCCCCCCCTAAAGGAGGATATTTCCACCTATAGGCCTCCTAGGTTTCAACTGGTTGAGTGGCGAGGTTGATGTGTACCCCTCTTGATTGTCCTTTCAAGGGAACATGGCCGAATTGTCAAAGGACGTGATGTTGGCAGTACTGGACAATAAAGAAGACTTCACAATGGAGTTGTGCGTCATCGACGAACGAATGTTTATGTCGGAAAGGGAAGGCAAAGCCGACTTCTATTACCTGTACAAGACCTAGTTGAGGGATCTCGGCGTAAGCCTCCCTTTAGACATGTTTGAGGCCAACATCCTTCGGACTTTGGACGTCATTCCTAGCAGTTACACCTAAATGGGTGGATGCAGGCGTTCATGGTGATTTTCCATTGCCTACAAATGAAGCTCACCACGCCCAAGTTCCTTCATCACTACGTTGTTCGCATGGGTGTTATGTTTGGGTGGGTGCCATTGATAAGCCTTCCGAAGACTTGTCTTTTCACTGCCTACTCTACGTCATACAAGGGGTTTAAGGGATGCTTCGTGAAGGTTCGAGCAGTTGGCGAGGCCTTGTTCATGGTTGACCACAAGTTGATACTCCTCTATTGGCGGAAGCCACAAAGGTTCAATGGATGGCCTCAGGATGACATGTCGATTGATGATAGGTTGGACATGTTGTTCCTCGACGAGCTCCCACAAGGCATGAGTTGCAAAGACCTTGTCCAATTGGTCTTTGTCAGTAGTCTTGTCAATTACTTGAGAGGTGAGTTATTTGTTTGTTGATGCTCGTAGGTCGATCGCGCATTGACGTCTCCTAACTTCTTTCTTTGTTTCGTGTATATTATTTGATGGGGAAGAAGTTTGACTTCCACAACCTAAGGCATATGTACCTCGATAGGAAGGAAGTGGCTGGTGCCGAGAAAGACATAGTCGATGTTGAGAAAGAGGTGGCCGAGAACGACACGACACCTGCCCACGAGAACAAGGCCTGATGCTGGTGAATAAAGTTGGCAATTCTCGTGGGCACAAGAGGAAAGAAATGGCATTGTCAGCCGAGGGCCCCATTGCCAACCGGAGTGCCAACCTTTATCGCCCCCATCGATTGGTGCTGTTGGCCAAAGGTCGAGGACCCAAACACTCAATCTTGCACACTTTAATAGGCTGAGCGATAAACACTCACTGTAAGGACCAACTTCCATCCTCGAGGCATGATCGATCTCGGCTTCATATGGCCATGGGATCAGAAGTTGATGGTTAGAACGGGTCTCATTGCAACCATGGAGACAATGGCTGTTTATCATGCTCACTTTTGAGCCATGACACAACTTTGGGTGAAGGCCTTCAAGCAGTCCTAGGAGCAATTGAGGGAGTAGGGTGCTCAAGTGGCGAAGTTTGAAGAGCTTCGGAAGGTGAATGCTACTCTAAAGGAAGAAATAACAAGTGTAAGGCGAACCTTGGATGAACTGCTAAAGGACGTCTTAACGACTAAAGCTTTGCTGTCAACCAAGGACGAGATGTTAGCGGTCAAAGACGAAGAACTTGCCTAGGAAAAGGGGAAAGTTGGGGCCTTGGCATAGAGCCAATGAGTTGCTGAGGTGAAGGCAATCACCACCGGCCACCTCTTGACGAAGTCTAAGGCTGAAGCAAAGAGTTTGGCCAAAGACTTGAAGGAGGTTGAATCGCTTACCATGGTCGAGCATGTAGTTAGCTTTGCGAAGGCTGTTCGTCAGTTGGCAATGGTCACACCAAATTTGGACGCGACTGCTTTAAGTGTCCACAAGGACGTTAAGAGCAGGGCGCTGGTGGATCTGGACGAGATGTCCGAGGACGAGACTTAAATGTAATACAAGTGTCGCTTTGTACTTGTCATTTTTACCTAATGAGAAAAGAGATTGTTTCGCTGTTTTATTGTCTGTGCATTAATTTTTATTCCTTTTAATAATTCATGTGGGTAGTCTGAAATGTGTTTAGCGAGTATGCTTGGACACTTAACGTATTTCCATGCTTGGTTTCAATTGGGCTAAGGGGTGGTCGGTGAAGGTGTGCCCCTGGGCACTTGAGCATATTTCGCGCTAGGGTTTGATTGGGCCAAAGGGTGCTCAATGGTAGTGAACATTTGGGTGCTTTAGCGTTTTTTGCACTCGGGTCTAATTGGGTTGAGGGGTGCTCGGTGGTAGTGCGTGTTTGGGCACTTGAGCATGTTCACGCGCTCAGTTCAAATTGGGCTGAGGGGTGTTCGTTGGTAATGTGTGTTTGGGCCCTTAAGCGTTTTTCCGTGCTTGGGTCTGATTGGGCCGAAGATAGCCTTTAGATAACTTTACAATTCTTGTAAGTTTACTTTTCTATTTAAAACCCCTCATTTTACCTTTACTGCAACAGTCACATCCTACTACCCAGTGTTGTAATCTTTCTTAGCCTTGTACCTTAGAAATATAGAAACAAAAGTGTCCTTAAAAAGAATGACCTAGGTTGACCCTGTGCTACTTTAGCTTAGAAAAATCTAGTATTTTGATAAGAGAAGTGACGACCAACTCGAAGCTTATCAGTAGGTGGCCCCTACGTTCTTCAAACCAAAGGACATGACTTGATAGTAGTAGGTTGGTCCGTCTGTCATGAAGGCCATCTTATCTACGTTAAAAAATACATATTGATCTTGTTGTAGCAAGAGTACGCATCCAAAAAGCTGAGAACTTGGAAGCCTGATGCTTCATCTACCAACTGATCTATGCTCGACAGGGGGTAGGAGTCTTTGGGGGCAGGCCTTGTTCAAGTTGGAGTAATCGACGCACATATGCCACTTCCCATGACTCTTCTTGACGAGCACCACATTAGACAACCATGTGGTATAGCTTATTTCCCTGATAAAGCGAGTAGCTTTGAGTTTTGTAGTCTCTTGTTCTATGGCCTTTCGCCTGTCTCCACCTATCTTCCTCTTTCGTTATGCGGCCGGTTTGGCTTTTGCACATAGCGCGAGCCAGTGGCAGATGACTTTAGGATCTATTCCCGGCATGTCGAACAGCTGCCATGCGAACAGGTTGGCATGTTTTCGAAGGGTGGATATTAGTTGTTCTCAATGCGACCATCCATTCCCCTATCTAAGTGCAGCGTTTGTTATCTGTCAAAGGAACTTTTTCCAACTTCTCGATGGGTTCGACTCCTTGCTCTACCAGAGGTCTAGGGTCGAGCTCCACATCAGTCGAGATCTCGACATGTGTCGAGACAATGTCTTCTCTTGGGGGTTTGGCCCCTACTTTGAGGTTGTCGACATAGCACTACCAAGTCATCTTTTAGTCTTATGGTCACCACTTCGCCATCTGAGAAAGGGAACTTCATGACCAAGTGTGGGGTGGATACTATGGCGCCCAAGGTGTTCAATGCCGGTCGGGCAATCAAAATATTGTAGGATGTATCGGCCTCCACTACAAGATAGCAGACTGAAATGGTGCAGAGCACACTAGGATTTCCAAATGTTGTGAGGAGGTTGATGTATCCACACATGTCTATGCGTTCTCATGAGAACCCTACTAATTGTTCATGGTATGGTTATATCTTGAAGTTTGAGATCTATAGGTGTCTGAAGGTGGACATGTAGAGGATGTCAACAAAACTACCTTGATCGATCAATACCTTCTTGACAGTGAAGTTAGTGACCTCGGTGGTGATTACCATCGGGTCATTTTGCTTGGGGTTAGATTCGACGAAGTCTTGGTTGGTGAAGGGGATGAGGGACTTGTCGGGGAACTCAGTCAAGGGTTGTGTGAATGTTGTTGATGGTGCGCATGTACCATTTTTTGTTTGGGCTCGAAGACCTATCAACAAATCCCCTTACTATGGTGTTGATAATGCTTCTTGAGTCTCGGGGTGCCTTTGCACTGGGGTGTTTACTCTTATTGAGGTGTTCGAGCACATTGAGGGGTCAGGTCCCTTCTCGGCATTCATTCCCTCTGGGGAAAGTGTTCGCCCTGTCATTGTGTTGTGTAATTGGGATAAACCTCTCTTTTCACTAATTTGCAAAGATGGCCTACCTAGATTAACTCTTCTATCTTGTCTTGTAGTGTTAGGCACCCCTCGATTGTGCCTGTAATTTTGATGGTAACGATAGTATTTGGTCTTATCAATATTATGGGATAGTCGTCGTTGGGGGGGAAGGGTGATGAGGTCGGTGCTACATGCCTCTTCGAATAGTGCAGCCCAGCTAGCATTGAGGGAAGTGAAAACCTGATATTTTGGTCTCTCGGGTTGGCCCCTCGCTTCATCCCTTTTTCCCACTATTTTGACCTGAATGTCCGTGTTCCTTGGTGTTGCGTGGTGCCAAGGATTGTCTGGCACGAACACTGTCGTGAAACTCGGCCATCTCTTCCATTTGAATATAGCCGGTGTCCTTTGTCCTCAATTCGTCCCTGGTTGTGGGGGCTCCCTACACAAGCTATCTGAGAACTGCCCGGCTTTCAACACCATGAACATTGCATGGAGGGTGACATGGGGATTAAGGTCATGGATCTTAACTGCAACGTCCAAGAATCACGCCATGAAGGAAAGTAGAGGTTCGTTTTTACCCTGTCATATGTTGAACAAGGTTACGGGAGTGAGATGGTAAGGACAACTAGTCAAATATTGTATGCTGAACTTCTGTTTCAACATCGTGAACAAGTAGATCGAGTTGACAGACAATTGGGTGTAGTAATGTAAGGCCAACCCCTTCAAGGAGGTCGAGAATATTCGACACAAGATGGTGTCATTGTTGTTGAACAAGTTCATTTGATTGACGTATTTGGCGAGGTGCCCATTGGGATTTGAGGTACTATCGTACTGATCTGGGTAGACGCCCCTCCAACCCTTTGGTAGGGCAGCTTCCATGATTCCGTCCACGAAGGGGTGCCTCGCGAGTGTGGTGTATTGGGTGCCCTAGGACTGGGGTGTGCAGATGCAAATTGTTTGTTCATCACTTTCGCTAAACAGGCTTTTCGAGCTTCAACCTCCCTAGTCCTTTCAGGTTGCCGAGGAGTCGTATGACTAACGTCCACGCTCTATAATTGGGCATGGAGTTTGTCGTTCTCCTGCCTTAGCACCTTGATTTCGATGTACCTTTTTCGTATTTCACTCTTGGTCGCAGCATGCTTCAATACTTCAGACAACTCCTCATTGTCGATCGCAGCTCGCTTGTTTATCTCGTCTAACTCCTTCATGATAGCTTGGAGGGCCCACGACTCTCCTACGGAGATTAGTGGGATCAGGGCAGCTCTAAGGTCAAGCATAGGGTTGGGCATCTTGTCCCCACAAACAACGTCAATGTTCCTACCAAGAATCCCTAAGTGGGAACCTCAGTAAAGACTTCTTGGATAGGGGGCAGTTCCTGTTCCTGTTGAGTTGTTGGGTGAGTGGTCCTTACTTCTTCCTCTTGGCTTAGGCCAAAGCGTTGCTAGGAGGAGGGGAGGTACCTATAAAGATACTCCAATGCTCAAGTCAATATGAGTCGGAACATAAGCAGGTGTATATGAGTAAAACGTACCTCGTGTGGGTGTGTCTCCCCTTATTTATAGGAGTTGGACTTACGTTGGGCCCGATTGTGTCAGCAGCCCATACAAAACGGTTTTAGGGATATACTTTTGTGATAGGGATATACTCCCGCAATACGTGACAGGATATGCGTCGCATATAGCGTTGAACGGATCGAGCTGTTCTCGACCAGGACTTGAGAAGAACACGTCATGTTGAGAGATTCTCAACAGGGGTGTGTACAATTGGAGAGGTTGGGAGATGGAGGAATAAGGATTGAGAATAAGACTTTAAGGGGAGGAGAAAATGGTTTGAGTGGGAGAAACTTATATTAGAAAGGTTTGTGCATATCATTAATAATTAGTACTTATGACAATAATATGTTGATAGGTAGACTTGAAGAGGAGACACCACTGAATGTTATTTAGTAAAATCAGCATAAAAGTTATTATAACAGCAAAGTGTTCAAGTTCTTCCTTTTTATTCATTCTCTTTAGAGGATACTTGTTCCATCAAGTGTCTTAGCATTTGATTCGAGGTTGGCACTTGATAGGATATAAACAAAAGAAAACTTGAAAAAAAGTAGTACATTCATCTATAAGATTAAGACTTCTCATGTTCATTTTGTCATAAGGAAAAATAAATAATTAATTATATTATGTTCTCATGCAGTTTTTTGTTTTTGGTATGGAAACATTGTTGTAGTTGAATTGAGATCCAAGTGATATTACTCATAAAATCTATGAACCATTTCTTACAATATATTTGTGGTTTATTTGGAAAAAAAGTAGAAAAACTTAAATTATGTTTAGTTTGCCTCGATTTGGTCTCTATAGTTACATAAAGATAACATAGTTTTTAAACGTAACGAACTTAAACATTAAGTATTTTTTTAGTTGATTAAATTTAAATCATAGTAATAGTTGATTAACAAATTCACCTTTTCCTATTTTAATTGGTCAATGAAAACTATAATATGTTTAAAGGGTACGTAGGTTTGATCTTGTATACGAATGTAGAGAATGATGGGAAAAAGCAATAAAGTACATGCAATGATGCAATAATGTAATGAATATAAATTCTCCTAACTTGCAAGAATCTCTAAGGAGTAATCACAAATAAGAATGACAACAATAATGAGAAGAATCACGCAAGAGACACTAATATTTTTTAAGTGGAAAAATCTCCTCAACATGAGAGATAAAAATCACGAGTCGTCCAGACGAAAGAAATTAATCTGCTTTGATCAAATAGGAGTACAAAAGTGTTCAATCAAGAGCACAAATTTGTGCATACAACCAACCAACTCAATCAAGAAATAAAGCATGCAAATGGAGAGCAAGAAACGAGACATAAGAAAACGAAGAATTCACAAAATCGTGTTATTTTACGAACACGATGTCTCAAACCATAAACCTCCAAATCAACATCCGAACGGTCAAGATAAATAATTATGTGTATTGAACCTGCTGTTAAATTTCTAGCTCGATCCAACAGTTAATGAAGAAGATATCATGATTTTGACGTCATATTGATCTATGCAGAAATGAAAGTAAAACTCTTTCTTTCTCTCTCTTTCTTTTCTCTCTTTTGATTGTGAAAATCCACTATCTCTTAATTTTCATGTTTTTTTGTATCTCTGTGTGTCTCCTTAATTTGATCTCTTCTTCTTTTATAAAGAGAGATCTAACAAGTTTAAAAATATTGAGCTTTTATCCTCGTAGGAGTTAAAAAATATTTCGAATGGCAGGATGGAGTCTAGAAATTGATCCCTTGGAATTGGTAGGTTTATATTTTTTTTTTTTAAAAGTTGGGTATCCCTTATACCCACTTTTAATTTAATATAATATAAAAAAAATAACATACAGCTAACGAAAACCCTAAAGCAACGAAAACAACTCAAATCTAATTGGACTCTACCGGTCTACCTGTCCATTAAGTTAAAAGAGTATCATAAATTAAGAATCATGTTAAACAATTAATCCTTGTTACTTTTATCAAAATCAATTCAAACTTTTCACATTGAAAATAAAATAATACAGAATAGTATTTCATTTTTCTTAGTGTGACCATAATTTTGAGTCCATCAAGGCCGATCCAAACACATTATAAATCTATTCATTAGAAAGTGATCACAAAAGCTGGATGGAAGCATAGTACAGTAACAAGCTTCAACTGTGACTGGAGCCTAAATTTTCAAATTCAGGCCACATAAAATGAATTATCAGTAAACAAACAGCATAGAAGTTAATAAATGAAAAATTTAGTAACAATAAATACAACTCAAACTGTCACAATCAAAAGATTGGTTCTGAAAAGTATTTCATGTTCTATGGAGTTTTATATTTCAAAATACTTCACATGATAATAAACAGAAAGCAGAGTCGAAGTACAATTTACTCTGAATAATAGATCGGCAAAAGTACAAATGCATTCACCCAAAGACTAAAGTGCTATACTTTGTCTGTTAGTCAAAAAATAGCTAGTCAATCAGTAGCAACCTGCATGCTGTTATAAAGCAGTTACGGAGACTATCATCTGAGTGAGTGGAAGGAAAATCCATGTATGGACATTTCATTATTTGAACAAATTTGCATTAAAATTAAAGGTTAAATATATTTGAGAAAATATGTTTTTTTTTTCGTCGTTCTAAATTTTTTTTATCTTTTAAAATATAAAATTTGTTAATTTTAATTTATTGTCCTTCAAAATATTATTATTATTTTTTTAATAAACATTGGTGGACTCTTTGAAAGTTAGGTCTTATGGCTGACGTTGTTTTTGAATATATATGATCTATGTGGGGGACTGAAGACTAAAGAAGAAAAAAAAAATTAGAGAGGTAAAAATCTTTGACATATTTTATAACGATGAAAAATATATTTTATCCAATATATTTTATATTTCTTAAATTCGAATTAATTTTATTTTTCATTTTTTAAATTTAAAATTAATTATATTATCTCCTACATTTTTAAAAATAATTGATTTTAGCTTTCACCCTATATGTAAAATAGAATTCAAGTAACCATTTACCAATTATATATTTAAAAATAAAAATATTATATATGAAACTTTAATTTTAATAATATTTTTTATTTTTAACTATACATATGATATATAGTAGACGGTGATATGTATTTTATTTGTCATCATAAAAATATAGGATAAAATTATTTTAAAAATGTTTTAACAAAAAATAATTTTAAATTTCGAGAACAAGACATAAAATTAACTTAAATTTTAATGAAAAAAATATATTTAAATTAAAATTAAAATATAACATTTGTACAAAGAAAGATGCGTACAAAGTGATTGATTTCACGTTCACAGGTAAGCTAAGCAATTTCTTTCTGTCAACAACACATGAACGTAAGTACATCAAATGTAAATAATTTAAAGAAACAATCCAATTTTGAACAACCTTGTGTCTCAGATAAAATTTCCAAGCAACTATTAGATTAAAAAAATAATAAAAATTTAGTTTTAGAATTATATATATTTTCATTAATAATATTTTAACAAATAGTTATAAAAATCATTAAAGTATGTTGTATATTTTTTAATAAAATCTTTTTCACATCTCATAACATGCTTAAAAAAAGTTAAATTCATTATATCCGTTAAATTTTTTCTTTACCTTTAAAAAGTAGTAGTAGAGACGCGACTCCTAAGAATGATTTTTAAATAGCGTAAAAAAGAGAGAATAGAAAAAGCAAGTATAAGACACTCCAAGTAGGAGAGAAAAAAAGACAAATTAGAGAGAATAATTTAGGAAAGGAAGAAATAAAAAACACAATAATAGTTGTTGACGAAACATTTTCCAAGCATAAAATTGAGAAACGTGGCAACGAATTAGCGATGAAAGCACGTTGAGGGAAGCAAAACACGGGAAGACGGCAAGAATTAGAAAAATAAATAGCAATATAACACAAGAAGAAAAGCATGTGCAGAGTCACAGAAATGGAAATACGTTGACCGTTTCTTTACCTCCAAAATCCTCAACGATAACCGACCTCTCCTTATTCCCTGGGTTTCCTCTCTTCCACTTTCCTCCACTTCCTAACCTTGACACACAAAACAATTTTTAAAAATTAATGATAAACAATCAAAATTAATTAATTAAAATAATAACAACAATAATAAAAGTAATAAAAATCAAACACCCCATTCCTCAATTCATTTGATTAGTTTTCATCCCATTTCTCTCCCACAAACTGTCGCCGATGGCTACCATGGAGCGCCGGAAAACAATGACCATGAACTGGGAGGGCCTCGGCGACGACGATGACGACGACCATTTCTTCGAGACTCGCAACCGCCTCTCCACCGCCGTCCCGCTGGACCTCATCTGCGAGGACGACGATGATGATTTCGAAGACAGCCGCATCTCTTTCGCCTCCAGCCTGTCCACCAAGCCACGAATGTCAAATTTCACCGCAAATTTCACCGCGAAACCTAACTATGACGTCTGGATGGCCGCGCCGGGGTCCATCACCGAACGCCGCAGAAGGTTGCTCGGAAGCATGGGCCTCGACGAGAACAAGGAGCTCCTCCAGGCAACCAGCGCCGCCATTGCGCGCGCCATTACGAGAAAATTCGAAAACAACAACGCCAACAACAATAACAACTACCACTACGCCAACAATATGAGCATCAAGAATAACAATCTCAATCATACTAAAAGGACCACCACCGTCCGCATCGCTTCCACCGTTCAAAGACACAAACCACCACAACCGCACCAACCACACCAATCACACCAATCACACCAAGCACACCAACCGTCGCAACCATCACAACCATCGCAACCATCGCGCACGCCGATTTTCGTCCTCGTCCGGTCGCGGTCCGAGGGCGACATGGATTGCTTCACGTTGGAGAAAATGAGGAAGGAGCATTTTATAGGGAAGGTGTCAAAGCAGCGGTTAACAAGAACCGCAACAGAAATTGTTCGGCGTCGACACGTGGGCGTCGAAAAACGTCGAATCATAATGAGGGACGCAGCTGCCGATACGGCTCGCCAGATGGTGAGTCCGGCCATGCCAATGACCGGACTGGGCGCGTTTTTCTTAATAAAGAATTTGGACACGGGGAAGGAGTTTATCGTAAAGGAATACGGCGAAGACGGCGCGTGGAACAGGTTGAGCGATTTGCAGACTGGGAAACAATTGACGATGGAGGAGTTCGAGCAGACCGTGGGGCACTCCGCGGCTGTTAAAGAGGCCATGAGGCGACCCAAGGCGGCGCGTGACAGCAAGAAGCTTTTGTCGAACTCTTACATTTCGCGGAGTTTGAAGCTGAGCAAGAGGCGCGGAGCTTCTTTGTTGAAGAACATAAAGGGCGTGGCTAGCGGGAAGAACATGAAGGGCGCCGGGAGTGGGTCCATGACGGAGCGCGACCGCGATGCGGCCGCTCCGGCTGCGGCGGCTGCGGCGGCCGAGCAGAAATCGGCTGCTCAGGGGCAGAATGAGTGGGTGCGCGTTCGGCAGACGGGGAAGTCGCAGAAGGAGCTTTCGGCGTTGCACTTGTGTCTGGAGTTTGAGGCGCACGATGGGTGCGTGTGGGTGCTTAGGTTTAGTTTGGATGGAAGGTATTTGGCGAGTGCTGGGGAGGACAAGGATATTCACGTGTGGGAAGTGCAAGAATGTGAGGTTATGTCGTTGAAGCCTGAGGAAGGGAATTTGACGCCCATTCATCCGACCTTGCTTTCTGAGCGTTCCGAGGCTCCTCCTTTGTCTTCTGACAAGAAGAAGAAAGGGAAGAACGGGAGCAAGCGAATCAGCGCCATTCCCGACTTTGTTCATGTTCCCGAAACTGTCTTTACCCTCTCCGATAAACCCTATTGTACTTTCACTGGCCATTTGGATGAGGTCTTGGATTTGTCCTGGTCCAAATCTCAGGTATCTCATTCTTTCCTTTCATTTCAATAATCCAAATTTATACCAATCTTTACATGTTTAACCTAACCAAATTGATTCTAAATTCACTATTAATTTTGAATTGATTTTGAATCACCCATGTATACAATAAAAACGACAAAATGAGGAAATTATGCAGAAGCTACAGTTCTTTGCTTCTGGTGGGACATGGGCAAATTTGTAAAGATGCAAATAAAAACACATGTAACTTATTTTTGGAATAAAAAAATACCAAAACATATTCAACACCAATTTTATCGTAAGTTCATTGAAAATTAATTTTAGAAACGATGATCACCTAAACTCATACATTAAAATTTTCAATGTTTTAGAAAAATATTAAAGGGTGATTTTATTGTTTTGATGTGGATTTGTCCTTGCAGTTACTTCTCTCGTCTTCCATGGATAAGACAGTGAGGTTGTGGGATTTGGAAACTCAGGCGTGTTTGAAATTCTTTGCACACAATGACTATGGTGATCTGTTTTAACTTTGGTGATGTATCTTTTTTGGGAGATATGTGGCACATTACTTAATTGGGTTGTTTTGTTTTTTGCTATTTGTGTGTGGCAGTGACCTGCGTGCAGTTCAACCCCGTAGATGAAACTCATTTCATTAGTGGCTCGCTTGATGCTAAGGTCAGAATGTGGAACATCCCTGGCCGTCACGTCGTGGATTGGATTGATATCCATGATTTGGTTACTGCTGTTTCTTACAGCCCTGATGGTCAGGTGTGCTTTTCTTGATTTCTTCCCCTATGTGCCTCTTTTATTTGTTGTCAGTCTCACACATTGGTTAATGGTTAGTACAGGTTTGATAAAATTTAATAATCTATAACCTCTTTGATTTTTTTAATTGTAGGGTATTGTAGTTGGTACACAAAAAGGGTATTGTCGAAGTTACAGCATAGATGGTACTGTTAATTACTTACATGTTTATATTTTGGAATTTAACAATATCTGCTATGTTGTTAATTCTCATTCCTACATGGTCACTAGATTACAAGTTAACTCAATCTGGCACAGTCGAGCTCCGAAACAAAAAGAAATCTCAGCTGAAAAAGGTTACTGGTTTCCAGGTAAATTAATTCTTTCAATATTGAAAAACATAGCCTATATGATTGGTACTTGGTTTCCTTCTCCTACCACCGAAGATTGTTTATGTCAAGAATGAAAATTAACCGGCTTTGCATCTTCATATATAGTTTTCCCCAAATAACCCATCAGAAGTGCTTGTTTCTTCGGCTGACTCCAGGATAAGAATTGTGGACGGTTCACAAGTTGTTCAAAAGTATAAAGGTGTGATGATGATGCATCATATTGTCAATTTGGATATAATGACTCAAGTTTAGGCCTACAGAATAGTGTTATTAACATGTTGGTGAAAGCAGGTTTTCGAAATGCAACCAGCCAAATGGCAGCTTCATTTACTCCAAATGGAAAGTACATTATAAGTCCAAGTGAAGATTCTCAAGTGTTTATCTGGAGGTACGAGGAGACTGTAAAAGCAAACCCTGGAAAAGGAAGGAATGTGCTTGTTAATCAATCTCACGAGCACTTCCTATGCAAAGATGTTTCAGTAACAATACCTTGGCCTGGTACCATTAGGGGTGATCCACCACCATCACTGTCAGGGCCTAACAAAAAGAACCCAAAACGTCCATCACAAGAGGACATCCTTCCCCCTGTTGCAGAAACCAAGAGAATGTTGCCGCCTCTTCCAAAGAAAAGTGTCCCAAGTGCTGCAGAAAGTTCCCCAAGCTCCCCCCCAGACGCTGACCCTGCAGCAATTTCGAACACAGAATCTGGAAGTGGAGATTCATCTAAGAACAATAAGAGTATGTTGCCACCTCTTCCTAAGAAAAGTCACCACCAGGCAACAGAAAGTGACACCACCCCCACAGATGAAGAACTTGAAGCAATTACCACAGACACAGGACTAGGCGATTCGTTTCCTTCAGGATGTGATGGTGCCTCCGCAATGCACGAATCGGCATGGGGCATGGTAATTGTAACCGGTGGCTTTGGAGGGGAAATTAGGTGTTACCAGAATTTTGGCATCCCGAGAAGGATGAGACAGGCCAATCTTTTTATGGGTCCCGCTTAACATCCTTTTCCATGGCATAATTAACTTAGCAGCGTATTCCTTCTTGAATAATTCGAAGAAAGGAATGGAAAGTGATAAATGTAAATTCACCTTTTCTCATTTAGATTGGCATGTGATGTGGGAATTTTGGTACCTGTAACCCTCTGGTTAGTAAGCCATACTAACATTATTACATTAATACATTATATAGACAAAATACAAGAAATGCAGATGACACTTATTCTGTTTGGTTGAATTCGTAGCCTCGATTATTTAACAGCGTCTTATCTTTATTTATTATCGTACTGGTCTACTTAAGTTGAGGAATTGAACCATCAACATACTTAAGGAATTTGTTTGGTTTTTGTATATCAAGTCTCTTCCTGATATACTTATCTCTCACTCTCCTCGTTAATTTTCTCAAAATTGGAATTCAATTGTCTTAAGTAATAGTTATTTTGGCTTGAAACTCCATAATATACATTTCTACTTATATTTAATGTTCACATTTTTTTTTATCTTATAGAACAAAGATAGTAAAGCGTATGAAAGTAGTTTAGATAAGTAAAGAAGTCAAATGTATTGAGAGGTTACACTATTTATTTTAGAAATGGATAGAATTAATAAGGTAAGGAAAAAATATATTAAAATGTATATTTTGCATTAGAAAGAGCAAGATCTGATTATGGAGAGTAAAACAAACATGCCCTAAAGGCTAAATCCGTTTATCAAGATTCAAGACCACCTATTTATGGTTTTTGAAGTGTATAAAACGAGGAACGATGTGAATGATATTTTTTCTTTTTAAAAAAGAAATGTTTAAATTTTCACTCTCTAGTGTTTTTGTTGGGTAACTATGATATAGATAACTATGTTATGGGGTGGAGGGAAATAGAGTAGAGAAAAAAAGAAAAATAAAGGATGAGATAAGTAAAAAATAGAGTAGAATTTGAGTTAATTAATAAAAAAATTAAAAAATATATAATATTAACTATTCATTCTTTTATTATTATAAATAAAAATTATTTATATAATAACAAAATATATTAAATATATGATTAAAAATATATTATTATATATTTTAAAATATATTTATATATAATAATATATTAAATATATATATAATTGATTACATCGATTACTCATATAAATAATTAATAATATATATATATATATATATATATATAAAAAAGTATTAATGTAAATTTAAAATATTCATTTATCATATATAATTATTAAATAAAGTTTTATATTTTTATTTTTATTCTTTTTTCTTTATTTTTACAAAAATAAACATATTTTAAGAGATAAAGATTTGAAGTCGAGACTTGTTAAAGTGATATAAGTTCAATATCACTTGAACTAACATAATGTTGTCACTCAAGTACTTTTTTAATACTCATAAAATAGATACAAAATATTCGTTGAAGACCGTGAACTTATTAAACGTTGAATATTTTCTTCTAACATAATTTGCTTTATGTCACCCTTTAGTACCTCTAATACTTGAGACATGAATCAACGATTTGAAAATAAATTGTTAGATTACTTATTTTTATATTAACATAATTATTTGTTTAAAATAAATTTTATGAATTATCAATATATCAATTATAAAAATAATTAATTTAATCTTAACAGTACTAAACTAATCGATGAAATGGTCATTAAGTGTTTTTTTTAATGATCCATGATGGAGTCAATCAATCTGTCTAGATGAATGTAGTAATAGTAAACTTTTAGTTGGATGTATAATATAGTAAATTCAAAAATAAAATTATAAGAATGTATAAAGTGTGATTTGATTATTAATATTTTATATCCTATTTTTTTTTATCAATTTTCATTTAAACTTTTTTTTTTTACAAGATTAGCTCATAAGCTAATTTAATATTAGATTTATTTAAAGAATGAAATATAAATTCAAGAACTATTTTTAATTTTATATTCAAAGACAAATATGACAGTGAGTGTCAAATTCAACTACTAATATGACAATAAATATCAAATTAGGGACTAATATGTAAATGGATATCAAATTCAATAACTAGTATTATAGGAAGTAAATGCCAAATTTAAATAATAAATTTAGGAAGTAAATTGAAGCTTTATAACTTTTACCTCTAACCTTCAAAATAAATCCTAACATAAGACTTGGTAGGAGGATTAACTTGAAAGATGAATTACATGTATATTCATGGACTAGTTTTTGGTTTCATTAAATTTAAGGATTAAAATAACAATGCTTACTTTTAGGAATTAAGTAAGAGATTTACTCTAATGAAAATGGACACTAAGATGTATTAAAAAAGAGTAAATTGAACAATTAAATTTATTTTCAAAATTTTGTACTCATCTAAAACAATAATTAAATTGAATCAAAATCTTTCTCGACACTTACATTACATACGTAAATATTCAAGAATACAATTTTTATTGAATTAAATAGAAAATAAGATCTTTATGTTAGAATGTTGATTTCTAAGATGGGTGAATAAATACAAGAATCATTATATGCACATTAGATATATTAACAATTATTTTTTAACACATTCTTTTAAATATTTTTTTACTATTGACTGAAATTTATTGAAATTATAATTATTTATAAATCTTATTACTCATGTAACAAGTCTCTCTAATTTTATATATTTTTATAAATTATAATCAATTGTGAATATGATGCAAATTTAAAATCACTAACAAGTATATAAAGGTTTAGGATTAGAAAAGATTTCACAATCAAATTTTATATTGTTTTGATAACTATCATTATTATCATGTGCACATAGTCTCAAAGAATCCTTTATAATGTCTTAAAAAAAAAAAATAATGTTTGTCCCATCAAAAGATACCTCCCATTTGATGATTGGTACCCACAACCACAAATACTTTCAAAACCAACAGATATCTCACTCTTGGAATCTTGAGATGCCTCGTTCAATCTCCACAAAATAGAGAAAATAAAAAGTTTCAAAATTTTGGTAGTACGGTAATACTTTCAAAATGAAATTTACGCAAGAAGAATTTGGAATTGATCCCTTTATATAAAAGTCCAAACGGGCTTCAAAACAGAGAGTTTATGACAATTTTCACATAAGGTAATCAACTACTGTTAGTTGTAATTGCTACAACTGATTGTGTAATTCGATTACTACACTTGTGTATTCGATTATGTCATCAAGCTTGCACGTAATTGATTATTGCACTTATGTAATAAACTATTATGTGGTAATATGGTGATAAACCCTAAACCCATTACACAATTGAGTACCACCAAATGGCCCAAGTTATTCTATATCAGATCTTAACTTCTCGGCATTTTTATCTCAGAGAGTAATTTCTTTTTGAAATTATCATAATGGGTAAATTTTAAAAAATTATCCAAAGAGGGTAAGTCCTATATCTTAAATAAGATTTTATCAATAAAAATTTTGTCTATTTTTACTACTTTTAAATTTATTTATTTAAAATAATAGAAGTCGTGAAATATTTTATAACTTGTGTATTTTTTTCATAAGCTGTGAGATGAAAACAGATTAAACTTTAAAATTTATTATTTAAAAAATAATAAATTCAATTACGATTTTAAATTTGATTACGACTTTCGACTTTTGATTTTTTTTATGTGAAGTCATAAATATAATCACGATTTTCACTTTTGTTTTAGTTTTGTAATTGTTTTTTAGTTTTTTTTTTCTATAAGAGGTTAGTTTTAGTTTAAATTTTTGTTAAAATTTTTTTAAAAGTTATGATGCATTTTTTATATAAATTGGATGATTTTAAAATGAAAAAAGTAATAAATTTAATATAATAAAATTATTAAAATTTGAAAGACAAAAAATATTTTATTAAATCATATTAATTGATAAAATGTAAATAACATAATATATTATATTAAAGTGACATGAGATGAATTTAAATATGTAAGATATTTTATATTTATTCTTATTGTAGTTCTATGAAAAATATTTTAAATATATTACGTCATCATTTAAAAAATAGAAAACAAATACTATTTTTTTAATATTAGAAAAAATATCATTTTTATAAATATTTTAAATAAATTTAAAATAAAATTATAAATAAAATTATAAATAAAATTTTAAAATAAAATATTGTTTAAAGATAAAATACAAAAAATGAAAAATATTAAACAATAATTATATAAGTATTTTAAACTTACAAAATAACTAAAAAATAATAAATTATAAAACAAAGTTGTAATTATATTCATGACTTCACATTACCAAAAAAAAGTAGAAGTAGTAGTTGATTTTACTATTTCTTAAAATAATAAATTTTATAATTTAATATGAAAAAATAAAAATTTATTAAGTGGTATATCAGCTTCTAACAAAATAAATAAAAAAAATAAAAGTTGTGAATCATTTCATGACTTTTATGATTTTCTCTAAAAATAAATAAATTTAAAAGTCTTAAAAAAATCATGGATTTAATAAGAAAAATCGCATTTAGTTTATACAACTTACTTTTATTTAAATAATTTTTAAAAACCTACCTATTTTTGGTATTTTCAAAAGTAAATTACTCCTTCGAAATAAAAAAAAAAAATCTAATTTCTCGAAACATTCTTTCCAAAGTTAGTTGTTATGAAAGCAAACTTTTAAATTCAATTTTGAGTTAAACTAACCATTTATCACATTAAGAGACTTTAACCTAATAATCAAATCACTAACCAACACAAATTTTAAAAAAAATACAAATTGAATAAATTTAGAGTAAATCATCAAAGCTATTTTGAACGAGTTGCATAATCCCTGAATTGCAATGGGAGAAACTCATCATTATCTTCAATAAGAAAATGATGGAACTGTGAACTTTTGAAAACTTTCTAACCTGTTGTTGACGTATTAGTCAATTATATCACTTAGTTATTAGTTTAAAAGGTTAGCTTTATGATCAAAAGATAAAGATCTTCTAATGCATGCAACATGTGAACATGTAATGATCTTCTTAGAAACATCATCCCCAAATTTAGAAGATATAATTGTGCAGAAAATGCATAGTAAGCAGTACCACTCAAAACATA
This sequence comes from Mucuna pruriens, assembly GCA_025330945.1. Taxonomy (NCBI): domain Eukaryota; kingdom Viridiplantae; phylum Streptophyta; class Magnoliopsida; order Fabales; family Fabaceae; genus Mucuna; species Mucuna pruriens. Next base: position 388,516 of record JAENHJ010000525.1, on the reverse strand, counting down.
CAAGAGAATGATCAAAACAAAACTAAACCAGTTCATTTTGAAGGTTGGTGTGACATTTATAGTAAGTAGATTTATATTTCAACTTAGGCATAAATATTGATATTTAATCTTTTAAATAAAATAAGTTCAAATACAATTAAATACACATAAAAAAAATTAATGACTAAAACCACTTTAATATAGAAAACAATTATTGATAAAAAGATTCAACATTATGACACAAATAACATCAGGAGGTTGTTATGCAAAAAGCTTTCTATCACATATTATTACATAGTTGATTTCCTTAATTCACCCAAATAACCCTTGGGGATGCAAAGGAAGAAAATATGTGCAAAAAGCTAGAAAAAGAAATAAAATAAATGAATTTTTTTTAAAGACAACATTTATTATGAATAGGAAAAACAATACCGTTCAGAAATTCTGCATTTGTAAGTTAGCAAGAATTTTACGTAATTTTACTTGATGATTATAATTCCATATACCTTTCATTTTTAAAAAATAAATTCTTTAAAATTTAATCGGAAAAAAATTATCCTATCGATCAATTATAAATAGTTATATATATAATTTTAAAAATAATTGTTATACAAATCAATAAACTTACGAAAAAAATAATATAACCTATTTTTTTCATTTAGGGTAATTTATATATATATGACACGACGTCGTTTTAATCTCTCTCCATCAGCAATTCAAATCGCGATTCCCGCGTGGTCCCTTCCACGGTTCTTCAGATTCATAATATCCTTTCAGAGAACAGAAAATGGAGCTTCATCTTCTTCACTTCGATCGCCACCTCTCAAATCTGAATCTCAGAGCGAAACCCTAGGCCAAAACCGTTTTTCCCCCTTCGCACAATTCCCAACCCTAACTCTCCCAAAATGTCCTCGCCGCTAACCTACCCTGTGGTGGTTGACGACAAGGACCTCGACGACGCCGCACTGTGGGCCATGATCGATTCCGCCACCGCCTCGCACTCCTCCACGAAGTGCAAGGCCCTCGCCGCCGTCAAGTTTCCCAGCCGCCAGCCCCCTTCTCCGATCTCGAACCCCTCGCCGCCGCCGTCGAAATTCCGGAAGGTCCTCCGGGACTCCACCGACAGCGGCGAGGTGGTGCAGGACCGGTGGCCGTACGGGCCGCCGCGGAAGATCGCCAGGACGTGTCCTTCCGAGGAATGCAGCCCACTCGCGCTGGTCAGAAGCGTACAGAGGACGCCGCCGGCGAAGGTTTTCTCATCGCCGGAAGCGCAGGAGCTGAGCTGTTATACGGAGGTATCGCCGCGGTGCTTCGGGAGGAACGAGGAGGAGAAGGAGAACGGCGTGAGGCATTGCATGTTTGGAATGTTTCCTTCGGTTTCGTTGTTTAAGGAGTACCAGAATGCTGCTATGGCGGTAATTGTCCTCATTACTTTGCTTCGTTTTCTGATTTAGGTTTGGACAAAACTTAGATGTTTTTTGTGTTGTTCCTTATTCAAAATATTAATTTTTTTTTTTTACATATTATGATGAGTAATAAAGGTTTGCATTAAATGTCGCATGCATTCCCTGAGGAAAACTCTAATTCTTATTAGAGAATAATGCAAAAAAAAAAAAAAAAACTGCATCGAAGTTGTCTTATTGGTGAAAGAAAGATTTGAACCTTGGAACAATGATTTGGAGTTTGGTGGTTGAGGGGAATGGAATGAATGATACTTGCTACCTTTGTTTTAAGAATTTAATCGGAATATGTTCACAGTGTAAACTTTCATTCAATTATGGATAGCCATGGAATTCATAATTATTGATTTTTGTATTAAGTACTTTATAAGTCATATATTTAAGAAGATTTAATTAGTTGGCAGTTTAAATATCTATACAACTAGTGTATCAAAATCAATCTTTTAAAGTTAGTGGAATGGAATGGAGGTTAATAGAATTTGTTTCATTAGATTTCTCCTTATATGGATTTTGAGATGTTGTTTGTGAATATCTTTACAAATCGTTTACATACTGAATAATAGAATGACTATTTCAATCATAAAATATTTAAATAATGAAGTAATCTACACTGCATCCCATTCAATTCAATTTCATTTTCATTACATTGGATCCCATTCAATTCCATTACATTTCATCCATCCTTAGCTATTCAATCGTCGACCATGTCATAGGCAATGAGAAACATGTAGAGAAACATCATATGGTGTGCTGAAGTAGACAGTGGAATAGCAATGTTTGTAGAGTTCCATTACATAAGCTGTTTTTATTTTATTTATTTATTTATTTGATTGTTTGTTTTTTTGGGTTAATGGTGGAAAATAAGGTTCGTCGTGTACTTTTTGTCGGATCCCACATACTATAGAAGGACATAACATTACTCACAGTAACGTTAGGACATGTCTTGAACTCTGTATTTCTTAGCAAGCTCTGAAAATGAACCATTAAATGAGCAGATGCTCTAAATTTGGTTTGGTCATTAAATTTAATACTTAATAATACACAAAATTTCTAAATCAAAGGATAATATGAAACACTCACTTTAAGGTTTCCTCTAGTTTCATTGTTTCAGGAATATCAGTGCGCCTGTGGCTACGGCACAGAGTAGTGATTTTCAGCTTGAACCTAATTTTTACCTATAGTATACTGCTGTTTGTAATGGAAAACTTCGACCTTTTATTTGTAGTGAAGAAGTGGATTTATTTATCTGAAATTTATTTATCTTTTTAGTATTTTGAGTTCTTGATCACTAGATTAGCTTTTGATGAATGCGAACTTTGAATCTGAAAACATTGAGAAGCATTTTTTAGGACATATGACTTAGTGTACATTTAGTGTATCGAGAATTAAATAAATAATTAGGGTAAGAAATTAACATTTTTTTCTGTTATGTTCAGTCTTTTGAGGTATTTTCTTGCTACGCGTGCTTAGTATATATCGCATTAGATTATCGAAAAGATAATTTTTCCTGTACTTTCTGTCTTTTGTCCACCATGAACAAAATCATGGCAGTCTTTTGATGTTTGATTCCTATGTGCTTATCCTGAACAAATCATTGCATGATATTAGCCACTTTCTTTATTTGGATTTTCTAGTCCTATCTGCTCGGAAACATGTTTTCTTGACTTCCATAACTAATTGGGAGCGTCTGGATAAATTCAAGGCTAATCTTTGATATTCTTCTATTTTTTTTAATTAGTAATTGTTACCAGATATACCAAGTTTGGGTTTTGGCATTTAATGGCTATAATACACTTCAACCTGTTTCTGCCTTAGTTTTTGCATATAATAAGACAGTAATATCTCCATTCTGCATAGTAATTTATGCAAATATATGAAAGTACGAGAGTGCCTTAGATGCTATTCTTTTTTGTCACTCAGGAAGGATTCACCTAATCAATTCTTTGTCATGTCTTAAATGTTCAGATTTTGGAGAAAACTGATTACACTTTGATTTCGGGGCATCCTTTCATTAAGAAGTCAGGTAAACATAGTTTGCCTTCTCTTAACTGTGAAAATGATACAATTGATGTAACGTGGAAGGGGGTGTTCTTTTATAGGTTGGAGAAAGATATCTTGTTACTTCAATATTTCTTATGAAATCAAGGACAAGGATATCGAGTTTGATGATAATCGGAATGTTCAGCGTGCTGAGTTTGTGATTCGTGCATACATGCAGTATGTGTCTCGTTTGGTTGCTTCAACTAACATATCTTCCAATGATCTATATTCTCACCACAATCACTGCCGTCTCTGATGATTTTCATTACATCAGGGGTGGAAGGTTCTCAGATGGATGGGGCTCTTGTGATCGACGCGAAAAGAGATTCCAGAAACCAAATCATGATATTCCAAGCACGGCGGAGACAAGAGCAAAGAATAAAGCTTGTCAAGTACGTCATCTTTATCATGTTATATTTTTTTCTGAATTATATTTTCAAGCATTTGGTGTTAATTTAGCTGTTTATGGGGAGATTAGAGGTTTTATTCAAATGATATTTCCATAAAAGGTCTTCAGCGGAAGCTTAATCAAACTTCACACTCGTTGCTATCTGCTGAACTGAAATGATCCATGTCAATCTTGGATCGGCACAGCATTGTAGATTAACTATTGATGCATACCCAAAATATGTTTCTTTCCTCTAGTGGTTTTTTGTGTATGTTTTATGGAATGGAGCAAGTAACACAGCATAGTTATTCGTGATCTTTAGTTCGCGAATGTTGATGTCTATCTCAGTACCATGCTTGGAAACATTTTGGGCCATAGCCAAAATTATTAGAAAGACTTACACGAAAGATAAGAGAGAAGAATGGGAGAACTAGCAAATTTTGAAGAGAAAAGAGTGAAGTAAAAGTTTTGTGAAATAAATAAAAAAACAAATAAACAGTTATCCAGTTTTGGAAATGGTCAATAGTAACTAACAAGAATGAAATTATTCTTTGATTTTACCTCCAGGTACTAAGGGCTTCTCAAATTTGTCTTGCCATTTACGTCTTAAAACTGTCTTATTTTAAATATTATGTAATGAGCTTTATAGAAATTATGAGAAAAAGGAGCAATTGAGATAAATAATAATAAATTACAATAATAATGAGTGAGAAAAATTTGGAGTCCCAAGACAAAATTGCCTTAATTACTTTTAGTTACACGGCCTTGGTTTATCTTCAATTAATCGGTAAAGCTCACCGTCTCACACCTTGGTTTCTAACGACACTAAAACGATGAAAATCTTCCTTGGTTAAATTGCCCTAATAGTTTAAGGTTAAATTAGTTATTTGCAATAAGCAACAGTTGCCTTAATCTAATTTCTATTCTTTTGCTACCTTATTCCTTTTTCGTTTCTGTTTCTTAATTTGCTACCTTTGATAGTTCCCCAGGGATGGTTTGAAAATAAAAACCTGTATGCCAACTTTAACTAATAATTCTATCCTGTTGCTAATTTTACAGGACTTGATAGGACTTGGAGAGTACCGACCTGGTGCAACAAGTAAATTTCATTGATGTTATAAATGAGTTTTGTAACGATTTAACTTGCCCTAATATCTGTTCTGAGGGATAAAAGGAACTGAACAGAAGTTTTTCTTTTTAAAAATATGTATCTTATTGATGAACAATTGTAAATCCCGAAGGCATTCAAGATTTCATTGTGCGAGATGCTAATCGAGTAACCACACATGACAGAGAAGAGATGAAAAACGGTATATTGTGATACATAGGGGTTAATTAAGCAAGTTAACTTGCATTGCTGTCGATCCGCGGACAGGTTGGCTCGTTAGCAAAGGTAGACGAAGGGGTGGAAATAGGTTAAGTCATTTATGATTTAGTCGTTGGGTCAAATTTTTTATTAAATAAATTAGATCATGACTTTTATAAAATATTATTTAATTAAAAAATTAAATTTTAGATCATTCAAAAAGTATTTTTAGACTTAGTAGACTAAATTATTTAAGTAAATATATGGAAAAAATTACTTATCTGTTTTGAAGTCCTTTTAAATGATATTCGTATTTTCTTTTTTTAAATTTTAAATAGATATTTATCTTCTTTATATTTTTAATGAGATAATATTCATGTTCTTTATCTTATTTAATAAAATAACAGATAAACCTTTTTTTAATACTATTTAAATTGAATGTCTATTTACAAATTAGGAGTTTGAGTATTATTTAGAAAAATAAGAAAAATAAGTGTAATTTTTCTAAATATAAAAATAATAACACGTTTTTTAAACTGATATGGACAGATTGGTTTGGCTTGTTTGACCAGGAACCTATCTGGTGACTAATCCGTATATTTTACAAAATTTTTAGAATTACTAAAATTGGTGAAAATTCATCCCAAACCGGTATAAATAATCAATTTGAGACTAGTTATTTAATTTTTTTTAAAATTTAATCTAAAATGTTCTAAAGAAAATAAAAACACGTTTAATAAGGATTACAAATAAGAATAAATTATTTTATCAATTAGTTTTATAAAACATAATTTAGTTATTTATATTATTTTTATATCTTGATTTCTTATAATTTTATATTATATTATTTTTTATTTTAAATTTAAACTTATTAATTTTAATGGACTTTATTGTATTTTATTAAAATGTAAACCTATGTATTAAGATATATTTAATTTAGACTTTTATGTGTTTACTGTTATAAAATTATGATGTATATTTATTTAGTATTATTTTGTGTATTATTTAATTATTATTAATATTTTACTAACATCGATTCAATTATTGGATTTGGATTTTGAATCAGTATCTTAACTAGTTTAATGATGAATTCGATTTATAAATATTGAATAATAATTTGTTTTGTTGGTATTATTATTATGTTAATTTTTTATATGTATTAAAATTATATATTTATTTAATTTTTTACTTATTAAGCATTTTACCTACATAGAAAATAAATTATATAATTTTATTAATGGATAAATTTATACTTTATTTAGAGACTTTATTCTAAAATAAATTATTATGAAAGTCATATTAGATCTTAAATAAGTTAGACTCATATCTTATTAAGTCTAATTTATTTATTTCCTATTTTCACTTGTATTTCATGCTTGAATAGTAGTTGTTTTAATTTTCATAATTTATATTTTATTTTATATAGAATTTTTTCATTAATCTATTAGTTAATTAAATTTTTTAGCATTATGTCTTATCTATATAAAAGCTTTAATATAAAATGTAAAATAGATTTTTTAGTTAGTTAATATGGTAAGTTAGACTTTTAAAAAATCAAATTAATTATTTTTATAATAGGTAATAAGTAAAGCTTTGAGTCTAAGAGTTTTAAAAAAAAAACTAATTTATGTAAAGTTTTGGTTAGTCTAACTTATTAGTACTTCTAGTTGGAAGAGAATAATTTGTTTAAGAGTGAATTCATAAATTGGTCGATTAAAAAATAAAATAATGGGTACCAGGATATAAAATGGTGAGTTAGTAATTTGAGGCTTAAAAACTTGCATGAAAAAGAAAAAAATATTAAAAAAATCGATTTATTCCTAATTTATTTTAAATTTCCAATCAATTTCAACACAAATTAAAAATTTGTAATAAAAATTTAACTCTAAATTTAAATTATAATAATAATACTAATAATTTACAGGTTAACTGTCTTTGACCAGCTGTCACGTCTTTACCACCCTTACGACTATTTTCTTATCAAAATCTAACCAGAGATTGATTCAGTGAAACATTACATCAATAACTGAACGATTATATATTAAATTGAATAAACCGGTATATATTAAAAAATATATTTTACATACAATATATTATAATGGTTAAATATATAGTTGAGCTTATTGGTTAACACAATTTTGGTGCGACCCAATATCAGGTAGTAAAATCTTTTGTATTTCAGTTCCCAACTCCAAAGGCATAGGGTTGAGGTTGCGTAAACCAAATAAAGTGTGCAAAATTGAGTGAACTTTGGATAGTGTGAGCTCAGCAACCTTGGACAGTGTGCCAAAGTCAGAGTAGTAAAAGCGTGACTCGGTTGCTCCATACCGGTTTTTATCGATTAATCCGCTCCCACTTATTGGATAATTCTAAATAAGTTTAAATATAATTTTAGTCTCTTTAATATTCGTTTTTAACTCTTAATACAAATATTTTTTTTAAAGATTAAAATAAAAAATATTCTTAATGACAAAAATAATTTTAAACATTCTAAATATATTACATGTCCATTGTTAAGCAAAGATGTCTTTATATGTGGCCATGTCTTGGTGATGTATATAAAAATAAATAAATATTAAAATATAATAGAGTTTTAGGAAAGTTCAATATCTTTTTAATTGTAGTTACTAGAGTTTTATTTCTTTAGTGGAATCTTGAGTAGGGTTGTTAAAAAAAAATTTAAATCCAAATAAATTATAAAAATTGAATCATCCTATTTTTATAAAAAAAATTAAACCAAAATTTTGAAAATTAAATCAAACTATAAAAAATAAACTATTTTTTTTTATAAAAGAGTCTATCTCTTCTTTTACCGGTAATAAATAAATAAATTAATTCAGTTAAAAAATAATTTAATTTAATTCAAATTTGAGAGAATAGTTGTCAAAAAAAAAAAGTCTAATTTGATTCGAACAAACTATATTCAATTTCAATTCAATTCTGCTCAACATTTCTAAACACCCCTAATTTTCACTTGCCTTGGTAAGTTCATGGTTGAATTACCCCTCGTCTTATATAAAAGGTCTCATTAGTTATATATGATGCATGATTTTTAATTTTTATTTAATTTTTGTATTAAATAAAAATAAATGTATATAATTAAATATATAAAATAAGAGTAGTGAGAAACATTTACATTAAAAAATTAATAATACATTTTTTAAATAATATTAAAATTATATTAATATGCATATTTAAATTTAGTTACTTTAAATATTTTTATAAAATATTTTTTAAGTAATAATAAAATTTTTAATATATATCTAGCTATTAAATTTTATATTAATTACTTTTTAAGCAATAATTTTTTTAATAAATGTTATATGTAAAAAAGTCAAATATTTAATAAATATATAACATTTAATAAAAAAATATAATAAATATACTGTATTTAATGAATATAAGATTTTTTTTTAAGATCATAAATACTTTTCACATAAAGACAGCTAATCCAACAACTTCAGTCAGTATGACCACTATCGATAACAAAATTTTTTCCTATTTAAATTAATTGCATATTTAAGATTCAATATTAAAATTAGTGATTAACTTAAATAATCTCACACCATCCACACAGTGAGTGACAATGAATATAGTATTTATTGTTATTGTTCAGTCAATCCTTCAGTTACTTATGCATATTAGTACATTTAGATCATTCAGTTTTTCTTAATTTTATTTCTAAATCTTTTTAATCATATCAAACAAATACTTAACACATAAGTGATATCATCATCCACTACAAGAAAGAAAGAGATAGAGTTCAGACGTGAAATCCTCACAAAATGGCTTTTTTCTTCCGTCAGCCTTTTCTCCTGGGAATTTTATGTATTGCTTTCGTCCTGGCGTCTGGTAAGAAAGATAAGTTAGGTTAATTTCTTAAATATATAATTACATACATTTTATCATCGTCTCAATTGTATTTATTAATTTTCTTATTCAATTTAGCCAAAAGGAATTTTGGATGTTAGGGATGATTCAAAGAAGAAAGAAAAAAAATTTAATGGAAAAGAGAGAGGAAAGGAAAAAGATTTTAATTAGACATTTTGAGAGATTTTTAATAGAAGAGAGAAGAGGCAACTCCTTTTTTGCTTGGCTCATAGAAATGAAGAGAAATTTTAAAAAATAATTTATCTTTATGATTTTAGATTTAGTAGGAATATTTTAATGAATTCCATATGAATGATGAGATTTCACAAAAGGAAAGCAAGGAGTTGTTTGCTAATGTTGTTAACTTTGTTCTTATTACAGGGCAACCGATATCTGTGAGTCCATGGCTAGATTGTGCAGGGCCATGTGTAAGTTTAGAAAATTGCAACTTCAATTGTAATAATCTGGGATATTCCAAGGGGGGGTTTTGTTTTGCTTTCATTATTTGTTGTTGTTTTAGAGATTAACATTGTACTCTCTGCTAAAATAAATCATATCTATCAATAAGAAATATTTATTTGCTAAAGTATTTGTAGCAGTTTTGGTTCGGTTGTTTAATCCTGCAATCAATGGGTGCAAGTTTTTATTTATTTATTTTAGCTTTTAAATCAAATAAAATTTGTTTCACTATAATAAAACTAAAATAATTTTTAATTTTATTTTAAAATATTTTTACATTTCTTTTCAAAATTAAAAAAAAATCATCTATAAAATTGATTTTTAGTTTAAAAAAAAACTACATTTTTACTCAATTTGATAACAATCAGTCTCGTTTTTTCTATCACTATTGTTATCATTATCATTATTATCACCACTTGGACATGTCAATCTCTCTTCCGCATCATCATGACCACCACTACTACCATCACTTATTGACATCATTTCCATCTCTCATCAACATTTTTATCACCATTATCACTAATATTGTCATTAATATTGTTATCATTATTATTGTCACCACTATTATTATTGTCACGTTTGATATTATCATGTAACTCCCATTATTATGCAAATATTTCTTTAAATTAATTTTAATAAAATATAAAACTTTCTAAATAAGCTTATTTTTCAATTAAAAATTATAAAAATTAAAAACTAATTTTAATTTTTAAAATTTGTAAACTTACAGCTAAAAATCACGTCAAACATAACCCGAATTATGAGTATTTTTCAATTTTTCTAGAAGTTGATATAAACAGTTATTACTAAATCAGAATTCGGTTGGTTCAGTAAGTCCTTTTACGTTTTAGAGTGAGAGACTATTCTCGCTAAGTTAAGAATTAATGTATTGTTTGCATAAAATTTAGGCATGAATGGCAAAGGGTCATACTCCAGGAATGATTATTATCATATGTTATATGTTTAGCAAAGCAAATGTGCACTTATATTTTAGAATGATATAGATCGACGCTACAAAAAGTTTGAATTAAAGTTGTAATTAACACCGATATTAAAAAATAAATTAATTGGATTAGAGGTGTAACAATAGCATCAGCATCAACATCAGCCATGCTGGTTGGACTTAGCATTTTTTAAAATATTAAAATACATAGCGTTGGTTTAAATTCACACTTTAACATTAGCTTTAACTGACGCTACAAGTGATATTTTTGTTAGTATCCTGAGCTTTTCCCTTTACTTTTTCTCTCTCGTTTGTTTGTTTGTTTTTTCTTTCGTTGCCATTGTGTTTCTCCCTTTGTCATGCCTCAGACGAAGAAAACCTCCCCTTTGTTGTTGGCAACGCCGGTAATGGGCTACCACCGCAAAAGCTCGTTTGCGCTGCCAATGCCATCCAGGTAATTTTGAGTGCCTTGTGCTTTAATTCAGCGCTCATTATTCTGTTTGTATGCTTATGTGCACAATGTGAATTTGCATATCATTTTAGCACAGTGGTTAAGAAATGGATGTATATTGTTTCTCTATTTTTTTAATTATTTGTAAATGTCCTAACCATGTTATATTGTCATTTTAATTTATTTCTTTTTTCTGTCACATAATGAGTAAAGCTTGTTATTCAACTAACTAAAATTAAATTTTGGAACTTTTCTACCCTTAAACTTTTTATAAGAAAGAAAGAGAATAAGGGAAATTAGCTTTTTTTTTTATTTTTTTTATCTCGATAGGAAAAGGTACATTCTTAAATTATGGAGACTGGTGAGTAAGAATTTTAATTTGGTTAGGTTTGAACCCAATTAGAATTTTTAACCAAATTATTAGTTGACTTTAAAAATTCCATACAAGGTAAAATGAATCTTAAAACATATTTTAATATAACTTAGATTGGTCAGTAACAATATGAATCATGATGATAGTAGTGGAAGAATTCTCCGCTTCTTTAACGTTATAAATCAAGACCATAGGGGAAGAAGAGGTCTTGACATTTTAAATGGTGATGGTGGAAGAGATATCGATTTCTTTAACATATATATGAAAAATATCCTGAACATAATATACTTTGATGTGTTAAAGTTTGTGTAAATGAGTTTCCTTTATTTAAAAGTTTAGTTTTCAACCATAAAGGGAAAATTTGTTGATACGTAAGTTTGAGGCTCATAAAGGTTAGTATGATCAACAACCCAAAAGACTTACACTTGGTGCCTTAGAGCACATTATGATCTCACTTTGTAGTAGAAATGGACAATCGTAGTGCCTAATCCCATGTAATAGTTTTAAATGATCAGAGAGATGAATTTAAGGTATAAGTTGTGTATAATTAAGCATATCACGTAAATATGTATAATGAAGCCTAAACTCACTGATTTTGTTCAAGGGTTCTAAGCTAAGCAATAGTGACCTTGTGGACTTGGATTTCGACAAGCAAGAACCTCGTTGTGGTATGAAATTGTAAGAGAAAACTCCACCATGATTTGAAACCTAGTTTAGAAGTTGTGTGTTGAGGTGGTTTAGAAAAATCTAAACTCGCATTTTCGGTTCAATGATGCAAATTAAGTCATAATGATTGTGTGAAATGTTTTTGGTGAGCAACATGTCATTAGTGCTAGGAAACAATGGGAGTAAACTTTACTTTGATTAGATATTCAGTTTGCAATAGTTGTGAGCCAAAGTAGTTTAAGAAAATCTAAACATGTCATTTTCATTTGGAGTTGGCTTTTGGCAAGCAATAGACCTGTACTAGTAGGAACTGTACGAGAAAACCTCACTTCAATTAAATACTCAATTTTCAAGTTGTGCATTGAGGTGGTTCATGAGGTTCAAATTGAGTTATAGTGACCATATAGAGTTTGTTTTTAGAGAGCAATACACACCTAGTACTAGGAAACTATAGGAGAAAACTCCACTTTGATTATATATTTGATTTGTAGCTTATGCCCCAAGTTGATTTAAGGAAACCTAAACTCACCGTTTCAATTCATGGGGTCCAAACTAAGTTATAGTAATCTTGTAAAGTTGGTTTTTAGTGAGAAATATACCCTTATTTATAGGAGACTGTAGGATGCAACCACACTACAATTAGATACTCGACTTGTAAGTTGTGTGTTGAGGTGGTTTAAGGAAATATTTAGTGGGTCTAAATTGAGTTACAATGGTCCTATGGATTTGATTTTTGGCAAGCAATACACCCTTATTGTTAGGAAAATGTATAGCCCCACTACAATTATATGCCTAGTTTGAGAGTTGGGCGTCAAGGTGATTTAGGAAAACCTAAAGTCACTGTTTCGATTTAATGAGTTCAAATTGAGTTATAGTGACATTGTGGAGTTGATTTTTGGTGAGCAATACACCCTTAGTTCTAAAAAATTGTAGGAGAAAACTCCACTTTGATTAGTTACTCGGTTTGCAAGTTGTGTAATGAGGTGATTTAGGGAAAAACTAAACTTGCTATTTTTGGTTCATGGGGTCCAAAAATAGTGGCCTTGTGGGGTTGGTTTTTGGCAGACAATACACTTTAGTTCTAGAAAATTATAGGAGAAAACCCCACTTCAATTAAAAACTTGATTTGCGAGTTATGCACCGAGGTGGTTTAGGGAACCTAAACTCACCATTTAGGTTCATATGGTCCAAATTGAGATACAGTGACCCTATGAAGTTAGCTTTTGGCAAGTAATATACCTTTAGTGCTAGGAATTGTAAGAGAAAATCTCACATCGATTACATACTCGATTTGAATGTTGAGCGAATGGCGAGTTTAAGGAAACCTGAAATTATTGTTTTTATTCAAGTGATCCAAATTGAGTTATAATGACTCTATGTTGTATTTTGGCGATGAATACACCCTTAGTGTTAGGAAACTGTAGGAGTAAACTCCACTTCATTTATATGCTCGACTTGCAAGTTGTGAGCCAAAAAGATTTATGAAAACATAAACTTGTCATCCAAATTGAGTTATAGGGTCTTTTTGAAGTTGGTTTTGGCGAGCAATGCACCCTTAATAGTAGGAAGCTTTATGTGAAAACCCCACTTCAATTTGATACCTAGTTTGAAAGTTGTGGGTTGAGGTGGTTAGGAAAATCAAAACTTATTCTAGTTCTATTTAAGGGGTTCATATTGACTTATAATGATCCTTTGAAGTTTGTTTTTGGTGAGTAATACACTCTTAGTTCTAAGAAACTATAGGAGAAAACCCCACTATGATTAAATACTTGATTTTCAAGTTATGGATCGAGGTGGTTTAAGGGAAACCTAAACTCGTTGTTTCAATTTAATGGGTATAAATTAAGTTACAATGACCTTATGAAGTTGGTTTTTGGCGAGTAATACACCTTTGCTACTTGGAAATTGTAAGAAACAATGTCACTTCAATTACATGCTTGATTTGAATGTTGTGCGAATGGTGAGTTTAGAGAAACTTAAACTCTCTATTTCATTTCAAGTTATCCGAATTGAGTTTTAGTGACTCTGCAGAGTTAGCTTTTGGAAAGCAATACACCCTTAATGCTAGGAAACTACACAAGAAAATTTCACTTCAATAACCTACTCAGTTTGAAAGTTGCGCAAATGGCGAATTTAAGGAAATCTAAACTTGTTGTTTTGGTTCAAGTGGTCCAAATTGAGTTACAATGACACTGTGGAGTTGGTTCTTGGCAAGAAATATACCCTCGGTGCTAGGAAATTGTAAAAGAAAATTACACCTTAGTTAGATACCTAATTTGAAAGTTATGTGACGAGGTGGTTTAGGAAAAAACTAAATTCATTATTTCGGTTCAAGGGGTTTAAATTGAGTTACAGTGACCTTACAGAATTGGTTTTTGGTGAGCAATACACCCATATGGTAGAAAACTGTAGGAGAAAACCTCACTTCAATTAGATACATGGTTTGAAAGTTACGCGTTGAGGTATTCCAAGGAAAATTAAACTTGCCTTTTTGGTTAAGGGGTCCAAACTAAGTTATCATGATCCTATGGAGTTAGTTTTTGGTAAGCAATACACTTAATGCTAGGAAACTATAAAAAAACTCTACTTTGATTAGATATCTGGTTTGCAAGTTGTGCCTCAAGGTGGTTTAAGGAAACCTAAATTTGTAGTTTAGGGTCTTGATCAAGAGAAAACCGAAAGAAAAAAAAGAAGAAACTTACTTGTGTGTGCGTCACTGAGAGAGAGAGGTTTGTGTGGAAGAGAACTAGTGAGGGAAATGGAGAAGAGAAAGGAGACGGAAAGAGAGACACAAGAGAGTACTGGGTTTAGAAATTAAGGAGCCATTTAAAAGAAAAATGACTACGTTGTACCCGGCTCCAACTTTGGTTATAATATTAGTTATTTAGAGCTATTGTTTATTATTGCATTGATTTGACTTATAAATGCATTATAAAATTAAATTCATCATATTGGCACATTTAATTTATTTTCGTTAATTTTATTACGCGACTACATGAATCTTGCTCGAACTATATACACGACTACTAAATGGGACATACTCATTTTTGTATCTATTATTATATAAGAATTTTAACAATTTCTACATCTACCATTTTAACCTCCAAAGTACATGTGTCAACCTGTAGAAGAATTCTTTCCCACTCACCATACACAGCACTCACTCACCTCTGACTTTTTTTTCCATTCCCACACTAAATAAAATAGCTATAGGACTCACCTCCTTCGTTTTTCTTTTTCTTTTTTTCCTTCTTCGTCTTTATACTTACAAGCAAAGTACCTCCTTTGAAAATCCCAAAATGAGAGAAATCTTCTGCAACATTTGCTATCCTGCAAGCATTGTTAGCAATCCTGAAAGAAATTCATCATTATCTTAAGTTTTCACAAAGTTATGGTATTGATAGGAGTGAATACAGCTTAATGGAAAGTGCTTACGAACTCCTTAAAAAACGTTACATACACATTCCTTCTTATTTCTTCGTTTCTGTCATTCAAAATTCCATTCCAACTGACAGAAAGTTGGTTGTACTTGTGTATTTGTCATTGTGTTTCGGCTTTATATGTCCAAAATCACATGGTTCCTCGAACTTTCACTAAAACCTCAACACTGAGTGTGCGGCTATTATTTTGAGTGATATTTTATTTAGCTTGGTATCTAAAGAAGTCACCAGAAAAATGAAAAAAAATGTGGAAAAGTAAACCAAGCAGGTAGGAAAGTCTTGCCAACCATTCTGAGTTGGATGCAATCTTTGATTAATGCCTAATAAATGTAATGGTATTACCTATTAAAGAAATAATGTTCTGTTCCTCTTTCTACGTTAGGTGAGCACTGTTGAATTGCTTTCTATATACATGGATATTAAATAATTGAATAATTATATTACAATAGAAAAGAAGAGTGATCAATTTGCACTTTGTCTTCGTTTATTAATCTTGAGCTGGCGTGTGATTGCTGTTATTTTCTGAATGAGTTGTAGTGGTGACAAAAATGGATGGTTGGTATTTAAAATAAGTACCACGTGGAATAGCCTCCTTGATCAAGTAGTGAAGGTCTATTCTTGAAAAATTTAAGACTTACATTAACTAGAAATAATATTTGAATAAATTATATAAGTGAGAGAAAATTTTCATCTTACAAATTGATTTTGTAGAATTGAATTAAATATAAATTCAAAAAAGTAAAATGATACATCAGACCTATCCTAGTGAATGTTGTTATACTTATTAAGTTTTATATTGATTAAAGATAATATTTGAACAGATTATATACCTAATCTTATAAATTGATTTTGCAAAGTTGAGTTAATTCTAAAATTAAAAAGGTAAAATGATATATCCGAATATATCTTAGTGATTATTGTTGTATTTATTGAATCACGAGCTATGAGATTGTTATCAAATTACTTGCATATGTTTAATTTTACAAACTTTAGATATGTCAAAAATAAAATATATAGAAGACAATACTTACATTATCTTACAAGTTGATTTTGTAGAGTTGAATATTAAAGTTTATAATTCATGTCCGACTTCCCACGTGTATTGTTAGAGGGTGGTTTGGGGACCTTTAGTTGGGAGGCTAGGAAAAGAATGAGGGTAAGGAACCAGTGTAGACTGTAGTTGGTTGTGCTGACACTTGAGAGTAGGAGGTACGGACAGAAAGATAAATCAGTTTCTCATTGATTTCGTTAGCCAATGATCCAAGTCTGTAGGGCTGTAGTGTTGATGAAAACCCACTCTGCGAGATGTTATTCCATATTTTTTATATGCTTGGTAGTTGGTACCTGCTCTAGAAATAAAAAATTATGCTGTCAGATATCGAATATTATCATGGACAATTAACTATAAAACCAATCTTATCTAATACTTGACAAATTGCAGGTTCTGTTGTGGTTGGTTTGGGAATGGTATTAAGCAGAAATAAAGGGTAGTTCTACTGGTACATGTAAGTTTGCTGGTTCTGTTTTGTAATTCTGCAGGGTTTGAACTGTAATTATGAAGATTTTGACTGTTTGTAAAAGGGTTAGGGTATTCTTGTACCTCATATAATATATATTATTATTTGGTTGACAAAAAAAAAAAATCTAATACTTTACCATTTACAGGCCAAAGACAGGTCATATTTAGAACTTAGAAAGGAAAAAAATATGCTTATTATGATTCTAAATCTAATGAAGTTCTTCTGTCTAGGACTAGAACAACTCACCTAAAACTACACTAATTCATATATAGAAATGACAGGTGAAAAGGAAACCACAACAGAAATAGAAATGAATTTTATATCACCAGCATATATAGAAGAAACATTAAATAACACTTACAGTTTGCTGTAGAGATGTTGACAAAATTGCTAAACAGGCATACATGAAACTTTGAGGTTAACTTTTACATCAGTTACAGTGCAACACCAACACCAATAACCGCAACCACCATTCACATTTTCACTTCCCTTGTGTAGTGTTTTTGTGAAGGATCCATTCCATCACACAAACCGAATAATGTTCAGTTTTGGCATATATTTTTTTTTCAATCCCAAAACTTCACTTCGAAAGACACTTCCAAAGATATCATAAATAAACCTAAGCAATATGATGTAGAATGACCACACAATAGTGCTTTAATGCATAAATGGAAACGAACTAAACGAAGACAATAACAAATAACTCCCTATATATATTATATAATTCTGTTTTACTATGTCTTTGGTGAATTAGAATTATAAAAGTTTCATTTTGGGTAAAGAAAATGGTCGTGATTAAATATGAATGAACTAAAATTTAGATAAAAGATGATTACTTTAAATCATGATACTCTATTCACCGCATTAAAAAACAAATCCACTTTGCTTTTTTATTTTTTAACATTTGCCAAGCAAAATAATAGATAATACACTGCACATAATCTTTTTTTCATCGTTGTGCAATGAGGTGAAGTTAAAAACAATTCACTTTTGGATTTTTCTAACAAAAGTGTAAGTTCTAAGTCAACGTTTATAACGCATATACCGGAATAAATGATTTATTTTGAGTTCAAAATATATCACAATAATAAATTAAGAAAATTTAAAATTTGTGTATCATGATATCTTAAGCATCTGAATGTTTTTTAGTTGCGTAAAGACTCCACGCTATATTTATATTAAGAGCAATTTTTTCATCAATTTTTGGATAAGTGAAATCCTAAAATAAAATAACTCTTTAATGGTTTGAAACTTGTGAGTGAATGATTTAATTTGTTATTTTGTACATTACTATTTCAAGTAGTATTTGAAATCATTTTAATTAACTCAAAATCTTGTATCTTTCAACTGTAAAGTCTACTAGCATTGAATATTTGTTTTCAACTATTTGACAAATATTTTTGTAGATAACTTCCGTGTAAAAAAGGATATTTATTTATGTTTAAATTAATTATATTCTTGGTGGTAGTGAAAATATAATAATATTTCACTTAGAATAATTTATTTGTTTGACTTATCAAATAAAATAATTTTTTTAGTAAATATTGACACACATGTAACATCCTAATTTTTTATTATATTTTATTATTGATTGTAAATATTGTATTTTATTAATTATTATTAATTTGTAGTTTAATTTTTTTATAATTAAATAAATAATATTTTAGGAGAAATATACGTTAAGTTTTAAATTGGGCTTTAATTAATTAAATTAAGAAAAATAGACAATTTAAATATGATAAAAACTTAAATCCCACATTCGACAACATGAGCTCATGCCTCATGTCCTTTTCCTATACAAGGAGTAAAATAACTCTAATCTTACTTCGGATAATATGAGCTCATGCAGTGTCTACTTCTCCTATATAAGGAGTTGGATACCAAGCAACAAGGAAGACAAAAGAGTTTCTAAACAAGTTGTGTTTGATGCAGAACATTGAACCTATATAATTTAAAATTTCTCATCTCTTGGAGCTTTCTCAAGAAGTTAGGAGACCGTTTGTTTGTGTTTCATGTGAATTGTTAGTGAGAGCTGCGAGACCTATTTTGGGCTATATATGTTGGGTTACTTTCATGTGAAGTGTTCTGTTTTCATTTCAACACAGAACAATCATGTAAAAATCATGATATCTACTTTGTTAACCGTTGGATCGAGCTAGAAATTTGACAGCAGGTTCAACACACGTAGTTCTACATCTTGACCATTCAGATCTTAATTTACAGGTCTATGGTGTGAGAAATCGTGCTCACATAGTAGCACGATTTTGTGAGTTCTTTACTTTCTTGTTCCTTATTTCTTGTTCTTCATTTGGAAGCTTTGCTTACATGTGTTGACTGGTTGTATGCATAAACAATGCTCTTGACCTTAACACTATTGTATCCTTATTTGATTATAGTGAATTGATTTCTTTGGTCTGGACTACCCGTGGTTTTTACTTCTTACATTGAGGGGCTTTTCCACCTTAAAAATATTGGTATCTCCTTACGTGATTTTTCTTGTTATTGTTGTCATTTTTATTTGGTTACTCCTTATAGATTATTGCAAGTTAGGAGAATTTATATTCGCTACGTTGTCACCACATTGGTGGTGCATTATTAGTTTTTCTAGTACCTTATTGCTTTTTTCCCATCAATATAAAGGAACAACTAGAGGGATTGGAAAGAACACGATTGTTGAGTTAGTTTTCCTAAATACATGGTTTCAAACTAGAGAGCGGAGGAAAGAAGCTCTGGAGGACATCACCAAGGAACAAGAAAAACCGACCCTAAGAAACGTGTTCTCTACATCTATGCTTCTCCAGGTATGGGGAGAATGAGAAATCTCGTTCAGGAGTATAGGTATAACTATGGGTAGAGTGGTTGTATGCTTTAGGTTATCTGAAGGGGAGATTAAATTCCCTAGATTAGGACTCCTCCTTTTATTAAGATTATTGACAGTCATATAGTTATAAACTATATGTTTTTGGTGTTCTTTGAAGGGGATGAACTCCTTGGATTAGGTCTTGCTTCTACTGATATTTGTGAAACTAACTATGTACTTGGTTGTATGCGTGCAAAACATAGAAAGTCATAGGTCCCTTTATTTAAATTCGAAATTCAAGAGAAAAATCCAAGAAATTCGATAACAAGCTATTGAGAATGACCGGGTTCATAAAGAACAACCCATGCAAGTTATGCACGCTCGTGTAGAACTGTGCACATCTATGTATATTTTGTGCACGCTTGTGCAGAGTCATGCTGACTGTGCATGTTCGTGCTATCCTATCTATGCTTGTATGAGTTTGTTATACTAGAATTTAATGCTTAAATTGTTGGAATATGCATGTAGGTAACTATATTATTGAATTACTTAGTTGAAAATCATGGTATGTAAAAATGAGTAATAAGGATAAATGTGCTTGAAGGGTGACCTAGTATATAAAAGACAAGAATGGGTTTGGGGGACATTTATCTAGTAGTGAGTGACCTAGATTGTGAGAGGTAAGAATGGTACTTACTAACCTGTGATAGGTTGAGAAATGAGGTGCCTAGCTTGTGAGAAGTAAAAATGGTCCTTATCAGTCCAATTTAGAAAAGTGAAATAGCGATTTAATTGAACTACATTCATGCATCATTTAATGAAATGAGTGTGAAGGAAATAGATGTAAACTTGAGTGGTAATGTCATCAAACCTCTTAGGGGCTACTTGGTATGAAGATCCCAATAGTCGTGACTGATTCCACAAGCCGGGTCAGACGATGGAAGCCCAATAGTACTTGATGTGGTGTTACCAATGAGATATCATACTAGTGTGGGACGACCAATAGAAAAATTATCTCTTTTAAGTTTTTTTCTTACAAAACAACTAACTAATGAAAATATGAAAATAATATTTTCAATTAGTTTTGTTTCTTCTATATCTATTTATTCAAGAAACATTTTGGTGTTAAGCGAGAAAGATCCATTCACAATATTTTTCACCAATTTTTAGGATGAATTTTTATAAATATTTTAAGTAATATATATGTCGAGAGGGTATTATTATATTAAATATGTAGAGATTTTATTACTAAATTATATCGTCAAAGGTTAATATGTCATTCATTACATGAAAAATATTTTTTAGCGACTCAGTTTAGCAACTGATTATAGACATTGCTAAATAGCAACGGAATTAGCGAGTGTATTCTTTTTTTAAAAATTAGCAACTGATTTAGCGGCTGAAAATAAAAAATCGAACAAACAAATAAATAATATAAATTAGCGGTTGAAATAGTGACGGAATAGAAAAGGACATTTTTTGCGATCGAAATTTAGAAAATAAAAAAATAAACAAATAAATTAGCGATCAATTTATCAACTGAAAATAAAAATAAAAAAAAAATAAAAACTATATTAGCGACCAAAATAGTGCGGAACAGAAAAGGTAAAAAGAGTTACCTTTTACGACTGAATTAGCGACCGATTTAGCGATTGAAAATAAAAGTCAAATAAATAAATAAATAATATATATTTGCGACCAAAATAGCAACTGAAATAGTGACAGAACAGAAAAGGACAAAAAAAAAAATTACCTTTTGTGATCGAAATTAAAAAAAAAAAAAAAAAAATTAGCTACTGATTTAGCGGGCGAAAATAAAATGTAAAAATAGATATTAGTGACTAAACGAAAAGGATTACCTTTTGCAACCGAATTAGCGACTGAAATGTAAAAAATAATAAAAAAATTTAGCAACTGATTTAGAGACTGAAAGTAAAAAGCAAAAAATTAAATAAAAAATATATATTAGCGATCGAAATAGCGACGTGACAGAAAAGGACAAATGACTTACCTTTTGCGACTGAAATTCAGAAAATAAAAAAACAAAAAAATAAAGTAACGACCAATTTAGCGACCAAAAATAAAAACGTAAAAAAATTAAAAAATATATATGCGCGACCGATTTTCAAAAATTCGAAAATTTTTCCCTCTTTTTTCCCACTCCCTTATTTAAACACTCCTCCTTTCCTTCCCTCTTCTACCTTTCACTCACTCCCTCCTTTCCTCCCTCCGTCGACACCTATTTGTTCCTCCTTCTTCTCCTCTCTAAACCACCCTAAACCACCACCACCACTACCCTTCCACTCTTTTCTCTCCCTTTCCTCCCTGTTTTCTCCATGTCTTCTCCCTTCTCCTTCTCTTTTTCCTTCTCTCTCACTCTCTCCTCCCTCCCCCAACCACCAACCAACTACCACCGTTACCCATCTATTTAAAAAAATAGCGATCAATTTAACGATCAAATTATTTAAAATAAAAGATTTTGTTAGTTTTTCAAAAGTTATAAACGTTTCCATATTCATCTTTATATGATTGAAGTGGTGAAATAAATTGATTTAAGTTAGAGTTTGTTTGGTATGTCATTTTAACTAATATATCAATTTGTTTTAAAAAATAATATTGTTTGGTAAATGAATTAATTATTAGCTCACTAGTTTATAGTATTTTTTCACATTCTACTTGAAATATTGATTAGGCTTATAACTTATTATTATTTGCATCATTTTTACCCTCAACACTTTAATAAAAATTCTGTTTTATCATATCATTTAATATCACATTGCTTAATAAAATTCTTCCTTTTATATTACATTGGTTATACTATTTAGTTTTAATTTTTAATTAAATCTTTTATCTTTAGACAAAAATTATATTGTAACAAAAAATGGTAAGAGTTAAAAATTAACTAAAAATCCTAAAATTATAATTACATAAAATATAATTTTATCTATAAAATAAAAAATTAAAATTATATAGAAATCATATAAGCACACCATTTTACATTATTTTAGACTTATCAGTTAATTCAGTAGTTAATTTTAAATATTTATAATATAGTAAGCTAATTTAACAATTTTTAACTCTCTGTTAAAATATTATATATATATATTACATTTAGTTACCTTATTAGGTTATATATAATAGAAAAGATTAAATTATTCCAAGAATAATTTGAAAAAAAATTACGTTTTATTTTTATATTTTTTTAATCTAATAATTTTAATAAATAATAAATATTTAATTATTAAATTAAAAAATTAAATAAAACTGAAGATAAAAAATATTTTTTTTGAACTAAAATAACGTAATTAGTGAAGATGAATTATTAACCCATGTGTATTTGTAATTTGTGTGGTAGTATTTCAATGATATGCTGATTGTTATTATTATTATTTTTAAGAGTAATGAGCTATATGTGCATGAATTGGTTAACTTATAGCAGGACTAACAACATACACGAGTCAAGCCTAGACAGTCGCGACCAAGCGTGCTTTGCCAGTGGCTATAAGCATGGCGTATGTATGTCATCGCTGTGCTGTTGTCAGGACAATTGACATCGTTGTACTCTTCTCCCAAGTATAAACAAAATAAAAATCTTCGGTTTATAACTTACAATGAGTTTATCTGTAAGTGTTTTTTGAGGTAGGAATTTTTCCTACCTTAAATTCTGATCTCTCTTCTAAAATTTTAATTATAAAAAAATAAAACTTAATTACAATTGGTGTTGTTAATTAAGGGTATACATGTAGTAGGTTTCGACTGCATTATCAATATGAATCCAACCACTAATTTCTAATTTTGTGCTTGATAGATGTAATATCGCTGGCAACATAATTTTTTTTATATTATTATTGTACCAATAGAATCCAGAGGATTAAGTAATCGCGCTTTACTTGTAATAGAGTATGATAGTATGATACCGAATTAGAATCGGACAACGAAATATGAAAGTTAGGTATCCACCAAATACAAGCAAAGGAAAGAGATATAATCACGAAAAAATCCATAGAATCACAAAAATGTTTATGATGGTGGAAAATGAAGGTAAAGTGTAATAATTAAGTAATAATGATTATTACATAAAAAAAAAAGTTATATGGAATGTAATAATAGACAATAAATATTACATAAATAGGTATATTATAGGAGTTAAAATTAACTCTAATCTTATTCTAAGACCTTAATTATCTGTTTAACTTGAGTGTTTGAGTGTCAATATAGTTACTTTAATTTTGATTTGAGTGTCGGAATCTCATTATAACTACGAAGTTGGAGGAGTCAGATCACCAACAAAGAAAAGAATTCACAAATAAGTGGAGAATTAAGTTCGTGGAAAAACATTTGGTATCGCCAATGAAAAATGTTAAAACTTTTTCCAGACCATACAAATAAAATGTAGAAAAACAAATCGAGCATTTTATCTATCACGGTTGTGTCTCTCTATTTAAATCATATGTATGATATAATATATTGCATTATGGGTTGGTGAATAAAAATTCATGTCCAATGCTCCATTTCAATTTATTATACATTGCAAATGCCATTGACTTTCATGGTTTACTTGCTCTTAATTGAGGTGTTAATCGGAATATATCTCAAATAGGAGATGAGATGTTAATCAGGTACAGGGAGGAGGAAAAGCTTTTTAAGTTTTTATGTTCTCAAGATTGGTACCATCCACAGATTTTAATTTATGCTCCTATGACCCCTCAAATAGCTTTTTATGAGATGACAGGATAGAAAAAAATTGAGTGGTTGCCATTAAATACAGGCTCGTTAACATGATGTCAAACCTTTGTTGTGCCAAGAGATTCATCTCTAGTCCTCTAGTCCATTGTAAACTCGCAACAACAACAAAAATAAAAAGACAGCATAAGGAAGTCATCGCAAGCGGCAACAACCAAATATTCATCACGATTACTGTCAAGCAATATCTTCAAGGCAAGGTCTTTGCCTCATGTCCATGTCCCTAGCTATTATCACATGTTACAGCAAAGTGCAAGGTATATGCTTTCTTTGAAAATAATTATAGTCAAAGTTAAAGGTGGAAGTGTTGTTAATTTTTAATATGATAATAAAAGCCCGTGAAGGTTTGAAACAAATATCATGCATCCGTGTGACTGTTAAGATTCCTAAATTCGTAATAGCAATAAACGTATTGCCTTTACAATTATTGTGTATGCATATGCCTTTATCATCATGATATTATATGCCATTATTATCATGCCATGAACTATTTCTTGTGAAAAATCACTCACAAGGTACAAAGAAAATGCACATATAATTGTCTTTCAATTATCAACAGATAAACATCCTAAAATTAGCTCTATAAAATTGAATTTATATGACTAATTCTTCAACATGCACACCCACCCTTAACTCACAATCCTCATAATTTGGTACTGCATCCGATTAAAACTTGGTAAAAGCCCATCCGACAAATTGGATTTGGTTATGGGCAGAAATTTGAAGACCCACATCACCGATTGGAATTCGGTGGGGTCATGTCTAAATGGTTTCTCAACCTCCAAGGCTCCCACGCCTTCATTAGCTCATCACTGATCATTCACACCTATAATACAATGATACTAATTACTAATGTACCAATGGATAAATATAGAATAAGATTTGTGCTATTAGTCAGGCTTGGATAATATTTATGCTAATTAATTACAAGACATGATATTTGAATTATATACTAAGATATTATTGTCTTCGGGGAAGGAGTTGAAGCTTATATTTTGGTCACTGACAAAAGCTTATTGTGAATAACTCATTCTACCATAATTTCTTTAGCCCTATATAAGCTTTGTGTGTGTGTGTGTTACTGATCTTGACACCAAACATGGTTTGATGATTGGGATGTAAGTGTGGTATGGAAGGTGGAAGAGAAAATGGTGTGTGTTACTTATCATGACACCAAACAAGTTTTGATGATTGGGATGAAGTGTGGTATGGAAGGTGAAAAAAATGGTTAGTCAAAATAATGCTGGCGCTCGGAGTCTTGTTAACCCATAGACAATGTAATTAAAGGTAGGTTTTTGGTCTCGACAAAGCAGTTGTGTGGAAAGCAGGGAGTCGACTTAGGCGAAGGAATCGAGCTTCTCGCCTATCATATAATTATACATACTGTACTGGAAAAATACAATCGAGATTCACGTGGCTACCAAAAACCTACACTAACTTGGTGACGAAGGAAGAATAAATACCAATTAATGGAATTATGCAATGATGAAATCAAAATGCTTACATTGGGGTATTCACTAGTAAAGGTTGTTTGACCATCCTGTTTACCACGTTGATGATTGGCATTGATCTCTTTGAATTGCTGTGATCCTCTCGTGTTCGGCTTTTGGTTGCTTGCACTTGATTGACGGGGCAGGTGCAAGGTCGGATCAAACGACATTAATCCAATCTTGGTGAGAGAACGACACCAGGATGCAAAAAAGTCCGCGCTCAATTTTGACATGGACGTGCGCAAGGGGGAATATCAAACACTTTAGCGCCGACATAGGTTGGTTATTCCGTCTCAACACCGACATATGCCTTTTCATAGTTCCTTCATAATTTGATTGTTCTCATCTAGAAGACCTACCACAGCGAGATGGTAGTCAGCATCTCCATGGTTAAATGCCGAAGATGTCTATGACGATATGTTGGTGGCAAAGCAGACGTGCCTAAGCCATTCGCCACTGGTCCACTCTCTCTCATTGCATCACCGAAACTAGATCCTGATCCGTCACCTTGATAGGTTAATATGCCATTGTGGTATGTGAAGAACCTTCTAGACAAAAGGGTACATGCCATTTTTTTATTAGCCAACATTGCGTGGTTCTGTTTTTTATGGATAATAAATGCTCGGGCCCAAAATTTCATGCATATGCCATTTCGCTTTGTAACAAAAGTTTAACTACGAGGTGCACGACTAATACTCGGTGTGCAGTTTGTGCCTGACATGTAGTCGGCATTTTTGGCATCAATTGCCAAGTCTTTGTCATGAATTATTTTCAAATTTATTAAGAGAATCGGAGAGCGTAAGTCGTGTTTTCACCTCAACTTGACGGGAATCACCTTTTGATAATTGTTCTAACAAATTTTCTTTCTATTTTTTGCTCTTTTAATTTGTTAGCCGTATAAGAATATCTGCAAAAGAAATTTGGATGTCTAAGTTAAATTTTCTCTTTTAGTGTTTTCTAAAAAAAAAAAAACCCTACCTTACTTTTTACCTTTCTTCCATTTTATAGTGTTTAAATTTTTATTGTTCCTAATGACTGATGTTTCTTTACATTAATTAAATGCCTTTTATTGTAGGCATTTATGTTATTTATTGTGGTAAGTGTTTTCTATCCGATATTGGTTGGTTGTTGATATCTTTCGAGATTTTGGTGTCTATCTTATTGGGTTAGAGAATAGTTCAACTTACTCTCGAATTCTCTTATTACACATGTCTCATGCCTCTCGAGTCTCCAGTTTCGTTTGAACGTAGAGATTTAGGTTTTTTATCTTTTGTTTTGTACGAGGTGTTTTGATCATGAGATTTCTTTTTTCGAGAATTTGTGATGCCTTTTTGGAAATTGTGCTCATTAATGCGTCATTTATAGATTGTCATGCTTGTTAGGTGTCTCGTGATGTTTGTCAATTGTGTCCCTTGATTTTTGCATTTGAGTCGCTTGACATTTGCTAGTAAGCTTTTGTATCTTCTGATATTCGTCAATCACCCGTGATGTTTGTCAATCGTGTCCCTTGATTTTCATATTTGAGTTGTTTGACATTCTCCAATAAGCTTTTGTGTCTTCTGATATTTGTCAATCACCTCCCTTGATCTTAGCCTTCGAATCGCTTGATATTTACCTTCCTTTTAGTCATTTCTTGTTTAAATAACTGTTGTTCTGGTTTTCCTTTCCACTCACAACACCTCCCTCTTTCTTCTTTCTACTTTGTTCTTCTCTTTGTTGTTTTATACTTTTTCATCTCCAATTATGTCGTTTCAAACTTGCCTGTTCTTGCATTTGTCATTACTTCTAATGATTCCTCTATTGGTGCTGGTTCCTGCTGTCGAATGTTAGACACCAAGGTGAACCCTATCGATGCCTCCTTTTTCTAGACTATTCTTCAAGTTCTGACTCTATAGACATTACCTCTTCGGAGGTCACTGCTAGTGGTGGTTTCTCTAGTCGGCGTGTTATTGTTAACCATACCTTCCCTTCTACTCTTCCTTCTATAAACCCTCTCTTTGCTGCAGCGAAGGAGCATGGAACCTCCTCGGCCAAGGTTCCTTCCAAATGGATTCACGAAAGAAAACTTATTCTCCCCTTAGTGTAGCTAGTTTCAAGCGGCTAAGTGGTGAGGTCAAATCCTTCCCCTTTCGGTTTCGCACCAAGGAGTATATTGCTAGGCTTTATGGAGAAGTGTCCTTAACCCCGACCATGCACTCTAACTTGCTTTTTAGTGGAACCTTGTTCGGCCATCAAAAGAGTATTTATGGGTCCTTAGGGGGGAGAAACTGACTTCATCTACTTGTATAAAATCCTTTTTTGAGATCTAGGAGTCACGATTCCCTTTGATTCTTTTGAGATAGTTGTTCTCAACATACTGAATATCGCTCCCACTCAACTTCATCCCAATAGCTGGGCAGTTATGCAAGCTTTCAAAGTGGTATGCCATTGTCTCCATATGGAACATATTGTGGGTAAGTTTCTTCACCATTATTCGTTGCGTCAATATCAAAAGTTTGGCTGGATTTCCCTGAGTGGTATCCATAAAATCTGCCTTCTTAATTCTTACTCTTCTTCTTACAAAGACTTCAAAGGGGGATTTTTTAATGTTCGGGTCAGCACCAAGGGATATTCAGAGTTTTTCGCTTTCCTTTGTATTGGTGGTGACCAAAAGTTTAATGGTTGGGCAAGAGAAGATATGTCGGTCCTCGACCAGGCAAATCTTGATGACCTAAACAAGTTACCTAGAGGTCTTAGTTGTCACCATGTTGTTAAGGCTATTTTTTTCTCGCTCCCCTTTCTGAGATTTGGCGAGTGAGTATCTAGAGTTTTTATGTTTCATATACTTGCGTTGTCATTTGTTGGTAGCTCACTCTTCTTTTTATTTTTGCAGAGTTAATGAGAATCTTTGATTTCTATGCTATTAAGGCGGAACAAGTTGATAAGAAGAAGGTCTTCGAGAACATTTCAGCTAGCCATGAAGTTGTTGCCACACCGATTGTTCAACCAACTACCTTTGCTGAGACAACTCTTCCTCCCACTAGATATGGGGATTATCGTAATCCAAAAAGGAAAAATCCTTCCTTGGTTACCAATTTACCTTCGTCAAAGAGAGGTTCTAGTTCTTTGCCGGCTTCTCGTGACGATGTTCCTCTTTGTCGACTGCTTATTCAAATCGCTCATGTGACCATGGAGCTTGGTCGTCAATCACTTTTGGGGTTGAGATTTTATGGCCCAAATTGTTACTATTTGTTGGGTGGAGGAGGAAAACTTCATGACCAAATGTGGTGTTGACACTATAACTTCTAAAGCATTGAGCGTTGGTCTCCCAATTAATATATTGTACGAAGTCTCCATATTCATGACAAGGTACTGAATGAATATTGTATTCGTTTCCTTTTTGTCATCGAGTGTAGTGAGTAAATCGACGTATCCTCAGATATCTACTTATTCACCCAAGAAGCCAATTAACTACTCGTTATATTGTTTTATTTCAAAATCGAGAATCTGCAATTGTTTGAAAGTGGACATGTAAAGAATATCTGTTGAACTCCCTTGATCAATAAAAGTTTTTTTCACAGCAAAGTTGGCTACCTCTACTGTAATGACCATTGGGTCGTTCTAATCTGGATCAACTCCTACAAAATCCTGATTAGTGAAAGTAATGAGAGGTATTTTGCTTCTCACCTTATCGGTAGTCGAGTAGACATTATTGATTGTTCTCAAATATCTCTTTCTAGCTAAGCTTGTGGATCCTCCTCTTGCGAATCCATTTGCTATTGTATTGATCACTCCCCTCAGTCTTGGGGTACCTTCAGCTGGTCTTTTAGAACTTCGGGCTTCATCTCTCCTAGGAGTTGTTTCACTTCTCTTATGACTTGTCTCTTTATTCTTTTTAAAACGTTCTCGTTCCGCTATGCTATTTTCAATTTTTTTAAGGTGTCTTCCCCACACCAATTCTTCAATTCTATCCCTCATTATCTTACATGCTTAAGTTGGGTACCAACAATATTTGAACTTATAAACTCCTTGTAGTGATTGACTTTGAGGGGGGAGATTGATCAATTCAGCATTAAATGCTTCTTCTAGTACTTTGGCTCTATTCGTGTTTAGAGGGGTATACACTTGTTATCTCGATCTTTGCAAATCTCTCTTCCTCCTATTTTTATTTTTCTCCATAGGTTTCTTTGTTGCCTTACCTTAGTGCTTGGTGGTCAGCTTTGACAATATCTTAGAATTCCGTCATCTCCTCCTTTTGAATGTATTTAGATGCCTTTGCTCTCAACTTGTCCATTGAGGCAGGAACCTTCTTCCATAGACTATTCGAAAATAGCCCAGGTTTCAATGCCATGACCATTGAATGTAGGGCCACCTTTGGGCTCAAGTCCCTGATTTTGATGGAAACTATAGCAAAACGCTCCATGAAGGAGCGAAGTGACTCATCTTCTTCCTGCCTTATATTTACCAAGGCTATTAACGTCAAATGGTAGGGTCGACTTGTTGCGTTCTAAGCTTCAAATTTTTCCATCAACGTCTAAAACGAATCAATCGAGTTGGGTGACAAGCACATTTACTAGTTTAGAGCTGTCCTTTTCAAGGATGTTAGAAACACTCGGCAAAGGATGCCTTCATCAATGGTGAACAAGATCATATGGGGTCACGTAAGCATTAATGTGCTCACTTGGATCAATCGTGCCATCATATTTATCCAATGTTAAATTTTTCCATTTGGTAGGTGGTAGGGTATCAATGATCTCATCTACGAAGGGATGTCTCCTTAGCCGAGATCTCCGTTGACAACTTCTATCCACCCCCAAGCACATATTTGTCTTCCTTTGACCAATGGTTTCTTGTTGTGAATGAGGAGCATAATAGTCCTCAGCATCTTTAGCGTCCGTCTTATGATGAGTGATTGTTCTTCCAGTGACATTTCATCTATACTGAGTGTGTAGTTCTTTGTTGTCTCTTCTCAAAGCCTCTATTTCTTTAGCATTTCTTTTTCGTATTTCAAATATTTCTCAACGCAACACTATTATCTCCTACTTCGGACTTGACTCCCTTTAGTGGGTTTAGGGAGATGTCATTTTGTCCTCTACTTACTTTTGTTTGGTCATTTATGTTTTTCTCATCCTTGGTCCCCACAGACGGTGCCAAAATGTTCTCACCTCAACCTAATGGGAATCACCTATTGAGAATTGCTTCAACAAACTCCCTTTCTATCTCCAGTTCCTTCGATCTGCTAGCATTGTAGGGGATACTTGTAAAAGACACTTCAACGCCCAAGTCAAATTCTCTCTTTCAATGCTTTCTTTCTTATCTCAAAAAAACCTATTTTGCTTTTTACCCTTCCCCTTTTATAATGTTTAAGGCTTTAAACATACTTTTATTGTTCATAATGGCAGATATTTCGTTACATGGATTAAACATTCTTTATCGTAGACATTTACGATTTTATTGCGGTATGTGTTTTCTATCCATTATTTGTTGGTTGTCGGTCATCGAGATTCTTCAAAATTTTGGTGCTTGTCTTATTCTCATACTAGAGAATTGTTTGACTTAATCATGCCTCCAAGTAGGCCTCATACATTTATATTCTTTTTTCAAATATATCAACAACAAGAATAATACAAGTAAAAAGGAAAAGTAAAAGAGTGAATGAGAAGAAGTGATTTTAGTTCTTTTTAAATTAAGGGATCTAGTTTCATTATGTTTTTCCCTTTTGACCTCAATCTTATGCAATTCTCTTATCATACCTGTATGCGATAATAATTTTACTTCTCAATGCTACTAGGGGATTTTGGTCTAGTATCCTTAATAAATAGTTCATATTTGGTCATTTAGAAACACATACTTAAGTAAACTTGAGGTTTATAGAAGCTAACTATTGCTAGTTGTATCATAAGTCTAAGGAAAGAGGTTGGTCATGCAGTTCTCCTAAACCCAATTGTCCTATATTTCTACCGACTAATTAAGGTATGGTCACCTTTAATTAATTGATTAAAATGTAAAAATAGCCAAAGCAATAGGATAATTTAAGTAGTGAAAGGGTAGAAAACAAAAAAATTGCATTAAAAAGAGTAATCAAGAGTTACAAAGACAACTACACCATAATCCCTAAGAGTAACTTAGCTACCTATACACATGATAAAATACAAGCAAACTTAAAAACTAATAAAGAAGGAAAGCCAAAAACCCATAGATGCTCGGGGTTTCGCTCCACCGCTTTGTGCTATGCTTTTAACCTTGCAAATGCCTTCAGGTGCCTTTTAGGGAGCCTCAAGGTCAGGAAGAACATTGGAAGGATGGAGATAATGAAGTATGAAATGCTGGAGAGTGATAAAGTGGAATGACATATGTTGATAATGATTTTCCAGCTCCTGAGTTGTCTCCTTTTATAATACACGAAGTGAGCCTTCTTGGTGGCTTGCATGATCGCGCATATTTGAGCATGATTGTGCTGACTGCCTTTCATGATTGTGTACGGGCATGCAGATATTAGCATGATCGTGCTGATTGTCTTCTGTTCTTGTGCATGGACGTGCAGATATGAGCACGACCGTGCTAAACATCTTTTGTGCTTATGCACAGGTGTGCTAGGCTTGGTACGGGTGTGTTGCTTATCTTTTGGTTGAGTAGGGGCGTGCTTACACTGTACAATTGTGTTGGTTGATTCTAAAGTCATATGGAGTGAGCACTAGCATGTTGTGTGACTCAAGAACGAGCATGAGTTTGCTGGAAGTTGTATGACCGTGCTAATCTTCTATAACTTCTTATTTTTGGACCAAAAGTCCTTATTTTTGTTGCACTTCCCCTTTTTCTGTTTGTGGGTTTATATTGCATTAAACTGAAGAAAAAAAAGTAAATTATTCATGATATATGTAAAAAATATTCATAATTTTATCCAAAAAGATATAATATTAATGTACAAAATATTGGTTTATCAAAATTCTTTCTGCATACGCTTAGAAAATTCTTCACATAAAGAATCATCAGCAGCACTAGATATGATATTGTCCATATATATTTGCACAATTATAAAAATGTAAATAATAGTTTTGAGTAGTGTCAACTTTTCGTTTGAAAAAACTATTTCCTATAAGAAAAGAACTTAGTTTTTCATACCAAGTATGAGATGCTTACTTTAAGCTATGAAAAGCTTTCTTTAGTTTAAAAACTTGATTAGAAAAAGAGTCACTCCCAAAATTAGGAAGTTGTTTTACGTAAACTTCTTCATTTATTATACCATTTAAAAATGCACTATTAATGTCCATTTAATGAAGTCTCATATGATTATGAACAACAACAATAAGATGCAAATAACTTATAATCTAACAGGTGCAAAAGTTTCAGTAAAGTCTATACTTTCTTGTTGTGAATAACCTTAAGCTACTAATCTAGCTTTGTTTCTCTTAACCTTACTACTTTCATCAAACTTGTTTTTGTAAACCTTCTTCTTTGTTCCAAAATTTTCTTTAGGAAGAGGTACTAGCTTCCAAACATCAATCTTTTGAAATTGGACTAGTTCTTCCTGCATGGCTTTAATTCATCATTCGTCGATTAGAGTTTCATCAGTTATCTTTGGTTCCATTTCTAACAACAATGATACTTGAGCTTGATCATTCAAGGTAGATTTGGTTCTAACTCTATAGTGGACATCTCCTATTATCTGTTGTTCAAGATGATAAGCCTTCATATGCCAATTTCATCCAACTAGGTCAAACTTTTCTTCTTTTCAACATCATCCAATAAAAAGAGTACATAATACATGATTAGTTATCAAACTTAATAACTTTTGTTATCATCAAAATGTGTAGGAGATACACACTTTTACGTCTTTGGTTCAACAACTTCTACAAACCACTGTCAATTAATACGAGATTTACTTACAAGATAAATGGTTATTTTCTTAGTGTATTATTTTTAAATTGTAGTTTTAATGAAAATTTGTTATGAACTATTGTTTTTACCAAATATTTTTTGATGAAATATTGTTTTTAGAAAATATTATTATTAAATATTTTTACAAAATATTTTTTAACAAAAAATAAAAAATGTGGGCACAACCATGGCAGTCTTTGTTGGGAATAAAAACAGTGTGTAAAAATTTACGGGGATGAAGTGTTAACCACGTCAATTCTCTCCCATGTGCCTGTATCTCTGCCATGGTAAGTTTTGCATCTAAGCTATAATTGACGCAAGTTTACAAGATTTAAATGTGTTTTCAAAACTAGTAAGTGGTAGCTAAGTGTTGAATGAAAATAATTAAACTTTGGAACATACTCAAAGAATCTCTTACGTCCGTGTCTTTTCCTCTTTTGTTTAAATGTCAAATTTATACTTAATACTAGCAACTGCCCCGTGAATATATGTTGATACTTCATGTTGTTTGTGCACTTTTTGTTATATTCGACTTTTTGTTTCCATGTTTCTTTTTGTTATCCGGAGGTGACACTTCTTTGTCTCAATTGACTTCTTTGATAAATTTCCTAGTATTTCATTTCCGTTAGGTCATTCATTTATACTTCCCATAAATCATTTAGCAAAGACATGGTAATTGCTCGACAGCTACTATCTTCCTTTTCCCCTCTAAATTCTACGTTTCAAATCTTAATTTTAATTCTCTAACTTCTCAAAAAGATAATATATAAGGTATATCGTGTTAACCATCTTCGTTACAAGAAAAAGAAATCCGAAGAGTTCAAAGGTGGAATCTTCACAAAGATGGCTTTTCGCGTCTATCAACCTTTTTTCTTCACAATTTTATGCATTGCTTTCATCCTATCTGCAGGTAATAAACGGGGGTTAATTTCATCTCTTAAGTTCTTTTCTAGAAAGCAACTAAATAACGAAAATAATATTTACTATTAGTGTTAGGCGAGAAAGATCCATTAACAATATTTTTAACCAATTTTTAGGATGAATTTTTATAAATATTATAAGTAATAATGTAAGTTGAGGGGGTATTATTATATTAAATATTCAGAGGTTTTTATTACTAAATTATACATTCAAAGGTTAATAAATTTTGTCAGTTTTCCGTAAGTTATAAACATTACCATATTCGTCTTTATAGATGAATGAAGTGCTGAAACACATTATTAAGATAGAATTTGTTTGGTAAGTTATTTTAACTCATTTTTAATTTTTTATAGAAATAAAATTGTTTGGTAAATGAATTTATTATCTCACTAGTTTATAGTATTTTTTCACATTCTACTTGAAGTCATGATTAGGCTTATAACTTATTATTATTTTCATCATTTTTACCTCAATTCTTTAAAAAAAATTCTTATTCATCATATCATTTAATATCATACTGTTTACTTAATAAAATTCTTCATTACACTATTTATTTTAATTATTACACTATATATATTATTTAACTTTAATTTTTAATAACATATTTGATCCTTAGACAAAAATTATATTGTAACAAAAATGCTAAGAGTTTAAAATTAACTAAAAATCCTAAAACTATAATTACCTAAAATATATTTTTATCTACAAAATAAAAAAATTAAAATTATAACAGATCATTTTACATCACTGTTTATTTGTCAGTTAATCCAATAGTTAAATTTACCACATAATTATTATATAGTAAGCTAATTTAACATTTTTTAACTCTTGATTAAAAAATTTATTCTTTTTTAACTTTAGTTCCTCTATTAATTAGTTATCTCAAACAGTCTTAGTAAATATTTTTTGTTTTTAAGGAGTTAATTTGGAGACTAAAATCTTTAAATGAAAATGAATCATATGTGGTCACTAAAAATTAATTTGATGACAAAATCTTTTCATAGAACAAATTAAGTTGAATATTTACTCTTTTATATATATAAAATAAGAAATTAAATGATTTCAAGAGTAGTTTTTTATTCTTATAGTTTATTTTTATTTAATCTAATAGTTTTAACCATCACCTTATTTTTAATTATTAGATTAATAAAAACAGATATTAACAATTTTAAAATTGTTTTTGAAATAACTTTATCTTTCCTTAGTATATATATATATATATATATATATATATATATATATCGTGAAGATGAATAATCCTATATGTGTTTTTTTGCCATTTGTTTGCTAAATAGTAGTTATTGTATATAAATGATATGCTGATTTATATTTTTTTAAAATAAAGTAATGAGCTATATGTGCATCAATTGTTAACTTGTCGCAGGACCAACAATATGCACAGGTTACGAGGAACCGAAGGTACAGACATGTATAGGGGATTGCAGTAAACCTTGCCCCGCAGAATGCATTAGACAAGGCTATCTGACGGGCGCATGTGTGGGACCTGGTATCTGCTGTTGTGAAGAGAAGATTTGACAACATTGTACCATTCTCGGAAGTATAAAAAAGTAAATTACAATAAATTTATCTGTAAGTCGTTTTTGAGATTGGAAATTATTCCTACCTTAAATTCGGATCCGTCTACTAAAGTTTTATTTAGTAAAAAATAAAACTTAATTACAATTGGTGTTGTTAATTACGAACTCTTTATCCAAAAGCAAATTAAGATAAGAGCTTATATATTATATAGTAGCTTTCGACTGGATTATCATTGCATGCAATATGAAACCAACCACTAATTTCTAATTTTGTGCTAGATTGATGGATAATAATAATAATAATAATAATAATAATAATAATAATAATAATAACAATAATAATAATAATAATAATAATAATAATAATAATAATAATAATAATAATAATAATAATAATAATAATAATAATAATAATAATAATAATAATAATAATAATAATAATAATAATAATAATAATAATAATAATAATAATAATAATAATAATAATAATAATAATAATAATAATAATAATAATAATAATAATAATAATAATAATAATAATAATAATAATAATAGTAATAGTAATAATAATAATAGTAATAATAGTAGTAGTCATAATATTAGTAATAATAGTAATAATAGTAATAATAGTAGTAATAATAATAGTAATAATAATAATAATAACAACAAGAATAACAATAAGAACAAGAATAACAATAATAACCACAATAAGAATGATGATGTTAATGATAATTATAGTACTACTAATAATAGTAATAATAATGATAGTAATAATATATGGTTTTGTTAGTTTGCATCAATCTTAACTTGTTTTGAGGCTCTTTTATCTTCTTTTACTTGATATCCAATTTCGAAGGAGAAAATCCATGAGCTCATATTGATCGATGTGAGATTTAAGTTATCCCACTCCTTTTCCTTTATACTGGAAAAGGAAGTGAATCGAAACTTTTATTTATCCTAAAAATGTTTTATTTAATTATAAAACTGTTAAACCACTTATTAATAATAAATAATAAATAATGAAATGCAATGTTTACAACAAATAATATAATAGAATACAATTTGAGGTGTTATAATTCCCCTTTCCTTAAAGGAATTTTCATTAGTGAAAGTTACCTGATACAAACATTGAAAAAGACACCATTAGAGTTAGGTGTGTTCTACCAACAATTACTTTGTTCTAACACTCACTCTCAGATCTGTCTAATCACATATCATAGTTTATACACATATCATAGTTTATAGTCAATCTTAACCTTAGTCTCTAAAGCTTCAAGCAACTCTCGTAATATCTTAAGGTAAACTTCAGTTTTCTACCAGAAACTACACCATAGGTTACACCATGTATCCATGTAGTCTCTTCAAGGTAATGCGTAGTTAACTTCTCTTAGGCTTACTTAACATTGATTAAGGTACGTTAGACAATTCAGTTCATTTGTCCTCAACTACTTAGATCAAATATAACTTTTTAGGGATTCTAGGAGAAACCTACCTTAAGGTCCATAATGATACTATCTCATTTACGTTTTGGATTACTCAAGATTGAAACCCATCTAAGGTTTTTGGTACTTTATCTTAGCTTTTTGAAACTAACCACCATGCATAGGATCAATTACCTCTTCCTTTAAAATAAGCCACCCAAACATCTCTCTAAAGTTTTGATACGTCCTCGCGACTCTTAGCCGAACATTCAAACCACTACTAAGTCCCATTTGTATAATCAACTTCCTAAGCTCAGTTATCCAGCACATGAATCTTATCATAAAATATCATTACCTCATCGATTCTTATCTTAACACCAATCCTCTTTTCATGAGTTATCACTTTACCAATCTAGCATATACAAGCCTAGCTTTTGACCTTCCCCACTTCCATCAAATCACTAGTTACCTTCAACATACCCAACTTCATGCTCTTTAAAGTAACCTCACATAATAAGCTTGAGTCTCTTAAATCTCTATAACCACTTTTCCACTACGCCACTCTGATACCACTTAATCATACACATATAAAGGTTTCTTACTTAAGGCGTTGACCACTACATTGAGTTTGCATGGGTAATGACTAAGATCGAAGTCATAATCCTTAAGAAATTCCAACAATTTTGTTGTCTCCTTTTCAACTCCCTTTTTTTGTTATCAACAAGTGCCTAAGATTTTTAGGATTGCTAAAAACCTCAAATCTAGATTCATCCACTAATGTCTCCAAAGTTTAAGCACAACACTACAACCACTAACTACAATTCACAATAAGATAATCCCCCTTCACAAGTCTTAAGCTATCTAAGTGTGTAGGTCATTACCAAGCATAAACACATCACTTAAGCACATCACATAAACTCATCTCAGATGCATCCCTATACATTATAAAAGGCTCACTTTAGTTGGGAAACTAACATAAGTGCAACAACTCAATTATTCCTCTTTATCATACGACATAACCTAGAGACTCATTTTTTAGGCCAAAGCTCACACTTGACATCTTGGTATATGACTATTTGTCCTTAAGAACATGCAAAATATTGTTAGATGCTTAACTTGTTCTTCCCAAGTCTTAGATTACACTAGAATATCATTCATTAAGGTAACTACCAATCTATCTAGGTAGGGAAGAAAGGTCCTATTCCATAAGGTCATCTAACCTTGAAAGAAGGTATATATTCTTAATCATCACCAAATTGATGATAATTTACACACAACCTCATACTCTCATCCTTCTTCTCAACTAACAAGAGTAATACTCCCACTATGAAACACTAAGCTTCACAAATTGTTTCTCTAACAACTTCTCTAACTGCCTCTTAAGCTCGACTAATTTTAGGGGCGACATCCTATATGGTGTTGTGGTAAAGGTATTATATGAGGTACTAAATCTATGGAAAGCAGAACTCCATTCTCTGAGGGTAACTATAGACATAAACAACAATGACCTCTTTCTCTACCTTTAAAAAAACTAGTGTTATGTACACTTGGACATCTCTAAAAAAATTCTTCACTTGTTTGGTTCATAGTCTTGAAGACTACTATTCGGTTCCCTCTTTGGATTCGAATGATCTCTCCCAATCCATCATTTCTTCATGCAATTGAAACAATTTACAATTTCATCCCTGTATTTGCACACGACGTGTCTAAGTTGATCACACTTCTTATGTCTCTATGGTAGAAAGAAATCTTTCTCTATTATTGTCACTAGCAGGTTAGTTTGTCATAGTCTTTTGTTTGTTGTAATAGTTGTTAGACAAACTAGATGAAACTAAACATGGCTTCTCACGATTTGGTTGCTAAACTTCTCATCCTTCATTCATACTTTTGTAATTCACAACTCTCGCTCTATTATCCTTGTCAAGGATCCCACATCTATTTACCATTGATGGATGATAGGGTTGAATTTAGTTATTATTTCAACTATCAAAATAACTAGATTTCCTATGTTTTGGGTAGCATAGGACAACCTAGGTCGAATCTCTCAAGGACACGTGATTTTGGTGATACCTAGCGCAAAGGGTTGAAAATCATGTTGCGTACGGGAATGCAGAATGCAGACTCGATTAGTATGCAGAAAAGTAAAATATGGAGGGGGGGTTTAGACTATGCAAAAAGTAAACTACTACTAAGAAAGTAAAAGAAAACAATAATTACTCGGAACATATATTTATCATATCACTATCCAAGTTATCAATTAGATGGTTTTGGTTCCGATTTCGGTTCCTATTATGCATGCAATTCCACACCAACCTATGTCTTAAGACAATCGCCTAACATTCGTTTGTTACCTACTAAGGGCTTACATGATCGCGACCTCAAGTTAGTAAAGATTACGCCCGTGGTTGATGTAAGTATTCTATCAATTACCTATAGGTTTGTATAGATTGGTTCCGATCGGTTCCTAACCTAGCATAATCTATTCCTACCATGCACGATTGTGACACAAGAAAGAATAGAGCAATTAACAGGAATTACAAACATAGAAGCAGAGAAACTCAAACCCATTCATTGATTAACCATTGTAGCGATACATGAAGTATGTGAATTCATGGATTGTGAACTCAACCTCCCATAACGATTGTCATGGCAGAGTTGTAGTGTTCCATCGGAGATGGCTAGGTACAAGGGGGTTAGTCCACCAAAGTGTGCCAGATACCTGTACAATCTTCTCTAGCAACCAACTGCTACTTAGACCCTGGTGCTACGTTTACTCAATCGACTAGACACCCTATTGAAGCACCGTGGAACACCAAGGAGTGAAGCACGAACAGAGGTGTGTATGATAGAGTATGAATGTGTGTGTGTTTTTGCATCACTCTCTATGGCTATGGCTAACCTGTGAATGACCTACACGTCCCTTTTTATACATGTCAGACTAACTAACTTTTTGACAGCATTTTAACTGACTTAATAGAAATAACTGTCTTAACTAACTACATAACGAAAATAACAGACTCAACTAACTAATTGTTTCCTAAATGAACACGTGCAAGAATTACTGGAGTGGATTTGATCTTAATGTCGGGATGGATCCGGTATATATGAGACGACTTAGCAAGCGGCAGAGGAGTTGGCATGAAGAGATGGAGTTAGCTAGTTGGAGTCGGCATGCGAAGCCTCCATGAGGAGTCAGTCATACAGAGTCGGCTTCATCCGATCAGGATGCTTTTGACCTCAATTGGGATGACTTCGATCTCTGGAGTTGGCTACAGGAGTCGGAGTCGGTACATTGACTTGATTATTGGAGATGGAGTCGGCATGCAGAGACAAAGTCGACATGGGGAATTGGAGTTGGCTACTAGAGAGGGAGTCGGCTAGGAGAGAAACTTGTCTTGGCTGGGACGACTTCATCTGGTTGGAATGCCTTTAATTGGCTGGGATGCCTTCGGTCTCAACTGGGATGGCCGGGAG
Source organism: Mucuna pruriens (assembly GCA_025330945.1). Lineage (NCBI taxonomy): Eukaryota > Viridiplantae > Streptophyta > Magnoliopsida > Fabales > Fabaceae > Mucuna > Mucuna pruriens. The sequence continues at coordinate 347,377 of JAENHJ010000525.1, read as the reverse complement.
GACTCAGACTCAGTCTCGGCTGGGATGGTTCGGGACTCCAGATTCGACCTGCAAAATGAGTTTACTCTTTTTGTTAGCTAAATTCCTCAAATTAGCATAGATTTGTATTTTTCCTATTTTTATGCCGGAAATCTGAATCTTAGCTAATACATGATTCTTAACTACAAAATAAAGTCTACTATACCTATCTTAAGACCTTCTTGGATTTCTAAAATATGAATTATTAATAGACGCTAGCAAATTTCTTAATAGTTGATGACTTGTTGTATCTTTGGTCATGAACCATTCATAAATCTTCATGCAATTGAAATTCTCTCCAACATTATTCTAATAGTGAAGAAGGTATTTCAACAATTCTTTAATTTGACTGCATAATCTACCACAATCTTATTGGCATGCTTGAGCTCTACGAACTCCATTCCTTTGTAGATATGAACGTCATTCGAAAGCATTTCTTTCAAGAACATTGCTTGAAATTCTCCGAAGTGATTACTCCGACCTCAACTTTCAAGCATCAATGCTTATTCTCCCACTAGCACTCAACCTCTTCAACTAACATGAAAGCAACAAGGGTCACCTTCTGCATGTCCATGCATGCCATATTTCGGAAGATCTTTCGATTCTCTACAACCAACTTTGTGCACCTATGGAGTTGTATGCCCCTTGAAGCATTGACAGTTTGTTCCATTAATTAGAACCAAACTAGTGCTTGTAACTCCAACGCTCCATCATCTCTACTCTAATCCCTCTCCACAGCCTAAACTAAAGCATGAAGAGCATAGATAATAGCATGGTCATGCCTACTAGCAACCATTACTTCCGGTGCTAATTAGACATAGCAAGTAATGCAAACAAACAAGAATTACACAAGCAATTCAAATAATATACTAGTAGCACACTCTTATCAGAGTACACACTAGTAGCAAACAAACAAGATTGATATAGCAACTTAATCAATATACTAGTTGAGCACTTTTATCAGAGTACACACTAGTAGCAAGACAAGCACATAACACACACAAGGCTGAATGAATACCACTAAATGTGACACCCTCAACATGTAATAATATAAATAAAATGAATTTAATTTGAAATGCAGACATTGACTAGTAAAGGATTCCCAAAATCAAAATTGAATTATCATCATCATGGTAATGGAAAATAAACACGTGCCTCTAATGACACTCAAAAGGCCAATTTCTAACATCATAATATATAAAACCATCCTAACATAATTATAGAAAGAAAGTGTCCTGATGTCACATGTCCTATCAAAATGTAACCCAAAACAAAATAAGAACAAAAGAAAAACAATATAACAGAACAAAGACAATAGCTGAGGAGTCCTAGCTCAACCCTCACGCTCCTACCTAGCACCACCTGCAAAATAATGTTCATCCTAGACACAAACAGATATACAACAAGAAGGGAATGAAAAATATAACTCACTTAAGCTCACGATATGAGCACAACGTAAGTAGGTCACATGCACAATTAATCATAGGATTAGAAGATAAGAAAACTTCAAACACACAATGGATAGACAATGAACAACCACACTTAGTAGACATTGACAACCAAGTATGCACATGAATGTTGCCAATGATGCACTCCTAATACTACTCCATATACCATGTGGCACCAACTCTAACTTAGGAAGTAGGCTAGGTGCAATGCTGCTAATCTTTGCCTTTATGGTTAGGCATGCAACTCTAGCATGATGTTCATTTCTAGCACATCAGGTATTACTCAACTTGTATTATCAGGTGCAATACGTGGGATCGGTCATGACCACAGAACAACATTCGCACCGAGTAGCCCGTATGAGGTCTAGTAACCTTACAACTTAGGTTCACTTCTAGATTCCTTTCACACCGATTTCATTACATGATGCATGATGATGAAGTTTAATTAATTTATTAGTTTCTCTTGTCTCAAATTAGGCCGATGAGGATCATTCTCGCCACTCTAGGCATAGGTACCTCATCCACGACCCATCACACACTCACATGAGTACCTGTATGGCCTTCCCTAAGCTTAGGTACCAATAGGATAAATGTTCGTCAGGGTCATTCTCGTCCGTCATAGACTAGGTCACCTTTCTTATTTTCCTTTACTATTCACATGATTACCTTTCTGGCCCCTTCTAAGCCTAAGTATCCATAGGATAAATGGTCTCGTCCTTCATAGACTAGGTTACCTTTCTCATTTTCCTTTACTATTCGTTACACATTTTTATATGTCATATATAAGCTTTCTTATGCATTTTCAACAATCATAACAATATTATATTTGCAAAGAACATGTTCATAGGTCAACAATAAATCTAATTACAACAAATCTAATTACAACATAACATTCACAATCATACAGAAAATTCAATTGTAACGCCACATTCAGAGACAAGTAGTATATTCAATTGGAATATCAAAAACTCACACAACACAGACAGGGCAGCCCATGCGTGCTCCTATGAACTTAGGCATGCTCCCATGAGCCCGGGCATGCATAGTTTGTGTGGCTTTGCACGAGTGTGCACAAGTTCATCATGACCATACTCAGCTACTTGCTATCGAAATCTCTTGGATTCTCGCTTAGAGTTTCAAACTTAAGGGGAACTTATGGTTTTTCTACATTTTGCACACACACAACCAATTTCACAAACAAGAACCTGAATCTAGGGGGCTCAACCCCCTTTAGAGAACACCAAGAATAGATAGTTTGGGCTTTAGGGAAACCCTTAACCCATAACCACAAGGTTAAGAGTCTTGTAGTCTCTTAATTCATCCTAGACATACCAAAATAGAGACAAGATACCATAAAAAATAATAAGAAAACAACTAAATACTCTATCAACTAATAGAGGTAATCAAACACAAGCATTTCAAATATAAGAAATAAGAGAAAAATGACTAAACACTCTATCAGTTGATAGATAGAGACTATCAATTCTAGGGTTAACCCCTTACCCACAATCATACCCGTACCCTTGAGAGAGATTTTTGACTCCCTTTTACCTAGAGAAGAGTAGACATAGAAAACATGTTCCTCAGTTTGTTCTTCTTATTCTTTGGTGGTTTCCTCCAAAGGTTCTCCATTGTGGGAAACTAGCTCAATAGTAGAGGTCTTTCTAGTTTCTCTAGTCGATCCCTTATATAGCCTTAAAATGGGCTCCAAGCCTTGCAGTTGTTGTTGATAATCCATGTGAGACCCAAACAAAGGGTCCCACAATCCTTGTAGAAGCTTTATATTTTGATAGAGGATTTAAACTATACAGGTTCGATGCATTGCATCAATCCAAACTTGTTTTGAGGCTCTCGTCTTCCTTTATTTAGTATCCAAAACCCCATATATAAGAGAAAGAGAGAATACACGAACTCATATTTCCTTATGTGAGACTTAAGCTATTACACTCTTTTATATAGGAAAAGGAGGTAAGACATGAACTTATGTTGTCTGATGTGGGAGTAAAGATTTTATCATATTTAAATAGTCTATTTTTCTTAATTTAATTATTTAAAACCCAACCTATATTTCTCCCAAAATATTGTTTATTTAATTATAAAACAATTAAACCACTTATTAATAATAAATAATAAAATACAATAACTACAATCAATAATATAATAGAATAAAAATTGGGGTGTTATAGCTTCCATGGGTACAACATCACAAAAGATTTCATCATTGTTCTTACCCAAAGTGAGGTCAACAGTTACTTGTTTGTCAACAACTATTTCTCCTTGTTCACTCAACAACTAAAGTTTATAGGGCTTGGGATGGGAGATAGTATGTGAACAAAGTTTTTCAACTAGTATTTGACTAGACACACTTACATTGGTACCACCATCTATGATTAAAGAACAACATTTTCCATGAATCATACATTTTGAGTGAAAAATATTTTCCCTTTGGGTTTGATAATCTTGAATGAAGGCATTCATCAGTCTTCTTACCATAAAAAAAAACTGCCTTCGTATGATACTTCTGCAATTGAGTACTCTTCAGCCCCTGATGTTGAAGTTTCTTCTTGAGAACTATCACTTTTAATGTCTCCATTATCTCTTAGGATCATTGTTCTTTTATTTGGGCACTAAGAAGCAATGTGTCCCTTCCCTAAACACTTAAAACACCTAATGTTACTTGATTTATGAGTGTTAGAGTTAGGATCTTTTACCTTACCTTTTCTCTATAGCCTATAAAGGGTGCACTCCCTTTTCTAGGACAATTGTCCCTTCTAAGTAATTTCTCTTCTTTCCTTTCCTTACCCTTCCAATTGATTCAACCTTAGAGGCTTGGTGCACAAGTGTAGAAATAGAAGTATAATCATGTAACTCTAAAATGTCCTAAATATCTCTATTTAAACCATTCAAAAATCTAGCCATTATGACTTTTTGAGACTCAACAGTTTAACCTCTAACCAAAGTAACTTCCATATCTCTTTATAATACTCTTCTACATTTTTGGAACCTTGATACATTTTTTGCAACCTTACAAATAAATCTCTTTTGTAATATAAAGGTTCAAATCTTTCTCTCATCTCTCTCTTCAACTCTTCCCAAGATTCAATGGATGATCTTCTCATGCCCCTTATTTGCAAGGAAATTTCATTCCACCAAATCAAGGTGTATTCTTCAAAAGATAAGGCTATTAGCTTGACTTTTAATAAATCTTCACAATCAATGCAATGAAGATTTTGCTCAACTTTTAATTCCTAATCATAATATTCATTTGCATTACCATTACTAGAAAATAGAGAGATTTTACCTTTGATGAGATCCCATGGACTTTTCTTTGGTTCATCCCTAGGTCTCTCATGCCTTCTTACAACCCCACTTCTATATGATATACTAGTCTTACTATTACAACTTTCAACATGACTATCTCCACTACTACTACTACTCTCTTTTTTTATTTCTTTGCTTCATTTTCTTTCATGTTACTCATTGTTCTTATTTTTGAATTTACACTATGAGAATCAATTCTCATGGGTTCCAAACCTCAACCAAGCTTTTTAATCTTCTCCTCAAGTTTCTTTATGTACTTCATCATCATTTTAGGTTTAGGAGAAAGATCCTCTTATTGAAGCTTGAACTTGCCATTTTTTTTCACTTTTTTCACCCTTACTTCAACACCTATAAAGCTTCTACAAACCTCCAACACCTGCACTTTGCAAAGAAAATATAAGAAAAGAAAGGCAAACCTCATCATTCTCTTAGTGTTTACACTCACATACGTGTATGCACACTTTAGAGGTCTTTTCTCTTATGTACTCTCTTGCATTTTACCACTCTTTCTTAATCTTTGGTTTATAAAAAAAATTTTAATTCTTTAATGGAGCTTTCAAATACAAGTGAAATACATCATATCTCATAAGACTCTTAAGAATTCCAAGGAAGAAAACTTCAATGGCAAAACTAAAGAGACCAAGAAATTGACAAGTAAAAAATCATAGAAAATAAAGCTAATCTCAAAGTGGATTTGATAGACAAAATGAAGACTCAAAGAAGGAATTAGAAACAAGAATATGCAGAGGATTTACTATACAATAATCATCATATCCAGCCAAGATAACATCTTCATACAAACTTCAAAACTATATGCATACAACACCACAAATGCTACTAGCATTCTTTGTAATTAGCAATCTTTTTTCTCATGGATTTTTAACCAATGTTTTTACAATTTTTACAATGGATTTATTTTGTTTTTAACTCTTTTTTAATTCCACAAAAACATATTTTTCCTGATATACATTTTTTTCTTTTATTGGTGTATAAGCAACTCAATAGAACATGCAAACACCAAGATTTTCCAACACTTTATACTATTTTTTCATGTGAACCTTCTTCAACCTCTATGCATGAAAATTAAATTTTAATACCCTTATACATCCAAGAACAAGTTCCAATTATTGAATTGAAGAAGATATAACCAACAAAGAAAAATTACACATCAAGAACAACATGTTTAGTTCAAGAAGTCTATACATGCTTCAATGGAGTTTTTGTTGACTACTTCTCAAAACCCTCATGCAAGAACTTCATATAAGACTCTTTTTAAAAGAAAGAAATCATGGCTATACACTAGGTAGTTGGGCAAACAAAACCCACCCAAAAAGAAAGAAAGCAGACCAAGGAAAGGGAAGATACAAGTATGTGAGAAATGGTGAACTTACATGGTCATGCCATGAACCAGGGACAAGAATGCTTGAATCCAAGAAGGTTTTCCCTTCCAAGAACTTGAAGAAAATAGACCTAAGGTGCTCTTGATACCAATTGATGACTCCCTAGGATCTTTCTTGGGTCAAGATCTTCCAAGCCTCCAAATGGTGGAACTTGCAAAATTGTAGAGGAAAAGAAATAAAGGGGAAGACACAAGAAAATGTGAGTAAGATAGGAATAGACTAAGGGAACTTGCCACTTTCTCAATGCTTGAGGAAGATAAGAGCATTATGAGATTTACCATAAGCTTTTGAAAGCTTGATAAGAATTGAAGGTTCTTATACAAAACAAGATAGAGATAAAATCTCAAGATTGCAAAGAAACTACAAAAAATTCCTTCATTCAAAGTTATGGATACAAGGGGTGGGTGAAACTTTATATAGGCTTGGCTTCACGCCTAAGAACATGTTTGGCTGGGGAGATTAGATATCCATTCCATGCAAGGAATTATCTAACCTTGCTATCTAAACAAGCTAAAGACTATCCTATCTACATAGCTAAACAAACAAGTCTTTAAGCATTAATGTACTTTGAGACTTGAGCTAGAGATTTATAAATGAGATATAGATGACATCTAAATGACATGTCAATGAATTACATATTCTTCTAGGGAGTTAAGGAGCAAACCCATATAGAGTATAAAGTTGAGCTCATGCTTAGGCTTGGGCTTGAGTCCTCCAAGCTTCTGAGCATCCTTATCTTTTGAAGCACTTCTTCTTGTAACCTTCTTAGCCTTCCTTTAGTCATTAGGTCTTTGAGTGCTTTATTATCCTTTGCCTCTTTGTCCTCTTGGATATTTTCTTGAGTGCTAACCAGGTTTTCATCACTCCAGCCTTGACACTAAACAATACTAATAAAATAAACTTATAATAAATTGAAATTCGAAAACATATATCGACTGGTAAAGGATTTACAAAATCTGATCATTATGGTAATTGAAAATAATCACGCGTCCCTATTGGCACTCCAAAGTCAAAATTCTAATGTCATAAAGTATAAACCAAACTTAATTACAAAAAGCGCCCCGATGTCACATGTTCTATCAGAACATAAACCTAAAAATAAAGAAAAAGCAGTAAATGAGGAGCACCAGCTTAATCCTCACGCTCTTGCCCAATATCACCTGCAATATGGTATTTAGCCTAAACATAGAAAGCACACAGTGGAAGGCAGTGAGAAATGTATTTCACTCAAGCTCATGTATAAACATACCGTAAGTAGCACACACTCACACCATTAACTACAAGATATAGGAAATAAGCATAACATGAACACATAATAGACAATAAGAAACTACAATTAGCATATAATCATAAACAAGTATGCACATGAATGCTGGCAATGCACTCCTAATATTACTTCATATGTCATGAAGTACCAACTATAATCTAGGAAGTTAGCTAGGTAAAACCTTGCTAATGTTTGCCTTTCCAATTAGTCATGCCACTCTAGCGGATATCTCTTTAGTACCATGTCAAGTACTAGTTGGATTACATTGTTAGGTTTGGCACGTGGGATCAGTCATGGCCATTGGAACTCCTCCATACCAAGTAGCCCCTAAGAGATCTTGTGACCTTATCACTCAGGTTCGTGTCCATATTCCTTACACACCTTTTTCATTAAATGATGTATGATGTAGTATGATTAATTTATTATTTTATCTTTTCGTAAATTGGGATGATGAAGACCATTCTTGCTCCTCTAGGCCTTGGTACCTCATCCACGACTTATCAAACATTTTTGTTAATACCATTTTGGCCTCTCCCAGGCTAGGTCACTCTTAGCATAAATGTTTTTTAGGGTCATTCTTGTCTTTCATAGACTAAGTTCTCCTTCTCATTTACCCTTGCTACTTGTTAGGCATTTTTATATATCACATATCGTTGTTCTCATGTGTTTTCAACAATGACAACAATATTATATTTTGCACAAGCACAGGTTAACAGATAAGCAGTAAATTCAATTACAACACAACACTCATTTAGTCTAGATAAGGCAGTGCGAGTGTACACCTATTAGCATAGGCGTGCATAGTTTGCACGAGCATGAACAGATTCTACATGGGCGTGCACAACTTGCACGGTCTATTCTTCGTGAGCATGGTAGTGCTTGACAGCCTGTTATTGAATTTTTGCCTAGAATTTTGAATATAAACGGGAACTTATAGTTTTTCTACATTTTGCAATTGCACACAAGGGATTCCACAAACAAACAATATAAACATGAATTATAATTTTAGGGAGCTCAACCCCTTTCAAAGAACACCAAAATTAGATAATTAACGGAATCAATTATATGATTGTCTATACCCTTAACAAAAGGAATGATCCTCATCTAGGGAGTTCAACCCCTTCAAATAACCTAGCACACAAATTTGCGGTTTAGGGAAACCCTCAATGACCACAAGGTTAAGAGTCTTGTAGTCTATCAACAAAGAGTGATAGAGAAAATGATAGGGATAAGTCACCACAACAAGTAATCAAACACTTTGCCCATCATAGAGGTAGTCAAACACAAGCATTTCAAATATAAAAAATAAATAGAAAAATGACTAAACACTCTGTCGGTTGACAAAGAAAGTCAAACACAAACACTAAGCAAGGTGTAGGGCCAACCCCTCTACCCATAGTTATACTTATACCCTTGAGTGAGATTTCTCATTTACCCCTTACTTAGAGAAGCATAGATGTAGAAAATGCATTCCTTAGGATCGTTCTTCTTATTCCTTTGGGATTTCCTCTTGAGGTTCTCTTTCTAAAACTTTGTAGAGTTAAAATCAAGTGTTTAAGAAAACTAACTCAACAACAAAGGTCTTTCTAATTCCTTTGGTCGCTCCTTTATATAGCCTCAAAATGAGCTTTGCAGCTCCTTTTGACAGCCCATGTGAAACCAAAATAAAGGGTTTCACCTCTCTTGAGGAAGCTCTAAGAGATGATAAAAATTTAAACATCTTATTCCTATTTTGGTATAAGGATTAGTAGGAGTATGTGTTTTTGTTATGTGTCGAGACTTATTAAACTTATATTGTCATATATTTTTGTGTGCATTTATGATTATATGACATACTTTTGAAGGACTTTGTTATTTAGTCTTGTCATATTATATTGAGATATATAAAATTTGTTTTATCTCAATAGGCATCTTAAGTAGATATCAAAGTCATTTTCTTATGTATTGCACATTAATTCTTTTGGCATGCAACTATATGTCGTGCTTCTCTTTTACCCAAACTTTTACATTCTGCTAGGTTATAAATTTATAAGTATTTTGCATGTATGAAATCAATACTCTTATGGAATATGATTTTTTGCGTCGTAAAAAAATTATGTTTAGGCCATAATTATAAGTGTTTGCTCAGTTTGACATTCTTGTGATCACATTAATCTAGAGAATTATTTTATTTAAACTAGGTGCCTATGTTGTGCAAGTAGGAAATTCTTGGATTTCCTAATTGTTTTTGTATTTGTATAGTGACTTATTTTGTGAAACTCATATTAATTGAATGTTGAAGAGCAATTGTTGATCTAGCCTATGAACTTCTTCTCATTATTGGGCTATTATGAGCACTTAGATGTGTGAATTATATTTAGGCTTTAATTAATTTTTAGACTTAGATTAAACATAATGTTAAAGAAAACATGCTTGTAGAGGCGGTAACCAAAGATTTAACTATTGACATTTATAAAAATGTTTAACTCATGTTTTGGTTAGGTTTCAATATATTGGGTTAGTGGGAGTTTGAAATTCATGCATTTGCTCAATATTATGAGAAATCTACGGATTCGTTTTATTATCATATCTCTTATAGCATTTTCATATGCTTGGACCATTTTTGGAATTGCATATATTTCTTAATTAAATTATATTATGTTTTCCCCTATCCATCATATTCTTTATGTGAAGTATAAGCTTTTTGGCATACATGATATATTTCCCTATCAAAAGTATTTCTGCATTGTTAAGAGGTTTATTTGTTTGGATTTTTTGGTTGATGTATGCTTTGATCATAATTATATTCTAGTCTTAAAATTTCTTTACCCTTGTGATTGACTAATATTATTCAAGTGGGAGATTGTTAGATAATTATTTAATTAATCTATTTTATAGATTAACATTAATGAAATTATTAGGAATTATTTTTTAATATATTAATTATGGTCAATAGTCATTATTATAACACCTAGTTAATTGATGGATATTATATTGAGCTTTTGTTTTGGATAGCTTGTGATGGTTTAAGCTATTTAATTAATGTCCAATGAGAAGTCTCTACCCTCATACTATAGATTACTTAATTCTTGCGTCATTAGATAATTAATACATTCTTTCTTGTTGAACTAATCGTGGTTAAGAATAGTCTTTTCTCATCCTGGTTCTCCACATGGTTTACCTGGCTATCATAAAAAACAAGACAAAATAATTCCTTATATCAGGTACACAAATTCTATCTTATTCTCTCTATACTCGTGTAATAATATGCTATAATTTGGTATATATTTTGATTCATATATAGTGATTTTAAAATTTACCATAGAGATTCATTTTAGGTTCATATGTTATAACATAAAAAAGGAAAACAAAATTAATAGAGATAAAGATAAAAGGATGATGTATGTGTGCTACTTTCTTCCAGAGTTTCTAGTGTTCCAAAAATACTAAAAAGAAAATCTCTAAATGTTCCTTTCGTTGTGTATTAGTGTCACAACCTAATTTCGACCTTGACTATCCAAAATAATATTGACCTTTAAAGAATTTCTTTTACCAAATTTTGGTAGAGTTAGTCCTAAAAGATGAACATCCTAAAATAGAAGAGCGACTTATAATTAAACTTAAAAAAAGAAGACCTTGACTATCCAAAATAAATATCGACCTTTAAAGAATTTCTTTTACTGAATTTTGGTAGAGTTAATCCTAAAAGATGAACATCCCAAAATAGAAGAGGGACTTATAATTAAACTTAAAAAAAGAAAAACTAATCCATCCAAAAAGAAGCTTGCGTGGGACAACAAATTCTTTCCTAGTTATCAAGGTTAATTCATAGTACAATGTAATAGAGCCACTACAGATTTTCACATAACATTTACAATATGTACGCAACAATAGAATATATTAAACATCATTAACATCCTTTCAAAACAAAAGTAGGTGTCACCAAGAAGTCTACAATGGGAGTCTCATGGAGTTCTAACCTTTTTGCTTCCACTTCCTACGACATCCTTCTTTTGATATGGATAAAATGTTTTCGTAGAATCTCAGTATTAGAAGTTACTATCTTTCCTTTTTCGAACATTTTTGCTCTTCACTTCCTTCCCAACTTTACTTTTTATTTTGTCTTCTCTCAATTATATTATAGGTATGTTTGAGTAAATTTCTCTATAAATACTTATAGAAGAGGAAAATGAAAAGATAAAATAAAATAACTTTTTTCGTAAACTAAAATTAACTTATGTATAAGCTAATGTGTAAAAACTCTCTCCTTTTTATAGAAGCTAATATGTGAGAACTTTTATAAATTAGTTTATACATAAGCTAATTTTAACTTATGAAGAAGTTTATTTCATTTTTTATTTTTATTTTTTTCTCCTATAAGTACTTATGAACAAGTTTAACTAAATATAATCTATAATAATTTTTCTTTTCTTTTTCCCACTGTGTTGTGCCCGGACATTCGCACACTACAACTCTGTCTTCTATTTTCTTTGCTATCCAACTCACCCAGCCACGAACCCACTTCATGCTTCTATTTTTTTTGTTATTTTTAAAGTAAGGATGGATTCTCGTTGAAGCCAAATCATGCCTCCAAGCAAACCTCCTACATTTATATTTTATTTTTCAAATATACTACTAATAATTAATAATACAATTCTAGGATTGGTTTCATTTATTTGTTTTATATTTAATAATTGTACTAACAAAGCTTGAAATAGAATCGAAACCTTGACACCAACACTAGTAGCATTGGTCAAGATCACTACCACAAACTAGAAGCAACCCTTCGAATGCCTTTTCTTCGTAATATAAAAATATGTAGCAAACACTATGAGACACTATTATAATATAGGGTTAGCACTGACCGAGGTTAAGTAAAGTATCGACTATTATTATAGTATGGCCTAGCTGATGCAACTTAAAGATAAATTGAACTAATTGTTAGAATGAGTGTCTAGCCCAGCAGCGACTAGGCTAACGCTATAGGTCAATAATGAATGAACGTCTAGGGTAGTTAATTAACTCTTTCTTTCTAACTCCCACACCATGTCTCTCTAACTCTAACTCTTTTTCTCTCATTCTCGCTCTCACAAACAGCTGCCACTACTTACATTTGCTGCCACAGTTGCTCCTGTAGTTGTCACCACCATCTGTAGTAAGCATTTTCTAAATAGAAAATTAATGGTACGTGAAATAGCAAATTCATGGTATGTTTTTTTAAGCATTTTTGACGTAGATGTTAGGGGTAAGTTACAGAAAGTAAATTGATAGCAAGTTGATAGCATGTGAAATGCCTAATTGCTTGAATTCTTTTGTTATAGGTACTTTAGTTGGCTTGTTTTAATTTATATTATAGTTAAATGAAGATTTAATTCCAACTAAAGGAAAAGAAAAGTTTAGAACTTTTCTACCCTTAAACTCGCTGCAAGAGGGAAAGAGAATAAGGGAAATCATATTTTATCTTGAAAGGAATTGCAAAGTGATACAATGTATAATACGAGTACAGTGTCCAAATCCTTAAATTATGAAGAGGTGGTGAATGAGAATCCTAATTTAGAGGCGATTGAAACAAATAAGGAATTAGAGCCAAAAAAATATATTAGTTGACTTTTTTAAGGCAAAATAATGTATTAATTAAGATGAGTACAAGAGATACTCAATAAAAGGAAGGTTTGATACATAACATAATAAACAGTCTAATTCCGTCATGGAAAAACAACTGGGTAAACCAACCAACTCTCCCACCTATATAACCAAAACCACCTGCAACCTCCCCCAAACCTTCAATCCTCCTTTCTTTTCTAAGTTAAAATATAAAACCGTATGCTATACAAACTTACACCTTATAATTCTGCAAGCATGAGACATTTGCATCTATGGCACCTCAACCAAGAAACCGAAATCCCTTATTATTTCATCATTTTTGTATCGGTAAGTATGCTCCATATTGATTGCATAATTTCTTTATTACATGACTGATGGGAAAAATCACCACTTTGATTATGGGAAGGTAGTACGGTACTGGAAACACCAATAAGGCACTACCAATGTGGTGACACAACGCAGCGGATAAAAATTCCCCTAACTTGCAAGAATCCCTAAGAAGTAACCACAAATGAGAATAAAGTAATAATGAGAAGAATCACACAAGAGAGAGACCAATATTTTTAACGTGGAAAAATGTCCTCAACTTGAGGAGTAAAAACAATCATGGGTTGTCCAGACCAAAGAAATTAATTCACAATGATTAATTAAGAGTACAAGAGTTATTTTCTGTATCTCTCACTCACTTTATGAAAAATTCACTCTCTCTATCTGTCTCTAAATCTGACCCCTTCTCCTCTTACAAAGAGAGACCTAACGGGCTTGAGAGTATTGGACTTTTGTCCACATAGTTGGGAGCCCCAAAAATAACCCAACATATCTCCCCCCTCACAACTATGTGGAGATAATCGCCAGTCCGACGATCTCACAGCAAGCTTCAAACTTCCATCTTGGAACAAGATGAATTGTGCTCTGACTATCACAGAATAACCAATGTTCGTCCTAAACAAAACCAACCTTTGCTTTGGTAGTGGACAAAGTAACATACTTCTACAATTTAAATTGCCAAGCCTTTTTTCTTTCTTCACTCTCCATGGACTCCTGGTAATATTCAGGTTCTTCTTGTCAATGTCACATACTCATTAGATATACCTTGTAGATGATTGTCTCTGCCTATTAGACCTCCTGAGTTGAACTGGTGGCAATTCAAGAGCATCACCCAGATTCTCATGTTGTGACATCTCTTGCTCCTCTTCAGCATCATCATCAAGAGGAACATCAAAGTCATATTCAAGTTGCTGACCACCATAGTTATGTTGCTCACCATTCTGAATATTATTATTAGTTGTATCCAAATCATGTATAGGCATCCGAACTGGATCAATTTTAGACAGACTATTGTCTTTCTTAGGTGTAGACTTCTTTACCTTATAAATGTCTTCAATGGTTTGATCTTTTATGAATTGAACATCACGACTTCTGACAAGTTTCTTCTCAACAGGATCATACATTATGTAACCATACTCATCTTGACCATACCCAATGAAGATACATTTCCTAGTCTTTATATCCAACTTGGATCTTTCATCCTTTGGAACATGCACAAAGGCCTTACAACCGAAGACTCGTAAATGATCATACTTGACATCTTTGCCAAACCAAATCTTGTCTAGCACCTCAGTATTCAAAGCAAATGTAGGACTGAGACTAATAACATGCACTATTGTGTAAAGTGCATCACCCCAAAAATGCTTAGGTAACCTTGCTTCATAAAACATGAATCTAACTCTCTCAATCAATATCCTGTTCATCCTCTCTGCTAAGCCATTCAACTGAGGAGTTTTAGGAGGAGTCTTTTCATGTTTGATACCCTTCTGCCTGCAATATACATCAAATGGTCCACAATATTCACTACCATTGTCAGAACGAATATATTTCACCTTCTTGCCTGATTGTCTCTCAACCAAAGCCTGGAATTATTTGAACTTCTCCAACACTTGGTCCTTTGTCTTCAAAACATAGACCCATAGCTTCCTAGAACAATCATCAATAAAGGTAACAAAATAAAGTGCACCACTAAATGACTTTACCTTTAATGGGCCACAAACATTAGAATGCCCCAATTCTATCAACTTTGACTTCCTTAAGGGAGGATGCTTCTTAAAGGATACTCTAGTCTACTTACCAGCCATGCAATGAGAACACTTCAACTCCGCTTTCTTTAATCCTAGAAGCATGTCCTTTTTGGCTAAACAAGTCAACCCTTTTTCACTTATATGACTAAGCCTTCGAGGCCACAAATATGCCTCCATATCCATGGCATTCACACTGTCTTTAGCAACCAAAGCTTTTGTCCAATACAATTTAGAAATCTTCTCCCCTTTGGCCACAACCAAGTTACCTTTGGTGAGTTTCCATTTTTAATGACCAAAGTGATTATCATAACCACCATCATCGAGCATATGCACAGATATCAAGTTAAAGTGAACATCTGGAGCATGTTTAACTCCTCTAAGCCACAACTACATTCCTGTGTTGGTTTGCAAGCAAACATCACTAACACCGATCACCTTGGTCACACCATCATTACCCATCTTCAACACTCCAAAATCACCTACAGTGTAAGATGTAAAGAACTCCTTCCTTGGTGTAACATGCAATGTAGCACTGCTATCAATAATCCACATGCTCTCATCGAATACAAGATTAACCGACTCAAAGTCTAGAAGAATAACAAGATCATCACTTATAGCAATAGTGACACGATCATCATCCTTTTCTTTTGACTTACCCTTTTTGCCTTTGTTCTCCTTTTTCCACAAGAAACAATGTTTCTGTATATGCCCTGTTTTGTGACAATAGTGACACTCCACATTTTGTATCTGGGCTTGGATTTACTTCTACTCTTTTCTCTTTCCTTTTACTGAATTCTTCCCCTATTTTCAATGACAAGTACCTTGGATTGAGATGAAGAACCTTGTGCCTTCCTTCTCATCTCCTTGTTAAGGACGCTACCCTTTACCATTTGTAAAGAGACAACACAATTAGGGGTTGAATTTGTGATAGAGACCTTAAAAGTCTCCCAAGACTCAGGTAAAGAATTCAAGAGTAGTAATCCCAAAATCTCATCTTCAAACTTGATGCCCATTCCTGACATCTGATCAATAATCCCTTGAAATTCATTCAAGTGATCTAATAGTGAAGTGCCTTCCTTGAACTTCAAACTCACAATAGAATTTAACAAAAATAATTTGTTATTCCCACACTTTGAGGCATACAAGGATTCAATCTTCTCCCACAAAGTCCTGACATCTATCTCACTTGCAATGTGATTATAAACATTATCATCCACAAAAATTCGGATAAAACCACATATCCGTTGATGCTCAAAGTCCCATTCTTCATCAGACATAGATTTTGGCTTCTGAGCAGCAAAAACAGGAAGATGCATTTTCTTCACAAATAATAAATATTTCATCTTCCCTTTCCACAAGTGATAATTAGTACCATTCAGACTCACCATTCTATTTGTATTAGCCTCTATTATTCTAGCAAGTAAAACACCCTTCAAACTAGAGAGCTCTGATACCACTCTGATAGGGAAAAGTCACCACTTTAATGATGGGAAGGTAGTACGGTACTGGAAACACCAATAAGGAACCACTAATGTGGTGACACAACGCAACGGATAAAAATTCCCCTAACTTGCAAGAATCCCTAAGGAGTAACCACAAATGAGAATAAAGTAATAATTATAAGAATCACACAAGAGAGAGACCAATATTTTTAACGTGGAAAAACGTCCTCAACGTGAGGAGTAAAAAAAACCATGGGTCGTCCAGACCAAAGAAATTAATCCACTATGATTAATTAAGAGTACAAGAGTTATTTTTTGTATCTCTCACTCACTCTGTGAAAAATTCACTCTCTCTATCTATCTCTAAATTTGACCCCTTCTCTTCTTATAAAGAGAGACCTAGCGGGCTTAAGAGTATTGGGCTTTTGTCCACATAGTTGGGAGCCCAAAAATAACCCAACAATGACTTTATCCCTTTGACTCAATCTTGAGTGATTATAAAATACTGTTTTCTCTTTTATAAATAATTTTTTTGGAAGGTTTATAGAGAACATGCTCTCTTACATCTTTTTCTTATTACTCTATTTTAGGCTACTAAGTTATTTTTATAGTTCAGTTATCCTAATTATTATTGAAAAAAAAACCTATTATATTTTGAGAGACTTGCTCATAACGCAAATAAGTCTTTAAAAATAATATAATTGTTACACATTTCAAATTATTTTTTTATGTTTATTTGTTCTCTATATAGGTGAAGAATGAATCAAAGAAGTTTGTGATTCTCAATTAACAAGGAGCGATGATTATGGACAATTAGAACAGCATTATTATAGCGCCTCTAAACCAACTTATTCAATTGAGTAGAAAAAGCTTCACTAACACTACAAGAAAAAAGCGTTTTAGCGATGGAAATTAGCGACCGAAAATAGCGGTCACTGTTAGCGACATATTAGAGACAGAAACTGGGTACAACTGAAGGTTAAATTTTTGCGACCAATTTAGAAATCGAAAATATAGGTCAAAAAAGCAATTCAAAAGCGACAATGGTAGCGACCAAACAAAAACCTTTAGCTTTGCGACCGAATTAACGACCGAAAAAGTTCTTAAAACAAAATATATATGTATTTAGCAACCAAATATAAAAATACAAAAAAAATAAAACGAACTTTTAGCGACCGAGTTATTACGAAAAATAGAAATCAATATCTTCGATTTTTGCGACGGAATTAGCGACTGAAAATAAAATATTATAAAAAATAAAAAAAAACTTTTAACAACCGAATTAGCGATGAAATTTGGAATGCACTACCTTTGACTTTGCGACAGAATTAGTGACCGAAAATAAAATAATATAAACTGATAAAATGGAAAGCGACCAAAAAGGGAAAGCAGAAAACCTTATTTTGCAACCGAATGTAAAAAAAGTTCAAAATAAAAAACAATTTGTGATGGATTTAGCGACGGAACATAAACAATTGGAATATGCAAAGGTACGAGCATTTATTTGTAAATTAAAAGAGTATTTTAAGTTTGTATTTATTGTAATAATGGTTATGAAATTCATTTTAAAAGAAGTGAGTGTATTTTTTCAAATAAAGAAAATATAGTATTTGTGTATTTTAAATACATATAATTTAGTTATTTGTGTAAATAATTATTTTATTTGTAATTAAATAAGTCCTTTGACTCTATATGTCTTGTAATTAGTGTATTGAAGTTTTTTTTTACAAGAAGTGAGTGTAATTATTTTAAAAATAAAGTAAATTTATTAATTTTGAATTTAAATTTTATATATTTTCTATATTTAGCCAAATAATAGTATATTTTAATTAAATGAGTAATTTAACTCTATATTTTTAGTAATTAGGGTGTTGAAGTTTATTTTGTATGAGATGAGTGTAATTATTTTTAAAATAAAGTAAATTAATAATTTTGTCTTTAAATTTAAGATATTTTCTATATTTATCCAAATAATACTATGTTAAGTAGCAATTTTTTAATTAAATGAGTCATTTGACAAGATATTTCTAGTAATTAGGGTGTTGAAGTTTATTTTACATGAGGTGAGTGTTATTATTTTTAAAATAAAATAAAGTTAGTAATTTTCACTTTAAATTTAAGATATTTTCTATATTTATCCAAATAATAGTATGTTTAGTAGCAATTTTTTAATTAAATGAATCATTTGACAAGATATTTCTAGTAATTAGGGTGTTGAACTTTATTTTACATGAGGTGAATGTTTTTATTTTTAAATTAAATAAAGTAATTTTCTCTTTCAATTTAAGATATTTTTATATTTATCCAAATAATAGTATCTTTAGTAGCAATTTTTTAATTAAATGAGTAATTTGACTCTATATTTCCAATAATTAGAGTGTTGAAGTTTATTTTATATGAGGTGAGTGTAGTTATTTTTAAAATAAAGTAAAGTTAGTAATTTTCTTTTTAAATTTAAGATATTCTGTATATTTATCCAAATAATACTATGTTTAGTAGTAATTTTTTAATTAAATGAATCATTTGACTCTATATTTCTAGTAATTAGGGTGTTGAAGTTTATTTTATATGAGGTGAGTGTAATAATTTTAAAAATAAAGTAAATTAATAATTTTGTTTTTAAATTTAAGATATTTTCTTTTTGTATCCAAATAATACTATGTTTAGTAGAAAATTTTTAATTAAATGAGTTATTTGACAATATGTTTCCAATGATTAGGGTGTCATTATTTTTTAAATAAAGTAAAGCTAGTAATTTTCACTTTAAATTTAAAATATTTTTTATATTTATCCAAATAAAAGTGTGTTTAGTAGCAATTTTTTTAATAGAGTCATTTGACTCTATATTTCCATTAATTAGGGTGTTGAAGTTTATTTTACAATAGGTGAGTGTTATTATTTTTATAATAAAGTAAAGTTAGTAATTTTCTCTTTAGATTTAAGATATTTTCTGTATTTATCCAAATAATAGTGTGTTTAGTAAGCAATTTTTTAAATTAAATAAGTAATTTGACTCTATATTTATAGTAATTATGGTGTTTAAGTTTATTTTACATGAGATGAGTGTAATTATTTTTAAAATAAAGTAAAGTTAGTAATTTTCTATTTAAATTTAAGATATTGTCTATATTTATCCAAATAATGCTATGTATAGTAGTAATTTTTTATTTAAATGAGTAATTTGACTATATATTTTTCGTAATTAGGGTGTTGAAGTTTATTTTTTATGAGATTAGTGTTATTATTTTTAAAATAAAGTAAATTAATAATTTTGTCTTTAAATTTAAGATATTTTCTATATTTATCCAAATAATACTATGTTAAGTAGCAATTTTTTAATTAATTGAGTCATTTGACTAGATATTTCGGGTAATTAGGGTGTTGAAGTTTATTTTAAATGAGGTGAGTGTTATTATTTTCAAATAAAATAAAGTTAGTTATTTTCACTTTAAATTTAAGATATTTTCTATATTTACCCAAATAATAGTTTGTTTAGTAGCAATTTTTAATTAAATGAGTCATGTGACTCTATATTTCTAGTAATTAGGGTGTTGAAGTTTATTTTACATGAGATGAGTGTAATTATTTTGAAAATAAAGTAAAGTTAGTAATTTTCTCTTTAAGTTTAATATTTTTTCTATATTTATAGAAATAATAGTATGCTTAGTAGCAATTGTTTTAATTAAATGAGTCATTTGACTCTATATTTCGAGTAATTAAGGTATTGGGGTTTATTTTACATGAGATGAGTGTAATTATTTTTAAAATAAATTAAAGTTAGTAAATTTGTCTTTAAATTTAAGATATTTTCTATATTTATCCAAATAATAGTATGTTTAGTAGCAATTTTTTAATTAAATGAGTAATTTGACTCTATATTTCCAGTAATTAAGGTGTTGAAGTTTATTTTACATGAGGTCAGTGTTATTATTTTTAAAATAAAATAAAGTTAGTAATTTTCTCTTTAATTAAATGAGTCATTTGACAAGATATTTCGAATAATTTTTAAGACGTCTTTCTTTTACCCTCCACTAGTTTGTAGTTCCATTTAACTTCATTGGGGATCTCTTTGTTTATATCATTGAATTCATATTCTTTATGTAAAAACTTTATTTTTCCTCCTTTCTGGTTTTCTTATCCATTTTTTTGTTTAAGATGATTTTTTATGTTTTTTCAATCTTTATTAATTGTTATTTTTGAAATGGATTCTTTTTATCTCTTTTATATGTATTTCTTTTGTTAGTATTTGATCATTTTTTTATTTTGTCTAAAGTTCATCTTTTTTCTCTTATTATTTTTATTTCATATTTATTGAAAATACTGTATTCTTAGTTTTCTTTAATGTAAGCTTCTATATATTATTCATTAATAACATAAAAAATTAGTCTTACAAAATAACTCTTAGCTCAACTTTTTACATATGTTAACCCACTGGAGTCAACGTAATAATAGATTTACATAAATTTTTAAAGTTTAAAATTTCATTACCGTAATTGTACACACTAAATTTTTTTATATATACTTTATCATAAAACTCACCTTTTCAATTAATATTTTTAATCTTCGGTTTCATACATTTAATAATAATATGGAAACTGTATTTCAAAATATTTTCATTTAATTTTTCCCACCTTTCTTAAAATCTTTCCCGCATCCCAAATTTATCTCTACTCCAAATATAACTTAGCAAATCTCCCTCCTTTCCTTCTTACCCTATCTTCCTTCCTAGTGTCTTCTCACCACTGCCCAGCCACCGGTGCCCAACGACCACAACCTCAGGCATCACAGTGTTCAAGACCTCGACGACGTTCTCGTCCGCTCCTCTGCCTGAACCGTTGTGACCCACCACCAATCTGCATCTAGCTTCAGATTTATGAGTTGATATGATTTTTTCGGCGACGACCCTAGTGTTTCATACATTTAATAATAATATGGAAACTGTATTTCAAAAGATTTTCATTTAATTTTTCCCACCTTTCTTAAAATCTTTCCCGCATCCCAAATTTATCTCTACTCCAAATATAACTTAGCAAATCTCCCTCCTTTCCTTCCTACCCTATCTTCCTTCCTAGTGTCTTCTCACCACTGCCCAGCCACCGGTGCCCAACGACCACCACCTCAGGCATCACAATGTTCAAGACCTCGACGACGTTCTCCTCCGCTCCTCTGCCTGAACCGTTGTGACCCACCACCAATCTGCATCTAGCTTCAGATTTATGAGTTGATATGATTTTTTCGGCGACGACCCTAGTGTTTCTAGCAACGACCCAAGCATTTCCAGCAACAAGCTAGTTTTTTGGCAACGAACTTAGTGTTTCCAACAGCAACCTTGTTTTTCGGCGATGACCCAATGTTTCCAGCAACGACCCCACTCTTTTTGGCTGCGACCCCAGCCTTTTCGGTACATATTCTTACTTGTTGTATTGATGTATTTATGTATTACTGTATTTGCTGTATTGCTGTATTGTGGTATTTCCTATTTTGCTATATTTTTGTATTGATGTATTGTTGTATTAATAGTTGTATTTCTACATGGCTATATTGCTATATTAATTGTTGTAATAATTACTGTATTGTTGTGTTGTTGTATTAATTGTTGCATTGTTATATTGCTGTATTGTTGTATTAATTGTTGTATTAACTATTGTCTTGCTGTATTAATTGTTGTATTGTTGTATTGTTGTATTACTGTATTAATTATTGTATTGATGTATTGTTGTATTAATTATTGTATTGTTGTATTAATTGCTATATTTTTTATTGTTGTATTGTTGTATTAACTGTTGTATTTATATATTAATTACTATATTGCTGTCATGTTTTATTGGCGTATATGTAAAGTCAATTCAGAAACAACTTTTGATGTCTCTCATCAATAACTTATTCCTGATGCATGTAGCTAGGAATGCATGCCAACCTAGTGCATGTGAAGGTCTACCACAAACATGTAATTTATGAAATAGTAATTGAAAGATAACAATGAATAAGGAAAAATCTTGTAGATGCAACCAGTCAGTAATCTAAATTTATTTGTATTATAAAAATGTTATACATACATCAAAAGTTGTTTGTTTTTATAGTTTATTGTACCTCGTATAAAAAAATGGATATTCCACAAAATTAAAGGTGAATGTATCGTAGGTTAGATGCTAATAAACGTTGGACGAATGAGTTTAGTGAAGGAGTATACGAGTTTCTACAATTTATTATTGCTCAAGAAAAGTTTCAGTTACAAGGTGAAAAACTAAGATGTCCTTGCAACAAATGCAAATATTTATTTTCAAGTTTGTCGTTGAAGTGGGATATGGTATTTATGAGAAAGGGTTTATGCCGAATTATTATTGGTGGACAAATCATTGTGAGCATTTGCCACAATTTCCTCCAATGGTGGTTGAAGGTTCATACTATGCAAGTGGTGAACATAAGGAAGAATTCAATCCTTACGAGCAATTGATCATGGATCATGTTCGACCCTCAATTAGGGAACATATATAAAACATGGAAGAAAATCCTAATCCCGAACCTTAATTTTTTTTGATATGCTTACAACTGCTTAAGCACCATTATGGGAAGGATGTGATAATCATTCTGAATTGTCAATTTTTTTGGTAGCTCTGAGCTTGAAATCAGACTATAACATGTCAAAAGGGTGCTTTAATCGAATAGTGCAATTGATGGAGGAGACGATGCCTGAAAGTAACATAATGGTGAAAATTTTGTATTATGCTAGAAAGTCGGTACAAAATTTGGGTTTGGGTTGTTTGAAAATTGATTGTTGCCTAAAAGGATGCATGTTGTATTTCAATAAAAATTCAGACAAGACCATAACAAAGTGTCTTGTTTGTAACACCGATAGATACAAGTCAATCACTAAGAGGGGGGGTTCAAAAGAACATTTCTGTGAAGAAAATGTGGTACATTCCACTCATTCTAAGACTAAAAAGATTGTACTCTTCAATAGCCACTGCATCGCACATGAGATGTCATAGTGACAATGAAAGGGGCCTAACTTTCTTATGTCATCCATCTGATGCCAAAACTTTGAAGCATTTTGATAGAATTCATATAGAGTTTAGTAAAGACCCTAGGAATGTTAGATTAGGGTTATGTGAAAATGACTTTAATCCATTTGGTCAATACGGAAAAAGTTACTCATGTTGGCTAGTTATCTTAATTCCGTATAATCTTCCTCCTAGGATGTGCATGAAGTGGGAATTTATGTTTCTAACAGTTTTAATTCCAGGTCCATCCAATCCAAAGCACAAGATTTATGTCTACTTATAGCCACTAATTGATGAGTTGTGTATTGTGAAATGTTGACATACTAACTTATGATATGTCACTAAGACAAAATTTTATGATAAAAGCTACTTTGATGTGGACAATTAATGACTTCTTGGCTTGTGGAATGTTATCTGGTTGGACCACTTTTGGGAAACTTGGATGCCCCATATGTATGGAATGAAGTAAAGCATTCACACCAAAGCACAATTGTACAATCTCCTATTTTGATTGTCATCGTCAATTTCTCCCACTCGATCATCCATACAGAAGAAACAATAATTCTTTCAAGAAAAGGTGTGTTTAGACATCACATCCTCATCCCTAGTTGTCTAGTCCTGATATATGGAAGAGAGTTGCACACTTACCATTTTCGTATGAATTACAAGAAGAAGAACAAGAAATTCCTAGTTATGGTGTTCGACATAATTGGAAAAAACAAAGTATTTTTTTGGAGGTTGTCGTATTGGAACACACATCTTCTATGTCATAACATTGATGTCATGCACATAGAGAGAAACATTTTTATGAATGTATTTAACACTGTGATGGACATTAATGGTAGGACTAAGGATATATATAAGGCTCGAATGGATATATCAGAAATATGTAATCGGAAAGAGCTTGAGTTGAAAGACATTGGTTGTGTCAAAATTTTCAAACTAAAAGCAGCTTATGCATTCAGCAAATCTCAAATCTCATATCCCACTTCATCAGCAAACTTGAAAACTAAACATTTGCATTTGTTGCAAGGATATCTTAGTTTTTCACCTTGTAACTGAAACTTTTCTTGAGCAATAACAAATTGTAGAAACTCGTGTACTCCTTCAATAAACTCATTCATCCAACGTTTATTAGCATATAACCTACAATATATCCACCTTCAATTTTGTAGAATATCTATTCTTTTATACGAGGTACAATAAACTATATAAACAAACAACTTTTAATGTATGTATAACATTCTTATAATACAAATAAATTTCAATTACTGACTGGTTGCATCTACAAGATTTTTCCTTGTTAATGTTATCTTTCAATTACTATTTCTTAAACTACATGTTTGTGGCAAATCTTCACATGCACTAGGTTGGCATGCATTGCTAGCTACATTCATCAGGAATAAGTTATTGATAAGAGGCATCAAAAGTTGTTTCTAAATTGACTTTACATATACGTCAATAAAATATGACAGTAATACAACAAGTAATACAGAAATACAATAATTAATACAACAATGCAACAATATAACAATAAATACAGAAATACAACAATACAACAATAAATACAACAATACAGCAATACAGAAATACAACAGTTAATACAACAATACAAAAATACAACATTTAATACAACAATACAAGAATTAATATAGAAATACAACAATACAACAATTAATATAGAAATACAACAATACAACAATTAATACAGGAATATAACAATACAACAATTAATACAACAATACAACAATTAATATATAACAATACAACAAATACAACAATACAGCAATACAACAAATACAGCAATACAGCAATTAATACAGCAATACAACAATTAATATATAACAATACAACAAATACAACAATACAGCAATACAACAAATACAACAATACAACAATTAATACAACAATACAACAATTAATATAGCAATACAACAATTAATATAACATACAGGAAATACAACAATACAACAATACAACAATACAACAATTAATACAACAATACAGAAATATAGCAATTAATACAAAAATACAGCCATATAGAAATACAATGATTAATACAACAATACAACCATACATAAATACAGTAATTAATACAAAAATATAAAAATTAATATAACAATACAGCAAATACAGCAATACAACAATACAACAATACAACAATACATCAATTAATACAACAATATAGCCATACAGAAATACAACAATTAATACAGCAATACATCAATTAATACAACAATACAACAATACATCAATTAATACAGCAAAACAGGAAATACAAAAATACAACAATACAACAAATACAATGATACAACAATACATCAAACAACAATATGTACCGGAAAGGCTGAGGTCATTGCCAGAAAGGGTAGGGTCACTCTTGGAAATGTTGGGTCGTTGCCAAAAAATGAGGTTGTTGTTGGAAATGCTGAGTTCGTTGACCGAAAACCAGCTCGCTGTTGGAAATGCTTGGGTCATCCCTAGAAAACCAGCTCGTTACTAGAAACACTAGATGCAGATCGGTGGTGGGTCGTAGTGGTTCAGGCGGAGACGCAGAGGAGAATATCATCAGGGTCTTGGGAACGTTGTGGTGACTGCGGCGGTGGTCACTGGGCACCAGTGGCTGGGTAGTGGTGAGAAGACACTAAGGAGGAAGATAGGGTGGAGAGGAAAGGAAGGAGATTTGCTAAGTTATATTTGGAATAGACATATATTTTGAGTGCGGGGAAAATTTTAAGAAAGGTAGGAAAAATTAAATGAAAATGTTTTGAAATACAATTTCCATATTATTATTAAATGTATGATACTGAAGATTAGAAATATTAATTGGAAAGTTGAGTTTTATGATAAAGCATATATAAACAAATTTAGTATGTACAATTACAATAATGAAATTTAAACTTAAAATTATTACATTGACTCCAGTGGGTTAACATATGTAAAAAAATTGAGCTAAGAGTTATTTTCGTAAGACTAATTTGTTATGTTATAAATGAATAATATATAGGAGCTTACGTTAAAGAAAACTAAAAATACAGTATTTTAGATAAATATGAAATAAAATAATAAGAGAAAAAGATGGACTTTAGATAGAATAAAAAATATTAAATACTAACAAAAGAAATACACATAACATAGATAAAAAGAATTTATTTAAAATATAACACTTAATAAAGATTGAAAAAACATAAAAAAATCATCTTAAACAAAACAAATGGATAAGAAAACCAGAAAGGAGGAAAAAATAAAGTTTTTTAAATAAAGAATATGAATTGAATGATATAAATAAAGAGATCCTCAATGAAGTTAAATAGAACTACATACCAGTGGGGGTAAAAGAAAGATGTGTTAAAAATTATTGGAAATATCTTGTTAAATGACTCATTTAATTAAAGAGAAAATTACTAACTTTATTTTAAAAATAATAACACTCACCTCATATAAAATAAACTTCAACATCCTAATTATTGGAAATATAGAGTCAAATTACTCATTCAATTAAAAATTTTGCTACTAAACATACTATTATTTTGATAAATATAGAGAAAATATTAAATTTAAAGAGAAAATTAACTTTACTTTATTTTAAAAATAATAACACTCGCCTCATGTAAAATAAACCCCAACACCATAATTACTTGAAATATAGAGTCAAAGTACTCATTTAATTAAAAAAATTGTTACTAAACATATTATTATTTGGATAAATATGGAAAACAACTTAAATTTAAAGAGGAAATTACTAACTTTACTTTACTTTAAAAATAATAACACTCACCTAATATAAAATAAACTTCAACACCCTAATTACTGAAAATATAAAGTCAAATTACTCATTTAATTAAAAAAATTGCTACTAACCATACTATTATTTGGATAAATATAGAAAATATCTTAAATTTAAAGAGAAAATTACAAACTTTACTTTGATTTAGATAAATATAGAAAATATCTTAAATTTAAAGAGAAAATTTCTAACTTTAATTTATTTTAAAAAGAATAACACTCACGTCATGTAAAATAAACTTCAACACCCTAATTATTGGAAATATCTTGTCAAATGACTCATTTAATTAAAAATTGCTACTAAACATACTATTATTTGGATAAATATAGAAAATATCTTAAATTTAATGACAAAATGACTAATTTACTTTATTTTAAAAATAATTACACTCACCTTGTATAAAATAAACTTCAACACCCTAATTACTAGAAATATAGAGTCAAATTACTCATTTAATTAAAAAAATTGCTACTAACCATACTATTATTTGGATAAATATAGAAAATATCTTCAATTTAAAGTGAAAATTACTAATGTTACTTTATTTTAAAAATAATAACACTCACCTCATGTAAAATAAACTTCAACACCCTAATTATTGCAAATATAGAGTCAAATGACTCAAATAATTAAAAAAATTGTTACTAAACTTACTATTATTTTGATAAGTATAGAAAATAACTTAAATTTAAATAGAAAATTAATAACTTTACTTTATTTTAGAAATAATAACACTCACCTCATGTAAAATAAACTTCAATACCCAAATTACTAAAAATATAGAGTAAAATGACTCATTTATTTTAAAAAATTGCTACTGAACATACTATTATTTGGATAAATATAGACAATATCTTAAATTTAAAGAGAAAATTACTAACTTTACCTTAATTTGGATAAATATAGAAAATATTTGAAATTTAAAGAGAAAATTACTAACTTTACTTTATTTTAAAAATAATTACACTCACCTCATGTAAAATAAATTTCAACACCTTAATTACTAGAGATATAGAGTTAAATAACTCATTTAATTAAAAAATTGCTACCAAACATACTATTATTTGGCTAAACATAGAAAATATTTTAAATGTAAAGTAAAAATTACTAACTTTACTTTATTTTAAAAATAAAAAAACTCACCTCATGTAAAATAAAGTTCAACACCATAATTACTGGAAATATCTTGTCAAATGACTCATTTAATTAAAAAATTGTTACTAAATATAGTATTATTTGAACAAATATAGAAAATATCTTAAATTTATATTAATGATAGAAAATATCTTAAATATAGAAATTAATATTAATGATAATAGTTATAATAATTCATCTATAAAAAAAATCGAGAACATCAAATTGTCGTAACTTAAACATCCTAACTTAAAATCATAGAATTTACAAGGCATCTCACCTAAATTAACCCTTAATGAAAGACTAACAAATAACAAATTAGTTAAAAACATTTGATTATTATGGGAAATGAACATAATAACTCTGAAACATAAAAATATTGAGGATTGATCAATATTATAGTAAGCCAACCTTCGTGATAGATACTATTAACATCAATCCATCGTCTTTTTTTTTTGTTTGAAAATGATTTCAATCTACATTATTAACATAATTTTTTATTATTTATTAATCTGTTTTTATTACTACCGTTATCTCATTTATTTATATTTATTTCTCTGTGCGTTCTCTCCATTAATGATTCAATATTCGGTTATGAGTTCCATCGTTACTTGGTGTATTGAATCTCTAATTTCCTATATTTATTTCTCTGTGCGTTTTCTCCATTAATGATTCAATATTCGGTTATGAGTTCTATCGTTGGTGTATTGAATCTCTAATTTCCTAGTAGAAAAAGTATAAATAAGCATCTCGATTTTAACAAATTTCATTATTATAAAACACATATAAGAGTTTATAGGATAAAACTTCACCCAATGGCTTGTAGTATCATCCGACCTTCGTTCTTTGGATTCCTATGTATTGCCCTTATCCTATGTGCTTCAGGTAAGAAAAAGATACTAATTTTTTGTCTTTATGAGTATTACTTATACAACAACAGTAACTACTACTCCTCCTAGAACAACAACTTCTAATAAGGCTATATCATCTTTTAATTTGATCTACACATTTTTTTAGATATTTGTATCCCTCGACTGTTTTTTGATTTTTTAACAACTTATCCTTTAACTGTAACATCCATAAACTTCTAAGGGTCCCCTCAACTGATCTTATTCATCCTTTAACGGTGTAATTTCCACAAACCACTGCTAATTTGAGATTTACTTTTCAAGATAAATGGTTAATTTTCTTAGTGTATTAATTTTAAATTATAGTTACGAATTGTTATGAAATATTATTTTTACCAAATAATTTTTATGAAATATATTTTTTACGAAATATAGTTTTTAAATATTTTCTTAACAAAAAATGAAAAATTGTGAGCCACTTTTACGGGATGGAGTGTGAACCACGTTAATTCTGTCCATGTGTGCGAATCTGCCTATGGTAAGTTTTGCATCTAAGCTATAATCACGAATGTTTATTAGATTTAGATGTGTTTTCAAAATGAGTGAGTTGAATGAGAATAATTAAAGTGTTACACCATATGGAACTACCCAAAGAAGCTCTTACGTCGTGTCTTTTTCCCTTTGTTTAAATGTCATACTAACAACTGGACGGTGATTTCTGATAACATTCTCCAATTCCACCTTTTGTTTCCTTCTTCTTTTCCTTATATCCGGAGGTCACACTTCTTTGTCTCAACCCACTTCTTTCGATAAATTTCATTTTGGTTTGCTCATTCATTTATACTTTCCATACATCATTCCGGAAAGACATGGTAATTCTTC
This sequence comes from Mucuna pruriens, assembly GCA_025330945.1. NCBI lineage: Eukaryota > Viridiplantae > Streptophyta > Magnoliopsida > Fabales > Fabaceae > Mucuna > Mucuna pruriens. Next base: position 317,171 of record JAENHJ010000525.1, on the reverse strand, counting down.
AATAGCTACTATCTTCCCTTCTTCTCTAAATTCAGTTTTCAAATCTTAATTTTAATTCTCTAACTTCTCAAAATGATAATATATAAGTTACATTGTGTTAACCATCTTCGTTACAAGAAGAAAATATACGACAGTTCAAAGGTGGAATCTTCAAAACAATGGCTTCTCGCGTCTATCAACCTCTTTTCTTTACAATTTTATTCACTGCTTTGATCCTATCTTCAGGTAATAAGCGGGGTTAATTTCATCTCTTATGTTCTTTTTCTAAAACAACTAACTAACGAATATATGAAAATAATATTTCCTATTAGTGTTGTTTCTTCTAATAAATATATTTATTCAAGAAACATTTTGGTGTTGGGCGAGAAAGATCATTGACAATATCTTTAACCAATTTTAAGGATGAATTTTTATAAATATTTTAATTAATATATATGTTGAGAGGGTATCATTATATTAAATATGTAGACATTTTTATTACTAAATTATACCGTCAAAGGTTAATATGTCATCATAGGCATCTTTTAAAGATTTTGTTAGTTTTTCAGAAGTAAAAAATTGATTTAAGTTAGAGTTTGTATGGTATGTCATTTTAACTAATTTATATGACTTGTTTAACAAATATATGAATTAGTTTTACAAAAATAAAATTGTTTGGTAAAAAATTTATTAGCTCACTAGTTTATAGTATTTTTCACATTCTACTTGAGGTATTGATTTACTTTTTATTATTTTCATCATTTTTACCCTCAACGCTTTAGTAAAAATTCTTATTTATCATATCAGTTAATACCACAATACTTAATAAAATTCTTCCTTTTATATTACACTGGTTATACTATTTAATTTTAATTTTCAATAAAATATTTTATAATTAGACTTACATTGTAACAAAAAGTGGTAAGAGTTAAAAATTAACTAAAAATCCTACAACTATAATTACATAAAAGATATTTTTATCTATAAAATAAAAAATTAAAATTATATAGAAATCATATAAGCACACCATTTTACATTGTTTTATGTTTATCAATTAATTCAATAGTTAATTTTAAATATTTATAATATAGTAAGATAATTTATCAAATTTTAACTCCGTTAAAAAAATTATAGTTTTTTAACCTTAAAATGACCTTATTAGCTATATATATATAAAATTATTCCAAGAATAATTTGAAAAGAATTACTTTCTATTTTTATCATTAATTTTTTAATCTAATCATTTTATGGCAGGACCAACAACATGCACGGGTCAAGGGACTAGGGTAATCACATGTATAGGGCAATGCGTACCAAATTGCGACCAAGCGTGCATTGCCCGTGGCCATAAGCATGGCGTATGTATGGTAGCAGCGTGCTGTTGTCAGGACAATTGACAACGTTGTACCCTTCTCCCCTTCTCCGAAGTATAAAAACAATAACTATCTTCGGTCTATAACTTACAATGAGTTTATCTGTAAGTCTTTTTCAGGTAGGAATTTTTCCTACCTTAAACTCTGATCCCTCTCCTAAAATTTTAATTATAAAATAATAAAACTTAATTACAATTGGTGTTATAAATTAATAGCATATATATGTAGTAGCTTTCGACTGGATTATCATCGCATGCACTATGAATCCAACCATTTTTGCTCGATTTATTTGCTTTCTATAGCGATGTAATTTTTTGTTATTAATACTATTACAAAAACCGACACATAAAATCTGTAATTTTGGTGCTTAAGAGTATTACTCTCCAAGGAACATGTTTTTTCTAATATAAAATTTATGTTTGAAATTAATTTGAGAACACATCACAATCGCATTTAATAATTTAAGAATATTTTTACCAAAACCAAATTTCTCAAGCTCTAAATATATGGTCTCGTATTATTATTCTAGAAAGTCAAAACATATGATTGATATATGAAATAGCTAAAGCTCGATGTTATATCTAAGCAAGTCTGAAAAACTCAACATTAAAAATTAAATGGATAATGATAAAGGTACCAGAATTATACATAGAAATTCATTTTAGGTTCATATATATGTTATAACATATAAAAGGCAAAAATAAAAATAAAATAAAGATAAGGATAAATGGACGATGCATGTGCGGGTACTCTCTTCCCAGGTTCCTAAAGTTCCACAAATGCTAAAAGGCCTTTCTAAATATTTTTTCCATTACGTGTCGTATCAGGAACTAATTTCGACCGTGATTGCCCACAGATTACCATTACTTAAGATAACATGATTTTAATTTATAAAACAATTAATTATATTTCAAGGAAACTTTTTTACCGTGGTGTCGTTTCTCCTAAAATATGAACATCCCAAAATAGAACAAACACTTATATACACTGCTACTAGAAAAACTTTTCTTTAGTGATCAAATTTAACTAGAAAAATTATATTAACGACCAATTTTTATCAAAAAAAAAAACAAATTAGTTCTTGATTGTATTTAACTATTACTTAAAAAAAAATTAATTTTTGATTGTATTTAACGACTACTTTAGAAACTGAATTTGTGGCAGGAAAATATTTCAATCGTTAATTCCATCATTAAAAAAACAAATATTAAATATGTAGTCGCGATCACTTAGTGACCGATTTGTGATCCAATTATAATTTAATTTAGCAATCAAAACCTTCAGTCGATGAAATTTTACTATATAAAATAATGATCGAAAAATATCCATCTCTAAAGTATGATCTAGCATCGATATATATCAGTTGCTAAAAGGTAAAACTACTATATAATTTAACGATTGAAATTGATATCATCGCTGAAGGTTTAGGTAATGTTATATAGTATAAATTAGCGATTTGGGTAGAGATAAAAAATGCAGTCACTTATAAATTTGGTTGTTAAATAGTATAAAAAATATAAATAAATATAATTAACATGTATAAATTAATAAATGAAAATAAATTATAATTTATAAATTTTATATAATTTAATAATTGTTTTAAAAAAAATTATTTAACATAAATATCAAATTATTTGATTTATATTTAATTAATTTCTAAGAATAATTAATATGATCATTTAAGTTAATATATAGGTTATATAATGGACATGAAAAATTATTTTAAAAAAATATTTTTATTATTTCAACTAAGAATAAAAAATATTAGTAAATTTAAAATTCATATAATTTAACAAATTTCAAAGGATTTTACGGATATGAAACTTCAATTTCAAAGGTTTTTAATGTGATTATTATTTTTTAAAAAAATTTCCCACAGCTTCATATCCAGCATATCATATCCCAATTAAGAGAATAATAATTACAAGATATCAAGTTGATTTTTAGCCCACTAAATTAGCTAAATTGTCAACCCACTGAATTAGCTAAAAAGTCATATTATTCATAACTAAGAGAATAGTAATTACAAAATATGAAACTCATTTTGAGGGCTTCTTATCCAGCATATCATATCTCAATTAAGAAAATAATAATTACAAGATATCAAGTTGATTTTTAGCCCACTAAATTAGCTAAATCATCAACTCATTGAATTAACTTAACTGTCATATTATTCATAACTAAGAATAATAATTACAAAATATGAAACTGATTTTGAGGGCTTTAAGATCACTATGGATCACAAACTCCTTAGGCAACAAGTAGTGCTACCACACTTGCAAGGTTATAACCAGTGCATAGAGCTCTTTATCATATGTGGAGTAGTTTGTTTGAGCATTTTTTAGTTTTTCACTAAAGAAGACAATAGGTGTCCTTCTTAAAGCAACATAGCCCTTACTCCCACATTGAAAGCATCATACTCGAGTTCAAAATATTTATTGAAGTTTGGGAGTGCTAAGATGGGGGTATTGATGAGTTTATCTTTTAGATCTTTGAATGCTCTTTCTTGACTCTTTTCCCATTTAAAACCTACATTTTTTTAATTATTTCACTGAGAGGTGTAGCAAGAATGCTAAATTCTTTTACAAAAAGTCTATAAAAACTAGCTAAACCATGAAAGCTTCTAATGTCCCCATTGACTTAAGTGTTAGCCAACTCTAAATGACCTTCTCTTTCTATTCATCCACTTTGAATCCTCGAAAGCCAACCACAGAGCTTAAGAATATGGCCTCATTAGTACAAAATGTGCATTTTCTAAGTTAACATACAAGGATTTCTTTTTAAGCAACTAAAGCACACTTTTAACATGCAATACATGGTCATAAACATAGTTAGAATAGACAAAAGTATCATCAAAATATACAACCACATACTTCCTTTTGAGACTTTTGAGAACATGATTCATGAGCCTCATAAAGGTACTTGGGGTGTCTATATCTAGTTGTGATAACACTAATTAGTCTACAATCCATATACATCTTCCATTTGCCATCTTTTTCTGGATCAAGGATAACTAGATCAACACAAGGACTCATACTCCCCCTTACCAATCCTTTATCAAAGAATTGTGTGACTTGTTTTTGGATCTCTTTTGACTCGGGATTTATCCTATATGCAGGATGATTTAGCAATAAAACACATGACACAAAGTCTATTTAGTGATCAATTCCTCTGATAAGGAACAATCCGTGTGGCATCTCCTTTAAAAATAAATTTCCTTGAACTCTTCAAGCATTTTGTTAAAAGTTGTAGGCAAGTTATCTAAAGGACAATTCATCATAAGACACATGTTAGTAGGTAAGATCAATAATGGTTGTTTTTATTAAGAATAACTTTTTTAAAAGGATTTTCTACCTACTAGTAAACTCTCATGTTCACATTTATTTTTCTTTACTTTATTCTCTTATTTTTCTCACCTTTCTTTTCTCTAGATCTTCTCTTATTTTCTTTCTCTTTTTTTTCCTTATCTCTTCTTTTGTTTCATCTTTAATTGATCATCTAGAATTTTTTTTGGGGTTAAGGATTTAAGAGTTACCTTATTACCCTTATGTACAAAGGAGAACTTGTTAGTAACACCATCATGGGTTACCTTCTTATCATACTACCATATATAGTCTTCCCAACAGGACATGGGTAGCTTCCATTATAACTACATCACAAAAATTTTCATCTTTGTACTTGCCCAATATGATGGCAATTAATACCTACTTATCCACTATCATTTCTCCATGCTCACTAAACCATTGGAGTTTATTGGGTTTGGGATGGTGAATAGTAGGAATACAAAGTTTATCAACTAGTCTTTGACTAGCTACATTTACACTTCTTCCTTCATCTATTATTAAAGAATAAAATTTGCTTTGGATTAGGCATCTTAAGTGAAATATGTTTTCTCTTTGAGATTGATCTTCTCCAACAAAGGTTTTCATTAATCTTCTCACCATTAAGTGGTCTCCTTTATATAATTCTTCTTCACTTGAATAGCTACCTTCACTTCCTGATGTTGAAGTTTCCTCTTATGAGCTTTCACTTTCAATATCTCCATCTTCTCTTAGGATCATTGTTCTTTTATTGGGGGAATTGTGAGGCAATATGTCCCTTCCATAAACACTTGAATCACTTTATGTTACTTGGTTTAGAAGCATTAGAGTTAGGAATAATTACCTTACTTACCTAATCTTTTTGGCCTTTGAAGGGTGCACTCCCCTTCTTAGGACTTTTATCCCTTTTTAGGAGTTTATCTCTCCTTTCCTTACCCTTCCAATTGGAGCTTGTGATAGGGTACGTTCTTTTTCCATGCCTTTTAAGTTGAAGTTCATCTTTTGAGGCTTGGTGTACGAGTGTAGATAAAGATATATATTTATGCAATTCAATAATGTATTGTATATCTCTATTCAATCATGCAAGAATCTAGCCATTGAAGATTCTTGTGACTCAATAACTTGTGCTCTTATTAGTGTTACTTCCATTTCTTTAAAGAATTCTTCTATACCTTTTGGACCTTGTTACATTTTTTTCCAATTTTACAAAATGGTCTCGTGTATAAAAAGATGGAACAAATATTTCTCTTATTTCTCTTTTTAGTTCATCCCATGACTTAATGAGAGTTTTTCTCATACCTCTTATTTGGATAGCAATCTCATTCCACTAAATCAATGTTTATCCTTCAAAAGATAGCAATTAGATTGACCTTAATCATATTATTACAATCAATACATTCAATTTTTTCTCTACCTTCATCTCCAAATCACAATAATCATTTGGACCACCATTACCAAGAAAATGAGGGATTTTAACTTTGATAAGATCCATGAAATTTCTTTTTTGTTCATCCCTAAATCTATCATTTCTCCTCACTCTCTCACTTCTTTGGGATCTTGATGACTTACTATGATACCTTTCATAATGTCCATTATGACCATTCTCACTTTCTTTCAGATTTTTGTACTTCTTTCTTCTTCCCTCTACTCAAGGCATTTATCCTTGCATTGACACTTTATGTGTCTATTCTTATTGACTCCAAACCACCGTCAAATTTCTCAATTTTATCTTCTATCATTTTCATATATTCCATCATCATCCTTGACTTAAGAAAAATGTTCTTCAAATCAATGCTAGAATGAGTCATCTATCTAACCCACTTTTTTTCTCTCTCAATTTCACCTAAAAGGCTACAACTAACCTCCAACTCTAGCATGTAAATTGTGACTAAAGGAAAGACAAACCTCATCACTCCTTAGTGTTTATACTCCACTCTTGTGCATGTACACTTTAGGAGTTTTTTTCTCTAATGTACCTTCTTACCTTTTACCACTCTTTTTTATTTTTGTTGTGTAAGAACAATCTCTTTACCTAAAACATTACACTAAACAAAAATAGAAAAGGGGAGAATCACTCAACCCTTGATGCCTTGATGCTATTGTTTTATAAGCAAAGAGAACATATTAAATATAAGTGTGCAAGTAGTATACAAACCGTTATATTTGTTTGTTTCGTACACAACAAAGGATTTGATGACCATTCAAAAAAGAGAAAAGAAAAATCCTTCAACTTTGCAATTAATTACAACCAAAATCTAAACTTTATAAGGTTCATGATGTGCATAGCATGTGACTTTTCGTCTTTGAAAATAATGTTATTTCTACATAACCATATAGACCATATGGATGCAAATTATACAAAATACCAAGCCTTCTTTACATTTTTTTTCCTGTTAGAGCATAACAATGTTGCATGAAATGACTCTTGCTATCATTAGGCATCACCACTTTTTATTACAATTGTAATTGTAATTGGAATAGTCTTTTTACTAAAAAAAACGATTTCTACTTTTTTTTCAAAAAGTAATCCAAGATTTTTCTTGTTCCTATATAATTTATATGTATGGGAATACGAATTTCTTTTTCTTTTTCTACGTAACAAATCCTCTCAAAATCCAAGCAAACTATATTTTGTTGGAGCATAACAATGTTGTAGAAAAATCACATGAGAACATAAGGTGAGCTACAGTTTCATCCGCTTGACTACAAAATGGGCACACAACTTTAATGTTAATCAATGCTATATTTCTCTTAAATTTTCCTTAGTTTGTATCCTATCTAACACCAACTTCAATGCAAAAGCCAATACATTAGATTGAGTATTGATACTCCACAAACACCTAAAAATTAAAGATTGTGTCTGTTGGATCATGTTGTTCATGCAGCAATGCATAGGCAAGTTTTATATTGTACTCCCCTGTATTACCACCTTTCTAACCTAGCAATTAGTAGAACCATTAACTATACTTCATTAACCTCTTGCATGAATTTTTCCAGCAATTGCTTTCTACCACTCAGACCACTCTCTCCTCCACCTAAAGCACCATTCCCGTCTCCCCATCTCTCCCACTATGCATTCTTTTTGTTATAAGTTCCCATATAACCTATTGTGTCTTATTGTAAGACTTTCTCCTCCCCTTCGCTTGTCTTCCCCAAACTTCACTCTCGGCCCATCCTCAATCCTTCATTCTATATTTTTGTCAAACCAGCTGTCTAATTCACCATACCCACACACTCTCCCTAAACCTCTCCACCATGTTGATCCCCTCTTGAACTTCTCCTTTGGTGTTCTCCCATTTATATCCCCATACTTTGCTGTCAACACCCTACACCATAAACTATCTTTCTCTTTCATCATCCTCCGCCTCCAATTCCCCAAGAAAGCCTTATTAAAAGCTTGCAAGTCTTTTATATCAAGATCCCCCGCTTGACTTGGACAACATACCTTATCCCAACTTATCCAAGCTAATTTATTTCTCTCTTCTCCCACACCTCAAAAATTTTCTTTGAATAAACTTGATATTGTAAGCAACATCTTTGGGCCATCTGAAGAAAAAGTAAAACAAACGAAAACAAGAGAGCACCGAATTGATGAGACAAGAACGATGGAGAGTGTAGAACTTTTGTTGATTGTGTAATTTACCCACTAAGCTTTTCTCGAGCCATACCATCTCCCACACTTCAACCTAAGGTTCATCTTCTCCATTATCACACCTATGCTTTTTCCCCTACCACTTACATGCTCCTTTATTCCTCCCCATTTTTACCTCCTGCACATATGATTTCTTCGATGTTCTGTTCCATTACCATGTACCAACTTCCTTAGTGCTGGTATATTTATTGATTGCTCGTGTCTATTCGGCCATTGGTCTCCTTTATCATTTTTGTCTCCACACCACCAAGCTAGCTTTTTGTTGCTCATTTTTCCATATTCGGTGACATCTATGAATAACTTCATATCTCCTATATATATGTGATCCAGCTTCCTTTCCAGTTTTCTTGGATTCTTAACATCCAAAAATCTAACGAAACCAAACCGTTGTTGAGCATAATTTCTCCTCCGTGCAATGAAAACTTCCCGAACTCGTCCCCATCTCTAAAAAATCTTTCAAAGCTCTAGTTCTCCGTGACTTTCTGGAAAGTGTGAAAAGAAGAAAATAGTACCATTTCCAACTTCTTTTTTATATCTACTATTTGGAACCTCCGAATGTTTAGATTGCTTCGTGGACCATTTCTTTTCGATGTAACAGTGACCCAAGGATTACTTAGTGAACACATCATATCATTCGCTTGTCTGTGCATGTCTTGCCTGTATTAATGAAGTTGAAGATATGATTTACAAGTGATTTTGGATAACAAAATTGTGTTGTACTTTAAATTTTAAATTATGTTTGTTAGGGACAATAATACATTAAATAATAACACAGTCCTCTTCCATATGATTAGCGAGACAGACTTTTTTCAATCTAGGTATATTAGCATTGAATGGTTGTATTGTAGGTGGATGGAGTTACATATTACCTTAATGCTATGTAGATGAAGAGAAGTGTAAGATGATTAGATACAAGTAAATATGATGGAGGAAACTGAGAAGGGCGTGTCAATCTAGAGAAAATCGAGAGAAACGAGAAAAGAGAATGAAGTCATTTGTTTATTATCGCCTTCGATTGGCTAATAAATGCATGCATGCATTATGAAATTAAAACGTCATTGTAGATACATTCTTTTTTACGAGATCACAGTATTCTTTATTATATATAATCTTGTTCAGTTCAATAAGACTTTTAAAAGTGACATATATAGTTACCATTTTTCACAAAAAAAAAAATCTACTGGTGTTTATATTTTTAATAAAAAATAATAAATTTATGAGAAGTGAAACTAACCTGTAAATTTGTAATTATGCTCTCGTTCTTGACCACTGGAGTACTGATAAGATTGCGTTTAATTTGTATTATTGAAGACCAACACATCTTTTGCTATCATTTGAAAAAGAGTATTATATTTTTATAATCTTAAACAGAATTTGAAGATTATTTTTTAAGCCAACCTTCCTGATAGATAGTATTAACATCAATCCATCGCCTTTTCTTTTTTTTTTGTTTGAAAATGATTTCAATCTACATTATTAACATAATTTTTTATTATTTATTAATCTGTTTTTATTACTACTGTTATCTCATTTATTTATATTTATTTCTCTGTGCGTTCTCTCCATTAATGATTCAATATTCGGTTATGAGTTCTATCGTTACTTGGTGTATTGAATCTCTAATTTCCTAGTAGAGAAAGTATAAATAAGCATATCGATTTTAACAAATTTCATTATTATAAAACACATATAAGAGTTTATAGGATAAAACTTCACCCAATGGCTTGTAGTATCATTCGACCTTCGTTCTTTGGATTCCTATGTATTGCCCTTATCCTATGTGCTTCAGGTAAGAAAAAGATGCTAATTTTTTGTCTTTATGAGTATTACTTATACAACAACAGTAACTACTACTCCTCCTAGAAAACAACTTCTAATAAGGCTATATCATCTTTTAATTTGATCTACACATTTTTTTAGATATTTGTATCCCTCGACTGTTTTTTGATTTTTTAACAACTTATCCTTTAACTGTAACATCCATAAACTTCTAAGGGTCCCCTCAACTGATCTTATTCATCCTTTAACGGTGTAATTTCCACAAACCACTGTTAATTTGAGATTTACTTTTCAAGATAAATGGTTAATTTTCTTAGTGTATTAATTTTAAATTATAGTTACGAATTTTGTTATGAAATATTGTTTTTACCAAATAATTTTTATGAAATATATTTTTTACAAAATATAGTTTTTAAATATTTTCTTAACAAAAAATAAAAAATTGTGAGCACAATCAACCGTGGCAGTTGCTAGGAATAATTTGAGTGACAGTTTACGGGATGGAGTGTGAACCACGTCAATTCTTTCCATGTGCGCGAATCTGCCTTTTGTTTATTAGATTTAGATGTGTTTATTAGATTTAGATGTGTTTTCAAAATGAGTGAGTTGAATGAGAATAATTAAAGTGTTACACCATATGGAACTACCCAAAGAAGCTCTTACGTCGTGTCTTTTTCCCTTTGTTTAAATGTCATACTAACAACTGGACGGTGATTTCTGATAACATTCTCCAATTCCACCTTTTGTTTCCTTCTTCTTTTCCTTATGTCCGGAGGTCACACTTCTTTGTCTCAACTCACTTCTTTCGATAAATTTCATTTTGGTTTGCTCATTCATTTATATTTTCCATACATCATTCCGGAAAGACATGGTAATTCCTCAATAGCTACTATCTTCCCTTCTTCTCTAAATTCAGTTTTCAAATCTTAATTTTAATTCTCTAACTTCTCAAAATGATAATATATAAGTTACATTGTGTTAACCATCTTCGTTACAAGAAGAAAATATACGACAGTTCAAAGGTGGAATCTTCAAAACAATGGCTTCTCGCGTCTATCAACCTCTTTTCTTTACAATTTTATTCACTGCTTTCATCCTATCTTCAGGTAATAAGCGGGGTTAATTTCATCTCTTATGTTCTTTTTCTAAAACAACTAACTAACGAATATATGAAAATAATATTTCCTATTAGTGTTGTTTCTTCTAATAAATATGTTTATTCAAGAAACATTTTGGTGTTGGGCGAGAAAGATCATTGACAATATCTTTAACCAATTTTAAGGATGAATTTTTATAAATATTTTAATTAATATATATGTCGAGAGGGTATCATTATATTAAATATGTAGACATTTTTATTACTAAATTATACCGTCAAAGGTTAATATGTCATCATAGCCATCTTTTAAAGATTTTGTTAGTTTTTCAGAAGTAACAAATTGATTAAGTTAGAGTTTGTATGGTATGTCATTTTAACTAATTTATATGACTTATTTAACAAATATACGAATTAGTTTTACAAAAATAAAATTGTTTGGTAAAAAAATTTATTAGCTCACTAGTTTATAGTATTTTTCACATTCTACTTGAGGTATTGATTTACTTTTTATTATTTTCATCATTTTTACCCTAACACTTTAGTAAAAATTCTTATTTATCATATCAGTTAATACCACACTACTTAATAAAATTCTTCCTTTTATATTACACTGGTTATACTATTTAATTTTAATTTTCAATAAAATATTTTATATTTAGACTTACATTGTAACAAAAAGTGGTAAGAGTTAAAAATTAACTAAAAATCCTACAACTATAATTACATAAAAGATATTTTTATCTATAAAATAAAAAATTAAAATTATATAGAAATCATATAAGCACACCATTTTACATTTTTTTATGTTTATCGATTAATTCAATAGTTAATTTTAAATATTTATAATATAGTAAGATAATTTATCAAATTTTAACTCCGTTAAAAAAATTATAGTTTTTTAACCTTAAAATGACCTTATTAGCTATATATATATAAAATTATTCCAAGAATAATTTGAAAAGAATTACTTTCTATTTTTATCATTAATTTTTAATCTAATCATTTTATGGCAGGACCAACAACATGCACGGGTCAAGGGACTAGGGTAATCACATGTATAGGGCAATGCGTACCAAATTGCGACCAAGCGTGCATTGCCCGTGGCCATAAGCATGGCGTATGTATGGTAGCAGCGTGCTGTTGTCAGGACAATTGACAACGTTGTACCCTTCTCCCTTCTCCGAAGTATAAAAACAATAACTATCTTCGGTCTATAACTTACAATGAGTTTATCTGTAAGTCTTTTTTTTCAGGTAGGAATTTTTCCTACCTTAAACTCTGATCCTCTCCTAAAATTTTAATTATAAAATAATAAAACTTAATTACAATTGGTGTTATAAATTAATAGCATATATATGTAGTAGCTTTCGACTGGATTATCATCGCATGCACTATGAATCCAACCATTTTTGCTCGATTTATTTGCTTTCTATAGCGATGTAATTTTTTGTTATTAATACTATTACAAAAACCGACACATAAAATCTGTAATTTTGGTGCTTAAGAGTATTACTCTCCAAGGAACATGTTTTTTCTAATATAAAATTTATGTTTGAAATTAATTTGAGAACACATCACAATCGCATTTAATAATTTAAGATTATTTTTACCAAAACCAAATTTCTCTAGCTCTAAATATATGGTCACGTATTATTATTCTAGAAAGTCAAAACATATGATTGATATATGAAATAGCTAAAGCTCGATGTTATATCTAAGCAAATCTGAAAAACTCAACATTAAAAATTAAATGGATAATGATAAAGGTATCAGAATTATACATAGAAATTCATTTTAGGTTCATATATATGTTATAACATATAAAAGGAAAAAATAAAAATAAAATAAAATAAAGATAAAGGATAAATGGACGATGCATGTGCGGGTACTGTCTTCCCAGGTTCCTAAAGTTCCACAAAAGCTAAAAGGCCTTTCTAAATATTTTTTCCATTACGTGTCGTATCAGGAACTAATTTCGACCGTGATTGCCCACAGATTACCATTACTTAAGATAACATGATTATAATTTCTAAAATATTAATTATATTTCAAGGAAATTTTTTTACCGTGGTGTCGTTTCTCCTAAAATATCAACATCCCAAAATAGAACAAACACTTGTATACACTGCTACTAGAAAAACTTTTTTTTAGTGATCGAATTTAACTAGCAAAATTATAATAACGACCAATTTTTATATAAAAAAAAACAAATTAGTTCTTGATTTTTTATTTAAATATTACTTTAAAAAAATTAATTCTTGATTGTATTTAACGGCTTCTTTAGAAACTGAATTTGTGGCAGGAAAATATTTCAATCGTTAATTCCGTCATTAAAAAAAATAAATATTAAATATGTATTCGCGATCACTTAGTGACCGATTTGTGATCCAATTTTAATTTAATTTAGCAATCAAAAACTTCAGTCGATGATATTTTACTATATAAAATAATGATCGAAAAATATCCATCGCTAAAGTATGATCTAGCGTCGATATATATCAGTCGCTAAAAGGTAAAACTACTGTATAATTTAACGATTGAAATTGATATCATCGCTGAAGGTTTAGCTAATATTATATAGTATAAATTAGCGATTTAGGTAGAGATAAAAATGCAGTCACTAAATTTGGTTGCTAAATAGTATAAAAAATATAAATAAATATAATTAATATGTATAAATTAATAAATGAAAATAAATTACAATTTACAATTTTTATATAATTTAATAATTTGTTTAACATAAATATCAAATTATTTGATTTATATTTAATTAATTTCTAAGAATAATTAATATGATCATTTAAGTTAATATATAGGTTATGTAATGGACATGAAAAATTATTTTAGTGTATTTAAAGAAAATTATTTTTAAGAAATATTTTTATTATTTCAACTAAGAATAAAAAATATTTAAAATTCATATAATTAAATAAATTCATATAATTTAACAAATTTCAAAGGATTTTACGGATATGAAACTTCAATTTCAAAGGTTTTTAATGTGATTATTATTTTTTAAAAAAATTTCCCACAACTTCATATTCAGCATATCATATCCCAATTAAGAGAATAATAATTACAAGATATCAAGTTGATTTTTAGCCCACTAAATTAACTAAATTGTCAACCCATTGAATTAACTAAAATGTCATATTATTCATAACTAAGAGAATAATAATTACAAAATATGAAGCTGATTTTGAGGGCTTCTTATCCAGCATATCATATCCCAATTAAGAGAATAATAATTACAAGATATCAAGTTAATTTTTAGCCCACTAAATTTGTTAAATCGTCAACCCATTGAATTAACTAAACTATCATGTTATTCATAACTAAGAGAATAATAATTACAAAATATGAAGTTGATTTTGAGGGCTTCAAGATCACTATGGATCACAAACTCCTTAGGAAACAAATAGTGCTACCACACTTGCAAGGCTATAACCAGTGCATAGAGCTCTTTATCGTATGTGGAGTAGTTTGTTTGAGCATTTTTTAGTTTTTCACTAAAGAAGACAATAGGGTGTCCTTCTTAAAGCAACATAGCCCTTACTCCCACATTGGAAGCATCATACTCAAGTTCAAAATATTTATTGAAGTTTGGGAGTGCTAAGATGGGGGTATTGATGAGTTAGTCTTTTAGATCTTTGAATGCTCTTTCTGGACTCTTTTCCCATTTAAAACCTACATTTTTTTTAATTATTTTTCACTGAGAGGTGTAGCAAGGGTGCTAAATTCTTTTACAAAAAGTCTATAAAAACTAGCTAAACCATGAAAGCTTCTAACATCCCCATTGACTTAAGTGTTAGCCAACTCTAAATGACCTTCTCTTTCTATTCATCCACTTTGAATCCTTGAAAGCCAACCACATAGCCTAAGAATATGGCCTCATTAGTACAAAATGTGCATTTTCTAAGTTAACATACAAGGATTTCTTTTTAAGCAACTAAAGCACACTTTTAACATGCAATACATGGTCATAAACATAGTTAGAATAGACAAAAGTATCATCAAAATATACAACCACATACTTCCTTTTGAGACTTTTGAGAACATGATTCATGAGCCTCATAAAGGTACTTGGGGTGTCTATATCTAGTTGTGATAGCACTAATTAGTCTACAATCCATATACATCCTCCATTTGCCATCTTTTTGTGGATCAAGGATAACTAGATCAACACAAGGACTCATACTCCCCCTTACCAATCCTTTATCAAAGAATTGTGTGACTTGTTTTTGGATCTCTTTTGACTCAGGATTTATCCTATATGTAGGACAATTTTTTAGCAATAAAACACCTGACACAAAGTCTATTTAGTGATCAATTCCTCTTATAAGGGACAATCCGTGTGGCATCTACTTTAAAAATAAATTTCCTTGAACTCTTCAAGCATTTTGTCAAAAGCTGTAGGCAAGTTATCTAAAGGATAATTCATCATAAGACACATGTTAGTAGGTAAGATCAATAATGGTTGTTTTTATTAAGAATAACTTTTTTTTAAGGATTTTCTACCTACTAGTAAACTCTCATGTTCACATTTCTTTTTCTTATTTTTCTCACCTTTCTTTTCTCTAGATCTTCTCTTCTTTTCTTCTCTTTTTTTTCCTTATCTCTTTTTTTGTTTCATCTTTAATTGATCCTCTAGAACTTTTTTTGGGGTTAAGGATTTAAGAGTTACCTTATTACTCTTATGTACAAAGGAGAACTTGTTAGTAACACCATCATGGGTTACCTTCTTATCATACTACCATAGTCTTCCCAACAGGACATGGGTAGCTTCCATTAGAACTACATCATAAAAATATTCATCTTTGTACTTGCCCAATATGATGGCAATTGATACCTACTTATCCACAATCATTTCTCCATGCTCACTAAACCATTGAAGTTTATTGGGTTTGGGATGGTGAATAGTAGGAATACAAAGTTTATCAACTAGTCTTTGACTAGCTACATTTACACTTCTTCCTTCATCTATTATTAAAGAATAACATTTGCTTTGGATCAGGCATCTTAAGTGAAATATGTTTTCTATTTGAGATTGATCTTCTCCAACAAAGGTTTTCATTAATCTTCTTACCATTAAGTGGTCTCCTTTATATAATTCTTCTTCACTTGAATAGCTACCTTCACTTCCTCATGTTGAAGTTTCCTCTTGTGAGCTTTCACTTTCAATATCTCCATTTTCTCTTAGGTCATTGTTCTTTTATTGGGGGAATTGTGAGGCAATATGTCCCTTCCCTAAACACTTGAATCACTTTATGTTACTTGGTTTAGAAGCATTAGAGTTAGGAATAATTACCTTACTTACCTAATCTTTTTGGCCTTTGAAAGGTGCACTCCTCTTAGGACTTTTGTCCCTTTTTAGGAGTTTATCTCTCTTTTCCTTACCCTTCCAATTGGAGCTTGTGATAGGGTAGGTTCTTTTTCCATGCCTTTTAAGTTGAAGTTCAACTTTTGAGGCTTGGTGTACAAGTATAGATAAAGATATATATTTATGCAATTCAACAATGTATTGTATATCTCTATTCAAATCATGCAAGAATCTAGCCATTGAAGATTCTTGTGACTCAAAAACTTGTGCTCTTATTAGTGTTACTTCCATTTCTTTAAAGTATTCTTCTATACCTTTTGGACCTTGGTACATTTTTTCCAATTTTACAAAATGGTCTCGTGTATAAAAAGATGGAACAAATATTTCTCTTATTTCTCTTTTTAGTTCATCCCATGACTTAATGCGAGTTTTTCTCATACCTCTTTTTGAATAGCAATCTCATTCCACTAAATCAATGTTTATCCTTCAAAAGACTGCAATTAGCTTGACCTTAATCATATTATTACAATCAATACATTCAATTTTTTTCTCTACCTTCATCTCCAAATCACAATAATCATTTGGACCACCATTACCAAGAAAATGAGGGATTTTAACTTTGATAAGATCCATGAAATTTCTTTTTTGTTCATCCCTAAATCTATCATTTCTCCTCACTCTCTCACTTCTTTGGGATCTTGATGACTTACTATGATACCTTTCATAATGTCCATTATGACCATTCTCACTTTCTTTCAGATTTTTGTACTTCTTTCTTCTTCCCTCTACTCAAGGCATTTATCCTTGCATTGACACTTTGTGTGTCTATTCTTATTGACTCCAAACCACCGCCAAATTTCTCAATTTTATCTTCCAGCCTTTTCATATATTCCATCATCATCCTTCATTTAAGAGAAAGATTCTTCAAATCAATGCTAGAATGAGTCATCTATCTAACTCACTTTTTTCTCTCTCAATTTCACCTAAAAGGCTACAACTAACCTCCAACTCTAGCATGTAAATTGTGACTAAAGGAAAGGAAAACCTCACTACTCCTTAGTGTTTATACTCCACTCTTGTGCATGCACACTTTAGGAGTTTTTTTCTCTAATATACCTTCTTACCTTTTACCACTCTTTTTATCTTTGTTGTGTAAGAACAAGCTCTTTACCTAAAATATTACACTAAACAAAATAGAAAAGGGGAGAATGACTCAACCCTTGATGCCTTGATGCTATTGTTTTATAAGCAAAGAGAACATATTAAATATTAGGGTGCAAGGAGTACACAAACCCTTATACAAATATGAAAGTTACTTTGTTTCGTACACAACAAAGGATTTGATGACCATTCAAAAAAGAAAAAAGAAAAATCCTTCAACTTCGCAATTAATTACAACCAAAATCTAAACTTTATATGGTTCATGATGTACATAGCATGTGACTTTTCGTCTTTGAAGATAATGTTATTTCTACGTAACCATATAGACCACACGAATGCAAATTACACAAAATACCAAGCCTTCTTTACATTTTTTTTCCTGTTAGAGCATAACAATGTTGCATGAAATGACTCCTGCTATCATTAGGCATCACCACTTGAAATCCAAGCAAACTATATTTTGTTGGAGCATAACAATGTTGGAAAAAAATCACATGAGAACATGAGGTGAGCTACAGTTTCAGCCTCTTGACTACAAAATGGGCACACAACTTTAGTGTTAATCAATGCTATATTTCTCTTAAATTTTCTTTAGTTTGTATCCTACCTAACACCAACTTCAATGCAAAAGCCAATACATTAGATTGAGTATTGATACTCCACAAACACCGAAAAAAGATTGTGTCTGTTGGATCATGTTGTTCATGCAGCAATGCATAGGCAAGTTTTATATTGTACTCCCCTGTATTACCACCTTTCTAACCTAGCAATTAGTAGAACCATTAACTATACTTCATTAACCTCTTGCATGAATTTTTCCAGCAATTGCTTCTACCACTCAGACCACTCTCTGCTCCACCTAAAGCACCATTCCCGTCTCCCCATCTCTCCCACTATGCATTCTTTTTGTTATAAGTTCCCATATAACCTATTGTGTCTTATTGTAAGACTTTCTCCTCCCCTCCGTTTGTCTTCCCCAAACTTCACTCTCGGCCCATCCTCAATCCTTCATTCTATATTTTTGTCAAACCAGCTGTCTAATTCACCATACCCACACACTCTCCCTAAACCTCTCCACCATGTTGATCCCCTCTTGAACTTCTCCTTTTGTGTTCTCCCATTGATATCCCCATACTTTGCTGTCAACACCCTACACCATAAACTATCTTTCTCTTTCATCATCCTCCGCCTCCAATTCCCCAAGAGAGCCTTATTAAAAGCTTGCAAGTCTTTTATATCAAGATCCCCCGCTTGACTTGGACAACATACCTTATCCCAACTTATCCAAGCTAATTTATTTCTCTCTTCTCCCACACCTCAAAAATTTTCTTTGAATACACTTGATATTGTAAGCAACATCTTTGGGCTATCTGAAGAAAAAGTAAAACAAACCAAAAGAAGAGAGCACCGAATTGATGAGACAAGAACGATGGAGAGTGTAGAACTTTTGTTGATTGTGTAATTTACCCACTAAGCTTTTCTCGAGCCATACCATCTCCAACACTTCAACCTAAGGTTCATCTTCTCCATTATCACACCTATGCTTTTTCCCCTACCACTTACATGCTCCTTTATTCCTCCCCATTTTTACCTCCTGCACATATGATTTCTTCGATGTTCTGTTCCATTCCCATGTACCAACTTCCTTACTGCTAGTATATTTATTAACCATTGATCTCCTTTATCAATTTTGTCTCTCACCACCTAGCTTTTTGTTGCTCGTTTTTCCATATTCGGGGACATCTATGAATAATTTCATATCTCCTATATGTATGTGATCCAGCTTCCTTTCCAGTTTTCTTGGATTCTTAACATCCAAAAAATCTAACGAAACCAAACCTTTGTTGAGCATAATTTCTCCTCCGTGCAATGAAAACTTCCCGAGCTCGTCCTCATCTCTAAAAAATCTTCCAAATGTTTAACAGTGACCCAAGGATTACTTAGTGAACACATCATATCATTCGCTTGTCTGTGGATGTCCTGTATTAATGGAGTTGAAGATAAGATTTACAAGTGATTTTGGATAACAAAATTGTATTGTACTTTAAATTTTAAATTATGTTTGTTAGGGATAATAATACATTAAATAATAACACAGTTTTCTTCCATATGATTAGCGAGACCGACTTTTTTCAATCTAAGTATATTAGCATTGAATGGTTGTATTGTAGGTGGATGGAGTTACATATTACCTTAATGCTATGTAGATGAAAAAGAAGTGTAAGATGATTAGATGCAAGTAAATATGATGGAGGAAACCGAGAAGGGCGGGTCAATCTAGAGAAAATCGAGAGAAAAGAGAAAAGAGAAAAGAGAATGAAGTCACTTGTTTATTATTGCCTTCGATTGGCTAATAAATGCATGCATGCATTATGAAATTAAAACGTCATTGTAGATACATTCTTTTTTACGAGATCACAGTATTCTTTATTATATATAATCTTGTTCAGTTCAATATGACTTTTAAAAGTGACATATATAGTTACCATTTTTCACAAAAAAAAAAAATCTACTGGTGTTTATATTTTTAATAAAAACTAATAAATTTATGAGAAGTGAAACTAACCTGTAAATTTGTAATTATGCTCTCGTTCTTGACCACTGGAGTATTGATAAGATAGCGTTTAATTTGTATTATTGAAGGCCAACACATCTTTTGCTATCATTTGAATAAGAGTATTATATTTTTTATAATCTTAAACAGAATTTGAAGATTT
Organism: Mucuna pruriens; assembly: GCA_025330945.1. Taxonomy (NCBI): domain Eukaryota; kingdom Viridiplantae; phylum Streptophyta; class Magnoliopsida; order Fabales; family Fabaceae; genus Mucuna; species Mucuna pruriens. The sequence continues at coordinate 296,771 of JAENHJ010000525.1, read as the reverse complement.
TTTTATGCCAACCTACGTGATAGATACTATTAACATCAATCCATCGTCTTTTTTTTTTGTTTGAAAATGATTTCAAACTACATTATTAACATAATTTTTTATTATTTATTAATCTCTTTTTATTATTACTATTATCTCATTTATTTATATTTACTTCTCTGTGCGTTCTCTCCATTAATGATTCAATATTCGGTTATGAGTTCTATCGTTACTTGGTGTATTGAATCTCTAATTTCCTAGTAGAGAAAGTATAAGTAAGCATCTCGATTTTAACAAATTTGATTATTATAAAACACATATAAGAGTTTATAGGATAAAACTTCACCCAATGGCTTGTCGTATCATTCGACCTTCGTTCTTCGGATTTCTATGGATTGCCCTTATCCTAAGTGCTTCAGGTAAGAAAAAGATATTAATATTTTGTCTTTAACTTTTTCCGATAAAAATCGATTGACGAATGAAATAATGAAAATAATATTTTATGGTCTTTTGGTGTTGTTTTCATATTCATTGAAGGATGATGTGGTACTAGGTAAGACCCGTTAACAAAATTCTAAATCAATTTTTAAATATGAGCTTTTGTAAACTAATTTTGAAAACCAGATAAATGTTAAATAATCTCTTTATAGGTTTTATAAAAAAAGATTAGGATATAATTTCATTAGTTATTTAATTATTTTTATTACTAAACTTGTCCGTCATAGCATTTTTGTTTTATAAAGATTTTGTTATCGCCTTAGCTTCCCAAAAAAGTATAAAGAATTATCAATTAATATATCATGTTAATGAAAATGGTGATTTATTTGATAATAAGAAATTAAAAAGGGTATATATGTGAAAAAATGTGTAGGTCCAGCAACATGTAATGAGCTAGAGAAACCGAAGCTAATCTGCATAGGGTCATGCGTGCCGGACTGCAACCATCAATGCATTATCCGTGGTTATAAGAATGGGGCTTGTATGGGTTTTGCAGTCTGTTGTTGTATGGAGAAATAACTAAATAGGTTCTCCCAACTGTGGCAAAATATTATCTATTAGTTTTAGTATTTTAATAAATATTATATCTGAATTATATAACAAAATATCATTAGTAATATTTTTTATATTTTTAATAATATTTAATAAATACAAATTATTGCTAATAAAAGTATCCCGTTGCATCCTCTAAATTGTTTTTAACGAAGCCCAAAAAAAATGCGAGTATTTTCTATATTAAACAATCTGAAGATATTACTAGATTTTTTTAAGTCATAGGATGTGGTTAATATATAATACCAATCAGCGTCTCTTTTATTAGAAAATTATTTTAAATTGTTAATTGATCTCTTTAACAAAATCATGGATATAATTCTAAATTAATATATTTTTATCATATTTTAAGTGTGATTTATTCATCAATTTTATTGGTAATTAATTTTTATTGAAAAACATAGACTGACAATTTCTTATTTCCTCTTCCAATTATCTTTTTTTTATTTCAATTATAGTAACTAAAGAATTTAAAAACAAGCATACGATTGGAGAAGAGTTGGTGAAATTAATTTTGGAGATTCAAATATCAATAGCCTGAGTTTATATGCAATGCTTCTTCATTATCTTTCTCAATACTTCTTCCCCACGTTCACATGAACAGTATATATTTAATAAATGTTATGTCAACATGAATTGAGGATTAAAATTGCAAAAATTAATACATATTACATTTTTTTGAATCCTTCTTAATTTTATTGCTTGATGAAATCATGTGATATATAGAGTATATAAGGATCATGATTTTAACCGACCTTATTAGAAGATACCAATGTTAAAAGGATAAAAAAGTTTTTTTTTTTTTCATTTGGCTTTTCTAAAGTGGTAGATGAGGTGCCCTTTAGAGAATATATTGTATAACCATTGTCATTGCACCGCGTCTGACAACTTTATAACCTGAAAAATGTTTAATTTTCAAAAAAAAATTAATTAGTTTATTCATAAAATATGTATAACTTTTTTAAGTTTATTAAAACATTCACCAATAATAAATTAAAAGAAATTATAATTTACAATTTTTATATTATTTAATAATTTATTTTAAAATCTAAAAATAAAAAATTATTTAATCTAAATATCAAATTATTTTATGTATATTTAATTAATTTCTAAGAATAATTAATATGACAATTTAAGCTAATATATATAGGTTGTGTAATGCACATGATAATTATTACTTTGATAAATATAAATTTTTGTATAAATAATTTCTTTTAAATATATAATTGTATTATTATTGAAATTGTTAATAATATAGTATTTTTAATATAGTGGTAAGACTAATGTAACGACTTAAAAAATTGTTACACACAAGGATCATCTAACAACATTAGTTCAGGAATTCGAAAAATTAGATCTACAAAATTTATGAATCTAAGTTGAAAGAAGAAATGAAATATGTCAAGAAGAAAGAGATGAAAAGTTTAGCCATTAATTCATTGGAATTATTTCATTACAATGTTATATAGGTATGCAGTAATCATGTTAGAGCATAACTCAAATAATACAAGAAAAACCAAATGGAAGCAATAAAACAAAACAGCAGCTGAGGAGCCCTATCTCAACTCTCACACTTCTACTCATCATTACCTACAAGTAGCGTTCAGCCCAAAATAGATAATACAAACAAAAAGGGAGTGAGAAATATTTCTCACTTAGGCTCATGCTGTGAGCATACCATAAGTAGGAAGCACGCATACACACATTCACACAGTCAATAACTTAACATACTTACAACAACATCTAGCAAGCAAGGACAATCAAGTAATGCATATGAATGATATCAACAAATGTATTAAACCGGATTTCAATTCGTAAAATTAAGCTGCTTGTAGTTACGGATAATGGATGCACCAAGGTTGGTACACCACATCCGATGTGGTCAACTCCTTGAGCGTTTGATCATTGTTCTCCATCTGTTCCAGCTCTTGAAAATTACTTACAACAAGGTTAGGATGAAGGTTAACGCCAGAGCTACTGTACTTTGAAAAATCAAAATCGTTAGTGGCAGAAACAATGTTATCAGAATTAGAAACATAATTAGAACTACTGCTATTACTTACTATAGAACTCCTAATTTTCCTTAGTCTACGTAAAGACCTATCTATCTCAGGATCTAACTCATACAATATGTTAGAACTACTTCTAGTCATGCACTATGCAAAAGTTACAAAATCAAATATGCAATCAAATGAAAGTCAATAATGTAGAAAAAAATTAGAGTCAACTATGCAAAAGGGTTATTATCAATTATGCAAAACCAAACAAAATTAATTATGCAAAGATGAAAATAAAGTCAATGGTGTAGAGACAAAATCTACATAAAAAAATAACAAAAATATAAAAGCATAAAAGAACAACTCACGCAATGCAACTAACTGCAAACAAAAATTCTAACACAGACTTAGCATGCTATAAATTGTAGACTTAACAAAGAAAACAGAATCAGATAAAAACTTAGCAAACTAAATTAAAGAAAAACAGACTCGTTATACCAAAACAAATAGACCTAGCATTCTATAGACTCGGAATTTGGCATAAACTCAAATTTGACACACAAAGACATAAAGGAACTTGTGTCCCCAGCAATGACACCAATTTGATAATCGCTTAGTCATGGTGGCTTTTTATCAAATAAAACTAGAGCTAAATATAGCATAGCACAACACTAGGTCATTCTTCTCAAGGATATAGTGCACTTAATTATGGCTTAATGTGGGAATCAAAGTTTCTTACAAAATACTAAGTACACATGAAATTCTAACTCTATCTCGAACTGAGAAACTAGACACGAACTAGAGTCGGACTGACTCGGACTCGGACTAAAAGAGTAAATGGGGGTTTAGATTATTGGAATGTAAAGTATGACAGAGAATGAAATAAGTATGAAAGTAAATGTGAACTAATTAAATTATATATTGCACCAACACATAGTTCCAACAAGCAATCGGTTTATGGTTCTCTTCCTCTCAAGATTACGAATCTAAATCAACCTAGAGTCTTACGACAATCATTGAACGTTCGTCCACTACCGACCGAGGATTTACACAATCGCTACCTCGTCAGTTGGTAGGGAGTATGCACGTGGATGATTTTAGGTTCTCTTATCGATTACCTAATTAAATTACTAGATCGGTTCTGATCGGCCTAACCTAGCATGATCCACCCTCACAAATGCATAATCACGACACTAGCAAGAGCAGATTAATAATAGGATTCACAATCAAGAAATAATGAAACACAACTAATTGTATTCTTGAAACAAAGTATCGTTACAAGGTTGTGTGAATTCGATGACTTCGCCTTCCACGACGATCGCCATGGTAGAATGGCGATGGTTCACCTGAGATGGCTACAACATTGAGGATTCAGTCCACTAGAGTGCGTCAGCTATATTGAGCGATCTCCTCTAATAACCTCCGGCTTCCCAAACTCTAGTCCTACACCTCCTCGATCAATGAGACGCCTTACTAAAGCACTATGCACCATCGATTGGAATGACACGAGAGCGAGAGAATGAAGCGTGAGTGATACGATTGAGATTCTGAATTCAACATGCTTTATTTCTTGCTTTATTCCTTACTACACACGCCTTATCCTAACTAACTCTAACATAATTAAAATTCTTGATATTTCCTCTTACTTCCCTAATGACTATGAGCTACACACGCTCTTGTTGGAGTGACTTGGGCCTTGAAGTTGGCTCGGCTAGGAAGGGACGAGTATGGACAGGATGGTTCCTTTTGGGCTGAGACGTTCCTAGAGTTGGCCCGCAAAAAGAATTCAATCTTTTATTAGTTAAAATCCTCAATTTAGCACAAATTTATGTTTTTCCTATTTCTAGGCCCATAATTTGAATCCTAACTAAGATGTGGTTCTTAGTTACCAAATAGTTTCAACAATACCTATCTTATGCCCATGTGAGTGTATAAAATATGACATATCAGACCCCTACACTTACACTTTTGCACTCCTGGACAAAATTAGAATTGATCATCAAGAAAATGAAAGAGAAAACTTTATTATGAGAGGAATTTGGAAAATGAATTTCTCAAGTTTGACAAAACAAATTAAGCATGCATTCATCCTAGAATCAAGGTGTTCAAACAATTTATGGAAGTTACCGACTCCACATCCAAGGCAGACAAGCAACCTACAAACATCAAAGAGAAACTGAGAAGTGGTAGAGCTCTCTCAAGGCATATTCTCTCAATTCATCAAGTGTTTAGGGTTGTATATACACTCAAACATCCCATGTTGGCTGGTATTACCAAACTTTGACTAACCTCTCCTTCTACACCTTCAAAAGCACATGCAGTAATGATCAATAGGACTTGCTTTTAGGCTTGTAACATGGCCGGGGTAAAGGGTAGGATACAGGATGATAAAGTGATCTTTAACAACCACAGAAGAGAAAGGAGCAATGGGGAATGAGTTCGTAAGAATGGAGGATATCCCCTAGGATACTATGAGTCTTTTTGAGAACATCTTTGCTCAATACTTTACATGAAATATGTTTTCCCTTTGAGATTGATTTTCTCTAACAAAGGTTTCCATCAATCTCCTCACCATCAAGAGGTCTCCTTTATATAATGCTTCTTCACTTGAATACCCACCTTCATTTCCTAATATTGAAGTTTGCTCTTGTGAGCTTTCACTTTCAACATCTTCATTTTCTCTTAAGATCATTGTTCTTTTATTGAGGGAATTGTGAGGCAATATGTCCCTTCCCTAAACACTTGAACCACTTTATGTTATTTGATGAAGAATTAGAGTTAGGAATACTTACCTTAACTAATATTTTTGTGTTTTAAAGGATGCATTCCCCTTTTTAGGACTTTTGTCCCTTTTTAGGAGTTTATCTTCTTTCATTTCCTTACCCTTCCAATTAGAGCTTGTGATAGGGTAGGTTTTTTTTTTCCATGCCTTTTAAATTGAAGTTCAACTTTTCAGGCTTGGTGTACAAGTGTAAATAGAGATGTATATTTATGCAATTCAATAATGTCTTGTATATCTCTATTCAAACCATGCACGAATCTTGCCATTGAGGCTTCTTGTGACTCAACAACTTGTGCTCTTATTAGTGTTACTTCCATTTCTTTAAAGTATTCTTCCATACCTTTTGAACCTTGGTACATTCTTTCCAATTTTACAAAATGGTCTCTTGTATAAAAAGATGGAACAAATCTTTCTCTCATTTCTCTTTTTAGTTCATCCCATGAATTAATTGGAGCTCTTCTCATACCTCTTATTTTAATAGCAATCTAATTCCACCAAATCAATGCTTATCGACAAAATGACAAAGAAATTAGCTTGACCTTAATCATATCATCACAATTAATACATTCAAAAAAATTCTCTACCTTCATCTCCAAATCATAATAATCATTTAGACTATCATTACCAAGACAATGAGGGATTTTACCTTTTGATAAGATCCATGGGATTTCTTTTTTGTTAATCCCTAAATCTATCATGTCTCCTCACTCTCTCACTTCTTTAGGATCTTGATGAATTACTATGATAACTTTCATAACCTCCATTACGATAATTCTCACCTTCTCTCCTATATTTTTGTACTTCTTTCTTCTTCCCTCTACTCAAGGCATTTATTCTTTCATTAACACTTTGTGTGTCTATTCTTATTGACTCTAAACCACCACTTAATTTCTCAATTTTATCTTTTATCTTTTTCATATATTCTATCATCATCCTTGACATGGGAGAAATGTTTTCCAAATTAATGCTAGAACGAGTCATTTCTCTAACTCACTTTCACCTAAAAGGCTACAACTAACCTCCAATACTAGCCTGTATACCATGACAAAAGGAAAGACAAACATCACCACTCCTTAGTATTTACACTCTACTTTCGTGCATGTACACTTTATGAGCTTTTTCTCTAATTTACTTTCTTGACTTTTATCACACTTTTCTATTTTTTTGTTTGTGTAAGAACAAGCTCTTTAGCTAAAATATTACTCTAAAAAAAATAGAAAAGGTGAGAATCATTCAACCCTTGATGCCTTGATACTATTTTTTTATAAGCAAAGATAACATATTAAATATAAGGGTGCATGGAATATAAAAACCCTTATACAAATATAAAAGTTACTTTGTTTCCTACGCAACAAAGGATTCGATGACCATTCAAAAAATAAAAAAAAATCCTTCAACTTTGCAATTAATCATAACAAAATCTAAACTTTATAAGGTCCATGGTGTACATAGCATGTGACTTTTCTCCTTTAAAGATAATGTTATTTCTACGTAACTATATAGATCACACGGGTGCAAATTACACAAAATACCAAACCTTCTTTACATCTTTTTTTCCTGTTAGAGCATAACAATGTTGCACGAAATGACTCCTACTATCATTAAGCATCACCCTTGAGATCCACAAAAACTATAACATAGTTTCCATATGAATGAAGAAAAGTCACATGAGAACATGAGGTGAGCTGAAGATTCATCCTCTTGACTACAAAATGGGCACATAACATCAATGTTAATCAATGCTATATTTCTTTCTTAAATTTTCTTTAGTTTGTATCCTATCTAACACCAACTTCAATGCAAAAGCCAATACATTAGATTGAGCATTGATACTCCACAAACACCTAAAAATGATTGTGTTTGATGTATCATGTTGTTCATGCAGCAAAACATAGGCAAAATTTATAGTGTACTCCCCTGTATTACCACCTTTCTAAACCTAGCAATGATTAGAACCATTTTTTTAACTATACTTCATTATCTCTTGCATGAATTTTTCCGGCAATTGCTTCTCTCACTCAGACTACTCTTTCATCCACCTAAAGCACCATTCCCATCTCCTCATCTCTCTCACTGTGCATTCTTTTTGTTCTAAGTTCCCATATAACCTATTGTGTCTTATTGTAAAACTTTCTCCTCCCACCCACTCGTCTTCTCAAAACTTCACTCTTGGCCCATCCTCAATCCTTCATTTTATATTTTTGTCAAACCAGCTGTCAAATTCACCATACCTACACACTTTCCCTAAACCTCTCCACCATATTGATCCTCTACCATTTATATCCCCATACTTTGCTGTCAACACCCTACACCATAAACTATCTTTCTCTTTCATCATCCTCCGCCTCCAATTCCCCAAGAGAGCCTTATTAAAAGCTTGCAAGTCTTTTATATCAAGATCTCCCGCTTGACATGGACAACATACCTTATCCCAACTTATCCAAGCTAATTTATTTCTCTCTTCTCCCACACCTCGAAAATTTTTTCCTTGAATACACTTGATCATGTAAGCAACATCTCTGGGCCATCTGAAGAACAAGTGAATTCTCCCACACCTCATAAAAATTTTCTTCGAATACACTTGATCTTGTAAGCAACATCTTTGGGCCATATGAAGAACAAGTAAAACAAAGGAAAAGAGGAGAGCGCCGAATTGATGAGATAAGAACGATAGAGAGTGTAGAACTTTTGTTGATTGTGTACCCACTAAGCTTTTCTCGAGCCATACCATCTCTCACACTTCAACCTAAGGTTCATCATCTCCATTATCACACCTATGTTTTTCGCCTACCACTAACATGCTCCTTACTGCTAGTATATTTATTAACCATTGATCTTCTTTATCATTTTTGTCTCCTCACCACCTAGCTTTTTGTTGCTCGTTTTTCCATATTCGGGGACATGTACGAATAACTTCATATCTCCTATATATATGTGATCCAGCTTCCTTTCCAGTTTGCTTGGATCCTTAACATCCAAAAATCTAACGAAACCAAACCTTTGTTGAGCATAATTTCTCCTCCGTGCAATAAAAACATCCCGAACTAATCCCATCTCTAAAAAATCTTCTGAAGCTCTAGTTCTCCGTGACTTTCTGGAAAGTGTGAAAAGAAGAAAATAGTAACATTTCCAACTTCTTTTTGACATCTTCTATTTGGAACCTCTGAGTGTTTAGATTGCTTCATGGACCATTTCTCTTCAAAGTAAGTGACCCAAGGATTACTTAGTGAACACATCATATCATTCACTTCTCTGTGATTGTCCTGTATTAATGGAGTTGAAGATAAGATTTATAAGTGATTTTGAATAATAAAATTGTGTTGTATTTTAAATTTTAAATTATGTTTGTTAGGAATAATCACACATCAAATAATAACACAGTTTTCTTTCATATTATTTTATTATATATTAAGTCAAAGCGAGAGTTTTTTTCGATATAAGTATATTAGCATTGAATGGGTGTATTTTGGTGGTTGGTTGATGGAGTTACATATTGCCTTAATGCTATGTAGACCAAAGAGAAGTATAAGATGATTACATGCAAGTAAATATGATGGAGGAAACTAAGAAGGGCGGGTCAGTCTAGAGAAAAGAGAAAAGAGAAAAGAGAATGAAGTCACTTGTTTATTGTTACCTTCCATTGGCTAATAAATGCAAGTATGCATTATGAAATTGATGTCATTGTAGATACATTCTTTTTACGAGATCTCCGGTATTCTTTATTATATATTATGTTGTTCAGATGAATAAGACTTCTAAAAACGACATATATAGTTACCATTTTCACTAAAAAAAACATCTACTGGTGTTTATATTGTTAATAAAAAATAATAAATTTATGAGGGTGAAACTAACCTGTAAATTTGTAATTGTGCTCTCGTTCTTGACCACTGGAGTATTTATAATATTGCGTATTTATTGAAGGCCAACACATCTCTTGCTATCATTTGAAAAAAATAATTATATTTTTTATAATCTTAACACAACATGAAGATTTTTTAGGCCAACATACGTGATAGATATTATTAACATGAATCTATCGTCCTTTTTGTTTCAAAATGATTTCAATACATATTAGGGACATTATTATTTGTATAATTTCTGTTATTTTCTATTAATATCTTTTATTATTATTATTATATTAATTAATATCGATATTTATTCACTACAAAAAAATTCAATATTAGCGACCACCAAAATCGGTGGCTAAACCTAAGAAATCGGTGGCAAAATACGATATTTGGTAGCTAAACCATTTAGCGACAGAAATAGCGACCGAATTTGGTCGGTAGGTAAAACCCTAGTCGCTAAACGAATTAGCCACCGAATTTTATTCGGTGGCAAAATTAGCAACGGAAATATTCGGTGGCTATATGATTCGGTGGGTAATTGTATTTGGAAATTTAGCGACCGACATTTTTCGGTCGCTAAAATCTGTGGCTAATATTCTTCGAAATATAATATAATAAAGTTTCAGTTGCTGAAATCCGTCGCTATTTCGGTGGCTAAAACTAAAGCTTCATATTATGTTAGCGACGGATGTAGCGACTGATTTAGCGACGGATTTAGCAACGGAAAATTCGGTGGCTATTCGTTTCTGTAGGTAAACGTACGTAATTGGAAATTTAGCGACCGAAAATGAATAGCTATGTCGGTCGCTAAATTAATTACGAAATTTATTTATTTAAATGATCGGTAGCTAATATATTTCGAAATATAATATAATAATGTTTTGGTTGATGAAATCCGTCGCTATTTCGGTGGCTAAAACTAAAGCTTCACATTAGAAATTAGGGACGGAAATAGTTGGTCGCTAAAACTTTTCGTTTTTTCTTTCTTGTTTTTAAATTAGTAATATATATATTATGAACCTGCCAAATATTTATCAATAATTACAAATTTAATCACACTATAAATAACATACAATAACAAATTTGAAATAAACAATTATGTATGAAAACATTAACAATTAAAAGTATCCAGATGATTACTAAATATTCAAAATCATAATAACTATGAACATAATTATCCTAAACATTGTGAAAATAATTGTCTATTACATCATCTTAAAGATATCATCCTAAGCATTATCACGATGGTCATCACTATTATCTAGTGCAGTGGGGGTGGCATAAGAGATTTCAACTGCAAGTGTTGTAAAATAAGCTGCATTTGTTGATTTTGTTGTCGTATCTGCTCACTTTGCTCCTCATGATTATTCAACAATTGCACCACTTTCTCCTCAAGTGACTTCTCCTTAACGGTTTTTTCCTTAAAATCATTATTCAATTTATCAATTACTTATTGGTTGCATCTACAGGAAATACAGTACTAAAAAATTACAACAATACAAGTATCACATGATAGTTGATATACCGATTATAAAAAAATTATACTATAAAGCCTACCTAAAAACTTGGATTCAACTTGGATATGTTGCTATTTTAGTATATGCCTACCTAAAAACCCAAACTACAGTAACCAGTCCATGGTAAGCTATAAAGCTAAGTTTTTTTTTTTTTCTCATTCCCCTTCTTTCATTAGCTTAAGATTTCCATAGTGTCCCAATAATAATAAGCACATATGCTAGAGCATTGAACAAAAAGTAATAAGCAGACCAAAAAATCTCCCTATAGCTTTGAAAAAAAATTCTTATAATAAGCATAAACATGGAAATTTAAGAGAGCAGATTAAAAAAAAAACACATACGCTGGGCTACCGCTGTTTGGAAATGCTATGTTTACCGAAAAAAACCATATTTATGAACAGATCTGCAAATCGGTACTACGACGGGCAGTGCACTAGGGCGAGATTGAATCGGGGGGTCGCGCGGGGGATGGTACTGGATCGGTGGTCATGCGCGGTACTGGGTCGGGGCAGCGGTCAAAGCTGGGTCGAGACTCGGTCGGTGTTTCCGGAGCTGGGTCACGTGGCGAAACTGGGGTCGGGCAGCGGCGACGCTGACGGTTGTGCGTGGCTGGGAAGAAGGAGAAAACTCAAAAATTTTGTAGAGTGCGGGGAATGTTGAGAAGGTAGGAAAATTAATGAGAAGGTGGAAAAATTAATTACGAAGGTGGGAAAATTAATTAACAAAATTTTGAGAAGGTGCGAAATTTTAAAAAGGTGGGAAAATTTGAAAAGGTGGGAAAATTTGAAAAGGTAGGAAATTTTAAGAAGGTGGGAAATTTATCTTAATTTTAAAGACAAATTTACTAATTTTACTTTATTTAAAAAATAATGACACTCACATCATGTAAAATAAATTTGAACAACCTAATTACTTTAAATATACAGTCAAATTACCCATTTAATTGATAAATAACTACTAAACATACTATTATTTGGATAAATATAGAAATAATCTTAATTTTAAAGACAAATTTACTAATTTTACTTTATTTAAAAAATAATGATACTCACCTCATGTAAAATAAATTTGAATACCCTAATTACTTTAAATATACAGTCAAATTACCCATTTAATTGATAAATAACTACTAAACGTACTATTATTTAGATAAATATAGAAATGATCTTAATTTTAAAGATAAATTTACTAATTTTACTTTATTTAAAAAATAATGACACTCACCTCATGTAAAATAAACTTGAATACCCTAATTACTTTAAATATACAATCAAATTACCCATTTAATTGATAAATAACTACTAAACGTACTATTATTTGGATAAATATAGAAATGATCTTAATTTTAAAGACAAATTTATTAATTTTACTTTATTTAAAAAATAATGACACTCACCTCATGTAAAATAAATTTGAATACCCTAATTACTTTAAATATCCATTCAAATTACCCATTTAATTGATAAATAACTACTAAACGTACTATTATTTGGATAAACATAGAAATGATCTTAATTTTAAAGACAAATTTACTAATTTTACTTTATTTAAAAAATAATGAAACTCACCTCATGTAAAATAAACTTGAATACCCTAATTACTTTAAATATACAGTCAAATTACCCATTTAATTGATAAATAACTACTAAAGCTATTATTATTTGGATAAATATAGAAATGATCTTAATTTTAAAGACAAATTTACCAATTTTACTTTATTTAAAAAATAATGACACTCACCTCATGTATAATAAATTTGAACACCCTAATTACTTTAAATATACAGTCAAATTACCCATTTTATTGATAAATAAATACTAAACGTACTATTATTTGGATAAATATAGAAATGATCTTAATTTTAAAGACAAATTTACTAATTTTACTTTATTTAAAAAATAATGACACTCACCTCATGTAAAATAAACTTGAATACCCTAATTACTTTAAATATACAGTCAAATTACCCATTTAATTGATAAATAACTACTAAACATATTATTATTTGGATAAATATAGAAATGATCTTAATTTTAAAGACAAATTTACTAAATTTACTTTATTTAAAAAATAATGACACTCACCTCATGTAAATTAAATTTGAACACCCTAATTACTTTAAATATACAGTCAAATTACCCATTTAATTGATAAATAACTACTAAACGTACTATTATTTGGATAAATATAGAAATGATCTTAATTTTAAAGACAAATTTACTAATTTTACTTTATTTAGAAAATAATGACACTCACCTAATGTAAATTAAATTTGAACACCCTAATTACTTTAAATATACAGTCAAATTACCCATTTAATTGATAAATAACTACTAAACGTATTATTATTTGGATAAATATAGAAATGATCTTAATTTTAAAGACAAATTTACTAAATTTACTTTATTTAAAAAATAATGACACTCACATTATGTCTTCTAAAATAAAAATCAATACACTAATTAAAAAATATATAGAATTAAAGAACTTTTATAAAATTACAAATAAAACAATTATTTGCATAAATAATCAAATTATATATAATTAAAATAAATAAATATTATAAATTTTTTTTATTTTAAAAAATATATTTTTAGTTTATTATATTCGGTGGCTAATTCGGTGACTAAAAATTTGTTTCATATATATATTTTTATTTATAAATTCGGTGACTAATTCCGTCGCTAAAAAAACGTTTTTTTATTATAAAGAATTCGGATTTTCGTCGCTAAATCGGTGGCAAAAGCTACGTCATGGGTTTCCAAAATTTCCGTCCCTAATTCGGTGGCTAAAAATTTGTTTTATATATATACTTTTTATTTATAAATTCGGTGGCTAATTCCGTCGCTAAAAAAACTTTTTTGTTATAAAAAATTCGGATTTTCGTCGCTAAATTGGTGGCAAAAGTTACGTCATGTTTTTTCAAATATTCCGTCGCTAATTCGGTGGCTAAAAATTTGTTTTATATATATATTTTATTTATAAATTCGGTGGCTAATGTCGTCGCTAATTGCGACGCTTATTTTCCGTCGCTAATTCGACTTTATTGTTGTGATTTCTCTTATGCTTTTTTTCAATTCGGTTATGAATTACATGGGTTACCGAGGAGAGAGTGAATCTCTAATTTCCGAATAGAGAAAATATAAATAAGCATCTGGATGTTAATAAACTGCATTATTATAAAACACATATCATCAGAGTTTATAGGATAAAACTTCACCCAATGGTTTGTCGTATCATTCGACCTTCGTTCTTTGGAATTCTATGGATCGCCCTTATCCTAATAAGGTAATTTTTTTTATTATTTATTAATCTCTTTTTATTATTACTGTTATCTCATTTATTTATATTTATTTCTCCGTGCGTTCTCTCCATTAATGATTCAATATTCGATTATGAGTTCTATCGTTACTTGGTGTATTGAATTTCTAATTTCCTAGTAGAGAAAGTATAAATAAGCATCTTGATTTTAACAAATTGCATTATTATAAAACACATATAAGAGTTTATAGGATAAAACTTCACCCAATGGCTTGTCGTATCATTCGACCTTCGTTCTTTGGAATTCTATGGATTGCCCTTATCCTAAGTGCTTCAGGTAAGAAAAAGATATTAATTTTTTGTCTTTAACTTTTTCCTATAAAAATCAATTGACGAATGAAATAATGAAAATAATATTTTATGGTCTTTTGGTGTTGTTTTCATATTCATTGAAGGATGATGTGGTACTAGGTAAGACCCGTTAACAAAATTCTTAATCAATTTTTAAATATGAGCTTTTGTAAACTAATTTTGAAAACCAGATAAATGTTAAATAATTTCTTTATAGGTTTTATAAAAAAGATTAGGATATAATTTCATTAGTTATTTAAATATTTTTATTACTAAATTTGTCCGTCATAGCATATTCGTTTTATAAAGATTTTGTTATCGCGTTAGCTTCCGAAAAAAGTATAAAGAATCATCAAATAATATATCATGTTAATGAAAATGGTGATTTATTTGATAATAAGAAACTAATAAGGGTATAATATATGTGAAAAAATGTGTAGGTCGAGCAACATGTCATGAACAGCTAGAGGAACCGAAGCTAACCTGCATAGGGTCATGCGTGCCGGACTGCAACCATCAATGCATTATCCGTGGTTATAAGAATGGGGCTTGTATGGGTTATGTAGTCTGTTGTTGTATCGAGAAATAACTATATACGTTCTTCCAACTGTGGCAAAATAAAACATTTGTATTTATTACTACCTTCTATTGGATTATCAATGCATGCATTTTGAAATTAAACTCATCATATACACATTTCTTTAGTTTTGAATGTAATGGACAAAATACATATGATTCACTTCTTTACTCCTAATAAATTTCATTTAAAAAAATTTACTCCTAATTGTATTTCAAATAAATAATAATAATATCTTATTAATTACAAATGAAACTGATCTGAAATTTATTAATATAATTTTGCACTTATTGTTGACTGTACTACTTATATATATATATATATATATATATATATATGACTTTTGGCAATATTTAAAAAAATTACAAAAATATAAAAAAAAATATTACCTATTAGTTTTAATAATATTTTAATAAATTTATATTTGAATCATATTGTAAAATATTATTAATAATACTTTTATATCTTTAATAATATTTAATAAATATAAAATGTTGCTAAATGGATAATATTGCATCCACTGATTTGTTTCTAACGAAGGCCAACAAAAAAAATCTGCTGTCATTTTACAGGAGTTGTATCTTTATATTAAACATTTTGAAGATATTATTAGTAGATTTTGAAGTTATAAGATATGGTTAATGCATAACATCAATCAGTGTCTCTTTTATCAGAAAAATATTTCAAATCTCTAATTAATGTCTTTTACAAAATCATGGATATAATTTTGAATAAAATAATTTTTAATTATATTATAAACGTAAATTATTCACCAGTTTAATTTATTGGTAAGCATTTAATACAACACAAACTCTAGCTGATAAAAAAAAATGCATATACAATGATCCGCAATTGTAATAAAATTAAATATATATCTAACAGAATCTAAATCAGTTAATTTCAATCAAAATCATCGACACCCTAATTTTCTTATATACTTCATTTTTTCTTTTCCTGATCCGCATATAGTTATTATTATACTTCATTTTCTAAAGTTTAATTTTCTTTATTTTAGTGGAGCCAAATCTTTTTTCTTTTCCTGATCATAAGTTTTTTTTTCACTAAAGGCTAATAACTACAGAAATTATGAAGATAATATTTTATATGTTGTTTTAGTGTTGTTTCTTATATTTATTCATAAAACATTTGGTACATGTTAAAGGAAAGTGCATGTTAAAGGAAAATGTTGGTACATGTTACATTAGATATTTCCACGTTTTTATTACTAAATTTGTCCCCCCAAAATACTAATTAATTGATAATCATATTTGCTTTTCTTATACATTTATGTTGGGCTAGCTTCTCAAAGAAGTGTCGAATATCGCCATATTAACTTTTATAGTCACCTGACAAAGATCAATTTATTGAAGGTTTAATATTTCTCTGGGAAATTTAGGGAGGAAATGTTGGAATTTTCTATCATTTTCATCATAAATTCCATACTATCCAATCACATTATGTTAGATCATCAAAACTTTTAATTTTTGTATAAATTTTTGTAAGTACCTAGATCTATGAATATTAATAGAAGACAACAGTTAGAATCTTCAATAATCATGAATAGTTGGTTTGTAGCCTTCCTCAACCAAATTATTTTAGTTCATCTAGGAACCTTCATTTCTCTCTTCTGATAGGATAGGGAGAATAAAGAAAGTATTTTTGATTTGGTATATTGGGAATCATAGTCTTTCGTGATGCATTAGCTTACATATTAAGCTTCATATCGAATCCATTTAGGAAGTCTTTTTGATTACTTAAATTGAATCACTTAGTATTATAATCACCTTAAATAAATAGCTGATATAATTGTATTAAAATATAATGCCCAAAAAATTAAAAGAAATTACAAATTTCTAATAGGAAAATCATTAAAAGATTATTATAGTAACATCTTGTATTTGAAAAATAATGGACTTGCTTACTTGGAGAAAATGTATTTTGTTTTTAATATGTATTTTGCTTTCCAATCACAGAAATTTCAATTTTTTTATTTTTTTTCTTTTTACAAATATTTGAATATAGAATACTAAAAGATAAAAATACCAATAATTTCTTTTTCATATTTTGTACAATTTATTATACAATTTTCTAACAAAGAAAATAAAATAAAAGAATTATTTTTCAAATTAAACTTGATAATGGATAATAAAAGAAAAACACTTCCACAAATATAATGGCCTTATTTTTTAGATAA
Organism: Mucuna pruriens; assembly: GCA_025330945.1. Classification (NCBI taxonomy): domain Eukaryota; kingdom Viridiplantae; phylum Streptophyta; class Magnoliopsida; order Fabales; family Fabaceae; genus Mucuna; species Mucuna pruriens. Next base: position 279,212 of record JAENHJ010000525.1, on the reverse strand, counting down.
AAAATATGAAGGTAAACACTTAATTTTCTTATGTTTGTTTGTTTTCCCTCAATGCACTCAACACAATTCACATGAATAATCCCACACAACATCTATGTAAATTCAAACAAATTAATCTATACAACAGATATTACTCTGGCAACATGTTGTTTCAATTAATCCAATCAAAGTTAGTAGACAATTTAATCAAAATTGGAGGTCTTAAATTTATACAAGTTTCACGCATAAGCACAAAACCCAAAACTGGTAAGTTTATATCACCGTCTAGCGATTAGATATTTTAAGGTCCGTAAGACATACAAAATATATAATAAGACATGTGAAGACAAACCCTAAACCCTAAAGACAAACTACATAATGGACCTTTACAAGATCCCCGACACAATATTAATTTTTAATCTTTGGACAGAAAAAATTAATCTGTAAGTGGTACTCTCAACGCAATAATCAAATATTGACAATTAGTTCTACCAAATAATAATCTTTCTTTGGACCAATTATTATTCACATGAAAAATAAAAAATTATAATAGTCACACATTTATTATTACTGGTATGTTATTATTTGACCGAATTGTGTCTTCCTTTGGGCCAAGCACAATTTGCATAAATAATTCTATACTAATATACATATATGTAATTTAAATTAAATTAATTTCCACAATAAATATTACTTTGACAATATATTACTTCAATTAATTTAATTTTGAAAATTACTAAACAACCTAAATTAATGAGAAAGGTTCAAAATTTCTTAAATAATGCAGAGTGTTAAATGTCTTTTATAACATAATTTATTTCCTTATTATTATAATAATAATAATAATAATAATAATAATAATTATTATTATTATTATTATTATTATTATTATTATTATTATTATTATTATTATTATTATTATTATTATTATTATTATTATTATTATTATTATTATTATTATTATTATTATTATTATTATTATTATTATTATTATTATTATTATTATTATTATTATTATTATTATTATTATTATTATTATTATTATTATTATTATTATTATTATTATTATTATTATTATTATTATTATTATTATTATTATTATTATTATTATTATTATTATTATTATTATTATTATTATTATTATTATTATTATTATTATTATTATTATTATTATTATTATTATTATTATTATTATTATTATTATTATTATTATTATTATTATTATTATTATTATTATTATTATAAAAAGTCACACGTTATAAAATTGTAAAAAAAAAACTGCAGCTTTAAATTTCAATAAAACTACATGCTCAATTATAATTGCACGTTATAAAACTGATTGCCCCTGACCAACATTTTAAACTGCCCCGCAGCAGGCTTAACGGGAAGTTGGAAAAAAAAATTAAACCCCTTCACAGAAACTAACGTGAACCGAAAACGTATTCAATTTAAAATCAAAGTCTTTACGGGAAAAACGTAAATAAAAAATTTAGGCGTCACCCTTCCTTATGAACAGTAACGGCCACCACAAATATTGCAATCCCCAACATAAGAGTGCACTGGATTGAGACATATATTGTGGAATAATAAAATAACCATTTTTCAAAGCATTAAGCAACGCACATCTGGAACCATACAAAAAATACACCATACGAGAAAGAAAAAACAAACTGCAGGACCATGAATCTTTTAAGCTGAAAATTACGCAAATCATAAGAGAAATACTTTTACTGAATCTTAAAAAAATAAATCTTCTAAAAAAACATATCCAGGAATTATAGAAATCAATTATAGTCAAGTCTAATAATCTAACTTGTTGAAATCTTGTATCATTTTCATCATAAATGTCATATTACTTTGTTACATTATGTTAGACCATTAAAATATTTAATCTTTGTTTAAATTTTTCATAAGTAGCTGGATCCACCATTAAAACATTTAATCTTTGTTTAAATTTTTCATAAGTAGCCGGATCCATGGATATTAATAGAAAAACACAGCGGAATCTTCAGTAATCTCGAGCAGTTGGTTTGTAACCTTCCTTAACCAAATCACTTTTGTTCCTCCAAGGATCTTCGTTTCTCTCTTCTCATGGGGAGAAAAGAGAACATTATTTTTTATTTTGTGTATTGGGGAATCATAATCTTTCTTGATGCATTAGGCAACATATAAGGTTTCCATTTTCCTTTAACGGACTAACATAAGTATCCACCAATTATGCCCATATCTAGTTCTTCTAGGAAATCTATTTGATTACTTAAATTGGATCACTTATGATTATAATCACCTTAAATAAATAATTGATATAGTTGTACTAAAATATAATGTCCAAAAGATTAAAAAAAATTACAAATTTCAAACAGGAAAATCATCAAAAGATTATTATAGTAACATCTTGTATTTGAAAATAATGGACTTGTTTACTTCGAGAAAATGTATTTTGTTTTTAATATGTATTTTGCTTTCCAATCACAAAAATTTCAATTTTTTTGATTTTTTTTTCTTTTTACAAATATTTGAATATAGAATAATAAAAAGATAAAAAAAAACCAATAATTTCTTTTTCATATTTTCTACAATTTACCATACAATTTTCTAACAAAGGAAATAAAATAAAAGAATTATTGTCGTGACCTAAACGCGACACAGAATCGCGAATTGAAATGAGGTTTGAAGTTAAGTCTCTTCTTGAAAGGAACAGGGTATACAAAGTCAGAATTGACTCGGCCAATAGGGGTCAAGTCAATTGGAGTTGCCACCAGTATTTTTCATGGAAAAAGTCGAGAAACTTGGTATAGATAAGGCTGGTCTCTGAATCAAAGAAATGAGTTCAAAAGTCGGTTACGTACAGGGATCACAGGGTATCTCAACATGCCTATCACAAGATATTTACCTAAAATGGCTGCATGAATAGAAGTGACCCTTTACGTTGATTCTTGCCTTTCTAAAAGTAGAATTTATTTACAGGGAATGGATAAGGAATGTTTTTGGTATTTTTGGATGGTTAACTTGACAAGAGTAGGTCTCTTACTCCTACATATCTCCTTTTTGTCGGAAAAATCAAAGTTCACATAATTTTGGCTATTGGATAATTAAACGGAGTTGGCCAAGACGGAGTCGGCCAAGATAGAGTCAGACAAGACAGAGTTGGCCTGGTGGTATGAGAAGGAGTGTTATGCATGTGCTTGAAAAATGGGAAGGGATGGGTTATCCGTCCAATACCCATGGGTTAGGTGAGGGTGTGAAGGAATGGACTATCCATTAGGCGTCCAGGGGTTAAATGACATTGAAAAGGGATGGATTATCCATTAGGCAGCCATAGGCTAATTGACAATGATAAGGGATGGACAATCCATTAGGCGTCTATAGGCTAATTGACAATGACAAGGGATGGACTATCCATTAGGCGTCCATAGGCTAATTGACAATGATAAGGGACAGACTATGCATTAGGAGTCCATAGACTAATTGACAATGGAGAGGGGGTGGACTATCCTTTGGGGCGTCCACAAAGTTAGGCAGGATAGTCAGACTATCCTTTCGGCGTCCAAGGACCCTTTAGATGGGATGAACTATCCTTTAGACATTCAAAGAGTTGGGATGGGATCAACAGACTTTCCTTTTAGTGTCCAAAGATCCCTTTATAAAATGTACTATAGGTTGGACATGAACGACAGTTTAGAGATGGCTATGAATGAAAAGCTCAAGGGTAGATGGAGTCTAAGGATAGGTGTCGGGAAGGGGCTGAGACCAACTCAGCATAGGGTGCCGAGATTGACTTAGCCAACTGATTTTGGGAAGGCGATTGAGATGGAGTAAGTCAAGCGAAGTGTCAACTTGGTAATTTGTGATGTATGTGATATCAGGTTTGGAGCTAATGTAACTCTTGGCTACCTAAAGTCGAGGTCGGTTTGGAATTGCCTAAATGGAGAAGTGTATTGGTGCAAATGAAATGGTTCCAAAAGGAGAACCAAGACCAACTCGGTCTAGTTGGATGTCCACTACATATTGGCTAATGCATATACATAACTGGTGCTTGGTGGCCAGAGTTTAGTAGGTTGAGATGTAAATCGCAGTTCGTGGTATGCTAAGCTATTCTATGTTGGCCTATGAAAATGTACATCTATGGAGTCTCAGTGACAAACCTAGTATCGAGAAGTTTTGATGTCGTTCTCTCTCCTCTACTTTCGTCGGTGGTTCTGCCTAAGTCGCGCTTCGAATGCTCTTCAAGACTCAATGACAACTTTGTGCTCAGGGAAGTCTCTCTTCTCTCTCAATTCCATTTTTAGTCCAATTTTTTCGACCCTCTTCTCTTCATACTTGTTATTGTATATATACTGAATTCAGTTAAATTGATTATTTTTTTCAAGATATATATAACTAATTATATATATATATTCGTATTTTATTACAAATATATAATCAATTATTTATATTCATAATCGATTATAAATATATAATTAATTATATATATTCGTAATTAATTACAAATATATACAGTTAGTTATTTATATGTATTTTAAAAGTTATATTGTGTAGTTAAAATTTTATTTTGTTACATATAATTTTAATGTTTAATAAATATTTTACACATATATCTTTTGAGAAAAATTGATTATATAATTAAAATTTCATTATTGTATTAAAAAATATTATATCTTTATATGTTTTATTTTTAAATTAAATTATAATGTAATTAATTTTTTATTATGTTAAAATAATATTTTATATTAAAAAATGTTTTATCTGTGGATGATTTAGAAAAACTAATTATATAATTATTATGTAAATAAAAACTGTTACGTAATTAAAATTTGATTATGCTCAAAGTAATTTTTTATGTTAAAATAATTATATATATACATTTATACATAATTGATTAAAATTTATAATTTTTATTATTTGTAGTCTTTTAATTTTTATATTGTTTATAGTTTTCTTTATACATTGATCACATGAAGATATTGTTACCTATCTGGTATTATATTGTTTTACTTTTGTGGCTTTTTAATTTTGCATTATAGGAAAATTTTATATAACATTTACAAAAAATGACATCTTAATATTGTAGAATTCAGTTAGCATAGTAAATTAAAAAAAATTAAGTCAATTTTGAGATACAATAAATCAATTAAATCCTTCACAACTTTGAAATAATTTATTAAAACTAACATTTAATTGATTAAATCTTATATAGTAACTTCAAAATAATTGACTAAAAACTATCTAATTAATTAAATAAAAATTTCTCAAACTTTAAAATAATTGATTAACATATATATATAATAGTAATCAATTAATATATATATATATATATATATATATATATATATATATATATATATATAATTGATTATATATATATATTGAAAATTAAAAAGGGTAAAATTAAAATTTACTATATTTTTATATTTTCTTTTACCTTTTAATATAATTTTATAATATTATTTTTCTCCTAATTTAGTCTTACCAAAAAACTTCAATTTTATTCTATTTCTTACTTATTTCTCACAACTTTATTTCTTTGCACTTCACTCCTCTCCTCTATACCAACAACAACAACAATAACGATAACAACAACGACAATAACAACGACAACGACAACAGCAACCACAACAACAATGACAACAACAATAACGACAACAACAATGACGACAACAACAACAATGACAACAACAACGACGACAACGACAACAACGACAACAACAACGATGACAAGGACAGCGACGACAAGGACGACAACAACGATAACGACGACGACAACGACAACGATAACGACAACGACAACGACAACGACAACGACAATGACAACGACAACGACAACGACAACGACAACAACGATGATAACAACAACGACGACAACAACAACAATAACCACCACAACAACAACTACTACAACAACAACAACGACGACGACAATAACAACAACAATGACAACAACACAACATCAACGACAACATAACAACAACAACAACAACATCAACAACAACAACAACGTCAACAACAACGTCAACAATAACAACGACAACAATAACAACGACAACAACAACAACGTCAACAACAACGTCAACAATAACAACGACAACAATAACAACGACAACAACAACGACAACAACAACAACGATAACAACAACGACAACAACAACAACGATAACAACAACGACAACAAAAACAACAACAACGATAACAACAACAACAACGATAACAACAACAACGACGACGACGACGACCGACAACAACGACAACAACAACAACAACAACAACAACAACAACGACAATAACGACAACAACAACGACAACAATTATTATTATTATTATTATTATTATTATTATTATTATTATTATTATTATTATTATTATTATTATTATTATTATAATAACAACAAGAATAATTATTACTATTATAATAATAATAATTAACTATATCAAAAATTGTTATCATTAAATGTCTTAAAAGATTAATATATAATTTGGTACCATTTAATTTTATATAAGTTATAAACATGGTCATATTCAATTTAATTATAGATGATTGAAGTGGTGAAACAAAATGAAAAAGTTAATATATATTTTATATTTTTGAAAGATTTATTATCTATAAATATTTAGAATAAAAACAATGAAATACATATTCCTTAAAAAATTTGATGAAAAAAAATCTTTTCACAAACCCAAGCTGCAAGTTGACTAATGTTTTAACTAGATCAACAATACTCTATGTCATGTTATTTTTCATTTAACACAATGCACACATCTTAATAAAATGATTGATTATAGCAATTCTCTTGAAAAAATAATGTTATTTGACTAAAATACTCATATTTATTACAGTAGTAGTTAATTAGGTAGATAGTAAAAATGATTAATTAATGTATTATAAGTTAAAATATAAAAAATAAGGATATTGTTGGAAAATACAATTAATATTTTATTAATATTCTAAAGTGATAATAGATTAAGACAAGAAATATTTTAATATCAACAAATAAAATGAGATGGAAGGAATAATTTGTTAGTCATAAATTAGGTTGTAATACATATCATTAATTCTCTATCAACGATAAGTTGATTTACATTTTCAAAAAAGTAATGATCTATGTGCATAAATTTGTTAACTTGTCGGAGGAATTGTAACATGTCTTGATAAGGATCCGGCTTGTTTTGGACTGTGCACACCATTTTGCAACCATCTATTCATTCTGCGTGGCTATCAAAATAGAGGCCCCTGTTTCTTATATGTTTTGTGTTGTTGTAAGAGTAATTGACTACCAATTTGCAAACCAACCAAGAATAATGCATTAGCTTGGGATATAAAAAAGCTAGGGGGCTACTATGGAGCTTGTTATATTTTGTTGCAATAAAAATGAAGTTATTTATCTCAAGGAAAAATGGGGTTTAACAACTCTATTGTAAATGATTGATGTAATTAAAAAATTATATCAATCGTTAAATACATAAGAGAATTGCATTAATTATTTACCATGAAAATTTTTAACCATACTTTTTACCTGTGATAAGTTCCATAACTTGAAGATGAATCAACTATTTTGTATCTCTTTACAACATAATAAACGAATTTTTATTAGTTTAGAAGATTCTAACTCTTCATTACGAATACATTTCTACTTTTTAGTTCAATTTTTTAAAAATAAACAGTATGATCATGATAATTGATTCTGCCTTTTTTTTAAAAAAAACAGAGAGGCAATTGGTTAAAAAAAACAAACATATGTAGACTTGGACAACTTTTTTTTTATCCGGAAAACAACATTGGTTATAACTTACAAAGAGTTATTTTATTAAGTGTTTATGTAGTGGCATTCGACCGGGTTATATGCCATATATGAAATAAATAATTGTCATTAACACATTTCTTTAGTTTAGAATATAAAACCTGAATTACATATAACTAATATCTTAAATTTTTTTCGACCATAAATTAATTTTTTTTAATGAAAAGTCTATTGACTTATAAAATTCTTATAAAGAATAATAAATTCATAGCCAAACCAAATAGTACTTTGTAATTTTGCTCTTGATCGGTGACTCAGCCGTGTATAAAAAAAGGCAGTTAAGGCAAATAAATGCCTTAAGCCCATAATTCCTATGAGACTATCACTTACTACTATTTCATTTTATTACAATAAAAAGAGAAAGGCCAGTTACATCTTTATTTTTTTTTTTGAAAAAGAAAAAAGAGAAATATTTTTTAGTTTTGATTGAAGTGAAGTGGTAAATGGCGCAATGTGCATGAATATGTAAATTACACAATTTAAGGAGTTGATAGAGATAAATATTCATAATAACAATTTCCACTTTTTAATTAATAATCAATCATTTTCAATATTAATTAACATCTTTCTTTAAAATTTAATAAACATTTTGATATTGATGATTTTGATTTATTTTTAGAATTAAAAATATTTTTAAAATAGTAGAAGAAAGTAATACTTCAATAGAAATATTAAATGATATTGAAAGATTAAATTCATTTCTAAATATATATATATGTTTTAAAGAATATTATTGGTAACTCACTTATAACAATTATGATTATAAAAAAATTTAAAATGCTTAAATCTTATCTTAGATAGACAATATATATGTTAAAAGATCTATCAAATGAATTAATCGCATTATTTACATGGAGTGAAATTAATGCTTGAATTTTTTAATTATAAAATTAAAAATTTTACAGATTAAAAAATTAGAGAAATGATGGGTATTAATAATTTACATTACACTAAAATACCCTAATTTTGCTAATTTTCCAAAACAGTTATATTTGTAAGGGTACGTAAACAATTTCCTTATTAAAAATAATTTTTTGAAGACTTATTTAAGCTTATCGGCCTATTAGTTTATCTATAGGTATTATATTATATAAAATAGGTAGCCTAAATAAACTTTAGGTTAAGCTAGATTCTCAAACTGGACATACCAAACTTTTAAAATTGATCTATTACAAGTAAATCGGTTAAACTTAGATTTTATAATTATAAATAAGGTCAGATTGAGTCTTATCAAAATCTAACCTGCCTTAGTCAATTTCTACCCACTAATGTAATTACCAGCATTTCTTTTGTCACATTGGTTTGTTTTAACAATATAAAATTTCTCAATCGCTATTACCCTTTATATATATTGAAGTAATTGCCATTTTTTGTCCTTCTCAACTTCTGCGTTAATTCCATCATATACTATACAGGGTATCCGAAACAAACCTGAGAGATAAGAAGCCACTCGCCAGTCACGCCCCTCTCAGTATCTGATTTTTCACCTTCAGAGATCAAAAGTGAATGAATGAATGTAGTCAATAAATTATATATATATACAGTTTCCATTTGGAACCAGTTAAGAAACTCTTACGTCTGTGTCTTTTCTCCTTTGGTTATATGTTAAATTTATACTATATAACTACCGGTGAACGTTGATACCATTGTTTTAAATTTGTTGTTTTTTTATTTTTTCTGTGCTCTATATAGTTAGAGGGTACACAAAATGGAGGTGATATTTTTTGTCTGAAATGACTTCTTTGGATAATTTCCTCGTAGGCCTATTTCATATTGGTTACGTTTTATAGTAATCAATATCATTCTTGAGAAAAGACAGTACGTAATGGCTAAACAGGTATCTTCCCTTTTATCTCTCTCTCAATTGTCTCAATTCTCTATGTTACAATTCTTCTCTATTTTATTTCTCTAACTTCTTTTCAAATAGATAATATATAAGGATGATCGTCCTATGACAATCTTCATTATACGAGAAAAAGAAGATACACGAGAGTTCAAAAGTGAAATCCTCATGGCTATTCGCGTCAGCCAACCTTTTGTCTTTGGAATTTTATGCATTGCTTTGTTCCTGTCTTCAGGTAAGAAATAGAACTTAATTTCATCTCTTTAGTTCTTTTTCAACATAACAATATATTAACGGATTAGGAGAGTAAGATTCATTAACAAAAATTTTGATTAATTTTTAATGTCAATTTTCATAATTTTTTTAAAGAATATATATACATATATATGTTAAATAAGAATTTATCATGTAAAGATTTTTTATATTATTATTAAATTACATATTCTCATTTATAATAAGATTTTTCATAATTTTTTAAAGAATATATACATTGAATCCGAATTTAATTAGAATGTACCTGTAAACATGTTCTATATTATTATTTAATCATAATAAGATTGTTTTTATAATAATTATTTTAAAAAATATTTTTATAATGATTTTTTAAATTTTCAAAATTTCTTTCTATATACTTATTTATTGATATTTCCTAAGTAGGATAAACTATTTATTTGCTTCTCCAAAAATTAGGATATCATATACTAGCTATTAATGATTTTTATCATATTAATCTTATAAAGATTTTGTTACATATATATTAACTTTTATAAAGTCACCATATTCGTTTTTATGGACGACTAATTGTGTGGAACAAAATGACTAATTAGTAAATGTTTCACGTTTTTGAAAGATTAATTTAGAGACAAAAAATTATTTAGAAAAAGTAATGTAATGACATCTATTCATTAAAAATATTAATTAGATGAAAAAAAAAAGTTAAGAAATTACTCGTATATGTTTTGACAAGATCTAAAATAGTCTATTAATATTAGGTAGTTAATACATAATCATTAATTTCATATCATTGATAAGCTGGTTTATATTTTGAGAAAAGCAATCAACTAAGGGTGTGTGGTTTAAAATTCAGGATTTAAGTAAATATTTGTAGAAAAATATCTTCTCCACTTTTTTCACAGCTGTATAAAATCTTAGCCCTTAATTAATTTTAAAATATAAAGTATAAAAAAAATGTATGAATGGTTAAATTGGACACTCTTTAATTTTTTTTTCAATTGGAGCCATGCTCATTTTGGTTAACTTATGGCTGAAAGTGTCAAGGGTGGTGGAGGGAAGGGGACCAGGAGGGGTCATGGTCTCCCCATTTTTCCAAGTGTCTTTAATTGTAAAAAAAAAAAGAAAATTATGGTCTTCTTAAAATTTATTAAAAATGATACATAAAAATTACGATGATAGATGACATTAGGGAGAGAGAAAGGGAGGAAATGTAAATATAATAAGTAACATAATGCGATAAAAAGAAAGAGATAAAAGAAAAATTATAGAAATTAATGAAACTTTTACGATGTTCAAATATTTACGTAAAATTATCTAAAATTATTATTGTATCTATTTAATTTATTTCCTTTTTGATATACTACCTTGCTAGTCCTATGCACTTGAGAAAATATAAGAAAGAAATAATTAATTTATTAAAATCAATAAAAATAGTTAAATTAATTAATTTTAATTATTAATATCATAAATGTAAATTTTTTCATAAATATTTACATAATTAAATAATTTACATAGTTGTTATATTTAATAATATTACTTATAATTTAAATAGTAATTTTTACATATTATTAAATTATTTCTTACAATTAAAATTATAAGAAAATGAGTATATGTTATGTTTCTTATAATTAATAAATGAGTATACGTTTGTTATAATTAGAACAAAAATGTATTTGTTTGTTTTTTTTAATGAAAGACCAATATTTTTGTACTCTAGCTATATATATATATATTATTTATATATAATATATGAATTTTTATATTTTATGCATACCAAAATTTAAATTTTCTTTACATAATTTATTTTTCTTTTGCTTTCTTGACCCCTAATTTTAAATTTCAGGCTCTTCCCTGAGAACATTACCACGTGCGGGTGTGGATGCGGTCCCGCAGCAAATGTGTATAGAACCATGCTCATTATATTGCAACCAACATTGCATTATCCGTGGTTATAAGAGAGGAGGAACCTGTTATTCCCCAGGTTTTGTGTGTTGTTGTTCGTGAGATTGACTACTTTAATTTTTACCCTCTAAAGTATGAACAAATAAAACATTCTTCTTGCTTACCAATTTGCTACCAAGAGTAGTTCATTGTCATCCGTTCATGAATATAAGAATGGAGGTGCTTCTCTTGGATTTGTTGTAAGAAGAATTCACTACTTTGTACCCCTCCCCAAAGTATGAATAAAAGAAAATATAGACCTCAATAACTTTGGTTATAACTTAATTGTATTTGGAGTTATATATATCTCTGTGCGGATAGTCTGATGGTCTGAATCAAGAAATTTGCTGCATGATGGTCTGAAGCAGGGGCTATCCAGTATCATGATTTAGTTTCTAATTATGTGAAGTAAGAACAATTGCTTTAGTTTTTCTTTGATGCCAATAAATGCAACCTTCAACATCATGGAAAGCCCTCAAGCTTACATAGTGATGGTGCTCCTATTATGCTATTAATTTGTCTCAAGCTTACATAGAGATTAAAAGATTATAAAATAATAAAAAAAAAAACATCTTTGACTCCTTTAAATGATGAATTTCTACTCGTGAAGCATTAAGACACAAAAGACATCGGGCTATCAATCAAGAATACGAAAGACAATAGAAGTTGTGCCCTTCCGTTAATACCTTTCTGGAAATTTTCAGCTTTTGTATATTGGTAGCTTTGTGAATTCACTGTATTAACATTAACATTAACATTAACATTAACGTAGAGCTGTGCATTTTGCTCAACTCATTCTTTCTGTTTCACGTGAGTTAGGGTTAAAAAAAATCCACAAAATCAAAAGATTCATTTATTAAAAAGTTTACGTGGACAAAATGCTCATAAAGTCGTATGGGCTAGAGCCAACCCCATGGGTTTTTATTTTTTCAACAAAGTTTTTTAATAAATAAAATTATCATCCAACCACCAAGAACGATCATTAATAAATAAACTGTATAAATGAGTAAACAAATTAGTAATTTGTTGAATTTTACCAATCCTATGCTGGTTTAAGTAGAATAAAAATTCTAAAACAATATTTTTATTAAATTTTAATGCAATTACTCTTTCAAATTTTAAACTCAAAATTATTAATTAAGTTAAAATATTTTTATTATGTTTTAAATTCTTAAAAATATGATTTTGTTTGATTTTAATCCTTACAAAAAAAAAATTGTTCCTTTTAAATTTCTAACATTTATTAAGTATTTTTTTAAGTTATTACCACTAGCTATAGTTAACTTAGTGCTTACATTGTTATTATAATAAATATTAATTAAGATAATTAAGGTAATGGAGATTATTTTCAATTAAGATAATTACATTATTATTAGGTATGTAATTTAATTAAGTCATATATTTATCATTTTATATAAATAAGATAATTATATATAATTTATTTTTCAACCTATTTTTAATATATTATGAAGAGTGATTTTATTATTTGTAATATTTTCATAATTTTTAATTCACTAATTTACTTTTAATTTATATTTTTTTAAAATTATTATTACTTTTAATATTGTTCTTATTTTTCAATAACTAATTTACTTAGATGTTTATAATTTAATTTTAATATATTATTTTATATTATTTTTACATTTCAATTTATTAATTTTGACTAATTATAACATAATTTACTTTTAATATATTATATTTCAATTTATTTGTATCTTTAAAGACAAAATCACTCACAAAGATATATTAGAAAAATAAGAACAATATTAAAAGTAATAATATTTTTTAAAAATATATATATATAATACTAAAGTAAATTAGTGAATTAAAAATGAAGAATAATATTAAAAATAATTAAATCACTCTTCGTAATATATTAAAAAATAAGTTATAAAAATAAATTATAGGAAACTACTTTATTTATATAAAATAATAAATATATGACTTAATTAGATTATGTATCTAAAAATAATTTAATTATCTTAATTGAAAATAATTTTTTTTAATTATTTTAATTAATATTATTTATTATAGTAGTCATGTCTATACTAAACTAGTTATAATTAATAGTAAAGACTAAAAAGAACACTGATTAAATGTCATATATTTAAAAAAAAAAAAATTACAAGAACTAAAAACAGATGATGCCTTGTAAAAACTTAAAACATATTTAAATTAAATATTTTTTTATTGATAAAATTAGATGCTAATTTATCGTAGTTTGCATTTTTTATACTTTACATGCATTTTTAGTATCAATTAATTTTAAAAGTATAATTTAAAATAATCAAAGATAAATAAATTTTAATCCAATTGCATTATCATATCATAACTCATTCAAAGTACTAATTAATTAAGCTAAACCAACTTCCTTCCAAGTGATTTGGACGTTAATTTTTTTTAACTTGCATTTTTTTATGTACTTTTTCGGTTTACATTTTTAATATCAAAGAATTATAAAAGAAAATTTTAAAACAATTAAATATAAATAAGGTTTTTTATAACTTATGTTTGAATATTAGTCGATGGATGATTATTAGAATTAATGCTATACATCATTTATAATTAATTAAATGAGACATAATTAGTAAATAATTTTATTTCTTAAATATATTAATTTTTTTAATCACATGTATGTAAAACAAACTTTTAAAATAGATAAAGGTCATTTTAATATTTTCTACATCATTTATGATTTTGGTTATCCAACAAAAATTAACAATAATAGTCATAAAATATTATTGTAAAAACTTCTTTTTCATCTTATCTATTAAGTACATAAATTAAAATATCGAAAAAACTAACATAACCGATAATTTTTATATTTATAAAATGATAAATTCTTAATAAATAATTTCTTTTTAACCCCGCAACCTACATAAACAATGCATAACGTACAATACTTTGTTAGATGTTGCGGCCGAATGAAGATCTTATGGAAGAGATAGAGGTACTTATAACATTAAGATGTGCACCTGTTGTGGCAGGATATGCTACATTGTTGATAGATGTTATCGAAAACATGGATTCCCTCCAGTTTCATGTTTCAGAGGAAGTGGATCTAATGTGAATTATGCTGATGGAGATGGAGATGATTTTGAGAGAAAAGAAGAAGATATTAACTCCAATTTAGACAAGGATCAAGTGGCACCACCAATATTTACCATGATGAATATAAGGCACTACTTTCACGGTTGAAAACAACTTCAATAGAGACATCTTTGGAAGCACAAAGTCCGCAATTAGTGAATTGTGCATATTCATCTAATCAGGCATATTCATCTGTTTGAGCACATAAAGACATTGCAACTTCTTCAGATTCGTTTAAAGGAATGTGGATTATTAACACGGGTGCTTCTGACCATATATGCGGTTCATTGGAGCCGTTCACAGCTTATGAGAAAATTAAGTCAGTCTTGATCAAGTTACCTGATGGTAGTGTATCTAAACTCTAAAGCTGAACATGCATGCTCCACTCAATAATTCTAATGGATGTGCATGATAATGAGATAATGTGAAATAAAAAATATTGTAACACTATTGGTAAAATAGAGAAGTTACAAGACTTGTGGATGGCTTTTATTATCTAAACATCAATGGTAATGATAGGAAGCAATGTATTTCAACCTCTATGAAGGACAATAAGTGTAATTTTGTTAGTATTCGACTAGGACATGTATCCACTTCAGTTTTTGCAAAAATTGTGCAATCAGTTTTCTTGCATTACTGCGAATAAAATTGGCATTGGTGATGTTTGTCATTTCGCTAAGAAAAATGGGTTCCATTCTCTTTGAGCAAAAGTGAGGCTCGTCATGCCTTTGAACTTCTGCATATGGACATTTGGGGTCCATTTTCAGTGCCCCTAATTCATAATCATAGGTATATTTTACCTGTGGTAAATGACTATAGCAGGTTCAGTTGGACTGTGTTGCTTAAGGGAAAGTATGAGACACGAGTACAGATCAGAAATTTGTTTTGTTGATGGAAAAGCAATTTGGAGCAGTGGTGAAAGTGATAAGGAGTGCTATTGGCGCGGAATTCATGTTGTGTGACTTTTATGCATCAAAGGGAATTCATCGCCAAACGAGTTGAGTAGAGGCTCTTCAACAGAATGGGAGAATATAAAGAAAAGCACCAGCTTATCCTAAATGTGGCGAAAGCTTTGTTGTTTCAATCTTGCCTGCCAAAAAAATTCTAAAGCTATGCAGTCCAACATGTTGTGTTACTAATAAACCGTGTGCCTTCTAAGTTTTAAATGACAAAAGCACCTACGAAGTTCTGCATGAGGCCAGCAAGTACAAATGCTGGCTTGATGCTATGACAGCTGAACCTCAGGCACTTGAAGCCAACAACACTTAGTGCATAGTGGACATTCCTCCAGGGGTGGTGCCTATAGGAAATAAGTGAGTTTACAAGATCAAAAGGAGATCGAATGGGAGTATAGAGCGATGAGGGTTGTTGCCAAAGGATTTACACAGGTGGAAAGGGTAAATTTCTAAGTTTAGCCAATTAGTGTCAACCGTCATAATTCAGCTAACAGTCTCAACGACTTGTATAAATACATTAACTAGATACTTATCATTTTCTTGCTTCTTTTCGAATTAGGACTGGTTCCAACAGGGGGTAATCATACTTATTTACATGTGGGGAGGCAGTTATAAGGTTGTATGGAAGAACACAAGTTCTTGTTTCTTTGAGATGTCATGGGATAGCACAAGTATGGATGGTTAGGTTATATGAGGGGTGTATTTTCTGCACGTGGTAGGCGCGATGGCATTGTGTTACAAATTGTGTGGCTACAATAAAGATAGCCTGATATTGAGGTGATCTTGGTTATGTGAATAAACATTACTCTCTTTACTGGCATTGTGCGGCTACAAGTTAACAAAGATAGCTTGTCATTGTGTAACACATCTCTTAGACAGTACCATTGAACAAATTTTAGGTGGTAAAAGCTTCAAAACAAATATAACGTTAATCGAATGTGCTTTACACAAAGATATAAAAAGAATAAAATTTAAAATAAATAATAAATAATGGAATCCATTTGAAGATTTCTAAGTTGAAACCAATGGCCACAAGGATAGTTGTTGAATTATCAATTCAAAAAAGTTGTACAAAATTAGTTCTCTATTTCATTATTTTAGTCATTGACCTCCGTATCATTGTCTTGCCTAATTTTAGTAAGGTACATGGGTTTATGCTCTTCAAATTTCATGAATATACATGTATTAGGTAAGTGTTTAATGTAACTTCAATTAGAGTCAAATTCCTATTTCATCGCTCAAACTCTTCCTAATTATTATTATTTTTATTTAAGTTGGGTTTTATGATAGTCATTGTCATCTTAAAATCCTCGTTAATGATGTTCCAAATAAGATGCCAAATAAGATAATTGATAAACCAAGGAGCCAGAATGAAAGGTCATCTATTGTTTTGGATACGAAAATATCATGTATTATTATTTGAAATGTGTCTACTTTGGGAACTTATTTTTAAATTAAAAAACTACCACTTCAATCAAAGAGTAAAAATAATAAAACTCTTCCTTATGTAAAAATAAATAAAAATAAAAATAATAAAGACATACCTTATGAGTGGAAGAAGTAAAATAAAAAACAAAATATAATAAATTTTTGCCTTATATAATAAAGATAAAAAAGAAATTTAATAAATATTTTACGGATAAAATGAAAATGAATATAAAAAAAAAAACTAGAAGCTAGTGTTGTAAAAAATGTTATTTGAAGACTATGTTTGACAAATCATTCTAGTTAGCATCTAGCTTTTTTAACTAACTTTTCAACTTGTTTAATTTTTTTTTTGTTGATAAACAAACTTTTTTTTTAGTAAGTTATAGCATTTTTTATACGATACTTCAAGTAGTATTTTAGTAACTTTTGTAGTGTTTGATAAATAAACTCAATATAAGAATCAACCATATTTATCTATATATCAAGAATTGTGAGAAAAGGCAAAAATTCAAAAGAAAAAAAAGTTAAAATTCATAAAAAAAGGAAACAAACACATGAACTATATAAGAATTCATGCGACAACAAAAACTTCGAAAATTGTGAGAGAATGAATTTCTGAAATGAGAATAAGTACTAAGAGATGCGAGGAACAAAACCTTTATTTAGGATTCGAGAACTCACCGGATGGAGGACGAAAATTCAATTGCCTTCCATTGCCTTTAGAATGGGAGAAAATAAGAATAGGAGAGAATGCAAGAACAGTACTTGTAGTCGAGAATTCAAGAATGTGTGGACAAAAATTCAAGAATCGGAACGTAAAGTTGAGAATTTGAGAACATAACTTGTAGTCGAGAATGAGAGAATAGAAGCGAGGTGGAGAATACAAGAATGGGAAAATAGAAGGGTAGTCGAGTTGAGAATGCGGGTACAATAAAGTTGTGTATTAAAATAATTTAAAATTTAATTTTAACTAGGAAAATATATCATAGCTAAACATAGTTAATTAGCTACTAAATTTATTAGAAGTTAAAATTAATAGCAAATGTTAAAATATTTTGTAGTGATAGACTCATGTTAAATATATGTCTAATAATAAATTTTGAAACTAAGATTGATTTTAAGAATAATAAAAGACAATATAATAGAAAAGGAAGTTTTAATAACTCAATCAATTAAGCAAAACTAGAAAATGAGTAGATAATTATACATTTAAGCGAATTAATAATTATTTCAAGTTTAAGAAAGAAGTATTTAATATATATCTTTAACCTTTAATTTAAGTTTTTTTTATCGAAATTTGAGAAAATGAGTTAAAATTTTGTTTAAGGTTTTAGAACTCACTTCTAAACCAGTTTGTATGATGAAAATTTTTTATCTTCATTGCCTCTGGAGCATAACTATGAAATGAGAGAATGAAAATTAATGAGAGAAAAAGAACAAGTAAAAAACGAGAGGATAGATCGAGGATGAGGTGTTTAATACCTTTGATCAAAAATGAGAGAGCACTAGATGGATGTTGTCATTGTAGTCTTTCTCTTTTTTTTATTCAAAAGTGTTGAAATAAATTATTGAAAGTAAAATAAATTTTATATTGATTGAATTGAATAATACAATTTCTAATATCTCTTTTATAGCGTAAAGACTACTTAAAGATAATATGAATAACATAAATATAAAGATAATCATTGTAGATAAACTATGATGTTCCCAATCTCCTAATGAGATATTTAGATATTTGTAAATTCTTAATCTAATGAGATATTTAGATATTTATAACCTCTTTATGGATTACCTATCATATCTTATCAGATATTTATAATATCTTCAACATTCCCTCTTAAGTTGAAGCTTACTAAGCTTTCAACTTGTTATAAGAAGAAAATTTTATTTCCTAAAAATAAAGAGGAAAGATAAAAATTGAGTTCTATCGAACAAACAATAATTTGAAAGGCAACGACTTAAAGATGTTAGTAGAAATATAGCTTAGCCAAAATAGTTAGAGTGTCCATCAATCAAAGGAAAATTTCTTGGCAAGCAAAGTCCAGCTTTCTAAAAAAATCCCATTTGGAAGCTTCAAAAGAATCACCACCAAAATAAATGTCGATGAGAGAAAAGTTACACCAAATATGATTTCATATGTGAGAAAAGAGTCTTCACCAGAACGAACATTGGTGGGAAAGAAGTCATCACTAATAAAATTCATATGTAAGAAAATATTCAAAGCTAATGAGCAAAAGCTTAACCATCAAGCAAAAATCATAACTCAAGGCTTAACCACTTAACAAAAGTAAACATGCTTGACAACCTAAACAGGCAGAAGCAAACCAAGAACAAATGCTTAACCACCATAAAGCAAAGTTTAACCATCAAGAGTAGAAGTCAAACACAATACTTAACCACTCAAAAAAGAAGTCAAATGTATCAATGTCTAATCATCTTTGGAAGAAGCTTAAACCAATGCTTAACCACCATATAAAGAAGCTTTCATCAAAGAAAATTGCAAGAAAATATTGCAATACAAATTTGTCTTCAAAAAAATTCACAAGCACCACATGAGCAATGCAGAAACCACAACCAAAACTTAGCAAACTTATGGTTCAAAAGGCAAAATGAATTCAAAACATTTCATCAAATCATTGGTGTGCATAATAAATCTTGTTCTGATTCCCTCTGTATTCTCCCTTGCGTAACAACAATATTGACGGCTTGTGTTTTTCCCTTGTCATATCAATTATGCTTTAACATTATTGTGAGAGTGAAAGAAGAGATCAAAATCGAAGAATCTTGCAACAAAAAAAACCATGATGGGTACCAACGCTCAGTCCACACATCTTGTGGAGATGCACCAAAAGGAATATGCTAAGAACCAACGATGAAGTACAATTCTTCATAAATCCATTATAATGGCCAACACCAAGTAAAGACACAATCGAGGTAACAAGCTTGACACGTCCCAAAACCATAAGGGTAAAACCAAGATAATTTACGGTAAAGTAGAACATAACAAAGTCAAACTGCAAAGTTGCTTGCTACAAGAAAATAAACAAAGTAAGAAGAAAAACACTAAGTTGTCACACAACCTATAATTGAATAATGGTCTGTTTTGAGCTTTCCAAAAACTCTGACCCAACAAAAAAGAAGATTTTTGCCCTCTTGTTGTACTGAACCTAGGTTGTTCTTTTACAAGAACAACAATTGCAGGTGCTAACTATGGAAGCAATGTTGTGACACCAAAAAAAACCCTACACCATATGTATCCATCAAAGATCCACTAAAGTAGGAGCTCACAATTCCTTCAAAGACCGAAGAACCCTAACATAAAAACTAAAGAGATCTTGAGGTGCTCTATGACTCACCACGTGCCCTCTCCACAACTATTGAATCTACAACATCCGAGAAGGCGATAGAGAAGAAAAAAATACATTATATTTGTTGTCAACAAAAGTAGTCAACAAACTCCATGAGAGCGCACCGATCAGCCTTGATAAAACACTAGATATGACCTTCTTCAATAACTAAAGAGGGGGACATAATCACTAATAAACCCATACAAAGGTTTGACAAGTCATACAATGCACAAAAGCCAAAATCACAATTGTCTCGACAAGGTCCAATCGCAATGGTTCTTCTGGAAGGGATAGTGACAATCAAAGGGAAAAAACCAGCTGAGGCTAGGTCATGGAGAGCATAATGGTTGGTAATGCGACCAAGATTGCTTTCGTTCTATTGGTCACTTTTTGACTGTTATCATTCCATGTCTCGAGGCTGGCATTAGTGAGTTCGATAATTTTCTAAAAAACCCAAGCTAAGGAAGCCTACAAAATTTCTCTCAACGCCTATGTCCCAATCCCTAAAGATATCACTAATGAACTCAATCTCCATGTTCATTCAACATGGGAAAACGACACAACTACAAGGAGGAAAGGATGGTAGGGCTCACTGTTGTGTCCAATTTTGATGATGTGGCCTATGGATTCAATTGTAATGGCATGTTCAGGGGTTGTGCCACCGAGGATGGATTCATGAAGGTTAGAATTTGGAACTAGTAAATGGATTCTACCTTTCTCTTCGCCCTCTTTTCACTGTTTGCTTTGCTTCGTTGCAACCTTTTTTTTTTTCGTCCAAGCTCAAATTTGAAAGTTCCTTAAATCCCAAGATAATGACTTTATCTTCTATCGTTATCACCGACAATTAGAAATGAGAGAGAAGACTTTGACTAGTTTTGCACCGACATGTAAGTCTCATCAGAGGGTAGTAGCTTACTGAAACGAGACAGCGAAAACAGAGGTCTCAAGATCTAAAGCTCTGATACCATATTGAAAGTAAAATAAAATTTATATTGATTGAATTAAATAATACAATTTTTAATTTTCCTTCTATAGGATAAAGACTACTTAAAGATAAAATGAATAATAAAAATATAAAGATAATCATTGTAGATAAACTACGATGTTCACAATCTCCTAACGAGATATTTAGATATTTGTAACCTCTTAATCTAATGAGATATTTAGATATTTGTAATCTATTAATGAATCACCTATCATATCTTATCATATATTTATAATATCTCTAACACAAATGCATAAATAAATATTATTTTAATTTTAATTATAAAAAAATAATATACTAGTTAACTAATAATTAATTACTTAATATTTAATTATAAATTTAAATAGTAGTTAAAATTAGTAGTTAAGTTAAAAAATTATTGTGGAGTTAACTATTTTACTTCTTTTTGTGTCATTAGTAGCACTTAGCATACATTTCTATGTATAAAATTTATATGATAATATAACAAGAATATATATATATATATATATATATATATATATATATATATATATATATATATATATATATATATATATATATATAAAATTTGTAAATAAAAGAACATATATTATTGGATCAGGCGAATTTTGTTAGATGAAAATAATTGTGTATTTATATATGCATTAAAATACTGTGAAGTACATATTTTTTATAATAAAAAATATTTTACTTTGTTACACATTTAAATTAATTTATTTTAATTTTAAAAAATCATAATAAGAATTTTAAACAATAACAATCAGTTAAAATTAATATTTCTCTACACACAGACAAGTATGTATCTACGAAGTGTTATTAAAATTTATAATGTATATTGTCATTTAATTTTTCTAAAGTATTAATTATCAACTAGCATTATTATTAAGTATTTTAATATTTAAAATTAAAGTATATATTAATAATATTTATTTAATAATAAATTTTTAATTTTATACAATATCATACTATTTTAATATACTATTTTAAAGTAAAAAATAATTAATAATTAATGTTGTTAATACTAATCAAATGAGTTTTATATAATAATAATATAATTAGTAATAATAAGAATAAAAATAACAATAATACTTAACAATAATAATAATAAAAATAACTATAATACTAACAATAATAACCACAATAAATAATAAGAATAATAATCATCATTTTAAAATACAATTTGCAAATAGAAATGGCACCACTAGTGTCCTCCATCACCCACTCCCATCAAATTAAAATTTGTCTTATGCTGCACTGTATCAGCACGGTATTATTAAGTGGATATATATAGATTTTATTAATATCTACAAGTACACGTGACTATGCATGGATAATGAAAAATATTTTTATAAAAAATAAAAATAATCAAAAATTAGTTTATAATATTTAAAATTATATTAATTCATCAACTCAAAAGATAAATTTTGTATAATTATATATATATATATATATATATATATATAAAAACCAGAATAGTTAAATAATTATTTAATAATGTATGTGGACACAAGTACCTTGATATTCAACCCCTCCCAAGTAATAAATAAATAGAGAATTTGTTTTAATTATTTATGGGTACTCATGTAACTATCTTGCTTAAATTATTTATATATTTTACCCGCTCATATTTATTATATCCATGGATATTTTTGTCATCCTTGATGTGACTACAATTTCAATTATGGTGTCAAGATTTTTGGAGTCTTCATAGTCACAGTTATAACTACATTAACTATATTTTTAACAATGTCTTGTGAAAAAAAAATGCTATTTTAGCCACAATTTAAAATTAGTAGTAATAAAGAGCGGTGTGAATAATAATAACAATAATAATTAATAATAATAAAGGCTATTTAAATCATTACAAAAATAATTTTTTTATGTTTACATATATTTTTTTGTTTGTATATTTTTTTTTTATTTTGGGTTCTATAAATTTTTTTAAAAAATTTTATAATACGTAAATGATTTATTTTTGTCTCTTATTATTTGTTTTTCAAAAAAAAATTACCTCAGAATAAAAAAAATATTATAGAAACTAAAACAAAAAATAAATATATATTACAGGAATTAAAAATAATAACAAGAATAAAAAAATTACAAGAATTATTATTTTAAAATAATTTTAAAAGACAAAAAAGATATATTATCAATATATATATAAAAGCCTTTTTAATAATATAAAGTTTCTCACTGGCTATTACCCTTTTGTATCTGAGTTGCCATCTTTTGAGCTTCTCAACTCTGTAACACCAAATTATTCTCACTTCTGCCTCCATCACATTCTACGCAGAGCCTCCGAAAACAAGTAAGAAGTCATTCTCACGTCACCCCCTTTCTCTCTCTCTGATTTGCTGCTTTCAGGGCCAATAATGTGGTTAATTAAACTGCTTCAGTTTGGAACCTTAGAGCCTCTTACGTCTGTGTCTTTTCTCCTCTCCTAAAATGTCAAATTTATACCAGTTTTGTTGAATGTCGATACCACACTGTTTTGTTGTTTGCGCACTTTGTCAGAAGATTTTGACTTTTTTTTTTTATTTATTTTGTGTTGCTTTGGTCAGAGGGTACACAATCTGGAGTTGATACTTCTTTGTCTGAAGTGACACTTGTTTGGACAATTTCCTAGTATTTCACTTCAGCGTGTCACTCGCTTCTACCCCTCCGTTTCATCCAGCAAACACAGCAATGGCTCAACAGGTTGTTCCTTCTTTCTCTCTCACACATAAATACACAAACATAAGGTGCATACACATATTGGTGTTTCCTGAAGCTCTTTCATGAAGTGGGTTGCTTTTAAATAATTTTGAGGGTTTTGTTTACAGCAGCATATTTATAATTTATCAGATTCTGGTTTTTGTTTTTATTTCCAAATTTGGTTGTTGATGGCAATTTGATGCAGGAAGAAGGGTGGCCTCTGGGATTGAGATTCTTGAATTCTAGAATTGGGCTTATGAGAAATGGTTCTGGGTCAGCCTCCTTCAGCACTGTGCTCACTGCTTCTCACACCCCTTCAACTGATTCTTTCTCAGATCTTGACACGGAGGTTAGGAATTTTCTTTGAACATAAAGTCAAAAAAAGATATTATTATTATTATCAAGGTTTTGAATTGTTGTTGCGGTCATACTATCGTTGTGATCCTTAATATTGCAGTAAATCGCAGACAAATGCGATCAATGTAGCTACAATTGCAATATCAGAGAGCCTACAAACCTTGATGTTGTGGCCGCAGAATGTTTTTTAAAACCTTGATTAAATTATTATTATTAATGTGAGATAGTGTTGTGACAACCACTTTGTTTCATTGATGCCATTGCTACTTACTGCTAACTGTTCCTTTGTCCTAAGCTGCTGTGACCTTCCTTGCGTCTTGTTATGTTATTGTCTTTTTTTTTTTAGTTGGTTTCATTTTGTATTTTTACTACAATGATGGCACCATTTTAATTGTTTTGGGTATTATTTATAAAAGTGATCATACTCACGGAAAGAGACATCTCAAATATTTTGTATGCATCTGTACATATCTTGATGTAACTTTTTTGGTACAAATAATGACTGTTTCACATACCTGCAATGGTTAATCAAGTTTGATTGTGACTCTTGCACTTCTCATCTTCACGGCAATAGTTTCTTTTTCGGTTATTGAACCATTTCCTATTCTGATCGTCTTAAATTGGACGTTCTTTACTCTTTCATATACTGGTTAGAAGTTCGAACAATGGCTTTTGACTATGTACTTTGTGTTTATTTCTCTGACGAAGATGAAGCTTTTTAATTTTTGAATGAGTCCAAACCAAAAATGAATAGGAAAAGGAAGCTACACGTAATGAACACGCTCATAAAGCTTCAATCTCTTCCCGTGTCGGTCTCTTTTGGATCCTTCGCTTCTCTTGTGTGTAAATAATTGCTTGGCTCTAATGGGGTCCATGGCATGGCCTAGCACATAATTGTTTGACAGAGAGTGACGTTGATTTCACTTTAATTGCCAATTTGTTGGTATACTGTTTGTCATTTTGAGATCAGTTGAAAGCACGCTTTGTTGAAATTTAAGTCTTCTATTAGAGGAGTTTGGAAAAACATTTTTAAAATGTAGAAAACTACCCTTGAGTGTGAAAAAGTAACAATCATATTGTATTACATATCAAAAACAGGATATATGAGTAACATTTTTTCATAGATGCTTCTTTAGTAATGATTGAGAGGGAGCCTTAGCATAATGATAAGGTTGCTTTACCTGGTCAAGAATTCAAATCTTAGAAATAGTCTCTTAGCTTGAGGAATAAAACTGTGTACATTTACCCTGCCCAAACTCAATTAGATTGGAGCCTCCCTCTTTTTTTAGAAGTAATGATACATGAACATTTACATACTTCTCTCTTTTTGTCACATCATATCACCTATTATACTTATACTTCTCTATCTTTCATCTATCTCTCACTGGGTGTTTAATAGCACGCAGTTGTCCATGGATCATTTCCTATTTTTAGTAACTATTCTTTATTGAAAGTATTTTCTGCAATCATGTTAATGAATGTGAATTGAAATTTGGCCTATGTTCTACTTGTTTATAGCAGTATTCATGAGCCATTTTGCCTAACTCACTTGACATTCTGTAGTCCACTGGTTCGTTCTTCCGTGACAAGAGCATTTCACTTGGCAGCCTCATTGGTATTTCTAGCTTCTTAGAGCTCTCAAGGAGATCAACCAGGGAAAGAATGGTGGAGCCCTCAAAGGACAACAAAAAGATTCACAAGCCGAAGCTTTGGTTGTTTTCACTTTGTTCAAGGCTAAGTACTGATGCAGTGAGTGGGAATGATGCTCCCTCTCTTGGTCAGTACCTTGAAGCTGAGAGAAGAGTTGCAAGTACTTACAGAAGGAACCAATGTCCTATCACCACTTATGGACCCAATGGTTTCTCCCCTATTCAAGATTCAACTTCACTATTAGTGGGGAGCCAAATTGGTCATTGGTCATCTGCTTCATTGGATGATGATGGTGGGCAAGATTCCTAATAGAAATGGAGGAGTGATGGATATGGAACATCAATAGTTTTCTCTCGTTTGTGTGGATAACTCAACTAGTGACTATCCCTTGTTATTGATTTATATTTCAATCAGAGGTCATGAAGTTCTTTATCTGTTTCAGGAGATTCTCCTGTTTGGTAATTAAATTTCAAGGCATTAGGATGTTTATATTCTGTACTCCATTCTGTCCCACATAGCCTGCAGTTCTTTATGATAGTAATAAAAAACAATAAATATATGCTGCAGACCATAAATTTGAACTATTGAAGCCTCACAAAATTTACTGCAGTTGCATACCATTCTGCTGTGGAAGTTATTACATAGTGGTTTGTATGCTTGTTTCTATATTGGTGGGGATCAACAGTGATGATAAGTACGTCAAGTCCTTTAACCCTTTTTATTTCAAGGGATGAGCACATCTAAAGTCATGCAAAAGTACCTAAAAAAATGTTAATATTTGGTGATTAGGTAGTATTACAGATGGAGCTTGACTGATGCCAGCAAAACCTTCCACTTATTGAGGCTTCTGCAGTGTGCCTAAGCAACCAGATTAAAAATTCAAACACTATTTAAGTCTTTGAAACATCAAGGATTCCGGTGGCACAATGTTTTTGAATGAGAGAATTAATGACACTATTTTATTGGTTTAAATTAAAATTACAAATTTTAGTGAACATAGTTTTTAAATTAAGAGAAATTCAATAAATTAGAAGTAAAATATACCAAAATTCGTAATTTTCAATAAATTTTATTCCATATCTAGTGCTAACAAGAATATTGCTAGCCTTCGTCTGGTGTGTGTGTGAGAATCCATGTTTCCCATAGTTAAAGAAGTAAAGAAAATTACCTTTTACTTGTGCATACTATATTGATTCGGGAAAAAATACATAACTGTTCTGATGCTCCAATTCAAACTGAGAATCAGATTACAGAAGTAAAAAACTCAAACCGATTACAAACTGCTGTCTCTCATGATCTTAGTGATCTTTGGACAATTGTGACAAAATGAATACAAATAAGATACCAATATAGGCAGCTATTCCACAGAAATTAAAACCACCATTGACCATTCATATCAGTTTCCTGCAGGCTTGGAATCAAAATAACCCACCAACAATTATCAAACTTCAAGAAACCTCCCATTGCTTTTCATCTGTAATTTTCCCTGAATTGCGGCCAGCAATCTTCCCAAATGAGCCCATGGCCGTCATACTCTTGAAGCTGCTGCTTCCTTCACTGAAATTTGATTTTCGTGATCTCCTGGGCTTCATAGGGCTAGATTCCACTTCTGTGTCACTGCTCTTGTTAATCTTAGCAACCAGTAATTGAACAATGGCACCACGGCAAAATGGACAAACTGGTCCAGAAAGGCAAGCAGTAGCAGGATCAGGCTTCTTGTGACAGCATAGCGCTAGCGTGCAATGAGCACACATTTGATGGCCACAAGGTCTGACCTCAATTGTGCAAGCTTGGTCAAAGCATATGCAACATAACTCCATATCGCTGGCCTAAACAAGGAGAAATAACCAGCAAATAAATAATTCATCATCTTTTCTAGACAAAATGTTCATTCAATGTATTCCAGAAAAACACCAAACCACACTCATGCATTGACATGACATATTAACGAGGCTATTGCATTCTAAATTCTAAAAGCCTCAGAATGAAGCATTGCTAGAAAAAAATAGAAACAAGCAGCCAACCAAGTGATAAACCTCCCAAAGTCTACATTGCAGATGAAATAATATGTGTAATGTACATGTGTCCCAACTCCCAAGGAACATTCTTGGGACCTCTACCAAAGTATAATTTTAACCAAACTAAGCACCAAAACGTGTTAAATTACAACTTATACATCTAAACTCTAAAGAAGTCAAGAAAGAAAGACGTTGTACCTCGGAGGCAATATTATCATCTTCACTCTCAGAATGCAATGGGGACGGAGGCATGTCAGCCTCCTTTAGTATGGACTTCTCCCTCTCCCTGTTAGCTTCTAGCAAGGCCTTTTCTAGCAAGGCCTTTGCTTCCTGATTGAGCTCACTGATGAACTTTAATGGGGATGGCCAAACGAGTGGTGCTGCTGATGAGGGATCCAGTAGGGCAGCACATGCCTTATGCTTGTGCTTCAGGGCAACTGTGAATGGTATTTTCCTGAAAAATATTATTTAAGCCAGATCTTATCAGATATGCTTGGGATGACTAAGGAATCCAGGAAACTTTTTAGAATTATGGAAAGGACAAAAGAAGGGCTGAAGAAGGAAATCATTCTCTATTGATATTAACCTTAGGAAAAACAATCTTCACTGGCCCCAAGTGTTACTTCTATAGAAACATTTATCATTCTAAGATGTAAAATGCATACTTTTATTAACCAACAAGCAAATTTTGAAGTGTCAACACAGTTGGCAAATTCACTTAAGGAAAAAAAAATGAATCTAGTCAATTGCTTTATTCCTTCTATTTATGTATAAAGAGGAATTAGTTAACAATTTAAAAATTAGATATGATTTAGCTACTGATGACTGAACCTTTTAAGTGTTTTCCTTATTTTTAATGATCTACACTGACAGCAATGGATCTTGAAACTGTAATTGACATCTACTTACCCAGAAGAATCTAATTGAAGTCTATCTGCTCCCCAAGCAAGCAACACCCGGACACAGTCCAAAGAACCACCACGGGCAGCCATATGAAGTGGCGTGCTTCCAGGGTAACTGCACAAGTTACTTTCATCAATATGAATGAAAAGCCATCAAAACTCATACAAGACTGACTCATGCATAAGTTCCAAAACAATTACCCATATCCACCAGTTGAAGCACAAACAAGAGCACCATTGTCTAAAAGGGCATGAAGACATTCCGACCGTCTATGGCGGGCAGCAAGATGCAGAGGGGTGGCTCCATTTCCATCTCTTATGTTGACAAATCTTGCAAATCCCCTGACAATTCCATTGAACAGTTAGGCATCACCATTCATGCTTGTATGTGCTAGGATCCATGTTGGTGGTGAGTGTCATGTGTGTGTGTGTGCATGAGATAGATAGAGTGTGTCTAACCAAGAATCTGCTACAGGTGTAGAATGAGCAGCAGAAAGAATGGCCTTAAGGCAGTCAATATGTCCATAATAAGCGGCATAGTGCAAGCAAGTTCTCCGACGTATAGAATCAAACATCAATATCTGAAACATTAAAAGCACATACCACTATCACTACCCTAACAAGGAGAAACCCATTATCAACTTTGGCAAAATTACCACCAATCACAAACATTCAATTGGAAAAAAATAAACAAAGAAAGCATAACATACATTTGCTCCAGCATGAATAAGCTTTTCAACACAACCAGTCTTTCCATGCATCACAGCCAACATCAACGGGGTCTATACCAAAAGAAAAAGCCATAAGAAATCAATATAAAACAAAAAAAAAAACAGAACTAAACAGAAAAGAAAATAAGGTCTTGTTCAGATAAACTTCTCCATAAACAGAAAAGAAAATCAGCTTCTTCCATGAATCAACTTATGCTCTTCAGTTTTTGAAGATGTTAAATGAGAGAGCTTCGATAAAAGTTAATTGAAACCAGAGAAAGCTCAATTCATTTGATATTCTTTTTTTCTTCTCTTATAAATGCTTATATGGAAGATTATCGAAACCGCCTAAAACTTAAAGAGTTCAATTGCAGTTATAGATAAACATAGACAAGATAGGCACCTGTTTTTGGCGATTCAATATGTCAACATTGAAAGACCTATCCAACAACATGGAAAGAACCTGCCCAATTTTTATTTTTAAAAGAAAAACACCATCATGACCAAAACACATAAAAAGCCATAGCAACAAAAACATAACACCATTGAAATCCAAGAGACAAGACAAAGGAGTTAAAGAACAACCTCGATCCGACCATTGGCAGCAGCTACATGCAGTGGCGAGAGCTTGTCGTGACCAGTGGTGTGTTCCAAGACAGTGGGGTCTTCCTCCACCATGGCCTCAACAACCTCCAATTCTCCACTCGCAAGTGCAGGGAACAAACCATGGTCCTCATGCTGTTGCCTGCAACTTAGACTCTGACCCATTTCCTCTCCCACCTCGATCACCACTCAGCGCCGAGAGAGGTCGTCGGAAACCGCCTCACGCGCCACCTTCCACGGTGGTGGTGGTGGTGACGTGGAAGTGTGTTTGGTTCGACTTTGAGGGTGATAGATAATCTAAGTATTGGACTCTTCTTGGAGTTTGAACCTGCCCGCTTAGATTTCGGGCAGCTTGACCAAACCGCGTATCAATGTTTCGGGCAGCTTGACCAAACCGCGTATCAATGTTTCGGGCAGCTGCCGGATATTTAGGCAAATTTTATATTAATAGTTTGGTTTTATTTCTACGAAGATTCTTTGGTAAGCTACTAACCTTATCAATTGGGTAGAGGAAAATATTTTATATATGAACATGTTAATCGTGATTGGAAAAGTAAAATGTTTTGTTAAGAAAAGTAAAGTTTTTCTTTTTTAAAGACAATATGTATTCTCCGCAGATTAAGTGAGAACAACCATATATTAATTCTTCTACGCGTTCGATTATTATTTTATAATTTTTATTTTAAAAATAATTAATTTCTAACTATCAAATAAAAAACATATTTTTCTATCTAATACGAGTATGATCATTTCCTGTAAAAACGTACGATTTTGTAAAAAAATAAAAAGTATCTTTAATATGTACTGAAAAATTATGTTAACTTATTAAAAATGTTTAACTAATGTAGAAACATATTAGCAGCATATTAAAATTAATTTTAGTAATTAATATTAATATTAATATTGTATAGAAGGAACAAAATGTAATTATACTAAATATGTTACTATATAAATTTGTAGTATGGTATTATATTTTTCTAATGGATCCTTTTAAAAAATAATCGTTGAAGTCTTGATTACATAAAAATCAAAGTAACCTCTTTAAGTAATAAGAAAGATAACGGCGGGCTTAATATGGTAGTATTCATTTATGTAAAAATAGATGCATAAGTTTGTCGGTCTAAGCTTGAAAATTAAAATTTACAAATGCATGCATGTATCTCAACTTGTTTTTCATGGAGTGAAACATGTTGTTTTTACTTATTTTGTGATGTGACAGAAATTTTAAAAAATTTCTATGTATGATGTGGTGGTTTTTCTTTATGATAAAAGGGGAGAAATCAGACTGAATTTGCCATCTTTTCTTCACAGGAAAGCTGAAATAGAGTAATAAAATTATTTAACGTCATTTCGTTTTCTAACTTTTATTTATTTTTTATAAATTTATTTTATAATAAAATAATTAATTTTTTTTGTGATGGAAGGTTATTAAATTAAAATTAATAGGTTTAAATATTTTTTTCTAAAAAATGACTATTTGAAACTATTTTTTATTTTATTAATTTTATTTATTAAAATAAAAAGTTAAAATAAAAGTATATTATATTCTAAAATATATAAATTGAAGTAAACCTAATTTAAATAAGAATTAATAAAAATTGTCTTATATTTAAGATATAAGTATTTTCAAAGACTTTGTCGCAGAAATTTGTCATTGTAGGTTATTTTTATATTAACGTCCATCATATATAATAATTTTAAAATATTCTTATTAATTTAAATATTTAAAAAATAAAGTTCATTTAAAATAGTAACTTTTTCTAAAGTAGAGAGAGTAAAGGATAAACACCAAGTAATCATAATGGTTCAATTTCTATTTTCCTTTGGTTGTTAATCATGATGCTTGATTTGACACTTAATAATAATTAATATAAAAAGTCTTACGTAGTATTTGACTATTAGGTATTTAGGTAAGTAGATATTTTTGTTCGCTGAATATTTAATAAGCTTTCGCTATCACAATTTTTCTGTACATCTTATAAGAGTTATAAATGTCACTTGCTAATAAAAATATCGTTCAAATACTGATTTAAGTAACTAGTTTTTAAAATTCCAAATTAATGTTATTAGCATGATCTTTAAGATCAAATCATGATTTCCTCTAAAATATTTTCCCTAATTTTGTTTCACCTAAGAATATACAGAAGTAATCTTAGCATGTAAAATTTTGTATTTTTGATAACAAGTTAAACTTTATTTCATTTCCACCGATATCCTTGCACTTTTTAGGTATGGATTTCCTTTCACATCTTTTGTGGAAAAGAAATAGCCTACTATAAACTTTGCCTTTCGGCTTTAATTTGACAGCTATTATTTCTATTTTAAGAATTTACATGGGAAAACTGAAAAGTAAGTATATCATATATTATATTAGTGTCTTTAAATACCAATAAAATTAAATAGAGAAATTAAAAAATATATAATAACAATGATTAAATATATAATTATTTAAATAATAAAAAAACTATACATTATAAAAAATGCATAACTAATTTAAATTAATAAAGTTTGCATTGGTATGTAAGAATGAAATGCATGGGAATGGATCAAACTTGTGCAACTCTAAATTATTTGGTCAATAAATAACTGCTATGTTGCTGCAGATCCATACCGCCATAACCAGGTTGGCCGACCCAAAAGAATGCAAGAAAAATGCCAACATTGAAAAGAACAAAACTATGCGTTTAGATTTACCATGCATGCATACAACGAAACGAAAGGGGAAATTATACGAAGAATAATTTATTATAGACCGAGATGTTTCACTTATGAAGGAGAAGGTCAAGTGTACATATCAATGGTGTTTTATTAATGTATAAGATTATGCAAAAGCAAAAGGACAAAACGTAAATACCCCCTCCATATATTGCTTTGTTTGTTAGAGCGGGGAGATGGTGAAAAAATAAGAAAAAGAAAAAATAATGGATGAGAAATAAATAAAAATAAAAATAGTAGTGTTTGATTGTGTAAAAACATGTCTACCTTGTAGAAACGACATCTCATATTTCGTAACATGTACTTTTGGCGACAGTTAAAAATGGTCAAAAAATAATATTTAATGACAATTTTAAATATTTACTAACAGTTTAAAATTGTCAAAAAGTTATTATCATTGATTGAAATCAAATATAATTAATTAAATTCTTATTTAATTGAATTAAAATTATGATTTGATTACTGAAATTCTAATTTAATTATATTTTATTTTAATAGGTTGTAGTTTTGTTTTTTTAGTTTTTTAAACCAAATATTCTTACTTTTATTCTATTTTTACTTATTTCTATTACTCTTTTTTTTTCTATTTTCATTCACTTTATTTTTTATTTATTTTTTCGTCCAATCCATCACACCCTATATATGTTAAGACGTGTGTTTTTAATTATAAATTCATTTACGTAACTTTTACCCCAAACGTACACAGGTCACCTGTGTAATTATTGTTTTGTCCACCTATACCAACAGAAACCTCATGTGAGCACTTAATTCGCTAAATTTAATTTGCTTCAAATAGATTTCTATTCTTTCTTCTCGTCTTTTATTATTTGGAAAAGAAAATCCTAATTCATATAGTATTGAATTCGCTCAGCTCGTGCTGTCTTATTTCATGATTTAATATGTTAGGTGGTTAAAGTTTGTAATATCATTCCTGCAAAAGCCATTTTGATCAACCCCATCCCCATCATCTTCAACAAGATTCAACAATTCATAATGATTCTATATTATCTATCACAAGGAAGTATCTATCAACCGAAGAAAACAAAATCTAAAAGAAAAAGAGACATAATTAATAAGATTTCATGATGCTCAAGTCAAAGGATTAAGGAAGCAGGGAAATTTCTTGATTTAATCAACATATTACAACATTTGGCTTGTTTAGAATAGGACGGATGTGATAATAAGATAAGATAAATAGTAAGAAATTATGTGAACAAGGTAAATTTGTATCTTATTCTATGGTTGGTGTATGTAATATATAGTAATATAAATGGTATCTCTTATAAAAGAAGGCGAAGAAATAGGACATTGGCTAATAGTAATAGTGATTAGGATCTAAATAAAAGTGACTCATACTTTTTTTTTTCTATTAAGCCTAAAAATTAATTTCATTTTACAAATTTGTAGCTTTTGCTAGCTAATCTAAAAAAAAAAATTGTGACAATATAATAGTAATTATGATGGTCGTGAGAGTAATGATGACAATAATAATAATAACAAATATTATGATGATAACAATAGTATTAATGGTGGTGGTATTATGTGAAGCTATTTATATGATAGTAGTGGTGTTGGTTAACAATGATAATAATAATGATAATAATTATAGTATTAAAATCGGAGAGGTTAGTAGGACTAGTCCAATTAGGAACTTAGTCACTAAACTAATTATTTAACCTTAAAAATAAACCTAGTAAAGAATTGGTATAAAATTGGTTAAACCAGTTTGAAACCAGATAATAGGCATAGATAGTTTGAATTGGTTTATTAAATTTATTTTACTTTTTAATTAATAAATTTAATATTATGATGAAAGATAGTTATATCCAAATCAATTAGACCTATTATTTAGCGCATGAATTAATCGGTGTGAGATTATTTAAACTTAATCAATTATCTTTGGTTTAAGTCCTAGATATGTAACTATCTTAAATACTCATAAAAAAAAGTTTACTATTTGTAATAATCCTATTTAACTCAAGTTTAATTATTTCCCATGAAATATACTTGTGATATGTATAAAAAAATATCAATTATATATATTTATTTTCAAATTTTAGTTGGTAATAGATATTATTATGTATGGTTGAACTTAAAGGTTATGATATACCTTATTAGTTTCATGTTTAATTTTGAATTTTGAATATTTTATATATTACATGTTATGAGTTAATTATGATTTTTATAGGTGAAGTTTATTTTATAATATTTGATAATTCTTATTTAATAAATTGTATTAAAAATTAAAATAGTATTATTTAATTATTATCAATTCAATCTCCGGTGGACCATTGAACTTTAAACCATTGTTTTTAGTTGTTTAATTATCGGTTCAATTTTAAAATCTTGGTTATGATAATGACAACATTAATTATAGCAACAATGATAATGATAGTCATGAGCTAATTGTACTTAGTAATGGTAACGATAACAGTGACAATGATTGTAGGTGCCCATACAATGGTAGTTCTTACCATGATAACAATAATAGTAATAATAATGATGGATATGATGATGAAAGTTATAATAATGATGGTGGTAATGACAATAACAAATGTGAGTGTTGGTAAAGATGAAACAAAAAAAAATGTGTAGTATGTGACGAAGGTGAAAAACATTTTTTCTATTTAAATAATTTTTAATTCAACTCTTCTATATTATAATTAATTTTAAACTATTAAACATGATATGAAAATCCATTAGGATATATTTATCTTATCTAATTTAGCTCACTAAACAACCAAATTAAAATAGGATATGATATCTTATCAAAATTTCTTTATTGTATATAACCACCAAACAACCAAACAGAATCTACATATGTGTTTAGTCGGGGAAAAAATAGTTTTTCAAGAATATAAAGATAAAAATGTTATAGTTGGTTTTTTTATGTTTTTTTTTATAATTAGTTTCTTATGTTTTATATGTAGTTTAAAAAAAAATCACAATAAACATTAATTTGTAAGAATACTTTTGGGCCTAAATTTTTCACAAAATTATTCCTATGGCAGGAGGTGAGAGTCCAATTTCCCTGTATTGAAAGGAAAAGTTTTAATGATACTCCCTTTAATCCTATATATAAAATGCTAGTACAAGTTCAATAAGACAATATGCTTAGGCCTCATTTAAGATCCTAATTTTTTATATATTTTTTAAAAATTTTAATTTAAATTATTAAGTAATAAATTTTAGGCTTAAATACATTTTTATCCTTCAAGTATTGTAATTATAATATTTTGGTCATCTAAGTTTTAGTTACGTCAACTGAATCTCTCTAGTAATGTAATTGTGTGATTTTGACCTTCAAGGTTCTAATTATGTGAATCAGATTCCCAAAGTATCACAAATGTACAATTTTAATCCATTTGTCAATTTTCATTAAATATTTAACATATTTTGTTGACATGGTACTAACGATTTACATAACATATATTGCAATACTAACGATTGATATAGTAGATGACATAAGTGTTATTCATAACAACACCGTTAATATTTGTGTCATCAGTCATATAAGTTGCTAATGCTACGTCATCCTCTATATTAATCATCAAAGATACATCAACAAAATTTATTAAATATTTAATAAGAAAACTTGCTATATTAAATATATTAACCAAAATTGCATGATTGCAATATTTGTGACTCAATTTATGTAATTAGAACTTAATGAACCAAAACATTCAATTACAATACTTAGGGGACCCAATTAATACAATTAGAACTTCGGAACCAAAATTATATAATTACAATATCTGATAAACAAAAAATGTAATTGACTCTACATTTTATTATATTATGTGTAATTATTTTTTGCGTAAGATTGTGCAATTTAAAAATATGTATATTTATAGATGTTGTTGTAGATTATTTAAGAACTTTTATTACTCTATTAGAAAATTATATAAATAAATTAGTTTAATTTGTTTTTGAATTCAAACAAAAAAATTGATAATCAATGAGGTCTAACATGGTTGGTTGAATAAGATGTGTGAGTGTTGTAAACTTTATAGTACCGTGTTCAATTTCTGTGGATAAAAAAAAATAAAAAATTGATATTGAAATAATATAGAGATTAAATTTCATAAGAAATAGTATAATTGATAAAAAAACATTTTGATGAAAATGATAGTAATAGATCATTCATTCAATTAAAGATTAATTTTTTTTGTTCTTATAAAAAATCAATTCTTTTAGTTTTCATTATTTTTGTATAATATCAAATCAACTTATTTTCTTTTATACATAAATTATTCAAACAAATTTAAAAATATGAAATTGCTTAGGATTTTTTATTTGAATTCAATAGTTAGAAATTTTAAATGAGAATGAATTAAAAAAACAATATTAAATTAATCTTGAAACAAATTTAAGATTCGATCAACCCCAATTTGATTTTAGTAGCTTTGACATCATTTCCTAGTTAAAGTTAGTGAAAGAAATACTAAAATAAATTAATGTACTATTATGATAGCATTTGTAATTATGTGAAGAGAAATTTTTTTATATTAAATTTTTTTAATTCAATTTAAGATAACTATGTTGCAAGATAGTGGTCGAATGAATTGCTACACAGCGAAATTTTGAAATTGTTTGATTATTAAACTTTAATTAACAAATTTCAATACAAAATATTAGAAGAAAAAAATAAAAATTGATAAATTATATTAAAGTAGGACTCAAATAAAAAAATTGTCTAAGACTTTAAAATTTCTATTCAAAGTCATGTATAAGAAATAATTTCATTCATCAAAACTTATAAAAGTATCTGAATAAGTTATTTTTAATTAATAATATTATAAATTTAAATTTTATTACACAAATATTAATAGAATTAAATAATTTAAGTGATTGTTATATTTAATGACTATCGTAATTCAAGGAATAAAATTTTCAACTAATTAGTGTGACTTAAATCGGTAATATATCACTAAATGTATCTATTATGATGGGAAACGAGTGAAATCCACCAACTTTGATGATTTTCAATAAATTTCAACCAATAAGAGAGAATGTGTTCAAAAAGAGAGAGTTAGAAAGTTTATTTTTAGCATTTCTCATATAATAAATAATTCAATTTAAGAATAAAAATACTAATAAATATTCTTAGTATACTTATTATAATTTAAAAATAAAATTTGTTTTATAAAATATATAGTTTTGATTTGTTTAATTTATTTCTAAAGGTACAAGTAATACATAAGAACGAGGGGTTGAATTATATGTGTGATTTTTAAAAGCTTTTTACAAATTTAAAGGATTTAAAACATAGTTTCATATGATCGCTAAAGGGAGCGTCCAAAGCGATTGTCCAATAAGGAGCGTCCAAAGCGATTGTCCAATAAGGAGCGTACAAAGCGGCCGTCCAATAAGGACCATCCAAAGCGGTCATTCAAAGAAGTGTGGAAATAAAAGAGTGTAGGGTAAGAGAGAAAAATACGCGAAGTTTATACTAGTTCATTTTTTCAATAGAACTGCATATAGTCCTTTCAACATGAAGGAATTTCACTAAGTCTTTTTGATTTACAAACAAGAATTTTATACCTTTCCAAGTATTACAACCTTTGTAATCTATCTTATTACAAGAAAATCAATTATTCTCTACTTCTCCAAGTATTTCAACCCTTGTAATCTATCTTAATACAAGAAAATCATGTATTTTTTTGTCACTAAGCCTTTTCAAGCTATTACACCAACTCAATGAGTTTTTACAACAAACTCTACTTACACAATAAATGTATTACAATACAATTCACAAAGACTTAGCTTTGCTAAGCTAAGTAAGATATACAAAAACTGAAAGAGAGTGTCATCCAAAGCAACCTTAAGAGCATAAGAGTATATCACTTTGTTCACATTTTTGTGCTTCTTGTTCTTTGTCATTTTATCGTTCTTTATCTCTTATTCGAGCTTGATCCATTCTTTCTTACGGCACATAAAATTTTGAACATTTCTTGTGTATGAGAAATGGTTGATTCAGTATTAAATGCCATAATTTTGATTTCTGCAAAGCTTTTGTAGAGGCTCATCTTTTTCAAAGACAAAGAAAAATTGTGTTAGACAAAGTTTGTTCTTCTCTAAATTTTAATGTATTGTCTTCTATTAACGAAAGATGAAACTTTCTATTAGTTCCTTCTCATATGAGTCATGATCTAGTCTTTAGACTTTGACTTACAATAAACAAAAATTTATATAGTCCTTTGTCAATCTAAAGTTGTCATATTCTCAAAATAGTGTATTTGGTAGAATTTGAACATTGGATCATGATTTGAAGTTGTACATTTGAAATAAAAAATTCATGTGATAATTTAGATAACTTAAGTAACTTTTTACACCTTTTGAGAGATACTTCATGAATGGAACAGTGTAGTCGTTTTCCTTTTGGACGATCTCTTCTTTGGACAGTAGAAACGTCTTTGAATCCTGAGTTCACTTATGGATGGTGAACTCGTCATTGGACATCACACTTCTTCTATGGACGTTGGATGAGTCCTTTGGACGTTGAGATCTTGTATTGGATGGTGAAGAAGTCCTTTGGACAGTAAGTCCCTCTTTGGACGATGAATACATCCTTTGGACGATAGGTCCCTCTTTGGACGATCACCACGTCTATAGACGCTTGATTGTGTCTTTGGACGTTGAGTCCCTCTTTGGACGCTGAGTCCCTCTTTGGACGCTGAGTCCCTCTTTGGACGCTAAGTACGTCCTTTGAATAATGAGCTTTTCTATGAACGTAGAATGTGTCCTTTGAACGATTAATCATCACTATGGGCGCTAGGATTGTCCTTTGAATGGCGAGTAACTCTGTTGACGTTGAGCACGTCTTTGGACATTGAGTCCTACTATGGACGCTGAATACGTCCTTTGGACGATGAGTGCATCTATGGGCGACAAGCTCCTTATGGATGTAGTAGATGAAATTCTATTTTAAAACTAGTTTCCTTAAACAGATGCATTCTAACCTTTAAGTTCAATAACCTACAATTCTTCTAAAATCTAGAGAATAGTGATCAATCATAGTACATTATCATAGTATATTATCCAACTTCTATTTTAAAATTAGTTTCCCTTAAATGAATGTGTTTCAACCTTTAAGTTTTCATTTGACTTTATCTAGAAGTGAAAATAATGTTTTTGAACTCAAAAGATCCTCTTATTTGTTTCCTTTTTTGACAAACATCACATAATAGATCAACTTTGTACATAAGGCTTGGTAAAACTCTCACTAGGTTATGCTTTTTTCAGCTTAGATATAAATCTCAAGCTTGCATGACTAAGTTTCTTGTGCCACCATTGATCATCATTTATGAACACAAGACAGGTTACATTTTGGTTAGTTAGGTCTGTCAGATCAATCTTATACAGATTGTTTTGTCTCTTAGCATAAAATATTATAGAATCATTACAATCCCTATGCAAAATATCTTACCCTTCTAGTTACCACCAAAGGTAATTCATCCTCCTTTCTTTGGCTTAAGGTCTTCGAACATATACTATTCTCTTGTCATATGACGTGAGCACCCACTGTCAAGGTATCATGACAAGGGTTTTCTTCCTATTGTTAAACACATTTGCAATAGAAATAATCATTGTTTTAGGCACCCAAAATTTCTTGGGTCCTTTTAGGTTAATCCTTGAAGGTTAGGATGGTCCTTTTAGACGCTTTTTGTAATCATAAGATCTGCATCCAAACTTTCTATAAGTTGAACAATGAATATTTGGTTTTTCTTTCATTTCCTTTTCCTTTTCAAAACCTAAGCCAAATTTGTCATGTGAACTTTTGTTGTATTGAAGCAATTTATTTAAATTTTATATATCATTGACAAATTTAGCCAAACTTTTTTAAGGTCAATTACTTTTTTTTGAAGTTCAATTATATCAAAAGTGTTGACTTTAGATAAGTCATTGATTTTTTCTGCTTTCAACTTTTCATTTTTTTTCTTAAGGATATTATTTTCTTTTTCTAAGGATTCAAAAACTTTGGACAAATTTGAAAATTTTCTTTTTAGTTTTTTGTATCCAATAAAAAGGGTTGAGGAATTTGAAAGAAGTTCTTGATAAGTTATTTGTAAATATTTTAAGTTATTGAAATTTACCTCTTCCTCATCCTTATCTTTAGATGTTGTGTCTCCCGTCAAGCATAAGTTTGCTTCTTCATCTTCTGAGGATGACAGGTCAAGATCTTCCCAGGTAGTCATGAGGCCTTTCTTCTTTCCTTTCTCCTTTTCAAGGTTAGGATATTCAAATTTGAAGTGTCTTGGTTTCTTAAATTCATAGCACACCACCTGCATCTTGTCTTTAGTTTCCTTTGTGTGTTTTCTAGGGTTGTTTTTCCATCTTGATCCTCTCTTATGCTTCCACATAGATTGGATCTTCCTTGAGATGAAGGAGAATTTATCCTCATAAGAACAATCTTCGTCTGATGTGTCTCCACATGATTCCTCTCCCTTGAAGGCTTTGGACATTGAGTCTTTAGGAGCCTACTGATCTTTGAGGGCTATGGACTTTCCTTTTCATTGCCCTTCATCTTCTTTTAGCTCCATCTCGTGAACTTTGAACACACCTAAAAGTTCTTTCATGGGAAGCTTCTTAAAGTCTTTGAACACTCTTAAGGCTGTGACTTGTGGTCTCCATCTTCTAGGCAAACTTCTCAAAATTTTTTGTTATATGATCCTAATTATCACAAATTTTTCCTAGTGATATAGGATTATTAATAATCATTTAAAATTTTCCAAACATTAGATCAATAGTTTCATTATCTTCCATTTTAAACAATTTGTATTTGTGTACTAGCATGCGAATTTTGGAGTCTCTTACTTGAGACGTTCATTCGTAAGCTAGAGCAAGAGTGTCCCATATTTCTTTAGACTACTACAATTGTGGACTTTCTCATATTTTGATTATGTTAATGCACATATAAGAAAGTTTATAGCTTTTGAGTTTAGAAGGTACCTTATCTTTGTTGGTAGAGATATAATTGTCATTTTCAACTACGTCTCACATGTCAATGTGACATGCATAAAAGAATGTCATTATTCTTTGTTTCTAATTCATAGTTTTAGCCTTTGAATAGATAAGGTATGTTTACTACGTGTCCTTCGATTTTCAGAGCTTTCAAGATTGTTTCTCATACACTGTTAAATGCTCAACCCCTAAAGGATGAGCTTTGATACCAATTGAAGGTACATGTAACACCCAAGAAGGGGGTTGAATTGTGTATGTGTGATTTTTAAAAGCTTTTCACAAATCTAAATGATTTAAAATAGTTTAATATGGACGTCCTAAGGGAGCATCCAAATTGGTCGTCCAATAAGGACTGTCCAAAGTGGTTGTCCAAAGAAGCGTAGAAATAAAAGAGTATAGGGTAAGAGAGAAAAACGTACAAAGTTTATACTAACTCACTTTTTCAACAGACCTACGTCTAGTCCCTTCAATACGAAGGAATTCCACTAAGCCTTCCTAACATACAAACAAGTATTATCTACTTCTCCATGTATTACAACTCTTGTAATCTGCCTTATTACAAGAAAACCAAATATTCTTTGTCGCTTAACTTCTTCAGGCTATCAAACCAACTCAATGAGTTTTTATAACAAACTTTATTACACAGTGAGCATATTACAATATAATTTACAAAGAGTTACCTTTGCTGACCTAAGTAAGCTATACAAAGAATGAAAGAGAGTGTCGTCCAAAGCGACTTTAAGAGCGTAAAGTATATCATTTTGTTCCTGTAATTTTGCTTCTCATTCTCTTTCATTTTTATCATTCTCTATCTCTTGTTCAAGCTTGATCCACCCCTTCTTACAACACATAGAAATTTGAATGTTACTTGTGTATGAGGAGTGATTAAGTCAGCATTAAATGCTACAATTTTGATTTTTGTGGAAGCTCTTTTTTTTCTGAAGACAAAGAAGATTGTGTCAGAGAATTATTATTCTTCTCTGAATTTTAACGTACTGTCTTTTGTTGATGAGAGATGAAGCTTTCTATTAATTCCTTCTCATGGGAGTCATGATCTGGTCTTTATACTTTGGCTTGCAATAAACAAAACTTCATGTAGTCCTTTGTTAATCTAAAATTGCTACTTCTCATAATAGTGTATTTGATAGAATTTGAATGTTGGATCATGATTTCAAGTTGTATATCTGGAAGAAACGATTCACATGATATGTTAGATAACTTAAACAACTATTTATGCTTTTCATGAGATACTTCCTGAATGGAACAGTTAAGCCGTTCTACTTTTGGATGATCTCTTATTTGGACGGTAGAAACGTCTTTGGAAGTTGAGTTCACTTATGGATGGTAAATTCGTCATTGGGCATCATACTTCTTCTATAGACGTTGGATGAGTCCTTTGGATGTTGAGTTTTCGTATTGGAAGGTGAACAAGTCCTTTGGAAGGTAAGTCCCTCTTTGGAAAATGAATATGTCTTTTGGACAATAAATTCATTTTTGGACGATCACCACGTCTATGGACGCTCAACTCTTCTATGGATCCTTGACTGTGTCTTTGGACATTGAGCCCCTTTATAGACCCTAAGTATGTCCTTTGAACAACTAGTTTCTTAGTGGATGTAGAATATGTTCTTTGGATGGTGAGTCTCACTATAGATGCTGGAAATGTCCTTTGGACGGCGAGTGACTTTA
The DNA here is from genome assembly GCA_025330945.1 of Mucuna pruriens. NCBI lineage: Eukaryota > Viridiplantae > Streptophyta > Magnoliopsida > Fabales > Fabaceae > Mucuna > Mucuna pruriens. The sequence continues at coordinate 235,332 of JAENHJ010000525.1, read as the reverse complement.
TGGATGTTGAGCACATCTTTGGATGTTGAGCACATCTTTGGATGTTGAGCACATCTTTGGATGTTAAGTCCTGCTATGGATGCTGAATATATCCTTGGAACGATTAGTGTGTCTATGGGTCATTTTAGATGCATAACCTTATATTCCAATAATTTAAAAAAAATAAAATTTATTATCATCAAAACACTTGGATCATTTTACACCCATAGGCTTATGTTCTAATAATTTTCAAAAAAAAAAGTTTAATATATTATATATTATACTTTTATTTGCCGCAAAAATTGACATATTTGGTTGAGTTTTTTACTTTCACTCACACTAGTTATGACTTGAGTTTGATTTCCCTAGTAAACAATATATAAATTTTACTATTCTAAAAAAATGTTCTATTGTAAGAGAAATTTAAAGAAAAGATAATAAAAATCTAAAGCAGAAAGAATAAAAATATAGTAACAAGAAATATAATGAGAGAATAGAAATTTTGGTAAAAAACTTTTGTGATGTTAATAAATTGTGAAAAATAAAATAAAATAAAAGTACAGAGAATAGAAAATTTTCCGATGCTAAAAATTAAGTAACAATATTAATAATCACATCAACATATTTTTATGATTTTAAAATATATGGTTAATAGAAATATAAAGGAGAGAATAAAAAATTTATTATGTTAAAAATTAAGTAAAAAAATTAACAATATTATCAACATGTTTTATTATTTTAAAATTTATATTAATATTTTTACAACATAATTTATTCAAATTTATAATTTAATTTAATTAATTTTAAAATTTACCTTATTTTACTCACACAAAAATTTTATAATAAATATTATTATCTATATAAATATTTTATTTCCATATCATCTATATAAATCATTTAGACAAAACTAGTAATAATAAAATGTAAATAATTTACATAGGAAAATATTGAATAATGTACATAAGAAATGAAAATAAAATTTACATAAATTTAATTGTTCTTTAATTTAAGTCTTATAAAATAATTTAATTATATCTTATTACAATTAAATAATTTTTTTAAATGAGTGACAAGTTATAAATATTTTGGATCTCCTTGGTTAGTTATCACACGAACTTAGTGTTATATAAAATTTTTGTGTCATCTAAGACTGGATATGATTTTTTTCAAATTATAAAAAAATAGTATCAAAACTATATTAAATCATTTCTTTTTTTTTTTCTCGAATGAATAACTTTCAATTTAGTCATGATGAAAATTACATAAATTTAGTTTCTCTGTTGCATTCAAAAATATGTATAGCAATGAAACACCCTTATCAAGTTAAAAAATATTTTTATCATTTTTTATTTTAAAAATATTAAAATTCATTTTAAATAATAAATATTCTCTTATAATAAATAAAATATATTAAAAACTTTAAATTATAAAATGTTAAAGTAGTGTATGTAACGAAGTTAGTTGACTAAAATAATACTTCTAAGAAAATTACCTATATATTTGAAAAAATTATATTAAAATCAAATGAGAATCTTTGAATTACAAGAAATATATATAAAACTTTTGTATAATATTTAGAAAAAATAGGTTATACCCCAATTATAAGTTAGTTTTATACTATTATAAAATTACAAATTATTATATTATCTTTAAACTTATATTATACTATAATTAAGTTTAAAATTGTTCATTTTTACAACAATTATCTTAAATTGAGTGAATGAATAAAATTATTTTACACTTTAAATTTATAATTATTAAAATCAAAAAACCATTAACTCACCATACATGAATCTCAAAGAATCATAATTATCAAATATGTAAAAAAAAAAAAAAAAACACTCCTAAGCGTCTCCTAAATGGATACATAATTTCACATCTAACAACTCTCTAAGTTTGAATCTCTCATTTTCCTTACTCTAAAATTTATGTAAAAAAAATTCTTAACCATTTGTTTTTTTATTGGTTGGTAAAAGTTCTTTCCTTTCAAGCTTAATATGCACGGTTCCGTTTTTATTTGACTACAGAAGAGTATGTTCAACATTTTGGAAGTGGTCAGCTTTATACGATTCCATTTTTTAGTTTTTCTCTTTCTTTGCAGAATGTTCAACATTTTGGAAGTGGTCAACCAGACTTTTGACCGACAAAATTCATTGCTTCTTGCCAAACTGCAATTTTTAAATCATTTAATTTGAACATAAATATTAATCCACTCTTATGCTATAAATTTGAGTACTCATTTTTAAAAATAGTAGAACTTGTATATCTACTCCCATTTCACACAATTATATTTTGTGACACTTGCTTCATATATAACTTTTATATCAATATTTTTCTCTAATTATTTATTCAATTAATGGAGAATTTTTATTTACTTAAATTATTTAAATTAATACTCAAATTCTTTCAATGAATATTAAGTATAATATAAGTTGCAAGTCATCAATAAAATAATACTTTATTAACTAAATTATTTTAAAAATTAAAACAAAAATCTTAAATGTCTATTATTTTTATTTATATATATTTTTATTATTAATAAAATATTATTTGTTAAATTCCCACAAAAAATCTTAAATATTTATGAAATTTATATTTACAATTTTCATGTGTATTTATAAATATTCCGCGCATTGCAAGGAATATACATGCTAATATTTTTTGTTTTAGTCTATTCTTGTTAGGTTAGTTTTCAAATTTTATCTTATATTTTACTTTTTTTTTTATCATATATCATGTGTTTGTTTGACTTCTAAATTTTTGACTGGACTATGAATATATTTTCTTCTTTTCATGCATTCTTTACTAGAGACATTCGGCTATATTATTCATTTTTCTTAATATTTATCTTAGACCCTTTCAACTTTTAATACTTTGTGATAGTTGTGTAAAAATTAATGGATGTTTTCTAATTACAAACAAATGCAAACGTTATCAATTTTAGTTAGAGTCTAATTTGATTGATATTTTTAATTTATTTATAAGTTAATTTTAATTTTTATGAAAAAAATTATAAATATTTATGAACAAAATTAAGAATATATTATATGTATTAATACTAAATTAAAAATAAGTTACATATATAAAGATTAAATTAGTAATATTAATGAAAAAGTGTTACCCTGTGTTTGCATGAATTTACTGAATTTGAAATACTTTGTAATGAAATATATTGTTTAAATATAAAATTTAGAAAGAAATTAAAAATATAATAATTTTTAAAAGTATTTTAATTACCTAAAATGTAGAATTTCAAATTTCTCGAAAAGATAAGAATCAGAAAATTTTCATTCTCAATTTATTTCCTTCTTCTCTCAGCTTTGTCTCTTCTCTCCCCTCTTTATGTAACATTCCACTTTATTAATATGTTATTAAGTAATTTATCATAATACAAAATTAAATTTTATTCCATATAGAAAAATTTATTAATTTACTAATTCATATACTATTTGTTACGTGGATGTTTTCAGAAAAACAATAAACTAATGGAATACATTTTTCGTGCGAGAATAAGTAAAAAATATATCCAAATAGCTAGATAATTTGTTTTATAATCAAACATTGTAAGGAAAAAAATAAGAGAATAAAATTCTTAGAGCATTATTTATAATTAGAATTTTCTTAATTCTTTTTATACATGTTAATTATTCTTTAATTATATAATTAAAATCTTAATCCAATTAATTAAACCAAAATTCACCTATTCCTTTACGGAAGAAAAATTTTTCCTTCATAAAAGGTACCCGAGTGGATGGCCACCCTATACCATTTGGACTTGAAAGGTTGCCGAAAATTCAAACCAAAAAGCCTTGAATTAAGGGAGTTTTGGTCATTCACTTTTTTCCATTTAACACCAAGTTTTTATTTATTATCGATGGTAAATATTTTGTTTTATATTTATTTCAGTAATTACTATGTTTTATATTTTTGATTAGTTAAATATTAATTTGGAAATTATACATATGGTAGAAATGCGAGGTTTTACAAAAGAAATAGAAGAAAAAGGTCTTAAACGCAAGTTTTTAAAAAATAACACTACATGTTATTGAGGAATACCATGCTTAAAATGAGTATGTTTGTGTTGATCGATGCCCAAACAACACGATCATATTGACTTATGCACGCTTGTGTTGTTGTTAGTGTGCTAGTCTATAAAAAGACAACTAATGTGTGTCAGAACACATACGAGAAAGTACTTTTAGAGTTTTTTAAAAGTGTGTTTGGACTTTCTTTTTTGTCACATTGAGGTTAGAGGATCAAGAAAGAGCACCCCAAGAGACATTTCAAAGATTTTGTTTCTTGCTTTCAAGTAAGAAGGAATGGGAGAACATTAATTTTAGGGAATTTTCTTATGTATCGCAGTTAGAGGGGTCAATCCTAATACCCCTATAGAAATAACTTATGTTTTGGTATAATTAAATTGTGGTTCTTGGTGGTCTTGAAACAGGAGATTAAACTCCCTAAATTAGGAATTGATTGAATCATTTTTGTGTATCTCTTATTAGTTTAGAGCCAAACATGTTTTAGGAAAAAATAGGATAACCAATGTTTGACTTAGATGAATTTGTTATGGTTATATATGTACTTTGTGAGAAAACATAGAGAAATCATTAGGTTTTCCTAAATTTGCATTTTGGGCGAGAATTTGGCATTTCACAGATCGCAAAGTGATGAGCACGCTCATGTTCAAACTCAACACACTTATGCTCATAGGCAAATGACCTGTGCATCAATTAAGCACGCTCATGTAGGATTTTCTTGCATGAGCATGTCCATGCTTAGTGAAGTACACCCGTGCTTGTCGAGGAAATGTAATGTAGTGTGTTTCCTTAGTGTTATGTTGTGTTAACTAAATGATAATTGCCTATGCCTTAGTGCTCAAATGTTAAGATTATTGTATGTACTGTGCTATTGATATGAATTAATATTTGAGCATATATCACATTGAAACGAATATGAGAAATAGACATGAAATATCATTAAGGGCTTGTGGTCACCATGACGAGTTGCCTAGTCCTAGAGGGGCAAGAATGAGCTTAGGTGACACTTATCTAGTGAATTACCTAAGTCCATGAGAGGCAAAGATGATGCTCACTACTTTGTGTGTGTTATTAGATGAGTTGTCTAGCCCTAGTGGGGTAAGGATGACCTTCATCAGCACAATCTTTGTGATAAGAAAAACTATAAAAATATGTGAACATGCATCATGTAATGCAACAATTATAAAGGAAAGTAGATACAAGCCAAATGGTAAGGTCACTAGACCCATAGGGGCTACTCAGTATGAAAACCTAATGATTGTGCTTGATCTCACAAGATGAAACGTACAATACAAGATGAATAGATCCTGATGTGATACTAGAGGATTCCATGTTAGATGGTATGACTAACCAATAATGGTTGAGGCAAATTACCTTAGCCTATTATTTCGATTTATGATGGTACCATACGCATATAAAGCATACCTATGACTCCTTAGAAGCATTTTTATTTCATTAGCTTATCATTTGTATTTCATTTGCTTAGTCTCCTAAGTACATTAGTGCTCCTAAAGCTTAAAGGCTTGTTTGGTATGCTACTTACTAGTATAGCCTTAGTTGGTTTGATTAGCTAGATTATATGCTTCCTTGCATGGATGAGCACCTAATCCTATGTCCAAACACCCTTTAGACCCTAGGCGTAAGGGAGCCAAGCCTATATAAGACCCCTTCCTCCAAGTGTACAAGTAACTTTTGATTAAATGAAAATTAGTTGCTTTACAACCTTTGAGAGATTCCTCTTTATCTTGTTTCGTGTAGGAGCCTTTCAATTCTTATCAAACTTTCAAGATGCTTGTAGCAAATCTCACACTCTTATCTTCCTCATACCCATGAGTAAGTGGCGAGCCATTATCATTTTTTCTTACTCACATTTTCCTTATTTCCTTCTTCTTTGTGGCTCCCCTTCTTGAAAAGAATATGCCCTCAAATTTGACTCTTGATTTCTTGAAACAAAAGAAGGCAAATTAGACACATGGAAAGTATGACTGTCCTAATATGATTGATGCATATTGATATGCTCGTATTTAGTTGTCCTTACGCGTACCAAATAAACTAAAGCTAACTATAGTATAGTCAACCCTAGGTCGAATTCTCTCAAGGACACAGTGTGCGCAATTGTGACTTAATGTGAAAACTAGAGTAATGCAGAAACACTCAAGTATAGAATACCGACTCGCTCTCGACAGAGACTGGTCGGATATGGCCTTGGTAGAGATGTATCTAACACGATCTCGTCTTAAGTGCAGACAGATGCAACCAAGTCAGACTGACTCGTTTTCGAAATGAATTGCAAGAATCAGGGGGGTTTGATTGCTGGTAAAATAAAGGCAGAAAATAAGCTAAGTAAGAAATGTAAATGCGATCTAACTAAACTACCACTAATGCTACTACTGTATTCATGCTAAGTTCCAATAATCAAATCGGTTCCAGCTCTTCCACTCAAGATTACGTTTCAAATCAACCTGAGATTCTTCTTATGACAATCGCCAAACATTCACCCATTGTCATACCGAGGATTTACACAATCGCTACCTCATTAGTTAGCAGGGATTAGGCTCGAAGTTGATTTTAGGTTCTCTAATCAATTACCTATTTAAGTTGTTAAACCGGTTCCGATCGGCCTAATCTAACGTTGATCTACTTGACCATGTGCAATCACAACACAGTAAGTAGATTACAATGAAGTATTCATAATCAAGAGATTAGAATTGGAATTACTTATATTATTAGAAACAGAGTATAAGCACAGGGTGTGAATTCGAGGATTTTCCCTTCCATAACGATCGCCATAGAAGGATGCGTAGATAGCCAAGAATCTGAGGATCAGGTCCATCAAAGTGTGATGGCAAGCCAAGCGATCCCCTCTGACAACCTTCAGCCTCTCAATTCTTGACCTGCGCCTCTTCAATCAAGAAAGACACCTCTGATAGCACCGTGCACCACTATGAGAATGGAAACGTGAGAGAGAAGATGAATTACAATGGATACGCTTATAGCCTGAATTCAACAACAACTAAAACGTGCTCAGTGTTTCCTATATATACACGAGCTGGGTCGCACGCTACAACTAACGACTTCCCTAACAGAATTACAAAATGAATTTCCTAATCTACCCTTCTAATGATTCTCCTTGCACTGCAAGCTTTTTCCAAGGGGGACGTGGCAGCTAAGCTAGACGCGCTTAGATTGGGCTGCCTGATTGTAGAGTCGGTCAGTCTAGGAGGGAGTCGGTCTGGCCGGGATGGCTTCTCTTGGGCTGAGACTCTGCTTGATGGATCGAGATCATCTGGATTTGGCCTGCAAAAAGGAATGAAGTCTTTTATAGCTAAGACCCTCATATTAGCACAAATTTATATTTTCTCTATTTCTAGGTCCATAATATGAATCTTAGTTAAGACATGATTCTTAAGCACCAAATAATCTCAAGAGCACCGATCTTAAGTCCTTGTAAGGTGTATAAAATATGACTTATCACATATCCAAGATATAAACATTGTCATTTATTTTCTTTATTACTTTGAAAGGCCTATCTCCTCTTGGGAGTAGCTTAAATTTTCTTAAAATAAGAAACTTCTACTTCCTTAAGTGAACTCAAACTAGGTCACCTTCCTCAAAGACTTTTTGCAATTTACCCTTGTTAGCCCTATTAGCATAACCTTTTTCTCAATGTGATAATGAGCCTTAGCATGCAAATCTTTAACAAATTGAGCTTTGGAAGCTCCACCACAATAAAGCATAGTAGTTATATTAGGTAAAGACAATAAATCTAAATGGGTTAAGGGATTAAAACTATAAACCAATTCAAAGGGAGAGTTGGAAGTAATAGTGTTGACTACCTTATTATAAGCAAACTCTATGTGTGGTAGCCATTCTTCCCAATATTTTAAACTCTTACCAACAACAACAACTCACATGATAATTAAAAGGTAGGCACAAAGTTTTCAAGGAGGTTTTAAATCTAAACATTATAATTGAAAAAACTAAAGTCATCATCATCTTTAAAATAAGTCATTCAAACATCAAGACATAGAGCAACTATTCTAACTTCTAGAACCTCGATGTCACACTAATCAGAGCAAGACCCCCCTTTTCAAAACTTGGCACCATGAGTGCCCTCAACGTTACCTAAAAGAAAACAACAAGAGAAAGTACGGTGAGAAATCGCATTCAATCATATATAAAGGCAGATAATGCCCTAAATCCCACTCATTACCGTACTCAATTACTAACAGTTAATAGATGCTCATATATTAATCACATTTCATTCATTCAAAATCAATCACAGTTCATTCATGTTTAAAAAATGCACATGCTCGCACAATGCATATGCTCATCACCACACCTAAGAGTCTCGAGTCGAAACTCTATACCATGGGCGAACCTCCTCAATCCCCTTAGTTATCACTAATGAAGGCCACACCGTTAAACACCCCGTATGGGCCGGTGTGTTGCACAGTTAAACACCACCTATGGCCCTTGTGAAGACATTCCACACAACCATTAAGCACCACCTATAGCCGGCGTGTAGCATGGTTAAACACCACCTGTTGCCCATGCATATGAATGTCCCCCATCGTTAGTCCACCCTGTTAAACACCACTTTTGGCTAGGGTCCCTTGTTAAACACCACATATGGCCAGGGTATTATAGCCACATCTGTCTTCTCATGCATCTCATGCCTCTCATGTCCATGCTCAATGCATTCTCATCCACACTCCTATTCTCATGATTTATTTATACATCATTCGCACAGTCCACAATCATACTCAATCATACCCAACCATATTAATTTAACCATCATTATTATAAATCATTTATCAGAAAGCACAGAAACGCACATAAAACACCATTGAATTTCACCCAATTTCATCATTGCACACAAGAGCCTCAAATCATGAACAACCATAAACAACACAAGAATCAAGTAATTAGGGCAATTAATCATACTGTTTCCCAACAAAATCACATTAGGACAAGACGTTAATCAGACTATAGAGCATATTGACAATTTTTTTCTACCGATTAAAATATTTTTAAAACATAATAATCAAACAAAATTGAGAATTTAGATCCTAGAGGGACTTAGGAATTGCCTTCACTACCCGTACACTCCTGCATTCATATATGATCAAACCCCAACCCGCCCGTCAGTCTCCCCCGTTAATTCAATTAATTAAATTAATAAATGAAAATAATTTAGATAAAGCCTCATTAGTTTATAAAATCATTAACCCTTCTATTAAAATAAAATTGATAATAATAATAATAATGTAATTAATTTCTAAAAATAATTAAATAAATTTTAGGATGTTACAATTCTCCCCTCCTAAAACAAAATTCGTCCTCGAATTTACATAGAGTAAGTACTTCCCATACCCTTACAATTGCCCTCCCCTTACTCATTTAGTGTTTCTAATGATAGTCCTTACTCGATTTGTATTGGCTAAATAATCATCTCACCTCTCTAAATCAGTTAACCTTAAATCTTTCACAATTTCTAGTATCAATTATCATACCTAGTCTTCTTTTAACCTTCAAACAAGTTAGTTCGATTACTTGCCAAAATAACAATGTACGTCCAGAGTTGAAACATGTGCATTTATTGTGTACATGGCACAGGTGAAGTGGTAGACTGAACCCAATCCAATTAGATTCCTCGAGTTTAACAAAATCTCTCCCCCAAGTTCTAAAATAACTCTAGGATTTCAACTTGTCAACCAAATAGGTGCTCACACTTATCCACTCTTCCCATGATTTAAGCTGTCAAAACATCTTCCAAAGATCCTCAGGCATCTATACTACCTTGATTCGATATTAAATCTACTGTATGATCCTCTTCTAAGACTTAATAAGTACATAACTCCATTTCTAAATTACTTAATGCCATCTAGAAAATCATATTCCCTCGTCTTATGGTTTCTCTTCTATCCACTAAAATGGGTGTTCTAACTAGTTAACAGATCATGCCCTCTAATCACACGAAAGTATGCGAAAGGATTTCCTATTTACGACATATTCTTCTGTCTTGATTCTACCTAGTGATGGCTTCCTAAAACCTTGGTCATTTGGAAATTCCAATCAACTCATCTATTTTAGGTTCCTCTCCTACTAGTTGAATTTCCACTTAGTGTTTCTACGTCATCGAGAATATCAACTTAAAATCATGCAAGTGGTGTCTTTGAATCTTAAGAGTAGCCATTACTGCTACTACCTCCAAGCTAGGGGTCACATAATTCGTCTTACAACTCCCAATTGTCTGTAAGATTAAAATACATCCTCACTATCTAGTAACAACACTTTTCTCAATAACTAAGGTCAGGTATTACTAAGGTTGGCACACTATATAATGCTTCTCCAAGACATTAGGAACTAATTCCAAATTATCAATCCACCTAAACCTTACTCCCTTTCTAGATTCTTGAGTTAAAGACTATGCTAACTTAAGGAATACGTCTAGGAATTCACCATGGTATTTGTCCAATCCCAAGAAAATTTATAATCTTACTCACTAATGCAAGATTTTTAACTTAAGAGAAACTCCTACCTTAAAAGGCTGACTATTGGGTTCTCACACTAAACATCACATAACTTAAAGAACTCATATCTTCCATTTAACTTTTATTAAACAACTATACCATAACTCATCTCAATAGTACGGACTAGTATCCTTAGATGCTACTCAAGCTTTTCTCAAACTAAACAATCATTAACAAAATCCGCTATCTCTTTCCATTTAGGCCACCATAATATCAATAAGAGTTAAAAGAAATGCCTAAATAGCTCCCACCAAAAGAGTTCCTCTGTTTTCAAATGAAGTCAATGGGGAAAGCAAAACTGTCAAAGCAAGAGGTAAGGTTTCTAAATGCACAATGCCACACAAATATCGTACCTTTCTTACTGGCCTTGATTCTATGAAATTTAAAGCAATGACTGTTATTGCAGAAAATGTTTGATAGAGAAATCTAACTAGTTGTACTACTCTCTCTCGAAAATTTTCATCGTTGTGCTCTCATTCTTGCATAAATGGCTCCACCTGTTTGTGTTAACCCTATAGCAACTTTACTGAGTTTTCAATGGTGAAAAATGATACCCCTAATAGCAACCCTTCTGCTTGCAATTGTTCCCTTATCCCTCCATCTAACCACAGAATAATAACCAACGAAATCACCCCACAAAATGTTGTCACCCAACTTATTCATCTGTTTAAAAGAACTGTTGTTGCATGTCACCTTCTGTATCCACTGATGGGTTCTCTCTAGCGTCATCAATGGGTGAAAGCAATGGTTCCCATGAAGATAAGGGAATCATGGCCATAAATCCTTGTAGTGAGATAAAAGGAAGAAATTATGTTTCTTTTGACGCTTCAAGAACTTTAAAGCCTTCTGGTCTCCAAATCTTAAGAATGAACACTACAGCCGCCAACTCAAGATCATGGGTAGGGTAATTCCTCTCGTGGATTAGAAGCATAAGCTACCACTCTACCCTCTTGCGTCAGCACTCCACCTATACACATCCTAGAAGTATCACAATATACTACAAAAGGTTCACTAAGGTTTGACAATACTAAAACTAGTCCACTAGTCAACTTCTCCTTAAGGGTTTGGAAGTTATACCCACACTAACTATTCTACCCAAAACAACTCCCTTCCTAACCAACTCCATCAAGGTCAAGCTAACTTAGATAAACCTTCTCTCATGACCAACTAGTCCAAGAAAACTTCTATGCTCACTCACCGATTAAGGGATCTCCCACTTAAGAACAACTTCTGCCTCAGAATGATCTACCCCTTTACTTCTTCTAAAGATTACATGACCTAGAGAACTCACTTCTTCTAACCAAAGGTCACACTCAAATAATTTAGCATGTTAATCTCTAAGAATCTGAAACACTACCCTCAAGTATCCCCTCTAACTCATTAATTACTAAAGGCCCTTGCCATGAGCTGTGAAGCATGAATCTTCACACTCTCTTTACCGCCATCTTAATCTATTAAGATTAAGATAATAGTAAGCACCAAAAACACAATAAACAATAATAAATACAGCAATAAAACACATCACATCATCACTTCCCAATTTTATTAGAACAAGGATGATGAACTCATTCCTCAAACTTCACAGACATCCAAAATAAATAGCTACTTAGGCTAGTCACAACAAAATGTTCATTCTTCAAAAGAAAACATTTCAAATCAATTGATCCACCAGCTCGCCAAGAGTTTTTTTTGCCTTTAACAACATATTGAGGTGATCAAGCTCAATAGATCGTAGTTAGCAATAGGGATGCTTGATACAACAACCAACAAAGGAACATCTATATTACCTCAACACTTCCTTAAAATACACTAGATTACTGCACTTGTACATCACACTTAACATAAATAAACACTAACACATGGTAGACACATAACTCACTGGTCGAATGAATCACCCAGAATTCAACACAATGCAAAACAGAACAAACAATTTATTGTCATCTTTCAAATCAGTCCAACCATGCTAACAAACGCAATGCAAAACGTGTTAGACACATAACTCACGACTGAATGAATCGACCTGCTCTGATACCACTAAATGTGACACCCTTCTATCCCAAATACTTAAATTAAAATAATCAAGTAAATAAAATGAAGACAGGGTAATAGTTAAAACCAAAAAGCACAATTTGTATTAAGGATAAAAGGTTCACATGATAATTAAAAGGTAGGCACAAAGTTTTCAAGGAGGTTTTAGATCTACACATTATAATTGAGAAAACTAAAGTCATCATCATCTTTAAAATAAGTCATTCAAACATCAATGCATAGAGCAACTATTCTAACTTCTACCCCGATGTCACACTAATCAGAGCAAGACCCCGCCTTTTCAAAACTTGGCACCATAAGTGCCCTCAACGTTACCTAAAAGAAAACAACAAGAGAAAGTACGGTGAGAAATCACATTCAATCATATATAAAGGCAGATAATGTCCCAAATTCCACTCATTACCGTACTCAATTACTACAGTTAACAAATGCTCATATATCAATCACATTTCATTCATTCATTCATGTTTACAAAATGCACATGCTCGCACAATGCATATGCTCATCACCACACCTAAGAGTCTCGAGTCAGAACTCCACACCATGGACGAACCTCCTCAATCCCCTTAGTTATCACTAATGATGGCCACACCGTTAAACACCCCGTATGGGCCGGTGTGTCACATAATTAAACACCACCTATGGTCCGTGCGAAGACATTCCACACAATCGTTAAGCACCACCTATGGCTGGCGTATAGCATGGTTAAACACCACTTGTGGCCCATGCATATGAATGTCCCCCATCGTTAGTCCATCTTGTTAAACACCACTTTTGGCCAGGGTCCCCTGTTAAACACCACATATGGCCAGGGTGTTATAGCCACGTCTAGCTTCTCATGCATCTCATGTCCATGCTCAATGCATTCTCATCCACACTCCTATTCTCATGATTTATGTATACATCATTCGCACAGTCCACAATCATACCCAACCATATTAATTTAACCATCATTATTATAATTCATTTATCAAAAAACAACAAAATGCACATAAAACACCATTGAATTTCACCCAATTTCATCATTGCACACAAGAGCCTCAAATCATGAACAACCATAAACAACACAAGAATCAAGTAATTAGAGCAATTAATCATACAGTTTCCCAACAAAATCACATTAGGACAAGACGTTAATCAGACTACAAAGTATATTGACAAATTTTTTCTACCGATTAAAATATTTTTAAAACATAATAATCAAATAAATTTGAGAATTTAGATCCTAGAGGGACTTAGGGATTACCCTCACTACCCGTACACTCCTGCATTCATATATGATCAAACTCATCTCCCCGTACCTTAGATGCGAAGAATAGTGATGATCTGATGCGGCTCTAGGACGGTCTGAACACCCTAACTCCTCTTCATTGCAGGTCGGCGTTCTCTCTCCTCTAGGTCTGACTGTCTAACGCGTAAAATATCAATTAGGGTAAACTGATTATCCCTTGTCTAATATTCTAGCTAGGTCGGGTCAACCCCGACCCGCCCGTCAGCCTCCCCCGTTAATTCAATTAATTAAATTAATAAATGAAAATAATTTAGATAAAGCCTCATCAGTTTATAAAATCATTAACCCTTCTATTAAAATAAAATTGATAATAATAATAATAATGTAATTAATTTCTAAAAATAATTAAATAAATTTTAGGATGTTACAGATTCTATTAGTCACCTTAGTTTTTTCATCTATTTACGGATGATTAACAATAAAGAGTAGTTGTGTGCAAAGCTTATTCCAAAAAGTCCTCTAGAAGTGATTGAAAAACTTGGAGTCCCTATCAGAAACAATGATCTTAGGGAGACCATGTAGTTTAACCATTTTCTTGAAAAGAGATTGACCAGAACACAAGTATCATCTACTTTATGACAAGGTATGAAATGGGTCATCCTAGGAAACTTTTCTACAACCACAAAAATAGAATCCCTCCCATTTTTAGACCTAGGCAAGCCTAAAACAAAATCCATGGAAAAATCTACTCAAGGCATAAAAGGAATATGAAGTGTGTAAGATCCATGGAGGTTAGCCCTAGCTTTGGCTGACTTGCAAACTAAGCACCTAGTGCAAATATGATGTACATCCCTTTTCATGTGGGGCAAAAAGAAATGCTTTAGCAAAGTCTTTAACTCCTTAAAGTCTCACATGAGGCCACATGAGGCCACCTTTATATGTTACTTTGATCAGCAATTTCCTAATGGAACTTTTGGACGAACATAATTTTTTATCCTTAAAGAGAAAACCTTCATGCCTATAGAAACCTCCATTGGATGCATTAACACAAAGTTCATATATTTTTTTTTAAGTATTCATCCTTAAAGTATAGTTCTTTAATGTGCTCAAAACCAAGAATCTTAGTTTCAAGCATGGAAAGCAAGGAGTGCCTTCTAGATAAGGCATCAACCACTATATTGGATTCTCCTTATTTATGTTTGATGACATAGGGGAATTGTTCAAGGAACTCTACCCATTTGACATGTCTTTTATTCAGCTTGTTTTGGTCTCTCAGATGTTTGAGGATCTTTTGATCATTACTGATCACAAACTCTTTAGGCAACAAGTAGTGCTACCACACTTGCAAGACTCTAACCAATGCATACAACTTTTTATCATAAGTGGATAAATTTATTTGAGAATTTTTTAGTTTTTCACTAAAGAATACTATAAGGTGTTCTTCTTGATGCTATACAACTTCTACTCCCACATTGAAAGCATCACACTCAAGTTCAAAATATTTATTGAAGTTTTAGAGTGGTAAGATGAGAGCATTGGTGAGTTTATCTTTCAGATCTTGGGAAGCTCTTTCTTGACTCTCTTTCCATTTAAAATTTACATTTTTATAACTATTTCATTAAGAGGTGCAACTAGGGTGCTAAAGTCATTTACAAAAAGCCTATAGAAACTAGATAAACCATGAAAACTTATAACATCCCCAGTTGACTTGTGTGTGGGCCAGCTTTATATGCCCTTCACCTTTCTTCATCCACTTTGACTCCTTTAGAGCCAACCATGTAGCCTAAGAAAACGACTTCATTAGTACAAAATGTGAAAATTTCTAAGTTAACATATAAACATTCCTTTTTGAGCATCAAGAGCACACTTTTAAGATGCATCACATGGTCATCAACACAATTAGAGTAGACAAGGATATCATCAAAATATACTACCATGCATTTTCCTATGAGAGATCTAAGAACATGATTCATCAACCTCATGAAAGTACTTGGGGCATTTGTTAATCCAAAGGACATAACTAACCACTCACAAAGTCCTAATTTGGTTTTAAAAGTAATTTTCCCTTTACCCCCCCTCTTTCTCGTGAATTTTATGGTACCTACTTCTTAAATCAATTTTAGAGAACATGCATGCACCATATAACTCATCAAGCAAAATCATCTAGGCATGGAATGGGGTGTTTATATCTCTAACCATGATAGAATTAATATGTCTAAAGTCCATATACATCCTCCATGTGCCATCCTTTTTTGGAACAAGGATTAATGGAACAACACAAAGACTCTTACTCTCCTTTACCAACAATTTAACCAAGAGTTGTGTGACTTGTTTTTGGATCTCCTTTGATTCTTCAAGATTTTCTCTATATGTAGGAAGATTTGGCAATGAGGCACCAGGCACAAAGTCCATATAGTGCTCAATTCCTCTAATTGGGGGATTATGTCCTTGAATTCTTCAAGAATTTTTCAAAAGTTGTAGGTAAATTTTCTAACGGAGAATTCATCATAAGACATATATTAGTAGATAAGAGTAACAAAGGTTCCTTTTTATTAAGATGTACTTTTTTAAGGATTTTCTACCTATTAGTAAACTCTTATGTTCACTTTTATGTTTCTTTACTTTCTTTTCCTTAGTTCTCTCACCTTTTAATTTTCTCTCTACTTTTTTCTTTTCTTCTATTTTTTGTTTCATTTGGATTTGATCATCTATAACTTCCCTAGGAGCTAAGGGTTTAAGAGTTACCTTATTACCCTTATGCACAAAGGAGAACTTGTTAGTAACACCATAATGATTTTACCTTTCTATCAAATTGTCATGGTCTTCCTAAGAGGACATGGTTAGCTTCCATTGGAACCATATCACAAAAAATTTCATCTTTGTATTTGCCCAATTTGATAACAATAGATATATGCTTATCCATAATCATTTCTCCATGCTCACTCAACCATTAAAGTTTATAGGGCTTATGATGAGGGATAATAGGAATACAAAGTTTATCAACTAGTCTTTGATTAGATACATTTATACCACTACCTCTATCTATTAATAAAAAAACAACATTTGTCTTGGATCATATATCTTAAGTGAAATATGTTTTCCCTTTGGGATTGATCATCTTTAATGAAGGTGCTCACGAGTCTTCTCATCATCAAAAGGTCTCCTTTGTATGGTGCTTCTTCACTTAAGTATCCATCTTCACTCCTTGATGTTGAAGTTTTCTCCTGGGAACTCTCACTTTCAATGTCTCCATTTTCTCTAAGGATCATTGTTCTTTTATTAGGGCATTGTGAGGTAATATGTCATTTCCCTAAATACTTGAAACATTTCATGTTACTTGATATAGAAGCATTAAAATTAGGAATAATTACCTTACTTACCTCATCTTTGTGGCTTTTGAAGGGTGCACTCTCTTTATTAGAACTTTTGTCCCTTTTTAGAAGTTTATCTTCTCTCATTTCCTTACCCTTCCAATTGGAGCTTATGGTTGGGTAAGTTCTTTTTCCATGCCTTTTAAGTTGAGTTCAACTTTAGAAGCTTGATGTACAAGTATAGATAGAGATGTATATTCATATAATTCAATAATGTCTTATATATCTTTATTCAAGCTTTGCAAGAATTTAGCCATTATGGCTTCTTGTGTCTCAACAAGTTGTGCTATTATTAGAGTTACTTCGATATCTTTAAAATATTCTTTTACACTTTTATGACCTTGATACATTCTTTGTAACTTTACAAACAAATCTCTCTTGTAAAAGCATGATACAAATCTCTCTCATTTCTCTTTTTAGTTCATCTTATGACTTAATGAGAGCTCTTCTCATACCTCTTATTAGAATGACAATCTCATTCCTCCAAATCAATGCATGTGCTTCAAAAGACAAAGCAATTATCTTGACCTTAATCATATCATTACAATTAATACATTCAAGATTTTGCTCTACCTTCATTTCCAATCATAATAATCATTTGGATTAGCTTCACCAGAAAAAGGAGGAATTTTACCTTTGATGAGGTACACAGGATTTCTTTTTTGTCCATCCCTAAGCCTATCATGTCTCCTTGTTCTCTCATTTTTTTGTTATCTACTAGACTTACTATGATAACTTCCATAACTTTTATCACGACTATTCTCACTATTTCTTCTATATTTTGCTACTTCTTTCTCCTTTCTTTTACTCAAGCTTCTTATCCTTGAATTAATACTTTGGTACTCTAATCTCATTTACTCTAAACCACCACCCAATTTCTTAATTTTACCTTCAAGCATTTTCATATATTCCATCATCATCCTTGACTTAGGAGAAAGGTTCCTGAAATCAAATCTAAAACTAGCCATCTCTTATCTCACTTTTTTTCATCTTCACTAACACCTAAAAAGGGTGCAACCAACCTCAAACTAAAACGTAAGAAAAAAATAGGCAAATCTTACCACTCCTTAATGTTTACACTCCACTCTTGTATATGCACTCTTTAGAAGCTCTTTCTCTAATGCACTCTCTTGCCTTTTATCACTCTTTTCTTATCTTTGGTTTGTGTAAAAGTCTTTAATTCTTTAATGAAGCTTTCAATTACAAGTGAAATACTTCAAATCTCAAAACACTCTTTAAGAATTTCAAGGAAGAAAATTGTAAAGACAAAACTAAGAGGCCAAAGAAATTGGCAAGCAAAAAATGTATAGAAAGGAAGCTTAAATTCAGAGAAATTTGATAGACAATTAGAAGACTCAAAGAAAGGATTAAAGAATATTAACATTGCAAGGATCCATACAAAACCACAATATCTAGCCATGGTATCAACTCTACAAGAAATTCACCAAAATCATGCACACAATACAACACACTAACTCTAGTACTTTAGGTGTGATTAATACTCTTTCTTTCTTGGATCATAAGCAAAATTTTTTAACACTTTCTAGTGGCTAACCTTTGTTTTTATCTCTTTTTTTTAAAGCCACAAAACCATACTTTTTTCAGCCATACAATTTTTCTTCATTTGCAAACCACTCAAACTATCATGCAAATACCAAGAATTTTCAACATTTATGTAGCATTTTCATGTGACAATTCCACAAATACATGGTATACATATTTCATTAACATCATTTCAGTACCATTATACAAAGAAAAACAAAGTTCTAAGCCTAAATTGGAGTTGTCACAAGCAAGAACCAACCAACCCAACACAATAACTCATCAAAATTTTTCAAGAAACTAGAAATTTCACATGGGCATTTCAATAAACACCTTACAAACCCTCATTCAAGAACCCCAAACATGACTCAATTTTCAACAAGAACACCATGGACATGAAGTAGAATGCTAGGCGAAAGAAACTTAATAAGAAATTTGCAAAACGAAACAAAGAGGAGCAAGAACCAAACATTTGAATTTCAAGAAGACTTACATGGTTAACGTACCATGCATGGAAAGTTCTTGATTGAATGTGCAATTTCTCCACTCCAAGAAACCATGATGAAAGACCTAAGATTTCTCTAAATAACACTTAGTGACTCCCTAGGATCCTCTTGAGTCAATTGCTTTCCAAAGCCTCCAAGAAAAGGGTTTATGCGTGAAGACTAGTTGGTGAAGGAACAAAGAAGAAGGAAACAAGGAAAATGTGAGTAAGAAAGAAATGGTAATGGCTCGCCACTTACTCATGGGTATAAGGAAGATAGGGGTATGAGATTTACCACAAGCCATAAGAATTGAAAAGTTCTTCCACAAAACAAGATAGAGACAAATCTTTCAAAGGTTGCAAAACAACTAATTTTCATTCAATCAAAAGTTACTTATACACTTGGAGGAGAAGGTCTTATATAGGCTTGGCTCCCTCACGCCCAATGTCTAAGGGGTGTTTGGACATAGGATTAGGTGCTCATCCATGCAAGGAGACATTTAATCTAGCTAACAAAACAAGTTAAGGTTATATTAGTAAGTAGAATACCAAACAAGCCTTTAAACTTTAGGAGCACTAATGTACTTAGGAGACTAAGCAAATGAAATACAAATGATAAGCTAAAGAAATACAAATGCTTCTAAGGAGTCAAGGTGCAAGTCCATATAGAGAGTTTTATATTCTATGTTTTAAATATGACCTTTATAGTTCTATTGCTTTGATTTTTCTTTATTATATTACACATGCTTAAAATCAAATCATATTTTACTTAAGCATAAAACTTAAGCATGTGTAAATGTTACATACAATCATATGTTACATATTTTACATACAATCATATTTTTCTTTATTACCTTTTACACGAATGCAAGAATAAATGAGTTTTATTTTACTTGAATATTTTCTTTATTAAATATAAATGTTAGAGGGGTAAAGGGTGTTCCACACCCAAACCCAACCACCTTTTAATGTGCTACTACTTAGCCAAACTAGCCAAAATCTAATGTAACTAGCCAAGAGTCCTAAGCCACAATTACTTACCCATTTTGAGAAATTTTCTAAGCCTATAAACATCCAGAACAAAATAGCCTCAAAAGTCTTGCTTCTTAATAGCCTTTCTCCATCGTTAAGTATTATGAACAATCTTTCTTATTCTATCACCTTGGTTTCTTTGAATTATCAAGAAACTTTCTTTTGATGTTTTGTTGCTTTAAAAAAAGCTTAAACCATTTTGGTTTCCCTTTCATCTCTTGTAAGGGCTAGAGACTTGAACACCTCTAACATCACTTCTTTAAGAGATTCATGGAAAGCTCATCTTGAAAAAATGACAAACGTATTGTTAATATGTCTAATCCACAAAAAGGAGAAAAATTAATAAAAAAAGTTATTATTTTGAATTTGGTGATTTATATTGTTTGCATCATTGAGGAATGCTTGATGAGTGTTGGGAAAGTTAGTGGAGATACTATTGGTAACCTTGAGAATATATAAATGTGCAAATTCACAAGTGATTAAGGCTTATACAATATTTAAGTTGTGGCGATTACACAGATACATATTTTTTGATGAAGTCATAGTTGCTCTGAGATTAGTATCAATGTTGCCCCAATAGTTTAACATGAACATTCGATAGATTTGTATTGTCCTACATTATGAATGTCTTATTATATTTAAGAGACATGTAAGGCTAATCACTCATGATTGTTGGAATCTCCATGGAGTCATGTCTTTTATTTGTCATGAGTATTATAATCACGATACTTTGTTTATTGTTTGTTATTTTGTATAATATATCTCAAAATATGATTGTATGTTAAGATGTCATCTGTATATAAGCTTACCCTTGCATATGTGCATTTGATTATGATGATTATGACATTACACTCATGAGAGTAGATGACTAGCCACCGCCGAACCAAACCCTTTAGTAATGAATTAGTCCTCGTAGATGGGGATAGAGGAAGAGGATGAGTCATTGATCAGGAGGCCCAAGAGGCACATTATAATGAGATACTAATCGTATGTTATGTACCTATCAAAGTGATTATTTCTTCCAGTGGATTTCAATGAGCTTTTGGGAGAGGATTGACGTACTCCTTCGTGTCCCTCCAAAGTTGTAGGACTTGTGTCTGACTATTGATGTTTCTTTTAAGGAGGGGAACACCCTCAAACAAGCCTCAATAGTACTAGAATGGATGATGATAGTTCTTCTTCAACTTCTCCCCACTACCCATGATAGACACTGTGCCTTTAACATGACCAACTAGAGAGTGGAAGTTGCATAGTAGACTGTCCCACTCTTCTTTTGTTATGTCCTCCTTTTACTCTTTTTCTTTCCTTCTTTCTTTGTTTTTCTTCTCTCTTCTCTTTATTAATATTTATATTTTAAATTATTAGATATTTAAAATTATTTATAAATTAAATATGATCTAATATTAAAATTAATAAATATTTAAAATTGACTAATGTATGTTTCAATAACGTTTAATACTAAAATTTTAATTTTTAAAAAATATATTTATAAATAAATTTTACATAATGTGAAAATTAAATTGTTCTATTCGAGCTAAAAATTTGAAATTTAATAATATTAAATTAATTTATTTAAACAAAATATTTAAAAAATAAAAATAATTTAAATAAAAAATTCAAATTTCAAACTCTTTAAATTCTCTAAAATTTTTAAATTTCTCGTTAAAATACAATTTTACATATGATGGTCAGATACAAAATCAATTAGGTCTACTCATACTAAAAATATGAGAAAGAAACCTAAATAAAATATAGGTTATTTTTGGATTGATTGATCGGAAAGGCTTAATGCGTAAATTTCGTGGCTGCAGGTAAACCTCACGCGACGGTCTCGCTCGCTCGCTCGGGCAAATATGGAATACCTTCCGGCGTGCCCTCGTATTTGAGTTATTTCACATGACCGTTGCAGTTAAACGATCCATCCCAACAGCACCCACATGATTGCGGGACCCAAAAGCAAAGATCGGTATTCTCGCTTCTATCTTTATACATGACGGAAACGGAGGCTTCTCGGGCGCTCCGGAGCCTGACCCTCACCGCCACCGAAATCTCCAACCTCTCCGCCTTCAAGCCCGTCATCAAGACCCAATGCCGCGAACTCAGTCGCCGAATAAGCTTCCTCACTCCCCTCTTCCACGAATTGGAGGACGACGTCGTCTCCAGCCCCGCGCTTCCCTGCCACGCGCTCGCGTCGCTCGAAGACGCTCTCTTCCGCGCCAAGGAGCTGCTCCTATTCGCCACCCGCTCAAGCCAGGTTTTCATGGTGCGAATGGGCTTTCTAGTAATGGCATTGCTCGTTTGTGTTTTTTTCTAATGTTATTTGTTGTAAATTTGAATTGAATTTCGCGTTTGGTTATGTGGATGTCGCTTGCAATTGCAGATACTCGATAGGGAGCAAGTTAAGCAAAATTTCGTCGATGTTGCTGCTCATTTTGAACATGCTATAAGCAAGATCTCCTTTGACGAGCTTGATGTTTCTGAAGAAATCAAGGAGCAGGTGAATAATATTTTGAAGGACTTTTTATTTTTTATTTTTTATCGAGAACTTGATACTTCTACACCAATGAGAATGTTGCGTGTTTGTAATTTTGTGAAGGAGATTGAGTACATTCTAAATCTTCAGAAATAAGTTTGTTGTTTTGTTTTTGTTATGCCATGAAGAGTTGCTAATTGCTAATAATGTAAGGTGAGATTAGGTAAGTTCATGTTTAGGTAAACTTGTATGCAAACACGAGAAGAAAATAATAAGATAAAATTAACTTCTCCCATAAGTTATAATCAACTTAGGCACTTAATTTTATAGAAGTTCTTTCATTTAACTTCTCTACATGTTAAAGTGCATAAGTTGATTTTAGATAAACTTCTCTGCAAGCATGAGAAGAAAATAAGAAGATAAATTGAGCTTCTCCCCTAAATTATAATCAATTTATGTACTTAATTTTATAGAAGTTCTTTCATTTAACTTCTCTAAATGTTGAAGTGCATAAGTTGATTTTAGATAAACTTCTCTGCAAGCACGAGAAGAAAATAAGAAGATAAATTGAGCTTCTCTCATAAATTATAATCAATTTATGTACTTAATTTTATAGAAACTCTTTCATTTAACTTCTCTAAATCATAGTAGTCAATAGCGGCCGGAGCGGCCACTATAGTGGTGGAGCGGAGCGGAGCGGTAGCAGCGCGCGACAGAATTTGCGTAGCGGCACAGTTCAATGTCGCGGTTGTAGCGGCCGCGATAGCGGCGGAGCGGAGCGGCCGCTATAGCGGAAAATCGCAGCGGAGCGGCCGCTATTGTCCACATGAAGGGGAAAAGTAAAAAATGCCCTCTTGTTTAAAACGTTAGTGAGGGCATTTTTGACTTTTTGCATTTTAGGGTTTTAGTTTAAATAATATTTCAACCTGTTTCTCCTCTACCTTCTCTGGTCTGCTCTTTCCTTTATGTTTCACTGTCTTGCCTTCTCTGTTGACCTTCTCCGACGACGCACCGTCGTTCTTCTTCTCCGGTGATCACTAGTTTTGAAATTAATTTTTTTTTAGTTTTTTTTTGTTTCTGCCTATACCAGAATCCCTTTTCCTTCTCTGTTTCCAGCAACTCATGCTTTGTTTCTGTTCTTGTTTTTGCTGTTTCTGTTCCTGTTTTTTTTTTAGATGTTATTGTATTTGACATTTTGACTATTTGTTTTTACTATTTGAATTCTAATCCTTTTATGAATTTTTATTATTAATGATACTTGTTAGTTTATAAATTGAGTAATATTTATGTTTTTGAGCTTATATATATTAATAATTTTTTAATATATATATATATATAATATTAGAATAACGGCTATCCCACTATCCGCTATCCCGCTATCCCAGTTCGGGGGTCGGTCACTCCGCTCCGTTCCGCTATCTAGGATTAACTACTATGCTCTAAATGTTGAAGTGCATAAGTTGATTTTAGAAAAACTTCTCTGCAAGCACGAGAAGAAAATAAGAAGATAAATTGAGCTTCTCCCATAAATTATTATCAACATATGCCTTTAATTTTATAGAAACTCTTTCATTTAACTTCTCTAAATGTTGAAGTGCAAAAGTTGATTTTAGATAAACTTCTTTGCAAGCTCGAGAAGTAAATAAGAAGATAAATTGAGCTTCTCTATAAATTATAATCAACTTATGCACTTAATTTCATAGAAAATCTTTCATTTAACTTCTCTAAATGTTGAAGTGCATAGGTTGATTTTAGCTTATGAGAAAAATTTAATTCATTCTACCTTTTTATATTTTTCTTTTATAAATGTTTATTGAGAAATTTACCAAACAGGACTTAAATAGACCAATGTGCTATTGGTTCAACTTATTTTTTTGCTTATTATTGTTAGTTTAGGGGGAGCTTATAAAAAGTAAGCTATTATATAGAAATAATAGTTTTCCAACGTGTACTTGTTTAAGTGCTTACTCATAAGAACTTATCACATAAGAACTTGTAGCTTGTTTTGATAAGCTTCAATATGAAATTTATTGAAATAAGCTAAAAGTAGCTAATTGAAAAGTCATAAGCTACTTTTATAAACTTAATTAAATACTTGTTTAAGTGTTTATATGATAAGATAAACCCAAATAAGCTTTCAAAATAGATCTTCCAAACATCTCCTAAGAAATGCCGTTTTCCTTGGTGAGTTGGTGTCTTGGTCTTCACTTTAGTGAGTTCATTAGTTTCTCATTTGTTTGTTGCTACCACTTCTCTTTCTGTTCTCATTTTAAGGTTTTATTTTTCTGCTCCTGTTGTTATCTTCAGGTTGCACTTGTGACCACTCAGTTTAGAAGAACCAAAGAGCTGTTTGATCCACCGGGTCTTCAGCTTTATGAGCACCTGTTGTCTGTTTGCAACCAGAGCTATGATGTGAATACTGAAACTGCTGAACTACATTTGATCTGTGAAAAGCTACAATTTCTCAATGTGGATGACATCAAGCAAGAGACACTCGCTCTACAAAAGATGGTTGTAGACAAGGATGACCATTCTCAGAAAAGCATAGGGGATATGTCATTAGTAGTGCTGAAAAAAATCCAAGATTTCTTGATGTTGGAATCTGGAAACAATATTGTGTCACCAAGGGAGGACTTCTCTCGTCATACTGATGATCCATATGTGAAACTATCTCCGCAATCACTGGTTA
The DNA here is from genome assembly GCA_025330945.1 of Mucuna pruriens. Classification (NCBI taxonomy): domain Eukaryota; kingdom Viridiplantae; phylum Streptophyta; class Magnoliopsida; order Fabales; family Fabaceae; genus Mucuna; species Mucuna pruriens. Next base: position 209,906 of record JAENHJ010000525.1, on the reverse strand, counting down.
TACCCGATGAGTTTCGCTGCCCAATATCTCTGGAGCTAATGAAAGATCCTGTTATCGTTTGCACAGGGCAGGTTTGTACTTAATATCACTTTTTTAATTGTTTTTTATGTATGATAGAAGTTTAGAAGCTATTATGACTAATTGGTATATTTAGTTTATTGATATTTAAAAAAATAGAAACCAAAGTTGCTCCTTTTAATGACACCTTCACATATGTTTGTTTATCATATGGTTTATAGTTGCTAGTTTGTGTTTCCCTACATGGTAAACTATGAGCACTTTTGGTTCTGTTCTTTTTTATATTGTTATTCAATAATGTGATATCAGGTAGGATTTATTTAAGCATAAGATTTATTTGACTTATTTAATATTTTATTTTTTTTATTGCCCGAGTTTTGTCTTCTTCTTTTGGGACTTGTATTCAAGTTAGCCTCAGAGGCCTCAGGTTTGTGCTTTTTTTTTTTTTGCGCTGCTTGGACTTTGCTTGTCTCAAAGGACCAATCTTGTTTTTTGAATTGGTGCAGATTATTACGTCATTTGAACTTTGATACTATGTAGGAGTTTGTAGAGCAGGCCAATAAGAGAGTGTGAGTTGGGCTTGAGGAATAGTGTTGTCCAAAAGATTCAAACCAATTAGACTTAACCTCTTTATGCTTATATAACTTAACTTCTTTATCCTTATATATCTTTCTATTTATTTTTATTTGCCTGATGTGAGACTTGTTTTCCAATAGTCCTTCGAAAAGAATGAAGTACAAAACTATTATGATACATTTAGTAGTATGTTTAAGACTATAGACTATAGAATCCATTTTTCTGTGTTAGAAAAAGAGAGTTTAAATGTAGAAAATTCACGTTACTGTTCACAAAATATTTTTGGAGTCCTACTGAAAACTGGTATCTGATTTCTTCCACAGTATCCCCTCCTCCCTTTAGTGTGAGCTCTATGAATTCAATGTTCTTCAAAGGTGTTAATTTAAAATTTTGACGAGAAGAAGAATAAATAAATATGTTTTCTGCAGTATTATACAGTTATGTAGCATTATTAAATTTAAGCTTTATGGAGTTGTTATATTTATCCATGAAATATAATATTGGAAGTTTGAGAAAGTAATGCTAGTCAAGCTTTAAACGAAATTTTGGATTTAAAAAAAATTAAAGAAAAAGCTCCACCCTTAAGTCTTGGTCTTGGGTAAATTAGCAATACTCTTTTAAAATCCAAAATTTTAGAGAATACGGACTAGTAAGATATACATAGAATTCATCCAAGTTTAGAAACTTTGTAATTGTGTTATCTTGACTCTTTTTGTAGACATATGAACGATCTTGTATAAAGAAATGGCTTGAAGCAGGGCATGGAACATGTCCCAAGACTCAACAGATTCTTTCCAGCTCCATCCTCGTACCCAACCATGCTTTATACAGCCTGATATCAAGTTGGTGTGAGGAAAATGGAGTGGAGCCACCTAAAAGGTTACGAAATTTATGGCTCTGTAAGACATCAGATGGCTCAGCTGAATTAATAGATCTAGATATCTTAGTGAGCAAACTTTCTTCCAGTGATATTGAGGATCGACGATATGCAGCAGGTGAGCATTGTATTGAACACATTTCTTTGCTTCTCTCTTTCTCTCTCTTACACACGCACAGACACGTGTGTGTGAAGGTAAATGTACTGGGCCAATATTCTGGAAGACAGTTCAGAATTGTTATTGATTCCCATCAAATTTTGTCTGGTTGATTTGTGGTAGAAATAGGAATATGGAAGGGTTATTGCGTGCTGTTAATTAGTTATTAATAGCCTTGAAGGCAAGAGGGATTGCAAACAATATATTTGATTATTGTGGTTTATGGGTAGGATTGCTAGCTGTTTGATGGCTGGGAACAGAACTTATGAAATTAGTAATTTTGGGATTGGTGAGTAGGATTTGAAGGGGCAATTTTTTTATAATACATACCAACGAAATTTGATCTTTGATGTTGGTAAAATCTAAAATTGATGAAAATATGAAGTAGAAGATAAGATAAAGAAAATACACCACGACATCCAAGCTAGAATCATTGGATTTGCATGTAGCATAAGAGTTTGATTGAAACAAACAATCAACAGGATTGCATTATGCTGCTATTCCTTCTCTGGGAAAGAAAGTATTACAATGTCTTAAACAGACCTATAATTTATTCTGCATTAATTAGGAATAACTGAATAAGTCATAATCCTTTTAGGTTTGAGACTACTACTATTGAAGCTATAAAGGAAATATACAAATTAGTAAAGTACCCCGAGGACTGGAAGTTTAGAATTAAAAAAATATGGCTTACCACATACTAATACTCATTGTTACCATAAAATAATTATGATTGAGTAAGGGGTATGGTCTTTGGACTATTACAACCATCCCTCACTCAAATCTAAACCAAAACATTAAGATGATTTTATCTTGAGGCTTATGCTTTCCTGTGTTCAGTAATCCTGAGCATTAAGATGATTGGGTAAGATGTTCAACAGTTAAATTTAAGAAAGGATCTCAATTGTTTATTTAGGATCTCATCCTAAATAGAAGTATAGGATGAGAGGATGTTCTGCCTTTCTAAGGTCTATATGCCATAAGCTTTAGCAGCATCAAATAAATCTGAGAACAATGCTTTTTTGGGGATCTCTCAAATCCCCACCCTTGTATTTCCTATTGATGTTTTATGTTGATAGACTACCTATATCCTCATTTTACTCCAGGGGAGATCCGACTTCTTGCCAAGAATAATGGTCATAATCGAATGCTGATTGGTGAAGCTGGTGCTATACCCCACCTTGTTGATCTCCTCTATGCACCCGATGCTGGCACCCAAGAGCATGCAGTTACTGCTCTTTTGAACTTGTCTATCTATGCGGATAATAAAGAGCGCATCATGGCTTCTGAGGCCGTGCCAGGCATCCTTTACGTGCTAGAAAATGGTAGTACGGAAGCTCGGGAAAATGCAGCAGCCACCTTTTTCAGCCTCTCTGCGATGGGTGAGAACAGAGTGGCAATTGGTGCATCTGGAGCAATCGAAGCATTAGTTACTCTATTTTGCGAGGGAAGTCAAAGAGGTAAGGTGGATGCCGCAAAAGCACTATTCAATCTGTGTTTATCTCAAGGGAACAAAGGACGGGCAATTAGGGCTGGTATTGTACCAAAGTTGATGGAAATGCTAACAGAACCTGATGGGGAGATGAGGGACGAGGCATTGGCAATAATGGCTGTAGTAGTTAGCCATCCTGATGGAAAAGCAGCAATTGGATCTATGAATTCTGTGTCCACTTTGGTGGAATTAATCAGTAATGGGTCTCCTAGGAACAAAGAGAATGCAACTTCAGTGTTGGTGCTCCTCTGTAGTGGAGATCCTCTACATTTGTCAATTGTCAGTTCACTTGGGGTGATCAATCCTCTCTTGTACCTGGCAGAAAATGGTTCAGAAAGGGGCAAGCGAAAAGCTACCCAGCTTCTTGGGATGATAGGAAACCATTGTGAATATACCAGGAAAACTGTCAACTAGATTTTAGGTGCATCTGTTGCCATTTTAAGTTACAGCAGCTTGCATAGATAGTGATGAAAGATATGATTTATACAATAGGTTACTAATCTAGGATCCCCAATATTTCCTTTTTATCTTTTAGTTTAAAGGAAATTTCAATTTTACTCTACTAATCAATCATTTAGTGAATTGAACCACCTGTGCTGTAAAGCTGGTAGGAAGTGCTAAGGTGGCTGTTCAACACAGTTGAAATACAGATATTTATAATCAGAAGAAAAACAAATGTATATTTTTTCATCTCAAACTCCTGGCATTTCTTTTTTGCAATGAAATGTCTTCAACAGTTGTTTAACCTCATGTTTCAGTCTCATTTGTGATCAAGATTCGTGTCTTTCGGTGGTGAGTCTCAATCACATATCTTGGACCAAAAGGCTGCAATATTATATTATGTTTCCCTTTTATTTGTGGGAGTGCAAGTTTTTTTATGCAGGTCATGTCAGGAAAGAGACAGGTCTCGATGTCGATTTCCACAAAGATATAGTAAAATCATTGTTGGTAATGGAGGCATGGTTACGTGATTCATTATTCCTGGTTAGGATTAGGATACCCGAATAACGCTCTTTCTTTTTTGTTTTGGCTGATGACATTATTCTCACAAAAAAAGCCACGATGTCGAAATTGCAAAAAGGCAGCTATTGCGTAATGTCAAATAACACTGATATTTCATATTTGCGATGCTTGGGACCATTAAGGATCCTGCGTAACTAAAACACGACAATGAAACATTTAACCAAGTACGCCAGATTGTTAAAACAAGGTCAAGGGTAAACAAGGGTTGGCATGTTATAAAGGTTACGTAGTGTTGCAAAGGTGAATCAGCATCATGCGGAAAGAGACACATTGCCACTACAGCGACCGGGAATCAGGAAGACAATAACTCGATAGGAACGGCTTCCAACATGATTAGTTTGCTAAATTTGTGGCTGCTATCTGAAACTAATTTCATTTTCCACAATGCGTGCATGATCTCACTAACACCCATCACTCTACCATTTCATGGCTTTTGGATTATGATCAAAACCCACTTCAGGGAGCGTGTCACAGGCCTCCTAAAATAAAGTTTTCCTCTTTTTCGGTCATAATATTTAAAATTTGTCGTGTTTTTTTTATTCTTATTATTTCAGGTAGAACTAGAAATTTGCTAACTCAGTTTAGTCCTATACGAACCACAGGTTAAATGGGCCACTTTTCTATATTTTGAATATTTAAAATTCTTTTTATTGATAAAAAGAAAATTCTTGTATTTTCAACGTCATAAATTCAAGTTCAAATTTTGCAATTACTAAACATATTCTTGTTGTTAAATATATTTTTCTCTCTTTTTCAATAGTTTTACTCAAATGCCTTTTATGCTTATGTTCACCTTTACAAATATTTTTTTCCCTTTCCCTTATCCTTTCATTTTTCTTCACTATTATCTCTTTTTTCTTTTCTTGTCTGGCTATGCTCTTCGTTTTCCTTTCCTTTTTCCACCTCAGAATTTTTTTTGTTAACCCAAACAACATACACTTGTTCTGCTCAAAATTTTCTCAAGTTGTTTTGTTGTTATGTATGCTCCATGTCATGGTGATGCACCATTACATGCAATGTATGAAAGTTCGAAAGTGTTCAAAGTAAGATACAAGTCCTGTGAATGTTTTACCTGTATACTCTTTAATCTTGAATATCATAACTAGTTGCAACGTCTGTAACCACTACCGAGAAAGATTACACACGAGAGGAGTTAATTGAATAATCCGCTGCGAGGACAAATCTTTCTACTTTACTATTGAGAGATATATTTAGCCATTAGAAAGGTATTTTGAATAATAAAAAAGTACAAAAAGACAAGATAGGGGTACATTTAATAATTAGAGGGAGTGCATTTAGCGACTGTCTTCAAGTTTTTTACTCCAAACCTGAAGGTCAACCGCAAATAGATATAGATAATAAGATAAATTCACCAGTCAAAATTAAAATATTGGTTTTAATTTAAATCATAATGAAAAATTAAAATTAGGAGTAATTTTAATATCGAACCGATAGTTCAACAAGTTAAAATATTGGTTTAGGATTTAATGATTCAATCGTGATTGAATTGGTATTAATAAAATAATATTTTTAAAATTTTAATAAAATATATTAAGTAATATTACAAAATATGCATTGAATGGTTATTTATATATTTTTTGCTTGACAATTTTTAATACATTAATTATTTTAAAAAAGGAGTAAGTTACGGTAATTAACTATTTATCAATTTTGAGTGGGAAATATATATTTAGAATTAATATAGTACAATTTAAAATTAAAATAATTATTTATAAAAAAAATAATTATATGATGTTAAATCTAATAATAAAATGCAAAAATTAGACGACGACAGACAACAAGCATAGGCATGCCTCGGTTTGCAATACATCGAGCCTTTCGCCCTTTGTTTTCTTCATTATTTCAACAGTAAAAAATAAAAATAAAAAATGGTTTAGAACACTTAGAACATTCAACCTCTATCAAAATTCAAAATGCACACACGATTTCATAACGCTCAATTGAGTCTCTCCTTGTTGTTATGCAAAGCCAAGCACTTCGCCATTTTTTTCATTTATGACTCGCAAATGTTGCTAGGAGATGGCACTCGCAACCACCATCACGATTCACACCATTTTAAGCTAACCAAAGTTCTTCCATGGACACACTACTCTACTTTCCTCCTCTTCTCTCGATTGTCTTTCAACTTCACCCCTTACTCTTGACTTGACATTTCATAGTGTTCAGTTATATGGGTATATTAGACTGATCACCAAGCTGATTCATCGATTTTATTGTTGAACTAGTCGGTTCGATTTTAAGAACACAAGTTAGTAGACTTGCCTAGTCTATTGGTGGCCAACTTGCAGCATCAGGCAATAAAATTTTAACCCAATTGGGAAAATCTAATTTAAATTTTTTCAAACTTAATTCATATTTTTAGTAGGCTGGATGGGTTAAATTGACTCATTTTGACTATCTTAATCTCAAGACATCAAGTTTAAGATAATGTTTTGTTTAATTTTTAAATAATTATTAAAAAGGAAAGTTAGGTTGAACACAGTGTCAAAAAAGTCTTAAAGATAATTTTTTAATTAAAAATCCAAAAAATAGAACTTCTGCGAGAATTAAGCAAAAGATGTCACTTTTAGGAAAGAGAAAAAAACGAAAAAATTGTGCCAAATATTGCCTTTAAAGTTGAACATAGAAGCGTATAGCATTTCCTCATCTTTGGAGCTGATTGTCATAGCTCCCACTATACTTTTTTTTTTCAGCATACAGATGTAGTTTCCTATCAAATAGTGGCCTAACTTTTAATATTGATTTACATACTTTCAATTAGGAAATAAAAGAAAGAAAAAGTTAGAAGAATGAAATCTAATAATTTGTTTTTATCAATGTCTGCGTTTATGGATAAATTTCATTCTTTTCCACACTTCTTTTCTTTATCTTTTTGTTTTCCACATAAAGGTGTAAAGTTAAAAAAATAAAATACGAAAGGTGTACAGTTACTTGCATAGTCCATTTATAATAGAAAAGGTGTGAAGTTATAGTATCCCAGACACTTGGCTATATTAGTAAAGCACCTATTTGCTTCAATTTGGAAAAATATTTTTTTTTTACGGATTCAATTTAATTATAATAAGATTTTAATTGAGAGAAGATCATTGAACTTGGTTATTAATTGAGAGAAGATCAAGTGTATCATCATTTCAATTCATCATCACTAATAAAATCACCACCAGTTATACTCAAGAAGAAAAAAAAAAATAATAACCACACATTTTAAAGAGATTCATTTGATTAGAATGAAGAGAAATGAGGGAAAGCACCCTATACACGAAGATCCCTTAGATTGAAGCCTTGAAAAGGTAAAGAAATGGAGAAGTTTGAAGCCTTTGTGGTGAGCTTCTCACTACAAAAAAAAAAAAAAAACTATAAAATCGGTCGCTAAAGTTGTATTTCGGTCGTTAAATGTCTTAGTGACGAAGACCGACTTCCTTTCGTCGCGACTGCTAAGCAATTTAGCGACTGAAATGCTTTCAGTGGCTTTTTTTATTTTAGTTATTTATATGTTAAAAATCAGTCGCTAATTCGGTCGCTATTTTTTATTTTTTTAAAAATAATTTGGTCGCTAAATGGGTTACTATTTTTTATTTTTTAATTTTAAATAATTCGGTCGCTAAATCGGTCGCTATTTTTGATTTTTTATTTTAAATAATTCGATCCTAAATCGATCGCTATTTTTTATTTTTTATTTTTTAAAATAATTGGGTGGTGGTGGTAGTTGGTTGGTGGTTGGGGGAGGAAGGAGAGAGTGAGAGAGAAGGAAAAATTGAGAGAGAAAGGAGAAGAAAGGGAGGGAAGAGAGGAGAAAAAGGAGAAGAAAGAGAGGGAAGAGAGGAGTGAAAGGAGAAAAAGAAATGAAAGGAGGGTGGTGGAGGAGGAAGAGAGGAGGGTGAAGAATAGAGAGGAGAAGATCATGTGTAATTGGTTATATGTGTGCAAAATGTAGAAAACCATAGTTTTCCCTAAATTCGAAACTCTAGGCGAAAAATTAGGTAATTCAATAACATACTATTGAGCACGATCGTGTTCATGAAGAACTGCCTGTGCAAGTTGTGCACATCTGTGCAGAATTTGTACATGCTTTTGCATAGTCACGTTGATTGTGCACGCTCACGTAGAGTCACGCTGACTATGCATACCCATGTTGCCTTATTTGTACTATATGAGTTTTATGTTATAATTGGAATTTACTACTTATCTGTTAACCTATATACTTGTACGAAATATACCCGTGTTGTTATTGTTGAAACTGGGATGTGATATAAAAATGTGCTTGAAGGGTGACCTAGTTTGTGAGAGACAAGAATGGGCCCAAGGGACATTTATATAATGAGTGAGCTAGCATGTAAGAGGCAAGAACTGTAGTCATTAATTTATGATAGGTTGAGATATAAAGTGCCTAGCTGTGAAAGGCAAGAATGGTCCCCATCGGTCCAATGTTAAAAAGTGAAATAACAATTTAATTAAACTACATTCATGCATTATTAAATGAAATAGGTGTGTAAGGAAGCACATGTGAACTTGACTGGTAAAGTCATTAGACTTCTTGGGAGCTACGTAATATGGAGATTCCAATGATCATGACTGTCGCGACCTAAGCCGTGACGGGGCTAACGAAAAATTGTAGTTTGGATCCGAGTCCCCTTTGGGGGAAGGAACAGGGATTGAGGAGTTGCTACCGACATTTTTATGGAAAACGCCAGGAAACCATAGGTTGGATAAAGCAAGTCTAGAAATCAGAGTTCAGGTTTGGGAATCAGTTATGCATGGAGAATAATAGAATCCCAATACGTCTACCATAAGGTAATTACCCTAACTAGGTACATAAAATAAGATGACTTCTACATTATAGTTTATGTCTTTCTAATAGGAGATGTTTACAAGGGATGGATGGAAAATGTCTTTGTTTTGGGGTGAATAACTTGACAAGAGTTACCTCTTGCTCCTACGTATCTCTTACTGCAATAAAGAAATCAAAGTTTACGTAGTTTTGAGTTAAAAAGGTGATTAGAAAAAGATGGACTGTCCATTGGCATCCAAAGGTGTTTTAAGAAAAAGGGACTGTTTGGAAGGTTTGATGGGATGGACTATTCGTTGGCATCCAAAGGGTTGGATGTTGTTGAGATAAGTATTTTATCGTTTGAACCTGATAAGAGTTTCCTCTTGCCGACTTTGAGTCTCCTGGCTGACTCTAAGTCATCCGCCGACTTTGAGTCATCTGCCAACTCTAAGTCTCCCACCGACTTTGAGTCATCTGCCAACTTTGAGTCTCCTACCAACTCTGAGTCATGAGTCCTCCTGTCGAATCCGATTCTGAGTCCTCCTGTTGAGTTCAACTCTGAGTCCTCCTGTCGAAGTTCGACTCTGAGTCCTCCTATCGAGTTTGACTCTAAGTCCTGCTATCGAGTTTGACTCTGAGTCCTCTTATCGAGTCCGACTCAACAAGTAGGAGCTGCTAGAAATGCTAGAGACCGACCACCCGACTGCGTGATTTGATTGGTTGTCCACAACCAAGATTTAAAAAGGAAAAAGGGGAGAACCACATACTGGTCGTCCCCAACAACAAGCAGGGAATTCACATGGCAATCGATATGATAACAACTATGTCTTGTGTGTGATTAGGCGAGTAATAGAGCGTCTCATCTTTCTTCTCGTGCTCCTTCTATCAATGTTTTCCTCCTCAAAGTGTTTTAGTTATGTCTCTCCTCCTACTAGGAAATTTCAAAGCCCCTCTTTTCTTCATCTCTAAATTTGAAGACCTTGCCCCCTCCAGCCCCCTTCTTTATTCAAACGCGGGTCCTTTTATAGACGCACTTCTCATCCTTGGGTCACCATCACGAATCTTCAAGGAGATCTCCTCCATTAATGCGTTGACATTGACTTCCCCAATTTTCGTCTTAAAGCTGCTTTCGTGTTTTTTTGTATAGTAGCAGAGTTGAGGGTGACCTCTCGTGGAAGTGAACATCTGATTCTTCCCTCACACGCCTGCCCGAGATGGGAAAAGATGCGCCCGTTGTCGTCTCCTCTGCTTTTACTGCTTTTTTCTACTACATCTGCTTTTTTCCTTTTTGTTTTTATTGATGCAAACTAGACAAAATTGGGGTATGACAATGATTGATCTCACGAGGCGGATTAGATGATGCAAGCTGAGTAGTATCTGACGAGCTACCAAAGGGATATCATGCTAGTGTGGTATAACTAATGTAGAGGTGAGGATTAGCAAGGTTTCCCCTAGCCTTCTTCCTGGATTAGAGTTGGTACAATATGTCATACAAAGTTATACTAGGATTGCATTATTAGTATTCATGTGCGTACTTGTTTGTTATTTTCCGTTGATTATGGTTGCTTATTATCTGTTAATTGTTAATTGTATGTCTGTGTTCTACTTACATTATGCTCATACCATGAGCTTGACTGAGGTACATTTTTCATTCTCTTCTGTTGTGTTGTCTATGTTTAGGATGAATGTGATTTTACAAGTGATTGTGAGGTTTGAGCTGAGACTCCTCATTTAATGTTTTTTCTTTATTTTTGAGTTTTTGCTCTGATTGAACATGTAACATCAGGGTACTTTTTGTAATTACTTTATGATTACAAAGTTTGGTTTATATTTTACGATATTAGAAATTGGCTGTTTGGAGTGTCACTGAGGATACATGTTTGTTTTTAAAAATTACAGTATATGAGAAGGTAATGTGAAATCCTTTACCAATTTTTGTATGTTTATTATAATTATATAGCATGGGGGTACAAAGTGTCACAAAGATGCAAATCAAGTTGATGTTTTGACCTTTTGGGTGGAGCACTTTTCTTATATATGTGAAAATCCTAAAAAAGATAAAATAATATCAATAAATTAATATAATTAAGTTATTTGAATTATAAATATGAAAAAATATAAGTATATAATTTATCATGAATACCTTATCAGAAACAACTTTCACAAGTCTTATCGGTCATGTAATAAAAGTATTTAGGGTCTATCCCTCCATTTCAACTTCCTCGGTGGGTAGACTCAAAATTTAAAATATTCTACCTAAATTCTTTTAATTTAATAATAAAAATCAAGTGAAAAAGTTACTACATGTCTTTTTATTTTTTATTTGTTAATATATATATATATTATTATATAAAGATAATTATACAAGACTTAACTATATTTTATACAACTATTCATGTAAATTGATAGTAGTTTATACAAATTTATCTTCAAATAGGGCCTAACTATACTTTATGTAATTATTCATGCAAGCAAGTTCATAGCAATTTATTCACCAAGATCATCATATATGACCAAACTATACTTTATGTGACAATTAATGTAAATGCACACAATCCAATAATCTCATATCACTATCAAAATCCAAGAAAAGAAAATCTCAACTTACCCACCTAAAAAATCACAATGGCTAAGCTATTTTAGAAATTTGAGATTGGTTTGAGGGTGAGCAAGAAAGAGAAACATTTGTAGAGAGAGAAACATAAGAGTGAGATGAAAACAAAAAGCACAAATAAACTAAGGTATGGATGTTCAGAGAGGTGCAAAGTATTTTAAAATATATTTTACCTTGATTAGTTAACAACCAATTTAAATAAAAATATGATATTTATAAAAATGCTACAACATTTTTGCTTGTATTGATTCTTAAGCAACTTACCTAAAAAAAAATCTTGTTATTAAAGCCCATTATTATTGTAGTAGCAAACTAAATAAAAATTGCAAAGTATTAAGGGGCCCTACAAAAATTGTATAGGTTGGGGGTCGCGTGGCATGTTTAAGTGACCTTCTATTAGCCATTTCAGCGCTTAACGATAACTAACACTAGGAACTAAAACAGAATAAAATGAATATAACAAGGGCTATTTTATAAAAAGAAAAATGACTTAAATAACTCTTTGGTTCATTTTGATACTCTTAAAATAATTTTTCTTGAATTAGTCTTTATAAAAAAAATTTCATTAGTTCTTGATGTTATAATGTAGTCCCCATAAAATTATAAATTTTATATAAATTTATCTTATATATATATATATTTTTTTTTTTTTTTCATTTTATTAGTCTATGTTAGCAAACATCAAGTTTGTTTTTTAATATCTATCAACGACGTTATTACTTAACAAGAGACATGAACCGAAATGAAATAATTTTTTTTCTACAGGGACCAAAATTAAAAAATAAATTAAGATCAAAATGAAAATAATTCTATATTATAAGAACTGAATTTATTTAAACTCTATAAAAAAAATTATTCAAAACAAAAAAAATTAAAAAAATTAAAAGCTTTCAAATCTCACTATAGAGAAAAAAATATTAAACCTAAAATTAATAGTTAATACCATATTATATCTCTCTAAAAATCTTCATTCAGATCTCAAAATTTTTAGGCTTGACCATATATATGATAATTAATTGTGATAAATAGGTCATATACGATTGAAAACTCCAACACGCTTGTTAGTGGTCTAAGGTGGGTCCGTTCTTGTCTCTACATGACTTCAACTTAAAGATTTGAAGAATATGCTTAACTACATTTTTGCCTTATAATTCTTTTTGTTCGACTTTATCCATTGATTATGACATTAAGCCACCTAAGAAAATGCTGAAACGCTGTTTGGAACTATAAAAAATAGTTCATATGCTTATGAAAATTTATAGACTATGCAGAAGTTAGAAGAAGCTGAAAACTTATTAGTGAAATTAATATTGTTTAAAACATTTTTTTACATTTGAATAAAAATTTAATATTATTATAAAAAAAGAATAATTGTTTTTAATTTTTAATTTTATCAAATTTTTGTTCCCGTGACCATACATTTTAATTAAAATTAAAAATAAATAATACAATAATTAATTAGCGAGAATAAAAATAAAAAATAATAATTCATAAGATAAAATATTAATTGACATAACGTTTTAAAAATAAGTTAAAAATTATTAAAATAAACTTTATTACCAAATAACTTTATTTTTATCAAAAACAACTTATTATCAGCTCAAACTACTTTATAAGCTAATAATGCAAAACAAACCGTCACTTTATTAAACAAGCTATTCTATATTCTATGATATGAACAATCCATGCATGATCCAGAAGTCTCCTCCACAATTGTTTTTTTATAAACAAAATATATTAAGACGAGTGCAAGGATATTCAAACCTATATCTAATACTTGATATAATTGATGGAGTGTAACTTAATTGATTGAGTAGTGTAACTTAGTTGTAAACTCTCTGTATTTGAATTTTATGGGAAAAAAAAAAACAATATCCAATCATGCAAAAGTTATTCTAAATGCAATTATATTATTCCAAAGGACTTAAAACTGGCAATAGTAGCCGTTCATTCTTGACATAACCCATGACCAAGACTTAGCTTTGATAAGATCTAAAATGCTGACCATACCATATCCACACGAACCTCCTGGAATAAAGTTTTTCCGTGCAACAACCAATTGATCAAGTTATCAAGTGCCGTTCTTGAACTTCTTTCCACTAATGGAACCACGTTGAAGATAAAGGGTTTGTGCATTAATAGGTAGAACGGTGAGAATTCCAATCCAAGTATAAACATAAAACCAAATTGTTGAGACGCTAAACATGAAGAAAACAAATTATCAACGTCCTCATTTTTGTTGAAGCAAAGAACACGTTATCCCCTGTTGATTTGTGACAATGTTTCTATGTCAAGCAGAAGACGCCATGAAAAGGCCAAGATTTTCATGGGAACTTTGTAATTTACCTTAGGGCTTACTGATACATCAATAAGGTATAGGCTGATTTAAGAGTAAAATAAAAATAATTGTCATCTTTCTTCCAGACCCACCTTTCTGTCTCAGTTTGTTTTATAAGACTATTAATTGTGAAAGTCTCCTCCACAATTAATGTCACCCAATCATATTTTATGACACAATTTTCACTTAAGAAAACATCTGAAGCTACCAAAAAATAAATATTAGATATTAAAATCATCTCCATTATTAAAATGTTTTTTTAACAAAAATTAAACTAATAATATATAAAATTTATTATGTATTATATTAATAGTATAAAAAGTTAATGGAATATATTATTCAAATTTAACCATAACATTTTGTTTACAATAAAGTGCAGATTGGACTCCAACAAATCCACCATATTCTAATTAATAAACATATTTTTTGTTTTATATAAAATCATGTAGAAAAAAATAGTCAAACCGTCAATTCATTCTTTCTTTCTCCCCTTTTCTCACAATGTTTATCTTACTAAAACATTTTACGAAACGCGGGGCCAGTCATCCACTTCAGGGTAATAATATGTTCGACTTTTTCAAGAGCTATACCAAAAAATAATAAAACTGGTGAGTTCGTCTTTAAAATAAAAGGTGAATATATATTTATTTTTTATTTTATTTGTAGTGCATCATAAGATATTAAAATTGAAAGTAGCTAGATACAATTACAAATTTGTATACATTAAAAATAAATTATTTTAGAACAACGTTCTTCTTCGGTGAGTTAAATTGTTTAAATATATCAGTTCTTTCAACTAATATTTTTCAATGAAGACTTTAAATCCAACATTCTTGTTATTAAAAAAAGTAAAAATATTTGTTTTAAATTGACTTACTGTTTATCCAATATTATTGTTTTAAAAAATAAATCTACTCTTTTAGACAAGTCAATTAAACAGGAGATTTCTCATACATATTCTCTTATGCTATTTGGGTACGATGTAGTAGGTTATTTTTGGGCTCCCAATTATGTGGACAAAATGTCAATACTCTCAAACCTACTAGGTCTCTCTTTATAAGAGGAGAAGAGGTCAAATTGAGTAGAGACACATAGAGAAACACATAGAAATAGAGATTGAGAAAGGGTGGATTTTCACAAGGCAAAAGAGAGAAAAGAGAGAGAGGGAGAGAAAGAAAAAAGGTGTTCTATTTTCATCTCAACATAAAATAGCCATATCAAAATTACGAAATCTACTTCCTTAACCGTTGGATCGGGTTAGAAATTTGACAGCAGGTTTAACACATGTAATTCTACATCTTGACCGTTCGGATCTTGATTTGGAGGTCTGTAGTGTGAGAAATCATGCTCGCACAGTAGCTCAATTTTGTGGGTTCTTTATTTTCTTGTTCCTTCATCTTGTTCTTCATCTGCAAGTTTTGCTTGCTTGCTTGCTTGTGATGGTTGGTTGTATAAGCAAACACTATTCTTGACTTGAACACTCTTGTATCCTTATTTGATAATAGTGGATTGATTTCTTTGGTCTGGACGACCCGTGGTTTTTACTTCTCACGTTGAGGGGGGGTTTTCCACGTTAAAAATATTGGTCTCTCTTGTATGATTCTTCTCATTGTTGCTTTCATTCTCATTTATGTTTACTCCTTAGAGATTCTTTCAAGTTAAGGGAATTTATATCTGCTGCGTTGTGGCATCATTGTATATGCCTTATTGCTTTTCTTCCATCACAATGTTACACCTGCTTCGGGTTCAATTCAGTTGTACACTTTTACTAGAGGAGGGAAAATCACACTTCTTATAGCTAGCATGCTGTCTTTCAAATGGGCACACAAGTGGAAAAATGGATTTATGTAACATACACATTTACATCACTGGCTTAAAAATTAATGTAAACATAGACACATTTTATAAATACCATGTTTTTAAGTTGTTTAACAATTGATGCACAAAGGTTGTTTTTCCTTTTGTTGGATTTACAACCGATATAAATATAAATTTTTATATCAATAGTAAAAATAACTATGTAAAAATATTTTATATCGGTTGTTTTTATAATCTATCAAAAGTTGTTTATATTATAGTACTGTGCCACTATCCTTCCATGCAAACCCCCTTCTTGTTGTCTCCTCCATGATAAGTTGAGAATTTAGTCATTATTTCTCCTATGAAAATACTAGATTTTTTTGTGGTATGGGTAACATAGGGTCAACTTAGATCGATTCTTTCAAGAACACATGGTTCTAATATTTTCTATTGTGCAAGGCTAAAAAGATGCAGAGCTGGGAATGTAGGATGCTGATTGACTCGACAAGGAAAGTAAAAAAATGGGTTTCGAACAGAAAAAATAAAGTGTAGAAAGTAAATTGTCTACCTAGGAAAGTAAAGGTAATCTAAAGCTATTAAAACGTATATTTATCATACCGGCTACAAAAGGATCAATGAGATGGTCCTAATTCAGGTTTCTAGTATGCAAGCGATTCCTCACCAACCTATTTCCTAAGACAACGGCCTAACATTCGTCCATTGCCAACTGAGGACTTACACAACTGCAACCTTGAGGTAGTAGAGATTACACCCATGGTTGATATAGATTATCTAATGATTACATATAATATTGCTTGGATAGGTTCCAACCGGCTCCTAATCTAGCGTGATCTATTCCTATTATGCACGACCATGACACAATCAAGAACAGATTAAACTACAAGAATTACAAGCATACAAGTAAAAGAAACATATTCATTCATTGATTAACCAAAATACCGATACATGCAATGGATTCCGGAGAAAGGATGGTCTCAGCTTCCTACGACGATTGGCAGTGGTAGTTGCAGTGTTCAACTAAGGGAAAACAGCGAACATGAGAGGTTGTACCCTCTAGAGTATGCCAGATTCTTGGTCAGTCCCCTCTAGTAACTCACTCTGCACAGCTCGAACTTTGCCCTACGCCCACTCGACTGACTGAGCGTCACTAAAGTACCATTGAACAAAGAGGAGTGAAGTGAGAATGGAGGTGAACAATGGAGTGTGAGTGTATATTGGCAAAGCTTTGCTAATCAATGAACGAGATATACGTCCTTATTTATACATGTATAGCCTAACTACTTTCTAACAAAAATAACTGTCCTAACTAACTTGTTGTAATGGACATAACAAACTTAACTAACTAACTATTTTCCTAAATGACACATGCTTGAATTGCTGGAGTGGATTCGATCTTTGCTTGTCAGGACAGATCCAGACGGATGGGATTCGGTTGGACTGGAGTCGACATCTGGTTTGGAGTTGACCCTCGGTTAGGAATCAACATCTGGTTTGGAGTCGGACATGGAGTTGGCTTCATCCGGCCAAGACGCTTTCGACCTCAATTGGGATGATCTCGATCTCTAGAGTCGGCTACATCCGGAGTTGGGATAGAATCGGTTAGGCTGGAATCAGCTACTAAACTCAGCAGCGAAGCTTCCATGCTGGAGTTGGCTACTGGAACGGAATCAGTTAGGAGAGGAACTCGTCTTGGCCGGGACGACTTCATCTGGTTGGGATGCCTTCAGTTGGTCGGGACGCCTCCGATTGGCCGAGACAGTTCAGGAGGACTCAGTCTCAGTCTCGGTTGGGATGGTTTCGGGACTCCAGTTTCACCTACAAAACGAGACTACTCTTTTTGTCAGCTAAAATCAGCAAATTAGCATAGATTTATATTTTCCTTAGTTTAACCTTGGAAATCTGATTCTTTAGCTCATACAGGATTCTTAACTACAAAATAGAGTCTCTTATACCCGTCTTAAGACCTATTTAGGGGGCTAAAATACGAATTATCACTCCATGTGGTAGTAATAAAAATGTGATTCTAGATTTTGTATCTAAGAGACTAGTATGTCAGTTCTCGAAAAGCTTTAGTGTAAATTAAATAATAAAAACTAAAAAAGATTTGAGTAGATGATGTAAAGTAAAAACAAGAAAATAACAAAGAAGGGTTGTTTTTAGTTCTTTTGGAATTAAAGATTCTACTTTCATTATATTTTTTCTTTTTGACCTCAATTTCGTGTTTTACTGATTATACTTCTTAATGCTACTAGGGGATGTGGTCTAGCACCCCTAGTATTCTTTACCTTAGGATGATTTCTAGTTAGCCATATAGAAACACATACTTTAGTAAGTTGGAGGTTCGTAAAAGTCATTATTGCTAGTTGAATCAGAAGCTTAGAGGAAAAGGTTGGTCATGAAATTCCCCTAAACCCAACTCTCATATAGTTCCACAAATTAATTAAGGTGCAACCGTCTCTAACTAGTAGATTAATATGAAAGCATATTCAAGTAATAAGGTAATTCAAGCAGTGAAAATAAAAAGAAAATTGCATTCAAAAGAGTAATCAAGCGTTCCAAGCATAATCATACCATAACCTTTGAGATTAAATCTAGCTAGCTATACACATGATGAAAAGATAAATAAAAGTAATTAAAGAAAAAAATTAGAACCCCTAGAAACTTGGGGTTTTGCTCCTTTGCTCTATGCCACACTTTTTGCCTTCTGGGAGCCTAAGGGGAAGGGGGGCAAGGGGACTTGGATGGATGGAGGTGGTGGAATATGGAAAGATGAAGTGGAATGGTATGTGTTAGGAGTGCCAAGAATGAGTCCTACAACCTCCAAGTTGTTTCTTTTTATACTATGTAAAGTAGGTCTTTTTGAGAGTTTGTACGGTATGCAAAATAAAATAGAACATAAAAATGAAATAAAATAAAAGATAAAGATAAAATAAAAAACAAATAATAATAAAAGAAAATAAAAGATAAGATAAAATGAAATAAGAGATAAAGATAAATTAAATAAAGATAAAAACAAATATAAAATAAAGATAAAGTTGCATGGTTGAGTTGATTTTCCATTACTTCACCTTTTGGGGCCAAAAAGTCCTTATTTTTGTTGCATTTTCCCTTCTTTTGTTTGTGGAATTGTGTTTTATTATTCTTAAAAAAAAGTGAATTATGCATAATATTTGTAAAGAATATTCAAAATTTCCCTCCAAAAGATACAATACTATTGAACAAAATATTGGTTTACCAACCTCTCCACACTTTAACTTTGTTTGTCGTCAAGCAAAACTTATCCTTTGTAGTATAAAGGACATAACATGTAAGCCCTTTTGTTACAATGTATTTTTGAAAAAATGAAATAAACAAGGAGAAAATGAGTCCAAACTTCTTTTTAACTAAGATGACCATCAACTGAGTGTCCAATTAGAGGTCGAGGTTCTGAAACTTGTCTCTCACTAAATCATGGGTTCAGTCTTCTAACTTCTCTCAAGTGTTTACGGTTCATAATTGTATCACTTTTTTCCCCTATGGACACTCGTTACTTACGAACTTGTAGATCAATCAATTTCTTGCCAACAAATTTTTCAAGCATGAGAGTATGAAGAGGCTTTTTTATGGGTTGTAACAGGGCCATGGGTTCTTGTGTTAGGTGGGGTAACAAGAAGAAAGTAATGTTGTTTTGCCAAATAGGTTAACTTTTACCTCTACATCACTCTCGAGAGTTCCTTCCTTGACGATTAACATTCATCCTTAACCTCTTCTCTTTTTCTCTTTTATTGTATTATCCTCCTATTGGAGCCCTTTAGGACTCTCATTCCTTGTTGGCGAAGCTTTCGATTCTTTGTATAGAGTAACTTTTTTTCTTTCCTCTTTTTATCGATTAAGAAGGATGGGGATTGTTCTTGGGTATGACAAAGGTGCAAGACTATTGTCATGCCTTGCTGTTCCATGGAAATTTCTTAGGGGTGCTTTGCCTTTATTGTGGTTCCAAAAAAAGAATTCCAACATAGGCTTAAAGGTGGCAACTAGTGGTAAATTAAACACAAGATTTTGAAGGTTAAGAACAAAGAATCCCTAATAGCCCTAGTCTATATCACATGTAAGAGAGACCTTACAAAGTTATGCATTTCAAAACAAGTCCTAAAACGGGTCAACTAGGGAACACTTGAAGAAGAATTTAGGGGTATTCCAATGTAACCTCTCTTTTGGTCCAAATCTACCCATTTATTGGCTATATAATGAGGGCATGTGATAGGCTTGAAGCTAATTTTCAACTTCTCAAAAGCAATTCCTATTTAGTTTGGAGGGCTGGGCTCAAATATTTTTATTGTAAAAGGAAGGAGCATTACTGCTTCCTTATTTACGAGTTTTCAAGATCTCGGTTACTATAAGGCAAGAAGTAAATGCAGAGGAGGTTGATGAACTATTACTCATATATTACTGTTGTTTTCTTTTTAGTACAAGAAGACCCCCTCCCTGTGAGAGATAACATTGCCTTAGTGCTAGAGAGAATGCAACATTTCTTGAATTAAAAAAGAAAAAATAAAAAGAAATAAAAATAAGAGAAATGAAGTAAAGTAGAAAAAGTAATTCATAAGTACTAAAAGAAAAAATAACAAGAAAACAAAATAAACCAAATTAAATACCGAAAATGAAAATGAGTGAGGTTACCTCTTAGCAGCGATTGTTTAACGTCTTGAGCTTGGAGAACCTCTTATTAGACTATGTGATATCGGGGATTAGGAAGGCCTCCACAAATTCCTCTTTATAGTGCCTCATTTATTGGCCCTTCACCTTAAAGCTAGTCCCATTGTCAAACGTATCCTCTACAGCTCCATGAAGGAATACTTTGGTAATTAATTTAGGCTCGTGTGGCCATTTATACTTCTCGTGCCATTTTTTGATGGGCTCCTTGTATGGTTTAGGGTTTCCCATGGTTCTAAAGTAAGACTTCCTTTTATAGTTGCTCAAGATTTTTCCTTTAGAGTTGTCAAAAGTCTGCCCATAATTACAAGACATAAGGGGCGTGGAGATTTTATTAGAGTTGAAAACTATAAATTTTACCTCTCGTTACATAGTCTTAAGGCTAGTTTGCCCTTCTCGACATCTATTATCGCCCTTCTTGTGGCAAAAAAAAGGTTGACCTAGAATTATTGGAACTGTATCATCTTTCTACATGTCTAAGATGACAAAGTCAACATAAAATATGAACTTTTCCACTTTTACCAAGATATCCTCTACTATGCCACGTGGATGGGTAATGGTTCTATTGGCCAGATGCAGAGAGATATTAGTAGGTTGGAGTTCCTACAAGTCAAGTTTCTTAAAAACAAAGTAAGGCATTAGATTTTTGCTTGCACTTAGGTCATACAATACTTCTCAAAATGTGAGTTGTCATAAGTGCCCATAGTGTAGGGGTAGTAAAACATCCTAGGTCTTTAAGTTTATGAGGCAACATCTCAAGTACTATAGCATAACACTCCTTGCGGGAAAGGAGCATTTACCTGGTTTGTTGTTACCTTCATCAGGGCCATCCATTGTGGATTACTTGGTGGGGGTTTCATCCCTTGGTGAGACCACTTTATTCTTTGTCTATTTGGACTCCTTTAACTCTTTCCCGCTCCTAAGAGTGATGTCATTTACCTCTTCCTTTGGGTTTGGCCCGATTTGGAGTGGTGGTGGTGGGCCTTGAACTTGTTGGGCCATAAGGGTGGCCAGGGTGGAGATTTGAGCCTCTATTGCTTTAAGTCTTTCATCGGTCTTGGCCATAAACAAAGTCATTGTATCTTGTAGGCTTGGTCTCCTTTCTTCTTGCCTTTGTCCCTAGTTTTGATGTTGCATAGGTAGAGGTCTATAGACATTTTGAGTTTGGCCTTCATGTTGTTCTCCCCCAAGAGAAGTTGGGGTGCTCCCTCGAACTTGCATTACAATGAGAGGAATGTAGGTCGTTTTGATTTTGGGTTGTGAAGTTTGCTTTCTCTATGGCCTTGGTGAAGAAGTTGTCCATCTGGAAATCTTTTTCCATATGGCCTATAGTCCCACATTACTCACAAGCGGGAGGAGGAGATGGCACATGCTGTATTAGTGACTCAATCTGTCCAATGAGGGTGTCCAAATTCCTCTCAATTGTATCTCCTATGTCTACTTGGTACATCCCAACTGACCTTTGTATCACATGCCTATCACTTGAGGAATAATTGTTGGTGTTGGAAACCATTTCCTCTATGATAGCATATGCTTCGCTAGGGCACTTCTTTCTAATCATCCCTCCACATGCTGCATCAATACTAGTTTGGTTCAAGATAGAGAGACCATTGTAAAAGATTTGGATTAACTACCCCTCGGGAAGTCATGATGGGGGCACCTGCAAAGCATCTCCTGAAATATCTCCCAGGCTTTGTTAAAGGATTCCTACTCAAACTGAGAGAAGTTCATGATTTCCTTCTTTAGTTTATTAGATTTGGACGGAGGGAAGTATTTGAGCAAGAACTTATGTGTGCACTTGTCCCAAGTGGTGATGACTCCATCTAGAATGATTGTGAGCCACTCAGGATCCCTATCTACTAAGGAGAATGGGAAGAGCCTCAAGTGGATAGCCTTTGTAAGGATGTTGTTTATTCTTACTGTGTTAGCGAAATGCAGAAACTTCTTCAAGTGAGCGAGGGGCTCTTTAGTGGGTAGCCATTTGAATTGGCCGCGACATGCATCATGCTGATCAGGGCTAGCTTCAGCTCAAAGTTGCTAGTCTCCACCAGAGGGTAATAAATGTTATCAGTTACCTTAATGACTAGGATGAATTAGTCTTGTAATGCTCCCTCTAATGGATCTTTACCATAGTTGCGACGATTCTCATGGTTTCCTATCATGTCCTTTTTTGCTTTCCTATTCCTATGAGCAACTTTCTCGATCTCGAGGTCAAACTATAACTATGAGCTCTGGAATCGGGTTAGCATAAACAATGGTAAAAAAGATAGAGGAATAGATGGTAGAAACACACAAGTAATAGATAGTGAAAAAAGGAAAAGAGAGTTTAATCTTGTTATGACTTCTTTTCTTTTGATATCCCAACTGGTCCTCGATAATAGTGCCAAAAACATGATGTGATTTAGTTAACACTTAAGGGCAAGTGTACCCTAATGTGATAGTAATAAGGACGTGAGTCTAGATACTGTACCTAATGAACTAGTATGTCAGTTCTCAAAAAGCTTTGGTGTAGATTAGACAATCAAAATTAAAAAAGACTTGAGTAGAGAAAGTAAAATAAAAATAAGAAAATAACAAAGAAGAATTATTTTTAGTTCTTTTAGAATTAAGGATTCTGGTTTCATTATTTTTTCCTTCTTAACCTCAATTTATGCAATTTTCTTACCTTACCTTCATGTGTTATTGATTATACTTCTTAATGCTACTAGGGACCTAGTTTAACACCCTTAATATTCTTTACCTTAGGATGATTCCTATTTGGCCATTTAGAAAAACATACTTTAGTAAGCTGGAGGTTCATAGAAGTCACTATTGCTAGTTGAATTAGAAGTTTAGGGATAAAGGTTGGTCATGCAATTCCTATAAACCTAACTATCCTATAGTTCCACCAACTAATTAAGATGCAGTCGCCTCTAACTAGTTAATTAATATGTAAGCATATTCAAGTAATAGGATAGCTCAAGCAGTGAAGATAAATAAAAAAAATTACACTCAAAAGAGTAATTAAGCATTCCAAGCACAACTATACCATAACCCTTAAGAGCAAACCTAACTACCCATACACATGATGAAAAGATAAGCAGACATAACTAAAGAAAGAAAACTAGAACCTATAGAAGCTTAGGGTTCTGCTCCTTTACTCTATGCCGTGTTTTCTGCCTTATCTTTAGGTTCCTTCTAAGGAGCCATGGGGGCGAGGGAACCAATTAGATGGATGGAGGTGGTAGAATATGAAAGGATGGAGGGGAATGACATGTGTCAAGGGTACTAGGAATGAGTCATTCACCCTCTAGGCTGCTTCTTTTTACACAGTGTGAAATTGGTCTGTCTAGGGGCTTGCACAAGCATGTAGATAAAATAAAAGATAAAATAAAATAAAATAAAAGATAAGATAAGATAAAATAAAATAAAATAAAATAAAAGATAAAATAAAATAAAATAAAATAATAGATAAAATATAAAATTGCATGGTCATGTTGATCTTCTATGGCTTCATCTTTTTGGGTCAAAAGACCTTATTTTTGTTGTATTTTCCCTTTTTTGTTTATGAGATTGTATTGCATTAATCAAAAAAAAGGTGAATTATGCATGCTATTTGTAAAGAATAAATAGGCATTTATAGTAATTTTATAATTTATTTTTATTATTAAATCAAAATGATATAGTATAATATTTTAACTTTTGAAAGAACATATAATCCTTATAAAAATATTTAAATTATTAACCAAACATCTTAATTTTTAGTTAAGTTTGGTTTAATTCAATTCACCATGGTCCACCATGGTTTGACTATCAAATCAAGCATGCACTTAGGTTTATAAATGGATGAGAGCCCTAATGACAAATAGCGACAGAGAAAGATTAGGAAGAAGGTGATGTAAGTAATGGTTGAAGAATGAGAAAAATTTTGGTGATTGATAAAGAAGCTTGGGTGAAGGAAGCAGAGACATGACAACTTGAAATTGTTGTAGAGCAAAAAATGTTTAAAATTTTATTGATAAATTAGAAATTCTCAATTATTGCTCGTTTTATAATTTATGTGTAATTATATGATTTATATTTAAGTTATGCATTTTGCATGGACCTTTCCATTCAAGATTCAATATAATTATTAAAATTACTAATAGTTGTATTGAATTTTGAAATGTCCAAATTGGACAATTTGAGAAGATTTATTTTTTTTATACTTGATTCATACAGAGATCTTAAGTCTCATCTTTAATTTGATGAGATTTTAGTTGGTGCATTTAATTTTGTTCTCCATGTGCATATTTGATTATGGTGAATTTAATGTCATTACTTTCATGTTGTACATTCTAGAGACCAATGCAAAATGTTGTTGAAATTTTGTCAAATTATAGATATAAGACTTAACCTTTTACATATTATTCAAGTATAAAAAAATGTCTTCCCGAATTGGATATATAGGGTCATACATTATTTTAAAAAGTGATATTCACATGCACGATATATGTTTGCATGTATTACAAGGTGCATTTTTGGATCATAATTGGATCAATTTTAGACACACAGGTAATGACTATGGGAATGAAGTCGAAGAGTCCCTTGACTTTGCTAAAAGAAATGTTCCTGATAGTAATGAAAACTTGTATTGCCCTTAAGTTAATTGTTTGAATGAGAGATAGTTACAAGTTGAGGAAATACAAGAACATCTTTTTTATGATGAGTTTTGCAAAAGTTATACAATACGAACATGACATGGTGACTTATTAGACATGCCGAATGCGTCTCAAAGAGAGGAAGTCAATGTAGATATGGACGGTTGACTATAAAACATGATTTGTGATATTAGACTAGAGTATTTTCAACGAGTAGTTGTGTGTGACAATTTCTATATGCAAGGTGCACTAATTTCACAAGGTTGTCACTAACGTTAAGATTAAGTTGTTAAAATGGGTAGAATGATAAAACTTTCACCAAATTGATTAAGTTATTAAAAATGTATTTCTAGAAGGTAACACATTGTCAAACTATAACTATGAGACAAAGATATTGTGTTCAATGGCTATGGACTATAAGAAGAAACATGAATGTCCTAAATGATTGCATATTATGCACGAAAAAGTTTAAAGTGATGTATGCCCTAAGTATAGGGATTTACGATACAAAAAGAAGGATGATGATTCTAGTAGTGATGTGAGCACAAAGGATTCTCCTACAAAGGTGCTATGGTATCTTCTAATAATTTCAAGGTTCAAGAGATTGTTCGCTAATACAAATGATGCAAGAAAACCTTAAATGAAATGCAAATGAGAGGAAATGTGAAAGATAACTTTGTCATACCACTGATTCTTTGTAATAAAAAAAAATTGATAGTTTGTTTTTAGATTTTGGCAGCAAGCAAAGAAACTGTAAGTTGAACTTGCTATAGATGGAATGAATTCATATGGGAACTTAAGCAATAAACACAATTTATGGTTTGCTCTACTGCTAATAACCTACCTCCTTAACTGTACATGAAACATAAATATATGATATTATCTATGATGATTTTAGATCCAAGATAACAAGGAAATGACATGGATGTTTATTAAAGTCCTTTGATTGAATATATGAGAATGTTGTGAGAGGAAGGTGTTGATTTATTTGATGAGTATTGTAGTCAAAATTTTAAGATGTATGTCATGTTATTTTTCACCATCAATGTCTTGCTAGCATACGAAAACTTATGTGAGTATAATGTTAAGGGTATAAAGCTTGTCCTATTTGTGAAGAATGGACATGCTTCCATCGATTGACACATGAAAGAAAAAAAAGTTACTTTGGGCATAAGAAATTTCTCAAAACTAACCACTTGTATGGTTGATTGAAAAAAATTCTAATGAATGCTATGAGAATGAAATTACTCTACCACCTTTAATTAGAGACCAAGTTTCTAAACAAGTGAATAACATGAATGTTATCTTTGGGAAGACACATAAATAGGCTACTAAGAAAAACATATGGAAGAAAATGTCGATATTATTTGATCTACCATACTAGTGCAAACTTGATTGAAGGAGACACTATATTAGTGTGATGTATATGGAAAAAAAATATGTGATAGTGTAATTAGAACTAAACATTCAAGGTAAGACAAATGGTGATGTGAATGCAAGGCTAAATTTGCTTGAGATAGGTATATGACAATAATTAGCTCCATAATCTCATGGTAAGAAGACTTATTTTCCCCTTGCATATCATACTTTGCCGTTTCTAATACACTAAACTGGCTAGCACATAGGCCTAACTTTGACGAATGGACACAATATCAATAATTTTTCTTTTATACAAAGTTGTAGCATGATAAAAGTATCATGCAAAATAATGAGGTTATGGTTGTGGAAAGTCCATGCATTCTCTAGTTAAAAGGATAAAATTTAAGTGAATTGATAGTAAGAATGGTGTACAAACCAATGAATTAGGATTTACGTTGGTGAACTTAGACAAGGTAGGTTATACGGATGAGCCTCTCATCATGACATCCTAAGCAAAATAAGTGTTTTATGTCAATGACCTTTCCAACAAAAGGTGGTCAGTTGTTCTCCAAGGAAGAAGTATATTTGGAAGTGATGAAAATCAAGACTCAGATCTTGAGATTTCTTATACTCCTTCTTTCTCAACACGAATGCCCACTTTCAATGAGGAAAATAAAGTAGATGATGTACATTTCACTGGCCATGATCATGTTGAAGGTCTATGGGAGAATATTCATATTCGACCAAGTTGCAAAACAAGCTATGCTTAATTTATTAATTGTTCTACGATGTCCATTTTATATTTATATTAACATTTGTAAGTTAAGATATGTTACTTATTTGTGTACTCTATAGATGACTTGTTGACTTTCATTATTTATTGTCTAAATAGACACATGGATGATCCCTAATATGCAAAAAAGATGTGTCACACAGTTAAAAGAATTGAGTCTCAGTCTTAGTGAAGATTAGAAGGTATCAATTGACTTAGATCAAACAAATGGCAATATTATAGGAGGAAAAACAACACAAAGTTCAAGAGTGTTGTGGCATTCTTTGCTCGAAGAAAGGTTAGAATTTTGCAGGGGGATTGGAAAGTGTGAAGAATTTGATTTGGCAATGCATTTTAGTATTTCATTTTTACCCTCCATGTTTGCACTTTATCTATTGTATTTATCCATTGAATTATGAAACCCTTTTTCATCCATTTTGTTGTGTAATGTAGCTCAACTACAAGGTTATTCATACTAACTACCTTAGGAAAAGATGAATTTCACATGTTGGTGATTGTTTGTGGGGAATTAAGACACAACTCACTAGTCATATCATATACAAGGCATGAAGGGACAAATTTTTTGTGAAAAGTATTTGTACTCCCACGTATTGTCTCATGGGGAAATTAGTATCTTGAGTAAAAGATAATTAAGGAAAATTAAACAATCCTAGGAACCATCACAATGGGATCTTGCATTTGTTAGCAATCCTTCCTCAATTGTAGTTACACACCATGAAATATAAAAGAGAGCTCGACAAAACATTTAGGAGAAAATACATGTGACTCAACATGTCTTGCTATTGAGAAAATTGTAAGTAAATATTTATTTATTATTGTAATTGTAACATGCTTACATAATCTTTTATATTCTTTATTGTAATTGTAGGATTCCTTAATTGAGTAGAGCACATAAGGATTCTTTGTTACTCATGGACATGACGATACCTTGACTATTATCATTGGGCAACTAAAGCATGCAACCATGCTTCTATTGTTGGATAAGGCGTGGGCATTCAACAATACTTTAGAACACTTTCACGTCATGTCCCCATCCTAACAACTTTCACTAGGGAACAAGTGGAGATGATGAGAGAGTAGATATGCGAGCATGTTTGATCAAAAGTAAGATAGTAGATTAGCGAAAAGTTGAGACAACAACTTATATAGGAGTTAGCATCCCTAGGTTTGTCTCAACAAAACACACATGTGCAAATTGTTCAAGAGGAACATGTACGTTTAAGGACAAAGGAGAATTGTGTTATTCTTGATCCATCAAGGATGACACTTACATTGATAACCAAATTAGTGTGAGCTATATGTTGATGAGAATTCTTCCCATTTAGTGGTCATTGAAAAATATATACACTTTTGCTGTTAACCATATATACCACAAGATAATAGTGAAAATAAGGTTAGGTGGTAGTTAAACAAGTTTGAGATGTAGATGATTGTGTTCTTGTACCCTATAAGGAGGTTGAAATGGTGGGGCAGACTCTAAGGAGTGACTTTTCTTAATAATTAATATCACTAGAATAAGATATCTTTTCTCAACAACCAAAATCATTACAATAAAATATTTTTTCTTAGTAACATTAATTATTACTCATTATTGATTATTTAACCGTTACTCATTATTGATTATGTCATGAAACATGTCAAATATTGGCTTTGCAAATGTTATTGATTCATGAAAGGAGGTAATGAAATTTTAACAACTTAAATTCATGAAAAAATGTTGAACAAACTTCTTCCTAGATCTTAGTAATTTATAAATTTATTTATAATTGTTAAGAATGTAATTAGGCAATATGTTTACTTGTTTTAGAACATATAAACTTTTGAGCATATTATACTATATGTGATTTTATTTGGTTTAGAATGTAACAAAAACAAACTAGTGTTTTTTTTTTAAATATAATTTTTACATTGGTTGTGTCCAAAATCGATATAGAAAGTGAATTTTTTAAATGGGTTTTAAACATAACCAATATAGAAATTGTACTTATTACATCAATTATTCACACAATTGATGTAAAAGGTACTACTTTCTATATTAGTTTTGGGCATAACTCATATAAAACTATACTTTTTGCATTGGTTATTTATAATTTATGTAAAAAGTATTTTTTATATGAGCTCAATAATGGATGTAAGAATATTACTTCCTATATTTTTGACATTTATAACAAACTTACAATTGATATAAAAAATTATTTTTAACTGATACAAAATGTATTTTCCATGGTAGCAGGAAATATATATATATATATATATATATATATATATATATATATATTTTATTTATTTATTTATAATAGGAGGTTTGGTTTATAGTTTGGTGCTCTGCTGTCTGGTCTTAATAGTTACATAGGAATGGGTATTGTTTTTAAAGATATATGTTTGAAGAACTAGATTACCAATCATACTCCTCTTTATAATTTTTCTTTGCCGATTAAAAATAAAAATTTTCTTTTCCGATCAAAAATAAATTTTCTGTTTCAACATGCAATCTATTGTTAATCTATATATGTCCATGCATATAAGAAAGGGTCCACCACCAAGCGTGGTGGAGTGGTCGCAAACCTATAAACTGGCAATTGGTAAAGCATTTCCATGGTTCGCTAGTATTTGTTTAATTTGTCTTTGGCCATATAGAACTACGACTACTTTACAAATGATGTCAATATCAGTGTCATACACATTATACACATCGGGCATACCATCCCCGCATATATTAATAGTTATTTTAATGTTTTGTATCTTATAATTATTTTACATTTAAATTTATATTTATTAATTAGAGTGGCTGGATGATATACTTAAGAAACTATTTTCTTTTACATCTATTCAAGGAAGACTCACTATACTGTTCAATATTTCACAATTCTACTAACTAAAACTGTCCTATGGGAACACTTGTGAATCTTAGTAAGACTTCCTAGCGTTTTATAGATTTATCTTACAACAACAATTAATAAAATATTCCGATAGGAAAAAAAAAAGTGCTAATTGAAAGTTCAAAATAAAATAATATTATTCAATAGAAAGTCTATGTCTTTACTTAAGTAAATAGATTTTTAAAAGTTTTTCTATCTGTATATTTAAAAAAATATTTGTGTTTGCCCTTGTTTGTATATATAGTTTTGACTCCGAAGTGAATGAGTGATTGATACTTCATTATTGAAGTCTATTTCTTAATGTACGGAATGGATAAATATTCCATATGGGATAATATTCAGATCAAGTGCTTGCTCACGCAAGCATCCATTTCCATATGCCATGCAAAAGCATGTAAAATCAAACAAAATTTAAACCCCCAAAATCCACATCAAGCACACTCAACTATTTCCCATTACAACTCTTAGGTCATCCATAATTGAAAGACTGACAGAGCCACAACAAAAATAATGTTGAGTGGCTTATTCTATTGAAAAGGACGATAATAATTGAGTGCTATGTATTTGTTTTGCATGAGGAACACGACAACGCACGTTGCAAAAGGTAGGGTCACACGTATGCATGCAAATTCCCATCTCTTATATGAACCCTATTTTGTTATGGTTTAAAAGTCGGTCAACACATTAATTTGAATCCATTACGGAACAATTTGATTTGGTAAGATGTATCCAATCTCTTTTTCGGACCTTCACCATTGTGTCTGGCTTGACTAGAGGATTGATTTAGCTGAAATGAAACACTTTTTTTTTTATCTCTTGTTTGTTAATAATTTTCTTTTCCTCTTTGTTTCTAGTTCGTTTTGTGCTCTTCTCTATCTAGTAACGCCGACGAATTACAACTACGTACCATTTTGGCCTTAAAGTGGGTGCACCGAGTAAGATAATATAGAATTATTTTAACACAAGCATCTAATAAATTGTTTTTAAGTTGATCTAGTTTGAAGCCTAAATCAGTTAATAATTTCACATAACATTTGAAATTTATTTCCAACTAAAATCCGATTTCAAGCATATGCTTATGCAGGGAATAAATGACTTTATTATGAATTCGTTTTAATAAGTGACATTCTCTCTTTTTCTACACTCATACACGTGCATTTTGTGTGTTTCATTTGTTTTAAGTAAAGCATATATGCATACCAAAGCTAACCTAATCATCCATGTTTTGTACAATGAATTATTCAATGATTAATTAGAAAATATTTGCCCATTAAATACCTTTCAGTCCGTATTTTTTCAGTTTTGAAGAAGGAATATTGAAATGAAGCCGTTAGATGCTTCATTGGATGCCATATGCTCACATAAAAAGGAGAAATGTGACAAAGAATCTCTTTGGTCAATAATTTCTCCCCCTTTTTAGTCTATGCATCTGTTTCTCTACGATACAGTACCTAAGGACCATTCAACAGTATGCAATTGGATATAGTTAATTATAAAATAATGTTACTTATGCGTATTAATTATATACTAGAAATATATACTTATTACAACAACATTTTGCTTTTGTTTTGAATAATAAGACATATATGCAACATTTATCTTGAGGAGGTTGTGGATTTGTTTTCTTTTATCCTATCTTTGAGTTTCTTTTGACATGTTTCAATTGGTGTTGGGGTTGCTCTAGGAAAGTAGTAAGAAGTTGAATTGGGGACCTCATGCCTTGATCAATTAAGGAAAGCAGCTATAAGGAGGCTGTGGCATATGTTATATACTTCCCATCAGATGGGTCCATTCAAGTGGGGTCTCATCTTCTCAATTATTTTCTTTCGTGTAAGAAATGTGTATTCAATTAATTAACTAATGATAATAAGGGCCAGGGAATCAAAATTTTCTGTTCGTGTTTATGATTGAGAACATGTGGGGGAACGTGAGGACTCTCAGAACAGCTTGGAATCTCAGTGCCTTTCCTTCTTTTGCCACGATCTGTTCATGAAGATCACACACACAAGTAGAGAGAGAGAGGAGTAATATTTATAACAAGGACGTTATAAAAGTGAAAGCTGCAATACATATTTAGAGAAAACGAAAGAGAAAGAGGCACCATATATCTAGATACCCAAACTTGTGCATGTGGGTATCACCTATCAACAACTTGAGTGAAATATTACCCACGCAGACACACAAGCATACATAGAGAACGAGAGAGAGAGAGAGCGCAATGATGGATTTGTAGCTTGGAAATCCGAGCCCTAGAATTTTTTTTAACTAAAATATTTTTCTTGATCTTCTCTTGTTAATTTTATAGGAGGATTAATAAAATTCTTTTTAACCCATTATTTATTATTAAATAAAATTATAAAATTATGAATAAAATGTATTAAATATATAATGTGAGATTTACAAAATAACTTATAATAGAGAATGTATTAAAAAATGTATTAAAAATGTGTTAAAAAAAATATATGATTGATATTTCTCATAATTTAATTTATAAGACTCTTATTGATTTATTTAATTGTCAAATAGAAGTATTAAATAAATTTTTATACTACTAATATATTAAATAATTTAGTTTATATTCAACATTTTCCCATCAATTAATAAAAGATAATTTTTTTTACTAAAATATAGCAAATGTATTTACTCTTTGATTTGGTACTAGATGTTTTTTTCAGTTAGAATTTCAGTACATTAGAATATTGAGATTTGATAGAGAATGATACCCGAATTTCAAAGTCGAAAATTTCGGGATCAACTTGCCCAAGTTCTAATCCCTTTGTATTGATTGTTCCGTAAGTCCACACTCAACAGTGAAGAACTGCACTGGATATGACTGTTACAAGAAACAAATATACTTAATATATAAGCTACTGACTCAGGGACCGACCAACCGTGGGTGAGTGAGAGTGAGATATTTTATGTCTTTCCTGGTTTTGAATGTGCTTTATTCCTTCTTGGTAAGACCTCCTTGGTCCTATCAAAAGCGAATCCAAACACCCTAACAAAGATTCCTTTCTTTCAGCGTGGCCAATCCCATTTTCAAATTTCATATGCACAAAAAGTGCATTCTATTTCTTTTACATATATATACATATTATGGTAAGAATATCTTTAGCCGTTAATTGCAATATGGATGTTTCAAAGAAGTTTCTAAGAGATTGGTCTGCACCCTGCAGCCACCATTTTATATTTCATCCAATTGGTACGTTTTTAAGGATTAATTAGTATTCCAACATTATATTCAAATAAATCCAACTTAATATATTATAGTTGTTCCTACATCTTTGTTATAGCTAGTTATTACAAAAAAAAAAAAAAAAAAAAGGAAAGTACGTATAAGCTGGTTTGATGCTTCAGCATACATCAAATATTTAAAATCCAGAAACCAACCCACCAGGCCACCACCATATATTCTGTGTGAGATTTTGCTATATATAGAAAAGCAGCAGCATACGAAGAATCGGCTCAACAAAAAGCAAATTTATAATAAAGACTTTGTTAAATATTATAAAATAGTTGTTAAATGTATATTATATTTAATTTAATTTTTTATAACACTGCTTTATTCACTTAGGTATCATTGGTAGTTTATTTATTTCGTAATTGAGTACATGTTTGATGGGCTGTAGATTGCTTTTGTACGTATATCGGTTGAAGTATTTCTTATAGTTTTTCAATAAAATTTTACTGATACTAAAAATAATTACTTACATACTATTTTTACACATAACTATTAGTAGTAAAAATATCCATAGTTTTTCTTCTTGAAATATTTTATTATTCAAACTTGACTTTTAGCTTAACTAAAGCTATAAGTTTTACACTTGACATTAAAACCTTGTAACATATGTGCATGTGTGTATGAGTAAGGAATTGTTAGTACTCCGACTTGTCAATCTTAAGGCTTTAAATAAATGACCTAAGTTTAAGCATTTCTTTTTTATAAATTAAACTTCAATTTCAAGTACTCAATGGAGATTGCATATCAGTTTTAGCTACATTATGCATTTATGAATTATTTTATTAATATAAAAAATAGATTTATTTTATTATTAAAAATGAGTACTTATAAATTTTCATTTACAAGTATACATTTATTAAATTCTTGATGAGTATATCGAAATCTTACTTGACTTAGAAAATGTGAAAAACATATATAATATACTAATGGTTTGGTATTGGATTAATTTTTGTTAGTATAATAATGGAGATTAATTAAGCCGTTAAATAGATATTGAGGATCTATGTTAATTATTATATGGTATACTAGTATATAATTTTTTTAGAATGTTGAAAATTGATATATATTATCAGTATATTAAAATTTAGTTAGTATAATGCATCATATATTAAGTGTAAAATTATACTATCTATATATATTAATAATTTAACTTTTATTAGATACAAATTATATTAGTTAAAAAATAACCAATGTTTTTACATTTTTTATTAATAATTGATATTTTTTAGTTTACTCATGAAATAAAGAAAAAACTTAAAAATAATAGTATTTAGTAATTTCTTTAGCGTTATTTTAACTTTCAAATAATAAAGTTTTAATCCCTTTGATCCTTGACGTAAGCTAAATGCTTTTACGGTTTACTTTTCTCCCTTGACCTTATTGTCATTATAACGTTAATTTGTTTGACATGCCGCCTAATATGACTATAATATTCACAAAATTTCATGTAAAGAGGGTAGATGTTAACCATATAATTAATTATATTTTTTATCTAAGGAAATCTAACACAGTGTCGGAGATATAATTATATATAT
Organism: Mucuna pruriens; assembly: GCA_025330945.1. NCBI lineage: Eukaryota > Viridiplantae > Streptophyta > Magnoliopsida > Fabales > Fabaceae > Mucuna > Mucuna pruriens. The sequence goes on along the minus strand of JAENHJ010000525.1, from coordinate 175,083 downwards.
ATAATATTATAAAACAAATTTAAAAATAAAAATTATTGAATAAATAAATAAATTGATACAAAATTATTTTAAATTAATTAATAATGGTTAGTTTAAATCTTAAATATGCATCTACATTCAAAAATTTAGAAAGAAAAATCATAGTTGAGTGGAATAAATTTGTGTTTGAAAAATAATTGGGTTGTCCAGAAATAAAATTGAAAAGAGAAAAAGGAAAAGCAGTGAGATCCGCAGAAGAATGAAGAGCAGGGGCACTCAGGATCAGGAACAGGTGAGAAACATTAAAACAAAACAAAAGAAGAGAGGAGCAGGCTCGCATGCAATACGCATCCTCGTTAAGAATGTTGAAAGCCACAAATATCCATGCTATTGCTGCGTGGAAGGGCGTGCAAGCAGATCCAGTAAGTAACTGCCGCTGAGGTCCCCTCTCTCTCCCTTCTCTCCATACGGTCCAACTTACAGACTGACAAACAGTCCATTGTCTTCTTCTTTTAAAAAATAATTACCTATAATCAATATTATTTTTTATATATAAAATAAAAATTTAGGTAAGTTAGTTTTTTAGTTTACCAAGATTAGAACATATTTCTAGGTTTAATGAAGCTATCCTTCAATATCGGTCATGATACCTATTAAAATAGATAATTAATTAAGATGTGTTATAGGTAATACTATGTAAGCATTTAACTTAAAATCAATTAACAAAGATTATTCAGTAAATATATAAATTATATTTTAAAAATTGAAACACACAATGTGAAATTTTTTAATATTTTATTGGTTATAACTATTATTAATTAATACAAATAATAATTACCTATATTTTTTAATTAAGATGTCATATGAAAAATATCATGATAGTAGGAGAATAATCAGATGAGTATCATACAAACATATAAATAAAAATATCATTTAAATAACTCATGTATGATTATATGGTATATATTTACTTTTATTATCCCTTTGTTATAATGCTCCAATATAATTTTATTCACTCTTATATATATACACTGAAAAAGTTACAAAATTGTCAACTAAAAAATAGTGGAATATTATGTATATTGATTGAAAAATCCCTAAGCGTTTATAATTTAATTGAAATATAGGGAATGTTATTTAATGAATTACCATATAATTAAAAAATTTATCAAATTTGTATTATATTTTAAAAATTATATTTAGAGTGATTTTTAATTGCTTAATAATAAAAGCATTTACAATAATGTTGCATCAAATTTTACTTTTATTTATTTTATTTAAATCAACTTTAAACTTCATTTTAAGTAACTAAAAACAGAAATATTTTACTAAAATAATATTTAATTAATAAATTTTATAATTTCAATATAATTAGTAAATATTTTTAATAAAACATTTAACATTTAATTATTTAGAATTAAATCTATAAGCTAATATTATCAAAATCGTATGTTAATAGGTGATTTAATATTTTGTGAGAACTGTAAAGAAATTGTAACAAAAAGTAAATGAGACAATGGATTTTGTGATATTTTTTACATTAATTATAATTTTATCTAAAAATATTCATTATTTCAATTAAAAGTTATTTTTATTTATTCCTTTAAAATCTTCTCGTAACATTTTATTAAATAAAGTGATACAAATATTAATAAAGTAAAAGGAAATTTTAATTAGATATCAATTTATTTATAGTTAAATACTTAACACTTTTTTACTTGTTATAAAATTATAAAATCGATGATATTTTAAATATAATAATATCATTAAAAGTGTAAATAAATTGAAATTTTCGTAAAATAGAAAATGGCATACATTATATTATTAATAAAGATTGTGAATAGCACATTTTCACCAAATTTTTTATTTTAAAATTATGTGAATTTACCCTCTTTCTAAAGCAACTAAGAGAAATTTATCAAATAAGAAACACTTTAAAAATTATGTCAATAATATTCTCGTAAAACAATTATTTTAATAATTTTTCTTTCGTCAATCCTCATGTACCACGCGTTTGGCGCGTAACAATCTGCGAATTGGTCAGATTCTCCAGACATTCTATTACCATATAGCAGCTTGTGTCGCTGAGTTTGTGACTTTGTGGTAATAACAACGCATCAAAATAGAGATTGCTTAAATCTTTGCGCTTTTTGACTCTGCTAGTTCATGAGACAGAGACAGACATTCTTTTACAAGGTTATGTTTATGTTGCTAACTGCTCTATACTTTGGGTTACTATATATGGGGAATGATGCATGTAGAGTTTATGTTTTTTCAAATAAGTAGCGCTAAATGTCTACCCATTTTAATGTGGATTGGATTGAAAAAGTTGAAAGAGATAGAAAGAAAAAAATATAGGGAGAAATGATAAATATAATAATTGATGTAATGGAAAAAAGAAAAAAGATATTGGAAGAAAATGAGATAAAAATAAAATGAAAGAAAATGTGAATGAAATAATGATAATAATTTTCTTTTTTCGAATACTGTTGGACGAATGTATTTTCAATCAACAGATTCTAGTAATTAGTTATATATTGTGCATAATAAATAAAGGTTTAGATCATCAATTTACTTTTAACCAATCAATAAAAAATTAATAAAAATGTCATGTTCGAACCAAATCTAAGATAAAAGAATCTAACCACACATGTTTAGAGATGGTGCATGTGAATTAAATTCAATTGAATACAAGTCACAAATATAATATTTATGTGAGAAAAATTAAATTACTAATATAAATATTGTGTGTCGATATTAGTAATATGATACATTGTATTAATAAACAATTCTATTAGTATAGAAATTTAATATATATTATTGATAAATCATACTATATCATTCAAGTTAATGCTTTATATTATCAATGTAGAACTATAATATTGCAATTAATAGTTAAACTTTTTTATACAGATCCAAAAATCGATTAATAAAAGCAAAGTTAATATGTAACATTTATTTCGTTATATACATTTCTTACAGTGATTAAGGTCTGTTAAATTTCATTCAGATGTATTAAAAAGACCTATTTAAAGACAAAGCTATGTATTGAAAAACTATTCTGAAAGATGTAAAGAAAAAAAAATCTAAAATGAAGAGTTTAATTTTGGTACATTTTTATTAGCTAATATAGGTATATTATCAGTTTACCTTGTTGTTGAATTATAAACAACGTTAGATATTAATTTTAGAATAATTATATCACACAGTCAATAATTTTATGATATGTAATAATTTATAATTTTACACTAACAATAATTTTAAAGAAATGTCCATGCACTAAAACTTTCTATACAGACAATTCACAAGTAATATGTATTAATTAATTACATACTATTCACCAAAAAGTTAATTACATATTTATATGCATAATTGTATTATAAACAGGTATTTGTTTGGTCAAATTAGTGGGAATATATTTGTGTGGAACACAAGAACGGTGAAATTTAAAACACTATTAACCTTAACGGAAGTTCAACATTTTTCACACACCTAAAATACCATCAATAGCGGCAATCAAAACATAGTGATGAACGATGCTGATCTCGAAGATTACTATGATCTTTAGGTTTCTAAGTTTATGGTTTGGGGTGGCCATTTTGTCGTCTTTTGATGCTCTTTCTCCGCGTCTCTGCCACCAAAACCGCAAAATAATTAGGCAAAGTTTACACTTTACACAGTCCATTCTCTTAATATTATTAAGTACATTCTTACCTATTATCACAAAATCATTTTCTCTCTCTCTCTCTCTCCTGACCCAACATTTGTTTGTCGTTGGTGAAATTAATTACCATTTAGAAAAGGACAGACCTCGCTCACATGCAAAAATATTATAATTTTTTAATGATGTAACAACTAACAGATTCTCCGTGGGGAGTTGGAAGTCACTATACTCAAGGAGGATTTGTTTAAGTTATAGTATTCAAATAAATTTATGTATAAATTTGGAAGCTGAGATTTGAATCTCCATTGGGAATATATATTTAATCATTCGTGAATTATATAACCGCTGCAATTTCTTGAAGTACTAAAGTTGTTCAGTGAAGCTATCTCTCGCTAGGTTTGGCTGCGCAAGATGAAACATCAAAATCATTTTTCTAAAAAGAAAAAAATCTAAAACATCGTCTTTGTTCAGTGAAGCTATCTCTAGGTTTGGCTGCGCAAGATGAGACATCACAATCATATTTTCTGAAAAAATAAAAGAAATTAAATCACGTCTGGGTTTTGGAGAATAGGAACTGCCCTAGAATGTTTATTCTGTTCATGAGTGGAATAGAAAATTCCAAATTCGAATCACATTTCCAACAATATGACAAGCTTCACCTTTTGAGTTTTTAGGAGTTCGTTAGAGTTTGTCCCAAACTGGGGTCTCTGAATAGTTCTGCGACTGGTTGGTCAAATAATTGCATGAGTATAATTAACTCTGAAGTAAAATCATTAAAACCAAGCAACGCCTAATTGAAATTGATTCTATGGTTGTTGAACAAAGAAAAATATATAGGTTTACTATTCAAGTCCTAGAGTATATTTAAATCCTTCATTCACACTCCAAATATGGTAAAGAAAAGATACATGCAATTTTTCATATGCATGACATGAACATTAAGTCAATAAATTAAGTGCCTTACTGTGTTGGTTTAAGAGGTTCCAGAGTCTCATATCAAGTAGAATAAAAAGTTCAATAATCAATGTAGTACTTTCACCAAATATATCATTTTCTGAATTGGATTATTTCCATATGCTTAAGTCACATTAAATACTGGAAAGTGATTGACTCTTAAAAGGGTGATAATATTACAAGTTTTACCTCGAGTAAAATAAAAGGTGAGAAAATAGAACTTAAACATTAAACAGTCCTTGCGTGTTTAGAGAAGCTTTTTTTTTATTTTATTTATCAAAGGTTTTAGCTGAGTGAGAAAGTAAACATTGTCCACAGTCCGTGAATCAAAATAAAATCTTTCAAAGTTGCTATAATCTTGGATGATGAGAATAAAATTAGCTTTCAAAGTAAGCACTAAACTCACATTAATTAGAATAAAAAGCTCAATATAAGATTTAAACATTAAAATCTCTAGTGTGTTTAGACAAGCTTTTTTTTTTTATTTTCATTTATCTAAGTTTTAGCTGTGTGAGAAAGTAACCATTGTCCATAGTCTGTGAAACAAAATAAAAGCTTACAATGTTGCTATAATCTTGGATGATGAGAAAAGTGTTTTAAAGAGCCAAAAATTAAACAAAGCAAAACCGAGAGAGAGAAAGGTGGTTTTACATTATGAATAAAATAACCACACTAAGTTGCAAGATAAATCTTTTTAGAGAGTTATATTAAAAGGCATAATGGTATTAACATCAAGGAAAAGTTCCTGTAGTCGTTACAAGAACTTTCTAAAAGGAAAAAAAATAACGGAAAATCTAATTTTTAAAGGAAGAAAATCACACTTTTCCACTAAAACACATATATATGTGAGGAATGTATACAATAAGAAAGACAACTTATGTTTTTTAATTTTTCTTTGACCACCATTCTTGCTTTACTATCCATTCACAAGGAAATTCCAGAATCTCTAAAAGAACAATACAAATGAGCTCAATTTAACTATGTAACCAAATGATTCATGATTTTGATAAATTATAAAATGATAGGCCAAAATTTGATTCATATAAAACGCACTGAGATCAATCATTCAGAATCTATGATTTGGCGAATTTTCTATTATCACTGCAGCACATTTTCCTCCAAATCATTAATTGAGTGAAGATGAAACCTTAGTTAATTCAGCACTCTTCACTCTTCACAATTAGAAAAAAGATTATATTTTCGATAGATATGTGGCAATCAAGTCATGGTAACCAATGATCATACATCATTGATCAGCTACTGCAATATTCATTCTTCTGAACTCATAATTTCATCATATATAGTAAACCTTCCCATACAAAGCAACCTAAACCTAATAAAAAGAAAAGAAAAGGAAGAAGAAATAACAACATATAAAAGCGGGGGAAAATAGAAAAACTAACATCCCTAGGGTTTTCATTTGATCTTAAAAGAAAGCAAAGTACTTGACCATCCTCGAAGCTTTTCACCTGGGGCTAATTATAACCGAGTTGGTTTGAAACTTTGTCAAAAGGAAACAGAAGAAAACCAAAAGCCAGAAACTTCACAAGAGAGCAGAAAATTCTATTGTGGGTTACTAGTAGTGGAAGAAGAGCTAAAAGCAGAAAGATCAGTCCAAGCAGAAGTGGCACCACCACCACTCCAATATTGCTCACTTGTATTAGGATTATTATTGACTCCCAAGAACTGTCTAGGAAAACCAAGTCCCTGATGATTCTCTTCCATTTTCACAGAAGCAAGCTGAGACATCACCCCAGAAGTTGAAACCTTAATGGGAGCACCACCATAGCCATCAGTACCACTACCACCTTCAAATGGATACAACCCATGTGATGATGAAGCATCCAAACCAGACAAGAAGGGAAATTGGTGAGTTTGTGGCACCCTCCATTGGTCCAAACCAGACAACATGGAACCACCACCATTCAAAGTGCTTCCTATATGGAAATTCAAGTCTCCTATTCCTCCCATTGGACCTGAAATTGCGCCATAGTTCAAGCCATAGTTTAACCCTATTTCTCCTCCACCCCCACCACCAAGGTGGTGATCACCAAGTTGATGCAATGGAGTCATGAATCTGAGAGACGGCGGCACTCCGGTGCCGCCCAGGCCGGCTACCATGTCAGCAGAAGAAGAGCCGCTGGTTGTGGAAGCAGAACCGGCACTCGCTGTTTGCCGATCGGAGTTCGCCGGCGACCTGGTGTTGCTGCCAGAGGTACCTCTACTCCTCTTGTTCCTCCGGCAGCCACCACCAACGGGGACGTTCCTCAAGGCTCCACCACGTGTCCAATACCTTCTACAGGCCTTGCAGAAGTGGCGGGGCTGAGAGAGGCTGTAGTTGTTGTAATAGCAAAACTTTGTGTTGGAGGATTCACATCTTGGACACTTTTGTTGAGCTTCCTGCATGTGTATGTTGGCCATCCTGGCCTTATCTGCCATCGAGCCAGGTCTGATGGACCCGGCGGTAGTGTTACCGCCAAGTCCATGCTGTTGCGATGGCGGCGGTGGTGGAAGAATTAGGTGGGAGCTGGCAGCAGTGTTGTTGCCTGGCTGCTGGTGATTTGGTTGCTGCAGTAACATAAAGTTGGAGGAGCAAAGAAATCAAATATGTGGTATATTCAGGAGAAGGGTATAAACAAAAGTGTAGGAAGAATATCTATCTTTTGAATTTTGCCTTTTGGACAAAGAAATTAAATGAGAAAGAACCAAATTGAAGAACTCATAAAATTTTTACCTGTTGCTGCCAGTTGGCTGGATCAATATATGCTGGGATGGAAGTATAAACCATGGTTCCTCTCGGAGCTTTCTCTTTTGTAAAGGTTGATGGTTTAATTTTTGGGAGATAATAGTGGAGAGAATCACATCAAACAGTTAGAGAGAGAGTGTGTGTGGTTGAGCGGAGCATAGAAGGGAGAAAGAAAAAGAGAGAAAGCAAAAGAAAGAAAGAAGAGAGGGAAGGGTTTGGGAGAGGAGGTAATGAGAAGCAAAAATAAAGGAGGTGCTTTTGAGTATTTATATATAATTTTAGTTTATTGTTCATTTCCCCCGATAGCACTCTTTTTGTTTTATTGCTTTTCAGGATTTTGAGAAGGCGATGTTTCTTAACCCATAAGCTTCTTTTTGATGCTCTGTAAGTACTCTGCTTAGAAAAAGAGATATTGTTAGTGCCTCTCTCCCCTCCTTCTGCATGAATAAAGCTAAGTATTGAGTCTGATATGTCATGTTATAATAGAGAGAGAAAGGGAGTGTGTGCTGACCAGCCTAGCTATACATGCTAGCAATTTGGTGTGGAATGGCCAAAGCTAACTTTAATTATGATTCTATTATAAAATATAACATTAATTTATTGGTGAATGAATGATAGATTATGATAAAGAATAATGTGGTTCATATGTTAATTTCTTTATATTGGGTTGAAAAAAAAAAAAAAAAGGTGCCCATTTGTGCTTTAGTGTGTCCCGACCGAGTGAACCTTTTCTTGGTCAGGTCTGTTCCCTTCCCCACTCCTCTTTCTTTCTTTTTGCATGGAAGCATTTACCCTTGCATCTCACGCGCCACAACATGAGCACGAGTCAAACTCATATGTGGAATATGACAGGCGTTGGGTTACATAGTTAGAGGGAAGGGAAGGGAAGGGACCCCAAAATAACTATTTACAAAGTGTTTCTAATGGATAATAAATGATTGCTCGAACGTTGTCCAAAGAAAAGAAAACACGTATAGTTTGTTAAAAGATTTGGGAGATGAATTGTGTAATATATGGATATGGATTATACTGAAAATGTGTCAGATCATGTTGCAAAAATAAGTTACTTTTGCTTAGGTATTAAGGTCCCTAAAGAGCATTTGAAGCCCCCTTGGCCCTTCCTAGGATTTTTTTGTGACTTCAAAATCTGGATATCGTCACATCCTATGCGGCTGCTATTCGAAATTAAGAAAATAGGAATTGAGATTTTTAACCATGAAAATTATCTCATTCCCTCAATTGTTTTGGATAAGGTTTGTTACTTGAATTCTTAACTTAGTTCAAAAAGTTCATACTGCAACTAATTTGGTAAAGAAATATTTTGATAATATTATTGGGATATGTGATTGTAGCTGAGGTTTTGGGCCTATATTTTGATGTAAGGTTTTATGTGTATTGATATAATAGTATTGTTAATTCGCTTTTTGTTTTAAAAAATTAGTAGGGTAAATGGTAGGAGTTTGAATAATATATATTAGGTGTTTAAGAATAGGTTTGAATCGAAAAGTTATTTGATCTAATAAAATATAATTTGAATTTATTGTACATTTTTATTAATATTTTAATTTTATATTATTAAAAGTTATTAACTTAAATATTAAATATTATTTTTAAAATAAAAAATTATCTTTAAAGGTAAGCATATTAATAACTTATTTAAAAATAAAGAACATAATAATCGATTAATTATTTTATAATATAATTTTTTATAAGAAAATATTAACATATATGTTCAAAATAAGAACTAAACAGAATAAAATATATATGATTTTACTAAATTATATATATATATATACATATATATATATATATATATAAAAGTTACATATAAAATATATAATAATTTATATGTAATAAAAAATATCGGTTCAATTTGTATTGATCCGATTTTACAAACCTTATCTAATCCGATTCGATTGATTAAGAAAATTATACCAAATAATTAAAAAATTTTGATTTTTTTTATATTAGTTTCCGGTTTTATTTTTGGATTGAATGGATATAGAAAACCCTAATATATACAAGATCTTAATTTCTTACTTTGTTATCTTTACTTAAAAAACTGTTTTTTTAATCTGTTTTATATATACTAATATTTTATATAGCTAATTGTTTCTCCTTTATATGTGGTTTTTTTTTATTGAGGGTTTTCTATTATGTTTGTGAAAAGCCAACAAATACCAGTTGAAGGCAAGTCAACCGTGATAGTTCGTTGCATCTCGGTAAAAAGAATGGACAAACACCTACAGGAGTCGCAGGCTGTCACTCTGTCGCATGATAAGAGGCGATATTACGAAGTCAACTCAAGATAGGGATAAGCGATCACCATCATATTTAATGTAAACAGGAGAAGTAAACTCTTGGGAACATCGCATCATTTAATATATGGAAAGAAAAAGAACTTTTGAATTGATATGGGAGAATCGCTATTGAGATTTTGGTAATTATGGCCTTAGAACAAGTATGCCTATAAAAGGGGTGTGATAAGCTGGCCAAAGGGGAGGAAGGAAGGTCGAAAAGAGAGATACATTCCCCAAAGGGAAGTAAATCGAGAGGAGTAATCTTTCTGACAGAGATCAACGCGTGTGAACCTCCCGCGGAGTGTCATACACTATCATTCCTGGATATCAGGTTGGTTGAGGTAGTTTCTTTTAGTTCATGTTCATGACCACCTAATCAAAAGGCATTGCTAGCTAAATACTAGTGCTTTCTTCATTATACTATGTCAAGGAAATCCCTAGCCTTCAATTCATTAACCTGGTCTGAAGCATAGATACATCTCGGTCAAGATGAGTTGACCTTAGTTTTGCATAGACCATTACACTGCATGCAGAACTACGTAAGCTCTGCATTCTCCGTGATTCATGGAGACATATAGGGACAAGAGTCGATTCTGATTAAGTCATTTGTCTATTAATTTCTCTTATTTATGTTCTATGCTCGCATGTAAATATCCCGTAGAATAAAATGCAAAGTATATGATATGAAAGTCCATTCACACCATGCATCTAATAGGATAACTACCTTGAGGTAGACGCATCATAGGAAATGCGTCTCTCGTGCGTAACAGATTTCCGAACCTGAACTTTGGTTTTCATATTTTGCCTTATCTATTATATCTAAAACAAACGACTCCTCTTTTGTTTTTGTTTTCAAAATAAGGATGAAAACAAACTCATTTTTAATTTTACCGGCATCAGTCGCGTCTTAGGTTGCGACAGATACTATTAAGGAAGAGGTGTGTGAATTGGTTAGTGAATTGTGTTGTCATGCTAAGCTTCTAAAGGTTTATTTTTTTGTTTATATCACCTGGGTGCCTAAAAAGGATAATCCATAATTGGTCTCCGAGTTTATTTCTATCTCTTTGATCGATAGTATTTATAAAATTATTTCAAAGCTCCTCGTTACTCGATTAAAAATGTTCTAAGGTTTTTTATTTTATTTTGTCAAACAATTTTCTTTCCAAATTAAAAATTTTTAAATGTTATTCTTCTAGTCAATGAGTGATGCGTTTTAGAATACACTTAAGAGCAAACATACATTATCACAACAGTATAAAGAACGTAAGTCTAAATATTGTACCCACGAGACTAGTTTGTGTGATTACGAATTTCTAAAAATTCTTATATAGTCTAGGCAAACTAATTTAGTGTTTGTGCAACAGAAAGAATGGTAAAAGAAAATAAAGCAAGTAAATAAATTTGAATTTAAATTTATATTATAGGTTATGGTTTTATCTATGCTATTCTCTCTCAATCTTAATTACATGCAACTTCCTAAATCTACTCTCTCATTATTACTGATTTTACCTCTTAATTCTATTAGGATACTTTGGTCTAATACTCCTAATATTTTTTTCCTTATGTTGGTTCCTAGTTGGTCATATAGAAACATACCCTAGTTGATCATATAGAAACATACACTCAAGCAAGTATTAAGAATATAGAAGCTGATTAATAAATAATCAAATCAAAAATTAAAAAAAATGTTTAGTCATGCAATTTTCCTAAATCCAACTATTTTATAAGTCTACCAACTAATTATGGTACGACCATCACTAATTAGTTGATTTAAACATGCAAGAGATAATCACTACTTCACAAATATTAAAATAATAAAACAATTTAACTAGAGAAGAAAGGAGAAGAGGAGACAAAGAATCGAATTCAAAATTAATATTGAGGGTTCAAGTCATAGCTTACATTATAACCCTTAAAAGGGATTTAGCTGCTCATGTTCAAGCAGAGAGTAAAGTAGGTTAAATAATACATTGAATATAGACAAAGAACTGTATGGATTAGGAACTCCATTCTTCCACTCTGTGTTGCACTTTAGCCTTGCTAACAGCTCAAGGTGCTTACAAAGAGCTTCTAAAACTAGAGAAAATATAAGAAAAGAGATAGAGTAGGAGATATTAAAGTTCTGAAAATACTAGATGGTTCAATGATCCCTTTCTATTATCTGATTGCTCCTTTTTATATTATGTGAAGTGGGTCTCCCTGGTGGGCTTACACGGACATGTAGAATGGAGCACAGTCGTCCTGTCCTTATCCATGCTTGTGCATAAGTGTGCTGAATGACGTACGGTCGTGATGCATGTCTTTTGTACTTATGCATAAGTGTGCTGGATGGAGCACAACCATGTTGAACATCTCTAGGATGAGCACGTGTATACAAAGTAGAGCATAGTTGTGCTAGTTGGTTATGAATCAGGCACTGGCATGTTGAATGGAGCATGGACATGCTAATCTCTTGAGCTTTTCTTTTGGAGTCAAAAATTTTAATTTTTGTTATGTTTTCTCTTTTTTTTCTCATGGGCCTATATTAAATTAAACTCAAAGGAAAAATGGTGAATAATGTATGATAAATGTTAAAAATAATAAAAATTTCACCAAAAATTCCTTGATATTAATATATAAAATTTTGATTTATCAATGAGCTAGTGGACTTAGTTCAAAGAAGCTAGAGACCTTGTATTATTTTCAAGGTTGATTTTGAAAAGGCCTACGAGTCTTTGAGTTGGGCTTTTCTAAAGTATATGTTATGAAGGTTGGGTTTCAGTGTAAAATGGAAAAATTGGAGTAGGGCATGTGTTTTCCATACATGCATTGCTCTCTATCCTTATTAAAAGTTATCCAACATATAAAATCTCTATGTTTAGGGGCTTAAATGCAAGGAGATCTCTTGTTTCTCTTCCTGCTTTTCATTATTGTACAGGTGCTCTTTTGGCACCTTGAGAAATTTTATAGTTTCTTTATTAATGATGAGTCAACATCTCTTTGTCACAATATGTAAATGATATTGTTTTAGTCAGGGAGGAAACAATGAAAAATGTATAGGCCATTAAAGTTATGCTTCAAGGATTTGAACTTGTGTCTAGATTAAAGATTAACTTTGGTAAAAGTTCTTTCTTTAGTAATAACATGTAGGATTCTTTTTCTTTTTTAGTCACTAATTTCTTGCATTGTGATATTGGTAGCCATCTTTTGAAATTTCTTGGATTGTTGATAGGTGTGTACTCAAGGAAGGATGTTACTTGGGCTCTAGTTGTTGAATCAATGAAGCATTGGCCGGCAGCATAGAAAGAAAATAATTTATCTCTTGGCAATCAAATTGGGTTGGTAAACTTTATTCTATCTAGTTTACCTATATAGTATTTGTCCTTTTTTCTAAATGCCAAAGAAGGTCTTGAATATTTTGAGAGGGCTACAAAGATTATTTCTATGGGCTTGAGAAGATGAATCTTTTATAATTTCTTGGATTAACTGAGATAAGGTTTGCTAGTTGAAATCTTGTAGTGGTTTAAAGGTAAAAGATATGAAACTATTTAACTTGTGCATTCTTATTGACTTGAATGTTGTTTGGTTTCTATTGTTATCTTACAAGTATAGTAACATAGGATGCTTCCTATTGAGGTTACTTGGACAACATCGTTTAACTCAATTTGGTGGAGGAATATATACTACTTTGAAAATGGTTGGAGATTAGATTTGTGTTTTTAGGGATGGTGTTTGGGTTAACAATGTTAGTCTTAAACAATCACTTCCTCATATCTATTAAGTCTCCCTTGATAAGGATACTTGTGTGGTTGAAATAGGTGAACGGATTAAAAACTTTTGGTGTTGGATATGGAGGTGGAGGAGTTAGAGGTGGCAAAATAGGATTAACCCGAACATGCCATAAATAAGGTTAGGTTGGGTTGTAGAAATTCAAGTTAAAAAAATGAGCTAATTTGGTCCAGCCTAATCCAAGTCCATAAAATACTAGCATGAAAAATAACTAAGCCTAATTGGCCTAATATTATTTATTATTTTAATTTTTTCTTGTAAAATTTGTATGAATTTATGCATGCAAAAATTGGGCCAACAATTTAACCTAGTCTGATAAGCCTAATAGGCTAGGTTAGGCTAGCAAATATTCAATCCATAAAAAACCAACAAGCCTAAGCTCGGTGACCTATTGTGTCACCTCTAGAAGGAGTTACTGTTTATATGGAAAGAAGAGTCGTTGGTAGATTTAGTAAATGCCTTAAGTCATGTTTCTTTTAGTAGAGGCTTGCTGGATCATTAGGTATGAAATTAGGATCCTTCTAAAAAATTTATAGTTAAATAAGCTTATATCTTTATATAGTCTCAACTTTTAGAAGGTATCTCACTCTCTTCTCTATCTACCATTTTTGAAAATTTATGGAAAAACTCTATCCTTTTCAAACTATTCACATTATCTTGGAGGCTTATTCTAGATAGATTGTCAACTCAAGTTAGTTAGTGCAAAAGAGGAGTATTATCTTAAGTGTAAGGCATTTCTTGTATTGCTTCTCATATGAAGAAGATAGTCATTACCTTTTTCTATCTTGTTCAATAACAAAAAAGATTTAGAATGCGATCTATCTCTAACTTAATTTTTCTAATGTCTTACCTAATGATAATTATGCTCATTATGTCCAATTTAGCTCAATCTTCAAAAAAAAAAAATGTGTTATATTCAATATCTTATCTGACATAGTGTAGTATGATTTATTTGAATTATGTAAAATAATATTATATTTTAGGGTGTTCTTTTTAATTTTTATGGTACTATAGACTTAATAAAGATTAAATTGTGGAAATGATTCAAGCCCAAAATGAATAATGTTAATTGCTCTTTTGTTTTTTCTTATTGGTGCATTCATTTTGTAAGTTGTTTATCTTAATTTGGTCTTCTAAATATTTTGAGTATGGGTTAGGTTACCTCCTTTACTTTGTTTCTTAATGATGCTTTTCTAATAAAATAAAATTGTGTTTGTATAACATTTTGTGTTATAAAAATGGTATCCAACAAATGTGATTTATGATAAATTTGAGGTTTAAATAATAATAGCTATTAATTTGTCAATGAAGAAACGTTATATTACATTAGCCACTTTAAATCACGAGAATTTTAAGCCTATTACCGTTTATATCATACTGGGGGAGTAATCTAACACCCATCTCCTACGTATTTATGAATTGTTTAGGAACTGAGATCTTGAGTTAAACCGTCTTATTCTATATATTATATATTACAATCACTCATCCGAAAGTAAATTACATTCGGAGTTAAGAAGCCCATAGGCTTCAGATTTGAGGTCTCTGCCTACGCTTACCCAAGCCCAGCTTTAAGTTTGATCCATCATCATTAAGTCATGACCCAAAATTAGGCTTTTGTTTAAGAGTCATGATCCAAACTTAAACCAGAGTATCGAATATAGAGATGTTTGGGCCCATAAGAAAAAGACAAGAGAGGTTGACTAAAAAGAAAAGTAAAGAGATGTTATTTCCTTGTCGAATTCAAATTTGTTATTATTTTATAAAATACTTATAAGAGAAAAAAAAAAGATAAAATAATTTTTCTCATAATCTGAAATTAACTTATATACTTCAATTTTATAAAAACTCTTTTATCTACTTCTCTAAAAGTGCAAAAAAATTTATGCTCAAGTGTAGGAGACTAAGACAAGCAATGTTCAAGAAATATAGAAAATCACTTTACTCAAGGTGTCAAATATGTAGAAAATATCCAGATTCTACAATAATTTAAATAACAATTCTATTATATCAACATTAAAAATTGAATTTATATTTGATAGATTTTTATCTTTTCATATACATGCACGTCAAAAATACACCTCAAAATAAAAAATAACTTTTGTTGTCTTATATTTGTACATTCACGAGACATATTTCATTAAATATTTATAGAGAAAACAAATGAAAATTGTCTATGAACAAATAAAAAAAATGTACAGATAACGGCTTTTTGTACTATTGTTACGATGGAAAGTAATGCACATTGTTGTTCTATGTATTCTCACTACAAATTAAACACGAAGGTTTCTCCCCTCCCCCTGCCCCAACTTTGAGATTAGCTATCATCTTATGTTTTTCCTATGTTTTATGCCAATTCTATTGAAAAGAATATAAAGGGGCTCTTTATCCTTATTATATATACAGGTAGCAACTCTTTTAAAAAGAACAATTACTTGAGAAAATAGAATAAATAATAATTATTATTAAATCAAAATTAAAAATAACAAACTACTAATATTAAAACTTAATTATAAATACATTTTATGAAACTATTAATTTCATTGTCACCGCAACCACCTTCAATAATACCATCACCATCTTCACTCTATCATTGTCATGTTTTGTCAATATTGTCACCCCACCGCCATAACGGTGGTGGTGGGACAACAACAACAATGGACAACAATAATTATAGAGCAATAATAATAATAGTAGTAGCAACGATGATGGTAGTGGTGGTGATGATTATGATGACAATGGTGAGGACGAGGGTGATAGAGACAATATTAGGGCAATAGTGACAGTGATGATAATAGTATCGACAATGATAGAGACAACAATAGTGGTGACAACGACGATGATCGTGATAGTGGTGGTGGAGGACATGAGAGTGATAACAATGATAGTGGTAGAGATGGGAGGGGTGACACGACATTAATTATGATATTTACAATTGAGTTGTAATTTCGATGATTTATTATTTTTAATTTTGATCCAATAGTTATTATATATTCTCATATTCTTACATAAGTAAGTATTTTTACTATAGTTGTCTTTTATATATATAACTATGAGATCATAAGTTAATTAGGTTTAAATATGGCAACAATGCTTGATGCAATCAATAAGACTCATGCACCATTCCCAAAAAAAAAAAGAAAAAAAAAAGTTATTGGTTAAATTACATTTTTAGTCATTCATCTTTTGAGTGAAATATATTTAAAATTTTTATCTTCTAAAAGATTCGTTTTGGTTCTTTATGTTTGCAATGTTACTCAAAATAGTCTTTTTCTGCCAACAACTTTATTACAAACATTAGTAAAGACTGAGTTGGGCATTATGTAGTCTACTATGGAATTTTACTAATCGACCTTGTCATTACACGAGGATTTGAAGTTTATTTTTCTTTTTTTTTATCCTTGATTGGAATGTTGGATGTTGTTGTCAGGATGTGTTTTTGTTCATCCCAACACAAAAATTGAGTTTTCTCTCTTACTTTCAAAATTAGGGTTTCTCCATTGAAGTTTGAAAAATGGATTCATGTACGTCTTCTTGCAAGTGAGGCTAAATTTGTATAGGTTCATGGATTCTCGAGGTTTCTCCATGAGCGGAGCAAGCAAGTGGGCTCCTTTGTGTCACAATGAATAAAATGCAAATTTGCACACAGTTGGAATATACATCAACTTACAAAGGAGGTTTTGGGGTTGTAGACACTTCATTGTAAATTTGTTATTTTTAAAAAAAAAATTCGTTGAAGAGTTATGGTCTCTCATTTGATTGTTCAACATTTTTTTTCATTGTAGAAAAGGAAGGAAGATATTGAATATCTTTGTTTTTTTACATATTATGTTTTGTCTTGTTTTAACATGTGCCATCAAACACTTTCTATGACTTGATATGTTATTCTTGAGTAAATTTAATATAGTTTAGTATATGTTGGTTACACAATTATTTTTAGGTTCACCATGTTATAGGTCCAAAGTATTTACTCACTATTACAAAGATAACTTTTTAAATCAATTAAAAATAGCTTTATACATTGGTTGTATATCCATTATAGATACCAATTGATACAATCCGGATCTTTGCCATTGATTCTTGGAGAGCCCTAGTACAAACTTAATCAATTGAATCATCTTAACAAACTTGGATCCATCCACTCGATGCAATTGTCATTGCTACACACGATTCCAAGTAGAATTTAGTTGGATTTTCAGAGTTAAAAGTGGAATTAGTATAAAGATAAGAAGAATTGTAAAGAAGAAAATGTATAATAAAGTTTAAAAATGGTTTGCCACTTATTTCAAAGAAATCATATAAGAGAAATGGAGATTCGCCACAAATCTTATGGAGGACTTAATGAAAATTAAGTATTCTAATCAAAGAACAAATAAGGAGAATCCTCACCAAATACTTAACTAAGCAATTTTCATTCAAATGAATCAAAGTTGATACA
This sequence comes from Mucuna pruriens, assembly GCA_025330945.1. Lineage (NCBI taxonomy): Eukaryota > Viridiplantae > Streptophyta > Magnoliopsida > Fabales > Fabaceae > Mucuna > Mucuna pruriens. The sequence continues at coordinate 157,237 of JAENHJ010000525.1, read as the reverse complement.
AAGAGTTTACGATAAACTATTTATACAAATATCAAAAGCAAAAAACTAATTATCTAAAAAGGCCCTTGGACCTTGAGCAAAGTGGAGCCCAAAAGCAAGGCAAGGACGTTCCTCGCACGTTTCTCCAAACCCAATAAAATCCAACAAAATTGAAATTGGAATTAAGATTAAATTTATTTTTTTCGTCCCGTCTTTCGTAAAGTTGCCCGGTTGCCGAGCCTAGTTCTAAGCATATTACATCACCCTAAATAAAGATCAGGCAAATTTATTAAAACTTATAAAAATTTTCGTAAGTTTTAAACTCTAGCCGATTAAATGGTATTTTTCATATATTATTAAATTTTATGAATCAACACTCAAGGTTCCACTTGAAAATATTAAGTAAATTTTTATAAATAAATTAAATTTCTTATCTTGAATATTAAATCTAAAATTCAGAACTTATTTAATTTAAATTTGAAATTCTCAATTTTTTTAAGTTCAATATATTCATTTAACTTAAAAAATTCATTTACAGACGAAATGCTCAAGTTACCTACAAATTTTCATTACCCATGAAACAATCTGTAGGTAAATTACCCTTGAAACCGTTCTCGATCGTCGAAAGGTATTCAATTTTTTGACTGATTTTCTAACAACTACTCATTGATAATGCCTTTTCAATGTTAATTACCTACAACTGATTATTTTATGGATAAATAAATGTAAAAAGTGGTAGCAAAATGGATGGATTGGTTTAGAGGGTCAAAGAAAAAATAATTACACTAAATCAGCTAAACTTTTATGAGTCAGGGTTTTATTGGTTTGGTTCAGTAACAGGCTGGATCAAACTAATTTGTGTCTAATTTTTCTTTTTTTTAATATCATATCAGTTTAAAAAAAATTAAAAAAAAAATATATATATATACTAGATCAAATTAACCAAATTCATTTTAAATTAATTATTTTATAACCTATCTGACTCAATTTTAATTAGGGTAATTTTTTAATCCAACTGTCAAGCTCAGCCTATTTTACTGCCTCTTGGTAATTTGAAATTATCAACGGATATGAATTCGTAGATAAATATTTGCCGGCAAATAAACATTTTTTTTATTGCGTAAAATCTCTGTTTTTATGCATCGATAAAGCATTAACATTTCTAAGTGTAAAACCAAGATATTTGTATTCTATTGGAGTGTGATGATAAGATATTTGTTTTCTGTAGGAGTGTGATGACTCACCTAATAAATCTAATAATCTAAAATCCAATCAAATTTAGACCTTTTGAACCAAATTAATTACAATCAATTTGGTTCTTAGATTTAATTTTTTTAACTTGAAACTCAATGATCAACTTTTTATTTTTAAAACTTCAATTTTGTAGATTTAGGAATTTAACATTTAAATTTCCCCACTACTTTTTTTTTTCATTTATTCTCACATTTTCATCTAATATTAATAACTATATTTAATTATACTAATTATTCAACTTCATCATATTTTAGGTAAAAAAAATATAACTGTAAAACTATAATTATAAAAGAAAGGTAATATATATTAACTAAGAATGGTATCAATATGTTTAGAATTGATTTAAATATTTTCTAAAATTATTGAAGAATTTGTTTTAGTTTATAGTAATATAAAAGTTAATATTTAATGTAAAAAATAATAAGAAAATAAAAACATAAAAAATAATAAATTTATCTTTTAATCCATGAGTTTTATTTTAATACATTTAGTGTAAAATTAAATATTTACACTTTCAATTAGTTAGAAATAATCTTTTATATTTTAAAATGATTATTATAACTTTTAGTTATACAATAATTTATGATTAAATAATAATATGATATACTACTAATGAAATTGGTGATCACTCAAAATAAATCAATTCACTATCAGTGGAATGAAATTGGTTGCAATTGTTTGTTTGTTTTTGAAAAATCCCGTCAAACTAACGTGAGAAGAAAGACTCTTACTTTCCAAAACAAGAGTTGCACCGTAGAATTTGATGAGGTGTGGAATATGCATTGGATGTGAATTCTAAGCAATAGTGACCACAAGCTGCAATAAGCACGTGTTGTCTCTTGGTGGGTAGTGCACATGGGACGATAACACTTGCGTAGAGTGCTGTCACTCATTCGTCAAATATAAATCAATTCAACACTGCACAACATCAAGATCCAGCCATATCAGGCTTATATTATTTGCTCAGGATTTTGTCCATCTAAACCACTACATACATTGTCATTAATTTCTAAAATTACGTGGGTTGGGCTCATATTTTTTAAAATTTAGGGGTTCGAAATGTTGTAAATATGAAAAAGGCGTAGTTAAAAAAATATTTACTAAAAATAAATAGATAGATTCTTTAGCAAAAGATTAATTACTTACTAAGTTGGTAGATTATTTTTGTCTATAACATGATTATTTAATGAAAAATATTAATAACACACTATATAATTTTTTTAGCACTTTAGTTAAAATTTATTAAAAATAACAAAATTTTGAGAGAGTCACGTCTTGTTTAATGAATGTCTCATAATTTTGTAATTTTTAACAAATTTTAACTTAAAAATAAAAGGTGTACATGTTAAAAAAGTATGTTAGATAATGTATTGTTAGTATTTTTTATTTAATTACGTTGAAAAATGGATTAAATTACATTTCATATATTTTACGGCAGGTGATACTATTGTAGAGGTAATTTCTTACTTCGATTAAAAAGTGACTTTATAAATATCAGATATATCAAACGTGTTAATGTTTTATGTTAGATATGGAAACAATGTAATTTTTTTTACATCAGTTAAAAACAATTGACATATAAAGTGGTACATTATTCTACAATGATTTTGTGCATAATCGATGTAATAAGTATAATTTTTATATCGATTGTATCCAAAACTGATGCAGAAAGACAATTTCTATATTAGTTTTGATTACAACAGACTAGAAAGTATATTTTTATTAAATAATTGATTTATTTTGTTGCATTCTTTTTCTATAAGTTTTGGCTTAGGCCACAAACAACTATAAGCAATATAATACAATAATATGTTCTAAAAATTATACATTCTAAATAGTAAACTACTTTCATTATATTTAATTATATTCTAAGCAATTATAAATAAATTCATAAATTACTAAGCTCAAGGAAAAACTTTATCCAACGTTCTCAAATGTCTTTAATTTCATCTTCAGTGAATGATAAATTAAGATATTAGTTAATGAACTAAAAAAATATATAATTAACCTCAGTTGTTAAAAATTTTATTACCTTCTTCCATGAACCAAGAACATTTGTGGAGAGAATGGCGAGCATATGTTTCATGGTATGATATTCATACTCAAAGCTCTCATGTTGTCTTTGAAGCTACAAATAAACAATTTCAAATGAATAAGTAACTATTAAAGTTAGTAACTATCGTTAACTGTAATTGAAACTCGGGTTTAAATTACTTACTAGAAGGCAAATTTATGTAGATTTCTTTATAAATTATGTTATAGGTTTTAGAGTAATAATACAAACCATAAAACATAGTATTACAAATAAATATTTATAGTTCAACTATCCTTTGGTTTTTTGCCCATCTTCTTTCCCAAAGAACAAAACAAGATGAAAACATTCTCTGTAGCACAAAGAATCAATAATTGCCTATGAGACTTGCATTGAGAATAATTAGTGATAAGTGACATAAAATTTAAATTAGTTGTAAAAAATTAAATTAATTATAAACTTGTACGTATGGATAATAATAAGGTGTTAGGTAACACTTTTTTCATCCTTTAAAAAGTCTTTTTTGCATGTAGGTTTGATATTCTACTAGCTATTCTCTATACACTTAATGAGGATAAGGTCAATGAATCTATACAAATGTATGCTCCCCTTTGACATATAGAGGTAATGTATATACCTAAGTTATTGAAATCAATATTAATTATAATAGTTTAATACTTTATTAGTTAACTAATTTACAAATAAAAATTACTTATATAAAATATAATTGTATAAGCAATATGAAAAGCATGTCACTATTCGTACATACTTCCAAAACATCCTTTTGAAGGATGTAAAGTGACATAGTAAAGGTCAAGCCCACTACATCTGCATCCAACTCTAATTGTATAAGTTTTTTTGCCAATTCTACAAGCCATTTACAAATGTTGAAAACGATCAAGTTGAGGTTTTGACCTTTTGAGTGGAACATTTGCCTTAGATTCGTAAAAATACTAAACAACAAAGGTAAAATAATATTAATATACACAGTAAGTTATTAGAATTGTAAATAAAGAAAGACATAAGTAAATAATTTATTATGAATACCTATCCAAAAAAATCTTCACAAGTCTTATTGGCTATAGAATGGAAGTAATTAGGGTCTATGTCTGCCATACCATTTCAACCTTCGTAGTTAGTACAAGGACTTTAGCATCTACATCTCGAACCTATTTAACCATCACCTTGACCTTATATTCATCAATTGTCCTATGGTGTAGGATGTTTATTTCATTAACAATTTCATTCTTCTTTACCTTGTGAATTTGATTCTTTGTTATAGGAATTCACTTATGTTTTTCCAGAAGAAGTGCCTTATGGATTATCTCTTTTAAGAGGTACTAAGAATCAAATTGACCTCATTCCTAGTTCTCCAATCCTAAATAGACCAGACTATAGAACAAATCCCGAGGAAACAAAGGAAAGTTAAAAGCAAGTGAATGAGTTGTTGCAAAAGAGCTTTATGAGGGAAAGTCTTAGTCTATGTTCTATTCTTGTGATCTTGGTTGCAAAGAAAGATGGAACATAGAGCATGTGCATTGACAGTCAAACCATCAATAAAATCAATGTAAAGTATAAATATCCTATTCCTAGTTTGGATGATATGCTTGATGAACTGTATCGTTCTTGTGTGTTTACTAAAATTGATTTGAAGAGTGGATACAATCAAATTCGTAAGCAAGAAGGTGATGAATGGAAAATATCCTTTTAAAAAAATATGATTTATAAGAGTGGTTAATGATGCCAATGTGGCTTAACTCATGCTCCCATACCTTCATGAGGTTAATGAACCATGTTTTGCATTCTTTCATTGGAAAATTTGTAGTAGTCTATTTTGGTGATATTCTAATTTATAGCAAGACTTTAGATGAACATGTTGAACATTTGCATGTTGTTCTTAATGTCTTAAGAGAAAATAAGTTGTATGGAAATCTAAAAATGTTTTCATTTTGCCTTGAATATGTTGTGTTTAAAGGTTTTGTTGTAAGCTCAAAAGGAATAAGTGTGGATAAAGAAATGGTAAGGCAATTAAAGAATGACCTATACCTCATAATGCAAATGAGGTAAGAAGTTTTCATGGTTTAACAAGTTTTTATAGGAGGTTTGTGAAGAAATTTAGTTCTATTATTGCACCTTTAAATGAACTTGTTAAAAAGAATGTTGTGTTCAAGTGAGATGATATGCATGAGAAAGCTTTCAATTTGTTGAAAGATAAGTTGACCAATGCACCTTTGCTTTGTTTGCCTAATTTTGATAAAGCTTTTGAAATTGAATGTGATGCTTCTGGTGTTGGAATAGGAGTTGTATTAATGCAAGAATCCAAACCAATTGCATACTTTTGTGAGAAGCTTAGTGAGACAACATTGAACTATCCTACCTATGATAAGAAGTTGTATGTTTTGGTGAGAACATTGCAAATTTGACAACACTATTTCTGGCCAAGGGAGTTCATAATCTATTTTGACCATTAAAGTTTGAAGTTTCTAAAATCTCAAGGTGAGGAATTTGATTCGAGGACAAATCCTTTTGAAGAGGGAGGGAATGGTAGAGACCCAACCAACAAAGCCAAAGACCCTTTGAGTGACATTAGAGATTCTATGACTAGGTCCAAAACCAAAATGATGAAGCAATCTTTATAAGGCCTAATTGTGGAGATTAAGGAAAGTTCAAAACAAAGTGAAGTAGAGACTGCACAAAAATGGGTCACTTTATTACAAGTTGATGATGATTAGAGCCCAACTTGAAGAACACATGAAAAGCCCAACATCATTTTCATGTAATTTGGGCTACCATTTACATGTAATTTTTGCACATTATGTTCATGTAATAAGTTCATATGCATTTTTACATTTTCTAGGTCAGTTTTTATTAAGCTTCTTAAATCATTATGATAACTGGTGGGTTAGTGGAAAGTTATTTCTGGTGGGGAAATAAAAGCTTAGTAAGGAGTTATAACTAATGGAAATTTAATGCCTAGTGGAAATGTTAATGGGTACTAATTTCAAGGCTTCTCATGTTAGCCTAACAAAAAAACTCTTGTAAGCCAACTAGAACATAGAATTTTCAAGTTGAATGAAATTGAGTTTTTTCTATTGTGAGAGTTTTCCCTTTGTTCTTGGGTTAAGAACTTTATAGTGTTGGTTCTACTAAGAAGTCGCGATTATGGTCACTTTTTCTGTTGATAACTCTGATTCTATTGGTAAGTCGTAGTTAGAGTCAAGTTCCCCTTGTTACTTTACCTAATTTCAAGACGGTCTTAAATAAACAAAAATCACATTATAAACATAACTTATTTTGTAACATGTTCGAATAAGACTGTTCTCCCACGGAACTTCAATATGATCATGATGAATGACATGTACATCATCTACCTTATTAATGACCACCAATGTAGATCTTAATTCATTGATTTATATCATTGTTACTGTCAATCCACTTACATTTAAAAATAAGCATTCTAAATTTAGTGTAGTTGACCTTCCAAATAAAGTAACATATGAATGTCATAACAAGATTTTTATCCTTTAGACTAGAGAAGTGCATGGACTTTGCCATGACTGTCACTCCATTCTTTTTCATAATACTCTTGTTATCTAGCAACTTGATATAGAAGGAAAACATATTGATATGTATCCACTCCAACTAGGGGTGATCATAATAACTAGTTATAGAAAATTAAACAATAACCCCATGTTTAACTAGTTTTATAATAACTGCTTAATTAAATTTGGTTATAAAAATTAATCATTTTAGTTTTTAAGTTAAAATTTGGTAATGGTTATATAACTAATTATGAAAAATAAGTTATGGTTCTGTATATGGTTATAAAAAATAAGTTATAGTTATGATTAGAATCTTCGGCTTGACCTCAACTTGGCATTGGATTAAATTAAAAAAAGATTAAATATTTTTTACTCCTTATAAAATGAGCAAGTTTTGATTTTGGCCTCTATAAAATTTTTCTTTGGTTTTCATCCTAAAAATTATGAATAATTGATATTAGTCTCTATTGATATGAGACATTCGTTAATTATTTATGTATTTAATAAAAGGTTAAGTGGCCATTCATGTGACATTCACTATTGTGTATAATATCATAGCATGCAACACCTCTAAATTTTTTAGATTCCTAAAACGAATATTATTTATATATAGACACCAAAATCAAAACTTGTTCATTTTATAAAAAAAGAAACATATTTAAGCCTTTAAAAATTAATTTTTATTTTTCAAATTGATTTTAGAGTATAACCAACCATTAACCGATTTTGACTATAACTAGTTACATAACTAGTTTTTGATATATATATATATATATATTTGGATTTTTAAAAATCAAAACCATTTATAAAAAATAAGTTATGATTACGGTTATAAAATTGAATGGTAATATGATTATTGTATAGTTATGGTTAGGTTATTCAAATATCATAAGCATGAACACTTATAACTCCAACATATGACATCAATATTAGGCCCATGTACTAGTCATTTTAATGTGTCAAAAACAGTATCATTAATCAAAATTTGTTCTTTAAACCAATGTAAGAAAGTCTTGTTATGCTCATTCGAACAACCACTTTTCATTTATTCAAGGGTGATTTTTCTTCACAATGTTTTTGTGAGCAAATAAAGTTTTACCTCATTAGTTTTATTCAATATATACAAATGTACTCAAAGAACTTCCTCTCGATCCTTCCTCTTAACAATTATACCATGTATACCCTTACATGCACGTCTTCCTTTATTTTAAGACATAGAAAGCCCTACAAATTTCGCTTCTAACATGTAGTATGAACAAAACTTAATGTACCTTTCAACAATAGATGTTTTATGACTGTGTGGATTCTTTACATACCCTTTCAAGATCTTCATTTATTGATTGAGTATATTCATTGTAAGAAAACAAATCCACATAATCTAATATTCTCCCTCACTAGATGAACAATTAAATGAACCATACATCTCCAACTAGCATAAGATAATAGCAGCCTCATGTTCTAATTCATCCAACTTTTGAGCATGAATGACTTGATTGCATATAGCATTGAAGAATAAGAACAACCTTGTTATAACATATCTAACATTTTTAGGCAAGATGTCATAAATAACCATTAGTAGTAGTTGCTTCATTAACACATGACAATCATAATGTTTTAAGTCAAATAATTTGATATCACACATTAAAACAAGCCTTTTGACATTTAAAGAGTAACCTTATGACATTTTGATGCCTTGCAGAAACTCATTGAAACTTATTTTCTCATTTTTTAACAAAGTATGACATGTTAAAGGAAAATATGTTTTCTTACCTATTGATTGTGGAGCCAACTTATGTCATATGCCTATCTACAACAAATCTAGATAAGTTTATATCATTATTTGTCTTGCCTTGAATGTTTAAAAGCATTCTAATTGCATTATCACACACATTTTTCTTTACATGCATCACCTTAATACAATGACTTACATCAAAAGTATGAAAATAAAAGAATATTAACCTTTTTCCATATATTTTTCTCAATAACCTGCTTTTGCATCTTTCCAAAGATAATATTGATGTCTTTCACCCATAGAGAAACTTGTTCCCTAGTTAAAGTTATCAGTGCAACTTCATTCTCCTATCATCCATTAAAAGTTTTTTTTTTTCAATCTACGATATGAGTGATTAGTTTTAAGAAATTTCTAATGCCCAAGGTAACATGTCTTCATTGATTGTGTAAAATAACATGAAACACATATTGAAATTCTGATTGTAATACCCATCAAACATATCAATGTCTTCCTCCCACAACATTCTTAGGTCTTCAATCACTAGACACTAATAAACATCTATGTCATTTTCTAGTTGTCTTGAACCCAAAATCATCATAGATAACATCATATTTTGCACTTCATGCATAATTAAGGAGGTAGGTTGTAAATTACCAAGAGAATAGGCCATGGACTATGTTTATTGCTTAAGTTACCATATAGATTCATTATATAGAGAGACAGTCCAATCCTAAGGTTTTTGTGCTCGTTGGTGAAAATTGGAAATAAACTATCAATTTTCTTCTATTGTAAAGAACCATTCACATGATGAAGTTGTCCATCATATTTTCTTTCATTTGTACGCCATTTAAGGTTTTTTGTATCATTTGCATTAGCAAAAAATCACTTAAACCTTGAGTTATTGGAAGATACTATAACACCTTGGCAAGAGGACCCTTGGTGCTTACATCACTACTAGAATCACCATCCTCTTTTTTGTATTGTGATTCCCTATACTGGGAAAACTCATGCATTACTTCAAACTCTTCATGAACAATATGCAATCATTAAGGCATGCATGTATTTTCTTATACTACATACCCATCAAACACAATATCTTCTTGGTCTCATAGTTATGGTTCGACAATGAGTTATCTTTTGAAAGCATGTATTTCAACAACTTAAGCAATTCAGTGAAGCTTTTATCACTCCATTCATTTCCTACCCTTAGATTGATCAATCTTAACACTAGTAACAACATTATGAAATTACTACACCTTGGATATAGAGGCTTTTCCACATCATTGCATAAAATGTCATACATAATTGCTCACTAAAAAGACTTTGGTCCAATATCACAAATCATGTTCAATAGTTGATTGTCCATATTTACATAAATTTCCTCTCTTTGGACACATTTGATATGTCTAATAATTCACCATGCCATGTTCATGTTGTATAACTTTTACAAAACTCGTCATAGAAAATATACTCTTGTATTTCCTTAACTTGTAGTTGTCTCTTATTCAAACAATTAACACAAGGACAAACAAGCTTTCACTACTATTAGGAAGATTTCTTTTAGAAAAGTTGAGAAACTCTTCCACTTCATTCTCATACTCATCACTTGTACGTATACTATCGATCCAACTATGATCCATAACTACACTTTGTAATCTACACAAACATATATCATGCATGTACATATCACTTTTTTAAATAAGGTTTACCCCTAACTTATTTAGGAAGACAATTTTTTTATACTTGATTAATATGTAAAGGTTAAGTCTTATATCTATAATTTGACAAAATTACAACAATATTTTGTGTTGGTCTCCAAAATGTATGATATGAAAGTGGTGACATGTGGAGAATTCAATGAAATTCACTAAACAAAAATTTCATCAAATTTAATATGAGACTTAACCTCTACGTATTAATCAAGTATAAAATAATAAATCTTTCTAAACTGTTCAACTTGGAAAATTCAAGATTCAGTACAAAAATTAAATGCTTTTATCATTATATAGAACCTCAAAAGGGAAAATAAGGTTAACTTATAATGAATAACTTGAATATAATACATATAATTAATCATACAATTACCTTATGGTTCCACAATTTCTACAAAAGAATTCAGTTGAGTTTCCTCTATTTTTTGGTACTTTCCCACATTCCTTTATCAAAGGTATGATAATGACAATTTATTCATCAAGATCATTACGCACAACCCAACTATACTTTATATGGTCATTCATGCAAGCTTCTAATAATTTATTCACCAATATTATCACATAAGACTGAACCATACTTTATGTGGTCATACATGCAAACAACAAGGAAAGACAATTTCAAACACCAAATTGATCTCTAGGTCTAAGAACAATGATTGATTTTATGACTAAAATTTTTAAAGGACTAATAAAATTCATTAATATTTTAAAGAACCAAACTAATAATATTTTTAATTGAATTAAAACATACTTATTCTTAACCTTACGTGTAATTCTGTTTAATATAGTAAACCTTAAACAAAATCCAAATCTTAATTAAAACGTACTCATATCTTGATTTTTATATGCCCCTAAAAATTGTCCCGTGAGTTTAGATAAACGACCGAAGTCATGGAAAATAAAATCAACATATGGAAGAGATATTATGGCGTACCTAAAATGTCACAAGCCTTTTAAAATATAGTGTGTATTGCTTACCGGGGAAGATGGTGACACGAGTGTGAGAGCAGTGGAAAGAATGGCAGGGAAAAGGTTTGAAGTGCAACATGAAAGCATAATGGTAGAGATGATGAGGGAAGCTTTGGAAGGGGTTAGGGACGATGACACGAGAAGGTTTGGAAGGAGACGTTAGTGGCACGAATAAGAAGAAGGAGAAAAAATAAATTGTGAGGTTTTAAAACCTTTTTCTATATTAATTCTTTAATAAACGAGGTAAAAACATGATTTTACATCAATTATATTTTTACTCAATATAATATTGAGTAAAAATATAATAGATGTGTTTACATTGGTTATATAACAATCAATGTAGAAAATGTTAATATAATTAAAAAATATTACTGCATAAAATCATATTTTTGTCCTCAAAGTGGTAATATTGCCAACTATTTAATATATCATGTATTATAAAACTTTTCAAAATTAATTATTTTTTTATTAAACCTAAAATAAAAACTCATAATTAGGTAAAGTAAAATTTTTATGAATTTTAAAAAAATTAACATATGTTATTCTCTAGAAAGAATAAAATAGAACTTATCTCTAATTTAAATAAATATACTCTATCTAATTTAAAAAATAATGGTAAATAATCTTAGAATAAAAAATAATTTGTAGTTTGCATTTTTAGCATAAAAGACTCTTGCATTAACTAGGTATGTAATAACAAATACAAATTACACTCATATTCTATTAAATTTTAACAAAATTACATTTGATATTTTTTTTCTTTTCCTCTACATGCAAATCCCTATTCAACTTATATATGTCTAGCTAGTAACTTTTGTCTTATTTAACTAACCCAAAGCTAGTTTTTACCAAAATACAATTATTTGATGAAGGAACTTAATTATTTTATTGAACATAGATAACAATTGACTCAACTTTTTTTTTCCTCTTTAAAAGAAGTTAGGTCAAATATATTTTCATAAATAGCTAGTCCAAACCCAAGTCAATCTAATGGTCACAATGTAAATAGCACACACATAAATACCACGTAATAGATAAAAGCATAGGAATAACAAGTTATAGCAATTACACAAAGACATTTACTCGAATGATATGAATAACAACTGTGAAGCCTAGTTATTAATTCATATAAATGTGGTACCATCCTATTACCAGAAAGTGTGCTAGGGGTAACATAACTTGATCCTTTGGTTGACCTATTCCACTCTAGCATGATACTTGTCTAGTTGTACGTCAGGATCTACTCAGCTTGCACGTATGTTTCGGCATGTGAGATTAGACACAACATATTGGAGGTTAACTACTGAGTAGCCCCAAGAAGTCTATTGAATTTACCAATTCAAGTTCGTATCCATTTCCTTACACCCCTCATCTATATTAAATGATGCATTATGTAGTTTATTCTTATTATTTCACTTTTCACAAATTGGGTTGATGAAGATCATTCTTCCCCCTCCAAACCTAGGTACTTTATTCATGACCCATAACATACAATGAATATTATTCTTGCCCTTCTGAGCTAGGTCATTCACTTGCCAAGTGTCGCCTAATCTCATTCTCGCCATCTCTTGGCCTAGATAACCCATTAACACTCATCGTCATTACTTATTTCCATTTAAGTACCATATTCTCAATGTGCATATCAATACTAACATTTAATATAATACATATATCTCATCATGACTGATTATGCCTTAACACAATTACACGAATTCATAATACACCATATCATATAATTCATATAAACACATATAGGGTAGCACGGACGTGCTCCCTTCAGCATAGGCATACATAGTCAGTGTAGGCCTAACATGGGCGTGCTAAGCACTAGCATAGGTGATGCGACCCTGGCTAGCCTTGAAGAAGATCCTCAAGAGGACAAAGAGACTAGGGACACTAATACGTATCTGGAAAGGCATGAAGAGCATGGAAATGACATTAAGCATACGAAGACCAAAGGCCTTCAAGTATTCATGATTAGAGAGAGTTTGAAGAGGCTTAAGGAGAAGGTTCACTTCCTTTGGATGACCCTTGGGTCCTTTGAATGTTGGGTTCTTTGGATGGCCCTTGAGTCCTTTGAATGACTCACAGGTCCTTTGGACGCCCCCTTTGGACGCACCTCTAACCATCATGCTCAAGTCATGTTTTTGGGTCGAGTTTGTTCTAAGGACCATGACCTTTTTAGTTAGTTAGTTTTTGTGCCTTTTGTAAGCAGGATTAGTATATATATTTGATCCTAACTTATTTGTAACTAACCCTGGTTCATTTGTGATAATTTGCTTATTAAGCATTTAAGGAAGTTCTCTCGACTTATTCTTGAATTAGAAGACTTAATTCTCATTAAGTTCTCCATGAGGCTTGTGGCGAATTTCGTTTTCTCTTATCTGATTTCCATGAAATCAATAGCGAGTCATTTCTGAATCTTATCCACTTTCTTCTTTCAATTCCTTTTTTTTCCTAAGTTTTCTTTTTCATGAATCTACTTTGAAAATTCACAATAATCTTGCTCATATATTTGTAGCAATGGCAAATGTGTTAAGTGTGAGATTCAGGTTTTGCTTAAATCAATCAAGCGAAACCTAAGCTTAGGCGATTCATATCAGACACTCAAGCACTTCAAGGCCCAATAACATGAGGAAGACTAAGACTACAATAATCTTGCTTATATCTTCGTAGCAATGACAAATGTGTTAAGTGTTAGATTCAGGATTTGCCTAAATCAATCAAGCAAAACCTAAGCTTAGGCGATTCATATCAAACAATCAAGCACTTCAAGGCCCAATAGTAAGAGGAAGACTAAAGAAACTACAATAAGAAGTGCTTCAAAAGATAAGAATGCTCACGAGCTTGGAAGCCTCAAGCTCAAGCCCAAGCCTGGCCTTATACTCTATATACGATTTCACCTTGACTACTTAGAAGTATTTGTATTTCATTAGCTTATCTTTTGTATCTCATTAGCTAAGTCCCTTACTCTTAAGTACATTAGTTCTTCTAAAGCTTAAAAGCTTGTTTGGCATGCTACTTAATTTTGTACCCCATTTTTGTCTGGTCTACGTTACTAGATGGACAAAAAAAGAAAAAAAAAGCAGAAAAAGCGGTAGAGGCAGCAAAAAAGACGAAAAAATAGGGGGAAATGCAATAGTAGGTCAGGCACGTCACCATCTACCTCGGACAAACACACATGGCAGGTGATGGCTTATGCAAGAAGCCACCCCCAGCTTTGCCACTATGTAGAAAAGCAGAGACGCGGAAGCAACTTTGGGGCCAGAACCAAGGAAGTAAACGTCAACGTATTAATGAAGGAGATCTCCTTGAAAATCCACGATAGTGAAAACAAAAGCTCTACAAAAGTTCATCTTTGACATTTAACACAGATGCTTCTTTCTCTCCATGTAGAACAACGACTCTTTTCTCTACGTCCTTATATATCTTCTCAAGGAAGAAGAAAATATACTATAAGTGAACATAGATACAAGTGAAAAAGTTCTAAATGAGATAAAATATTCATGTTGCTTTGAACGACATCTTAGAAATTTTTGTAAAAGTTTTCTAAGAATAAAAGCTCTGATCTTATCTCTATATTTGTTTTGTTAAGCAAAGTCAAGCTTTGTTTTGTAACTTTCATATGCTAACTCAATGAGATATCTTTTGTAAAAAATCTGTTTGTTTTAATGATAGCCTTAAGAGATTAAGTGTTAAAGATTACATGAATTTTCTTGTAATAAGGTAGATTACAAATATTGTATAACCTAGAGAGGTTTTAAGAATACTTGGTTGCAAAGTCAATTTGACTTAGTAGTTAAAGTCTTTGAGTTGAAAAAACTGGATGTAACTCTTTCTAAAGAGTGAACTAAGATAAAACTTTTGTATTATCTTCTCTCTCTTATTTCTATTTTTGTTCTACACATTTTGGATGATTTTTTGGACATCATTTATAAACTAATATTCATTGTATTTTCAGAAAGTGTTTTAAAAATCGCATACACAATTTAACCTCCCATCTTACATTGTTTCCTATTTCCTTTATATATGAGTGAGTCCAAAGGAGAAAGATTACTAAAATAAGAATGAATTTATATAATCCTAGAAGTAAAGAGTAGTAGATTGTGGTTACATAGATAAGGTTCAAAATCAAATAACAATTGCATTAATGGAAAATAAAAATCATCGACTTATTAGTTACACATTATATATTAGTTGTGAATTACTTATTAAACACTTTTTTTAATATAATTTGGTATTATTGAATTTTGTCCAAATAAACTTTTTTTTTATATTTTTAAAATATTATTGAGAAACAATATATCATTGGATGAGAGAAAACTAGTTTTAAATTAAACTAAAGTCATTAAATTTTTTAACCAAGAAACTTTCAACTTAAAAAAGAGCTTTTATGGAAAAAAAATACTAATAAACAATTTCTATTTTTTTAAGGTTGTTATTTTTAGTTTTAATTTTAAAAAAGAAAAAGGATCACATGTCTTGTAACATTTTTTTAAAATGCTACTTCATGTTGCTTTTGAAAACTTGTAAATTTTTAATTTATCATTTTTTCTATTTTTATTTTCACTTTTTTTATTAGAATTCTTGTTGTTATGTTTGAATATTCTTAACACTTTCTCTCTCACACAAACTCATTAATTATCAATTCTTATCATATACAGTCATCAAAATTATAATATAAATCATTTATATTATCTGGTTTTATTTAATAAAAAAATTAAAATAAGAACAAGATTATAAATTTATTATTCTAATTTTTAAGATGATAAATTTCTCAAAATAAATAAAAATATAAAGGTGATAATTGTTTAAAGTTAAGTTTAATTTTTATACACATTAGTGTAAAAAAATTATACTACCAACTAAATAAAAATTATATTAGATATAATTTTAAGATAATTATTATAAAAATTAACAAAATTTATCACACATAAAAATTTAACATTAAATAACAATATAAAACCTATAATCCTACTATGCTCTAAAAATAATATAACAACCTCTCCAATAATATATGCGTAATCTAATTTTTTATATTATATGAACTAAGAAACATATGTGTAATGTATAAAAATTTATCGAATATAAATTTGTTAAATATAATGTCAGGATTGAACTCTCTGAGATTTCTACCTATATTACTTATAACTTCCTTATTCATAAACAAAGTTGATTCATAATTCTCTTTCATTCCAAAGCATAACTTGTATCCAAGAACTTTATATTTTCTTTGCCTAGAGTTTGCTTCCAAAAAAATAGTCCTCTCGCCCTTTGTGCAATCTTACGAGTCTCTTATCCATTCTCAATTACTATTGGATCATGACATTGAAATAGAAAAACTTAGTTGGGCTTAGGGATAATCAGGCTTGAATTAATAACTTCATCCACATCAAAATGACACTCTATTACTAAGTTATATCCCTTCCACTGCCTCCATCGAGAAATAGAACTGATTAATCCTAAGGCAAAGAGTCAAGAAACTCAACACCACTGTTCTTAAACAACTTGAAGTCGAGCATTCTTTTCACATTATTATGGATACAAAAATTATAGGAAAAATTGGATTCCATTGACAACTACTCCTATCGAAAATAGGATTAACTCTAGATTTGAGAAATAACACATGATTCATAAAATTGTACGATTTTCACAATCTAAATAAAGCAGATTATCCATGAATAAGATTTGGCTAAGCATGTTCTATTCAATATAGGTTTTCCAAGTTAAGATGATACAAATCAACTCCTCTTCTTGTGTTCTTACATCAAAGATCTTACCATTTTCGACGTAATTAGAGTTACATATATATTTCCATTTTAATTCAATATTTCTTATGTATTTCTAAGCCTTTGAGACCTTGAAAAATGGACAAATTATTTTTCTTAGAGACATATACAATATTCGTTACCAAAAAAGGATAGTGGTAACCCCACCATTAACTACTTCAATTTAATAGTAATAAAAATACATGTCCTACCAAGACAAAATTTGCAACTTGCTATACTTTTACCTAGCAGGCAAAAATTATCTCCATGGAAAGGATGATTCATTCATATCGACATGAGATTCCAACCACATTGCATTACCATAACCCATGCTGTATATCTTTGGGTATATTTTTCATTTTCAGTTGTATTCTATAGCCACTGCCCATTTTATCCGTTTCCTCTACATTTTCTCGAGCGGTATAAAGTAAAATAAAAAATTAAATTGCGTTAAAATTATGAAATATTGCAACTAAATTAATTAATTAATTTTTTTTACTTTTCTTGCAGAAGTTATCTAAACTCTTCTCGAACTCTTAAAAGATAAACTAAAATCTAAAAAAATCATATTAAAAATGTTCCCTTATTGGCTACTAAACGCAAGAAAAACTCCTCTTGACAGTAAAATGCAAGAAACTGATTTGGCAAATTAGGACAATTCAGGTCGTATCCCAAAGGAAACTTCGCAGCTATCTTGATTCCATTTAAGCTAGTAGTTTAAATCGTACACAATAGTATCATTACATTACAATTGAAGTGTTCAAGTTCAATACGATGCAACATTGCAACCTATCCCAATTCCTATCTATCCTCAGTATTATTCTCACTCCACTCTCCCATGGAAACCCCTTCATTACCCAACATTCATAATTCAAGTGCCATAGAACCTTCCGGAGTGGAAACTACTTAGAAACTCCTACTCTCCTTATCACATATAAGGCAATAATTGGATTTTCCTTATAAAAATTAAGAACTCGATATTTAGAAAAAGGAAAAAAAACGTATTTTTTATCTCAATACTTTTAATCAAACTTAATTTTAGTTTTTATATTTTTAAATGGACAAAATTAATTTTTAAATCTTTTAAAATATATAATTTTCGTCCGTCTATATAATTGTATTATTTTAGAAATAATAAAAAAGACGAAAACTATATATTTTTAAAATTTAAAAAATTAATTTCATCAATTTAAGAATAAAATTAAAAAAAAAACTAAGTTTGATATGAAGTATAAGTATAAAAAACACAATTATTTTCCTTCAAAAAATTATCATAAAAATAAAAATCAAACCAAATTAGACGCATCGTGGTCGCGGTGACTCTGTTGCGAATCACCGTCTCCGTTGGGGTTCGAACGCTTGGTGGCAGCGGCGATGGTTGCGCGACAAATGGGGCAATTGGAGTGGTTGCTGAGCCACAGGTCAATGCAAGAAGCGTGAAACGAGTGTTTGCACGCGCTCAGCTGCCGGACTTCTTCGCCGTCGGCGAACGTCCCCAGGCACACCGGGCACTCGCCGCTTATTTCCTTCGCGTGCACCTCCCTCCGGTACTTCACGCCGGCGTCTGAGGCGGCGATTTCGACTTCGTGGTGGGACACTTCCGACGCGATGGAGGGTTCGCCGGTGGAGGGGTCCAGGCGGCGGCGCGACGGGCACCGGAAGGCGAAGATGAAGGTGTAGATTAGCGCCGGGATGGTGACGATTGCGAGGAGAGCGAGGAGGAACTCGAGAGGGGATAGATCGACGGAGCTGGAGGCGGCGGCGAACGGCGGCGGTGGCGGGAAGGGGAGAACGGTGATCTGGAAGACGGAGTTGGGAGCTCCGGGGAATGGAGGCGGCGGCGGGAAGGGGAGAACGGTGATTTGGGCGGGGGGGTGCGGCGGAGGAAAGATGGGAATCGGCGGCGGAGCTGCGATTACGGTCGGTGAGTTTTGCATTGTGACAGAGAGAGAGAGGGAGGGATTATTAATAATAATAATAATAATAATGTCATGTGTGGTTTTGTTTGGGTACTTTTTCTGTTTTTTGACTTTTATTTTCTCGGCTTGTTTTTTTGGTTGGTTTTATTTATTTACTGGGAAAAAAAGGTGGTTGAAAATGGTTGTTAGGAGAATGAAAGGGATAGGGGTTTGAGTTTTGTTGTGAATTCTTCGAAGCAATAATTGGTTTGGGTGAGTAGGAGTGATGAGGATTGGAATGGAGAAATTTTTAGTTGAATGATACCGGGACAAAGAAGTCGTAGCTGGACCCTTTTGTCACACCATTAGTTTGCTCTTTTGATTTATCACTTTTCTAGTTGTGTATGTATAGCAATTATTTAACTTTTTTTTTAGTTTATAAAAATGTTATGTTTTGTGTTTGATTAAATTTATTTAAACTTATAATATGCGTTGCTTATTATTTTATTTTTAACTAAATTATATATTTATCATGAAAAGTTTAGTACTTTTTATTTATATTTAATTAAAATTAATTTTTAATATATTTAATGTAATTATAAAATTTCACCAATTCGCCCTGTCAGCATAGTGAGTAAATATATATTTTTTCAAATTAAAAAAGGTAGATATTCATTATCGTGTGCGTCCTGCCTTTACCTCTTATTAATATTGCTGTTAACTTAGAATTCTTCTTAAGTCTTGGAAAAACATATTTTGACTAACTTTATTTCAATTTATCAAAATACCTTAAGTTGAAGATTGAAGCTAATTTGAGAAAAAAAAGAAGAAGAAGAAGAAGATTGAAGCTAATCTGAGAGATGCTAATGGAGTATTCAAGATTTCGAAGGCTGGGTTGGAGATAGAAGTGGAAAAGGCCATAATTAAATACATAAAAAATGACTACGGATAAGAAAGAGATAAATTTGAAGCAAAGGTTTCACTTAAAGTTGAAGTTATTATTAGGTCACAAAGACAAATGTCAAAATCTGGTTAAGTCTATTTAGTTACTTTATCAATGTTTTTATTTGATTTTTCGATCATTAAAGAGAAAAATCTTTAAATCGAATTCTTGTATTCCAATTTTAGTGGTTAAAACACTTACACAAGATACTTTGCAAAAACATATAGCACGTATGATTTCTCATATGGAGCAAAATTATTTTTTATTCGAGACAATTCTATTAGAGTTCGTAAGATCATTACGAGGATCGTTTCTCATTAGAGTACAATTATTTTTTATTGAGACAATTCTTTAAGAATTCGGTAAAATCATTATCAACAATAAAGTTTTATATATTTAAGACTTTCATACCGGTTGATTTACGTGGTATAATTACTTATTTAATGATTGAAAATTATTTTTTTAATAAAGTTATTATGGTCTAAGAGTACACAGGTAGTTGGTAGTTATTAGTGAAGAGTGTATTTGTGGATAAATCCTAAGACTAAGGATATTGGGGTATTTATACATTGTGGGGCTGGTTTGGAGTGACTTGTTAGGCAAGCAACCTCCTAATCGTTTGATAACTAACTTGTAACTGCCTTGAGAGTCTCTTTTATGTGTGATGGGCCTCCAAGGATACGTTGGCTTATTGGGCCAAGGGTGCTTCCTCTCGTTTGCTAAAGGCTCCTCTCCTCCACTATTACTCTTGGCTGGGGGGCCTTAACGTTTTAATGGATTTAGGCCAAGTGGTTGGTTAGTACAGAGCCTCTCAAGCTTTGAGCCAGGAGAAAAGCTTGTCTGTCTCTTGGCCGATCAGCAATGCTTGATTTCCTCGCTTCTCTTAAATGTGTCACCCTCGTTTTTTATAATTGCTAATCATTACCATTTAATACGTGTCCTCGCATGTTTCCTTAACGGTTTATTTCACCTTTAATGATTTATCAAAAACCTTTTGTCTTCTTGCTCTAAACCCTTCGCGTCAAAAACCTTCACGGTTCCTCTTTCATTCTTCACTATTTTTTTGAAAGGACCCTTGCTCCCCTGCATCTTTGCTTGCCTTCGTTCCTGTTGTTCCTTCGCTATGAACAGAATGCGTTCGTGCTTCCCTGTCCTCTTCACTACTCTTCAACATTTCCCTTACATCTTCAATGGCCAAACGTGGAGGTAACTTTTGTCATTTGTTGTTTGTCTGGTTACTCTATTTTCTATTCTCGGTATCTGGTGTTGTTTGTTGGGTTTTTCTTTCCTTTTAGGTTTTTGTAGAAGAGGGGGGGGGTTTCCTTATTTTCGGCTTGGGTCTTTTGATTTGACCCTTGCATTTTGTTCGCAGGGAGTCATTCCAACAAGTCGTCGCGTTCCTCCAACCCCGCGACTCCTTTGCTCGAGCGAGTGAAACTCAGCATTTTGCTACCCCAAGAGCAAAGGAAGGGTTTTCCTACAAGATCGTTTTTCGAGAGGCATAGGAGAGTGGGTCCAAGGAGGGGGCTTCTGAGGGTGTGCCCTCATGGATAGACTCGAGGGTTGTGACGACTCACTCTTCCTTCACGCACCCAAATAAGTTGGTGGGGATGACGAACGTCATTTGTCACCGAGGGCCCTAGTCGGTTAAGGTCCTCCCCTGCCGTTCTGATAAGTTTGTGTGTGAATGGACGGTCGAGAGCGAGGAGCCGTTCTTTTACTTCTACGAAACCTATAAT
Source organism: Mucuna pruriens (assembly GCA_025330945.1). NCBI lineage: Eukaryota > Viridiplantae > Streptophyta > Magnoliopsida > Fabales > Fabaceae > Mucuna > Mucuna pruriens. Next base: position 135,669 of record JAENHJ010000525.1, on the reverse strand, counting down.
CACTAGAATTCTTATATACTTATACTAAGTATATAGGAATTCTAGTGATTATAGACTATCTTTATAACAATAAAAAATAAGAATAAAAAAATTAAAATAACAATAATATATAAAAGGTAGAAATAGTAAATCGAGGTACCCATTTTATGATAAACTTTCCTTCCATTTTTATTCCTTTAGTAGGCCTTGTATTTCCAGCAATTGCAATGACTTCTTTATTTCTTCATGTTAAAAAAAATAAGATTTTTTAGATATGGTCAGTAGGGACAAATCATATATATATATTTTCAATCTGGAAGCAATTCGATGAATTCCTCTCAAAGATTTACATTAAAAAAATAGTGCCAAATTACTTTAGAAACAAAGAAAAAGAAAGTCAAATTCATTTGCTGGAATGAAACCTTGTTTTCGAAACTGGCCATCACGCTCCCCTTCACTGAGTTCGAGCAGGTCGTCCTCTACTTGCTGAATATAGCCTCGACTCAGCTTCACCCCAACAGTTGGGCATTTGTGCGGGCATTCGAGTTGTTAAGTGAGGATTTGGGCCGGGAGCCCTCACTAGGTGTCTTCTTTTGGTTCTTCTCTTTGCAGTGGACAAAGAAGGTGAGCTGGACCTCTTTATGCAGCCGCCCTCGGTGAAAACTTATGTTGTTTCGTGAGAGTTACAAACAATTCAAAGAACACTTCTTTCGGGTGGTAGTCGACCATACTAGGCCGAGTGTGCTTTTTGATGATGTTGGGGATTCTCCTTTCCCCTTATATTGGACTGATCAGCCAGTCGTTTCGATGTTGGTTGACTGTGACGGGTTACAGGACTGGGAGGACGAGTTCGTTGAGGAGCTCGGTTGGATATCCCCTCTCTTGTTCTAAGCTCATAAGTAACAAGGGTGGTTAGTTTCTTAGTTTGAGTCCTCCTCCTTTTTTTATTGATTGTGTGCTCCATTGTGCAGGTTACTCTGTTAAGGACATTGCCGCCATGAGAGCGCTCTCCTCCCGTTCTACGACTTTAGGTGTTGTTGAGGCTTCCTTGTTGTCAATTGCCCGACCGGCCAAGGAGAAGACTCACCCTTCTCTCGTGGTTGCCATGGAATCTGCTGAGGAGTCTCCTCCACTTGTAGTCGAAGAGGTTGGTGGCTCTTCTTCAAAATGCACTGCGGAGGAGGGGTGCTGTAAAGTGAAGAGCGACCCTCCAAGAGGGGGCCGCCAGTAGTGGACGGGGCCGGGGGCAAAGTTAACTTCAATTTTCCTACCTTGGTAGGTGTCAGTCGGCTGGAGGTAGATGAGACTTGGGTTGGCATTATGACAAGCCGACTTCCAAGCCCCTCAGTCTTCAATCCCCAATATCCGGTTGACGAGGTGGTTGACAAGTGCCTGGGTTGCCTAGTGATCAACAAAAAGCCAAGGAGTTGGGACTACCTAAATCCTTTGAGGTACTCCAAAGGTATGACAACTACATTCTTGTTTTTGCTAGGGCGGTGGAGAAAGAATTTGGTGATCTGATGGATCACCGGGATGCCTTTTCGGTGAAGAACAAGATGGCTCATGATGCCTTGTTGAAGTTGAGCGTTGAGTATGTCGATGCTCAAGTAAAGATCAACAGTTACCGTGAGGCGACGACCAACCTTCAAGGCGAGCTGGACCAGGCGGTGGTGGAGATGAAGGAGTTAAGGTTGGTGCAGGTGAACTTGGAGAGCTCCCGAGACTACTTCCGCACCCAAACGGAAAATCTACAAAAGGAGAAGGAGGCCATGGCATTGTCAAGATGTCTACTGATGTAGAGATATCTCGGTTGAAGGTTGAGACTGAAGCTCGGGATCGTCTACTGGCCGAGAAGGATGCACTGTTGGATGAGCGTGGGTTCGCGATTGCTGAGCAGTTTGAGGTAGGATTCACCCATGCTCTAAGACAAAGGACCATCCTTCATCTTGATGTCGATACCTCTGTTGCCGGCCCCTTCAAGGAAGTGGTAGATGGGAAGCTGGTTAATGTTGAGATTGATCCTCTTGCCGCCAACTGATTCCTCATGCATTCTTACAAAACATAGTTTAAAGATTTTTTTTGTGAGGATTTTAGCCCTTTTTTGTGTTTCTTGAACAATTTATCATTGGTTGATTTGACTTATTGTTTCGCATTTTAATATATTTCTATATTTCTTTCGAAATGTGGTTACTCGTTGTTGCACATATGTTTCATTGTTACGTGCTGAGTGTTAGGATTGGTGCCTTCCATTTTAGTCCTCTAAATGATTTCTTGTTTAAACACAAATGACAATATTATTAATGCAAAAAAATATATATAAAGAAAATAAACAACATATATAACATTAATAAATATCAAACAATATTCTTTACATGATTAAAGTTCTCATTTTTACAAAAAGAAACTAACATATAATAAACAAATAACTAAAAACTATTCCTATATAGCGAAAAAAGTAAGCTTTTGAACAACCATGAAGATTTCAGTGACAAATTCTACAACTCTTGGTCCAATAGCTACCATCTTGTCAGCCAGAATAATGACGTGTAATTTTCCCGTAACACTTTTCCTCTTTATTCTTGCAATACTTAGACCACTAGTTTTTCCCTTCCCAACTTTTTTATTATTTATACATCCTTTTGCATTTTTCACCAAAAAAGTACAAAAATAACAAGCATATAATATAAAAATTTTACAATATGTATAGAAAAAAAATTGATAATCAATAAGAACAAAGTAAAGTAAGTTAAAAATTGAAAAAAAAAACCTTCTTATTGTTGACTCATGATATTATTTGAAGAATTTTAAAGTCTTAACTCTGAAGTGTAGTTGAAGGGTGTTCATCTTTAATTTTCTTGACACATAATAGAATTTAATGTCTTCACTCGTAATAACATGCAATATGCAGTGAAGATTTTATTAATACACATATTAATTTCAAGGAATGGTTGACTAATAACCTTACAAAATGATATTTAATTAAAAAAAAGAACAATGACAAGTTGTGATTTTCTACAACCCAACCATTATTCACTTGATATACAATATCTAAATAAACATGAAACAAGTGTAAATCCTAATAATTTAAGACTTTAACACCTTATAGTTTTTTTTTCATGTAATACAAAAGATTCTAAACAATCTCGTTGTTGTAGCATACAGCAGCAAAAGAAAAATGGTCCATAAGATATGGGAAGATATAAAACTAAGGAGTTTACAAAATTATAACTAAGGATACTTTAAAGGTTTTATTTAGTACAAAACATTATAAAACTCAACTCAAGGAAAACCTCTTGAGTCATGATGTCTCCATTCTTGGGGACAAAAAATGTAACTCTATCCTGATTTAAATAGAATTTATAACTAAACCAATTTGATTTATAAAGAATTATGAAAATAAACAAATGATGCAAGTTATCATCCATGTTACAAACATGAAATCACTATCAACACTTGATAAAACAATATCAACATCTATGCTAGAAGATGAGACATATAAAGCATAAAATCGAATAAAAAATTTAGATAAAGAGTAAATAATCAGTAAAACAATACTTATATGACTCAAAGAAGATGGAAAACTATAGTGTCTTATGAAATTAATTGGTAAAGAAGAACAAATAATGACCAATGAAAAAATTACTTTTAGAGATACACTTAAAGCACTTGATCAAGTATAAACAATACCTAGAACTTAGCTTGAGTTGAGCTTTTAAGTCTCGCACAACAAACAAGAAAGGTTTAGACAACCACACAAACAAGATACAATTAAAACTAAAAATAATAATTATATAAATTATTAAAATTTGTAAAATGCAGGTGGCTTTGAATCTTCTGATCAAGATAAGACTCATAATCATATGGCAATTAGTTAAAATGGTCCAAATAGAAGAGATCGTTTTTAAGCTTTTCGTTACTTTCTTACCAAGGTTTAAGAAATTATTCTAATCATTTAGCCAATAAAGACACAAATATGTAAAATACCTTTAAAATTACAACTAACATTCATACAAATCTTTACTCAAAATATAAAATAGGAATCTTGTATTTAGTGTAATAATAATTGATTATGTGGGTCATTATCTAATATCTCCATGGAAAGAAAATGGAAAGAAAATAAAAAGTACTGTGTTATTAAAAGTGAGACAATTTCTCCTAACTTTCCTAAGTCCTGTCCCACCATTTTTAACACCAGCATACCCAAGAAGTAATAAGAGATACATATATACAACAATTGTATATAGCTCTAGCATCATAGGTTATAATCATAGATTTAATAATACTTGCTATTATCTTAATTTATTTTATAAATATATGTATTTGAATGTTTGAAAACAATTCATAATGTAGTTAGATTTAGAAGAAGAAAATTACCTAATGTTTTTCATAAAAAGCATAAAGCCCACAAAAGGAAGAGTAAGAAGAAGATGATTTTGGAATTTTAGAAAAACAAATGTTAATGAATTCTTAAAAAAAAAAAAAAAAGAATGTGTTCTAAGGTTTGGAAGGAAGTAATTACTTGAAATTTTTCATATAAAGCGTAAAGCCCATGAAAGTAAGGGCAAGAAGATAATAATTTTGGAATATTAGAAACACATATATATTAATGAATTCTTAAAAAAAAATGCATTATGAGATATGGAGGCAAGTAATTACCTTAAAATTTTCATACAAAAAAGCGTCAAGCCCATGAAAACAAGAACAAGAATGTTATGGTTCTGAAATTTTAGAATCACATATGTTAATGAATTCTTAAAAAAAAAAAAAAGACACGTTCTAAGATATGAAAAAAAAAAAAGAAACATATTCTGATATATGAAGGGAAGTTAATGATGAGACAAAATATTGAAACTTTTTTTGCCAAAAAATTATCCCGCTTGCACTACGTGCATGCCCTCCCGCGTACATAGTAACAAAGTTGTCCACAGACGCTGCACAAAATCTAACAGAAATGTCAGTCCCACTAAATTGGTATAAAATATAAAAATTAAAAAAACACAAATATTAAACTAAAAATAAATTAAAAACAAAAATAAATATCAATATAAAAAAATAAAATTATAATTATAATTATAGTTATAATTATAAATAAAATAAAAATAAAATAAATAAAAATAAAAATAAAAATAAAAATGAAATAAAAATAAAAATAAAAATAAAAATGAATTAAAAATAAAAATAAAAATAAAAATATATTTAAATAAATAAAGGACATATACAAAATCTATAAAAAAATGCTTCCTCCTAAGCAAAAACAAATTTTAAAATACACAAATTAAAAAATATATTAAATATAAAACATATTTAAATAAATAAAAAATATATACAATTAATTAATGTAAAATCTAAAAATAAAAAACTGAAACATTTGTTTTAACCCAAGAAATAACTTGGTTAGATAACAAATTTTAAAGATAAGAGATTTTTCAAGTAAGAAGAAACTAAATATTTTATTTTATTTTTGTTAAATCTCATATTTTTGCTATATATTAAATTGGAATTTGAATAAGCCATAATGTATTTAATTATAAAATAAATAAAAATATTTTACTAAAACATACAATAAAAATATATAATTTATTAAATCTTTTCAATGAATAGCTCCTAAAAATCCATAATGAGGTTGATTTAACTTTTAAGGAGGAAAAATGTTTTGATTATAAATTTAGGGTGATTTTGGTTTCTACCGGTTATCTTATGTATTTGTTAGGTGAATAGAAAAAAAAAACTAATTTATTTCATTCTATGTATTCTTCTTGATTAAAAGTTTCTCAATGGAATTAAAATAAATTTTAATTTTTTCTTGCTGTAATCGTTTTAAAATATACAAAACATAGCACAATCCAGTTATTGAGATGTATTTTGAATTGGTTAATATTATCTCAAAACATAAAATATTAGTTTTTCCCAACAATATTAAGCAAGTTGGCATAAAAAATATGTTTTCTAACGACATTGTGCTTGTTGGAATAAAAAAATATTTTTTTCAACGACCTTAAGCATATGGGTATATAAATTTTTTTTTTCCTAATATTAGGTTTGCTAGCATAAATTAGCATATTTTTCCAACAACATTAAACACGCTAGCATAGAAAAACACATTTTTTCTATGATAATCAATGTTGCTGTCATAAAATAATATATTTTTCGAGCGACATTTAAAAGTCGCAATATCGCTAAGATAAATGTCTATCTTTGTCATCAACTTATTTGTTGTTGTGAATAACATTTTTTTTTCTTGTAGTGTTTATTAAAGGGTTTGTGCTAAAGAAAGACTAGCAATTCTATTCAAGCATTGACAACTAACATAGAAAATGTCGTCTTCCACACCAAGATATTGGAGACTCAAATTGCCTAGCTGCCTTCCTATTCAAGTCGAACCCTAAGCAAGTTTCTAGGTAAAATTGAAATCCTTTGTTGAACATGCTCATGTATTACAAATTGTAGTGGTAAAAGGTTAGATGGTCATGTCCTTAAAAAATAAAAAGAAGTCGAAGGGAATGTTGAAGGGGACACAACCTTTGATTGAGAAAGAAAAACAATATATTTTAGAAAAGAAAAAGTGTCTCTAATCATTTCACCCAAAATTTATCTTCCACCCATTCCTTTCCCTCAAAGATTAGTTAGGCCCAAATTAAACAAACAATTTGCAAAATTCTTGGATATGATTAAACAAGTGTATGTCAATATTCCTTTTATTGAAGTTGTGTAGGAAATGGCTACATATGCTAAGTTTCTCAAGAATAGTCTAGCTAATAGGAGAAAGGTTGATGAACGAGAAACAATGACCTTGGTTTATAAAAAGCTTTCTTCTAAGCTAAAGAATTCGAGTAGTTTCTCAATATTGTGCTTGATAAGAGGTACTAAGTTTGAGAAAGCTTTGTGTTCAGGGCTAGTGTTAGTTTGATGCCCTTTTTGGTGTGTAAGATGTTAGACCTAGGCAAGTTGAAGCCTATAACTATGTCCATTCAGTTACTAGATAAGTCTTTAAAATATCTGGTTAGGCACGAACTCGATTGGTAAGGTCATTAAACCTCTTAGAGGCTACTCGATAGTTAACCCCAATAGTTGTGTCTAATACCACAATGGAGCATATGTGAAAGTTGAGTAGAACTTAACGTGCTACTATCTAGTATCATGGTAGCATGAGACAAATCAACCAAAGGGTTGGACCATGTTGCCACTAGCCTGCTTTTCTATATTAGATTGGCACCACATGGCATATGAAGTAATAACTAGGTTGCATTTATTGTCATTCATATGAACTTATGGAATTCCTATGTGATCGCATTCAATATAACTGTTGTATGTACTACTTATGATGATTATGTCTATACATAGAGCTTATGTAGTACATGTTTCTCACTCCCTTTTTGTTTGTACTTGTTTGTGTTTTGGTTGATCACCATTTGTAGGTAAGGATGACTAGGAGCAAAAGGAATGAGTTGGGGCTTCATTTCAATTGTTCCTATATTTCTTTCTATTTTTGGATTTTGTTGCTTTAGTAAGACATGTGACATTGAGGCTAGTTTATTTATGCTTTGAATAGTTATTAGTATGATATTTTGTTTAAAACCGTCATTAATAAAATAGCCTTTGGAATTCTAATAGGATACAATTATGTTTCTTTTTTTTATTCAATAAACATGATATGTGAAACCTTTTACGACAAATGAATAAATTCCAAGTTTTCAATTGTTTCATCATTTTACTTTTGTTTCAAATAGATAGAGTAATATATATGCAGTTCGGGGTAAAGAGTGTCACACTGGCCATGGGTGACTCTGGTAGTACTTTTCTAACATTTTCTTCACTTTATGTCATTCCTTCTAATTTGTAATAGTTTCTTTTACTCAATTCAAACTTTTGCAAGCTCCACATTGTTCCTTTCTTGGCACTGAACCACTCTAAGTCTTCTATCTTTGAGTTCCAAGACTAATTCATTTAAGAACTTGCTTGAAATCCAAAGTAACACACAAAAGAGGATAAAAAGTTCCAAGTGGTAAAATAAAGAATAACAAGAGTAAAACTAATCCTAATTAACTCAAAATGCATGCAAACTTACATAAATTGATATGCAAAAAGCTTCGAAAGACCATTGAGCTAGGGCCAACTTATAGGCCTCAAAAAATTTCAAAATTTATTTTGCTACTTAAAGGCTTTGGGCAAAAAAATCTTTGGTCTACCCTTCGTCAAAAAATTCTTTAGCTGAGTTTCAAACAAAAATCCTTCAACCAAGTCTTGAAAAAAAAACATTTAGTTAGACATTGGTTGAAAAATTTTTGACTAGACCTTAGCCAACAAATCCTTAATTGGGCCTTAGATGAAAAAATTTTTGATCAAGCCTTTCTAAAAAAATCTTTGGCGAGCCTTGGTCAAAAAATCTTTGGCTAGGCTTAAAATATAAAACTTTGGTCTTCAACTAAGCCTCAATTGAAAAATTTTCAATTAGGCCTTCGGCCCAAAAATCTTTTATCAGGCATTAACCCAAAAAATCTTCAGTGATCCTTGGTTTAAAAATCTTAAAGTAGGCCTCATTCGAAAAAATATTCAATAACTTCGACCCAAAAACAATCTTTGACTGGAACTTAGTCCAAAAATATTTTATTGGGTCTTGGGTAAAAAATATTTACAATTATCCTCAACTCAAACAATCTTGGACTAGACCTTGAATGATAAATCTCTAGTCAAGGTTCAAACAAAAAATATCTTTAGATTTTGGTAAAAAAAAATTAATAATTTGGATGTTTGAAAAAAAAAAATTTAACATAGTCAAAATGTGTGAGCTAGTCCTTCTTACGCTTCGGCCCAATCCCTTACTAGGTGGATTACGTTGGTTGGGGCATTTGAGCTCCTTTATTAGATGGAAACTATGAGGTCATTATAGAGGGTCAAATAACATATGTAAATAAGATATATATCTTATATATATCTTATTTACATGATTATAAATATAGAGAGAATAAATTTCATGGATAAATTCTCATGATTATAAATATAGAGAGAGGATAAATTAAATACAGAGAGGGTAAGTTTAACATATTCACATGATTATAAATATAGAGAGAGGATAAATTAAATATAGAGAGGGTAAATTTAACATATTCAAATGATTATAAATATAGAGAGAGGATATATATCTTATTTACATGATTATAGATATAAAAAGAATAAATTTAAACATAATCTCATGGATAAATTCACAAGATTATAAATATGGAGAGAGAATAAATTAAATATAGAAAGATGGTAAATTTAACATATTCACATTATTATAAATATAGAGAGAGAAACTTAAATATAGAGAGATTGTAAATTAAGTTACTATCGAAATAGTTTTTATTATCGTTGATTGACTAGGGTGTGTAAATATTGTAAATTCTTTTATATCATCTTTGATTTTTATGTATAAAAAAAGTACTTGTTAACAATTTAAAAGTAAAATTATTATAATAATAATAATAATAATAATAATAATAATAATAATAATAATAATAATAATAATAATAATAATAATAATAATAATAATAATAATAATAATAATAATAATAATAATAATAATAATAATAATAATAATAATAATAATAATAATAATAATAATAATAATAATAATAATAATAATAATAATAATAATAATAATAATAATAATAATAATAATAATAATAATAATAATAATAATAATAATAATAATAATAATAATAATAATAATAATAATAATAATAATAATAATAATAATAATAATAATAATAATAATAATAATAATAATAATAATAATAATAATAATAATAATAATAATAATAATAATAATAATAATAATAATAATAATAATAATAATAATAATAATAATAATAATAATAATAATAATAATAATAATAATAATAATAATAATAATAATAATAATAATAATAATAATAATAATAATAATAATAATAATAATAATAATAATAATAATAATAATAATAATAATAATAATGTGTTGGAGTCACTATCACACATTCATTCACCTGAGAAAAGTAATGACATTCTTTAAATTGAAATATTTTGTTATTGACATATTAATTATTATACATTAATTAATGTTTTTAAAAAGTTTCATTAAAAGGCATTAAATAAATCATTAAAAATTTCAAATTTTGAATATATTAAACGTTATACTTTAAAAAATAATTTTATTTAATTTTGAAATGCTTATATATTTGGAACAGTTAGTGAATACTTTAAATATTCACATTCAATCTTCTAGCAAGTAAGGATCGAAGGTGAAGATCATTGCAAAATGGCTTTCCGCGTCAATCAAGCTTATCTTTTGGGGGTTTTATGCATTGCTTTGCTTTTGGCTTCAGGTAAAGAGAAATAGTTAATTTTATCTCTAATATTGCACTTCTAATGTAAAATTAACTGACATGAATTGAAAAGTAATATTGTTAGTTGGGTTAGATTTGAGTAAATTTTTCTATAGATATTAGGAAGAAAAAATAAAAAAGAGTTTTTCTATAAATGGAAATTAATTTATCCACAAGTTAAAAATTAAATTTTTATAAGAGTTTCTATAAACTAATTTAACTTATGAAAATGTTTTTTATTTTTTTTCTTCTCTTACGTGTGTCTATGCAAAAGTTTACCTAAATAGGTCGTTAAGTTAAAGGTTATTGATTGGAGAGAAAAAGCTTTGAGGTGGTAGATATGGGTGACTCAAGAAGGTTTTTTTTTTTTTTTTTTTATGAAATTTATCTTTCTATTTTAATTTACAAAGGCTTATGTCAATTAGATCGACAGATCTCAATAATAATTTATTTTGGTGGAGTCATATTGAGTTGTTTAATGTATATATTGATGGAATCATATGTATAATATTTTAAGATTTGTGCTAATGCAGGACTAGCAGATTTTGGTACTCCGGGACTAAGCTGCCAGAAAGGAAAATGCCCAGGAAATACAGCGTGCGCTCAGAGTTGTGTTAACACTGGCTATAGCAAAGGGGGTTCATGCATAGGATTCATTCCGGGAGTTATCTTATGTTGCTGTCACAAAGTTTGAGTTATATATGTCGTACCCCTTCAATGTATGAAAACAAAATAAAACATAAACTGATTTCGATTTAGTAAGAATTTTGTGTAAAATGCTTGAACTTGATTATCAATTCATGCAATTTGAAATGAATTATAGTCAAATTCAAGAATTCGCTTGACGAAGATAGGAAGTTTGCGATATTTAATTAGGTATAATAACATAAAATTCAGTGTTCTATTCTTTGTTCAAAGGTTACATTTCCAGGAATTTCTTGCGAAAGGAAAATCAGTTTTAAGACCAGCTACAAACAAAAACAAGACTTTTAAATCGATTTCAATCTTAAAACCTACTTTTAAACCAATTTTAATCCAAAACTGGTTGTTAAGAACTGATTTTAAACCAACAAACCAGTTTTAAAACAAAAAATCAGCTCCCTCCTTTGTACTTAGTAGTTAATAACGCTTCATGGCAGAGCTAAGTCACACGACAATTCATCAGTATGCAATTATCAAGTGCATTATTGATTCAAGCAAGTTTTTGCAAATATAAATCAATTTTAAATCATAAATCAATTTTAAAACCAATTTTAAAATTTTTATTCATTTAAGAAATATAAATGGAAAATAATTCAAAAGATTACATTATTTAAAATGATTATTCCTCAATATTTTATTTTTTTTATTTTAAAATGATTATTTCTCAATATTTATATAAACATTAAGAATCATTAAAATTTTAAATTTAAATCATATATAAATTTATTTAATTATGTTAATCTCATATTTCATTAATATTCTCCCATTTTACTTAACAATGACGAAAAATGGATGAATTGAATAATACAATTTCTAAAAGAAATTTTATAATGATTGAATTGAATAATACAATTTCTAATCGTCCTTTTATAGGATAAAGACTACTTAAAGATAATATGAATAATAGAAAAATAAAGATAATCATTGTAGATAAACTACGATGTTTATGATCTCCTAATGAGACATTTAGATATTTGTAACCTCTTAATTTAATGAGATATTTAGATATTTGTAACCTCTTAATGAGTTACCTATCATATCTTATCAGATATCTATAATATCTCCAACATTCCCCCTAAAGTTGAAGCTTACTAAGCTTTTAACTTCTTACGCGAAGAAAATTTTATTTCTCTATAAATAAAGACAAAATTGAGTTTTCAAATAATAATTTGAAATGCAACTTAGAGATGTTGGAAAAGTCAAAGAACATGTTGGAGAAGTCATAGAAATTTGGTACAAATATAGTTAGCCAAAATAGCTGAGATGTCTATCAGGCAAAGTCCACATTTCTAAAAAATCGCATTTGGAAGCTTCAAAAAAGTCATCATCAATCAATATCGATGAGAGAGAAGTCATAACTAATATAATTCATGTGTGAGAAAAGAGTCTTTATCGGAATAAACGTTGGTGGAAAAGAAGTCACCACCAATCAACGTTGATGAGAGAGAAGTTTTCATCGAAATAAACGTTGGTGGGAAATAAGTCATCACTAATACGATTCATATGTAAGAAAAGATTCAAAGCTAATGAGAAAAAACTTAACCATTAAGCAAAAGTCACAACTCAAGGCTTAACCACTTAACAAAAGAAAATATGCTTAACCACCTTAACAAGAAAAAGCAAACCAAGAACAAATGCTTAACCACCATAAAGAAAAAGCAACAGAGCTTGATCATTAAGAGTAGAAGCCATGCTTGACCACCTAAACAGGTAGAAGCAAACCAAGAACAAATGCTTAACCACCATAAAACATAAGCAACAATGCTTAACCATCAAGAGTAGAAGCCAAACACAATACTTAACCACTCAAGAAAGAAGCCAAATGTATCAATGTGTAATCATCTTTGATAGAAGCTTAAACCAATGCTTAACCACCATATAGAGAAGCTTTCATCAAAGAAAGTTGCAAGAAACCATTACAATACAAATTTGTCTTCAAAAAAATTCACAAGCATCATGTGAGCAACGTAGAAACCACAACCACAAACTTAGCAAACTTATGGTTCAAGAGCCAAAGTGAATTCAAAACATTTCATCAAATTGTTGGTGTACATAATAAATCTTGTTTTGATTTCCTTGAGATTCTCCCTTGCACAACAACAATGTTGATGGCTTGAGTTATTCCCTTATTATATCAATTATGCTTTAACATTGTTGTGAGAGTGAAAGAAGAAATCAAAATCGAAGAATCTTGCAGCGAAAAAAATCATGATGGGTACCAACACTTAGTCCACACATCCTATGGAGATGTACTAAAAGGAATGTGCTGAGAACCAACGGTGAAGTACAATTCTTCATTAATCCATTATAATGGCCAAACCAAGTAGAGACACAATCGAGGTAACAAGCTTGACACATCCTAAAACCATAAGGGTAAAACCAAGAGAATTTGTGGTAAAGTAGAACATAGCAAAGAGAATTTGTGGTAAAGTAGTTCGAGAACATATCAAAGTCAGATTGCAAAGTTGCTTGCTACAAGAAAATAAACAAAATAAGAAGAAAAACACTAAGCTATCTCACAACCTATAACTTGATAATGCTCTGTTTTGAGCTTTCCAAAAACTTTTTTTTTCTTCAATGGGAAGGCCACCTCCCACCATCATAATCCCTCGCGAACGCCACTGACATAACAGTCACCATACCCCCGACTTCGATGTCTCTGATGATTATCGCCGTCGTCGAAGCCCTAGCTACGACTCATACGATCGCCACATAGATCGTTGCTGCCATTGTTTAGAATTGCCCGAACACAGAAACCCTAAGCACACAAAAAAATGACAACGCTCTGCCAAAGAAATTTAGTTGCAAAAAATGGTGCATATATGGACCGCAAATGCGACGATTGACAATGCTTCGATTTCGAGTTTGGTGAGGAGTTAAAGGGTTTGAGCTACGAGGAATACCAAAGGCTCAAGAGGCAAAAGATGAGAAAAATGTTGAAGCACTGCATCTGGAATGTCACACTGAGTTCTTAGAGGCATGGCACCAACGATTTGGAAGACTATAACAAACCCGATGAAATCTCTGACCAACGTTGTTGGGAAGATCAACAAGGAGATTAAACTAAGAATCTGAATCTGGTTCTAATTATGAATCTGAGAAATTTGCCAATAGGAAGAGTTCCAATGGTTCTTCGAGGAGTAGAGTCTGAATCTGAATTTGAATCAGAAGATCGTAGGTGAAGAAAGAGTAAGAAGAATAGAAGAAGAAGAAGTAATAATAATAGGAGCAAGAATAAGAGAATTTTTTTCTTGTTGTACTGAACCTAGGTTGTTCTTTTACAAGAACAACAATTGCAGGTGCTAACTACGGAAGCAATGTTGTGACACCAAAAACAAACAATAAAATAGGAGCTCACAATTCCTCCAAAGGCCAAAGAACCCCTAAAGATATCTTGAGATGCTTTGTGACTCACCGCGTGCCCTCTCCACAACTATTGAATTTACAACATCCAAGAAGGCTATATAGAAGAAAAAAAACAACATTATATTTGTTGTCAACAAAAGTAACCATCAAACTCCATGAGAGGGCACTGACCAGCCATGATAAAACACTAGATATGACATTTTTCAATAACCAAAGAGGGGGAATAATCACTAATAAAATTATACAAAGGTTTGACAAGCCATACAAAGGTTTGACAGGCCATGCAATGTAGAAAAGCCAGAATTCACAACTATCTCGACAAGGTCCAATTGTAATGGTTCTTTTGGAAGGAATAATGGCAATCAAAGGAAAAAAATAGCCGAGGCTTATAATAAAATAAAAGCACGAGTCATGGAAGGCATGATTATTGGTAATGCAACCAAAGTTGCTTTCTTTCTCTTGGTCACTTTGGTCTTTATCATTCCATGCCTCAAGGTTGGCATTTGAAGGTAAATTTATTTTTTGGTTTTTACGATGCCTTACGCAATTATAATATAGTGGTAGAGGTTGAATGATGAGTTATTAAGATTAGAATGAAAATGACATGTTCAAGGTTGTGCCACCGAGGATGGATTCATAAAGGTCAGAATCTGGGACTAGTAAATGGATTCTACTTTTTCATTTGCCTTCTTTTCACTACTTGCTTTGCTTCATTGCAATCCTTTTCTTTTTGTTCAAACTTAAATTTGGAAGTTCCTTAGCTCCCAAGATAACAACTTTATCTTTTGCTGTTATCCCGATAGTTGATAATAACAAAGAAGACTTTGACTAGTCTCTCACCGACATGTGAGTCTCGTCAGAAGGTAGTAACTTACTGAAGTGAGGCAATGAAAACGACAGCAGAAATAGAATAAAAGATCTAAAACTCTGATACCATATTAAAAGTAAAAGAAACTTTATATTGATTGAATTAAATAATACAATTTCTAATCTCCCTTTTATTGGGTAAAGACTACTTAAAGATAATATGAATAACAGAAAAATAAAGATAATTATTGTTGATAAACTACGATAATCACAATCTCCTAATGATATATTTAGATATTTGTAACCTCTTAATCTAATGAGATATTTAGATATATATAGCTTCTTAATGAGTTACCTATCATATCTTATCAGATATCTATAATATCTCCAATAATAATATTTTAAAAATGTACATTTGTGCAGACACCATGAACCAAAGTAGGAAATTAGGAATTTAGACTTTGCATACAATACAATATTATACCCAAAATGTACCACCATTGTTTCAATCCCCATGCATTTCCAAAACATGGCTAGCCGTGCTTAATTTTCTAAAGGAAGCCATGTGAATCAGAATTTGGACTTTGAATTATCCATTTTCATCCGTAAGGTCTGTATGATAGAAAAACATATTACAAATTCCTAATCAATTTAAAACGGGATTGTGGATAAAAAAAATGCACGATCCACTTAAACAAATTTAAAATGGTCTGGCGTAGTGTAATTATAGACAAGTATAGGAAGTGGGTTTTTGCTTTTGCCATGTATACATCCTTAATTAAGTATACTTTCAGTTTTTGTATTTTTTATTAAAAATACCCTTTATATAAAAATAATACAAAATTCTATTTTACACTTCAGCTTTATTATTCTTTAAATTTTTATATTTATTTTATCCTCTCTTATTTATTAAAAATAATAAAATATTACCATAATTTTATCTTACTGCATTAATATATTCAATCCAACTCGTCTACATTTCTCATCACATGGTATGTTTCGGAAACATGCATTTTTTATATAATAGTATACGGGAATTGACTTTCCGAATGTTATTATTAAGTTTGGGTAGATTTCTTTCATTGTGTAGGTCTATATTGATTGATGAGATCAGTTTAAAACATTACTTTTGCAAAGAATACACAAATATGATTCCAAAACAAGCAATCGATTGAAAAATTGTTAAGGGGAAACTCCTGTTTTTTAAGGGTACACACCATGTTGCGTGCACTAAGAGGCACTAGCAAGAACGGTTTTTCTCATTTCCCATTAATTAACTCAACCAAATAACATGACTCAAAGTTTGAAGAAAGCTTGTTACGTTAATCAACAGCGGGAGAAAAAAGTGACTAGCCCTTTATTCCTTCATATAAAATTTTCAAGCCCGCCAGAAAATTTCTACTTGATATATCCTATTTTATACACCAAGTTTCCAAAACATGGGTTTTAATTTAAGAACCATAAAGTATGGTGGTAATTAATTGATCCTTTTGATTTCACTGAAAAAACTACATTCAAACTTTAAATTAATTTACTCTCCCTTCGATTAAATTGAAATATTGCTGCTCCAACCATGGCCAAAACCCGGATTGATCATCCATGCCACAAAACATGTTGCTTAGGCTTTCTTCTTTGACCATTCGATCAATCTTTTGCTATTGGAGGTCTGCTCTTGAAGAAGTTTGGAAAAGCTGAGAAACTCCTAATCCTGAAGGCTCTCTACTTTTCAGTGTCAATATCTGCACCATAAAAATTAATTAATTCATTATGAGTACAATAATTAAATTAAACAATATGCATGCAGAAGAAAAGTAAGACCTAAAACACCACCACTATGCCCCAGGAACAAAAGTGATCATAATATGAGAATTTTATAAAATCTCTAAAAAAATTTAATATATGGCAGGATAAAAATATGAAATCACCTATGTGAAAAACCAGTAAACTATTCAAGAGAGAGAATGAATGATGTCATTAGAGGGAAATGGATCGTTGAATCTTGAAGTGCATTATTATCTAACTTGACAGCTTCATACTGTCCATTAATTAAGGAGATCATAACCTTTTGAGAATTTCATAACCTTCACCCGCAGCTAGCTAATCTTCTAGCAAGTGTATCTTTCAGTAAACTTCTCCATAGTCAATTACAGAAAGAGAAAATAAGAAAATAAAATTATTAATAAATTAATTTATGAAATATATATATATATATATATTAATTTATATTAAAAATTAATTTTAATTTATGAATGAACTAATTTTATTTTATAAAAATGTATTTTTTTTCCTATTATTTTTAATAAATATTTATGGATGTTTTAGGACTTCGATCTAAGGATCCTTCAAAACCACAATATCTCCTACAATAACACGTCTGTCAAAAACTAAAATATAATATTCCATCTTTTTCAAAACATTAGTCCTTTTATTACAGAACTTACAGTACTAAACATCAAAATTGTTGATGTGCAATATCATGCGTGCTAATTGAACAATTAACATATGCATTTGGACGTGTTAAATGTGTAGGGAGACTGAATATAGGCTTTGAAATTTAACAAAGTGATATAATATTATTAACTAATTCTCTTTTGCAAGATTTTGATTACCGAGAGTTCTTCACGCTTCAGTTTATTGCTTTTTCTGGGTTAAAAAAAACCTAAATTTGGTTTTGTTTATCAACAAGCATCAATGATCAGTGCCGTGGCCATAACGGCAGTTTCCTTAGGCCCTCAATCTAATTATTTTTATATATTTTGTAATTAAATGATAAATTTATTATAATATATATTAATTATATATTATTTTAAGTGTAATTTTATTATTTATTTAAAATATTTTGTAAAATAGTTTAGCATTTATTTTAGATTCTATCTCCTCTATCTCACTCAATAAAAGACAATTACAATTAGTATAAAATTTAATTTTCATGAATAAATGTATGGTATATAAAATTGATATTTTGGTAAAAATTTTAGTGATCATACAATTAAGAATTCTTTTTTATTGATTTTTTTATACATAAATTAAATTACTTCTTGTATTGAATGGGTGAACACCTAATTTTGTCATACCTAAAAACAACAAAACTAAAACGGCAAGACATCCAAATCTTTTTGAACGTCCAAAACCAAATCTACAACCTTTGACTAGCAACCTCCCTTGTTATGCGTATAAAGCAAGACGTCCAAATGCTTTTGGATGTCCAAAACTAATCTTTGGATGAGCAAGCTCCTTTGCTGTGCACCCAAAATAGGACGTTTAAACCCTTTTGGACATCCAAAACCAAATCTGCAAACTTTGGACGAGCAAGCTCCCTTGTTGTACGTCAAAAACCCAATATATGGCCTTTGGACGAGCGAGATCCTCTGCTATTCGTCCAAAGTAGAAACCTTGGGCCAATTTCCTTTATTGTGCGTCCAAAGTAGGAGACCCATTTCTCTTTGGGTTAGCATTCTTTGTTGTACATCCAAAGCAGAAGCCCAATCCTCCCTAAACTAGCTTCCTCCACTGTGCCACCAAAGCAAGAGACCTATTTCTCTTTGGGTTGGCATTTTCTATTGTGTATCCAAAAATAGAGTAGCACGAAGTTGTAGAAAAATAGAGTCACTCATGAAGACAAGCAAGTATTGTCAAATCCTTGGACCAAAACGTTTATGCACGTAATATTTGAATAGTATTTGTTTCGTTTTACACTTAAGGTCTTGGGACACCCTGGGGAATATGCATCTTTAGACGCAAGGTTCTTTTGAATTCTAAAGTGTTCTTGGATGCGTCAAAACCCTATACCTCCCATTCTATCTTCCCTTTAAACATACTTAGGACAATTTCTTGGAATGTTTCCTACTTATCTGTATTTTTCTTTCTCTGCACTTCCAACATCCATGCGTTGGACGCACCTCAAACATAACCCTTTTGGGTTGTTTCCTTGTTTCCATTTCTAGTTAACTGCTTGTTGACCTAACGTCCGTTTGGACGCTCAACTGGGAAGTCCTAACTTCCTCATTACTTTCTTATTGCTCCAATGTTTCTTTGAATGATAAGACTCTTTGGATGCCCAACTGGGCAATCCACATGTTTTCCATTACTTTCTTATTACTCCAATGTCTCTTTGGACGTTGAAGTTCTTAGCACACCCAAGTGGGTAGTCCTCACTATTCCAGTACTCTTTTATTGTCCTTACATCCCTTTTGACGCCAAGTTCCTTTTTTGTTATCTGTTTCTATCTTTGGATACAAGAGCCAACTAGTAGGCTCCTTTTTCTTTTCTGTTATCTATTTATATCTTTGGACATAGGAACTAAGGAGTAGGTTCCTTTTCCTTTTTTGTTACTTGTTTTTTCTTTGGATGCAAGCGATAATGAGTAGGTTTCTCTTTCTTTTATATTATCTATTTCTGTCTTTGGACATAGTGGGTTCCTTTTCCTTTCCTGTTATCTATTTTTGTCTTTAGATGCAAGAACCAACGAGTAGGTTCCTCTTCCTTTTCTATTACCTATTTCTGTTTTTTGACATAAGAGCCAACAAGTAGGTTCTTCTTCCTTTTCTATTATTTTTTTTTTGCCTTTGCATGCAGGAGTCAACAAGTAGGTTCCTTTTCCTTTTTTGTTATCTATTTTTGTCTTTGGACGCAAGAGCCAACGAGTAGGTTCCACTTCTTTTTCTTCTATTTCTTTTTGTATTTGGACACAGGAGAAAACAAGTAGATTTCTATTCCTTTTTTGTTTTATGTTTTTGTCTTTGGACACAAGAGCCAACAAGTAGGTTCCTCCTCCTTTTCGATTATTTGTTTCTGTCTTTGGACGCAAAGCCAACGAGTGGTTGCTCTTCCATGCTTTTTGTTTTCCACTACCTATTGTATGAGCCAACAAATGGCTCCTCTTCCATTTTTTTTTTGTTTTCCATATCTGTAGAGCCTTGGATGACTTTTCGGCCTTTTTGTTTGTTGTTATCTACTATTATCTGCTATCCACTCCATTGTTCATCCAAGCCTTTTGGATACAAGACCTTTGACAGCTCTTCTTCCTTTTCCATTATTGTTTCTCATTGTTGCCCTCTATCCATCCAAGCCCTTTAACAACTCTTCTTCCTTTTCCATTACTGTTTCTTATTGCTACCCTCTATCCGTCCAAGCTTTCTTGACATAAAACTTTTGACAGATCTTCAGTCTATTGTATTCCATTTATTCCCCCTCAATAATTCAACCCTACACTAGACTGTTTCTTTGGACACAGAGCCTTCGAAGGCTCTTTAGTCAACTTTATTCTATTTATTCCCTTCAATACTTTAGCCTTGCACTAGATGTAGTGTTTCTTTGGATGTAGAACCTTCAACGACTCTTTAGTGCACTCTATTCCAATTATTCCCCTCAATACTTTAGTCATGCATTGCGCATAGTGGTTCTTTGGACACAAAGCCTTCGATGGCTCTTCGGTCCACTCTATTTCATTTATTCCATTCAATACTTTAGCCTACACTAGACATACTATTTCTTTGGATGTAGAGCCTTTGACGACTCTTCAATCCACTCTCTTCTATTTATTCCCTTCAATACTTTAGTCCTGCACTAGACCTAGCTTTTTTTTTTATGCAAAACCTTCAACGACTCTTCAATCCACTCTATTCCATTTATTCCCCTCAATATTTCAACACCGCACTAGACATCATGGTTCTTTGGACACAAGACCTTCAACGGTCCTTCGATCCACTCTATTTCATTTGTTCCCCTTAATACTACAACCTTGTTATGAATACAATGGTTCTTTGGACCTAGGAGCCTTTGGATGGCTCCTAAGTCCTTTGGACGTTGCACCCCTTTAGACACTCCTTTTGAACAAAGGAACCTTTGATAGGTTCTCGAGTCCTTTTGGACATTCAAAATCAGTAGGCCTAAACCCTCTTTCAATCAAAAAGAAACAATAATTTGGTTTAGGAGTACAACTATGCCAATCTTGGGATATATGAACTGTGATAGTTCAAAATCCCTAAAGTCCAATAAAAATAAAAATCAATACAAACATTTTCTACCTTGCAAGAAGTATATGACTCTAATTTTTCCATTGCACCTGAGAAATGTATAGGAGTAAGGAACCACTCCTATTGAGACCAAAATACTAAAAATAATAATCACTCTTTGGATAATGATAAACTTTATTGTTGTTTGTAATAACTTCTTTATTTTAAGGTGAGTATTTCATTTTAAACAATTTTTGAATTATGAAATCATATTTGATTTTTTATTTGAATCTTAAAAATTTAAATATATTTGGATGAGAATGAATTAAAAATAATATTATTTTAAGCTTGAAAAAAAATAATTTGAAATGAGTAGTATAATATTAAAGATAGTGATTTGTTTTAAAAAAATGATGAAGTTAATTTACACTTCTTTTATTGAAATTCGATTTATTTAATTATAAAATCATTTTTTATTTTTTATTTGAATATTAAAAATTAAAATATTTTAGATACAAAAGAATTAAAAAAATTATCCTAATCTCGAAAAAAAAATTAAGTTCTAAATAAGTATTATAATATCGAAGATCGTGATTTGCTTTTAAAAATAATGATAAGAAGTGAAAAAAAAACGAAATTCTTATTCAATTAAAAATGATAAATTATATTAAAAGATAATATATTTTTTTCAAATATATTATTTCTAAACATTATTGACAATACTTATAATAATAATTATTATTATTATAATTCCTAAAATTAAATTTTAAAATTAAATTTACTCCAATCTTATTTAATATTAACTATGTTAAATAATATATTGAATAAATTTTCATTTTATATACTGATAGTGAAATGTTAGAAACATTTGATTATAAAACATTGATAAATAGTTTTCTAGTTATGAGAAAAATAAAATAAAAATTTATAAATTATACTTTAAATATAAATTTTGACTAGGCCTCATCGTTTTCATATACGAATATAGGATCAGTCTACATAAATTTCTTTATAAATATTATAAAATAAAAAAATAATAAAAAATTATTTTTTCTTCGTTAAAATTAGTATATACATAAGTTATAAATAAAATTTTAAACTCTAAATCATTGATATAGGATCAGCATCATGAATAAATTTCTTTATAAATATTTATAAGATAAGAAAATAATAAAAAAAATAATTTTTCTATTTACGCTAAAATTAATATATACATAAGTTATAAATAAAATTTTGAAAAAATTAATATAAGAAAGAATGTACAAATTAGTTTTTTATCTGTGAAGAACTTATATGAAATTAGATAAGTTAAATATAATAATAATATTTTAATTAAAATATATAAATATATATGGACTAAAGTAAGTATGATAATATGTATATTTAATATTATTAAAATAGCATTTATCTAAATATTATATTTTATTTATTTATTAAGTATAATATATTATCAATTTTACTAATACCATTGGCTATTTTATATATATATATATATATATATATATATATATATATATATATATATATATATATATATATATATATATATATATATATATGAAAAAAAAAAAGTTATGTTGATATGATTTGGATCCATAAATTAGTAATTAAATGGTCTATTAAATTTGATAAAAAAAAAAGATGGATTGTTAACTCGTCCATTTAATTATACAATCTAATCTAGTACAATTTTTTTAATAACTGAATGAATTAGATTGAGTTTTACATAGATAAACTTGATAAATTATGAATAAATAGATTCGTTTACCAAACTACCATTTTTAGAACTAAATTTATTGTGGTTGACCATCTAGTGAGACATGTTTGTTTCAAACCTACCATACGCTCTCACTTGCAACTATTTTCTTATTTTTATTAAATAAATATTTAATTAAATTATTAATTCAAATGTATCCATGAAATGATTAAAATTAACTGTGATTTTTAAAATTTTGTGGTTTATTAATTATATTATTCAAATATGCATTTTACTATTATTTATCAAAGAGACGGAATATTTAATCCTTAATAACTACAGTTTTTGAAATTTTAAATAATATAATTAATTGAAATATTGCATCTTTGACTTGATTAAATATGGTAAATATAATAACGTCTCATAAATATGGTATAAAAATAACTTCTCATAAACACGGTTAATATTAACATCTCATTAAATTTATCATAAATTATCATTTATATAAGTGTATTTAACTCTTTCACTGTGATTCTTGATTTTGACCAATTTTTTAAATTTAATATCTGTGTCCAATTAATGATATATAAACACGTCATTTCATAACATAATAATTCTAATTGTACAAACAGTTTTCGTGGTACATAATAATCCACAACAGTCAATATATGTGCAATGAGTAGGATACCAAATATTCATCTCACAAGAAAGAAAGATAAGAATTTGAAAGTCAAATCCTCCAGAAATGGCTTTTAGTTTCTATCAACCTTTTCTCTTGGGTGTTATATTTGTTGATTTGATTCTGACTTTAGGTAATTCGCAGAAAGGTTTCATTTCTCTAATTTATTTTTTAATATATAATTCGCATAAAAAAAATGATGTCTTGCATTATTTTTTGGTCAATTCATTTAGAAAAGAAGTCAAAACGACAATAGTCCACACTTCCATACCAATTTGATGCTGAAATTTCAAATACAAAAGTAAGGAATTTTGTCCAAACAAATTATTTTTATTCTTATTATAACAGGACCAGCAACAGTACTGAGCGATTTGCCAGCTAAATGCAAAATTAAATGCCTTAGCATTGATTGGTGCGTTCTAATGTTGCTGTAAGTAGTATTAAATTGTATTGTACCTATTTATGGTTGTTTGATAAAATGGCGATAAAACAGGTGCTTGATCTAAAATTTTATTATGATTGGAGTTGGTCGTAATTTGTCCAATAAACTAACCTGGGATCATTAGTACTGCATTTGCTTTCAAATCATATATTCAATCTGGAAAACACAGTCACCTGCATTTGAGCCCATGATCCAATTAAAAAAAATCACGATCACCTTTATTTAAACCCCTATTTTCTAATTTAGTCGAAAATTTATTTTCTAATATATTTTATTATGACGTTAAGCTGGGTGGGCCGAGACCGGGTCGGCCATAAAGAAGTCGCCACCGGCGTTTTGGTATAGGGAACGCCAGGAAACCTAATGGAAAGGCTGGCCTGAAATCAGAAATGTAGGTTCGGGAGTTGGTTACACGCTAGGGACATAGGGGGCCCCAGCATGCCTATCACTTGATAGTTACCCTTAGCTAGCTATATGGGAAGAGGGACGGTGCTTATGTTTGGGATGTATTTCTGGCCTAAGTCTTGGGAAGGAGGAGGTTTAGGTAAGGTGTTATAAGGTTTTGGGATTTAAGATTTGACTTGATAGGAGTGTGCCTCCTGTGCCTACGTACCTCGACTTTAGAGGAGTCAAAGTCAACGTAGTTCTGGTTGGGTTATTAGTTAAGAAAGGGTGAATTTGGCCTTGACAAGAGGGAGGCTTGGGAGAAAGAAGTTTGAGAGATTTGGCTTTGGTTTCATAGAGAGGGAAAGGGCTACCTAAGGCTTCCCCCAAGGGAAATGTTTGTGCATTTACTTACTAACCTGATATCCCGAGGAGTCCGATGTCTTCTTCCTTTTGTCTAGTACCTCTGGCTCGTTCTGGTTTTCATCCGACTTGTGTCGTGATGTCGTCGACTTCTCTTTTCTCAGCATTCCAGAGTTTCTACTATCTCTTCTCTAGAGTTTTGGCTCTCAATTTTCTAGAGCTTTTGCCCATAAAAATTCCTCCAACTCTTCATTTTGAGGCTTTTTATAGGCTTAGAATTGGGCTGGTGGTTGCCCCCATATCCCTTGATTCTCTCCTTAGGATCTTAATATCTCATATTTCATCCTCTGTTTTCCTTCCCTGATTCTCTCTTGGTAGGTGCTGAGTTTGTTACAACTACCTTCCAAGATATTATTTTATATATGAGTCAATGTGGGTCCCAGGAAGACTCAGTCCCGGACAGTTTTAAGGTGCAACCGTTTCCCCCTCTTTATTTGTGCTCATCCAAAGAAGGTAGTGATTCTTTTGGATGAGCATAAATAAAGGATTGGGACAGGTCAGACAGGGTCGTACCTGATATGGGATGCCTCTGTTGCTATCCTGGGTTTTACTTTTGTTTGGCTTTTGTTTTGTATCCATAAGCTGGTGCCCAGGTTTGTAGTGAAGGGAATGTGGCGAGCGGAGTAAAAGTGGCAAGCGGAGTGCATACTGGCTGGTACCCAGGCTCGCAAAGTAAACTCGCTAGTAAAGTAAAAGCGGCAAGCGGAGTGCACACTGGCTGGCACCCAGGCTTGCAAAATGGCAGGTAAAGTAAAAGTGGCAAGCGGAGTGCACACTGGCTGGCACCCAGGCTTGCAAAGGGACAGGTAAAGTAAAAGTGGCAAGCGGAGTGCACACTGGCTAGCACCCAGGCTTGCAAAGTAAAAGTGGCAAGTAGAGTGCACACTGGTTAGCACCCAGGCTTGCAAAGTAAAATGTGGCAAGCGGAGTGCACACTGGCTGGCACCCAGGCTTGCAAAGTAAAATGTGGCAAGCAGAGTACACACTGGCTAGTACCGAGGCTTGCAAAGTAAAAGTGGCAAGCGGAGTGCACACTGGCTAGCACCTAGGCTTGCAAAGTAAAATGTGGCAGGCGGAGTGCACACTGGTTGGCACCTAGGCTTGCAAAGTAAAATGCGGCAAGCGAAGTACACATTGGCTGGTACCTAGGCTTGCAAAGTAAAAGCGGCAAGCGGAGTGCACACTAGCTGGCACCCAGGCTTGCAAAGTAAAATGTGGCAGGCGGAGTGCACACTGGCTAGCACCCAGGCTTGCAAAGTAAAATGTGGCAAGCGGAGTGCACACTGGCTGGCACCCAGGCTTGCAAAGTAAAATGCGGCAAGCGGAGTACAAACTGGCTGGTATCCAGACTTGCAAAGTAAAAGCGACAAGCGGAGTGCACACTAGCTGGCACCCAGGCTTGCAAAGTAAAATGTGGCAGGTGGAGTGCACATTGGTTGGCACCCAGGCTTGCGAAGTAAAATGTGACAGGCAGAGTGCACATTGGCTGGTACCCAGGCTTGCAAAGTAAAAGCCGCTGGTGGAGTGCACACTGGCTGGCACCCAGGCTTGCAAAGTAAAATGTGGCAAGCGGAGTGCACACTGGCTGGTACCTAGGCTTGCAAAGTATGTGTGGCAAGCGGAGTACACACTGGCTGGTACCCAAGCTTGCAAAGTAAATGTGACAAGCGGAGTACACACTGGCTGGTACCTAGGCTTGCAAAGTAAATGTGACAAGCGGAGTACACACTGGCTGGTACCCAGGCTTGCAAGGTATGTATGACAAGCGGAGTGCACATTGGCTGGCACCCAGGCTTGCAAAGTAAATGTGACAAGCGGAGTACACACTGGCTGGTACCCAGGCTTGCAAAGTAAAACTGGCAAGCGAAGTGCACACTGGCTAGCACCCAGGCTTGCAAAGTAAATGTGACAAGCGGAGTACACATTGGCTGGTACCCAAGCTTGCAAAGTATGTCTGGCAAGCGAAGTGCACACTGGCTGACACTCAGGCTTGCAAAGTAAATGTGACAAGCGGAGTACACACTGGCTGGTACCCAGGCTTGCAAAGTAAAGTAAAGTAAAATGGCAAGTGGGGTGCACACTAGCTGGCACCTAGGCTCGCAAAGGCAAGTAGAGTAAAATTGTTTAAACTGGAGGAACAGGGGCAGTGGTCTCCCAAGCCACCGTGGAGGTGATGATGTTGGGGGAACTTGTCCCGTGTGTTCTTCTTGGAGTCGGGCCAGGGTCATAACGGCCTCCCTTGGGCCGAGACATAGAAGGCCTACGCGGAGACGACCAAGATAGAGGCGGTCCATAGAAGGGTTGCCGAGATAGAAACGGCCTACGCGGAGGCGGCCGAGAGCGAGGCGGCCAATATGGAGGCGACCCTTACCTGGGAGTGTGCCTGGGCCCTGTTGAGATAATGGGTCGTGATTATTTGGGCCTGTCTTTATTATTTTTGTTTTTCTTTTTGTTTTTGTGTTTGTTTTTTTGATTTGGGCTCCAACTTTTGAACTTCTGGGGGTAGCTGAGGGGTTGCGCGTGGCTGGACGCACATCTCCACCCCTTCAAACAGGGCTCTTCGTCTTCTGGGACGCATTAATGGGAGGAGGCGCAATGATTGTGCCACTTTGGAGAAGTGCACCTTGTAATCATCCGTTGCGGGGTTCCAAGGTGGGCATTTATTACGCGGGGCGCGAGTTTCACCTGTACTACCCTCACTTCGGTCCCATTCTCATTCGCGCCTAAGTTGTTAATTGTAGCCTTTACGTTTTCTCTGAACTTTTCTTCTCGAGCCTTTGCATTCTTCGTGTCTTCTTCAACCTTTTCCTTTTTCTCGCCACCATGTTAGGTACCTCGTCCTCTGAAACCTGCTCTTCTTCTTCTTCTTCTTCCTTTTCTTCGTCGAGTGAGGCCCTAGAGGCCATGGCCGTGGCTGTGGCTAAAGGGGGTTCTTCACAAGCCCCGGCACCTTTGGTGCCAGAGGTGGATGCACCGGTGTGGGTTCACAAGGATGTATTGGAGAACTAATCAGAAATTACTCGTTCTGAGGTAGGGGCTCTGGTGGAGGAGGGAAAATGGGTTTGCGGCTCCCATGCTTGTCAGCTGAAGGTAGTGCGCTGTGGCAAGAAGGAACGGGTGTGCCACGCTGCCAAGGACGGAGAAAGCCCCTTCATTTACATGTATGAAACGATATTCTTGGATTTGGGGGTTACTCTCCCCTTCGATTATTTCGAGGCAGATGTCCTGAGGATACTGGGATAGCCCCTTCTCAACTGCACCCTAATGGATGGGCCACTATTCAGGCTTTTAAGGTAGTGCTTGGCGTTGGGAATGCTGTTGTTTTCCCCAGCCTTTCTCAACCACTATACCACTTGAGTCGGCCAGTTAGTTGGCTGGATCTCGCTAACGCCTCTGCCTAACACGAGGCTCTTCACCTCTTACACGACTTCCTACAAGGGTTTCAAGAGCCGGTTTGTGAAGGTTCAAGTATCTGAGGCGAGTCACTTCTGCGTTGACCCTCGACCTTTTCCACTGTACTAGCGGGAGCCCCCTAAGTTCAAGGGGCTGCTGAGGGGCCAACTCTCTTTGGAGGCTAAGGTTGATTTGCAAAGACTAGACAGCCTACTAAGAGGAATGAACTGTAGGGACATAGTGTCCTGGATCTCGACAAACAACGCTACCTTTCGCTTGAAGAGTGAGTGTTTCTGAGTGGTTGCTTTCTACAAACTCGGCCTTGCGCCAAAAGTGCTAACATGTGTTTTTGGTTTACAGGTATGTTGAAGAAGCAGGGTGTGGACATGGCCGAGTTGATCAAGAAGGCTCGTCTGACCAATGATTCTAGAAGCTCTAGCCGAAAGGCCCCTGACACTACTACTGCTACTGCCGAGAAGAAGTCGTCCACGAGCTTGGCCGAGACAGACTCGGCCCTTGTGGATGAGAAGTTGACGGCCCTAGTCGTGTCTGATAAGCAGATTTTTAGTCGTCTTATGCGCATCAAATAAAACTAAAGCTAACTATAGTATAGCTAACCTAGGTCGATTCTCTCAAGGACACAGTGTGTTCAGATTGTGCTAAGTGTAAAAATCAGAGTTAATGCAGAAAACACTAATTGTTATGAAATGTTGACTTACTGCCAGTTGGTTAGACAAACGCAATGGAGTCGGACTGACTTGGTCTCAGACTCTAGAAAAGCAGTAAATAGGGGGTTTGTGTTTAAGTGCAGAAAATAAACTAAGTGCAGAAAGTAAACTAAACTATACTAAACTAATTTATGCTAACTACTGTATCAATTCGGGAATCAAAACACAACAATTTAATATTCTTACTTAGAATTATATTCCGAATCAACCTTAGATTCTTACGACGATTGCCGAACGTTTGTCCATTGCCATACCGAGGATTTACACAATCGCTACTTCATTAGTTGGCAGGGAGTATGCACTTGGTTAATTTTAGGTTCTCTACCTAATCAGATTATTAAACCAGTTCCAATCGGCCCTAGTCTAACGTGGTCTACCCTAACAATGTGTCACGCAAAGTTACAAGAAGATTAAAGTGCAGGAAATATAATTAAGAAACAGAATTGCAAACCAGTTATGTGATTGAAAGCCAAATCGAATACAAGGTGAGAAATTCAGAGTTTCTAGGTAATCTGCCTTCCACGACGATCGCTAATGGGAGGACGGTAGTGGTGCACCAGTGATGGCCAGACGTTGAGGTTTCCGTCCAACGGAGTGCGTCGGCTATACCGAGCGATCACCTCCGAAAGCTTCCAGCTTCCCAAATCCTGGTCTTGTACCTCCTCGATCGAGAGAGACACCGTATTGAAGTTTCGTGTACCATCGTACTAGCTTTGAGTGTCTACAATTGCTGATGACACTAGCTCTAGATTCTGCTAAAAATTCCACCCTGAAGACGTGGCCTGGTGTGCCCTATTTATACACAAGCTGACTAAATCTAAATCTAATCCTACATAATCGCTAATTCCTCAATCCTAGCAGATTTCTTGCTCAGTTACATGAATTACACATTTCCCTGATTTTAGTAGATTTCTTGCTAAGTTACTCGAATTACATATTTCCTTGGTTCTAACGGATTTCTTGCTAAGTTACCCAAATTACATATTTCCTAATTTACTCTTCCTATAATCACATGTTGTTCCTTATTTGTTGGAGTGATTTTCGCCGCTGATATCGGTTTTGGCTGGGACCGCTTCTTCTGGGCCAAGATGCTCTTTTTGGGCCGAGATACTCTAGGCTTTTGGGCCTACAAAACAAGTCAAATCTTTTATTAGTTAAAATCCTCATTTTAGCATAAATTTATATTTTTCCTATTTCCAGGCTCATAATTCGATTCTTAACTAAGACAGGACTCTTAATCACTAAATAGTCTTAATAATACCCATCTTAAGCCCTTGTGAAGTGTATAAAATATGACTTATCAGTGTTCGACAAGGAGGCGGGTAAGCGGAGGGTCGGCTCTACTGCAGCGGAGGAGACGACTCCTAAAAAGGGGAAGGCTACTGCTCCTCCTCCCCCTCCGCCTTTGCCTATTCAACCCAAGGGAAAAGTGGTGGTGACTTCAAGGCCAGATTTGCCCCCTGGTGGTTTGCCCTGTTATATGGCTCCCTCTGCCACCAATTCTTTTTGGGGTCCAGGGTTTGATATTCGTGGGCTTTTTCCTACGAGCCGGATTCCCCAATATGATCGAGGGCTGTTGGTGTCGGCTAGGGCCGAGAGTTCCATCAACATGATGACTGCCTATATGGAACGTTCAATGGCCTCTTTGGAAATTTGGCGAGGAATACTGCTGAAGGCTGAGCAGATCGTGGCCAAAGAGGCCTATTAATAAAAAGGAGTTGGAAAAGGCTCAAAAAGCTAGGGCTGAGTCTTTAGTTGAGGTCCAAAAAATGAAGGAGGCTAGTTAGAAGGCCAATGCTGAGATTGAAGACTTGAAGGCCAAGCTTGCTGCTTCTCAGGCCGAATCATCCTTATTGAAGACAAAGGTATATTCGTCGGAAGCCGAGATAGCCTTGTTGAGAACAAAGGCGTCCTTATCGGAAGCTGAGGTGACATTGCTGAAGTCTACTCTTGCGGAATCTCGATCAAGGGTGATGGAAGTGGAAAGAAGAAAATGCCGATCTTGTTGAGAGGGTGGCTTGCTTGGAGGGGGCCATTGTAGAGCAACATAAAGATGGGTTCAACAAAGCCCTTAGGCAAATAGCTCCGCTGGCTCTAGATTTTGACCTTAGTCCATACAATATGACCAAGGAGGTCTGAGATGGGAAACTTATTTCCCTCTTGGATTCTCCTCCGAAATAGGCTTATGATTACTTTATTAATGAAATGGATTTTTTTGGCATCTTCTTTGTGTTTTGTTTTTTTTTATGGATTTTCTGTTAAAAGGTAGAGGGATTTTCTATTGGTTTAATGGTATCAATCAGATTTGGGATGACTGCTCAATGGACTTAACACTAAAGGAAGTAATGGCTTTTGTTCAGACTCGGGGTTTGGGGATAACAGGTATGGAAATAATGGTTTTTAGACTCAGTGCTTGGGTATAATGGCTTAATGGAATTAACACTGAAGGGAATGGAAATAATACTAAGGGAAATAATGACTTCTAGACTTAGTGCTTGGGTATAATGACTTAATGGAATTAACACTAAAGGGAATGGAAATAATACTAAGGGAAATAATAACTTCTAGAATCAGTGCTTGGGTATAATGGCTTAATGGAATTAACACCTAAGGGAATGGAGATAATACTAAGGGAAATAATGGCTTCTAGACTCAGTGCTTGTGTATAATGGCTTAATGGAAATAATATTAAGGGGAATGGTGACTTAGTTTTAGCTATCATTCCGAAGATTGGGTAGCCAAGATAACTTGGGTTATGGACGGGTTAGGGGTTTAAACGGTTTGTCTCGGCTATTTAATTGGCTTGTAAGTGCTTAAAGGGTGGGTAGCGAGAAAGTCGTCCTTTCGGGATCCGAGAGTTAGTCAAGGGGAGACACTGGGACTTCTGACATCCGAATACCACTTGATTTCCCAAGAGCCGAGGGCTACTCGGTTCTCAAATATCGAGGTGTCATTCGGCTTTGAGGTAAAGCCGGTTTGACGGGCGTCTGGGATCTTAAGGTGAGTCATTCTCCAAAGTTGGGTTAATCAATGTGACTCTATGGGTATGCACAGTTTGGACAAGGGAATGCTGACTTAGGTATAAGTGATAGGGGAATGCTGATTTAAGTATCAGGGGAATGCTGACTTAAGTATGTATGAGTGAATGAGTTGATTGTGAGGTTTAGAGCTGGTTTGGATGATCCTAGACTTTGGATTTGTTGGCCCCCCATCTTCGGCTTCCATCCCCAACTCTATGACAACAGAAGTCAACGATGGGAAACTTGTGTCCCTTCTTGACTTAGGGTTGAAAAATGTGGCATGAAACCAAATTGACTATCTTGAAGAGACAACTGACTTGGGGGTCGACATGACTAAGAAGGCATGGGACTAAAATGACCACAACAAATTGAAAAAGTTGGCACTAAGCCATAAATGCCTAAGTTAGGACCTAAATGACTAACTTAGAGACAAACCGACTCAAGGTCAAAGTAATAGTGTTGGCATGGAGACTCTACACGAAGTCAGTAGAGAGACTCGACACCGAGTCAACATGGAGAATCGACACAAAGTCGGTAGAGAGACTCGATAGAGAGACTCGACATGAAGTTGGCGGAGAGACTCAACACGGAGTCGGTAGAGAGACTCGACACGGAGTCAATGAGAGACTTGAGATGAAGTTGGCAAAGAGACTCAACACGGAGTCGGCAGAGAGACTTGACACGAAGTTGATAGAAACACTCGACACGAAGTTGGTAGATAGACTCGACATAGAGTCAATATGGAGACTCAACACAGAGTCAATATGAAGACTCGACATAGAGTCAATATGGAGACTCGATACAAAGTCGATAGAGAGACTCGACACGAGTTGACCGGAGAGACTCGAAACAGGGTGGGAGACTCAACACGGAGTCAAAATGGAGACTTGACACGAGGTTGGCAGAGAGACTCGACACGGAGTCGACATGGAGACTTGGCATGAAGTTGGTGGAGAGACTCGACATGGAGTCGATAGAGAAACTCGACATGGATTCGACAAAGAGACTCACATGGAGTTAACCCAAGATAGAGTGGGCAAAGGACTTAAGATAGAGTTGGTATAGGCCTAGACATAGTGTTGGAAGGCGGGAATAACCATGGGATGGCCTGCGCCAAACATGGTGTTGGAATGTGGGAAAAACCATGGGATGGCGTGCGTGCATGCTGTATGTATGCATTTATGCATGTATGCAAAACTAATTAAGATTTTATTTTGGTGGGAGGATGGACATTTGGATGCTCAGAATGCATGTCATATGTGTGGATTACGGGATGCGTGAATGTTTGAAATGCCTGTGGGTTGCATGGACGTTTGACGTGGAATGTTGGATGCATGGTTGTATGGATGTATGGAGGTTTGCCATGGGTTTCTAGATGATTGGATTGCAAGGTATGGGTAATGGCAAGATGTGGAGTTGGATTGGGTACAAGGGGTGTGTGTTTAGCAAGGACAAGTCTTTAGTTTGCTATCCCAAGACTTGTGGTGTAGGCAACTGAGCTTCTTTTGTTCCAACTTTGGTGTTAGAGACATCTTGGGTGTTGTTACCTTGTTATTGTTCGTGAGACTAATGAAAGGCTCACTTCTTTGAGTGGTCTTCAACTTTTTCATCTTAATTGTAGTTTCTTTTATTTTTAGTTTATGGAGGAGAAGATTGTGTTTATGTTGTTCCTGCGAAAGGGTTTACGGGGAGGGGTGACACGGTTGTCCTCATGTATGCAATTTTTGAAGAGTCCATCATCCAACGCCTTTAAGGATAATTTGGGTGTCTTTATGGGCTTCTTTTAGCTTAAGGGGTCACTTCTAGTCCCTATGTTGATGGCTTGCCCCCAATATTGAATTTTCTCTTAGACTGCTCTTTTCAAGTTTTTAGTCTCAGTGAACTTTTATTTGATCTTTTGGATTCTAACTTTTGCCTAGGTTGTTATTTTGAGGTTTCAACCTAGAGAGCCGCTTTCTCTTTTCCCTTTTCTTTTTTTTATGTTGACTTTTGTGTAGACCGTTTCTTTTGAGTTTTTAGTCTAGCAAGTCATTTTTTCCTTTTTCTCTTTTCTTTATTCCATTTTTCCTTGGGGGCATTAAGCCAATGGGAGTTTTAAGCATAGTGAAGTTTGATGTGGTAGACCATCTTTCCTTCTTGGTTTGGAGGTCAAGTAGCCAAGCTGGATGCTTGAGGCTTTATGATTAACCTTATTATCCTTGTCGGTTTGATCGATGGAATAGTCAAAATTTGAACATGAGATATTAGCACCAAGGATGGATTTTTTTATTGGTATTTTTAACTTGGTTTAAGTGCGGGAATGGAATCATGGAGAGTCAAAGTATATTTCATTAATTATTCGAAGAGAGAGCATTACAGTCAATTTGAAAAAGGATTGAGGACTACAAAATAGGAGGCTTTTCTTATTGGATCATAGTTTTTGGGATAGGAGGATTGAACAAGTTTCAACGAGACTGTGGTCACAAGGGCATGCTGAAGCAGGTGCGACTGAAGTTCAATATACGACATTGATAAAAGTGTTAGAACCTTGGGGTTCTTTCTTTTCCATGAAATTTTTTATTGCATGGTTGGGATGGGGATGGTCGGAGGTGAGGAGTGTGGTGTTTGGTGTTGGGCTCGGTAGGGGCTTTGACGCCACCTCTGTTTTTGTGGTCTTGTGATGGTGTGGTAGGCAATGGTTTGAGATGTCCCTTGGTTTTGCATATACTTTAGCATTTCCAGAATTTGACCTATTTGCGCCTTTAATTGACTAACATCATTTTTTAGCGCTTCTTGTTGTTTTGCTAGATCCCTTATAGTTGTCTCCATCCGTTTTGCCTTGGGAAGCACCTTGTAAAGGTTTTTCGAAACTTGATCCTTGCCTTGTTATTGGTCTTGGTGAGCTAGTCAGGTGGAGAATGAAATGCAAATGTGATGAAATGCAACATCTAATCTTAAATGCATGGTGGAGATGAATGTAGAATATGATGCATGTTATTTTTCTGTTTTTTTTACAAGGTTAGAATTGAAATGAAAATGGGATGAGCCATCTATGGAAATGTCGTGGGAGTAGAACAAAATTGGGGAGATGGAAGAGAGCCAACTTAAATAAGAGGATGGCACGGGACTGGATGCAACTTGGAATCGACGCTAAGGTAGGGGTGAAGTTGGATAAATGGGAACGACGTAGAGTTGGACTCGGATTGGAATCGACACAGGGGCCAAGATGAAATTGGTTAAATGGGGGTGACACGGAGACGAGCTCGGATCGACACAAGGTGTACTAGCTAACCCAAGTTCAGGTGTACTAGCTGACTCAGGCTCGAGTGTATTGGCCGACTTAGGCTCGAGTATACTGGCCGACTTAGGCTCGGGTTTACAAGTTGACTCAGGCTGGGGTTTATGGGTCGACGCAAGCTAGGGTTTACTTGGCCGGCTCGGCCGGCTCGGACTAAGGTTTACTTGGCTGGCTTAGACTAAGGTTTATTTGGTTGGCTCAGACTAGGGTTTACTTGGCCGACTCGGACTAGGATTTACTTGGCTGGCTCGGATTATGGTTTACTTGGTCGGGTTGGATTAGGGTTTACTTGGCCAGCTCAGACTAGGGTTTGCTTGGCTGGCTCGGACTAGTGTTTGCTTGGTCGGCTCGGACTAGGGTTTGCTTGGCCGGCTCGGACTAGGGTTTGCTTGGCCGGCTCGGACTAGGGTTTGCTTGGCAGGCTCGGTCTAGGGTTTGCTTGGCCGGCTCGGACTATGGTTTGCTTGGCCGGCTCGGACTAGGGTTTGCTTGGCCGGCTCGGACTAAGGTTTGCTTGGCCGGCTCGGACTAAGGTTTGTTTGGCCGGCTCAGACTAAGGTTTGCTTGGCCGGATTGGACTAAGGTTTGCTTCGCAGATTCGGGTTAAGGTTTGCTTGTTAGACTTGGGTTAAGGTTTGCTTGGTAGACTTAGGTTAAGGTTTGTTTGGTAAACTTGGGTTAAGGTTCACTATGTAGACTCTGGTCAAGGTTTATCCAATCCGTTTCTAGAAGGATTCCCCAAGGTTCTCACCATTGGATTTCTAAACTTCCTCACCATTAGGCTCTTGGGTCTATGGACTCCCCAAGGTC
Source organism: Mucuna pruriens (assembly GCA_025330945.1). Lineage (NCBI taxonomy): Eukaryota > Viridiplantae > Streptophyta > Magnoliopsida > Fabales > Fabaceae > Mucuna > Mucuna pruriens. The sequence goes on along the minus strand of JAENHJ010000525.1, from coordinate 99,666 downwards.
TCCACCACAAACAAGATCAATTTCCCATAGTGTGATGGCTCCCTCAGGTTGTCAGCCCCAGGTGGAACTATCATGGTCACCAGTACAGAGAAGACCTCGAGTATGGGTACCGCTACACATTCCGCACTCCTTAACTCTCAAGCCCGGGAATAGGACCCCTCTCATGTGTGTAATCACACAGTAGCAATATTCCCCGTAAAAACCCCATTTTGTCACAATATTATAACAACATCATATCGTTTACCCTACGGTTTTCAGTGGTAGTATACAAACATCAAATTCAAATTACAACACATGCACCAATTAACAAACACAAGTCCCAACATAGTCCTCTAATTTTGTCCCAGCCTTAGAGTTTTCCCCCCACAACCTTAATTCTCGTGCAAAATATATTTCATGTAATGACAATTTTATATATTTTTTCTAGAAGTTTTTGTTTTTTCTTTCAAAACTCATATTTGAGATATAATTAAATATTAAATATAAGCATTTTTTAAAAAACAAAAAAATAAAAAAAATAAAAAAAATTGAATCCTAAAATTGACAAACACAGGCACCCATCTTCCTTAAGGAACCCATTGCCTTGTGCTAATAGCTTGTTGGCTACAACTCTTATTATTTTTTTGCATGATATTTTTAAGTTATTTGAACTTTATGGCATTTTGATACATGATCAAGGATATTATAAATTAATTCTCAATGTTTTCTTTATCTAGAATGGACTATCATTTACTTGTGTGCATGATTAGGTTAGCTATGAAAGTAATAGGATGTGATGTGTTCAAGGAAATGTTTTACCATGCAATCGGTTGGGATTGAGAGCCTATGACCAAAATGAATTCCATGTGATGATGGATGGGTCTAATAGGGCATATTTGAGGCACATAATAATGACTTATATTGGAGATTTTTTATATCATTTTATGGTTAATATTGACACATTGGTTGAGTCTTGGGTTATTAGGCTTAATTGGGTTTAGTTGCTAATCTTTGCTTATTTTCAGACTTAACTTTCATTATGATGTTGATCTCTTGTGCAGGCCATGTCTAGAGCTACAGACCTCCAAATTGTACAATGTTGGTGCATATAGAAATTTAAGATAAAGATCTATAACCTCGCTCTTTGGTGCACAACCCAGTTTGACTATCTTTAGTGTTTGTCTACATGAAGTTACAACCTATGCACCCACTCTATTGGGTCTTTCTTTATATACTCTGCCCCAATTTTGGAACCTTGGTTGGTCGGCCTTTGGGCTGTGAATTCCTCTGACCTAAACTACATTCCTTGGAATTTAGAGCATATATGAATAGTAGTTGGTTAGTAGGGTTAGGGAGACAATTTTAGATTTTACATACTTAGATTTAGGAGGTTTTTTGGATAATAAGTTTCCTCTCTATTCTCTCTCCTCTTTTCTTTTCTAGGATTTGTTTGTGTTTTGTGCTGCATTTTCTTTGATGATTTCCATGGAAGACTGAGATATTTTATCAATTCAAGGTTTCCAGATTGTAGTTCGGTTTGAGTTCCTGATTTCTTTCCATATGGAAATTCTATTATGTTCTTTTCTTTCAAATTCTTTAACCCCTATCATGATTATGATTTTTCTTGAGATTTTGGATTGTGTTAGGTTAGGATTGATTAATCCAAATCTAATAAAGGACAAATTTTAGATGATTATCTAATGAATCTTTGATTTCTATGAATTTTCTTCTTTATTAGAACCATGATAACTTGAACCCTTGGATTGATGTTACATAATTTTGTTTCCAAATTTGTTTTGTTTTCTGCATAATTTCGTTTTATCTGCAAACCCTTTTTTTACATTCTAATTTGGTTCCTATTCAACAATATTAGGTATTACATGATTGTGTCCTTGAGATATTTGACCTAGGTTAGCCTATATTTTATGAAATTAAAAGAAATCTAGTGATTTTGATATTGTTTCGACAACTTAATCTAATTGGCGTTATTGTGTCATAATCTTGTGATATTAAGTTTTATTTTGATTTTGACTTTTTATTTATTTATTTTCATTTTTATTTTTTCATTTTAAAAAAAAATCCAAAAAATAAAAAATAAAAAATAAAATAAAATAAAATAAAGTAGTTTAGTATCATTCGACCCCTTAAACCTTGAAGGAGTTGGGTATACTTGATATTATGTACCAACTTTGGTGTATTAGATATCCTGAATGGGAACAAGTCCACTCATATGAGCTTAAATCTGGACGAAGCCATTTGTTGCCTATGTTTCATGGTCTTGTAAGTAACACTCGACAATTTGGAGTTAGGGAATCTACTACATCCAAAGTAGTGAATGAGATAGTTACTCTTGGCAATCAAAGATTGGAAAATAAGATAACTGAATTGACCTGACCTCTCTTGTCAGAGAACTAGCCATTAGACAACACCATATTAGTCCACCAATGAAAATGTGTGGTATATGTGCTTCTATAGAACATCCAACTGATGTATGTTCCATTATGCACGAAACTGAACCAAATAGTGCTGCAATTGCTACAATGATGGGTGGTTAACAGTATAGGTATCCCCATGATCAATACTCAAACTGGAGATATGGTTCACACCCTATGCAACATGTGCCTCAAAGATACCAACCACCACATCCTTTCAGACAACAACCTGTTTAGGAAAATAATAGTTCACCCTCCCTGGTGGCCACAAATAATATTTAATTCCAATAGAATGTGTTTGCCAAAAGTAAGGAGTTGCAAACACATATTGGACAATTGGCCACCACTATGAATCAACTACAGTCCAAAGGTTCTAAACATATTCCCTCTCATATCATTCTTAGTCTACAAGCAAATATAAGTGTCATAACCTGAAGGAGTGGCAAGGAGCTACCTCAACAAAAAAACAGTAAATCTGCATTCGAAATTTCCTAATTTTGATGATTTTACTAATTGTGATTGTGATTGTACTTGTACTAGATTAACTGAGTTTCTAATTTGCACAGAAAGTAGTATTGTTATTCATGCAAGTGCAAGAGTTGTCGATATTGCAGATACGAATGTTACAAGAGTTATGGAGGTTTGATGAGTCGTATTTTATACACCTCACAAGGGCTTAAGATGGGTGTTGCTAAGAATGTTTAATGATTAAAACTGTTGTCTTAATCGAGATTTGGATTATGGGCCTAAAAATAGGAGAAATACAAATACGTGCTAAAATGAGGTTTTTAACTAACAAAAAAGCTAAGACTTGTTTTGCAGGCCCAACAAGCCATCTCGACCCAAGTCATCTCGGTCTAGTCTAGCGCTCCTGGTCAAGCCGACATCAATGGCGGAAATCTCGCCTAAAATCATTCCAGCAATAATATAGATATGATTTTCTAAAATACATATATGCTTTGCAAAGATACAGATATGATTTGCTAAGATGTAAATATGATTTGTTGAGATGCAGATATGATTTGCTAAGATACATATATGATTTGCTAAAATACAGATATGATTTGCTAAGATACAGATATGATTTGCTAAGATACAGATATGATTTTCTAAGATAAAGAAATTTGTAATACAGATATGATTTGCCAATCTATAATTCAGGTAACTAGTAATGCAGATATGATTCTGCTAGAAATTAGGAAATTGGGAAACTCCTAAGATTTAGGAGATTGTAATCTGTAATTCGAATTAGAATCTTTAGGATTTGAATTTCTGTTATTAGGATTAGATTTAGATTTATCCAGCTTTTGTATAAATAAGCACATCAGGCCACGTCTTCAAGTGTGGAATTTTCATCAGAATCTAGAGCTAGCGCCATCAGCAACTGTAAACACTCAAAGCTAGTACGGTGGTACATGAAACTTCAGTATGGTGTCTCTCTCGATCAAGGAGGTACAGGACCAGGATTTGGGAAGTTGGAAGCTTTCGGAGGTGATCGCTCGGTATAGCTAACGCACTCTGTTGGACGGAAACCTCAACGTCTGGCCATCACTGGTGCACCACTGCCGTCCTCCCATTGGCGATCGTCGTGGAAGCCAGATTATCTAGAAACTCTGAATTTTTCACCTTGTATTCGATTTGGTTATCAATCACATAACTGGTTTGCAATTCTATTTCTTAATTATATTTCCTGCACTTTAATTTGCTTGTAACTTTGCCGTGACACATTGTTTGGGTAGACCACGTTAGACTAAGGCCGATCGGAACTGGTTTAATAATCTGATTAGGTAGAGAACCTAAAATCAACCAAGTGCATACTCCCTGTCAACTAATGAGGTAGCGATTGTGTAAATCCTCGGTATGTCCTTGAGAGAATCGACCTAGGTTAGCTATACTATAGTTAGCTTTAGTAATTATTTGAGGCGTGTAAGACGACTAAAAACCCTCTTATCAAGGTTGTAGAAGTTTAACCTCCATTGCCATTCATTGTGCAACAATTATAGCCCCCAATAATCATAGCCAACAACCTCTAGTCTGAGCAAGAGGAGATGTTGTTGTAGAAGGAGGAAGCCAGACTAGTGAGGCAGCCACAAAGGTGGCTAAACCTCACCATTCTTAATATGGTAAAAAAAGAAGTTATGAAGCTACTTCCAACAAGGATCATTTATCCCATATTATACAATCAGTGGGTTAGTCTCGTATAAGTGGTATATAAGAAGTCTAGGATGGCTGTAGTGAAAAACCAGAATAATAAGTTGGTTCCAACTAGAGTTCAAAATAGTTGGTGAGTATGCATAGACTACAGGAAGCTAAACCAAACAACTCATAAAAACCACTTCTCTCTCCCATTCATTGATTAAGTTTTGTAGACGTTGGCAAGTAAATTCCATTATTGTCTTTTGAATGGCTTTTTTTAAGGTTATATGCATATTCATATTGTACCACCAGATCAACATAAAACCATCTTCACCTACCTATTTGACACCTTTACATAATTATATTTCCAATAATGTTTTATTTTTTGTATAATTTTGTTTTACATACAACCCCCCTTTTTACATTCTAATTTGGTTCCTATTCAATAAGATTAGACATTACATGATTGTGTCCTTGAGAGATTTGACCTAGGTTATCCCATATTCTACGAAATTAAAGGAAATCTAGTGATTTTGATAGTGTTTTGAGAGTATTATCAGGATCCTATTGTGAAATGCCTAGGAATTGTTTTCATTGAAAGTGCTTGAATTCTTAGGAATGTTTGAGAATTTTAAATTGTGTAAAGATAGTGTTGGTGAGCATTCCTTTGAATTATGTAGGAAAAATATGTCATGTTCATATGCAACCTTTACACATTACTTACATTTGTTTGAGAATGATAGACTTGACATGCCATCTCTTGATATTGATAATAGTATTTTACATTCTTGTGACTTACAAAGGGGTGATATGAATTGTCTTGATATCCAAGGAGAATTACATAGGCTCGGGGGATATGTAACTAGAGATGCAGGCTTTGTGTGCCCAAGTTGTTATTACTTTATGCTTTATGTGAGGAAGCTCATGGTAGGAACTTTATGGAGCTATTGGACCTTCAAAAATATTGGAATGCATTGCACAAGCATTTCTTAGGACTTTATATGGAGCAAGATGCAAATAAAAAGTTTAATGAATGCATTGAAATCAACCCACCTATTCTTGAGATGTTGCCTTTTATACTATATATTGTATGACAAAAGATGGGTGATGGATTCTTTACATTTGTGTTTAACCTTAGAGGAGTTGGAAATTAATCTTCCTTGGCTTCCATTATTTATCCACTAACCTTTTATGTGAGTGATCCTTGTCTTTGATTCTTGTAGGTACTCAAGTACTAAATTTAAGGTCAAATTCTCTTCAACAAAGGAAGTATGATGCATATGTGGAAATTCACAACCAAGATAACAAGGTTAAGGAAGCTACCATAACTTGAGAGTTCAATAACAAAGGGTAAAGTTAAGAAGTCTCAAGGAAAAAAAGCCACAAGTTGACCATTGTCAATGGCTAAGAGAAGAACCAAAAAGGGATAAGGTCTTTCCCTTAGAAGGCAATGGTCTAAGAGCTAAAGAAGACTTCAAAGACATAGCAACCCCAACACCTGGAAGTTCTATGATTAAGGGAAGGCTCAAGAGAACCTAAGAGGAAGTTTACCAAAAAGTTGGCCATGCTTAAAGGTCAAAAGGAAAAACTATAAGCACCTAATTTGTATAATTTTTCCAGTTGCCAAGGTGACTTTATTTAAGGTTGGAGTAACCTTATTTTCTTGTATTCTCATACTACTTTGAGTATATTTTTATTAGGATAGCTTAGCCTTGGGCCGAAGCCCATTTTAAGACCATTTTCCTAGCTAGTGTAGTTTCGGTCACTAATTTTTCATCACAACTTTCATCGCCGATGTGTTTTTCCAAATCAAATGTATCTGGAGTTACAAACATCCAAATTGAACAAACTTGGTGTTGTTGGAAAAATAAGAAAGAAATCTACAACTTTTATGTTCAGCTCTTAATCTAGTTTGCACTGTTTTAGCTCCAAAATTGCTTCTAAAAGTCACATTATGTAAGAATTATGGGAAGGGCCATATAGGTTTGTGTTTTGGGCTATCTAGCTTGCGTTTAGGTGTGTTAGGCCTTGGGACTTTGGTTAAGTGACTTTAGTTAAGATTAAAGTATTATATAAACCTCCAATATAATTAGTCTAAATTTTTTTATAAAATTAAATTTGTGCCTTAACACTTTGAGAGCATTTTCTCTCTACTTTTATCTTGTACAAGAAAATTAATTATTATCAAACTTCAATGATACTTGTGACAAATCTTTACCATTCTTATCTAATTTTTAGGAATTAGTGGCGAATTATCTCTTCTTCTATTCGTTTTATACCTTTCTTCTTCTAATTTTTCAATTCATGTTAAAAATATTAATGTTTGAACTCACCAATTACTAAATCAATATAAAAAGTCGTTTATGCGATAATTAACTGACTAGAGCAACACTAACAAAACTGACGATATGTCTTTTTAATTCAACTAAGTTAATTCTACATTAGAAATGCAACTAGAGAAAATTAACTATTTCTCTTGACCTGAAACCAAAACCAAAGCCATGCTTGATAGATCGATGCTAAAAGCCTTTTTTGCTATTAGAAGATTGATGTGAATATATTTAATGTTCACTATCTGTTCTAAAGATATTATTATTTTAAGTGTTCAATAACTGTTCACTAACTTCTTAAAATTAAATATACCCTTAACTCCATATTATCTTTATTGTATTGACTGAACGGAATTTATGATATTGGCTCCATATGAATAAATTAATAATATGTGTGAACATAATAATATTAATATGTATATGCATTAAGTACCCATGAATATGATAATACTATGTGGGAATATATTTACTGCAGTCATTATGAGATATTGAATACAAGAATTTTTTGATTTTGCTACTAATTTTAACTACCATTTAAAATGGTAGCTAAATCCTAACTAATTAACTATTAATTAACTAGAAAATTATTTTTCTAGCTAAATTGAAATTATATTTATTTATACTTCTTATTACTACAAATTAGCTATAAAATAATTATTAATTTAAAATTAACCACAAAATTATTTTGTAGAAAATTTTAAATTTTCTAGTAGTATATATATATATAGAGAGGTAGATATATAGATATTCACGATGACTAGTATATAAATTATTCATGTCACAGAAAACCAAGATTAGAATTCAAAAGTAAAATCCTCTGCAATGGCTTTTCACTTCAATCAACATTTTCTGTTGGGAATTTTGCTTGTCGCATTGGTTCTGACATCAGGTAATTATTAGAAGAAAGATCATTTCTTTAATTTATTTTTTAACATGTAATTTTCATGACAAAAATGATACTTTGCATTGTTTCTTGATTTATTTATTCAAAAAAGAAGGCAAAACGAAAGAAGTCCAGGGTTCCATATCAATTTTTCTAAAATTTTACATAACAAAAGCAAGAAATATTTGACCATAAAATTGTGAACTTTATTCTCACAGCAGGATCAGCAACAGGACTGAATTTTATACCAGGCTATACCTGCATAGGGACATGCATAAGTCCTTCAGATTGCGGGAAAAGTTGTCGTAATAGTGGTTTTAAGCATGGCCTATGTATTCAAGAAGGAAAGAGTAGTATAGCTTGTTGTTGTAATTGATTGAATTATATTGTACCTATGGTTATTTTACAAAACTAAAATAAAACAGTCGCTTGAAATAAGATTTAATTAATATTCTGAATAGAGTTGATAGGACTTTGTGTTATAAACTATTTTGCTTTCAAATCAATTAGTCATCCTCATTTGCAGGACCTGTTATCCAACTTCGTGAATTCATTCCTAGAAATATATATAGGCCTAAGAATGACACTAAAATTGTTAGGTAGCTAACAATGACCAATTTTACTACTTAAAATAAATTAGTCCTTGGTCGTGTTTAGTGATTACTTTAATGATTGAATTGAGTAGTCGCAAATAATTATGATAGCTAAAGAAAAATAAATATCGAATATAAATTTCCTACTACATAGTGACTAATTTGTAGAATTATGATTTAGTTTAGTAACCAAAATATTCAGTTGCTACAGTTGACTTTATGAAAACAGCGACCGAAATGTTACATCGCAAAATATACGAAGGCAGTACGATTGAGCAATTCATTTTTATTCGTTGGACTTCGAAAATAGGGATAGAAAATTTCAGTTGCTAAAACGTTTTTTATATAATTAGCAACCGAAATGGAATGCGTCGCAGAAGGTTTAGTGTTAATATTATATAATACAAATTAATTCTTCTTTCATCGCTATCTCTTTTCAACTTGAACTTTTCTTCAACAGGCATTGAGATTGGTTTTAAATTTTCCATTTTGAATTTCTTCAAAATGTCTGCAGCATACTTTTCTTGAGAAATGAAATTTCCATCAGCTTGTTGAATGACCTCAATGTCAAGAAAATAAGACACCAGACCTAAATCTGTCATTTCAAAGTATCTAATCATGGCCTCCTTGAATTTTGCAATCATCTTTGAATTATTGCTAGTAAAGATTAAATCAACATAAAGGCACACAGTAAGAATATCACTAAGGTCAACAAATTTAATATATAGATTATGCTCAAACGAGTATCTTTGAAAACCATTCTACACAAAGTAAGAATCAATCTTCTTGTACCATGCTTTGGGTGCCTGCTTCAAGCCATACAATGCTTTCTTCAGGTTGTACACTTTATCTTCTTTACCTTCAATCTCATATCCAACAGGTTGTTCAACATACACTTCTTCTTCTAAAGTAGCATTTAGAAAAGTAGACTTAACATTCATTTGATGATTTTTCCAATTATTTTCAGCTAATAGAGAGATAAGCATACAAATTGTATCTAATCTCACTACAGGAGAAAATACCTCAAAATAATCCATACCTACCTTATGCTTGTATCCTTTTGCTACTAACCTTGCTTTGAAACAATTTATTTCTCCACTAGGCTTGTACTTAGTCTTTTACACCCACTTAATTAAATTACACTGAAAGAAGTACATGATATTTTAATGATGATAAATAATGAATAAATTATTTTATAAACCAATAAATATTATGTTCATTGTTTTATACCAAGCAAAGAAAGACAAGAGAGTCCCCAAATAAGTTGGGATTGATGCAAAGCATCAAACCTTGATAGTTAAAATTTTTCTCATCGTTTATAGCTTCTTCAAGAGAGGTAGGACTCTTGTTTGAGTTTCACAAGAGTTGGGAAGAAGTGAAAAAGTGTGCGTAGGGTGTGAGTATGACTATGACTATAGGTAGGAGAGGATTCGTGCTTAGTACCCTAAATTGTGTATGTTCTTCTAACTAGGGGAGTTGACACCTTGTGACCAAGGGTTAAGGGTTCCCCAAACCCTAAAGTTTTATTTTCTTAGTGCCCTCTAAAGGGACTAGGCCATAAAGGTTCTAATCCCTAAAATTTATAGACTCTAGTTTTGGCTATTGTTTGTTACTTTGTACAAATGTATATGTGCAATTAATTATGTGTATGCAAATGTAGAAAAAAATCATAAGTTCCCCTTAGCTTCGAAACCTTGGAGAGTTCGATAGTAGGCCATTGATCATGACCATATAGAACCTGTGCACGCCATATAAGTTATGTGCATGCTCATGTAGGTTTTGTGCACACTCATGCAAAGTTACTCTAATTGTGCATGTCCATACTATAGGGAGCACATCCATGCTATCTTATTGTTCTATAGGAATATATGATGTTTGATTGTGTGTGATATTTCTGTTAATCCATGTACTTCGACAAATCATACTGTGATTTATTGAGAATGGTAATATAATATGTGTATTTGAAAATAGTGACATAACATGTATTAAAGAATTGACATAAAATGATGAATTGAGAATGATGACAATGATTAAGAATGATGATTTGATGTGGAAAATAGTAAAAGGAAAATGAAAAATGTGTCCTAGTCAATGGTGGAATGGTTCCAATCAACATTTATCCTATGGATACCTCAAAGGGTACACAAGTTATGAGAGTGTGGTGGGTCGTGGGAGGTACCCAGATAGGGCCTCTCACCATCCCAATTGGAGATAAGAGAAACTAAATAGATTAATTGAACCACATCATGCATCACGTAATGAAACGAGTGTTGAAAAAGGAATGTAGATACAAACCCAATAGGTAAGGTTAATAAACCTCTTGGGGCTACTCGGTACGGAGATTGTCCTAAGTGGTCGTGATTGATCCCCCATGTCAGGCTTGTCGATGTTGAGTAAAATCTAATGTGCTACCAAGGGATATCATGCTAGAGTAGCATGGCTAACCGTAGAAGCAGAGATTAGAAAAGTTGCACTTAGCGTACTTCCTAAATTGATATGTTACCACATGGCATTGTAGTAGAACTATATATGCATCGCAGGCATCATTCATGTGCATACTTGCTTTTACTATCTACTAAGTGTGGTTGTTCATAGTTTGGTTAATGTATATTTAGTTTTTTTATAATTAAATGGGTGTGTACATGTGTCCTACTTATAGGGTGCTCATACCATGAGCTGAGTGAGGAATATTTCTCACTTCCTTTTATTTGTATTGTCTGTGTTTGGGTTGAACACCACTTGCAAGTGATGTAGTGCAAGAGTATGAGGGTTGAGTTGTGGCTCCTTGGTTACTGTCTTATTTTGATTCCCTTTTGTTTTTCTTGTTTTATTTGGGTTATACTTTGATAGGACATGTGACAACGAGTTGTCTTATTTTTTTAATTCTGATTTATATACTATGATATTAGAAATTGGTCTTTGTAGTGCCATTAAGAAGATTTATATACTAATAATGAGTTTTGAAATCTTGATTTTGGTGATTCCTTTATCGCTAATTATTATTTTTGTTGTATTATAATGTATCCAGGGTAGAGGGTATCACATAAATCACCTTAGTTCTTCAAGAGACCTATGTTTCTCTTCTTTATGGGAAAAATAAAATCCGTGTTTTTATTTATTGTCTTGGGGACCATAACCATTCTTGATATGTCACCCTACATAGGGTTTCCATTACCTCCTAATGGGTCAACATGAGTATCCATTTATTAAGCTCATATCACATTTTTAAGAAGTTTATCTAATCAGTTAAATTAGATTACTGCAAATTATAATCATTAAATAAATAAATAATAACCGATATAATTGTATTAAAATATGATACTCAAGTAATTAATATACATTATAATTTTTTAACAATCTCCGACTTGGACTTATATTCTCTTGAAACAATTATATTACAAAATTACTTAGGCGTATATTTGTATGTTATTTATCTTTACACTTCTCCTCAATACAATATGGTCCATTTTATTCATTAATAATGAAACCATCGCAACTTTGACCACAAATAAGCATGACTAGATCATGATAATTACCATATTAATATACTTGATGATATAGGTCAAAAATACACGAGTGACATGAAAATTACATGCAATGTGATATCTAACATGTCTATTTCTAATTGATCCATCTTTAGTCTTAGTGAGATCAATATAAACTATTTAAATGTAACATAATTATTACCAAGGAAACATGAGCAAGTTCAAAATGTAAACATAAATCATTAACTTTATTTTGTAGAAAATCAAAGAACAATGAAATGTTCAAAGTAACACATAAAACATATAGACTATCATTGAACTAAAGTACTCTAAGAAACTATATCCATATGAGTAGTGTGGTCATGAAAAACATTGGGTATCAACCCCTTAGTCAATTGATCAACTAGCATAAAACTTGTCTCTGTATTATGAAAATCTATTTATTTTGAACTCTTTATTTAACAATCAAAAACTTGATGTTGATAAACTTTAACTTTGTAAAACAACTATTGCTATTGGAGTAAAAGACTATCAAAATATTATCACAACAGATTTTTGATAGCCTTTCAATGTCATCGACCACTTGTAAACTAGTAACAAAGATTCACAATCATATCTTGTGGTTGGATGCCTCAAAGCAAGCTACAAACTCCACAACCATGGTCGAAGGGACTATAAGAATCTATTTAATAAATTTTCAAGAGATAACTCATCTAGCCAACATATAGACATTCCAGATATGGAGTTTTTTTTATCTTTCCATCTAGAGGAGTTAGAATACTTGATGATCTTCAATCCCTTAAACTTTCGATAATTGAGCATGTATCTTTTTGTTCTACTAAAGTAATGCATCATGTGTTTAACTACCTTCCAATGCTACATTCCAGGATCACTCGAATACCTGCACAAAACTCCCACCATTTAAAAGTAATGTTAGGACGAATAAAAACTTAAACTTAGTTAGACTCCCTATTATATTTATTTGCATAAATAATTTTATACTAACATATATCCATGTAATCTAAATTAAATCAATTTTCACAATAGATATTACTTTGACTATTTATTGTATTAATTAATTTAATTTTAAAAATTACCAAAAAAATATAAATTAATAATGAGAAGGGTATAAAATTACTCAAATCGTGTCTAAGTATACATACAAACATTAATATAAATATATTTTAAAAAGGATAACAAAATTAAAGTGCACACTATATGTATGGTTGATAACAGAATTTACTTATTTATATAATTTAAAAAACTGCAAAATACTGTAACTAAAAGCTATTTCATGTTATCCACAAATTGAAAAAATAATAATAATAAGCACAATCAATAAGTGCATGTAACATGCACTGTCCATGATATCCATAAGTTACGACATTTTCAAAACAACAATTGCAGTCGATGATGCTATTTAGTAAATAGTCACATATCATAATCCATGATTCTCTCTTCCTGATCTGAATGTGACAAACAAAAACTAATGGCAAATGATTCATTATACATACGTAATTTCACAGTGGATTTCTATTATTCAATTTCATCTCCATCCTTATATCATTTGACAATCTTTATAAAACTTCAAGAAAACTTTATCACATGTTTAATATAAATGGCTACGAATGTTACTCAACAACATAAATTTCTTTATTAATGCAATAATTTTTCTAAATTATATTAGGGTTCATATAAATTGGAAAAAAAAAAACACATCAACCAAGAAATTTTATCTAGGCATTATAAGAATGAACAATTATGAGCCTAGTAATCTAACAGTAATAGTGGGTCTAATACCACTTGTTGGAATTTTTCTATCCATGTAAATCCTACACATCCCTATCACATTATATCAGATTATCAAAGTTTTTAAATTTGATAAAATACATGGATCAATAGAGGTCGATTGAAAACATAGTTGAATCTTCATTTGGCATGAACAATTGATATTATGGTCTTCTTTAATGAAATAGCCTTAGTTCTTCAAGGGACCTTCATTTCTCTTCTTGATGGAGAGAGATTATAAATTGTGTTTTTGATTTGGTGTCTTGGGACTATAATCATTCGTGATGTGTCAAGCTAGACAGGATTTTCATTATCCCCTAATAAGTCAACATGGGTATCTACTCATTAAGCTCATATCACATTTTTAAGTAGTTTATCTAATCACTTAAATTAGACCATTTAATATTATAATAATTAAATAAATAAATAAATAACTGATATAATTGTATTAAAATATGATGGCTAAATAATTAATAGAAATTATAAATTTCTAACAACATATAGAATATAATTATATATTAAATTATTATTTAATATATTTTATAAAATCATATATATATATATATATATTTCAAATAAAATTTATATATGGTTATTAAAAAAAATAAGTAAATAATGAACCAATATTTTTATTAATTCAATGACTAATCTAAAAACATTATTTATTACTTCCAAATTAGTAACATTTTCACATGTTTTAAATTAGAGTTTTGTGGATATGCCTTGGTATGGTGGAATCAAGTGTTAGAGGAGATAAGGAGTGACAAAGAGGACCTTGTGAGAGTTGGAGAGACTTGAAGCATTTGATGAGAGAGAGATTTGTCCCATCACCTTATATTTGGGACTTGCATGTTAATCTTCAAAGGCTTCACCAAGGATCATATAGTGTGGAAGAATATAATAAGGAGATATAAATGGACTTGTTGAGGGCTTAAATAAAGGAGAGTGAGGAGGCCATAATGGCACGGTTCCTACACGACCTTAATAGAGAAAAACAAGATTTTGTGGAGCTATAATGTTATAGGAACCTAAGTGACCTAGTCCATCAAGCCATTAAGGTATAGATGAAACTTAAGAGGAGAAGTGCATTTAGGAAGACTTATAGATGAAGTAGTGGATGGAAGGGTAAAGAGAACGAGAATGATAGGGCTAGTAGGGAGAAAAGTCTAAGAAGGGGAGTAAAGCCTCCATTGACCAAAAAGAACTCATACATAATCCTACACCTATGCCTCTTAAAACTAGTAGTATTAAGTGCTTTAAATGTCTAGAAAAAGGACATATAGCTTCTCAATGTCTTAATAGGAGTGTGATGATTGTGAAAGATGAAAGGGGAGTTATGTTAATGTAGTTAGTGAAAAGCTTGTGAAGAAGCTAGCTCTACCCACCATTTCTCACCTAAGGCCGTATAGGCTCCAATAGCTCAGTGAGATAGGGGAGTTGCTTGTGGATAGGCAAGTTGAGGTCATGTTTACCCTAGGAGGATATGAAGATAGGGTGGTTTATGATGTGGTTCCTATGGAGGCCACACATTTGTTACTAGAGAGACCTTGGCAATTTGATAAGAAGGTGATCCATGATGAGGTCACCAACTGCTTCACTTTCATACATGTGGGGAAAATAGTTGTACTTAAACCTTTGTCTTCAAGTGAGGTGCAAGAGGATCAAAAGAAAATGAATGTGAAAAGGGAGATAGAGATAAAAGTCGAGAGTAAAATGAGAAAAAAAAAGAGTAAGAGTGATGCCGAGAAGAGAAAAGTAAGAGGGAAAGAAAAAGTGGTAGAGAAAAGCAAGAGTGATAGAGAAAAGAAAGAGTTAAAAGAAAAGAGAAATGATGGAGAGAAAAGAAATAAAGAGATTCAAACAAAGAAGGAAACTCTAAGCTTAGGAATAAGAGGAATTAAGAGAGTTATGTTCATGAAAAATGATAATTGTTTACTAACTCCTTATGACTTGCACTTATCTTATGAACTTTCTCTTTTTGTAGGTATGAAAAAACCTATGGAGAGGTTTGGACATGGAATTCATGGCAAGCAAACTTTCATCCTACACATTCCAAGAACCATCATGTGCCATAAATTTGATTGTACACTTGTGCTAAGGAACCCATTGCCTTGTGCTTATAGCTTGTTGGCTACAACTTATATTATTTTTTTGTATGATAATTTTAAGTTCTTTGAACTTTATGGCATCTTGATGCATGATCAAGGACATTATAAATTAATTCTCAATGTTTAATTTACCTTGAATGGACTATCATTTACTTGTGTGCATGATTGGGTTAGCTATGAAAGTAATAGGATGTGATGTGTTCAAGGAAATGTTTTACCATGCATTTGGTTGGGATTGAAAGCCTATGACCAAAACGAATTCCATGTGATAATGGATGGGCCTGATAGAGCATTTTTGAGACACATAATAGTGACTTATGTTGGAGATTTTTTATATCTATTTATGGTTAATATTAACACATTGGTTGACTCTTGGGTTATTAGGCTTAATTGGGTTTAGTTGCTAATCTTTACTTATTTTCAGGCTTAACTTTCATTATGATGTTGCTATCTTGTGTAGGTTATATCTAGAGCTACAGACCTCTAAATTGTAAAATGTTGATGACTATGGAAATTTAAGACAAAGATCTATAACTTCGTTCTTTGGGACACAACCCAGTTTGACTTTTTTTAGTGTCTGTCCACATGAAGTTACAAGCTCTGCACCCACTCTATTAGGTCTTTCTTTATATACTCTGCCCCAATTATGGGACCTTGGTTGGTGGGCCTTTGGGCTATGAATTCCTTTGGCCTAAACCACCTTCCTTGGAATTTAGAGCATATATAAATAGTAGTTGGTTAGTAGGGTTAGGAAGACGATTTTAGATTTTACATACTTAGATTTTACATACTTAGATTTAGAAGGTTTTTTGGATAATAAGTTTCCTCTCTATTCTCTCTTCTCTCTCCTTTTCTAGGATTTCTTTGTGTTTTATACTGCATTTTCTTTGATGATTTCCATGGAAGGCTAAGCTATTTTATCAATTCAAGATTTCAAGATTGTAGTTCGATTTGAGTTCCTGATTTCTTTATGTTCTTTTCTTTCAAATTCTTTAACCGCTATCATGATTATGATTTTGCTTGAGATTTTGGATTGTTTTAGGTTATGATTGATTAATCCCAATCTAATAAAGGTTAGGTAATCGATTGATCACCTAAAATTAACCAATTATGTGCTTAAATCCATGCTAATTAGGGACTACGATTGTGATTTCCATTTGTGTGGACTAATTTTAGATGATTATCTAATGAATCTTTGGTTTATATGAATTTTCTTATTCAGTAGAACCATGATAACTAACTACATGATTGAACCCTTGTATTGATGTTACATAATTTTGTTTCCAATTTTGTTTTGTTTTCTACATAATTTTGTTTTGTTTTCTACATAATTTTGTTTTACATACAAACCTTTTTTTACATTCTAATTTGGTTCTTATTCAACAAGATTAGGCATTACATGATTCTGTTATTGAGATATTCAACGTAGGTTAGCCCATATTTTATGAAAATAAAGGAAATCTAGTGATTTTGATAGTGTTTCGACAACATTATCTAATTGGTGCTATTGTGTCCTAATCTTGTGATATTAAGTTTTATTTTGATTTTGATTACGATTTTTTATTTATTTATTTTCATTTTTATTTTTTCATTTAAAAAAATAAAATAAATAAATAATAAATAATAAATAATAAATAATAATAAATAAAATAAAATAAAATAGAGTAGTTTAGTATCATTCGACCCCTTAAACCTTGAAGGAGTTGGCTGTACTTGATATTATGTACCAACCTTGGTGTATTACATATCTTGAATGAGAACAAGTTCAATCAAATGAGCTTACATCTGGATGAACTCATTTGTTGTCTATGTTTCATGGTCTTGTAAGTAACACTCGACAATTTGGAGTTAGGGAGTCTACTACATCCAAAGTAGTGAATGAGATAGTTGCTCTTGGCAATCAGAGATTGGAAAATAAGATAACTGAACTTACCTGACCTTTCTTGTCAAACAACTAGCCATTAGACAACACCACATTAGTCCACCAACGAAAATGTGTGGTATTTGTGCTTTTATAGAACATCAACCTGATGTATGTTCCATTTTTCATAAAACTGAACCAAATAGTGCTACAGTTGCTATGATGATGGGTGGTTAACAGTATAGGTAGCCCCATGATCAATACTTCCAACAAGGATCATTAATCCCATATTAGACAGTCAATGGGTTCGCCTCGTACAAGTTGTACGTAAGAAGTCTAGGATGACTATAGTGAAAAGCCAAAATAATAAGTTGGTTCCAACTACAGTTCAAAATAGTTGGTGAGTATACATAGATTACAGGAAGCTAAACCAAACAACTCATAAAAACTACTTCTCTCTCTCATTCATTGATTAAGTTTTAGAGATGTTGGCAGGTAAATTCCATTTTTTTTAATAGCTTTTTTTAAGGTTATATGCATATTCATATTGTACCAACAGATCAACATAAAACCATATTCTCCTGCCCATTTGACACCTTTACCTATACTAAGATGTTGTTCGACCTGTGCAATGCCCCAAGCACCATCTAGAGGTTTATGATGTTATTCAGTTTGAGTTCCTGAATTCTTTCCTTATGCAAATTCTATTATTATCTATTATTTCCAATTCTTTAACCGTTTTCATGATTATGATTTCGCTTGAGGTTTGGGATTGTGTTAGGTTTGGATTGATTAATCTTAAGCTAATCAAGGTTGGGTAATCGATTGATCACCTAAAATCAACCAATTATATACTTGAATCCATGCTTATTAGGGGCTACGACTATGATCTCAATTTGTATGGACGGATTTTATATGATTATCTAATGAATCTTTGGTTGATATGGATTTGCTTCTTTATTAGAACTGTGATGACAAATTACATGATTGAACCTTTATATTGATGTTACATAATTCTATTTCCAATTATGTTTTATTTTTCGTATAATTCTGGTTTACGTACAATCCCCCTTTTTACATTCTAATTTGGTTCCTATTCAACAAGATTAGGCATTATATGATTGTGTCCTTGAGAGATTCGACTAAGTTAGCCCATATTCTACGAAATTAAAGAAAATCTAGTGATTTTGATAGTGTTTTGAGAGTATTATTAGGATCCTATTGTGAAATGTCTAGGAATTGTTTTCATTGAAAGTGCTTGAATTCTTGGGAATGTTTGAGAATTTTAAATTGTGTAAAGATATTGTTGTTGGGCATTCCTTTGAATTATGTAGGAAAAATATATCATGTTCATATGCAACATTTACACATTACTTACATTTGTTAGAGAATGATAGACTTGACATGCCATCTCTTGATATTAATAATAGTATTTTTACATTCTTGTGACTTACAGAGGGGTGATATGAATTGTCTTGATATCCAATGAGAATTTCATAGGCTCTAGGGACATGTAACTAGAGATGCAGCTTTTTATGTGCCCAAGTTGTTATTACTTTTTGCTTTATATGAGGAAGCTCATGGTAGGAACTTAATGGAGCTATTGGACTTTCAAAAAAATTGGAATGCATTGCATAAACATTTCTTAGGACTTTATATGGTGCAAGATGAAAATAAAGTATGATATATGCATTGAAATCATCCTACCTATTCTTGAGATGTTGCCTCTTATATTATATATTGTATGGCAAAAGATGGGTGATGGATTCTTTACATTTGTGTTTGACCTTGGAGTTGGAAATTAATATTCCTTGGTTTCCATTATTTATCCACTAACCTTTTATGTGAGTCATCCTTGTCTTTGATTCTTGTAGCTGCTCAAGTACTAAATTTAAGATCAAATTCTCTTCAAGAAAGGGAGTATGATGCATATGCGAAAATGCACAACCAAGATAACAATGTTAAGGAAGCTACCTGCACTTGAGAGTCCAATAACAAAGGGTACACATAAGAAGTCTCAAGGAAAGAAGTCACAAGTTGACCATAGTCAATTGCTAAGAGAAGAACCAAGAAGGGATAAGGTCTTTCCCTTAGAAGGCAATGGTCTAAGAGCTAAAGAAGACTTCAAAGACATAGCAACCCCAGCACCTGGAAGTCCTATGATTAAGGGAAGGCTCAAGAGAACCTAAGGGAAAGTTCACCAAAAAGTTGGCCATGCTTCAGGGTCAAAAGGAAGAATTATAAGCATCTAATTTGTATAATTTTTCTAGTTGCCAAGGTGGCTTTATTTAAGGCTGGAGTGACCTTATTTTTCCTGTACTCTCATACTACTTTGATTACATTTTTATTAGGATAGCTTAGCCTTGGCCCGAAGCCTATTTTAAGACCATTTTCCTAGCTAGTGTAGTTTTGGTCACTAATTTTTCATCACAACTTCCATCCTCGATGTGTTTTTCCAAATCAAATGTATCTGGAACTACAAACATCCAAATTGAACAAACTTGGTGTTGTTGGAAAACTAAGAAAGAAATCTACAACTTTCATGTTCAACTCTTAATCTAGTTTGCACTATTTTAGCTCCAAAATTGTTTATGAAAGTCACGTTATGTAAGAATCATGGGAAAGGCCATATAGGTTTGTGTTTTGTGCCATCTAGCTTGCGTTTAGATTTGTTAGGCCTTGGACTTTGTTAAGTGACTTTAATTAAGTTTAAAGAATTATATAAACCTCCAATGTAATTATTCTAATTTTTTTTTATGAAATTAAATTTGTGCCTTAGAACTTTGAGAATATTTTCTCTCTACTTTTATCTTGTACAAGGAAATCAATTCTTATCAAATTTTCATAATACTTATAATAAATCTCTACAATTCTTATCTAATATTTAAAAATTAGTGCCGAATCATCTCTTTCTCTATTCGTTTTATAATATTATTCTTCCAAATTTTCAATTCATGTGAAAAATATTAATGTATCAATATAAAAAAGTCATTAATGCGATAATTAACTGACTAGAGCAACACTAACAAAACTGACGATATCTCTTTTTAATTCAAGTCAGTTATTATGATAATACTAGGTGGGAATATATTTATTGCAGTCATTATGAGAGATTGAATCGGCCTATATCTCATACAACTTAATCGGTCAATTGACTTAACAAGCATTTTAAAAACACTTTTTAACATTCGTCATATTAAAGTCGATGTGAAATCGTTTCATTTTAAATGGTGTTTCATTAAATATCTCTTTCTAAATCCTTTCATTTTAAAGTATGTTTCATTAAATCTCTCTCTAAGTTACGAAAATGAGAAATAATTCTTTTACGTTATATTTAATGGAATGAAGAGAAATATAGATGAGTTGAAAGAAATAATAAGGAGAAATTTTTTTTAAAAAAAGTAAAATTTAAATTATTTAATAAAAAAGAAATATAAAAATTTAAATGATTTTGTAGAAAAGAAATATAAAAAAAATAATTTATAAAGTTGTTTGCTTTGATCGAAAAAAGAAAAGAGAAATTAAATATTAAATAAAAATATCAATTTAACCTTCAATATAACATTGTTGCAATTATATATATAGATACAGATAGATGTATATATATACACGATGGCTAGGATATATATTATTCATGTCACAAGAAACCAAGATCAGAATTCAAAAGTAAAATCCTCTGCAATGGCTTTTCACTTCAATCGACATTTTCTGTTGGGAATTTTGCTTGTCGCATTGGTTCTGACATCAGGTAATTATTAGAAGAAAGGTCATTTCTCTAATTTATTTTTTAACATATAATTTTCATGACAAAAATGATACTTTTCATTGTTTCTTGATCTATTAATACAAAAAGAAGGCAAAAACGAAAGAAGTCCAGGGTTCCATATCAATTTTACTAAAATTTTACATAACAAAAGCAAGAAATATTTGACCGTAAAATTGTGAACTTCATTCTCACAGCAGGAGCAACAGGACTGGATTTTGCACAAGGCTATAAATGCATAGGGATATGCACAAGTCCTTCAGATTGCGAGAAAAGTTGTCTTAATAGTGGTTTTAAGCATGGCGTATGTTTTCAAGAAGGAATGTGTAGTGTGGTTTGTTGTTGTAAGTGATTGAATTATATTGTACCTATGGTTATTTTACAAAATTAGAATAAAACAGTTGCTTGAAATAAGATTTAATTAATATTCTGATTAGAGTTGGTAGGACTTTGTGTTATAAACTATTTTGCATTCAAATCAATTAGTCATCCTCATTTGCAGGACCTGTTATCCAACTTCGTGAATTCATTCCAAAAAATATATATAGGACTAAGAATGACACTAAAATTGTTAGGTAGTTAACAACGACCAATTTTGTTACTAAAAACAAATTAATCCTTGATCGTGTGTAGTGATTACTTTTAATGATTGAATTGAGTAGTTGCAAACAATTGTGATAGCTAAAGAAAAATAAATATCGAATATAAATTTCCTACTATTTAGTGACTAATTTGTAGAATTATGATTTAGTTTAGTAATCAAAATATTCGATCGTTACTGTTGATTTTATAAAAACAGCGACCGAAATGTTACATCGCAAAATATACGACGACAGTACGATTGAGCAATTAACTTTCAATATTTATATAAAAGAAATATTTGTATATTGATATTTATAAAAATATTCTATAAAAACACTGTAAATTTATATCAATATATAAAGGAAATATTTCTAGTTTAGTATCCAGTTTTTGAACACTTTTACTCTCTTCATGCTCTACAAAATTTCAACATATTTTTGTTACTTAATTTTACCGTAGCTTCCACAATTCATTCATAACTTCCCTTTTTATTATGTAAATTCCATTGTATTTTTATATTATTTTTATTTAAAAAGAAACATGGAAGCACGAAGTGCCTCTCTATTGTATAATAAAAAGAAATGATAGATATATACTCCATTTTTTTTATACATTGAAAAAGTAAAGAAACGGTACTGAAATTAAGTAATGCATAGAGTTGGCATGTTGGTTAGGTTAGTTTAAGTATATTTTAAAAAAAAAAACTTAAATTTTTAAATGATGTTTTTAAGGAAAAAATTGGGTTAAAATGGATCTGGTTTATTTCAAGCCAGTTTTTAGAGCACAGCTTAACCCTGCTGGTGTAACAAGTTGAGTCAATTTAATCTAATTCTATTTAAGCTAAAAATTTTTAGCCTAGTTCATCCTAGTTCGACAAGCCTATGTGTTAGGCCCATTTTACTAATTATAGTAATAGTTACTTGTATTATTTTTTTATTTTCTGAATTTCGGTCGCTAATTAGGTAGTTAAAAGTAACTTTTTTATCCTTTTCTATTTCGATCGTTAATATATATTTTTTATTTATTTTTTGACTTTTATTTTCATTCGTTAATTTAAAAAAAAAATTGCTTCAATCACGAATTTCGTCACTAGCAACGCCTAGAATCAGTCGCTAAATTCAGTCACTAAAAAACATTTTTCTTGTAGTGATATATATATTGATTGGTATAATTTACACAAACTATTATATTATCGAATTATTGAATTATGAATTTATGTTACTTTAATTTTTGTATTAAATTTTATTAAAATTGATCAACAATAAAAAAGTTCTGAAATAATTTATATTTTAGTATCTTTTAAAATATATATTTTGTTAATTTTGATGAATATAAAAGAATTGTCAAATGATTTTTTGATTAATATAAAAATTTGTATATATGAACTATGTAAAGAAAACTTTCAACCCAACGGTTGGATAAATAAAATTCGTATTTTATATAAAGTTATTGGATGATGTAATAATTTTTGTAAATTGTTGTAATTTGATCTCTCTAAGGTGTTAAAGTTAGTTAAATTATACATTTAATAATATTTTATAGAATGTAAATTTAATCAATCCAACTTGTGAAGTTCTTATTAATTAGATTAAATATATACAATTTTATACAATTGTAAAATTATTTGATATTTCATCACATAACTTTATTTTAATGTATAATATATATATATATATATATATATATATATATATACATACACACACTGTTAGATAACATATATAGAAAAGTATAAATTAAGCAAAGTTTGATATACATAATCATGAAGATAATATCGTGTAATTTAATGGTTGGATTGATTAAATTTGGTGATAAAATTAGTTAAATTATAATTCAATAATATCTTATACAATTTAAATTTAATCAATCCAATCCTTGAATTTCTTATTAATTAGATTAAATATATAAAATTTTATACCATCCAAAAATTATTTGATATTTCATCACATTATTTTATTTTAATGTATAATATGATATTTAAAAATATATATATTTGTTGTTAGAAAAGTATATATTATGTGAAATTTGATATATACGATCATTAAGATAATACCGCTCATTTCAATTGTTGAATTGATTAAATTTGTATTATATTAAAAGTTATTAGAGATGTAATTTGACTAACTTTGACACATAATATCACTAGATCTTAACTCTCTCTATATAATTGAATATTTGAATTATGTTTTTATAATTTAATTTTAATATATTATTTTTATGTTATTTTATATTTTAATTTATTAATTTTGACTTATTATAATATAATATATTTTTAATATATATGCAGTGACTTTTGTTAGATCATAAAATGATTTTCCTAAAGATTTGATCTTATAAGAATAAAATAATTTTTTTCTAGAATAAAAGACAGTATAAATTGTCATAAAGAAAGAAAATCGTCTTTACATGCATAAATGTCTTTAGGACAAAAATATTATTTTCTAAAAGCAAAAGATGAAATGAATGCAAATATAGATGAATTGTGTCACTTTAACTATGAGTTACTCAAAAGTGCTCTTTTAATTAGCACATTTAATAAGTAACATCCTAAAATTTATTTAATTATTTTTAGAAATAAATTTTATTATTATTATTATCAATTTTATTCTAATTATTAATTGTTGCAGGAAATTATTTTATTAAATAATTGCATTTTGAAATTGAAATGTTATTATTATTATTATTCTTATGGCAAAAAATTAATTTAGTACTTAAATATTTACATTTAATTTTATTTTAATAGAGGAGTTAATGGTTTTATAAATTGATGAGATATTAATCTAAATTACTTTTATTTATTAATTTAATTAATTGAATTAATGAGGCTGACGGGCGGGTCAGGTTGACTCGGCCCAGTTAGAATATTAGACATAGGGGTAATTAATTTACCACAATTTGTATTTTGAGCATCAGACGACCATACCTAAAGGAGGGAGAACGCAGATCTCCAAAGAGGAGAGGTTAGGGTGTTCAGATCGTCCTAGAGCTGCATTAGATTATCACTGTTCTTGCATCTAAGGTACTGGGGAGATGAGTTTGGCCATATGTGAATGTGGGAGTGTACGGGTAGTGAGGACAATCCCTAAGTCCCTCTAGGATCTAAATTCTCATATTTGTTTGGTCATTAGGTTCTAAAAGAAAAGAATAATACTTTAACCAGTAGAAAAGATTTGTCAATGTGTTTTGTGATTTTGATTGATTTAATTGATAATTTAATCGGTTGCATTTTGTGAAAGGTGTTAGTCTATAATCATATATGAAGTAGATATAATTATTAAAGTATGAAAATATGTGATTATTTGGTATGTATTGTTGTCTATCATGCGGTTATGAATTATAAATGTATGTGATGTTGTCATGATTGATTGAAGAATATTAGCTACGGGTTCTTATAAATGAATTATGATAATGATGGCTAAATTGATATGATTTTTGTATGATTATGTACTGTATAAATCATGAGAATGAGAATGTGGATGAGAATGCATTAAGCATAGACATGAGATGCATGAGAAGCCAGGCGTGGCTATAATACCGTGGCTATATGTGGTGTTTAATAGGGGACCTTGGCTAAAAGTGGTGTTTAATAGTGTGGACTAATGATAGTAGGTGTTTAACCATGCTACATGCCGGCCATAGGTGGTGTTTAACAGTTGTGTAGAATGTCTTTACACGGGTCATAGGTAGTGTTTAACTGTGCGACACACCGGCCATAAGTGGTGTTTAACGGTGTGACCATCAGTAGTGATAACTAAGAAAATTGAGGAGGTTTGCCCATGATGTGAAGTTCCGATTCGAAACTCTTAGGAGTGGTGATTGGCATATGTAGTGTGTGAGCATGTGCACGTTGTAAACATGAATAGAATATGATTGATTATGAATGTGATGAAACTTGTGATTGAAATATGAGTATTTGGGAACTGTTAGTAATTGATAACGGTAATGGGTGGGGTTTAGAGTACTATCTGTGTTTATATATGATCAAATGATATTTCTCACCGTACTTTTTTGTGGTTTTCCTTTAGGTAATGTTGATGACACTCATGGTGTCGAGTTTTGAAGGGGTCGGGTCTTGCTCTGATTAGTGTTTGACATCGAGACTTTGGAATTTAGAATAGTTGTTCTATGTCTTTTGTTGTTTCAACAGCTTATTTTGAAGATGATAATGACTTTATTTTTCAATTATAATATTTAGAATTAACTTCTTGAAAACTTTGTATCTAACCATGTGAACCTTTTATCCTTAATACAAATGGTGTTTCTTTGGTTCTAACTATTACCTTATCTTTCTTTTTGTTTACATTATTATTTTAATCTAAGTATATTTGTAGGTAGAAGGGTGTCACAACTTCGACACATAATGTCATCTTGACTCTATATATAATTGAATATTTGAATTATGTTCTTATAATTTAATTTTAATATATTATTTTTATGTTATTTTATATTTTAATTTATTAATTTTGACTTATTATAATATAATATATTTTAATATATAACAAGTAGTGATTTTTGTTAGATCATAGAATGATTTTTCTAAAGATTTCATCTTATAAGAATAAAACAATATTTTCTAGAATAAAAGACAATATAAATTGTCATAAAGAAAGAAAACCATCTTTACATGCATAAATGTCTTTTGGACAAAAATATTATTTTCTAAAAGGAAAAGATGAAATGAAAGAACATATAGATGAATTGTGTCACTTTAACTACGAGGTACTCAAATGCGTTCTTTCAATTAGCACATTTAATAAGTTTCACGTGAAAGTTCAAAATAGAATTTTGATTATTCTTGATCAACATCAAAAAACGTATCACTAAAAAAAGAAGGAAGACTGCACTTGACAATAGTTTTTACTACCCATCTCTAAGGCATAAGTACAAGAAGAGAAAAATAAGTAGGATGTTTTATCTTATAAGTGTGACAAGTCAATGAAATATATTTATTGAATCATATATTATTCCCACTAAACATTTTCTATCTTTGATGTAAAGAAAGACTAGCAATAGACATATAATGAAGATACAATATATAAGGAAAACTATAGTTTACAACAAATGAGAGTAATGAAAAATCAAGTTTGTAAAATCTTCATGCTAATAGTTGTTCACAAATCTATGAGTATTTTTGTAAAAGGAAATATTATTTTATCTAAGAGTCTTCAAGCAATTGAAGACTATTTCATTTTAGTATCCCGTCTTAAAGATGATATAGAGAGTTTGTGAGTCTTACCCTTCATCTTATTTTCTCCTAATTCGATTGATGTTTGAAGAGACTTTCTATGAGAAAGAATACTTGAGAACCTTACTTGAAAAGACAAGGTAAATATTATTTGGTTGTTGTGCTTGAAGAGGTTTAAGATAAAAGAATACTTGTAACCTATTTTTGGTCAGTGGAGAAATCTTGGTGGTGTACCAAAGACTAAACATAATTTCAAGATAGGAAACAAATCAATTAAAATTATTGTACTCTATTCTCTCCCGATGTCTCCTTAATTTACTTGCTTTGAAAAACTAAGTGCTTTGAACAAAAAGGTCTTTCATCTATGTTTTTTATGTGGGTATATATATATATATATATTGTAAGACAACATTGTATTATAATATAAATATTTTATTGTAAATTTAAAATATAATTTATATTTTAAAAATATTTTTTATTATAAATTTTAATATAATATAATTTATACATTCACACATATTTATTTGACTTAAACATATTTTAAGCTCCTATAAATATGATTATGTTTAGTTTTAGTCTTTTTAAAAATTTGTCATTCTTATATCCTCAATAACTTTAGTTAGTTTAATACTAATATAACTAACAAAAGAAATAATATTAACAAAGACAATGAATGTAATAAGAAATATTTTAAATTAAGATAATTAGATTATTTAAATGTTTAATTTAATTAATTAATATATTATTTATTATTTTATGTAAATAAGGTAACATATATAATTACTTTTATAATTTATTTTTAATATATTAAAAACAATAGTTATTATTACTTTAATAGTGTTCTTATTTTTAATTAACTAATCTAATTTTAATTAACAAACATAATTTAATTATGTTCTTATAATTTAATTTAAATATATTACTTTTGCTTTTTTTTTATATTTCAATTTATTAATTTTGACTTATTGTAATATTATTTATTTTTTTAATATCTCAAGTAGTAATTTTTTCTCTAAAGAGAAAAATATATGAAAATATAGTATATTAAAATTAAATAATTTAATTGAAAAATAAGAATAATAAAATAATTTTTTCACCACAATATCTTATGTTCCAACTTTGTTGTCACCATTATATTTTTTTACATTGCAAAAAGAAAAACCATTGTTCATAATATATTAAAAATAAGTTATAAAATAAATTATATGTAATTACTTTATTTATATAAATTAATTAATTAAATTTCATACTTAAAAATAATCTAATTATCGAAATTTAAAATATTTTTATTATTGTAGTTATCATAATTAATATTACTTTTTTTTTGTTAGTAAGGTAACATAAGTACCAAACTAATTACAGTTAGTAATAGAGACAAAAAAATATACTAAGAAAATGTCAGTATCTAAAAATAACAAAAAAAAATTTGGAAAAACTAAAATCAAATATAAATATATTGAAACATATTCAATCCTATTTCTTTATTATAAATTATAGTGTCCTATAAAATGAGCTTATTTTTAACAAGAATATTTTAGAGAATGTTCTTCTTTTTATGAAAATAAATATTAGAAAATTAATACGGATTAGGATTACCTAAAATGAGCTTATTTTTTTTAAGAATATTTTGTCCAAATATTTCTGTATTTTAAGTTTTGAAAAATTTTAAATATAACTTAATGTTTATTTATAAGAACAATAAATAATAGATAATATTTATACAAATATTACTTTAATAACATTAAAAATATACATATTATTATACTTACTTTAATCTATATAAATATGATTATGCAAATATTATTATTATTATATATAACCTATCTAATTCCACATAAGTTCCTTGACGATTCCAAAGTAAAAAATACAACTAATGTCATCATTTGTTATATATAGTTAATATATTACTATTTCAAAATTAGACAAATGAAAATTATACTCATTTTTATATATTAGACAATTTATCTCACAACCCTTTCTAAAGATTTTATTGCTTATTCTAAGAGCCACGAGCAACACAAATATATTCCCTTACTATTTAGACGTGCTCAATTAAGCATGACTATGTTCATCAATCATGACTGTAATCATCAATCATATGTAGTGCATTTTCTCACCACCAAAATAAGTTCGAAAGACTTCTTTTCTTCAATGTAATTCCAAATATAATATTTGTGGGTTTATAAAATAATTTATATATTCTATATGTTTTAGATATATTTTAATGTAATAAAAATAAATTTTGTGGCATTTAATTAGGATTATTAGGATATTTTAAAGAGGATAATGAAATCTAGTGATGTTCTATTAGGAGTATTAAGATTTTTTGAAAAGGTAACAAAATCTAATGATCTTCAATTGAGGTTCTTTACACCTTATAAATTCTTATACTATAAATTTATTAAAATTGAAACTATAAATTTATAACTCTAAAAAGTTTTTTTAAAACTTAAAAAATGTCTTATAAATTATTACATTCCTATATAGTCTTTTAAAATTCACAAAATATTTTATTATATTAGTTAGTTTAATACTAATATAACTAAAAAAGGAAATAATATTAACAAAGACAATGAATGTAATAAGAAATATTTTAAATTAAGATAATTAGATTATTTAAATGTTTAATTTAATTAATTAATATATTATTTATTATTTTATGTAAATAAGGTAACATATATAATTACTTTTATAATTTATTTTTAATATATTAAAAACAATAGTTATTATTACTTTAATAGTGTTCTTATTTTTAATTAACTAATCTAATTTTAATTAACAAACATAATTTAATTATGTTCTTATAATTTAATTTAAATATATTAATTTTGCTTTTTTTTATATTTCAATTTATTAATTTTGACTTATTGTAATATTATTTATTTTTTTAATATCTCAAGTAGTAATTTTTTCTCTAAAGAGAAAAATATATGAAAATATAGTATATTAAAATTAAATAATTTAATTGAAAAATAAGAATAATAAAATAATTTTTTCACCACAATATCTTATGTTCCAACTTTGTTGTCACCATTATATTTTTTTACATTGCAAAAAGAAAAATCATTGTTCATAATATATTAAAAATAAGTTATAAAATAAATTATATGTAATTACTTTATTCATATAAATTAATTAATTAAATTTCATACTTAAAAATAATCTAATTATCGAAATTTAAAATATTTTTATTATTGTAGTTATCATAATTAATATTACTTTTTTTTTTTGTTAGTAAGGTAACATAAGTACCAAACTAATTACAGTTAGTAATAGAGACAAAAAAAATATACTAAGAAAATGTCAGTATCTAAAAATGACAAAAAAAAATTTGGAAAAACTAAAATCAAATATAAATATATTGAAACATATTCAATCCTATTTATTTATTATAAATTATAGTGTCCTATAAAATGAGCTTATTTTTAACAAGAATATTTTAGAGAATGTTCTTCTTTTTATGAAAATAAATATTAGAAAATTAATACGGATTAGGATTACCTAAAATGAGCTTATTTTTTTTTAAGAATATTTTGTCCAAATATTTCTGTATTTTAAGTTTTGAAAAATTTTAAATATAACTTAATGTTTATTTATAAGAACAATAAATAATAGATAATATTTATACAAATATTACTTTAATAACATTAAAAATATACATATTATTATACTTACTTTAATCTATATAAATATGATTATGCAAATATTATTATTATTATATATAACCTATCTAATTCTACATAAGTTCCATGACGATTCCAAAGTAAAAAATACAACTAATGTCATCATTTGTTATATATAGTTAATATATTACTATTTCAAAATTAGACAAATGAAAATTATACTCATTTTTATATATTAGACAATTTATCTCACAACCCTTTCTAAGGATTTTATTGCTTATTCTAAGAGCCACGAGCAACACAAATATATTCCCTTACTATTTAGACGTGCTCAATTAAGCATGACTGTGATCATCAATCATGACTGTGTTCATCAATCATGACTGTAATCATCAATCATATGTAGTGCATTTTCTCACCACCAAAATAAGTTCGAAAGACTTCTTTTCTTCAATGTAATTCCAAATATAATATTTGTGGGTTTATAAAATAATTTATATATTCTATATGTTTTAGATATATTTTAATGTAATAAAAATAAATTTTGTGGCATTTAATTAGGATTATTAAGATATTTTAAAGAGGATAATGAAATCTAGTGATGTTCTATTAGGAGTATTAAGATTTTTTGAAAAGGTAACAAAATCTAATGATCTTCAATTGAGGTTCTTTACACCTTATAAATTCTTATACTATAAATTTATTAAAATTGAAACTATAAATTTATAACTCTAAAAAGTTTTTTTAAATCTTAAAAAATGTCTTATAAATTATTACATTCCTATATAGTCTTTTAAAATTCACAAAATATTTTATTTTGGTTACTATATTAAATTATAATTCTGCAAATTAGTCACTAAGTAGTAGGAAATTTATATTCGATATTTATTTTTCTTTAGCTATCACAATTGTTTGCAACTACTCAATTCAATCATTAAAGTAATCACCAAACACGATCAAGGATTAATTTATTTTTAGTAGCAAAATTGGTCGTTGTTAGCTACATAACAATTTTAATGTCATTTTTAGGCCTATATATATATTTCTAGGAATGAATTCACGAAGTTGGATAACAGGTCCTGCAAATGAGGATGACTAATTGATTTGAATGCAAAATAGTTTATAACACAAAGTCCTACCAACTCTAATCAGAATATTAATTAAATCTTATTTCAAGCAACTGTTTTATTGTAATTTTGTAAAATAACCATAGGTACAATATAATTCAATCACTTACAACAACAAACCACACTACACATTCCTTCTTGAAAACATACGCCATGCTTAAAACCACTATTAAGACAACTTTTCTCGCAATCTGAAGGACTTGTGCATATCCCTATGCATTTATAGCCTTGTGCAAAATCCAGTCCTGTTGCTCCTGCTGTGAGAATGAAGTTCACAATTTTATGGTCAAATATTTCTTGCTTTTGTTATGTAAAATTTTAGTAAAATTGATATGGAACCCTGGACTTCTTTCGTTTTGCCTTCTTTTTTGAATTAATAGATCAAGAAACAATGCAAAGTATCATTTTTGTCATGAAAATTATATGTTAAAAAATAAATTAGAGAAATGACCTTTCTTCTAATAATTACCTGATGTCAGAACCAATGCGACAAGCAAAATTCCCAACAGAAAATGTCGATTGAAGTGAAAAGCCATTGCAGAGGATTTTACTTTTGAATTCTGATCTTGGTTTCTTGTAACATGAATAATATATATCCTATTCGTCGTGTATATATATATACATCTATCTGTATCTATATATATAATTGCAACAATGTTATATTGAAGGTTAAATTGATATTTTTATTTAATATTTAATTTCTCTTTTCTTTTCTCGATCAAAGCAAACAACTTTATAAATTATTTTTTTATATTTTTTTTCTACAAAATCATTTAAATTTTTATATTTCTTTTTTATTAAATAATTTAAATTTTACATTTTTAAAAAAAATATTCTTGTTATTATTTCTTTCTACTCATCTATATTTCTCTTCATTCCATCAAATATAACGTAAAAGAATTATTTCTCATTTTTGTAACTTAGAGAGAGATTCAATGAAACATCCTTTAAAATGAAACGATTTAGAGAAAGATATTTAATGAAACACCCATTAAAATCAAATATAGCGTAAAATAATTATTTCTCATTTTTGTAATTTAGAGAGATTTAATGAAACATCCTTTAAAATGAATCCCTTTAAAATGAAACGATTTGACATCGACTTTAATACGACCAATGCATTCATCATACTTTTTATTTGCTTCTTGCTCCATATAAAGTCCTAAGAAATGCTTATGCAATGCATTCCAATATTTTTGAAAGTCCAATAGCTCCATTAAGTTCCTACCATGAGCTTCCTCACATAAAGCATAAAGTAATAACAACTTGGGTACACAAAAAGCTGCATCTCTAGTTACATGTCCTTAGAGCCTATGAAATTCTCCTTAGATATCAAGACAATTCATATCACCCCTTTGTAAGTCACAAGAATGTAAAAATACTATTATTAATATCAAGAGATGGCATATCAAGTCTATCATTCTCAAACAAATGTAAGTAATGTGTAAAGGTTGCATATGAACATGATATATTTTTCCTACATAATTCAAAGGAATGCTCAGCAACAGTATCTTTACACAATTTAAAATTCTCAAATATTCCCAAGAATTCAAGCACTTTCAATGAAAACAATTCCTAGACATTTCACAATAGGATCCTAATAATACTCTTAAAACACTATCAAAATCACTAGATTTTTTTTTTAATTTCGTAGAATATGGGCTAACTTAGGTCGAATCTCTTAAGTACACAATCATATAATGCCTAATCTTGTTGAATATGAACCAAATTAGAATGTAAAAAGGGGGATTGTATGTAAAAGAGAATTATACAAAAAATAAAACATAATTGGAAATAGAATTATGTAACATCAATATAAAGGTTCAATCATGTAGTTTGTGATCACAGTTCTAATAAAGAAGCAAATCCATATCAACCACAAATTCATTAGATAATCATATAAAATTCGTCCATACAAATTGAGATCACAATCGTAGCCCCTAATTAGCATGGATTCAAGTATATAATTTGTTGATTTTTTTAGGTGATCAATCGATTACCCAACCTTGATTAGCTTAAGATCAATCAATCCTAACCTAACATAATCCTAAACTTCAAGCGAAATCATAATCATGAAAATGGTTAAAGAATTGGAAAGAAAAGAACATAATAGAATTTGCATAAGGAAAGAATTCAGGAACTCAAACTGAACAACATCATACACCTCTAGATGGTGCTTGGGGAATTGCACAGGTCGAACAACATCTTAGTATAGGTAAAGGTGTCAAATGGGCAGGTGAAGATGGTTTTATGTTGATCTGTTGGTACAATATGAATATGCATATAACCTTAAAAAAAGCTATTAAAAAAAATAATGGAATTTACTTACCAACATGTCTAAAACTTAATCAATGAATGAGAGAGAGAAGTGGTTTTTATGAGTTTGGTTTAGCTTCCTGTAATCTATGCTTACTCACCAACTATTTTGAACTCTAGTTGGAACCAACTTATTATTTTGGCTTTTCATTACAGTCATCCTAGACTTCTTATGTACCACTTGTACGAGACTAACCCATCGACCGTCTAATATGTGATAAATGATCCTTGTTGCAAGTAGTTTCATAACTTCTTTTTTTACCACATCAAGAATAGTGGGGGTTCAACCACCTTTGTGGCTGCCTCACTAGTCTGACTTCCTCCTTTTGCAACAACCTCTCCTCTTGCTCAGAC
Source organism: Mucuna pruriens (assembly GCA_025330945.1). Classification (NCBI taxonomy): domain Eukaryota; kingdom Viridiplantae; phylum Streptophyta; class Magnoliopsida; order Fabales; family Fabaceae; genus Mucuna; species Mucuna pruriens. Next base: position 65,121 of record JAENHJ010000525.1, on the reverse strand, counting down.
TAGAGGTTGTTGGCTATGATTATTGAAGGCTGTAATGGTTGCACAATGAATGGCAATGAAGGTTGAACTTCTACAACCTCCACAACTCTTGTAACATTCGCATTTGCAATATCTACAACTCTTGCACTTGCATGAATAACACTAATACTTTCTATGCAAATTAGAAACTTAGTTAATCTAGTACAAGTACAATCACAATCAATAGAATCATAAAAATTAGGGAATTCAAAATGCAGATTTATTGTTTTTTTGTTGAGGTAGCTCCTTGCCACTCCTTAAGGTTATAGCACTCATATTTGCTTGTAGACTAAGAATGATATGTAAGGGAATCTATTCAGAACCTTTGGACTGTAGTTGATTCGTAGTGTTGGCCAATTGTCCAATATGTGGTTGCAACTCCTTACTTTTGGCAAACACATTCTGTTGGAATTGAATATTATTTATGGCCATCTTCTTTACCAAATCCTCTAAGGAGGGTGAACTATTGTCTTCTTGAACAAGTTGTTGTCTGAAAGGATGTGGTTGATATCTCTAAGGTACATGTTGCATAGGGTGTGAACCATATCTCTAGTTTAAGTATTGATCATGGGCCTACCTTTACTGTTAACCACCCATCATCATAGCAACTATAGCACTATTTGGTTCAGTTTCAAGATTTAAGCTCATATAATTGGACTTGTTCTAATCCAAGATATCTAATACACCAAGGTTGGCACATAATATCAAGTATAGTCAACTCCTTCAAGGTTTAAGGAGTCGAATGATACTAAACTACTATATTTTATTTTATTTTATTTATTATTATTTATTATTTATTATTTATTTATTTTATTTTTTTAAATGAAAAAATAAAAATGAAAATAAATAAATAAAAAGTCGTAATCAAAATCAAAATAAAACTTAATATCACAAGATTAGGACACAATAACACCAATTAGATAATGTTGTCGAAACACTATCAAAATCACTAGATATCCTTTAATTTCATAAAATATAGGCTAACCTACGTTGAATATCTCAATAACAGAATCATGTAATGCCTAATCTTGTGGAATAAGAATCAAATTAGAATGTAAAAAAAAGGTTTGTATGTAAAACAAAATTATGCAGAAAACAAAACAAAATTATGTAACATCAATCCAAGGGTTCAATCATGTAGTTAGTTATCATGGTTCAAATAAATAAGAAAATTCATATAAACCAAAGATTCATTAGTTAATCATCTAAAATTAGTCCACACAAATGGAAATCACAATCGTAGTCCCTAATTAGCATGGATTTAAGCACATAATTGATTAATTTTAGGTGATCAGTCGATTACCTAACCTTTATTAGATTGGGATTAATAAATCATAACTTAAAACAATCCAAAATCTCAAGAAAAATCATAATCGTGATAGCGGTTAAAGAATTTCAAAGAAAAGAACATAATAGAATTTGCACACGGAAAGAAATCAGGAACTCAAATCAAACTACAATCTTGAAATCTTGAATTGATAAAATAGCTTAGCCTTCCATGGAAATCATCAAAGAAAATGCAGCACAAAACACAAAGAAATCCTAGAAAAGGAGAGAGGAGAGCGAATAGAGAGGAAACTTATTATCCAAAAAACCTTCTAAATCTAAGTATGTAAAATCTAAAATCGTCTCCCTAACCCTACTAACCAACTACTATTTATATATGCCCTAAATTCCAAGGAAGGTGGTTTAGGCCAGAGGAATTCATAGCCCAAAGGCCCACCAACCACGGTCCCAAAATTGGGGCAGAGTATATAAAGAAAGACCCAATAGGGTGGGTGCAGAGGTTGTAACTTCATCCGGACAGACACTAAAAACAGTCAAATTGGGTTGTGCTCCAAAGAACGAAGTTATAGATCTTTGTCTTAAATTTCCATAGCCACCAACATTGTACAATTTAGAGGTTTGTAGCTCTAGATATGGCCTACACAAGATAGCAACATCATAATGAAAGTTAAGTCTGAAAATAAGCAAAGATTAGCAACTAAACCCAATTAAGCCTAATAACACAAGAGTCAACCAATGTGTTAATATTAACCATAAAATGATATAAAAAATATCCAACATAAGTCACTATTATGTGTCTCAAAAATGCTCTATCAAGCTCATCCATCATCACATGGAATTCATTTTGGTCATAGGTTTTCAATCCCAACTGAATGCATGGTAAAACATTTCCATGAACACATCACATCCTATTACTTTCATAGCTAACCCAATCATGCACACAAGTAAATGATAGTCCATTAAAGGTAAATTAAACATTGAGAATTAATTTATAATGTCCTTTATCATGCATCAAGATGCCATAAAGTTCAAAGAACTTAAAATTATCATACAAAAAAATAATATAAGTTGTAGACAACAACCTATAAGCACAAGGCAATGGGTTCCTTAGCACAAGTGTACAATCAAATTTATGGCATATGGTGGTTCTTGGAATGTGTAGGATGAAAGTTTGCTTGCCATGAATTCCATGTCCAAACCTCTCCATAGGTTGTTTCATACCTACAAAAAGAGAAAGTTCACAAGATAAGTGCAAGTCATAAGGAGTTAGTAAACAATTATCATTTTTTATGAACATAACTCTCTTAATTCCTCTTATTACTATGCTTAGAGTTTCCTTCTTTGTTTTAATCTCTTTATTTCTTTTCTCTCCATCATTTCTCTTTTCTTTTAGCTCTTTCTTTTCTCTATCACTCTTGCTTTTCTCTACCACTTTTTCTTTCCCTCTTACTTTTCTCTTCTCAGCATTACTCTTGCTCTTTTTTTTTTCTCATTTTACTCTCGACTTTTATCTCACTCTCCTTATTCACATTCATTTTCTTTTGATCCTCTTGCACCTCACTTGAAGACAAAGGTTTAAGCACAACTCTTTGCTCCATATGTATGAAAGTGAAGTGGTTGGTGACCTCATCATGGATCACCTTCTTATCAAATTGCCAAGGTCTCCCTAGTAACAAATGTGTGGCTTCCATAGGAACCACATCATAAACCACCCTATCTTCATATCCTCCTAGGGTAAACATGACCTCAACTTGCCTATCCACAAGGAACTCTCTTATCTCACTGAGCCATTGGAGCCTATATGGCCTTGGGTGAACAATGGTGGGTAGAGCTAGCTTCTTCACAAGCCTTTCACTAACTACTTTAACATAACTCCCATTATCTATAATCATATAAGACAAGTTACCAAGGATGAGACACCTAGAATGGAAAATGTTTTTCTTTGTGTTTGAACCTCCTCCTCAATATGGCTATTAATAAGCCTCCTTACCACAAGAAAATCCCTCTCATAGTGAGATCCATCACTTAAGCTCTTGGACTTACTAGATATGCTATTCGCTCCTATAGAACTCTCACTCTCGATCTCCCTATCATCTTTCACAATCATCACACTCCTATTAAGACATTGAGAAGCTATATGTCCTTTTTATAGACACTTAAAGCACTTAATACTACTAGTTTTAAGAGGCATAGGTGTAGGATTATGTATGAGTTCTTTTTGGTCAATGGAGGCTTCACTCCCTTTCTTAGACTTTTCTCCCTACTAGCCCTATCATTCTCGTTCTCTTTACCCTTCCATCCACTACTTCATCTATAAGTCTTCCTAGATGCACTTCTCCTCCTAAGTTTCATCTCTACCTTAGTGGCTTGATGGACTAGGTCACTTAGGTTCCTATAACATTATATCTCCACAAAATCTTGTTTTTCTCTTTAAGGTTGTGTAGGAACCGTGCCATTATGGCCTCCTCAATCTCCTTTATTTAAGCCCTCAACAAGTCCATTTCTATCTTCTTATTATATTCTTCCACACTATATGATCCTTGGTGAAACCTTTGAAGATTACCATGCAAGTCCCAAATATAAGGTGATGGGACAAATCTCTCTCTCATAAAATGCTTCAAGTCTCTCCAACTCTCACAAGGTCCTCTTTGTCACCCCTTATCTCCTCTAACACTTGATTTCATCATACCAAGGCATATCCACAAAACTCTAATTTAAAACATGTGAAAATGTCACTAATTTGGAAGTAATAAATAACGTTTTTAGATTAGTCATTGAATTAAGAAAAATATTGGTTCATTATTTATTTATTTTTTTAATAACCATATATAAATTTTATTTTAAAATATATATATATATATATATATATATATATATATATATATATATATATATGATTTTATAAAATATATTAAATAATAATTTAATATATAATTATATTCTATATGTTGTTAGAAATTTATAATTTCTATTAATTATTTAGCCATCATATTTTAATATAATTATATCAGTTATTTATTTATTTATTATAATATTAAATGATCTAATTTAAGTGATTAGATAAACTGCTTAAAAATGTGATATGAGCTTAATGAGTAGATACCCATGTTGACTCATTAGGGGATAATGAAAATCGTGTATAGGTTGACACATCATGAATGATTATAGTACCAAGACACCAAATCAAAAACACAATTTGTAATCTCTTTCCATCAAGAAGAGAAATGAAGGTCCCTTGAGGAACTAAAGCTATTTCATTGAACAAGACCATAATATCAATTGATCATGACAAATGAAGATTCAACTGCGTTTTCAATTGATCTCTATGGATCCATGTATTTTATCAAATTTAAAAACTTTGATAATCTGATATAATGTGATAGGGATGTGTAGGATTTACATGGATAGAAAAACTCCAACAAGTGGTATTAGACCCACCATTACTGTTACATTACTAGGCTCATAATTGTTGATTCTTATAATGCATAGATAAAATTTCTCGGTTGATGTGATTTTTTTTCCAATTTATATGAACCCTAATATAATTTAGAAAAATTATTGCATTAATAAAGAAATTTATGTTGTTAAGTAACATTCGTAGCCATTTATATTAAACATGTGATAAAGTTTTCATGAGGTTTTATAAAGATTGTCAAATGATATAAAGATAGAGATGAAATTGAATAATAGAAATCCTCTGTGAAATTACGTATGTATATTGAACTATCATGCATCATTTGCCATTAGTTTTTGTTTGTCACCTTCAGATCAGGAAGAAAGAATCATGGATTATGATATGTGACTATTTACTAAATAGAATCATCGACTACAATTGTTGTTTTGAAAATGTTGTAACTTATGAATATCATGGGCAGTACATGTTACATGCACTGTTTTGAAAATGTTGTAACTTATTAATATCATGGGCAGTACATGTTACATGCACTTATTGATTGTGCTTATTATTATTATTTTTTCAATTTGTGGATAACATGAAATGGCTTTTAATCACAGTATTTTGCAGTTTTTCAATTTATATAAATAAGTAAATTTTGTTATCAACCATACATATAGTGTGCACTTTAATTATGTTATCCTTTTTAAAATATATTTATATTAATGTTTGTATGTATACTTAGATACGATTTGAGTAATTTTATACCCTTCTCATTAATTTATATTTTTTTGGTAATTTTTAAAATTAAATTAATTAAAGCAATAAATAGTCAAAGTAATATCTATTGTGCAAATTGATGTAATTTAGATTTCATGGATATATGTTAGTATAAAATTATTTATGCAAATAAATATAGTAGGGAGTCTAATTAAGCTTAAGTTTCTATTCGTCCTAACATTACTTTTAAATGGTGGGAGTTTTGTGCAGGTATTCGAGTGACCCTGAAATGTAGCATTGGAAGGTAGTTAAACACATAATGCGCTACTTTAGTAGAACAAAATGGTACATGCTCAATTATCGAAAGTTTGAGGGATTGAAGATCATCAAGTACTCTAACTCCTCTAGATGGCAAGATAACAAAAACTCCATATCTGGAATGTCTATTTGTTGACTAGATGAGTTATCTCTTGAAAATATATTAAAAATATTATTATAGTCCCTTCGACCATAGTTGTGGAGTTTGTAGCTTGCTTTAAGGCATCCAACCACAAGATATGATTGTGAATCTTTGTTACTAGTTTACAAATAGTCAATAACATTGAAAGACTATCAAAAATCTATTGTGATAATATTATGATAGTCTTTTACTCCAATAACAGCAGTTTTACAAAGTTAAAGTTTATCAACATCAAGTTCTTGATTGTTAAATAAAGAGTTCAAAATAAATAGATTTTCATAATACAGAGACAAGTTTTATGCTAGTTGATCAATTGACTAAGGGGTTGATACCCAATGTTTTTCATGACCACACTACTCATATGGATGTAGTTTCTTAGAGTACTATAGTTCAATGATAGTCTATATGTTTTATGTGTTACTTTGGACATTTCATTGTTCTTTGATTTTCTACAAAATAAAGTTAATGATTTATGTTTACATTTTGAACTTGCTCATGTTTCCTTGGTAATAATTATGTTACATTTAAATAGTTTATATTGATCTCACTAAGACTAAAGATGGATCAATTAGAAATAGACATGTTAGATATCACATTGCATGTAATTTTCATGTCACTCATGTATTTTTGACCTATATCATTAAGTATATTAATATGGTAATTATCATGATCTAGTCATGCTTATTTGTGGTCAAAGTTGCGATGGTTTCACTATTAATGTATAAAATGGACCATATTGTATTGAGGAGAAGTCTAAAGATAAATAACATACAAATATACGCCTAAGTAATTTTGTAATATAATTATGTTACATTTAAAGAGTTTATATTGATCTCACTAAGACTAAAGATGGATCAATTAGAAATAGACATGTTAGATATCACATTGCATGTAATTTTCATGTCACTCATGTATTTTTGACCTATATCATTAAGTATATTAATATGGTAATTATAATGATCTAGTCATGTTTATTTATGGTCAAAGTTGCGATGATTTCATTATTAATGTATAAAATGGACCATATTTGAGTATCATATTTATATTAATTATTTGAGTGTCATATTTTAATACAATTATATCGGTTATTATTTATTTATTTAATGATTATAATATTCAGTAATCTAATTTAACTGATTAGATAGACTTCTTAAAAATGTGATATGAGCTTAATAAATGGATACTCATGTTGACCCATTAGGAGGTAATGGAAACCCTATGTAGGGTGACATATCAAGAATGATTATGGTCCCCAAGACACTAAATAAAAACACGATTTTTATTTTTCCATCAAGAAGAGAAACATAGGTCTCTTGAAGAACTAAGGTGATTTATGTGATACCCTCTACCCTTGATACATTATAATATTACAAAAATAATAATTAGCGGTAAAGGAATCACCAAAATCAAGATTTCAAAACTCATTATTAATATATTAATATTCTTAATGGCACTACAAAGACCAATTTCTAATATCACAGTATATAAATCAGAATCAAAAAAATAAGGCAACTCGTTGTCACATATCCTATCAAAGTATAACCCAAATAAAACAAGAAAAACAAAAGGGAATCAAAATAAGACAGTAACCAAGGAGCCACATCTCAACCCTCATGCTTTTGCACTACATCACTTGCAAGTGGTGTTCAACCCAAACACAGACAATGCAAATAAAAGAAAGTGAGAAATATTCCCCACTCAACTCATGGTATGAGCACCCTATAAGTAGGACACATGTACACACCCATTTAATTATAAAAAAACTAAATATACATTAACCAAACTATGAACAACCACACTTAGTAGATAGTAAAAGCAAGTATGCACATGAATGATGCCTGCGATGCATATATAGTTCTACTACAATGCCATGTGGTAACATATCAATTTAGGAAGTACGCTAAGTGCAACTTTTCTAATCTTTGATTCTACGGTTAGCCATGCTACTCTAGCATGATATTCCTTGGTTGCACATTAGATATTACTCAACATCGACAAGCCTGACATGGGGGATCAATCACGGCCACTTAGGACAATCTCCGTACCGAGTAGCCCCAAGAGGTTTATTAACCTTACCTATTGGGTTTGTGTCTACATTCCTTTTATAACACTCGTTTCATTACGTGATGCATGATGTGGTTCAATTAATCTATTTAGTTTCTCTTATCTCCAATTGGGATGGTGAGAGGCCCTATCGGGGTACCTCCCACGATCCACCACACTCTCATAACTTGAGTACCCTTTGAGGTATCCATAGGATAAATGTTGATTGGAACAATTCCACCATTGACTAGGACACATTTTTCATTTTCCTTTTACTATTTTCCACATTAAATCATCATTCTTAATCATCGTCATCATTCTCAATTCATCATTTTATGTCAATTCTTTAATACAACATGTTATGTCACTATTTTCAAATACACATATTATATTACCATTCTCAATAAATCACAGTATGATTCGTCGAAGCACATGGATTAACAAAAAATTCACACACAATCAAACATCACATATTCCTATAGAACAATAAGATAGCATGGATGTGCTCCCTATAGTATGGACATGCACAATTAGTGTAACTTTGCATGAGTGTGCACAAAACCTACATGAGCATGCACATAACTTATATGGCGTGCACAAGTTCTATATGGTCATGATCAATGGCCTATTATCGAACTCTCCAAGGTTTCGAAGCTAAGGGGAACTTATGATTTTTTTTTACGTTTGCATACACATAAATAATTGCACACATACATTTGTACAAAGTAACAAACAATAGCCAAAACTAGAGTCTATAAATGTTAGGGATTAGAACCCTTATGCCCTAGCCTCTTTAGAGGACACTAAGGACATACAACTTTAGGGTTTGGGGAACCCTTAACCCTTGGTCACAAGGTGTCAACTCGCCCTAGTTAGAAGAACATACACAATTTAGGGTACTAGGCACGAATCCTCTCCTACCCATAGTCATAGTCATATTCACACCCTACGCACACTTTTTCACTTCTTCCCAACTCTTGTGAAACTCAAACAAGAGTCCTACCTCTCTTGAAGAAACTATAAATGATGAGAAAAATTTTAACTATCTAGGTTTGATGCTTTGTATCAATCCCAACTTATTTAGGGACTCTCTTGTCTTTCTTTGCTTGGTATCCAATTTTTTATGTAGGAGGAGAGAAAGCATGAGCTCATATTGTCCGATGTAAGGCTTAAACTATCTTACTCCTTTATATAGAAAAATAAGGTGCATCACAAGCTTATGTTGTGTAATGTGGGACTAAAGCTTTCACTTAGTTGTAAATAGTTTATTTTTCTTAATTTAATTAATTAAAACTCAATTTAAAATTCAATATATATTTCTCCCAAAATATTATTTATTTAATTATAAAATATTTAAATAATTTATTAATAATAATTAATAAAATATAATATTTACAACCAATAGAATAAAAATCGGGGTGTTACAATTTGGTTAAAGAAAATCACAATACCAATTGCTCATGACAATTAAAGATTTTGCTATATTTTCAATCAACCTCTATGAATCCAAGTATTTATTCAAATTTAAAAATCTTGATAATTTGATATAATGTGATAGAGATGTGTGAGATTTATGTAGTTATAAAACAATGAACATAATATTTATTGGTTTATAAAATAATTTATTCATTATTTATCATCATTAAAATATCATGTACTTCTTTTAGTGTAATTTAAGTAAGTGGGTGTAAAAAACTAAGTACAAGCCTAGTGGAGAAATAAATTGTTTCAAAGCAAGGTTAGTAGCAAAAGGATACAAGCATAAGGCAGGTATGGATTATTTTGACGTATTTGCTCCTGTAGTGGGATTAGATACAATTCGTATGCTTATCTCTCTATTAGTTGAAAATAATTGGAAAAATCATCAAATGGATGTTAAGTCTGTTTTTCTAAATGCTACTTTAGAAGAAGAAGTGTATGTTGAACAACCTGTTGGATATGAGATTGAAGGTAAAGAAGATAAAGTCTACAACCTATTGTATGGCTTGAAGCAGGCACCCAAAGCGTGGTACAAGAAGATTGATTCTTACTTTGTGTAGAATGGTATTCAAAGATACCCGTTTGAACATAATCTATATATTAAATTTGTTGACCTTAGTGATATTCTTATTGTGTGCCTTTATGTTGATGATTTAATCTTTACTAGCAACAATTCAAAGATGATTGCAAAATTCAAGGAGGCCATGATTAGATACTTTGAAATGACAGATTTTGGTATGGTGTCTTATTTTCTTGGCATTGAGGTCATTCAACAAGCTAATGGAATTTTCATTTCTCAAGAGAATTATGCTGCAAACATTTTGAAGAAATTCAAAATGGAGAATTCAAAACCAATCTCAATGCTTGTTGAAGAAAAGTTGAAGTTGAAAAGAGATAGCGATGAAAGAAGAATTGATTCATCATACTACAAGAGTTTGATTGGAAGTCTTAGATATCTAACAGCTACTAGACCAGATATTATCTTTGGAGTAGGATTGCTCAACAGATTCATGGAAGAGCCATGTGCATGTCATTTACAAGGAGCCAAAAGAATCCTCAGATATATGAAAGGTACTTTGACTGAGGGGATATTTTATGATAATAATTTTAATATAAAACTAGTTGGATACACAGACAGTGACTGAGTGAGAGATATTGAGACAAGAAAAAGCACGTCAGGGTATACATTTCATCTAGGTACTAGAGCAATAGCATGGTCCTCAAAGAAACAACCAACAATTGCACTTTCAAAAGCCAAGACAGAATACATAGCTATAAAAAGTTGTGCTACACAAGCAATATGGATGAGAAGGATGCTTGAAGCAATGTGTCAAAAGCAAAATACTCCCACAATGATTTTTTGTGATAATAAGTCTACAATTGTACTTTCAAAAAATTTAGTTTTTCATGGGCGGTCCAAGCACATAGACATTCGGTTTCATAAAATTTGAGAATGGGTAGTTGAAAAAGAAGTTGTGATTGAATACTATCCAACTAAAGAACAAATTGCAGATATTTTTGTAAAACCCCTAAAAGCATAACTGTTTTATAAGTTGAAGAAAATGCTTGGAATAATTAGTGTGCATACTTGATTTAAGGGACACAATGTCAGAAGTAAATAAATCATGTATACATGCACGATTAATATTTACTGTTGATTGAGTCAAAGCATTTAGTTTAAAATTTTATTTTCTCGATTTCATTATTTGATTTTCTGTTACCCGCATTTAGGATTATGTTGTTAATGTGTGGTATAATTTCCTATTTTCTCTATTTCATTATTTGATTTTCTGTTACCCACATTTAGGATTATGTTGTTAGTGTGTAGGATGGGACAACACACAAATGTCATGTGTTTAGGTCCAGGGTGCTGGTGCTGCTCTGCTTTTCTCCAAGAGCTCCGTATGCCCACATGATTTTATAAGCATGGTTTGACTCTTTGGTTATATATATATATCAATGTTCTTTATGATTCATACACTAGTCCTGTATTACTTTAATTTGTTATAAACTTTTTTACACTTCTTGTGTCAAGTTTCGGCTACAATTTACCAATAATATATTCAGTTTTCTATGAAAGAGGAAAGAAAAATAAACTTAACTCATACTGATAAGGGAAATAGTGAACACATGTATCAAACGCCATAATTACATAATATGGCCGCGCTACACATCCTGGCAAGCACACATAGCAATACGGGCATGCTCCACGAAGTAAAGGCATGTCACTTGGACATGCTCCACGAGTGTGCTCACCTATGCTCATCTATGCAACTGAGCACACTTGTATTCAACGGTCTGTACATGTTTTCTAACCAAAAACATAGGCCCAAATAATCCTTCTCAACAATTTTAATTGTAAAATTCTAATTTAATAACCTAATACTTACTTTATCTAAAATATAATTTATTTAATTAATGATAAAATATAATTTAAACATTCACTATATTATAAAATAACCACAAAATAATAATATTAATCATAATAATAACAACAATAATAATAAAATTATGGTGTTACAAATACAAGTAACAATTTTAAGGTAAAAACTCTTTCCAATTTGACACTCTTCATCTTTTCCTTCAGACATTGACTTGAAAGTCAAAGTCCTTGTAGGTACTCTACCATAGATTGTGTGATACATTTTACTCCAAAATATTTATTACATAAATTGTGCAAAATTTGTTAATTTTCATTAAAAAAAATTGTAAAGAAAAACTTCTGTTTCATTAGACGGTAAAGAAAATCACATTGAAGCGTAACTCACAATTGAACTTTATAATCTAGAGGGGTGTTGGCTCTAAATAGCCGCACAAAACAATCAAAAGAAATATAGTATAAATTGCAATCTATGAACATCTAAAATAAAAAATCAATCCTACCCCTAATATCACACTATTAGAGTCATATAATCCCAAATAAAAACATATATGAATTCTAACAATTATCTAAGAATGTACTAATCTAGAGAGACGAGCATCTCTACCCTGGCATTACTCTTTAGCATCCTATTAAACGTCCTTTATATCCACGAAATAACAAAAACAAATATAAAAAAAGGGAGTGAGATATATTTCACATCATGTAAATGGTATAACCACAGAAATAGGTAGAACATACATGACATTTAGTTAAGAACAATTTTCTTAGGACATCCACATAAAGAATAATATGCAATGTTCTATTCTAATATGTATGCATGTGGTACCAATTTAAGTTCTAGAAAGTAGCATAAGAGTACTTCTTAGCCATAAAGAAGTACATCGAGTGTATTGGTGCCTTCGACATAGTAGTTTCACATTAGAATGATGTCTTTTGGTTACTAGTTAAGGTTACCTAGATTTTCATGTTCTCTTCAATTCCAAGGGATCAAGATGAGTTATTGGGACTTCTAGACCAAGTAAAATCACCCTTAAAGTCCATGTTAAATACAACCTCTCATGGACCTCCACCAACCAAATTTATAAAATACTTTTCCCCATCATAATTATCTCAAATGATATGATGCATGTCTCAATCATACAATGCCTTTCACAAGCTATGTCTTTCAAAGGTGAGATATCACTTAAGCCTATTATGAGCTCTCATAGGCTAAGTCACTTGTAACACCTTGATTTTCATGTTATTATTATTGTCTTGTAATATTATTTTATTAAATAAGTGGCTATTTATATTATATTTGATCACTAATTCAATAAGTATATTTTGGGAAAATAAGTGTCAAGTTTTTAAGAATGAGTTTCATAAGTAAAATTGAAGAAAAAAGGCCTTTAGGCCCATGTTTTGATTAGAAACACACCTAGGTTGTTGAGTAGGATCATGCTTAAGTGAACATGTCAATGTTAAACAAGCAACGAGTGAGCACACTCGTGCCCAAAGTGAGCACAACCATGCGACTTAGACCATCAAAATGATCAATGAAGCCCATTTTTGAGCTTTAAAAAAGGGGTGAGTGTTTACCCTTGGAGGTAGAAATCTGATAGAGCATTTTTTAGACAATTAATAGTGACTATGTTGGACATATTTGACATCTTTTATGGTTAATATTGATACATTGGTTTTGTCTTGCGTTATTTGACCTAATTGTGTTTAGTTGTCAATCTTGTCTTATTTTCATATTTAATTCTCATTATGATGTTGTTGTCTTGTGTAGGCCTTATCTGGAGATACAAACAACCAAATTGGACAATCTTAATAGCTTTGGAAAGCTAAGACAAATATTTACAACTCTTCTTTTTTGGATTAACCTAGTTTGACCATCTTAAGTGTAAAAAGTCTATTAGAAGTTATGGCCTCTACACCTACTCTGTTGGGCTACAAATTCCTTTGACTCATACCATCTTCCTTAGCATTTAGAGTATGTAATAGTTAGTTAGTTAGAATTTGGTTAGACACTTTTATACACCTTTCATGCTTAGTTTAGGAGGTTCCTTGGATCATAAGTTTCCTCTCTTTTCTTTCATTTTTTCTTTTTATTTTGCTATGATTTTGTGCGACAATTTCCATAGAAGACTAGGCTTTTTTTTTTTTTATCAATTTAAGGTTCCATGATTGTGGTTAGGTTTGAGTTCTTGGATTTTCCTTATGCAAATTCTACTATGTTTATCTTTTCTTTTCAATTCTTGATTCGTTTTTATGATTATGATTTCACTTAAAGTTTTTTGGATTGTGCTATGTTAGGTAATCGATTGATCACCCAAATCAACCAATTAAGTACTTGAATCCATGCTAACTAGGAGTTACGGTTGTGATATCAATTTGTATTGATTAATGTTATATGATCATCTAATGAATCTTGCGTTGATATGAATTTGCACTCTTTTTAGAACCATGATAAAAAAAAACTGCACGATTGAATCCTTGGGTTGGTGTTCTACAATTTAATTACATTCTTTTTTTTTTTTTTGCATTTTGCAACCTTATAATTATAGTTTTTATGTTTTTGCGGTATGCATACAAATCTTATTTTTTTTCATTTTAATTTGATTTCAGCTCATCAGGATTAGGCATTCTAAGATTGTGTCCTTGAGATATTCGACCTAGGTTAGTCCTTACAGTACAAATATGAGGAAAATCTAGTAGTTTTGGTAGTGTTTCAATACCATTTTCAAAACCAGAGTTCTTGAAACCCTTATGTTGTCTCTATAGAAGATCAAGAAGGAGAACCCTCGAAAAGGACGCTAGAGTAATAGGAAAGAGAACCATTAGAGAGAAGGCCAAGGAAATATAAGGGATAACTTTGAAGAGTAGGGAGTGCTTGCAATATCGATATTCTAGGTAAAGGGGGAGTGAAAAATCTCATTCAAGGGTATAAGTATAATTGTGGATAGAGGGGTTGATCCAAAAATCCCTAGAATTGTATGCCTTGGTTCTCTAAAGATGAGATTAAACTTCTTATATTAATATTTATATTAATATATTTATGTTATTGATGACATATGCATGTGTTAGGTGTCTCTAAATGAATGATTAAGTTCCTTGGATTAGGATGTGATTCTTTGTGCTATTAGTGAAATTAATTGTGTTATAGTTGTTATTTTGATTGAATGTGTGGACAACATAGTAAAACCCTTAACTTCCTTTTGAGAGAAAATTCTAGGTTGGAATCAAGAAATTCATAAATTGTAGAATGATGAGCTCGCCTATACTTAGGTTTCGATATTGAGCATGCCCATGCTTAAGAGGAGAACACCAATGCAAGGTCGACATTGACTGTGTACTACGCATAGTCTAGGAGCACACTTGTGCAAACCTATAAGCAACTCGACTTTGTTATGTTTTACTATGTATTGCTTTTAAATGAAATATGAAAGTTCCCTATGTTAGGCAGTGTTTTATTATTGAGTTATGATATGAGTTCCTTGCATTATATTAAGATACTATGAAACATAAATTGAGAATTCAGTTATGAAGTGAGTAATCTAACCTGTGTGAAGCGAGAATGATATTCACTAATTATGAAGGGTCATGAGATGAGGTCCCTAGCCTTTGAGAGATGAGCATGATTCTTAATTGGCCTTTAAATAAAGAGCTATATGCCATGCATCATTTAATGAAACTAAGGTTAGTAAACCTCTTGGAGTTTATTTGATATGAAATTCTTGATGGACATGACTAATCCCATGATGTGCATATTAGAACGGTGGTCATGGACATGCTAAGGAAACTAAAGGAACATGGAACAAAGGTTGGGATGGTTCCATAAACCAAGGGAAACAAGCTAGACATGAAGGATAAGATCAAGGAAAGTTAAAAGAGATGGGCTTCCTTATAGGTTAAGGAAAGCCCAACACACATAGGTGCTCATCTTATAAATATGAGAGGTTATGAAGGTGACCTGCAAGATAGCTTAAAGGCCATGAAGGCTACTATACTTGAAGGCCTCATTGTAAAGGGGAGGTTGAAGAAGGTTTCAAAGGAAGCATATAGAGGGTTGGACCTCCTTATAGGCCAAGGAGAGCCCAATTGTAATCCATTTATTTACACTTTGTTTAAGATTCTTTGTGGCCTTGTATAAACCCTTTTAGGACATATTAATCTCTAAATTAAAATTTAGTTTACTTTTAATTTTGCTACCTTGCATTTGGGCCCAAAGACCCAATCTAGTTAAGAAGCTCATTTAGTGACCCACTTTTGGTCACTAAATGCTATTAAATTTTGTTGCATTTTTATAGGTGCATCCCAAAAATTTGGGCTGCATTTTTGAGCCATTTGATATTGATCCAAGGTCTTTAGAGGTTAGTTGTAATAGGAATTTATGAATTTTATGTTTTCATGGATTTGTTACTTTTGTTTATTTTAGTTGACCTTTGGAATGATATTAGAATTTTTACTTTCAATATTATCAACGAATCAATATGAACCTTTTACCTTGATGATGAGTTGTTTAATTGTGGAACTTGACAGGAATTGCCTCCTGCTCCTACGTACCTCCTTTTGCAATGGAAAATTCAAAGTTCAAGTAGTTCTTGCTTAGGGTGATCCTTTTGTCGATAGATGCTCCTATTATAGTCTAGTTTCTAAAGGATGAGAACCAACTATGTAGTATCTACCACGAGAATTCAAGTATTGTGGATTGTCCATGGTGTCCAAAGAGGGCTAACTCCTCATGAGGTAATTGTATGATTTTTTAAGGCAAAAGATCCCTTAGGATAGAATGGATTGTCCATTAGAATCCAAAGAGGGTTAACTCCTCATGAGGTAATTGTGTGATTTTTCAAGGCAAAAGAGCCCCTAGGATAGAGTGGATTGTCCATTGGTGTCCAAAGAGGGTTAACTCCTCATGAGGTAATTGTGTGATTTTTTAAGGTAAAAGAGTCCCTAGGATAGAGTGGACTATCCATTAACGTCCAAAGCGGGGTAACTCCTCATGAGGTAATTGATTGATTTTTCAAGGCAAAAGAGCCCCTAAGATAGAGTGGACTATCCATTGGCATCCAGAGAGTGTTAACTCCTCATGAGGTAATTGTATAATTTGTCAAGGCAAAAGAGCTCCCGGAATAGAGTGGATTACATAGCTAGTCTGGCCATTTGCAGTCTTAGGGGGTATTAAACTACCCTATAGACATACATAAGAGATGGTATTATACTATCCTACGAACATGCATATGAGATTTTAGCACTAACCTATAATCCAGAAGGTTTGATGTTGGGCTCTTCCTTCTCCTTTTTCTATGGTATCATTTCTTGAATGGAACCATCTTTCTCTTCTTGTCTTCCACCCTCTTTTCTCCAAATTTTTTTCGACCCCTTTTACTTCGTCTCGGGGCCTTTTATAGGTTTGAGGCTGACCTGGTTTCACTCCTCCATGATCCCACGATTCTTGGTTTCACCCCTCCATGATCCCATGATTCCTTCTCGGACATCATGAGTGGCTAACTCCACTACCTCCATGATCCCCTCTTTGACACGAGTTAGTGGAGACATGTATTGAAGACTTAGTCCCGAACAGATTTGGGGTCCCACAGTGTTGTCATGTGTGTTGTTGTATACTTTGAAGAGTTTTCTTTATATGTTTTGTTGTGTTATGCTAACTCATTCGTTACTTTTTTTGCTTCCTTGTTAGGAAGTATTAATGGGTATGAATGATCATGCAATAGTTAATGTCCTTTTGGCAACTATTGGGTTATTAAAAATAACCAAAATCAAAATCATAATGGATCGACTGAGTTTCAAGGATTGGACTATTTCTAGAGTAACAACCTACCCTTTTTCAAGGGATGTTAAGATCCATACCATGCCCAAAACTAGATTAGGGAGGTAAAGAAGATCTTTTGAATGATAGAGTACATTGATGCACAGAAGGTGATCTTTAGTACCTTGGTTGTAGTGGAGGAGGCTAAATATTGGTGAGAGAATATCCATGTTCACATGGAGGCTAAAGCTAGAGCCATCACTTGGAACAACTTCAAGAGAGCTTTACTAAAAAAATATTTTCTAGAGGACATTCACAATAAGAAGGAGATAGAGTTCCTAAAGTCAAAATAGGAAACATGATCATGGCTTACTATGGAGTCAAGTTTTAGGAGTTGTCAAGGTACTTTTTACACTATTAGAATGAAGCAGGGGAACACTCCAAGTATGTAATGTTCATCAACAAATTACATCTAGAGATTACACAAGTTAACTACCAAGAGATTCATATAGTTTCCAACCTTGGTGAACACATGTAGGATTTTTTTTTATGACGACTATAGGAATACGTATTACAAGACTGTGGAGCCTATTAAGGAGAAGAAGTACGTTGAAGTAACTAATAAATGTGAAATAATAGAAATATACATATTTTTATATTTTTTAAATTTTATTTTATGTTAATTAGTGAAATAGTATAATGGTAAAAATAAATAGTGTACTATAAAAATCATCAAAATAATAAATGAAATAAAATAAAGTAAATCTATTATTTATCATTATCAATATATTATTCAATAAAAGGATAAAAATAATAAAACTTTTCTTTATGTAAAAACAGATAAAAATAATAAAGTCATACCTTATGAGTGAAAAAAAATTCATCTTATATGAAAAAGGATATAAAAGAAATTAAATAAATATTTTAAGTACTAATAGAGATAAATATAAAAAACTAGAAATTAGGAACTAGTGTTTTAAAACAATATTTAAAGTAACAATAAAAAAGCTATAAACTTCTTAACAAAAACTTGTTTAATAAACATTATTAATAAAGTTAAATAAAATTTTCAAGTAGTACAAAAAATAAATAAAAGACTAATTAAAATAACCTGCCAAACATAGATATAAATAAAGTATATAAATTATAGTTACATGGACTCCATTGCCAAGCCTACCATTACTAGACCTAAATCCATTGTTTTGCACCATCTAGTTAAACATTTATCACCCATAGACATGGTGATTGATAAATAATATTCATGAATATTTAAGATAAAAAATTGTTTCACAAGGATTAAGTTTAATATTGTCTCATTTAGACGATGATGATGATCATAATGATGATCATAATAATAATTATAATAATGATGATGCTGAAAGAAGTACATGATATTTTAATGATGATAAATAATG
Organism: Mucuna pruriens; assembly: GCA_025330945.1. Classification (NCBI taxonomy): domain Eukaryota; kingdom Viridiplantae; phylum Streptophyta; class Magnoliopsida; order Fabales; family Fabaceae; genus Mucuna; species Mucuna pruriens. The sequence goes on along the minus strand of JAENHJ010000525.1, from coordinate 46,170 downwards.
AATAAATTATTTTACAAACCAATAAATATTATGTTCATTGTTTTATATATACATAAATCTCACACATCTCTATCACATTATATCAAATTATCAAGATTTTTAAATTTGAATCACTACTTGGATCCATAGAGGTTGATTGAAAATATAGCAGAATCTTTAATTGTCATGAGCAATTGGTATTGTGATTTTCTTTAACCAAATTGTAACACCCCGATTTTTATTCTATTGGTTGTAAATATTATATTTTATTAATTATTATTAATAAATTATTTAATTATTTTATAATTAAAAAAATAATATTTTGGGAGAAATATAAATTTAATTTTAAATTGAGTTTTAATTAATTAAATTAAGAAAAATAAACTATTTACAACTAAGTGAAAGCTTTAGTCCCACATTACACAATATAAGCTTGTGATGCACCTCATTTTTCTATATAAAGGAGTAAGAAAGTTTAAGTCCTACATCGGACAATATGAGCTTATGCTTTCTCTCCTCCTACATAAAAAATTTGATACCAAGCAAAGAAAGACAAGAGAGTCCCTGAATAAGTTGGGATTGATGCAAAACATCAAACCTAGATATAGGACTCTTGTTTGATTTTCACAAGAGATGGGAAGAATTGAAAAAGTGTGCGTAGGGTGTGAGTATGACTATGACTATGGGTAGGAGAGGATTCGTCCTTAGTACCCTAAATTGTGTATGTTCTTCTAACTAGGGGGAGTTGACACCTTGTGACCAAAGGTTAAGGGTTCCCCAAACCCTAAAGTTGTATGTTCTTAGTGCCCTCTAAAGGGGCTAGGCCATAAGGGTTCTAATCCTTAACATTTATAGACTCTAGTTTTGGCTATTGTTTGTTACTTTGTACAAATGTATGTGTGCAATTAATTATGTGTATGCAAACGTAGAAAAAAACCATAAGTTCCCCTTAGCTTTGAAACCTTTGAGAGTTCGATAGTAGGCCGTTGATCATGATCATATAGAACCTGTGAACACCATATAAGTTATGTGCATGCTCATGTAGGTTTTGTGCACACTCATGTAGAGTTACACTGATTGTGCATGTCCATACTATAGGGAGCACATCCATGCTATCTTATTGTTCTATAGGAATATGTGATGTTTGATTGTGTGTGATATTTTTGTTAATCCATGTGTTTCGACGAATCATACTGTCAATTATTGAGAATGGTAATATAATATGTGTATTTGAAAATAGTGACATAACATGTATTAAAGAATTGACATAAAATGTTGAATTGAGAATGACGATGATGATTAAGAATGATGATTTGATATGGAAAATAGAAAAAGGAAAATGAAAAATGTGTCAAAGTCAATGGTGGAAAGGTTCCAATCAACATTTATCCTATGGATACCTCAAAGGGTACTCAAGTTATGAGAGTGTGGTGGATCGTGGGAGGTACCCCAATAGGGCCTCTCACAATCCCAATTGGAGATAAGAGAAACTAAATAAATTAATTGAACCACATCATGCATCACGTTATGAAACAAGTGTTGAAAAAGGAATGTAGACACGAACCCAATAGGTAAGGTTAATAAACCTCTTGGGGCTACTCGGTATGGAGATTGTCTTAAGTGGTCATGATTGATCCCCCATGTCAGGTTTGTCGATGTTGAGTAATATCTAATGTGCTACCAAGGGATATCATGCTAGAGTAGCATGGCTAACCATAGAAGCAGAGATTAGCAAAGTTGCACTTAGCGTACTTCCTAAATTGATATGTTACCACATGGCATTGTAATAGAACTATAAATGCATCGCATGCATCATTCATGTGCATACTTGCTTTTACTATCTACTAAGTGTGGTTGTTCATAGTTTGGTTAATGTATATTTAAAGTTTTTTTATAATTAAATGGATGTGTACATGTGTCTTACTTATAGGGTGCTCATACCATGAGCTGAGTGAGGAATATTTCTCACTTCCCTTTATTTGCATTCTCTGTGTTTGGGTTGAACACCGCTTGCAAGTGATGTAGTGCAAGAGCATGAGGGTTGAGTTGGGGCTCCTTGGTTACTGTCTTATTTTGATTCCCTTTTGTTTTCTTGTTTTATTTGGGTTATACTTTGATAGGACATGTGACAACGAGTTGTCTTATTTTTTTAATTCTGATTTATATACTATGATATTAGAAATTGGTCTTTGTAGTGTCATTAAGAAGATTTATATACTAATAATGAGTTTTGAAATATTGATTTTGGTGATTCCTTTACAGCCAATTATTATTTTTATAATATTATAATGTATCAAGGGCAGAGGGTATCACATAAATCACCTTAGTTCCTCAAGAGACCTATGTTTCTCTTCTTTATAGGAAAAATAAAACCGTGTTTTTATTTAGTGTCTTGGGGAGCATAACCATTCTTGATATGTCACCCTACACAGGGTTTCCATTACCTCCTAATGGGTCAACATGAGTATCCACTTATTAAGCTCATATCACATTTTTAAGAAGTCTATCTAATCAGTTAAATTAGATTACTGAAGATTATAATCATTAAATAAATAAATAATAACCGATATAATTGTATTAAAATATGATACTCAAATAATTAATATAAATTATAAATTTTTAACAATCTCCGACTTGGACTTATATTCTCTTGAAACAATTATATTACAAAATTACTTAGGCCTATATTTGTATGTTATTTATCTTTAGACTTCTCCTCAATACAATATGGTCCATTTTATACATTAATAATGAAACCATCGCAACTTTGACTACAAATAAGCATGACTAGATCATGATAATTACCATATTAATATACTTAATGATACAAGTCAAAAATACATGAGTGACATGAAAATTACATGCAATATGATATCTAACATGTCTATTTATAATTGTTCCATCTTTAGTCTTAGTGAGATCAATATAAACTCTTTAAATGTAACATAATTATTACCAAGGAATCATGAGCAAGTTCAAAATGTAAACATAAATCATCAACTTTCTTTTGTAGAAAATCAAAGAACAATGAAATGTTCAAAGTAACACATAAAACATATAGATTGTCATTGAAATAAAGTACTCTAAGAAACTACATCCATATGAGTAGTGTGGTCATGAAAAACATTGGGTATCAACCCCTTAGTCAATTGATCAACTAGAATAAAACTTGTCTCTGTATTATGAAAATCTATTTATTTTGAACTCTTTATTTTACAACAAAAAACTTGATGTTGATAAACTTTAACTTTGTAAAACTACTATTGTTGTTGGAGTAAAAGATTATCAAAATATTATCACAATAGATTTTTGATAGTCTTTCAATGTTATCGACCACTTGTAAACTAGTAACAAAGATTCACAATCATATCTTGTGGTTGGATGCCTCAAAGCAAGCTACAAACTCCACAACCATGGTCGAAGGGACTATAAGAATATATTTAATAAATTTTCAAGAGATAACTCATCTAGCCAACATATAGACATTCCAGATATGGAGGTGTTGTTATCTTGCCATCTAGAGGAGTTAGAGTACTTGATGATCTTCAATCCCTCAAACTTTCGATAATTGAGCATGTACCTTTTTGTTCTACTAAAGTAACGCTTCATGTGTTTAACTACCTTCCAATGCTACATTCCAGGATCACTCGAATACCTGCACAAAACTCCCACCATTTAAAAGTAAGGTTAGGACGAATAAAAACTTAAGCTTAATTAGACTCCCTACTATATTTATTTGCATAAATAATTTTATACTAACATATATCCATGTAATCTAAATTAAATAAATTTGCAAAATAGATATTACTTTGACTATTTATTGCTTTAATTAATTTAATTTTAAAAATTATCAAAAAATATAAATTAATGAGAAGGGTATAAAATTACTCAAATCATGTCTAAGTATACATACAAACATTAATATAAATATATTTTAAAAAGGATAACAAAATTAAAGTGCACACTATATGTATGGTTGATAACAGAATTTACTTATTTATATAAATTAAAAAACTGCAAAATATCGTAACTAAAAGCCATTTCATGTCATCCACAAATTGTAAAAATAATAATAATAAGCACAATCAATAAGTGCAAGTAACATGTACTGCCCATGATATTCATAAGTTACGACATTTTCAAAACAACAATTGCAGTCGATGATGCTATTTAGTAAATAGTCACATATCATAATCCATGATTCTCTTCCTGATCTGAAGGAGACAAACAAAAACTAATGGCAAATGATGCATGATAGTTCACTATACATACGTAATTTCACAGTGGATTTTTATTACTCAATTTCATCTCCATCTTTATATCATTTGACAATCTTTATAAAACCTCAAGAAAATTTTATCACATGTTTAATATAAATGGCTACGAATGTTACTCAACAACATAAATTTCTTTATTAATGCAATAATTTTTCTAAATTATATTAGGGTTCATATAAATTGGAAAAAAAGATCACATCAACCAAGAAATTTTATCTATTCATTATAAGAATCAACAATTATAAGCCTAGTAATCTAACAGTAATGGTGGGTCTAATACCACTTGTTGAAATTTTTCTATCCATGTAAATTCTACAAATCCCTGTCACATTATATCAGATTATCAAAGTTTTTACATTTGATAAAATACATGGATCCATAGAGGTTGATTGAAAACCTAGTTGAATCTTCATTTGTCATGAACAATTGATATTATGGTCTTCTTCAATGAAATAGCCTTAGTTCCTTAAGGGACCTTCATTTCTCTTCTTGATGGAGAGATATTACAAACTGTGTTTTTGATTTGGTATCTTGGGACTATAATCATTCATGATGTGTCAACCTATACAGGATTTTCAATATCTCCTAATGAGTCAACATGGGTATCTACTCATTAAGCTCATATCACATTTTTAAACAGTTTATCTAATCAATTAAATTAGACCATTTAATATTATAATAAATAAATAAATAACTTATATATTTGTATTAAAATATGATGGCTATATAATTAATAGAAATTATAAATTTCTAACAGCATATAGAATATAATTATATATTAAATTATTATTTAATATATATATATATATATATAATAAATTTATATATGGTTATTAAAAAAATAAATAAATAATGAACTAATATTTTTATTAATTCAATGACTAATCTAAAAACATTATTTATTACTTGTTATTCCAAATTAGTAACATTTTCACATGTTTTAAATTAGAGTTTTGTGGATATGCCTTGGTATGGTGGAATCAAGTGTTAGAGAAGATAAGGAGTGACAAAGCGGACCTTGTGATAGTTAGAGAGACTTGGAAGCATTTGATGAAAGAGAGATTTGTCCCATCATCTTATATTTGGGACTTGCATGTTAATCTTCAAAGGCTTCACCTAGGATCATATAGTGTGGAAGAATATAATAAGGAGATAGAAATGGACTTGTTGAGGGTTTAAATAAAGGAGAGTGAGGAGGCCATAATGGCACGGTTCCTACACGACCTTAACAGAGAAAAACAAGATTTTGTGGAGCTATAATGTTATAGGAACCTAAGTGACCTAGTCCATCAAGCCATTAAGGTAGAGATGAAACTTAGGAGGAGAAGTGCATCTAGGAAGACTTATAGATGAAGTAGTGGATGGAAGGGTAAAGAGAACGAGAATGATAGGGCTAGTAGGGAGAAAAGTCTAAGAAGGGGAGTAAACCATCCATTGACCAAAAAGAACTCATACATAATCCTACACCTATGCCTCTTAAAACTAGTAGTATTAAGTGCTTTAAGTGTCTAGAAAAAGGACATATAGCTTCTCAATGTCTTAATAGGAGTGTGATGATTGTGAAAGATGAAAGGGGAGTTATGTTAATGTAGTTAGTGAAAAGCTTGTGAAGAAGCTAGCTCTACCCACCATTTCTCACCCAAGGCCGTATAGGCTCCAATAGCTCAGTGAGATAGGGGAGTTGCTTGTGGATAGGCAAGTTGAGGTCATGTTTACCCTAGGAGGATATGAAGATAGGGTGGTTTTTGATGTGGTTCTTATGGAAGCCACACATTTGTTACTAGAGAGACCTTGACAATTTGATAAGAAGGTGAACCATGATGAGCTCACCAACTACTTCACTTTCATACATATGGGGCAAATAGTTGTACTTAAACCTTTGTCTTCAAGTGAGGTGCAAGAGGAACAAAAGAAAATGAATGTGAAAAGGGAGAGTGAGATAAAAGTCGAGAGTAAAATGTGAAAAAAAAAAGAGTAAGAGTGATGCTGAGAAGAGAAAAGTAAGAGGGAAAGAAAAAGTGGTAGAGAAAAGAAAGAGCTAAAAGAAAAGAGAAATGATGGAGAGAAAAGAAATAAAAAGATTCAAACAAAGAAGGAAACTCTAAGCATAGGAATAAGAGGAATTAAGAGAGTTATGTTAAGAAATATGATAATTGTTTACTAACTCCTTATGACTTGCACTTATCTTGTGAACTTTCTCTTTTTGTAGGTATGAAAAAACCTATGGAGAGGTTTGGACATGGAATTCATGGCAAGCAAACTTTCATCCTACACATTCCAAGAACCACCATGTGCCATAAATTTGATTGTATACTTGTGCTAAGGAACCCATTGCCTTGTGCTTAAAGCTTGTTGGCTACAACTTGGATTATTTTTTTGTATGATAATTTTAAGTTCTTTGATCTTTATGGCATCTTGATGCATGATCAAGGACATTATAAGTTAATTCCCAATGTTTAATTTACCTTGAATGGACTATCATTTACTTGTGTTCATGATTGGGTTAGCTATGAAAGTAATAGGATGTGAGGTGTTCAAGGAAATGTTTTACCATGCATTCGGTTGGGATTGAAAGCCTGTGACCAAAACGAATTCCATGTGATGATGGATGGGCCTGATAGAGAATTTTTGAGACACATAATAGTGACTTATGTTGGAGATTTTTTATATCATTTTATGGTTAATATTAACGCATTGGTTGACTCTTGGGTTATTAGGCTTAATTGGGTTTAGTTGCTAATATTTGCTTATTTTCAGGCTTAACTTTCATTATGATGTTACTATCTTGTGTAGGTCATATCTAGAGCTACAGACCTCTAAATTGTACAATGTTGGTGACTATGGAAATTTAAGACAAATATCTATAACTTCGTTCTTTGGGACACAACCCAGTTTGACTGTTTTTAGTGTTTGTCCACATGAAGTTACAAGCTTTGCACCCACTCTATTAGGTCGTTCTTTATATACTCTGCCCCAATTTTGGGACCTTGGTTGGTGGGTCTTTGGGCTGTGAATTCCTCTGGCCTAAACCACCTTCCTTTGAATTTAGAGCATATATAAATAGTAGTTGGTTAGTAGGGTTAGGAAGACGGTTTTAGATTTTACATAATTAGATTTAGAAGGTTTTTTGGATAATAAGTTTCCTTTCTATTCTCTCTCCTCTCTCCTTTTCTAGGATTTCTTTGTCTTTTGTGCTGCATTTTCTTTGATGATTTCCATGGAAGGGTAAGCTATTTTATCAATTCAAGATTTCAAGATTGTAGTTCGATTTGAGTTCCTGATTTCTTTATGCTCTTTACTTTCAAATTCTTTAACTACTATCATGATTATGATTTTGCTTGAGATTTTGGATTGTTTTAAGTTATGATTGATTAATCACAATCTAATAAAGGTTAGGTAATCGATTGATCACCTAAAATTAACCAATTATGTGCTTAAATCCATGCTAATTAGGGACTACGATTGTGATTTCCATTTGTGTGGACTAATTTTAGATAATTATCTAATGAATCTTTGGTTTATATGAATTTTCTTATTTAGTAGAACCATGATAACTAACTACATGATTGAAACCATGGATTGATGTTACATAATGTTGTTTCCAATTTTGTTTTGTTTTCTGCATAATTTTGTTTTACATACAAACCTTTTTTTACATTCTATTTTGGTTCTTATTCAACAAGATTAGGCATTACATGATTCTGTTATTGAGATATTCAACGTAGGTTAGCCCATATTTTATGAAATTAAAGGAAATCTAAAGATTTTGATAGTGTTTCGACAACATTATCTAAGTGGTGCTATTGTGTCCTAATCTTGTGATATTAAGTTTTATTTTCATTTTGATTACGACTTTTTATTTATTTATTTTCATTTTTATTTTTTCATTTAAAAAAATAAAATAAATAAATAATAAATAATAAATAATAATAAATAAAATAAAATAAAATAGAGTAGTTTAGTATCATTCGATCCCTTACACCTTGAAGGAGTTGGCTATACTTGATATTATGTACCAACCTTGGTGTATTACATATCTTGAATAAGAACAAGTCCAATCATATGAGCTTAAATATGGATGAACCCATTTGTTGTCTATGTTTCATGGTCTTGTATGTAACACTCGACAATTTGGAGTTAGGGAGTCTACTACATCCAAAGTAGGGAATTAGATAGTTGCTCTTCGCAATCAGAGATTGGAAAATAAGATAACTGAACTGACCTGACCTTTCTTGTCAGACAACTAGCCATTAGACAACACCACATTAGTCCACCAACGAAAATGTGTGGTATTTGTGCTTTTATAGAACATCCAACTGATGTATGTTCTATTTTGCACGAAACTGAACCAAATAGTGCTATAGTTGCTATGATGATGGGTGGTTAACAGTATAGGTAGCCCCATGATCAATACTAAACTAGAGATATGGTTCACACCCTATGCAACATGTATCTCAGATATCAACCACCACATCCTTTCAAACAACAACTTGTTCAAGAAAATAATAGTTCACCCTCCCTAGAGGATTTGGTAAAGAAGATGGCCATAAATAATATTCAATTCCAATAGAATGTGTTTGCCAAAAGTAAGGAGTTGCAAACATATATTGAACAATTTGCCAACATTATGAATCAACTACAGTCCAAAGGTTCTGAATAGATTCCTTTACATATCATTCTTAGTCTACAAGCAAATATGAGTGCTATAACCTTAAGGAGTGGCTAAGAGCTACCTCAACAAAAAAACAATAAATCTGCATTCTGAATTCCCTAATTTTTATGATTCTACTGATTGTGATTGTACTTGTACTAGATTAATTGAGTTTCTAATTTGCATAGAAAGTATTAGTGTTATTCATGCAAGTGCAAGAGTTGTAGATATTGCATATGCGAATGTTACAAGAGTTGTGGAGGTTGTAGAAGTTCAACCTTCATTGCCATTCATTCTACAACCATTACAGCCTCCAATAATCATAGCCAACAACCTCTAGTCTGATCAAGAGGAGAGGTTGTTGCAAAAGGAGGAAGTCAGACTAGTGAGGCAGCCACAAAGGTGGTTGAACCCCAACCATTCTTGATGTGGTAAAAAAAGAAGTTATGAAACTACTTGCAACAAGGATCATTTATCCCATATTAGACAGTCAACGGGTTAGTCTCGTACAAGTGGTACGTAAGAAGTCTAGGATGACTGTAGTGAAAAGCCAAAATAATAAGTTGGTTCCAACTAAAGCTCAAAATAGTTGGTGAGTATGCATAGATTACAGGAAGCTAAACCAAACAACTTATAAAAACCACTTCTCTCTCTCATTCATTGATTAAGTTTTAGAGATGTTGGCAGGTAAATTCCATTATTTTTTTTTGAATAGCTTTTTTTAAGGTTATATGCATATTCATATTTTACCAACAAATCAACATAAAACCATATTCACCTGCCCATTTGACACCTTTACCTATACTAAGATGTTGTTCGACCTGTGCAATGCCCCAAGCACCATCTAGAGATGTATGATGTTGTTCAGTTTGAGTTCCTGAATTCTTTCCTTATGCAAATTCTATTATGATCTTTTCTTTCGAATTCTTTAACCGTTTTCATGATTATGATTTTGCTTGAGGTTTAGGATTGTGTTAGGCTAGGATTGATTAATCTTAAGCTAATCAAGGTTGGGTAATCGATTGATCACCTAAAATCAACCAATTATATATTTCAATCCATGCTAATTAGGGGCTACGACTGTGATCTCAATTTGTATGGACGGATTTTATATGATTATCTAATGAATCTTTGGTTGATATGGATTTGCTTCTTTATTAGAACTGTGATGACAAACTACATGATTGAACCTTTATATTGATGTTACATAATTCTATTTCCAATTATGTTTTATTTTTCGTATAATTCTAGTTACGTACAATCCCCCTTTTTACATTCTAATTTGGTTTCTATTCAACAAGATTAGGCATTATATGATTGTGTCCTTGAGAGATTTGACCTAAGTTAGCCCATATTCTACGAAATTAAAGAAAATCTAGTGATTTTGATAGTGTTTTGATAGTATTATTAGGATCCTATTGTGAAATGTCTAGGAATTGTTTTCATTGAAAGTGCTTGAATTCTTGGGAATGTTTGAGAATTTTAAATTGTGTAAAGATATTGTTGCTGAACATTCCTTTGAATTATGTAGGAAAAATATATCATGTTCATATGCAACATTTACACATTACTTACATTTGTTAGAGAATGATAGACTTGACATGCCATCTCTTGATATTAATAATAGTATTTTTACATTCTTGTGACTTACAAAGGGGTGATATGAATTGTCTTGATATCCAATGAGAATTTCATAGGCTTTGGGGACATGTAACTAGAGATGCAGCTTTTTGTGTGCCCAAGTTGTTGTTACTTTTTGCTTTATATGAGGAAGCTCATGGTAGGAACTTAATGGAGCTATTGGACTTTAAAAAATATTGGAATGCATTGCATAAGCATTTCTTAGGACTTTATATGGTGCAAGATGCAAATAAAAAGTATGATGAATGCATTGAAATCATCCTACCTATTCTTGAGATGTTGCCTCTTATATTATATATTGTATGGCAAAAGATGGGTGATGGATTCTTTACATTTGTGTTTGACCTTGGAGTTGGAAATTAATATTCCTTGGTTTCCATTATTTATCCACTAACCTTTTATGTGAGTCATCCTTGTCTTTGATTCTTGTAGCTGCTCAAGTACTAAATTTAAGATCAAATTCTCTTCAAGAAAGGGAGTATGATGCATATGCGAAAATGCACAACCAAGAAAACAATGTTAAGGAAGCTACCTACACTTGAGAGTCCAATAACAAAGGGTACACATAAGAAGTCTCAAGGAAAGAAGTCACAAGTTGGCCATAGTCAAATGCTAAGAGAAGAACCAAGAAGGGATAAGGTCTTTCCCTTATAAGGCAATGGTCTAAGAGCTAAATAAGACTTCAAAGACATAGCAACCCCAGCACCTGGAAGTCCTATGATTAAGGGAAGGCTCAAGAGAACCTAAGGGAAAGTTCACCAAAAAGTTGGCCATGCTTCAGGGTCAAAAGGAAGAATTATAAGCATCTAATTTGTATAATTTTTCTAGTTGCCAAGGTGGCTTTATTTAAGGCTGAAGTGACCTTATTTTTCCTGTACTCTCATACTACTTTGAGTATATTTTTATTAGGATAGCTTAGCATTGGACCGAAGCCCATTTTAAGACCATTTTCCTAGCTAGTGTAGTTTTGTTAACTAATTTTTCATCACAACTTCCATCCTCGATGTGTTTTTCCAAATCAAATGTATCTGGAACTAGAAACATCCAAATTGAACAAACTTGGTGTTGTTGGAAAACTAAGAAAGAAATCTACAACTTTCATGTTTAGCTCTCAATCTAGTTTGCACTATTTTAGCTCCAAAATTGCTTCTGAAAGTCACGTTATGTAAGAATCATGGGAAGGGCCATATAGGTTTGTGTTTTGGGCCATCTAGCTTGCGTTTAGGCTTGTTAGGCCTTGGACTTTGTTAAGTGACTTTAATTAAGTTTAAAGAATTATATAAACCTCCAATGTAATTATTCTAATTTTTTTTATGAAATTAAATTTGTGCCTTAGAACTTTGAGAATATTTTTTCTCTACTTTAATCTTGTACAAAGAAATCAATTCTTCTCAAACTTTCATAATACTTATAATAAATCTCTACAATTCTTATCTAATTTTTAAAAATTAGTGACGAATCATCTCTTCCTCGATTCGTTTTATACTATTATTGTTCCAATTTTTCAATTCATGTGAAAAATATTAATGTATCAATATAAAAAAGTCATTCATGCGATAATTAACTGAGTAGAGCAACACTAACAAAACTGACGATACCTCTTTTTAATTCAAGTCAGTTATTATGATAATACTAGGTGGGATTATATTTACTGCAGTCATTATGAGAGATTGAATCGGCCTATATGTCATACAACTTAATCGGTCAATTGACTTAACAAACATTTTAAGAACACTTTTTAACATTCGTCATATTAAAGTCGATGTCAAATCGTTTCATTTTAAAGGGATTCATTTTAAAGGATGTTTCATTAAATCTCTCTAAATTACAAAAATGAGAAATAATTCTTTTACACTATATTTGATTTTAACGAGTGTTTCATTAAATATCTTTCTTTAAATCGTTTCATTTTAAAGGATGTTTCATTAAATCTCTAAGTTACGAAAATGAAAAATAATTCTTTTACGTTATATTTGATGGAATGAAAAGAAATATAGATGAGTAGAAAGAAATAATAACGAGAATTTTTTTTAAAAAAATGTAAAATTTAAATTATTTAATAAAAAAGAAATATAAAAATTTAAATGATTTTGTAGAAAAGAAATATAAAAAAATAATTTATAAAATTGTTTGCTTTGATTGAAAAAAGAAAAGAGAAATTAAATATTAAAGTCGATGTAAAATCGTTTCATTTTAAATGGTGTTTCATTAAATATCTCTCTCTAAATCGTTTCATTTTGAAGAATGTTTCATTAAATCTCTCTAAATTACGAAACTGTCTTTTACGCTATATTTGATTTTAAAGGGTGTTTCATTAAATATCTCTCTAAATCGTTTCATTTTAAAGGATGTTTCATTAAATCACTTTCTAAGTTACGAAAATGAGAAAGTTATATTTGATGGAATGAAGAGAAATATAGATGAGTAGAAAGAAATAATAATAAGAATTTTTTTTTTAAAAATGTAAAATTTAAATTATTTAATAAAAAAGAAATATAAAAATTTAAATGATTTTGTAGAAAAGAAATATAAAAAAATAATTTATAAAGTTGTTTGCTTTGATCGAGAAAAGAAAAGAGAAATTAAATATTAAATAAAAATATCAATTTAACCTTCAATATAACATTGTTGCAATTATATATATAGATACAGATAGATGTATATATATATACACGACGACTAGGATATATATTATTCATGTCACAAGAAACCAAGATCAGAATTCAAAAGTAAAATCCTCTGCAATGGCTTTTCACTTCAATCGACATTTTCTGTTGGGAATTTTGCTTGTCGCATTGGTTCTGACATCAGGTAATTATTAGAAGAAAGGTCATTTCTCTAATTTATTTTTTAACATATAATTTTCATGACAAAAATGATACTTTGCATTGTTTCTTGATCTATTAATTCAAAAAAGAAGGCAAAACGAAAGAAGTCCAGGGTTCCATATCAATTTTACTAAAATTTTACATAACAAAAGCAAGAAATATTTGACCATAAAATTGTGAACTTCATTCTCACAGCAGGAGCAACAGGACTGGATTTTGCACAAGGCTATAAATGCATAGGGATATGCACAAGTCCTTCAGATTGCGAGAAAAGTTGTCTTAATAGTGGTTTTAAGCATGGCGTATGTTTTCAAGAAGGAATGTGTAGTGTGGTTTGTTGTTGTAAGTGATTGAATTATATTGTACCTATGGTTATTTTACAAAATTACAATAAAACAGTTGCTTGAAATAAGATTTAATTAATATTCTGATTAGAGTTGGTAGGACTTTGTGTTATAAACTATTTTGCTTTCAAATCAATTAGTCATCCTCATTTGCAGGACCTGTTATCCAACTTCGTGAATTCATTCCTAGAAATATATATAGGCCTAAGAATGACATTAAAATTGTTAGGTAGCTAACAATGACCAATTTTACTACTAAAAACAAATTAATCCTTGATCGTGTTTAGTGATTACTTTAATGATTGAATTGAGTAGTTGTAAACAATTGTAATAGCTAAAGAAAAATAAATATCGAATATAAATTTCCTACTACTTAGTGATTAATTTGTAGAATTATGATTTAGTTTAGTAACCAAAATATTCGGTCGCTACAGTTGACTTTATAAAAACAGCGACCAAAATGTTACATCGCAAAATATACGACGGCAGTGCGATTGAGGAATTCATTTTTATTCGTTGGACTTCGAAAATAACGATAGAAAATTTCAGTTGCTAAAACGTTTTTATATAATTAGCGACCGAAATGAAATGCGTCGCAGAAGGTTTAGTATTAATATTATATAATACAAGTTAACGACTGAAATGATGTTAGTAGTTGATTATGTGTTGGGTAGAAATCGAAATATTCGGTCGTTAAATGATAAAAATAAATAAATATAATTAATATGTATAAATTAATAAATAAAAAGAAATTATAATTTATAAATTTTATATATTTTAATAATTTATTTAAAAATAAAAGGTTTTTTACTATAAATATCAAATTATTTGATTTATATTAAATTAATTTTGAAAAATAATTAATATCATCATTTAAGTTGATATATAGATTATGTAATGGAAATAAGAAATTATTTTAGTGTATTTTATAAACATAAAAAATATTAATTTTTATTATGTCAACTAAGAATAAAAAACATTAGTTAATTTAAAATTTATATAATTAAATAAATTCATAACTAAGTTTAAAATATTAAATACTTTTCTTAGCTAAGGTATAAAACTTTAAAAGAAAAATCTTAAAATTTTCATTTTTCTATTCGGTCCTTAAATGTGTTTGATTGCATTTTTAATTTTTAATTTTAAAAAATTTTAATAAATAAAGTAAAAAAATAATTTGTAGAAAACTAAAGTAGGAGAAAAATGTGACAATCAAAACAAACACGTATGATAAAAAAATTGAAAGCAATACATAAAAATAACTTTAAAATATTTTGATTTTATTATTTAAAAGGACTTTGTCTAAAGCGCGAGTATTCAACACTTAAAGAATGTATTGAAATGAGATTTTAAAAAATTATTTAAAATAAAATATTTTGTGAATTTTAAAAGACTATATAGGAATGTAATAATTTATAAGACATTTTTTAGGACTTAAAAAAACTTTTTAGAGTTATAAATTTATAGTTTTGATTTTAATAAATTTATAGTATAAGAATTTATAAGGTGTAAAGAACATTAATTGAGGATCATTAGATTTTGTTACCTTTTCAAAAAATCTTAATACTCCTAATAGAACATCACTAGATTTCATTATCCTCTTTAAAAATCCTAATAATCCTAATTAAATAACACAAAATTTATTTTTATTACATTAAAATATATCTAAAACATATATAATGTATAAATTATTTTATAAACCCATAAATATTATGTTTGGAATTACATTGAAGAAAAGAAGTCTTTGGAACTTATTTTGGTAGTGAAAAAATGCACTACATATGATTGATGAATACAGTCATGATTGATGAACACAGTCATGCTTAATTGAGCATGTCTAAATAGTAAGGAAATATACTTGTGCTACTCGTGGCTCTTAGAATAAGCAATAAAATTTTTCGAAAGGGTTGTGAGATAAATTGTCTAATATATAAAAATGAGTATAATTTTCATTTGTCTAATTTTGAAATAGTAATATATTAACTATATATAACAAATTATGACATTAGTTGTATTTTTTACTTTGGAATCGTCAAGGAACTTATGTGGAATTAGATAGGTTATATATAATAATAATATTTGCATAATCATATTTATATAGATTAAATTAAGTATAATAATATGTATATTTTAATGTTGTTAAAGTAATATTTGTATAAATATTATCTATTATTTATTGTTCTTATAAATAACCATTAAGTTATATTTAAAATTTTTCAAAACTTAAAATACACAAAAATTTGGACAAAATATTCTTAAAAAAAAATAAGCTCATTTTAGGTAATCCTAATTCGTATTAATTTTCTAATATTTATTTTCATAAAAAGAAGAACATTCTCTAAAATATTCTTTTTAAAAATAAGCTCATTTTATAGGACACTATAATTTATAATAAATAAATAGGATTGAATATGTTTCAATATATTTATATTTGATTTTAGTTTTTACAAATTTTTTTTGTCATTTTTAGATACTGACATTTTCTTAGTATATTATTTAGTCTCTATTACTAACTGTAATTAGTTTGGTACTTATGTTACGTTACTAACAAAAAAAAAGTAATATTAATTATGATAACTACGATAATAAAAATATTTTAAATTTAGATAATTAGATTATTTTTAAGTATGAAATTTAATTAATTAATTTATATAAACAAAGTAATTACATATAATTTACTTTATAATTTATTTTTAATATATTATGAACAATGATTTTTCTTTTTGTAATGTAAAAAAATATAATGGTGACAACAAAGTTGGAACATAAGATATTGTGGTGAAAAAATTATTTTATTATTCTTATTTTTCAATCAAATTATTTAATTTTAATATACTATATTTTAATATATTTTTCTCTTTAGAGAAAAAATTACTACTTGAGATATTAAAACAATAAATTATATTACAAGAAGCCAAAATTAATAAATTGAAATATAAAAAAAAACAAAAGTAATATATTTAAATTAAATTATAAGAACATAATTAAATTATGTTTGTTAATAATAACTATTCTTTTTAATATATTAAAAATAAATTATAAAAGTAAATATATATGTTACCTTATTTACATAAAATAATAAATAGTATATTAATCAATTATATTAAACATTTAAATAATCTAATTATCTTAATTTTCTTATTACATTCATTGTCTTTGTTAATATTATTTCTTTTGTTAGTTATATTAGTATTAAACTAACTAAAGTTATTGAGGATATAAGAATGAAAATTTTTTAAAAAGACTAAAACTAAACATAATCATATTTATAGGAGCTTAAAATATGTTTAAGTCAAATAAATATGTGTGAATGTATAAATTATATTATATTAAAATTTATAATAAAAAATATTTTTAAAATATAAATTATATTTTAAATTTACAATAAAACATTTATATTATAATACAATGTTGTCTTACAATATATATGTATATATGCACATAAAAAACATAGCTGAAAGACCTTTTTGTTCAAAGCACTTAGTTTTCAAAGCAAGTAAATTAAGGAGACACTGTGAGAGAATAGAGTACAATAATTTTAATTGATTTGTCTCCTATCTTGAAATTATGTCTAGTCTTTGGTACACCACCAAGATTTCTCCACTGACCAAAAATAGGTTACAAGTATTCTTTTATCTTAAACTTCTTCAGGCACAACAACCAAATAATATTTACCTTGTCTTTTCAAGTAATGTTCTCAAGTATTCTTTCTCATAGAAAGTCTCTTCAAACATCAAACGAATTAGGAGAAAATAAGATTAAGGGTAAGACTCACAAACTCTCTATATCATCTTTAAGACGAGATACTAAAATGAAATAGTCTTCAATTGCTTGAAGACTCTTAGATCAAATAATCTTTCCTTTTACAAAAATACTCAGATTTGTGAACAACTATTAGCCTGAAGATTTTACAAAATTGATTTTTCATCACTCTCATTTGTTGTAAACTATAATTTTCCTTATATATTGTATCTTCATTATATGTCCTTTGCTAGTCTTTCTTTACATCAAAGATAAAAAATGTTTAGTGGGAATAATATATGATTCCATAAATATATTTCATTGACTTGTCACACTTATAAGATAAAAGATCCTACTTATTTTTCTCTTCTTGTACTTATGCCTTAGAAATGGACAGTAAAAACTATTGTCAAGTGCAGTCTTCCTTTTTTTTAGTGATACATTTTTTGATGTTGATCAAGAATAATCAAAATTCTATTTTGACCTTTCATGTGAAACTTATTAAATGTGCTAATTGAAAGAACACATTTAAGTACCTCATAGTTAAAGTGACACAATTCATCTATATGTTCATTCATTTCATCTTTTGCTTTTAGAAAATAATATTTTTGTCCAAAAGACATTTATGCATGTAAAGACGGTTTTCTTTCTTTATGACAATTTATATTGTCTTTTATTCTAGAAAAAATTGTTTTATTCTTATAAGATGAAATCTTTAGGAAAATCGTTCTATGATCTAACAAAAATCACTACTTGTTATATATTAAAATATATTATATTATAATAAGTCAAAATTAATAAATTAAAATATAAAATAACATAAAAATAATATATTAAAATTAAATTATAAGCACATAATTCAAATATTCAATTATATATAGAGTCAAGATGACACTATGTGTCGAAGTTGTGACACCCTTCTACCCCGAATACTTAGATTAAAATATACCCCGAATACTTAGATTAAATAATAATGTAAATAAAAAGAAAGATAAGGTAATAGTTAGAACCAAAGAAACACCATTTGTATTAAGGATAAAAGGTTCACATGGTTACATACAAAGTTTTCAAGAAGATTTTAATTCTAAATATTATAATTATAAAATAAAGTCATTATCATCTTCAAAATAAGCTCTTCAAACAACCAAAGAAATAGAACAACTATTCTAAATTCCAAAGTCTCAATGTCACACACTAATCAGAGTAAGACCCGACCCCTTCAAAACTCGACACCATGATTGCCATCAACATTACCTAAAGGAAAACCACAAAAGAGTATGGTGAGAAATATCATTTGATCATATATAAACACAGATAGTACTCTGAACCCCACCCCATTACCGTTATCAATTAATAACAAATCCCAAATACTCATATTTCAATCATAAGTTTCATCACATTCATAATCAATCATATTCTATTCATATTTACAACGTGCACATGCTTACACACTACATATGTCAATCACCACTACTAAGAGTTTCGATTCAGAACTCCGCATCATGGGGAAACCTCCTCAATTTTCTTAGTTATCGCTAATGATGGTCACATAGTTAAACATCACTTATGGCCTGTGTGTGGCATAGTTAAACACTACCTATGACTCGTGCAAAGACATTCTACACAATTGTTAAACACCACCTATGGCCAGCATGTAGCATGGTTAAACACCACCTATCGTTAATGCATATGAATGTCCCCCATCATTAGTCCACACTGTTAAACACCACTTTTAGCCAAGGTTCCCTATTAAACACCACATATAGCCACGGTATTATAGCCATGTCTGGCTTCTCATGCATCTCATGTCTATGCTCAATGCATTCTCATCCACATTCTCATTCTCATGATTTATACAATACATAATCATACAAAAATCATATCAATTTAGCCATCATTATCATAAATCATTTATAAGAAGCCGTAGCTAATATTCTTCAATCAATCATGACAACATCACATACATTTATAATTCATAATCGCATGATAGACAACAATACATACCGAATAATCACATATTTTCATACTTTAATAATTATATCTACTTCATATATGATTATAGACTAACACCTTTCACAAAATGCAACCGATTAAATTATCAATTAAATCAATCAAAACCACAAAACACATTGACAAATCTTTTCTACTGGTTAAAGTATTATTCTTTTCTTTTAGAACCTAATAACCAAACAAATTTGAGAATTTAAATCCTAGAGGGACTTAGGGATTGTCCTCACTACCCGTACACTCCTGCATTCACATATGGTCGAACGCATCTCCCCCGTACCTTAGATGCAAGAACAGTGATAATCTAATGCAGCTCTAGGACGATCTGAACACCCTACACCCTAACCTCTCCTCTTTGTAAATCTGCGTTCTCTCTCCTTTAGGTCTGGCCGTCTGACGCCCAAAATACAAATTGGAGTAAATTTATTATCCCTTTATCTAATATTCTAACTAGGGCAAGTCAACCTGACCTGCCCGTCAGCCCCCATTAATTCAATTAATTAAATTAATAAATAAAAGTAATTCAGATTAATGTCTCATCAATTTATAAAATCATTAACTCCTCTATTAAAATAAAATTAAATGTAAATATTTAAGTACTAAATTAATTTTCTGCCATAAGAATAATAATAATAATATCATTTCAGTTTCAAAATACAATTATTTAATAAAATAATTTCCTGTAACAATTAATAATTAGAATAAAATTGATAATAATAATAATAAAATTTATTTCTAAAAATAATTAAATAAATTTTAGGATGTTACTTATTAAATGTACTAATTAAAAGAACACATTTGAGTAACTCATAGTTAAAGTGACACAATTCATCAATATTTGCATTCATTTCATCTTTTGCTTTTAAAAAATAATATTTTTGTCCTAAAGAGATTTATGCATTTAAAGACGGTTTTCTTTCTTTATGACAATTTATATTGGCTTTTATTCTAGAAAAAAATTATTTTATTCTTATAAGATCAAATCTTTAGGAAATCATTCTATGATCTAACAAAAGTCACTGCATATATATATTAAAAATATATTATAGTATAATAAGTCAAAAATATTATATTAGTGATTAAAGAAATTTTATTTTAAAAAATTAACGAATGAAAATAAAAGTCAAAAATAAATAAAAAATATATATTAGCGATCGAAATAAAAAAAGGATAAAAAAGTTACTTTTTACTACCTAATACAAGTAACTATTACTATAGTTAGTAAAATGAGCCTGACACATTAGCTTGTCCAATTAGGATGAACTAGGCTAAAATTTTTTAGCTTAAATAGAATTGAATTAAATTGACTCAACTTGTTACACCAGTAGGGTTAAGCTGTGCTCTAAAAACTGGCTTGAACCAGATCTATTTTAACTCAATTTTTTCCTTAAAAAAATATTTAGAAATTTAAGTTTTTTTTAAAAAAATATACTTAAACTAACCTAACCAACATGCCAACTCTATGCATTACTCAATTTCAGTACCGTTTCTTTACTTTTTCAATGTATAAAAAAAATGGAGTATATATCTATCATTTCTTTTTATTATACAATAGAGAGGCACTTCGTGCTTCCATGTTTCTTTTTAAATAAAAATAATATAAAAATACAATGGAATTTACATAATAAAAAGGGAAGTTATGAATGAATTGTGGAAGCTAATTAAGTAACAAAAATATGTTGAAATTTTGTAGAGCATGAAGAGAGTAAAAGTGTTCAAAAACTGGATACTAAACTAGAAATATTTCCTTTATATATTGATATAAATTTACAGTGTTTTTATAGAATATTTTTATAAATATCAATATACAAATATTTCTTTTATATATTGATATTGAAAATGAATTGCTCAATCGTACTGTCGTCGTATATTTTGCGATGTAACATTTCGGTCGCTGTTTTTATAAAATCAACTGTAACGATCGAATATTTTGGTTACTAAACTAAATCATAATTCTGCAAATTAGTCACTAAGTAGTAGGAAATTTATATTCCATATTTATTTTTCTTTAGCTATCCCAATTGTTTGCAACTACTCAATTCAATCATTAAAAGTAATCACTAAACACGATGAAGGATTAATTTGTTTTTAGTAACAAAATTGATCGTTGTTAACTACCTAACAATTTTAGTGTCATTCTTGGAATGAATTCACGAAGTTGGATAACAGGTCCTGCAAATGAGGATGACTAATTGATTTGAATGCAAAATAGTTTATAACACAAAGTCCTACCAACTCTAATCAGAATATTAATTAAATCTTATTTCAAGCAACTGTTTTATTGTAATTTTGTAAAATAACCATAGGTACAATATAATTCAATCACTTACAACAACAAACCACACTACACATTCCTTCTTGAAAACATACGCCATGCTTAAAACCACTATTAAGACAACTTTTCTCGCAATCTGAAGGACTTGTGCATATCCCTATGCATTTATAGCCTTGTGCAAAATCCAGTCCTGTTGCTCCTGCTGTGAGAATGAAGTTCACAATTTTATGGTCAAATATTTCTTGCTTTTGTTATGTAAAATTTTAGTAAAATTGATATGGAACCCTGGACTTCTTTCGTTTTGCCTTCTTTTTTGAATTAATAGATCAAGAAACAATGCAAAGTATCATTTTTGTCATGAAAATTATATGTTAAAAAATAAATTAGAGAAATGACCTTTCTTCTAATAATTACCTGATGTCAGAACCAATGCGACAAGCAAAATTCCCAACAGAAAATGTCGATTGAAGTGAAAAGCCATTGCAGAGGATTTTACTTTTGAATTCTGATCTTGGTTTCTTGTGAACATGAATAATATATATCCTAGTCGTTGTGTATATATATATACATCTATCTGTATCTATATATAATAATTGCAACAATGTTATATTGGAGGTTAAATTGATATTTTTATTTAATATTTAATTTCTCTTTTCTTTTTTCAATCAAAGCAAACAATTTTATAAATTATTTTTTTATATTTCTTTTCTACAAAATCATTTAAATTTTTATATTTCTTTTTTATTAAATAATTTAAATTTTACATTTTTTTAAAAAAAATTCTCGTTATTATTTCTTTCTACTCATCTATATTTCTTTTCATTCCATTAAATATAACGTAAAAGAATTATTTTTCATTTTCGTAACTTAGAGATTTAATGAAACATCCTTTAAAATGAAACGATTTAAAGAAAGATATTTAATGAAACACCCGTTAAAATCAAATATAGTGTAAAAGAATTATTTCTCATTTTTGTAATTTAGAGAGATTTAATGAAACATCCTTTAAAATGAATCCCTTTAAAATGAAACGATTTGACATCGACTTTAATATGACGAATGTTAAAAAGTGTTCTTAAAATGTTTGTTAAGTCAATTGACCGATTAAGTTGTATCACATATAGGCCGATTCAATCTCTCATAATGACTGCAGTAAATATATTCCCACCTAGTATTATCATAATAACTGACTTGAATTAAAAAGAGATATCGTCAGTTTTGTTAGTGTTGCTCTACTCAGTTAATTATCGCATGAATAACTTTTTATATTGATACATTAATATTTTTCACATGAATTGAAAAATTGGAAGAAGAAAACTGTAAAACGAATAGTGGAGGAGATGATTTGTCACTAATTTTTAAAAATTAAATAAGAATTGTAGAAATTTATTATAAGTATTATGGAAGTTTGATAAGAATTGATTTCCTTGTATAAGATAAAAGTAGAGAGAAAATATTCTCAAAGTGCTAGGGCACAAATTTAATTTCATAAAAAAATTAGAATAATTACATTGGAGGTTTATATAATTCTTTAATCTTAATTAAAGTCACTTAACAAAGTCCAAGACCTAACAAGCCTAAACACAAGCTAGATGGCCCAAAACACAAACCTATATGGCCCTTCCCATGATTCTTACATAACATGACTTTTAGAAGCAATTTTGGAGTTTAAATAGTGCAAACTAGATTAAGAGCTGAACATGAAAGTTGTAGATTTCTTTCTTAGTTTTCCAACAATACCAAGTTTGTTCAATTTGGATGTTTCTAGTTCCAGATACATTTGATTTGGAAAAACACATCGAGGATGGAAGTTGTGATGAAAAATTAGTGACCAAAACTACACTAGCTAGGAAAATGGTCTTAAAATGGGCTTAGGCCCAAGCCTAAGCTATCCTGATAAAAATATACTCAAAGTAGTATGAGAGTATAGGAAAAATAAGGTCACTCCAGTCTTAAATAAAGCCACCTTGACAACTAGAAAAATTATATAAATTAGATGCTTATTATTCTTCCTTTTGACCCTGAAGCATGACCAACTTTTTGGTGAACTTTCCCTTTCTTGAAGAGAATTTGATCTTAAATTTAGTACTTGAGCACCTATAAGAATCAAAGACAAGGATGACTCACATAAAAGGTTAGTGGATAAATAATGGAAGCCAAGGAAGATTAATTTCCAACCCCAAGGTCAAACACAAATGTAAAGAATCCATCATCCATCTTTTGCCATACAATATATAGTATAAGAGGCAACATCTCAACAATAGGTAGAATGATTTCAATGCATTCATCATACTTTTTATTTGCTTCTTGCTCCATATAAAGTCCTAAGAAATGCTTATGCAATGCATTCCAATATTTTTGAAAGTCCAATAGCTCCATTAAGTTCCTACCATGAGCTTCCTTACATAAAGCATAAAGTAATTACAACTTGGGCACACAAAAAGATGCATCTCTAGTTACATGTCCCCAGAGTCTTGAAATTCTCCTTGGATATCAAGACAACTCATATCACCCCTTTGTAACTCACAAGAATGTAAAAATACTATTATCATTATCAAGAGATGGCATGTCAAGTCTATCATTCTCAAACAAATGTAAGTAATGTGTAAAGGTTGCATATGAACATGATATATTTTTTCTACATAATTCAAAGGAATGCTCAGCAACAATATCTTTACACAATTTAAAATTCTCAAACATTTCCAATAATTCAAGCACTTTCAATGAAAACAATTCCTAGACATTTCACAATAGGATCCTAATAATACTCTCAAAACACTATCAAAATCACTAGATTTTCTTTAATTTCGTAGAATATGGGCAAACTTAGGTCGAATATCTTGTTGAATAGGAATCAAATTAGAATGTAAAAAGGGGGATTGTATGTAAAACAGAATTATACAAAAAATAAAACATAATTGGAAATAGAATTATGTAACATCAATATAAAGGTTCAATCATGTAGTTTGTCATCACAGTTCTATTAAAGAAGCAAATCCATATCAACCAAAGATTCAATAGATAATAATATATAATCTTTCCATACAAATTGAGATCACAGTCGTAACCCCTAATTAGCATGGATTCAAGTTTATAATTGGTTGATTTTAGGTGATCAATCGATTACCCAACCTTGATTAGCTTAAGATTAATCAATCCTAACCTAACACAATCCTAAACCTCAAGCAAAATCATAATCATGAAAACAGTTAAAGAATTGGAAAGAAAAGAACATAATAAAATTTGCATAAGGAAAGAATTCAGGAACTCAAACTGAACAACATCATACACCTCTAGATGGTGCTTGGGGCATTGCACAAGTCGAACAACATCCTAGTATAGGTATAGGTGTCGCAGGTGAAGATGGTTTTATGTTGATTTGTTGGTACAATATGAATATGTATATAACCTTAAAAAAAGCTATTAAAAAAATAATGGAATTTACCTGCCAACATCTCTAAAACTTAATCAATGAATGAGAGAGAGAAGTGGTTTTTATGAGTTGTTTGGTTTAGCTTCTTGTAATCTATGCATACTCACCAACTTTTTGAACTCTAGTTGGAACCAATTTATTATTTTGGCTTTTCACTACAGTCATCCTAGACTTCTTACTACCACTTGTAATGGTTGCACAATGAATGACAATGGAGGTTGAACTTCTACAACCTCCACAACTCTTGTAACATTCGCATCTGCAATATCTACAACTCTTGCACTTGCATGAATAACAGTAATACTTTCTATGCAAATTAGAAACTCAGTTAACCTAGTACAAGTACAATCACAATCAGTAGAATCATAAAAATTAGGGAATTCAGAATGCAGATTTATTGTTTTTTTTTTTTTTGTAGCTCCTTGTCACTCCTTAAGGTTATGACACTCATATTTGCTTGTAGACTAAGAATGATATGTAAGGGAATCTATTCAGAACCTTTGGACTGTATTTGATTCATAGTGTTGGCCAATTGTCCAATATGTGTTTGCAACTGCTTACTTTTGGCAAACACATGCTGTTGGAATTGAATATTATTTATGACCATCTTCTTTACCAAATCCTCTAGGAAGGGTGAACTATTGTTTTCTTGAACAAGTTGTTGTCTAAAAGGATGTGGTGGTTGATATCTGAGGTACATGTTGCATAGGGTGTGAACCATATCTCAAGTTTAAGTATTGATCATGGGGCTACCTATACTGTTAACCACCCATTATCATAGCAACTATAGCACTATTTGGTTTAGTTTTGTGCAAAATGGAACATACATCAGTTGGATGTTCTATAAAAGCACAAATACTACACATTTTCGTTGGTGGACTAATGTGGTGTTGTTTAATGCCTAGTTGTCTAACAAGAAAGGTCAGGTCAGTTCAGTTATCTTATTTTCCAATCTCTAATTGCCAAGAGCAACAATCTCATTCACTACTTTGGATGTAGTAGACTTCCTAACTCCAAATTATTGAGTGTTATTTACAAGACCATGAAACATAGACAACAAATGAGTTCGTCCATATTTAAACTCATATGATTGGACTTGTTCTCATTCAAGATATCTAATACACCAAGGTTGGTACATAATATCAAGTATAGGCAACTCCTTCAAGGTTTAAGGGGTCGAATGATACTAAACTACTTTATTTTATTTTATTTTATTTATTATTATTTATTATTTATTATTTATTTATTTTATTTTTTAAATGAAAAAATAAAAATGAAAATAAATAAATAAAACGTCGTAATCAAAATCAAAATAAAACTTAATATCTAGCACCAATTAGATAATGTTGTTGAAACACTATCAAAATCACTAGATTTCCTTTAATTTCATAAAATATGGGCTAACCTACGTTTAATATCTCAATAACAAAATCATGTACTGCCTATGTAACATCAATCCAAGGGTTCAATCATGTAGTTAGTTATCATGGTTCTAATAAATAAGAAAATTCATATAAACCAAAGATTCATTAGATAATCATCTAAAATTAGTCCACACAAATGGAAATCACAATCATAGTCCCTAATTAGCATGGATTTAAGCACATAATTGATAAATTTTAGGTGATAAATTGATTACCTAACCTTTATTAGATTGGGATTAATCAATCATAACCTAAAACAATCCAAAATCTCAAGCAAAATCATAATCATGATAGCGGTTAAAAAATTTGAAAGAAAAGAACATAATAGAATTTGCATACAGAAAGAAATCAGGAACTCAAATTGAACTACAATCCTGAAATCTTGAATTGATAAAATAGCTTAGCCTTCCATGGAAATCATCAA
Organism: Mucuna pruriens; assembly: GCA_025330945.1. Taxonomy (NCBI): domain Eukaryota; kingdom Viridiplantae; phylum Streptophyta; class Magnoliopsida; order Fabales; family Fabaceae; genus Mucuna; species Mucuna pruriens. The sequence goes on along the minus strand of JAENHJ010000525.1, from coordinate 19,146 downwards.
AGAAAATGCAGCACAAAAACACAAAGAAATCCTAGAAAAGGAGAGAGGACAAAGAATAGAGAGGAAACTTATTATCCAAACAACCTTCTAAATCTAAGTATGTAAAATCTAAAATCGTCTCCCTAACCCTACTAACCAACTACTATTTATATATGTTCTAAATTCCAAGGAAGGTGGTTTAGGCTAGAGGAATTCACAGCCCAAAGACCCACCAACCATGGTCCCAAAATTGGGGCAGACTATATAAAGAAAGACCCAATAGAATGGGTGCAGAGGTTGTAACTTCATGCGGACAAACACTAAAAACAGTCAAACTGGGTTGTGCCCCAAAGAACGAAGTTATAGATCTTTGTCTTAAATTTCCACAACCACCAACATTGTATAATTTAGATGTCTGTAGCTCTAGATATGGCCTACACAAGATAGAAACATCATAATGAAAGTTAAGCCTGAAAATAAGCAAAGATTAGCAACTAAACCTAATTAAGCCTAATAACCCAAGAGTCAACCAATGTGTTAATATTAACCATAAAATGATATAAAAAATCTCCGACATAAGTCACTATTATGTGTCTCAAGAATGCTCTATCAAGCCCATCCATCATCACATGGAATTCATTTTGGTCATAGGCTTTTAATCCCAACTGAATGCATGGTAAAACATTTCCTTAAACACATCGCATCCTATTACTTTCATAGCTAACCCAATCATGCACACAAGTAAATAATAGTCCATTCAAGGTAAATTAAACATTGAGAATTAATGTATAATGTCCTGGATCATGCATCAACATGCCATAAAGTTCAAAGAACTTAAAATTATCATACAAAAAAATAATATAAGTTGTAGCCAACAAGCTATAAGCACAAGGCAATGGGTTCCTTAGCACAAGTGTACAATCAAATTTATGGCATATGGTGGTTCTTGGAATGTGTAGGATGAAAGTTTGCTTGCCATGAATTCCATGTCCAAACCTCTCCATAGGTTTTTTCATACCTACAAATAGAGAAAGTTCACAAGATAAGTGCAAGTCATAAGGAGTTAGTAAACAATTATCATTTTTCATGAACATAACTCTCTTAATTTCTCTTATTCCTAAGCTTAGAGTTTCCTTCTTTGTTTGAACCTCTTTATTTCTTTTCTCTCCATCATTTCTCTTTACTTTTAGCTCTTTCTTTTCTCTATCACTCTTGCTTTTCTCTACCACTTTTTCTTTCCCTCTTACTTTTCTCTTCTCAGCATCACTCTTACTTTTTTTTTTTCTCATTTTACTCTCAACTTTTATCTCACTCTCCCTTTTCACATTCATTTTCTTTTGATCCTTTTGCACCTCACTTGAAGACAAAGGTTTAAGCACAACTCTTTGCCCCATATGTATGAAAGTGAAGTGGTTGGTGACCTCATCATGGATCACCTTCTTATCAAATTGACAAGGTCTCTCTAGTAACAAATGTGTGGCTTCCATAGGAACCACATCATAAACCACCCTATCTTCATATCCTCCTAGGGTAAACATGACCTCAACTTGCCTATCCACAAGGAACTCCCTTATCTCACTGAGCCATTGGAGCCTATATGGCCTTGGGAGAACAATGGTGGGTAGAGCTAGCTTCTTCACAAGCCTTTCACTAACTACTTTAACATAACTCCCCTTATCTATAATCATATCAGACAAGTTACCAAGGATGAGACACCTAGAATGGAAAATGTTTTTCTTTGTGTCTGAACCTCCTCCTTAATATGGCTATTAATAAGCCTCCTTACCACAAGCAAATCCCCCTCATAGTGAGATCCATCACTTAAGCTCTTGGACTTACTAGATATGCTAACCGCTCCTATAGAACTCTCACTCTCGATCTCCCTATCATCTTTCACAATCATCACACTCCTATTAAGACATTGAGAAGCTATATGTCCTTTTTTCAGACACTTAAAGCACTTAATACTACTAGTTTTAAGAGGCATAGGTATAGGATTATGTATGAGTTCTTTTTGGTCAATGGAGGCTTCACTCCCTTTCTTAGACTTTTCTCCCTACTAGCCCTATCATTCTCCTTCTCTTTACCCTTCCATCCACTACTTCATCTATAAGTCTTCCTAGATGCACTTCTCCTCCTAAGTTTCATCTCTACCTTAATGGCTTGATGGACTAGGTCACTTAGGTTCCTATAACATTATATCTCCACAAAATCTTGTTTTTCTCTTTAAGGTTGTGTAGGAACCGTGCCATTATGGCCTCCTCACTCTCCTTTATTTAAGCCCTCAACAAGTCCATTTCTATCTTCTTATTATATTCTTCCACACTATATGATCCTTGGTGAAGCCTTTGAAGATTACCATGCAAGTCCCAAATATACGGTGATGGCACAAATCTCTCTCTCATAAAATGCTTCAAGTCTCTCCAACTCTCACAAGGTCCTCTTTGTCACTCCTTATCTCCTCTAACACTTGATTTCATCATACCAAGGCATATCCATAAAACTCTAATTTAAAACATGTGAAAATGTTACTAATTTGGAAGTAATAAATAACATTTTTAGATTAGTCATTGAATTAATAAAAATATTGGTTCATTATTTATTTATTTTTTAATAACCATATATAAATTTTATTTTAAATATATATATATATATATATATATGATTTTATAAAATATATTAAATAATAATTTAATATATAATTATATTCTATATGTTGTTAGAAATTTATAATTTCTATTAATTATTTAGCCATCATATTTTAATATAATTATATCAGTTATTTATTTATTTATTATAATATTAAATGGTCTAATTTAAGTGATTAGATAAACTGCTTAAAAATGTGATATGAACTTAATGAGTAGATACCCATGTTGACTCATTAGGGGATAATGAAAATCCTGTATAGGTTGACACATCATGAATGATTATAGTCCCAAGACACCAAATCAAAAACACAGTTTGTAATCTCTTTCCATCAAGAAGAGAAATGAAGGTCCCTTGAGGAACTAAAGCTATTTCATTGAAGAAGACCATAATATCAATTGTTCATGACAAATGAAGATTCAACTGCGTTTTCAATCGACCTCTATGGATCCATGTATTTTATCAAATTTAAAAACTTTGATAATCTAATATAATGTGATAGGGATGTGTAGGATTTACATGGATAGAAAAACTCCAACAAGTGATATTAGACCCACCATTACTAGACCCACCATTACTAGACCCACCATTACTGTTAGATTACTAGGCTCATAATTGTTGATTCTTATAATGCCTAGATAAAATTTCTCGGTTGATGTGATTTTTTTTCCAATTTATATGAAACCTAATATAATTTAGAAAAATTATTGCATTAATAAAGAAATTTATGTTGTTAAACTATCATGCACATTTTTTTGTTTGCCATTTATATTAAACATGTGATAAAGTTTTTGCATGGAATCAGTACATGTTATTTTGCAACTTATTGATTGTTACTTATTATTATTTTTTTTTTATTATTTTTTCAATTTGTGGATAACATGAAATGGCTTTTAGTTATAGTATTTTGCAGTTTTTTAATTTATATAAATAAGTAAATTTTGTTATCAACCATACATATAGTGTGCACTTTAATTTTGGTATCCTTTTTAAAATATATTTATATTAATGTTTGTATGTATACTTAGACACGATTTGAGTAATTTTATACCCTTCTCATTAATTTATATTTTTTTGATAATTTTTAAAATTAAATTAATTAAAGCAATAAATAGTCAAAGTAATATGTATTTTGCAAATTGATGTAATTTAGATTACATAGATATATGTTAGTATAAAATTATTTATGCAAATAAATATAGTAGGGAGTCTAATTAAGCTTAAGTTTCTATTCGTCCTAACATTACTTTTAAATGGTGGGAGTTTTGTGTAGGTATTCAAGTGATCCTGGAATGTAGCATTGGAAGGTAGTTAAACACATGATGCGTTACTTTAGTAGAACAAAAAGGTACATGCTCAATTATCGAAAGTTTGAGGGATTGAAGATCATCAAGTACTCTAACTCCTCTAGATGGCAAGATAACAAAAACTCCATATCTGGAATGTCTATATGTTGACTAGATGAGTTATCTCTTGAAAATTTATTAAATATATTCTTATAGATTTTCATAATACAAACACAAGTTTTATGCTAGTTGATCAATTGACTAAGGGATTGATACCCAATGTTTTTCATGACCACACTACTCATATGGATATAGTTTCTTAGAGTACTTTAGTTCAATGACAGTCTATATGTTTTATGTGTTACTTTGAACATTTCATTGTTCTTTGATTTTCTACAAAATAAAGTTGATGATTTATGTTTACATTTTGAACTTGCTCATGTTTCCTTGGTAATAATTATGTTACATTTAAAGAGTTTATATTGATCTCACTAAGACTAAAGATGGATCAATTAGAAATAGACATGTTAGATATCATATTGCATGTAATTTTCATGTCACTCATCTATTTTTGACCTATATCATTAAGTATATTAATATGGTAATTATCATGATCTAGTCATGCTTATTTGTGGTCAAAGTTGGGATGGTTTCATTATTAATGTATAAAATGGACCATATTTGAGTATCATATTTATATTAATTATTTGAGTATCATATTTTAATACAATTATATCGGTTATTATTTATTTATTTAATGATTATAATATTCAGTAATCTAATTTAACTGATTAGATAGACTTCTTAAAAATGTGATATGAACTTAATAAGTGGATACTCATGTTGACCCATTAGGAGGTAAGGGAAACCCTATGTAGGGTGACATATCAAGAATGATTATGGTCCCCAAGACACTAAATAAAAACACGATTTTTATTCTTCCCATGAAGAAGAGAAACATAGGTCTCTTGAAGAACTAAGGTGATTTATGTGATACCCTCTACCCTCGATATATTATAATATTACAAAAATAATAATTAGCGGTAAAGGAATCACCAAAATCAAGATTTCAAAACTCATTATTAGTATATAAATCTTCTTAATGGCACTACAAAGTCCAGTTTCTAAAATCATAGTATATAAATCAGAATTAAAAAAATAAGGCAACTCGTTGTCACATGTCCTATCAAAGTATAACCCATATAAAACAAGAAAAACAAAAGGGAATCAAAATAAGATAGTAACCAAGGAGCCACAACTCAACCCTCATGCTTTTCCACTACATCACTTGCAAGTGGTGTTCAACCCAAACACAGACAATGCAAATAAAAGAAAGTGAGAAATATTCCTATAGAACAGTAAGATAGCATGGATGTGCTCCCTATAGTATTGACATGCACAATTAGTGTAACTTTGCATGAGTGTGCACAAAACCTACATGAGCATGCACATAACTTATATGGCGTGCACAGGTTCTATATGGTCATGATCAATGGCCTACTATCGAACTCTCCAAGGTTTCAAAACTAAGGGGAACTTATGATTTTTTTTTACATTTGCATACACATAATTAATTGCACACGTACATTTGTATAAAGTAACAAACAATAGCCAAAACTAGAGTCTAGAAATGTTAGGGATTATAACCCTTATGGCCTAGCCCCCTTTTTTCTACATTTGCAGGGCACTAAGGACATACAACTTTAGGGTTTAGGGGGGAACCCTTAACCCTTGGTCACAAGGTGTCAACTCCCCTAGTTAGAAGAACATACACAATTTAGGGTACTAAGCACGAATCCTCTCCTACCCATAGTCATAGTCATACTCACACCCTATGCACACTTTTTCACTTCTTCCCAACTCTTGTGAAACTCAAACAAGAGTCCTACCTCTCTTGAAGAAGCTATAAACGATGAGAAAAATTTTAACTATCTAGGTTTGATGCTTTGTATCAATCCCAACTTATTTGGGGACTCTCTTGTCTTTCTTTGCTTGGTATCCAATTTTTTATGTAGGAGGAGAGAAAGCATGAGCTCATATTGTCCGATGTAAGACTTAAACTATCTTACTCCTTTATATAGAAAAATAAGGTGCATCACAAGCTTATGTTGTGTAATGTGGGACTAAAGCTTTCACTTAGTTGTAAATAGTTTATTTTTCTTAATTTAATTAATTAAAACTCAATTTAAAATTCAATATATATTTCTCCCAAAATATTATTTATTTAATTATAAAATAATTAAATAATTTATTAATAATAATTAATAAAATATAATATTTACAACCAATAGAATAAAAATCGGGGTGTTACAATTTGGTTAAATAAAATCACAATACCAATTGCTCATGACAATTAAAGATTTTGCTATATTTTCAATCAACCTCTATGGATCCAAGTATTTATTCAAATTTAAAAATCTTGATAATTTGATATAATGTGATAGAGATGTGTGAGATTTATGTAGTTATAAATCAATGAACATAATATTTATTTGTTTATAAAATAATTTATTCATTATTTATCATCATTAAAATATCATGTACTTCTTTTAGTGTAATTTAAGTAAGTGGGTGTAAAAAACTAAGTACAAGCCTAGTGGAGAAATAAATTGTTTCAAAGCAAGGTTAGTAGCAAAAGGATACAAGCATAAGGCAGGTATGGATTATTTTGAGGTATTTGCTCCTGTAGTGAGATTAGATACAATTCGTATGCTTATCTCTCTATGGATGTTAAGTCTGCTTTTCTAAATGCTACTTTAGAAGAAGAAATGTATGTTGAACAACCTGTTGGATATGAGATTGAAGGTAAAGAAGATAAAGTCTACAACCTATTGTATGGCTTGAAGCAGGCACCCAAAGCGTGGTACAAGAAGATTGATTCTTACTTTATGTAGAATGGTTTTCAAAGATACCTGTTTGAACATAATCTATATATTAAATTTGTTGACCTTAGTGATATTCTTATTGTGTGCCTTTATGTTGATGATTTAATCTTTACTAGCAACAATTCAAAGATGATTGCAAAATTCAAGGAGGCCATGATTAGATACTTTGAAATGACAGATTTTGGTCTGGTGTCTTATTTTCTTGGCATTGAGGTCATTCAACAAGCTGATGGAATTTTCATTTCTCAAGAGAGGTATGCTGCAGACATTTTGAAGAAATTCAAAATGGAGAATTCAAAACCAATCTCAATGCTTGTTGAAGAAAAGTTGAAGTTGAAAAGAGATAGCGATGAAAGAAGAATTGATTCAACATACTACAAGAGTTTGATTGGAAGTCTCAGATATCTGACAGCTACTAAACCAGATATTATCTTTGGAGTAGGATTGCTCAGCATATTCATGGAAGAGCCACGTGCATGTCATTTACAAGGAGCAAAAAGAATCCTCAGATATATGAAAGGTACTTTGACTGAGGGGATATTTTATGATAATAATTTTAATATAAAACTAGTTGGATACACAGACAGTGACTGAGTGGGAGATATTGAGACAGGAAAAAGCACGTCAGGGTATACATTTCATCTAGGTACTAGAGCAATAGCATGGTCCTCGACGAAACAACCAACAATTGCACTCTCAAAAGCCAAGGCAGAATACATAGCTATAAAAAGTTGTGCTACATAAGCAATATGGATGAGAAGGATGCTTGAAGCAATGTGTCAAAAGCAAAATACTCCTACAATGATTTTTTGTGATAATAAGTCTGCAATTGTACTTTCAAAAAATCTAGTTTTTCATGGGCGGTCCAAGCACATAGACATTCGGTTTCATAAAATTTGAGAATGGGTAGTTGAAAAAGAAGTTGTGATTGAATACTATCCAACTAAAGAACAAATTGCAGATATTTTTGTAAAAGCACTAAAAGCATAACTGTTTTATAAGTTGAAGAAAATGCTTGGAATAATTAGTGTGCATACTTGATTTAAGGGACACAATGTCAGAAGTAAATAAATCATGTATACATGCACGGTTAATATTTACTGTTGATTGAGTCAAAGCATTTAGTTTAAAATTTTATTTTCTCGATTTCATTATTTGATTTTCTGTTACCCACATTTAGGATTATGTTGTTAATGTGTGAGATAGTTTCCTATTTTCTCGGTTTCATTATTTGATTTTCTGTTACCCACATTTAGGATTATGTTGTTAGTGTGTGGGGTAATTTCCTATTTTCTAGATTCACTAGTTGTAGAGCCAAACTTATAAATTTGGGTCCCATATATTTGATTGTTACATATAAAAAAAATCAAGTTTAAGATAAAAGAATATATGGAGCAAATATTCTCTCTTTCTCTCTTGCTTTCCACAATATACGTGTGTGAGTATTATTTTCTATTAAAATTATGTCCCACTGATATCATTCAATCATGGTTAAGGGCATGTGATCCATAATAGGCCGCAAAAGTGGTGTGGAGGATGGGCCAACACACAATTGCCATGTGCTTAGGTCCAGGGTGCTGGTGCTGCTCTGCTTTTCTCCAAGAGCTCCGTATGCCCACATGATTTTATAAGCATGGTTTGACTCTTTCGTTATATATATATATCAATGTTCTTTATGATTCATACACTAGTCCTGTATTACTTTAATTTGTTATAAACTTTTTTACATTTCTTGTGTCAAGTTTCAGCTACAATTTACCAATAATATATTCAGTTTTCTATGAAAGAGGAAAGAAAAATAAACTTAACTCATACTGATAAGGGAAATAGTGAACACATGAATCAAACGCCATAATTACATAACATGGCCGCGCTACACATCCTGGCAAGCACACATAGCAATACGGGCATGCTCCACGAAGTAAAGGCATGTCACTTGGACATGCTCCCCACGAGTGTGATCACCTATGCTCATCTATGCAACTGAGCACACTTGTATTCAACGGTCTTCACATGTTTTCTAACCAAAATCATAGGCCCAAATAGTCCTTCTCAACAATTTTAATTGTAAAATTCTAATTTAATAACCTAATACTTACTTTATCTAAAATATAATTTATTTAATTAATGATAAAATATAATTTAAACATTCACTGTATTATAAAATAACCACAAAATAATAATATTAATCATAATAATAACAACAATAATAATAAAATTATGGTGTTACAAATACAAGTAACAATTTTAAGGTAAAAACTCTTTCCAATTTGACACTCTTCATCTTTTCCTTCAGACATTGACTTGAAAGTCAAAGTCCTTGTAGGTACTCCACCATAGATTAGATTGTGTGATACATTTTACTCCAAAATATTTATTACATAAATTGTGCTAAATTTGTTAATTTTCATTAAAAAAAAATTGTAAAGAAAAACTTCTGTTTCATTAGACGGTAAAGAAAATCACATTGAAGCGTAACTCACAATTGAACTTTATAATCTAGAGGGGTGTTGGCTCCTAAATAGCCGCACAAAACAATCAAAAGAAATATAGTATAAATTGCAATCTATGAACATCTAAAATAAAAAATCAAGATAAAATAAATATTAATCCTACCCTAATGTCACACTATTAGAGTCATGCAATCCCAAATAAAAACATATATGAATTCTAACAATTATCTAAGAATGTACTAATCTAGAGAGACGAGCATCTGTACCCTGGCATTACTCTTTAGCATCCTATTAAACGTCCTTTATATCTACGAAATAACAAAAACAAATATAAAAAAAAGGGAGTGAGATACATTTCACATCATGTAAATGGTATAACCACAGAAATAGGTAGAACATACATGACATTTAGTTAAGAACAATTTTCTTAGGACATCCACATAAAGAATAATATGCAATGTTTCTATTCTAATATGTATGCATGTGGTACCAATTTAAGTTCTAGAAAGTAGCATAAGAGTACTTCTTAGCCATAAAGAAGTACATCGAGTGTATTGATGCCTTCGACATAGTAGTTTCACATTAGAATGATGTCTTTTGGTTACTAGTTAAGGTTACCTAGATTTTCATGTTCTTCTCAATTCCAAGGGATCAAGATGAGTTATTGGGACTTCTAGACCAAGTAAAATCACCCTTAAAGTCCATGTTAAATACAACCTCTCATGGACCTCCACCAACCAAATTAATAAAATACTTTTCCCCATCATAATTATCTCAAATGATATGATGCATGTCTCAATCATACAATGCCTTTCACAAGCTATGTCTTTCAAATGTGAGATACCACTTAAGCCTATTATGACCTCTCGTAGGCTAAGTCACTTGTAACACCTTGATTTTCATGTTATTATTATTGTCTTGTAATATTATTTTATTAAATAAGTGGCTATTTATATTATATTTGATCACTAATTCAATAAGTATATTTTGGGGAAATAAGTGTCAAGTTTTTAAGAATGAGTTTCATAAGTAAAATTGAAGAAAAAAGGCCTTTAGGCCCATGTTTTGATTAGAAACACACCTAGGTTTTTGAGTACGATCATGCTTAAGTGAACATGTCAATGTTAAACAAGCAACGAGTGAGCACACTCGTGCCCAAAGTGAGCACAACCATGCGACTTAGACCATCAAAATGATCAATGAAGCCCATTTTTGAGCTTTAAAAAAGGGGTGAGTGTTTACCCTTGGAGGTAGAAATCTGATAGAGCATTTTTTAGACACTTAATAGTGACTATGTTGGACATATTTGACATCTTTTTATGGTTAATATTGATACATTGGTTTTGTCTTGCATTATTTGACCTAATTGTGTTTAGTTGCCAATCTTGTCTTATTTTCAGATTTAATTCTCATTATGATGTTGTTGTCTTGTGTAGGCCTTATCTGGAGATACAAACAACCAAATTGGACAATCTTAATAGCTTTGGAAAGCTAAGACAAATATTTACAACTCTTCTTTTTTGGATTAACCTAGTTTGACCATCTTAAGTGTAAAAAGTCTATTAGAAGTTATGGCCTCTACACCTACTCTGTTGGGCTACAAATTCCTTTGACTCATACCATCTTCCTTAGCATTTAGAGTATGTAATAGTTAGTTAGTTAGAATTTGGTTAGGCACTTTTATACACCTTTCATGCTTAGTTTAGGAGGTTTCTTGGATCATAAGTTTCCTCTCTTTTCTTTCATTTTTTCTTTTTATTTTGCTATGATTTTGTGTGACAATTTCCATAGAAGACTAGGCTTTTTTTTATCAATTTAAGGTTCCATGATTGTGGTTAGGTTTGAGTTCTTGGATTTTCCTTATGCAAATTCTACTATGTTTATCTTTTCTTTTCAATTCTTGATTCGTTTTTATGATTATGATTTCACTTAAAGTTTTTATGATTATGATTTCACTTAAAGTTTTTATGATTATGATTTCACTTAAAATTTTTTGGATTGTGCTATGTTAGGTAATCGATTGATCACCAAAATCAACCAATTAAGTACTTGAATCCATGCTAACTAGGAGTTACGGTTGTGATATCAATTTGTATTGATTAATGTTATATGATCATCTAATGAATCTTGCGTTGATATGAATTTGCACTCTTATTAGAACCATGATAAAAAAAAACTGCACGATTGAATCCTTGGGTTGGTGTTCTACAATTTAATTACATTCTATTTTTTTTTTTTGCATTTTGCAACCTTATAATTATAGTTTTTATGTTTTTGCGATATGCATACAAATCTCATTTTTTTTCATTTTAATTTAATTTCTGCTCATCAGGATTAGGCATTCTAAGATTGTGTCCTTGAGATATTCGACCTAAGTTAGTCCTTACAGTACAAATATGAGGAAAATCTAGTAGTTTTGGTAGTGTTTCAATACCATTATAGCTTAGTGAGATAGGGGAGTTGCTTGTGGATAGGCAAGTTGAGGTCATGTTTACCCTAGGAGGATATGAAGATAGGGTGGTTTTTGATGTGGTTCCTATGGAAGCCACACATTTGTTACTAGAGAGACCTTGACAATTTGATAAGAAGGTGATCCATGATGAGGTCACCAACTACTTCACTTTCATACATATGGGGCAAATAGTTGTACTTAAACCTTTGTCTTCAAGTGAGGTGCAAGAGGAACAAAAGAAAATGAATGTGAAAAGGGAGAGTGAGATAAAAGTCGAGAGTAAAATGAGAAAAAAAAGAGTAAGAGTGATGCTGAGAAGAGAAAAGTAAGAGGGAAAGAAAAAGTGGTAGAGAAAAGCAAGAGTGATAGAGAAAAGAAAGAGCTAAAAGAAAAGAGAAATGATGGAGAGAAAAGAAATAAAAAGATTCAAACAAAGAAGGAAACTCTAAGCATAGGAATAAGAGGAATTAAGAGAGTTATGTTCATGAAATATGATAATTGTTTACTAACTCCTTATGACTTGCACTTATCTTGTGAACTTTCTCTTTTTGTAGGTATGAAAAACCTATGGAGAGGTTTGGACATGGAATTCATGGCAAGCAAACTTTCATCCTACACATTCCAAGAACCACCATGTTCCATAAATTTGATTGTATACTTGTGCTAAGGAACCCATTGCCTTGTGCTTAAAGCTTGTTGGCTACAACTTGTATTATTTTTTTGTATGATAATTTTAAGTTCTTTGAACTTTATGGCATCTTGGTGCATGATCAAGGACATTATAAATTAATTCCCAATGTTTAATTTACCTTTAATGGACTATCATTTACTATGTTCATGATTGGGTTAGCTATGAAACTAATAGGATGTGATGTGTTCAAGGAAATGTTTTACCATGCATTCGGTTGGGATTGAAAGCCTATGACCAAAACGAATTCTGTGTGATGATGGATGGGCCTGATAGAGCATTTTTGAGACACATAATAGTGACTTATGTTGGAGATTTTTTATATCATTTTATGGTTAATATTAACGCATTGGTTGACTCTTGGGTTATTAGGCTTAATTGGGTTTAGTTGCTAATCTTTGCTTATTTTCAGGATTAACTTTCATTATGATGTTGCTATCTTGTGTAGGTCATATCTAGAGCTACAAACATCTAAATTGTACAATGTTGGTGACTATGGAAATTTAAGACAAAGATCTATAACTTCGTTCTTTGGGACACAACCCAGTTTGACTGTTTTTAGTGTCTGTCCACATGAAGTTACAAGCTCTACACCCACTCTATTAGGTCTTTCTTTATATACTTTGCCCCAATTTTGGGACCTTGGTTGGTGGGTCTTTGGGCTGTGAATTCCTCTGGCCTAAACCACCTTCCTTGGAATTTATAGCATATATAAATAGTAGTTGGTTAGTAGGGTTAGGAAGACGATTTTAGATTTTACATACTTAGATTTAGAAGATTTTTTGGATAATAAGTTTCCTTTCTATTCTCTCTCCTCTCTCCTTTTCTAGGATTTCTTTGTGTTTTGTGCTGCATTTTCTTTGATGATTTCCATGGAAGGCTAAGCTATTTTATCAATTCAAGATTTCAAGATTGTAGTTCGATTGGAGTTCCTGATTTCTTTATGTTCTTTCCTTTCAAATTCTTTAACTGCTATCATGATTATGATTTTGCTTGAGATTTTGGATTGTTTTAAGTTATGATTGATTAATCACAATCTAATAAAGGTTAGGTAATTGATTGATCACCTAAAATTAACCAATGATGTGCTTAAATCCATGCTAATTAGGGACTACGATTGTGATTTCCATTTGTGTGGACTAATTTTAGATGATTATCTAATGAATCTTTGGTTTATATGAATTTTCTTATTTAGTAGAACCATGATAACTAACTACATGATTGAAACCATGGATTGATGTTACATAATGTTGTTTCCAATTTTGTTTTGTTTTCTGCATAATTTTGTTTTACATACAAACCTTTTTTTACATTCTAATTTGGTTCTTATTCAACAAGATTAGGCATTACATGATTCTGTTATTGAGATATTCAACGTAGATTAGCCCATATTTTATGAAATTAAAGGAAATCTAAAGATTTTGATAGTGTTTCGACAACATTATCTAATTGGTGCTATTGTGTCCTAATCTTGTGATATTAAGTTTTATTTTGATTTTGATTACAACTTTTTATTTATTTATTTTCATTTTTATTTTTTCATTTAAAAAAATAAAATAAATAAATAATAAATAATAAATAATAATAAATAAAATAGAGTAGTTTAGTATCATTCGACCCCTTACACCTTGAAGGAGTTGGCTATACTTGATATTATGTACCAACCTTGGTGTATTACATATCTTGAATGAGAACAAGTCTAATCATATGAGCTTAAATATGGATGAACCCATTTGTTGTCTATGTTTCATGGTCTTGCAAGTAACACTCGACAATTTGGAGTTAGGGAGTCCACTACATCCAAAGTAGTGAATGAGATAGTTGCTCTTCGCAATCAGAGATTGGAAAATAAGATAACTGAACTGACCTTTCTTGTTAGACAACTAGCCATTAGACAACACCACATTAGTCCACCAACGAAAATGTGTGGTATTTGTGCTTTTATAGAACATCCAACTGATGTATGTTCTATTTTGCACGAAACTGAACCAAATAGTGCTATAGTTGCTATGATGATGGGTGTTAATTAAAATTAGATTAGTTAATTCAAAATAAGAACATTATTAAAGTAATAATAACTATTCTTTTTAATATATTAAAAATAAATTATAAAAGTAAATATATATGTTACCTTATTTACATAAAATAATAAATAGTATATTAATCAATTAAATTAAATATTTAAATAATCTAATTATCTTAATTTAAAATATTTCTTATTACATTCATTATCTTTGTTAATATTATTTCTTTTGTTAGTTATATTAGTATTAAACTAACTAAAGTTATTGAGGATATAAGAATGAAAATTTTTAAAAAGACTAAAACTAAACATTATCATATTTATAGGAGCTTAAAATATGTTTAAGTCAAATAAATATGTGTGAATGTATAAATTATATTATATTAAAATTTATAATAAAAAATATTTTTAAAATATAAATTATATTTTAAATTTACAATAAAACATTTATATTATAATACAATGTTTTCTTACAATATATATGTATATATGCACATAAAAAACATAGATGAAAGACCTTTTTGTTCAAAGCACTTAGTTTTTCAAAGCAAGTAAATTAAGGAGACACTGGGAGAGAATAGAGTACAATAATTTTAATTGATTTGTCTCCTATCTTGAAATTATGTCTAGTCTTTGGTACACCATCATGATTTCTCCACTGACCAAAAATAGGTTACAAGTATTCTTTTATCTTAAACCTCTTCAGGCACAACAACCAAATAATATTTACCTTGTCTTTTCAAGTAATGTTCTCAAGTATTCTTTCACATAGAAAGTCTCTTCAAACATCAAACGAATTAGGAGAAAATAAGATTAAGGGTAAGACTCACAAACTCTCTATATCATCTTTAAGACGAGATACTAAAATGAAATAGTCTTCAACTGCTTGAAGACTCTTAGATCAAATAATCTTTCCTTTTACAAAAATACTCAGATTTGTGAAAACTATTAGCCTGAAGATTTTACAAACTTGATTTTTCATCACTCTCATTTGTTGTAAACTATAATTTTCCTTATATATTGTATCTTCATTATATGTCCATTGCTAGTCTTTCTTTACATCAAAGATAAAAAATGTTTAGTGGGAATAATATATGATTCCATAAATATATTTCATTGACTTGTCACACTTATAAGATAAAAAGATCCTACTTATTTTCTCTTCTTGTACTTATGCCTTAGAAATGGACAGTAAAAACTATTGTCAAGTGCAGTCTTCCTTCTTTTTTTAGTGATACATTTTTTGATGTTGATCAAGAATAATCAAAATTCTATTTTGACCTTTCATGTGAAACTTATTAAATGTGCTAATTGAAAGAACGCATTTAAGTACCTCATAGTTAAAGTGACACAATTCATCTATATGTTCATTCATTTCATTTTTGCTTTTAGAAAATAATATTTTTGTCCAAAAGACATTTATGCATGTAAAGACGGTTTTCTTTCTTTATGACAATTTATATTGTCTTTTATTCTAGAAAAAATTGTTTTATTCTTATAAGATGAAATCTTTAGGAAAATCGTTCTATGATCTAACAAAAATCACTACTTGTTATATATTAAAATATATTATATTATAATAAGTCAAAATTAATAAATTAAAATATAAAATAACATAAAAATAATATATTAAAATTAAATTATAAGCATATAATTCAAATATTCAATTATATATAGAGTCAAGATGACACTATATGTCGAAGTTGTGACACCCTTCTACCCCGAATACTTAGATTAAAATATACCCCGAATACTTAGATTAAAATAATAATGTAAATAAAAAGAAAGATAAGGTAATAGTTAGAACCAAAGAAACACCATTTGTATTAAGGATAAAAGGTTCACATGGTTACATACAAAGTTTTCAAGAAGATTTTAATTCTAAATATTATAATTGTAAAATAAAGTCATTATCATCTTCAAAATAAGCTCTTCAAACAACAAAAGACATAGAACAACTATTCTAAATTCCAAAGTCTCAATGTCACACACTAATCAGAGTAAGACCCGACCCCTTCAAAACTCGACACAATGATTGCCATCAACATTACCTAAAGGAAAACCACAAAAGAGTATGGTGAGAAATATCATTTGATCATATATAAACACAGATAGCACTCTGAACCCCACCCCATTACCGTTATCAATTACTAACAATTCCCAAATACTCATATTTCAATCATAAGTTTCATCACATTCATAATCAATCATATTCTATTCATGTTTACAACGTGCACATGCTCACACACTACATATGCCAATCACCACTACTAAGAGTTTCGATTCGGAACTCCACATCATGGACAAACCTCCTCAATTTTCTTAGTTATCGCTAATGATGGTCACACAGTTAAACATCACTTATGGCCTGTGTGTCGCACAGTTAAACACTACCTATGATCCGTGCAAAGACATTCTACACAACTGTTAAACACCACCTATGGCCGGCATGTAGCATGGTTAAACACCACCTATCGCTCATGCATATGAATGTCCCCCATCATTAGTCCACACTATTAAACACCACTTTTAGCCAAGGTTCCCTATTAAACACCACATATAGCCACGGTATTATAGCCATGTCTGGCTTCTCATGCATCTCATGTTTATGCTCAATGCATTCTCATCCACATTCTCATTCTCATGATTTATACAGTATATAATCATACAAAAATCATATCAATTTAGCCATCATTATCATAAATCATTTATAAGAACCCGTAGCTAATATTCTTCAATCAATCATGACAACATCACATACATTTATAATTCATAACCGCATGATAGACAACAATACATAGCGAATAATCACATATTTTCATACTTTAATAATTATATCTACTTCATATATGATTATAGACTAACACCTTTCACAAAATGCAACCGATTAAATTATCAATTAAATCAATCAAAACCATAAAACACATTGACAAATCTTTTCTACTGGTTAAAGTATTATTCTTTTCTTTTAGAACCTAATAACCAAACAATTCTGAGAATTTAGATCCTAGAGGGACTTAGGGATTGTCCTCACTACCCGTACACTCCCGCATTCACATATGGTCGAACACATCTCCCCCGTACCTTAGATGCAAGAACAGTGATAATCTAATGCAGCTCTAGGACGATCTAAACACCCTACACCCTAACCTCTCCTCTTTGCAAATTTGCGTTCTCTCTCCTTTAGGTCTGGTCGTCTAACGCCCAAAATACAAATTGGAGTAAATTAATTATCCCTTTATCTAATATTCTAACTGGACCGAGTCAACCTGACCTGCCCGTCAGCCCCCATTAATTCAATTAATTAAATTAATAAATAAAAGTAATTCAGATTAATGTCTCATCAATTTATAAAACCATTAACTCCTCTATTAAAATAAAATTAAATGTAAATATTTAAGTACTAAATTAATTTTCTGCCATAAGAATAATAATAATAATAACATTTCAGTTTCAAAATACAATTATTTAATAAAATAATTTCCTGCAACAATTAATAATTAGAATAAAATTGATAATAATAATAATAAAATTTATTTTTAAAAATAATTAAATAAATTTTAGGATGTTACTTTATTAAATGTACTAATTAAAAGAACACATTTGAGTAACTCATAGTTAAAGTGACACAATTCATCAATATTTGCATTCATTTCATCTTTTGCTTTTAGAAAATAATATTTTTGTCCTAAAGACATTTATGCATGTAAAAACGGTTTTCTTTCTTTATGACAATTTATATTGTCTTTTATTCTAGAAAAAAATTATTTTATTCTTATAAGATCAAATCTTTAGGAAATCATTCTATGATCTAACAAAAGTCACTGCATATATATTAAAAATATATTATATTATAATAAGTCAAAAATATTATATTAGTGATTGAAGAATTTTTTTTTAAAAAAATTAACGAATGAAAATAAAAGTCAAAAATAAATAATAAATATATATTAGCGATCGAAATAAAAAAAATAAAAAAGTTACTTTTTACTACCTAATACAAGTAACTATTACTATAGTTAGTAAAATGGGCCTGACACATTAGCTTGTCCAACTAGGATGAACTAGGCTAAAAATTTTTAGCTTAAATAGAATTGAATTAAATTGACTCAACTTGTTACACCAGTAGGGTTAAGTTGTGCTCTAAAAACTGGTTTGAGATAAACCAGATCTATTTTAACCCAATTTTTTTCTTAAAAAAATTATTTAGAAATTTAAGTTTTTTTTAAAAAAATATACTTAAACTAACCTAACCAACATGCCAACTCTATCCATTACTCAATTTCAGTACCGTTTCTTTACTTTTTCAATGTATAAAAAAAATGGAGTATATATCTATCATTTCTTTTTATTATACAATAGAGAGGCACTTCGTGCTTCCATGTTTCTTTTTAAATAAAAATAATATAAAAATACAATGGAATTTACATAATAAAAAGGGAAGTTATGAATGAATTGTGGAAGCTACAGTAAAATTAAGTAACAAAAATATATTGAAATTTTGTAGAGCATGAAGAGAGTAAAAGTGTTCAAAAACTGGATACTAAACTAGAAATATTTCCTTTATATATTGATATAAATTTACAGTGTTTTTATAGAATATTTTTTATAAATATCAATATACAAATATTTCTTTTATATATTGATATTGAAAATGAATTGCTCAATCGTACTGTCGTCGTATATTTTGCGATGTAACATTTCGGTCGCTGTTTTTATAAAATCAACTGT